>OY728132.1:1172924821-1177924821 GCA_963277665.1 Viscum album | reverse complement strand
TTATTAAATAGTTGAAAATTAAGTTTTATTAAAAATATAATTATATTTTCTTTGAGTATTTAATATTATAATTGATTTTATAGAATTATTTATATTTTAATAAATTACTAATGAAAAATATTATTTTCATTAAATTATTTTATATTTATGTAAAATTATTATTCTAATGATTAGGTTTCTATTCCCAAGAGTCAGGTTACTATTTCTAATGGTGAGGTTTCTACTCCACATGTCAAGTTACTATTCTAATAGTCACATTACTATTATAATTATCACATTACCTCATATAAATACCTCTTTATAATTTAATTCTACATTTATTACATTTACTCCCATAAATCATTTTTTTTTATTTTTTCCTATTATTTTGATTAGTTTACTAATATTCTATTTCATTTCTATAGTTTCTTTCTTGGAAACTATGATTATAGAAAATCCTAGTTATCCAATTTTTTCAATTATAGTTTTTTAGTTTCTATTTTATATACCATTTTAATATTTATAATTTTATTGGGTGTGAACATTGACTAATGTAACTATTAGAATTAACGAGATAATGTTTTTTTAGTTTCTCTATGTTCTATATGTGTATTATAAAATATAAGATAACAAACAATTATTCATGAAAAAAAGTCACCAATAATGTATTGTTCTTTTAAATCTTCCTTATTGATGAATCCAATATAGTTGGGGTTGGAACAATACAGATCATGTTCATATTGAGTTGCCTTATATAGCTTGTGATGAAGAACATCTCCTGTATCGAGCATCCTATTTCTCTACAGTGTGATTCACCTATGTTGGATCTCTTCATATGAGAGAAGCCTCCACTTTTCAATGGAAAAACTAATCCATTAGAATCTAACTAATGGATTAAGTCCATTGGAATGATATTACTATGTTTAGTAGGTAAATAAAGTGAAATAGTTATTTAGGAAATGTATTGTTTGAGGGGAAATGACAATCATTTTTTTCCATTGATCAAGAAAAATAAATTGATTGAAGAAATAGAAATAATGGAATAGAAAACATTCAAGAGTAGTAATCTTAATGAAATACTTCCCCTAGGAAGAGCGAGTTAAATGGATTATAAGATCCTTAAATTAGATTATAATGAAGCAAAATGTGTGGAAGAGACTGAGGATGACATTACAAGATTGTTTCAGCATTCTTTAGCTTAAATATATTTTCTAAAAATTAATATTTTATATTTTTTTATTATATTAGGCAGAGTCTACGAAGAAATAATGTTTCTAAAATAATTTCCTCACGTGATTATGTTGTATAATGAATCATTTAGATATATAAATAGTTTTATAGTTATTTTATCTTCATGTAAAATCATTTGATGAAGTTGTTGGTTGAGCACTAAGAGAATTGGAACACATCATAAATTATTAACAGAACAGATAAATTTCTATCATATAAAACTTGTGGAAATAAATATCATAGAAAATGAATTTAGGGTATGGGATATTGTTACATGAATATAGCTAAGGATGATATAGATAATGAATGTCAGTAAAATAAATAAACCAAGGTTATCCACTACATAAACTATAAATGGATGGGGCATTATTCAAACTAGTTTCCTAAAAATCAAGGTAACATACTATAGAAGAAACCTAGGTGTGAAGGTCAAACAAATAAAATTAATATATCTGAAGAGGAAGTTAGAAGTGTTGTCGTGAAAGGAACACATACCATCCACTTTATAAGTGAAAATTATTTATTTTATTTAGCTTATACCCACCCTTTTATATCATTATTCTTTTTTATTGGTATCACATCACCATCCCAACTATTAGATATTGGCGTGGAAGTGAAAATTTTTGATGGTTATATGATTTCATCTCATGTTTTTATCTCCACTCAGATATTTTTGTTTTTTTGATTCCTTAAAATATTTTTATACTTCGTATAGATTAATATGATATAATTTTGGGAATGTATAGACTCTCTTAGTACAGATCTCATAACGATTTTCAAGGAAAATGATTTAATTATTATATTTTGAATCAACCAATTATAGTTTATTAGTGTGAGGATTAACCTCATTGACCAATATAAATTACTTCAATCATATGGGTTTTGGTTCCCATTAATGAGGGATATTTTTCTCTAATAGTTGGGGAAAAAATCAACATTTTGGATATGATTATTGTATAGTGGGGGTGAGTATTTTCTTTCTTGATGATTTTCATACTCTTCCCCTCAATTATGATTTCAATTATTTGATAGATATATTCTAAGGTTATATTACTTTTTAAATGAATCCATATATATTAGACATAATTAAGTTGCAGGAATTAAGGATGAAAATCTTGAAGAAACTAGATAAGGGGTAAATTCATCCATCTGTTTCAGCATGGGGTGAACATTTTTCTTTTTTTTAGAATAATCATAGTTCGATGAATATATTAATTGATTATCAAGAACATAACATGATCAATTTTAATAACAAGTATCCTCTAGATGATATTGATGATTTTTTTGATAATATTATGAGGAGCTTAATATTTTAAAAATATTGAACTATGATTTCTATATTATCATCTATGGTTTTAAAAATAAGGATATTCCCAATACATCCATCTACATAAAGTATATTCATTATTAATTTATAGTAATGTAATTTTTACTTACAAATTTTACTTTTATCTTCATGTATTTAATGGATAGAGTCTATAGAAAGTACATTTAATAGTTTGTGGCATTAATTATAGAAGATATTCATATATTTTCAAAGACAGAGGAAGAGTGCAAATAACCATTAAGGATTGTTTTGATGAACATAAGGAATGATATTATTTATAAATAAATTATAAATTTTTAATTTTGTTGAAAAAAAGTTTCATTCTTATTTTGTACAATTTCTTGTTATGGTATATTAGTGGATCCTTGAAAGAAGAAAGTCATTAAGCTATGGACTATAAAAAATATTTACACATGATCCATAGTCTTCCTAGTCTAGATGTATATTACCAATTCTTTGTGAGATATTTCTCATGAAAATTTAATATACTCACCATTTTGATCCGATAGGGATCCATTTTTATTTAGACAGATGAATGTGAGGAGAAATTTAAATAACTCAAGAGAAAGAAAGTCAATGTACCTATTTATACAGTACCCTATTGTGGATAAGGTATTATGAAATATAATTATACATCAAAGAATGGATTGTGATGGTTCCTTATACATAATGATATGGTAATGTCTTGTGTCTCTCTTCAATCAGAAATTCATGTATATATTTAGTTGAATCATGATTTGGAGATAGTAGTGGTAAATTTTTTATTGATGATATGGATGTATTATATGTTTAGTGAATGGATTGATATATATTGATATATATATATATATATATATTCAGATTATAAAATATTAATGTATATATTTACAAATAAGGTGATGAATATGAATTAGAGAAGTTAGTTGGAGTTGATCAATGATTATAAATTCTCAATAAATTACCTCCCAAGGAAATAGAATATGGTGGTAAATGATCTTAGTCAAAAATAACAAGATAGTTTTTCAATGACAAGGATTCAAATAGATCTATTATTTACGAATTTACAAATGTTAGATCATAAAATCTGTAGGAATGTGTATAGGTATTATCTTTCTTAGATGAATTTTCCACCATCCATCCCTGAGTAGAATACGAATTTAGAGAAGGAAGATAGGGAATTATATATAAAATTAAGGAATGTTCTAGAGCTCAAATTTTATCATGATGGAATGATAAGGATTAATAAACATGTACATGGTCTATTAATTCCATATTTGAGGAAATAGTTTTTGGATGAAGCTCATAGTTCATACTTCAATATTTATTATTGAAGTAAAAATATATATCTATATTTAAAAAAGATATTTTTTTTGGAAAATATCAAAAGGTATATTTTTGAGTATTTATCTTGATGATTTATGTGTAAAAAATTAATGGTTGAGAGATATAATCCTTGGTGATGTTATAGCCATTACCCATACCAAAATTAAATTTGGAAAACATTACAATGGATTTTATCATTTCACAAAACTACAACATCTAAAGGGTATAATGCTATTTGAGTTTTAGTTACTCACTATATGAAATGAATTAATTTTATTAATAGTAGAGAATATTTATCTCTTGTTTATCTTACTCAATTATTAATTATGGATGATGGAATATTTCATAGAGTACCACTCTTAATTGTATTTCATAGGGATCTAATGTTTACCATGATGTTTTTGAAGATTAATTAGCAACATATGGATATAGAGTTTAATTTTTGTAATTACTATAATTCTCAAATAAGTATTAATTATAAGAGGAAAAGTAAAACTCTAAAAAACATATTTAGGTCATTACCAACAAATTTCAATGGTTGTTGTGATTAACACTACTATTTGGTATAACTTTCTTACAATAATAAATTTCACTAAAGAACTTTGGTGGGTCCTTATTAATACCTCTATATCATGTCTAACCCTAACATGTTAGAAAAAAGTTGAATAATGAATGATATTGAGACCTGATATAGCCATGGAAGTTGAATACAATGTTAGATCAAAACAACATCACATAAGGTAATCTCAGAGTCCGTAAAATGTTATTCAGAAAATCATTACTGAGATTAGGACTTGAATGTTTCTGACAAGGTATTCTGAAGAATTTCTCCTTGGAAAACTTTTATGAGATTTCTAGAAAATTTAATTTTTATCCATAGATAAATCAGTACCTTCCAAATTATTGAAATTATCAATATGGTAACTAATCATCTGGTGCTTCCAATAAATCTCTCCCAAGTTTATAATGTATTTCATATATTTATCCTAGGAAGGACATAATAGATATTTTACATTTAAAAAACTCCAAGTTCATACTTCTAGATATGGATCTATAGTATGTGAAAAATATAGTTGATATTGTATATTGAAGAGGGAATGTTCTATGAAACCATACCACTAATTTGGTCAATGTTTTTTTGTGAGAAACCATGTAATTTAGGAATCTATGTTAGAAACGAAGGGTGTGATGTGGATAAAGTTTCCTAATATATTTTTCAATGGGTGATATAATTTTATAGGTGAAATTTTTATAGGGGTTAGATTGTTAAAACATGAGATGTTTTTATATATTTACATTTAAATAAATTAAATTGCATTGATAGATTACATTACATGAAACACCAATTTTTAATGTACAATGAAAAAATATTGAATAATTTTAATGTGAATATTATTTAATATTATTATTAATTTCATTATTATTTTATATTTACATTATGATATTTTACTAAAATATTTATTTATCATTGAATAGTAAAAAACCCAATTTTGATAAAACTATCATTTATTTTATTTAAATTCTGAAATTTAAAATTTCAATTCAATTTTCGATTTGGTATTAATGTGATTTAATATTCATTTTATTTTAATGAACTAAATAAACTCTATTTGGATCATAATTTTAATTTATCGTGATATAATTCAATATTTAGGCTTTAAACGTTTCTTCATGAAAACATTTTTTAATCACATTTTGATTGGCTATTTTTAAATTAGTTTATGTAACATATAATATTTGAATTTTATAAAATAGATTCTATATTTACAATTTGAAGGTTAAAATATGGTAAATATTTCCTTTTTATTTTTTGTCATTATGAAAAGTATCCAATGAAAATATTTTTCACCCTAGTAAGGAAAAAGGGGAAAACGTGGTTATAAACATGATATTAGGTCACAAAATCAACCAAAATTTTTCCTTCATTTCATTAAATGGAATTAATTCTACCTTAGCCACCAAAAATTATAATATAACGATTTTTTTGTGATTTTATACTGATAATTACATTTATATTGTTTTATGTGAAGAAGATCCAAAAAATGTAACTATATTGATTTTAATTTATTTTATATTCTTACATAGGGACAAAAATAAGTTATTAATTAGTATAAAATTTTATTTTTAACATAATTTATTCAATTTTCTGGTGATAGCTTATTTTATATCATTATTAATTGTATATCACTTTAAATGATTATGAAAAGACAATAAAGTATTTATTTATGTAAAAGATAAATATAATAAATAATAATAAATATATTTAAATTAATATAATTTCGATGAACTTTTGTACTAAAAAAATATGATACATAAATATAACATATTATTTATTTATTGAAGTATTATATTAAAATTTTACCCTTTTATTTATTTATTTAATGAATTCTAAAATGGGTAGTTTCAAAATGAAGTTAATGATATTTTATGAAAATATTATTTTATTAAATAATTTATAATTCCTCAGAATCAAGAAATAAATAAATATAAATAATATATGGTATAAAAATTACATTCCTGGGACATTTATGAAACAATTTTCAATTTATAATCAGTAAAATAACCCTTTAATATTGAAAAATTCATTGTGACGGTTAAGGTTAAAATTGGTTAACCAAGAGGTTTATCCAAATTTAATGGTTCAAAATTATATATAAAGTAATATAATTTTGATTTCAGGATTATATTAAGACCATATCCTCCTTATTTTGAAATATATTTTATTTTTGAACTATTTTACATGTGTAGACACATATTTATTATAATATTTCATGAATTTCCAAAAGTTCCCCTCCCCTAACTTATAAAAGGACATCCCTTCCCTCTCTTATTTACACCACATTGGGAATCCTAGATTGAAAAACCCCCATCCAATTCTATAATTAAATGTCATAAACACAAATTTGAGGTTCTTTTCTTCTTATATCAACATTACAGGGGTCCTTAAGAAGATATCTAAAAGAATAATTGGAGATAAGAAGTAATTGTCTTTAGAAACTCTTTCAAATTTTATTATTCTTATACTCCATCTAAATAAATTTTAACCACACTAAAATAATAATTATAGTATCATGAATAAATTGAATTGTTAATTTTATAATTGGAAAATTATTTTCCATCTCTTTTTCATCCTATTAAAATAGAACATGTTTCTAGTCCAATGCTATGACTTATCATCCCTATATTGCGGTAAAATTCGTATTTCATTTGAATTATGGCTTAAGGGTTATAAAGATATAACAAATGATAATATATGATATTTATATTTCATCAATTTTAATATCAAATCTACCCTATAAGGACCCATTATTTTCAAACAATGATATCACGTCTTAATAGTTGAATATTCATTATATAGAAAAATGACCCACACAAAAATCATATTGGTCTAGTGAATTTGGAAACATGTAAACATAAATAACTAGTTTATAAGAGATTTAATTCATATATAACTTATTTATTCAAAACAATCACCCTTATTAGACATGTCATACCTAAAACGTTTTTCAAACACTAGGGAATGGAAATGTAAGAAAGGGTGATATTTTATTCTCAGAAAGGGTAAAAAAAAAATTATCAATTATCAAAAAACATAACCAGAAAATAATTTTATGGTAGTATAAAAATAAAATTTTAAAATAATACCATGAATATCAATGATCATAACCTTGAGTTAGGTAATTAATCATAATAGTTCATAAGGTATAAATCATAATTGAATAGAAGAACATTACTCATGTCACGACATGACCCAATGGGACCTTAAACACAACTACATGAAGCCATGAAAAAACAGGCTAAGTGCTGGAACTAGTGCCATGAAGGCATATCAAACACATAGAATACATCACCTAAAGTACCTACACACATATAGAGACATCTCTATGTCTATATAATGCTGAAAAGTAAAATAATTGATAACAATGCAGAAATATATCTAATATCCAAAAATTTTCGTATCACATAAAGTACAAGAAATAACTAAAAGGGGCCAATTACAAGCCAATCCAAATATAGAAATAATGATTGACATACTCATATAGAGGGTACCAGTTTCAAATAAAAAAGGAAACCAAAATAAGATCAGAAGTAGTGGATAGTGGTATACACCTTACTCTGCCTATCATGATCTAAGATATACATGATCTTACTCCTCCAATGACTCCATTGAAAGGTACATTTTATAAATAAAACAAGACATGTGTAGGAATATCCATGTAGGGATGAGTATAACAAAACCTAATAGGACACCATAATCTACATGAACGTATCATCAATAGTAGTTATCTCATCACATGATATGTAAATAACAATTTTACACATTAAATAAGTTATCCATATATAATCATAGAAGACTCTGATTCTCAAATGTATCAACCACTACTAACCATTGTTTCCATGTGATGTTTCTGGATAATGCTCATCAAAGTGGAATTGCTTCCTGAGGATGCTTAAATGGATGAAACTCATCCAAATTTGATGATCATTAGATCCATATAAGAACATGAATATATAAAAACAAAGATTTTTCATATAAGACACAAAATCCTTCAGAAAATAACCCCTTTAGAAAGATCATGTCATGATACATTGATATGAGGTCAATGCTAAAGTATCACTGGGGAGAACCAAAAACTAATTAAAACATCCTATAAGATAAGGGATTAGTGCTCTTATAAATATTTGTCACACTAATTAACAATATTATATCAAAATAAACATTAAGTATATGAGTATCGCACCAAGACTCTCAAAGGGAAACACGATCCATGCGGCTATGTTAGTAGTTGAATTGGTATGTTAAAAATTATTATAAGAGTGGAAATAAACCACACTAGACAGATCATCGGGAATCTGTACAGAGGTCACCCTTTATGATGAGAAAATGATACTACACTAAATGATCATTGGATTAGATAAATGGAACACACTCAACCAATAAATTCGAAAGGAAGACCACTGAAGCAATAAAAAATGTTGGGATAGGATGAAAGTAGAAACTAACATGTCCTCAATAGAGTAAAAGGAGTGTAACTATGGGAAAATAGAGTTCCTCACAAAGCATGGAACTTTCCATGTCTCTCTCTCACATGGAATGCACTTTTACTCAATACAAGACATGTCTCAAGGGTACAAAACATGTAGAAGACACTCTGTCACTCTGTATTATGTTGTTTCCTTACCTGTGTACACTAGACTATGTCTGTTTACTTCTATACATCTAATTTAATGACTCTACCTATGTACTCCAGACTACCCATTTACATCCCAAGCAAAAGATGTGTGGGGCCACTAGGACACTTATGTGTGTACTCCCTGTACACACAAATCCAGTCCCCTATGGTTTACATGGTGTGTGACACACGTCACACAATGTGTGATCCATATCACCACACTGAATCCCATATCCAAACATAAATAAGAGACTACATGACATGTGTTCATAAGACTACACATTATGTATCCTAGTTTACACTTAATATTCATAATGATCATTTCTCTTCATCTGAGACATTCCACCCATCAATTAAGTTAGGGAACATTCCATACATTACAATTCCGAGTTCTTCCAAGAATTTTCAATGTTAATATAAATAATCCCACCATATTTAGTTCTTGGAAACCACAATAGTTGATACTAATCAAACTATATGACCAAAACTATATCATAAACCTCTGATCCATCCATAGATCCACTTTTATAGTCATATAATGAAATCATGTCATTGACTCTCCATTCCATACCTATGGTAATTATCCAATATTCTATATATCAATTTCCCAATGACCATTCACATGGTGTTCATCGAATCATAGGACAAATTAAAATTCCAATGATAAAAAAATTGAATAGAGAGAGAAAACCATGATCCATAAATGTGAGGAAATGACCTCGTAGTTTTTTCTATTTTGGACTCTATCTTTTCTCACAAAAAAATGAATAAAGATTTATGAATATACATTAAAAAAATTCTAATCATCCCAAAATCCAAAAAATATCCCATACCCAAGAAATGATTAATTTGCGATCCAATTCATTAGTGGAATTACTTTAATGTTTTGTTTTATAAAGAATGTGGATAAATGCGAAAATAAAATATCCTACCTCGATTTTGGTCAATCAATAAAGAATAAAAAATATTATTCATTGTAGATGGTGAGATCCTTGATTTTAATTAGCACACAGAGTCCCAAAGCTTGATATGTTTATCCATGACATCAATGTACCCCAATTATCATCTATTCTTTTGTGATGCCCCAAAAAACTAAATTAAGAACCTTGTATTCGAAATCCTATAAGACAAGTGATGGAAAGTGAATTAGGTAATATAATATCTGTATAATTTATAATATATTTAATATTTAAAATATATTCTATATATTTAAATTCATGAAACACCTAGTTTTATTGTGTTACACACAAGATATACCTTTTTCAATATCGTTCATTACACACAAGAGAAACCTTCCTTGAAAAATTTCATTGTACGCAAGACCGAGTTTCACTAAAAAATTAGATATTATCAAAATATTATATGATATAATCTAGCCATTACTAATAGAATCACCTATCTACTTAAAATATATGGTTTATATAAATATACTAATTGTTACATATTAATTATAAATGAATATAAGAACCAATTGAATATTAAAAGGATATTTTTATTGAAATTTATTTTTAGGCTCATGTTGTTGTTTTACCATAATATATAAAAGTAATTAAAATTAGTTAATTATTTTAATGGAACATAAATGTTATATATTAATTTTTTTGATATTAAACCATTACATTTGATAAAAATATTATAAGAACAAACCCAATGTTTTTCCTAAAAACCTGTATTTTATAAATGAATGTTTACCCCATTTTAATAGAAAACCTATTTTAAAACATAATTTTTGACACTATTTTGAATTTAATTTGATAAAATAATCTTTATTTTTCAATTAATAACATGAAAATTATATTCGGATTAATTTTTTGGATTTTTTAGAGAAACTACAATTTTTAGTGAATATTGAAAAATTCTACGTTTTAGTTAAAAACTGCCCATTTGTTTAAATAATTATTAATGTTAAATTATATTATTAATTTATATTAAATTCATAATGGTTAAATTATAAAGATATTAAAAAAATTAATTTCATTTAAATAAATATAACTTTTAATTTGATAATAAAAACATAACAATATTTTGAACATTTTTATACTAAAACAAGTTAATCTGTCAGTATGCAAGATTAGCATTAATCTTAATTTTTCATCTGCTATAATTGGAATTTTTTAAAATAATTCATATACCATTGTAATAAAGATAATATTTTAGGTATAATAAGATAAACTTATTTTTTTACAAAAAATATTAGTGAATGTGATTAAAAATTATTATAGTGATTACGGTGTAATGAGGCATAAAAATAGACTAAAACCCTATGTTTAAGGGACCAAATGATCTGGAGACATGTACAACACCCATTATCTTAAAATAACTAGGAAATTATACTTATATTAATCATTTTTGGTAGGTTATTATAAATTTTTTACGTAAAAACAAATATACACCTATCTTGTTTTCAAGAATATCAAGTGAGTCCTTTTCCTTCCCTATAAAAGGCCACCGCCTCTACCCATTCCTCACACCTCTATAACCTCTTATGTAACATCATGATCTACCAAAATGGCCCCAAAACATCCCTAACCACTATTTAGAATCATCCATTTGAGAAAACTACATTCCATGTATGGATTTTTGTTAAACCAAATGATATTACCCAATTAAAATGTATTGCCTTTTCTCAATCTCTAAAGTTTCATTTCCTTTCTCAAAAACCTAAAATATTTTTATTATGTTCTCATGTAACAAAAAAAGTATAATCAATATAATTGGTTTTTTTAATCTATGTGTTTGGCCTACACTTACACATCCAACCATCTAATGGGTAGCGAACATAATGCTTCTGTGTACGACGAACTACTGCATCACAATACGATGATTGCTCAATTTATCCCTAACACCTCTCATGGTGGACATTATGATGGACACACTATTTAAATATATTTTATATGATATTTTTTTCATTCTTATTTAATCCTTTTATTACACATACCTTTAATGAATTCAATTTTTTTAATATTACAATAACATCATTTGGTGAAGTGTGGACTATCACCCCCTCAAAGCATTATGATTCGTTCACACTAAAAATGCAATGTATAGAGAATGATTTTAATTAAAAATATGAGACATAAAAATAAACTATATGATATTCATGACATAATTATATTTCATGAAATATAGAATATATATATAAATATATATATATATCATTTTTTATACCCCTTTCACAGACTGAAAAAGTGATAATGTTATTCGTGGATGTGTGGACTACCGCCTCCACAACATGATTTGATTACATTTACACAACATAATTCAATATATAAGTATTAATTATTATATAATATGGAATTTATTATATAATGATGATTCTTGAATTTTATGGTGTTACTTACCTTCTATCCACTGTGATCATTTAAAAATGGTCATGTTACTCATGCCTACGTGCGACCTACCATCTCTGTGATTGAAACATAATCTGATTTCCATAACCATATTTAAAGATTTATTTTAAAATTATTATTGATTTTAAATATTATATTTACGTCAATGATGTAACACCCCGACCCCAGTTACCCAGAGTCGGTGCATTATTACTTAACATTGGCATGATCACAAGAAAGATCAAATCTCGAAAGACCGATTAGTTTAGTAGCCTTGGAAGCACTAGATATATTCATAAAATTTTACATTACATCATGAAGTGAAAAACTACTACAAAAACATATTGTCTCCATAATCCACACTATTATCCCCTCATAATATCCCTATAGGTCATTCATAATTTACTTCTTCACTTCCTGGGAAAAATAAAACATAGAAAACCGGTGAGCTCAAATGCCCAGTAAGGATAACAATATAGTGGAAAATTTTATAAATAAGAATAAACATTTAAGGCGATGTATAACTAAAACAAAATCCTTTTGAACTTGAACTTCAACATAGTATGGAAAAAATAAAATGAAATAATGCCATTTACTTATTCACATGGATATTCTACTAATCGAATAATCACATGCAATATCAATAACCACTTTCATAATGATGGAATGCATAATGCTGAAATTTAATTTCTTTGTCAAGGCCTCGTCCCAAGACCTTGGGGCTAACTGTAACCGGAACCCAACCCGGAGTGCCTCTAATAACCGGACACCAACTCGGAGTGCCTCTAATAACCGGACACCAACCCGGAGTTCCTCTAATAACCGGAGACCAAACCGGAGTTCCTCTAATAACCGGAGACCAAACCGGAGGGCTTATTTTTACTGGTCCCCAACACGGAACATACTTGTCTAACACATTCATCTGAATGAAAGGTTGAAATATAACATACACATTCGGATTAAAAATAACTTATGAAAAGTCAATACTTTAAAAAAACCATGAGTGACATAAGAATAGCTTATCCACAATCAAAAATATCACAAAACCTTCAATAAAATATGGATGTTTTATATCATAATAAATCAACTTCAAATATGCTTAAAAACCATCAAAGGATGTTGTCATAGATGAAATCAAAACTATTTTAGAGAAATATATCTTTTTTTGAAATCATTTTAAAAGTAACATAATTATAAAATAATACATTCAATTTGAAAATATTCTTATAAGCTTGTAAGGGAAGCTTTGACGATTTTATAACGGCGGTAAATAGCCGCACCCGCCGTATAAGTTAAAAAAACATTCTTACCTTAAATTTGTCGAAAAGGTTAAAAGTGCCTTGTTTAGAAAATGACGGAAAGATTCCTTTCGAAACACATAAGGGTATAAATGAATTTAACCCATATTCTTGTAAATAGAAAAAATGTTTTGAAATACATTATTAAGAAACATGTATGTGGATGATAAAGAGATCCCAGTATATTATTATGTATAAACAACCTCGGATAATGAAGAGATTGTGAAATAACCCTTACCAATTTGGTAACTTATGAAACATACAACCCATGAAAGAGGTATCATACAATGAATATGTAAATACACATAAATTATAGTGTATTACACAAAGAATATAATTATGGGCAGTACATACACCACACAAAAGGTAATGGTGGAAATATGGCATGAATCTCACGGGAATAAGGAGTGAGATGAAAACCCATTACCTTGTACTTTTCCTTGGTTGGGGTAGGATAAACTCCTTTATAATGGTGAAATAATTGTTATTAAATTATTCAATAATCATATATATTAATATGATATCATATATGATCTTTTAACATTGATTTGTTAATAATATCTTTTAATTATCATCGTTTCGGGGGTTAACTTACTCATTTTCTTTTATATGTTTTGTTAGATAAGCCGTGTTTTTTATCGATAGGTTGTATCTTATTCATATACAGAATTATATCAAGTCCTTAAACATAATTTTTAAATCATCAAATGATAATTATACTTTAATGGATACAATGGAGAATGAATCTCATCGCGTTCGTGGAGACGGTAGTCCGTACGTACGCACGAGCGACAATATCATTCTTTTAATATTAAAATAATATATAAATGGATGGTATATCATATATAAAGAATAATTAAAATGTTATATTTATTATTTACATGAGTTACACATCATTATTATACCCATCCAAATAATAATATATTGAATAACAATTACACCACGACGTGGAGACGGTAAGCCGTACGTACGCAAGTATGGTGACATGTTATTCAAAGGGTGGATTGAATACTGAATATGGTTGTACCATATTTATAATAAAATCAAAGTATATATATGATACTGGAGTTATTATTTTAGAATGGTAAAAACAAAGGAAGAAGAAGTGGAAGAAGAAAGGAACTTGGAAAAGGGTGGTGAAATCATTACCTCTTCTTCGGTTTCTTCCTTTTGATTTGATCAAAAGGGCTTCTTAGGTTGGCTTTCTGATCAAACTAAGGCCTATAGGTTGTAGTGAGGGAAGTTGGGAGAGTATTTTGGCAGAATTTGGCCGAACCAAAAGGATTTGAAGGTGTGACGAAATGAGAAGGAGGAGTGTCCTTTTATAAGAGGGGTGAGGGGAACCTTTGGAAAAGCTAGAAATATTAATTTATAATAAATTCATATTCAGTTTATAATGGCTCCAAAGATGATTATTTAAATTTTAAGGTGGTTATAGGTCGAAAACCACTCATCCAATAGAATTTAGACAGGTTTGGGTACTTATATTAACCTTATCTTTAAGTATTAACTCTAAGTTAATTAGTTTCACTTTTACAATGTCTCTTTGTATTTTTATATAATATGGTACATAAACTTACTATATACATCCAAGAGACCCCCAAGTGGTCCATTAATGATACACATATCATGATATAAGTCTCCTGGCCGAACCTTAGTTTTTTAGGAATTTAATATCAATTAATAATATAATATTTGTTTTAAAAACTCTTTTATGTCAATTTTGACACTATTCAATAGTTGATTTTTGTGAAACTCATAACAGAATGATTACTTCAAACAAAGTTAATTAAATCAATCCTAATAAGTCATATTATCCTATAAGATTAGTGTAATTAATTAAAAGTTTCATATTATATTTATTTGGTTATTTATAATATCAATTATCTTGATTTTTCACTATTATAGTAATTACTGCATCATCATTGTGTCATAAATAAATTAAATTATTTAATGTCTAAAAATTATAAATAAAATATCATTATGTATTAAATCTTTTTATCTTTATAATTAATATTTATAATCTAAAATCCAACATATATAACCCTATGTAAAAATTGTTTTTCTAAAAGATATATGCTTGTGTCATTTTTGTATTCATTTTTACTTAATTAAAATAAAGTGTCCCTATCACCTACAAGTGGCACCATGGGGTCCCCAAATAGACCCAAATATGCCTATGTCCGAACATGTATCAACCAATAAGGCTAGGACACGTTTTAGGGTAATTTATTATTATTATAATATTATTTTTAAACCCTTATTTACCGGATTTACCCTTAACTATGGTAAATAAAATATTTACCGCAGTAATTATTCAAAAGGTCTAAAAATAAAAGTTACCTATTTACACAATTTGAACATCCTGATTCAAAATATGGAATCCATTTTTCTAAATTCAAAACACAGAAGTGGCAGAAATGAATTTAAAATTAATTCCCACTGTCAAAACAATGAGCGTGTTTTTAAGAGATAAAAAACTTTCAAAAGATTGACACTTGTTTATGTTCGGTTTAATTGTAAAATTATGTACAATGACCAAAATTATATTAAATGGAAAAAATATATTCTAAATATACTTTAAAACCACTCAAATTCATAATTTATCACTATTAATTATTTTTATTTAAAAAGTTGTTTTTAATTAAAATTTAGTAATTTTCACTATTTATCAAAATATTAAAGTTATCCGAAAAGTACCAAAATTTCACATTAGGATAAATTAGATATTCTGAATCCAAAAATGAAGTCCATTTTGAAATATAAAATATATATAATTTCAAAAAGTAGGTATTACTATTCATAACAGCTAGTTTGATTGGTTGTGGTGTGTGTTAGAACTCGAAGTTGCGTACAACACACGCTACTGTATTATTCATAGGAAATCGTACCGTGGAAGCCTGGGATGTTTCATTTTAATTTTTTTTATTTCCCCATTTAGTCAAAAAGTTTAAAATATTGTATTTTAAAAGGGTTCACCATGAAAAGTTGGTAAAAGTGCAATACTGAAAATGAATTTGTTCTTACATTATGTATAAGAAACTCATAATATGGATTCTAAAATTATAAGGATTATATAAAGTTTAAAATTTAGTTAATACTATTCATAACCTCTTTTGAACGGCTTGTTTGATAAGTCATGGTGTAATTGAACTCGGTGTTGCGTGTAGTGCAAGTTATTGAATTATTTTGAAGAAATAACACACTATGAATTCTTGGGGTGTTACATTCTCCCCTCCTTCAATAAATTGCGTCCTCGCAATTTGAAATTGTTCTTCGAAAATAAAAGGTTGAAAATAGAAAATATATTTGTGGGAAAACCCACATCGGAAATTGGGTTACTAAAATTTAGTCTTAATATGAGGAAAAGAGAAATCAAAGGGTCACCACCAAATTATGATCTCGATTAGGAGAACATTGGTGAAAATTAGAGACATATAATTGGAGGGAAAACTTAAATATTTATAGGTAGTGATTGAGGTCATCAATCACAAACAAGTGTAAAATTGAGGTCCTTAAATTCATCAATCTATGATGATTTGAAATACCATCGGTTCAACAAAACATAGGGTATTAGGATAACACATTTTTGACGTTTCAAAATATCTTAGTTGAAATCTCACATCGAAAAATGAATTAATGAGGCCTCTATTTAAAATAAAGAGTGGAAAGTATGAAGATTACCGAAAATAACACATACTAGGGTTCCATGTAGGAAAATATGGATATGGAAGAAAAATATAACCATCAATTATCTGATGGAGAGTGGTAGAGAACATGGCTATGAAAAGGCCAACAATCCCAAAGCCATAAATTAGTGATGATTTAAGGTACCATCTAGGACAACATTTTTGTTCTAAGTTCCTTTTCTTAATGTTGAGGAATTTATTTATGAGATTGGCTAAGATCATAAGGAGATATACTTACTTTATAATTAGAATTTTATCCATTAATAAATTTCTACCACAAACTCCTCTTTCACTCTAAAAGATAGTAGAACGTAAAAAATTCTCTCTACACTATTCATATAGGGTTCCAAAATAAAGGAATTTATAATTCATCTTCCAGATCTTTTAATAAAAACTACATTATTTAATCCAGGACATCTCGGGGGCCAGTGGTTGGTGATACACCCTTGTCATCATTCGGTTGCGGGTTTAAGTCTTGTGGCCTTGCCGGTCGCGACGGGTTGCCGCCCGACCTCTGGGTTGTCCTTTTATGGAAATCAAAAATTAATCTCAAACTAAAATTTATCCAAAATACTTCTGTCCAAACTCATAGTCCAATATTTATAAGGAAGGTAAACTTAATGTAGATGATTTTTACCCCATAATAGAATATGAATACCTTCATCATTTATTCCTTTAAAACACTGAAACATCCTGAATTACCATAATAATTATTGATTACATTCATGCTCCCTTATTCCATATAGAATGCTAGATATACTTCATCAATCCAAAAATGTTTTAAACCCCAATAATTATGGAATATACAAATCATTAATCAACTTAAAGGTAGTCCAGAATATCCAATATAATTTATGCAAATCTATCATGTATTATTCTAAAATCACTACCTCGGTATCAGAACCATATTATGGTTTTATCTTTCTCTCAACCATATATTTTCCAAAAATTTAACCTGCTATTGAGTCACTTTTCTTTGTTCCACACAATCTCAAGTCCTTAATGAAATAGTACTGCATTATAATCCTTATATACTCCATAATTATTATAATAAGTACATTGTTGATACAACACTCAAATGAGATAATCAACATAAGAACTCTAATAATTCCTCTTCATCTGTGGTAGTATCATAACTTGATTATTATCTAATAGCTTCATTTGCGGCATAGTCTGATGACTGGGACATAGGTTCCCGTAGTGTCCAAACTCCTTGCAAATGAAGCATTGTACATTTGAAACCATTTTCTTACCCTTGTAGTCATGTACTTTGTGCCCTTTTCCTCCACACTTATAACAAACTCCCATTCCTTTCAGGCAAGTTCCAGGGTTTTTCTTCCCACAGTTATCACATATGGGAAAATTCATCTTTTTCCTCTTCCCTTTATCCATCTTTCTCTCTTCCATCCTTTTCTTCTCTTTCTTCCCTTAAAATCCATAGGACTCAGTAAACTCTTTACTTATCTTATCAACACATGATATTATTTCTTCATATGATGATAATACATGCGAGACTATTTATCTTATAAATTCTGGATTAAGACCATGAAATATATGATCCTTCTTTCTCTTTGTATCATGTGCATTGCTGGAGTTCTCATTCCTTCTACTAGGCGCCATTTCTAAACAATGGAATACACTAGATTAGTTTATGAATAACAATAACTAATCCCAAACTTGTGAAACACATAACATAAATTAAATAGTTTATGGATATAATCCATAATCATAAAATGTCTCTTTTGGGGAAGTATATACTCATAAACCCTTCATAATGATTTGTAAAGAAAATGAGAGTTATCCTAAGCATATCCCCCGGGAGTGTCGTAACCAAGAGTGCAGCAAGGCCCATTGTCATGCACCAGTTCTCTTTCGAGTCTAGCTCAAAGCGGTGTTTTCGGGTTTTACCCCTAGGTACATCTGTGCCAGAGCCGCCTCTACCTGCTCGTATCCAGACAGGGATGTATTGCTTGGAAAACTCACAAAATCTCTACAATACTAAAATTCTAGGAAGTTCTTCTATACTAATCCTCAAATTTCATCTTAGGTCTACGTGCTCTAATCAGAGTTTATCTAAATCTAGCTTCCAAGGTTTGTACTAAACTTCCTCTGATACCAAATGTAACACCCCGACCCCAGTTACCCAGAGTCGGTGCATTATTACTTAACATTGGCATGATCACAAGAAAGATCAAATCTTGAAAGACCGATTGGTTTAGTAGCCTTAGACACACTAGATATATTCATAAAATTTTACATTACATCATGAAGTGAAAAACTACTACAACAACATATTGTCTCCATAATCCACACTATTATCCCCTCATAATATCCCTGCAGGTCATTCATAATTTACTTCTTCACTTCATGGAAAAAATAAAACATAGAAAAGGGGTGAGCTCAAATGCCCAGTAAGGATAACAATATAGCAGAAAATTTTATAAATAAGAATTAACATTTAAGGCAATGTATAACTAAAACAAAAGCCTTTTAAACTTGAACTTCAACATAGTATGGAAAAAATAAAATGAAATAATGCCATTTACTTATTCACATGGATATTCTACTAATCGAATAATCACATGCAATATCAATAACCACTTTCATAATGATGGAATTCATAATGCTGAACTTTAATTTCTTTGTCAAGGCCTCATCCCAAGACCTTGGGGCTAACTGTAACCGGAACCCAACCCGGAGAGCCTTTAATAACCGGACACCAACCCGGAGTGCCTCTAATAACCAGACACCAACCTAGAGTTCCTCTAATAACCAGAGACCAAACCGGAGTTCCTCTAATAACCGGAGACCAAACCGGAGGGCTTACTTTTACCGGTCCCCAACCCGGAACATACTTGTCTAACACATTCATCTGAATGAAAGGTTGAAATATAACATACACATTAGGATTAAAAATAACTTATGAAATGTCAATACTTTAAAAAAAACCATGAGTGACATAATATTAACTTATCCATAGTCAAAAATATCACAAAACCGGCAATAAAATATGGATGTTTTGTATCATAATAAATCAACTTCAAATAAGCTTAAAAACCATCAAAGGATGTTGACATAGATGAAATCAAAACTATTTTAGAGAAATATCTATTTCTTATTTGAAATCATTTTTAAAGTAACATAATTATAAAATAATACATTCAATTTGAAAATATACTTATAAGATTGTAAGGGAAGCTTTGACGATTTTATAACGGCGGTAAATAGCCGCACCCGCCGTATAAGTTAAAAAAACATTCTTACCTTAAATTTGTCGAAAAGGTTAAAAGTGCCTTGTTTGGAAAACGACAGAAATATTTCTTTCGAAACACATAAGGGTATAAATGAATTTAACCCATATTCTTGTAAATAGAAAAAATGTTTTGAAATGCATTATTAAGAAACATGGATGTGGATGATAAAGAGATCCCAGTAGATTATTACGTATAAACAACCTCGGATAATGAAGAGATTGTGAAATAACCCTTACCAATTTGGTAACTTATGAAACATACAACCCATGAAAGAGGTATCATACAATGAATATGTAAATACACATAAATTAGAGTGTATTACACAAAGAATATAATTATGGGTAGTACATACACCACACAAAAGGTAATGGTGGAAATATGGCATGAATCTCACGGGAATAAGGAGTGAGATGAAAACCCCTTACCTTGTACTTTTCATTGGTTGTGGTAGGTTAACCTCCTTTATAATGGTGAAATAATTGTTATTAAATTATTCAAGAATCATATATATTAATATGATATCATATATGATCTTTTAACATTGATTTGTTAATAATATCTTTTAATTATTATTGTTTCGTGTGTTAACTTACTCATTTTCTTTTATATGTTTTGTTACATAAGCCGTGTTTGTTATCGATAGGTTGTATCTTATTCATATCCAGAATTATATCAAGTCCTTAAACATAATTTTTAAATCATCAAATGATAATTATACTTTAATGGATACGATGGAGAATGAATCTCATCGCGTTCGTGGAGACGGTAGTCCGTACGTACGCACGAGCGACAATATCATTCTTTTAATATTAAAATAATATATAAATGGATGGTATATAATATATACAAAATAATTAACATGTTATATTTATTATTTACATGAGTTACACAACATTATTATACCCATCCAAATAATAATATATTCAATAACAATTACACCACAACGTGGAGACGGTAAGCCGTACGTACGCACGTATGATGACATGTTATTCAAAGGGTGGATAGAATACTGAATATGGTTGTAAAATATTTATAATAAAATCATAGTATATATATGATACTGGAGTTATTATTTTAGAATGGTAACAACAAAGGAAGAAGAAGTGGAAGAAGAAAGGAACTTGGAAAAGGGTGGTGAAATCATTACCTCTTCTTCGGTTTCTTCCTTTTGATTTGATCAAAAGGGCTCCTTAGGTTGGATTTATGATCAAACTAAGGCCTCTAAGTTGTAGTGAGGGAAGTTGGGAGAGTATTTGGGCAGAGTTTGGCCAAACCAAAAGGCTTTGAAGGTATGAAGAAATGAGAATGAGGAGTGTCCTTTTATAAGAGGGGTGAGGGGCACCTTTGGAAAAGCTAGAAATACTAATTTATAATAAATTCATATTCGGTTTATAATGGCTCCAAAGTTGATTATTTAAATCTTAAGGTGGGGATAGGTCGAAAACCACTCAACCAATAGAATTTAGACAGGTTTGGGTACTTATATTAACCTTATATTTATGTATTAACTCTAAGTTAATTAGTTTCACTTTTACAATGTCTCTTTGTATTTTTATATAATATGGTTAATAAACTTACTATATACATCCAAGCGACCCCCAAGTGGTCCATTAATGACAAACCTATCATGATATAAGTATCTTGGCCGAACATTAGATTTTTAGGAATTTAATATCAATTAATAATATAATATTTGTTTTAAAAACTCTTTTATGTCAATTTTTACACTATTCAATAGTTGATTTTTGTGAAACTCATAACAGAATGATTACTTCGAACAAAGTTAATTAAATCAATCATAATATGTCATATTATCCTATAATATTAGTTTAATTCATTAAAAGTTTCATATTATATTTATTTGGGTATTTATAATATCAATTATTTTGATTTTTCACTATTATAGTAATTACTGCATCATCATTGTGTCATAAATAATTTAAATTATTTAATGTCTAAAAAATATAAATAAAATATAATTATGTAGTAAATCGTTCTATCTTTCTAATGAATATTTATAATCTGAAATCCAACATATATAACCCTATGTAAAAATTGTTTTTCTAAAAGATAAATGCTTGTGTCATTTTTGTATTCATTTTAACTTAATTAAAATAAAGTGTCCCTATCACCTACAAGTGGCAATATGGGGTCCCAAAATCGACCCAAATATGCCTATGTCCGAACAGGTATCAACAAATAAGGATAGGACACGTTTTAGGGTAATTTAGTATTATTATAATATTATTTTTAAACACTTATTTACCGGATTTACCCTTAACCATGGTAAATAAAATATTTACCGCAGTAATTATTCAAAATGTCTAAAAATAAATGTTACCTATTTACACAATTTGAACATCCTGATTCAAAATATGGAATCCATTTTTCTAAATTCAAAACACAGAAGTGGCAGAAATTAATTTAAAATTAATTCCCACTGTCAAAACAAAAAGCGTGTTTTTAAGAGATAATAACTTTCAAAAAGATTGACACTTGTTTATGTTCGGTTTAATTGTAAAATTATGTCCAATGACCAAAATTATATTAAATGGTAAAAATATATTCTAAATATACTTTAAAACCACTCAAATTCATAATTTATCACTATTAATTATTTTGATTAAAAAAGTTGTTTTTAATTAAAATTTAGTAATTTTCACTATTCATCAAAATATTAAAGTTATCCGAAAAGTACCAAAATTTCACCTTAGGCTAAATTCGATATTCCGAAACCAAAAATGAAGTCCATTTTGAAATATAAAATTTATATAATTTCAAAAAGTAGGTATTACTATTCATAACGGCTAGTTTGATTGGTTGTGGTGTGTGTTAGAACTCGAAGTTGCGTACAACACACGCTACTGTATTATTCAAAGGAAAGCGTACCGTGGAAGTCTGGGATGTTTCATTTTAATTTTTTTTTGATGTACCCATTTAGTCAAAAAGTTTAAAATATTTTATTTAAAAATGGTTCACCATTTAAAGTTGGTAAAAGTGCAATACTGAAAATGAATTTGTTCTTACATTATGTCTAAGAAACTCATAATATGGATTCTAAAATTATAAGGATTATATAAAGTTTAAAATTTAGTTAATACTATTCATAACCACTTTTGAACGGCTTGTTTGATATGTCATGGTGTGATTGAACTCGGTGTTGCGTGTAGTGCAAGTTATTGAATTATTTTGAAGAAATAACACACTATGAATTCTTGGGGTGTTACATTCTCCCCTCCTTCAATAAATTGCGTCCTCGCAATTTGAAATTGTTCATCGAAAATAAAAGGTTGAAAATAGAAAATATATTTGTGGGAAAACCCACATCGAAAATTGGGTTGCTAAAATTTAGTCTTAATATGAGGAAAAGAGAAATCAAAGGGTCACCACCAAATTATGATCTCGATTAGGAGAACATTGGTGGCAATTAGAGACATATAATTGGAGGGAAAACATAAATATTTATAGGTAGTGATTGAGGTCATCAATCACAAACAAGTGTAAAATTGAGGTCCTTAAATTCATCAATCTATGATGATTTGAAATACCATCGGTTCAACAAAACATAGGGTATTAGGATAACACATTTTTGACGTTTCAAAATATCTTAGTTGAAATCCCACATCAAAAAATGAATTAATGAGGCCTCTATTTAAAATAAAGAGTGGAAAGTATGAAGATTACCGAAAATAACACATACTAGGGTTCCATGTAGGAAAATATGGATATGGAAGAATAATATAACCATCAATTATCTGATGGAGAGTGGTAGTGAACATGGCTATGAAAAGGCCAACAATACCAAAGCCATAAATTAGTGATGATTTAAGGTACCATCTAGGACAGCATTTTTTTTTCTAAGTTCCTTTTCTTAATGTTGAGGAATTTATTTATGAGATTGGCTAAGATCATAAGGAGATATACTTACTTTATAATTAGAGTTTTATCCATTAATAAATTTCTACCACAAACTCATCTTTCACTCTAAAAGCTAATAGAACGTAAAAAATTCTATTTACAGTATTCGTATAGGGTTTCAAAATAAAGGAATTTATAATTCATCTTCCATATCTTTTAATAAAAACTATATTATTTAATCCAGGACATCTCAGGGGCCAGTGGTAGGTGATACACCCTTGTCGCCATTCAGTTGCGGGTTTAAGTCTCGTGGCCTTGCCGGTCGCGACGGGTTGCCGCCCGACCTCTCGGTTGTCCTTTTATGGCAATCAAAAATTAATCTCAAACTAGAATTTATCCAAAATACTTCTATTCAAATTCATAGTCCAATATTTATAAGGAAGGTAAACTTAATGTAGATCATTTTTACCCCGTAATAGCATATGAATACCTTCATCATGTATTCTTTTAAAACACTGAAACATCCTGAATTACCATAATACTTATTGATTACATTCATGCTCCCTTATTCCATATAGAATGCTGGATATACTTCATCAATCCAAAAATGTTTTAAATCCCAATAATTATGGAATATACAAATCATTAATCAGCTTCAAGGTAGTCAAGAATATCCAATATAATTTATCCAAATCAATCATGTATTATTCTATAGTCACTACCTCGGTATCAGAACCATATTATGGTTTTATCTTTCTCTCAACCATATATTTTCCAAAAATTTAACCTGCTATTGAGTCACTTTTCTTTGTTCCACACAATCTCAAGTCCTTAATGAAATAGTACTACTGTACAATCCTTATATACTCGATAATTATTATAACAAGTTCATTGTTGATACAACACTCAAATGACATAATCAACATAAGAACTCTAATCATTCCTATTCATCTGTGGTAGTATCATAACTTGATTATTATCCAATAGCATCATTTGAGGCATAGTCTGATGACTGGGACATATGTTCTCGTAGTGTCCAAACTCCTTGCAAATGAAGCATTGTACATTTGAAACCATTTTCTTACCCTTGTAGTCATGTACTTTGTGCCCTTTTCCTCCACACATATAACAAACTCCCATTCCTTTCAGGCAAGTTCCAGGGTGTTTCTTCCCACATTTATCACATATGGGAAAATTCATCTTTTTCCTCTTCCCTTTATCCATCTTTCTCTCTTCCATCCTTTTCTTCTCTTTCTTCCCTTAAAATCCATAGGACACAGTAAACTCTTTACTTATCTTATCAACACATGATATTATTTCTTCTTATGATGATAATACATGCGAGACTATTTCTCTTATAAATTCTGGCTTAAGACCATGAAATATATGGTCCTTCTTTCTCTTTGTATCATGTGCATTGCTGGAGTTCTCATTTCTTCTACTAGGCGCCATTTCAAAACAATGGCATACACTAGATTAGTTTATGAATAACAATACCTAATCCCAAACTTGTGAAACACATAACATAAATTAAATATTTTATGGATATAATCTCTAATCATAAAATGTCTCTTTTGAGGAATTATATACTCATAAACCCTTCATAATGATTTGTAAAGAAAATGAGAGTAATCCTAAGCATATCCCCCGGGAGTTTCGTAACCAAGAGTGCAACAAGGCCCGTTGTCGTGCACCAGTTCCCGTTCGAGTCCAGCTCAAAGCGTCGTTTTCGGGTTTTACCCCTAGGTACATCTGTGCCAGAGCCACCTCTACCTGCTCGTATCCAGACAGGGATGTATTGCTTAGAAAACTCACAAAATCTCTACAATACCAAAATTATAGGAAGTTCTTCTATACTAATCCTCAAATTTCATCTTAGGTCTACGTGCTCTAATCAGAGTTTATCGAAATCTAGCTTCCAAGGTTTGTACTAAACTTCCTCTGATACCAACTGTAACACCCCGACCCCAGTTACCCAGAGTCGGTGCATTATTACTTAACATTGGCATGATCACAAGAAAGATCAAATCTCGAAATACTGATTGGTTTAGTAGCCTTGGAAGCACTAGATATATTCATAAAATTTTACATTACATCATGAAGTGAAAAACTACTACAACAACATATTGTCTCCATAATCCACACTATTATCCCCTCATAATATCCCTGCAGGTCATTCATAATTTACTTCTTCACTTCCTGGGAAAAATAAAACATAGAAAAGGGGTGAGATCAAATGTCTAGTAAGGATAACAATATAGCGGAAAATTTTATAAATAAGAATAAACATTTAAGGCAATGTATAACTAAAACAAAAGCCTTTTAAACTTGAACTTCAACATAGTATGGAAAAAATAAAATGAAATAATTCCATTTACTTATTCACATGGATATTATACTAATCGAATAATCACATGCAATATCAGTAACCACTTTCATAATGATGGAATTCATAATGCTGAACTTTAATTTCTTTGTCAAGGCCTCGTCCCAAGACCTTGGGGCTAACTGTAACCGGAACCCAACCCCGAGTGCCTCTAATAACCGGACACCAACCCGGAGTGCCTCTAATAACCGGACACCAACCCTGAGTTCCTCTAATAATCGGAGACCAAACCGGAGTTCCTCTAATAACCGGAGACCAAACCGGAGGGCTTACTTTTACCGGTCCCCAACCCAGAACATACTTGTCTAACACATTCATCTGAATGAATGGTTGAAATATAACATACACATTCGGATTAAAAATAACTTATGAAATGTCAATACTTAAAAAAAACCATGAGTGACATAAGAATAGCTTATCCACAGTCAAAAATATCACAAAACCTTCAATAAAATATGGATGTTTTGTATCATAATAAATCAACTTCAAATAAGCTTAAAAACCATCAAAGGATGTTGACATAGATGAAATCAAAACTATTTTAGAGAAATATCTCTTTTTTTGAAATCATTTTAAAAGTAACATAATTATAAAATAATACATTCAATTTGAAAATATTCTTATAAGCTTGTAAGGGACGATTTGACGATTTTATAATGGCGGTAAATAGCCGCACCCGCCGTATAAGTTAAAAAAACATTCTTACCTTAAATTTGTCGAAAAGGTTAAATGTGCCTTGTTTGGAAAACGACGAAAAGATTCCTTTGGAAACACATAAGGGTATAAATAACTTTAACCCATATTCTTGTAAATAGTAAAAATGTTTTGAAATGCATTATTAAGATGCATGGATGTGGATGATAAAGAGATCCCAGTAGATTATTACGTATAAACAACCTCGGAAAATGAAGAGATTGTGAAATAACTCTTACCAATTTGGTAACTTATGAAACATACAACCCATGAAAGAGGTATCATACAATGAATATGTAAATACACATAATTAGAGTGTATTACACAAAGAATATAATTATGGGCAGTACATACACCACACAAAAGGTAATGGTGGCAATATGGCATGAATCTCACGGGAATAAGGAGTGAGATGAAAACCCCTTACCTTGTAATTTTCCTTGGTTGGGGTAGGTTAGCCTCCTGTATAATGGTGAAATAATTGTTATTAAATTATTCAAGAATCATATATATTAATATGATATCATATATGATCTTTTAACATTGATTTGTTAATAATATCTTTTAATTATCATCGTTTCGGGTCTTAACTTACTCATTTTCTTTTATATGTTTTGTTACATAAGACATGTTTGTTATCGATAGGTTGTATCTTATTCATATCCAGAATTATGTCAAGTCCTTAAAAATCATTTTTAAATCATCAAATGATAATTATACTTTAATGGATACGATGGAGAATGAATCTCATCGCGTTCGTGGAGACGGTAGTCCGTACGTACGCACGAGCGACAATATCATTCTTTTAATATTAAAATAATATATAAATGGATGTTATATCATATATACAGAATAATTAACATGTTATATTTATTATTTACATTATTTACACATCATTATTATACCCATACAAATAATAATATATTTAATAACAATTACACCACGACGTGGAGATGGTAAGCCGTACGTACGCACGTATGGTGACATGTTATTCAAAGGGTGGATAGAATACTGAATATGGTTGTACCATATTTATAATAAAATCACAGTATATATATGATACTAGAGTTATTATTTTAGAATGGTAACAACAAAGGAAGAAGAAGTGGAAGAATAAAGGAACTTGGAAAAGGGTGGTGAAATCATTACCTCTTCTTCGGTTTCTTCCTTTTGATTTGATCAAAAGGGCTCCTTAGTTTGGCTTTCTGATCAAACTATTTCCTCTAGGTTGTAGTGAGGGAAGTTGGGAGAGTATTTGGGCAGAGTTTGGCCGAACCTAAAGGCTTTTAAGGTGTGAAGAAATGAGAAGGAGGAGTTTCCTTTTATAAGAGGGGTGAGGGGCACCTTTGGAAAAGCTAGAAATATTAATTTATAATAAATTTATATTCAGTTTATAATGGCTCAAAAGTTGATTCTTTAAATGTTAAGGTGGGGATAGGTCTAAAACCAGTCAACCAATAGAATTTAGATAGGTTTGGATACTTATATTAACCTTATCTTTAAGTATTAACTCTAAGTTAATTAGTTTCACTTTTACAATGTCTCTTTGTATTTTTATATAATATGGTTAATAAACTTACTATATACATCCAAGAGACCCCAAAGTGGTCCATTAATGATACACATATCATGATATAAGTCTCTTTTCCAAACCTTAGATTTTTAGGAATTTAATATCAATTAATAATATAATATTTGTTTTAAAAACTCTTTTATGTCAATTTTGACACTATTCAATAGTTGATTTTTTTGAAACTCATAATAGAATGATTACTTCGAAAAAAGTTAATTAAATCAATACTAATATGTCATATTATCCTATAAGATTAGTGTAATTCATTAAAAGTTACATATTATATTTATTTGGGTATTTATAATATCAATTATTTTGATTTTTCACTATTATAGTAATTACTGCATCATCATTGTGTCATAAATAAATTAAATTATTTAATTTCTAAAAAATATAAATAAAATATCATTATGTATTAATTCATTTTATCTTTCTAATGAATATTTATAATCTAAAATCCAACATATATAACCCTATGTGAAAATTATGTTTCTAAAAGATATATGCTTGTGTCATTTTTGTATTCATTTTAACTTAATTAAAATAAAGTGTCCCTATCACCTACAAGTGGCACCATGGGGTCCCAAAATCGACCCAAATATGCCTATGTCATAACATGTATCAACCAATAAGCCTAGGACACGTTTTAGGGTAATTTAGTATTATTATAATATTATTTTTAAACCCTTATTTACCGGATTTACCCTTAACAATGGTAAATAAAATATTTACCGCAGTAATTATTCAAAATGTCGAAAAATAAAAGTTACCTATTTACACAATTTGAACATCCTGATTCAAAATATGGAATCCATTTTTCTAAATTCAAAACACAGAAGTGGCAGAAATTAATTTAAAATTAATTCCCACTGTCAAAACAAAAAACGTGTTTTTAAGAGATAATAACATTCAAAAGATTGACACTTGTTTATGTTCGGTTTAATTGTAAAATTATGTCCAATGACCAACATTATAGTAAATGGTAAAAATATATTATAAATATACTTTAAAACCACTCCAATTCATAATTTATCACTATTAATTATTTTGATTAAAAAAGTTGTTTTTAATTAAAATTTAGTAATTTTCACTATTCATCAAAATATTAAAGTTATCCGAAAAGTACCAAAATTTCACCTTAGGCTAAATTCGATATTCCGAATCCAAAAATGAAGTCCATTTTGAAATATAAAATATATATAATTTCAAAAATTAGGTATTACTATTCATAACGGCTAGTTTGATTGGTTGTGGTGTGTGTTAGAACTCGAAGTTGCGTACAACGCACGCTACTGTATTATTCAAAGGAAAGCGTACCGTGGAATCCTGGGATGTTTCATTTTAATTTTTTTTATTTCCCCATTTAGTCAAAAAGTTTAAAATATTTTATTTAAAAATGGTTCACCATTAAAAGTTGGTAAAAGTGAAATACTGAAAATGAATTTGTTCTTACATTATGTCTAAGAAACTCATAATATGGATTCTAAAATTATAAGGATTATATAAAGTTTAAAATTTAGTTAATACTATTCATAACCTCTTTTGAACGACTTGTTTGGTATGTCAGGGTGTAATTGAACTCGGTGTTGCGTATAGTGCAAGTTATTGAATTATTTTGAAGAAATAACACACTATGAATTCTTGGGGTGTTACAAAAGATGTTATATAATGAACCCTATGACTGTACATGACCAAAAATAGTTGTTTTGACAGAAAACCAAATTTGGTCAAAAACTCCCGATGTAAACTTAATTGGTTGAATTGGTTGTACAGAAAATGTTAATAAGTGAAATAAAAGTAATTATAAACATTAAAAAGGATATGAAGAAATTATAATATTAATATAAATTTATTATATAGGAATTTATAGGACATTCAATGAAAAGGAAACTCAAGATAAAGAATTATTGTCTCACGTTTATTTCAGTGAGGAATAATTTATTATTATGGACATAATTTCTTATATATAGTGTACATACTAGAAAATTATCATTAAATATACGGAATCTGATTATATTCATGGTATTTAGATGTTACATTTTATTATTATCACTTTTGAGTCTTTTGATTCATATTAAAGATATTTTCATTTCACTTTTCAACTATGTGGGATAAATTTCATAATCACTAGTTACTTCTTTTGTGTGATATACCTACTACCCCTATTGATATATTATATCATGATTTACCTTTATTTCATTATATTAATTTTTTAATTGATGTTACTATTTCATGGAACCCTTGACTAAAAATCTACTCAAACAGTAAGGGATTTATGGCGTACTTTTTTTCCTAAGGAAAATTCCATATACACCACTGAATTATTTTTTATTGTGAATCTACTACCCCTTTTAATCCATATATCATGAATCATTTTTCTTCATGGTATGAAAAAAATTCTTTCATGGGGGTTATTAATTAGTTGTTCTATGTGGTGTTTGACACATTTGGATGTTTAATGATTAATTTCCTATAGCATATTCTCAATGATTATTATTTAAATATCAATTAATTTTTGTGATTGTTAACATCCTCTTGAATAAATCACATTATTTTAAACATTTTTCATTAGAAATTTACATAAAAATCCATGTCATAATTCACGGTTATTACTATTTCCAAAAGATTATACCATTTTATATATGGTGTCTAATTTGATAGTTATTTGACTAGTTGAGTAAATATTGATTAATTTTTATCTCTTACTCCATATAGATTATGGATAAGGCACATTCTTAAATCAATTGATTTATATATAATGAATGTTTTGGATTTTTATAAAATGGGTGGGGCCTTATTATAGATAGACTCTTGATGCATCGGTAGTCTTATGGGATGAGCCATCTGGATAATCACATTTGATGGGGTTTTAACCCTACATTATGAAAACCGTCTTGTGAATGGTCATGATGGTAATGGTACCACGTACCTAGGAAAATGAAATCCAATAATTAATAAGTTACTGAGGTTAATCCTACTGAGTTTTTTTATTAAAGATAATAAATAATGATTTTTAATCATGCAAATGATATTATTGATAACACAAAGACCAATTAAATAACTATGTTGAAATATAATGGATGAAGTATTTATGTATTGAGGTTGTATTGAAAACCATCATTAAAAATGCAATTTTGAGATTAACATAATATCAAGGATTTCCGTCATATTTATTTTTGGATGTTATATTAATATGGTTTTAGAAAAATAAAACCTATAAGCTTGGTGACAACCAATCAAATATGGAATGTCTGTGAGACATGATCCCATGACCGTTGGATGATATGGGTTTTACTATAAGCACTGACCTATAAAATTTCCTTGTTAATATTATTTTTTTAGTTAAAAAATTAAACAAATAAATGCTAAAGATGAACTAGTAGTATAAAATTTGAGTATTAGTGATTAATATAATATCCAAATTGGTTTGGAAAATATTTAAGGTCAAATAGTTTGTCTTTTTAATATTATAATCATTGAAAGGTTTCTTTTAGTTCTTCAAGTATAAAATTTTTCATTATTGTTAATTAGTTACTGGTAGTAAGGGAATGAATTTGAATTTGATTGAAGAAAACCAAAACATATGATTGTTCATATGAAATTGAAACCTTCCTATTATGAATATTTCATTATATTCTTTGTCAGTAAAATAATTACCCAACTTTAAGAAAATTAATAGGAAATAAATTTTTTTCCAAATACCATAATTTCTATTGAACCAATGGTCTTCAAAATCATCGTAGATTTATGGATTTGAGGCCATAAAATTTCTTCTAATCATTCAAAAGTATATTATTGATGAACTCATTCACTTCAAAGGAATATTTATTCTTTTCCTTTATGTATATATCTTACATTCTACTAATGTTCACTTATGTAGAGACCTTGTTGAATGGTAGTCCATGTCACCTTTGTACATTCCATTCATTGTTTTCAAGATGTTGTATCATGAACACTTCACATGATGTGGGACTCCAACGTAGTAAATATCAAAAAATATTTTACCAAGATTGAGTTTAAATTTCATGGAAGCAATTTAGATAAGGTGGGGAGAGTGTGATTCCTAAAAAACTAAAGTAAGATCTTTGAATTTGATAGCGTGTATGACACCCGAAAACAACCACATAAGGTAATATAATATCTAAATAAATTATAATATATTTACTATTTAAAATATATTCTATAAATTTCCAGGCATGAAACACCTAGTTACCATGTGTTACATGAAAACACGAGCTTTCTCTACAGCCTGCATTACATGCAAGAGCTGCCTTTCTCGAAATCTCACATTGTATTCAAGATAGAGTTTCAACAAACAATGATATATTATTAAAATTTTATAAGATAGAAAATATCTGTTATGAATAGTATTAACAACCTTATGAAAATATATGTTTTATATAACTAAATAGTTCTTTAAAAATAAATTATAGATGAATATACAAACTTAATTAGATGTTAAAATGATATTTTTATAGAAAAGTGTTTTTATTCTCACGAAGCTATTTTGTCATAATAAATTAAAGTAATTACAATTATTCAATTATATTAATGTAAAAAATATGTAATATAATCAATAATTTTTTTAATATCCATCCATTAGATTTGATAAACATTAGATAAAAACAAACCCAATGTTTTGGCTAAAAACTTATATTTTAATAAAGGAAATTTTAATACCTTTTAATGGATAACCCATTTTAAATCATAATATTGATGCTATAATCTATATAACATAATAAAATAAAAATTATTTTCTAATTAATAATTTCAAAAATATATTTGGACTAATATTTGGTATTTTTTAGAGGAATATCATTTTTTATTGAATAATTAAAAATACTGCATTTTAGGTAATAACTTATTTTTTGTTAAAATAATTATTAATCTTAGATTATATTATACATTTTTTGTTAAAGTCACATTGGATAAATTTTACATCTATTAATATTATTTAGTTCATTATAATTAATAAAAAATTAAAAATTAGTATCAAAAAATAACAATCTTTTGAACATGTTTCAACTAAAACCAATTAATCCGTCTATCTACAATATTAACATTAATATTAATTTTTATGCTTATTTTATTCGAAATTTAAATTTATGAAATTGACCTTTGTAATAAAGATAATATTTTTTGTCTAATAATATCAAATTAATTTTTTTTAAATGATTACTGAAAGTGATTAAAATTAATTAAAGTGAATAAGGTGTTATTTAGCATAAAAATGGACTAAAACCCTGTGATTAAGGGCCCAAATGACCTAAAAACATGTACAAAACCCGTTTTATGGCCTTGTTTCATCCATTAACCTTCCATTAATGCGATTTGGTGGTATTAATTACTTTGTTTTTGTTTCACCATGTGTACACCTAACATCTTTTCAAGAATACCATGTGAGTCATTTTCCATCCATATAAAAGGCCACCACCTCTACCAATTCCTCACACCAATAATTCCTCATATGATAGGGAAATATCTTCCCAAATTGGCCCCAAAAATATCTTCCTCTACCTAGAAACCTACCTTTGGACATAATACATTCCATTGATGCCTTTTGGTTAATCCAAAAGAAGTTACCCAATTAATGGGTAATGTCTTTTCCAAATCTTCCGAGTTTCATTTTCATTCTCCAACCCAAAAAATATTATTATTATATTATTATGTAATAAAAATATATCCTCAGAATAATAATATGTTTTCATGTTTAGATTTTTACATAAGCATACACACACCACCATCTAATGGGTAACGAATATAAAGTTTCTCTGTACTGCGAACTACTGCCTCCCGAAACAATGATTGTTCAAAATTTCCCTAACACCTATCACAATGGCCATTATTATAGAATCTATATTTATATATATATTATATGGTATTTATCGTGTCTTCATACTTCTATAATCATTTTATTACACCTTTATTTAATACATTTTATTTTACATTAATACGATAACATCGTTTGAGGAATTGTGTACCACCACCCCCAATGCATTTTGATTAGTTCACACTAAACATGGAATCTATAAATTATGGTTTAAATTAAAAATACAAGACATACCAAATATATATATGAAATTAATTTAAAAATTATATTTCTATGTGTATATATATATATATATTATTTTCTTTATTACCATTTCACACACTAAAAAAGTGATAACTTTATTTGTGGACGTGTGAACTACTTCCTTCTAGACATGATGTGATTTCATTTAAACATCATAAGTATTTATCAAAGAATGAATGATTAAATAATATTATATTTAATATATATGTTTCATTATGTAATGATATTGTGTTACTTACATTCTTTCGACAATGATCACTTTAAAACGGGAATGTTACGCATGCATACATATGACCTACCATCTCCATGATTGTAACATATTATTATTTTCATAACCATATTTAATGATTGATTATAAAATTATAATTGAAATATAAATATGATAATTATTTCATAGTTATTATTTTTGAGTTGTTATATAATGAACCCCATGACCATAGTTGGCCAACAATAGTTTTTGTGACACACAAACCAAATTTGGTCAAAAACACTTGATGTAAACGTAAGTGCATGAGTAGTTGTAAAAAAAACAATATAATAAGTCAAATAAAAGTAACTATAAAAATTAAAAAGGTTATTAAGAATGTAAAAAAATTAACTTAAGTTCATTATAAAATAATTTAATGGATTTTCACCTGAAATGAAACACATGGTAAAGAATTCATGTTTCAATATTATTTCTGTGAGGCATAATTTATTTTTTTTGAATCTAATTTACTATATACATATATATATGGTTTACATACTTGAAAATTTACATATATTATCATTCAACCAATTATATTCATGTTAATTACATGATTCATTTGATGATTATCACTTTTGGGTCTTTCGATTCATATGTAATGGATTTTCACCTCACCTTTTAACTCGATGTGATTAATTTAATTTTCATTACTTACTTATTTTTTGTTCAATACATACAACCCAATTTAATATAGTATATCATGATTTATGTTTATTTGATGATATTAATCATTTAGATTTATTTTAATATTTCATGGAATGATTGTCTCAAAGTCTACTGAAATAGTAAGGGATTGCAGTCTAACTTTTATTTCTATAAGGCAAACGCGTTATACACCACTTAGTTCCTTTTCGTAGTGTATCAACTGAACCTTTTAAACATAATATCATGAATTATTTTTCTTCATGTTATGGAAAAAATTTCTTCATGGTTATTATTAATTAAATGTTCCTTGTGGTATGCGACACTTTGGGATATTTAGTGATTAATATCTTATAGAATATTCATAATGATTATCATTGAAATATCACATCTTTTATGTGATTGTTAACTTCCTCCTCAATAAATCAAATTATTTTATTCATTTTTAATTATAAATTTACATACAAAACTATATCATCTTTCATGTAAATCACAATATCCTAAATCATATAAAATTTTACATTTGATGTCTACTTTGATAATTATTTGACTATTTGAGTAAATATTGATAAATTTATGTCTCTCACTCCATAAAAATATTTGATAATGCACATTATTTAATCAGTTATTTGATAGATGAGTAATGATTTGGATTGGTATGAAATGGGCGGGTATTGTTTTAGGTAGTCCCTTGATGTGTCAACAGTCTCACGAGAAGAGTCATTTCGATGGCCCCCTTAGATGAGTTTTTACCCTACATTTTGTAAACCATCTTGTGTACAGTCTTGATGGTAATGGTACCATGTATCTTGGAAACATGGAGTCAAATAATTATGAATTTCATTCATTTATATTTAGTTATTATTCATATATGAGAAATTAAATCAACATATCTATAGACATATTTCATTTTCAGTTCATTGAATAAATTTCACGTTTCAGTTTCCTAAATTTCAATATTGAAATTTCCTTATATAGTTATTTGAATGGAATGTTCTTCCAATTATTACCTTTATATATTTCATATGTACTTAAATTTGGTTTATTGATTATATGGCATCTATGTTCAGTTATTCACCTTTCCATATTGACTATTATAATTGATTCATTATTGTTTCTACTATATTTTTTCATTACTAAGCATTTGAGCTCAACCTGATTATGTTTGTTTCCCCAAGAATACTAGAAGCATACAATTAAAGATATGTACTGATTTTACTATATATATTAGAGTTATCCTCGATGATGATTAATTATTTATTTAAAATTATGAAAACATTATGTTGTAATCAGTGTATTCATTTGTAATACATGACTCATTTATTTATCTGGTTCACCAAGACTACTAAACTGATCGGTCCTTCGGGAATTGATTCCATGTATTCATGATTTTTTTTAGTAGGATACACCATCTCTATTCTCTCTAGGGTTGTGTTGGTACAAAATTCATCTCAATTCATAGGGTAATGAATATAACCTTTTAAATTTGATATAACATCATATTTATAAAGTAAAATTTTGGTCAATACATCAACTAAATAAAATAACTAATTTAATTTACTTATTTTATTAATTTCACACATGATTCATCTTTATCCAAACACCATGTACCATCAATGGTTATATCACATCTATGATAAAATCATCAATGAGAACTCAATGGTGCCCTTGGATTTATGATTCGAGACCCCTTTATGGATTTATTTCATATTTTCCAGAAAACTACACATGTGAAGCATTTAATATATTTAATATATTTTAAAAACTAATTTTAGATGCATCTAGACTTGGAATATAACGTCATCTCACCACCTGGATCTGTAAATATTTCTATAATTATTCCAAAGTATTACATGGAGAAAAGGATATGAAAATCCATGATATGAAAATATAGGAATAAGACATGGATTTTTTTTTCAAAAACAAAAGCATAAAAATTAATTTCCTTAGTAGTCATGGATAATTTCCAAAACAATGTCGGTGGATTGGGATCACTCCCAAACTCATAATAGTATTCAAGGATCACTCCTAATAAAATAATAGTGGATAGAGACCCTTACTGAATTGGGTTCTCTAACCATTCCTTTCCAATTTATCTCACGAGATATCAATATTTACCAAATTAATTTTGAAAGATATATAGTTCGTACCAATAAAATAATTAATAGAATAAATATTTATGTCATAAGATCAAAAAGATTAGTTTTATCATAACCCTTTATAAGAAATGGGTTTTACAAGTATTTTAAAATGGAATAATTCATGGAAAGTAAAATGGTTTCATAATAATTTCATCATTTCATATCCATTGTAAGAGAAACTAGTTTCTTAATAATTTCAACAATTCATTACAACATTACCTACCAAAAATGAATTTGATTCATAAAAATGTCTTCAATTCATTGTAACATAACCCATGGAAGGTGATTTGGATTAAAAAATATATTATCACCGTAAACATAAGACTTCCACATAATGATAAGTATTATATTCTTTGATCACATCCAAAAAAATATAAGGTGAAATAGAAGGATATTATCTTCAATGAAAATGATTTTGAATGATAACTTTAAATATTTCTTGAGTAAATATCCTTTTCAAATTGAAATCACATACATAAAATCTAAATTTTTTCCAAATATGAATTCAATACAATTTATTTAATATAACCTTTAAAAAATTTAATGTAATATTTAAATCAATGAGTGTTTATGAATTTCAGAACCACTATTCATGTCATACAAGATAAAACAAATATTCCATTCACAACTTTTTGTAAAAAAATCAAGAGTTCCACATCAATAAAATGATAAGTAGATTCATTTTAAACCATTATGAAAAATTTCAAACAAGTGTAAAAAAATTAATGAAACAATCATATTATAATTCTAAAAACATTCTTAAAAACATTTATAGAATCATGGATATGTAAAAATGGTATTTTACATAAGTGGGAAATAAATTATATTTCCCTTAAAATATATTTTTGGTATCTAGAATACATAATGATAGAAAAAATGTAATGAAAAAATGTATCGAATAGAAGTAATTTTCTGAAAATAAAAATCATGATGTTCTTGAGAGTAATATCATTACATTTCATCATTAGATACTTAATAAAATCAATCTTTATAAATAATGATGCTATAACATAAAACCCTTAACCCTTTAGTAAATTGGGAGTCATAAGACTCATTAATGAAATAATCATAATTTGACTTATATATCATTTTAATTTTCAGGATAATAATAATAAAATACATTCATAGATAGTGTATGCACCATATCTAGTATACAAGTGGTGTATAAAGTATGTATCCCACAGAATCAAAAGCGAGATTAAAATCCCTTACATAATTTATCGGATTTAGTAATACTCATTCATACCACCTGAGTAATACATCTAGGATTATTAATCATATATTTTAGAAAAATATTCACATATTACATACCCTTTATGTTTTACTTATGAATTTTTATTTCCCCATAATAAGAATTCTTTTATAAAATCATTTTTTGGTAAGAAATTATTCATTTTTCTGGTATTGTTTGGTTTTATGGTTTCAATCCTTTCAAATTTGTCATGATTACATAATATCTATAATTTTAATAATTATATAAACATCCTATATATTTATTAAATGAGTATTTAGAGTAATACAAAAATTTTATAGATAGAAAATAAAATACATTGTTCATATAGACGATGACCTATATGTACGAATGAATGTTGTTTCTATTTTATAAATGATCAAAATGAAATAAATTTAAATACTAAATAACCTTTATAAAATAATTTTATTAAATATATATCATATATATTCCTTAAATATATCATTGTTATGATTTATGTCAATCTAACATGAACTCTATGTCACATCGCTTAATGAAGGTGGCAGTCCACACGTATGCATGAGCATCGCTATCTTTTTTTTCAATGGATTGGAAGCTATGATTATATATTTGATATTAAGAATTTATAAGTATTATTAAATCATAAATAATATATATATATATATATATATATCATTTTAATATATCATTTTATCAACCCATGAGCGGTGGTGATGGAAAAGGATTGCATCGATTCGCATGGTGGTAGTCCACCACACACATGATTGATTGATTTATTTCTTATTTGATCAACAATGATATGAATATACAATATTAAATTAATAAAATAAAATATCAATAAATGGGATATATTTTATTTATAATATATTCTTTGTTGATTAATATTGTAAAGAGGTTGAAGATGAAATAAAAAATGCTCAGTTAAAAATGATACATCTTCTTCTGAAAACCTCCTTAACATTGCATATAATGCATTATTAATATGATTTAAAAATAAAAATATGGCCTATATGATTTTTGAAGGGATGTTAGTAAGTCATTTTTAAGATATTTTCTAAGCCAAGAGGTTTTGGAAGTGTAAACTGGATAGTATAGGGGTACCCTTTTATAAGCGGGGGAGAAGACACACTTGGGAATTTTGAAAACAAAAAGATATAACTATGTTTTAAACATAAAAAAGATTAAAAAATTTCCATTAGTGAAGAATATATGATATAATCACTATATAATTTAATAAAATTTTAATTGGGCATTTTTTTAAATCATTTAAACCCTTATCATTTTAGTTTATCCCCGAGTAAACTCGTTTTAACCATAACTACATCAATTCATTTGTATGGTTTTTACTATTCATTTTGACCATAAATTAAGTTGAAACTATCATATAATAATAATTATTTTTTTACAAATATTTATTCCATTTTTCAATGTTCAATTCATTGATAATAAAAATTTAATTTAAAATTAAACCCATAGATGCACTGAAAGAAGTTCTTTCCCAAGAGAAAGTGTTCATATCTATTGAATGATTATATATCAAAATTCAGTATGAATTTTTTTCTAATTACCTATATTGTTATATTTATAATATAATTAAACTAATTTAATGTTTAAAAAAATATGAAGGTAAAATTTAACTTGTATATGATATAAACTAATATGATGGTTTTAATAAATATTAGTATTTTTCACTATTCCTAAAAAAAGACCTTTTTAGAATTTCAGATGAATTTAATCTAATAAAATTTTAGATTATTGTTTCAAAAATTAAATTCATTTATTTAAATAAATTTTCTAATATTGTGAAAATTTAATTTTAATTTCTATTCAAAAAGGAAATAAATATAATTTTTTGAGAAGAAATATATTTTTTAACCATATATAGGAATTTGTGAAAGTTAATTACTTTTTAACAATTTATATTTATTATATAAAACAATTATAAATAATTTTAAAAGGTATTATCCATATTCATAGCTCCATGTATTACCTTTAGGTTACAATGGTCATTTTTTAATAACAATATTAATATTAAACTATGATTCCCAAATACTTAGTATTGAGTGTAACACAATCTATCCAAGAAAATACATTTATTTGAAAGGAATATTTCATAATATATAATTTTGTTATAGTCTAATCCCCATAAAATTAATTTATACTTCAGTATTTGATCAATTTGATTAAAATAATTAATGTAACTTTTACCTTTTCATTTCTCCATGTTCTTATGTATCGTCATCATGATGGTGGATTCAATATAAAAACATAAACAGGTTAGTGGTCTTGTTTTATATTACATAATATTTAAATTACATAATCTCCATAGGTTTATATTCATTATAAATATCACTATTCAGTGGTATGACATATGAGTTTGGGATATGTGAAGGGTTGGATATTTACTTCCTCGTGAGGGATACATGGAATACATCATGGACTTGTTAGAGGTTCTATAAAAGTTCCAAGTAGTAATACATGATCCCAATTTGACCAGAAATCTCAAAGGTTCTAGTATAATATGGCCCAAAGTACATATCATAATGAATCTCATAACCATATTCCATAGATAAATTTTTATAAAAACCTTCTAACCAAATTAAAATCCCATATCACATCAATGATTTTCTGTTTAAATTTTCAATTGAATTGTATCTGCCTTGATTTGTTATTGAATTAATATGACATTATCTTTAATTTCATCATCTATCATAAGTCCCAGTACCTTAATTTCCCCATCTTCATCCTATAATATTAGAGTTAAACACTTATTTTTATCTTGGGCTTCATAAGGATCCATATGAATACTCAAGTGAAAGCTATTTTTTACTAAAACAAAACTAGAAGAATGTGTTAATAAAAACCCATATGAAATATCTAGAATAATATATTAGCATATCCATGTGGGTTTAAATTTTTTTCTTAAATAGTCCATCAATATTTGGATGACATTTATGGTTGAACCTTAAATCTATGTCAAAATATTACTACATAATTCACTAGAAATTTGAGGTAAACCATACATTCATATCATAAATTATAGAATGTTGTACTTTATGAAACATTAATACTACCTTACTATATATTACATCAATATGGTCTATATATAAATATAATATAATCACGATTATATCTACTAATTTTTTTAAGAGTTCAACTACAACTAATATAAAATTATTCCCTTTAGATGTTATACAATGTTTGATGACAAATTCCTTGGTAGTTTTTTCCTACTACAAATTTACTATTTTATTATAAAATACACTTTTTCAGACATAGTGTGAATCCAAATTTTCATACACAAAATGAAAATGGAATGTGATTAAAAAATAACATAATCCTAACAACCTTATTTTTGTTACATAATTTCTAGAAAAGTGAACGCACCTAAGTCTCCATATCCTCTATAAAAATATCTTCAAAATGGGAGGCAACATTTTCCCATGTATTTATGCACTCCTCCTTGGTCACTATCCATTCCTGGAATCCCTTAATCATTGTGGGATCCTATTTATCAATCTATGAACATAGATCATCATTTGCCTCAAATTTAAGAGGCATTCCCATCATCATTTTGGCATCATCATCAGAGGCATCAATCATCAAAACTAATTCCTTCATTTGTTCATCTGAAGGTATCATATAGTCCAGGTATTGGTCAAGAGTTTCTCTCTTATCCTCTTGTTTTTCATTTGTAGAAACACATGATGTAGCACCCTTTTACATTACCTTATCCTAATTTGAAGACTTCTTGGGAATAATTTATATTATCTTGGAATTCTATTTTTTGAAGGATCTTCTCTCTATTGGGAGTGGTAAGTATGAATAGTCATTTTACCCTTCTTTTTATCTCTCTGAAATTTTATCTTCCTTAGACTGGGTGGTCTATTTCCTTGAAATTCATCTTGGGAGTCACCTAAATATGATTCAGTGGACTCTTCACTATGCTCATATAGTGCCCTTAGTCATCCTTAGAGAGTACATGCCCAACAATCTCATGGCCTAAGTCATCATTTTCAAAAATTCCAAAGTGGTTAACCATCTCTAAAGTTGGTACCTCCAAGCATAAATTGTGAATTCCCAAACCCTTACACCCATTGTCATGTGTCGAGGTCATTTTATCCAAAAAATCACATGGTTAAAACCACTAAAAGACATATTTTTCCTATCATTTCTTATTTCCCATGATAAACTCCTTGATCGGTAATGTCATTTTATGAATGAGATATCTCCATATATGTTGGAGCTACATGAATCCTTAGGCCTCCGTTAAGCATTGCATTATAATTTTCTTTCTCAATAATAGGATGCACGGACTCCCTGGGGTTACCAAAGTAATGACCCATATTTTCCATGTATTTATTTAAAATTATATGTGATTATATTGAGACCATGAACTGAGATGAAATGTGATTCTAAGGCCTGAGGTACTTGGAATAAATGTATGAACTATTTTTATGTTTATTAAAATTAGCTCTCGTGTATTGTTTTAGTATATTAAAAACAATTGCTTGGATTTGAAATTAGAGAGAACTATTGTGTTTAGAGCATTAGTTTTTTCTTAGGTAGGACCAAACATTAACCGGTGTGGTCGACAGTGGAAAATGTTTTTAGAAAATTTAATGAAGAATAAAAAAAACATAAAAAGTTTAATTTTTTTTAACATTTCATGATGATGTAGAAATTTTGTGACATAGCGATGAAGCGGCTATTTCCTATAAAAAATGAAATAGTATAGAGATTCTATTTCAAATAGGAACAATAATGAAGAAACATGTTAATTTGTTTCCTCTATTAACTAGGAGTAGGGATTAGAGTTAGAATTCATAATGTTGGGGAATTCCTCCAGAACCTGAGGAATCCCTCCCTTGTGGTTACAACAATTTAGAGATCAGAGCTCAGAATGATAGACAGATCGAGTAATTTCAAGGATAGACCACCATCAATAATGAATTCATTCCTTTGACTGTTCTTCTTTACTGGTATGGTTTAGATTTTGTTTAATGATTACATTACCCGTTCATAGTTTCCAAAGAGAAATGCAGACCAACCCTTGAATATGTTGATTTGCAAAATTAATCGTACATGCAGGATATGTAATATTTTCTACAGTATTAAAGGGAGATTATTCTTCCTGATTATTATTTCTCTCTACTTTTATAATGAGTTGAACTTAGGTTGAAGAAAAAATGGCCAAATATGGTTCTTTAGGCATTCTTTTTTATTCTCTTACCCCAGTTCTTGGCGTTCTTATCTTACGACACCCTATGGTTGTAGATAAATCATTTAGGAGGATCCGAGCAGGGTATGATTCCAGAGTGATTGAGAGATGAAACAAATGATAATTCGGTGAAAAACATGATCTGGGGATCACATATATGTCTTGGTTTTGAAAAAATAGAACATCGAGGTGAGATCAGCGACCCATCGAAGGAGGGATGCAGGCTGTACATGGGGGTACTAACCACCCGGCATCTGCAGCCACCGGCTCGACGACCAGCTATTGCGGTTGCCGTCATGATGTTCGGTGATGAATATCCCCCTGGAAACAACCATGGGGTGGCACACAGGGCCTCCATTATGATGGATGATGGAGTGCTCCTCCAGACATGTCTTGAAGAAACATCATGTGGCCCAGGACTACGGTCTAGCGGGACCGTTGTGTGACCCGACGACAACCTTCGCCAGGTATTTCATGTGGCAGTTGATCGTGTTGATCAGGCACTATGTCAACTCAGTGGGTTGGGTCTGACTCAGCATGTAGGGTTAAGCGGGACCCAGGTCAGGTTGTGTTGGTGGCTCTGGTCGGGCTAGACCCTGACCCAACCAACCCCCTTTTTAGTTAATTGCCCATAACTCTCAATCCATGTCTCCATTTGAAGAGAGTTTTGTGGTGTTGGGACCCTCATGATGAAGTGGTACTTTTGAGATGTTCTATTTGATTTCACAAATATGTTGATGTATGGAATTTAGGCTTTTATAGAAGGTCTTCCCAGGTGGAGCTTTCATGAACAAATCCTACAGTTTTCCTTGACCTTGAATATATTTGGTTACCTATACTATATGTGTCTTATAGAGACATTGGGTCTTTCCAAGACTAAGTTGGTACTCCCTTATCCCATTAGAGTGTGAGTATTCAAGTATTTTATGACACTTCGTGTGTTACCTACACTCTGTGTGTCACCATCACTCTTTATTTTATCAATACTCTGTGTGTTACCTATACTCCGTGTATTACTTAAACTCTATGTGTAACTACTTGTGGGTAATATTTATTCTTAAAAAAATCTTGGTTATATAGAATAGACCAATACATGTTGTGAGCTAACTCTAGTGACTCTCTTGATTGTACTTCTTATAGTATACACTTAGTGTACCTCTTCGGTATTCTAATTGGTGTATTTATTAGAGATAATTTTTTGGTATAATTTGTGTGATTCCTTATGGTTTACTTTCTATAATTCCTTTGTGGATTGGGCTCCCAACTGAGTATTGTTTTACTCACCCCTACCCAGGCTTCACCCACACATGTCGTGTCCTGTGAATACGATTGAAATATTTTATGGAGTCTTTGGTAGGTTGGAGAAATGGGGAAATTTAGGGTTCTTCAACGGATATGGTATGCTTCAGTGACATTCAGAAAAGATATTGTACCTACCCTTCATGTATGGTTTTCTATTGATGATATACAAGATTTTGTACCATTATTTTTTTAGTTGGGATTCTATTTTGGCCCATTTTTCTTTTAGTTATATACCTTACACTTAGTGGGATTTTGTAGAGATTTGAATCCATGTTTACATAGTGTTTTTAGTTTTAGATTTTTATTAGAGATGGGTTTGTACATACATGTACATGGGAAAATGACTCCCACTTGTAGGATATGCATAATCAACACTAGTCTCTAACCCTTGGACTATGGGAGTTGGGCTTGGGGTTATCATGAAATGGGCCCCAGGGGACCTTTCATGAAAGGGTGGTATTAGAGGGAGTTTGGATTTACTCTTATTTTGGGGCATTAGTGTTATACGTTTCAAGTTTGACTTTCAAGGTAGGGAACCCAATGTCGGTGTGCTAGCTGACATATCCATACACCATGACCATGAATTCTTTATTTTGACCTAGTATATGAAATAGTTGGTTTTATGTGGAATTAATAGTTCAAGAATCATATAAGAATTTAGTGTGTTATCATGTCCTTCTTCAGTCAGATCTAGCTCACTGGTTTTACTATATTGATCTTGGTCCATCTTGATTTGTTTTTAAATGCATCCATACGGACATCCAACCAGGATTCTATTGCGGGACCATGACGATGGTCCTCCAAGCGATGAGGCATCAGTGTTGGGACCATTTCTAGGCATAGCACGTCCCAGTGCTGTACCAGTGATACCACCACCCGGAGAGACGCAGTTCCTACTGATTTTATCGGTAGAGGATTTATGTAGGATTAGTATGTTGCATGAGTTTTAGAGATAGGTAACGACTGGGTTTTGAAGTGAGATATATCCTCATATAGCTGAGAAATTGTTGGAGGTGGTTATTTGAGTATTATTTTTAGTGATGGTGCCTCTCGACCAGATGGATATGCTAACAGTAAGCATTATTCATGGCTCTATAAGGGGATGGTGGAGCCTGATGACTCAGAAACATGAGGAGGCAACATTATCATATATAGAATTTAGTTGCCTCTTCAGAGAGAAGTTCATTCCAGCAATGTTACGCTCTATGAATATGCATGGGCTAATTCACCTATAGTAGTGCATCCATTTACTTGTATAGTACTCATCAAGATTCATGGATCATTCTTGCTACTATACAAATACAGTGCATGAACCATTATTAAGGTAATTTACCTTCTAGTAGGGCCTACGTTGGGTGATTAGGGAATCAAAGATATCCCTTAGAATTCCAACGCATGGTGGGGTGTTGGAAAGAGCTCAACTAGTGGAGAGATTTCTTGTGGAGGAGGCACCAATAGTGGGATCTACCACCATGTGACAGGTAGTATAGACTTCAGCAGCGGATAGCTGGCAGATGACTAAGGGACCCATGTAGTCAATCAGTCTCGGGGACAACCCTAGGACACGAGATCAGTGGTGCAATCCTCCCAGGGAAAAGCAAATAATCATATGAAAGTATTGATCTACTCATGCGGTGGTCAGTGAAATATCACTAGAGATTGTCCGAAAATCTATACGACTGAACATGAGATGGTTGAGGCACCACCGAGGTAGTAGAAGAGTTGGAACATTGTGGTCTTCTAGGGGTGGATGTGGAAGAGGAGTAGGAAGTGAGGAAAGACATGAATGTAGGTTCAAGAAACTACTACCACCATCCCTAGGTGGTCCACCCTGAACTAGGGTAGCTGGTGGACAGGGGTGAGGATAGCTCCAGGTGATGGATGCATTTAATCACTTGACTCCCTAGATGATTTGAGTTATGATCAGTGTCTTTTCCATGTTAGATATTTTTTTAATAGACACGGGTTCCAGTCACTCTTTTAACTCAACGCCCCTTGTTTAAGACATGGAGATTCCATTAGAACTGTTGACTCAATCCCTTAACTTAGAGACTCGTATAAGAGGAGATTCAATGATCACACACTAGTGATGATAGTGTATATTTAATCTTGGGGGAATAAATTTATGTTGAGATCTCTTTGTGGGAGCGTCGATTCCCTATGGCATCATTCTGGGAATGGACTGGTAATCTACAGTTCATTCCCATATCGACTGTTTTAGGTGCATAATGCGGTGTGTCCAAGGATATGGGAACAAGATTACATTTTTTAGAGAAACGGAGACACAAGAAGTGCAGAATATACTCACACATATCATGGTGTATCCGATCACACATCAGTCGGAAGGAATGGACCTCAATGTAGTGGATGAGAAGTGTCTCAGTTTTCTGTGAGTGTTTGATGAGTATGAGGAAATATTTCCAGAAGTTGTTCCAAGATTACCTCAATTTAGAGAGGTAGAATTCTGTTTTCAAATGTACCCCAGGATGGTTGAGATATCTACACTGGCATATCATATGGCTCCCACAGTGCTTCAAGAAATTAGGGTATGGTTGGAGGACTGGCAGAGGAAGATCTTCGTAAAACCTAGTGTTTCACCAAGGGCTACCCTATTTTTGTATTCCAAGAATGAAGATGGGATCTTAAAGTTAGGTGTGGACGTCCAACACCTAAATCAAGTGACCATGAATAATATTTATCCACCAACAAGGATTTATGACCTCATTGATCTATTCAATATAGAGAGATGGTTTTCGAAGATAGGCCTCCCATCAATGTATCACTAGCTTCATGTATGAGATGAGGACATCCTGAAGACGAATTTAGTATATTGGTATGGTCACTACCAGTACTTAGTGGTGTCATTTGGCATGGAAAAATCCCCAACAATTTTCATGGGACTAATGAATAGGATCTTCCAGCCCATCCTATACCAGTTTGTAGTGGTATTTATTAGTGACATTCGGATGTACTCATCATCAAAGAAGGAGCACATGATACAGTTAAATATGGTCCTAGATATACTATAAGAGCACTATAATTATCGGAAGCTCTCTAATTTTCAGTTCTGTATATCAGAGTTCCACTTTTTGGGTCACGTCATTTTAGAGGCCAAAGTTGTAGTAAATCCAGTGAAGAAATAGGTGGTGCTTTCTTGGGAGAAACTAAAGAATGTTACCGAGGTGATGAATTTCCATGGGTTGGATGGGTACTGTCGGTGGTTCTTAGCAAAATTTTTTACTATATGATAATCCATGATATCTTTGAATAGAATGGTGAAACCATCAATATGGACAGAGAAATGATAAGACACCATTTAGCAGCTGAGACAGTGTCTGACTAGAGCTCTCATCCTTAGATTTCTAAAGGATAGTATCGAGTTCATGGTATTCTGTGAAAAATTAGAAAACAAGATTGGTTGGGTTTTGATTCTGAGGAAACTAGTGATATCTTATTATTAACAGTAGTTGATACCAAATGAGTATAACTATGTGACCCATGATTTAGAGTTTGTCGTAGTAGTCTTCGTATTGATAATCTGGTGACACTACCTTATGGGCGAGTGATTTATCATCTACCCAAACCAAAAAAACTCTCAAGTATATCCTTTCTCATAAAGATATTAACCTGGGATAGCGGAATAACATATAGTTCTTCCAAGACTATGAATTAGATATAGTCTATACTCATGGGAAAGAGAACATGGCTATAGATGCTCCTAGTTGGATACTGAGATCAGAGCTACAAAACAAGGCCCTAGAGCAGTTTGTCTCACTTTAGATATCCTTCAGGGATGGAGATGAGCAGTCCATATCTACTCAATGGTGGTTACCCCTCCACTATTATTACATGTGCGGGAGGAACATCATTAAGAAGTCAGCTATGAGACTACACATGCTCAGATGTCTACAGGGCATGCCCCTAATGGATATTTGAAATTTGGGAATCATGCCATCATTTTTAGAGGAATCACAGTTTTACTGGTGATGTTGTGGGAGGAGTTGTTGAGGGATTTCCATACATCCCCTTTGGAGGTACATATATTTGTGGAAAAAGATGTTCCAGGACTTCCGAAATCAGTTTTGGTGGCTAGGTATAAATAAAGAAGTGGTAGATTTTGTATTTTGATGCCTCACTTGACAGCATGTGAAGGCCGATCACCTTGTTCCCGGGGGCCTGACTCAACCCCCTGAGATGCTGGAGTGGAAGTGGGATGGAATATTTATGGACTTTTTGAAGGGTATACAACGTACGTAAAAGAGGCATGACACCATCTAGGTTATCTTTGACAGACTCACCATGTCATCCCTCTTCCTAGAAATCCTAGAATAGTGTTCAGTAGAGATCATGGGATGCCTCTATGTACAGAAGAAAGTTCAACTCAATGGTGTCACATTAAAGATAGTCTTAGATCGAGATGAAGGATTTACTTCATGTTTTTGTAAGGGATTTAATGAGGCATTTGGGAATCAGCTGCACTTCAGCATAGCTTTCCTCCCAAAGATGGATGGCCAAACAGTGCAGACTATTCAGGTCCTAAAGGATATGCTACGTGATTGCATTCTTGATTTTCGCTGTAGTTAAGAGGATCAACTATCCATATTTGATTTTTTGTTTTGTAATAGCTACCATTACCCCATTATTATGGCACCATTCAAGGACTGGTACATGTGACCCTGCAAGTCGCCACATAGCTGGACTGATCCAAAAGAGTCAGCACTCATGGGCCCGAAGTGGGTACATGCGACTATAGAGAAGGTGGAGGTTATCCAAGAGTGGTTGAATAATCAATAGATATATCGGAAATCCTATTCCAATAAGCGAAAGAGACCCCTTGTGTTCTATGAGGGATACCATGCGTTCCTTCAAATTTATCCTCGACCTGGAATAAAAAAATTTAGCCTAGTCGATATGTTTTCTCCAAGGATCATCAGACCTTTTCTGATACTACATAGAGTGTAAGACTCTCTGTAGTAAAAGAGGGTATGAATTCTAGCTGATGATTAATGTAAACAACCCTACACACGTCATTGACATGGGTGATATGTATGTTGACGATGAGGATACTTTTTCAGAGTACCTGGTGTTGATCTAAGATCGATAGGATAGGATCCTTCGTTGATGGTTTATTCTTCATGTACATTATTAGGGGAATTATGGTAATCTCTAAGAGATATATTGGGAGTAGGATGCTCAGATTCATGCTCATTATTACCATTTGTTTTTTTAGAACTTGTTTTGTCTTTTGAGAACATAAATCCCTAAAGTGGGGAGAATATAATGTCATACATTATATGTGTATTTATTTTTAAAATTATATGTGATTATTTAAAGATCTGGTAGAGAGACAGAATGTGAATCCAAGGCCCAGCGTTCCCAAAATAAATTGTTGAACTAATTTTATGTTTATTTAAAATAGTGATTGTGTGTGGTTATAGTAACTATTAAACAAGTGCTCAGATTTGAAATTTGTTGTTACCTTTGTGTTTATAGTATTGAGGATTGAATAGGATACATCTTTCTTTGACCAGTGCGGTTTGACTATGGAAAATCATTTCTGAAATTTTAATGATGATTAAAAATAAACTTAAAATGTTTTTTTTTATTTTGGGTTTAACGTTTCTTGACGATGTGATAATGATGCGACATAGTGATGAAGTAGTATATTCCTTTCATAAATGAAACAACAAGGTGATGTTGTTTCAATGTGTAATATTAATTCTAAAACTCGTCAACGTGCACTACAAAAAAAACATGGTTTAGCGGCGGTTTTGTGGTGGCGGTTCACAAAACCGCTGCTAAACCTTTTTCGGTGAAGGTTTCGCGGCGATTATTAATAAACCGCTACGAAACCCGATTTATTTTACACAGGCGCCGACCCTTTCCCCCTTCCCCTTCGCGATCCCTAACCCTCCCGACTCCGCACCCCCCGTGATACCGGCGACTCCCCACCCCCCACGCTGCCGGCGACTCCTCACCCCCACGCTCTCCGGCAAAACCCGCACCCCCCGGCGCCCCCCTCGACCACCGGCGACCCCCTCGACCACCGGCGGCCCCCGCGCCCCCCGCGCCCTCCGGCACCCCCCACGCCCCCCGCGGCCTTCGGCGACCCCCCACACCTGATTTGTGAGGTAATCTAATGACCTTATTTGTAGTAAAACATAAAACCCACATTGTAATTTTACACCATTAATTAGTAGAGATTGAATGTTTAACACACTAGTGCATCCTAAATTATCTAATTAGAAGGGGACATGTTCTTACTTTTTTGAACTATGTTTTTCTATTTTGAATCTTGTTACAATTCATTGTTGATTTGGTATAGGGAGTGGTACAATATTGTGCCTTTTCTTTATTAATGCATGATTCCCATTCCATGTGATTTGAAAATGTATTATATTCATTTTTTCATGAATTATTTAGTGTACTATTGAATCTAATATTGAGATTATATACATCAAATAGTTTTTTACAATTCATGCCTTGTGCGCAAAGATTAATTAGTTGGGTTGTGAATAATTGTTGATATATATATATATATATTTAATTACACATATATTTTTGAACATCACAATGATATATTTATGTGGTCATAAACTAATAGTGTTTCTTGTTAATGAATCATAGTTTGTTTTAGTCTTTAAAATTAATTATTCTATATGTTATTTGAAATTTAGTTTCTTTGTAAATATATAGTCACTAAATTATATTAATTGATGATAAATCATAGGTTATTAACTTTTCTTTTTCATGTTAATTGAGTACATGTTTTTAGTTGTGAATTAATGCTGTAATAAATGGCATTCTTATCATTGTTTTCCATACGATGTATTGTTGCATGCAGCCCTCCAAGACCTGTACATAGAAAACCAGTTTGGGTTAGAAAATTTCTCTTTAAAAGGTTGAATATTCAACATAATTTATTTCAAAATGAACAAAAATGTGTCTAGAGATCATGAACACTTGGTCAATAATGGATTCAGTTGATGGAACACTATTTTTCTTTAATAACAATCTCAAAATATTCATACTATATTATTATGATAACAAGAAAACATTATTAATAATTAGTTACTGTATAGAGGTATGATACAACTTTAATATACTCTCTTAAATAATTTATTCCTTTGTTAACTGATATCAGTATGGATCAAACATCTTAATTTCTTATCATAATGCTCTGTTGGGTTTTGATCTGAAATTATTGTTGTCATTGAACTTTTTCCAGCATGACATTATTTTGGCACTATGTCCTAAGTTGCAGTTTCTTGGATGGCGGTTCTTGCGCATCTATTATTTTTCATCCAAGATCAAGTACTTGCATTATCTGTTATCTATTAATGTTATTTCAGTTGTGTTTAGGCCAATGATGTCATATATTTCATTTGGGAAATCTTTTTGGTTCCAACAGTTTGAGTTGTGGATGAATTGCAGATTTGTTTGTAGGTTCACTGATATTTTCATTTACTACTATTTAGGCCCATCTGGAGTGGTTTTTTTTTAATTTTAACTATTATATTATACTGGAATTAGAGTTCTTATTTGTATTTGAGGAATGAATGTCAAGCTTCAGACTAGTTGCAGGTTCCATGTTATTGATTTGTTGTCGTAGTGCTGTGAATGCTTTGTGTTTTGTTTTTTTTTGTTATTTTGTTTCTTTTCATTTATTGCCTTTGGTTTATTGGTTCCAATGTAATCCCCATTGTGTTTCATGGACAGTCGTGCAATGTTTTCTTGTCTGTGTTTGTGTTGTTTTGTTTGATTTGAGTGTACTTCTTCTCTATTTATATAATATGACTTGAATTACCATTCTATATTGCACCAGGGTATTGGTCCTATCTCCATAAATATTGTATCCCCTTTCACACTAGGGTGTAGGTTCACAATAAACATTATGTAGAAATAAATTATGGAATCCCTATAACTCTTGGAAGAGGGCCCTCTATCAAACAGGATGGTTCTCCCCAGGAACATGTTTTGTAGATCCACCATACACATTATGCCGAAACAAAGGAGGTAATAAACTATTACACAATGTAGAGATTCCTCAATCCACGGTTGTTATGATACATAAGATTATAGAAAATTGATGAGGTGTTGGTCCTCCTCAATAATTCCCTGAACAAATTAGCATGATACTGGGCATTGATGATATTTCATTAGAGAAGTTGTGAAACCATTATTTTGGACTGGTATTTGAGATAAATATAACCTTTATCTCCTTTTCGGTTTTCATTGAAGAACATATCTCTTTATTGTTGGGTTAGTTTTTCGTCAATCTTTAGGCTCATATGTCTAATATTAACATGTATTCTATTCCTCCTATATCGTGTTTGGATGCGGAAGGTTGGGTATATATGTGCTCAAACCTAATTGAGTTATTCCCACACATGTCATGTATATATAGATAATGTACAAATTAGTTGTGTATTATGTTGGGAAAAGGGATAATTGGGTTAAGTTGACCTTACATGGTGGTCGGTGATTATAGATCAATAGTCGATCTCTCTATAATTCATTAGTTTCATATTATTGTCAGGATATGTAATATTTCCCTATTAGGTGTATATTTTTTCCATTTGTTTTCATATTACCTATTATGCTATTTTTTATTCTCTAAAGTAAATAACATAATATAATGTAAATATTTAGTTTATTATATCTTATTTTTATTATTATGAACATATTCATATATATGGTTGGGTGCATGCCTACATGTACATTATGAAGAGGCCTGCCATTATAATTATTCATTCTCGTCACTTATCTTTAAAAAATGGCCTATGGTGGAAAGAATTGGGTTTTGGTGGCCTAGTCTTCCACCGTGAGGAGGTCATTACTGCGTCGAGTCTCAAAAAACCATAATGGGAAATAAAAACACATGGGTCATCAAAATAATGAAATATCTAAAAAATTATTTCAATTATGACAAATATACATGCCACCTTATCAACAACTACATGACTCAAATATTTCGAAATACCAACATATATTCCTATAATGTAGACATTGTTTTTGGGAGAGGCAGATAGATAGAGAAGGGAAAGGGGAATAAATTATATGGTTAGGAAGAAGTATATGTAACCAACACATCAAAAAGGTGATGCTAATGTCAAATAGGACATCATTTGATTATAAACTACTTGAATCAACCTTGGATAAATTCCTCTACAACATCATTCATGGCCATGGTTGGGGTCAAACATGTAGTATTATTTCTATTATGTATGACTACATTTGATGTTACCTTTACATTGTTCTTCATTTATTTTTGGATTTTTTGGTTAGATTTTGGAGATTATTTACACTGGATCATTGTATAAATCATCTGATCTGATAATTATTTTTCTTAAAACTGATATGAGATGTCCCAACATTATTATCTCATGTTGTAACATGTCATTGGTTTAGAGGTACATCACCATTTATAATTTTTAAAAAGATTTAATTAAAATTAGATTAAGTTATGTTAATTTGTTGATTGACTTGGTTCAACTTCATAGGTAATTTTTTTGGGATAAAGGTTGGAGTTCACCACAAACAATACATAAGTGGTTGGTTATTATATTGGTGTGATGAGGTGGGCTGGTGATTTTTAGGCAATTATTTCTTGTTGGTTTTAATTGAAATAAATTATAATTTTTATAATAAAATTATATAATTAACTATAAATTGTATATAATTATGTATTTGGTGTTGTTCCTTGAGATAGGTACTAAAGATATGATTTCATATTTAAAAAATCATAGACAAGAGTTATAGGGTTGTTCTTAAAAAGTGAAAAAATAGAATTGATGTGAGTAGTCCTTCTACATTTCCCATGTGTTTATGAATTTGATGTATGTATGTGTTTTACATTCTCACCACTATAGTGATCAAACCCTTTTAAAAAATTAATTTTTTTTATTAAAATAAAATTCTTATAAATGAGATTAATAATGTTTCAATGTCCAAGACAACCCTTGAATAAAAAACTGGTTCTTTATATGTCGATGGTTGAAGACATGATTATAAATGTCTCACTTGTAATACTCAAACCTAGGGAGGTGACACTTCGATGAATAAAGTGAACATAGTGGCCCTCTTTATAGTTGGTTGTGTATGAAACCATTGAGAAACATCATTCCTCTTGGAGGACATCTAAGGTCAAGCCTAAACAATCACATAATGTATCAGGTTTAAAATTCATTATGATCAGTTTCGATCACACATCAATGGGGTGTTGTTTGAGGCAACATAAATGTGTGATCGATAGTGTTATGATAAGTGTGTAGCCCGATATTCTTATTGCTCCTCAATGAGGTGTTGACGCTGTCTCCTAAGGACCAGACTTGTTCTGTTGGTCTGAAGTGGTAAATGTGATCAATGAATCATCTTTATTATATTATGCATACTTTATGATCAATGGTTCATCTTTATTATATTATGTTTCTGTAATCTTACACTATCGTATATTTTTGTGTAGGCACATTGTGATATACATGGATAAAAGCTGGATCACATTACCGAGGAACACACCTCAATATGTTAAGGGTTTGAATGAGTTTTTAGATTTTGCAATTTCTACTCGATCCGTTTAAGGGAGAATAATATGTCCATGTCCTAAATGTAAATTTAGAACATGGTTGAAGAGGGATGAAGTTTATGAACATTTAATACTGAAGCAATTCCCTGATAAATATTTTTGTTGGATTTGGCATGGAGAATCAAACAATACAGAAAGATTGATGACTGATGTTAATCCACATAATGAGGTCCCAAGTTTGTCTCCAATGGAAAATGAAATGCAAAACCTCATAAATGATGCATTCATCACTACAAGACACCACTATGAGCATCAAAACATATCAGAACAACCAGAAGATGATGCTACAAATTGCAACGTGACAAGTGATGTTTTTGAGACTGTAACACAAGCAGATCAAGATTGTAACATATCATTGGATCCTCCTCTTGATTATGTGGATCTAAACATAAGGGAAAACTTCAGTGAGGAAAATGAGTTTCATGATTTAGGTGATGATGGAAATCACGAGTTGTATAGTGGGTATTTGAAATATTCAAAGCTTTCATTTCTGCTGAAGTTGTACCATATCAAATGTCTTTGTGGAATTACAAATAAGGCAATGTCTATGTTATTGGAATTGATTCGTGATGCATTTCCTGAAGCAAAAATCCCAGAATCGTTTTATGAGATGAAAAAAGTTGTAAACAAGCTTGGTCTGAATTATACAAAAATACATGCGTTTCCCAATGATTGTATGCTTTACTGGGGAGAGGATTCAAGTAAACAGAATTGTAAGAAATGTTCTTCTTCTAGATGGCAGTCAAAGGGTAATGTTGGAAGTATGACTGAACATAATTTCATGGAGAAGAAGAAAAGGAACACACCTGCAAAAGTTTTGCGTTACTTTCCTTTGAAGCCTCGATTGCAAAGATTATTCATGTCATCAAAAACCGCCAAACACATGATGTGGCATGCTGTAGATAATAACAATGATGGGTTAATGAGACATCCACGAGATTCCCAATCATGGAAGACATTTGATTCATTACATCCAGATTTCTCAGCTGATCCTAGGAATGTTCGATTGGGATTGGCTGCCAATGGATTCAACCCATTTGGGACTTTGAGTACGAGTTATAGCATTTGTCCAGTTGTTTTGATCACTTATAATCTGCCTCCATGGATGTGTATGCAACAAACATCTTTTATAATTTCGATGATTATTCCTGGAAAACAAATGCCTGGAAATGATATTGATGTATACCTGCATCCTTTGATTGAAGAATTGCAGGAGTTATAGAGCAACGGTGTTGAGACATTTGATGTTTCTTCTAAAACAATGTTCAAAATGCATGCTGCTTTAATGTGGACCATTAGTGACTTCCCTAGTCTTGGGAATTTATCTGGTTGGAACACTTATACGGGTTTGGATTATCCCATTTGTAACTTTGATTTCGAGCCCAAATGGCTACCTCATAGTAGAAAATGGTGCTTCTTGTGCCATCGATGATTTCTTGATGCATCTCATAGATTTCGGCTGAACAAATCAAAATTTAATGGTTCCATTGATCGTAGACCACCTCCAAAGTTGTTAACTGGTTCTGAAATATTGACACAGCTTGAAAATGTTAAAACAGAATTTGGGAAGGTTCATCATTTGAATGATAGCGGAAAACGAGTGCAAAGTGCATCGTCAAGTGAAATCAGAACGCAACAATGGAAGAAAAAAAGTATATTCTTCAAACTTCCGTATTGGGAATTTAATTCTTTGCGCCACAATCTTGATGTGATGCATATTGAGAAGAATGTATGTGATAATTTTATTTTCACATTACTTAATGAGCATGGAAAGTCAAAGTGTCATCTCAATGCTCGCAAAGACTTATAAGTAATGAACATAAAACGTGATCTCTGGCCAGATGAGAATGAAAAGTATGCTCCGACCATGTTTTCAATGAAAAATAGGGATAAATATACGTTCCTTCAAATTTTAAAGAATGTGAAGGTATCTTATGGGTATTCGAGTAACATCTTGAGGTGTGTTGACTTGAAGAATCGTATGTTATATGGATTGAAAAGTCACGATTCACATATTTTGTTACAACAGTTACTACCATTGGCATTGCGTACATTATTACCTGAAAAAGTTACTACTGTTGTACTCCAATTCTGCACATTTTTCAGGAAATAATGTGAGAAAGATCTACATCCATTTCAGCTTGACAACCTATAGGAGAGGTTTGTATTGACCCTTTGTGCAATGGAGATGATCTTTCCTCCATCTTTTTTTACTTTCATGATGCATTTAACTGTGCATTTGGTTGACGAAGCTAAATTAGGAGGCCCCGTTCATTATCGATGGATGTATCCAATTGAGAGGTATTTTATTTATATGTTTCCAGTTAAGTAAACAATTTTTGGCATTTAAATAAATTCATAATATTATTTTTTTTTTCACAGATATCTTGGGAATTTGAAAGCATACGTGAGAAATAAAGCTCAACCAGAAGGCTCTATTGCTGAAGGCTATTTGGCCGAGGAGTGTCTCACCTTTTGTTCCAGATATTTGGATGATATTGAGACAAGATTTAATCGAGTTGGACGTGTTGATGACACATCAACTCATTCTCAAATGCATCAGAAATCAAAAATATTTCCTGCTATTGGCGGATCAGTTGGGAGGACCTCATACGCGACACTAACAGAATTGGAATTATTACAGGCACATAGATATGTGCTGTTGAAAAGTGAAATTGCAGATCCATTTATTGAAGAGTTGAGGATACAAACAAAGAGATGAATGAGAGGCCGAACACGAAATGAAAAAGATATAACGAAAGCTTTGAATAAAGAGCTGGTAGAATGGTTTGCACGACATGTAAGTTTATAAATATTGCAATAAATACGAATATTAGTTTGGCACATACAATTTGAAAATCTATTAATTTTTTTTTCAGATCATGAATACTGATACTCGAGCAGACTTGTTAGAAGATTTGAAGATTCTTGCTAGAGGTCCTATAAAACAAGTTAGAAAGTTCGGCGCTTATAATGTGAATGGTTCTAGATTTCGTATAGTCGATCAAGAAGTGGGTTTGAAAACACAGAATAGTGGTATATTTACATTTGTTGAAGTGGAATACTATGGAAAGATGCATGATATTATTGAATTAAACTAACACGGGCATTTTTCTATTGTTTTATTCAAATGAAAATGGGTCGATATTATCAGAGGTGTTAAAAGAGATTCCTTGCAATTTACTTCTGTAAACTTCTCTCGCTTGATGGATGTTGGTGATCATGAACTGAATGATCCATATATCTTAGCATCGCAGGAAAAAATGGTATATTATGTGAATGATGTTGTGGATGAAGGGTGTAGTGTAGTTACGCACGTAATAAAAAAAGATTTGTATGATATGGGTGATGAAGTGGAAGATTTGACCTCTACAATTGAATTTCATCAACAACAGGAAGCAGAATTATTTGTCCATCATGATATTGAAAATATTAGTCTAGCAAGGATGAATGAAGTGGATGAAGCAATGGAGTAGGAAACCGACATGATTGAAGGGTAAAATTATTTTATGTACAATTATTTATTCATTCAGCAACCACTTGTTTCATTTCTGTAGTCATTCATTATCATTGTTATATATATATTTTTTGTTAGTACTGGGCATCTATTATCATTTTTAATTTTTTTTTCTGCATAACTTTTTTGAAATATATATTCTGAACTTAATTTTATTTGATTAAATGACAGGAATGCCAAGGAATAAGCGGTACACCATTCCTTCTACTTCTGCGACAGATGACGATCCGTCTGTCCCCACGACATCTAAAGCAGCAACTGCCTACATCCCGGCATCATCTCCCCCTGCACCATCTCTAACACCATCAGTGGATGCCGCATTAGAGGATGAGTCATCGCCTCCCCCTACAGGATCCTCAGCAGTGGGGCAGCGACACGCCCCTTCCAGTTCATCACGGACATTCTGGAGGGTCACAGTCATAGGTACAAATTTTAATTAAATAAATTTATTGCATTTTGTTTATAGTAATTGTTTTCTCATTCAAGATGAAAACAATGCAACCGTGGAAAAACACATAAAAAGTTCTGATGTTTGGAACATGCATGGAGAAAGATAGTGGTGCCATTTGATTCTTATGGGGTCCTGACGGATGACGCCGCAGGTTTACTTGGTCAGATTATAGGTCAACTGGCAGCAGAGCCCATTTCCCTGCCTATTTCAAATTATAATTGGAGGCATATGCCTCCAAACTGGAAAAAGGAAGTTTATGATTCTCAAATAAAGGTAATTTTATTACTTTATGGTTTAATTAAATGCCATGTTACTAATATATTCAAAATGAATTTCTGTATACAGATGTTCTTCCACTTTACTGTTGCTGATGTGATAGCACGGAAGTGGACATTGAAAAATCTTGGAAAAAAATGGAAAGATTTCAAATGGAGGTTGTGGTGTGATGTCAACGATACTTCATTGACCTTGCAGCAGATGTATGAGAAGCTACCCAGTGGGGTACCGAAAGAATAGTGGAAGGTTTTTGTCGATAGACATCGTGATGAGAAGCGGATGGTATTGAAATATATATTATTATATTATCCTCATTTTACATTTATACATGTACATGAAGAGTAGATAGACATTGAATACAATACTGTTAAATTGAATTTTATTTATTTCAGGATCTCTCAAGACAGAATGCTTCAAACCGGGCAAAGCAGGTCATGCCGCACACTGCGGGTTCAAAAAGCTTTTCAAGAATCCGAATGTCATTGGTAATATATTAATTAGTTTAAATATTTATAAGATAATATTATCTATTTAACATATTTAATTGTTGATTTATCTTTGTTTAATGCAGTCACAGAGTTTAGGGCATGACGCATCTCGAACAGAATTGTGGCTGGATGTTCATAAAAAAATAGATGGAAGTTTTGTTATTGAACCTGCCAGAGAAGTTGGGGTATGAAGTCAATTATTTATTATAATAACTTATTATCAGTTTTTACTGTGTTAATATATATTGATATTTTATTTATAGGTAAAAATTAAAGAAATATGGGATGTCAATCCTGGGAAATCCTACTCAGTCTCCCAGGATGATCCGGTTGGTAAAGTCCTTGGGAAAGAGCATCCTGGTAGAGTGCACGGGATAGGTTTGGGACCTGTACCATCTGAGGTCTTTCGCATGCCATCATGGATTTCGTCTACATCTACTCCTACATATAGTCATTTCATACCTGAAGATGCTCAGAGGGATATGTCTTCTCTATGAAACACAGTTCACCAGCAGGGGGATCAGATATCTGGTTTTCAGAAAGAGTTGCTTGAAATACGTCAGTATATGAGCAGATATGCCCCCGGTGGTAGTGCATCGGGTAGTGGTGAGCAGGTAAATCACAAAAAAATCAAAATCATTTAGTTTTCAAACTTTTATTGGTTTTAAGTTTTTTTTATAAATATGGAACAATATTTAATTTTCAATATAATGTTCTTACAGGTGGCAGCAGGTGGTGGAGATGAAGGTGGAGAGGGTGAAGATGCAGCATCAGATGATGAGTAGTAGTATTGTTGATGTGTTGAACAAGTATGATAATAGTTTGTTTGTATATGTAACATTTATGGCACATAGTTGCCACCAAACATTTCCATATATGTAACCCATATTAATACCATTTCTATTATATAGTAGCATTCGAGTAGCCCCATTGTGTAAGCTCGATTCATAAATGGATTGGGTGTTCTGACACGCTGGTCGGGTTGGTTTCATCTTTTATGACAAATGTTATGGAGTTTGTGAGTGTGAATCAGATAAGTGTCACATGTTCGATTAAGGTGAATCTAACCTAGTTCTCTTATGAGCAGTTGGTCTATCTCTTCTTTTCCTGACTAGGACACTCCTAATTTGGGGAACATCATGTCAGATATAGTAAAAATGTATTTCTAGGTAGTAGAAGTGATGGAAGTGTCTTAGAGGTGATGGAAGTGTCTCCAATATTCTGATAATATTTATACTCTCTTAGTGTACTCTTGCTTAGAAACGAGCATGTCCCCTATCTTTAAGTCATCCTCGATGCACTAAGAGAGCATCATTTATATACCGAGCTAAGGCTATCAAGTGTTATTATTTTTTAATAAATAGGTTTTATCAATGTTTCATGCGGGATGCATGGTTTTTATTGAGGCATGGTTAGTTCTTGTGTGATACCTGAGTTCCTGTGTAGGAATGCCTTGGACAGACTTTTGGACACCAACCGTTTCCTTTGACTTGATCACAAGATGAATGTCATTCTAGGCTCAGTCAATGATCTTATGTGGATGTTTTGGTCTTTTACCAATATCTCACTTGTAAACATGGAGTATGGACTACCTAGGGATAGTTACTTGGACTCTAACTTGATGATCTTATTTTATCCCAAACTTATCGTCGGACTCAAAGGTGATGTTTAAAGGGTAATGATTATAGTGGGATGGATCTAGGTTCCACCCTTGTTCATGCTGGGGAACAATGTATTAAATGGTTAGGTGATGGAATGACTAAGAAATTTCATTGAAAGTCAGGTATGGGCTTATGTGAATGTGCTTGTGGTAAACCCGAGATTTCATAGAGGAAGGAATTGTGGTTCAGGTTGTGATATGTGAGTCATCTAAGCTGAGTATCTTGGGAATGGTTAGCTGAAAGTGTATTGAATTATTATACTTCTTCTTAGATGTATATAGGTGAAATTATCCATTTAAATCATGTCACTAGGCTAATGTGGGTGTCATGAAAGGGTCGAAAATGTCTTCGGAGAAAGATTGCATGACTAGTTTTAGTTAGGCTGATTGGCATTTGACTGTTTCTTTATAGTAAGGTCCCTATTATGGCCTCATAAGTATTTAGGATTCCCCAATTAGAGGAAAAATTCCAATATTATCATTGGAAATCTTTGGATATTCTTTATAGGAAATTACAATGGTGGAGAATACTATGGTTCATAATTTTCTGTTAATGTTAAAACCTATGGTGGGGAGCACCATCGGTTGGATGCTTAAAGGGACGACGATGTGATCATTTATCTAGTTGAACGGGCCTAGGTAAGCACCAAAAATATCATGTTTTGGTGGTATGATAGGTGCACACTATTTGTCTAAAACTGTGCGAACCTGTAGTAGAAAACCATGCGGCTGGAGTAGGTGAGAAGAAGTGCCCCACACGGGCTGCACACAGTTTTCCAAACTGTGTTCCTAGCTCACATGGTTTGTGCCACTTAGGCATTATTATCACACAATTCAATACACATTTGTCACATGGTTAGGGTAAACTATGTGGGGAAACCATGTGAGGTAGGATTCCTAAGTAGTGGGAGTCTCACAGTTGGTGTACGGTTTGGAAATTCATATAGCCAAACCATGTGAACTATTCTTAAGGGTGAAATTACCATTTTTCCATTAATAGGTTAAATTTTTTAACTCCCTTTATTTCCTCCTCCTTCTTCTCCAGCATTCACAGCTCCCTCCTCTATGGGTTTCTCCACCACCCTCAATTAGGATTTGATGGTTCTCCTTTATCCATCATGAGATTTTATCACCATCGATCCCTAATTTATCAAGGTACAATATCTTTTACCATATTTTCAGGGTGGATGTATGTTTCTTAGATTTCTTCCCTTAGGGATTTTAGTTATTTTATTTATTCATGTACTAATGTGTATCATGCTACCTTCTACATGTATACTATTTTTTAGTTTTTTATCTTCATCTGGACATGAATTCATGGTTGTAAATTGTCATTGGCCTTTTATATTTAGTTTATATTATTCATCCAATGATTTGTCTTTCATTTATTGTTTATTTAATTATTGTATGTTATTTATCTATTTATTATACCATTATCCTACACTTCCAAGAAGGGGGTCGAGATCCCCATGAAACCTAGGTGATCTCTATATTCTGGTTTGATTTATTTTTCAGGGCAGTGGTGTAGTAGAACCAAAATTATTTTTTTTCCAGTTCAGTATTTAGCGGCAGTTTTAACCGCCGCTAATGCCATACTTGGTAGCATTTATCGGTGGTTAAAACCGCCGCTAAATTCCTTGATGGGCAGCATTTAGCGGTGGTTAAAACCTCCGCTAAATATATTACGTTTATATTTAGCGGCGGTTTTTACCGCCGCAAAATAGGCGCATCAAACGGCATAATTTTGCGGCGATTAAAACCGCCGCGAATAAAAAAGTGTGGCATCCCCATAAAACTGCCGCTAAATGGAGAGGAACTGCCGGGAAATGAGGCATCTATGACACATTTTTTAAACCACCGCGAAATAGAAAAAACTGCCACTAAATGGGAAAAAAACCGCCGCTACGGGCTGCTTTTGTTGTAGTGGTGTTCCCTCCATTAATCATAAGTAGGGAATAGAGTTAGAATTCATAATACTAGATAATTCCTCTAGAACTTGAGGAATATCTCTATCATGGTGAAAATAGTATAGAGACCGAAGCTCAGAACAAATGACGGATCAAGGTTGTCTATGTATAGATCACTATTAGTGAAAGAATCTTTCCTATGACTGATCCCCTTTCTATGTAGGCGGTTTATTTTTTCATCATGATTTTATTCACCATTTTTATTTTCCAATGATGAATGCAAAGAAACCCACAAACAGGTTGATTTGTGGTTCGATCGTTCATGCAGCATGGGTAATCATCACAATGAGAATTAAGGGAGTTTAATTAGTGTGATTATTGTTTAACTCTTTTTTTTCAAATATAAAAAAAGTTCGATACTAAAAGGTATAACATTTATCCTTCAAAAATTCTTTGTGATTATCTTAACCTCATTATTTAGATTATTTACCGACGAAGCCTCGTGGTTGTGGCACAATTTTCTGAGAGGTTTCGTGTATGGAAGGACCCCAGGATGGACGATGACAAGAAATTAATTCCATGGATTTTATGAACATGATCCATGGATCATGTATATGGACTTGTTTTTAAAAATGGCTAATCGAGCTGAGACCAGAAACCCATGGAAGGAGGGCCTCTAGTGGCGCTGGCAGTGTCACACAATGATGTGACCACATGGTAGAAACAACCACCAACTCGAGGGTCGGCAGAGACGATCCCCAAAAAAACCATTGTGGTGAGATAGAGAGGGATGTATGATTTATGGATGGGAATATGCTCAAAATAACATGACACAAAGCCATGTCACGTGACGCAGAAAAATGAAAGGACCCCGCGACACCCTCCCTAGGGCAGTTTATGCAGTTTTTGGTTGGAATGACCATGTGGGGATGTGGCACACGAGACATCCTAGTGGACAAACCAGCCTAATTTTAGTAGGCCAGGTAGGATCTGGCAGCTCGGGTCAGGTTGGGTCGGGCTTGGCGGGTCTGGTTTGGTCGGTCCGACCGGGTCGGACAGCTCACAAACCTCACTACCCCGGTTTTACATAAATACTCATAACTCTCATTACATGTGCCCTTTTAAAGATATATTTATGGTGTTTTGAACCTCGTCACAAGGAGAAAATTTTGAGATAATCCATGTGTGTATCCATTGAAGTTGGAATTCAACATTTTTGCTCGAGGAGGAGGTGCTCCAGGAACGAGACTACTAAGAATGAAATCTTATTGTTGGCTGGGACCTAGAAGATATGTGGTTACCTAGACGTTGTGTCTTATCTAGTCTTGGTTTCTTACCGATAACGTGTCATTACTCTCCTATACAAAAAGGGTCTGGTTCTTCTAGTCTTTGTTGACACTCTGTGTGTTACCAACACTCTATGGGTTATATACAGTTAATGTGTTACCTATAATCTATGTGTTACCAAAACATTGTGTGTTACTACTTCATAGTATAATGGATTCTTCCTAAAATAAATTTTATGTAACATAGTTCTATATATAGTGTGATACAACACTAGTGACTCTCTTGATTATACTTCTTAGAGGATACACTTCATGTACTTCATTGATAGTTTACATGCTCTATATTTACTGATCATCTTTGAGATATAAATCATGTGATTCATTGTGGTTGACATTATCTAATTCCTTTTTGGGTGGAGATCCCTACTAAGTATTGTTTTATTTACCCCTGTATGGGCTTCACCTAAACATTTCATGTCTTGTTTATATGATCATTATTTTTGATGGAGTCCTTTGTGGGCCGATGAATGTGAGGCTTTAGGGTGACCTAACAGAAGTGGTACTCTTAAGCAACATTCAAACAACTTTCTATACCTACCCTTCAGATAGGGTTTCCAAAAAATGAGATCCATGAGAATTTACCTTTCATTTTTTAGATGGGATTGTGTTTTGAAACCTTTTTAATATAGTATTTTACCATACTCGGAGTGGATTTTCATAGTGGTTTACATCCATGTTTACATAGAGTTTTCAATTTCAGCTTTTGCTTGGAGATAGGTGCATGCATACAGGTACATGGTAAAATTCCTCCCACCTTTGGGATATTACTACTTGGTTCTAATCACCATCCCTTAGCCTATGGGAGGTGGTATTGGGGTAATCACAGCATGGGTCTCATGGGATATGTCATGAAAAGCTAGATTAGTCCTCATTTGATGAAAGACCCAAGACATTATTGGGTTACTTTCCCTCATTCCACTGTGCACATTTGTAAAATTGTGACCATAGGAAACCCCTATCATATCCTACTGAGGCGGGAGACCCTCTTCACTTGGATATAATCCTTTTTCACTAACTTTTAATCCTAAACCATCCATATCAACAAAGTTCCATGATCTAACCCTATAGGTAGCTGCCGAATGTCCAATTTCTTACTGTTGGAGCAAAACTCAACCGATGATTCACAGACCAGACTCTGTCTACAATGAAATCCCCCCCCCCACTGTAACCCAAACAGACTCAAAATGAATACTCAAAGAATCCAATTCCACACATGCATATTGATAGACTAGTTGATATAGATTTCTAGTTCTATTTTCAATTCATAGAAACCCTCTAATGTGGTTGCCTAACATTCCCAAAATAGATGGGGTTTGAGACAGAAGTGGGAGTTGAGGAAAACATAACCAGATCTCAATCAAAGAGGAGTTTAGCTTCATGTGGAAGTCATAATACAATATATATAAATATAAATGATATCCATTGATGTGGTTGGGTGCACTAGACCAGGCCTTGATGAAATCCTCCTCCGATTCAGACTAAATCATAATATTATTGATGTTGATAGAGCCCATATTTTCTCTCTCCAATAAATTGAAATTCATAAAAAAAGTATATGAAATACATCCAATAATAGAAAAATTTGCATGAATAGGGCAATTAGTGTAAGATTTAGGAGCGCTGATGCCGCGTAGAATTCCAGAGTAGAGATCAAGATGTTAGGGTTCCCATCAAACATATATGGTACCTTCTGGAGAAGAGATATTTGAGGGAATTGTTGAAGGCGTTTAGGGATGTATAAGGGAGAGAATATTATAGATGTATCCCCCTCAAAGGATATCATGGTACCACCTCCATTAAAGGGGGAACTAGCTCTAAAGACATTGACGTCATGTAACAGGAGCATCCATCTTGAATATCAGGAAGCAACCATGATTTTTTACCATTTCAATTCATGTTTTGGTAATTACTTATAATACCCATAGTATTTTCTCTCTAAAACATGTTTTAGGACATTACAAACATCATAGTAAAAACTCTAAAATATATATCATCATCACTTCCCACCAGAAAAACTATTTCAAATCTCTATACATCCTTGTACTTATAGGATGAAATGAGAATAAAAAACTATGTGTTTTCTCTAACAAGTCCATCATAAAATCCATTTTGGATGGAATATATATATGATTAATACACCTTTTTCCCCCTGATAACCATGGTTTATCATAGGAAATTTTTCAACATCTTTTATAGCTTCACATATTCATTTTAAGCCTCTTTAAACATCACTTATATAGACTGTTGAAAACCAACTTGAGAAAGATTATAATTGTCCCTTTCATTCAAGATATCTTGATCTATCCTTAGAGTATCTATAAACATTAGTTATTTTGTGATCCAAATAATGGAAAATCAAGCATGATCCATTCAACATAATCTGTAAAAAACCCTATTCTCTATCCTAAGGTGGTAATGTATCGAGTAGTCGTAGTCTTTAACCTGTTCCAACCATCTTCTATAGTGAATATCACACTCCTTATATATGAATATATAAATCAAACATTTATAATCAGAATATATATCACGCATTTCACTGTAATGATAATTCTGACATATGTTTAAGGTAAAAATTATAATAGTTAACTCCAAATAATGGTTTGGGTTTTTTTTAACAAGTAATCAATTATTTGGAGGCATAAGTTTTTTCAATATCATGTTGAATGAGGAAACATCCCAATATATTCTATAATTCATCAATAAATATTACAATCCCTTCACCACAAAAAAATTTATGGTAAGAACATGATAACTAATTAATTTTCTTCTTATTTCAATGAAATTCTACTTGAATTCATCAATCTAGAGGAACCTGTCTCCATTATATGAAAAAATTTTGAGTGGAATGGATAAACCTTAGATATTATCCACCAACCCTTAATAATATCCATCCAAACCAAAAATCCATCAGATCTCTATCATAGTGGTCATTTTGGGCCAATTCTCAGTAGCCTCAGTCTTTGATGGATATACCAATATACCCTTACATGAGATTATATGAAAAAAAAATGAAAATTTTTAAGCCACAATTTAGAAATAATAAAATTTTCATAGAGTTAATCTGAACGTATGTTCTTCATAAAATTCATCAAGTTATCTTCATGATCTTACTTTATCTTTTAATAGAAAAGAATGTCAACTATAAAGAGTTCAAGAAAATAGTCAAGGTAATATCTAAATAATATATTCATTAAATAAATGGAGATAGTGGTGGAATTATTATTACCAAATGGAATCAATATGAATTAATAGTTACCATGCCTTGTATGGAATGATTCCATGAGTATATCCTTATTTTAACCCTCATTTGATGATATCTAGAATGAAGGTCAATTATGGAAAATTATTTATCATCACATAGTTTATAAAATGATTCATCAATATGGGTAGAGGATACTTGATTTTTATTGTGATATTGTTCTATTTATTATAATTATTGAAAATTTGCATCAATGCATATTTATTATTAAAAAAACATGATCACCCCATGGTGACACACTGGTCCAAATAAATCCCTTTTCAGGATTCTCCTACAATTTCTTATACAATTCATACAAATCAAGTATAGACATTCTATATGGTGTAAATGAAATGGGCATAGTACCATGTATGATTTATTCGGGGAACTCAACATCAAATATCAACAGAGGACTAGTAAATACTTCCAAAATTAAATCAACAGAATCCTAAACAATAGGCAGGGTAATGATGTTATGTTTCACTCAATCCATATAATATATACACTCTTTTAAATTAATATAAATACCCATAAAATGTATTTTTTTCTCCATTGGATGTTCATATTTATCATCACACCAATAAAAAATCATAGGATGGTTTGGAATATAAAATTTTACTTCCATTTATCATAAAATGATGTGAAATTTCTGTATAATAATCTGATAGATGCTTTAGAAAAAATAAAATTAAACCAAAGAGAGATTTATAATATTTTTATAAATCTTGTTACCACAAACATAATCTAGATTAGAATCATAGAATTAAGATGGGATCATCATATCATTTTGATTATTCACTTATAATTAAATATATAATCATTTAGGTTATGAATCACCATTTTTTTGGAATTTTCATTATATACATTAATTCATATAAGTAATCTCAAATAGGGTACTCCAATATTTGATCTTGCCTATTACTACCTAAACGTCATCATTTTTTATCAATCTCATAATAAATCCAAATTTATTAGCATGGTAGTTAGGGATAATTATTGATAGAGATTAATCATGATAAATAATTCATAGTTTTTAGAAATCATGAATCGTTATTTTTAATATATGAACCATTATTCTTCAACAAGGTTATTAATGATTATTATATTTTCACATCGTTTATGATGGTTTGTAATGTTTTTGGGAATTTACAAAACATATCCTTAGGACTATAAAACTATGTGTGTACCATTTCCCATTTTCTTTCCCTAGGTGATGATCGATTAAAACCCCAAATGCTCCCATTTGATAGTTATTATCACTAGGATACACTATTAGAGAGCCATATAAAATTTTAATATCCAGAAGAGATTGTAATTTATTGGAAACTAATTTCTCTATCCTTCATCACAATTGTAAGAAATTTTACTAAACATTGGCATATACTTATACATTGACATATAAATATCCTTGGGGATATCACTAATTTTTTCTCATCATATTTTTCAAAGTTAATTTAAACATTTATCTAATACCAACTATTATTACCCATACATTTCATACCCAGATATAACATCTTGATTGATCAATATTTATTTCAAAACAAAATTATCCACAATATAATCATATAGGTACAATGCATTTGGAAATAAGGAAACATAACCAAATGGATAATAAGATTTATACATCGTCTTTTATTTATTTGTTCATGACTAGGACCCTTCATAAAAATATCATACAAATAACCTTTTTGCATACCAAGGGAAAAAATAAACATCATAAAGTTTGAGATCTGATTCTTAGTATGGGTAAACAAGGGAGATATAAATGATCACATTAGAATAAAACTAGATTAATGATATCACAATATGAACATAACATTTGAAAATCATACCCTACAAAAAAATGCATCCTTGAGTCACCGAATAATGTTTTTCATATTATAAGTTATGAATCCTAATGGAATCAATGAAAAAGAAACATTAGAGAATAAAATAGGAATAAGAAATGTATTTTTCACACAAAACTAAGAAAAAATAACAATTTTTATAGTATTAGATTATCATTTATAAAAACTATCAATGTTGACTTGTTTTTATCCCCAAGAAGTTTCGGTAGTAAAGTTTCAATGCATAGAATTTCATAGCAAATAGAGTAATTTAACGAATTGGGTTCACTATGAATTACAATCATTTTTATCTAATGAGAAATAAATGTTTACCCAATTCATTGGATTTATATATAGGTTCCTCCAATAAAAATGTGAAAATCATACATATGTGCACCCCGATATTGTAAAACATTCATTATATAGTAACCCCTTAATGAAATGGTTTTTATAGTCATTTAATCATTTAGAATACGTTAAAAAATAAATGGGGTTAATAAAAATTTAATCATATAATATTTCATGTAAAATAAATGTGTTTCATACTAATTTTAGTAATTTTTCCAATAATAACCCATGAAAATATAAGGGGTTTCATAAAAATTTCATCATTTCATCATACTCATTGAAAAGGAACATTTTTGTATAAATATATTATCAATATAAAAATAAATCACAAAAAGAAGTAATAGGTAGGATAAATTGCCTCATATCCACAGTAAACACTTTGTAACATCAAATGATTACATATTAGATGGAAAATGATTTTGAAATATAACATGTAACATTTCTTGAGGAAATTATTTTTTCACTTTGAAATCACTAATTTAAAATCATAAAATTTCACATTCATTGAAGGAAACTTGTTCTTTCAAAATAACCTTGAAAAAATGTAAATTAAGAATAAAGTAATTGAGGTGTCATGAAATCATGAATTTTTATTCAGTTCATATGTTAAAAGGCTTTCAATGTGTGAAGAAGAGATGAAATGGGGCTCACTTTTATATGTGGGGGTGGATACAGACATGGAATTATTTAAAGGAAAACAGTATATTGACAAATTATACCAGAAACAATGATAAAAAATGGCTCTATATCAATATTTAGATGATATATGGTCTAAATAAGTGAATAAAATTGGAATTGAGGAATTTTATAGGTCATTTTAACACTTATATTTTTAATATAACCTCATCCTCCTCCTGGTAAACTCACTTTAACCATAATTATGATAATTAATATTTACTTTTTTTATAATTAATTTTTAATAAATAAGGTGAAAATATTGTATAATATTAATAATGAAAATTTAAAATATGTAATCCGTTTTTGTAAATTTCATTCACAAAAGTGGAAAATTTTAATTTAAAATTGAACACACAAACATGATGAAAACAATGTTTTCCAATGTCAATGTTTCCATATGTGTTGAATGTTTTAGAATCAAAATTCAATAAGTAATTGATTCCACAGAACTAATTTTTATTAATTATAATATAATATAATTAAATTTATTTTAATAATAATATAAAAATAAAATGAAACTTGTGAATAATTTAAATGAAAAAGCAGTTTTTATTAAAAATAATTATGTTCACTATATATTAAAAAATTAATAATTTAAAAAAGTAACCAATAATTCACTCTTAGATAAGTTTGAAATTTTTATTTAAAAAATTAACATAATATTTTGAAATAAAATTTATAAAATTGGATATAATTAATTTCATTATTTGATCTGAAAAAATTAGAATCGTTTTTTTGAATAAATTTATCTTCAATGAAAATAAAGGCTTTACCTAAAACTAATTTTTTAACAATATATTTAATACATATAAATCTATTTTAATTACTTTTTAAAATATTTTTATTTATATTTATACCTCAAAGTTTAAAGGATGTGTAATAATGTATATATATTTTTAAAAAAAATTAATAGTGTATTGTAGTTCTCTAAAACTAGGTGTTGCGTGTATCACAAGCTATCGAAGAAATTAAATTTATTTGAAAAATTATATTTCATAAAACTATGGGGTATTAAATTCCTTTTTACCTTCTAATCCATTTGAAATAATAATGTCGCTTGTGCATTTGTTTGGAATACCACCTCCATGAAGGAATGTGATTTATTTTTCATGTCCACTTTCCATGGATGGTAATAACTATAGATTTAATTAATAAATATGTTATTGATGATATAATACAATTCTATAACTATGAATTATTATTTTACATTCTTTCATTCCATCCATCTAAAGGTAAATATAGCATTCTTGAGTACATATGGCCTACCATGTCTATGAACAGTGTAATTCATTATTCAATCTCTACATTTTTTGTATGAATCTAAATATATATAAATATATAATTAATATATAGAATATTTATATCATGGTTAAAATTACAAGATGATGGAACCATAATCAAAATATAAGGACCAAAACTACCAAACACAAATTCTCATAAAAAATGAAACAATTTACACCTACAAATGTTGATTCTAATAAAGGATTATTAATACATAAGTGTTGAATGACATGAGTGGATCATATATGATATTATAAGGTTCCAAATTACTCTGATATAGAATTATAATAATATAAATTTTATTATACAAGATTATTTATTTATTTTGATGTTAGTGGAACGCGAGGTAAGGGATTTCATCCCGATTTCCAGTCAATTGAAATATATTCAGTATTATTCACCTATTAACTTTTATATTGGGTATAAACTACACCATTGACATATTTATCTTTAAAATTTATTTATCCATATGATTAAATTTTCAATTGAATTTTACCCTTTCATAGGTTTGTAATTTTAATGTTACTAATGATGTAAGAAATAAATTTAATCTCATTTTCCTTACGATTAAAATTTTTATTATTAATGGAATATTAAAATATATCCTTTATATACTACATATATGTTCTTATACTATTTATATTTTTGTATTTTCAATAGTTTCTTCCATATTTTCCTCTATTTTGGAGATGAATCAAAAAATATATGCTTAAAAAATAATTTTATCTTATTTACACATTGATAAGATATATTTTTATTCCATGCACATATTTTGAGAAATGGTTTTAAAAAATAATTCATTATCCAATAAAAATTTTTATTTAGAACATTTCTTATTATCCACTATTTTTTACATGTTTTATGAGGAATATTTAATTTTTTTGAAATGATAATTTGAAATATTCTTTGTAAAAAATATTAAGGAATTTGTCTTTTTAACATATATATTTCATAATTGATATTCCTATCAAAATAATTTTTTTTACTGTTTGAGTTATTCTAATATTTTCAAATGGGGTTAAAAATAAAAATATTTAATGAAATAATATTTTATTATTCAATTAAATTTCCTTTATTTCCAAAATGACATGATTTTATTATGAAACCTATATTATAATGAATTAATGGTAAATGTTTATTATTTATTGGTTTTGTGATCATTATAATTTTATTGAAAAACTCACTTTCTTATGAAATTTTTTCTTTAGAATAAGTATTTACATTGAATATCACTATTATTTTTATCATAAATATTTGTATTACCTAAACCATTCACCATTTTTACATATGTTGTTTTACTATGAATGTTATTTGATTTAATGAAAAAATATAGATATTCTGTATTCTTTTTTTTTTAAATTGAAATTTATTTATAAGGTATATTTCCTAAAATTAAATTTATCATTAAATATATGAGTAATTCATTGGACATGTAGTAATGGGTGGGGACACATTATAGATAGCCCATTGATGCATCAATATTTATCATTAGAAAAACCTATTTGATAGCCTTATTAAATGCATTTTTGGTGTATACCTACCCATTGATTAAATTTTCTTAGTGCGAGGTCTCAATATTAAAAATACCATGATGCCTAATATCATGATATATAACATTAATGATTTCCTCAATTTATAATATAGTTATTATTTTTTGCGTGATTACTTCAATAATTTAATCTATGGATTCATTTCGTGCTCATTTTGTTGATTAAATGGAATGGGTTTCCAGTGATATACCAAGAAATTTTTAATATAGTTTATTTACCATTAATATATTATGTTTCAAAAAACCAATAATAAGAATCTAATATCACACATTTTTGTTTCTCATTAAATATGATATGAAGAATGATATTTTTAATAATGTTAATGATTCTATAATATTTTTATGCTACGGGTTTTTATATTTTCAATTTAATACGATAGTCATGTCTATATCATGTTCATTATGAGTATTGAAATTATTTTCCCCTTATGTTGAGATACCATTTATATTATTCCAATATAGTAACTAATACACCATATATGGGTAATAGATTCTTGGTAGTTTCATATTGTCATAAGTATGTTCCAGTAATGATTTATAATACCATTCCCTCATTCTAGTCTTACAGTTGGTCCTACGGATACCAATAGACAGATTGAAAATTAATAGTGATTTAGAGTTTGTTGTCTTGGATATCAATGATTAATTTACCATTAATAAGGAATATTTCATTCCATATAATGATTATTTATGAGTGTGGATAGACAAATTCCCCTTATATTTTGACATATAAATACCTGTTGTGAGATTAAATAATAATGGGGATTCAATGTTGGTAATAAAGATAATAAATGGTAAATATTCCATTAATAAAGAAGATTTTATTCCCAATCTTGATTATGTACGATAGTGGATAACAAAATCCCCCTAAGATCTAATTTTTTCTCACACTACTCATACACTAAAATTTTAATAATATGCCTTATCTAGTGAATCTGTAGTCTTGGTTGGTCTAGAGATGGATAAAATTGTCATTCACATCATACATCATTAGGTTTTCTTTCTAATTTTCATTAAGGAAATCATGTAAATAAGTAAATCTAATACCACCCATGATCTAGGTGAACCATCGTCTTCTCCATGTGATGACATAATTGAATTGATGTCTCTCATAGTGGACATCCTTCAAAACAAGTTTCTCCTATTAGATCATGAGAAGACGGAATATATCTATTTTAAGTTATAAAAATATTCCATTATGATTACTATAATTCTCATAATGTTCACATTATGTGAGGCTTTTGATGGAATCCTGTATATGTATATTTAATGAAGATAGACACTTATTTTTATATATGAATTTATTATTGGTACACAGGTATCCTACCAATATAAATCCAATATATTCCCTCAAATCAAGTATATATGATACTTTTGTCAATTAATGATTCCAGACTAAATGGAGTTTACAATAAAATACCATGATTTATATATACATTCCAAATTCATCAATCAACCCATATAACTTTTTTACACTACAAGATACTCTTGATTATTTACCATGTGTGGAATAGATTCCATGGGGCATATCCCCAAAACCTATCTAGGTATCCTAAGTACATATTTATTGAAACTGATTTATGATTTATGTATGATAAGGTTATATCCCTCAAGGATGTATATATAATTGTTTCATCCAATTCATGAGAAATATTAATAGAACTTGATTTGGTGTACCTCATGTAATATTGATATAAAAGCATATAAATTTTCTTTCATGCTACTTGAATATGTTGTATAAAGAATATAATATCATTTTCAACCACTCATCCCAATTTTGAAAAGTGTGAAATAATGGATGAATACCTTTAACTAAACAATGATCAATATCCTTTAGATGTTTTTGGAAAAATAAAATACTTTTTTCCCAACAAGATCTAGTTTCCTCTATAGGATTATTTCAATATGACCTATAAATCCAAAAAATTATCCCAATATTAATTTGTATATAGAATATAGAAATACGTATCATATATGTACAAATTTCATTCTCTTCACATTTCTATCTTTAATAAATTATCTAAACAAGAGAAATATTTCAACATTTTAGAAGAGATTGAGAAACACAATTATAAAAGGATTCCCACATTGTATAACCTTATAATCCATAACAATTGTTTCACAAGATCATTCATGTAGACAGTTCACCTATACTAATTTATTGATGGCGAATGATTGATTACTTTTATAAATTCCATGATACTTTAAATGAAATCCTGAAAACTAGATTCAAAATGGGAAGGGTCATACAATCTATAAAAGTTATACTCTTACAAAAAATGATACCTAATTAAAATGCATGGAGGGTGAATTAAACCTATAAACATTGAATGGTTTCCCAAGAAATAAATTTCATGAATCTACATTGGATTTAGAAATATAATCCATGTGAATATATTTTTTTTGAATATTTCCCCGCCATAAAACCATAAACTGTATAGAATATGGTTCTTTTCACATGACATTAATCTATATGACATATAGATCAATCATAGGACATTAAAATATTTAGACTATTCCATCATGTATGACCCTAAACATCTTACAAGCTACCAGTCTATATGAACCAAATAAAAAACCCCTCTCATACTTGAGAGCTTGATCTACATTGTTTTCCTATTTAATTCATTTAGGATTCTATAGTTATGTTTATACAATCAAAATATAATGTCATCCTTCACATAACCAATGAATAAAATTCATCCCTTATAAGAAAAATTTATGGATTGATTCATTTCATCACAAGATAAATTTTTATTCCAAAGATCATTAATCTCCATCCCAACCAAGAATTCTACCAATATCTAACCCCTCCCAGTGTAAGGTCTCTCATTCGTGTAAGGTATTTTCATAATAAACTCAACATTGGGATAACATATTTTCATGAAAACCACATATGTATTGATTTATTTTCTTTATGATATATAGTGATTCATTGATGACCTGTCATTGTCTAAAACATAGATTCCAATTTCATACCCAATTTCTACTAGGTGATGATCACTTTACCGATTCATTTTTAGTTTCATTCTTCTTATCTCACCACAGAACCCATAGATTTCAACACTCTTCAACATTACATTTGAAAATTATGTGGTGAGGGATTTAAATAACTATGCATGGATTAATTCATAATATTATAGTATACATTGTGACACCTAAATCACTTATCTTATGCCTAGTAAAAAAATCATGTCAAACCTCTACTCCATCTTGGTGTCAAAACCTTGATTCATTTACATCATGTTCTATCATCTTACTCAACACTAACATAAGCTAATATCATTTTTCACGTTTAAAAGATATGTAAAACCCCCTACCTAGTGGTACTCATCATATAACCTTAAATTTCATGGAATCCAAGTCCTTAACATATATCATTAAACTATACAATATATGGTCCATCAAGTAAGACGTTAAACTTCATACAGTGTTTGGTCACATATGAACCATGATTTTTACATCAGAGAAATATCTATATAAGGGTAACTATAATATTGATGTGTTACATAAAATAATGATAGTTTAAAATTAATAGTTTTATAAAATGAGCTATATCTATTCATAGAATACTTACTATGAACTATTATTGGAATTATTTCTATTATTTTTGGATAAGTATTGACCTATAGGAAGTTGAGCTTATAATAAGTCACAAATTACATCACCATAAAACCAATTACCATTGTATAGGGCCCTAATTGAAATCAAAATTTTCATGAATCCCTATCTCTAATGATACAAAAATTATAGAAGACATTCAATGATCACTAATCCCTATACCCATTAGGCCCTATGTTGGTGATAATCACCAAGGGTATAAAAATATCACATATGGGATGATTTAATATCTACTATAATATAGGACGATTATATATGATCAGAAATCTCTAAGAAACACTGGTATAAAATATAAAATATCCCCATAAAATCAAATAATACATGCATAATGTAAACCAATACATATAAAAGTATCCAATATTCAAAAAATACTGATCTATAGTAGTAACTTAAAAAAAACTCCATCACATATACAAAATGTCCATATCAATCCCCAATTTTCTCTTAGTATCCTGAAAATTTATTAATAATCATAGGGTGATCATAACATGTATACTAAGTAGGGAAATCTTTGGTGTCCAATGCACATGTGAAATGTAAATGTTAATGCAGCAATGAAAAAATAACAAAACAAAAAATCACATAAAAGTTCATTTAACTAACCCCAACCTCACCATATATTTCTCACCAAATCATGCATCCAATATAGTAATATAAAATTGAGGTCTTAATGATTCATGGTGTCCTACTTGCATTTCCCCACTAATTTTCTACTCTCATTCCCCAATGTCGAATGTTCTGTGTTCCCATATCGGCCATACATGTAATATCACAACCACATCACATAACATCTCACACAAATAAACATAGACCATCTCTTATGTGGGATTGGATACATCCTTATCTCCTACACCTTCAAAAGTTCTAGCACCCAATTCTTGCATCAAGAATCATCACATCATGTATTTCCTAAAGAAACTCGATTTTTCACACCACACCACATTACATAGAAGGGATGTAGGGTATCATGAACGTGATGGAAATAAATCTAGTTCCATCCTACTACAATAGATGACCCGAATCACATGTTGCATCACATCTCATCCTAGCCATAGACACCTAGACTATCACTCACATCTCTGTTATATCACCTCATCTCACTAGAAAACACATTTTACACTACACCACATCCCCCATGGATACACATGGTCCATCACTATCGGGGTAAGAGTGATGAAGAAGGGGTAGATATCCATATGTATCGCCACCATCTTGGACATTATAGAAAAAACTAAAACCCAGTACTTTAAGCATGGGACATTTTGTCTAATTCGAGAGGGTTTCATATATAAATAATATAAAATACATGATATATAGATAGCAAAAAATACCCATCATATGTATTCACATCAACCTCAGTAACCAATGACACAACAACAACTACATCACACAACCGCTATCATAACCAATAGAACCACTGTATGAAATTAATCACACCACCACAACACAATCCACACAACATTTCCCACATTCATTGAAAAGACAATACATTCAATTTTAAATTTTCTTATCTATTCAACATTATATTAATTTACTTCATTTACCACACCTGCATTTCATGTAACACCCTGATATTTTATGAGAAGTATATATTTTTTATGTATTATGTTATACTCAATATCAAAGGAATCATTCCATGCACACAACACTAGCTTGACTTGTGTTACACGCAGTCACGACCTTCCTCGATAGCGTGTGTAGTACACAATACCGAGTTTCACTAAACAATGATATATTATTATAATATTATAAACTAGACGTTATGAATAGTATTAACTGAATTTTTAATTTTATAACATTATTATTCATCAGACATATTTTCTATAACATGGTATTAGACCAAAATAATTTTTTTGGGTAAAATGGGTATTTTAAAAAAAAATACAGTTTTGCCGCCTTTTGATGGCGCGACAACTTTAAATCTACTTTTTTGACATGTTTATAAGTTAAATTTGACAAAATAAAATTCTTCCTTAGAATCAGGATATAATAATTTACTTTGGATAAAATTTTCATATTATTCTGGTAACTTTCATATTTTGATTAATAGTAAAAACACTATATTTTAATTAAAAACAACTTTTTTCATCGCAATAATTTAAATAGTTAAATTATAATATTGAATGGTTTCAAAGTATAAATAGAATATATTATTACCATTTAATATAATTTATGTCATTACCATTAATTTTACACTGAATCCATAGGTAAAAACATTTCATTCTTTGGCAATGTTTTAACTTTTAAAACCCGTTTACTTAACAACAGGATTAATTATAAATTAATTAATGCAACTTATGTGTTTTGAATTTTGAAATATGGATTCCATATTTTGATTCAGTGGGTCAAAATTAGTTTAATAGGTTATTTTTATTTATTTGATATTATGAATAGTAACTACGATAATTTTTGTTTATAACAGTTAAAGGTAAATCTGGTAATTAAGGGTAAAAATAAGAATATACATTTATCCTAAAACTCTCCAAAATCCTATTGGATGAATAAAAGTAAACTCATATCACCTAAGGGTCAGACTAGATTCATTTCATGGAATTTTGACCATGAAATAATATAATTATTATTTAAAACCAATGAAAGTGACAACATGTCACTCTCTTAAATCTTATATGTATAATAATTTTAATTTTGTGATAAACTTCATGAAAATTCAATCATGAATAGTCTCCAGAAATATAATTCAATAATATACATCATATGAATTTATTTATAATTTTTAGGGATTAAATAATTATCATTAATTATGACACAATAGTGATGTTGAAATTATTTTATTGATTGAAATATCAAATAAATTATTATAAAAGTATTAAAATAAATATTATATGAACTATTTAATATTCTCCACTAATTTTTTAGATACAAATGACATGTTATGAATCTATTGAATATTTTAGTATGAACATATCTTTTGTAGATATTTTTTTAAACTCAAATAAATGAATAGTGTCGAAATTGACACTATTGTTAATTTATAGAAATTACATATTATAAAATTGTTTAAAAATCACAAAAATATTTAAAAAATGTAAATTAAAATTTATATGGTCGAAAATTTAATAAAGTATACAATTATGGAGAATTCACAACATATAAGTAAATATTTATAATAATTTAAAATTTATAATATTATTACCACAAATCAAATTAAATAGATTATATAAGGATAAATCATGTTGATAATGTTTAAAATAAATTCCCAATCTGTCTAAATTTTATTGGATGATGTGATTACAACCTTATATTATATAAGCTTCGGATTTTAGTCATTTTTGGTGGGTTTTAAGTGGGGATGCAATTTATTATAAATTAATATTTCTTATAATTCCAAAGGTGCCCCTCTCATCCCTTATAAAAGGGCACCTCCTCCCTCTCCTCCTCACACCACTTTGAGCCTTCAAGGTCGGCCAAAACCTGCCAATTTATCTTCAACACTTCCCTTGAAACATCCCAGAGGTCCTGGTCTTCTTAAAAGACCAATCATAGTTCCCTAAGAGGAGGTTTCAAAGAGGCATGTCGAAGAAGAGGTAATATCCATTACCAATTATTTCATATTTATTTCTTCTTCTACTTATTCTTCTTTAGATGTTTTATTGTGAAGTAATAACATAAGTATCACTAATATAATGATATGTTATTATAAATGTAAAAAACCATATTTCACCTTCTATCCATCCTACGGAAAATGAAATCACTGCACGTGCGTACGTACGGAATACCGTCTCCACGCTGTGGTGTAGTCTGTTTTCCACCACCACCTAACTTGGATAGGTAAAATGGTGTAAAGAATAACTATATATTATTATTTTAAAGTGATACTGATTCTGAAATAGTATACATACACTTAAATACAATTCCATGATCATGGGAACGATATCATCGCTCGTGCGTACGTACGGCCTACCATCTCCACGATGTGATGCGACTCATTCTACATGATCTTCATTGAATAATGATTATATAAATGAATTTAATGAGTAAATATGATATATATTACTCCAATACCATTCTGGAAACGAGGTATCTATAACCTAAAAAGAAGTATATGAATTTATTCCACAAAACACACATAAGAACATAAAGCAATAAACACCCGAATAACAAGTAACAATGAAATATTACTAATAAGAAGCTAAGAATATGACCATATATGATATCATAACAATGATTATGATTATGTAATAAGTCAATTACATTATTTAAATCATTAAACAGGAGGTTCGGACATGTACAAAGCATATCGGAGCTAAGGTAAGGGAAAATCTCACAATCTCATTTTTATCCGAGATTGTTTATACTTCCGAATTTACTGGGGAATATTTATCATACACATCCATGTTTCCTCAATATTTGATATTAGTCATATCCTCCTAAAATTTATTCGATAAATTTTACCCATTGGTGAGTATTTAGTAAAAGATATGAATAGAATCTATTGTCATTTTTAATACAAGGTACTTTTTGACTTTTCCGGCCAAAGTACAAGAAGAATGTTTTTTTAACTTATATGGCATGAATGGATTTTTTATTATTACTTAATAGAACATTATTTCCATGAATATTATTTTACAAGTTCTAAAGTTTATTTTTAATAAACTTATTTTAGATTTAAATTGTATGACATGTTGAGAAATAATAAAATGTTTTTGAAGTAGAAAATATATTTTCCTGAAGAATGGAGTTTAAGTGTTTTATCAAAATTATTTTCCATGTAAGATAATATAGGGTTCTATTTCTATCCCTATTTTTACATTGATTTGATTATTTTATGATGGAATTAATTTTATGATGTCCTTTTATCTTATATGGATTATGTTATGATGGCATGATGTTTAAGAATCCCATTTTTATTACATGGGTTATTCTATGATGTATGATTTATGATCTTGTGGCACACATAAAAATGGTATCATTATGAGATGGTTGGGACCTATATATCCCTCCAATGCATTGGGTAAAGATTTATATCTCATGAGATGGACATGGCTGGAATGACAAGTTAATTCGGTTCAGTGATACATGACTGGAACGAATAGTGAACTTGGTTCAGTAGTGGACTCTGTCCGCTATGATGGTCTTGGAAATGATACTTGACTAATATATAATTATTTTCTATGATTATGTGTGTATTCATCAAAGTTTCATGTTTTTAGTTATGAATATTGGGATTACATTCACCACTGTGATTTATCCCATGTTATGATATTATTATCTCTTTTGAAGGTTAAGATATTCAAGATGTTATGTTCTTATGAATATGATATGATTGATATTTCTTTTGTTTACCCTTACTGAGAATTTGATCTCATCCTTTTGTATGTTTTCATTTCCCCAGGTCAGGAAGAAGGGTATTAAGTAGGATATGCTAAAAAGGGACTCTAGATATGATGAAATAAATGGGAGACAACGTAAATGATTTATGAACCGGTTGTTTATGTTTCCCAATTTCTAAAGACGCTATACCAATATGGTCCTTTCATGGTTTTGTTATATATTGTAATAATAATGCTACAATTTTGAAGTAATAATAATGTATTTAGAGTATGGGTCATTATAGTTGGTATAAGAGGAAAGGTATAGTCAACCTTTGTAAACTAGGATGTGAAAGCCCTAGTAACAACCCTAAGGGTATGTCTAAGCATAGAAAACAATATTAGTGTTTTTGAAATGTCCATGAATAACCTATGATAAGACCTTAATTGTAAAATTTTATTCTTGATTATGTGGTTTTCCAATTATGATTATTGTTTCTCACACTATGCTTATTGGTTTTAGTCAATGGCTGGAACCCGAAGGAACCCTGTTAATGATGAATGTGATGGGCAATGCAATGATTGTCACCCTGAGCAAACAAACATTATGGGAGCTAGAATGAAAAATATTTTAGCCATGCTCACACAACTTTCGAAAGCTATGAACCATGCAGGACTTCCAAAAGAGAAAAGGAAGGAGCAACATTATATTGAATCCTTCATGTGGTAGCGTCCACCTTCATTCAGCGGGTCTTCTGATCCATTAGTGGTTGACCAATGGATTAGTACCACCGAAAAGATATTTTCAGTTCTACAATGTTCTGAACATGACAAATTCATCTTAGTAGTGTATCGTTTAGAAGGTGATGCTGATCAATGGTAGGATCTTATCAAGAATACGAGGAAAAGAGATGAAATTGAGTCTATGGAATGGGAGGAGTTCAAGAACTTATTTTTCAATAAGTACTTCCCTCGTATTCTTCAAAAAAATGGAGGAGTTTCTTGAACTGAAGAAAAAGGATGATGAATCTGTTGGTACCTACGAAGAAAATTTTACAATACTTGCAAGGTACGCTTCCGGAATTATTATCCAAACTTAGAGTAAAATCGATCGATTCTTTAGTGGCTTAAAACCAAGTCTTTGAAGGGCGTTAGACACATGGGACTTCAATAGCTATGAGGAAATTTTTCGATGTGATCCCAAGGTTGAGATGGAGATTTCAGTAACTCATCAGTCATATAGATTTGATAAGAAGAGGAAAATGGAATTGAAAGGAAAATCTAAAGACCACACTAAGAAGAAGATGAGTTTTCCATTATGCTCAAAATCTGGAACGAAACATGTAGGGAATTGTCTTAAAGGGACAAGCAAATGTTTTAAGTGTGGAAAAGAAGGTCATCGGGAATTTGAATGTCGAAATAATGGGAAGAATATGTCTAATGATGTGAACAAATAAAGGGATACACAGAATGAACCTCCTACACTTCAATGTTTCAAGTGCAAGGAGATGGGGAATTATGTCAATCAATGCCCAAATCCAAGGGTTTTTTATAATGATCGACGTCAGAAAACTCTTAAGGCCAAAGACAAAGGAAAGTCACATGCAATTACTATCGGCGATGTGAAGTACGATAACGAAGTGTTGAAAGGTACACTTACCATCCACTCTAAAGTAGAAAATGTTTTATTTGATTCTGGATCCACCCACTCTTTTATTTATGAAGAATTTTCCAAGGGTATCACCGTATTAACTCAGCAATTAGATGCTAAGTTAGTTGTGACAACTCATAATGGCACAACGGTAGTATCAAAAGTTTATAATTATTCTCTGATTGAAGTTTGTGGGAAAGTGCTTCTTGCAAATCTTGTGATCCTTCCTATAGTGGAATTTGATGTAATTCTTAGCATGGATTTGATTTTTTTATACGGAGCTCCTATAAATTTCCAAAGAAGGTAAATCAAATTTAATATTAATGATAAATCTACTATCATCTATCGATGAAAAGATGAATATAACATTCCAGTGGAAATTTATTCCATCTTATGGGTCTTGATTTCAATAAATTAAGGTTTTTTATCTCAAATGGTTGGAGAGAAACTCGTGATTAAGAATACACCAATTGTATAGGAGTTTGATGATGTCTTTCCAGAGTAATTTCCAGGTCTTCCACCAAATCGTGAAGTTGAGTTTTCAATAGAACTCATATCGGGTGCTATTCCCATTTCAAAGATTCCTTATAGAATGTCCCCAATTGAGTTGCAGGAATTGAAGAAACAACTCCAAGAGAATCTTGATAAAGGATTCATAAGCACTAGTGCATCACCTTGGGGAGCACCTATTCTATTTGTTAAGAAGAAAGATGTATCAATGAGACTCTGTATTGATTATCGATAACTTAACAAGATCACTATCAAGAAAAAATATCCTCTCCCACACATTGATGACTTATTTGACCAACTACATGGAGATCAATACATTTCCAAGATTGATCTTCGTTCAGGGTATCATCAATTAAAGGTCATAAAAGAGGATATACCAAAGGCGGATTTTCATACAAGGTATGGACACTATGAATTTATAGTGATGCCATTTGGTCTTATTAATTCCCCTTCTATATTCATGGATCTAATGAATAGAGTCTTTAGAGACTATCTTGATCAGTTTGTGGTAGTCTTTATAGATGATATTCTTGTCTATTAAAAAAGAAATGAAGAACATGAAGAACACTTGATAATTGTATTGAAGACCCTGAGAAAGGTGAAGATTTATGCCAAATTTACCAAGAATGAATTTTGGCTTCAAAAAGTTGCATTTTTGGGTCACATAATCTCAAAAGAGGGGATATCTGTGGATTTAGCAAAGACAGAGGTTATCGAAAGATGGTCGAGACCAACAACAATAACTGAGATAAGAAGTTTTCTTGGTATGGCTGGATATTATCAATGTTTTGTGAAATATTTTTCACGATTATCTAATCCACTCACCGGATTGACTCAAAAAGGAGTTACGTTCGTGTGGATGGAGGAGTGAGAAGAGAATTTCAAGGATTTGAAAAGAAGGTTATCCAGTGCACCTGTGCTCACACTGCCTTGTAGTGTAGAAAGGTTTGTGATCTACAGTGATGCATCCAAGAAGGGATTGGGGTGTGTTCTCATGCAAAATGATATGGCGATAGGTTATGCCTCATGACAGTTGAAAATCCATGAGAAAAATTACCCAACTCATGATTTGGAGTTAGCTACGGTAATATTTAAATTAAATATTTGGAGGCATTATCTTTATGGTGAATGGTGTGATATTTATACGGATCATAAAAATTTACAGTATATTTTCACACAAAAGGATCTGAATATGCGCCAAAGAAGATTGTTGGAGATGATTAGGGATTATGACTGCTCAATTCATTATCACCATGGGAAAGCAAACAAGGTGGCAGACACATTAAGTCGACAAGACCATGCTTTCTTATCCATGATGAGGATCACAAAAGATCCAATATTTATGGATTTACAAATGATGGATCATGGAATCACAATTGAAGTGGAAAAATCTTATCTTTATCAAATTAATGTTCAACCATCTATACATGTTAAGATTAAAGAGGCACAAAAAGAAGATGTAGAGTTACAAAAGAAGGTGAGAAATGTTCCTGAATTCAACCTTGATTGTGAATGGATAATAAGGTTCAGGAATCGGGTTTGTGTTCCTCCCATAACAGAATAAAAGAAGGAGCTAATGGATGAGGCTCAAAGTTCTTCATTCTCTATTCATCCTGGAAGCACAAAGATGTATAGGGACATGAAATAGTACTTCTGGTGGGATGGAATGAAAAGAGATGTTGCTGAATATGTCTCTAGATGCTTGGTTTGACAGAAAGTTAAAGGAGAGAGACATAAGTCTAAAGGGATGTTACAACCATTACCCATACCCTAATGGAAATGGGAAGACATCACTATGGACTTTGTCACTGGACTTCCTAAAACATCCAAAGCCAATAATGCTATCTGGGTTATAGTTGATGTCTTACGAAGTCGGCACACTTCATTGATATTAGGGAAGATTTCTCTCTGGATCAGCTTGCCAGGATATATGTAAAGGAAGTGGTAATATTTCATGGAGCAATACATTCAATTATATCTGATCGGGATTCGAGGTTTACCTCGATGTTCTGGAGAAGTCTTCAGCATACTCTAGATACACAGTTGAGTTTCAACACTACTTATCATCCTTAGACAGAATGTTAGTCTGAGAGAACAATTCAAACTCTAGAAGATATGTTAAGAGCTTGCTCTATGGATTTAGAAGGTGGTTGGGATCAACACCTACATTTTGTGGAATTTTATTATAATAATAGATTTCACTCCAGTATTCAGATGGCTCTTTATGAAGCTCTCTATGGAAAGAAATTCTGGACCACAACTTGATGGGATGAAGTTGGGAAAAGAAATCTATTAGGACCTGATCTTGTTAATGAGATGGCAGAAAATGTCAGTTCTATTCAACAAAACATAAGAGTAGCTTAGATTCGACAAAAAAGTTATGCCGACAACCGAAGAAAAGACCTAGAGTTTGAAGTGGGTGATAAAGTGTTCTTACGAATATCTCCGTGGAAGAGAGTAATGAGATTTTGAAAGAAAGGCAAGCTGAGCCCTAGGAATATTGGTCCTTTTGAAATACTGGAACATGTTGGGAAGGTAGCCTACCGATTGGAACTTCCACCGAATCTCTCTCAAGTTCACGATGTGTTCCATGTATCTCTCCTGAGAAAGTACATAACCGATCTGTCACATGTACTCAGCTAAGAAGTTGTAGAGCTGGAGCAAGATCTTTCTTATGAAGAACAGCCGATAGAGATTCTGTATCATAGAGAAAAAGTTCTACAAAACAAGACCACTCACTTGGTGAAAGTTTTATGGAGGAACCAACAATTAGAAGAAGCTACATGGGAGCTTGAGGATATGATGAGGGAGAGGTATCCTCATATGTTTGTTACGAAGTGACGAATTTCAAGGGAGAAATTAAATATAAGGGGGGTAGAATGTAACACCCTGATATTTTATGAGAAGTATATTTTTTTATGTCTTATGTTATACGCATCATCAAAGGAATCTTTCACTGCACAAAACACTAGCTTGGCTTGCGTTACACGCAATCACGACTTTCCTCGATAGCGTGTGTAGTACGCAATACCGAGTTTCACTAAACAATGATATATGGTTATAATATTATAAACTAACCATTATGAATATTATTAAATGAATTTTGAATTTTATAACATTATTATTCATCTTACATATTTTCTATAACATGGTATGAGAACAAAATAAATATTTCGGGTAAAATAAGAATTTTTTTAAAAATGCAGTTTTGCCACCTTTTGAGGGCGCACCCACTTTAAATCTAGTTTTTTGACATGTTTATAAGTTCAATATGATAAAATAAAATTTTTATTTGGAATCAGGATATAAAACTTTACTTTGGATAAAATTTTCATATTATTCTGGTAACTTTCATATTTTGATGAATAGTAAACACACACTATATTTTAATTAAAAACAACTTTTTTCATCGCAATAATTTATATAGTTAAATTATAATATTTAATGGTTTTAAAGTATAAATATAATATATTTTTACCATTTAATATAATGTATGTCATTAGCATTAATTTGACATTGAATCCATAGGTAAAAACATTTCAATCTTTGGCAATGTTTTAACTTTTAAAACCCGTTTTCTTAACAATGGGATTAATTTTAAATTAATTACTGAAACTTCTGTGTATTGAATTTTGAAAAATGGATTCCATATTTGGATTCAGTGTGTCCAAATTAGGTTAATAGGTTAATTTTATTTTTTTGATATTATGAATAGTAACTACGGTAATTTTTGTTTACTATAGTTAAAGGTAAATCTGGTAATTAAGGGTAAACATAAGATTATAAAATTACCCTAACACTTTCGAAAATCATATTGGATGAATAAAATTATACCCATATAACCTAAGGTTCAGACTAGATTCATTTCATGGACTTTTTACCATGAAATAATATAATTATTATTTAAAACCAAAGAAAGTAACAACATGTCACTCTCTTAAATATTATAAGTATAATAATTTTAATTTAGTGATAAACTTCATGAAACTTTGATAATTAATAGTATCCAGAAATATAATAAAATAATATATATCATATGAATTTATTTATAATTTTTAGGGATTAAATAATTATCATTAATTATGACACAATAGTGATGTTGAAATAATTTTATTAATTGAAATATCAATTAAATGATTTTAAAAGTATTAAGATAAATATTATATGAGCTATTTAATGTGATAAACTAATTTTATAGATAAAAATGACATGTTATGAATCTATTAAATATTTTATTTCGAATATATCTTCGGTATATATTTTTTTAAACTCAAATAAATGGATAGTGTCAAAATTGACACTATTGTTAATTTATTGAAATTACATATTATAAAATTGTTTAAAAATCACAAAAATATTTAAAAATTTTAAATTAAAATTTATATGGTCGAAAATTTAATAATGTATACAATTATGGAAAATTCACAACATATAAGTAAATATTTATAATGATTTAAAATTTATAATATTATTACCACAAATAAAATTAAATAGATTATATAAGGATAAATCATGTTGATAATGTTTAAAATAAATTAAAAACATATTTAAATTTTATTGGATGATGATATTACAACCCTATATCATCTAAGCTTAGGATTTGAGTCATTTTTGGAGGTTTTTAAGTGGGTTTGGAATTTATTATAAATTAATATTTCTTATAATTCCAAAGGTGCCCCTCTCCTCCCTTATAAAAGGGCACCTCTTCCCTCTCCTCCTCACACCAAATTGAGCCTTCACGCTTGGAGAAACCCTGCCAATTTCTCTTCTCCACTTTCCTAGAAACATCCCAGGTGTCCTGGTCTTCTTCAAAGACCAATATTAGTGCCCTAAGAGGAGGTTTCAAAGAGGCATGTCGAAGAAGAGGCAATATCCATTACCAATTCTTTCAAATTTATTTCTTCTTCTACTTCTTCTTCTTTAGTTGTTTCATTATAAAGTAATAACATAAGTATCACTAATATAATGATATGTTATTATAAATATGAAAGAACCCTATTTCAGCTTCTATCCATCCTACGAAAAATGAAATCACCGCGCGTACGTACGTACGGAATTCCGTCTCCACGCCGTGGTGTAATCTGTTTTCCACCACCACCTTACTTGGGTGGGTATAATGGTGTAAAGATTAAATATATATGATTATTGTAAAGTGATATTGATTATAAAATAGTATACATACACTTCAATACAATTCCACGATCATGGGAACAATATCATCGCTCGTGCGTACGTACGACCAACCATCTGCACGATCTGATGCGACTCGTTCTACATGATCTTCATTGAATAATGATTATATAAATGAATTTAATGAGTAAATATGATCTATATTACACTAATACCATTCTGGAAATGAGGAATATATAACCGAAAATGAAGAATAAGAATTTATTTGACAAAACACACATAAGAACATAAAGCAATAAACACCCTAATAAATAGTAGCAATGAAATATTAATAATAATAAGCTAATAATATGACCATATATGATATCATAACAATGAGTATGATTCTGGAATAAGTCAATGACATTATTTAAATAATTATACAGGAAGTTTGGACACGTACAAAGCATATCAGACCTAAGGTATGGGAAAATCTCTCAATCTCATTTTTATCCGAGATTGTTTATACTTCCGAATATACTGGGGAATATTTATCATCAACATCCATGTTTCCTCAATATTTAATATTATTCCTATCCTTCTACAATTTTTTAAAACCAATTTTACCCATTTGTGAGTTTTTAGTAAAAGATATGAATGAAATCTTTTGTCGTTTTTAGTATGAGGTACTTTTTGACTTTTCCGGCCAAAGTACGAGAAGAATGTTTTTTAACTTATACGACAATAATGGATTTTTTTATGATTTCATAGAACATTATTTACCTAAATCTTCTTTTACAAGTTCTCAAGTTTATATTTAATCATCTTCTTTTAGATTAAAATTGTATGACATATTAAGAAAGGAAAAATGTTTTTAAAGTAGAAAGGATATTTTCCTCAAGAACGGAGTTCAAGTGTTTTATCAAAATTATTTTCCATCTAAGATAATATAGGGTTCTGTTTCTATCCCTATTTTTACATTGCTTTGATTATGTTATGATGGAATTAATTTTATGATGTCCTTTTATCTTATATGGATTATGTTATGATGGCATGATGTTTGATAATCCCATTTTTGTTACATGGGTTATGATATGATGTATGATTTATGATCATGTGGCACACATAAGAAGGGTATCATTATGATATGTGTGGGAAATATATCTCCCTACAATTCATTGGGTAAATATTTATATCTCATTAGATAGACATGGAAATAACGACAAGTTAATCCGGTTCAGTGATACAGGACTAGAACGAGGAGTGAACTCGGTTCAGTAATGGAATTTTTCCGCTATGATGGTCTTGGAAATGAGCCTTGACTAATATGAAATGATTTTCTATGATTATATGTTTATTCCACAAAGTTTAATGTTTTAAGTTATGATTATTGGGATTACATTTCACCACTATGATTTATCCCATGTTATGATATTATGATCTCTTTTGCAGGTTAAGATATTCAAAATGTTATGTTCTTATGAATATGATATGATTGATATTTCTTTTATTTACCTTATTGAGCATTTGTGCTCACCCTTTTGTATGTTTTCTTTTCCCTAGGTCAGGAAGAAGGGTATTAAGTAGGATATTCCAAAAAGGGACTCTAGATATGATGAAATAAATTGGAGACAACGTAGATGATTTATGAACGAGTTGTTTATGTTTCCCGGTTTCTAAAGACACTATACATATACGGTTTGTTCATGGTTTTTTTATATGTTGTAATAATTATGCTTTAATTTTGAAGTAATAAAAATGTATGTAGAGTATGGGTCGTTATATTTCAAAACCATATCATTTATCTACCAAAAAATTTCATTTTTTAACATCATAGTCTATACCATTTATTATCAAGAATCTAGCACAAAAACCATTAAATAACTGGCCAAAGTCAAAAAAATGCCACTGCCACACTACACCACCCAACAAAAACAACCACACCTCATCGCACACCACAACCTCATCACACAATTCCTCCCCATGGAACACCACCAACACACATCGCCACCACTTCACCATAACCGCCACTCAACCTACAACATCACATTCATGCCAACAAATATCATTTCATTATATCATTAACAATAAAAACAACATAGTCAAAACATGTAATATCTCCCCATAAACACTCATTTGTAACCATTAAAATTCAGCATAATATTATTCCAACCCTAATTGTCCACTCACCTTGCAAAAAATGCAATATCCCCACACATCACATAAATAGGTGATAATGAGGATCTAAGACTGTAACACCCCAAGTAAATAATGAATATGACATTTTCATATTTATCCATATTTGTGAATAAAGTATTAATATTACTTTAAAGGGTTGCTATGTTCGATAGCGTACCTGATACACAACAAAGAGTTTCATTGAAATCTTACGTTGCACTCTAATACTAAAATAATATTATTTTAAATGGTAGTTAACATGTAGCCGTTGTATTGGCAGGAATGGATATAAATAACTAAAATATGATTATATATGTTTTTAAATGTTTTTAGATATATCCAATAAAAGATAAAGGCTTAAAATACGGAAAGAATTCAAATTTAGGCGTATATGCCATAGTTTTCACTAAAGGTTCACTTATTGCCTTTTAATGGAAAACCGTCATTAAATATATTTTTGTTCACTCTTATAAATTCTATTGGACCAAATAAAACTCTTCTTAACAATCGGGACATCAAAATTTACTTTGGGGAAATTTTTTGGTATCTTTCCGATAAAGTTCATTTTTTAATGAATAGTGTAAAATGTTGTATTTTAATTCAAAACCTCTTTTTAATCTAATTTACTTATATGATTAGATTATCTTTTGAATTGTTTTAAAGTGAAACCATAAAATATTTTTTCCATTTGATTCAATGGTGGACTTTGGAATTAATTTCACTTTGAAATTCGACATAAACAAATATCAATCTTTTGATATATATTGTTTCTTAAAAACACGCTATTTGTTTTTACAGCGGGAGTTAATTATTAAATTAATTAATTATACTTATATTCTTTGAATTAGGTAATATAATCATCATTTTTGAATTCTGAATATCGAATATATCTTAGAGTGAATTTTTGGTAATTTTCTGAAAAACTCTAATTTTTGATGAATAGTGAAACCACTAAGTGGTAATCAAGCAAACTGATTTTTCAGTTAAATGAAAGTTTACCACTAATGTGTATTGAATTTTGAAAATCCGACATACATGGTTGTCATTACTATGTAAAATTTGGTTCAATGAGATGAAAATAATTTTTTGGTGAATAGTAACTTTTTTTCATTAATCACGATTAGAGGTAATTACTGTAATTTAAGGTAAAAATGATATTATAAAAATATGAAAACACCATGAAACTTGTCCTACCCCTATTGGATGAGTCATGGCCGACCCAGAAAACCCATGGGTCGATTTAGGGGACCCTATGGAGCTTCTTGGGTGAGATAATGACTTTAATGCCTTGTTTTTAACTAAAGGTGAAAATGACACTAACATAAATTGTTTTACTAAAACAATTTTTAAAAGGGGTTATACTAATCATATTTTTGTCTATAAATACTCTTTGGAAAGATAAAAAGATTTCCTACATCAGGATATTTTTTTTATAATTTTTAGACATTAAATAAAGTAATTTAATTATGACATCGTGATGATGCAACGATGACCTCATTAATGAACAGTTTAAATAAAATGAAGCGATAATATAAAATCTAAGACCTACACATGTAAAAAAACTATTGGATAGGAATATTTATAAGCCTTATCATCTTATATTTTAAATATATCAATGTCGGACCATAGAAATTCGAAACACTTTTGAAAATAAAATAATAGTTTCATGATTTCCAAAAGTGCCCCTCCTCTCCTCTTATAAAAGGCCCCCACCTCTACCTCATTTCACACACTCCTCAAGCCTTTGGCTCGGCCATCCCTTGCCCATATACTCTCTCCACATCCCGCTCCTCATCCTATAGGATTCCCTTTGGGCATAATCCTTTCAAAGGAATCCTTTAGGCTCAAATCAAAAGGATTTACACTTTTAAAGGTAATTCATTCTCTCATGTTCATTTTTTTTATTTTGATTCTCCAACCCCCTAAACTCTTTTTATTTACTTCTTTTGTAACAACAACAGTATCTTAAATATACTAGTATGTTGTTATAAGATTTATTCGAGCTAAACTCTCACACAACTACATCAAATGGTTAAAGAACATACAGTTTCTGTTGATGGTGAAATTCTGCCTCCCGAAATGATGATTGTTCAATACTCATTTAACACCTTCAAAGGTGGCCATTATGATGTCACTATTTTTATATATGATATATAATATGTTTATTATTTCCTTAAGCTTATGTATTTTTCATTTATGGCATACCATTATTGTTTCCATTATGGGTAAACACGATATCTTCATTTTCGGAAGTGCGGACTACCACCCCTGAAAGTGATTTGATTCGTTAATACCATATGTGGGATGTTTAAAGGATAAAGTTAATGATATTATATATGTTATTATACTTGAATTATAATATACTCTTATATCATTATGATTCCATTCCAGAAAATATGAAATAGAAATGGAAGTAGCGTTCATGCGTACGTACGGCTTACCGTCTCCATGAACGGTGCATTTCATTTCTTACCTCTAAATGTGATGTAATATTATAAATACATGTATATGATGAATATATATGATATATATGTCATCCAAATCATTAATATCATTCTGGATATAACTAACCTTTGACCAAATTAACAACATGTAAGTGTAAGAAGTCTATTTTTGACTTAAGAACCAAATACCGACAAAATGAACATTATTAACTTAAATGACTACATGATGTTCACAACATGGTATAAAAAGAATAATGAACTTGAAAAAAGTTCCTAAGCAATTATAGATTAACTCAAGTTTATTATTCACGAGATTAAAGAACGATCGAGTCAAGTCGAACCCAAGGTAAGGGATCCTACTCCACTCTTTCTTTTTAAGTACACTCTTTTATGTCATTCCTTTTAAAGCTCATATTTCTTGTTATTGGGATGTTATTTTATATTAATCATACTGTAATTTTTATGTTCATGTGATGAGAGACCCTATTCTCTCTCATCAATCCATTTTGGAAGTTTTATGTGGCGCCGTTAGGCTGCCGAGTTTTCGTAAAGGATTTTTCATCTCACTTTTATTCCCGTGAGATTTATGCTACATTTGCCACAATTTCATTTGAGTGGTGTATGTACTGCCCATTATTTTATTCATTTTGTAATATAATTTCTTTTATGAGTATTTACATCAATGTTGTGTTGTCCTTCTTTCACGAGGTGTATGTTTCGAAGGATACCCATGTCGGTAAGGGAACCTTTAACCCTCCTCTTTTTAAAAGACTTCTTTTGTTGGGTCTTTTAAATTACCTATTGTTATGTTGGGATATGTTCTCATATATCCTTATTGATGTAAATTTTATTTCCATGTGATGAGATACCCTTTTTTTATCTCTCATCAACTCATTTTGATGTGACGCCGGTAGGCTGTCAAGGGAACTTCTTAACCCAATTTCGATTTCTTTGGGTTCAACATGTAGTTATTGAATATGCCATCTTTTGAATATGTGTGAATGACCTTTGATTATTTTACAATTAATATCCACTTATATTTGGTGTATTAGTTTGTCACACATAATTATTCAATTGATTTATCCTTAAACCGAGGATACCGTCTTTGTATGGGACTTCCTCTCAATCTCCTTTCGCTGAGGCATATTTTGTTTTATACACAACCTTCTTTTATACGGTGTATAAACCCCTTTGACTTTTAAGTTTATTCAAAAGGAATATTTTTTATACGAAGCGTTTAATAAATGACAAAAGGGAATGTTTTTGTCGTACGTATGCGGCGACAATGACTTCTCTGCCGTCGTGACCGTTATTTGAGTTTCGGCTTCCTCTACAAGCCATACCTTTTTTTTAAAAAGAAAAATAAACACCATGTTTTACTTTTTAATAGAAAATGGTTTTCATAATGTTTTTATATCAATGTGTTGTATTGATATCTTGTGATTGAAAGGTGGGAATGTTATGTTTCCTTTATGCATGTTTTATGTGATATGATTATGTTGAGGTTCTTGGGAATTATTATGAAAACGGGTGGTTCCGTGATAAACTAAGGGTGGGAGAGCCCGATATAGCTCTCCAATTCATTGGGTAACCCGACGGAGTGAAACGTTAAGGTTTCTCCGAATAGATTTAGGGAATATACTTTGATGGGTATTCCAAACGTAACCAAGAGGGTTACTCCCTACGTAAGAATGTTATGAATGCCTCAAGTTACCTTTATGTCTTATGATTTCTATGATTTGTTCATGATTTTATGAGGTATGTTAAAGTGCATATGTTTTATGGGTAAAGTATGATTTCATTCTTATGTATATATGAACTCATATTTCCTTTCAATATTTTTATAACCCTTACTGAGATTTTTATGCTCATCCCAAGTTTTTGAAATGTTTTTCACAGGTCAAGGGAAAGGTACATGATGTGATGATAGTGTCAAGGATGTGTCAAGAAAGAATCTTTGTTTTATTTTAAATATGTTTCCGTTGATGGGAAGAATGAATATTGTCTTTTATGTAACCACTTTGTTTAAATGTGGAATGTAATGCAAGTTTCATGATCTAATTCTCTAAAACTCTAAACCTGAAAAGATCCTCAATGTGTAATCTTGTAACAACTCAAGATTAAGTAAGGTTTAAGGCTGGGGCCTTATAGTTCGTATCAAAGGTCGGTTTAGACAACTTTAGGGATTAGGAGTTCTTGTGAGACAGATGATTAGTCCCTATATCTATTATTTCTGTTAAATCCTTGTTTTATAACTTTTTTTCAGGTCAAGTAAAGTTGGTTACGAATGGAAGGAGAAGGATCTCAAACGACATTCCTATCTCTTCCTGATGACATGCTTGCAATAATTATTGCAAAATCATCTTCGGATGATTGTGAAACTTTTTCTAGCATACAAATCACTTGAAAGCAGTTGTTTGAGATACCAAACACCTCCACTATACCTCGTTATCATCGTGGATCATGGGTTGTTTTTAGACAAATACTATTTTCACAATATTCTCATATTTTAAAGAAAGGTAAATATTATCAAGGTATTTTCAAATATTTTACCTTATCATAAGAATTTGAAGCATATTATGATTTTAGAAATGGTGATAAGGAAGGAGACCCTTGCACAACCTATTTATATTTGATTTTAAAATATAGTCTCACATCACATACTTATGGTATTTTTAAAGGACCAATAATAGATAGTTTTAACTCAATTTCGGTCCGACTATTTTATAGAAATCTGGTTTTATCAGATGTTTTGGAATTATATGTCATACATGATTATTTTCCAAAACTGTTTTTCTGTGAACACCCATATGACCCATGTTGTACGAGGTGTATTTGGATGGAGGAAGAAAATGATTTTGAAGGATCTCTAAATCATTGTTGTAATGCATGGGACTTCTACCTACGTGAGCAAGATGATGATGAAACCGAGTGGATGCCATGATCAAGGTATGATGTTATTCATTTTGGGAATAGTTTTATTTTATCTTATGGTGGTGAAATAAGACTTCAAGAATTAAGATGTTGAGATTGTAACAAATTCGGATGAAAATTAAAGCTATAAGGAAACAATTGAGGTTAAAAGATGTTAGGGTTATTTTTGGAGTTTTATAAAAAGGACAACACGCAGACCGTGTGACAACCCGTCGCGTCGGACAAAGCTGTGGGAATCGAACCCACAACCAAAGTGAAACTGGTATTTATCACCTACCACTGGACTACGTGAAGTCCCTGGTTAGTTTGACTGATTCTTTTTAGTTAGATGATTTTATGAATTAAGACTACGTTGATTTTGGGTTATCTATGGATATTTATTAACCTATCATGGGGGATATGTGATTAGGTTAATTACTTTTCAATACGAGACACTAAGAGAAACTGATGTTGTTTGGAGATAAATGATATGATTTAACTTGGAAGAATATGTGACTAAATCCCTAAAATATTTGGGTTTCAATCTTAGTTTGGTTTACTTTGAAGAATTTTATGGACAAATTGATTATCGAATGGTCCTCGTTGAACTTTGGGTTTTGTTGGACAAATTTTGGAGATTAGGAATAGATTTTATTTTTATAAGGGGTTATCCTTTTTTGGATTATCTGATCTTGTACTAGCCTTTTTGGTTTTGGTTTTGGTTAAAGTCTAAAGAAATGGGATGTATATAGTTCTCTTTTGTGGATTAGGTGATTCTCTAGAAGTTGATTATAGTACTCTTAATGTGAACAAGTCTTCCTAAATACTCGTCTTTTGGAGAAAATATGAGTTTGTGTAAAAGTTGAAAGTCAACATGATAAGTGATTATGTTTCCTTATGAATAAATTACTCAATAAAAAGTAACTTAAAACAAAAATGTTGTCTGTTCACTTTTCCTACTGGGGAATCGAATACAGTTTAACCCATCACAAGTTTGTGATTTTCTTGTGGTTAACTTTCTCCTAAACATGTTTTCTATCACTCTTCATCAGAACATGACCCTATGTTTTCTCCTCCATGTCCATGTTTTCATACTTGGAATCCTAGTATGGGTTAACTCGGGTGACCTTTGTACTTATCTTTCTTTATTTTAAAGTGATTGTTTTACCGACTCTTCTTCCGATGTGGGACTTTCAAGGATGTTACCAAGCCCAATTTTAAAATTGCGAGGACGCAATTCCCAAAAGGGGGGAAGGATGTAACACCCCAGGTAAATAAAGAATATGACATTTTCATATTTATCCATATTTTTGAATAAAGTATTAATATAACTTTAAAGGGTTGCTATGTTCGATAGCGTACCCGATACACAACAAAGAGTTTCATTGAAATCTTACGTTGCACTCTAATAATAAAATAATATTATTTTAAATGGTAGTTAACATGTAGCCGTTTTATTGGCGGGAATGGATAGAAATAACTAAAATATGATTATATATGTTTTTAAATGTTTTTAGATATATCCAATAAAAGATAAAGGCTTAAAATACGGAAAGAATTCAAATTTAGGCGTATATGCCCTAGTTTTCACTAAAGGTTCACTTATCACCTTTTGATGGAAAACCGTCATTAAATATATTTTTGTTCACTCTTATACATTCTATTGTACCAAATAAAACTCTTCTTAAGAATTGGGACATCAAAATTTACTTTGTGTAAATTTTTGGTATCTTTCCGATAAAGTTCATTTTTTAATGAATAGTGTGAAATGTTGTATTTTAATTCAAAACCTCTTTTTAATCTAATTTATTTATATGATTAGATTATATTTTGAATAGTTTTTAAAGTTAAACCATAAAATATTTTTACCATTTTATTCAATGGTGGACTTTGGAATTAATTTCACTTTGAAATTTGACATAAACAAATATCAATCTTTTGATATATATTGTTTCTTAAAAACACGCTATTTGTTTTGACAGCGGGAGTTAATTATTAAATTAATTAATTCTACTTATATTCTTTGTATTAGGTAATATAAACATCATTTTTGAATTCGGAATATTGAATATAGCTTAGAGTGAATTTTTGGTAATTTTCTGAAAAACTCCAATTTTTGATGAATAGTGAAACCACTAAGTGGTAATCAAGCAAACTAATTTATCAGTTAAATGAAAGTTTACCACTAATGTGTATTGAATTTTGAAAATCCTACATACATGGTTGTCATTAGTATGTAAAATGTGGTTCAACGGGATGAAAATAATTTTTTGGTGAATAGTAACTTTTTTTCATTAATCGCGATTAGAGGTAATTAATGTAATTTAAGGTAAAAATGATATTATAAAAATATGAAAACACCATGACACTTGTACTACCCCTATTGTATGAGTCATGTCCGACCAAGACAACCCATGGGTAGATTTAGGGGACCCTATGGAGCCTCTTGGGTGAGATCATGACTTTAATGCCTTTTTTTAAATGAAGGTGAAAATGTCACTAACAGAAATTGTTTTACTAAAACAATTTTTAGAAGGGGTTATACTAATCATATTTTTGTCTATAAATACTCTTTGGAAATATAAAAATATTTCCTACATCAGGATTTTTTTGTTATAATTTTTAGACATTAAATAAATTAATTTAATTATGACATCATGATGATGCAACGATGACCTCATTAATGAAGAGTTTATATAAAATGAAACGATAATATAAAATCTAAGACCTACACTTGTCCAAAAACTATTGTAAAGGAATATTTAGAAGCCTTATCATCTTATCTTAGAAATATATCAATGTGGGACCTTAGAAATTCGAAACACTTTTGAAAATAAAATAATAGTTTCATGATTTCCAAAAGTTCCCCTCCTCTCCTCTTATAAAAGGCCCCCACCTCTACCTCATTTCACACACTCCTCGAGCCTTTGGCTCGGCCATCCCCTGCCCATTTACTCTCTCCACATCCCTCTCCTCATCCTAGAGGATTCCCTTTGGGAATAATCCTTTCAAAGGAAGCCTTTAGGCTCAAATCAAAAGGAGTTACACTTTTAAAGGTAATTCATTCTCTCATGTTCATTTGTTTTATTTTGCTTCTCCAACCCCCTAAACTCTTTTTATTTACTTATTTTCTAAAAACACCATTATCTTCAATATACTAGGATGTTTATATAAGATTTATTCTAGCTAAACTCTCAAACAACTACATCAAATGGTTAAAGAACATACAGTTTCCGTGGATGGTGAAATTCTGCCTCCCGAAACGATGATTGTTCAATACTCATTTAACACCTTCATAGGTGGCCATTATGATGTCACTATTTTTATATATGATATATAATATGTTTATTCTTTCCTTAATCTTCTGTATTTTTCATTTATGGCATACCATTATTGTTTCCATTATGGGTAAACACGATATCTTCATTTTAGGAAGTGAGGACTACCGCCCCCTGAAAGTGATTTGATTCGTTAATACCATATTTGGGATGTGTAAAGGGTAAAGTTAATGATATTATATATGTTATTATACTGGAATTATAATATACTCTTATATCATTATGATTCCATTCCAGAAAATAAGAAATAGAAATGGAAGTAGCGTTCGTGCGTACGTATGGCTTACCGTCTCCATGAACGGTGCATTTCATTTCATACCTCTAAATGTGATGTAATATTATAAATACATGTATATGATGAATATATATGATATATATTTTATCCAAATAATTAATATCATTATGGATATAACGAACCTTTGACCAAATTAACAACATGTAAGTGTAAGAAGTCTATTTTTGACATAAGAACCAAATACCGACAAAATGAACATTATTAACTTAAATGATTACATGATGTTCATAACATGGTATAAAAGGAATAATGAACTTGAAAAATGTTATTAATAAAGTAGAGATTAACTCAAGATTATTATTCAGGAGATTAAAGAACGATCGAGTCAAGTCGGACCCGAGGTAAGGGATCCTACTCCACTCTTTCTTTTTAAGTACACTCTTTTATGTCATTCCTTTTAAAGCTCATATTTCTTGTTATTGGGATGTTATTTTATATTAATCTTACTGTAATTTTTATGTTCATGTGATGAGAGCCCCTATTCTCTCTCATCAATTAATTTTGGAAGTTTTATGTGGCGCTGTTAGGCTGCCGAGTTTTCGTAATGGATTTTTCATCTCACTTTTATTCCCGTGAGATTTATGCTACATTTGCCACAATTTCCTTTGAGTGGTGTATGTACTGCCCATTATTTTATTCATTGTGTAATATACTTTTTTTATGAGTATTTACATCAATTTTGTATTGTCCTTCTTTCACGAGGTGTATGTTTCGAAAGATACCCATGTCAGTAAGGGAACCTTTCACCCTCCTCTTTTTAAAAGACTTCTTTTGTTGGGTCTTTTAAATTACCTATTGTTATGTTAGGATATGTTCTCATATATCCTTATTGATGTAAATTTTATTTCCATGCGATGAGATACCCTTTTTTTATCTCTCATCAACTCATTTTCATGTGACGCCGTTAGGCTGTCAAGTGAACTTCTTAACCCAATTTTGATTTCTTTGGGTTCAACATGTAGTTATTGAATATGCCATCTTTTGAATATGTGTGAATGACCGTTGATTATTTTACACATAATATCCACTTATATTTGGTGTATTAGTTTTTCACACATAATTATTCAATTGATTTATCCTTAAACCAAGGATACCGTCTTTGAATGGGACTTCGTCTCAATCTCCTTTCATTGAGGCATATTTTGTTTTATACACAACCTTCTTTTATACGGTGTATAAACCCCTTTGACTTTTAAGTTTATTCAAAAGGAATATTTTTTATACGAAGAGTTTACTAAACGACAAAAGGTAATTTTTTTGTCGTACATATGCGGCGACAAAGACTTCTCCGCCGTCGTGACCGTTATTTGAGTTTCGGCTTCCTCTACAAGCCATACCTTTTTTTAAAAAGAAAAATAAATACCATGTTTTACTTTTTTATCGAAAATGGTTTTCATAATGTTTTTATATCAATGTGTTGTATTGATATCTTGTGATTGAAAGGTGGGAATGTTATGTTTCCTTTATGCATGTTTTATGTGATATGATTATATTGAGGTTCTTGGGCATTATTATGAAAACAGGTGGTTCCGTGATAAACTTAGGGCGGGTGAGCCCGATATAGCTCTCCAATGCATTGGGTAACGCGAAGGAGTGAAACGTTAAGGTTTCTCCGAAGAGATTTAGGGAATATACTGTGATGGGTATTCCAAACTTAACCAAGAGGGTTACTCCCTACGTAAGAATGCTATGAATGACTAAAGTTACCTTTATGTATTATGATTTCTATGATTTGTTCATGATTTTATGAGGTATGTTAAAGTGCCTATGTTTTATGGGTAAAGTATGATTTCATTCTTATGTATATATGAACTCATCTTTCCTTTCCATATTTTTATAACCATTACTGAGCTTTTTATGCTCATCCCAAGTTTCTGAAATGTTTTTCACAGGTCAAGGGAAAGGTACATGATGTGATGATAGTGTCAAGGATGTGTCAAGAAAGAATCCATGTTTTATTTTAAATATGTTTCCATTGATGGGAAGAATGAATATTGTCTTTTATGTAACCACTTTGTTTAAATGTGGAATGTAATGCAAGTTTCATGATCTAATTATCTAAAACTGTAAACCTGAAAAGATCCTCAATGTGTAATCTTATAATTACTCAAGATTAAGTATGGTTTAAGGCTGGGGCCTTATAAAGACAACGAGAAAGATTTCTGTTCTAGCTACATTTCATAAGGAAATAAAGGAATAACATAAAAACCCCAACTACACAAGGAAATTTTGGATCAACCTAAACCACATTGAGGGATCATCAAAACATAGCCCAAAACATTCCCCTATATTAAAATTTAAAACCATTAGAGATTATCCAATGAAGAACAGATGGAAGACAATGCTGAATGGTGAATAAATTTACATGCATCACCAGAACATAATCACCAAAACCCATAGATTTAAGAACAAGAATAAGGGTTGGAAGATATCTAAGAATTTTATATTGAAAAACAAAAATGAGAATAATCATTGGTCTATTAGATAAAATAATCCAATCATCTCATTTTATATAGGGTAAAATTTTCACTATTTATTTCATAACATATTGATTTATGTTTTGAAATCCGTGGGTCTAAAAGACACACCATAAAACACCCTTTTAGGTCTCAATCCCATTGATGCATCAACAACCACCGATATACATTTGGGTTTATGATTAATTTTAAATACATTGTAAATATATGTTTTATTGGGTAAATGGATTTCACAAGGCACTCCCCCATATAACCCAAGTCATAAAAACGATATCCCTATTAGACGTAAAGAATATTGTTATAAAAAAACTATATTTTATGGCCTAAAAATATTATTGTATTTATACTATGAATACAACCTCTACAGAACCTCCTAGAGCCTCCTTCAAACACATCTAGCCTCCCCAAGTAGAAATTTAATGGGTAGGGAAGGCACATCTCATTTCATTAGATACCTATCAAATGATTCTGATCCTTGAGAATTAAAACCAACCCCAGTGGAAGAAATGTGTATGAACACACAACTTGTGAGGTACCTCTAAAGGATCTCATTACATCACTACACTACCACTAGTCCAACACACCAAACTAAAAAACCCCTAAGAACACCACAAAGTCACATCAACACCACATAATGGGGAAAATTTCACAACAACCAGTACCATACAAAAACAACCTCCTTCCCAAATGAGAATCTGCACAACTATCTCAACCTCTGCACATCTAAAACAAACCACTCTAATAACCATCAGAAGAGCTTCACTAAGAAAAAAAGTAGGGAATTCCATCAATGATGTGAAAACATTATCGTCTTTGGCTATAAATAAACCACAAAGATGGTTTTAACAATTCCAAAGTGTAATGTGTCTTGATTAGAAATTAGGTTTTACTATATCTATATTACTGATTCATTATCAAACATCACAGAAAAAGGAAATATAACATATCATATAGAAGAAATATATAAACACTACATATCAATGAAAAACAAGGCATATAAAAACTGAAAAAAAATTGTTGGTATTATATATGTATTTATGTCTCTTTCTCGAATGATATCTCCCCCATGAAACTATTCCTATATAATACATGAATGAAGGGAATGGTTTATCCATGAAATACCTTATATTGATAATCCAACATCTCTACCATCCTATCTATGAATATCATGACACTTTTCATATCCAACTATCACCAGTAAATGATGTGGGAGTCATCATTAAGATACTAAAGAAATTGGGAAATGTGTAATACATCGCGGATCTTCTCTAATTGTGGTGGAAATTCAATATAATAATCCAATACACTGACAAACCCAAAAACCTCAAAAGGGATAACAAATAAAGGAGGGAGAATACTCCCCTACAAATCCTCCAATTTCCAGACCAAGATGAGTCTCTCAAGAATACTTCATTTCTATCCTCAAACTCCAAGGGCCTCTACCAACGATCATTATAGAATTTTTGGTGATAATTCACTACCCTTATCTTCTCTTTGTCTAACTGGATATTCACGTTCATTATTATCACCAAATTTAGACCAAGAACTTATATTTCTCCAACCATAATCCATTACAAAATATAATGACACAGACTCCCATAAAACTCTTAAAAATAGATCCATTCATATGGGTAATTGATAGATTTTTATATATGAAAACATGACATGAGACATGTACTTTACGCATGACCTATCAATGTTAATGAAACAATCTCACAACATATCCTTCATTTTCTTGATGGTCCTACCTATCTTCTAATTATATGATGTTCAAAAATAGTTTGAAGTCACAACTATGATTCAAAATCACGTTTCATTCCTCTCCAGACCCATGAGGTAAACTGAAGTTCCTAATCATACATGATGGAGCATGGTACTGTGTGAATACTAGCCACATCTACCATTTTAATTCTTGAAAATACATCCAAAAAACATGAATCCTGGATCAATATAAAATGATTATACATCCTCATTTGGTACACTATGACACAAATTTTATCACAACATCCTCATGTCAGTTGTGACATAGGAATACATCCCAACCAGATGTCCCCCATTATCAATTGGGTGTATATAAGGACTGAAACAAACCTCCACTGACATGGTGCTTCTCTTTTTCTTACTAACAATCCAGAAACCCTACCATAATATCATTAGCTAACCAATGAATTCCCAAACAAAAACAATATATCCTCAATCCATGATAGATCCTTTTCATACTATGATACACCACTAAATCTGACCTGTGAAACTCACAAAGAACTCCCTCATGCATCACCTACAGAACAAACAACATCACCTATAATATCAACTAATTCATGCCATCCTATAATCATCCCTCCATAGAATCACAATATCTAACATGGTCACAAATCACCTCTACCACTTAGTCTCCCCATTGAGACTCCACCACCCACTGCATCAAGGGTGACTCCAAGGTTATCCAATAAAGGAAACCTCGGACACGACTCTCTCCAATTTTATGAAGCATCACTAAAAAATCTACAATACCATTCCAAACATAAAAAGACTCCAAAACCAGATCTCCTTGGTATATATAACTCAATTCATAGGAAACCAAATTCCCATTTCCTAGGTTGTAAGAGATTGAGAAATTATAATCCTAAAGAAACTCTATCCATATCGACTAACATAGATTCAAATATCACTAATATGAATCATATTTTAGGTGATTATAGTTCCTGAAAACAACATAGCACTCAAAAGTGATGTAGTACCACCAAAACATTAGTTAAAACACAAATTTCTCATGGGATACATAGTTACCCTCATATGGATGTTACTAACTCGAAACATAATTTATTTCCGATTGCTTTTGAATCAAGACACATTGTAGAACCTTATGGGTAACATTATAGAAAACGTCAAACAAGACACCATATTTGGAAAAAATAGAAAAAGGGAACTAAATAAATTCAAAATAAGTAACTAAAAATTTCCAGGAACAGATTAGTCCACATGAAACCTAGTATTGTTTGGTCAATGTTTTTAGTAGGGATATAACTCTAGATAATTCAGTCTTAAAACTATGATAATAACCATCCATAACAAGAAAACTGTGATCCTTTCCACAATAATGGGTTATGTACATACAAAATATCCTTTACCATTGATAGGTCCAATTACACACCATGTTAAGACAACACCTGACCAAATAAATACACATCATATGTTGAGAAATTACATTGGGACAACATTCCACATTCCTAGTGGTGTCAATGGACTTGTAAAAGATATTTTACATTCTTATCATGTTCCACCCCTAAATTCATGTAGATCAAGATATCATTAATGAGAAAAACAAGAAAATAGTCTAGAGAGTCATGAAATATAGAGTTCATGAGCCCCATGAACTTGGATGGTGAATTCGTAAAACTGAATGGCATGACCATGAACACAAAGTTATCATACCATCATTTTAAGTATATATTCTAGATATCCCCATAATTAACCATAATATGTTGATATCCCATCCTCAATTCAACATTTGTAACAGTATTGGCTCCCAAAAAATGGTTTAATATATGAATGATATTTGGAAGATGGAAATTGTTCGATAATATTATCTGATTCAACAATTAGTATTCCATTATCAACCTTAGACTTTCTCATGTGTTCTTGGTTAACAACACTAGATCACCAAACTAACAAACATTGGGTCAGATGAATACCCTCTACATTATATCATCCACCTAAAAACATAAACTGTTTAACCCCATAAATGAAATTTGATTGGGTTCCATAAAAATCATAGATTTACCTAGATTCATATTTATCCCAAACTCAACGTCACATTACGGGGTAGGGTCATAACCTCATCAAAGAAAAACTATAGGTTCTCCTCTAATACCATGGAAACAGACTCATTATGAGCTTCAACTAATACGTTTTAAAACTATGAAAAAATAGTCTCAACATTTCTATCATCCATATGATAACCTCAATCACCAATGAACACCACTTATTTGTAGTCCAAATCAGAATAGTAAAATCTCATACTGAAATAATAAGTGACATCACAAATGAAATATAGCTATTACATTCTATGAATAATAGTGTGTGGTTATATCTATAAGAAGTGTAAATATCACATTGACTGGAGATTCCCAATCACCCGCCTACACCCCTGGCACACATCAAACAAAACAGCGTAACAACCAACCATAATAGATAACACCTTGTGAAATTGAAGTGTCATTATATCCTACCCTAATTAAAATCATTTAAAGGATCCTGAATTAAATAAATAATGAAAAATGGTATACAATAAAGTAATTATACCTTGAAAAACTCTTCGATCAGTAGGAACAACTTCCTCTAATGTGTGCATATAACCATGATCAGCTGCTATTATTATCTACATTAATAATCCATGAAAAGCATCTATACTATGCACTTATAAATTGGTAAAATCATAATGAATCCATATTACATAATTATATACCATCAAATAATTTTAAAGCACTGGTGATCCCTTCTACTGAGACTACCTCATAGGAAACATATGTGGCCTCCCTAATGGGGCCTAACCACCCATTGGGAACTATCCTCATTAAATGGTCAAGAACTAATCCTTGTAGTGACCATGTCATGAATATCCATAGAAAAAAATTAATACTATTGGTATGTTTTTAGAATCCACCTTTCATAGAAGAAATAGAAAATACCTGCATCGGTAGACTCCTCACTAGTCAAAACCATGACTTAAAGTATTTATACAGACCACTACATGAAATAGTTATTCTAGAGGCTTCCCACCAGACACCCACTCATGGATCTACTATCATGTAATGTATACACATTAAAACATTTGCATTATTTTGTGCATCCATCCATATAGAAAGTGTAAATAGAGGAACCACATACATGATCCCTGGGAGAAAAGCCTCCTCCAGGCACTGAGCTTTGGAACAATCATCTAGAAAATTATATGGAGTAATGTGTATGATATTATAGAACATGATCTCAATCTTTTGGGGTATTAGACTTCCTTACTAAATTAAGATTAACTATTGTATCTTTTACTACATCATCGTCAAAGATAGGGATTCCAAACAGAACACCTTCAAAATGTCTATCCCAAACCCAACTTCCTCCAATTATGTATAAGGATATAATTTACACAACAGACACGCAAATCCCCACAATTTAATACCTACTAACGACACCCAAAAAATACCCTAATCTCAAAACAAAAAAAAAATCTTAAGATCATACAAAAAACACTCTTTCTACAGATTCCAGATGCTCCCCTCATATATACCCAAACATTTCCACTAAAAGGGATGAAATAATGTATTCCATATACCATAATCCAATATTAGTTCAATCCGAAAGTGATCAACTATATCAGAAATATGTTCCCTTACTACATGATCCACACATGGATGGTATCTAGGATCCATTCTGAAAAAGTAAATATAATACCCTATGCTTGGAAGTATATAATTTTATCAAATATTTATTTGATTAACTTAGTGTAGTTTCCAAAACACACCAAATTAAATAAGAATACATCAAACAATGAATAATTTACCTTATATAGGTATATATTTTAAAGAAGTTCTATCTCACATGGTCATTCAATAAGTTAAAACATCATGCACTAGCTAATATGGGCCATAAAATCTCATTTTCTAGCCGGTCTACTTAGAATATTTCATGCAATAATATCAATAACCACCAATTCCATAACCACATAATAAATCTTAATCATTACTTACTCCAACCATCATCAAATATGTCAACCATCATATTTGATACCATCTTCTCATTACCCCCACCATCTAAGTATACCACTATGAAGGAAGACAAACAATGACCCCCTAAGTCCCACCTCTAGTAGGTCTCAGGTTAGAATGAATCACCAAGGGTATACAAATATAAAATATGTGAATTAATACCCTATAATATAGAACTTTATTGTGATAGGAGATAAATAATCACCACCTAAATAAAATAAATGATATAAAATAAACACAAAATTACACTATAATACATACATAATGTAACCTAATAGATATAAATGTCTCCAATATAGAAAAAACCCAAACCTATGATTGTATATTAATAAAATAATTTTTCCAAGATATAAATGTTAATATTGGTACTCAAGTTCCCCTTTGGAAACCTAACAAAAAGATTATATATATAGGGTGGGAAAAATAGGTATACATAGAAGGCATATAAAATGTATCAATTAAAAATGTGACAATATAATGATATTTTACTAGTAAAAAAATAGACCCAACTAGAACCTAATTGGTAAAATAAGCACCCCAGACTAACCACATATCACTCATTAAATCATGCTTCTAATATTTTAATATATCATATATATTATAAAGAATCAAGAAACCTTGCTACAACTTCCCCAGTGATTTTCTTCTCTTATAACATAATTTTTAATGTCATGTGATACAATCCCTTTAATACATTTCATATCAAAACAACATCACAACAAATCTTGCACAAAGAAACCTAGGAAATAACTAATGTGGGTAAGGATGTATCCCTATGTACCCCACCTTCACAAGGTCTCGTATCTCATGCTAGTAGTATACATCATCATATCAATTATCTTTTAAAGACACATGGTCCATCACAAAACACCTCATCACATAACATGGGATGTTGGGTATCATGATTTTGAAGGGAATCAATCTCATTCCATCCTATGTCCATGCATGACCCCCAACACATGTCACACCACATCACATCCCACCCATAGAATCATTTTCCACCAAATCACATCACCATCGCATCACCTGATCTCACATGAATACAACTGGTCCATCACACCACATCTTGTTATGGTACAAATTGTCTATCACCTCTAAAGTTAGAGTGTATAAGATAGGGTATCCAACCATCTATATCATCACCATCCTAGATTTTGGTGAAAACACTCGGACCTCGATCCTTTATCCATTGGAATGGTTATCCAACTCAGGCAGGGTGCATATAAAAATGACATTAAATAAACGATATATAGATATCACCTAGTAACCAAAATATTTGATCCCATAAAATTCACTAGAACACATCACCACAACCACTAACTCTCACATATTCCATCACAAATTCTACTTCCACTATATACAGTACACCACACCACCAATACTTAATCCACATAAGTTTCCAAAATTTATTTATATGCCACAACATTAACATATACACTCATAATTCATTTAATGTTCAATTCATTTTATATATTTACCAAAATTCCATTTCAATCCATTATCATTTGTTTACCACCCTATTTCATTAAATTTTAACATCACAATTTATCCCATGGATAACTATGAAAATAACAAAAACATCATATGATAATTGTCCCTACTCAAAAAAACCATCACCACAAAACCACACCATCCAAAAAACACTGCACCACATTGCACACCATATACCCATCACACAACGTTTCCTGATTGAACAACTACACTACACATAACCAATATTACAACATAACCACCGGAAATATTCCCCAGTCACATCCATTCCAACCAAAAACCACATCACATACCAACACACTACAGAACCCATTTTTCCACCACCATCACCACACTATATCACAAAAAACACTTTTAATAACAACATGGAAACCATACAAAATCGAAACACACCCCTTATTCAACAGTTTATTTTTTGGATTTCATTTCATTACATTTTTATTCAGCATAGGTATTATCACACAGACTAGATTCCTTGGTCATCCAACTCATTAACTATATATATATTACAGTCTTTTATTCAGGGTTTTATCTTACAACATCTATTCAATGTTCTCAACTCATATCATATACTACTGAATCAAGGCTATCCGTACCTATTATTTTCAAAAATCCAAATGAATGGAATTATATCGTTAGTAACATTATCAATGTAGTCAAAAAATGTAATATCTACCCATACCCATAAATTTAGTATTATTTCAATTAATTATCTTATTATGATAAAAATTACTATCAACCCAAGGGGAAAAATACAATAAAATCACCCCGCATAGTACATAAACTGCAGTGAACATGGATTTTTAACCTCAAGAATGTTTTATAGTCTCACCCTACACTATATAGCAATGAATTAATAGCCTATAAACCACAACCAGACGTGTAAATGATTGATCATCCTAAACATCATCAAGAGATCATCAAAACACATCCAGAACATGCATCATGATTAAACCATCACTTCGTCAAGGATTCTTTGATGAAAAGTGGAATGGGAAAAATTGAAAAGGGGAAATTGAATACAAAAAATAACTATAAATCAATCACCATAACCCATGTATAACATTTTGGGGAATTGGGTGGGTGGATATATAAAATATTTCTACAAATCACCGAAAAACGAGATTATGTGATGGTTAAATGACTGGAAAAATCCAAGACATTCATTTTATTATGTGTGTTAACCACCCTATTTACACTATAAAATATATATTTATGTCATAAAATATACATGTCCCCATAAATTTCACCATAACACAACCTTTTAAGACACAATCCCTTTGAAACCTCCACACCAACCCAAATATATGCTGCCTTGGGATTTAATAAACTTACATCATAAACTTATTTAGCATAAAGTGGTTTCATAATGTACTCCCATACTAAATAAATGATGTAAACTAACTAGACACACAAGATATAAAACACCATCATACATCTTAAAAGTTTTATTTATGGAATAAAAATCCTTTTACTATTCTACTATAATTCTATCCCCTAAAGAACCTCCTCGTACCTCTATGAAATGCCACTAACAACCCAAAATAGCTATGTAATGGGCCATGAGGGAGATTTAATTAATGAGTCTTTATATATTTGTCTCTATAATTTTTTGGTTTATATTAATAACTATTTATATCATGATTCCATACATTACCAGATATATAGTGACTCTCAAATTCTCAATTCTAGGTCCAACAACAAATATTATTGGATTTACTATTGGTGATCGAGTCTTAATCAATCACAGTGGTTATTTCATAATCACCTAACACTGGATGAAACCCTTTAAGTATTTCTATTTACATGATTTAAATCATTGTCGAGTAATTTTGAAAACAATATATGGATTGATTTTATTTATTTTGGGATACATAGTAACATCTAAATCATATATTATATAAACAATATGAAATAATCATCCATTTTCATTCCCTTTCAATGGTCCATAAAAACCAATCAATGGTAATCTCATGAATAAAAATTTTCAATATCTTTTTGAATGTATAATTTCCACAAACTACTCTTTTTACCTTGAGAGTTTTCAATCACGTTAATCCTTTCATGGTTATTGGTAATGAGTATATAAGGCTCTAAGGGAAGCCAAATTTTTGTAATCATATTTTTTCAACCATATTTTGAATGAAAAAAATAATATACTCTGTCCTCAGTATAATGTTTAAGAGTTTTACGCAGCCTAGAAAATATATTTTTTCTACCATCCCTTTGAATAATGGTCAACAATAATCCCTGGCATGATTGTTTTGTTTCATCACTTCTTAATTTATTTAAATGTTGTTATGAATTACATGATTTTAAATCATTGTTCAAAAGGTGTTAGTAACTCATAGATCATGGGCCCCATCTAGTTTTTCGTATCATATACCATTCCTTTGTCTAATCACCATGACCATAAACTATGTGTACCTCTATTTGGGGTCGTATATATTAGCATTGGGATTTGATTCATGTTAGGTTTGACATCATACCCTTACAATATATTCTCTCTAATATTTTTACAAATTTATATAACCATGAACCCTAAAAATACATGGGCTATGCACTACGACCATAAAATATGTGAACCTCTTCATGAGTCATCCTATATTGGAATTGAGATCTCCATTCTTGTTAGGTTTTCTCGGTCATTGAATGATTGAATATCTGACCCATTGGTCAAGGATACATATCTACAATTTATTGAATTTTTTCCCAATGCCATATGATCTAAAACAAAAACTCTAAATGGTATAAATTTAAAGTCCATAAAATTGTGAATTAATGTGACAAAAAAAAAATTATAGGTTCAAAATTAATAATGGTTACTTGGAAAAAAATCTAAGCCTTCCCTCACTAAACTTATCCCCTTCAGGTCCAAGGAATGAATTAGATAAAAAGATGAATAAGGAATTCATTGAGTGGCCCAATTGCATGACCCTGTAAAATGTCATGATATACTCTTTGATCCAACTTGTCTATGAAAAAGTAAGAGAATACCCTCTTTCATTTTCTTTCATATATGTTCATGTGATATCATGTTACATTAATTCCCTATGAGAATGTTTTCAATGCATTATGGTATGACCTTTATGGTAGTTAAACCCTTAAATCCTTTTCTCTATAATAATAATTCATTCCTCATGTGTTTGAATCCTTAATAACATTTCATGGAAATTAGTGATGAGGAAATTCATCTCCAAGGGACACCTATACTGGGTAATGATGGAAATGCTTATATATTCAACACTACCGAACTAATGATTAATTAAAACCTATGGATAATGTCCCATAACCCCCATACACCCTCTAAAAAAACATAAAAATGGGACCCATCATTCAATGTTTGTCAATTTTTACCCCTAGTATACCTTCTCAACCCCATCATTTCTCTATTCCAATGTCTAATGTTATAATTTACTTATTCACTAACCTAGATATTGAAATGGATTTAAGTAACCTAAATTTTACATATTAATTAATTTAACACGTTTTTAAAGAAATAATATGATATACCATTCCTGGAGTATTGATGGTCCTCATCATGTGACCATAAAACCACATGACACATAGGTCAAAGCATCATGAACCTAAACTAGTTTCACATATCCTTGAGGATTTCTATATTTGTGGTATGAAAGACTCAATATTGTAATGTTTAACTCATTCATGGTACATGGATGATTATATCATATTTTTTTCCAAGTTTTGTGATCATAAATGTTATGCCCCAATAGGCCAATCACTCTAACCTTAAACTATATACACCCATCCATCATATCACCTAGATTAGAACATGGATCTCTATTTATAGCATAATATCCCACACATTCGAGACATATTATTTCATATTTTTTATGAAATTATATATAATAATAAATAACATCAATATATAGTATTATCAAAAAAACCTTAATGAATAATCATCATTCCTTGAGGCTGTCTATGTTAGTGATATTCATTTTTCCATTCTCATTCGGTTTTATTTTTCAAATTTTGTAATAAATAATGTCAGATATTTTATTGAAACCTATATTACCATAAACTCTAGAAATAGTGGTAAAACATGTAGTACCCCCCCTACCCAAAGAAAGATACAATGTACTCATTAGGTTGAAAACCTACAGAGGGTGAATGAGAAAAAATTCAAGCCCCCCATTTTTAGACATACACCGTACATCACCATGAAATAATATCAGAATTTTAAAGTTTGAAAGGCACAATTAATTTCATATATAAATCCAACCAAGTTCAGTATAAGAAAAATCGTAGTAGTTTCCCCATAATCCTCCAATATATGATTATTTCTAAAAATATGGGTCTACAAATAGGAAATTCGCAAAGCTTGGAGGATCCAAAATATAACCTTGGTAATATTGAATCCATTCTTAATAGATCCCTTTTAAATATTTGAATCCCTATTACAAAATTTTCATTTATGGTTTCCATCATTATAGATCATTCAAATCTCATATTTCTGAATGGAATAAGCTGATCTCATGGTGATGGTAGATATATATCCATAATTAATCATCAAATTGGAATCTCTGTGTACTTTCCCATGAGAAATATATGTCTCATGTTATAGTGATCTATCCTTGGATTATAGTGTTGGTTTGTTTGTTTTTATATTTAGACTGACTATATCAATCTATTTGTAAACTCCGAGGAGGAAACCAAATTTTAGAGTTCAATATCTCACCGACTCACCATGAATTATGGTGATGGTATATATGTCATCATATCTTACCCTCCAATATACATACAGTGGAACATGCCCCAATATAAGGAATTGGTCTATATTTTAACATTGGATCATGAATTTTGAAAATTATGATTTACCAAATACATACACATATTATGTTCAAATGGATATAGATATCATGATGTTACTCTCTTTTCAGTTTCATGGAATATCACTGACTGGTATTCAAGGAAACAAGATGGTTGAAAATTTTTTAATGTCCAAAAGGTACCATATTTTTCACTCACTAATAAAAAAGGATTGATAAATCAATTATATAAAAAATTTATATTAAGTAGGAATGATATTAGAATGTGTTATCAATGACCATTCAAAGATTGATCAATTTTTTTTCTTATTCATTCACATCATAGTGTTGATCAGAATGTGTCGTAGCCTATACTTCAACATTACAAAAAAGTGACTCTGTACTTGAAATAACATCCATTCCATCCTTTTTATATACCTCAATTAGGTATTTATTTTTTTATAATTATTTTCCAATAATATAAAACTCTTAATGATGATGGTACATTCATTACCTAACTTCCATGTCCTAATCATTCCTCTTTTCTACAACCACAACTTGTAGGGATGTTTAAATTTCTTTTAATGTTTTTTGTTTGATTATGCAATACAAGGATTCTGTGGTCATGATATATGAATATTTCCTAGTCATTCACTCCCATGTGTTCTTCACCCCCATTATACAAGCTTATACTCCATGGATATCATAACTACAAAAGCTGAAGTTTATGATCATATATTTTAGATGACATAGGTGGCCATCGTTCCCATTGCAATGTGTCTCAAAACCCACCATTTAGATCTTCCTTCAAATATAATTTTATATATGATATTTTATTGAGGCATAAATCAAATCTTAATTAGATTCAATTATAACGATCTCATATAATCTGGGACCAAATCACTTATAAAGGGTTCTGGTTCAATACCTCATGAATGAACTCAAAATAATCAATTCAGTGCCTCTATGACTAATTGAGTGGCCTGAAAGCCAGTTTTTTTTGGATAAACCTCTATTTAAGGGAAAAGAGATAAACCTCACTTGAATTCATAGAATTAGAGACATTATGAAAATCCAAATATCATAATGATAGTAATCATCCCTGAACATTAATATGCTAGAAAACCCCTCCCCATAATAAAAAAATATAGTGCACCTCCACCGAAACATGAATAGTCAGCAAGTTGCCCCATGAATAAATGTTAGGGCCTGGTACCGATGGAATTTCCATACCCTATCAATCTTTAAAATCAAAAAGTCCATGTATACTAATAACAATATTCTCTAAGTAATCTTCTAGTGCTATACTATGATGAATTTATGGGAAAACTGACAACATTCCATGTTTCTGTAACATTACAAAAAATAATCACTAACCAAAATACTTTAATGCCAAATACACCTTCAAAATGACTCAAAAATCATGTATCCCTGACATTGGAAACTCTATAAGACAAGAACCCCACCATGACTTATAATACATCCTCCCACCACAAATGCAGAGATATCTCAAAGAGGAACACCCTCCAAGAAGCATGAAGTCGAGCCAGTGCCACTTGGGAAGACAATCCCCAATAACCACACCTTTGGAGAATTGATGAAGAGGGAGTCTGAGACAATCGATATAGGAAGATACACTATGGTAATGATACCAAGTTGATCAGGACCACAGAAGAAACCTCACTAGAGGCCAAAATGGCCAAACCACTAAAATAAGAAGAGAGGCAGCAATGAATGGTAGGGGCTCCTGTTGACACCAACATCTCATGATCATCATCATACTAATCAATAATAAAACACCCAAAAACAATCAACACCTTAAGCTGTTGAACCTTAATACTCAAAAACAATACCTCACGATCCTCTCCCATCTAAGCCACATTAAAGTCAACGCCAAGATGCACAAGGAGATGAGGCTAAGGCCACGTGAAAGTATATTCCAACCAGCATTGCTGCTGAGAATACAAAAACATCGATCCACATCGTAAAACTGGTCACACCACATTGGACCATAGACCTCACTCGAGCTAAGGCTAAGTCAATCCATGGTCGCACCAGATCTGAAGATGAGGCCTCATCAAGATGAGGTTCAGACAAAGCTGTTGCCACACCGGAGCTGACACTGTGCCGCACCACCATGGAGAGAAGAGTCAGAGGATGCCTATAGATTACAACAAGGCACTGAAACACTGATATGAGATCCGAGAAGCTAACATAGAGCCGCCCCAGGGTGAACTAGAAGTAGTGAGGAGTTTCCTTGCCACAATGAATTACACTAGTTGAGACATAAAAGCAAGGAATAATATAATTTCTATTAAATGGGTTATTCATATTTAACATAACATTAAAATTTTGTTTATTATTATATATGATAAGAGACATGGTGATCGAAGGTGTGGATACTCTCCTTCGTTCAGTGGAGAATAAAATTTCATCATAGTTTCATCCCCATAATAAAGTATAATAGGATAATATTATCATGATTATTCACATGAATATTTATGGGATACATGGTCAACCTATAAGTCTACTTCAACCTTCTTTGGAACTACAGGCTCATATGGAATCTATGTCCTAGGAAGAATAAATTCAGAACTATTGATGGCTAGATGTCGGAGCTAACATTTGTTAGTGTTTCCAAAATGGAAGTACAGTTCTCCAGATAACTCAACAAATAGAACATATTCCCCAAGTTTTGAGAGATACTTTTTTTTAAATTTTGAGCTATATTCTATACATATATGAGGATTTCCATTGGCCTTTAATCAATTGGGACACTACTTGATGCATTTTAATAGAAATTATATATGGAAATATTTTTGGATTTTTTGGTCACTTATCCTACAACAATACATTCTATGAGTGTTGGGTATATGTTATCCTTGATATTCAACACTCATAGTCCAATGAGATATATATTAACATCTAAACAAAACAATATATAAGTATACTATTATAAAGACCACTCAAATATTATAATATAATTCATTTCTTCTAGTTTCATGTGAAGACAGATTATTATAAACCTCACCTACTCACGAATATTGATTTTCATTATGGTGATATCATTAGATATAAAACTAGTGGTGAAATAAGAAACACTCCTATTGGGTAGTAATCCACCACATTAAGATCTCCTATCAGAGTATGAGAATATATTATACGACCAATTCAACCAAATGATTTCATGAATTGACTGAATTTTCATGGGATGAATATTCAAGATATATGACGGGTGATAGATCTAATTACAACTACAATGAATATTATGTAATATTATTGATAATAATATTAAAAAAACATGATATCTATTAGTGAGAATGTATCTAACATCCTCCTAGAAATATCTTTGAACAACATCCTCATTATAATTATTTTCCCTCACTTATTTGTGACCCAAAATGTTACATTCCTCTGTTATATTAACCCTAGGACCTAGTAGTAGAGACCCCAACATGACATAAATGAAAATTAGATTAATTTTTCAGAATACGTATTGCATGACAAAAAAAAAACGCCCAAGGAACGTATTAGTTTATTGTCTTTGGGAACTCAGGACATAATATTTAAATCATGGTGAAAGATCATCAACATCTCACATAAATATATTCCACTATGTTTTTCCTACATAAATCCTTCCTTAATTTCCTGGGGAAAGATAACATAAAAAGGGTGAGATCAAATTCATAGTAATGGTTAACATGGATGACATAAAAAAGCCATAAAAATTTTAAAATAAAAATGTGAACATAAAGTTTAAACATCAAAATTGTGAGTCATGAAATAAATCTTCGTAGTACGTAAGGAATAGATCATAAAGGAACATTTACCATGATAGAATAGAATTTTCGTATACCATGTAATTGGTGAAAAATAATAAGCTCATTTTATGATTTATTTAGTAGCCAAGGCATTGCTTCCAACACCATCATAGTGGACAAAGTCCATTATTGAACCGGGCTTACTTGTCATTCTAGCCATGTATTACTGAACTAGATTTACATGTCATTCCATCCCTACATGACTGAACTAGAATTAATTTTTTGTCCAGTCAATCCTATCTCATGAGAGATAAATCATTACCCAATGCATTGTAAGAAGATATAGGTCCCATCCATCTCATAACAAAATCATTCTTACATGTGCCACAAAAACATAAATCATTCATCATAGCATAACCCAAAAAATAAAATGTGTTTATTACATATAATTCCATCATAAAAAAATCAAATAAAATTAATAATTTGTATATAAACATAACCCTATATTAAAAGTTTCATCTTTGATGGAATATAATTTTTTTAGAAGACTCGAACTTAGTTATTGAGAAAAATATCTTTTCTTCTTAATTTTTTTTTTCTTCTCTCAAAATGTCGAAAAATTTTATAAGAAAACAATTTAGTTGAAAATAAACATGAAATTGTGTAGAAGAATATTTTTGGAAATAAGGTGTTGTGAAACCATAAAAATTCATTCATGTTGTATAAGTTAAACAAATACATTGTCCTCGTAATTTTTCCAGAAAAGTCAAATAAGTAACTCCTATGGTAAACAAAAGAAAGATTCCTTTCATACAATGTAGTAAAAGTCAAAAGGGGTAAACGGACTTTAAACATACATAGAATAATATTAAAATTTTTATGAAAACATTTTTATAAAACATGGAAATGGATGATAAATATAACCCCAACAGATACTTATGTATAAAAAGTCTCAGATAAAAATGAGATTGCTAAATTGTCCCTTACCATAGGTCTGATTCCTTCTATATGTGTCCAATACTTCTGTATTGTGGGTTTAAACATATTATTAAATTGTAACAGAACCAAAATAATATTTATGATAACCTATATGATTCACTTATGAATTTATATTTACCATTCATTTGTCAATTCCATGTTCAAAACTACATTTTGTGTAATAATTGTTTTATTTATCGTACGTGTTTTGAAGTTTTATTCCTCATATTATTAATTATATCATGATTTTATTACATCAATAATGTAAAAAATGATTTATATATCATATATATTCAGTAAATATATATATATAATAGATAGATAAATGAAATGTAATACACCATTCATGGAGACGGTAGGCCAAACATAGGCATGAACGCTTTTTTCGTTTCCGCATTGAATTGAATGGGATTATGTAAATGAAATATATATATATATACATATATATACCTAAATAAAGTAGAATTAATATGTAACATATTTCATGATTATTTATTATATATAAATTATAATCATTCTTGAATTGTTAACATGGAGAATGAATCTCATCGTGTTGTGGAGATGGTAAGTCATACGTACGCACGAGCGACGACATCATTTCCATAGTTTTTAAATTCTATTGAACTATATGGTGTATAATATATATAAATTAGTATCATCTTATAATAGTCATATAAATTTATTATTTCCACACATATATCCAACCATGTAATGTGGTGGTGAAAAACATATTACACCACGACGTGGAGATGGTAAGCCATGCGTACGCACACACAGTGATTTATTATTTCGTACGATGGATAGAAGGTGAAGTAGGGTTGATTAATATTTATAATAAAATAATTATATGAGTGATACTGATGTTTCTACCTTATAATGAAACAACTAATGAATATGAAGTAGAAAAAGAAATAAATTTTAAAGAATCGATAGAAGAGATTACCTCTTCCTTGACATGCCTCCGTTAAATTTCCTCTTACGGGACTAGATTTGGTCTTTTGGTAATACCAGAAGCTCTATAATGTAACTAGGGAAATTTATAAGGGAAATTGGTAGGTGTTTTATGATATTTAAGGCATAAAATGGTGTGAATATGAGATAGAGGAGGATCCCTTTTAGAAGAGAGGAGATGAGCACTTTAGGAAACTCTCAAAAATATTAATTTACAAAAAAATAAAACCCTACCGAAAAACCTCTAAAGTGTCAAAAATTAGTATTTAAGATGATATAGGGTTGTAATATCATCAAAAAATAAATTTTTGGCAAATTACATAGTCAATTTAAACCTTATCAATTTTATTAACACTTATTTATTCTATTAAATTTTAATTTTGGTAAAAACATTCTAAATGTTTAATGGTTATAAATATTTATATATATGGGTTTAATAGACCCTAAATAGGTAATTAATGAAATTTAAGATCTTATAATTATCACTTTGTAATTTTAAAATATTTTTTATTATATTTATTGAATTTAATAAAATTTTATTTTAATAAAAAATCAATTGTGTCGAATGGGACAATATTCATTTATTTGACTTTAAATAAAATCCACACAAAAGATAAATTATAAATTTGTTTTAATACATTAATAACATGTCATATTCACCTATAAAATTCGTGGATCACTTCAATTAGTTCATATGATATTTCTTGTAATATTTGTAAAACCATTTATTCGATATTTCTATTAATAAAATAATTTTTACATCACTATTGTGTATTAATTAATGATAATTAATTAACATATAAAAATTATTAATAAATTAAAATGATATATATAATTTAATTATCTTTCTAATGATGATTTAATTTCTAATTGTTTTGAATATTATCACTAAATTTAAATTAGTACACTTATAAGATATAAGAGAGTGACATGTTGTCACTTTCTATAGTTTTAATAATAATTACATCATTTTTATTGATAAAAATCATTGAAATGAATCTATTCTATCCCTTAGTTTATATGGGACTCATTTTATTCATACTATTTAATTTTTTCATGTGTTAGGGTAATTTTATAATATTATTTTTCCCCTTCATTAACCGATTTATCTTTAACTATGACAATAAAAATAATTACCAAAGTTAATATTAATAATGCCCAAAAAATAAAAGTATCCAATTAAAAATAATTTTTCCTTAATAATTAAAAATATGGAATCCATTTTTAAAAATTTAAATATATTAAGTTGTAGTAATTCATTTAAAATTAATCTCATTGTTGAAAACAATGGGGTTTTGTTTAAAACATTGAAAAAGATTGAAATGTTGTTACATAGTAATTCAATGTAAAATTAATGACAGGGAATTAAATTTTATTAAACAATAATAATATATTATATTTATACCTTAAAAACATTCTATAATATATTTTTTCCACATAAATTATTTTGATGAAAAAATTTTATTTCAATTATAATTTAGTGTATTTTCCCAATTCATCAAAATGTGAAAGTTATGACAAAAATATAAAAACTTTATCTGAAGTAATTTTTTTTTTGCTTCCAAATTATTATTTTATATTGTCAAATCTAACTTATAAAAGTTTCAAAACTACATTTGAAATGGGTGCGCAATCAAAAGGCTGTAAAACTGCATTTTTTTTAAAAATACTTCTATTATACAAAAAATTGATTTTTATTCTCATATCATGTGTAAGAAGAATGATAATATTATATAAAATAAAAATTTTGTTTAATAATATCCATTAATTCTAGTATATATAATATTTTAATAATCTTTCATAATTCAGTGAAACTCGGTATTTGCGAAACATGCAAGATATCGAAGAATGTCTCTCTTGCATGTAACGTAATCCATGTCACTATTTCATGTAGTGAAAGATTCATTTGGTGTTGTGCATAACATAATAAAAAATTAGTTCATTTATCCATTGACCAAAATCTATACTCAGGGTTGTTTGAAATGAATTCTATCAAAAGAACTTGAAATTGTGTGACATTAATGAAATTAAAAAGAATCTATCTCATAAAATATTTGGGTGTTACATTCTAACCCCCTTAAAATGAATTTCTACCTAAAAATTCGTTGGGGTTATAAATGGTTTACTACTTGAATGTTTATTTTATGGAAACCCACATTGTAAAAAGGGATACTAAAACTTTGTTTTCAAAAAGGAAAGATAAAAAAATACAAGTTACAAAATGTTACTCATCATCGAATTTCCACATAGGAGAACATAGGTGGGAAGTGAAATCATAAATATGGAAGAGAAATCTAACCATCAAGTTGTGATGAATAGTGATAGAGAATAAAGTTTGGATAATATTAACTACCAGAAAGCCCTAAATCATCAATGATTTAAGGGACCATCTAATTCCTCAAATAATAATATACTACGATAACATTTTTTTTTCAAGATCCTTTCCCTAAATTTGAATATTTTTTTCATTTGAATAAATAACTACATGATTTCAATAACATTGATTTTTCCCTGAACAATTACCACATCTACTATTACATATAGAAATGAAGTTTATTTTTTCACTCTTGAAGTGTTATCAGATCATTCCCTATAATGATAGGTCATTCCATCTGTCTCTATCACAAAAAGTATAGAACAAGTTATTAAATATACATAAGTCTATCTATAGTGAGATTATTCGTTTATCATTCCAAAAATGGAATTATAATTTATCTATCATACCGCTTAATAAAATAAAACTAATTTTGACTTACCAGGGAATTCCTGTAGTCTAGTGGTAGGAAATAAAGGCATGTTGCACTTCGGTTGTGGTTTCTATTCCCCCATCCTTGTCTGACACGATGGGTTGTTTCATGTCCTGCGAGTTATCCTTTTTCTAAAAGTATACTATTATAACATTACAGAAATAGTATATAAAAAAGATATTTCATTAAAAAATACTATCTGATGTCCATTATAATCCATTCCATCCTCTTGGATTATCCTAGATACTTCTGTCCAATCTCACCGTACAAATAAAACAATTACTAGAAAGGTCTTATAACAAGCATGTGAATTCCATCATTTATCCCCCATATATCATAAGATATATATTTTTGGTCACATTAAAAACATTTGAATGAATTCATCATGCATTCTATTGATTCATGGTAATATCCTAAATTACCATATATCTTTATTGAATACATTCATGTTTCCTTATTCCAAAACATATTGGTAATATTACATAATTCCTGAAAAGCTGTATACTTCATCCGTGACAACATAACTGACATTTCAAAAATTCCCTAAGTAGTTCCAAGTTAACTAATATCATCCAACATATCTTTATAAAAATATCATTATCTCAACATTGTGAACATAATAAGGGTTATACTTACTTTAATCATGTCTTTCTTAAGAATATCACCTTTTCATTAAGTAACATTTCTTATCCATTATAACTATTCTACATATTGTTGAAAATCCACAAGGAAAAAAATAAATAATTAACTCTTATATAAATCCCCATTCATCATTTTTGGATTCAAATACATAAAAAATTCAATCCTTCAAATGTAATGGTAGGAATAGAGTAATTCCTTATTTTCCTTATAAGTACATTCTTATGACTGGGGATTGAGTTGGTTAATGCCCATGTTTTCCACATATGAGACATTGAACTCTATAATAATACATCACTCTATGATCCTTTTTTCCATAGAGATAACATCTTACCCTCCATTTGAGTATTCCTCAAGGTTTTTCTTCCCTTATTCTTAATATGTAAGAAGCTTAATCCTCCTTTCTCTATGTTCCTCACCATGCGAACATGCATGAATTTCAATCTTCCTCTTATTCAATGATTTAGAAATAACACTAAAATTCAACATGTTAATCGTATACCACAATGAATGATTCAAAAATATCTCAATATCATTCACTCTAGTCATTACACAATTTTTTTTACTCATAGTCACCAATTTGGTCCTCAATTTCAATGTTTACCCAATTTCTTATGGTTCCCTCCATTGACTAAAACACAAAAATAAAAGTGTAATAAGAAAAAATTATTCTATGAAAATAACATAATAAAGAGGGAGTACATTCAATATCTAACATATTAGGTTTAATATTAGTTTATTAATGATCATTATCATAATTCTAGGATTGTGACTTATACTTATACTTAACCTCAGGGATATCCCTTGACATTAAATAGAAATATCTCTAGGGATCTCACTAATGTTTTTCCATCACAGTTTCCAAAGGATGACTAAACCTTTAAATTGATACCAAATGTAGAGACCCTATCTTAAAGTATATAAAAATTACATTACTTTTTTCGAATACTGAATACCTGAGAAAAACAAATGCCCAATGTTCGTATTAGTTTATTGTCTTTGGAAACTCGGAACATTATCTTTTAATCATTGTGAAAGATCTTAAACATATCCCATAAATATTTTTCCGTTTTATTTTCCTACCATAAACCTTTCATTATATCATGGGGAAAAGAAAACATAAAAAGGGCGATATAAATGCTTAGTAAGGGTAAAAATTTAGGACAAACAACATACCATAAACATTTGAACGTAAATCCCTGAACATAATGTTTAAACATCAAAATCGTGAGTCATGAAATAAATCAGGGAAGAACGTAAGGCATGGATCATAATGGAACATTAAATATGAAAAAGTTGCATTTGAATAAAACATGTAAATGTTGAAAAATAATAATCACATAATATGATTTCCATTGTAGCCAAGTCATTGCTTCCACGACTATTATTGTGGACAAATTGTGTTACTTAACTGGGTTTACTTGTCATTCCATCCATGTATTACTTAACCCAATTTACTTGTCATTCCAGCCCTACATTACTCAATTGGGTTTATGTTCTGTTCCACTCATGTCTATATCATGAGATATAAACTTCACCCCATGCATTGGAGGGAGATATATGTCCTACCCATCTCATTTCGAAATCATTCTTACACGTGCCACAAAAACATAAATCATTTATCATAATATAACTGAAGAAATAAAATAGAGTTTTAACATATCATTCCATCATAAATACAATGAAATAAAAGTAAAAATAGGGATATAAACACAACACATTTTTAAGAGTGTAATCTTAGATGAAAAATGATTTTGTTAAAACACTTGAACATAGTTCTTGAGGAAAATATCATTTAATCTTCAAATTGGTTTTATTATCTCAAAATGTCATCCAATTTTAAAAGAAAAGAATTTTGTTGAAAATAAAAATGAAATAGTGTAGAGGAAGCTTCATATAATTTAGGCATTCTGAAACTGTAAAAAATCATTCATGCCTTATAATTTAAACAAAAATTTTATCCTCATTCTTTTGCCGGAAAAGTCAAAAAATACCTCATATGGTAAAAAATGAATGATTACTTACATAACATGTAGTAAATGTCAAAAATGGGTAAAAATAACTTTAAACATACATTGAAAAATAGTAAACATTTTTTAAATATTTTTAGAAAAAATGAACAAGGATGATAAATATATCCCTAGTAGATACTTACGTACAAACAATCACAGATAAAAATGAGATTTCAAAATTATCTATTACCTTAGGTCCGATTTCTTCAATATGTGTCTGAAACTCATGTATAGTGGGTTTAAAAATATTATTAACTAGTAACAGAACCAAAATAATATTTATGATATCATTTATGATTCACTTATGACATTATATTACACTTTCAATTTTCAATTCCATGTTAAAATAACATTTTGTATAATAATCATTTTAATTGCCATACTTGTTCTGAATTATTATTCTTGATATTATTAATTTTATCAGATCAACATACTACCAGAATGTAAAAAATGATTTATATATCTTATATATTCATAATATAAATATATATATAATAGATAGATAAATTAAATGGAATACACCATTCATGGAGATGGTAGGCCATACATATGCATGAATGCTATTTTTGTTTCCTTATTGAATAAAATGGATGTAATTAAATGAAATATATAAATATATAAACAAATAAAATAACATTATTATTTCATATATGTCATTATTATTTATTATATATACTTTATAATCATTCATGAATTGTTTTCATGGAGGATGAATCTCATCGCGTCGTGGAGACGGTAAGTTGTACGTACGCAGGAGTGACAATATTGTTTCCATAGTTATTGAGTGGCCTTGAATTGGATGGTGTATAATATATAATAATTAGTATAATGTTATAATATTCATTTATATTTACTATTTCCTGAATTACACCCATCAACGTATATTTGTGGTAAAAAATAGATGACACCACAACATGAAGACGGTAAGCCGTGCGTACGCATGCAGGATGATTTCATTTTTTGTAGGATGTATAGAAAATGAAATAAGGTTATTTAATATTTATAATAACATATCAGTATATTAGTGAGACTAATTTTATTAATTAATAATTAAAAAACTAAATAGGAGTAAGTAGAATAAGAAATAAATTTGAAAGAATTGGTAGAAGAGATTACCTCATCCTAGACATGCCTCCTTTAAACTTCCTCTTTGGGAACTAGAGTTGTTTTTTAGAAAAAAAACCTCTAGAATGTTACTACGGAAGTTTAGATGAGATATAGGCCAGGGGTGGCTGAGATATAAGGCTTAAAATGGAGTGAATAGGAGAGAGAGAAGGTTCTCTTTTATAAGAGAGGATAGGGGTAGTTTTGGAAACTCTCAAAAATAATAATTTACAATAAAATAAAACTTTACCAAAAAACTTCCAAAGTGTCTCAAATTCGAAGATGAGATGTGATAGAGTTTTAGTCTCATCATTAAATAATTTTTGGACAATTTACATTGTCAATTTAAAACTTATCCTTTTAATTGACACATAGTCATTATATTGAATTTTAATTTTGGTAATGTCATTCTTAATGTTTAATGGTTATAAATATTTACATATATGATGTAAATCGACCATAAATTGGTATCTAATTATATTTCCGATCATATCATTAATACTTTGTAATTTGTAAATATTCTTTAATAATTTTTAATAATTTAATAAAATGTTATTCTTATAAAAAATCAATACTGTCAATTTTGACATTATTTATTTATTTGACTTTAAATAATATACTCACATAAGATAAATTTGAACCAAAATATTTAATACACTCATAAAATTTTATATTCACCATGATTTTTTTTGGAACACTTCAATTACTTCTTATGATATTTATTTTAATATTTTTAAAACCATTTATTTGATATTTCTATTAGTAAAATTATTTTTACATCATGATTTTGTCATCATTAATGAAAATTAATTAATCTCTAAAAATTATAAACACATTAAAATGATGTAGATAATTTAATTAAAATTTTAGTTACAATTTTCTTTTGAATTTTTATGATGTTTATCACTAAATTTAAATTATTACACTTATAAGATATAAGAGAGTGACGTGTTGTCACTTTCCTTTGTTTTAACAGTAATTACACAATTTTCAAGGGCAAAAGACCATAAAATGAATCTATTCCGACCCTTTGGTGATATGGGTCGACTTTTCTTGATCCAATAGAATATTTGGAATGTGTTGGGGTAATTTTTTGTAATATTATTTTTACCATTAATTTCCAGATTTACCTTTTAATATGGTAATAAAAATAATTACCAATGTTACTATTTATAATTTCCAAAAAATAAATATAGCCCATTAAGATAGTTTGGTCCTACTTATTCCAAATACAGAATCCATTTTTGAAATTTTAAAAGACAGAAAATTTAGTAATTAATTTAAAATTAATCTCGTTGATGAAAAAAAAACAACTTTTTGTTTAAAACATTATAAAATATTGAAACATTTTTACATATGAATTCAATGTAAAATTAATTAAAATGATTAAAATTTTCATAAAATAAAAAAATAAATTCTATTTATACTTTAAACCCATTCAATAATATATTATAACCATATAAATTATTTCAATGAAAAAAGGTGTTTTCAATTAAAATTTAGCATATTTTCACTCTTCATAAAAATACGAAAGTTATCATAAAAATAAAAAATATTTATCCATAGTGAATATTTATTTCTCTCTTTCAAAGAATAATTTTATCTTGAAAAATATAAATTATAAAATTTTCAAAACTAAATTCAAAATGGGTGCTCTATCGAAAGGTGGTAAATCAACGTTTTGTGAAAAATACTTATTTTATCCAAAAAAATGACTTTGTTCTAATATCATGTGTAAGATAAATGCTAATGTTATATAAAATTAAAATTTTGGTAAATAATATTCATAACAGTTAGTTTATATAATATTTTAATAATATATCATTGTTTAGTGAAGCTCTGTATTGCATACCATGCAAGCTACCGAGGAAGGTCGCTCTTGCTTGTAATGCAAGCCATGTCACTATTATGTGTAGTGAAAGATTCTTTATGTGTTGTTTATAAAATAATAAAAACTTAATTCATTTATATATTGAAAAAAAATTATACAAATTGTTGTGTGAAATGAATTCTATACAAAGAACTTCAAATTGTGTGCAACACAAGCCAATAATAGTGTTACATATACTGCAAGCTAATACAATGTTGCATATAGTTCAAGTTAATATTGGTGTAGTGTAAAACAAAATAAATCAATGAAATTGAAAAGAATGTGTCTCATAAAATCTTGGGGTGTTACACTAGCATCTTTATTACAAACTATAGGTAGAATACTTCACCATTCTGTCAAAGGATTGTGGCCAGAGAATCCAAAATATACGACACCACCTCTTGAAGATGATTTATTCAACAGATGTTGGTTTCTATGTTAAAATTTCCAATCCCCATTAAGAATCTTTGATCAACTCAGAATTCCTAACACACCTATTCAGAAATTAACTTGTTCCTACAATAGTCTTGTTCCCTCCCAGACATCGTAACTATATATTTTTTATATATCATTATTTGAAAAGATACCCCACACATTAAATATGTAGTGTTTAATTTTCATTCCAGTTACTAGGGAATCTGAGAAACTAATGGATTACTTAGTGGAAAACTATTCTGAGATACCCATACATATTATTTTGAATCACATTTATCTCCAAATTCAGTTTTCAGTTATCCCTTAAATTGAGGCACTATGTCAGCTAAATACCCATCATGTAATTATAAGATCCATGTCTTGACATATTTAGTCAAAAACCAAATAATAACCTAGACTAGTGGAGGGTGATTTCTATGAATATATCATCTCATGTATTCATAAACCATAACATTCATGTCACAATAAGGCATTTTTCATCTAACATGCCTTGATATGGGGAGGGTAAGTTATTCTAAATGAAATAAAAATTTTACCAAAATTTAAAAAAATTTACCCTTCCTAGATAATATCCCCATTGATCCTGGAATACATCACACCATATCTCGATAATGTAATATATTATATTTTTCCTTGTATACTATATCTATTTAAATTATTACCACAATCTGAAATCCATAAGGCCAAAAATCCAATTGGTTGTGAAATATTAGCATGTAGACCTTTTTGTGATCATCCATAATGTGGTGTGTAACCCCAACAATTTTTTTAGATAAACAGGATGAACCATGAATCCTAGGTTATTTGATCATTTATGAACACATAGACCCCCACATGGGAGGTAATTCAACAGCATTAAACATTATAGGTTTGAATGATTTGGAATGGAGATTTCCCTCAAAAAAAAATGAGTCCAATGTGTTGATATTGTTTGGATTATACTTATATTGGAAAATTCATATATATATATATTATCTCTATATTGTTTTTCAATAAGAATATTCAAATTATTAACTTTTTGTGCTACTCATGCACTATGAGGAGGTATTAACTGAAGAAAATTGATAGAAATTCCTCTAGAAGGAAAATCAAATAAATCTAGGGGTGACCAACCACCCCTCATAGAAGTAATGACATTCTTACAATGTTTTCTACTAAGCATTTGGAAGACAACAATTATTGTGGGTGTGGAAGTAACAAGAGTTTCAATTTAGTGGCTTCTGTGAATGTATAACGACAAATATCTTACCCCAAATACTAAAGGTCATGTCAATTCTTATGTGATGGTCAACACCCATGAAATTTCTAGTCAATTGGACTGACTCCCTTTCAATAAGGGCGTTCCTCTCTACATAATCATATAGAGAGGTTGGAGAATGAATTAATTATACATGTAATTTAGTATTGGAGACTTGCTAATCATATGCACATCCCAATGTATTTTCCCAATCACATTTTTATTCAAAAGGAATTCATTCCTGTATTTGATCTTACTATAGATCATCTCTATTATGATATTCTTTTTACAGTGGGAAAATTCTAGGATACCCAAATAAATCCATACACTCCCACTACTTTGAGCTTCTTCCCAATCTCTGAATAACATTATTTCACCATTAAGGGTCAACCATAATATATGCTAAAATATTTTCAGTAGTGGAGGTTCTAACATGATGTCCGTCCGTTCTCATTATCAAAAAAAGATTTATTCTAAAAATATCTATAATTATGGACCTGTAACTTTGTTATCTATTATATTTCCTATGTGTATAATGGTATACCCTAAGGTATATCCCTACAAATGGTCAAACTATCTAATTATGTTAAATGATGATGAAATGTTGAATTGGTTGATATCTAAATGATATATGATCCATACGGTCTACTAATATCCTAGTAATTATGTTGGAATATCTAAATCACATAGTAAGTCAAATTAATATTGTAAAGACCCGTAAAATTCAAGGGAAATTTTTTCTCAATTTTCTTTGGGATTTTACAAGAACGCAGTTTTTTGACGGCACCTGATTCCGAGCCATGATGAGCCCAGAATCTTTTTCCAAAGTTTAGCTCAGGTACATTCAGTGAACGAACGAGCGGATTTTTCCAAACATTTGGACCGGTGCTTGGAATTAAATTCTGAGGGCACCGATGAAATCGCAGTGCCGATTTTCTCTTTAGAGTACTTTCACCTCGACGGCAGATGATCGGGTTTGAGAGTTGGTTTTTGGGTTAACGTGGAATAATAAAATCAAATAAGTGACAAATTATTTTATCTATGTTTATCCCACACCATGTGGATAGTGTTGGTTTAAAGCTCCACATGGGAGTTGGTGGTGGGACCACCACACCCTAACCTTCCATGGGAGGATAATTTAGGTGGGGACCACCCGAGCAGCATAACCTCCCACGATAGGTTATGACATGGGGTCCACACGGGGCTTAACCCCCCATTTGATGGGAGGGGAGGAAATCTCTTTTATTCTCCTCCATTAAGAGGGTAGTAATGTAAAGACCCGTAAAATTCAAGGAAATTTTTTTCTCAGTTTTTTTTGGGATTTTACAAGAACGCAGTTTCTGACAGCACCTTATTCTAAGGCCCGATGTGCCCAGAATCGTTTTCCAAAGTTTAGCTCAGGTACGTTCAGTGAACGAACGAGTGGGTTTTTCCTAACTTTTGGACGGGTGCTCAGAATCAAATTCTGAGGTCATTGATGGAATCGCAGCGCCTGTTTTTGCTTAAGAGGAATTTCACCTCGACGACAGATGATCAGGTTTGAGAGTTGGTTTTTGGGTTCACATGGAATAATAAAATAAAATAAGTGACAACTTATTTTATCTTTGTTGAACCCACGCCATGTGGATAGTGTTGGTTTAAAGCTCCAAATGGGAGTTGGTGGTGGGACTGCCACACCCTAACCTCCCATGGGAGGATAATTAGGGTGGGGACCACCCGAGGAGCATAACCTCCCATGAGAGGTTATGACATTGGGTCCACACGGGGCTTAACCCCACATTTAATGGGAGGGGAGAAAATCTCTCAATACTCTCCCATTAATGAGGGTGATCCTGTTGGACTCTAACTCCCCTCTTAATGGAGGAGAATAAAACCTCCTCAAACCGCCATTTAATGGAAGTAAACTCCTTTAACCTCTCCTTGTTAATTATGTGGGGACCAGCTGGGCCCCTAAATCCCCTCGAAACTCCCCAAATTAATTATTTCATCCACTCGAGCAATTAATTTGGTGGAGCCTCTCCATTTTTTGAATTTCGAAATGTGCCAACCATCGTGAACTTAATTAAGTGGGGCCGACTTAATTAATTTCCACCACCAAGAATAATAGATTATATTCTATTATTTTGGGCACGTTATTGCGCCTTTGGGTGGAGAGCTTGAGAGACCTTCTATCTCCAGTGAAGAATGCGAAGAACGCCGTCGACGCTTCTTCCCCAACCTTCTTCGGCCTTCTTCCTCGGAGCCCCCTTTTCTGACATGGTGCTTCTAGGACGACCCTCCTTCCTCACTCCTCGCATTCAATGCACCGACGCACGAACTCGGAAGTGGAAGCGTGCAGTGAGCGACGTCATAATCTTCCACCACGACGCCTTCTTCTGTGACGTTCCATTCCGCAACGAACCTTCGTTTAACGATTTCATCGAAGTAGGGGTTAATTGTTTCTTCTTCGTGAATATTTTTTTCATCACCATTCACCATTCACTATTTTGGCCGCCTGTTATCGCAATAACGGGAGGAGGTAGGACCGCACGAACATGGCCGACTCTCCTCCCCCCTTGATGCTTGAATTTTTTGCGGCACAAGAAAAGGCAGCGCAGTGCCATTGCACCGCGCAGAAATAATGAAGAGTGGGCGAAGAAGCGTGACGCCGTCGCTCCGTGCCTTTAAAGTCGAACAAATCCGCGGAGCCATCGTGCTGCGTCGGAGAACCCTAAGAGGCCATGGCTGGAGTGGGGCCATGGAGGAGGAGCGCGACACTGTCACGCTGTGCCGGTCGGACAAGGTCGCGGCTCGAAGCTGCGGTGGTTCAAGGTCGAGCGACTGGAACCGCCGGCCGCCGGCACCTCGGAAGGGCGGGACCCCGGAAGTCCCGCGATAGCAGCACCGGCCGGACAAATTCTAGGAACCGGGGGTCGTAACCCCTTACTGGCCGAAGAAGATCGGCTCCCACGTGGGGGGCCGCTGTTACACAAACAGGGGGGCAACGCCCCCCTACCGCTCAGCTCGGCGTGGCCGAGCTGGCCCCGTGGGCCACACAACCATGCCCAGGCCGGGCCGGGCCACGCCCACCGGGTCGGGCCGCTCCCTATTGGGCCGGACCCAGACCCGGGTCGGGTTGACCCGGATCAGGCCGACCAAGGGGGTCTTGGGCCGGGTCGGTCTGGGCCCAAAACCCCCTTTTTCGGACTAGTTTCGGTCTTTTGCCCATAACATGGGCTACAGACCTCCGATCGACGCACCATCAGTTTCGATGCGATCCATGGATCGAGACAGTCATTTCAGTATGTTAAAATCAATGTTTTGGAGAACTTTGGGTATGTCCGGGTTGGTTCGAACACGAAACCAACCGGGCCCTCAGAGTGGAAAAATTTATAAATTGAGCTCTGGACGTCCGATTGATGTGCCGTAGACTTATTTGGATTCCTCTTAGTGAGACAAACCTTCTGGCTTACTCCGTTTGAGGTTTGGACACAGTTGGAGTGCGGTCGGGTTGGTTTTGACATAAAAACCAACCTGACCCCTAGATCGAAAAAGCCAATAACTCACAGATCGGGCGTGCGATTGACGCGCCGTCTGTCACGTTGAGTTCCTATTGTCGAGATGGAACTTTTAGATACATTAACTCTGGAATACATGTCATTTGATGTATCAACCCCTTGGCTCGTGGAGCGGACCCTCCTAGAAACAAGCATGCTGTGTGCGGGAACCCTAGAGCTGGCTGCGACTATGACTGATGAAGACCGTACTGAAATCCTATTTGGGTTCGATGGTGATGAAGACTGCACTGAAATCCTATGTGGGTTTGGTAGTGATGAATAACGTACTGAAATCTTGTGTGGGTTCGACGGTGATGAAGACTGCACTGAAATCCTATGTGGGTTCAACAGCGATGAAGACCGTACTAAAATCCTATGTGGGTTCGAAGGTGATGAAGACTACACTAAAATACTATGTGGGTTCGGCAGCGATGAAGACCGTACTGAAATCCTATGTGGGTTCGATGGTGATGAAGAATGCACTGAAATCCTATGTGGGTTCGGCAGCGATGAAGACCGTACTAAAATCTTTCGTGTGTTCGACGGAAATGAAGACTGCACTGAAATCCTATGTTGGTTCGGTAGGTTGACTGGTTTAGTAGCCTATGTGGGTCCCATCTTAGATGAATTAGTGGCTACATCTGATCATCTCTATCACCTTACGAAGAAGTATACCTGTGTGAGTTGAGTCTTGACTATCAATCAATATCTTCGATATGATTGACTTTCCTTCCTATGTGGATTGGGTTGTGTTATCCTGAGTGGATCGGGTTGTACTAACCTGTGTGGATGTGATCGAACTTGGGCTCAGATGATAGAGCCAAACTGTAATGGATGAATTAGGTATATGTATGGGCATATACCTAAGTAGTGTTGGTTTTTACTTTGTGATTTGTATCTTTACTTTGTGGATTATCCTTTGTCGATTTTGGGAGACCTTCGGGGGTCTCGGGGTCCCTACTGAGTAGCTTATACTCACCCCTGCACGGGCTATGCCCACACTACATTATGTTGGATGCAGACGACAGACATCATTGATCGTGGTGGAGGCTTGTGGAGCAAGTCGGTACCTGGAGGTGGACCACTGGGTGGGACGTACACGGAGCAGACGGCTGGACCCATGGAGCAGAGGAGGCTATCTGTACCCACCCTTCAGGTGGGACTTCTAGTGGACGGCTCGACGTTGCGGCTTTAAATTCAGTTGTTGTACTTCCTTTCGAGTTGTACTTTACTTTCAGTTTGGGTTTGTATTCTAGCCCAATTATTTTTCCGCACATACTATTGTACCCAGTTTTACTTATTGTTTACTTCTACTTACTTACTCTGTGGTGTTTGTTTACTTTACAAAGGCAATGCCTTCCCTTTTTATCGGTAATTATGCCTTGGTGCTAGTCACCAGCCCCTGGCCTATGGAAGGCAGGCTTGGGGTAGTCACGGCATGGGCCCCAAGGACGGGTCATGAAAAATTGGTATCAGAGGAGTTCGGTTCTACCGCAGAACTCAGGAATCTAATATTTCTTCTATGTGAAGAAATAGTGTTAAGGGTATTGAGTGTGGTTATCAGTCCAGGGAGTCTAGTGTTGGTGCGGCGGTCGATGTATCCGTACACCAGGACCCTGACTTCTGATTTCCGACTCAATGCACGAAAACATTGATTGCATGTGTGTTTCAAAATTTTTCTTTGTGATTAATTTGTGTCAGCTCACCAGGTATACTGTTTGACCGTGGGACACCTGTTTCTATTGAGGATGGCCCCATGATGGCAACCAGCTAGGATTCCGAGCGTTGTGCGAGACGACAACCCACTGAGTGTAACGCCCCGACCCCAGTTTTCCAGAGTCGGTGCATTATTACATAACATTGGCATGATCACAAGAAAGATCAAATCTCGAAAGACCGATTGGTTTAGTAGCCTTGGAAACACTAGATATATTCATAAGTTTTACATTACATCATAAAATGAAAAACTACTACAACAACATAATGTTTCCACAGTCCACACTATAATCCCCTCATAAAATCCCTGCAGGTCATTCATAACTTATATCTTCACATCCTGGGAAAAATAAAACATAGAAAAGGGGTGAGCTCAAATGCCCAGTAAGGATAACAATATAGCGGAACATTCAAAAATAAGCATAAACATTTAAGGCAATGAATTACTAAAACAAAAGCCTTTTAAACTTGAACTTCAACATAGTATGGCAAAAGTAAAATGAAATAATGCCATTTACTTGTTCACATGGATATTGTACTAATCGAATAATCACATGAAAAATTAATAACCACTTTCATAATGTTGGAATGCATAATGCTAAACTTCAATTACTTTTCAAGGCCTCGTCCCAAGACCTTGGGGCTAACTGTAACCGGAACCCAACCCGGAGTGCCTCTAATAACCGGACACCAACCCGGAGTGCCTCTAATAACCGGAAACCAACCCGGAGTGCCTCTAATAACCGGACACCAACCCGGAGTGCCTATAATAACCGGACACCAACCCGGAGTGCCTCTAATAACCGGACACCAACCCAGAGGGCTTACTTTTACCAGTCCCTAACCTGGAGGGCTTACTTTTACCAGTGCCCAACCTGGAGGGCTTACTTTAACCAGTCCCCAACCTGGAACATACTTGTCCAACACATTCATATGAAGTAAAGATTGAAATATAACATAAACATTCTTATTGGAACTAGCATACGAAATGTCAATACTTTCACCATAAACTATGAATGGTATAAAAATAGCACATCCACAGTCAAACATATCACAAAACCTTCAAAACAATATAGAAGTTTTGTATCATAATAAATCAACTTCAAATAATCTTAAAACCCATCAAAGGATGTTGACATAGATGAAATCAAAATTCTTTTTAAAGAAATATCTCCTTTTATTTTGAAATCATTTAAGATCCATATAAAATCAAACATTTTCTTTGAAAATAATCTTATAAGCTTTTAAGGGAAGCTTTGACGATTTTATAACGGTGGAAAATAACCGCACCCGCCGTATAAGTTAAAAAAACATTCTTATCTTAATTCTGTCAAAAAGGTTAAAAAGCACCTTGTTTGGAAAACGACGGAAAGATTCCCTTATAAACCTCTTATAAAAAGTCAAACAAGGGTATAAATGACTTTAACCCATATTCTTTTAAATATTAAATTTTTTTTGAAATACATTTTGAAGAAACATGGATGTGGATGATAACGAGATCCCAGTAGATTATTACGTATAAACAACCTCGGATAATGAAGAGATTGTGAAATAACCCTTACCAGTTTGGTAACTTATAAAACATACAACCCATGAAAGAGGTATCATACAATGAATATGTATGTACACATAAATTAGAGTGTATTACACAAAGAATATAATTATGGGCAGTACATACACCACACAAAAGGTAATGGTGGCAATATGGCATGAATCTCACGGGAATAAGGAGTGAGATGAAAACCCCTTACCACGTTAATCAACTGAGTCGTATGGCCAAAAGTTAATAACCACCAAATTATTTACAGAATAACATGAATATGGTAATATATATCAAATGCCAGTACACAATACACCACTTTCAATAATTTAGTGGCGAATAATGGAAATCTCACGGAATTGAATGTGAGATAAGAAAATCCCTTACCTTGTACTTTTCCTTGGTTGGGGTAGGTTAACCTCCTGTACAATGGTGAAATAATTGTTATTAAATCATAAAAGAATTATATACATTAATATGATATCATATATGTTCTTTTAACATTGCTTTATTAATAATATCTTAGTATTATCGTCGTTTCGGGTGATAATCGATTCGTTATTATTAAATGTTTGGTTACGTAAGACATGTTTGTAATGGATAGATTATATCTTATTCATAATCATAATGATATTAACATTATTTTTAACCCTAAAATGAGAATAATACTTGAATGGATACGATGGAGGATGGATCTCACCGCGTTCGTGGAGACGGTAGTCCGTACGTACGCACGAACGCTACTTCCATTTAATTTTTATTTTAAAAGAATTGAATCCAAATGATACATAGGTATATTACTATTAAATTATAATATAATATTATATATATGTTACTTAAGTTCATTAACACCATCCTTTATACGTTCCATGTGTGGTATGAACGAGTCATATCATTTTAAGGGGGCGGTAGTCCGCACTTCCTCAAATGAAATTATCGTATGTATATACAACATGAAACGAATAATGGTATGAAATAAAATGGAATTACAGAAGCTTATATATAAAATATATATCATTAATATCATATTTAATTATATTTCCATCATAATGGCCACCTTGAGAGGCGGTAAGATGTATTTGAACAATCATCGTTTCGTGAGGCGTTAGTTTGCCATCCACAGAAACATTATGTTCATCATCCATTAGATGGAGTTGTGTGTATGTGTAGTTTGAATCCTTCTTATAAAAACATCCTATTATATTGAGGATACTGGTGTTGTTACAAAAGAAAGGAAATAAAAAGATTTTGGGGGTTGGAGAAGCAAAATAAATGAAAATAATTTAAGAGAAATCGTTACCTTTAATTTAGGTAACTCAATTTGGTTGGAACCAAAGGACTTCTTGAAATGCTTTCTTCCTAAGGGGAAGCTTCAAGGAGGAGGAGAGGGATGTGGGGAGCTTAGTTGGGCAGTGTTTGGACGAGCCAAGTGGCTTGAGATGTGTGAGGAATGAGTAGAAGTGGTCTCCTTTTATAAGGGAGAAGAGGGGCTCTTTAGGAATGAGTGAAAGTATTACTTTATAATATAATTATATTCGGTTTTTAATGGTCCAAAAATCATTGAGGTAGAAGATAAGATGACTCATATTCTAAATAACATCAACCAATAAGAATAGGACAGGTTTTAGATAATAGTTTAATCATTATAATCTTATTTATTTAAATGATTTATTAATGAGGTAAACATTGCATCATTATTGTGTCATTAATAATTTAAATTATTTGATGTCTAAAAATTATAAATAAAATATCATTAAGTAGGAAATCTTTTTAGCTTTCTAATTAATATTTATAATCGAAAATCCAACATGTATAACCCTATGTAAAAATTGTTCTTCTAAAAGATGTAAGCTTATGCCATTTTTATTTTTATTTTAACTTTATTAATATAAAGTGTCCCTACCACATATAAGTGGATCCAAGGGGTCCCCAAATTGACCCAAGGATGCTCATGGTCGGGTATGTGTCCACCAATAAGGTTAGGACACGTTTTAGGTTAATTTTGTATTATTATAATATTATTTTTTAACCCTTATTTACCGGATTTACCCTTAACCATGGTAAATAAAATATTTACCACAGTAATTATTCAAAATGTCTAAAAATAAAAGTTACCTATTTACACAATTTGGACATCCTGATTCCAAATATGGAATCCATTTTTCTAAATTCAAAACACAGAAGTGGCAGAAATTAATTTAAAATTAATTTTCGCTGTCAAAACAAAAAACGTGTTTTTAAGAGGTAATAACTATCAAAAGATTGACACTTGTTTATGTTCGGTTTAATTGTAAAGTTATGTCCAACGACCAACATTATATTAAATGGTAAAAATATATTATAAATATACTTTAAAACCACTCAAATTCACAATTTATCACTATTAATTATTTTGATTAAAAAAGTTGTTTTTAATTAAATTTTAGTAATTTTCACTATTCATCAAAATATAAAAGTTATCCGAAAAGTACCAAAATTTCACCCTAGGCTAATTTCAATATTCCGAATCCAAAAATGAAGTCCATTTTGAAATATAAAATATATATGATTTCAAAAAGTAGGTATTACTATTCATAACGGCTAGTTTGATTGGTTGTGGCGTGTGTTAAAACTCAAGGTTGCGTACAACACACGCTACTATTTTATTCAAAGGAAAGCGTACCGTGGAAGCTTGGGATGTTTCATTTTAAATTTTTTTGATGTCCCAATTTATTCAGATAGTTTAAAATATTTTATTTAAAAATGTTTCACTATTAAATTTGATAAAAGTGCAATACTGAAAATGAATCTGTTCTTGCATTATGACTAAGAAACTCATAATAGGGATTCTAAAATTATAAGGATTATATAAAGTTCAAAATGTTGTTAATACTATTCATGACCTCTTTTAATGGCTTTTTTTTTGTACTTCATGGTGTGATTGAACTCGGTGTTGCGTGTAGTGCAAGTTATTGAATTATTTTTAAGAAATAACACACTATGAAATCCTGGGGTGTTACATTCTCCCCTCCTTCAATAAATTGTGTCCTCGCAATTTGAAATTGTTCTTCGAAAATAAAGGGTTGAGAATAGAAAATATCTTTGTGGGAAAACCCACATCGGAAATTAGGTTACTAAAATTTAGTCTTAATATGAGAAAAAGAGATATGAAAGAGTCACCACCAAATTATGATCTCGATTAGGAGAACATTGGTGGCAATTAGAGACATATAATTGGAGGAAAAACGTAAATATTTATAGGTAGTGATTGAGATCATCAATCACAAACAAGTGTATAATTGAGGTCCTTAAATTCATCAATCTATGATGATTTGAAATACCATCGGTTCAACAAAACATAGGGTATTAGGATAACACATTTTTGACGTTTCAAAATATCTTAGTTGAAATCTCACATCGAAAAATGAATTAATGAGGCCTCTATTTAAAATAAAGAGTCGAACGTATGAAGATTACCGAAAATAACACATACTAGGCTTCCATGTAGAAAAATATGGATATGGAAGAAAAATCTAACCATCAATTATCTGATGGAGAGTGGTAGAGAACATGGCTATGAAAAGGCCAACAATCCCAAAGCCATTATTTAGTGATGATTTAAGGTATCATCTAGGAAAAATTTTTTGTTATAAGTTTCTTTTCTTAATGTTGAGGAATTTATTTATGAGATTGGCTAAGATCATAAGGAGATATACTTACTTTATAATTAGTGTTTTATCCATTAATAAATTTCTACCACAAACTCATCTTTCACTCTAAAAGATAATAGAATGTAAAAAAAATTCTATTTACACTATTCGTATAGGGTTCCAAAATAAACGAAATTATAATTCATCTACATGATCTTTTAATAAAAACTACATTATTTAATCTAGGAAATCTAATGGGCCAGTGGTAGGTGATACACCCTTGTCGCCCTTCGGTTGCGGGTTCAAGTCTCGCAGCCTTGCCGGACGCGACGGGTTGCCGCCTGACCTCCGGGTTGTCCTTTTATGTCAATCCAAAATAATCCAAACTAGAACTATCCAAAATACTTCTGTCCAAACTCACAGTCTAACATTTATAAGGAAGGTAAACATAATATAGATCCTTTTTACCCCGTAATAGCATATGAATACCTTCATCATGTATTACCATATTCCTTATTGATTACATTCATGCTCCCTTATTCCATATAGAATGCTGGATATACTTCATTAATCCAAAAATGTTTTAAACCCCAACAATGATGGAATATACAAATCATTAATCAGTTCAAGGGTAGTCAAGAATATCCAATATAATTTATTCAAAACAATCACATATTATTCCAAAATCACTACCTCAGTATCAGAACTATATTATGATTTATCATTATCTCAACCATATATTTTCCAAAAATTTATCCTGCTATTGAGTCACTTTTCTTTGTTCCACACAATCTCAAGTCCTTAATGAAATAGTACTGTAGTACAATCTTATATACTCCATGATTATTGTAACAAGTACATTGCTGATACAACACTCAATTGACATAATCAACATAAGAACTCTAATAATTCCTCTTCATCTGTGGTAGTATCATAACTTGATTATTATCCAATAACATCATTTGCGGCATAGTCTGATGACTGGGACATAGGTTCGCGTAGTGTCCAAACTCCTTGCAAATGAAGCATTGTACATTTAAAACCATTTTCTTACCCTTGCAGTCACGTACTTTGTGCCCTTTTCCTCCACACTTATAACAAACTACCATTCCTTTCAGGCAAGTTCCAGGGTGTTTCTTTCCACAGTTACCACATATGGGAAAATTCTTTTTTTCCCTTTTCCCTTTATCCATCTTTCTCTCTTCCATCCTTTTCTTCTCTTAATTCCCTTCAAAGCCATAGGACTCAGTATACTCTTTACTTATCTTATCAACACATGATATTATTTCTTCATATGATGATAATACATGGGAGACTATTTCTCTTATAAATTCTAGCTTAAGACCATGAAAGATATGATCCTTCCTTCTCTTTGAATCATGTGTATTTCTGGAGTTCTCATTCCTTCTACTGGGCGCCATTTCTAAACAATGGCATAAACTAGATCAGTTTATGAATCAAAATACATAATCCCATACTTATAAAACACTTAACATAAATTGAACCATTTATGGATATAATCCATAATCATAAAAATGTTTTCTTTGAGGAAGTATATACTCATAAACCCTTCTTAATGATTTGTAAAGAAAATGAGAGTTATCCTAAGCATATCCCCCGGGAGTGTCGTAACCAAGAGTGCAGCAAGGCCCGTTGTCGTGCACCAGTTCCCGTTCGAGTCTAGCTCAAAGCGGTGTTTTCGGGTTTTACCCCTAGGTACATCTGTGCCAGAGCCGCCTCTACCTGCTCGTATCCAGACAGGGATGTATTGCTCGGAAAACTCACAAAATCCCTACAATACCAAAATTCTAGGAAGTTCTTCTATACTAATCCTCAAAGTTCATATTAGGTCTACGTGCTCTAATCAGAGTTTATCTAAATCTAGCTTCCAAGGTTTGTAATAAACTTCCTCTGATACCAACTGTAACACCCCGACCCCTGTTAGCCAGAGTCGGTGCATTATTACAAAACATTGGCATGATCACAAGAAAGATCAAATCTCGAAAGACCGATTGGTTTAGTAGCCTTGGAAACACTAGATATATTCATAAGTTTTACATTACATCATAAAATGAAAAACTACTACAACAACATAATGTTTCCACAGTCCACACTATAATCCCCTCATAAAATCCCTGCAGGTCATTCATAACTTATATCTTCACATCCTGGGAAAAATAAAACATAGAAAAGGGGTGAGCTCAAATGCCCAGTAAGGATAACAATATAGCGGAACATTCAAAAATAAGCATAAACATTTAAGGCAATGAATTACTAAAACAAAAGCCTTTTAAACTTGAACTTCAACATAGTATGGCAAAAGTAAAATGAAATAATGCTATTTACTTGTTCACATGGATATTCTACTAATCGAATAATCACATGCAAAATTAATAACCACTTTCATAATGTTGGAATGCATAATGCTAAACTTCAATTACTTTTCAAGGCCTCGTCCCAAGACCTTGGGGCTAACTGTAACCGGAACCCAACCCGGAGTGCCTCTAATAACCGGACACCAAACCGGAGTGCCTCTAATAACCGGACACCAACCCGGAGTGCCTCTAATAACCGGACACCAACCCGGAGTGCCTCTAATAACCGGACACCAACCCGGAGTGCCTCTAATAACCGGACACCAACCCGAAGGGCTTACTTTTACCAGTCCCTAACCTGGAGGGCTTACTTTTACCAGTCCCCAACCTGGAGGGCTTACTTTAACCAGTCCCCAACCTGGAACATACTTGTCCAACACATTCATATGAAGTAAAGATTGAAATATAACATAAACATTCTTATTGGAACTAGCATACGAAATGTCAATACTTTCACCATAAACTATGAATGGTATAAAAATAGCACATCCACAGTCAAACATATCACAAAACCTTCAAAACAATATAGAAGTTTTGTATCATAATAAATCAACTTCAAATAATCTTAAAACCCATCAAAGGATGTTGACATAGATGAAATCAAAATTCTTTTTAAAGAAATATCTCCTTTTATTTTGAAATCATTTAAGATCCATATAAAATCAAACATTTTCTTTGAAAATAATCTTATAAGCTTTTAAGGGAAGCTTTGACGATTTTATAACGGCGGAAAATAACCGCACCCGCCGTATAAGTTAAAAAAAACATTCTTAGCTTAATTCTGTCGAAAAGGTTAAAAAGCACCTTGTTTGGAAAACGACGGAAAGATTCCCTTATAAACCTCTTATAAAAATTCAAACAAGGGTATAAATGACTTTAACCCATATTCTTTTAAATATTAAAAATGTTTTGAAATACATTTTGAAGAAACATGGATGTGGATGATAACGAGATCCCAGTAGATTATTACGTATAAACAACCTCGGATAATGAAGAGATTGTGAAATAACCCTTACCAGTTTGGTAACTTATGAAACATACAACCCATGAAAGAGGTATCATACAATGAATATGTAAGTACACATAAATTAGAGTGTATTACACAAAGAATATAATTATGGGCAGTACATACACCACACAAAAGGTAATGGTGGCAATATGGCATGAATCTCACGGGAATAAGGAGTGAGATGAAAACCCCTTACCACGTTAATCAACTGAGTCGTATGGACAAAAGTTAATAACCACCAAATTATTTACAGAATAACATGAATATGGTAATATATATCAAATGCCAGTACACAATACACCACTTTCAATAATTTAGTGGCGAATAATGGAAATCTCACGGAATTGAATGTGAGATAAGAAAACCCCTTACCTTGTACTTTTCCTTGTTTGGGGTAGGTTAACCTACTGTATAATGGTGAAATAATTGTTATTAAATTATAAAAGAATCATATACATTAATATGATATCATATATGTTCTTTTAACATTGCTTTATTAATAATATCTTAGTATTATCGTCGTTTCGGGTGATAATCGATTCGTTATTATTAAATGTTTGGTTACGTAAGACATGTTTGTAATGGATAGATTATATCTTATTCATAATCATAATGATATTAACATTATTTTTAACCCTAAAATGAGAATAATACTTGAATGGATACGATGGAGGATGGATCTCACCGCGTTCGTGGAGACGGTAGTCCGTACGTACGCACGAACGCTACTTCCATTTAATTTTTGTTTTAAAAGAATTTAATCCAAATGATACATAGGTATATTACTATTCCATTATAATATAATATTTTATATATGTTACTTAAGTTCATTAACACCATCCTTTATACGTTCCATGTGTGGTATGAACGAGTCATATCATTTTAAGTGGGCGGTAGTCCGCACTTCCTCAAATGAAATTATCGTATGTATATACAACATGAAACGAATAATGGTATGAAATAAAATGGAATTACAGAAGCTTATATATAAAATATATATCATTAATATCATATTTAATTATAGTTCCATCATAATGTCCACCATGAGAGGCGGTAAGATGTATTTGAACAATCATCGTTTCGTGAGGCGTTAGTTTGCCATCCACAGAAACATTATGTTCATCATCCATTAGATGGAGTTGTGTGTATGTGTAGTTTGAATCCTTCTTATAACAACATCCTAGTATATTGAGGATACTGGTGTTGTTACAAAAGAAAGGAAATAAAAAGATTTTGGGGGTTGGAGAAGCAAAATAAATGAAAATAATTTAAGAGAAATCGTTACCTTTAATTTAGGTAACTCAATTTGGTTGGAACCAAAGGACTTATTGAAATGCTTTCTGCCTAAGGGGAAGCTTCATGGAGGAGGAGAGGGATGTGGGGAGCTTATTTGGGCAGAGTTTTGACGAGCCAAGTGGCTTGAGAGGTGTGAGGAATGAGTAGAAGTGGTCTCCTTTTATAAGGGAGAAGAGGGGCTCTTTAGGAAAGAGTGAAAGTATTACTTTATAATATAATTATATTCGGTTTATAATGGTCCAAAAATCATTGAGGTCAAAGATAAGATGACTAATATTCTAAATAACATCAACCAATAAGAATTGGACAGGTTTTAGATAATAGTTTAATCATTATAATCTTATTTATTTAAATGATTTATTAATGAGGTAAACATTGCATCATTATTGTGTCATTAATAATTTAAACTATTTGATGTCTAAAAATTATAAATAAAATATCATTATGTAGTAAATCTTTTTATCTTTCTAATTAATATTTATAATCGAAAATCCAACATGTATAACCCTATGTAAAAATTGTTCTTCTAAAAGATGTAAGCTTATGCCATTTTTATTTTTATTTTAACTTTATTAATATAAAGTGTCCCTACCACATACAAGTGGATCCAAGGGGTCCCCAAATTGACCCAAGGATGCTCATGGTAGGGTATGTGTCCACCAATAAGGTTAGGAAACGTTTTAGGTTAATTTTGTATTATTATAATATTATTTTTTAACCCTTATTTACCGGATTTACCCTTAACCATGGTAAATAAAATATTTACCACAGTAATTATTCAAAATGTCTAAAAATAAAAGTTACCTATTTACACAATTTGGACATCCTGATTCCAAATATGGAATCCATTTTTCTAAATTCAAAACACAGAAGTGGAAGAAATTAATTTAAAATTAATTCCCGCTGTCAAAACAAAAAACGTGTTTTTAAGAGGTAATAACTATCAAAAGATTGACACTTGTTTATGTTCGGTTTAATTGTAAAGTTATGTCCAACGACCAAAATTATATTAAATGGTAAAAATATATTATAAATATACTTTAAAACCACTCAAATTCACAATTTATCACTATTAATTATTTTGATTAAAAAAGTTTTTTTTAATTAAAATTTAGTAATTTTCACTATTCATCAAAATATAAAAGTTATCCGAAAAGTACCAAAATTTCACCCTAGGCTAATTTCAATATTCTGAATCCAAAAATGAAGTCCATTTTGAAATATAAAATATATATTATTTCAAAAAGTAGGTATTACTATTCATAACGGCTAGTTTGATTGGTTGTGGCGTGTGTTAAAACTCAAGGTTGCGTACAACACACGCTACTATTTTATTCAAAGGAAAGCGTACCGTGGAAGCTTGGGATGTTTCATTTTAAATTTTTTTGATGTCCCAATTTATTCAGATAGTTTAAAATATTTTATTTAAAAAGGTTTCACTATTAAATTTGATAAAAGTGCAATACTGAAAATGAATCTGTTCTTGCATTATGACTAAGAAACTCATAATAGGGATTCTAAAATTATAAGGATTATATAAAGTTCAAAATGTTTTTAATACTATTCATGACCTCTTTTAATGGCTTTTTTTTGTACGTCATGGTGTGATTGAACTCGGTGTTGCGTGTAGTGCAAGTTATTGAATTATTTTTAAGAAATAACACACTATGAAATCCTGGGGTGTTACATTCTCCCCTCCTTCAATAAATTGCGTCCTCGCAATTTGAAATTGTTCTTCGAAAATAAAGGGTTGAGAATAGAAAATATCTTTGTGGGAAAACCCACATCGGAAAATAGGTTACTAAAATTTAGTCTTAATATGAGGAAAAGAGAAATGAAAGAGTCACCACCAAATTATGATCTCGATTAGGAGAACATTGGTGGCAATTAGAGACATATAATTGGAGGAAAAACGTAAATATTTATAGGTAGTGATTGAGATCATCAATCACAAACAAGTGTATAATTGAGGTCCTTAAATTCATCAATCTATGATGATTTGAAATACCATCGGTTCAACAAAACATAGGGTATTAGGATAACACATTTTTGACGTTTCAAAATATCTTAGTTGAAATCTCACATCGAAAAATGAATTAATGAGGCCTCTATTTAAAATAAAGAGTCGAACGTATGAAGATTACCGAAAATAACACATACTAGGGTTCCATGTAGGAAAATATGGATATGGAAGAAAAATCTAACCATCAATTATCTGATGGAGAGTGGTAGAGAACATGGCTATGAAAAGGCCAACAATCCCAAAGCCATTATTTAGTGATCATTTAAGGTATCATCTAGGAAAAAAATTTTGTTATAAGTTTCTTTTCTTAATGTTGAGGAATTTATTTATGAGATTGGCTAAGATCATAAGGAGATATACTTACTTTATAATTAGTGTTTTATCCATTAATAAATTTCTACCACAAACTCATCTTTCACTCTAAAAGAGAATAGAATATAAAAAAAAATTCTATTTACACTATTCGTATAGGGTTCCAAAATAAACGAATTTATAATTCATCTACATGATCTTTTAATAAAAACTACATTATTTAATCTAGGACATCTCATGGGCCAGTGGTAGGTGATACACCCTTGTTGCCCTTCGGTTGCGGGTTCAAGTCTCGCAGCCTTGCCGGACGCGACGGGTTGCCGCCCGACCTCCGGGTTGTCCTTTTATGGCAATCCAAAATAATCCAAACTAGAACTATCCAAAATACTTCTGTCCAAACTCACAGTCTAACATTTATAAGGAAGGTAAACATAATATAGATCCTTTTTACCCCGTAATAGCATATGAATACCTTCATCATGTATTACCATATTCCTTATTGATTACATTCATGCTCCCTTATTCCATATAGAATGCTGGATATACTTCATTAATCCAAAAATGTTTTAAACCCCAACAATGATTGAATATACAAATCATTAATCAGTTCAAGGGTAGTCAAGAATATCCAATATAATTTATTCAAAACAATCACATATTATTCCAAAATCACTACCTCAGTATTAGAACTATATTATGATTTATCATTCTCTCAACCATATATTTTCCAAAAATTTATCCTGCTATTGAGTCACTTTTCTTTGTTCCACACAATCTCAAGTCCTTAATGAAATAGTACTGCAGTACAATCTTATATACTCCATGATTATTGTAACAAGTACATTGTTGATACAACACTCAATTGACATAATCAACATAAGAACTCTAATCATTCCTCTTCATCTGTGGTAGTATCATAACTTGATTATTATCCAATAACATCATTTGCGGCATAGTCTGATGACTGGGACATAGGTTCGCGTAGTGTCCAAACTCCTTGCAAATGAAGCATTGTACATTTAAAACCATTTTCTTACCCTTGCAGTCACGTACTTTGTGCCCTTTTCCTCCACACTTATAACAAACCCCCATTCCTTTCAGGCAAGTTCCAGGGTGTTTCTTTCCACAGTTACCACATATTGGAAAATTCTTCTTTTCCCTTTTCCCTTTATCCATCTTTCTCTCTTCCATCCTTTTCTTCTCTTAATTCCATTCAAATCCATAGGACTCAGTATACTCTTTACTTATCTTATCAACACATGATATTATTTCTTCATATGATGATAATACATGGGAGACTATTTCTCTTATAAATTCTAGCTTAAGACCATGAAAGATATGATCCTTCCTTCTCTTTGAATCATGTGTATTTCTGGAGTTCTCATTCCTTCTACTGGGCGCCATTTCTAAAAAATGGCATAAACTAGATCAGTTTATGAATCAAAATACATAATCCCATACTTATAAAACACTTAACATAAATTGAACCATTTATGGATATAATCCATAATCATAAAAATGTTTTCTTTGAGGAAGTATATACTCATAAACCCTTCATAATGATTTGTAAAGAAAATGGGAGTTATCCTAAGCATATCCCCCGGGAGTGTCGTAACCAAGAGTGCAGCAAGGCCCGTTGTCGTGCACCAGTTCCCGTTCGAGTCTAGCTCAAAGCGGTGTTTTCGGGTTTTACCCCTAGGTACATCTGTGCCAGAGCCGCCTCTACCTGCTCGTATCCAGACAGGGATGTATTGCTCGGAAAACTCACAAAATCTCTACAATACCAAAATTCTAGGAAGTTCTTCTATACTAATCCTCAAAGTTCATCTTAGGTCTACGTTCTCTAATCAGAGTTTATCTAAATCTAGCTTCCAAGGTTTGTACTAAACTTCCTCTGATACCAACTGTAATGCCCCGACCCCAGTTACCCAGAGTCGGTGCATTATTACATAACATTGGCATGATCACAAGAAAGATCAAATCTCGAAAGACCGATTGGTTTAGTAGCCTTGGAAACACTAGATATATTCATAAGTTTTACATTACATCATAAAATGAAAAACTACTACAACAACATAATGTTTCCACAGTCTATACTATAATCCCCTCATAAAATCTCTACAGGTCATTCATAACTTATATCTTCACATCCTGGGAAAAATAAAACATAGAAAAGGGGTGAGCTTAAATGCCCAGTAAGGATAAAAATATAGCGGAACATTCAAAAATAAGCATAAACATTTAAGGCAATTAATTACTAAAACAAAAGCCTTTTAAACTTGAACTTCAACATAGTATGGCAAAAGTAAAATGAAATAATGCCATTTACTTGTTCACATGGATATTCTACTAATCGAATAATCACATGCAAAATTAATAACCACTTTCATAATGTTGGAATGCATAATGCTAAACTTCAATTAATTTTCAAGGCCTCGTCCCAAGAACTTGGGGCTAACTGTAACCGGAACCCAACCCGGAGTGCCTCTAATAACCGGACACCAACCCGGAGTGCCTCTAATAACCGGACACCAACCCGGAGTGCCTCTAATAACCGGACACCAACCCGGAGTGCCTCTAATAACCGGACACCAACCCGAAGGGCTTACTTTTACCAGTCCCTAACCTGGAGGGCTTACTTTTACCAGTCCCCAACCTGGAGGGATTACTTTAACCAGTCCCCAACCTGGAACATACTTGTCCAACACATTCATATGAAGTAAAGATTGAAATATAACATAAACATTCTTATTGGAACTAGCATACAAAATGTCAATACTTTCACCATAAACTATGAATGGTATAAAAATAGCACATCCACAGTCAAAAATATCACAAAACCTTCAAAACAATATAGAAGTTTTGTATCATAATAAATCAACTTCAAATAATCTTAAAATCCATCAAAGGATGTTGACATAGATGAAATCAAAATTCTTTTTAAAGAAATATCTCCTTTTATTTTGAAATCATTTAAGATCCATATAAAATCAAACATTTTCTTTGAAAATAATCTTATAAGCTTTTAAGGGAAGATTTGACGATTTTATAACGGCGGAAAATAACCGCACCCGCCGTATAAGTTAAAAAAACATTCTTATCTTCATTCTGTCGAAAAGGTTAAAAAGCACCTTGTTTGGAAAACGACAGAAAGATTCCCTTATAAACCTCTTATAAAAATTCAAACAAGGGTATAAATGACTTTAACCCATATTCTTTTAAATATTAAAAATGTTTTGAAATACATTTTGAAGAAACATGGATGTGGATGATAACGAGATCCCAGTAGATTATTACGTATAAACAACCTCGGATAATGAAGAGATAGTGAAATAACCCTTACCAGTTTGGTAACTTATGAAACATACAACCCATGAAAGAGGTATCATACAATGAATATGTAAGTACACATAAATTAGAGTGTATTACACAAAGAATATAATTATGGGCAGTACATACACCACACAAAAGGTAATGGTGGCAATATGGCATGAATCTCACGGGAATAAGGAGTGAGATGAAAACCCCTTACCACGTTAATCAACTGAGTCGTATGGCCAAAAGTTAATAACCACCAAATTATTTACAGAATAACATGAATATGGTAATATATATCAAATTCCAGTACACAATACACCACTTTCAATAATTTAGTGGCGAATAATGGAAATCTCACGGAATTGAATGTGAGATAAGAAAATCAATTACCTTGTACTTTTCCTTGGTTGGGGTAGGTTAACCTCCTGTATAATGGTGAAATAATTGTTATTAAATTATAGAAGAATCATATACATTAATATGATATCATATATTTTCTTTTAACATTGCTTTATTAATAATATCTTAGTATTATCATCGTTTCGGGTGATAATCGATTCGTTCTTCTTAAATGTTTGGTTACGTAAGACATGTTTGTAATGGATAGATTATATCTTATTCATAATCAGAATGATATTAACATTATTTTTAACCCTAAAATGAGAATAATACTTGAATGGATACGATGGAGGATGGATCTCACCGCGTTCGTGGAGACGGTAGTCCGTACGTACGCACGAACGCTACTTCCATTTAATTTTTATTTTAAAAGAATTGAATCCAAATGATACATAGGTATATTACTATTCCAGTATAATATAATATTTTATATATGTTACTTAAGTACATTAACACCATCCTTTATACGTTCCATGTGTGGTATGAACGAGTCATATCATTTTAAGGGGGCGGTAGTCCGCACTTCCTCAAATGAAATTATCGTATGTATATACAACATGAAACGAATAATGGTATGAAATAAAATGGAATTACAGAAGCTTATATATAAAATATATATCATTAATATCATATTTAATTATAGTGCCATCATAATGGACACCATGAGAGGCGGTAAGATGTATTTGAACAATCATCGTTTCGTGAGGCGTTAGTTTGCCATCCACAGAAACATTATGTTCATCATCCATTAGATGGAGTTGTGTGTATTTGTAGTTTGAATCCTTCTTATAACAACATCCTAGTATATTTAGGATACTGTTGTTGTTACAAAATAAAGGAAATAAAAAGAGTTTGGGGGTTGGAGAAGCAAAATAAATGAAAATAATTTAAGAGAAATCGTTACCTTTAATTTAGGTAACTCACTTTGGTTGGAACCAAAGGACTTCTTGAAATGCTTTCTGCCTAAGGGGAAGCTTCAAGGAGGAGGAGAGGGATGTGGGGAGCTTAGTTGGGCAGAGTTTGGACGAGCCAAGTGGCTTGAGAGGTGTGAGGAATGAGTAGAAGTGGTCTCCTTTTATAAGGGAGAAGAGGGGCTCTTTAAGAAAGAGTGAAAGTATTACTTTATAATATAATTATATTCGGTTTATAATGGTCCAAAAATCATTGAGGTCGAAGATAAGATGACTCATATTCTAAATAACATCAACCAATAAGAATTGGACAGGTTTTAGATAATATTTTAATCATTATAATCTTATTTATTTAAATCATTTATTAATGAGGTAATCATTGCATCATTATTGTGTCATTAATAATTTAAAGTATTTGATGTCTAAAAATTATAAATAAAATATCATAATGTAGGAAATCTTTTTATCTTTCTAATGATTATTTATAATCGAAAATACAACATGTGTAACCCTATGTAAAAATTGTTCTTCTAAAAGATGTAAGCTTATGCCATTTTTATTTTTATTTTAACTTTATTAATATAAAGTGTCCCTACCACATACAAGTGGACCCAAGGGGTCCCCAAATTGACCCAAGGATGCTCAGGGTCGGGTATGTGTCCACCAATAAGGTTAGGACACGTTTTAGGTTAATTTTGTATTATTATAATATTATTTTTTAACCCTTATTTACCGGATTTACCCTTAACCATGGTAAATAAAATATTTACCACAATAATTATTCAAAATGTCTAAAAATAAAATTTACCTATTTACACAATTTTGAAATCCTGATTCCAAATATGGAATCCATTTTTCTAAATTCAAAACACATAAGTAGCAGAAATTAATTTAAATTTAATTCCCGCTGTCAAAACAAAAAACGTGTTTTTAAGAGGTAATAACTATCAAAAGATTGACACTTGTTTATGTTCGGTTTAATTGTAAAGTTATGTCCAACGACCAACATTATATTAAATGGTAAAAATATATTCTAAATATACTTTAAAACCACTCAAATTCACAATTTATCACTATTAATTATTTTGATTAAAAAATTTGTTTTTAATTAAAATTTAGTAATTTTCACTATTCATCAAAATATAAAAGTTATCCGAAAAGTACCAAAATTTCACCCTAGGCTAATTTCAATATTCAGAATCCAAAAATGAAGTCCATTTCGAAATATAAAATATATATGATTTCAAAAAGTAGGTATTACTATTCATAACGACTAGTTAGATTGGTTGTGGCGTGTGTTAAAACTCAAGGTTGCGTACAACACACACTACTATTTTATTCAAAGGAAAGCGTACCGTGGAAGCTTGGGATGTTTCATTTTAAATTTTTTTGATGTCCCAATTTATTCAGATAGTTTAAAATATTTTATTTAAAAAGGTTTCACTATTAATGTTGATAAAAGTGCAATACTGAAAATGAATCTGTTCTTGCATTATGACTAAGAAACTCATAATAGGGATTCTAAAATTATAAGGATTATATAAAGTTCAAAATGTTGTTAATACTATTCATGACCTCTTTTAAGGGATTTTTTTTGTACGTCATGGTGTGATTGAACTCGGTGTTGCGTGTAGTGCAAGTTATTGAATTATTTTTAAGAAATAACACACTATGAAATCCTGGGGTGTTACACTGAGGGATGAGGCCTCGGTGCAGGGTCCTTTGACAGCAGAGGCACAGGCGGTACCTCTACCCACCAAGCCACCGATGCTACCAGCCGCTAACAGTGCATGTCTCGTTAGTGCACTGCACGAGTTTCAGCATCAGTGACCGCCCAGGTTCCACGGGGAGACAGACCCTCAGGAAACCGAGGATTGGCTGGAGGCGGTTGTGCGAGTTTTCAGGTAAGTGGGGACACCAGCTGACCTCATGGTGATCCTCGCAGTGAGCCTCCTGCACGCGGCAATAGGCAGATGGTGGAGCCTGATGCTCCAGGTGCACAACGAGGCATCACTACTCTGGACCAACATTGAGAGCCTCTTCCACTCAGAGTTCATCTCAGCCAGCCTTCGTGCGGTGCACATCCAGAAGCTTCTAAAGCTGCGGCAGGGCAGCATGACGATCACCTAGTACTCGGCGAGATTTACCGACCTCTCATGCTATTCGACGGACATGGTACGAGACCCATTCTTCTGGGCCCGGACCATTGAACAGAGACTGAGGCATTAGATCAGGGCATCGATGATCTCCCTCAGCATTCCGACACAGGCAGGAGTACTAGAGCGAGCTCTTCTCATAGAGAGTTTTCTTGCCGACCCTACACCAGCAGCGAGACCTTCCGCAGGGCGGCACGTAGCAGAGTCGTTTGCAGCTGGCAGTCGACGGATGTCACAGGGGCCCAGGCGGAACGAACCATCAGGAAGATGACCTAATGACACTGGCTCAGAGGTGCGGGGCACAGGGCACAGAGCTAGCCTTTCGAGGAGCAGACAGTGCTACGCATGCGGCGGGCAGGGCCACATGGCTCGTGACTGCCCGACCCGCCATGCATAAGAGCAGCAGACGGTTCCGGGGCCACCTAGGCAAAGGCAAAGGGTCAATCGTGGTGGTCCACCGAGAGCAGGCGGACGAGGTAGGGGAGCTGGCTGAGTAGCAGGTGGCGGGAGACGCTTTGAGTCTTTACCACCACCACCACCAGAAGGCCCACCCCGACCACAGGGAGTAGGCGGGTAGGGACAGGCTCAGATTCAGGTAGCGGAGGCCTACAACCACGGCGCGCCAGAGATGATTCGAGGTATTATCTGTGTCTACTCCACCCTTGCTGCAGTTCTTATAGACACATGATCAAGCCATTATTTTATTGCTGCTACCCTTGTTTGGAGCTCGGAGATTCTGACGGAGCCGTTGGCTCGATCTTTACGGCTAGAGACTCTTATGGGAGCAGACTCGAAGATTATGCACTGGTGCCGATAGTGTGAGCTTACTCTAGGAGGCGAGAGCTTCGACTGAGATCTTCTTGTAGCGGCGTTGAGGCCTTACGACGCCATCTTGGGCATGGATTGGTTATTTAAAGTCCATGATCAGATCCACTGTATTAGGCGCAAGGTGCGGTGTGTACGCACCGACGGGAGCAGGTTCACCATCACCGGCGAGAAGGGAGCCTTTGCAGTGCAGGATGGACTCACGCAGAGGAGAGGATAGCCCATCACTCATCAGTTGGCTAGCCTCATCCAAGGAGCAGTTGGCATGCGGAGTCTGAGTTTTCCTATAGTGGTGGATCAGTATGCAGACGTTTTCCATGACGACGTTCCAGGACTACCTCCTCGCAGGGAGGTACACTTTTATATTGACCTGTACCTCAGGACAGCCCTAATATACACTCCAGCATATCGGATGGCCCCCGCTGAGCTTTGAGAGCTATGGGTACAGTTGGAGGACTTGTAGGTAAAGGGATTCATCCGACCAAGTGTTTCACCCTGGGCTTCACCGATATTGTTCGCCAAGAAGGCGGACGGGAGATTGCGACTTTGTGTTGACTATCATCGCCTAAACCAGGTGACTGTGAGGAACAAGTATTCACTACCGAGGATTGAAGACCTCTTAGATCAGCTCAAGGGAGCACGATGGTTCTCGAAGATAGACCTCAGGTCAGGCTATCATCAGCTCAAAGTTCGGGATGAGGACGTGCAGAAGACAGCCTTCAGATGTCGGTATGGCCTCTATGAGTTCTTGGTTATGCCTTTCAGCGTAACCAAAGCTCTAGTAGTGTTCATGGGTCTCATGATCAGGATCATTCATCCATAACTCGATCAATTTTTCGTGGCCTTGATCGATTAAATTTTGATATACTCGACCACTGAGGAGGAGCACGCCTACCACTTGCAGGTTGTACTAGACACACTCCGAGAGCACCATCTTTATGGTAAGCTCTCGAAGTGTCAGTTCTCGTTACATGAGGTCAAATTATTGGGACACATCATCTCTGGGGTGGGAGTTGCAGTGGATCCTGTAAAGATCAAGGTAGTTCTAGCTTGGGAGCCACCCAGGAGCATGACAGAGGTGCGGAGTTTCTTGGGGATAGCTGGGTACTACATGAGATTTGTGCCAAACTTTTCCAGAGTTTCGTCACTACTCTTAGCTTTGACGAAGAAGGGGAAACCCTTCATGTGGTCAGAACGATTTCAGCAGAGCTTCCAGGAGCTGAGACAGAGTTTGACCAATGTGCCTATCTTGAGGCTACTAGATGAGGGAGTAGTGTACGTAGTCTACTGCGATGCATCAGGGACAAAACTCGGATATTTACTGATACAGGAGTGGGCCGTGATCACCTATAGATCATGTTAGTTGAGGTAGCATGAGCAGAACTAGGCTACCCATGACCTGGAGTTAGTAGCAGTGGTCTTCGCTCTGAAGATGTGGCGACACTATCTGATGGGCGAGCGCTTTACAGTATACTCTGACCACCAGAGTCTCACATACATCTTCTCACAGAAGGACCTTAATCTGAGACAACGACAAAGGCTCGAGTTACTCCAAGACTATGACTTTGAGATAGTCTATACTGCTGGAAAAGGGAACGTAGTAGCCGATGCTCTCAGCAGGATGACGGGCATTCAACAACTCGGGGAGGCGACGGAGCGGCTAGCCGTTTTGTAGATATCCTTCGTGGATAGAGATGGATCAGCCTTTCTTCAGTCACTCACAGTCACTCCTCCACTATTACAACAAGTTAGAGAGTCACAACATGGGGACGCAGACTGTGAGACGCGGCGTGCGCAAATATCCTCAGGACATGCACCTGATGGATTCTCTGTAGGAGGAGAGCACGTCTTCATTTTCAGAGGACGAACCCTGGAACCATTTTATTTATAAGAGGAGGTGCTGAGAGAGTTTCAAACTTCCCATTTAATGATACATCCTGGAGTGGCGAAGATGTACCAGGATCTTAGACGACAGCACTGGTGGCCGGGTATGAAGAAGGTTGTGGCCGAGTTCGTTTCTCGATGCCTCACCTGCCAGCAGGTGAAGGCAGAGCACCAGGTACCTGCAGGCTTGGTACAATAGTTGGAGGTCCCGGAGTGGAAGTGGGAAGGGATATCTATGGATTTCGTGACTGTACTTCCACACACTTCCAGAGGTCACGACTACATTTGGGTGATTGTTGACCGACTCACCAAGTCGGCTCACTTCTTACCCATCAGAGAGCAGGGCTTAGTGGATAGCTTGGGACCCCTCTATGTTCATGGGATCATACGGATTTCTGGTGTGCCATCATCTATCATCTTCAATCGAGATTCTCTCTTTACTTCCCCGCTTTGGAAGGGGTTGTAGGAGGCATTCAGGACGCAACTACGACTGAGCACCGCCTTTCACCCTCAGACGGATGGTTAGATGTAGAGGACCATTCAGACTCTCGAGGACATGCTCCATGCATGTGTCCTTGGCTTTGGTTGCAGCTGGGAGGAACATCTACCCTTAGTGGAGTTTGCGTACAACAATAGCTGTCACTCCACCATCGGGATGACACCATACGAGGCATTGTACGACCAGCCTTGAAGATCACCTCTGTGCTAGACAGACCCTAGAGAGTCACCACTTGTGGGACCAAAGATGTTCCAGGCCACGACAGAGAAAGTCCAGGTCATCCAGGAGTGGATGAGGACAACTCAGAGCCGACAGAAGCCTTATGCTGACAGGAGGTGGAGACCACTAGAGTTAGAGGATGGAGACCATGTTTTCTTACGGGTCTCACCTCGACGTGGATTATGGAGATTTGGACGAGGTGGCAAGTTGTATCCACGCTTCATCAGACCATTCTAAGTCCTCAGAAGGATAGGCGAGGTGGCTTATCGCTTAACTCTACCACCTCAGTTGCACCGGGTGCATGACGTCTTTCACGTATCTCAGCTGAGGAGATATGTGCACGACCCGACGCATATCATCGACCATGGGGAGCTGGACATTGATGATGGGGAGACTTTTTCGGAGGTCCCAGTGGAGATCGAGGATCAACATGACCGGGTCCTACGTGGACGACCAATTCCTCTAGTGCGCATCAGGTGGCAGCACGAGAACCTCCAGGAGAGCACTTGGGAGTGGGAGGCTCTGATGCGTACACAGTACCAACATTTGTTTCCCTAGTTTTTGATGTATCTTTACAGGATCATAAAGCCCTGAGGTGGGAGTAATGTGAAGACCCATAAAATTCAATGGAAATTTTTTCTCAATTTTTTTTTGGTATTTTACAAGAATGCAGTTTCTGACGGCACCTGATTCCGAGGCCTGATGTGCCCAGAATCTTTTTCCAAATTTTAGCTCAGGTATGTTCAGCGAACGAACGAGCGGGTTTTTCCTAAATTTTGGACCGGTGCTTGGAATCGAATACTGAGGGAACTAATGGAATCGTAGAACCGTTTTTCTCTTAAGAGTAATTTCACCTCGACGGTAGATGATCAGGTTTGAGAGTTGGTTTTTGGGTTCACGTGGAATAATAAAATAAAATAAGTGACAACTTATTTTATCTTTGTTGAACCCACGCCATGTGGATATTTTTGGTTTAATGTTCCGCATGGGAGTTGGTGGTGGGACCGCCACAACCTAACCTCCCATGGGAGGATAATTATGGTGGGGACCACCCGAGTAGCATAACCTCCCACGAGAGGTTATGACATGGGGTCCACATGGGGCTTAACCTCCCATTTAATGGGAGGGGAGGAAATCTCTCAATACTCCCCCATTATTGAGGGAGAGACTCTAGGACTCTAACTCCCCTCTTAATGGAGGAGAATAAAACCTCCTCAGAACCCCCCATATAATGGGAGGAAACTCCTTGACCCTCTCCTTATTAATTAGGTGGGGACCACCCGGGCCCCTAAATCCCCTCGAAACTCCCCAAATTAATTATGTCATCCACTCGAGCAATTAATTTGGTGGAGCCTCTCCACTTTTTGAATTTTGAATTGTGGCAACCATCGTGAACTTAATTAAGTGGGGCTGACTTAATTAATTTCCGCCACCAAGAATAATAGATTATATTATATTATTTTGGGAAAGTTCTTGCGCCTTTGGGTGGAGAGCTTGAGAGAACTTCTTTCTCCAGCGAAGAACGCGAAGAACGCCAGCAACACTTCTTCCCCAACCTTCTTCATCCTTATTCCTTGGAGCCCCCTTTTCTAACGTGGTGCTTCTCCGACGACCCTCCTTTTTCCCTCCTCGTCGTCAACGCACCGATGCACGAACTCAAAAGTGGAAGCGCACGGTGAGCGACGTCATCATCTTCCCCCGCGACGCCTTCTTCCACGACGTTCAATTCCGCAACGAACCTTTGTTCAACGATTTCATCTAAGTAGGGGTTAATTGTTTCTTCTTAGTGGATATTTTTTTGTCTCCATTCATCATTCTCTATTTCGGCCGCCTGTTATCGCAATAACGGGAGGAGGTCAGACCGCACGAACACGGATCGACTCTCCTCCCCCCTTGATGCTTGAATTTGTTGCGGCATGAGAAAAGGCAGCGCGGTGCCATTGCACCGCGTGGAAATAATGAATATTGGGCGAAGAAGCGCGGTGCCGTCGGGTCGTGCCGTTGAAGTCGAACAAAGCCACGGTGCCATCGCGCCGCGTCGGAGAACCTCGAAGAGATCGCAACCTGAGTGGGGCCGCGGCGGAGGGGCGTGGCGTCGTCGCGCCTCGCCGGTCGGACAAGGCCGCGGCTCGAAGCCATGTCGGTGCAAGGCCGGGCGGCCAGAAACGCCGTCCGCGGGCACCTCGGAAAGGCAGGACCCTGGCGGTCCCGCGACAGCAGCACCGACCGGCCGGACCGGGCTGACTGGCTTTCAGGAACCGGGGGTCGTAATCCCCGGCTGACCGAAGAAGAGCGGCCCCCATGTGGGGGTGGGTTGGTTTTTCCAAAAAACCCAACCGGTCCCCTTGAACTTAAAAGCCAATAACTCACCTACCGGGCGTCCGATTGACGCGCCGTCGGTCACGTTGAGTTTATCTTGTCGAGACAGACCTTTGAGATACATCAACTCCAGACTACATGTCAATTGATGTATCGACCCCTTGGCTCGTGGAGCGGACTCTCCCGGAAACGAGCATGCTGTGCGCCGGAACCCTAGAGCTGGCTGTGACTGCGACTGATGAAGACCGTACTGAAATCCTATGTGGGTTCGACGGGGATGAAGACTGCACTGAAATCCTATGTGAATTCGGCAGCGATGAAGACCGTACTGAAATCCTATGTGGGTTCGATGGTGATGAAGACTGCACTAAAATCCTATGTGGGTTCGGTAGCGATGAAGACCGTACTGAAATATTATGTGGGTTCGACGGTGATGAAGACTGCATTCAAATCCTATGTGGGTTCGGCAGTGATGAAGACCGTACTGAAATCCTATCTGGGTTCGATGGTGATGAAGACTGCACTGAAATCCTATGTGGATTCGGCAGTGAGGAAGACCGTACTGAAATCCTCCATGGGTTCGACAACAATGAAGACTGCACTAAAATCCTATGTGGGTTCGACAGCTTGACTGGTTTAGTATCCTACGTGGGTCCCATATTAGATGAATCAGTGGCTACATCTGATCATCTCTATCACCTTACGAAGAAGTATAACTGTGTAAGCTGAGTCTTGACTGTCAATCAATATCTTCAATATGATTGACTTTCTTTCCTATGTGGATTGGGTTGTGTTATCCTGAGCGGATCGGGTTGTACTATCTTATGTGGATTTGATCTAACTTGGGCTCGGATGTTGGATCCGAACTGGAATTTATGACTTAGGTAAATGTATGGGAATATACCTAAGTAGTGTTGGTTGTTACTTCATGATTTGTATGTTTCCTTTGTGGATTATCCTTTGTGGATTCTGGGAGACCTTCTGGGGTATCGGGGTCCCTACTGAGTAGCTTATACTCACCCATGCACGGGCTATTCCCGCACTACGTTATGTTGGATTCATATGACGGACATCGCTGATCGTGGTGGAGGCTTGTAGAGCAAGTCGGTACCTAGAGGTGGACCACTGGGTGGGACGTACACGGAGCAGACGGCTGGACACCTGGAGCTGAGGAGGATATCTGTACCCACCCTTCAGGTGGGACTTCTAGTGGACGTCTTGACATTGTGACTTTACCTTTAGTTGATGTACATCCTTTCGAGTTGTACTTTACTTTCAGTTTGGGTTTGTATTTTGGCCCACTTACTTTTCCGCACTAACTATTGTACCCAGTTTTACTTAGTGTTTACTTCTTCTTGCTTACTCTGTGGTGTATGTTTACTTTACAAAGGAAATGCCTCAAATTTTTATCGGGAATTACGCCTTGGTGCTAGTCGCCAGCCCCTGGCCTATGGAAGGCGATCTTGGGGTAGTCACAGCACGGGCCCCGGGGACGGTTCGTGACAAATATATGATTAATATCATCAATTATGAGTAGTATTAGAGGTATTTTCGATAATATAAGAGTGTAATTGATGTCTTGGGTGAAAATTTTGACATTGGATAGCCTCAGTACTATCAATCAACTCTATTCATCCTGTGGTTGTAGCTCAAGCACATATTTTCCAAGTTATCCCTACCAAGAAACAATATATGGAAATCATATGAAGGAAATAAACACAAAAAATAACATTATATTATTTTTATCATATTACCAACATAAATATCATATCACTTAGGGGTTTCGGGTAATCATATTTAAAAAGAATCATTTACAAAAAAATTTATATGTAATTATTTTACAGTTTCCTCTATCTTGTTCATGTAAGTTATTTTTTTTACAAATCATGGTTTTGTCATTAGTTTATTTTCTCCGTCACTAAGTGAATCATTTACATGAAAAAATAATCTATAATTAGATCAAAATATATATAAATGGACCCCTAATTAAGTTATTCATGAAGGGATGGAATCTTACTTTATCATCAAAGAGGTTGCATGAGATACCTTCATCAAATCTATCTCCTCATTTTGAGAACTGGAACCTATTATGAAGGGGTATTTATTCATTCCTACAAAATAATGGATACATTTGGAAGAATATCAATGGAATATGCACATAAATTAGTAAAAATAAATCCCATAAAAAGTGGCCATTCACAAATGATGGAGATTCTCTTTTCATGTTATAAAATTCCTCCTCTGGGGTCACATACTACCATCACAGCCAAATGTTTTTTGTAATGAGCTTATAATTTTCATTTCTATTCACAAATATCCTTCTTGTATGGATTTAATTTTTTCTAGATACTTCTAATCCTTCATGGTCACATAGAATTCCGTGGATACAAACATAATATGTGACCACATTTCCATAAGAGATTGTTATGAAATAGTGCCTATAAATATGTGGTGACCCTTTCAATAAAGAGGACTTTTCCATTTTGGGATAAGTTTTTCACTACAAAAGAACCACCTATTCTTCTAATAGGACGAATTGTTTTTTAATTGTTACCTTTGATAATTTTTTTGAATAAATATCATTTATAATTACTATATCAAACCATATGAAGAAATAATGAAAAATATTATACAAGGGACGATTCACAATGATGTATGAATCACCATTTGTGATGAATGATTTATGCACCCAATGGTTGATTTTAGGGGTTCAAATTATTTTAAATCATTCACATCAGGAACAAAATCATGGAATGGTCTCCAATGGGGTTTTCAGGATACATAAAAAGAAAAATAATCTCATATACTTGATTACTTGTGGGCCCAATTTCCAAAGGTACGTGTTCTCTGGGGATGTCAGTCACTAACACTTAAGAACTAAAATTGGATTATAGGATGAAATTTTGTGCTCATCAAACTCTTTAGGGAGAACGATTTCCTATTCGTGGACTCTCTTTTATATTTAATATATTTTCATGAATCATTTTCAAGTATGTGAAATTCAGATAACCCTATGATAATTATCCATTATGAATATTCATGGGTCCAGAATCATCTGTATGTAAATGAGGTTCTCTATTGATAGGGATATCAATATGTATATGAGTATTTAAATAAATGGTTCCCTTGTTAAAGACAAATTAGAGATTCTTTGGTCATTCATTAGGTTTATTTTGGTTTTAATACATTTGGTGAGGATATCTAGAGTTTTTTATCATCCAAGGAGATGGAAGTTGTTTTGATGTTAGGATCGAACCCATTTTATGTATTTCTTATGAATCCTTACCAAATTTATAAGAAACCACAAAGTTTTGTGTCACTTATCTATGAACATAATCATTTTAGGTCATGAAAGGAGGACCAAACCATGCATGATATTGTCAGGAGACAAGGAAATCCAAGTGAAAGGTTCTATCTAGGATTGTGTGATATATTCATTGAGGCTGTCCTAAAGGGATATGTATTCCTAGGTGGATATGACCTTATTAGTAACGAGGTTCAATGAACAGTAGGTGAATTTTGTTTTGTGTTTGGACATCCTGGATGCTTCTTACATATCCCAATTAGTGTGGAATGAAAACCTCTGTAGTTTGGTACAGGATGGGGATTATAGCATATAGGAGGCTCATAAGGTTTCAATTCATTGTAAATATGTCCATTTTAAGGATGAGGTAGGGATTCAAATTTTATACCGTATATGAAGATCATTTTGTTAGGGATGACACCATATTGGATGACCATTTTGACCTTGGATATGATTGGGTCTGACACCTTTCTTGAGGCCCATTTGAGGGGATGTCGTAGGGGATTTCACATTAGAAGAGGCCCATTTGAGTTTTACAAGCTTGGGGATTACAACTTATAGGTGTCCCATTTGTGTTATGACCATATAAATGTCATGACCACCACTAAGATCTAAGACAGGTTCAGTCATGCTCAGTTTGAGAAATAAGAGGAATTCGTAGATCTAAAAATTACATAACCCAAACTGTTTTTATGGATGAGGTATAGGCCCAAAAGGATAGAGAACATATTTTGTAGTTCCCATGTCATCAATTGTTTTAGTTACTTGTAGAGGAAAATATTAGAAATTGTGCCACCTCTTACAATAATGGTTAAGGGAATACTCCATGGGTGATACCCTATTGGTCCGTGTGGAAGATAGGTGTGACCAATATCAGCCCTCATTGAAGGGAAAGGCTAGTGGTTCCCATCAATCCCTATAATAGGGAAGTTAATTTGATAACCAAAATGTATAGAACCCTTGTTACTATGGGAATTTAGACTTAAAGTCATTCAAAGAATATTTTTTTTGTCATGGAGGCCACTAACATTATTCCACTTACCATGGGTATGTAAACAATAGAGGAAATGCTAATGATCTTGATAGTAAAATCATAAATGTAAGGTTACTTTGGAAGAGAAATAGTTTGATTCAATTATATAGGTTTGCGGAGTGGCCAATGTGGTCCCCAATTATAAATAAAATCTTAATAATGGGAGGCAGAGTCTATAATTCCATGGAAGGTCTCATTCAACGAAGCATGTTCTTATACGGGATGAGGTTCCCTCTACATAGCATGTTGCTACACGGGTGAGGGTACCATCCATGTAGCATTATGGTACATGGACCTCTGTTCTACCCACATATAGTGTCTCCATGTGAGTATAGATTCCTCCAACACAAAATTTTGATACATTAGTTCAAGATCCTCTTTTGTATAATTTTCCACAATGGGCTGAGGATCCCCATGCATTGCGTTTTCCTATGTGTAGTGCTAGTCCACAGTGGGGTCATATGTTTTTTCTATATATAATTATGTGCATAAATGATTTTTATGTTTTTATATTGTTGGATGTTTATTATTTTCTAAAAAATTATATTAAGTTACTTTACCTTCTAAGAATGATAGTTCTCTCCTAATTCTATTCTAAGGCTCTACTTTTGGAATATAAATTTCATCGATATTTTTTCTCAGTCTCCATCATGTTTATTTTCTAAAATAATGTAGGAATCAAGTACTAGCATGACTGATCATCCATGGTGGGATGTGGGGTTTTATTTTCTTGATCCCATTTAGGATGCCCCATTCCTAAAATGGTTTTTTGCGCGTAGTTATTCACAATGATATAAATCACCATCTGGCCACACAAACAACTTGGTTTTGTTTTTGGGAACTAGAAGTACCATCTCATCTCACGAATGATTTCATTCATAGGGGACAATTGTTTGTGGGGTTGAAAATAACCATCCACCCTTAAAATTACATGGTATATTTTACAGGAATTTTTTTTACATCCCATCCTATGAGTGATTTAATTCATGGGGAACTTCGGGAAGTTGTGAAATTCAATGCAGAGCAGCAGTTCTTGTAGTGGTTTTTACAATGTATACCCAAACATTGCTTCATGGATTTGTTCATTTTGAAAAATTCTATCAAAATTTTTATTCTACATTTATTTCTACAAATTTTCATGTTAATGAAATAATTTTCACGAATCCAAATTGGATTTGGAAATATACTTCATGTGAATATAAGTTATTCGAATAGGTCACTAATATATAACCTTAATCTACATATAATATGGATATTTTCACTTTAAATTAATCTATATGATATATAGTCCACCCAAAGGAAATTATGATAATTAAAATGTTCAATCATGTATAACCCTAAACATCTTATAATAGTCTATTCCACATGACCCAAATAAAAAAAATCCCCTCCCATACAAAAGAGCATGATCAACATTGTGGTATTATTTCTTTTATTGGTAATTATAAGGTTATGGATATAAAATCCAACCATAACTTCATAGTTCACCTATCCAATTACTAAAAGTTATCCCTTTTAAGTACAATTTGTGGATTGATTCGTTTCACTACAAGATAAATAGTTATTCCAAATATCATTAATCTCCAACCCAACCAATAATTCTGCCAATATCTGACCCCTCCCATTGTATGGTCTCTCAATCATGTTAGGTATTTTCAGAATAAATTCAACCATGTGATAACATATCATCATCAAAACCACATATGTATGGATTTAAGCTCTTTGAAGATATACTTTGATGCATGGGTCTCCCATCATTATCTGAAACATTGATTCCAATCTCATACCTAGTTTTTACCTAGTGATGATCCCTTTTCTAATTTATGTTGAGTTTTGTTATTCTTCTCTCACTATGGAACACATATATTTCCACCATATTCAGCTATACATGAGAAACATAACTGATGGGGGATTCATATAACTATTTGTGTCTTGATTCAAAATATCATAGTTTGCGTATTGAAACCTCGATCACTTATCATAGGCTTTTAAAAAGAAGAATTCATGTCAAACCTCTACTTTTCCATGATGTCAAAACCAAGATTCATGTGCTTCATGTTTTATCTTCTTACTCAACACTAAAATAATCTAATCTCAATTTTTACATGCAACTGCTATGTAAAACCCCCTACATAGATGTCCTCATCATACAATGTTAAATTTCCAGGAATCTGAGTTCTTAACACATTATATTAGACTATACAATATATGGTTCATCATGTAAGACATGAATCTTTGAAGAGTGTTTTTTCAAATATTAAATGAAATTTTTACAGGAGAAAACATTCAATATAAGGGTACTTGTAATATTGATATGTACCATAAATAATGATAGATTAAAATGATTATTTATTTCATATGAGCTATATCTATTCCTAGAATATTTACAAAGAACTATGTGTGGAATTAGTTATATTATTTTTTTGGATATGTGTTGACCTGTATTAAATTTTTGTTCTTTGAAGTCACATATTACATCACCATCAAACAACTTTCCATTGATTAGGCCCCAAATTCACACTAGTTTTTTCTTGACAACCTCTCTCTACATATACCAATATTAAAGAAGAATAAAAATGACAACTAATATCTACATCCATTTGGACCTAAGATGTTGATAAGCACCAAGGGTATAAAAATATCATATATGGGATGAATTAACCACAATATAATATAGGATGATGATAAATGATCAATAATCTAAAATAAACTCTAGTAGAAAATATAAAATAAACACCCAGAATCCAACAATACATCGATAAAGTAATCCAATACATATAAAAGTATCTAATATTCCAAAAATACTTATATAAAGTTGTGAATCAAGAAAAACACTAACCCAAGAATGAAATGTCAAACTCTATCCCCTATTTTCTATTACAATATTAAAAAAAATTTGAATAAACATAGGGTGAGAATAACATTTATACTAATTAGGGAAATCTATTTTATCCGATGCACATTTAAAAAGAGAAAGAAAATGACTAGTGAACAAATAAAAAATCCAAATAGAACCTAAAAGGTCATATAACTAACCCTAGCCTCACAATGTATTGCTCCCCAAATCATGCATCCAATATAGTAATATAACATCGAGATCATAACAATTCATGGTCACACTTTGCTGTTTCCCCAATGATTTTATAGTATCATTCGCCGATGTTGAATGTTCTATGATACCATGTCGACCATACACGTAATATCACAACCACATCAAATTACATCTAGCCCAAAAACACATAGACAATCTCTTATGTGGGTTGGGATTCATCCTTATCTAACACACCTTCACAAGGTCTAGAACTTAATCATTGCATCACGAATCATTACATTATGTCCCTCCTAAAGACACCAGCATATTCAAACCACACCAATTCACATGACCATGGATGTAGGGTATCTTGAACATCATGTATTTCAATCATGTTTCATCCTCCTATAATGCTTTACCCCCTTCACATGCCATATCATATCACATCCCACCCATAGACTCCTAGACCATCACTCAGATTAATTTTATATCACCTCATCTCACCATAACACACATGTCACACCACACCACATCCCCAATGGATACACATGATCCATCACGACCAATGTAAGAGCAATGATGAGGGGGTAGATACCCATATGTATCACCACAATCCTATATATTGGGGAAACACCAGAAACCCAGAACCTCTATGGATGGGAAATGTTGTCTGAATCAGGTGGGGTGTATATATAAACAACATAAAATAAATGGTGTATATATATATATCACAAAATAAAAATCATATGTGTTTATACCAACTAAACTAACACACACCCCAACAATAACTACATCACACAATTACCATCATAACAACTAGAATCACAATGTGAAAAAATCACACCACCACCAAACATCCCACACAACATTTCCCATATTCATTTACATGCCAATTCATTCACAATTATATTTTATTATTAATTTAACATTCAATTAATTTAATCCATTTACCACCCCTCCATTTATACCCTATATAATTTATCTACATACCAATTTAATTTTTTAGCATCATAATTTATCCCATTGCTTATCCAGAATCTAGCACAACAACCATAAAAAAAGTTACCTTATGCCCAAAAACTATCACTGCCACACTACACCATCCAAAATATCAACTAAACCTCATCGTACACCAATGCCTCATAACAAAATGCTTCCCCATGTAACAATACCACCACACATCTATACTATCACACCATCCGTACAACTTAACTTACCACATCACATCTGTGCCGACCAACCACTACATCACATCCCAACACAGTAAGTAGCCCATATGACCACCACCATCACCACATGATAGTAAAAAAAGACAAGGAAACAGTAAAAAAACCCTAAATAATACAAACACACCCATTATTACACAAATTATTAAAGTTCTTTTATTAAATTACATATTCATTTAGAATGGATAATAACATGAAAACCATATTCCTTGGGCCACCAATTCATTAACCATATTTAGAATATCTATCATATTATGTATAGTGTTAACACATAATAACACAACAAGTGTCTCAACATAAATAACCCATGATGTGAAAAAGTATCCAATGAACTGTTATTTTCATCAAGAAAACAAAATTTCATAATAACATCAACAATAATAACAACATAGTAAATACATGTGATGTCTTCCCATACCCATTCATTTTAGACCATTAGAATTCACTATCATATTATTGCAACCCTTATTATCCACCCACATTGAAAAAACATACAATACCCACACATAGAATATAAATAGGTTAGAATGAGGATCTATGACCACAAGAAAGCATTTTGGTCTAGCTGCGTAGAACATGGGAAAAAGGGAATAACATACATACCCCAATTGCACAATAAAATTATGGATCAACTTAAACAACATTGAGGGATCATCAAAACATAACTGGAAACATTGACCTATATTAAAATAGAAAAAATGTAGAGATTATAAAATGAAGAACATAAGAAAAATAATGGTTATGGGAGATGAAGATAAAATTCAACAACAGAATATAATCACCAGAACCCCCGGATTGAAGCAGGAGGATAAGGGTTGAATGATATCTAAAAATATTCTATAGGACTGCAAATACTGTGAAGAATAAATGGTCTAATGACTAAAATAATGATATACACTCATTTTATATAGGGTTAAATCTTCCCTATTTATGTCTTAATATATTTATTTATGTTGTCAAATCCATGGGGCTAAAAAACACATCATAAAACCCCCTTTTAGGTATGAAAACCTTTAATGCCTCAACACCCACCGATATTCATCTGGAATTAGAATTCATTTAAATTAAATAGTAAAATTATGTTTTATAGTGTAAATGTGTTTCAATAGGCACTCCCCCAAATAACGCTAGTCATAAACTGGATTTCCATATATGTGGTAAACCATATTGTTATAAACAAAAACCATACTTTATGGCGTAAAACTATTTTTGTAGTTATACTACAACTTAAACCTCTACAGAACCTCCCAGAGCCACCTCCAAAAATATATAACCACCCAAATGTAAATGTATTGGATTGGGAAGGACCATAAAATTTCATTAGATACATATCAAATGATTCCCATCCTCAATAATTAAAACTATCTCCAAAAGAAGAAATGTATATGAACATACACCCTGTGATATACCTATAAAGGATCTCATTCCACTACAACACTACCACTATCCCAACACACCAATGTAAAACACCAAAAATACCCCAACTTAGCCACATCACTACCACATAATTGGAATAATTCCACAACAACCAGTACCATACAAAAACAACATCCATCCCACATGAGAATCTGCACAACTATCTCAACATCTGCACATCTCAAACCAACCACTATCATAAAGCACATAAGAATATCTATGAGCTGAAAATGTATGTAATTCCATCATCCATGTGAAAATATAATCAAATTTGTCTTGATATGTACCACCAAAATATTTTAAACAATTCCAATGTATAATGTGTCTTGATTAAGAATTAGGTTTTACTGTCTCCATATTTCAGATTAGTTATGAAGCAACCCAAAAAAAATGAATCATAGAATATCATATAATAAAAAGATATAAATATTACATCTCAATAAAAAACAAGGAATATTAAAACTATATAAAACTCCCAGTACTATTCATGTATATATGTCTCTTTCTTGAATGATCAATCCTCCAGGATACCATGCCTATAAAACACATGAAAGAAGGAAATGGTTCCCTCATGAAATACCTTCTATTGATGATCACAAATATCTGCCAACCTATAAATGAATTTCATTTCACATTTGATATCCAACTCTCACATGTAAATGATGTGGGTGTCATCATGAAGATACTAAAGAAACTAGGAAGTGTGAAATACTTAAAGGATCTTCTACAACTATAGTGGAAATGAAAACCAAAACTCTACTTCACTGACACGCCCCAAAACCTCAAAAGGGATAACAAACAAGGAGAGAGACTAATTCCCAATTGAAACCTCCAATTTCCACATTAAGAGGAATCTCTTATAAATGCATCATTTATAACCTCAAACTCCTTAAGCCTCCACATATTATCATTATATTATTTTTGACGGGCATGCAACTCCCCTATATTTTCTTTGTCAGACATGATTTTCTATGTCATTCTTTTGACCAGATTAAGACCAGGGACATCTATTTCCCCACACGTCATCCAGAACAATGGGTAATGACATGGCCTCCCCTAAAACTCCTCAAATAAAGTCATTACAATGGGCATGTGATGGATTTTGATGTATGAAAACATGACGTGAGGCATGTTCCTTATCCATGATCAAAGAAAGTTCATGAAAGAAACTCACAACATATCCTCCAATGTTTGTATGGTCCTCCCCATATTCCCATCTATATGAGGGTGAAAAAAGTGTCAAGTCACAAATAGGATTCAAAAGAATGTTGCAATCCTCTCCTGACCCCTAAGGTAAACTGAGGTTCCTAATCATACATGATGTCCCTAGGTACACCTCGAATACTAACAACATAATCTATATAAATCCTTAAAAATACATCAAAAAATGACTCATGGATCACTAAAAAATGAGTCAAATTCATCAATTGGTCCACTATCACCCAAATTCCATCACATTCACCCCGATTCTGGGGTATCCTAGAGATAAATCCTAATGAGATGTCCCCCCGTTTCAAATTCAAAGTATATAAGGACTGAAAAAACCTCCAAAAACATGGTGCTCTATTTTTCATACTAACTATCTAGACACCTTCCCACAAGCTCTTTCACTGACCAATTAATCGCCAAAAAACAGGAATATCTCTTCAATCCATGATACAAATTTTTCACATAATGATGTTCCGCTAAATATAGCCTATCAAAATCACATATAACTCCCACACGCATCACCTACAGAACAAACACCCCTATAACAAAACCTATTTCATTCCATCCTATAATAATCTCTCTATAGCATCACTATATCTAATACAGTCACACATTACCTCTACCTCTTGTCTTCTCATTTAGACTTCTCCACATACTGCATCATGGATGACTCCATGGTTACCCAATAAACAACACCATGGACACGAATCTCTCTAATTTTAAGAAGCATCACTAAAAATTCCTCAATTCCTTTATAAACATCAAAATACTTGAAAACCCCATCTCTTAGGTACATCAAACTCATTTCATCCAAAACCACATTTCTATTTCCTAGATTATACGTGATAAATAAATTTAATCCTAAAGAAACCCGATCCAAATAAACTATTATGGATTCAAATATGAAAAATAAGAATCATATTTCTGGTTCTTATGGTTCTCGAAAACCATATAGTACTCCCTAATTAAGTAGTTCCACCAAAACATTAGTGAAAACACAAATTTCTCTAACTCTATATCATGGTCATCATAGAGAAACTCGAATGCATATAACTACATATACCCATAATATTTTCTTATCTCTTTTAAATCAAGACACTTACCAAGATCATATGGCTAGTACCATACAAAACCTCAAAAAAGAAGCCATCTTTGGGAAACCCTATGACAAGGGAACTAAGCGAATTCTACATCAGGTAGCTGAACAGTTCAATGAATTGATCAGTCCATAAAAATCATGTATTTAGAAGTCAATGTTTTTAGTAAAGATATAACTCTAGATAAATAAGGCATAAACCACTGATAATAACCATACATTACATGAAAACAATGAACATATATCACAATCATGGGTGATGTATAAATAAAATATCCTTGACCATTGATGGGACCAATGAAATGCCATGTTGAGACACCACATGACCAAATAAATACACCTCTCATATCTAGATCTTAGATTTAGAAAATTTCCCATAAACCTAGTGGTTTCAATGGACCTGTAAAACAACATTGAGAAGCTCATGATACTACATCCATAAATTAATTTACATCAAGATATCATAAATGAACAAAACAACCAACCTGTATAGGAACTCATGAAAGATGATGTTCATGAGCCCCATGAACATGGTCAGAAAATTTGTGAAACAGAATGGAATGACCATGAAAAATAAGTTCCTATACCTATAAATGAATGATATATTCTAGATATCATCAACATTCACCTTAATTAGGTGACATCTGAACCACAATTCATCATCTGAAAAATAATTGGCTCCCCAAAACTGGTTAAATAAATCAATAATCATTGGAATATGGTAATGGTTCATTAACATTACTTTAATCAACCCCCAATATTCCATGACAAACCTTAGAACATCTTATATATTCTGGGTGAACAACACCCGATCACCCCACAAACACATAGTGGGTTCGATGAATACCCTCTACATTAGATCAACCACCTACAACCTTATCCCGTATAACCCCACAATATAAATTCGATTGTGTTCCATCAAAATCATAGATTTACACAAATTCACATCTATCCCAACCTAAATATCATATCAAGGGGTAGGGTAATAACCTAATCCAAGAATACATCTTGGTACTCATATAAAACAATGGAAACACCCTCCTTCAGAGCTCCCACTAACTGGTTTTCTTACTAAGAAAAAATACTCTCCACTTTCCTGCCACCCATCTGATAACCTCAATCACCAACGAATACCACTTATTTGTCCTCCAAATTAGAAAAATTAAAATCTCATAAAAAAATAGAAAGTTAATTCACACATGGAATGTTTCTATTCAATTATAATAATAGTAGTTTATTGTTGTATCTGTAATAAGTGTAAATCTCACACTGACTAGTGATTCCCCATAACCATCCTACACCCCTAGCACACATCAATCCAAACAGCCTAACATCCAATCATCATAGATAAATACAGGGGATGTTTTTGTGTCTCTAAATATATCCCTATGGAAATGAAAATAGTATTAGAAACAAAATATGGAAAGGATCATGAATTAAGAAAATAATAAACAAGGGTAGACTATAAAATAATTATTCCTTGAAAAACTCTTCGTTCAGCTAGAATGACTTCCTCTAACATGTGAATCTATCCATGATTATACTCTATTATTATCTAAATTAATCATAAAAGAAAATATTGTATATTAACTTCCTATAGATTCAGATGATCATAATGAATCCATATTCCATTATTATCTACCCACAAATTATTTTAAGGAACTGGTGATCCCTTTTGCTGAGAATACCTTGAAGGAAACTGATGTGGTCGACGAAAAGGGGCCTAAACACCCATAAAAAACCTTTATAATTAAATGTATAGGCACTAAGACTGATAGAGACCATGTCTAACATATCAATATAAAAAAGTAATACCATTTTTTGGTTCTCAGAATCAACCTTTCCCAAAAGATTGATAAAATATCTGCATCGGTAGACTCCAAGTGGTCAAAACCATGACTACAAGAATTTGTATGGCCCGCTACCTGAATCATTTCTTCTGTAGGTTCCCTAATATACACCCACTCATGGATCTAATAGCATGTAAAGTATCAAATCGATAAAATATTCTTTTATCTGAACATGAATCTACATAGAAAGTGTATATAGAGAAACCAAAAACATGATCCTTGGGTGAAAAGCCTACTCTAGATGTCGAGATATTGAATCATCATACACAAAAACATATGGAGTAATGTATATGATATCCTTGAACCTAATACCATGCTCATTTGAGGCTCAGACTATCCTACTGAATTTATATTGTCTATTTTCTCTTGTACTACCTCATCGTTTAAGATATGAATTCAAAATAGACCTCCTTCTAAAATTCTATCCACAACACATATTCCTCATATTGATCATAAGGAATCAATTTCCACCACTGACACAAAACAGCCACCAATTGAAAAACTAACAAAGACACCCAAAACTCATCCTGAGCTCAAAAAATACTAAAATAAGCCTTACGATCTTCCAACAGCCTCTCTGTCTATAGATTCCAGATGCTCCCCTCATACATCCCCAATGTCTTCCAATAAAAGGAATGAAATTTTGTAATCCATATATCATAATTAATTATTAGTTAAATACAAATATGGTCAACCAGATTAGAAATATATGAATTTAATACATGATCCACTCATGGATGATGTCTATAATCTATTACAAAAAAATAAGTAGAATACACTATGCTCGGCAGTATGGAAGTTTATCAAATTTTTTTGATTAATGTATAATTTTTTCCAAAATTCACCTAATTCATGATGAACACATCCAATAATGATTTAATTACCTCACCTAGGTCTATATTTATATATAATTTCTATCTCAATTAGTCATTCAATAAGCCAAAACATAATGCACTGGCTTATGTGGGCCCTAAAATATCATTTCTTAGATGGTCTCCCTGGCATGTTTCATGCACAAAGATCAATTGGTGCAATTTTTTACAGACACAATTAATTTTCAATATTCCTTACTCCAGACATCAACCTATATATTGACCAACGGATTTGATTTCATCTTCTCATGACCCCCTCCCACTACGTATACCACAATGATGGAATATAGATATTGACCCTCTGAGTGCCTCCTTTAGTAGGCCTCAGGTTGGAAAGAATCATCAAGGATATAAAAATCTACAAAAATGGTAGGCATCACCCTCTAATATAGAACACGATTGAGATATGGGATTAAAAATCACCATGTTTCTCCAATTGATGATATAATAAAACCCAAAACAATCCCACAATATATGGATAATGTAATCCAATACTTATAAATATCTCCAATATACCAAAAACCCAAACCTATGAAAGAGTCTTAATAAAAAAATTCAACCCATGATATAAATGTCTTGATCGGTCCCCAATGTTGTCTTGGAAAAATTAAAAATATTATATATATATTTATAGGGTGATAAAAATAGGTATACTCAGTAGGGATATATAATGTCTTCATTGAAAATGTGAAAATAGCATGATAATGCACTAGCAGAAAAACAGACCCAATAAGAACCTAACAGGTCGTCTAACCATCCCCAGCTTCACCATGGCTCACTTGTCAAATCATGCATCTAATATAGTAATATATCATCTAGATTATAATAACTAACGTAATCCTCCTACTACTAGCCAAATGATTTTCTTCCCTCATACCATAATTTCTAATTTCATGTGCTAACATCCCTTCAATACGTGTCAGATAAATACTACATCACCTCACATCTCACACAAATACACCTAGAAAATCACTAATGTGGGTCGCGATGCATCCCTACCTATCCCACCCTCACATGGTCTTGCATCTCATTCTAGTATCAAACATCATCACATGAAGTATCTCCTAAATACATATGTTCCATCACACTAAACCTCATCAAAAATAACTAGGGATATAGGGTATGATGAATTTTAATGGAATCATTATTATTCCATCCTCCTACCATGCATGACCCCCCCTGCACATGTCACATCACATCACATCCCACCCTTAAACACTTGGTAATCCACATCACATCACAACCAAATCACATGATCTCACACGAAAACAACTGGTCCATCATACCACATCATGCTATGGAACACATTGCATGTCACTATTGATGGAAGAGCGGAGAAGATGGGGTATCCAACCATCTTTATCATAACCATATTGGATGTTACAGAAAACACATGGATCCCTGGTCCTATGACCATTAGTATGGTTATCCAACTTAGGTTGGGTGCATAAAAAAATGTGCTAAAATATGATACATTGATAGCACCCAATGTCCATTATATTGGATCTCATAAAATTCATTATTACACATCCCCACAACCACTACATCACACATATTCCTTCAAAAATTATAGTACCACTATATATATTACACCACAACACCACTACCCAATCTACATAAGATTTAAAAAATTCATTTATCTTCAACAACATTCACATGTACACCCATTAATTTAATTTTCAATTCAATTAATACATTTACAAAAGTCCATTTCAATACCATCTCATTTATTTACCACCTTATTTCATTTCCTTTTAACATCATAATTTATCCCATGGATAACAAGAAAAATAACACAAACATCACAGGATAATTGGACTAACCCACAAAATCCATCACCACCACACCACACTGGCCAAAAAAAATTACTACACCACATAAAAAACAACATACTCACCACACAACTCCGCCACAAGGAACAACACCACTAAACATCACCAAAATTACAACATAACCACCAAAAACCATCCCTCATCACATCTATTCCAACCAACAACTGCATCACAATCCAACATATTACACGACCCATCAGTCCACCACCATCGCCACAGTATATCCCATAACACCCCAAGAATCACAACATGGAAACCATACAAAATATAAACACACTGATTTTTCCAAAGATTATTTTTGGTATTTAATTTCATTAATTTTATATTTAGCATAAGTACTATCACACAGACTAGGTTACTTAGGCATCCAAATAATTAAAAATAATATACATTGTACAAAATTTTATTCAAGGTTTGATCATATAACATCATATTAAGGGTCTCAACACATATAATCTACCATTGAAGCAATTCTTTCAACATATGTTATTTTCCTAAAGCCAACGGTGTGGAATAATATCATTAATAACAATATCAAAGAAGTAAAAACATTTTATATCTACCCATAACCATAATTTTCATATTATTTAAATTCATTATCTTATTATAAAAACAATTACTATCTACCCAATAAGAAAAAACAATGAAATCCCCACAAATACCACATAAATAAGAGAGAATATGGATATGTTACCTGAATAATGATTTCTGGTCTCACTCTACACCATAGAGAAATAAAGAAATGTCCTGTAATCAAAAACCATAGAAGGAAATTATGGAGCAACCTAAAATGCATCAAGGGATCATCAAAACACATAACAAAACATGCACCTCGATAAAACCAGCACATCCTCAGTGATTCTTCAATTAATAATGGGATGAAAAAATCTAAAATGGGGAAATTGATAACTATAAATAACTATAAGTCAATCACCATAAGAAACTGAGAAATATTGAAAGAATTATATTGCAATGTGTAAGAAATATGTCTATAACTCACCCCAAATTGAGAAGTTTTGATAGTTCAATGACATGAATAATCCAATACATTCATTTTATTTGGTGTGTAAAACACTATATTTACGCCATAAAATGTAAATTTATGTCATAAAATCCACGTTTCCCTATAACATACACTATAAAACAACCTTTAGGACACAATACCTTTGAAAAATCAACACCCACTGAAATTCATGGTGCCCTGGGCTTTAATAAACTTCTTCCATAAACCTTTTTTTATAATGAGGTTTCATAATGGACTATCCCCTTAAACAAATGATGTTATATAACTATAGAAAAAATCAATAAACCACCACAATTCATTTTAAACCTTTCTTTTGTGGCATAAAAATCAGTTTTCAATTCTATTAGAATTTTTACCTCTATAGAACCTCCTCGAATGTCCTTCAAAAGACACTGACTTCCCAATGTGGGATTGTAATAGGCTATAAAGGTACATATAATTAAAGTGTCTTTATATATTTGTCTATAATAATTGTTTGTTTTATAATAATAACTATGAATAGTTGGATTCTATACATTAGAGGATATATATTTACTCTCAAATTCTCAATTTTGGTCCATATGAAAATATTTTAGGATTTACGATTGGTGACCGAGATCTTAATTATTAATAGTGGGTATTCCAAAAACATCTATAATTGGAATAAATCCAATAAATATTTCCATTCACTTTAGTTAAATCATTTTAGAAAAATTATAACAATTATATATGGATTGATTTCATTTATCTTGGGATACATAGTGACATATGAATCATAAATTCCTTGACCATTATGAAATAAACATCCATCTTAATTACTCTTCAATGATCACTAACAACCTAACCATGGTAGGCTCGAGACTGCAATTTTATAATAACTTTTTGAATGTTCAATTCCCACAAACTGCACTTTTAAACATGAGTGTTTTCAATCAAATTAAACATTTCCATGTTTTTGGTAATGAGTACATTGGGATCGAAGGGAAGAATCTTGTTTGTAGTTATATTTATTAGACCATATTTGAAAATTCCAAAAAAATACATATTTTTCCAAATTAGAATGTTATATAATTTTAAACAACATAGAAAATATTTTTGTGCAACCATCCATTTGAATATAAAAAAATAGTCATCCTTGGCATGCTTGTTTTGTTTCATCACTTCTTAATTTCACTATATGAGGTTATGAATTACATCATTTTTACTCATTGTTTAAAAAGTGTTAGAAAATATTAGATCATGATCCCCATATAGTTTGTCATATCACATCCCCTTCCTTTTTCTAATCACAATGACCATAAAATATGTGTACCCCTATTCGAGAGAGTCTATATTTGCATTGGAATTTCATTCATGTCAGGTCCGACCTCATTTCCTTACTATATAGTCTATCTCATATTTTGTACCAATTTATATGATCTTAAACTTTAAGAATACATGTTCTATGTACTATTACCATAAAATATGTGAAACTATTCATGAGTCAATCTATATATTAATTGGCCTCACAATTTGTGTCAGGTTATATTTGCCCTAGAATATAGACTATATCACCCTTTGGTCAAGAGTTTGTGGCTATAATCAATAGAATTTGTTTCCAAAGTCATATGATCTTAATTAAAAACCCTTAATGTTCTAAATTTAATTTCCCTTAAATAGAAAATTAAAGATACATAATGTCTTTTTAGGTTTAAAACACGTAATGGTTATCCTGAGAAAACTTCAAGCCTGCCCTCCCTAAAATAATCATATTCAGGTCCTAGGAATTAATTAGAGAACCAAATGAATAATAAAAATAACATGTTGTACCACGACATGTCTATATAAAATACCAAGATATAATAATTGGACCCACTGGTCTATGAAAATGTAAGAGAATACCCTCTATCAATTATCTTTCATTCATGTTTATGTGATAACATGTTATTTTACTTCTACACGTGAATGTGTTCAATGCATTATGGTGTAACATTAATGGTAGTTAATCCCCTCATTAATATACTTTTATATATATTAATACTTCATTACCCATGTGTTTGAATTTGTAAAAACATTTCATGGATATTAGTAATGAGAACAAGGGGCACCTGTACTTGGTAATGATAGTAGTCCTTATATATTCAGCACTACAAACCTATATCTTGTTTTCATCCAATAGATAGGGTCCCCTAACCCCCAAACACCCCCCTCCAAACAACATCCAAATAGAACCCATCAAACATATAACCTTTTTTAAAATCTAATCCATTCTTACTATATCCCTTTTTAATATTTGAATCCTTATTCATATATTTAACTTTGTTATTTCCATAATGCTTGATCATTTGAATCATTTATTTCTGATTGGAATAACTAGATCTCATGGTGATGGTACATATATAGCCTAATTTAAGATCCCAATTCCCATCTAATAGTACATATCGAGGAGAAAAACATGTCCTACGTCATAGTGATCTTTCCTTGGATGGTAGTGTTGGTTTATATGTATTTTATATATTTGGTCATCCAATATCCATCTATTTGTTCACTCCCAAGATAACACCAAATATTAGAGTCCCATATCTCATAGACTCCCCATGAATTATGGTGATGGTATAAATGTAACCATATATTACCATCCTATATACATGTAGTGGAACAAGTACAAAGATAATTCATTGGTCTATTTTTTATCATTGGGTAATGAATTTAAAAATTATTATTTACCTAATAAATTCACATTTTATGTTAAAATGGATTTATTTATCATGTTTTTACTACATTTTCTGTTTCATGGATTATCATAGACTGGTAGTCATAGAAACCAGAGGGTTGAAAATTGATTACAGTTCAAATGGGACCATATTTTTCACTCAATAATAAAAAGGGATAGAAAAAAGAATCATATAGAGTTTCATTCGTTATATAATAAATTTATATTGAGTATGAATGATATTAAAAGTTTTTCTCAATGAACATTCAATGATGGATCAATTTTGTGTCTTATTCATTCACATCATAGCATTGATCAGTTAGTGTCACAACCTGTACTTCAACATTAAAAAAGTGACTCCATCCTTGAAATATCATCCATTACATCGTTTTTATATTCCTCAAATATGTATTTAATTATTAATAATTATTTTCTAATAATATCTAACTCTTGATGAATATGTTCCACTCATTCCCTATCTTCAAAGTACCAATATTTTCGGTTTACTGTAATCGCCAAAAGTAGGTTTGTTTAAATTACTATTAATGTTTTTAATAGAGGGTGTAATAAAAACATGTTATGGTGCATATATATTAATGTATCTCAGTAAATCACTCCCATGTGGTCTTTACCCCATTTACATAATCTTATACTCTAGGGAAATAATACCTACCAATTCCCAAGTCCATGTTCATATGTTAAAGATGACATAGGTTTCTATTCTTCACATTGAGATGAGTATCAAACCCCACCATTGATATCTTCCTACATAAATAATTTTATATGTTTTATTTTATTTATTCTTTCATAAACTAATATATATATTCAATTATAATGATCTCTTATAATCTGGGAACAAATCCATTATGAAAGGTCCCGGTTAAATACCTCATAAAAGAACTGGAAACAAATAATTCGATGGCTCTACGAATTACACTAGTTGAGATGTAAAGAAATAAATAATTTAATTTATATTAAATTTAATAGTCATATTGAAAGTAAAATTCACATTATGTTAGTTAGTATATATGATAAAAGGATAGGTGATCAATTATGTGGATACTCTCTTTCATATAGTGGAGAATAAAATTTGATAACCCTTTCAACCCCTTCAAAAGTTCCAATAGGAGAGTATTATCATGGTTATTCACATGAAATTTTATGGGAGACATGGTAAACTACTATGTCTACTTCCCAATTTAGTGGAAATATAGGCTCATATAGATTCTATGAACCAAGAATAATAAAATCAGCATAATAGAGGGATACATGCAGGAACAAACATTCGTTAGCATAACCAAAAATGGAAGTACATTTCTCTAGATAACTCACCTTGCATAACATATTCACAATGTTTAGATATATACAATTTTTAATTTTGAGCTATATTATTTATCTATATGAGGAATTACAATGTCCTTCAATCAATTGGGATAAATTTTTATTCATTTTAGTTGATATTATATATGGATATCATTTAGGATATTCTGGCCTCCCATCCTACAAAAATACATTCTAAAAGTGTTGGGGATATTTTCTCCTTGATTTTAAAATCTCATAGTCTTATGTGACCTATCATAACATAAAAAAACCATTATACATGTATAATGTTATAAAAACAACACAAATTTGATAAAATATTTCTTTCATGCTAGTATCAAGTGTAGACTGATTACCAGAATCCTCTCCTCCTCACAAATATTTATTTTCATTAAGTTAAAAAAATTAGATATAGATTTATTGGTGGCTGCATAAACACTCCTGTAGGGTTAAAATATACCATATTATGATCTGAAATCAGATTAGTAGAATCAATTCAATGACTAATTCTGCCATACAATTTCATTACTTGGCCACATTTTCTTTTACTGAATATTCAAGATATATGATGGGTGATTGATCCACTTCTAACTAAAATAAAAATTATGGAATATTATTGAGTATTAAATTTAAATAAATGTGATATATGTGAGTGAGAATATATCTCCCCTCCACATAGGGATATCATTCAACAACATCCTCCTTATCATTTGTTTCCCTCACTTATTTGAGACCCAAAATGTTACCTTCCACTATTATATTCATATTAAGACACAATAGTTTTATAACCTACTCTAGGTAGAAAATTCCACCCTTGTGTTAGTGGATTGGGCCCACAAGATCCAAAATATAGCACACCACCCCTTCAAGGTGGCATTTTCAGTAGATCTTGGTTGGTGTGTTCAAATTACCAACCCCCATAAAGACTTTTTGATCTACTCATAATTCCTTATAGACCTCATTAGATGGTAATGTGTTCCTACAAGAGTCTCACTCCATTCAAGACTCAGTAAATATATATTTATTAAGTTTCATTAGTGGAAACCATTACATAACTCACTGAGGGGGTAGTGTTTAAGTTCCATTCATATAACTAAGGAATCTGATACACTAATTTATATCATGGTGAAAAAGTGTTCAAAGATGTCTATAATGAATATAGTGAATCATGGTCATCTCTAAATTTAGTTTTCAGTTTTCCCTAAAATTGAGGCACCATGTCAGCTAAATACCCATCGGGTTATGTCAAGATCCATGTATTTACACATTAAGTCAAAAACTCAATTACAACATAGACTAGTGGAAGGGTGATTTTTATCCCTATATCATCTTATGTATGCATAAACTATAACATTCGTGTCACTATAGGGTGTTATTCAGATCACATGACTTGATATAGGGAGGGGTAGTTAGACTAAATGAAACAAATTTTCACAATAATTTTAAAAACATTTACCCTTCATACACAATATAATCATTGATCTTGGAGAACATCACACCATCTATCACATATTTAATATATTATATTTTTCTATGGCTACTGGTTCCATGACAATTATTTCCTCAGTTAGGAATCTATATAGCCTGAAAATAAATTAGGTTTAAAATAATATCTTGTAAACCATGTTGTGGTAATCAATAATGTGGTGTATAACTCCAAATATTATTTTGAGAAAAGTGATGAACCATGAATCCAATGTTAAATGATCATTTATGAACACATCAACCCCCATATGGGCTACAATCCATCAACATAACACTTTATAAGGATGGATGATTGGGAATAGAGATTTCCCCAAAAAATGCATCCAATATACAGATATTGTTTGGATTAAACTTCCATTGATAAATTCATATATCTCTTTACTCTATAGTAAGTTTTTCAATAAGAATGATCAAATTATAAACTTGTTGCACTACTCATGCACCAGGAGGAGGTATTAAGTGATGAAAATTGATAGAAATTCTTCTAGGAGGACAACCAAATAAATCTATGGGTGAACTATAATCCCTATTTGGATTAGGGGCTTTCCAACAATGTTCATTTGTAAGAATTAGAAATCCCATAGTTATTATTAATGTGGAAGTTCCAAGATTCTATAATTTATTTTTTCTGTTAATATCTAATAATGAAGATCTTACCTCAAATATTGAAGGTTTTTTCGAATCCTATGTAATAGTCCACACCCATTGAATTTCTAGTAAATCCATGTAACTACCTATAAATACGGGTATTCTTCTCTATGTAATCTCATATAGTGGTTGGGGAACGAATTCATTATACAATTAATTTAGTATTGGAGCCTTGTTGATCATATGCACATCCCAAATTATTATCCAAATCACTTTTTTCATAAGGAATTCATTCGTGTATTTTATCCAACTATAGATCATATCTATTATGATTTTTTATGGTGGAAGATATTTTGGGAGACCTAAATTACTCCATTAATTACCACTACTATGATCTCCTTCTCAAACTCCGAAGAACTCTATTTCACCAATGATGTTCAACCTTAATCCATACTGAAATCATGTCTCGAGTGGAGGTTCTAACTTGATGCACATCCCATCTTGTAGTAAACAATGGATTTATTCTAATAATATCTATAAATATGGACCTCTAACATTGTTATCTATCATATTTCCAATGGAGATAAGGTTATACCCTATGGTCTATCCCTCCCAATGGTTAGCCAATCTATTTAAGTTCCACGTTGATGAAATGTTGAACTAGTTTATATATCAATCATAGATGATCTATATGATAAACTAATTTTGTGGTAAGGGTGAGAGAATATCAAAATCGCATAGTAAGATAAATTAATTTATGAGTAATATCATAAATGTTGGGTAGTATTAGAGGTTTTATTCAATGATATTAGAGATTAGTTGATGTCTGGGTGAACATGTTGAAATTGGAAAATCTCAATACTATCAATAAACTCTATTAATTACGTGGATGAAGCTCAGGCACATTGATCCCAAGTTATCCATTCAAAGAAACAATATATCAAATTTATACAAAAGAAATAAACTAAAAAAATATCAATGTATTTTTTTCATAGAACCTATATAAATATAATATCATATTAGGACTTTGGATAATAATATTTCAAAAAGAATCATTTTCAAAAAAATACAGATGTAATTATTTTATGGTTTCCATTGTCTTGTTCGTGGATGTTAATTGTTTACAGAGCATGGTTTGTTCATTAGTGGAGTTTCACAGTCACAAAGTGAATCATTTAAAAGAAACAATATTCTATAATTAGATAAAAGTATATGGAAATAGACCCCTATTTAACTTATTTATAAGGGGATTACATATTACACAATCATCAAAGAGGTTACATCAGATACCTTCGTCAAAACAATCTCCTCTTTGTGAAAAATGTACAAAATTTTGAAGGGGTATCTATTGATCATTATGAAATAATGGTCATCATTTGTAGGAATATAAATGGAATATAAACATAAATTAGTAAATATAAATACCATAATAATAGGTTATTAAAAAATTATGGGGATTCTTCTTTCATATTATAATATTCCTCCATTGTGGTCACATTATTCTATCGTAGCCATATTTTTTTTTCATGAACGTATAATATACCTTTGTATTCAAAAATTTCCTTCATGGTTGGATGTAATTTCTTACATCTACCAGTAATCCATCATGGTCACATAGCATTCAGTGGATACAAACATAATATATGACCACATTTCCATGGGAGAATATTATGAATTAGTTCCTATAAATATGTGGCAACACATTCAATAGAAGACGAATTTTACATTTTCTATGAAGTTTTTCAGATCAAAATAGAAACCTATTAGTATAAAATAATGAATTATTTTTAGTTATTACCATTGATTATGGTTTTGAATAAATCTAATTTGCAATTACTATATCAAAACATGTGAAGCAATAAAGGGAAATATCCTACAACAGACCATTCAAAGTGATGTATATGTTACTTTTTTGATGAAATATTTATGAACACAACTGTTGATTTTAGGGGGTTAAAATATATAAAACCATTAACATCAAGAACACCATCTTTGAATATTCTCCAATGGGGTTTGTTAATTGAGGCAAAAATAGACAACAAATCTCAAATTCCACCTCTCGCAATAATTGTTAGGGGCATTCTCCATGAGTGATACCTTGCAGTTCCCTAGGGAAGAGAGGAATGACCAGTATCATCCCTCATAGAAATGAAAGGCCAGTGGTTCTGTCTTTCACTAGTATAATGAAGTTAATGTGATCAAAAATAAGTTTGGAATGCTAGTTACCATGGGAATGTAGACTTAATGTCATTCCATGGGTTGTATTTTCATGGAAGCCACCAACTATCTCCACTTCCCATGAGTATGTAATCTTTTGAGGAAACACTTTTGAGACTAATAATGTAATAATACATGTAAGGTTACATTGTAAGAGTATTAAGTTGATTCCATTAGATAGGTTCATGAAGGGGATAATGTGGGCCCCATTGATAAGGGAAAATTTAATTATGGGATATAGAGAGTATAACTCCCTAGAATGTACCATTCAATGTTGCATGTTCTAATGTGGGATTTTGTTCCCTCTATATAACATGTTTCTACATGGGTGAGGGTACCATCCACATAGAATTTTACTACGCAGACCTGAGTTCTACCCACATAGCATGTTGCTTTGTGTGGATAGGTATGTACCACATAATATTTTGATAAACAGGGTCATGTTCCTCCTTTAATGCATTTTCAAACATGGGGAGGGGATCCACCCGCATTTTGTTTTCCTATATGGGGTACTGGTTTGCAAAGGGGTCATATGTTTATGCCCTAAAGAATGTTGTTAGAAATGGTTTTTATGTTTGGAGATGTCTATATGTTTTTTTTTTATTTTCAAAAAATTCTATTATGTTGGTTTAACTACAGGGAAAAAATTGTTCTCTTCCAATTTTCTTCTAAGGATCCACTTATGGATATCATTTTCATAACTATTTTTTCTTCATCTCCTAGTGTTAATTTTAAAAAATTGTGAAGGAATCAAATAATGGAAAGGATGATCATCCATGGTGGTCCGTGGAGTTCCATTTTAATGAGACCAAGTTGGATTCCCCAGTACTCATTTTTTTTGTAGGGGAAGCCATTCAAAGTGATAGAAATAACCATTTGGCCCAACAAACAACATAGTTTCATTTTCAGGAACTTTATGTACCATACTGTGTCACGAAAAATTTCAATCATAGGTGGTGACTGTTCATGGGGGTGGAAATCACCATCCACCTTGAAAATGAATTGGTTTATTTTACCAGCATTGAGTTTACCATCTCATCCTCTGAATGATTTCATTCATGGGGGACTTTGGGAAGTTGTGGAATTCCAGGCCGAGCAGTAGTCCATGTAACTGTTTTAACAATGCAGACCCAAACCTTGATTCATCGATTTTTTATTTTAAATATTTTTATTAGAATTATTATTTTGGGTTTATTTCTAATATTTTTCATGTTCCTGGAATTCTATTCTTCTTTTATGCTTAATTTTAAACACCCAAAAATTTCCTTATATTAGAATGGGTTCTGATCTAGATGAATAAAAGGTTGTCCTGATATAGAAATTATTCCTATTTTGAACCAGATTGTGGTAGAAAATTTGACCTATAATAGGGTTAAATGACAATAAATAAGTTTAACAACTTAATTTTCCATTAGATAATTCTCTATGAACATGATATTACCATAATATCATGATCTACAACTACATATGCATATCATTTCCCCTTTTTGGATTCCCTTTTTTGAAAACTGAACATCAGCATTCAAGAACAATAATTTTGTTGTCAAAAATTTAGTAGCTAGTTTATCCATGGGGGTATCATCCTTATGAATAAACACCAAATGGGATAATGCATTGTTGTAAAATCCTTCATGGGCCATCATATCATGAATTTATAGTTCATAGGACAACATTGTGCTTTTGAAGTATAATATAGTTATTCAAGTTCAATATGAATTATTTTACATTTTGTACCAATTAATATTATATATTTGTGAAGATTTTTTATAAGGAAAATATGGATCTTCCTCCCACCTCCATTTTTGTGATGAAGAGGACTTACATTTCTAAAAAAATTAAATTGGATAATCAGAATCACATCATCCCTTGAGACTGTCTTTTGTATTATCATCATTCCAAAATGTTTTTGAATTACCCATTGTATAAAATACACGCAATGTAAAACTTTGGATTCAATATTATTATCCCAAATCATTATTTTCTTTGAATATAACATCTAATTAGTTTAAGGTGTCTCAGAATTGTTCCCATGTTTACATCTCTACTGAAGAGAAAATCACATATGTGTTAGGACTTGAGAAAATCTCTATTCCGAATGGATATATGCAGACACAAACCAATCAATACATCAATAACATAACCTTTTAATTATCCATTCAGGATTACCCATCCATTTTCAACCTCTCATGGGGAAATCCCAATAGACAAGGGAGATCCAAGTGGTACACACGACTTGGAATATTTTTCATAGATGAATAGTGTTGGCCATTCTGTGTGCACCAAAATTGCATGAAATTCTAAGAAAAATTAGAGGTCATCAACTTATAATAGGAATCATGGGATTCTAATTTTCATGTTTATTCACTATCCGAGATGTTTCCTAAATTAATTAGTCATTATTGTTTTATCACCAACAGTTTCCTTTTATCACATGGTGAAATAGGGGTCATCCTATACGATGTCTACCAGCTAGGGAGAATCTCCATTCTATGTAATATTTATGAATAATTTTTACATACAACCAAAAAATCGGAGGATTCTTGATATCTCCCTCTAGTAGAAAGTGATTAACTGATTGTGGTATTTAAATACCTGTGTTATCCTCTTAACAGTTGTTCACTCATTCCATTAATTGATTGGACAAAGATATTTATGCATGCTTATGGTCAGATGCTAAAGGTTTGGAACACCAAGATTCACTCGACCCAATATTCATGGGGTATTCAAAGTTCATAATGAGCTACCCTTGAGGCTTGCCAACATACTACATGGGGACACAAAACATGTCCAAAAATATATCTCGGCATTGGACTGTCAATATTTTCACCGTGTTTTTGAGTGGATGGATAATCCCATTCCATGATTTATATACTAGTTTTAGAGTCTTTACTCTGATATTGATGTCCTAATAGATGGAGGGACAACCCATTAGCATATTTGTACCCACCCTTGATTGTATTTAAAAATTATTTGGTCATATGGAAGATGTCAGGTATCCACATCATCTCTATGGCCCGTTCCAATTATTATATGGTTGTGTGGAAGAATGTTGTTGATTATTTGAATATAATAATACCACAACAATCCCTCATTATGCATATCAATCTACAGTACTCAAAATTGGTATCATTAGCCTGAAATATCGGGGCCTTGATGGCACTACCGAGATGTTAATTGATCTGTCCCTCTATACTTTCAACCCTTATCCCACACCTTCTGGAATGGTGGTTTATATTGATAATGGGGATTTGGATAAATAATCTTACATCATCTCTTTATGAAATGGAGCTTTGGATGCATTGGTAGTTTGTGTAATTGTCTCTAAAATCTATACACCTTACAATTTTTCATTCCCATTAAAATGTACGCAACTGGTTATCTACTTTTCTCCTTCATGAAATAAGGAGTAAAACCTATTTATACATCAAAATCTATAGTTGATGATTATACATGAAAAATTTGGCATGAAAACACCATTGACTTGCATAGAAAATCCCATTAATCTATCATCAGATTATGATATAATGCACATGGAATACTATCCCAATGGGATATTATGGAAGGCAATATGAAAGGTTCACAAATTACTAAACTCCCCAATTTATATTGATGACACACCTTCCTCGCCGATTATAAAGGTAGGATGACTTACATCCTAATGCTCTACGAACCAAAGGGGGCCTCTCCCTCTATCACCCCTTACTGAAGGTGGTACAAATACAATGTTTTAAGCTGGTACTATCAGTATCACTACAGATGTTGTTCCACGTGGAATAGTTTTGGGAACTGCACCAATTTATATTGGGCCTACCATCCTAGTTCCTAATACTATACATGAGGCATATATTGTAGATTTTCCCACTTTGGATCCCTTTTTTAAAACAAACATGTCTTTTGTAATGGAAATTTATTATTACATACCCATGGGAGTTTGTGAACAGGGTTAGTATCCCAGTGCTGTTATAGAAAACGATGATGTACAAAAAATGGGTATAAAACCTAATTTATACTATCATAAAAGAGACCCACTTGTGTAAATGTATGATAGGGTAGAAATCATTCACCAAAGTTTCCTTGGATTTGTCTCATCTAGGATTGATTACCAACATATACATTTTCTTATCCATTATGTCCTCATTTCTCAAAGATACTTAGATTCTTGATAATATGATGTTTTTTAGTTTAATGCTTAAAATATTAATGTAGAATAAATAAACTATATTATAACTGATCTACATGACCTAGTTGCTTAAGATGTATGATTTAATGATCATGTGGTTTCACAAACTATAGGTTTATGAGAATTTTAGGTTTACATAGCTAGGTTAATGGCTCAACTATCATCATTAAATGAAAATATTGAATCCATAAATTTGAAGGGTTAAGATATCATGTCTATAATTGAATTGATATGACAAATAGAAGAAACCAAAGCCTGGAAAATAACCACTTTGGAAGGGAACCTTGATGGATCACATTATGCCATAATCCATTTATCGACTACAGCGAGCCGAAATTCACTGTATCCATTATATATATTCTGTGATTTTTTCCTTTTTTTATTAGCCTCATGGAAGGAGTACAAGGTTAGAATGATCCCATATTTTTATTCAATAAATAAATCAAAAATAATTTTCCATCTTATTAATATGCTTTACATTATCCTTCAATGTCTATTAATCACAATTTTTTGTGTTTTTTGAAAAATAATCCCTTAGATGAATTGAATGGTTTTATCACTGGATATGAATTTACATCAAAATCTAGGATAGTCAAGTCGGAATGATCATGTAAAGAAGTAATTTTTTCCCATGTGAAGGGACTCAATTAGCATAGTTTTTATTGTTTCTATGGTTAAATGGAGAACCCTAAAAACATTGTGTCTTTTTAGTTACAACTATATATTTCTTCCAAATTCCACTATAGTGTGGGATTAGAGCATATATCATGAATTTTTTGTAGAGCTCCATTTTTGAGTTTTGAAATAAAGAGATTTTTGCATTTTTTTTATTTCTCAATTTGTTCCTATAACATAAAAAGTCTAGATTTTTCGAGCTATGACCTGACTTTTACCGAGCCTACCATTTGTGGGTTATCAAACTAGAGAGTATCATGGATCTTTTCGTGGACTGTTTAATGTCATTCAATCTAGAATAAAAAAATTTTGTTTCATGTTGAACAACATTGAACAAGACTAATGTGGTGATGGCCCCAATATGGCTTATTGGCTGAGGAAGTCCCAATATTTTTCAGACATGAAATTTTGATTTTTGGACCCTATAGTTATGAAAGTTAAATTTAAGAAATGATATGGGGAATGTATGTGAGGATTAACCCTAAAAACTATTTACAATAGATTTTTTTGTGTTTGTGAAGATGGGATGGTTCTCTAATGGGGATGATTTTTTATTTGGTCAACATGCATTTTGTGTAGGAACATTTGGCAAGGACAACATGGTAATATTGTGCATAGTCAATCAAAAGTTTCCTTGGGATAATGATCCTTAATTTCTGATGTCTAGTTAATTTATGAAAACATTGAATTTTCTGGACAAATAATGGTTTCTTCCCAAGTTAATAATTCCCAAAAATGAAGATGGTTTCTTTATCGGCACTGGACATGAATGAGAAACCACTCCTACAAAAACATTTTTATGAAAAGGAAGGATAAATCATAGTGAATCTTAATTTAATTTATCAAGTACAAGAACCACAATGTTTATTGTCTTATTAAAATGAAATTAATGTTCTAATACATAAGAGACACATCTTTGATTTAGGGATAAAATATTATCTATATTTCAGTAAATCATTACTAAAATTATATATCATCTTCATGCATTATGGGGAATGGTTGTAAGTTAAAATCCTAGGGTTTATAAATATAAGGAGTTATGTAGGATTGAAAACATCATTTTGGCATAAATATATAGGAAATTCCTCTCATCTGGATGAATTTTCCTTTAATTCACATGCCTTTTGTTTGGGTGACTTATGAAGAGCCAATTGAGGTTATTATGCCTAGACCAAAAAAGGATCCTCTAGATATTGGCCTCCATTTCTAATATCTAGGGAGTTTTATGAATATATATAAATCCAATGACATTGTGTTTGGATTGAAAAAGAAATATTCTGGAATATGAAAGTTGAATATTTTGTCAAAATTTCACAGGAATGGCTAGAAACATTTCCCCTATGCACGTCTGATCCAAATTATGGAAGGATTTTTTAAATGTATTAGTCCAAAATATAAGGTCTGGGTTCCATAATGTATCTCTTCGAAATGAGAAACAATACATACATAGTTCTGGGATGGTTTCTCCTTGCATTGAGTGAAATTTTGTGCGGGGAATGACCAATTTCATTTGAATAAAAGCTAACTTGTGGGTTTAGACATGTATTAGACCCTCATATATAGATATAACTATCATATGAGTGATCAATGATTTTTTAGGTGTTCATTACTTGATTTAATATTGAGGTGTCTCTATGTATCCTGCAGCAGATGAAATCAATCCACACATAGTTTCAGACGTGATGAAGTTTTGTTTTATGTGACTAAGACATCATCAATGAAATTTAACATCATGTGATTTTGAAAGCATATGGTTATTTTAGTTTTAGGTCATACAACCATGAATATTTTTTATATAAATGATTAGTAATAGGAGGGTTATCGAGTCTGGATTTTTATACATTCCTTGGATGCGAGGGGGAATAAAAATGTAAACAATGATTTTAGGTATTTTCAAATTAGGAGAAATAATAAGGGGAAAACACCATTGGGGATTATATATTTAGAATATCCCTCTATTGGAGATGAATTTTAATTTATATAGAAGTAATTTTGTGTGGTAATATTATATAGAGCTATATGGGGAGTATTGTGCATAGTCAATAAAAGGTTTCTTCAGGAAACTACCCCACCCATCTCTGATTGATAGAGGAATATTGTAGAGATTATAAATTTCCTATGGCATCGAGTAGGTTGAATACAATGAATTTTTTTTGGTGCATAAGAAATATTCAAACCATGATTTTCCATTTATATTGAAATCCCTTACAGTTATTTGTTTTATATGTAGGAGGAGAAGTTTTTTCTCTTTTATGGACCCCTGAATGATGAATTGTAATATTAAAATATCTTACATAGGTCATTGATTGTATTCATGGGGTGGGTAAGAGTCTATTTTTCATTGTCCTAATATAATAATAGGACATGAGGTCAAGGAATCACTTTTTTCTAGTCAAAATTAAAATAAAGACACACATAATTATTGAGGTACCATGCTATTTCATGACAACCGTGAAGGTAATTATCCATTCCATTTAACATCATTCAAGACCCACATATTTTCACCAATATTATGAAAATAGTGTAGCTAGATACATGATTATAGACTCTGTGTAGCTATTTATCATGTGTTTGTATGAATGAAGCCATATAGAGTTCTCAAAATATCATTGAACATGTAGTTTAACATAATTAAATAAATATATTTAGTGTTCTTTTTAATATATTGGTAGTAGGACCATTAAAACACTGATGTGGATTGATAAGTATTGGTTCATATGGGTAATCCCATACAAAAACTCTTATTCCCACGTGATCTATGCTCTATGTGAGTAAAAAGGTGTGGAAAAGGATTATTACACCCCAAAGTAGTGATAAAATGAAGTATAGTGGAATTTATTATTTATTGTTGCAGAACTAGGATGAAAAATCTTGGTGTCACGATATATCTCGTCCAAACTAGAATCAAGCCATATGTATTTAACTGAAAAATCTCTATGAAAATCTAACCATTCCATAAAAAGGATTTATTGTTTATCCTTTGTTGCAGTAGGACTCGGGAATAGAGATGCAGTCATCACTGCATATTGTGTCACAATAGGAATAAAGACACACATAATTATGAAAGAGAAATTTCTACGCAAGCCTAATCTATACATATAGGGGTGAATTTTCCCATTAATTGTTTGATTGTTGCGATTGGGAACTTGATTGGAGGTTTGATCATCAAAATATAATTTTTGTGGATAGTTATTGATTCTCATGTAGTTGTAAACATGTTTTATTACATATATATAACTCATGTGAAGGGAGAAAGAGTTTTACTTGAAATACATCTATAAATTGTACCTTCGTTAGATTCCCCTACATTAGTTTAGTTTGTTTATAGCGAAGGGTTTATTTCTAGTATTTTGTGACTGGGCCTAGTTAATGATGTCCAGGAATCACTACATGTCCTATGATTTTAGAAGTCAAGCCACACAAAGTGATAGAAGAACCATACAGTTTAATGTATTGTGATAAGAATGTTGTTCATGTATTTTAATATTGTGTGGTAATGAAAAGGGTTACTTGATACAAAAGAATTATTATCATGGATGAGCCCATAAATAGAGATTATAGAATCAATATGTATCAGAGAATTGAATAAATCAAGACACATGTAGTTCTTGATGAAAACATCTCTATGTAGGTCTAACCTATACTCTTAAAGGAGTCATATTTTACTTTTGGGATGAATAGACTAGGTTTTAAAATCCATAAACTTTTATGTATCTAATGTGGAAAAGAATCAAGCCAAATTTATTTTAGGGATATGAAATGGTAGATGAATAATTCAAAGATAAATTTACTCTCATGCGACAAAATTATATGGTTGTGTATTTTAATATCATATATTGAGGACATTGGAATCATACAGATTATTGTCTTCAAACATGGATTATTGAAAATTTAGTTTTACATCATGCGATCAAGAATATTTGGTCTTCTAATTATGGGAAGGAATATAGTTTGGACCAGTGATAAACAAAATTTAGAAATGAAAAGATTCCTTAAGGACAAATATTGCTATGAAAATCATCTTATGAATGGAGGGAAATTTATGGCTGCACCTAATTCAAGTGGTCTAGAGGTCACATATAATCGTAAAATGAACAGAATCCCCTACAAAGAGTTCTTGAATTTGGTTGGGATGATGACCAAAACTACGGAAAATCTCATCTTAGGTGCTTGAATTATGGTGTTGTGCAGTCTAACATAAAAAAAATGTCATTGATGTCATTTAGTTTATTATGTTGTGATCTTGAGCAATATGTCATGATTTTTAAGGACATGGGATAAATAATAAAATTTCAATTTAATGTCATTCCATGGGGATGATAGAACATGAATTTTATCATAATGCGATTAAAATGATGTACTATATAGTTTGACATCATGTGATTAGGACGATTGTGTCTTATGGTTACATGCAATTTTCTATCAGGAAACTTGCATTGGCATTGTATATGGTAAGATTCCTATCCATCATGATCAATTTATAATACCCATTAGTGTATAATTTTTGTATCATATTGGGTCCATTCCACTTTGGATCCAACTCTAGAGGATTCTATATGAGAATCATCAGATTCAGGAGGACCAGCACAATCTCTTCCTAAAGGAAATACGGGAGGAAATTTTCTTTGTTAAATTCTCATTCAATATTCTTCTTAGAAGACTTATAAGTGCTTATTGGTGTGAAATATTTCCCATATAGTGACTCCAATTCATCCTGATATTATAGGATTTCTCATATGTGGACAAATTATCAATGAATTCAATTTGGGGAGAAAGAAATTAAATTTTATTAGTCCAATCCTATAATATAGAGTATGGGGTCGCCTCTATAGGAGTGCGATTCATAGTATGATAATCCCAAAAGGCATATAAGAGATTGTACATCTAATATTTTAACAATATCTACCATATTATAAATAATAATTGATAGGTTATGGTTTATGTCCTCTATCTTTCTGTTATCCACTACATTGTAGTGGGAAGAAAGGTTGGAAATGATTTAATATAACTGATATAGTTATTTCAATTCAAATGAAAAGAAATTGGTGTCATTGTCCATCAATATTGTGTGAGGGGAACCAAATTGGGTGATGTCATTGTCTCCCACAAAGATAACAATGTTTCTTACCCTCACCAATATGAGGGGGATGACTTCATCTGACTTGTATAAGAAGTAAGCTGTAGTGAGATTGTACCTGAACTACTTGGCCATAGTTAGAGTATATGGTCCCATGAAAGAAATAACACATTCATAATATGGTCAGGATTATTTTTAAATGTGAAGAAACTATGGGGGTTGGTCAATGAATTTGGAATGAACCTGACAGGAATAGATCTTTTTGGTGAATTTAGTGAAGTCATGTGTTATAGTGGGCCAATAATACACAATAAATCAAATTTAATGGGAAGGATTGGATTTAGACAGGTGGGAACTACAACCTTCTATTAGGCACATCCTTCATTATAGTATCTATCTATTCTCCATAAGTTATCCTAAGAAGAACCCGATCATGTATCTCTTTTTAGATTACCTTTTAATGATTTGTTTTTTTATATAGAACAAATTTAATTTCTCATCTTAATATTTTAACTCTCCTAACACTATTCGGTGGGAGCTCTTCAATTTAACGATAGTCCACAATAGGTGTCATCTAGCTATTGGTGAGACCATATCGATAATGTATGGGGATAATTTCATCTATCTATATTTTGTTAGATCAAATTAAAGGTGATACCATTTGGAGATGTGCAATGCTGATGAATATTTTGTCCCAGTTTAGATCAATTAGAGTTGTGTCCACATATGGAAATTCATTGTCTTCAGAATTTTGTGACAGTGTGATGCTATTCATGGCTGAATCCAAAGAGAATTATTCCTTTAACCACAAGATGTCGTTTACCATGGGTAACTCTTCCTTTTGTATGGCATAATCCCCTTTTTTCTTCTTGATGTCTAGTTTTGAATCACATTTTATCATCAGGTGATTGACTTGTAACTGATGTTTTGGATCTAGAGCTATCATGAGAGCCTGATATTCTACATCATTATTCCTAAACCCTTAAAATATTAATAAAGAGTATGGTAGGACTGCCTTTAGTAGACATATTATCATGTTTTTCATCCCCACTTCTGGAGTATGGGTCCTACAATCCTCTTCCAAGTCAGTCTTCAGAATGAACCATCAAAATAAATCTCCCATATCTGGGGGAATCATGAACAGAGAAAACCACATCATCTAGTATTTCCACATCTAATTAATTCAATTATATTTAGGGTTTCTCTACTATAAAATTTTCTAACTCTTAGCCTTTGATAGATGTTTATGGAAAGAAATGAAATTCAAACTACTACAGGATGACTGCATGACGTTATATTTTTTTTCCAACATAGTAAATATGAGAATGTATTTTATTAAGATTCTATGAGATTTCAAATGGACTCGTGATGATGCACATAGTTATTCTTTTTTGTGTTGTAAGGATTTTATCCAGAAAACCCTTTTTCATATTCGAATAATGATTCTGAAAATTTATCATGGTTCGATAGAGGTAATAGTGGTTGTTTTCATTGGATAAATCATTAATTTTTAAAAGCGAGGTACCCGATTGTAACACCTTGAGATTTTATAAGAAATATTGTTTTTAATTTATTTGATATCTTATGTTGTACGCTACCCCAAGAATAGATTTTCCTATTTAAGACACCGTATTATCATTCAGTATACACAACACTATACTTGGATTTTGTTACACACAATTTCATGTTCTTTTGATAGAATTCATTTCATGCAAATCTGAGTATAGATTTATTTCAATTTATAAAAGTACTATATTTTGATTTTTTTATATTCAATGGCGAAGTAGGTTTTCACTAAGTGCAACAATGACATGGCTTTTATTACATGCAAGAGAGACCTTCCTCCATATCTTTTGTTGTTCTTAATATGTAGTTTCACCAAAAAAATGACATGTTTTTAAAATATTATTATTTAATGGGACATAAAATATCTATTATGAATAGTATTCACCAATTTTTTAATTTTATATAATATTAAAATTCATTTTATGTGTTTTCTAGACATAATATAAGTACAAATTCTATTTTTCAAATGAAAGAATTATTTTTCAAAAAGAAGTTGTGTTGCCTTTTGATGGAACACCCATTTTAAATCTAATTTTAACATTTTTATAAATTATATTTTTAAAAAATAATCTTCTTCTTTGGAAGAGGGATAAATTTTCTTACTTTGGATGAATTTTTGGTAATTTTTATAAAAATTCATATTTTAATGAATTGTTAAAAATATTGCATTTTAATTCAAAATTTCATTTTCACATAATTTATCTATATAGTTATATTATATTTTAAATCATTTTAAAGCTTAATAGGATTATTTTTTTACCATTTAATCCATTTTTTTCTGTTGGAATTAATTTCACATTTAAACTGAACATAAACACAAGACAATATTTTGATAAGTTTTTACTTCTTAAAAACCTAATTTTTCGTTTTTGACAATGGGAATAAAATTTAAATTAATTTCTACCAATTATGAATTTTGTATTATGAAAATTGTATTCTATATTTCAATTCAATTGGTCCACATTTTTTTAATAATTTACTTGTATTTTTTTGATATTATTAATAATAACTTCGGTAGTTTTTATTGAACATGGTTAAACGTAAATCAGATAAATTAGTTTAAAAAATAATATGATTAGGAGAATAAAAGGATCCTAAAACATTATAAAATCCTACTAGATGAATAAAATTATACCGTTAAAATATTATGTTTGAAAAATAGTCATTTAAGGGCCCCATGGAAATGAAAATGTCATTGATATTAATAAAACTAATGAAAGTGAAGAAATTCCAAACTCACATTTCTTATTAGTATAATAATTTTAATATATGGATAACCAGGTGATTTTATTGAACATAAATTGTCCAGGGAAATATAAAATAATTATCTACATCATGGTAATTTAATATTAATTTTTAGAAAATTAATAATTACCTTAAAGTCCTATACTTTGATGATGTAAAAAATAATTAATTAATGAGAAATCAATACTTTTTATTAAAATAATAATAGCAATCAAAAAGTATAAAAAAATGAAAAAATAATATTTTTCGAGTATATCTAGATGATAATAATAAATGTGCTAAGAAAGTGACAATTTAGAGCTTTATAGAAGAGATAATTACATTTATTTTATTTTATTTAATGTGATGTTAATGCTGTCACATTCATACTTTAATAAGTATAACATTTTAAATGTTGTCTTTTCCAGAAGATAAATTCAACTAAAAATATTATTTTTAACTCTAATAAATTTATGTTCATAATAGTGTTTTATTTAAAAATTTTATAGTAAAAATATGTACATAAAATAATTACCGAATATCAATGTAGTGATTATTTTAATAATGGAGATATCAAATAAATGTTACTAAAATTATTAAAATAAATATAATTTGAGATAATTAATTTGTCCAATGAATTTTATAGATGACCTTCACCCATTATGAATATAATTAAATATTTGGTTAGAGGATAACACATTATATTGATATTTTGAAAAATCCATGAATTGAATAGTGTCAAAATTGACCCAATTGATATTTTGTTAAAATAATTTTTATAAAATTAATAACAAATAATAAAACAAATTAAAAAATATATAATAATTATTGTATAATATAAAATTTTCTAAATTATTCATTTATGATATTATTGAAATCAAATAATTAAATATTTCAAACTTTTAATATTGAAACATTTGTTATCTTAATTAAAATTAAATATAATAACTAATTTTTAATTATAATTATAATATTTAAATTTATATTAAAACTATTCTAAATCTTATTGGTTGATGATATTTCAATTTTAACTTATCTTATCTTCGAATATATCTCATTTTTTAGTATTTGGATTTATTTTCAAATTATTATAAATTGATAGTTTCAAAATTACCAAAAGTGTTTCTAACTCCAGTTATAAAGGGCATCACATACCTCATTTATCCAAAACTCATTAAGCCTTAATGATCGTATATAAACTTCTCATTTCTATTCTATGCTTCCCTAGAAGAATCATAGAGGTCCAGGTCGTCTTCCATAACTAATTCTAGTGTTCTAAGAGGAGATTTAGAGGCGGAACATTGAAGAAGTGGTAATATCATTTCCATATTCTTTCACACTTTTTCTTATTCGATGACCACCTCATGAGGTTTTTCATTATAATGTAAGAAACCTAGTATTAATTATATAATAATAGGTAGTTATGATTATTAAAAAACCATATACCCCCTTCTTCCCATCCTATGAAAAATTAAATCTTCACGTGTGGGTACGTACGACTTATCATGGTTAAAATACCTTTAAGATTTATTTTAATATTTCATTGAATTTGGAGAAAATAATTTTTTTTTATTAAGAAAGGATATTCTCTCAAGAATTATTTTCAGGTGTTTTTTCAAAATTATTTTCCATCTTGCATAATGATATTTAAATAAAAGAATGATTTTATCATATTACTAATATGATATGATTTGGTCAATGATGGAATGATATTTGATATGGATTATGTTATGATAGGATGATGTTGAAGAAACCCACTTTATCTCTTGGGTTATGCAATGATGAATGCTTTATGTTTGTTAGGCACATGTAAAAATGATTTCATTATAATGTGTGTGTGACCTATATCTCCCAAGAATGAATTGGTTAATTATTTATATATAATTTCATAGAAATTTATAGAGAATAAATTAAATATGGTTCAGTAATACAGGGCTAGAACAACATGTATATCATGTTCAGTAATATATGGTTGGAATGACATGTAAACCTGGTTCGGTATTGGACTTTTTCCACTATAATGGTCTTGGAAGCAATGAATTGGATACTATAGAAATAATATTATGTTCTTATTTATTTTTCGCAATCCCATGTTTCATACCAATTAAATTTTATCATGGTTAAAATTCCTTTAAGATTTATGTCATACGCACTGCCAATATTTATTTCATGACTCACGATTTTTATATTCATAATTTGTGTTCTTGTTGTCACATTCTTATGTTTATGTTTTGATTGATGTTATTCACATTTACCCTTACTAATAATTTGATAACACCCTTTTTATTTTTTCTTTTCCCCATGATATAAAGAAATCTTTTAAGTTGGAAAACTAAAGGGGGTGATATTTATGGGAGATGTTGAAGATCTTTCACCAAGTCTGAATATTATGTTCAAAGTTTCTAAAAACATTATAATAAAATGTTATTTGGGCATATGTTTGTGTAATGTATTAATTATTCCACAAAAAAAATGTAATTTCCAAGTACATCAATCTTGGGTCATTAGTGTTGGTACCAGACCGAAGGATTAGTCACCATTTAGAAACTAGTATTTGAAACATTTAGTGAGATCCCTAGAGATATTTCTATGGTATTTCGATGGATTTCCATAAGGTTAAGTCTATCTATAGTTTACAGTCCTAGAGTTATGGTTATGATCATGAATAACCTAGGATCAAACCTATATTTTTTGAGATTTAACATACTAAAACTTGATTATATTGGGTTCCCAGTATTATATTCACCTCTCAAACTATTCATTATGGTTTTAGAAAATGTTTGGAAACAGGAGGATTCATGTTAATGAATAATATGATTGACAATAGAATGATATTATTCATGACTATCCAAATGAAATGAGAGTTGGAAGGAGAAAAAATGCTATTATACCTAAAAAGTGATCTCATAATATGACAAATAATATCAACTTTGGGGAGTTTCTTGACCATGAAAATAAGATAAAGGTGTTTTATGGAGATTATAGAGGAAGGAAAGTTCAATTTTCCTCATGTAAATTATATGGGAAGAGGTATCAAGGAGATTAATTTAAAGGAACTGGATGATGATTTGGGTGTGTAAAAGGACACAAATCCAGTAATATCAAATGAAATGTTCAAGTTAACAAAATGGTCTAGGATAATGGTATTGCTATAAAATCAGCAATCGTTAAATTATTTTAATGTGTAATGTACGAGCATTATGAAAATTGATTCCATAACGGAAAATTTAATGAAGGCAATTAACATGGTCATATGAGTAGAGATTATATTGACGATGATGATGATATTACAAATTATATATGAGATGAAGGAATTGTTGAGTAAAAAAATGATTAAGATTATTAATGGTGTTATGTGATAATGGAATGATTAAATGATTATTAGGAATAGTGTTTCATAAGTAATTTTGGTATAATTGAATAATGAAACATATAAGGATTTTTACACAATTTTTCCCATAAATATTTTATAGTATATGTTGAATGATATTAGTAACCCAAAAATTTAATTGAAATATAACAAAGGGATAAAGTGATAATGAGATGTTAGATAGTATTAATGACCTCATGAATGATATAAGGAAAAAGTGATAGCATGGTTTGAGTATATAGAATTTTTTGTATTTGCTGTGTGAAGAGAGATAATTTTTATATAATAAATTATTTCACTAATGTTATATGGTAAGTCAAGTTATTATCTTTCTTTATGATAATAAATGATTAAGTTATTCACATGTTTAGAATATGAAAACATAGAACTACCTTATTAGATATGTGAGATAAATGCTAAGTGGATTTACATCATCTATTTCTAAAGATTTTTATTTCCTTTTTTTGGAAGGATTTAAAGGTTATCCATTTATGGATAGTAGGATTTATACTATGGTTTATGATTGTTATATCAATATATTATCTCACTATATGTAGAATCATGCATCATTGATAAACTGTGATAAACATTTTGTTGAGATAGATATAATAAACTATGATTATAATTATGGATCACATGATCTACTAACACATCAAGATTGAAAAATTCAACTTAATTTCTTTAAATAATAGATTATGTGGAAATTGTTAAAGTTACAAAAAATAGTGAGATAGTATGAAAATCAATTATGTATTTATTCTCATGAAAAAGTATTTAACTTTAAGGAAATGATCATGAAAACCAAAAAATTTGTCATAGTTCCTTCTTATCTGATGAATAACACGGTCCCATAAATCATAAATTATTTATGGGTTTCGTGTTGTTAACTTTCTCCAAAACTTTGAATCTATCAGTATTCATCAGAAAATTATGGATAGAGTTTTATCTTCTATATCCATGTTTTAACATCAAGCCTATGTTATCCTATGTAGAAACATAGAGATGATTTTCTTTGGGTAACCGTTATGTTTCTTACATTAATTTTTAAAATTATATTTCAGTATTCATTTTTGTGATGAGGTTTTCTATGAATGTAACATTCATGTAGTTATCCTTTTATAACCCCGGAGAATTTCAAGGGAAAATTTCTTTTAAGAGAGGTATAATGTAACACCCTTATATTTTATGAGATAGATTCTGTATAATTTCTTGGATTTATTGTCTTTTATGATAAACTAATATTATCTTGAGCTATATGAAACACCATAATATATTGAATTATACGCAACACTAGACTTGGCTTGTGTTCCACACAATTTCACGTTTGTTTGATGAAATTCATTTCACACAACACTGAGTATAGATTATGTTCAATGTTTAAAAGAAATATGTTTTTATTTGTTTATTCACAATATCAAAGAAAGATTAAACTAAATGAAATAATGACATGTCTTGAATTACACGAAATGGCGATCTTCCTTGATAGCTTTTGTTGTATGCAATTCCAAGTTTCACTAAAAATGATATATTATTAAAATATTATTATTTAATGGGATATAAACTATCCATTATGAATATTATTTACCACACCATTAATTTTATATAAAATTATTCATCTTATGTATTTTATATACATTATATAATAAAAATTCATGTTTTCAGATAATAGAATATTTTTTAAAAAAATGCAATTTTTCTGCATTTTGGTGGAGAACCCATTTTAAATATAGTTTTTAACAAATTATACAATTTTAGTTGATAAAATAAACTTCTTCTTTAGAAGAGGGACATAAAAAATTTCAAATGTTTATTTATTGGTATTTCTCAGAGACAATTTATATCTTAATAAATAAATAAAAATACTACATTTTAATTCAAAACTATATTTTCATCTAATTTATTTCTATAGTTAGTCTATATTTTTATTTAATTTTAATTTATAATTGAATTATTTTATTATCATTTAATCCAATTTTGGTCCTTGTATGTAATTTCACATTTAAACTGGACATAAACACATGAAGAATCTTTTCAAAAGTGTTTACTTCTTAAAAACCCACTTTTAGAGATATGTTCCTGAAACTATGTTTTCAAAATATAGTTTCCAAGGTTTCAACTAAACATTCTTTGATACCAAATGTAATGAACCTAAACCTATTATCATAGAGTCTTTGCAATACATTAATATATTGGCATAAGAAAAAATTAATCAAATCCCAATGTACTGAATAGTTTTGTCGTCTTGATAAACTAGATACATACTTTTAATCCATATTACATTTTGAAACATATAATACCAAAATATTTTCATTATTTCTTCCATTAGTTTACGTTTGTGTTACCCTGAATATCAGTCATAACATACTTCTGAGAATCATGGGAAAAAAGAAACATATTAAATGGGTGAGATGAAATGCTTAGTAAGGGTATGCGTATTGTGGAATCTATGAGTAAAAATGGCATAAAAAATATGGCATGGTAAGTAGCAGATACAAACTAAATTTAAATAATCCAATGAGCTATGAAGCATAACCAAGGATTTTATAACTAATCCAATAATCACATGGAATAATTAAAATGATGGAATACATAATTTTGGACATCTCCAGTATAAATATCGATCCTATAGTTAACTACTAAAAAGATCTATCCTCACCAAAGATTAATTTTTTGGGTATAAACTCATCTAATTTGTGTCAAGATCTATCCTCTTGAAAAATTAAAACTCCTTAGAAAAAATGAAATTGTTAGCCTCCAAAATATTTAATATCATGATACATAATGATGAATTTAGTGGCTATATTGGGACTCTATCATCACATACTAAGTCACACTCATTCTACATATGAAAAAGGTGAAACAAAAACAACATAATCATTTATATTTAAAAACTCTCATATTAAATGTGAATCCATCATCCCAAAACCATGAATAGTATCAAAATAGAACATGCACAATCAGAATAATAATAAAAAAATATATTAAATATGGTAAAAGATATAATATTAAATCCTCCTCAATTAATAATAATATTGAATAGTAGTTTTTTACATAGATGAAAATACTAAAAAAATCACGAAGATTATTTTTTAGATAAATACCCTTTTACTTGAAAATAATTTATTTAAAATGCCTCATAATTATAAATGAAAAATAATTATTTTTAATGAACCTTATTAAATTATAATGTAACAATCTAAACATTAAGGCATCAGGATTGTGGAAAATACCTCTCATGTCGAACAAGTTAAAAAAATATTCCTTGCATGGAAAAATTCACAAGTTATGTGTCTAGAAAATAAACAAAAAAGATTCCTTTCAAATGATTTTAGAAAATGTAAAACATTAGTAAAAATACATAGACAAGAAAACGGATAATGGTATATTTTTTAATTTTTATTAGGAAACATGTAAACAGAAGAAAAATGGTTTATAGTGGATGCTTAAACATAAAAAATCCCAACTAATAATGAGATTTTAGAATAAGCCTTACATTGCACATTTCATGAATTAAAATTTATTTATCCTCATGTATTCTAGTTAAAACCAGTTTATTACATTATAATAGAACCATATCTATATTAATGATATCATATATGATCTTATTATATCATTTTGTTAATTATATTTCATTATTACTATTTTGTTCAGGTGTTAATTGCTACATTTTCTTATCCATGATATTTCTTGTAAGAAATGATTCTTATGAACAAGATATGTATCATTCATATACATAATGATGTTAAGTCCATATATATTATTTTTTATAATTATATACATTCATAGAATTATTTTTTAATTGTTATTGAGGAAAATGAATATAATCTTGTCTTAAATTCTGTCTGTCGTAAAAAAGTACGAGGGATGGTATCATTTCATTAATGATGAAAGTGTAAGGAATTAGATGGTATTATAATTACAATTAATAAATATCAAGTCATTTTTTTTATTTATATCCATTATACCCATAATTATACTCATCCAAACAAAGATGGGATGAAAAAATTACACCATAGTGTGGATGTGATAATTCATACATATGCACGCACTATGCATTTATTTTTTGTAGTATTAATAAAATATTGAATATTGTTGTCCCATATTCATTATAAAATCATACAATATATTTGATACATGATTTATTACATTATAATTTATACAACACATAAATATGATGTATTAAAATAAACTAACTTGGATAATCAAGTAAAAATTAATATCTCTTCTTCAATGAACTTCTATAAGAACTCTTCATAAGGAATCTAGGGTTGTATTTTTTGGAAGAAAAAACATTAATAACTTCTAAAAGGATGTTTAGAAGCTAAACTGAAATTAATTGCTCAATATAGAAGGCCCAATGTGGTGTGGGGTAGTGAGGGTGGTGGTGCTCTTTTATAATGAGGTGAAGGGAACATTTAAAAACTCTAAAATATTAAAATAACATAAGGTTATTTTAGGTTCAAAGACATAAAAATGACCTATAAATATACGTTTTAATAAATCATTGACCGTATATCGTACCCATGGAAATTAATTAATTTTTATGACTTATAAAAAATTTAATATAATATTAATTTAATAAAATACCATTATTGTTAAATTTGGTACTATTCATTTATTTTATACATTAAATATATCAAGAAATAGTGTGATTTCAAATCAATTTAAATCAATCATCTATAATGTATATTATTGTTCTATAAAATTCATTAGAAACATTAACTCATCAAATATATTTCAAAATTAACAATATTAAAATAAATTATTTTCTTTATCTGTTAATTAATTAAATGTTGTTTAAGTATTGAATAAGATTTTAAGGTAATTATATAACATCTCAAAAATAAAAATAAATTTTGATAATTAGAGTGATTTTTTCAGGATCTAAATAGAAATTTATTTTCATTCATATCATTTTTTCCTATGTGGGCACATAAAATATATTAAGTACAATGAGAGTGAAATTTTTTAAACTATCATTGACTTAAATAATATATAATTTTTCATAAGGGGAATGTGTCCATTAAACAACTCCAATTAAATATTAAGGTGAAAAATGTAGAATAATATTCATCCAAAAAATTTTGGACAATTTTTTTTAATTTTTTTAATCCATTTCTTTTTTGTTTTAACCCTTATTTAACCCCTTTAACTCTTACTGTGATATCATGTATTTTACAAATTAAGGGTTAATATAATAAATATAAAATTTGAAAAAAACTAAATGAGTTATTTATATTATTTTTAAACATATCCAAATTATTTCCCCAAATTTAAAATTTTATCTATTTTATATCATTTAATAAATTATTATTTGTTTTGAAATATCAATAATGTATACTTTGAAAAAATAAATTATTTTATCCTATTCAAAAATAAAAAAACAATATAAAATCAAAAAAAAGTATTCTAAATCTATCACATGCATTTCAAAGTGATCAATATATTTTTTTATTACACTAAATCTCTCCAATATAATTTATTTTATTATTTTAAATAACATTTATTTTATTCACCCATAAATTAATCAATTACTGCATTATCGTTGTATCAAAATTTAATTTAATTATTTAATTCCAAAAAATTATAAATAAATTACCATGATGTATGGAAAAATTTATATATATAAATAATATTTTTAATCTAACATATATTTTATATTACCCCATATTAATAATATTTATCTTGTCAAAAACAAAAGTGTGACAAAATTGACTTTCTTTTCATTATTAAATAATAATTGTAATAATTTCATAAAATTGCATTAAAATTCTATAATGGTGTCCCAATTATGAGTTTAGTCATCACACACTCATCAAATGACATTAGTAGAATTTTATCATAATTTTATAATAGTTATGATATTAATTTTACCCTTAATTACATGATATACCTTTAATCGTGTTAAAAAAATATTACTAAATTTATTATTCATATTCTCAAAAATAAATAAACATAGTAAAATAATTTAAACCCATAGATTATAAACATTTAAACCATTTTTCATTTTTTTAAACATCCAAATTTCTTAAATTAATTTGAAATTAATCTTGTTGATGGGTTAAAAAATAGGTTTACTTTTTAGACATGCAAAAGATTGAAACATTTTTTATCTGAATTCAATGAAAAAATAAAGCCAATAAAAAAATGTGTTAAATGTTAAAACATATTTCAATAATTTATAACAATTTTAAAATTTAATTTAACAATACAAATTATTTCCATGAAAAAAGTTTTTTTCAATAATTTTTTTACATTTTTCAATATTCATTAAAAGTATAATATTATCTGAAAAATACAATAAATTGATCCAATGAAAATTTAAATATTATTATTTAAACTAATAAGTTTATTTTTTCATATAATTTACATAATAATTTCAAAATAAAGATTTAAAATAGGCGCCATAATAAAAGGTTGTAAAACCTCTTTTATAAAAATATTGTTTTTATGTGTAATATTTGGTTTTTTCATATATTTTGTTTATCTAATCTACTGGATTAATAAAAAAATAATTTCATTGAATATATAACATATATATTTCATTACTTTCATTCACTAATATTAATTAATTTCCTTCTTGGGAATAAAATGACATTTCCAGCATAAAAATAGTTTTTTATAAACACATTACATATATATTCGTTACTTCCTATACTAATTTATAACTAATTTATAAGTAAGTAATTCTAGAATATATTTTCATTTGTTAATTAAAATTATTCATAACCTCCATCTTAATTGATACTGATATTATATTTAAAAATAATGTTTTAATAATAAATTGATGTTTGGTAAAACTCGACCATTTGTGTAACACAAGCCAACTCATTATTGTATGTAGTGTAATATTAACATGGTGTTTCATATAAATAATTCTATAAAAAAAATTAATTTTTTTCAAAAATTAAAATATTTTAAATTCTTGGGGCGTTGAGGACCAATCTTTTTCTAAGAGACCTTAGCAGTGGTAACCTCTACTTCAAACTCCTAAGGGATTAGAAAACTCTATATGATTTCTTTCCTGATGGAATCATGGATTGAAAGCTTTTCCAATATCAAGGATAACAATATTAGGGTGTCATACTTTTGTATTAAAGGTCTTCACTTACTGGGGGTGAGTAATCTGATTCATAGGATCTTTTGGGGATGTAGTATTTGATATTGACGGATTGACCCTTAAAACTAGAGTTAGTGGTGCTCTTATATTTTGTGGGTGGTGTCGGGTCGGTCTTCTTGCCTACTGAGGGTGACATGACACATTTACACTACCCAATTGATATTATATATTGATAGGTCTAGGAAAACTTTTGGCAGGTGCAGGGGGTTTTCATCTCCATTTGGACTCATCGAAGGGATATTCCGCATGTTCCTGCAACATTGATAGCCCGAGTAGGGGTGTATCTAGAATTATGGTTCCTATCACAGTTACATCTTTACCAGTATCCTCAGCTCCATCTGCATCTTCCTCTATCTCCCCAATCTTAGAAGGGTAACTTGTGTTCATAGTAAAAATCATTTTTAGAGAAGGGATACATTAAGTGGATGAAAATAATGGAAATGAAGTTCAAATATTCATCTGATGAAGAATTTTATTGATGAATGTTTCTGGTGATTCAATTTGGACGGGCAGTTCTCGTTGTTTCTTATGTGAGGGAAAAATGTATAATAGTGTCAAATGAAACATTGAACTTGATGATGTTTCATACTCATTTTCTTCCTTCCCACCATTATGGTCAGAAATATTTTTTATAATGATGGATTTTGGAGATTTTTGTGGTTGGTTATGTCGACTATAGCGTAGCAGAATTTTTTAAGGAAATAATTTATTGTTTCAATTGTGATAATTGAATAAAATGAGTTTTTATATATCAATTTTATTAATAAATCCATAAAACATATGATATATTCTTTAAAAAAATTATATAAGCTCACCTCCTTCCTCAGGGGTATTAGTGGAAGTATATAGAACCTGATATAGTTGCATTCCAAAAGTTACCTTCCTAAAATCAAAAAGTTTATGTTAGATTCCTTTAAAGACCTATCATTCCTTATTTTTGTTCCCCAATGTTCTATAAAAGGGTAAATAATCTCTATTGTCATCAAGAACTACCTGTTTAGGATATTATTGGTTCTAGTAGGCGAAGAAAATAATTATTCATAGAGGCTCTAAAAGAGCTACATACTTGATCATCTCAGAATGATTAAACATGGTTCCTTCAATCCTTGAATTTATATCGGTTTTTTCCCCTATTTTTTCTTATCAAGGTGGGGTTTTTATTCCCAAGGTGTTCTCTATCATATGTTGTAGGTTTTAGAGTTAGAGTAGGCAAAAATTCTTTCTTATGTGGGATGGATGCTGCCTCTACCATTCCTACTCTTTTCCCCAGTGCAGGTGGAGTAATCTAGGACTTATGTATGTTACTCTATATGGAATCATAAATTATTTTGGAAATGAGAGAGATATTTTGAGACCCACCTATATATTTGATTGGGATGAATGGAGTTTTCCTATCTTTTCCAAGGTTTCCAATGTAGAGAGTGATCAAGTCTTCTTGTGGAAGTGGTAGGATCAGTTGGTGGGTCATCCCATTCCATGAGGAAGAAAAATATGAGGCTCCCTAATTTTATCTCTATTTTGACTCTGTCATTAGTAGAAGGAAATATTGATATTCATCCATGAATGGGTCTAAGAAAAATGATGGTACATGAACCATGTTTGGAATATGTCCTCACCTTCCTTTAATCTCCAGAATAAATCCTATTGTTGAGGTATACCTATGAAAAGTGTACGTTGAGGATCTTGTCAGGGGGAATATTCAATTAGAATTCTACATTAGAGAAACAATTATTTGGGTCACCTCAACTCTATTATTTCATTCTCATTATAAGAGAATCTATCATCTAACATAGGGATCTTTACCACATCATGTGTAGGATGAATATTGCATGCATAATTGTCATTATTCATGTTAGATATTAACCGTGGAGGTACTATGACGTTGATCGAGGGTGTACCGATGTTTTGTGAAATTATCAAGATATGTGTACACACACCTTGGTCATTTATCTTAGTATAGAATGTATTCAAGATGGATCCATCGTCTCTTAGGTCCTCTTCATTTTAATTATTTCTTATATCATCTATTGGGTTTACATCCACAATTTTTATCAATTCATAACGCATTATAGGCATTGTATAGGGTTTAAAATGATAGGAGGGTTGTTTGTGATCATTGTTGGACCTCTATCTTCCTTTTTTCGTATCCTCTTCAAGAATATTGAAGAATGATGAATCAAAGGGAACCCATGTGTAGCCTTGTCATATGACTCCCTTATGTGGGAAATTGGTCATGAGACTAGATAGACTGGGATACATAACACTTTTCTTACTCCCTAAATAGGAAAAACTGATTTCTATGGAGGGGGGGGGGGGTTGGAAAAAAATACCCATAGCTTTGTGGGTTAAGTTTTCTCTTGTTTTATTATTTTTTTCCTCAGTCCGTGTTTTTCATCCATAGGGGTATTTTTCATTAAAAATTCTCTTAACCCTATTGGGTGAGGATGATCCTCCACTAAGGCAGATACTCCTAATCTCAACACCTTCATTGTCTCATGTGTCCTTGTTTGAGAATGATCTGTACAAGATAATGAGTCTTCATGTGATCTTAATTATTATGAAAAAATTAAAAGCGGTTGATGATTGAATTCCATTACGTGATAAGCCTGATTTATGTTCTTAGTTTCCTAGTTCATGAGTTTTTGACTGCTTTCTCTCATCGGGTCTGACACTTTTGAGACTTATTCAAGGTTAATTTTAGTTATTGTTCATACTTTCCTAAATAGTAATTTTTCTTAATAGCCACATTGGTGTAATGAAATTATTTGATTTCATTTCCAATAGGTTCTTATGAATGATGTGTGGGGTGAAATGAAAATATCCATGTTCCCCCCAACCTCGTATGTGAACACTATGTGGGGCGTCAATAATTAGATGATGAAAATCATGTAATGAATTGATCCATACCAATTGTATACCTTACCACCACTTATCTGATTGTGGTTGTCGCACATATGGGAGGGCTTCTAGGTCAAATCGATTATTAATATCTCTCAATATTTTAACATATCCCACATACCCATTATTATCCAATATTTTTTCATTCAAGTGGTGATGATATTTCCATAGATTTAGATAGTTTTCTTGAATGAATTATTATAATAATTCTATTTGAATGTCAAATTGGAAAGTGGATGGGATTGAAATAAAAATGGGTATATCTACTCGGGCCAATTGTCTTCTCACAAGAGACATATCCTTATTCTCTTCTACCGGAGACTCTTATATTTGATCATCCCAAGATGAGTGTTTTTTTTGGAATTTTTGAAACAAATAGAGGGGATAATGGAGTTATACTTTGTATGGGATTTCTATAGATTTTGTTTAGAGTAAGATTATTTTCTCGAGCTATTTCTCACAAAGAAAAAATTTCTCTTTTCATCGATAGATTATCTAGAATGTGTGGCCCAATCATTCCAAGAACATCACTATAGGACATATCTCTTGAATTTTTCATGAAATATGGATTTCCATATTTTTAAAAGGAAATGTTACTGAGGGGATGACCTCTATAGAGATTTAAATCAATGAGAGGAGTACCATCATAACTCAATGTATGACTGTAGGGAAAATTTTTAAAGCATATACCATGGGGAGGACTTTTAGGGTGGATGAATGAAAGGGGAAATCATTCTTGTTTTTTTTTTGATATTCTCTCCATGAGGTGGTATGCAATGAAAATCATCCAGAGATAATCTCTCTTAATCAATTTTATTACTCCTGTAATGAAATTGTTCATAGTAGATACTCTAGGGAGGAAATATATATATAGTTTAAATTATATTATGGGGAAAACATTCAAAAAATTTATTGCTGCATCCATAATTTGGTAATGAATTGGTTGGATCTGGAGCCACCACACATATATGTTTGATTTCCTCTAAAGCTGCAGCTTCCAACAGAGTACGGTTATGAGTCTACTCTTCTCTTTTTCTTTCCCTTTTGTGTGATTTATTTTTAAGGGATCTATTGAAATAAATAGATGTTTATTTATGTGATATTTTCCCTTCATATATAAGTATATGCTCAAGTATCTCTCTCCTTGCTACTTGGATTTTTTAGTAATCATCGAAAATTATAGAATGGATATATGCCTACCTTAGAGTGGCCTCCAAAATGAATTGGTGTCTCCATAGTGAAACATATATTTTTTCCAAATATTATTGTCCATTTAACACAAAATATTACCAATGACCCTCTTGAATAATAGTATGGATCCATTTCTTCTTCTATGTGACTAGTCCATTGTGTAGATGAGTCATCCCACATTAGGAGGTGGTTTTGTGGGACCGACTTCTACCTATTTCAATGAACATGATTGCATATTATAAAGTCTATAAGATATGATTTGGGATTTATATGTGACCCTACATTATGTAAATGTCATGATGAGATATATCCTTGGTTAGAATAGGAATATATTCCCATTCTGGTATAGAAGTAAAAATATATTCTTACTCAAATCATTTATTTTTCGCCATTAAGGATAGTCATCCTATGTATTGTAGAAGGACTGGTTGTCCCTTGATTCGTAATACGAATATGCCATATTCTTTCTACAATTTCTATCATATTTTTTGAGTGGCCTCGATGTGTAGCAATAATTATTTTAATCTAATTATAATTAGTTTTTTTATTTTTACCTATGGTTTTGATGTTCATTAGTAGATATATACATTTATCTGTAGTTTTCTGATTTATTTTCTTGGTGGTCATGAGGTATACAAATAGGAATTTGCATCTACTCATAATTTTCAACCATATTTAGAAGAAAACATTCTTGTTAATTAGAAGGTATATGCTTCGGTTGATAATTATCCACTGAATTTTCCTTGCGGTATTGATTTGAATGATAACAAATATGTTCCGTATGGTATTTTCCCTCGTATAAGGCTGAGGCGATTGATAAGAGTGATAACAGATATAAATTTTCTCATACGGTGCTATTATATATACATGGTCGGATTTTTCATTAGGAATTAATATGATTTCCTATTCTTGATTGTCTGAACACCACCTTTTATGGGATAACATGGTGACCTAGGTCCATTGGACTTTGGATGGGGCCCACTGGGTAGTATCCTCATCATGATGAGAATGCTGGGGCACTCATCATTTACGAAATAAATTGTTGATATGTGTCATTATGTGGGACCCATATGACATTGGGATTAAATTGTTGGTGAAAACATTATCTTCCTCCCTAAGGTAAGGGAGGAACTCATTATCATGTTTCATGGGTAGGCTTCTGAAACATGTTTAGATAGTTATTGGTGTTGTTTATTTCTAGACCATTGACAACTACTGGGTGGACGTTTGGTAGGGTTTCATGGAATATAGGGCTTATTGACCTAAAAATATATTTTGGAGAGTGCCATTCTAGTGGTAATATTGGGCCAATTTATTTGATAGCAATAATTAAAGAGGTTGGGTGGGAGAATGATACCTCTGTTTAGTAGAGGAAATGGCCTGTGAAGTGGCTGATGCTTGTGTTCGCAAAAGATGGAGATATTTTATTGAATTTAAGAGTATTATGGTGGAATGTTCTTATAAGATGTGTGAAAAATAAAGATATAAAAACCTCATAAAAGTATCATATAATGACCACAAATATAATTAATGGTATTGTCTATGCCTATTCCATTTTGGATGGAATAGGGGCTTGACTTCGGGAAACAACCACACATTGGTTATGGATTCACACCAGGTTCACCATTTTGTTTCTAATGATGGTTTTATGCCCTAGGAATTTGATTTCATAGGGTAAAATAATGTTCGATCATTCAAATTATGTGTAACCTTTCTGAACAGTTTCCAATGGATTTTTTTCATAGAGCCAGTTACACCCAAAAACTCACATACCCCTAATGACATATGAGCCTAATTTCCAATGGTAGGATTTTTCTAGGTGATAGAGAAAAATTTTTCAATAAAATTTACATTTAATTTTCATTTTTAAACCTACAAAAGTGTTTCTTTATGTTTAATTACTTCATTTTTTTGATACCGGTGTTATTTTGAGTTGTACAGTAAAAATGGCCCATTTCAGATTTTAACTGTTTTACATTATTTCTACATTTTGGCCACATAATTTTCTACACTAATCAAAATTTAAAAATTATTTCTTTCCCAGATGCGACACATATAGGGATTCATTTCATCCTAGTGGACCAAAAGAATAATCGGCCATATGTAATCTCAAAAAAATCTCACTAGTTGGAAAAAGGAAACTGTCACAGATCTTCCGAGTTTTGGTGTGGGGTAAAATGGTCTTTCTTGGTTGGCCCAATTACTCTAATATTAAGTAGGTGGACGCACAAGATTTTTTTTTAACAATTTAATTGAAGTATAGGACGCTCTAATTGGCCATTTAAATGGTCATTATAGCATCCTAATTCGTAGGTTTGCGATTCGGAGTGGCTGACTAGACAGAATAAATGGTCAGAGTAAAACGAGAATAACTCTCGGAATACTTGTCCAAATATGCTGATATGTTTAATAGAAACAACAAAGATAATTATGAACAACATTTAAGAAGGGTTCATTGTGTGAATATTTCATTTAATGCGGATACATTGTGTCAACATCAGAAAGACAAATTCTGGCTATATAAAGTGGAGAGCTCCTTCCTCTCAAGACATCTCTCATTCTATCCTATTCTATCTGGGACACCAAGGAGGAGAACCTTTTGGATTTCTCCCATTTATTTAATTTCTTTTACATTGATTTGTAATGCCTTTTTCTTCCCCATTCATCTTGATTACCCTTATAATTATGGGGTAAACATTTCGAGTGATTGTGGAAGGGTTGGTTTTATATTTTGCAATGCTTGAGTTCTTGGGTGAAATTGAATGAAATTTCATTCTTTCTCAAAGTTGTTTTCAATTTAATATAGTGGATTTTATTATCAAGTGAGATTGTTCTTGAATTTTACTTTGTTATTGATGTTTTCCATGGTAAAATAATCATTATCTCCCTCTACTGATTTCTAGTTTATATACGATGGAATAGACCAAGGATTAGGGGTGAAGTACTCGATGATCGTCAGTATGTGTAAAATGAGTAGTGAATGTTCTTGATTGTTTGGGATAAACAGGACCAGATTTAGTATTTACCATTTCAATTGAGGATATTTAATACAAATATTTTGCACATGAGAGAACAGTTGACCAAACTGAGATCTTGGTAAGGTTTTAACTCACCATCACAATTTCACCAAGGAAGAGAGATGAAACAATTGTGAAAACTCACGTTAGTCATATTAAAAGAAAATTATTTAATTGAATTAAAGTAGGATAGAATTAAAATTTAAAAACTAACCCCAACCTGATCACCCTTTTAATATCATTGTTTTTCTAAAATTTGAATTTGAATTTCCATTCAATAATTTTCTTATCAAACACAACATTTTTACCTCATATCAAAGTGAAATGCTATTTTGTGTGCACTCCTATTCGAGAGACATCCTAGGTCCACTAAATTACTACATTTTAACTTAGGAAATAATTTTTTTCCACTCCCTATGATAGACATGTATCACACTTGGCGTCGTTGTCGGGGAGGCAGTGCAAAAAAAACTATTTACAAAATTGAATGACCTGCAACTCAATAGAACCATTAATTGAATTTGATATCAAAAATCAATGAACATTAACCAAACTAAGAAAAAAATCAACTAGAAATATTTGAAGAAATAGATCTCTCGGATTCAAGTGAAACTCTTAATGTTCACTCTGAACATGAAATCATGGCTAGAAATCCCAACCAAACCTAGCGTGATCTCTGTGCACCTCAATTTTCCATTCAAAATAACCAACTAATTAAACCCACTGAACCAATTGATTTTGAATTATGTGTCAACATGATTCATGTGATCCCAAATATTCATGGTCTTATAGGGGAAGATCCAAATCATCATATTCAAGAAATCATTTACACTTGCTTAAGCTTCTAGCCAATAAGAGCACCCGAAGACAAAATTCAGCGGAGGGAATTCCCCTTCTCACTCAAAGAAGAGGCTAACAAATATTTGTAAAATCCACATCCAGGGGAGATAATTGATTGGGGAGACCTAAATAGGTGTTTCATGCAAATATTTTTTCCCACATCTAGGAGCACAACCATCAAGAAAGAGATTTACATTATACAATAATCAACTGGAGAAACCCTCTACGAGTTCTGGGAGTGTTTCAAGAAGATATGTTCCCGATTCCCACATCAAGAAGTGGAGGAACCCCAATTCCATGTTTTATTCTACCAAGTAATTATGGATAATGATCAAAATCATCTAGATTCCTTATATGGGGTTTCTGTGATTGAAAAGTTTCCTGCAGATATCAGAGTAATAATTGAGAAGATTTCTCAAAACTCACAACATTTTGGAATAAGAGGGTTAGGAATTAGATGAATCCATGAGGTGAGAACATTTGATTCAATAGAATTAATGAGAAGCGAGATAGGAGAACATACTAGGTTAGTGCGACAGATGGCTATGAAACAAGTGAAAGAAAAACAAGAACTGAATTAGGTTTGTAGTTCAAGAACTTCTAATTATCTTTGCACTGATCAGTGTCCATAAGTACATGGAACTAAATTTTGTGATGCTAGCTATCAGTAAAGGAAATTACATCCAAATCCACCACATCAGCCTCAAAACCAACCAGGATATGGATTCCAACAGACCCATGATAGACCTCATTTTCAACAGCAAGACCAGAACCCACTTCCATACCAACAGTCCTACAAACAACATTTTCATCAACAAAAACCCTTTTAGCCACCACCATTACAGTGAAAGACAGATGATAAATCGTCCACCAGTGCACAACCATCCAGTGAGAACCAACCTCTATAGTCAAATGTTGAGGGGATTAAAGAAAATGTGAATGACTTATCCAAACATTAATGAAATGTTTTGGAAATTCTAACCTAGAGTCCTAGGATGATTCGACCCCCGAACAGTTCCAAATCCTAAAGGTAATGTCAATGCAATCCTAACAATAAGTGGATAAAATTCTCACCTCCATATAACCTTGAACTTGAAACAGTACCACCTATTTTGAGGGAGAATAATGTTAAAAATTCCTAAAATATTGTGAAAATAAACCAAGAAGGAGAAAGGGAAAAATAGGAAGAGGTTGTTAGGCCACAAAATAAGAGAAAATAAAATCCACTGCAATGTAAAAAAAGGGATAAGAAAGACTGACCCCCACCATTTCAAAAAAGATGATGGAATCAACGAAATTTCATGAAGAAACACTTCAAAAAGTAATTCTAGAGACTTTTCAAAATGTGGAAATCAATATTGTCATACTTGAAGATGTCAAAAAATTTCCAAGATATGCAATATTTTTGAAGGATATTTTCACCAAAAATAGAATACTTCATGAGAATGAAAGAATCAACTTTGGGAAAAGTGTCTCAACCCTTATCGCACAGTAGATTCAAACCAAATTTCATGATCCACAGACGTTTTCTATTACATGTACCATTGGTTCATTAAATTTATCTAACACTTTGTGTGATCTAGGTGCCTCAATTAATGTATTTCTAGACTCTGTTTACAATTATTTATAGATGGGAGACTTAAATCTCACAAGAGTGGTGGTAGATCTTGCAAACAAATACATTGGTTTCCCAGCTAGAGTTCTAGAAGATCTCATGGTGAAAGTAAAATATCTCTTATTCCCAACTGAATTTATGTGCTAAATATGGAAGAAGATAAGAACATGTCACACACACCCATAATTTTTGGGAGACCATTCTTGAAGATAGCTAAAACCATCATCAATGTCCATGAAAGTACACTCACCATGGAATTTGGAGATAACATTGTCCAATTAAATATTTTTTAATCCCTGAGGTGCCCATCGGATGATCACTCCATATTTTCATTCTCCCATTAAGTTAGTGTTGAACCCTTTGATGAATCAAGTATGTGCCATGAATTATTGGACTTAAGAGATAGTTTTTCCATTAATGAACATGTGAATTCCCAAAACAAAAAAGATTATGATTTAATATTGTAAGAAGATGTAAAATCTGATTTCATTGATGATTTTTTGATTGATGAGGAATATGATATTGTTTCTTGTCTACAGGAGGTCCACCATTTGGATGTGGGTAATGTCAAATTAATTTTATCCCTTGAATATCCCACGGAACATGAATTAAAACCACTCCCCATTGATTTGAAATATGTGTTCCTTATGGATGGAGAGAAATTACGAGTGATAATGGAAAATAATCTGTCTAAAACCCAAGAAAAATATTTTATTGAGATTTTGAGAGAGAATGTCCAGGAAAGAGGGTGGAGTTTAGGTGATATTCTAGGAATAAACCCAAAAATATACTCACATATAATTTTCTTGAGGGATATTACAAACCTATAAGACAACCCCAAATGAGGCTAAATACTACCATTATGGTGGTTGTGAATAAAGAAATCGTGAAGCTCTTGGAATCTGGGATCATATATCCCATTTCAAATTCATAGTGGGTTAGCCCTATTCATGTTGTTCCTAAAAAAACTGGCATCACCACTGTAGGGAATGAAATGAATGAGTTAATCCCTATGAGAATTCAAAACAGTTGGGGAGAATGCATTGATTTTAAGAAATTAAACTAGGTCACTCAGTAAGATCATTTCCCCACCCCTTTATTGACTATATGTTAGAGTGACTAGTAGAGAGAACTCATTATTGCTTTTTGGATGGATTTTCAGTTTACTTCCAGGTACCCATTTCTCCAGAGGATCAAGAGAAGAGGAAATTTACATGTTCCTTTGGTACTTTTGAATATAAACGATTTCCATTTAGATTATTTAATTATATAGGTGCATTTCATAGTTTCATGGTGAGCATATTGTTTTTATCACATTGAAAATTGATTTCATGTTTTCTTAGATGATTTCAATGTTTTAAAGAATCTTTTGATCATTGTTTGAGAAATATAGAAAATGTTTTGAAAACCTACATTCGAAAAAAATCATATTTCAAATTTTGAAAAGTTTCATTTCATAGTTAAAATAGGACTTGTAATTAGTCATGTCATTTACAAAAATGGAATTGAAGTGGATAAGTCAAAAATTAAAGTTATAAATTCATTTCCTTACCCATCTTCTGTGAAACATTTTAGATCATTATTAGGACATGTAAGATTCAATATGAGGTTTATCAAATATTTTAGTAATATTTATCTCCATATATTAAGATTAATTATGAAATATGATGATATTGATTTTAATGGTGTATATAGAGAATAATTTGATGAGTTGAAGAAGAGACTGATTTCACCACCGATCATGCAACCGCCAAATTAAGATAAACCATTTGAGTTACTCTGTGATGAATCTAACCAAGAAGTAGGAGAAGTCCTTTCTCAATGAATTGAGGGTAGAACCTAGGTCATTTAATATGAATCAAGAACCTTATATGTGGCCCAATTAAAATAAAAAACTATAGAAAAAGAGTTCTTAGCAGTTGTTTTTTCTTTAGAAAGATTTAGATCATATCTTCTTGGAAGTAAACTCAATGTGTTTTCTGATCATGTAGCTCTGAGGTACTTGATGATGAATGATGATGCTAAACTATGGTTAGTGAGATTGATGATACTAATTTGGATGTTTAATATTAAAATCAAGGATAAGAATGGATCTCAGAACCAAGTGGTTGTTCACTTTAGTAGACTGCCAAAAAACACTAAAATTGAAATTCTTGAAAGACACCCATTGAATGATCAAATTATAGGATAGCAGTTATACTTGATTGATAGAGAAGTTCCTCGGTATACTGACATGGTCAATTTTCTGGTAACATCTCAGGTCCCATCTCATTTCAATTCTCACCAAATTCAAAAACTGAAATCGGAGTATAGGTATTACTCTTGGGATGATCCATTCCTTTGGTTGATTTGAAATGATCAAGTAATAAGAAGATTTTTATTTGGGAGTGACATTAAATCTGCCTTTGATTTTGTTCACACTTTAGCTTTTGGAGGCCTCTTTCGACCTCAAAGGAAAACAAGGAAGGTTTTAGAATCTAGATTTATTGTCCCACATTTTTTAAAGATGCTCATGATATTTGAAAAATATGTGAAAAATGTTAGTTTTCAGGAAATATTTAAAAGAAACAAGAAATGCCTCAAAAGCCACAAATTTTTGTGACATTTTTGATGTTTGGGGGATAGATTTTATGGGACCCTTCATGATATAATTCAAAAATTATTATTTCTTTCTTGTAGTTGTTTATGTTTCTAAATGGTTGGAAGCAAAATCCACAAGGAATAATGATTCTAATGTTGTTTGTGATTTTGTCAGTTCTAACATATTTTGTGGGGTTGGAGTGCCTGAAGCAATCATCAGTGATCAGGGGACTCACTTATGTAATAGAATAATGGATAATTTTATGAATAAGTATGGGGAACATTATAAAACATCAACTCCCTATCATCTACAGACAAATGGGAAGAGCTAGAGTTTCCAACTTGGAAATCAAAGGAATTTTGGAAAAGATTGTTAATACAAACAGGAAGGATTGGATCCAAAGGTTGGAATATACCTTATGAGCTTACATGATACCCTACAAAACCCTGATTGGAATGAGTCCATATAGGATTATTTATGGGAAAAGATTCCACCTACCTATGGAATTGGAGCATAAGGAATATTAAGCTATGGGGAAAATGAATTTGAACCTTGAATGTTCAGGGAAGGAAAGATAATTGATGTTTCAAGAGATGGATGAAATATTAAGGAAATCATTTGAAAATTCTAGGATTTACATAGAATGAACCAGAGTAGCCCATGACAAGCTGATATGACCTAAAAACTTCAATCCTAGATACTAAGTGTTGTTATTTAACTCAAGACTAAAGATAATGCAAGATTATGAGGGATATAGATAAGGATCCATTCCATGTGAATGGGAATAGGTTGAAGAACTTCCTTGGGACCATGCCATGAGATCCAGTGAAGGTGATCACACTCCTCCAACCTGTTTATCAATAAAATCCATTAGGTTGTACCTCTCTATTACACATTCTTTCTTGATGTGATTCATGTTAAAATAGTCTTACATTTTAAATACATTTGAATACACTGAAGACACGGTATCATTTATGTATGGTGGAGAGAACCTTTTCATTTTAGGATTTTTATTCGTTGTTTGGTTTTCTATTTTTACAAAAAAAAAATTCCAGATATTTTTTTTTTTATTTTTAAAATGTATTTTTTTTTCAAAAAATTTGAGGTAAAATGATTATAATTTCTATTTTTTAAACCCATTTCAATGATTGAACTAATCTATTCCATGAAACGGATTATAAATGAATTCTGAAATGACCTTTATTTGAGTTCAAATCTTTTGGAATTTATTGAAAAGTACTCTAATTTTTAAATCCCCTGATACATATCACTATCTCTATTTTTTAAATCACTTTCCTATAAGGATTATTTACCATTATTTTCATATTATTTACATTTACCTAATTTTTTGAGAGAACCAGAACCTGCATACTTTAACTAGAATTTGATTTATTTCTGTCAAAATTTGAGGGTTTGAGGCACTTTCATTTTAAATGATTGAGGAATTTATTTGGTTTTAAGCCCCCTTTTGAAAGTAATACTTTTCATTATGGCATAGCTTATACATTAATAATTTTATCCCTTAGAATCCCTGAACAACCTATTAGGTTAGCTACATTACAAGCCAATTTTCCCTATCCAACCTGGTCTTGAAGTAAAATTGCATGATCCAGTTGAACTTAAGTGTGGGGGAAGATGTATTGCGGTGTAATAACTCATTTTATGACACTTTGAGTCGAATAAAAAATGACATAGAGCTGATTTTTCAACTGAGGATTTCATTTTGTAAAAATTTATGCCTTTTCTGAAGCTTTCATGATAAAAGAATTTGTTCCTTTTTGGAGCATCCAATGTAAAAAGAACGTTGTGCCTATCTAGATATTTTTAGAAAAACAATGTTTGAGAAGAAATTTCTTCTTGTAAAATGATAAATGGAATGAAAATTCCTTGAGTTCTCATAATGATGAAACTGATTTTCTACAAAGGGGAAGATAAGGAGAACATTCTTTAGTGAAAATTAGAATCATTCAATTTTGCTTCAAAAAGAGTCAAGTGCTCTATTTATGGACTCCAAAATTTTAACATCTAAATCCTACCAACTGAAAGCCACATAAAAACCCTAAAATGTCCTCATGATAAAAATATATCCTTGACTCACATCAGGTGGGGATGTAGGAATTTATCACTCCCACGGCGGCTCATGTGTGAGTTTGGATGAGAAAAGCCTTGTTGAACATTTAAATTTGTAAAATGAGAGAAAATTAATGTGAGGTAGGTGTTTTGTGTGAATGGGATAAGAAATGAAGTTGAAATATATATTATATAATCTAAAATAGATAACTTGAAATCATTTTTTTTGATGAGGCATGATATTTTTTTGTTTCTAAGTATGGTTGTGGTAGATCTCATTGATATGTGTTATGGATTCAATTTGAATTGATATTGATTTTACTTTTCCAGGAATCCAAGTTCTAAGTGTAGGGGAATTGATAGATAAAATATTTTCAATTAAATTTACATTAATATTTTTAGTTTTAAACCAAAAAAAGTGTTTCATTAAGATGAATTGTGGAATTTTTATGATACTGGTGTTATTTTGATCTGAATAGTAAAAATGTCCCATTTTAGATTTCTAACAGTTTTAAATTATTTCTATATTTTGGTAATAAATTTGCTAAAGTAATCCAAATTGAAAAATAACCTTTTTTCTAGATATAGGGGTTAATTTCATCATTTTGGACAAAAATCTAAATCAACCATATGTAATCTCATGAAAATTTCACAAGTTGGACCAAGAAAATTGTTTACAGATCTACTGAGTTTTGACGTGGGGTCCATAGGTCATTCATGGTGGGCCCAAATGCTCAAAAATTCGGGGGGTGGACGCCAAAAACTATTCCAAACAACATAAATAAAGGAAAAGACGTGATAATTGTCCTTTTAAGGGGTCATTAATTCATCATATTCTGGAGGTTTACTATTTGGATATTTTTACTGGATAGAATAAATGGTTACAGTAAAATTAGAATAAATCTTGGAATACTTGTCCAAATCAACTGATATTTTGAGGGGATACACCCAACATAATTCTGAGCAACATTAAAGAAGGGTGAAACATGTGAATATGTCATTTAATGGGGATAAAACGCATCAACATTTAGGAGACAAATTCAAGCTATAAAATAAGGAGAGATCCTCCCTCTCAAGGAATCTCTCATTTGATCCCATTCCTTTTGGGACACCAAGAAGGAGACCTTTTCTGATTTCTCTCTTTTATTTCTATTATTTTCAATATATTTGTAATTAATTCTTCATCCCCATTCTTCTTGATTACCCATACCATGGTGGGGTAAACATTTTGAGAGATTGGGGAAGGGTATTTTTTTTCTATTTTGTAATGCCTGAGTTCTTGGATGAAGTTGAATGAAATTTCAATCTTATTAAAAGTTGTTTTCAATTTCATATAGAGGATTTTATTATAAAATGCTATTTTTCATGAATTTTAATCCCATCATTGAATTTTACCTTGGTAAGATAATCATTATCTCCCTCCACTGATTTCTGGTTCATATACGATGGAATAGACTAGGGATTAGTGGTGAAGTACTCAACGATCGTCAGTACGTGTAAAAGAAGTTGTGACTGTTATTGATTTTTTGGGATAAATAAGACCTAATAATGTATTTCCCATTTCAATTGAGGATATTCGGTACAACTATTTTTTACAGGGAAGGATAGTTGACCAAACTGAGATCTTGGTAAGGTTTTCTGTCACTATCAAAATTTCACCATGGAAATGAGATGAAACGATTATGAAAAATCACTTTTATCAACTTAGAAGAATAGGTTTCAATTTAATTGAACAAGGATATAATTAAAATTAGTTAACTTACCCCGACTCGATCACATTTTTAATGTCATAGTTTCTCAATTATTTTAATTTTAACTTTCATTCAATCATTTTCTTATCAAACACACATTTTTTTACCTCGTTTAAAGGTGACAAATTGTTTTGTGTGCACTCCTCTTTTAGAGACATCCTTGGTCAACCACATTACTTCATTTGAACTTAGGAAATAATTGTTTTTTCATTCCCTATGACAGGCATACATTACTGGGGAACTTGTCTAATGGAACATAAAAACTCACATTGGTCGATATGATTAGAATTTAGGCTCATCACACCCTATTGGGGAGATTTCCAATTTTAGGACTCTCTAATAGATTTAAAACCTATTATTGAATATTTTATTCATTCCCATGTATGTATAATGTGGATAACCCTAAGGTAAAGATTAATTATGAACATTCATGGGTCAGGAATCATTTTCATGTTTTAGAGGTTCTATATTTATTGCGATACCTATATTCGTCTAGTGAATTCCATTAATGGTACCCTTTTACAGACAAATTTGAGATTCTTTTGAAATTCATTTATACAATAATAGTTTTAGTCCATGTGGTGAGGTACTATAGAGTTAGATTTCATCCAAAGATAGGGAAGGTTTTTTGATGTGAGGATAAAACCTACATAATGGGCTACCAAAATATCCACATGAAATGAATAAAAACCTATTTTGTTCAGCGACACTTAGTAGGGAACATCACCTTTTATGTTCATGGGATGAGGATTGAACCATGTAGTTTTAAAACATGTGGTAAGGATGTAATGAACTATGTATTGATAGAATACTTATTTTAAATTTCTATTAATAATTATTAATAAGATATTAACTTTAGTATAAAGGAACACTATGTATGATAGAAAACCCAAAAAACAACAACAGGTTTCTCTGAAATAATACATTGCACACAACATCGAGTTATACTGATAAATAATACAGTATAAATATTATTATTTTAAATAGTAGTTAATGCCCCTCCATTGGGATAGTGGGAATGAATAGTATTAAATGAATTTTATTGTATGGTTTAAAAATGATTACGTAATGATTCATTTGTTACCAAATTTATTGGAAATGGAAATAAAAACCCAATTTAATATAAATGATGTTTTTTATGAAAAACTATTTAAATGAGAATAATTATGTTTATAAAATCATACCAATCACTCTAATTTTTATTTACTGAAATATATATGTTATATAATTAATTTAATTTTGTAAATTAATCTTACTTGTTTTATAGACATTATATAATAACAAATTCAGTTTTTCAAATAAGTGAAGAATTTTTGTAAAAATGTAGGTTTATATCCTTTTGATGGAAAACCCTATTTAAATATAGTTTTTGTCAGTTTCATATGTTCTAATTGAAAAAGTAAACTACTTCTACAGAATAATAACAAAAAAAATTACTTTTAATGAAATTTTAGTATTTTTTTGAAAAAAAATCATACTTTTATCAATAGTAAAAAATATTTCCTTTTAATTCAAAATTGTTTTTTCATCTAATTTATTTATATAGTAATATTATATTTTTAGTTGGTTTTAAAGTTTAAATGAAATATATTTTTATCATTTAATATAATTTTCGTCATTGTAATTAATTTAACTTTTAAATTGGACGTTAGCACATATCAATCTTGTGATAGTTATTACTTCTTAAAAACCCACCTTTTGGTTTTGACAATAGGAATTAATTTAAAATTCATTACTATAAATTATGTGTTTTGAATTTGAAAAAATGGACTCCATATTTTTAATCATAATTTATTAATTGTGTGAATATGTGGCTTTTATTTTTGGATATTATAAATTGTAACTTCATTAATAATTTTTTTACAATTTTTAAAGTGTAAATCTGGCAAATAAGGGTAAAAAATAATATTATAATAATATTGAACTACCATAACACATATAATAATCCCATTTTATGAGATATGTTCAAACCATGGGAATACTTGGGTCGATTTTGGGACCCTATGGTGAGACATGGGTGTGAAAATAACATTTCAGAAGAATTAATTTAAAGTAAAGAGAAATATAACAAAAAATGTATCTTTTACTAAATTGTTTTTACAGGGTTATATACTATAAATAGTCATTTGAGATATAAAATTATTTCCTATATAATTATATTTATTTATTATTTATAGTTATTAAATAAATAAATGTAATTATGACACAATGGTGATGTAGTGATTGCTTTATTAAAAAAGGATTCAAATAAATGATATTGTAAATAATAAAATAAATGTAATTCGAATATTTTGATTCCATAAAATATTTTTATAGATGATAAAGACATATCATATTTGATTTAATGTATTTTGTTTTAAGTATTCAGGTTTTAATGAATTTGAAAAAAAGTCATGTATGAATTGTGTCAAAAATTGACAAAATTAATAACATAAAACATAACATAGTTTATTAAATGCTATTAAATCCCAAAAAAATATAATATTCATAATGTTTTTTAATATATGTCAAAAGAAGTCATAAATATGTTTTTGTGGGTATTTTGACATGATATGTTATTTACATTAACCCAAAATGTGTAAATAACATGTTATCACAGTAAGATTAAAAAGGGTAAAATAAGGGCTAAACCAAAATGATAAGGATAAAAAATAGATAAATCATGTAAAAAAATATTTTATGGTGTATATTAGAACCATAATCACATTATATTAAAAATTAATAAGTTTTGGACCTTTTTTAATCAAAATTTAATTTTTAAAAATTTAATATTTCAAGACCATCCTAAAGTGCCCCTCTCTCCTCTTATAAAAGGCCACGACCTATACCCACTTACTAACACCTATCAAGACCATTGGGTGGCCCAAAATCTACTCATATAATATCAAAATATCCATACCATTCACCACGAAACATTAATTTAGGCATATGGAAATTCATGACAGCATTTTGGCTCAAATCAAAAGGAGTTGCACGTTTTAGAGGTAGTGTCATCTATGAAGTTCCTTTCTATTATTTTACTTCATAACTCACTATTCTCTTCTTATACTATGATTACATGAAAAAAAAATTATACCCTATATAATAGTATGTTTTTATGATACGTTTTTATCTACACGTGCACATACCTCCATCTATTGATATGAAAATATTGTTTATGTATACGGCGAACTACTGCCTCATGAAACGATGATTGTTCAATTTTCCCGTACCACATCTCATGGTGTACATTATGATGGTGATTTATTTATATGTGATATATATTATATTTATATTATCTCTATATTTCTATAATTTTTATTTACATCATATTTTAATTCTTTCCATAATATGTCAATATGATAATATCATTTGGGGAAGTGCGGATTACCACCCCTTGCAAATGATTTGACTCATTCGTACCCTACATGGAACATATAAAACATGGAATTAGTGAACATTTTTAATTTATATAAAATATAATATTATACTGGAATTATAATATACATATGTATCATTTAGTTTTCATTCCATTAAATATGAAAAATAATGGAATGTAGCATTCAGGCGTATGTAAGGCTTACCGTCTCCATGAACGTTGCATTTCATTTCATATATCCAAATGTTATGGACTATTATAAATACATATATATTGGATCAAAAAACATATATAATGGATATATATGATATATAAATCATGAATAAAATTCTATGGATGGGGGACTTTTGACTACGTGGAAAATTTACATCAAAATAAGTTCATTTTAAACTGAAGTACCAAATATCAAGAAAACTACCAATATAAAGTTAAAAAATTTTGAAATTTTTATAACATCATGATAAGTAATTTAGAATTAAAAATATAATTCAAAATATTTCTTAAGAAACTAGAAATTAAACAAAGTATATTATTCGGGAATATAAAGAATAAAGGATACAAGTCAGACTTGTGGTAAGGGACTTCATCTCAATCTCCATTCGTTGGGGAATAATTTGATGTTATACAACACCATATTTTATAATGAATATAAATATACCATTTTTATTTTAATTTAATTCAATGGTTTTCAAAATGAATCTTCGCATACAAATTTTTTTAGTAAACAACAAATGGAATGCTACTTTTTTACGTACGCTGCGATAATGATCATCCCATCGCCACAAGATTTATTTGATATTTGGCTTCCTTAACAAGAAATAATGTTTTTAAAAGTAATATAAATACCATATACCCTTTTTCCGTATATTTATATAGAAAATGGTTTTGATAAATCATTGATTATGTCAATATTATAAATGATATATTATGATTTCAATGTGGAAATGGTATCTTTACTTTAGGCTTGTTTTGTGTGTTATGATTAAGTTACGGTTCATGAGAATTGTTTACGTATGCTAGTGGTTCCTTGATAAACCGAGGGATGGAGAGTCTGGGATTGCTCTCCAATTCCTTGGTTAACATGACAAAGGTAAACCTTAATATTTCTCTTAAGAGATTTAGGGAATATTTCATGATGGGTATTACAAATGTAACCATGAAGGTTACTCCCTATGTAGTTGTGAATGCTATAATGTAAGTATATAATGGATTCCACAAGATCCCTTTATGATTTATGATTTATATTTTTTATTTATAAATCATATGATTACATGAGATATGTAAAATAGATTATGTTTTATGGTTGAAAAGTATGATTTCATTGATTTAATTGTATTGATAGACTAATGTTTTATTTACTTATTTTATAACCCTTACTGAGATTTTTAGGCTCGTCCCATGTTTTTTAAATGTTTTTAACAACATACAAGGAAGGGTAATAGAAAGTAATAATTCAATAAAATATTTATTGATAATACAATTATTTCTTTATTTAAGGAGTTTTCTTGTTGTGGAAAATGATTGGATAGAGTTGAAGTGTCTACTTTGTAATATTTGAGATGTAATGTAATAGTTATGGCCTAATTATATAAAATTATTACCCTGAAAAGAACCTCAATTTAGAATTATTTACATAACTCAAGATTATTTAATATTTAAGGCTTGGGACATATTGGTAGTATCAGAGGAAAGATTTATACTACTTTAGATATTATGATTTTTCGTTAAACACATTGTTAATATCTACATCTGTTATTTCAGTTAAATCATTCTTTTATAAATTTTTCAGTTCAAGGATATTTAGTTACAAATTAATTGAGAGGGATATGATACAACATTCCTATATTTCCCTAATGACATGCTTTCAATAATTATTGAAATATCAGGTTCTGATGATTGTGAAGCTTTTTCTAAAAGAAAACTCACTTGCAAGAAGTTGTTTGAAATATCAAACACCTCCACTAAACCTAGATACCATCATGGATCATGGGTTGTATTCAATGAAATTATATTTTCTCCATATTCTCATATTTTCATGAATGGTTAATATTATCAGGTAATTTTCAAATATTTTACCTTATCATAAGATTTTGAAGCATATTATGATTTTGAAAATATTTCTGAATAAGGAGACCATTGCACGACCTATTTATATTTGATTTTAAAATATTGTCCTTCTTCACATACATATGGTATTTTAAAATGACCATTTCTTGAATGTTTCAACTCAAACTTGGTCTGAGTGTTTTATAAAATTAATGTTTTAATTAGTTCTTTTCAAATAATATGATAAAAGAATAATTTATAAATAAAATTCTGTGAACACCCATATGACCCATGTTTTACAAGGTTTATTTGGATAAAAGAAGCAAATGATTATGGAGGATATCTAAACCATTGTTTCAATGGATGAGCCTTCTATTTACATTAATAATATATTGAAAAAAACTGGTGGACACCCTGATCAAGGTACGATGTTCCTTCGTTGGGAATAGTGTTATTTTATCATATAGAGGTGGAAAAAATGTCAATATCTATAAGACTTCATGAATTAAAATTTTATGGTGATTATGAGTTGGGATAAAAATGAGAGTTATAGGAAAAAAATTAAAAATATAACATGTTTGGTTTATTTTTATGATTTATAAAAAAGACGACTAGAAATATTTTTGACAACCCATCACGTTTTGAAAGGATGTCGGAATCGAACCCACAATTAAAAGTTGACAAGGGAACATCACATACCACTAGCTGACATGAAGTCCCTGGTTAGTATGACTTATTTTTTTAGTTAAATGATTCAATTGATCAATATTAAATTGATTATAGGAACTTATGCTTTATGAATTGGATACCATTAGAATAGGAAATTGATTTGGTGATTAAGTTATAAAGTTCATTTTGGAAGCCATTTTCTATTTTTGGAACCCTGTATTCCAAATGAAAAAACATACTATGGGATTTTCTTTGTGGATTAATTATTGAATATTATTTTGGAAGAATATATGTTTTTATTGTGTACATATGGAAATTTGGGTAATTTATGGAAATGACTATCCTTTTATAGAGAACATGTGATTAGGATAATTACATTTCTGTAAGAGGATTTAAGAGTTTTCGATGTTATTTGGAGATAAATGTTAATATTTATCATGGAAGACTATGTGATAAAATCCTTTTGAATATTGGGTTTCAATAAGAGTTTTTATTATTTTGAATAATTTTAAGGACAAAAATGTATTGAATGGTGTTTGTTTATCATTATGTATTGTTTTTTGAGTTTTTGATATTAAGAGTAGTATTTAATTTTATAAAGTATTATAAAATTTTGAATTATCTGATCTTGTACTAACCATTTTGGTTTTCATTAATGTCCAAAGATAGGGGAAATATATAGTTCATATTTTTTGGATTATTTGATTTTATATAAGTTGATTAAAGCACTTTATGTATGACCATGTCATCTTGAATACTCATCATTTGGAGAAAAATGAGTTTGTGGTGGACATTTATTAATGGATGAAACTTTACGTGTCATGTAAGTATGTTTCCTTATGTTCTTAGTCATGATCATAAATTAATTCATCATATTTATTTAAATGAACATAAAACAAAAATGTTTTCCCTTTAATTTTCCTATGAGGAAATCAAAAACTGTTTAACCCATCACAAGTTTGTGGTTTTTTTATTATTAAATTTATCATAATCTTGTTTTCTATCACTCTCCATAAGCACTTGACGCTAAATTTTCTTCCATACCAATGTTTTCCAACATGAAATCCTAGTATGTGTTATCTAGGTTGACATTTCTACTTCTCTTTATTTATTTTAATTCGATAGTTTTATTGACTATTTTTCCAATGGGGGATTTTCAAGATGTTTCTCAGCCAAATTTTAAAATTGCAAGGATGCAATTTATAAAAGGGGGGAACAATGCAATGACCTAGGTATTTATAGATTTATAATTTTTTATTTCTATTAATACATATGAATAATATATTAATTTATTTTAAAGGGGATACTTTATACGACAGAGTATCCATCATGCAATAACAGGTTTCTCCGAAATCTTATGTTGTATAAAACAATTAGTAATACTGAAAAAATACAGTAATATTATTATTATTTTAAATAGTTTGTAATACTAAGAAATTGGGACGACAGGAATGAAAAGTATCAAATAAATTTTTTGGTATGGTTTACATGTTTCTAAATAATGATTCATTGGTTTCCAAATTAATTATAATTGGAAATAAAAAACAAATTAAATATAATTGATATTTTTTATGAAAACCAATTTAAATGATAATAATTAGGTTTATAAAATCATATCCATAATTATGTATTTATATTTAATGAAAAATATATGTTATATATTTAATGTAATATTTTAAATTCATCTTATATGTTTTTTATATATGATATAAGAAAAAATTAAAATTTTAAGATAACAGATGATTTTTTTCTAAAAATGCAGTTTAAATACTTTTGATGGAAAACCCTTTTTATATATAGTTGTTTTCACTTTTATATGTTATATATGAAACATTAAACTTATTAATTAGAAAAGGGATGTCAATATTTACTTTGGATAATATTTTGGTAATTGTTTTGAATAGAATTCAAATTTTTATGAATAGTGAAAAGTACTACATTTTAATTCAGAATTTCTTTTCTATCAAATTTATTTATATAGTTAGATTATATTATTTATTTTTTAATGTATAAATAAAATATATTTTTATCATTTAATATAATTTTGGTCGTTGGTAGTAATTTCACTTTGAAATTGGACATAAACACAAGCCAATATTTTGGAAGCTCTAACATCTTAAAAACTCACTTTTTCTTTTTCACAATGAAAATTAATTTTAAATTAATAAATGTTAATTTTCTGTATTTAATTTGGGGAAATTGATTCCATATAAGGAATCATAAGTAATATATTTTGGGAATATATACTTTTATTTTTGGACATTATGAATTGTGACTTCAGTAAATATTTTATTTACCATGGTTAAAGGGTAAATCTTATTAGAAAGGGTGAGAAGTATATTATAATAAATTTAAACTACACTAAAACATATCATATCATATTTCATGTGATATTTTCAACCATGGACATCATTGGGTCGATTTTGGGAACCCACAGACCCACTTGGCTGTGAAAATGACATTTTATATGAATTAATTTAATGTAAAGAGAAATATAACATAAACATGTATCTTTTACTAAATAAATTTTTATATGGTTTTATCGAATATTAATAGTCATTATAAATATAAAAATATTTTTTACATCATGGTAATTTTTTATATTTTTTAGACATTAATTAAATAAAATTAATTATGACACAATGATGATGTTTCGAATACATTATTAATAAAGGATTCAAATAAATGATATTATAAATATTTAAATAAATGTAACTTGAATATTTTGATTCCATATAATAATTTTTTGAAATATTTTTACATATTATATGCGAGTTAATAAGTTTGTTTCTAATGAATCAGGTTGTTAAGAATTTGTAAAAAAGTCAGGTATAAATAGTGTCCAAAATCGACATAATCAAAAAATTAAATAGTTTATTGACTGATATTAAATTCCTAAAAATATATGATTCTAAAAAACTATTATGATAAGTCTAAAAATTTCATAAATATTTGTTTTGGGAAGTTTTAAATGATATGGTATTTACCTTAACCAAAAATTTTTAAATAACATGTTATCATGGTAAGATTAAAAATGGTAACATAAGGGTTAAATAAAAAATATAATGATAAAAAAATAAATAAAACTTGTCTAAAAATTATTGGATGATTTATATCTGAACCATTATTATATTATCTTTGAATTGAATTATTTTTGGAACTTTTTTAATCGAAATTCAATTTATAATAAATTAATATTTCAAAACCTTCTTATAGTGCCCCTCCTGCCTCTTATAAAAGGCCACCACCTATGCCCACTTACTCACACTTCTCAAGCCCCTTTTTCATCCTACATCCTCTCAAATAATCTTTAAATCCCTCCATTCAACTTATAATCCTTAACTTTGGTAGATGAAAATTTAAGAAAGTCTTTTGGCTCAACTAAAAAGGAGTTACATGTTTTAAATGTAGTGTCTTCCCTAAAGATTCTTTAAATTATTTTACTTCTTCACTCCCTATGATCTTCTTATTATTTTATTACATAACAACACCAGTATCCTCAATATAATTGGTTTTTTATGTAAATAATTCTAACTATAATTACACACACCTCCATTTAATGGATACAAACATATTGTTTCTGCGTACGGTGAACGACTGCCACACTAAACGATGATTTTTCAATTTTCACCTACCAAATATCATGGTTGAAATTATGATAGAAAAATAATTATATGTAATATATATTATATTTATATTATCCCTGTAAATATTTAATTTTTATTTACATCATACCTTTATTATTTCCATAATTTAAAAATGTGATAATTTCATTTGATTAAGTGCGGACTACCGCCCCTTCCAAGTGATATGACCCCTTCATGCCATACATGGAACATATAAATGATTAGTTAGTGAGAATATTTAATGTATATAAAATATGTTACTATAATGTAATTTTAGTATACCTATATATCATTTGGTTTTCATTTTATTAAATTTGAAAAAGTAGTGAAAGTAGCGTTCATGCCTATGTACGGCTTACTATCTCAATGAATGGTGCAGTTCATTTATTATCTCCAAATGTTATGAATCATTATAAATACATATATATAATGGCTCTAAATACATATACACATGATATATAAGTTAAATAAATCATGAATAATATTCTGTTGATTATGGGTTTTTGACTACATGTGCAATTTACATTAAAACAATTTTATCTCCCACTCAAGTAACGAGTATCAAAAAAACTATAAATATGAACATAAGTAATTATGTAATTTTAATAAAATTATTATAATTAATATAAAATTAATAATAAATTGGAAATCGGTTTTTAAAAAAATATAAATTAACCTATGTTTATTATTTAGGAATATGAAGAATAAACGAGACAAGTTGTACTCAATATAAGGAACATCGTCTCAATCTCTTTTCATTGATTTGTATGTATTAATGGACTAATGTTTTCATTATTTATTTTATAACACTTACAAAGATTTTTATACTCATCACATGTTTTTGAAACGTTTTTTCACAAGGCATAAAAAAGGGTAAAAGAAAGAAAGAATTCTTGAAAATTTTAACCTCAAAAAGAATTCTTGTATTTTTTTAAAAGTCAGAAAAATTTATTGATAAAAAAAGAGGTTACACAAGTCTAAAGTAAGGTCTTTTGCTAACATCCCAAGAATAAAAAGGGATTAATTTAGAAGAGAGATCATCCATCCAATGTAAGTCGTTATAACTCCAAAATTGGAAATCCCATCAGCAATCCCGTTGGCTTCGCGAAAGGTTTGAGTAGCGATGAAGTTAATCCCAATAAGATAATTCAAACAGTCCATCTGGCGGGTAGTGAGAGGCCAAGAAAGGACGATGGTACCATTCCCAATGGCCTGAATGATTGTAGTGGAGTCGCTCTCTATGAAAATATTATTCCAGCTCTGTAATCTGGCAAAGGATATGTCATTGATAATTCCCATCATCTCAGCTTCCAAATCGGAAGAGGAACCGCAAGAACCATAAAAGCATCCAAGAATCTGGTCCATGAGATTTCTGATGATGGAACCACAACCCGCTGGTCCCGGGTTGCCTTTAGAGGCTCCATAAAAATTGATTTCAATCCATCCCTGAGGGGGAGGGATCCAAAACACATCAAGATTAGAGTGAGGGAGATGGTAGATCCCCTCCACCCCAACACATCTGAGGATCCCAAAGTCACGAACCGAATTGTTACATTGAGCTTTTTGGATAGAAGCCACTTCTTGAATGGCCATGAGGATTCTCATTTTTCTTGCATTAATTTTAAAAACATTATTGCAGAAAATTAATTCATTTCTACCATACCAGATAATATGAATATGTTCCGTGACCGCTATATCCAAAAGGTTCTTGATTTGATGTGAAGTAGATAACTCCAAGCAACTCTGAATCTGCATGTTGATGGTATCAAAAAGCATCAATCTGCACTCAAAAATGTCAAGAATATAATGCCAGAGAGCAGTTGCTATGTCATAGGAGAGAAAGAGATGATTAATATCCTATATATATTGGTTGCACCGAAGAAATTTAGAATAGAGAGTAATCATGAATGTTTGTAAGCAATTATCTGTGGGGATTCTTTGATGGGAAATCCTCCAGACTAAAGTAAATCTTGATGGTTATATCAAGGCTTTGTTGAATTTATTTAGATAGGGGTGATTATTTTCAACATTTTTGAAAAAGTACTTATAAAAGATTCTGGAGTTAAGAATCCCATTGTGAATAGGTTCCCAAATAAGTAAATCAATAGTATTAGAAAAATGATAATTATTGACAATTTGAGTAATATTCTTAAATAGATTGAGGTTATGCATATGGATGATCGAGTCAATTGAATCCTGAAGGTAGGAAGGGGATTAGTTGCTATCTATCAAGGAGATCAGAGGAATGAAAGTCCAGTTATCAAACCAAAATTTTATGTTGGATTACTTATTGGCCATCCATCTAGAGTTATACAGGAAATAAATGAAAGTACTTTTGATGGAGGACCATATAGAGGACCTAAGGGAGTAAGAATGATTATTTCTAAGCATTTTGAGGAAATGATCCCTGATAAAATTCATGGAGGAGGAAGTATTGTGAATAATGTTCCATGTAAGACTAGCTTGAAGAGCCTCATTGAACTTAGAGAGATTTTTGATGCCAACCACCCCCCCTTTGTCGATAGGTTTTCCGCAAGAGGTCTAGGGGATAGTCACCATCTTTCTCTCTAAAGTGCTACCTGTCCAAACAAATTTTTTAATAGCAACATTAATGAATTTTAAAAGAATTTTTGAGCATTTATATATCATCATGGAATAAAAAAGGTTAGAAACAATCATGGAGTTCACCAACAAAATTCTCCCAGCCATCAAAAGGGTCTTACCCTTCCAGGACGAAAGATGTCGAAGCGTGTGGTTAGCAATGTGAGAGAAATAATTTTATTTGGGTCTACCCCAAAATATAGGCCCACCAAGGTAAGTAAAGGGTAGAGAGCCGTCTTTGATGCCTATGATATTAGAGATGGAATGTTTTCTCCCCAGAGAAAATTCTTTACGGAAAATGATAGAAGATTTATTCCAGTTGATGTGTTGACCAGAGAATTCCTGATAGAGGAGACAGATATCTTTAAGCTTAAGAATGTTTCTTTTGTCTCCCTGGGTAAAGAGAATAATGTCATCTGCATAAAAAAGATGCAAAGGGACTTATAAATTTCTAGAGGTAGAGATAGGTTTTAGGGTCCTTTTAGAAATTTCATAGGAGATCATCCTACTCAGGTAATCTTCCTTAATGGAGAAGAGTATTGCAGAGAGAGGGTCACCCTATCTCACTCCTTTAGTGCATTTGAAATAACCTCTAGGTGAGCCATTAATGAGGATGGAGATGTAAGTAGAGTTGAATAAAGATTTGATTCTACTTATGAAGAATTCATTGAAGAAGAATTGTGAAAGAAATTTATAGATAAATCTCCATTCAATGGTATCAAAGGAATTCTCAATATCATGTTTGACAGCAACACTCCCACTTATACTCTTTTTGTTTAATAGATTACTGGATTCAGAGGCTTGACAGATGCAGTCTTGGATAGACTTGCCTTTTATGAAACCAAATTGGTTCCAAGAAACTATATTTCTACAAATGGAAGTCATTCTGTTGGAAATTAATTTCGTGGTGATTTTGACTAAAGAATTGATAAGGGAATTGGCTCTGAAGTTCTGAATCACATTAGAATTATCCATTTTGGGAACGAGAACAAGGAATTGGGAGTTAAGACCATGTGAAATAATACCTTTGGAGAAGAAAGATTTATCCATAAGACAAGCATATTCCTAAATAATATCCCAATGTTTTTGATAGAAGCCATTATTAAAACCATTCGGGTCAAGGGCACTATCACTACGGGAAAAAAGGGCATTTGCGACAGGTTATTTGCGACGGGAATAAATCCCGTCGCAAATAGTACTGTTAAAAACTTATTTGCGACGGGGTTATTTGCCGGTCGCAAATAAGTAGCCTTTTGCGACGGGACAGCTTTCCCCGTCGCAAAAGGACCGGCGCGGTTTGCGCGCCAAATTGCGGGAAACTTATTTGCGACGGGGGAATATTCCCGTCGCAAATAACCGGCGGCGGTAAAAGGTATTTGCGACGGGAATATTCCCCCGTCACAAATAGTATGTCGGCAGGTGGTTATTTGCGATGGGTCCCGTCGCAAATAACTATTTACCCGTTGACCGTAATAAATGTTGGCTAAGGTATTTGCGACGGGATACCCTTCGCAAATAATCTAACCTATAAATACCCCCATCCGTTTTTTTCATTTCATTCTCATTCTCTATCTTCTCCTTCTCTCAAAATTATATTTCTAGAGTTCAGTTTTTCTCCAGTTTAATTTTTTTCTCCGGAGCTGATATTAATGTTTTGAAGAACGATCAGAGCAGATCAATTTTCAAGGTATTTATGTTCATTTTAATTTAATATTTATTTTTAATTTTTTATTAGTTTCAATTATTCTTAATTAGTTGTAATTTAATTATGTTTACATTGTTTTATTACTTAATAAATTTAAATTATTAGTATTGTTCATAGTTAATGGTAATTAGGAATAATTAGTAATAATTTTTAATAATTAAGAATAAATATTAATAATTAGTAATAAATACCAATAATTAGGAATAATAACATTATTACATTATTAGTCTATTTTATTATTAATATTAAAATAATATAATTTTATATATACATACAATTCTCTTATCATCTGTGTGTTTACTGTCTTCACATTTATTATTTGTATGTGGAGATAGAAAACGCACAGATGAAAGGAGAATTGTATATAAATTAGAAAATTATATTATTTTAATATTAATAATAAAATATATTAATAATGTTATTATTTGTAATTATTGGTAATTATTCCTAATTATTGATAATTATTCATTTAATTACTAATAATTAGGAACAATTATCATTAATTATCAATAATTAAGAATAATTAGTAATAATTAGTAATAATTACCAATAATTAGTAATAATTAGTAATAATTATCAATAATTAGTAATAATTACCAATAATTAGTAATAATTACCAATAAGTAGTAATAATTACCAATAATTAGTAATACTTACCAATAATTTGGAATAATTACCAATAATTAACAATAATTAGTAATAATTAGTAATAATTACCAATAATTACCAATAATTAGTAATAATTAGTAATAATTACCAATAATTACCAATAATTAGTAATAATTAGTAATAATTAGTAATAATTAGGAATAATTAGTAATAATTAGGAATAATTAGTAATAATTAGGAATAATTAGTAATAATTAGTAATAATTAGTAATAATTAGTAATAATTAGTAATAATTAGTAATAATTAGTAATAATTAGTAATAATTACTAATAATTAGGAATAATTAGGAATAATTAGTAATAATTAGGAATAATTAGGAATAATTAAGAATAATTACCAATAATTACCAATAATTACCAATAATTACCAATAATTACCAATAATTACCAATAATTACCAATAATTAGTAATAATTAGCAATAATTACCAAAAATTAGGAAAAATTAGGAAAAATTAGGAAAAATTAGGAAAAATTAGGAAAAATTAGGAAAAATTAGGAATAATTACCAATAATTAGTAATAATTAGTAATAATTATCAATAATTAGTATTAATTATCAATAATTAGTATTAATTACCAATAATTAGTAATAATTACCTATAATTAGTATTAATTACCAATAATTAGTATTAATTACCAATAATTAGTAATAATTACCAATAATTACTAAGAATTAGGAATAATTACCAATAATTAGTAATAATTACCAATAATTAGTAATAATTAGTAATAATTAACAATAATTAGTAATAATTACCAATAATTAGTAATAATTAGTAATAATTAACAATAATTAGTAATAATTACCAATAATTACCAATAATTAGTAATAATTAACAATACATACCAATAATTAACAATAATTGCCAATAATTACCAATAATTGCCAATAATTACCAATAATTAGTAATAATTAACAATAATTGCCAATAATTACCAATAATTGCCAATAATTAGTAATAATTGCCAATAATTAGTAATAATTGCCAATAATTACCAATAATTGGTAATAATTACTAATAATTCCCAATAATTAGTAATAATTAATAATAAATATTAATAATTACCAATAATTAGTAATAATTATTAATAATTAGTAATAATTACTCATAATTAGTAATAATTAATAATAATTAGTAATAATTACTAATAATTAGTAATAATTACTAATAATTAGTAATAATTACTTATAATTAGTAATAATTACTAATAATTAGTAATAATTACTAATAATTAGTAATAATTAGTAATAATTACCAATAATTAACAATAATTACTAATAATTCGTAATAATTAGTAATAATTAGGAATAATTAGTATTAATTAACAATAATTAGTAATAATTACCAATAATTAGTAATAATTACCAATAATTAGTAATAATTATTATTCATTACCAATAATTAGTATTAATTACCAATAATTAGAATTAATTACCAATAATTAGTATTAATTACCAATAATTAGTAATAATTACCAATAATTAGTAATAATTAACAATATTTACCAATAATTACCAATAATTACCAATAATTCCCAATAATTACCAATAATTAGTAATAATTACCAATAATTACCAATAATTGGTATTAATTACCAATAATTGGTAATAATTACCAATAATTGGTAATAATTGCCAATAATTGGTAATAATTAGTAATAATTTCCAATAATTCGTAATAATTAGTAATAATTACCAATAAATAGTAATAATTACCAATAATCAGTAATAATTACCAATAATTAGTAATAATTACCAATAATTAGTAATAATTACCAATAATAAGTAATAATTACCAATAATTAGTAATAATTAACAATAATTAGTAATAATTACCAATAATTAGTATTAATTACCAATAATTAGTATTAATTACCAATAATTAGTATTAATTACCAATAATTAGTAATAATTACCAATAATTAGTAATAATTACCAATAATTAGTAATAATTACCAATAATTAGTAATAATTAGTAATAATTACCAATAATTAGTAATAATTAGTCATAATTACCAATAATTACCAATAATTAACAATACTTACCAATAATTACCAATAATTACCAATAATTAGTAATAATTACCAATAATTAGTAATAATTACCAATAATTAGTAATAATTACCAATAATTAGTAATAATTACCAATAATTAGTAATAATTACCAATAATTAGTAATAATTACGAATAATTAGTAATAATTACCAATAATTAGTAATAATTAGCAATAATTAGTAATAATTACCAATAATTACCAATAGTTACCAATAATTTCCAATAGTTACCAATATTTACCAATAATTACCAATATTTACCAATATTTACCAATATTTACCAATAATTAGAAATAATTACCAATAATTAGAAATAATTACCAATAATTAGAAATAATTACCAATAATTTGGAATAATTACCAATATTGACGAATAATAACATTATTACATTATTTGTATATTTTATTATTAATATTAAAATAATATAATTTTCTATATTATATACAATTATCTTTTCATCTGTGTGTTTTCTGTCTCCACATGTAATATTCGCATTCTTTTTCAAAATTATCAACCTACTCGCCAATGGAGTGGTGAAAGTGAATGCAAATATTACATGTGGAGACAGAATGTTAAACACACAGATGAAAGGAGAATTTTATATAACATAAAAAATTATGTTATTTTAATATTAATAATAAAATATACTAATAATGTAATAATGTTATTATTATATAATTAATGTTTATGAAAAAATTATATTAGTATTATTAAAATAATAAAAAATCAATATAATATTAAAATTATCAATATTTGTAACATGTTTTGCTTTATTCTCAATATAATCAATCATTACTTGAGTGTTTTTTCTAACAAATTATTCAAAAACAGTAATGCTTTTATATTTTATAGAGAAATATGGAACAATAAGGTCGTCAACAATCATTATTAGGTGACCGCATATGGATAAATCAACGTAGAAATCCAAACGGTTCTGGTTTAAATCCAGTATATGTTGAGGGTGTGGAGACTTTTTTATCATTTGCGGCATTAAATTCAGAATTTTTTTCAGAAGGTAAAATAAAATTCCCTTGAAGAAAATGTGCATTGAGAACGTTTGACACGTTTGACAAAGTGGGAGAACATCTCTTGCGTTTTGGTTTTCAACCAGATTATGTTTTTTGGTATCAACATGGTGAACGCATTTCCAGAGCAGGTGATACCAACTTGATTCCGGATCCATCCCGGTTTCAAGATTTAGTACATGATGTTGCAGGTTCATCTGTTTAACATACAGAAACTCCGGCTGATATAACTTCAAATCCTGAGTTGGCACCGTCTGAATTTTTTGAGTTGTTGAAATCTGCTGAGGATGCATTATATCCTGGATTAAAGATGAGAAAATTAGAAGCAGTTGCAAAATTTATGGCTATCAAATCAGATAACGGAATGTCAAACACCTGTTTTGACCAGATATTTTCATTGCTGAAAACACTGTTACCCGAAGGAAATGTTTTACCTGCAAATTACTATGAGAGTAAGAGGCTGGTTCGAAATTTGGGACTTACTTGTCAGAAGATTCATGCATGTTCAAATGACTGCATTTTATATTCTGGGGAAAATGAGTTGTTGGATAGTTGTCCTACATGTGGACAACTGAGATATAAAGAAGGACAACACGGGAAGTCTGGTTTGATTCCTGTAAAATAGTTGAGATATTTTCCGCATACATCCAGACTTCAGCGTTTATTCATGTCTAAGAATACAACGACAATGATGTCATGGCATAAAGAGAATATTTCAACCGATAAAAGCTTGAATCATCCAGCCGATGGTGATTCATGGAAACATTTTGATAGAGTGCATCCATCCTTTGCTTTAGAAGCTAGAAATGTTCGACTGGGCCTTTCCACTGATGGTTTCTGTCCGTTTGGATCTTATGGTAGTCAATATTCATGTTGGCCTGTTTTTTTAACTCCGTACAATTTACCTCCATGGATGTTGATGAAGGAGCCATATATCTTTTTGACTTTACTAATTCCAGGACATCCAAAGAAAAATATTGATGTTTATTTGAATCCATTGATTGATGAATTAAATTTATTGTGGAGTACTGGTGTCAGTACATATGATATTGCAACGAAACAGAATTTCATACTGAGAGAAGCATTGATGTGGACATTAACTGACTTCCTGGCTTATGGGATGTTATCTGGTTGGAGTACACATGGTCAGAAATCATGTCCTTACATTATGGGAGAGAACAAAGCATTTATGCTCATTCATGGAAAGAAACCTTGTTATTTTGACTGTCATCGTAGATTTCTTCTAGCTGATCATCCTTTTCGCAGAAACAGATCTCATTTCAGAAAAGGAACAGTTGAAAGGGATGGACCTCCAAAAATGCTATCATGTTCGGAGTTAAAATCAGTTGTATTTTCATTACCTCCCATCACTTTTGGTCCCACAATAATTCAACAGAAAATTTCTGGTTTTGGGAAAAAACACAATTGGATTAAACGTAACATATTTTGGGATTTGCCATATTGGTCTGATTTGTTGGTTTGACACATGTTAGATGTCATGCATATTGAGAAGAACTGTTTTGATAATTTGTTTCATACAGTTTTGGATACGCCAGGAAAGAGAAAAGACAATGTAAATGCACATTTAGATCTTGCCCAAATTTGCAGGCGTCCAGAATTGGAACTATTTGAGAATGTCAGAACAGAAAGGTTACTGAAACCAAAAGTAGCTTATACACGGTCTAAAGAAAACCGTTTATTATTTTGTCAGTGGATTGCAGATTTGAGACTTCTAGATGGCTGTACTTCTAATTTGGGTAGATGTGTAAAGACTGGTCATATTACTGGATTAAAAAGTCATGATTGTCATGTTATAATGGAGAGACTTCTACCCATTAGATTAAGAGGTCTGTTGAATTCTGTGATTTGGGATTCCATAACAGACATGTTTCATTTTTTTTGGGAAATTTGTGCGGCTACGACAGATTATGATGCTCTAGGAAAACTTGAAAAAGATGTTGTTGTAATTATATGTAAACTGGAAAAAATATTTCCGCCGTCTTTCTTCGACTCAATGGAACATTTGATGTTACATTTTCCATATGAAGCCAAATGTGGAGGTCCGGTACAGTTTCGATGGATGTACCCATTTGAAAGATGCATGCAAAAATTGAAAAGAAAAGTACGTAACAAAGCATCTGTTGAAGGATCTATTGCAGAAGCTTATTTGCAAGAGGAAATATCTTTTTTCTGCTCCCATTGTTTTTAATCTGAGTTTCCTTCAAAACAAAACCGAATGGGATGGAACGAGAGGAATATTGATGAAATCGACATTCAATTATCTATTTTCAACCAGTCAGAGCTTGGTTTTGGTGGAGTTTATGAACGCTGGCTTTCAGATGATGAACATCAGAGAGCTCATACGTATGTTCTTCTCAACTGTGAAGAGATGAAATCAGTTGTACTGTAAGTGTTTATATCACTTATTCTATCATTTATGTTACAGTAAATAACTTTTGTTTTTATAGGTTGTATGATAATCATATCAAGAAACAAATTCCACAAATTACAGCAGCTGCTCTCGAAGAACGTCGACTGAAAAATTTCTCTCAGTGGTTTCAAAAACTGGTAACATAAATTCTTTATCTTTTAGCAACTCATTCAATGTATAGTTTACTATATTGATAATTATTTCACAAATTTTCAGGTGTCTCGACATGCTGATAAAATTGACAAACGGCTGTGTGTATTGAGTAACCCACCTTCCAAACTTGTTAAAACTTATAATGCATATGTGGTGAATGGATTTCTATTCCACACACATGCATATGGGGAATCGAAAAAAACAATGAACAGTGGAGTTATCTTGAGAGGATCTCATCATCGAGAAAATGAAGTTGACTTTTATGGCATACTTGATGAAATCATTGAACTCTGTTATCTTGGACAACATTACATAACCATGTTCAAATATCGGTGGTTGGATATAGAGAGAGGTGTGCGTGTTCATCCGACTCATGGAATCATCGATATTAAATGTAAAAGTGTTCTCGTAGTAAATGAACCATTCTTATTGGCTCAATAGGCATATCAAGTTTATTATGCAAAGTACTGTGCAACATCAAGAGACTTGACTGATTGGTGGAGTATAATAAAAATCAAAATTCGAGACAATCAGTTTAGTCAAAGTGAATGTGCTTTCACTGATGTGCAAATAATTGAAGTTTTTCAAGAGAGTACTCAAAATCAATCTTTTTTACAAAGAGACATGAGTATTGATGACGACACCCCACATTTAAGAGTCGGTGATAATGATGATGTTAATGATGTCACATATGAATTTGAAATGGTAAGAGATGAAGCAACTGTAACTCGAATGGATATCGATGATGTTGTGGAGGAATATGAAGATGATATTGACATATATGAAGATGATGATGAAGATGAACTCTGATAGCATTCCATGGTATTTATATACAATCATAATATGTATATATGTATATATGTATATATAATAGTAATTATCAATTATTTTCTAACATTATCATTTTCTGTTTCAGATGGATGAGGCCACATTTAGTGAGTTGGCGGATGCTGACCTGACTTTCAATGCGGATGCGTTGCTGACAGATGACCCTCAGCCTGCAGGCGCTCCAGGGAGTACGCGGAGGGGGCGCGGTCTTGCACGATTGATGATTCCTGACCCCGTCCCCGAGCGACATCCACGTCTTGGGTTTGATCCACGCACACGGAGGTGTGATAACCTGTGTGATAACATGTGGATTTGACTAAGGTTTCATTAATCTATTCACATAATAAATGTTTATTATTTTTTTTCAGTTTTCCGCATATAGCAGTCGGACAGGGCAGCGCTATTTTGCGCAACTATTTCTCCAGCCGTGGACCACATGGGAGCAGATTCCCATTGATGTGCAGCAGGCCATGTTCGGCCATTGGTTGGTACGTATGTAAATAAATAATTTTTATTTGGAAAATTATTTCATTTCTAACTTAATATTTTGATTTATTTGTAGGGTTTATGGTATCCGATCGAGGATACCATGCGTGACGCCATCCACGAGGCATGGGAGGTGGCCATGCGTGATCGCCTTCGTCAGTTTTTGCACAATTTAAGAAAAGCTGCGATGAAGAAAGCAGGAGTGTCAGATTTTGAGGAGTCATATAGAGCACACCGACCAGAGTATATTTCATCCCATGTATGGGATGGATTATGTGCGCACTGGTTGAGTGGTGCCTTTCAGAGGAGATCATCGGTGGGGAGGCAGAATCGGGGGAGACAGGAGGTGACTCTTCGAGCTGGGAGTCGTTCTTTCAGTACTCATAGACAGCATCTGGTACGTACATTATTTATAAATATTTTATATAACTATAAATATTAACAGTTTATTTTTTATTCTTATAGGCTGTCGAGCACCCTGATATTACAGAGTACGACGTATATCAGAGGATGTATAGTGATCCTGCTACTGGGGAGCTCAGAGGTGATCGTCAGCATCACATCATGGTCAGTATTATTTGTTTTCAAGTTTAAAAATTAACTATATATAATATATTCACAATTTTAATTTTAAATTGCAACTATAGGAGTCATATGAGGCCGCAGCGTCACAGGCCCGACCTGAGAGTCAGGCCGAGTCATCAGATCAGACCACTGCCCGTCAGTTTGATGAGGCGGCATGGATGCAGGCCACCCAGTATGCCTTTGAGAAGGGCCGGGTAGTTGGTATCGACTCTCGACTGACTCCCGGAGATTATTATGGCAGTTCTGCGATGTCAGCGTCTAGCTCGAGAGGAGCTTGTGCGTCTTCTTCTACTACACAGTATGAGGATCAGTTGCGATCTCAGACTGCACAGATAGAGAGTCTCCGACAGGAGTAGGAGCAGATGCGTCAGCAGCATGAGGAGGAGCGTCGACGCCAGCAGCAGTTGTACGAGGAGCAGACGAGTTGGTGGCAGCAGCAGCATCAGGAGCAGATGGAGTACATGCGCCGACTCACTCATGCTTTAGGGATGGAGTTTCCTCCACCACCATCTGCAGATCCCCCATCTCCCCCCCTCCTTCAGATTAGAGTTTGTATTTATGTTATAATATTTGGGAAATCAAAATATTTTTTTTTTCTATTCTTAGTTTTTGTCTCATTATAAAATATTAATAATATTATATTTTTAAATAACAATATTAATATGAATAATAATATTATTTATATTTTATAATATTAAAATATATATATATATTAAAATTTTATAATATTATAATTTAATTATATTTTTTATAATACTTGAATTATTTTAACATTTGAATGTAAAATAATTCTATTATTTTTATATTAATTAAAATAACTTATTAATATTTTTTTTATTTATGAATTATAATTCTAATATTATTATATTAATTAAATCATTTATTAATATTCTATTATTTTTTATTTTTGAATTTTAATTCTATTATTATTATATTAATTAAAATAATTAATTATTTTTATTTGTGAATTATAATTCTATTATTATATTAATTAAAATAATTTATTAATAATTTATTTTTTTTATTTTTTTATAGTATTTGCGACGGGATACTATGCCCGTCGCAAATACTAGTATTATTAATAGTTTTTTCAATGGGACCCGTCGCAAATACCTTTTGTGACGGGTCCCGTCGCAAAAACTATTTTAAAAGTTTTTTACAAAAATACGGAATACTATTTACGACGGGGAGAATGACCGTCACAAAAAAAGGCTTTAGCGACGGGGCCGTCGCAAATAAGTGTTGTTGTGACGCCGTTTTCAGCAACGGGCTATTTGTGACGGGCCCCCGTCACAAAAAGCCATTTGCGACGGGATCCCGTCACAAATTCCCCGTCACAAATACCTGTTTTTTAGTAGTGTATCAAGATTAAGACTGAAGATAGTTTCTCAGATTTCATGATCAAAAGGGATGCTATTCAGAAGAGAGTTGTCTTCCCCAGAAAAAAGAGTGGGAATGATGTCAGGTTTAAGGTCTTTATCAATATTTTCACCATTGAGAATATTTTCAAAATAAGTGACTAAGTGATCGGAAATTCCTTCATCAGTGTTAAGAATTTGTTCCCCATTTATAAAAAAGGCTAGGGGTCTATAGGATTTTCTAACCCTTTGGAGAGCGTTATATAATTTAGCATCCATATCCCCATCATTAATCCATTTTTCTTTGAAGATTTTGTTTTTAAGATTATCCTTGAGGTTGAGTAAGGAGATTAGTTTAGAGGAAATGCTAATTTCCTGTAGAGAGTCCTAAGAAAAGTTTGAAAAAGAGTTGAAATTCTGGAGTTGGTTAAGCTCTGTTTCAAGAAGTTTGATATTATTGTCCATTTCAAAAACCTTGGTTTTGCACCAGCTTTTAAGAATTTGATTTAGAATTTTTATCTTCATCGGGCTAGAAAATGGGTCAGGCTTACCATGAATCTTATTCCAAGTGTTCTTGATGATCCTTATACATTCAGGGTCATAAGACCAAGTAGTGTTATATCTAAAAGGAGCCCTTAATTTACTCTTTTTGTAGAAAAAGGAAAGAAGGATGGGATGATGGTTAGAGGCAATCCTCACAAGGGTAATTCTAGACATATTGTCCCAATTATCAAGGGAATGAGACTTAGTAAAGTCCCTATATAGTTTACTGGATATATTTCTATTATAGTGCATTATATACCAAGTAACTTTAGCACCCAAGAGGTTATCCCCTCTGATATTGTTCATTTCAATACATGCATTAAATTCCCTAGTAGAAATAGGAGTAGGAGGAGGACCAATTTTACCACTCAAAGCTAGAATAGCATTGAAGTCACCAATAATAAACCAAGGATGGAAAATAGAATCATTGATATGGGAGAGATCATTCTAAATATCCCTTCTATTTTGATACCAATTATAGGCATAAACAAAAGTATAGAAAATATGTATGTTCTCAAAAATTTAGTCACAAGTAATGGCTTGACTCGAACAACTATAGATGTTAAGATTTTTCAATGAAGAATGAGAAAAAAACCATAAAGATTAAATAGGGGATCCATTGTTACAAGCGCCTAGGAAAGAGTATCTATGAGGGGCTTGATGTAAATGTGAGGCAAAGTTAATTTTAGGTTCAGCAATAGAAATAAGGTTTGGATTGTGAGTATTGGTGAATATTTTAAGGACGTTGAAGGTGTCAAGGATAGATATTCCTTGACAATTCCAAAACAGAATATTCATTTAGACCGTTTCTTAGTGGGGTGGTCGCCTTTTTTAGAAGTAGAGTTTCTAGACCATGGTGGAAATTCCAGATGGCGAGTCTTTTACAATATTCACATGTTTCAGTGCCATGTGGATTCAATGTGGAGTTAGATGATCTTCTCTAGAAAGCAATAATAGGGTATTACTACATAAAGGACTCCCATATGGTCCCCATGGAATAGATAAGTGACCAAATACACACCTCATCGAAGGGAATGTATAGTGGTTCACCACAATCCCTATAACAAGCAGTTTCTTGTGAGCACCTCCATGTTCAGAACCCTCATTACCAAGAAAACACAACTAGAAGACATAATGAAATTCCTAATTGAAATAAAGGTCACCAACACAACTCCTCTTATTAATAGTATATACACTTGAGAGGAAATGATGATGTTATCGATAATACGATCATATATGTTAAGTGGATTTGAAAGAGGCATTGGGATGATGCGGTTAAACATGTTTGTGGAGGATTTAAAGTGGGGCCCAATAAAATGATTGAATGGGGTGATTGTATGTGGAGTATATAACTCCATTGGATTCCCCATTCGAAGTAGCATGATTCTATGGAGGGTGACTTTCCCTCCATGTAGCATGTTGTTACACGAGTGAGGGTACCATACATATAGAATTGTGCTACGTAGAACTTGGTTCTTCCAGCATTGCATGTTTCTATATTGGGTTTCATTACTCACGCATAGTGTATTGCTTTGTTGGGTCATGTTCTTCCCATGTTTCATTCTTCTACATGGTCCAAGATACCATCTGCATTGTTTTTTCTATATAAGGTGCTGGTCCACAAAAGTGCTATCTATTTATGTGACATGGAAAAGTTTCCACAAAGGTATTTTATGTTTATGGATGGATGGATGATTTTTATTTCCTATTAATTTTATGTGGAGGGTTTAACAGCCATGATTTGACAATTTTCACCCAATTTGTCTATGAGACTATGGTTTTTTTATTTCATCCTTATCACTATATCTTTTTTCATTCCTCGTTATGGGTATTTTGTAGAAGAATGGAATCGATGGATACTAGAATGGCATTCGAATATGGTTGGTCATGGAGTATCTTTTGTGTGAACCCATGCTGGAAGCCCCAAATAGAAAATGATTTTTTTCAAGGGATGATCGTTTATTGGGGGAAATCAGCATCCGACCCCAGAAATGATGTGGTTTTGTTTTTAATCATTGGTTGGACCATATAATCATGAGAATGATTTTTTTATAGGGGATATACATTCATTGAGGCATAAACAACCATCCATCCCCACAAATTAATTGTTTTTTTTTGGTACCAGCAGTACCGTCTCATCCAGTGAACAATTTCATTTGGGGGGGAATTCATGAAATTAAAGAACACCATGTAGATTGATGAATGGAGTAGAGATTTTTACTACATGGACATGAACCTTCAATTGAGTCTTAGCCTCTTTTGAACATTTTTTCTCCAAATTCTACTTTTGGGACAATTTATAACAATTTTAATGTTCATGGAATTCTCTTCTTAACGTATGCAGAATATTCAGGACCAATCAATTGCATATGATCTCTATAGAGAATTGTATATAGGATCCTTCTGAAGAAATTATATAGGTCTCCTTCATTTTTTATTCCCATTAACTCCATAATCAATGTAAATTCATGTAAAAACTATTAATAACTAAATCCTCAAATTACATGCCATTAATCGGCTGTATTAATTTCGATACTGCACCTATAATTTGAGAAAATCATGTTCCCTAAAATATAATTTATCCTATTCCTAATGGTCCATGTTTATGAATGATTTATCCCATTAATGTCCAATTCATGATGAAACTATATTATAGGAATTTGGGAATCTTTTTCAACATTTTATTTTCTCAGGTCAACTATATGAGCTAAATCAAACGAAATGACCTCATTGACTTCATTCCATCTGGGCCAATGAAATAGAATAACAATTTCAATCTTGGAATCTTCCACAAACTCCAAAGTTACATGATTTTAATATCCAAATAAATTTATACCACTTTGATCAGGTATTCTATTAATAATGAAAACCTATTAGGTTTTCATCAAACATTGTTAGGACCCTAGGTGTAATAATAATCATGTATTCCGCTGATAATGGGGGTACCTTCATGAGAATATTAATGGAACCAATATAGGTCACGTTTCTCATCTTGGATACCCCAATGTCCAATATTTTATCATCCTATGTAGCCAGAGGGCATATTATTTCTATTTAATTAACTAGAGATATATCACATGCCTCTTACAATGTGTGATCTCCTACACATTATCCCTTCACAAAACAAATCTACCATGTTAAGTACCTCTTGGACACCCATGTGGATGATCCAATTCATTCCTTAATGTTCCATATTTATTGTGATTCCGTCTATCTCAATGATCCAATTTTCCTATGTGCCTCACCATTCCCTCTCTTTTATAGTTACTGATTTACATGATAATATTTGAATGTATGAACATGTGTATGCATAATTAATACCATAGGAACGAAAAAATCTATAAATTTCCATATGACCATGAATTTAAAATGAAAATAATATTCCATTACCACATGAAATTCAATTAAATCGACCAATATTTCAACATGACTTCATCATTTACAACTCGAACTACATGGTCTTTGATTCATATTAACCATGATACATATTATGTATCTCTAAGGTTCATTCCCAACATCAATTTTTTATAAGAAATGTGACCATAAAAATAACATCACTTAGTTCAGGATGTTGGACCTTAAATTTCATTTCACCCAGTCCTAAATGCATGAACATAGTAGAAGCGATCCATCATGATAATTGTATCACTCATAGGGGGAATGGTAAATTAGTGATACTATTTATTTTATGTATCCATGATAAAACAATTTCCTTCTATTAAATATTTCTTTCCCTACTGAAAAGAATTCAACCACACATCCAATAGAACACAAGTATTTACTAGGTTCACTATTCAATAAGAATACCTACATCCTTGGTATGGTTTTGGAAATCATCCAATAACCCAAAATCTATTTTAAATCAATAATTTTGTTGGAATGAAATTAGTATGATATACCCTTTTACTCGTGTAGCACATTAAAGATAATCCCAAAGTCCATGTTCTACCACTTATAAAAAATAGGGTAAGGTAATGATTTTGTAAATACTCTTGTTACCAGTGTTTATTTTCACCATTCATAAATGTATTATTTAGAAAATAGATCATCTATTTCATAACCATATGATGGTAATAACTTCATGTACATTGATATAGAATTAAAATATGACTTCCAAGTCCAATTATAACAATCATTTTATTCAAATTAAATTTCCCAATAAAATATATATAAATCTTTGAGAAAATGATAAAGACAATCGAGAACTCCCCCTCGGTCTACAAATCCCAATATGGAACTGATTATCATGCCTGATACGATGATAAGACACATAGCATGAAAAGAAGAATATGATAGTTAGTCGAATAAGTTGATTGTTGAATATAATGAGTAGATGAATAAAATTGATATCTTTCCTCTTATCCTTTAACTTCAATCCGTCAAAACTACATCAACTTATCTCAATACATAAACTACATTCTATCCCTTGAAATCATGATATTTTTTCTCTTCTAGTGAATAATACCTCTGAATTATACAACCTATAATGTATAATGTACTTTTATATTTTATAGTAAACTCAATGATAGTTTTGGCGGGAATCCAGAAAAACATTCCCTCTGAACCAAATTCAACAAAATTTTCATGATTTATTGAATATCTGGTGTGTCTATGAAATATTCAACGCTTCTCATATCATCTCGAATCTTCTTAAATATTCATTTATTTTTAAGACATTATTTTCAATTTCCATTCAAGATCTGATTTATAATTTTGATTATCACAATCAGATTTCTTCAACACGGTTATCTATACCAATCGAAAAGATACCTTTGATAAATATTAATCTCTATGTCAAAAAAATTCTAAATCTTTTCTTCAGCTCTTATCTTGATCATTAAGATCTAAAAAAAGTAATTAAACTCCTTTTTATGGATTCCAACATTTTTCATCACATTGTTTTCTGTTCTTTGAAATCATGGATCTTAGGAAATTTTTCCTCTAATTATGAAGGAATCATGTGTATGATTAAAGGAATAATTTCTTTCAAAAAATTCATCTTGTATCAAGGAATCAGGATTTTTAATACCTCTTGAGATCATTTTCTACATAGACTAGAATCCAATTAAAAGTATTATAACTTCACATTATTTACACCAACAATATTTATTTTCCAATTCAGCCTAAATACGATTTTCCAGAAAATAATCATCCCAATTAGAATTGGTCTGAATATGATATTGTTGAAAATGATAGATACCATCATTTTTATCCATATCTTTTCAATATAAATATATTTGATCATCTTCCCTTTCACTCCCCATTTATTTCATAAACTTCCATCAATAGTTTCACCATAAACACACTATTTATGATAACTTCGTGATCAGAAAAGAATCATCATATTTTATTTTTTTAGTCATGCCGACTCTGATTCTCCTTCAATATGATCACATTTCTTATAATGAATCTATAGTGAATCAGATGACCCTTAATTTCTAGAAACATTTATCCTCAAAATAATTGGAATTTTCATTATAGATTTAGTGTTAATTTGATGTGACTTTTCTTCAATCCATCTTCTCTCGAATGCTATGTACCATTTCAAAGACAATGATTCTGATTTTTTTGATTATTATGGTCGATACAATTTAAATAAACAATGTGAGGTGATTTAAATTTCATTAGGAAAATTCTTGACAAAAAAACAACATCTGAATAAAATAATCTTCATAATCAGAATGGTCCTAACACAAAAAAGGTTCTTTACTTAGTCAAGGATTATTACGCTAAAATGAATCCACTTGGGTCCTTATCACATAACCATAAAAAGTATAACATATCCTATTCAGTGACACTAAACATTTATTATTCTAATTCCCTTCATAGTGATATGTAGTAAGCAAATCATATGTTCTCAATCCAAACTCCACAACACAATCCATCTCTTTAGATAGTTATAAATTCCATAGTTCTATGACAATGGATTTAAAGAGTAGTAAAATCACTAATTAAAATTATTAGTTTCAATTGATCACTTGTATGGGGGTAACCAAAGGAAATATTATTACATAGAAGTATTAAAAAAATATGTATTACATATTTAAGATATTCCTACTTTATGAAATAATCACCCATCCAAAGGGTTGGGATGATCTTGACCACCCATCCTCTTGAGAAATTTTCACCATAATCCATCGTCGGTAATGCCCCAGTTAGAGCCTACTTTTGGAAATATGGTCTTCGTTTACAATAATTCCATAATCATGGTGAACTATTAGAAAAAAGGTGTATTAAATTTATTATCGTTAAGGAAAATGGGATCATGGATTGGAATAAATTTTTATATTATGAGAAATTATATGTATGAGTAAACTAAATATTTTGGAGATAGTTAATGCCATAATAATTATGTTATACCATAATTGGGGAAGTCATTGCCTCATTGAAGACCCATGAAAGTAGTGTATAAGGATTTTTAGTTTGATTGAATATTTCACAATGTAATTATTGATATCACAACATAAGAGATAATTTTCATAAACAGGGAGAAGTATGGATAATGAATAAAATATAACCCCTTGTAATATTTTGTTTTGAGTATTTTAATAAGTCCTAGTGTTATTGATTATTGTATACAATTATATAGTAGTGGATAATTTGATTCCAAAAAATCCTTGAGCGTTGAGAAAATATTTCATATATACTTAGAAAAGGAAGATGGAATATAATTAAACTTACGTATTCAATATTATAATAAAATTCGTGGAGTTTATAGTTTTAGATGAATATCATCATGACATAAACAGGATCAACAAACATTGATATTAAAAATTATCAATAATTTTTTCATATTTAAGTATTTTAAATTATAGAGATCTTTGAAGGTTACTTATAAGATTTATTATTAACATATTGGGTGTTTTTAGACTAAATAATAAATTAAAAAGTATAAAACTAAATTATTTAAGAAATTGAATGATTAATGAAAATATGAGTTTAAATTATATGACACCACTACTAAAATATTGTTCATAATTTGGATTTTATGATGAAATATGATATAAAATGGTTGGTGTGAGATATTTTATTGAATATATAAATTTATTTTAGGATATTTGACCACAATAGAAAAAAAATCAATAATTGGAGTATTCTATTTATTATGAGATTATTATGATATCCAAATGTTTTATGTTTCATGCATCTATTCTATAAATTAGATATCGGTGATATAAATTGAGGATTTTACCTTAGGATTAGTTGTGATCCCTTTATAAAACTTGCAATATTAACATTGATAGTTATTTTTGAATACCCACAATTTTTTTGAATGTTCCATGGATGTATGGAATAATTATGGACCATGTAAAAATATATATGTCAATAAATATACATTATTTTTTTTTATTTTGTGGATTTGTTTTTAATGTCGATATGTTTTAATATTTCAGTCAAACGGGGGAAAAATATCCATCCTAAATTAAATAAAAGTGATTAAAATTATAATGATTCCCCTATTATGGTTTATTTAATACCTTGTTGTGGTATCATGTAGTATTAAAGACACAATATATATCTTTTATAATATTTTAGGAAAGGGTTTCGTATTGGGAGACCATTGTCAATGTAAATAGTTTTTTATTTGTTCATTGATGAAATTACATGATTTATAAAAAAATAAAGAGATTATACATAGTTGATATCAAACATGATGTATAATAATATTTTACTCATATAATTCATGTGATTGATTACATGAAGCCTTCAATGACAGATGCATACAAAAAAATACTCAACACAAATGCAAAATAAATAATAGAATTATTAGGAAAAAGTCCAAAAATAAAAATAAAAATATAAAATTAGGTAAATGTTCTTCAATTTTTATTATGAATATAGAAAGGTGAATTATGAAAATATATAGGTGTTACACAATATGTGTGATGATTTTTCAATTTATCCAATTGAGAAAATCAAGGATTTATTCTACTATATCATTGAGAGGGTTAGAACTATTCGCGGGTCAGGACATGATATGAAATATGTAAATATTAGAATCAAAATTAAAATAATGTTTTCCAAATTTTATAATCTAAATGTTTCAGTTAAATAAAAACGAAATAACATTTAGGTAAATGTCGAATCACCATATTCATGAAACCAATTATGAGGAATAGGATGTATATGTTGAATTCATAGATCTTCATGAAAAAAAATCTAGTGATGTACAATAATTTCATAAGCCAAGATACCATTATCATTTTTTCCATGGAGAAATTATATAAATATTGTAACAATATTTGTGAGGAAAGAATAATGTGAATAAGTTAAGGTTTATTATGAAAATAGAAAATTAATTTTCTACTTGAAAGAACCATAATATTTGAAGAAAACATATGGAAATTAGTTTCATATGAATATAACACTATAAAAAGAATAAGTTGAGGAGAAGATATATTATTAGGAAGATGTAACTAAATTAAAATACAATAAAGGTGAATCTAGGATAAAAAAAAACTAATGATCAATCCTTAATGTTAAATGAAAATTAACTAAAATGAATATTTGATCATAAGCTATAACACAATGTTTTTTAAAAGAATTGATTTTCTAAGGATGAAAAAAATGGCAGACACCTAAAGCAAGTATTAATAGAAAATTTAAAACAAGATGCTAAAATCAATCAATTGGGGAACGCTATGGACTATATAGGGTTTTATTTTTAAAATATAGGAGATGTTAAAAACTATTAGATGAAAAATGATGAATTATCTAAGGAAATAAATTATCTCAATTATTGTATTATACTGTGAGTGAATATTATGCAAATCCTTGAAGAGTACCTATTCACATTAGAAAATAAATTATAATCAAAAGTTAAAATTGGTGGGGGAAAAGATATTGTTCAAAATATTCTCTAATGGAGAGAAAAAATCGAGGTCTAAATGAGGCATGAGGAGTGTTGAGAATGTATTGAATGATCAAATACCAAACCACATGGGTTAATGTAGAATGTCCAAAAAAACTAAAACACACAATGTTGGGAATGTGAGTTTAAAGAATTAAGTTAAGCTAAATGTTATATATAGCTCTCATATCTTTATAAAATATAAAAGAATAAATATATTTTCAATATCAGTGGTTATATAGAATAGTTTTTCAAAGTTCCTTCCATTGATTAAGTGATAATAATATGAAGAGACCATCACAGGTTTCAAATAATGTAATATGATCTTGGAAGAAAATAAATACTATATAGAACCATATCTTGTCTAATAGTACTAAAAATGTGACAATTAATAGAATAAAATGGATCATTAATCGTTGGTGTTCATCCCACATGATTAGAAACATGTTACTTTTAAAGAATATGAAATTTGGAAATTATGGTATGGTCTAATTTAGAAATGATGGAGTTTTAGAGGTTAAAGACTGTGCAAATAAAAATGATTTCTTATAATGATGTTAAGAATACATATGTGATTTATATAGATGGAGTTTGACATAATATCTTAATTTTGATTCACCTATGAGACACTATAAATGATTTAAAATTTAAATGGAGGGGCTACCTTACCAATGGGAAGACTCTAAATGCCAGGATGAGTGGATAGAAAACTAATTTAACCTTCAATTAGGTGGATGAGAAGAAGATAAATTTTCTCCTCATTATTATGAAATGAACAACTTCCCAAATTGATCTCGGCCATATACAACAATAGTGTATAGAAACATTGTTAAATATGAAGGCTGGAGTAGACATTGAAATTTTAAAATGTTTTTGGGTTGCAGATTTAAATTCTTGTATGAGATGGAGGATGATGAGAAACTTCTATTATAAAAAAGATTATAAAATAAAATTTAATATATTTCATTAATACTGATATGTTTAAACTTATTATTCATTCCTGAAAAATGAGGTTAGTGTTATATCAACATGTTTGTTATTGATTTTCATATAATGGCTTAAACCATTTTTATATAGTCAAATACAAAATACATGGTGTTAATCAAACATTTCTAGAGTTTAATTTAAAATTAAGCATATATATTGTTAAAAAAATTAATCATAAAATGGCATAGATTAAACCACTATTGGGTAGAAAATATTTTGGATATGCATTGTTTTGTTCTTAATGTTTCATCCATGAAAAAACATATAAAAATGGTTTTTTTAATATGTAAATAAATGTTCAAACACTATTAGAAAACATTACTCATCGAAATCCATATTTATATACATCATTAGAAGGAAGATATAGAATTGGTAGTGTTTAAAAATAATTTCTATTATTTTGTCTAATAGATAAGAGATCATTATGTAAGATGTTTCATGGAAGAAAAAAGACATATAAACATTTTAGGGTGTTTGGAATAAAGTGTTTTTTCAGGAATAAATAGAGGATCCAATGATATAACATAATCCATCAAGGGCCAATATAGAATAGTAGTAAGATAAAATTGCCACTATAATCCCACCTCAAATATTCAAAGGGCACAAGATTAACACCAAGAAAAAATAAAATAAATAAAATACCTTAGAATATAAAATACAACAAAAGGTATGAAATTATAACAAGTTATATATAAAATAACAAGGAATGATAATTAAATATTGAACTATATAAAATATTCGTGTGTGAAATAACAACCAACATAGCATTGAAAGGTTAAAAACAAAATGTAAATATGTATACTTAAGATAACTTCAATGTGGACAATAAAACCCAAATGGGGGTAGGAACCAACTCAGTACACGGACTCATTATTCATATTTTAATTATAACCCTCTATATCATGAATCACTATACACAACTTTGAATTAGTTTTACCAGCTATATCAACTATTCATTCAATAATATCACCTCTTAATTTCATTTCTGCTTAATATATTCAAAATTTTTAGGAAAAAGAAGTATGAAAGGGTGATTAAAAAGATACCCATTATGAAGACTTGAAAACAAAAATAAAATAAAGTAAAAACATAGGCCATATCAAAACCCAAGACTATGTAAAGCATAAGGAGACTGTGATTTATTGAATGTTCAAGGTAACCAAGTATGATAAAATAACTCCAATCTTCAAAAATATGGTTCATTGAAGATCATATTTAACAAGAAACAATAGGCCCATAGAGTATTGAAGGACCCATGAAGCATGATTTTTAAAAATCATCTAAAATTAATATCTAGAAATAAATGACATGTGTGGCATGCCTAAAAACCAAAAACATTAATATCACACAATTTCATAACTACTAATAGTTCATTAATTCCATGTTTCCCCTCTATAAAAATTGCATGGGACCCATCCCATACTGAAATATGCTTATAAGAAAATAGAGAAATCACTCCATCAATGAACCCCTGCCTTATCATGGTATCTATCTATATAGGTGTTATAATATATATTGATGAATAGATACATCTTATCATATAATAACGAATGGTCTCTATATGTATAATTAATGTACCCCATAATGATGGGGAGGATTATCGCTACCTATAGTATGTGAAACCATCACCTCATCAAGGTAGAGGGGTAGCATCCCTATACCCAAATGAAAGACCCATACACAAAATATTGAATTCACACACCACAAATATAGGCAATGTACCTGACTCAAAAATACATAAGTGAAACCTGCACCCTACCCTCAGAACATCTGAAGTGGTTTACTTATCCTATTCCTAGATGAAATTTCTCACTATTAATTCAATTTATACTCCATGATGATAATGATGATACCCATATACAATATATTTTCTATAGTCAAACCCTTATTATATTGATTCATGATACATAATGTTTTAAATGAAAAATCACTGATAATTTAATAATCATGTTTCAAATTAACACCAAAATAAGAAGATATGAAAAACACAATAAACTAACATGTATATGACTAATTACATTATATATTCTCCATAAATGGTCCAAAAATGTGAGTTTTCTTTGTACAATCTTTTTAATGTCATACAGAATTAATTTTCTAGTATGGTACATATTGTGGGGTCCTGATGAACTACATGAACATGTAATAAAAGGACTACATGACTTCTATCACCAATATAAATGATATTTTCACTACCTTAAATGAAAATTTAACAATGGAGGTTTTCTAGGATGGTAATTTAGTACACACCAACCCCCATGGTTTAATTAATATATCATATAACCCATAGTCAGACCTCGATGAAATTTGTAATCAAGTAGAAACATGATTCCTCAAAAAGTGTAATACAAGAAGTGTGTAATGAACTCACAAACAAGGTGGTACTTATATAATATTTTAAACCTAATGATTCTTTAAATGGAAAATATACCAAGTGGCCCATAGTAATACACAGTGTGTAGTCACGAAATGTATGCTTGATCCAAAATCAGTGCCTTTTGCACCACCACTGCCAAAATTTCCAAGCCTATACATAGTATTATTTGTCCTTATAACTGATTACTATTATATTTACTTTCTATATCTCCACATTTCATTTAGAACTACCTCACTAAAATAAGTTCATATTTCAGTCAATTTTTCAAATCATCACTACTATTTGGTAATCTATATTGGACCATTACCCTGAACAACTAGCCCTGTTTGCTTTAGTATATAGTTGAATTCCTATAAGGAAAAAAATATTGAACTTAAATCCCATAAAAATTAAATGGTAAAATTCCCTTCGCATGTTTCATTTTAGAACATGAATAATGGGATAATAATTATGTAGTGTTATGACATTAACCTCCAAAATTATTAACATAGTAACCTTATGTAATTGGAGATTAATTGAATCAATAATAATTTTTAACATCAAATTTGTTTTCCCAAAAGATAAAAAGGGAATAATTTTCATTAGAATTAATTGATAATAAAATAATATTCTTATTAAAACAAATATTAGAGTAATAATTTAATCATATATTCATTTGTTAAATTATAATTAAAGAAATATAAAATTTTCTATCATGAAATTATAAACATCCAATATAATATTGTTTAAATTTAATTCACACAAAATTATGAGAATCGAGACAAAAAAATATACCTATCTCGTAGATATTACATCAATGCATCTAAAAACCTTGTCTTGGACTTGTGTACCTCTTAGAATATTCAATTTTAATCCTCTAACACTTTCGATTCAGACCTTAATATATGATCCCTTAATTAATCAACAAGAAATAGGTCCACAAAATCTCTATTAAGTTATTTTATTATTGGAGACTATCACAAGGTGAAATTAAATAAAGAGGAATTCATATTCTAATATTAGTTAATCAATTAATATAATGAAATACCTAAAAATTCTTGGTCCAAAACTAAAAACCACAAAAATACTATATTCCCATTATGGGTAAAGCCCCTCACTCTATACATAACTGCAATATCATAATTTCTAACTAATATCCCATTTTGGAGATGTCAGTGATCACGGTAGTAAGATGTATATTTTTTTAATAAATATTAAATATTCCTAAAAAATAAAACATCTCAAATCATCCCCAAAATTACTCCTAAATACAAACACAATGTAACACCCAATGATTTTATGATATATATTTTTTCAAATAAATTTATTCAAATTATTAGCTTTTGTTACACGCAATAATGATTTTTAACGAATAAAAATTATTTAAAAATTTTTGTTATAACATTACCATCAAAACTTGTAGTATGAATACGAATGAACATAAATTGAAAATTAAATATAATTTTTTAGATAAATATTACATATTTATAAATAAATACTATTTTTTGATAGTCTTTACATGATTTGAGGATACATTTTTGACAAAAAAATCGTTTTTATTACTATTTATTAAAAATTAATAAAATAAATATTTTTCAAATTCTAGAAAATTGACTAGAAAAAAATAACTTCATTTCTAAAAAACATTCTTTTGAATTGTCATTGGGTGAGCTTTTTGGATTTTTCAAATTATTTTACTTTTGTTATTGAATAGTGAAAATTAATGACATTTATTGAGAAATAAATTTTTTTCATATAATGAAAAATTTATATATTATTTTAAAAAAACTAAAAGATTAAATTACTCAATTATTTTATTATTTTTTAAATTTAGTCCATTTTAATCAATTTGAGTTTTTTTTGAAATATAATTTTTTTATAATCATGAAAACATTCTCCTTAAAATTTTTTTTTCAAAACATATGTGGGATTATATATGAATAAAATTCTTCCACATATACGGTTTGAATTTTGATGAATGTATAACATAATTGAAATTGTAAAAATAAATATTAAATAATAATTTCATTTTAATTTTGGGTCATAAGGAATAGAAAAAATAGTAACAGTTATTTACATTGACTATGCTGAAAACTAGTTTACTGGGGGAAAATAATATAGATAAAATTTGAACATTCCCAAAAAAATACCCATATCATATTTTATGGAAATATTTCTATCATCTATGTCATGATAATGATAAATTCTGGAGCCTTTTTTCACGTGTATAATATGGGTATAACTTTTTCTTTTAAAAATTTCAAGTTTCCCACTCCCCAACATATATAAGGGATACCCCTCTCGTCTCTTCATCACACACATAAGATTTTTTGTGCAATAAATAACTACATAATTATCTTCAATAATTCTCTAAACATGAACTTTAATCCTTATTTTTATTAGTAAACTCTCTTATGAAACAATTTAGTGCTAACTAAAAGATGGGGTCTGAAGAAGAGGTATCATTTTTAATCAAGCATTTTTATTTTTTTCTTCTTCCACCACATTCAAATATTATTAAAATAATATTATATAAAAACATCAGTATCTACCATATACATATAAGTTATTATATTAATTTCATAACCCATATCTATATCCTCTTCTATCAAATGGTAAATGTAATCCTCGATCATGTGTACAGTGAACTCCCACCTCGTGAACTGATGGAATTCATTACTAATCACCACATCACACAAGTGGGTATAATAATTTATTTAAAATATTTATATGATATTTATAAAAAAAAATATAATTACTTAATTATAATATCACATATATCATCTTCCCATCTAAGCATTTGGAAATGATTATTATGCTCGTGTATAAGTGTGGACTCCTTCCTCCATGATGTGAAGGATTATGTTTTTAATTTTTTTAAATGGAATGTAATAAAGATATATTTACTGAATATAATATATATATATTTCATAATTTTTTTTTATAAATGTTATATATTATTTTCCATTATTTCATTCGATGCACCAAGAAAATGGAAAAAAACATTCATGCGTAGATACGATCTACCGTCTCCATGAATGGTATAATTTATATTCTATATATAACATATATAGATTTCTATAAATGAATATATAATGAATATATAACATATTTATGTCACTTTTAACAATCTGGATATGATTCATCCATGGGAAATATAAAAGTACCGAAAATACCAGACCCAAATGTACAGGGAAAAATGAAGTAGTTATTACCAGAAACTTAATTTTATCAAAGAATTATTAATATATGGGTAATAAAAGGTTCTAGGTAAATAATATATAGTATGATAAATATTATTATGGTTCTATAATAGATTTATAATATTTATATATTTATTATAAAATTGTTTTGAACATTTATGATGAATCTCAAGACTTAAGGTAAAGGGTTTTTGTCTCGAATTATATTTTCATGGACATATTTTTTTGTTATGAAACAATATTAATTTTAGATGTATATATACATATAATCCCATTGAAAAGATATATATTTAATACCCTTATTTTAATTTTTCTTTAATTTTAATTTGATTTTATTATTTAATGGTGCTTACGATTAAAAATATTCCAACGTGGTAGGGATTTTCATCACACTTTTATGTTTACGGGATACATGCCATAATCACTGCTTATTTCATTTTTTTGCTGCACATATCACCCATTAATTTTTTATGTGATTATTATTTTTAATATTTTGGGATTTAATTATCTATATATTGTTCTTCAATTATGAAAATTATGATTGAAAACTGATCAGATAAATGTTTTATGTTATAATCTCATTATTTCTTAAGATTATTTATGATTACGCTTTTGATGATGAAATATTATAAAATATCTCCCAAAAAATCATGTTTTTTATTATCCTATTATAATTTCCTTAAAAATGATGTTTTCATTCAATTTTGTATCTTTATGATCTCAATATTATAAATGATCCTTTTATGGAATACTTGATTTATTTCTATCTTGGAATGAGAAACTATTTTCTTCCATATAATTTTTTTAATAAAAAATGTTTTAATGACTTTTTTTTGATATTATCCAAGTAATATTTAATTATATTTTTTTCCATTTTTTCTACTTATTAAAATGGAACCGTCTTTTTTTTTTTGAATTATGAAATCATGATTTTTTATCAAAAATAAAAAATGAATATATTTTTTAAAGTATCTAGAATGAATAGAAATTCCTAATACCATGATTGATCAATGATTTAAATATTACCTTATCTAAATCTATAGTTATTTTAAAGGAATTTTTATTTTATTTTATTAAATTTTATGTTTTCAATAATAGATTTCAATGTTTATATGATTTTTAGCAAGAAATGTTCCATGGGTGATTTCAATATCTTTTCCCTTCAATGTTGATTTATATTGATGTGAGTTAATATTTAACATGGATATGATCCAATAATATCATCCTTACTCTTTCTATTGATAGTTTATGTATATGATGACAAACTGTTTATTAGGATTGTTAATTTTCCAGTGTATCTTCTATTGTGAATTATTGAAATGATTACGAAATTAATTTCCATTACACCGGATTTTCTGTGATAGGTAATATTTATTAAACCATTTATTTTCCATTGGTGATTTTTTGAATTTTTTACTATGCCCATATCATGTGATGGGTTATGATATTATTAATGATTCATGATCTTACGGTACACATATGTATTTTTTTTAATTTTTTATGGATGGTACATAAATATCCATCCAATGCATTTGATAAATATTGAAATCCCATTAGATAAACAAGACTAAAATGGGGAGTAAACCGAGTTTAGTAAGGGGTTTTTTCTACTACGATAGTCTTGAGAGGGAAAAATTACTACTAATATGGTTTATGGAGTGAAATTAATCCACAATGATATTATTGGGGGTGAACCTAGACAGTTATGATGGGTTGAGGAGAGCACCCATTCCACTATGATTGTCATGGAAATGAGACTTGATTCCCGTGTGAATGAATTTATGGGCTTATATATATGACACACATGAATGTCTTATGATAATGTTATATTATCATGGATCATGTTATTTGATTAATTTATGATTCATGAGTTATGAATTTCTAGGATTTATACCATGTCTCAATATTATGATCTTTGATATATAGGGTATAGTTTTAAAATGACAATCTCAAGATCTCATAGTCTGGTTGTCATGTTATTCTTATATGATCATTGATATATTAAATGTTCACCATTACTATGCCTTTGATCTCACCCTTTCTTATTTTTCCACCCCCATGTCATAATGAAATATATTATGTATTATATTTCTATGAATGGTGATAGTTATTATGAATATATTTTTAGATGATGTAGTTCACTTGTTTGTGTATCAATGTTTCCAAAGACAATAAACATTTATAGTCCCCATTATATTTTCAATAATGAAATGAATGTTAATATTTTAATATGTAATGTTTATATATGAAAATATTTTTTTTTATAATTTTCACTATATTAATAGTTTAATTAACCTTTGGAATATATAGGGGAAATAATTTTTGAGAACCATAAGGATAATTATACGAATAAGTGAATGTATATGAAAATGAATTAGATATTTAGGGAAGAATATATTGAGTTTTTTCTAATAGATTTTATCCATTAATAGTTTATAAAAGTGGACATAAATCTAGAATAGTCAATCCTTGGTGTAATAACACTAAAAATGGTGAATTGGGTTTTTTCTTAATCAACACCTTGATCATGATAACGAGCTTTTCTTTACACCTGGTTTGACACTACATAGGGAAATTTTTTCAACATTTATAAAACTTTATAGAACCATCATAAAATATTTGAATAGATCATGATGATGAATGTACTGGATTAATCCTAATGTCATATATATTGAAAATATTGTGTCACGATTTACACATCCTATAAATGAATTTTCATGATTATGTTGTATCCCCACTATGATTATTGTTTATCATACTATTCTAGGTGGGTTTTTCAATAGATGGAAGTAGGAGGAATCATGTTAACACCTAATGTGAAAGACAATTAAATGATTATGAGAAACCGGAGTGGATGATGATTAGGTAGAATGATATTGTAATCATTCCTACTAATCTATTGAGAAATATTATTAACAATTTTTACTTTAATGAGAATAATAACATGTTAAAAAATAGGATGAAAATTTCTTGAATGTTTGAACTGTAAATAACAAAGAGTAAATAAAATGTATCCTCACAAATTTGATGAAGGTAGAAATAATCACCAAGAATACAATATAAAATGGAAGGTATTGTATTTTCTATATGGTAAATAAGTTTGTAGAGAAATTAATTTCTAAGTAAAATAATGTATTTTATATGGGGAACATGGTAATTATCTGATGAAATGCCTAAAACTAGTGGACAACTCCTTGGGAAAAGAAAGGAAAATGTTATAGAAAATCATTTAAGTAAAAGGGTTAATGTACATATATATTGAGAATCATTATTTATTCAATAGAATTATTTTTATAAATTGTATATTGGATATAAGAATCAGTAAATATCAACGGATTGTGTAAATTCTGGAAGAATATATGTATTAATGTAATACTAACTTAAGTGTTATGGTTACCATCACAGATAGGTGATTTTATGGGTGATCAAATGTTCAATGTCTTTTACACATTTTTTTAGGTTCTAAGTTATGGTATTTTAATTTGATTAATGATATTTTCAAATATTTTTTATTGAAATAACGTATATGTAACTATTAGGATCAACATAAGGAATTGTTTGAGGAAGAATGATATTTTCATAAGTTTAATGGTGGTGAAAAAATTAAGAGTTTATATGAGCTTTGATATTTAAGTATTATTATCATATTTACTTGGATATTATAATAATTATATTAATATTTCTTTAGTAAAAATGGAATCCTGTTGGATCTAGAAAGGAGAGTAGATTGAACCAACAACTAAAGTATGATTAGGGTAAAACTCCTACCACTGGCATTTGTGATTCCTTGTTTATTAATATTTCTTTTAAAATTATGTGATAGATAATGATTAATTTGAATTTTAGAAGATATATTTTATCCGATATAAAACCATGGGATTTAAAAATGATACAGTGATAGATTATTCCTCATGAAAATTAATGGTTTGTGAGAAAAATTACCCAAATCATGATAAGGATTTATCTTGTTAATAATATGGAGGAATTATCATTATAGGGAATAGTGTATGATATATGATGATCATAAAATAAATAAAAATATATTCCCCCTAAATGAGTATAATATTCAACAAAGAATATGGGTTTAACTAATTAATGGTTATGACCACTCAATACTTGACCACCATGAGAAAATGAATAGGGTACCCGATGCTTTCAGTCAAAAGGATCATGCAAGATTATATATGATGAGGATCACAAGAGATCAAACATTTATGGATTTGAAAAGGATGCTTCTGGAAATATTAAAGGATGGGGATAAATTTTATCTTTCTTAAAATATTGTTTGATCATCAATATATGGAATGATTAATGAGGTGAAGAAAGAATATGTAGGGCTACAGAAAAATGTGTGAAATGTTCCAGAGTCCATCCTCATGTATGATGTTATTGTCCTGCATATAATCATTTATTTCTAGTGGTTTTAGATCAAAATAAATTAATATTTCCCAAACTACACTCATCTACTAAGGAGGGGTAATGTTGTAGTGTGGGGTTAAACTCCTAGAAGAAGCTTATAGGGATAAAATAGAGTAGAAAGAATCTTTTTTCATGGATTTTTCAAATTTAATCTTTGTTTTGGGTTTTCTAAAACTAAGTATCATCAAATTTAAAGTTTATGAAAAATAATCATTTGGGGTAAATTTTAAACAATATAAAAATTTTAATTCTAAATATTTCTTGGGATACCCCTATGGATATTGCAGAAAAGTGGTTTAAAGGTCAACAACTAGCCTTCATTCAACCAATTAGATCAACTAAATATGTCAAATACTATTTAGTAGAGATATAACTGACAACATAAGTGAACAATGCTTTGATTAAAGGTAGAAAGAATCACATGTCATTGGTTATATAAATCTCATCTATAACTTGGTTATGTATCCTTTAATTTATACCTCTAATGGACAGGGTTGCTGAAAAATAATGAGGTTGATAATACTTTTTAACCTAATTAATATCCATAGGGTTACAAAGTTTTAATCAATAAATTCATTTGGTTATTAGAGGTAACATCCAAATTTATTAAGGATTCAAAACCCTCACTATAATAATTTATGATTTTTATGTGAAAATATATTTTTTAAATAAACATAACATAACAAATAATTTAGATGGATTTAAATAAGGATCAATTCCTAGTTTGTACCATGTAATATTTTGTGGAATATTTTTGGAGTTAAGAACTAAGTTATTAGGATATTTCGAGGCCTATAGGGAATTGACAGAAAAAGAATAAAAATATTAATGACATTATATTATGCAAGAGTGGGTCTTAAAAAATAATTGAATACCACTCAAGTAGTTCATAATATGAGAAATTTGATACTGTTATTAGGTTTGAGATGAAGGAATTAACCTAGACATTAAATAAAATTTCTGAACGTTGATTATTTGATAAGATAAAACATGAGGATAAATTATTTAATATTTTTATTATATATTTTATGAAAAAATTATTTAATATCTCACAAATAGTGTGTTTTAATAGAAATATGATATCACCTTTAGGTCTGGAATGTAGAGTTTACCCCATATAGAACATAATATTTGTGTTTGTTGGATGTTTGAATAGGTCACATGCAAAGATAAATTTTTTAATATTTAATACAATAATAATATTATTTTTTAAAATATTTTTTATATAATTAACCTTATTATTGATTTTCAAAATAATCACACGGATGAACATATTGTATTTCAAAATCATTTGTTTTATTACTATTTTGATCTATTTCTATTGAAATACCACAATGAGGATAAATTAATGAATATTTCATCAATTTTTGGTTGAATCATGAATTAAATAGGGTGTCACAAATGGGGGTTTTAATTACTGCGATATAGTGTTGGAAATAAATGAATCATTTTATAATCGTTGTTTGATGATTTTGATTCAGTTCAAGCCACCCTAGGACTTCTCTTCCAATGATATATGATTCCTTTCCCATTATCCTGGAATTTGAAGGTGTTTTCTACTCCCATGGCACTCCTCAATCAGGCAATAAGGTGGTGATTTTTGTTTTATTTGTTTAATTTATTCCTTTTATATACCTCAGTTAATTATGAAAATTTTTTGAAATTAAAATAATGTTATAACACATAAATTATCTAGGTATAATTCGGAAAATTATCATGTATAATTTATAAATTATCAAAGATAATTTATCAATTATCAAATGATATATTACATTGAATTTTTTTTGAATGATATAAATAATTAATTATCCAATGATTGTTCGGCCATATTATCATGGGTAAATATGTAAAAAATAACAAATGATAATTTTTAAGAAATTATAAAAATAATAATTATTATAATAATTAAAAAAAGATAATTTCATAGAATTATTTTAATTTTATTATTTAATGATAGTCACATCAAATGATCAAGGAATAAATTATTAAAATTATCTTATGATAATAACATAATTTTAACAAAGTTACTTGTGGAAAATTATCAAATGATTATTAAAAAAATTTAATAAAATATAACTTTGAAAATTTATAAAACCAAAATTGTGTAATTTAAATAAAATATAATTTTCAAGAATTTTCAAATGATAATTATAAGAAATTTTCAACAGATAATAGTTTGAGATTATCGAAGATAATATAATAGAATTATCAAAGGATAATTTTAAAATATTATCATTTTATAATTATATATAGATAATTTATATGAAATTATGAATGATAATAATAAAGAATTATCAAAAGATAATTATATTATATTATCAAGGGTAATTTATATAAAAACTATCAAAATATACACTTCAAGAAAATATCAAAGGATAATTAATATTAATTATCAAATAAAAATTTAACTAAATAATAATGCATATTTTATGAACACTTATCAAGAGATAAATTTTAAAGATAAATTTTTGAGAAATTTTGAAAATATAATTAAAAAGAATAATTTATGATAAATTATCAAAGGATTATTAGAAAATGGTATTTTTTAGAAATTATCAAAAGATAATTTTAAAAGTATGATTTATTAGAATATATGTAAAGATAATTATAAAAAGGTAATATTTAGAGAAAATAAACTAAACTAACCTATAATTTGGAAAATGATCATGATTGAGAAAATATCATCGCATGTGATATTTTAATGATAATTCAGATATTATACATGAGAGAAAAAATATGATCACATGTTATATTTTATTGATTTTGTAAATAAAATTGATGGATTTGGTTTTAGGGGAAATTGGATATCCTAAATTATTGAAGTATTCATATTTATTATATTAAGCCTGCAAATTGGTTTTCTTGACTGATGATTTTTCCACTCCAACTATCGAACTGCATAGGATCTTTTATCCTTGACTTAAACGTTAATGAATGGTGGGGAAGGAAGTTCTATAACATTTTTTGAATTGTTAGCCATGTTTCATTAATATTATTTATACGTTAACAAATTTGAGGACCACGCAGTATTGTGATCACATATGGGTGACTATGTATCCTTGAGAACCATATGTGACAATTTTTCCAATGGTTACCTTGTATGTAGTTATTCATGTTTGAAATTGATCACATGTATTATTGTGATGCCTTAATTGTGATGATGTCTGATGCATTATCTTTTATCCCAACATGATATGTATTCTCTTTTTGTGTTGTTCTTATAACCCAAAGTAGGTTGACCACCATGACATGTTTATACCTTAGAAGAAGAGTGTTCATGAATTTTGATGATGGTTACAAGGGACTTATGAAAAGGTTAGAGATATGATGATTCCTCATGGATACCATGTGATACACTTGATTCTTAGAGGATTCCAAGGGGTACGTTCTCAATGCATAGTGAATGTCGAGCATCTCTTGATGCCTAGAGAATTCCAGGAATAAGAAATTCTTGATGCCTTGTGTCGTATGGGTTTCACAGTAATAATATGTCGAGTAGCATGATTTATTAGCCTTATTGTTGGTCCTTGATTTTTCTGAGACCTCAATTGTCCATCTAGAATATATCCAGAAAAGGCACGACTTGTGGTTTATGGTGGTTTGGTTATTGCATGACCGCTCAGTTTTTGGAATGTGACTTACTATGATTGTAACAAATTTACTATTATTATAATGGTATATACATATATACAAGAGCACATCAGGTTAAGGTCACATTGATGGTTACTTATTAAGTCTTATACTGACACCCTACTGAAGAATTTTTGGGAACTTATATATTTAATGAGGGATGTGGTAAAGGTAATGGGCTATATAATGGAATTCTAGAAGAGTATTGTAGGGTTGATGGAGGAATATGATGAAAATCTATGGGAAATTATATTTATAATATTTTTTTCACCTACATATATACCATGGATTGACTTTTCACCTCAAGGAGATAATTTTATTTAATTTTCATTTCTTCCATTTATTCAGTTATTCTTAATGTTTCCAATGATGATTTATCATGTTATTTATTTCTTATTATTGATATTATTATATGATTTTGAGGGTATAGACTACCCACTATCAAAATCAGAAACACTCCACTAGTTGTAAATCTTTTGTGTTTGGGGAGTCGAACATGAGGTCATGTCGAACTCTAGCTAAGACTAAGTGGCTTTCTTGAGGGTGTTATAAAATAGTCTGTGGGGATCACTATTTACAAACATGAATTCTGTATTTTCATTATTTACAAGGATTATAAGTAGTTAGGATAGTAGGAACTTGGGTTGAGGAACTATGAAAGTGTCTGGACAACACTATATTATGGACCACTAAGTTACCATAAAATGGTAAATTATGTTTTTCTATTACTATTTATTAAACTCACCTTGAGTGATCCACGTGTTTTTTCTATGTGATTAATGGGATTTAATGTGTCTGCAAGGATCCTTAGTAGGAATATAAGTTATGAAACCATATACACTCTTTTTATTATATTATATAATGGTTCATTTATTAAATTCCTTGATTTGTGGTATCAATTTTGGATATTTTTTTTGTAAAATATCTATGCTATAATATTGTTGAAACACATATTTATTGCATTTAATTGATTGATTTTACTATTATACTGTGTTTATATATATATAATGACAGTGAATAATGTGTAGGGGTAGAAATAAGGCTTAGTTCTATGAGGGGTATGCGTTTTGTTAAGGGAAGACTCATAGAAGATCCTTCTGTGGTCCCATAGACTCATAGGGGAAACCATAAAAGACACCATAGATTGATTAAGAATTATCCTAATTAATATATTTATTTTCTATTGTGTTTTCCTTTGTTTTAATGAACATATCACGTTAATTTAGTCTTACTACACTACATTGGAAGTAGGAATAAATACCCGGATAATGTAGTACATGTCTTCTTTACGATATTATGTGTAGGAGAATACATTTAAGCATGAAACCCCACCTTTTATGTGGTTTATCCAGTAGGAATGATTCAGAAAAAAATCATTCACTTAGTTTATATCTTGGAAATAATAGTTTAAAACTATGGTCATGTATTCCATGACCTTATAAATTTTAATTCTTCATCATTCCAAAGAAAATAATGATATCATGAGGATTAATAATGGGTTGAAATATTTTTTGAATCTTTGAACTTGTAGAGACTATAAAGGATTGACATTTGAAGCTACGATTAAGGTCATGTCAAGTGAATAGTTCATTCTGATTCCCCTATATCATATGGAACCAATAAATTTGAGGGTTCTCAAGATTAACCTAGATATCATCATGATTAATGGATTTATAAATTGAAGTAATTTCCAATGGGTTTCAACTATGTTGTTCTATAGGATGGTGGATGGTAATCTGTGGATATACTAAACCGTAAGATAATGAAAATTCAATCACCATTACCCAGGATCGATGATCCTTTTGATTAGCTTATGTGAGCTTAGTGGATCTCCATGGTTGATATTTGATTATTCCATATCTACATGTATGTAATAGATAGTGTTTTGGGAATATTATGGAATGTATGAGTACTTGGTGATGCCGTTGGGTCTAAAAAATGTATCAGTAGTGTTCATGGACCTTATGAACCAGTCATTACTTCCATAATTTGAATAATGAATCTTGTTATTCATAGAAAATTTCCTTGAATACTAGATGACACCCAAGAAACATGCTAGGAACCTAGACATAATCCTGGTTACAATTAGGGTTGACAAGATTTGTGTCATGTTTTTGATGTGTGGTTGTTGGGTTCGATGGGTGAAGGTTTAGTGAAATGTTTTGTTTTAAGGATAGTATATTTGTAGAACAAGGGAAGTTTGAGGAAAACATGCACCAGACAAGTTCCAAGATTTTTTATGAGATTATAAGAATTCATTATTGATGGGGATATTAGTGATTGTTTATCCATGAATTCTCCCAAATATTAACACCCAATAGAGAACTAATAAAGAAGAAAATGAAGTTCATTTGGTCATACATAGGTGAAGAGGTGTTTCATGAGATAAATAGAAGGATGTAAAAATCATTAGTAGTGATACCCCTTGAGGCATGCATTTGGTATGTAGTGTAATGTGATACATCTACTGCTAGTCTAAGGGCATTGTCGGTGTAGGGGGAAGAGGTAGTAGCCTCTGGGATTGATTATCTATTACCCCATTAGAGGAACGAACATATAATATACATGGATCTAGATTGCATGGTCTATCCTATGAAATGATGTATCCAATATCTATTTGGTGATAGTCAAATTTTTTACACAAACCATAAGATCCTTTACAACATCATCTCAAAGAGGGATGTAAACCTGAGATAGAGGTTCTAGGTTGAGTATTTATATATTTTTTCCTTTTATATAGTGTATCCACCAGGGAAAGGTAATGTTCATTCATATTATATTATCTTTCATATACAAGAAGATCATGAGCTTAGTGATAGACCATAAAGGAGCAGTGCAGCTTGATGAGATTATTGTGATTATTTGATGATGGATAACTAAAGGGACTAGGGTTCTATAATGTATGTTCTCTTTTTGTCACATCTCCACTTGTGGAACATGTAAATAGTAAACAAAATATAGATTCAGTTTGTGTTTTAATAGATTTACCTTGAGAATATTTTTATATATAGATGCATGTTTGATTCATGGTTTTGGATGGTCTTGAAGAAAGAGCTTGGTACTCACCTGATATTAAATATGGAATACTGTCATCAGATCAACAGACATTCTAAGTAGACCATATGCATATTGTAGGATATACATTGATATTGGGTGTTAGACATCACTGAAGCATGTAATGATCTCCCAACCTTGCATTATTTCACATTTAGTAATAGTTTCCTTGATTTTATTTTGATGGAACTTTACAATTCTTTTTACCGGAGACCATGTCGATCATTAGTTGATAGAATAAGGCATGTAAGGGAGTATATTTCAACTATGATTGGTTCATGAGACCACTAAGAGGGTGAATTTGATTTTGAAGAGTTTTATAATCACCTATAGAAGAATTGGATCTTATGCATATCGTATAAGGAGATCCTTGGAATTAACTTTGGGTGATAAGGCTCTAATTATTAGTAACACCTCTGTTGGAATAGAGACATTTGAGGAAACCAAAAATGATGGAACTATGTTTTGATGGAAATCTTGGGATCACTAAATTATTGAGGATATTGGAATACTCTTTGGACCTTCCACTATGTTATATACACCTACATGATGTGTTTCTAATTTCTCACTATGAGAGGTACATGCCTAATCCTATCCATATTATAGATTCAAAGGATATTGAGTTGGAAACTAATGTATCTTATGAGGAGTTCCTAGTGCGGATTACAGACTTGAGTTATAAATTCTTCATAGGTAAAATGATTCCACTAGTCTATATTTAAGGGAACAATGGATGCACCATGGAGGAGATGTGAGTGTGCGAGTATGATGTTGAGACACAATGTCATGTTTTGTTCAAGAAAGACTGATATATATAGTTTTCTGGGATAAAAATTTGATAGGTGAGAGAATTTTAATATCATAATTTTTTAAATACAATTAATCCCGTATTGATAATAATATATGATTATTTTGTGTAAAAATGTAGTTTTTAAATAAACATAAAATAATTGATTATTTATATGGCATTGTGTAAGGGTAAAATTCTAGTTTTCACTTTGGAATATTCAATGCAATGTTTTTGGAGATAGGAGATGAGTTAGTGTGAGATTATGAGGCCTACAGAGCCTCAACACCATAAAAAATTAAATTTATTATATTACATGTTCATGATTTTTCTAAAATATTTGAATATCTACAAAATAGAACATGCTAAAGAAAATTTCAGATATCTGTTATGGTTAAGAAGGTGGTATTACCGTAGGAGTGACATAGAATTGGTGTGTGTCTAGAATTTGATAATATCATACATGAGGATAACTTATTTAATATTCATATTGTATATTTTTCTAAATAATTGAATATCATTCAAATGTTCTTCCATTTGAGAATCCTGAGACCCCCATTAGGTCCATGATATGGGGAATACACTATATGAAAAATAAGATTTGGTCTCATCATATATTTTAATATATAAAAGATAAGTTTATTCTATTTAATATTTAGAGTAATAATATTATTATTAATAAAAATATTTAATTATTTTTTATCATTAAAATGATAATAATTCAAAAAAAACTTGTTCCTGCCCATGGTTTATTTCAAAATCATCCATTTCATCACCATATTGATTAATTTTCACTGCAATGTATTAATGGGGAGAAATTAATGAGAATGTCATCAATTTTTGGTTGAATCAAAAATTAAATTGAGTTTTTTAATTGGGGGAGGAAATAGCTATGTATTTAAAATTTAAAGTAGTTAAACCACATTGGATTCAAATTTGGATGATTTTGATCGAGTAAGGGCTACCTCAAGATTCCTCTTCATGTGATAGATGAATCCTTCCTCAGTTCTTTTCCCTCGATCTAGGATAGTGAAGGTGATTTCAACTATATTTTTGTGGCAGGATCGTGGATGGAGGAGGTTATTTTTGTTTTATTTATTTAATTTATTCATTTTTTCACCTTTTTCAATTATGAAAAAATGGTGGAATGTTAATAATGTTATAACACAAAAATTATCAGGTATAATTTTTAAATTATGAAAATATAATTTTCATGATTTTTATTGAAGAGAGAAAAGTATGAAAATTTTCATTGATTATTAGACCAGGTTGTTAATGATTAATCTATAAAAATTATCAGTATATTTTTTTTTTAAATTATCAAAAAAATAATTAAAATTCAAATAAAGTGATTAATATCATATAATATGCTATGATAATTATATATAGATATTCGCATAAAATTTTCAAGGGGATTTTTATTAAAATTATCAAACAATACCAACATAATTTTAACAAATAAAATTGTGGAAAATTATCAAATGAATATTTCACAATTTAATTCAAATATATTTTGGAGAAATTTTCAAAAGAAAATTGTGTATTATTGACAGATGATTATTTTCAATTATTATCAAATAAATGTTACAAAGAATTACAAAATATTAATTTCATGATATTATTGAAAATAATATGGTGCAATTATCAAAGTATAATTTAAAACAATTATCATATGATAATTATGGATATATAATTTCTTCAAAATTATGAATTTTAATTATAATGAATTATCAAAAGATAATTACATTAAAATGATATAATTAATTTATAAAAAAATAAAAAAATATAATTTTTATGAAATTACCATATAATATTTTTAAAATAATTATCAACTGATAATTAAACAAAATGATCATGTGTAATTTATGATAAATTATCAGTAGAAAATTATAAAATCGTAATATGTTAAAAAAATCCAAATATTATTAAAGCATATAATTTATAAAAAAAATACAAATATTTTTTTTATAAACGGATAATTTATGAGAAATCATAATAAGATTATTATAAAAGGATAATTTATAAATAATAAAAATATAATTATAGATGGAGAATATTATGAGCAGATGCATTGACATAAATGAAAATATTGAAATTATTGAGGACATAAAAAATATCATTATATGTGATAATTTAATGATAATTTGGGAATTATCCTGGAGTGAAAAAGAACAATCACAAGTGATATTTTATTTGTTTATAAAATAAAATAGTTGGATTTAGTTTTATGAACCCTTGATGAACCTTGAGTGTTGATGTATCCAGATTTATGATAATATGGTTGTGGAGTGGTGTTATTGACTATTAAGTTTTCCACTCTAGTTGTTAATCCACATAGGGTTGTTCATCCTTTCCTTTCACGACATTGACTTTTGTTGATGGATTTTCTTTAACATTTTTGTATTTGTAACAAATGTTTCCTTAGTATGATATATTAATAGACATATTTTATGACGAAGTATTAGTATTATAGCATGTGTGTGTGTGTATCCCTAAGAACCTTATGTAACACCAGATTCCATCAGTACATTGTAGCATGTAATTCATGATCAATGTTGATCACATATATTGTTGTTCTATCTTAATTGTGATGGTGTTCATTCCCTTCTCATGTATCCCACCATGATAGGTGTGCTTTTGTTATATTTTTCATGGAACCCAAGGTAGGTGCACCATTATGAGATGATTATCCCTTAGAGGTGGTGTATGTGTGAATTATGATTATGGAGAAGAGGGTCCTATGAAAAGGGTAGGGATATGAAGATGCCTCATGGATGTTCTGTGATTCACTTAATTCCTAGAGGATTCCAAGGGGTATGTTCTTTATTTATTGTGATTTATTAGTAGATCTCAATTCTAAGACAAATTCATGAACATGACTACCTTGATTCTTAATGTATGTTGAGTTGCGTGACTAAATGATGATGAGTATCCTGATCCATGACCTTCATGGATACACCTTGATTGTTCAAATACATAGATTTTCGTTCCATCATAGAGACAAAGCAGTTGAGTTTGGTGGTTTGTGGTGTATTGATTAGCACATGACCACTAGGATTTGGATTTTGTGTTACTATGCATGTAAAACATTTATTGTTATCATTATGTCATATACTTATATACATGAGCACAATAGGTTACCAAGTCATTGGTGGTTTCCTACAGAGTGTTTTAATCACACCCTACTCATTTTGTTCGGTGTTCTTATTTACTTCATGAGGGATTTAGTGAAGGGAATGGGCCAGGTTACGGACTACTAAGCAAAAGAGTGTGGATCTAGTGGTAGTCTAGGATAGAGAGTAGTGGGACCTTAAGTTTAAAATTTACTACTTATCTAATAATAAACCCTCATTGGGCATTCCAGATTCGGGATATTTTTTATTTTCCATTTCACGTATCATATTTATTAAATTATTTCACATGTTTACTCGGATGGTTTATCATGTTACTTATTGTTTTTTATTGATCATATCAAATGATACTGAGGGTATAGTGTCCCACTATAAAAATCATGTATTCAATATTAGTCAGTGGACTCTTGTATATGAGGGCGCACAAATGAGGTCTTGTGTCCCTCCAAATCATACTCGATGGTTTGGGTTATGAAGTTACAATATCCACCCCTACACTTGAACCTTAAACCTAAAATAATTAGTTCTACATGAAGGTATTGAATGAAGTTGGTTAAAAAGATCCCAACATGTCAAAAAAATTAATAAATTGTTCAAATAAAATAAATTGACAATTGATATATAAATAAAATAATAAAAAAATAACTTAAATGAATAAATAGGTAAGAATGCAGTAGTAGTTGAGGTATAATGGGAATTGGTATAAATACCAAGAATTAAAAATACAAACAAACAATAAACAAGCATTGAAACAGAAAGTGGTAATAATGGAAGCATAAAATAATAAAAGAAATAAATAGAACCAAATTTGATTTAAAATGGGAATGAAATAATAATTAATTAAAGAATAAATTTTCCGAATCTGAATAACTCTTTTACATTGGGGTCACTAGAAATTTATAGACATTGGTCGGTTCACAATGTGAAATAGATTCACATCATTATTAGGTTTTGAATTATTTCTATATCAAGGAAATCATGACGTGTAATTAGATTTCATATCAGTTACTTCAGATCCTCAATATTCACCCAATTTTTTGGATCCCATCGATTTCTCAGTTGTAATATTTGGTAGGATATATGTTTTTAATTTTACACATCAAGTATTATGTTCACATCATGTATTGATTTCATGGCATGTATCTCATCAATTTCTTACTTTGATTCCTTCACAATGTATTATCAGGATTCAAATCATATACCTAGTTATTCCTTGTATTTTGGACACATGGGATGTCCCCTGGTTGGAAGGTTACCAACTCTAGGAGTACAAATCGTGTACTTTATATTCATAATGTGTAATGTTGATTTTTCTATTTGACCACCACATACTACTTTGAGTCTTGAGTTCCAAATTATTTCAAAAACACATCAAAACAAAGATTATTATCAACTAAATTTGGATTCATAATTAAATTCACATATCCAAAATAATTATATGACTTTGGATGATCATATACCCCACACTTTGACCATTTCATATCCTCATGATTAAATAATCAACTTGGATTCCAAATCAACAGATTTTAAAATTGAAAACATTTATTAAAACTAGGAAAAAATGTATGTGAAAGTAAAAAACATAAGTTCTCCAGAATAAATCCTTCATATTAATTTAGTCATTCCTTATAGTCAATTTAATTGTTCATATTTTTCTTCCTTTAATTAAAATTTCATAAATTTTCTCTAGAATCTATACCCATTTTTTGATTTACCTCACAATGAATTTTCTCACATTAGTCAAGGAAAAATATACTGGAGTTATGCTATTACCCTGAATACATGTTCCTAATAATAGTCCTATATTTGTTCTAATACCTCCACTTCATAATGTAAAATATAAAATTTATGAAGTGGGTTTTAGGAATAAGGGTAATTTTTTTGGGGCTTATTTTTAGTGGGAAGATAATGACAATTAAGCTTAAAAAGGATGGTTTGTTCTCTATTATAATGCATGATAATCATTAATAGTGAAATAATATGAATCATCCTATAAACAAATACACCTCGATGCTCCAGATGGCTCAAAATGGGTCTAGGAATATATCAAGAAAGAATATATAATTTACCATGTTCCTTTCCCTTTACAATTTTATTTATTTTTAAAATATCATTTTTGTGCTAGATCTCACATCCCTCACCAAACCATGTATGATCCCACATAATATCTATCGGTCTAGAATCAGTGATTTTCAACATTATAAATACACAAACCATTTCTTTAAGGAACATTTTCTGTATAGTATATTCCAAAGGTTATCCTGAATCATGTAGAATCAATATGGTGAAAATTACAATATAAGTGTCCTTGGTAATAACATCCCATATATGGATGAAATGAAAAATCCCACACATTTGTTTGAAATATAGTCATGTATATTACCAAGAGTTGGGTAAGAAGTGATAATAGGTGTGAGATGGATCCTTCCAAACAATGTTTTAATGGATACTGTGGTCTAAATATATATAGATGTATAGATGGGTATTGGGATAAATGGATCAAAAATATTTAGTTAATAATTTTATTTTTCCATTTTTCCAAACATACCTATAATAAGATTCCAATAAAAGTTCTCATAGGTTTACATGCCCAATGTATCTTTCAAGAAGTATTCTCAGAATATAATATAACACTGTATATATAGAATCTTCTCAGGAATGAGAATATAAAATTACTAGAAATCACTCATGTCATAGTATCTATAATAATTAAATTAATATAAGGATGAATTAGAATTAAATTTTTCAACTCACCACTAATTATAATATTATGAATATGAATACAAATGGATTTCAATAATCACTAATAAAAAAATTTTGTTATTTAAATGGGTGCAGTTATATTTCCTATTAAATCTCTAGTTATATGAAAAATACCTCATAGATAAGTGATAGAATGTTGAAATACATGTTAATAGATAATAAATCTCATTAAATACTCCTCCATAATTAAAATGATATAGTGTTTCTCTTTTCAAAAAATAATTATGGGTGGAGGTAGAAATTTTGTCACATATAAAAAATGAAATTAATGTTTATGAATTTTAAATAGGTAATAAACATATCCCTATAATGGAATTCATTCAATGGGTAAAGTTTTTGGATGCTGACAATAATTTTCACTACCTGCAAAAAAAATTGAAACAAAATGCTGGCATTGGTTAATCCATTATTCCACGGGGGTTAACTAATAATTATGATGAAATATGGGTAGGTGTACAGAGTAAATATCATGATAAATATTTTAAGATACATTTATTAATTTTCCAAAATAAATTTTATGATGACCGATGAACAAAAATTCCACAGAAAGTTAAAAAATATATTAATCAAAAATGGAAATAATGGAAACAGAAAATATGTTTTGTATCACAAAAAGTTTTAACTATGGCCTCTTCAACTATATGGATGGAAAAAATAAGTATTCAATGTTGTCTATCATCATATATGTTCATTACATCTTACATGAATTGGTGGTTGTATCATTAAGATCATCGGAATTTTGGGGGGATTAACCACCTCATAAATGGGTCTCCCAAAACAACCATGGGGAAGTAGTAATTTCCATGAAAATCATTGACTAGGATACCACTTAGTATGGATCTGGAGATGGTATTATTCAATTTGTCCCTATATCTTATCCAAATGTTGATACATGTCATGTGGAATGTGATATGGTGGCCTCATAGACTTGTCAATGACCATATTGGATGTTGTAGAACTAGAGATGGCTAAGTAAATTAGGATATAAAATGAAAATTAGAGATACATATATTGAAGTTAAAACTACATCCCATATATATATGTGAAATATAATATCAGAAAATATGAGATACAATTGAATGGAAATAAAAATAAAGAAATTAGAAAACAACACACATCATACAACATGGGCGGGGTAAATGGAAAAGACTAAAAATAAAGGGCATGACTTACAATATCTTCATCATATATCTCGTCTTAAATAGTTGGGGTTTGGATCAAATCTTTTAAATCTCTCTATATATAGGGATGGGTACTGGAGGATCAGACACCACAATATGTGTTGTGGTTCTGGGAGTAGGCATGTTCTAGGATGGAGAGGGTGAGGTGGTGGTTCACAATGATGTGGTACATATGGTAGTGGGATTGATATGAGATTCCTTATATTAAAATTAGAGGGTGGGGCCCTTTCCCCATCATGCGTTCTTTGTTAGGAACTCTGGTAGGGAAGCTTGGTCATTAAGCTCGAGAGGTCAGCCAATTTTTGTGGGAATAGAGGAAATGGTGGGGTATGCAGATACATGTAGGTGGGATGATGCATGGGCTGGTGGTGGGGCTAGGTGGTGAAATTGGATGTCATTGTGAATGCAATGAGGACATAATATAAAATATAGTTTTGGTTCTCTATAATGCATTGGAGAACATAATAGATGGGTATGGTAGGTTCTATGGTGATAAGGGGTTAGATTTTTGGTGGTAGGGGGTGGTGTATTGGGATCAAAAGAGGTAGAAAAGGTATATGTAAAAGCATGGTATGATGGATCAGTATGGGGAGGAGGTTCCAGGGTTGGGACCTGGACCAATGCATGCCGATCTAGAGCCTCATCAAGATATTCCATGTACTTAGGGGACCATTTTTTGTACCCCCAACTTTAACCTAGACCCCCCATCTTATGGTGTATTAGTATTTCTATAGACTACATCATTACAATATAGGAAATATGGTATGCAGATTCAATGACATTGAGGTGATGGGAGTGATGAGTAATGGTTATCCCCCCATGAGTGTACAAGTATCTCACCGCGCATGAATCTCATAATATAATGAAAACAAAAAATCTTTGTTGAGGGAAGGTCCTCCCATGGTGAGGATATTATTTGCACCTCAACTTGCCTAATACTATTGTGAGAATATCCTCTCACTAAATAGTAATGAGCGAGAAACTAGTAAATGATCTGTAAAGTGTAACCTCATAGCCCGGTGCTCTTTTCCATAATCGGATCATGGATGCTCCCCATATCTTGGTAGATTAGTGTAAAATTACACAATACATACCCATTTCTCATCTCTAGTTACATGATAGAGTAATAAAGGGATGTGATGAACTCCTTAGTGTACATTACGGGTGTGAAACTAAATTTATTGAGGGTTATCTCCCAAGTTCTTCCACCCTGTCAAAAGATTAAATGAATAAAATCATGCTCCAATGTGGTAAAGAACTATAGAAATACTTCCCAAACATCACCTCATTCACCTCAGTGATGGTGCAGAGGTGAATACAACTATGAAGATCAGAAAAATCCTCATTCACTAGAAAATAATTAAGCATGACAAGGTTTATGGTCTTTTTGAACCAAATAATCACGGCTATGAGATGGACCAAATGAATCTGATGATTTGGGGAAGAATTTTTTTTGGAAATAGTGAAGATGATTATGTTGGGAAGAACCTTGGGATGATATGGATGAGTTATACATGTTTATGGATGTCAATGGAGTGTTTGAGGAAGATACATACGGGGAGGGGGTGGGATCTGCAAGTAGCATAGGAGGTGCAATGACCAACTGATTGGGTGGTGGATGATCATCATCATGTTTGGTTGAATGTGTCCCCATTTTGGTAAGGGGTAACATTGATGGAACTATATAGTACGGGATACAGTTTATTTGGGAGGACTAAGATGACAAGAGAAGTGTATCGACGGAATGGAGGAGGGGTAGCTGTATGGTGGAGGGGAAGTGAAAGTAGGAGAGGAACAGGTGAGGGGGGTTATAAACTCTAGTTTCATGTTTTTTAATCCTTACAGATGAATTCACATCATGTATTTGATAAAAAAAGTTAATTCTGATTTTTAATATTTATATATACCTGAAACATTTATTTCATTTATTATATGTATATTGTGTGATTTTTAATTAATTTTTAAAACATTGAAGTTTAAAAAATTTACATTTAACATTTAGATTTTAAGATAAATATTTTCTAATGCATAGTTCTCAAAACAATATATTTCATTATTAAACATCCCTAAAATATAATACAACATTTATTGGGTTTCCTCCCACTCAAAAATTCATTTATTTTTGAGACTTATACATGATCTGATACAGATGAATTTAAATATATGGGAATCCCTCATGGAGTGGTTCTTGATAACTGAGGGTATGAAAGGTTGGATGGAATCCCTCTTCAGAGATAAAGTCTAATTCACATTCTTGGGAGTAGTGTATCCGTTTTTACTATGAGGTATGGTCATTATGGAGTCCTTACTGTTTATATGATAATGTTTTTTATAAGTGATATAGGTGGATTGAAAATCCATAGACCCTTATCTTTTCTAGGCATCCTCCACCAAATTGAAAACAACTTCTTCTTTACCAACTATCAATATAAACATTCCTCAGTTTTTATCAATAAACACCTTCCCAAGGGTCATCAAATGGTAACTAAAAGAGTATTGAAACATTTCAATTTTCTTCCATATCTAGTAATAGTAGTTGAGTGGGAAAGATGAATTTACCAACCTTTACTAAAAATCCTCAAGCAGTCCTCATGGATTCTTTACTAAATGGGAGGTATGTCAGAGTTCCCGTCTTATTTTATATATTTCACTAAATTTTTTTTAAAGACATTTATAAGAATGGTACTGATAATGAAACCAAGTTTAAAAAAGGTTATTTAAAAATTTCATGTCCCTATAATGCATGGAATTGAAAAAAATCCACTGTATTCCATTTTTAGAAGGTCATTCTGTTTAAAAATTTAGGAACATTCTTTATTTAATGAGACAACTCCAGGGTATTACATTTTATTCTTACTGAAGAGCTTTTATTTTTTAAAATTTGAATAATAATGAATTTACATAATCAATATGACAAAGGAAATATTATTGATATTGATTAAACATATCCAAAAACATTTTTATACTACCCATCTCTTTTAGCTTATCTCATCCTCTCTGGAAAAGGAATCTGGAGATTTTATGGTCGATGTGACACGTAAATATCATTCATTCCACACTGCTCCTATATAATAGAATTTTTAGTTTTATTTATTTCTATTGTTTTCTCTTAACCAGATTTATCAAATTCCTTTATCTTCTTTTCGTCACTTTTTCTTCGTAACTAAATTTACACTATTCTTCCACTCCTGAGAAGCAATGATTTTTTCTCCTCTCTTAAATGTGTCTTAGTATTACTATGCGGTGTTCCCAGTAATATTTATGACATCTTTTTGCAGATATCTCATACTTGATTCTCATGATTGTTCAACGTATTCATTTTCAATTTTCATTTCACTCTCTCGGTTTGTAATACTTTAATATAGATTGGATTGAAGTGGTTGGAATTTTTATGGATGTACTATATGATCTTGTTGATACTGCTATTGTTTTGAAGGAGGAAACTGATGAGATCATTGAAATGGGTTTTTAAGTGTTTTTGTGGTCGAGGAGCTATAATTTTAGGTGGTTACCCATGTTTTCCCAAATTGTTTGGTGGAACTTGTACACTCCCTTATTGATAGTGATATTGGTTAGTTTATTCCAACTAATGATATTTCCTTTTCATATAGTGCTGCTATTGTTTCTATTTGGGTTACTAGTTCCTTTTATTTTTTGGATTGAAGTTGATGTAATTATAATCATGGATTTGGAGATCCTCTATACCTAACGTAAATTCATGATATTGGCACATACCTCTAGACATTTTACATTTTTGGATCTCCAAAACAAGGGAAAAAGGTGGGGATAAATGATAGAAAATATGAAGAGACTCTATTTTCTTTGTTAGAGACTTCACTTAGGTTGTGAGGTTTCTATTATCCTCCACCTAATGGATACTATGTTGGGGTGGTCTTTTATCCCCCTACCATATACTGTCAATGTGTGAAATCCCATCTAATAGAGCTAGTATAACTTTAGGTTTCATTAGCATGAACCCTCTTTCAATGGTGCAATCCATAATCATGTGGGTGGCAGTTTGGAGTCCTTGGAAAAAATTTTGAATCTAGAGAGACATATTAATTTCATGAGGTGGTCATTTATGGGTTTGATCCTTGAATCAGTCTCATCCATCCCAAGCGGATTCTTCATCTACTTAACTGAAATTATGAATTTCATTCCATAGATTTCAGGTTAGGATCAGGGAAAATTATTCATTCAAAAACTAATTTTCTAGGTATTCCCATGTCTTGATAGACCAAGTAACATGAATTTTAATCCAATCCTTATCTCTATTGTTCTTGGAGAATGTGAAGGCTAAAAATCTAATGGTGTATAATGATACACTATAGTTGTTAAAGGTGTTTCAAACCGTGAGGAAATTTTGAATGTCCTCGCAAGGGTCTTCAAATTTCATTACAATATACTAAACCATATTTTAAATAATATCAATGTGTCTTGGTTTTATTTCAAATGAGTGTTTTTAAATTGTATTTTCCACACTGATGGTTGGGACAACAATGATGAGTAGAGAGTCATAATCCATGATGATGTGCTTCCAAGGCACTGACTTCTCTCCCTATTGTAAACAGGGTTCATATTGGTGGTTTGGTATGTTAGGTGGTGTAATATCATTATTTTCATCAACTATGATGTGTTGTAATGAAATTATAGTTTTATTGATTTTGGGATTGAAAGGGATAAGTTCTTGAGTGACCAGACTACTAAAATAAGATAGGGGTCCCTGGTACATGAACAATGATGCATACAAGAAGAATAAATTTCTAGTCCTTACATTTATATTATAAAAAAAGGGGAAGGATAAATATGGAAAAAGTATAAATGGAGGGTGAGATAATTCAAGATTCATATCATAGATCATTATGCCTAAGAGTTGGTTTTCCTAACAATGATTCAACATTTTATTCATCAATAATTTCATGTGGGTGTTAAAAGGATTAAATTTATATTTCTCAAACTACACCCATCGACTATTCTTTATAAAAGTGGAAGTATGGGGTTGAAACCAAAAATAAAACTTTTAGGTAGGAAACCTAGTGGCAGGAACATTTTATATTCATTTATCATGATCATTATTTGGATTTGTTTTTATAAAAATATGTATCATTGGATTAAGAATAAATAAAAATAAGTGTTTAGGGTAATTTTCTAGGTATCTAAAAAATATTATTCATAAATCTATATGGGGATAGACTTATGGATTTGGCTTTATAGTGGATCAAAGTTCACCAATTGATCTTGGTCCAACCAATTAGATTTACCTAATCTAGAAACCACACCATAGTATAGAGATAGTCAATAAACTTAGTGTAGGATGCATAGATTCTAGGTAGAAATAACCATAGGGTATTTTCCTGATATTTATCAACTCCAATTAGGTCAAGGATCCTTCAATTTACAACTTTGATAGTCAGTTTAGCTATAAAAGAGTGGGATTTAAAATTATTTTTAACCTAATTATTATCCATAGGGTTACCGATATTTTATATAGAAATTTTTTGGGTTCATAGACACCCCTATTCTCAACCCTAGCACTGTGTGGACTATCTACACATGATGGTATTTTTTGAATGAAAGGAGAAAGATCACTACATGAAAAATAGAATTAATAAATGATTCAATGAAAATAAATTCACAATTGAATTCATTTAAAAATGATCAAAAACTAACTTGAATAATGAAAAATTTAAGGACCCGTCAGTAGTTGATTTTGAATGGAAATGGGTATTGAAATCTCGATATCAAAATATCAATGAATTTTAAAAAAATCATAAAACATTCTATGGTAACATTGGATTTCATTTAATAATAAAAAATAAATGGAAACAAATAATAATGAAAAGGGGAAATAAATGGAGAATAAATAAATAAATTATGGTGTCTGAGGCACTCTTTCATGTTGGGGTCATTTTTTATTTATAGATCCAAACCAGTTCAAAACATGTAACTGATTCACATCACGATCTTGTTTTAAATTGTTTGTGCGTTGAGGATTTCATGATGTCTAATCAGATTTCACATTATCTAATTCATATCCAAAATATTCTTTAAATTGTTTGGAACTCATTGTTTTCTCAATTTGAATCATTGGTGTGATATAGGGATTGAACAATTATTTTCATATATTTAGTTTTTATTGTTTGTCTCATCAAGTAGGGACTTTTAGTATTTCACAATATGTTATTCGTATTCATTTATTGTACTTGGTTCACATCTTATATTTTGGATTCACAAGCAGACCTATGACTGGTAAGTGTTCCTGTTGAGATTTAAATGGTGTGTACTTTCGATTTAGGATGTGTAATGTTGATTTTTTATATTTTCCATTATCTTCTCCTTTGATTCATGAGTTTATAATTCCTATGAAAACACACAAAATCTAAATATATTATCAAATAAAGAATGATTAATATTTAAATAATTTATTCCAAAACAATTATATGAATTCATATTATTATGGAATAGTAAGGTTTAGGAACTGTGTATGTGGCCCATCCATACAATATTTAGAGGATATGATAAAGGATGCTCACAGTTCATTTTTCTATAATTAGAATAAATTTGAAAATATGTATATTGATTTGAAAGAGTGTTTCTAGTTGTATGGAATAATGATTGATATTTTAGTGTTTGGATGACAGATCTTTGTATATAAACCAGAAATGAATAAGAGACAAAAGACTAAGGGGATGTTACAAAAATTACTCATTATATAATATAAATGGGAGAACATAACCCTGGATTTTTTTTTTCAGAAATCCATTAATATTTAAATGATATAATGTTATATGGGTTTTTTGATCACCTTACAAAGTTATAAAAATTCATTTCCATCAGATAATATTTTTCTGTAAATAATATTTATAGGATATACATTAAGGAAGTGGAAACGTTTCGTAGGGTACCATAATCTATTGTATCATATCAGGTTATGAGGTTTACCTCTATGTTTTGGTGATATATTCAAAAGGATTTGTTTATAGATATAAGTTTTACCATACGTTATCATCCTCAAATAGATGGTATGTGAGGAAAATAATTCAAACCTTAAATGCTATTCAATGATCATATTATATGTTATTCAATGGTGTTTGGGATCGAAACATTCCTTTAGATGATTTTTCTTACAATAATATATTTCAATCGAACATTCAGACATCAACTTATGAAACCCAATATAGAAATAAGTGTAGAAATACAATGTGTTGGGATAAATATGTAAAACGAGTGATGGTTGGACCATATCAAGATAATTAAATGGTAGAAAATGTCAAATCCAATTATCAAAACATATGGGTATAAATAATTTGATATAAAAGTTCTGATAATAAGCATCAATGTGAACTACTATTTGAAGTTAGTGATGATTTGTTTCAATAAACTTATAAATATAAAACGTTTATGAGATTTTGGAATAAATAAAAACTAAACCCATGTTATATTCTCAATTTTGATTTTATATATCAAGTATGGATGGTTTGTTATCACTTTTTTCTCCCACCAAACCTATCTCTTGTCCAAGATATATTCCATTTATCTCTCTTGAAGAAGTAATACATGATCCTTTAAATTTACATAACTTAGAGGTCATACTGATGAACCATTTTATTTAATATGAAGAATATTTTATTGATATTTTGGACCATAGAGAAAATGTTCTATAAAATAAGAAAACTCACTTCGTCATTGTTTTATGGAGAAACCAGAGGCTTGAAGAAACTACATGGAAAATAGAGAGTATTATGAGGAAGAACTAACCTCAATTATTTATATCAAAATTACATTTTTTATGGATAAGTTAATTTTAATCGGGGTAGAATTTAACATTTTATATTTTATGATATAAATTTTTCAAATATTATTAATTTATTCGACAGATTATGTGATATGCAACATTGAGTTTTGAAAATGGTAATTGTTTAAATATTATTGTTATAATTTATCCATTAAAATAGTTGGTATGAATAATAATTCCCATATTTTTAAAATTAATTGTAATTTTTTCAGATATATATAATATAATCAAAACAAATTACTTATTTTTTAGAGAATCCTTTATCTGCTTTGAAAATAAATTTTCACAAAAAAAGATTTTTATTTCTTTTTGTGAGAGAATAATAAAATTAATTGTTCCCAAATAAAGAATGATTTTTTGGAAAAATTAAATTTATTTTTAGAATCATCATTTCATAATTATCTTGAGGTTGGTTTTATGGATTTTTATGAAATGTTTAATTTTTAATGAATAATGAAAATTAATTTTTTTTATTGAAAACATCCCATTTGATAAAATAATTTATGAATTTATAATTTTTTTAAAAAAATTATAGTCAAATTTTTTCAGTTATTTTATTAATATTACAATTTAATGAATTAGAATCAATTTTTTGTTGATTTTGGGAATGAAAATATTTTTTACTTATGAGAATTTTCTCTGTGGAAACCAACATTTTTTTCACATCAGCAGGTATATTTTCAAAATAAATTATGCCACATATATGAAATTAATTTTTAAAAAACTTATTTCATATTTTTAATCCAATTTAATTGATATTTTATAATAATATATTCTTGTTTTTTGGTCATAATTAATAGTAAAATTAGTTAAAATAAATTACAACAATTAAAGTTAAAATGGGTTCATCAGTGGTTAAACTAAAATGATAAAGGTTGACTAACCATAAAACTTTCCCAATTAAAATATTATTTCTTTATATCTACCTTATGTTATCTACGGTATGATAATGATCCATTATAGATCTTTTTTGAATTTGTAATACATGGATACCACTTTTTGATTTAAAAAATTCCATCTTGTTCACACCCATAATTATAAAATGGCACCCACACTCCTCTCATAATAAAAAATTAAAATAATATTGGTCAAGCCATGATCTAATCAAATAACATTATTACATACCTATAAATTTACTATAGTACTTATTTTTATTATTAACCTCTTTTAATAAGCCTATTGGTGCTGACCATGGTAGGTTATTCTAGAAAGAGGTATCATTCATTATCGGGCATGTTTATTTTTCTTCTTCTTCCTCCTCCTTAAAAATATTATTAAAATATTAATTAATAAAAAATTTATTATATATAATATAATAATATGTTATTTTGTTAATTTAGTAAACTATATCCATCACATATTCCATCAAATGGGAATTGAAACCAATGATCGTGTGTAGGGCGGATAACAACCTCAAAACCCATGTAATTCATTTTCCATCACTAACTCCCACGAGTGGATATAATTATTGAATTAAAGTATTTATATTATATTTTTGAATTATTTATAGTTAAAAAATTATAATATCACATCTATATTTTTACCACCCAATCCATTGTAAAATGATTGCATCATTTGTGAGTATATGTGGACTGCCATCTCCACAAATGGATGTGCTGTGTTTTTCATTTTATTTTAAAATGGATGGTAATAAAGAAATATTTATTGAATATATAAGTTATATATGATATGAATTTGATTCTATAAAGGTGATATACTATTTAATTTTATTTTCTTCTTTATGTTGAGATAATGAAAATTGTGTTCATTAGTGCGTATAACCTACCATATTATTGAATTATATATTTAATTATATATATAAATTTTATGGATTAATATAAATTCATATATTTGGAATATTATATATATATATATAATTTTTAACATTATTGATATTAGGGAAGCATGAAAAATATAAATGGAGAAAAAATAGAAAACCAAAACATACATGAAATAAAACAAAGCAATTATTACCTAAAAACCGATTTCAATAAAGAATTTCTAATAAATAGGTAATAAAAGGTAATAAATATATCATATATAAAATTAAATATAAAATATTGTTTATTTAATATATTTATAATAAACCTATGTTTATTATAAATTATGATTTAATGTGTATGACATAACATGAGACATAAGGTAAGCTATTTTTTTTTCAAATTATCTTCTTTGGGTATATGTTTTGTTATTCACCTAATTTATATTATGAGGTTTATATACTTCTTATTTGACATGTTTTATAATTAATATTATTATTTTAAATATATTTAATTTTTTTTATTTTATTATTTAAGGGGTAATATAAATCAAAATCTTCCAAAGTGGTAGTGGATTTTTGTCTCACATTTATTTTTGTGGGACACATGACATATACACTACTTGTTTCATTTGTGTTGTCTATATTCTACCGATTAATGTATTTTATGATTGATATTATGAATATTAATATATATACAAATAAAATTATTTTTTTTCAATAATGGGGATAATGATTCAAAATATACCAAAGTGTTCAAGGATTGATGTTAGATTCTCATTTTTTATTTGGATTATTAATGATTATTCTTTTTTTTATAAAATCATATGATCTATCTTAGAAAAAATCATTTATTTTAATCTATTATGGTGTTTTTATCAAAATAATTTGTTTTTAATTTCATTTTACTATCTTTATAACTCAATAGTATGAAATATTTTTTTATGTAGAAAGTCATCTAAATGTATCTCTTCTGTAAAAAAACATTTTTCTTCCACATCTATGTTTTTATATAATAATTTAAGAAATTTTATGCTATTATCAAGTGATTATTTAAATATATTTGTAACCATGTATTAACTTTAAAAAATATTTTATAGTTAATATTCATTTCTTTTCCTAAATGAGTCACTCTTAAATTTTTCCTAAAAATGTAGAAGGAATCATTATTTACTTGTACGTGATGAAAAGTAATTCCCACTATTATGAAGAGTCAATGATTTAATGATTACATTAAAATTTTACAATATTTATTTTGTAAAATAAATGTCTTATTTAATATTTGGGAAATATTTAGATTTTAAAAATATAATTTCAAAGGAAAATGATATCTTCATCATGAAATGTTCTAAGTGATCATTCAGAATAATTTTCCATATAATATAACATCCTTTTATGGTACTTCAGATTTACTGGGTACATTATCCAATAATATCATCCTCATTCATTAGCCATATTGTTTTTATGATGAAAATTGGTTTATTTCCTTTTACATGGGTTATGTTATATTGAAATAATGATATATTTATGAAACATATTTTTTTCCAATCGTTATTCTATAATGAAATGTTGAAAAATTTATGAAACACATTTATTTTCCATGGGTGATTCTATTATGAAAATATTATGAAACTCATCCCTTTTCATTTTTTGGGATAAAATTCATCAAGGTAATATTTCTTTTGTTTTGGTTTGATTGGGTTTTTTGACCTATTAGGTTTTTGAGGGAATTTGTGGAGGTCGTGAGATATTTCTGAATTTGAATGATTAAAAATGATAGGATTACTTGGAAGTGGTACAAAAAATTGTGTACTCATTTTGATGTAGTTTCTCAGGGGTTTCTAAATTTTTCAGGCCAAATTTTGGAGGTTTTGTCAAGCATTGTGAATGTTGCATTACAAGGAAGGCTGTCATGACCTAAACTATTATCAATGAAAATACCACTTGATCTAATTAAAAGTATTATTTTGTAAAATGCTTATATAAAATATTCACTTCCTTGAATTTTTTATTTTTTATTTCAAAATACCTTTAATAATTGTTACCATTGATAATATAGACATAAAAATTGATCACATGATTAATATAAATATAAGGCTTTAACAAATCAAATTTACATAGACAAGGGAAACGATGGCCTCATCCTATAGACTTTCTCCATTGGAATCCTATTTTTTGGAGCTCACAATGGAGGAAGAATCATTTGGCTTCTCTCTTGATGAAGCCGAATCCAAGATTCAACATGTTAAGCTTGAATGAAACTGCCTACGGGAGAGGTGGAAGCTAATAGATATTACGACCCGAGTGATGTTATCCGGGCCTCCCCAAAAGTCTTCCACCATCGCACACCAAAACCTTAGGTCATATGCATGTATTATAAGGGGTTATGTAACAAGAACCTATAACAATGATTATGTGCATTATTTTTGTATAGAATGAAGAATATACATTCATTTTATTATTATTACATCGTAAATATTTTTTAAAGCATGAATTTTATTTTAGTTAATATTCAATTGAGAAATATATTTTGTTGAATTAATATATTTTCGAATTAAATAATATTTTAATAAAATATTACTAAAAAATTACTTATTATTATGTATAAATTATCGTATTATTTTTAGGAATACAATTTTAATTTTTATTAAGGTTTGAAAGTTTTTTTGACAAAATAAATGAATTTTTGATAAATTTCAGTTTTATTTAAAAATTAAAATTTAACATATTTATAAAATTATTTAGATAAAATGAATTTTATTTTAGTAAAAGGATATTGAAATTATCCAAAAGTAAATTTTTCATAAATTTCCAAGATAGTTGGATTTTTGGGTAAAAATTAAATATTGTTTTAATGTTTAATTGGTTTAATGACATAATAATGACACAATAGTGACTTAATAAAATACTATAAATTTTATTTTCGGCCAATATATGTTTTACCATTAAAATAATGTTATTTTAGGTTTGTTTTAGTTATATTATAATGTTTTAGTGGACACTCCAAGACATAAAAAAATTGATGTGTTTAAATTGATTTCCTTGAGAGTGTGACTCACATCCACATAAGAAATCATAATATTTTAATAAGATCGGAAATTGGACTTATAAAAAATGTATTCCACTCCCATTTGGAAGAAACCATGGGCCAAAACCATGGGTTGGTTTGTGGTTTTGATTCATTTAATGTGTTGTGTCCAAAACCTAAAATATAAATAATTCCATCACTTTTCTTATATAAACCCACCCAATCACCCACTTCATATTCACTAAATCCCTTTGGAGATCGACCAATATCTACCCTCCTCTCTCAAAAATCATCCCAAGGTTCCCAAATGTCCTAATAAGACACTCTTAGTCCTCTCCCAAGCCTTTGGGATCACACTTCCATGTAAGGGATTTCTTCCTCTTTCATTTTTGTCCATATTTCTTTATGTTTCTATACACTTATCTTTTCAATTAAAATTGTTGGGGTATGATATCAAAACTCCCTATACTTACCTCATTGTTTTTGAATGATTGTATTCCCCTTTCTCTCTCATTAATTCCTCCCATGAACACCTGTTACTATGCCGAAATTCAGTATGAAATTTATTTCTCATCATTTAAATTCAAGCAATTCATTTGTATTATGAATCTAAATTTAATTACATATTTTTTGACATGTATCTATATAAACCCTTAATGCCCATTTAATTAACATATGATGAGACACTCGTTTCCCTCTCATCAACCAATTTTACGAATCGTCATGACACTTTGTCATGCTACGGAAATTGCACCGCGATTTTCCAATTCAAAGTCTTTGTGTAGTGTATACCATGCTCATTTATATATCAATAGTATTCACCTTTATTCACCTTTAAATATTTATTATAGAGTTTAATTTTTTAATTCCAAATTAAATTATCATGGAATAAATATTATGTTTAATTAATCCATGTTATATGATCCATGTGGCACACTTATGCATGGAAGGAAATGATTATGAAGAGTGCACCATGATAACGCTCCAATGCATTGGGTAAAGATTAGTATCATTATATGTCAAGTTAAATTAGGGTTTAATCATTATAATTCATGTTCAATTATGTTTCACTCATTCTCCATGTCTAATGATCCATACCATATGCTAATATAGTGTTATGTGTTGTTACCACATTTCTATGTTATGATAATCATGATATATCATGCCTTTTTGTTCATGTTTCTCTTGTGCAACATTGATATTCCTTCTTCTTAAAATTTACTTTATTCTTCATGTTATGCCTTTTTTACTCCCTTACTGAGCATTATAGCTCCCCCTTTTCTTATTCATCTCCTCAGGTTATCCCATGCAATGCTAAGTACGAAGGAATATTGTGGCCCTGTAAAACAAGTATTCAATAAAAATGTGTACTTCATTTTTTAAGTCCTTATGTAATGTTCCTAGGACATAATGACACTAGACCTATCGATATTCTATTTTTTTAGGTAAATATTTTAGTTAATAAAATATGTTTAAGTGTGTAATAATGAGAAGGGTTGTTATTGTTGGTATTAGAGGATAGGGTTAGTTATTTTTTGGATTAGGATTAGAAAATCATTGTGAAATCCTTAGGGATAATACTAAGAATAATAAAAAAAATCCATAATTTTTTGTGAGTATTGAGTAAGTTGTTTACCGAGAAAATACATCACTGTCTGGATACGAGTAGGTAGAGGCGGTTCTGGTACATATGTATGTAGGTGTAATTCCCAAAAACACTACTTTGAGCTAGAATCGAATATGAACATATGCACAAAAACAAGCCTTTCTGCACTATTGGTTACAAAATTCCATAGGGATATGATTTGGTAAATTAATAAGATTAGTACGAACCATTACTAAGGGAATAAAAAAATCCTTTAAGAATATATATAGGGAAGTAGATCATGGATAACATAGATTGATGCCAATAAATTCATATGTTAAGGAAATATAATTAATTTATATGTCATCTATTGTTGTCTTTGGATTATCCATTTTGTGTTACCCTACCATCCATTTTATTCCAGCCAATAGATGGTAATAGGTGGACTCGGGAAAACAACCGATGCGAAGATCAATGTGACGACTGTTCTAAGGGGATGCCCAATCTGATAGGTGTGGGAATCACAATATTGGTCATGATAATCCCTAAATTATCTCAATTTTTGAATAGAAAAATGGGTCAACATGAACATTCAACCCCCCTAAGAAAGAACAAGTCACTATTTATAGCTTCATCAGACAATGGCCTCGTACTTTTAATGGATCATCTGATCCATCATTCTCCAAACAATGGGTAAACTTCATTGAAAAGATCTTATCCATCCTTTAATGTTATGAACAAGGGATGGTACTTCTGGATGCTTATTGTATGGAGGGTGAAGCTAATAAATTGTGGAAATTGATAAAAAAATATGATTCCTAATGAGGAGATCAAGGCGTTGGAATGGAAGGATTTCTGGAAAATGGTTTTCGACAAATATTTTTTATGTACCCTCTTACTTAAGAGGAAAGGTACTTTCTTTCCCCCAAGAAAAAAGATGATGAATCCATAAGAGTGTATGATAAAAACATTACAAGTCTTTCATGACATACCCTTTTCTTTATCGTTAAGACTGAATTCAAGGTTGACCACTTCTTTGGTGGGCTAAAACCTAGCCTACAGAAATCCCTAGCGATCCAAGACTTCGAGAGCAATGAGAAAATTGCCTGATGTGCCCTCAAAGTCGAAATGGATATCAGAAAATCTTAGGGGTATCATGGGGACAATAAGATTCAGGTGGAATTAAATTCTGGTTGTCCGATGGAAAAATCCAATGGTTCTAATAAAATACATCACCCCACTTTCCAAAAGTGTAGAAGAAAGAACCCCAAAAATTTATTGAAGGGGATAATGAAATAATTTCAGTGTGGAATAGAAGGGAACCTAGACATTAACTACTGACAAGAAAAACCTGTGGCTCCGAAAGAGGAGAGGAACACCCCTTTTTACCCTCAACACGTTTTTTATGTATTCAACTACAAATAAAATGGGAAATTTTCAAACCAATTCCTTATGACAAGAGTTTTCGGAGTCGACCAACAACCTCCAAGGTAGCAAGGGTGAGATTTTTCTATCACTACCACCAAAGTGATCCCTGAAAGCAAAGTGGTGATAGGTACACTAGTTATTAATTCATGAATAGCAAGAGTACTTTTTGATTCTTGTTCTATACATTCTTTTATATCCCAAAATTTTAGTAGAACAATCCCAACACTATCAGATGTTTTGGAGGTAAAGATGTCGATGAGAATAGAAATTGGGGCAATCATTGCATCCTATGAATATAGCTCCTCCATAATACTAATTTGCAGATTAAAATTCCCAGTGAACTTCGTCATAATCACCTTTGTGGAATATTATGAAATTATTAGCATGGATTGGCTTTCCTTGTATATAGTAAACATAAATTAACATTAATGGGAAATCACTATACATGTGGAGAATCGGATCCCGATTCTATACAACTCTAAGGAGGATGATGAATCTTCTTTAAAACCATCATCTCAAGAAGGTATATTTCTTCCCTATGAGCATGGGTATCTAGATCATATGATTGAGTCGAAGGATGAAAACATCCTTGAAGAAATTCCTATCGTGAGGGAATTATCTAAATTTTTTATGGAGAAATTGAATGGACTTCCTCCTAGAAGAGATGCTGAATTCTCAATGGATCTTATACCTGGGGTGTTGCTAATATCCAAGCCTCCATATAGAATGGATCTTGTGGATCTTAATGATATGAAGAGACAACCACAGTAGAACACAAATAATTGGTACATATTCTTAAGTGATTCACCATCGGGTTCACTTGTCCACTTCATCAAGAAGAATGATGGGTCAATGAGCCTTTACATTGATTTTCGTGAGATAAAAAAAATCATGATAAAGAACAAGAATCCTCTTCCACGAATTGATGACTTGTTCAATTAGCTATGTGGAGAAAAATACTCCTCCATGGTGGATTATTGGCCTGGATATTACTATGTAAAGGTGAAAAAGGAGTATATCCCCAAGACTGCTTTTCATATAAGATTTTAGCACTATGAATTCATATTAATTCCATTCGGACTCACTAATGACCCATCAATATTCATGGATTTGATGAAAGTATTCTTTAGAGATTACCTTGACAATTTTTTTTTTAGTATTTACAGACTATATTATAATATACTCCAAAACTATGGAGGAGTAAGAGGAGCATCTAAGAACTTTATTAGAGACATTTTGAATGGAGAAGATGTATTCCAAGTTCAAAAAGTATGAGTTATGGTTGAAGGAGGTATCATTCTTGGGTCATATCAACACAAGCAATGAGATATCAGTGGATCCCTCCAAGGAAGCTATTATTGAGGGTTGATTAAGGCCAAAATCAATAACGAATATCCATAGATTCCTGGGGTTTGCTGGATATTATCTCCAATTTTTGAGACATTTTTCACAATTATCAAACACTCTTACCATCAAAACTCATAAGGGAGTAAAAATTTCTTAGAGTGATTAATGTGAAGATATCTTCAACGAGTTAAAAAATAGGCTTTCCACTATTTTCATTATTGAACTACCAACAAGTGGATAATATTATAGGATATTTAGTGATGCATAGAATAAGGCCTTTGGATGTGTGTTGATTCCAAATGAAAAGTATTTTCCTATGATTCAAGGAAATTGAATGTTCATGAGCAAAACAATCCAACACATGATCTGTATTTGGATGCAGTAATATTTGATTTGAAAATTTAGCAACAATACCACTTTGGGGAGAAGTGTGAAATATACATGGATCATAAAATCATCAAGTATATATTCACACAGAAATAGTTAAACATGCTCCAACGAAGATTTCTAGAGCTGATCAAAGTCTATGATTTCTTAATTTATTACCACCCTGGGAAGTAGAACAATGTGGAAGATGGTCTATGTAGAAAGGGCCCATCAATTATATCATTTATGATAATTGAAAAGGATCCAATCTTCTTATATTTGATGAAGATAGACATTGGAATCAAAAACAAGGGGACATCATCAATAATGTCACAAATGATTTCTCAACCATCCCTTTTTCAAAGGTTAAAGGATTGTAAAAAGGATGATGTGATTATTCAGAAGAATTAAGAAACTATCAGAAATGGTAAATCCTCAATGATCAAAGTTAATGATGAAGTAATAGTGAGATTGGTTATAATACTATGTGTTCCATCAACTACATACTTAAATAAAGAACATTTAGATGATGCAAAATGCTTAAATTTCTCCATTCACCCAAGAAACACAAGGATGTATTGAGATCTCTGAGAGAATTGTTTTTGGGATAACATGCAGAAGGAGATTTTTGAGTATACATAAAAGTGCATGGTATGTCAGAAAGTGATGACTAAGAGTCAGAAGTCTAAGAGGATGATTGAACCATTACCCATACCAGCATGGAAATGAGAGAACATCACCATGAACTTTGTTACCAGAATTATGAAGACATCCAAAGTATACTATGCTATATGGGTTGTTGTGGATCTTCTTACAAATAATTCACACATAATTTAAATTAGATGGGATTTCTAATTGGATCAAATGGAACCGATATATATCAGAGAAGTAGTAAGGATTCATGGAGTTCCACTATCAATTGTATCTGATCAAGATCCAAGATTCACCTATATGTTTTGGAAGTGGCTTCAACATGCTCCGAATGTTGATCTAAACATAACTATGACCTATCATCCCTGGACTGATGGCCGATTAGAGAGGGCTATCCAAATAGTTTATGACATGTTGATAGCATGTTCAATGAACTTTAAAGGATGGTGGGGTCAATATATTCCTCTTAATGAGTTCTCTATCAATAATAGTTTCCACTCAAGAATCCAAATGGCTCCTTATGAAGAAATTTATGGGGAGAGGTGCAGAACACCCAAATTTTGTGATGTAGTTGGGGAGTGAAAAATCATAGGTCCATAAATGGAATATTAAATAGTTTAGAAGGTTAATAACATACATTATCACATTAACGATGCTCATAGTCAACAAAAGGGATGTGCTGATAACTATTGCTGAGACCTGGAGTTTGATGTTAGAGAGATCGTAATCCTCCTCATATCATAATGTAAGAGAGTTATGGGATATTTTTAAGAAGGTAATGCTTAGTCTAAGGTACATCGGCCCTTTTGAGATCCTTGATCCCATTGGAGCAGTGGAATATCAACTAACACTCCCACTGACCTATCTAAAGTACATGATGTATTCCATGTATCACTTTTGAGGATGTACATACTTGACCCATCACATGTACTCAATAAAGTAGTGGTACCATTGGGGAATGACCTATCCTATGAAGACAAGTCAGTGAATATATTTGATCATAGGGAAAAGGTTATACAAAATATGATAAAGCCACTTGTCAAGGTGTTGTGGAGAAACCACAAGTATGAATAAATAATGTGGGAATCAGAGGAAGTGATTAAGAAGAGTTTCCCTGATCTGTTTTATTGTGGGAAAAAGAAATTTATAGAGAGAAATTTCGTAAGGGGGGAAGATTGTAATGACCCAAACTTTTATCAATGAAAATTCTGCTTGATCTAATTGAATGTATTACTATGTAAAATGGTTTTATATCATATGAACATATTTTATTTTATGATTTTGGATTTCAAAATTCCATTAAGAATTATTATTGTTTCAAATATAGCCATTGAAAAGTAATCACATGATTATTATAAATATTGGGATTTAACAAATCCAATTTACTCAAACAAAAGAAGTATTAACCTAATTCAGAAGAATTGCTCTATAAAAATCCAATATGCTCGAGCTCGGAAAGGAGTTAGAATCAATGGGATTCACTCTTGACCAAGCCAAATATAATATTTAACACATTAAGGTTGAATGGAACCACCTATAAGAGAATTGTAATTTAATAGAGATTACCACCTGAGTGATGTTATCCCAGCCACCCCAAGAGTTGGTCACCATCGCACACCTTACCCATAGGTCATATGAGGGTGTTATGCATGGTTTTGTAATAAGACCCTAGAGCTATGATTATGTGAATTATTTTTGTACATAATAAAAAATATACATTCATTTTATTATTGTAACATTGTTAATAGTTTTTAATGATCAAATATTATTTTTGGTTAATATTGTATTATTAAATATATATTGATGAATTAAATAATTTTTTAATTAAAAAATATGTTAATAAAATATTATTACTAAATTAATTTTTTTAAATATTAATGATCGTATAGTTTTTATGAATACACATGTCATTTTTTATTATGTTTGAAAGCTGTTTTTGAAAAAACTCATTAATATTCGATAAATGTATGTTTTTATTTAAAATTTAAAAATTCACATATTTAGAAAATTATTTAGATATAATGAATATTATTTTTGGAATCAGGAAATTGAAATTATCCAATGGTGAATTTTTCATGAATTTCCAAGAGAGTTGAATTTTTCGTTAAAAATTAAATACTGTTTAAATATATAATGTGTTTTATGACATTATAATGACCCAATAGTGCTATAATAAAATACTAAAAATAGTTTATTCCGAAAATATATTTTTTAACTTTAAAATAATGCGATTTTAGGTTTGTATGAGTTATTTTTCAAAGAATTAGTGGACCCTCTAAAACTTTTAAAACATTTTAACTTATTAAATTGATTTCCTCATGAGTGTGACTCACCTCCACATAACAAAGCCTAATATTTTGATAATTTCAAACATTTTACATATAGAATAATGTTTTCCAATCCTCTTAAAAAAACCATTCTAAAAAACCATGGGTTGGTTTCTGTTTTTGATTATATTAATGTGTGGTGTCCAAACCCAAAATAATAAAGAATTGCATGTCTATTCCTATATAAACCCACCCAAGCTCCCACTTCCTCTTAACTCAAAGCCATTGTAGCTCGATAAAAATCTTCCATAATCTCTCTATAATCCCTCCAAGACACACCAATCTCCCAATAATCCTCTCTCAAGCCTCTTCCATGCCTTTGGGATCACATTTCCACGTAAGAGATTTTTTCCTCTCTCAATTTTGTCCAGGTTTCTTTATATTTTTATACGATTTTATTTTCAATTAAAAATGTAGGGGTATGATTTTGAATCTCCAATATACTTCACTTCATGTGTTTGAATGTTGAGAGAACCCTTTCTCTCTCATAAATTCCTCTCATGAACACCCATTACCGTGCCGAAATTCAGTAAGGAATTCCTCTCTCCTCATTTACATTAAAACAATTCTTTTGTATCATAAATTTTAAATTCATTAAATATATTGGAACATGTATCTATATAACCCCCTACTGTATATTTCATGTACATATTATGAGACACCCCGTTCTCTCTCATCAACCATTTTTATGAATTCTGTTGTCACACCGTTATGCTCCTGAAATAGCACCACGATTTTCCAAGCCAAAGTCATTGTGTAGTGAATACCATTCCCATTTCTCTATCAAGGGTATTAACCTTTATTAACATTTACATATTTATTATAGAGTCTAATTTATGAATTCCACATTCCTTTATTATTGAATAATGATGGTGTTTACTTAATCCATGTTATATGATCCATGTGGCACACTTATGCATGAAAATGATTGTGAAGGGTGCTCCCTAACAGCGTTCCAATGCATTGGGTAAAGATTAATATCATGATACATCAAGTGAATTGAGGGTTTGCTCTTGATATTTCAAGTGCAATGAGCGTTTACTCATTCTCCATGTGAAATAAGACTTGGATCTTTCTAATATCATGTTAAGTGTTGTTGCCACATTTCCATGTTAGGATAATCAGGCAATATCATGCCTTTATGTTCAGGTTTCTCTTGTGCCCCATTTTTAGAGATATTGCCTAAAATGTACTATATTCATCATGTTATTCCTTGTTTACTCCCTTTCTAGGATTTAAAGCTCGCCCTTTTCTTATGCATGTCCTCAGGTTATCCCATTCAATAGTAAGTACGAAGCAATATTGTGGCCATGTAAAACAAGTTTTCAATAAAGATGTGTATTTGAATTTCTAAGTTCTAATGTAATGTTCCAAATCCCCAAATACACTAGACCTCCTGATCTTCTATGTTGTATCAGGTTGTGGTTTTAATTAATATAATATATTTAATCTTTTAATAAACAGTAGGGTTGTTATAAAGGCCATGTAAAAACTTGGTAGTGTTATGAGTTTTGAAAAGATAAGGTTTCATAAGGTATGTTGTGTGAATGTGTCAATCATCCCGAATGAGAACTATGAATAAATGAAGAGTTTATGGTAATATTCATGTCTATCATAATTTTAGAAAAAGGTAAATTCACATTGTGCGTCACAGAGATATATAGCATCACGAATGAGGTGCTAGAGCTTCAAGAAATGGTGATTACATGGTTGGATGCTTCTGGAATCGGAGGAAACACATATAAATGGGCCTCTACCCCCATTAAAAATATAGAGCAAGACTCAACAAAGATTATAATTATTTTTACTTTTGAAGGTTGTGTAGAAATTTTGTCCTTGTTATAATATTCATGATGGAAGGTGGTTATTGAAGGCTATAATAGCCGATAAAAACATTTATGCATTGAAAAATTGTTGATTTCCATGAAGTCTATAAAAACACAACTTAAAGTGAAGATCTTCAAGAAGGATAAGAAATCTTCCTGAATATATGGTTCTTTTTGAAGGATAAGTTAGCTTTATGAAAGGAGGTTTATTCACCAAGGCTGTTTGAACTTCATGAAAGAGGTCAGCTTCACAAATGCAGTGATCACTAGAAATGTATTCAGAAATCAATTTCCTAGTAAATCCATGTTAAAGTGGAATTCATATATTGAATGATAGTGGGAAATAAATAGATCATCAATATACAACTTAGGATGTATTCATCAGTGATAATATAGAGACACACATGTCCATAAACTAAGTGTGGATCCATACCATAGTAGTATGAAAACAAATGATATAGAAGGTGATCCTTTCCACTAGTAGTGAGCTAGAGAAAGAGACTCAGGGAGTGACCCATGGGAAAAAGTGAGTTGATACTATGCCTTAAAATTGTAGTTATCCTAATCATAGAGTCTATATTGACTGAAAATTGTACTTTTTAAGTGAGACATACTATATTGTTTTCGTCATCACATGTCTTTTTATTTTCATTTAACGTAGCCTTGTCAGGGTGAGCAATGTAAAATTTTTGAGTCCCATTCATGATTTCATTTTTATCTATACATTTCATTGGGAGAAGGATAGAAAAACATTTTTTATCCAAAAAACAAGATCCAAAGTGGTAGATGTTTTAATCGTTCAGACCCTCCTCCCCCCCCAACATAGGGTATTTAACCTAGTTGGGAATTTTTTTAATTAGATCTAATGGTGGAAAGTTACTGATTCTACATTAGTTTAAAAATTGAGGATGTCAATTATAATGTGAATCTGATCATTCATAGATTAAATTTTCAATTAGAGAATAATAACATGCAATACCACTTCCAATCATAATGAATTTATGTATTTACCTTATCGATATATTGAATATCAACCAATATTTATAGTGGTTGTTTACCAGAATCTAGAAGAAGGGAATTGGATTCTAACACCAAACAAATATATGATTTAGGGGGATCACTGGTTAATTCTGTTTATAAAAATGTGATGTAATCAAATTCATCACATGCTATACAAGAATATTTTCTAAATATCTATGAGAGTGATTCAAAGTTAAGAGAAAAAATGCTTCAGGTAATATAGAATAGGTATGAGTGTCATAGAATGTACCCTAATGTGTTTTTAATGAACTCTATGTGTGGATGAATGTTGTTGTGGAAGACATGTATGGTCTTGGAAAAATTATTGAAGTTGTAATGATTTTCAAGCACATCTTGAGAATAATTCCACAATAGTTTAATCTAAATGTTTCTATATTGGACGTCAAATATCCAAAGGATATTACATTGGATAACTTGAACAATAATATTGTGGAATATGAGATTAAAAATTATGATAATGAGTCTATGGAAAAACATATTTCTAATGAAGTGGAATTTATGGATACAAAAAAGCTCTCTTTTGAAGATGGATAGGAAAAATGAAAGTGAAGATTATGTCATGTAATTTCATTCATCAAATTTATATAGGGTAAAAGTAATGTTCAAATTGAAGCATCACTTTCATGCTATTGATGTGGAAATGTAGGGAATATTTATGTGAGGATCCTTAAGATGTTTCAGCATTATGATGACGATGAAGGGGAAATTCCAAGGAATAAATGATCTCCCTACATGAAAGGTAAGATTTGTTTCCTAAAAAGGAAGAATCTAATTCTAAAATAATATGATATTTCAAAATAATAAAAGGTAGAAGTGTTGGTTGAATACAAGGATCAGTAAGAATATGATATGGTAAATGTTTTTATAAACTCTCAAACAAGGTAGCAAAAAGAAGATTATGAAGGATACTTCGAATGAAGAACTAAAATTCAAGTTTAATTAGAATCTTCTTTTGAGGAAATATATGTTTTGTGGGAAAAAAATATTAACGTCCAAAAAAGTTTTTTTTGATGACAAATGTTATATATTGTAGTAGGAAAAAGATTAGTCTGTGTTTAATGAGGAAAATTAGATACTGAAATCATAAATGCCAAAGAGAAATGAAAATGATGTTGATTACAAGATAAAAATTGATGCACAGAAAGTAGAAATTGATAGTATGACAAACACTATAAAATATTAAATAAAACATATCAGAGAACATAACGAGGAATTCATTATATTTTGATGAATTTTTGAGGATCAGGAAAAACATTTTACTCATGGTATGAAATTGGGAAATTTGATCATTCAAGAAACATAAAAGATGATGGTGGAGCATATAGGTCACGAAGAACCAAAGCAACAATCAAATATAAATGATATGGTTAGTATCAGGCTTGATCAAATACATAATGTATTCATGATTTAAGTGAGAAAACAAGAAACTCATTTGATAATGAAGAGTGATTTTTTATGAATCAAAACCAGAAGATTCAATGAACCCAAGGGAGAAAAAGAACTATAGTATTTTGATATAAGAATGCAGCATGAATGAGTTGATATTATTTTTCAAATATGGGATAATCAGAATATGTCTGTTCTACAGACAGGAGGTATGAGAGGTAAAAAGGAAAAAAGGCCCAACCATATTCAAAAAAATATTCCATAACATCATTTGATGGTCACTATTTCAAGTGTAGAGAATTATAGGACATGGAATGATACTTCTCATAAAAAATTCAATGAGATTTTCTTAAGAAGGGTGAATTTGGTATAAAAACAATTCGATGTATCATAAAATGAGCTAAAATGAAAATTTTGTTTCGATATATACAAGATGAAGTTGGTATATTTTACACAAATGGTGATAAATATTATCAAACCATACCAGGACTGATGTTAAAAACTAGGATAAAAATGGAATGATTTTGGTAGGCAGTGGTTGCAATGATTTATTTTAATACATTAGATCACATTGGAATATGGATCATTTAAAGAGAATGCACCTAAAATATGATAAGAAATAAGGATTTAGTGTATAGAATCATGTATCATAAGGAATTTATAATCTGATTTAATAATGATGATGGCCTAAAGATTATTGGCTTGGGAAAATCCATGTTTGATGCAAGTACATGAGATGTGAAGATGACTTGTTTTGTGAAGGTCTTAGTCACAAATTTCTAATTATATGTCAACTATGTGACTCAAGAAATTCCATATCATTTTCAATGAAATATTATATCATTATAGAAATATACTATGCATTTTTTAGGCTTGGAAAATATACAAATAGAAATATATTACCTATAAATGGAGAAGAAGATATGGTCTTTTGGACAATGGAAGACGGAAACAAGATATGTCCAAAATGACTTGATCATTTAATCCAAACATTGTTCGATGATTTTGTGAAATGCGATGCCGCTCGAGACCTCCCTTGGTTATCAAATTATCATACCCATATGTGAAATACCTATTAGTATGGGTACATCATTTTAAATATATATATGGGGAAAGAGAAAAGGTCAATGAAATTTATTGAGTTGGTGCATATTGATGTGTGAAAACCTATTTAGCCAAAATCTATTAATGGGATGAGATATTATGTAATCTTTATTTAATATTTTAGTATTAGAAAATGAGTTTTAGTAATCACCAACAAATCTAAGGTGTTTAGAACATAACAACATATCAAAGGAAGTTGAAAAGTTTATGGGTCCAAGAATCCATAAGTTCCAAATAAATAGTGGAACAGAATTCAAAAATATCCATGTGGAATGTAATATTTAGAAACAAGTGTTAAGGAACCATGTTTCAGAAATATGAACTCTATAGTAATACAATTTAGTTGAGATAATATATTTAATTATCAACAACGTGGATAAAAAAATACATGTTCAGAAATACCTTCTAGATAATTTTTTTGAAAAAGGTAGTGATGAAATAAGTCTACATATCAAATAAAGAATATTTTTTCGAAAATAATAGAAAACATCATATTATCAATGGTATAAAAATAAACTAATTTTGTAATACATTAGAGTCTTTGGATGTAAGTTCTTCATTATTAATATGGAGATAAACATGAAGTTTTAATAACAAGGACATGAAGAGATATTTCATCACTACTACAATAAGAGAGAAGCATGTATATTTAGAAATAATATGTTGTGAAATGTATTTGAAAGAAATGATGTTACTATAGCATAGAATGAATATAACAATAAGTAAATACATTATAAATATCATGATGATACTGTTGAAGATATAAGAAGATCAGGGGATGTTATAGTTACAAAGATCGGTTCATAAGAAGATATAGATAATGAAAAGTTTGATAGCAAACCGGTATCTACTCAAAGATCAAAGATAATATCCAAAATTTATAAAAATGACATAAGATATTATCAGACAGTGCTAATGTAGATAATGAAGATGAAGAATCAATTAAAAGAATCATACTTATTAAAGGTAGAGCCTATTTTTTTGAGGAAGAAACATGATTTGTTAACTGGGTCTAGGATAATAATGAATATCTTGACCAAATTGAGTGGAAGAATACATAGGAATTTTTTTAGACCAATAGATAATAATTTCACAGTGACTAAATGGGGTTTTTAGAAAAATATTATTGGATATTTTGTAGTGATTTGAAACAAATCATGAATACTATGAAAAGGAAACTCTCAGATATTGGGTACCTAGGGTGATGAAAAAATTTCACTTATTTTGATTCTAGATACAATTACATTAATCTATTTGATAAGGGCTCAATGTTTTCTAGATGGATTTCAAATTCACATTTCTTAATGGGGTTCTATGATAAGATGCCTATATTAAGAATACATATGTTTTTCCCATCCATGAATACAATAAAATATTTTTTAGAATATGAAGGAACTATATGGGTTCACTAAAGTAAAAAAAGAATGGTATTCAAGACAAGATCAATTTTTAAAGAAGCATTAATTTCTGAGAGATGGAGTTGATTACATCCTCCAGGACAAAAATGATTGTAATAAATGGATAATGATAATTGTGTATTTATATGGCCTAATATATGAAGATTAGATTATGAATACTTCACTCCGTTCGTAGAATTCAATAAAAGTGAATTTCAAATATAAATAATTGGTGAACATCCGTTTTCCTTGGTTTAAATGTGACACAATGAAGGAATTTCACATTCATCTCTCAGTAAAAATATGAAAAATACGTTATGATAATATTTTTATTGTATAATTCCTTGTACATGATGAATTTGGTTTCTACCCTGATAAAAACATCATGGTATGTTGAAGGCAATGCTGTTAATGTCACGAAATAGAGGAAAATAATTGGAAATATGTTATACATGGCACGAAAAGACCTGATATTGTTTTTTCCACATTTGTGTAATTAGGGTATGAATGAAATCTTATGGAAACCAAAATGATTATAGTATAAATTAATCTTTATTATATAATGGTTAGGTGTGATTTTAGTTTTCTGTTCAATGAATAATATCAGTAATAGTTTTAGGCTATATAGATGTAGATTGGGACAGATCAGCTAATGATAGAAAATCAACATTAGGTTGTTCATTTAATATTGGAAATTTTATTATTTATTAGATAATAAATAAAAGAAGAATGAATTTAATTATGCATTGTAGAATCTGAATATGTTGCAGCTACTCAAGAGTGCATGAAATTGTTTGGGACGAAGCATCATCTTGATGATATGGGATTAGAAGCAAAGTCTCTTTTCAGAATCCATTTCAATAATTCATGTTCTATAAATATTAGATAATATAATTTTCATTAGTGGAAGAAAACACACATTAAAATAAAAAATAGTTTCATCATGGAGAAGGTGGAACAAGGTCTTGTGATGATAGTGTGTGTGCCAATAAAACTACAGGTTGTAGAGATTATGAAAAATTCATTACACAAAGAATCATTTAAAAGTAAACAACTAGATAAAAGAGTTCAGTGGACTCCCAACACTTGAAGAAGTGTGGATGATGGATCCTCTATCCTTGATGAATGATGTGTTTTTTATTGATATATTGGTATGTGGTATTTACCCTTTTTTAGACCACAACTAAGTGACCATGATGTTCATTGAAAAAGGGGGATAATTTTTTTTTATAAAAGGGTAGATGATTTAATAATCATTATTGGGGTAGAATATATTAGGGATTGTAGTGGAGAAGGTGGATTATTGATTCCGATGATGCTAAAAGTGATCAATCCAATGATATATATCATGAAATATGTGGTTCATGATAAAATCAGTTTAGTGGTTTTGGAATGAATGTAATAATTAATGATCCTTTCATAAAACTATTTTTTATGAAAATTATGTCTCACGTGGGCTTTGAGTATGCATTGAGTAATTATTTTATCATTATATGACTCACATGAAATGAATTTTGAGAGAATAAGAAGGAATATTTAACATGGTATCAAAATTTTAAGAGTTGTCATCAAACCCAAAGGGGGATATTATTGGGAAAAATATTTCAGGGTAACAATGCAATGGTTTTGGGTTGATTATTTTTGCTGAGAAACATGGTTTAAAAAGATTGTTCTGGAGGTCTAGATATATTATTGACTTGGAATATTGAAAAAGGATATGATTCCCTTGAAGTTGTACATAAATTTTCATACATTAGGTGTGTCTGTTTTCCAATGTTTTCAATATTTGTTGGGTCCAAAATATGGATTTTGGATCAAGAATTAAAAAATATGGATTTCAATGAATTTAATGTACAAGTATAAGAAAGGGTTGAGTTTCATGAGGACCTAGTTTCACGAATGATGTTTTTGATGGCGTGAATCATTTTGAATGAGATCCATTAATACTGTATGGATTGAGGGTAATATCCAAAACTATGAGAAGTTTCAGGAAAAGGTAATTCCCATGGTGCTTCGTAAATACATGGATAATATCAAATGATATTTTATAGCTTCAGTAAATGGTGTTGATGAGGATGGAATCTTCTAGAATAATAGGAAACACCTATAAGTAACACTCCACCCCTACAAAAAAGGATACAAAGACTTAATGAATATTCTAAGGATCTGGATTCGTGAAGGTGTTTTGCGAAGATTGTCCTTGGGAATATTATCATTTAGTAAGGTGGTTTGTGAAGGCTATAAAGGCCGATCAAAATATTTATGAATCGTGAATGTGCTGATATTTGTGATGGGTAAAAAATATAACTAATAGAGATAATCTTCTCAAAGGAAAAGTAAGATTCATGAAAGTAAGGTACTTTCCGAAGGATATGTGAGATTTGTGAGATGGTTTTTCTCTACAAAGGTTGTATGAGCTTTATAAATGAGGATGTATTTTTGATATTTGTGTGCATAGATAAAGTGTTCATAAATAGATTTCATTGTATATCTATGGTAAAGTGGTATTCATCAATTAGATGAAAAGTGGGACTTCAATAGAGTGTGTATCTACAACTATGGATTTATTTATTAGTGAAAAATAAGGTACATACATTTCCCTAAACTATGTGTGCATCCCTTCCAAAAAAATGACCAATAAAAGAAGAACAAGGGTATCTTTTCCATCGATAGTGATCAAAGAAATAGATTTAGGGAGTAGACCCTGGGAAAGTAGTGAGATGCCCATAATCTTGGAAAATGTAGTGAGCCCAGTCCTAGAAGTGATCTAGCCCAAAATTTGTATTTTGGCAGTAAGACTTAATAAATATGGTACATCGACACATCATCAATATATGATCCTTTGACGTATCTTAGTGGGGGTGAACCATGTACAATTTTTCTATCTTTTATAAGATTCCATTAATATTCATACATAATTCTGGGATAATGGGATAATATTGTCTTTCATCAAGGAAACAAGAACTAAAGTGGACGTATTTTTAATCATTCAAACCATAATTCACCCCGTAGTTATTTTATCCTATTTGGGATAACATTATGGGTTCTAGTATAGTGATTTTTGTTTGTTTTTTAGGAACACATATATGTTATTTATAATAATGTGAGGTTGTGGACCTCTATCTCCCTCCAATGCATTGGTTAAGGATTGATATCTCATGATAAAAATTTTAATCCAATTGAGAGTGAAGGTAGTCCTATAATATACCTTTTCCTTTATGATAGTATTGGGAGTGAAACATGACTACTAAAATGGTTTGGGTAGTAAAATTATTACACCATGATAGAGTTGGGTGTGAGCCTATACTACTATGATTGTTTGGGAGTGAACCCATTCACTATGATCGGCTTGGAGATGATCCTTGACTACTAGTGGAATGATTTTCGATACCTATGTTCATGAAACAATTCCATCTATTATGAAAATTTTATGTCCTCATGTATTGTGTTCTTTGATTACATTATGATTAATGACATATAAACTAATAAAATTTATTTTATGTATTAATATTATGAAATTTGATATACAGAATCTGGTTTTCAAATATTATGCTCTTGTTCTTGTACCCTTATGGACATCTAATTATTATTTTATCATTGATATTTACCTTATTTACCATTAAAAAGAATGTAAATTGACCCATTATTATGTTTCCCATAACCATGTCATAATGAATGGTATTATGTATGATATTAATTTAAATGGTTCTATTTATGAAGAACATAGTGGGAGAAGATGTTGTACACATCATTAGATATCCACATTTCCAAGACACAAAATCATTAAGGTTTCTCTTCGGTGTTTTTTTACAATGAAATTAATATTCATATTTTAAAATGTAATATATATAAATGAAAATACTTTATCACAATAAACTAGGTTTTAAGATAAATGTGATTATATAAATGAAATTCCATGATCATTCAATAGTTTACATTTACCATTTACACCTATAAATGACTTGAGACATTGAAAATAACAAATGTGCTAAAATTTTATTGAGGTATAATCTATGACGCTAAATTCTCTCTTCCTTTAAACCTCTTCATCTCCAAAAAAGGAAATGATTAGATATACTATTCCTGTAACACCCCGAGATTTTATGGGAAATATTTTTTTAATTTAATTGTTGTCTTGTGTTGTACGCAACACCAAGATTAGCTTGCACTATACCGAACACCGTATTATCTTGCAGTATACACAAACACTATTCTATGCTTCTGTTGCACACCAGAGAAACCTTCCTCGATAGCATGTGTTGTACGCAATATTGAGTTTCACTGAACGAGATATTATTAAAATATTATTATGAGCTAGCCATTATGAATAGTAATACCCATTTTTTGAAATTTTATAAATTTTATCTTTCAAAACGAACTTAATTTTTGGATTTGGAATATCAAAATTAGCTTAGGGTGATTTTTTGGTATTTTTCTGGAAACTTTCAATTTTTGATGAATAGTGAAAAACACTGAGTTATAGTTTAAAATTGAATTTTTATTCAAATAATTATTTATTTTATTTAAATTTATTTTTGGTCAAAATAGATACATAATACATACATAAGTTCAATGTAATTCATTGGAGTCATTTTATAATAATTTTAGATATATAAATATTTTATTAAACTTTTTACCGTCTATTACCCACTTCTTAGGAGCATTTGCAAATTTACATAAAACATAATTTTACCACTTCTGTGAGTTGAATTTCAAAACTCTGAAGGACACAGTTTATATCAGTAAGAAAAATGAGGTTTAATGAGATAAAAATAATTTTTGGTGAATAATAACTTTTAACTTTTATTTACCACGGTTAAAAGTAAATAGGGTAATTAAGGGTAAAATGATATTATTATTACCCTAACAAAAATTCTAATTCTGTTGTATAACTGTAATTCAACCAAAAATAACCTTAGTAATGAAATATGACTCTTTAGGTCCACATGGATTAGATTAGGACATTTATTATTATTTAATTCAAATAAGAGTTAAAAGAGTTAAAATCAATGTTTAATAACTAAACAATTTTTATATAGAGAAATACATAAGATAAATTAGACTATAAATATTTAATAGAAATATAAAAATATTTCCTACATAATGGTATTTTATTTATATTTTATAGACATTAAATAATTTAATTTATTTATGACACAATGAAGATGTAGTAATTACCATATTAATGAAATATTAACATAATTGATGTTATAAATACCCAAATAAATGTAATTTGAGACTTTTTATGAATTAAAATAATTTTATAGATTAATATGAAATTTTTGTATTTATTTAATTAACTTTTTTAGAACTAATCAGCCAGTTATTATTTTTACAAATATCAATTACCAAATAGGGTCAAAATTGACATAAAATAGTTTTAAAAAAAATATTATATTATTAATTGATATTAAATTACTAAAAATATAATTATTTGAAAAATTACATAGATAAGATTATATATATTAATAATTAACCACTTGGGGTGATTTTGGAAGTTTATAGTAAGTTTATTAACCATATATTTTATGAAAACAAGAAGACACGGTAAAAGTTAAATTATTTAACTTAGAGTTAAATCAAAATGATAAGGTTAAAATAGTAACCTAAAATTTTCTGAAACCTATTGGATGAGAGGATATGTAACCATCCCCTCTTTAGCTTATAAATAAATCAATTTGGAGCAATTATAAGCCGAATATTACTTTATCATAAAATAATATTTTATGTTTTTCCTAAGGTGCCCCTCTCCTACATTATAAAAGGGCACCTCCTCCATCTCCTCTTTACACCATTTTGAGTCTTCAAGCTCGGCCAAACCCTGCCCATTTCCCTTATCAACTTTCCTAGAAATATAATATAGGTCTTGGTCTTCTTCAATGACCATCATTAGTGACCTAATAGGAGGATTAGAAGAGGCGCGTCAAAGAAGAGGTAATATCCTTTACCAATTCTTCCAAATCCATTTCTTCTTCTAATTCTTATTATTTTGTTGTTTCATAATAAAGTAATCTAATAATTATCACTCATATAATTATATGTTATTATAAATATGAAACAACCCTATTTCACCATCTATCCATCTTACAGAAAATGAAATCACGGCGCATGCATACATACAGAATACCGTCTCCACGCCGTGGTGTAATCTGCTTTTCCACCACCACCTTTCTTGGATGGGTATAATGGTGTAAAGAATAATTATATATGATTATTATAAGATGATACTGTTTCTGAAATATTATATCATACACTCTAATTGTGTTCGATTATTATGGGAATGATATCATTGCTCGTGCATACGTATGGATTACCGTCTCCACGACGCGATGAGATTCATTCCCCATGTTAACCATTCCAGAATTATTATAAAGTATATATAATGAATAATAATGAAATATATGACATAATAAAGCTACTGTATTTATGTATATGTGTCATCTACTTACTTCCATTCAAGTCAATAAGGAAAGTAAAACTTCGTTCATGCGTACGTACGGCCCACCGTCTCCATGAACGGTGTATCTCATTTCATTTATCGATCTATTATATATATACTGAATATATATGATATATAAATCATGATTTAAATTCTGGAAGTAATTAAATCATGATATAAGTAATAATAATATCAAGAAACAACAAGTCAAAACATGTGTGATAAATGAGACGATTTTACCCAAAACACTACTTTAACATGGAATTGACAAACGAATGGTTAATATTAAGTCATAAGGGAATAATATATGATATCTTAAATATTATTATGATTCTGTTACAAGATAATAATATGTTTGAACCCACTACACAAGAGTCTGGGACAGATACAAAAGAAATTGGACATAATGTAAGGGATAATTTTGCAATCTCATTTTTATCCGAGATTGCTTATACGTAAGTATTTACTGGGGTTATATTTTTCATCCATGTCCATAAAATGTTTTTCATAATGTGTTTAATATTCTTCCATGTGTGTTTAAATTCATGTTTATCTCTCTTTTACTTTTACATTGTGTTATGGAATGAATCCTTCTTTTGTTTATAATACGATGTACTTTTTGACTTTTCCGTCAAAAGTATGAGGAGAATGTTTTTTTAACTTATATGGTATGAATGGATTTTTTTTATTTCATAGAACATTATTTCCATGAATATTCCTTTATATTTTTTCATATTTATTTTTAATTAACTTCTTTTAGTTTAAAAGTTTATGACATTCTGAGAAAGGAAAAATGTTTTTGAAGTGGAAGAGATATTTTCCTCAAGAATGGAGTTCAAGTGTTTTATCAAAATTATTTTCCATCTAAGATACTATAGGGATCTATTTCTATTATTAAATTTATTTGATTATGTTATGATGGAATTATTTTTATGAAGTCCTTTTATCTTATATGGATTATGTTATGATGACATGATGTTTAAGAATCCCATTTTTATAACATGGGTTATACTATGATGTATGATTTATGATTTTCTGGAACACATAAGAATGGTATCATTATGAGATGTGTGGGACCAATATCTCTCTCCAATACATTATGTGAAGATTTATATCTCATGAGATAGACATGTCCGGAATGGTAAGTTAATCCGTTTCAGTGATACAAGACTGGAACGAGGAGTGAACTCGATTCCGTAAGGGTATTTTTCCACTAAGTCGGTCTTGGCAGCAATGCCTTGGCTACTATGGAAATTATATCATGTGATTAATGGTTTGCCACAAATTACATGTTTTATTCGAATGCTATTTTATCATGATTGATGTTCCTTTATGATCTATTCCTTATGTACTGCTAAGATTTATGTCATATTCATGTTGTTTTACGTTCAAATGTTTATGGGTTGTTTTATGTTCTCCATGTTTACCCTTACTGAGCATTTGAGCCCACCCTTTTTATGTTTTCTTTTCCCTATGATATAAAGATAAGTTTTATGTAAGAAAACAAGAGGTAAAGATCTTTATAGGAGATGTTAAAGATCTTTCACCGTGATTAGAAGATTATATTCCGAGTTTCCAAAGACACTAAACTATTACGGTCAATGGGTTTTTGTTTTTGTTATGTATTAATTATTCCATAAAATTTATGTAATGTCAATGTATTTCAAGCTTGGGTCTCTATAGTCGGTATCGGAGGAAAGTATTAGTTAACCTTTGGAAACTAGGATGCGAAAACTTTAGTGAGATCCCTAAAAATATTTCTAAGGAATGTCTAGGGATGTCCCTAAGGATCAGTATACGTATAGGTTATAGTCCTAGAATTACAGTAACGTTCTTAGAATTAAACCTAAGATGCTATATATTTAAGGTAATCCCCCTATATCATGTTGTTTTCCTAGCATGATTTTTTCCTTTCACACTATTCTTTTTGGGGTTTAGACGATGGCTGGAACCCGGAGGAACTGTGTTGATCAATGTAATGGACAATTCAATGATTGTCCTCCCGAAAAACCAAATTTTATCGGAGATAGAGTGAGAAACCTTATTACTATAATTACACAAGATATGAATCATTCCAGACTTATGAATGATCAGATAAGGGAACAATATTCAATTGAGTCCTTCATGAGGAAACGTCAACCTTCTTTCAGTGGATCTTCTGTTCAACTTGTTGTTGAACAATGGATCAGTACCATTGAAAAGATATTTTCCATACTTCATTGTATGGAGCATGAAAAATTCATTTTGGCTACTTACCGGTTAGAAGGTGAAGTAGGAAAATGTTGGACTCTAATTAAGAATACAAGTCCCCAAGATGAAATTGAATCCATGGAATGGGACGAGTATAAGAACTTTTTTTAGTAAGTACTTCCCTCGTATTCATTGAACAAAGATGGAAAAGGAGTTCCTTGAGCTTAAGAAAAAGGATGATGAATCTGTTTGTATATAAGAAGCGAATTTTACAAGGCTTGCAAGGTATGCTTCTGGCTTTATCATCCAACCTGAATGTAAATTTGATCAATTATTCAGTGGCTTAAAACCATGTATTCAAAGAGCATTTGATATAAAAGACTTTAGTACCTATGAAGAAATTGTGCATAGTGATATCAAGGTAAAATGGGAAGTTGGTGTTATATATCCATCTCATGGTTTTGACAAGAAACGAAAGGTGGAGTTAAAGGAGAAATCTCAAAACAATGGTGAAAAGAATATGAATGTTTCTTTATTCTTAATGTGTGGAAAGTAGCATGGTAGAGATTGTCTAAAAGGTTCTATAAAATGTGTGTGGAAAAGAAGTCCATCGGGTAGTTGAGTGTTGAATTAATGAAAAAAGGTAGCTAATGATGTGAATAAAGAAAAGACTACATAGAACGCACCACCAACACTTCAATGCTACAATTTCAAGGAAATGGGGCATTATGCTAACCAATAACCTATTCCAAGTGTTAATGATGATCAACATGAACAACCTATTAAGGCAAAGGAAAAAGGGAAGTAACATGTGATAACTATTTGTGATGTTGAGTATGGAAATAATGTGGTGGAATGATTAAGTGTTTATGTAATGGGATATCAAAATAGTGTTGTGGAATCTCATTTATAGTATCGTGGAATTTTGGAATATCTATGTATTGGTTTACTGTTGTTTTCAATAATTATATGGTACCGGTAACCATGAAAAGTGATTGAAATATTTTTGGAAAGAAGATGATATGCGTATAATGAAGGGATAAGGAGAAAATAATATTTTTGATGGTATTCATGAGCTCATGATTGATATAAGGACAAAGTGATATAATGGTTTGAGTATATAGAATTTTTAGAATTTTGTTATGTAGAAAGAGTTAACTTTTGACATTATTCATGTTTTCACTAAAGATTAATGGGTATTAATTTTTCAAGAGGATACGGGATTAAGGAATTATCATTTTTTGAATGTGACCAGCAAGATATATTTTATGATATATGGGTGATAAATGATTGTATTCAATGCTTGGTAGATGACCTTTCTAGTAATTGTTTTATTTATACTATGATATTGGATATAAGTATTTTTCATAAACCTAAAGATTGGAATAGATTATGTTAGACATAAGATAGTATTTTTTAAGGCTAGAACATTTTTTTATGTTATAATAAGTATAGTTTTAGAAAAATGGAAACCCTAAGATGGGCGACAACCCGTCACGTCGGACAAGGATGTAGGAATCGAACCCACAACCGAAGTGTGACAAGCCTTTATCGCCTACCACTGTCTTACAGAAAGTCCCCGGTTAGTAGAAACTAGTTTTATTTTATTAAGAGGTGTGATAGATGAATTATAAGTCCATTTTAGCAGCCATATATGATTAATCTCAGCATAGTAGGACTTATGTATATTTAATAAATTGTGCTAATCTTTTTTGTGATAGAGACAAATGGAATGACCTATCATTCTATCACATGATCTGCTAACATTTCTTGAATGACAAATTTTACTTCATTTCTTTAAGAGATAAATTGGAAATTGTACATGGAACAAAAAACGGTGAGATTTTAACAAAATAAAGTAAGTATTTATTTTAATTCAACAATTCTTCAACATTAGGGAAATGATCTTGAAAACAAAAAATGTTGTCCTATTACCCTCATACCCGATGAATCATATGGCACCTTAGATCATCACAAATTTATGTCTTTGTGATTGATGTATTTTTAATAGCCATGTTCTCTACCACTCTCCATCAGAACATGATGGTTAGATTTCTCTTCCATATCATTATTTTCACCTATGTTCTCCTATGTGGAAACCCAGTGATGTGTTAATTTAGTTAACTGTTATGTTTCGTAATTTAGTTTTTAAAATTAATATTTGGTATAGTTTTTTACGATGTGGGTTTATATGAAATATAATTACAAGTAGTAAATGATTTATAACCCCAACTAATTTCGAGGGCGAAATTTATTTTAAGGGGGGTAGAATGTAACACCACAAGATTTTATGAGAAATATTTTTTTATTTAATTGATGTCTTTTTATGTATGCTAAAACAAGATTATCTTGAAATATTCACAACACCATATTAGCTTGTAGTATACGCAAAAACTATTATATTCTTGTGTTGCATACCAGAGAAACCTTCCTCGATAGCATGTGTTGTACACAATACCGAGTTTCACTAAACGAGATATTATTAGAATATTATTATGAACTAGCTGTTATGAATAGTAATACCCACTTTTTGAAATTTAATAAATTTTATCATTCAAAATGGACTTCATTTTTGGATTTGGAATATAAAAATTAGTTTAGGGTGAATTTTTGGTATTTTTTGTAAAACATTCAATTTTTTATGAATAGTGAAAAACACTAAGTTATAGTTTAAAATCGAATTTTATTTAAATAATTATTTATTTTATTTAAATTTAATTTAGGCCAAACTAGAAACATAAATCCTATATAATTTCATTGTAATTCATGGGAGTCATTTTATAATAAGTTTAGATATATAAAAATTTTATTGAACTTTTTATCGTCTTTTACGCACCTCCACGGAGAATTTGTAAATTTACATAAAAATTAATTTTAATGCTTCTATGAGTTGAATTTCAAAAAACGGAGAGACACAATTGATATAATTAAGTAAAATTTGGTTCAATGAGTTGAAAATAATTTTTGGTGAATAATAACTTTTAACTTTTATTTACAATGGTTAAAAGTAAATAGGGTAATTACGAGTAAAAATGAAATTATTATTAACATAACGCATGTACTAATTGTATTGGATAAGTTTAATTCGGCCAAAAATAACCTTAGGAATAAAATATGACCCTTCAGGTACACATGGATTAGATTGGGACATTTGTTATTATTTAATTCAAATAAGAGTTAAAAAAGTTAAAATCAAAGTTTTATAACTAAGACATTTTTCATATTGGGTTATACATAAGATAAATTCGACTAGAAATATTCATTAGAAATATAATATAATTTAATACATAATGGTATTTTATTTATAATTTTTAGACAGTAAATAATTTAATTTATTTATGTCACAATGATGATGCAATAATTACCTTATTAATGAATTATTAATATAATTGATGTCATAAATACCCAAATAAATTAAATTTGAGACTTTATATGAATTAAACTAATTTTATAGGTTAATATGACATTTTAGTATTGATTTAAGTAACTATTTTCGAACTTATAATGCCTTTATGACTTTCAAAAAAATAAATTACCAAATAGTGTCAAAATTGACATAAAATAGTTTTTAAAACAAATATTATATTATTAATTTATATTCTATTCCTAAAAATCTAAGTATCATTCAAATTACTTATATAAGGTTATATATATTAATAATGAACAACTTTGGGTTCGTTTGGCTGTTTATAGAAATTTTATTAACAATATATTGTAAGAAACAAAGAAGACATAGTAAAAGTTAAATTATTTAACATAGAGTTAAATCGAAATGATAAGGTTAAAATAGTAACCTAAACATGTCAAAAACCTATTGGTTGAGAGGATTTCGACCCATTCCCACTTTAGTTTCTAAATAAATCAATTTGGAGCTATTATAAAACGAATATGACTTTATCATAATATTATATTTTATGTTTTTCATAAGGTGCCCCTCTCCCTCCTTATAAAAGGGTACCTCCTCCATCTCCAATTTACACCATTTTGAGCCTTTATGCTCAGCCCAATCCAGCCCTTTTACCTTATCAAATTCCCTAGAAACATATTATAAGTCCTAGTCTTCTTCAAATACCATCTTTAGTTCCCTAAGAGGAGGATTAGAAGAGGCGCGTCAAAGAAGAGGTAATATCTATTACCAATTCTTCTAAATTCATTTACTCTTCTACTTATTCTTATTTTGTTGTTTCACAATAAAGTAATAACATAATTATCACTCATATACTTATATGTTATAATAAATATTAAACAATCCTATTTCACTATCTATCTATCCAACAGAAAACGAAATCACCGCGTGTGCATACGTACGGAATACCATCTCCACGCCATAGTGTAATCTATTTTTCCACCACCACCTTACTTGGATGTGTATAATGGTGTAAAGTATAACTGTATAGGGTTATTATAACATGATAATAATTCAGAAATATTATATCATCCACTATAATTCCGTTCAATAATTATGGGAATGATATCATCGCTCGTGCGTACGTACGGATTACCGTCTCCACGACGTGATGAGATTAATTATCCATGTTAACCATTCAAGGATGATTATAATGTATATATAATGAATAATAATTAAATATATGAAATATTAAAGCTACTTTATTTATGTATATATGTTATCTACTTACTTCCATTCAAGTCAATAAGGAAAGGAAAACAACGTTCATGCGTACGTACGGCCTACCGTCTCCATGAACAGTGTATTTAATTACATTTATCAATATATTATATATATACATAATATATATGATATATAAATCATTATTTAAAATCTTTATGTAAGTACATCATGATATTAGTAATAATAATATCAAGAAACAACAAGTCCAAACACGTACGATAAATGAAACGATTTTACCCAAAACACTGCTTTAACATGGAATTGGCAAACAAACAGTTATTATAAAGTCATAAGTGAATAATATATGATATCATAAATATTATTATGGTTCTGTTCCAGGATAATAATATTTTTAAACCCACTATACAAAAGTCTCGGACACATATAGAAGAAATTGGACATAAGGTAAGGGATAATTTTCCAATCTCATTTTTATCCGAGATTGCTTATACGTAAGTATATAATGGGGTTATATTTTTCATCAATGTCCATAAAATGTTTTCCATAAAGTGTTTAATATTATTCCATGTGTGTTTATAGTCATGTTTACTCCTCTTTGACTTTTACATTTTGTTATGGATATAATCTTTCTTTTGTTTTCCATACGAGGAACTTTTCTACTTTTCCAGCAAAAGTACGAGGAGAAATTTTTTTACTTATACGAAATAAATGGATTTTTTATGATTTCATAGAAAATTATTTCCATGAATCCTCCTTTAAATGTTTTCAAGTTTATTTTTAATTAACTTCTTTTAGTTAAAAATTTATGACATGTTAAGAAAAGAAAAATGTTTTTGAAGTGGAAAGGATATTTTCCTCAAGAATGGAGTTCAAGTGTTTTATCAAAATTATTTTACATCTAAGATAATATAGGGTTATATTCCTCAAGAATGGAGTTCAAGTCTTTTTATAATGATATGATGTTTAAGAATCCCATTTTTATTATATGGGTTATATTATGATGTATGATTTAATATTTTGTGGCACACATAAGAATGGAATCATTATGAGATGGGTGGGACCTATATCTCCCTCAAATTCATTGGGTAAAGATTTATATCTCATGAGATAGACATGGCTGGAATGGTAAGTTAATCCAGTTCAGTGATACAGGACTGGAATGAGGAGTGAACATGATTTCGTAAGAGAATTTGTCCACTAAGATAGTCCTGGAAGGAATGCCTTGGCTACTATGGAAATGATATCATGTGCATAATGGTTTTCCACAAATTACATGTTTTATTAACATGCTATTTTATCATGATTGATTTTATTTTATGATCTATGCCTTATGTACTTCTAATATTTATGTCATGTTCATGTTTTTTTTACATTCAAATGTTTATGGGTTGTTTTTTGTTCTCCATGTTTACACTTACTGAGCATTTGAGCTCACCCTTTTTATGTTTTATTTTCCCTAGGATATAAAGAATGTTTTTAGGTAAGAAAAAAAAGGGTAAGAACTTTATGGGATATGTTTAATATCTTTCACCATGATTAGAATATTATATTACGAGTTTCCAAAGACACAAAACTATTACGATCCTTGGGTGTTTGTTTTTTTATGTATTCAGTATTTCGCAAAAGTAATGTAATGTCCATGTACGTCAATCTTGGGTCTCTACAATTAAAAATACCATAAAAGAGTTTTGTGAATTAAATAACCCATACATGTAATAACTAAATCTACCTATATTGGTTCACGGTCAATTCAAACTGAGGACACAACTAGATACAAAGAACATGTTATTTTTTACCTCCTACACCCTGATAATATTACATAAAATTTCAAACACTCAGAGGGTTTGTTAGACATAAAAACATCATATTTAAATAACATAACATTAGAATAATTTAAATTATATGTATTCTATTTATATTACATTACAAAAAATCATTCCACAATAAGTTTAAAATCAAAAAAGATGATGATAAAACAAAAACCATTAATATTAACATGAACCTAAATATCTTGATATAATACGGCCTATAGAAGTGTCTTTATCCCTACCATTAGTGAGATACCCATAAAATGTTACACAAAAAACGTTTAATCTTATTCAAAACTTACATAGTGTAAATAAACTAATTATTTCACACAAACCCCAGGTGTTCTCACAGGTAGTGGTTAGTTTAACACAACATAAACTTCTCATTACCACCCAATTAGTCATACATAAAAAAACTACACCATTAATAAATAGAACATCACCAGTCCCACAGTTTAATAATTCCTCAATCATATGTGAAAACCATATAGCTATATGTCAAAATCCGGAAAATTTTGTATCCAATATTGAAGGTAACCTAGTTTTTTTGTGGGTTTTCTTTTTGAAATCTACTAACAAGAGAATCGAGAAATAAAATCAACCAACTCAAACTTCTATAAAAAACCTAATATCACTGGTGACACAATTCACAATTATTAGATGTGGATAGTTTTGAATCATGAATATCACCATTATTTATTGGATTTATACCCCAAGATAGCACCTTGATGAACTTATGTGGTCCTAAAAACTTCAACCCACAAATATACATACTTGACCATGTATCTAGAACAACAAACAGATAATCATAAATTTTTTTATGCTAATGTTACCAATTTATGATTCCTTACTATTAGAACCATGGACATATATGCATGAATTGGAGTATGATTTGTGTTTGTTGTCAATCCTCAGAGGAAGTTTAGAATGTGTGCCAGCGAAGTGCTCATACAAGTCAAGATGATAACAGTATTAAAGGTGGCACCATTTTCCAGTGTTTACTAAATTTATGGACATCGAAATTGACAAAAAGGGAAAACATTGTTGTTTGGAAAAGGAAATTGTGCACCGACTACATGGAGGCTTGTGAACTTGCGCGCCAGGTTTTTTTTCAAGAATTGAACTTCAAAATATGTCAATGGAAAGAGGGTCTCGCAAGTGACTTGCGTGCCATGAAGGGACATGCACACCAGTACCTAGGAAGATTGGAAAGTTGCATGCCATATATTTTTTGTGATCAAATCTTCAAAATATGGCAAAGGAAAGACGGTCACACAAGTATTGGTTGGGTCGTGCAAGTGAGTTGTGAGACAGAGGCTAAGGAGGATGGAGCTGCACGCCAAAACTTGCGTGCCGAGAGAAGGCTTGCGCACCAACGCACAGGGTGTCCAATTTTCTTATAAATAGCGGACCAACCCTCATCATTTGTAATGAAGTTTGAGAATTGGAGAAATTCAGTGCTCCCATCGCATAGGTGAAGTGGTCGTGCAAGTGGTTGTGGGTCGCAAAGTATAAATCTGCGTGACATTTGTTTTTTTTTGCGACAAAAATAGTGTTTGTGGAAAATAATTTGAGTCACGCAAGTTTGGTATTGAATAATGTTGAGTCACAAAAGAGTTGAAAGTGGAAGTGTGTGCCAGTTATAACTTGGGTGTCTTCCATGAAACTTGCGCGCCGGCTTGGGGAAGCGTGCCTGGTGTTTTTGAACTATGACCATCTTTTTGAAGCTGTACGGAAGCTGGAAAAATTTCTTGGTACCCTCAACGGAAAGTGAGATTCATCTACTGGTGAGAGTTGGACTTCAACAGAGCATCTACATAAAATAGAGGATTCATTATTTTGAAATGACGAAGATACCTTTACATCTATAAACTGAGTGGGACTTCACCGATGGCAGTGAGCCAGGGGAGTCAATGGGAGTAACTTGAGGGATGCAATGAGCTATCCCTAAACTTTTGTAAAGGCAGTGAGCTTGGGAAAAAGTGACTATTCCCAAACCTTTGTAATCCATAGCTAGTGAATAATAGTGTAATTTGGTACGACCGACAACCTATCGACGTATGCTCCTTGGACTTATCCCCTAGTGGTGAACCAAGTAAAAAGTGTTGTGTCATCTCTCTATATGTGATTGTTAGCTTTCTGATCAATTTCAGCATATAGGTTTAACAAGTTCCTACTAATGTGGGAATAAGATCCTTCACATTAAAAGAAAAAGTTGTCACCCTGATTCACCCCTCCCCTCTCAAGGTGTCCTGGGGTCCAACAAGTGGTATCAGAGGGTAAAGGTTACTGGTGTTAGATCTTTCCTTTGTCGTCATGGAGAATACAGTAAATACTAGGGGAGTACCTCTCTTCGATGGAAGGAATTTTCATATTTGGAAGAACATAATGAAATATCATTTAAGGTCCCTCATAATGGAAGTCATCTTTTCTACCTTTCAAGGAATACAGACTACCGATCCAACAGGGCTTTCTATGACTGATACAGACAGGAAAAGTTTTGACGCAGACGGTAAAGCTCAAAATGCTATCACTACAGCTCTTTCAAATCAGATATACCTAAAGGTGATGAGTTGCACCTCAAAAAATTCTATGTGGGATAAACATGAAAACATTTATGAAGGAGAAAAAAAGTGAAAGAGGAAAAACTTCAAGTCTTACAAAATAGGTTTGATGATATAACGATGCATCCTAAGGAGAATGTAGATTCATTGTTTAATCTAATTATTGATGTTGTAGGAGATATTCGAGGTCTTGAAGAGGACATCAAAGTCATTGATATCATAAAGAAAATCATGAGAAGACTCTCTCCTATGTAAAATGCATAGGTCTCAGCCCATGATGAAAGAGATCTTTCTAATCTATCTCTGGATGATCTGTTAAGTATTCTACTTGTATATGAGATGAGAGTCAAACTTGAAGATTCTACGACTCGTGTAAGCAAGGAAATGACATTCAAATCCATGGACAAATTTAAAATTTCCAAAGATAGTAATGGTGAAGATGATGAGGAAAAAGAAATTATTTCTCTCATTACCAAGAAGCTGAAGAAGGGAAAAGGAAAATTTAAAGGTAAGATAGCCCTGTCATGTTTTTGTTGTGGAAGAGTTGGGCACATTGCCTCTCAGAGCCAAAGAAAGTTTGATGATGTTGACAGTGAAGATGAAGACATCGAGAAGCCTCTAAAAAAGGTTTTTCAAAAAGAGAAACATCAAAGCTGTAAATAAAATACAGAAGAAGTGTTTTTTCTATGAACAAGAAGAAGAAGATATTGAATTTTGTTAAGAAGAAGAACTAGAATTTAAAACAGGAAGCCATGCTTCCATGATGGCTACCATTGTAAAGTCAGACCCCTCGATCAATAAAGGCCGAGATAATCAGATTACTCCTAATGGTGATCCAATGATTAAAATTAAGGATAATTTTTAAAAGATTGAGAATAAATTTAAGAGATTTAATAAGTTGAAGGAAATGGTGGAAGAGTCATCAGAATATGATGATGATCTTGAAGCATAAATTGAGCTACTAGAAGAACTAGTGAGAGTTCAATATTAGATCCTTGAAATCACATATGACATTGTGGAACCAAAGCATAGAATTGAAGAACAAGAAAAGGTCATAAGTAACCTTTCATCCAGACTTGAAGGGAAGACCAAGATAGTTGAGTGTCTTGAGTAAGAAGTTGTTACTCTTAGTAAAAAAATTAAATGTCAATCAACCACAAATGACTGTAAGAATAAAATTCATTTTGGAAGATTCTCATATGTAGAATCACTAGAAAGAGACAAGTGTGGTTCATATGGGGTTGAAAAAATCTAGAGTGATCAAAGGCCCGCTTGCATGGGAAATAGTGGAATTGAATGTAAAGTTGAGACTTCAACTGCTGGAAGTGGAGAGAGCCCAAACAAAGACAAGATAAAATTTGGACATGTTGAAACATTGCCAGATGTGATGAAAAAGAAACCCTCAATCCAAAATAGAAGATGAACTGAAAATTATCCTCAAACATTCCGAAATGATAGGCAGTCCAACTATTCTCCCAAGGTAGAAGGCATGAGGAGAAATTCAAATGAGAAGACATTTCCTCTCATGAAGTGTCAGTTCTTTGGCTATCTGCGCCATACCATGACATATTGCGAAGATGAAAGGAGATACTTGAATGGGGAAGATATGGGACATCAATAAGGGAGACTGACTTCATATCCTCCATCTTATAGAAGAAATAGTTTCTGTTGATATTGTTTTCATTTTTCTAACTTTGTCCATAAAGCTATGTATTGCAGGCAGAGATTCGATAGGAGAGATTCATACAACTCCCAGAGATAAGTCAATATCCACCCTCCTGATGGTGTTTCTCTCACAAACATGTTTTCTTCTCTAGAAGAATATTATGAGTATGAAGAATATGATTATGTGGAATAAATAATTAGAAGTCCATCATTATCTTATACTCAATGTAATATCTCTTAGAAAGAAAAGAAGAAAATCATGAAATCCAACCTTTAGAGGTGACCCTCAAAGCTAAAAAAAGCAACAGTACCTGGATTCTAGATAGCGGTTGTTCATCTCATATGACAGGTAATTCTATCCTATTAATAGATATCAAAAGAAAGTTTGATGGTACGATACGATTTGGGAATAATAGAGCACTAAAAATCAAAGGTAGTGGAAGTAATGAATTAGCTAATGGAGATATATAGAAGACTAAAGTCCATTATGTAGACGGCCTACGTCATAATCTACTCAATGTGAGTCAACTATGTGACTTGGGACTCATAGTTACTTTTAATCTGAAATGCGGAAAAATAGAGGGAAAGGTAATTTGTTCTCTTAATAGATGATTACTGCTGAATGTAATGTGTTATGGTCATTCACAAGAAATGATAAGTTCTTGACTGAAGGAAAACATATCGGTGAATCGCGGAAAATGATACAGGACGAACAATCAAAGTGTTGCGATCTGAAAATGGAAGGCAATAAACGTCCATTGAATTTAAAAATTACCTGGAGAAGCAAGGGATACAACATGGTGTAGCTTCTATGAGAACTCCACAATAAAATGGAGTTGTTGAACGTAGGAATCGACAGGTGAAAAACATGGCATGCGCTATGCTGATTGAGAGTCGTATTCCACGACATTAATGGAAAGAGGTTGTTCAAGATGCAGTGTTTATTCAAAATCGAACATGACTTTATATGGGTGAGACGAAAACACCATATGAATTATGGCATTGAAGGAATCCCTCATTAAAATATTTTCATATTTTTGGAATTAAATGCTGCATCACGAACAAAGAATGAAATCAAAGGAAGTATGGTGACCATGCAGATGAAAGAATTTTCCTTGGATACTCAATGAACAAGAAAGCTTACAAGTGTTTCATCAAATGACTAAGAAGGAGTATGGAAAGAAGTGATGTTAAAATAATTGAAGAGAAAACCCCAACTGATTCAAGGACATCATATGATGATGTGATAGAAAGTGAAAAAGAAAGTGAACGCGGAGAAAATAAAAATACAGATATAGAGGAATCTGTAAAAAACACTCAGCAGTCACAAAATGTTGTTGACTCAGAAGAAGAATCTGAAGAAGAAAATGTGGCTGGAGAGAATGAAACTGAACCTCACATGAGAAATCGTAGAGATGAGATTGATCCATCTAACATAATTGGGGACAAGATTGCACCCACTCAAACAAAGGGGACGGGAAATAACACACAATCGGTATTTCTGTCAGTTGTGGAGCCATCCTCATTTGAAGAAGCTACAAAGGATGAATCATGGGTGAAATCCATGAATGAAGAGTTAGATCAGATTGACATGAATCAGACATGGGATCTTGTCCAGAGACCCGAAGGTCACAATGTGATTGGTAGAAAATGGATCTTTAAGAACAAGTTTGATTAGAATGGAAGTGTTATCAGAAACAAGGCATGACTGGTTTGTGAGGGATATTCCCAAATCTAGCCTGGAGTCAATCAGGCTGTACCTTTCCATGGCACTCCAAATAGGATATAAAGTATATCAAATGTATGTAATGATATAATTCCTAATTGGTGTACTAGAAGAAGAATTGGTACTGGTGAAACAAAGGTCTAAAAACTGAAGAAAGCTCTATACGGTTTGAAGCAGGCACAATGGGCGTGGTACTCCCGGCTAGACTCTTATCTCAAGAATCTAGAATTCAAAAGAGGTGGTGTAGATCACAATCTATATGTAAAGAATTATACAAAAGATCAATTTATAGTTCTTGTATACGTTGATTATATCATATTTGGTGACAGCAGGAAGAAATTAGTGGATGACTTTGCCAATCACATGGAATCAGAATTTGAAATGTCTATGATTGGGGAGATCACATATTTCTTGTGGTAGCATGTGATCCAAAATAAGGATTACACTTTCATTTATTAGGAAAAGTATGCAAGAGAGCTATTGAAGAAGTTTAATATGCAAGACTCCAAACCAATGTCAACTCTGATTGCAGTTGGAACTAAACATGGAAAACATGAGGATGAGACCTCTATAGATCCCACCATGTACATGAGGATAATTGGAAGCTTACTATACCTAACAACGACATGACCAAATATTGTCTTTTCCACATTTCTTACATCCCTCTTTCTGAGTAATCCAGAAGATGAACATATGGCAGCAGTAAAAAGAATCATGAGGTATATTCAAGGTATTCCAAATTGTGGCTTATAATTTTCTACAGGAAGGAATAGTGAATTATCAGCATTTTCTGATGCTGAATGGGCTAGCGATGTTGTGGAATAAAAGTCCACCAATGGTGGAGAATTCTATATTGGGAATAAATGTGTCAGCTGGTTGAGAAAGAAACAAGAAAGTACTTCTCTTAGTCCTGCTGAAGCTGAGTATATCTTCGTCACAAAGGCATGCACTCAAATGCTATGGATGAAGCAGCAATTAACAGATATTGGTGATGAGGTAAAGTAACCAATGGTGATTTACTGTGATAACAAGAGTGAAATTGATCTTACGAAGAATCCGGTTCAGTATTCTCGTACAAACATATTGAAATTCAGTATGATTTTATCAAAGAGAAAGTTGAACATGGAATGATTAGAATGGATCATGTGGGAACTGATGAAAAAGTGGCTGATATCTTGACCAAGACACTGTTGACGGCTGTATTTGTGAAACATTAGTTGAACTTCGGTGTTCAACCACCTCCCACTGCATAAAGAGGTTATAGAAATCCCCTCTCCCCAGTTATGTTAATTGTTTTTAATCTGTTTATGGATGAGATGCAGGTTTGTGGGGGAGATACTATCCAGGGGGAGTGTGGTTTGAGAAGATCAATGAACAAATCTCGGTCTTTGGATTTATCGTCAAAGGGGGTGATAAAACAAATAAATTCAGGATGAGAAGGAAACAGTTTCAGGATGAGAATGAAATGGTTTCAGGATGAGAAGGAAATAGGAAACCAATTCACACTTTCTCTCCTTTTTTCTACACCGAGCATTGCTCACGTAGACTTAGAGTGTTGGCTGAGTTGATCCTTGCGTTTTTGGTTTGCATGTGGATGGTGATCTATTGAATTTATTCTCTAATTTCCAACAAACCCAAAGGGTGATATTGTTATATCCATGGTCATCTATGCATGAATTGGAGTATGATTTTTGTTTTTTGTCAATCCTTAGAGAAAGTTCAGAATGTGTTCTAGAAAAGTGCTCATACAGCTCAAGTTGTTAACAATATTTAAGATGGCACCGTTTTCCAGTGTTTACAAAATTTTTGGACCTCAAAATTGATAAAATGGGAAAATAGTGTTGTTTGGCAATGGGACTTGCGCACCGACTACATGGAGGATTTGGAACTAACATGCCTATTGTTTTTAAAGAACAAAACTTCAAAATATGGCAAAAGAAAGAGGGTCACGCATGTGACTTGCGCGCCATGAAGGGACTTGCGCGCTGGTACCTAGGAGGTTTAGAAAGTTGTGCACCAGATGTTTTTTGTGATCATATCTTCAAAATATGGCAATGGAAAGAGGGTCGTGCAAGTATTGGTTGGGTCATGCAAGTGATTTGCGCAACAGAGGCTAGGGCAGATGGAGCTGCGCGCCGGAACTTGCGCGCTGAGAGAAGGCTTGTGCGCCATCGCACAGGGTGTCCAATTTGCCTATAAATAGTGGACCACCCCTCCTCACTTGTAATGATGTTCGAGACTTGGAGAAATTCAGTGCTCCTATTATGCAGGTGAAGTGGTCGTGCAAGTGGTTGTGGGTCGCGCAAGTATAGTGCTGCATAATAGTTGTTTGCTGCGCAACAAAAACAGTGTTTTTGGGAAACATTGTGAGTTTCAAAAGTTTGGGATTGAAGAATGTTGAGTCACGCAAGTGTTGAAATTGGACTTGCATGCCAGTTATAACTTGCGCTCCATCCTTGGAAATTTCATGCCGGCTTGGGGAAGCATGCATGGTGTTGTTGAAGTATGCTCGTCTTTTTGAAGCTGCACAAAAGCCGAGATATTGCCTGGTATCCTCAGCGCAAAGTGAGATTCGTCTACCTGTGAGAGTTGGACTTCAATAGAGAATCTACATACAATAGAGGATGCATTATTTTCCAACAATGAAGAGACCTTCATGTCTATAAACTGTGTGGGACTTCACTGAAGGCAGTGAGCCAGGGGGAGTCAACGGGAGTAACCTGAGGGACACATTGAGCTATCCCTAAACTTTTTTAAAGGTAGTGAGCTCGGGACAGAGTGACTTTTCCTGACCCTTTGTAATACACAGCTAGTGAAGATTAGTGGAATTTGGTACGACCGACAACCTATCGGCGTATGCTCCTTGGACATATCCCTTTGTGGTGAACTAAGTAAAATTTGTTGTGTAATATCTCTGCATGTAATTGGTATCTTTTTTATCATTTTCATTAGACAGGTTTAACAACTTCCTACCGACGTGGGAAAAAGATCCTTCACAATAAAAGAAACGATTTTCACCCTGATTCACCCCTCCCCTCTCAGGGTGTCTCAGGATCCAACACTTACAAGGTGATGTTAGTTCATAGATTCCCTTAAAAACAACACAGATGATCCTTTTAAGAAAACTTTTATCCAGCCTTAAAAAAAGTTAAGGTAATATAAACATTCAGGATAATTTTTCAAGTGAACTACTAAGAAACAAATGAACACACATTATCCCACAATATAGTATTCCCTACTGTACCACCCATACTCATTAACATATAAGGACTATTACAAATATTAAAATACAAACTATATCATCTACTTCTAGCATAAAAAATAGTAGTAAGGCTAGATGGTTGTACACCACCACCATATATTGATCATAAAATTCATATTATGGTTTCTACATACCAGTCTACCCATGTTCCACTATGACATTATGGGCCATAATAGACTCAATATTTATGTAGGATAAAAACTACACCTCCATTTTAAATTTCATTCTTAAATTGATAGAGATATTATATCTAGAGATCATACCTAAATAGATATCTTCATCAGTGGTTATCTTATATTATACCACAAATAACAAAAATTATTTCTTCGACCTTCATTAAATTTGGATTTCACCATAAATAGAACTAAAAATATGCATAAATCATAAACATATCCCAATATTACATTACACCCAACCATACCCCATTAATTTTCAAATATCTATAAAAACATAAACACTAACTAAAAAATATCATACTCAAAATCTGAATACGATACTCTATATACCTAAATTATTCCTCCATGATGATTTTTACTCATTTTAAAATATAAAAGAGGGAGTTATGATCATGACCAAAACCATCCATCAATGGAACCTAAACTATACAATATCTCCCTAATATTGGCCAACAAATATGATAAACTCTATTGGTTATTAATATAGTCCCATAAATAAGATGATATAAAAGTAAATATCTCTATGAGGGAAAACCTAGAATGATTATCAAGAAAATTTTAATATGGTTCTTCAATATTATGGGAAACCACCCATCCACAATATCCATGCGTGATAATAAAAAATAACCAACTAGTGGGTAATCATCTATAATATCTTATGGGATGAGACACTTATCTAGAATGAGGTTGTGAACTATCTCTATGGGTGTAAATATACCCATATGTTTAATATCACACTACCTCAAAATTGATGTGGACCATCCATTCTACACATTGGTTGAGGGAATGAGGTCTCATAATAACACAATTAAATATTGGAAAATATCTCTCAGAACTGAGGGAAAGTAAACACTTTCAACTACAAAGAGTAAAGGGATGATGACCCCCTATAAGAGTCTCTATAAGAGGAGGCTCGTTTTTAATTTCCACTAGAGAATAATAATAATGAAACAAAAATATATAATGAAGTGATTTTGTTTATTGTATTAATGACCATTAAATTGGGAAGAGAAGTTACAAATTATACCCCAAACCCTATCGGGTTATCCCTAATTGGGTTTATCCACTACACTCAACTATCAGTGTCATGAATTTCAGACCACTATACTAGATGATGATTACATGATGGTGGTAATGATGATGTTTCTATGTATCATACATCTTTCACTAATTCTGCACGACAACCTCTTATATTTAAAATTCCTTTTGGATGGTTACAGACACTACAAAATAAAGTGTTTGATATTGATGTTTTCTTTAATGTGGGTATTTCACAATTGCAACACTCTGGATGGCCTCAGAAAAGGGAAAGAAAACACAATTTAAGGATTTATCCATACAAAAAATCATTCAACTATCAATTTAAACTAATATAAATTTTCATGGTTGGAGGTTGTAATAATGAATAATCCCAGCTTGATTCTCACTCATGGTAACTCTATGAAACTCATGAGATTAAATAAAAAAATTAAAAATAAATATGGAGTTCCTCACTTGTTAACCATGACACACACTTGTTCATGGTCATTTGATAAAAAACATGTCTCAAAAAATATTTAAACTCAATATATACTAAAGATAATTGATTAAAAAAATACTTAAATGGAGCATTAAATCAAAATATAGTGGGGTGACACCAATTTTAGTTTTATAAAATGTAAAACAATGATGAATAAAATGCATTGGAAAACCCAATGAAATAACCACTATCCAGTTGGCATGTTTTCAATCAAAATGGAAGATATAGGTCACTGACTCCAACAAATCCTTTAACACATGAGGATCATGAATTCCATAAAATACTATGAGACCTCCACCTCTAGAACATATTTAGTGAATTTATAAAATGTTTATTCCTATGAAAATTTGAAAAATATAACATCATATAATAAGAATATCTATAATAAATAAAATTCGTAGAATATAATCGATCTACTATTTATATTAATATACGTTGGAATAAAGTCTCAAAAATCAATGCCTCATTACTCAATCGGTTATTCGAGAGTGTCTCTCAAACTAACATGGTCTTATCATGGCCTTGAATTTTAAATTCAAGTTGGTTTTATTTTGGTTTTATCTTCTAATTGAAAAATAAAACCATGGTTACTAGATTCAATCTTGTTTTTGAAAAAAATTAGAATATGAAAAAAAATAAATCACCAATACAAAATTCATGTTTCATCCAATATATGAACCACAAATAGAGTATTAATGATTCGTGTTGATCAATAAATTTCAATGGTCATGGTGAGTTGATAGATTAGCTACTACACCAACAATTGGTTCCTAGAGACCCATTATGATTGTATCCATTCAATATCTGTATATATTACCATATGAAAACTAACCCCAATCTCTATTCGTATGACTCAAATGCATTAATAAGATTAAAACATAAAAAAATCCATAGAGGGACCATATAGATATACATTAATCCAACAATGCCACCCGAAGACTAACTCTAATGGGATAACGAATATAGGGAAATGAAAAGAGGGAATGATATGTGAGGGAGTACATAGTGCATAAAAAACCAATATATATACAACTATAATCCAATATATAATTAAAAATAACTAGTAATAAATAACTAACAATCTATAAAACATATTCATGCATGAGAAAAAATATGACCAATGTGATGCCACATAAGTTTCTAACAAAGTAAAATATAATCATATAAGAAAATTTAATCTAGTAAAATAGAATCTTGGTGAGGGGAGGCATCACTTGGGTTTGTAGACTACATGAAAAATATATAATGGGATAATTATCTATAATGAATAACCATACACAAAAAATCATCTTGATCAGCTATGATAACTCCATATCATCTATGGTCACCTAAAAACTATGAATCAAATATATAGACACAGAAAGTGTGGCAACAAAGCTCATTTAGTGGTGAGTATAATCAAACCTAGTAGAAATTTATAAAATTATAAATTATAAATTAAATTTCAATCATTCTCAAGACCCATGATTGATAAAATTATAAAGAAAACCATATATACTCAATGACATGAAGAATACATATGTTAAAATAAAAACAATCATAAAAACTCAACTACATGTAAAATCATTTTTCATAAGAAAATAGATGCACCTAACACATTAAAATACCTATAATATATAATGATGACTACCCAATTATATGTATTATCTTGAAGGAAACACAACATGACTGAGAAGTTAAAAATCTTATGATATTTTTATTTTAATCTACCATAAATACACATATCTCATAACATCTATGTTTCTCCTATAAAATAATTTGGGGAACCCATTCCATTCTACGATGCTCATGTCAGCTGTGGAAGTGCCCGGTTTATGAGTGAACCCACACCTCATCATGGAAAGAATCTACCAGGGATTTTGGAAAATAATGAACTTAGACCAATATCATGTAACATAAAAAATACAATGAACTATATATGCAAGGGATCCACACCACATCATATAGTGGAGAATTTAACCCACCTATAGTATGGGAGACTGACCCCTCATCATGATGGTGGGGGTAAAAACTCATTCATAAATAGAGGACCCATGCTCCAAGGATGGAACCCCATTTCCTTAGGGGGTCCCTAACTCAAAAAAAATACATAGGGCCCTATTTTTCATGAACATACTGTACTATTACCCATCCTAGGATGTAAAATAAGAAGGGAGTGACATGTGAAGACTTCCTCAAATATGCCACAGTTTAAAAAAACACACAATGAGTATAAAACAAGATTAAGGAAGGTAATTAACCTAATAATCCATGTAATATAAATATGAATAGAAAATAATATTAATATAAAATTATAACATTAATACCAAAAATCACATTACATCATATATAATAAAAACACTATAATAAAAAATTAAACCCCCTACGATGGAGAATCAGAACACTATCCTTGAACTGCATATTCTTGTAATGTTTAACATTGTCTATAATATCCACCAATAAATACAAAAAACACACACACATATATATAGGGTATTAATATAAATATACTTATAAGTATCTTTCTAAAAATCTCTAGTATTTTTTTGCATAATTAGACAAATTCATTTGTGAATAAATTGCATAATCAAATCACCTAAACTTTTTCAACTATCACCCATCCTCACCATGTCCCATTCACTCAATAATGAATCCCATTATAATAATATAGTATCAAAAATATTAAGAAGGTACCTCACAATCACATCCCCCTTTCTAGTCCCTCTTATATATTAACAGAGTAAATTTTGGAGCTCTCATCCATTCCATAAACATATATCCACATCATATACACAAACACATACCCACATCCTTGTATTTCACACCACATACAAATAATACTGAAACCACAACCAAATTCTATATCTCCACATCACAACCATGAATCATGTCCTCAACACATTATGGTAATAAAAAAATAACAGATTTCAACATCATTCCCTCTTATATCATAATTGTCCCCCCACCATACATCGCATCCCAGACTCTATCATATTGTCATAATAATAACTCATAATATAAAATATAATCTAAATCAGTTACATCATTTGACAACTATTCTTGGTTCATTATGGAATATAAAATATCTATAATAGAGAGAGGCAGAGTCAAATTTGGTTACCATCCATTACCTCTATAAGTTAGATTTTTTTGGAAGCCTCCTGAAACCCAAAACCATATGGGGTCAGTATGGTTACTCAACTCACATGGTTGTTTATAAGAAATAACCAAGAAATATATAAAGAGTATAAAAACAACAAATAGGTCCACCATAGGGATCAACACACATATAGTGATACCATAATGTATTCTACCAAAAAAATAACTTCATTTAAGTAATCCCATAATAATATCCATGGTCACAACTAACCACACATAATATCCACTGTATTTCCACAAAACAACCATTGAACATTAATAACATTCAATTTAACAATATCAATATAAAATTATATATTTGTCCTTTTAACAACAAAATTACATTTATTTATCCATATTTAATGTAAAACCATTAATTATAATCATAAAAATGTATTCTAGATTTTATATTTCTATCGCACAAATTTATTTCATTAATCAAGACACCATTTATCAATTTTTGACAATTTTCTCAATTCATTATTCATTAATTTTAATGATGTTTCATGTAATGTAGAAACTATAACACATTCCACAAAAACAAGTACCAAACCTCAACAATGTTTACAAAAACCAAGAAACATTTACCATAATAGGCATTAAACTAACCCCTTTCTACAATACTAGACACACTACGACTATTGTCGCCACAAAACAACCATTCCATAATTATCATAACAAAAACCACACATCATCATTTAAAACCGAAAAACATTCATCCAATTCCTATATAACAACATAAAAAATACCCCAATATAACATTAGAATATCGAAATTATAGTACAAATAATTTTGGATAGGTACTTATTATTAATTCTTCCACATTAATTCATATTTTCGAGTGTTGGAATTCATAAAAAAATTATTGATTTCTAGGATAATAATTCATTAATTTTTTATATTTTTAAATTTTATAAAGAGTGAAACCATTAAGTCAGCCTCAGCATGAATTTTATCATAGAATAAATTAAAATTGGGAAGAAATATTCATGATCAATAGCATATAATTTCATAAAACACATAAAAAACAAATTGTATTCCCCTTTAATTATTAAATATGATTAATTAAATAATTTGATCAATTATAAATAACCACCTAATGATAAAAATAGAATAAAAATCCAAAACTATAGAAATTAATAAACCAGAAGTCTTGAATCCCATGCCTCAACAAAATTGTTGAAATTTTAGTTCATGCTCAAAGAGAGAAATTTGATCGCAATGCCAAGAAAAAAGAAAGAAAACATCAACAACCTATATCAAAATACCTATTAATTAATCATATAATATAATAAAATAATTAATTTATTCCACTACAATAACATCCAAAAGAAGAAAGACCCTTGAGAGAAGGATTAGAATGTACAGAAACACCTTATAACCAAATGATTGTGGTTTGTTGAATTCGATCATCAAAACCAACCAAATGATGGGAAATGATCTTAAATAATTCACCATATATATGATAGTGTTTATAAGGAGTCATGGAAATTGGAAAAAATTTGAGATAAATGGTGAACATATATTAATATTCGAAATCAATGGGTCATGGTGTGATGGTGTAATTGGTGTTACCAGGATGCAGTGAAAACATGATTCAGAATTCTTGGTGTGATATACTTCGAATAATAGTAGTCCTACTTCATTAAAAAAATTAATCAATGTAGTTCATAATGAAATCATGGTAGTCGCACCAAAACTCATGAAATACAATAACCATGGTGTGAATCTCAGACCCACCCTTGTATATTGTGCCTCTTAGTCATTCGTTCTAGTGAAACCCAGAACCCCAGGGTGAATTGATCCAATATAGGATGAAATAAGAAATTTGAAAAATCAATCCCCAAAAACATATCACGCATCTCTATAGTGAAACTATTTGATGTAATGTTTCTTCTATGTTGCAAATGATTTCACCAGTCCACAACAAACATCATCTAGAGAGATATAAAAACTCCTAAAACTCAAGGAAACAACCTCATGTTACAAAAAATTCCATACAACATAGTCAAAACTAGTCATGTAGCAACACACTCAAACACACCAAATCCTTTCTTTTAGTTAACATCATATTCCCAAGAAACCAATGAACATTTTTTAATATGTGATAATATTTTATAAATCAATTAAGACACCCCTTTATCTCTTGTTGGACCTCCTCTAAAACATCTCTAACACCTCTAACACCCAAGAATCATAAATTAAGGGTATAAAAAATTCTAATCTCTGAAATTAGGTACCTATCAAATGATTCTATTCCTATAGAATAAGAACCAAAATATCATGGAATAAAATAGCCACAAAACCCAAACACCCATAGGATATAGCTCTCAGATATGGAAATCACTACTACCATAGCTCATGTATAACTCAATAAGGAATAAAACTAACTCATTACCATAAATAATAAATTTTTCTAATATAATATAAAAAAATGTTAAATTATATTTGGATTTTGATTACACATTTATGATTAAATTTACCATATACAATATTCCATGTCAAAATTTCTCTAAAAAACACAAACCATTGGAATGTAAATCCTATGAAGCTATATATATTCATGATCTTGATTCTCATCCATCCAATAAATGAATTTTATTTACTCTATAATATCCAACTCACAATAATCATGACATTGGATTCATCATGAAGATACCAATGAGGCTATGATTCATGGAGTACAACATGGATCCATTATTGTTTCAATGGAAACAATATATGTTCTGTCACCTCACCAATTAACTCCAATACTTTGAAAGGACTAATAAACTAAAATAAAAACTCATTCCCAAAACAGAACATACTTTGACCATGAAGATGTACAACCTTCCAGAAAACATAATCAATGACCTGAAACTGTATAGGTATCCTCATTCAATCAACATAACGCTTATATTGGAATTGATACACTATAACATTCTTACAAATCCTATAATAAATTTAAGTAATTATTAATATCACATATAGTCCATGGAACAATGAATCCCTAGACCTAGTAATTCATAATAAAAATATGAAATGACATCTTTAAAATGACTCAAATATAGCTATTCAAATGGAATACAGATGGATATTTTTAGAAGAAAACACACCTAATGTAAATTTATTCCCTAATGATCTAATTTTTTATGATCATATGCTCATACAAGTATTCTAACATCTAATTTTTTTTCTTGATATGTTTGTCAATTGATGATGAAAAGTAATACAAATACATAGATTTGGGTTAATGGTGTATATAAGACCTTTCCAAATACAATAATTAAAATGACGATCCCAATTTGAAATGATAGTCCTTTTAACCCCATGAATCATCACTATATAATCTAGATACTGACTCACTAAGGCATCCACATCACCCAACTCCTTAATCTCCAAGAAATGAATTTAATCCATCAAATAATAGATAACCATATAAATAGGATCAAATCCTCTTTGTTAGAAAGAGAAAGTTTTGATAAAATCCATCAAAATTTCATTCCAAATTAACTTTGGGATATCCAATCAATATAGGTGAACTCTTGGGGCATGATTATCTTCCTTCACAAACTCACATACCAAAAAACATGATTGAAAACCAATCTACTTCACACATTATCCCAAGATTCCAGAACTAACATGCCATCGAGTGATTTATATTTAACATACTATGATGAATAAGTAAATTTTATCTATGATACTCAATGAGAACCATATGAAATTTAATTTTTGGAAAAAACAATACATTAAAATAATAGTGTACATTGATCTGAAGGTATTTTTTAGACTGAAATAATAATTATAAGATCAAGATAATATGATTAATTCCCTTGTTTGAGGATTTTCTATGTAGGAAATAATAAAATACATATAAAATTAAAAATGGAGAGATTCTATAAATAAAAACATAATACACTAAATATCATTATAGTCATATTAAACACCATCATATGAGTTTGATAATGGTTAATTAGGGAATCCAAAGGGAATTAACTAACTATTGTGTATCCATAAGATATATATAATCATATAATACTTGAATGGAATCAATATTCTATTACCAATGTATTAGAATGTTCTATGCAATTAATGAATAATAATAGAGTTATAGATCTTAGGTATTTTTTCCAGAATTAAGATATTAATCTATACCCATAGTTTCATTGCATGGAAATAGATTTATATAGCTTCCAAGGATGCTCCTCAAAGAATTGTGAGTGTATTCATGTGTTTATAATGCATGTATTAATTCCTAATCTAATTCATTCATCATATGACTCAATATACCTAACTCTCATTAGTTTAATCATATTAGATGGTTTTTTAATGACAACCTCTATATTGAATAATATAGTTTTTCGATATCAAAATAAAATACATAGAGAATTTACATTCAAGGTGACATAAAATTTATATGTAAATATATATACTATGTGTGTGTATGTATATATATTTATGTATATAATATATATTTATATAAATTCTTATGTAATATGTCCAACAATCTCACAGATGTAATAAATCAAAAAATATAGTGTTCTATTACATCTTTTATTTTTTCATATATAATACCCTATGAACCCATTTCCAAATCCCTTTGATATTATTACCCAAAATTTGTATAATAAATTATTAACTGCACCTTGTGTCATATCATATGAAATACCTTATTAATTCCCAAAAAACCACATCTTCATTAATTGTAAAACACTTCTAGAGACGCTCCCTTAATCAAACTCAATACCCATCCTGTAATCCACAATGTGTGATCCAATATGCTATTATAGAATTTGAAAAATAATTATGAATATCTACATCCATATATTCAATAAAATAAAGGAATTTAGTAATGATTCAATGTTAGTGAAGCTAAAAAATGACCTGGCATGATCTATATATAAAACATCTATCACTATTCCTATGTCCACGAGTCTGTATCATATGAAAATGTGCATTCACATATATTCCTTTTTTCTGACACATCGAGTGACCATGGGACATGGAATATATCAATCCAATAGATCCCAATAATTTGTTATTAATTATTAACGTGTAAACTGATCTAATTAATAAATATAAACATCACATCCTGACTATTGGATAATAAGTTCATATGTACCCTATCCAGATAAATATATAACATCTATCTATGGCCACATACTCCCATAGTCGATCTCAATGAAGGAACTATATTTCATACTCATCATATGAGGGGGAAAGTTACATATTGGTTTAGCTCCAACAAACAACATAATCAAAAACATACCTAACAACCCCATTTTTAGATTATATAATATATATACTTACATATGCAGGGTATGAAAGTATAACAATTTTCATGCTAGGTATTTCGCCAACCTCAGGTAATAGGGGACCAACAATGATCCATGAACCCCTAGTATAACAAATACATGTGTATGAGACTTTATTTGGAATACATAGTAGGTCATCCAGTGCACACAAAGATTCCTATTCTTTTTTTTGTGCCTTATGAACTTATTTTATATCTATACACAAGATTCCTACTCAATAAATCAATAAAATTTTATCACAACCTATAACACTCCATGAAGAACATCAATTAGGGATAAACCCAATGTATCACTTTGAGAGTTAAATTAGCATTTCACTTCAATAAAATTATATATACATTTATGTCTGTGTATCCAATGTAAACTAATGATAAAATGGTGTTTTCATTTAATATGACACATTATATTTTTATTCAAATATTTAGGGATATTTAAAAAATCCACATAAGCTCCAATTTATCATTTCATATATGTAAAACTACAAGATCGTCCTTATGTTTGTTATAATTTATCTTTTTCTAACACATTACATCATAAGTTATCCATATCCCACCTCTATGTGACAATATGATAAAACTATAACACTAAATTATTCAGTGAGAAACATCAATAAAGAAATTATGTTTAAATAATTGTTTGATTATGGAATCACTTTCCTAACAATTGAATATCCTCAAAAGATTAAAGGTATTTAACATTACAACAACATGTTTTAGTATTTCATATTTAGTTTTCTAATTAGAAGTAATTCTCAGTTATTAATCATCATCCCTGTAACCCTATTCCCTTAAAGTATTCCATGAAATAATGTAATTACTTATTTAATTTTATATGATCCATCCTAAAATATTGAAAAAATTGACAAACACTTTAGCTAAATATTGGCGTTGTCTATTAATTTTTAACTTGAAATTCTCTACGTTTAAAAAAACAACTAGTTTCCTAGTTATTATATATTTTTTTAAATATATTGTTAAAAAACAACACAAAACATTTGTGATAGGAAAGAAAACTTATTTTCTTACACTTTATATATAATTAGAAATAAAAAACGTTTTCAATACCATATAAGATTTTCTATTTATTATGAACATTACCATTTAAAAGAAAATGTTATTAAATTATACCACTGATGTGTGGTGATAATAAATTCTTACATATTTTAAAAACTTATAAATTTAACATTTTTCCCCATAGAAAACACATTTCTCTATAACTTCTTCTCAAAACATTTTATAAAAATTAATGAATCAAAATCCATTTTTATACAATTAATCATATCATAATATGTTACCAAAACACTATGTAATTTCATAACATCAATTATCACATTAGGTAAATGAGGTAATGATTAAAATATTTTAATCACATTAATTTTATGTTGATATAATCATTTACATTCAAATAATTAATTTTGTAAATATTTACATCATCTCATGAATATTTATTACATGATCAATCAAATAATCATTTAATTTTTATCTCTTTTATATTTACAAAACTTTTAAATAATTACATTCTGTATTTCATGCCATTCGAAATTGAATACTTAATTTCTATAACATATATACATGACATGGAAATTCTATATTGTTTCACAATCTCCCTAAGGTATATCTTGGATGACCCAAAATTTATGAATTTATTGTCTCCCATCCTAATAATCCTCGCTTTGAATGATGTTGATTGGATTCATTATGAATCATTGATGGACTTTTAAAAAAACTTTATCTTGGTTTGAAATTTTTCAAAATTTAACTATCTATAAAATAATTTAGATCCTAGATATCATATGCATAATTTGTATTTGTATTCCCTACATTTTGACAATATTTTATAAATTTTGATTGTACTCAATCATTTTTTTTCCTAAAAAGTTACACTGATGGAAATAAGAAAAATTATCTAACCAGAACAATCCATTTTAATATATTAATAAATTATATTATAGAAGTAAAAAAATAATAAATATGTGTATCAAAAACATTTCATCTAATTTTGATAAATAAAAAATGATTTCAATGACTTTTTAATTGGAAATTTAGAAAATAAACATCTTATGAATTATTGAAATGATCCTGATGAATCCACGTCTCCAATACATAAACACATTTTCTCTATCACTTGGACATAATCATCATGCTCAAATTCTTTATCAACTTATAAAATCTTGTTTATTTACAAACCATTTAAATAAAATAGTTGACATCATATATCAGTCATAATTCTAGAATTTATTTCTATAACAAATAATTATTTATGAAATCCATTATTCTCATCAATTCACCAACCTATTAAACCATATTGATTATTATTCGACGCACCCAATCAAATTGAGTATATTGATGAAATTCAATAAATCGTCGATGTGGAATATCATATATAGAACATGAGTGAATACTAATATTTCAGATATCAATAAGAAAATAATGCCTTTTAAACCTTAAATTAACCACACTATACAACCATAAGAATCTAAATTCAATTTTTGAATAATTTCTGGACTTGGTTACTCATGAAGGAACTATTTTGATATCTAATTTCCCATAATAAAATTTCTAAAATCGATATTCATTCTTAAGAATTTTTCATAAATTACTACTATAAGGATTAGTTTACATTAATATTACCCTTATAATGAATTTGATCATAATGATTTTCTTAATGATTATGATCATATTATCTACAATAGAAGATTTTATAAAAAAAGTAAGAAATTTAATAACCATTAAATAATTATTTTATTTAATGGAATGTCTCTAATAGGATGATACCATATAAATTTCATGAATAAAATAGTGATCCAAGATAACTATTTATGTAAGAAATGAGTTAGAAGTGGCGTTCCTCTCACAACATTGCTATTTAGGAATGGAATCATCTCAATTATGTCATATATGAATATTTTATAGTTGATTCTACTACAATTTATTAATATATTATATGTATAAACTCAAATTCATTCCTATGGCATCATTCCTAGGGATTTACCAAATATGTGTAAGAAAAATAAAATATCAAAAATTGATTAACAAAATATTAACCAAGGGAATTCATCTAAGGAAGATCCTACCAATGTATAATCTAATTTCACCCATTTCTGGCTTTCCGTATAAAATATAATTAATACAAACATTAATAAGGGAGAACCCATATATGTGGATGATAAAGGTCTTAATAATAGTGGCTATAGAGAGAATATAAAACATATTATTTAAAGGATGTTTTTAATATCTCCATCTTATCTCTTGATTTTTCCATTATGTATTCATGATTGTAGAATTTTATTTTGGAACCATATTCTCTCCACCAAAACAATACAATAAAACCATATTGATATGTCACTCTTACACAACCCACATGTTTGAGTTACACACCCAAAATTTTAACTCAATTATATTCACATATATCTGAATGCATCATATGAATAAGGTACATGAACCCATCAAGTGGGGGTTTAGAATTTTGTGAGATCGAAAACTTCCACATTATTAATCCCAATGAGATATATTTGATGCCCCATTAAATTTTGTAATACTTGTAAAATGGACTTATAGTAAGATTACCTTAAGAGGGTGGGAGAATGAGTTAATGAAAAATATTTTACTATTAGAATTATTTAACCTTAAATATATTAAATGGAAAAAGGGTTATTGATCTCTCAAACATTAGAGAAACATTTATATTCTCTCTTACAATATAATCTTATAGTTTTTGAGTCTATTATGGTGTATATGAAAAATGTAAATATGAAAATTATAATTTAATTGGTTCCCCTCACAAGGAAATATAAAAGGATCACACATTCGTGATCTATTTTTTTTCCAAAATCCACTATGAAGAACACATGTTATATTGGCTCAGGCTAGATCACTCATACACCCAACCTCAATACCTTACAAGATTTAGGGATAACATAAATCTTCCCAAGGATTACTCACTAATCCATTCCCATAATATCTCAGTATCAATGGAAAGGCTCACTCTCTTCCTCATAATTTTTTTACCACTCTGATAAGGATACCTACACAATTTATTTACATGTAGTCCCCGTCTCTAACTTCTCTATCATGTATTATATCTTCATCTGTAGGTATATGATCTATTGAAATACTTCTTGATGATATTTTACAATATGTTAATATAAGCTGATGTGTCACCCTATATATTTTCATTAATTTCCCTTAAATAAATCTTCTCATTTTTTTAGACATTCCATTTCCTTAATAAAAATGGAAATGTCATTAATGGATTTTAATTCATTCTTCACTACTTTTAAGCTCCCATTCCAGAATACTAGCTTCCTCTTACTTGAGTATAAGATGTTTAATGTGTTTCAGTCATTCTTATTCCCATAATAATTATGGAAAACTACTTTATATTTATAATAATAATATAACTAATACAATTTTCTAGATACAATAATTTCTCCCGTGAACATTGATGTAGTGAAACAAATACTTTTCTTCTATAATTTAGATAAGTAAATAAAATTCATTAGCTCAATCCTTCTTATACAGATATGTCTGATAGAGAAGAGTATATTCTTCTTCATATGATACATGTGTCAACTGATATTGAAATTCTCATCATATATTATCATTATAAAATATATTGTAACTAATATTTTTTAAGTGTCATAAATGATTCTTAAAATCTACATGTGTATTAATAGGATACTATAATATTAATATTTGAAGGATATAAATTCTTGAGAATATATCTATATGTACAACTTCTATTTCCATATATGTAATTATGGAAAACCGAATTTGTACCCATGTTCATTATAACCACTATATCATTAATTGAACCCTCTATTTTTGAATAATCGCATAGATATTTTATTTTATAAATGCCAGGAGACCCCCTAAATTACCTCATGAAATCATGTGTGGCTACTATGGTGTAACCAATACCTCCATGGTGTATAATCATCCATGATCACAAAAACGAACTAATGTTGTGGTGTAGCATCTTATCTATAGTGTATAAACATCTCAAATATAAGAACAATGATGAAAATGGGCTTTCATGTAGCAAAATATTCCACAAAATCCAATCGTAATGAAAATGTTGTAATTGGTTGTGTGTTCTTATTGAATTCATATTCATGTATCCAAATTAAAAATGAAAATTGTTTTACGTAGCTAGTTGAGAACAACATATCAAAATACTACATAACTAGGAAATCCATGTCTCTGTAGCATTTTAAAACCATCATCATCTCAGGTTCCACGACACATCCTCTAGGGCCCATGTTGTGAATACCCCAAGCCAGCCTTCCATAGGCTAGGGGTTAGAGAATAGCACCAATTAGGATTATACCAAATGGGATGAAATTTTTCTTAGAATCTGTACACACAGACAAAGCTCAAACATTGGAATGTAAACACAAATTAAACCACAACATTCACTGAAGAAACTAATGAGTGTACAGTAAAAATTGAATGTACAAAAGGGCCATAATACAAGACCAAAATCACAAAGGAATGTACAAATATCCTAGTCCATCTGTAAGAGACCACCTGAATGGTAGGTGAATGGTAGATTTAAATAGGTATATATGTACGCTCGTCTGTCTCGTCTCATTGAGCACCATATTGTCCTGTAGCACCAAGGTCTTATTTCAAGCATCTGTTTGTCCTGTCTCTTTGAGTAGCAACTAGTCCTGGGAAACTAAGGTCTCCATATAAGCATCTATCCCCTGTACAAGACATGACACCTGTTGGTGAAGACCATTCTAGTTTGAGTAACACAATAATTAGACGGTTCCCCAAAACACAATGTAAGGAATACAAAGAAGGACTCCACAACAAGACCAAAATGAAAAGATAGTAAACACTAGGTATAAACTCAAAGTATGGAAAGTAATATTATTAGTCATAACTCTGAAAACCTTGGACTTTTGAGGTACTCAACCTTGATTAGTACGATGGGTCTTATAGGTAACATAGAACCGTTTCGCACCCTGGGTCATCCAGGTCACACATAGTCGCTCCCCACTTAGGCCATCATATCTGGTTCATACATTGCTGCTTATAGTTGGTCTTCACAGGGCCACTTATAGTTGGTCCACACATGGCTTCTTATTGTTTCATCACACAGAGCCTCTTGTGGCTAGTTCACAGAGAGAAACTTTTAGCTCATCCACAGTGGGCAACTTATCATCTAGTCTTATAGGGTAACATTGTCCCACTTGTCAGCAGTTTTGGGCTCTCATCCATCCACATGATTCTGGATCGTAGCGCGCTTCATTACGTTATTATCTAAACATCAAGATATAATTCACATATAAACTACCACATAATAACACATAGAGAATTACCAAAGGATTGTCTCATTTCAAGGGTCCCAACATTTTAGACGAACCATCAATTGGACGCCCGGTCTGAAAAATATCAGGGTTTTAGTAACCAGGCGCCAGTTGTGTCTGGACTCGATCTGACCTGGTTGGACTAACCCGACCAACCCAGTCTGGGGAGCTCGTATGACCTGACCTAGTTTGGGAGACCTGACCCAACCCTATTGGGTATAATCTTTCCTGGTCCATCCTGGCTATTGGGCCAGACCCATTTGGCCTTGCTGGACCTAGGCCGGTTCGGCTGTGGGTCCAGCCCACATGGTCACCCAATTACTCGGTTTCATCCATCCGGACACAATACTAACGGGATGATTGTTTCCAAACACATTCCACCCAACTGCTAGGTTTAACTTGTAAACTGGCACTTCTCTTGCTCGGGCTTCTCAGCATCCCGATTCATGCCATAGACCTGGCCTGCATGGCGAGTCTATCTTCCCTTTTCCCAAAGGCTCGCTCGATATCTAGTTTTCAAAACATGGGGCTGGATAAGGCTAGTCGCCTCATCCTCACGTGGCCCAAGACTACATGACAATATGGGCCTCTCCTCTAATGTGGAGCATCTATTCAATGTCGGTCGGCTCACATGGACCAATTTCCCCCTATATCCCACGACATTTCCAGAGGTCCTACTCGCTTCCACAGTCTACAGACTCTAGCTCTGTGCAGTGTGTGCCTCCAAAACATCAGTTTCTACCAGTTTCTTGCTTCCAGTCGCTAGCCTCCATTCTGGTGGCTCCTGTCAGCACTGCGGTGAGTCGCCTCCCATCTGCAGCCTCGACCGGGGTGTCACGGCATGGGGCCTCTTTTGTGGTCCAATGTCATGGAACACATGGACACAACCCATTCACCTAGTACATCTACAACTGATGGGAAATCATCCATTACACCCCAATGAATGGGGATAGAGAGGGATGGAGGGGATCACAATGAACACCTAAATGAAAAAATGGCCATTTTTCATGTTGGTATGGAATTTTTCGGGTTAGTGTGATCATGACGTATAAATTAAAAATCACTAAGATTTAATCCTAATATCAACCAGAAATTATATATCTCCACCCACAAGGCAAATCAAAATGTGATTCAACTTGTTATAGTGTTGATCTGTGTTCAACGTTTAGGGGTGGGGAAACAATTCACTAATAATTTGAACCCTACCTATAAAATAAGATTGCATGAGGTTGATTGTTCTTCATCTACCATCGATCTTCGGTCCCAAATCACCTATCAAATGATATCAACACCATCATCCGATTCTTCTACATTCATTTTTGTATTAGTTCCATTCATGTTCATTAGAGTAATTCCAGGGTTTTATGTCAACCCTAAATTTCCTATTTATTTATGGAAAGAAGATGCATACCTATTACTGTGTCGTCACCATTCTCCATTAATGAATTTCATTAATGAGATTCATTGATGAGATTCAGAGTTACCTCATCTTTTCACCACAACGATGAAATTCCACTTCTTAACGATGATAAAAATAAATAAAATAACTTTCTATGTTACCTTATGTTTCTTCTAAAAAGTCCAAAATCTAACTCTCACCCTCGACCCATGTTGTTCAAGGTTAAGTTATTCTTAAGGAGAACATATCATTACAAACTCAATGGTGGTCTATTATTATTTTTCTGAGTTACAATTTGTAAGTTGTAATGGTTAGGAAATAAAATTATATTTATTTAATTATTTTATTAACAGTTACATCCCAAAAACAAACATTCACAGTGGGACCACGCCAGCTGATGCTAGGAAATGGCTAAGGGAAGCATACCCTTATGAGCTCAATGTAACTCTATGATTTGAGATCAATGTTACCATTTATGAGTTATAAGCATTTTAAAATAAAATAAATTTATTTAATTTTTTTATTTACAGCCAAAAACTAAATTCTTCTATTAATCTCTGGAGGCCAATGTTAGGCTCTTCCTAAGAAAATCATACCCTCATGAGCTCAACAGTTGTCTCATATTTTCAATCCAAGTCACTATTCGTGCATGACAATGATTTAAAGAATAAAATAATTTTATTTAATTATTTTAGTTAGGTTATGCCATTTTCAGGTTTTCTCACCGAAGGCCCCCGCAAACTATGCTTAAGTCTCACCTAGAGTAAACCGAATATCCTAAACACAATGGTGCTAGTGGATTTCTAATTAGAGACCATGTTTAAGAGTTATTATACACTGTTAGTAAAAAAATTACTTGTTCTTTTTAAAACATATCACTTTTCAACAAACCATTCCGGGAACTCTGGAACTTGGAATAGCACGTCATCTCAGTGCCTGGTCTCAAAATAATCCCATTTTATTTTCAATAAAATATCAAACAATTATTGGGTATGATATTACTCCCCAATAGGTCTTTACATCATCGTAATCCAAAACAAGGACTAGTCAAACAAAAGGGGGGAACTGAGAATGAATCTATGTCTCCTCATACCACATTCCTTTCCGGAGAATACATTTCATTCAACAAACACACCCCAGAATAATTGAAAGTACATGAAGGATCATCTATTGTCTATCCTATATCTCCACAGTGTGCTCTGTGAATGTATCCCCATCATCAATCTCAAAATTTTCATGGTCGACGACTTGAGAAGGGTCGTTCACATATCTACTCAATCGAGATGCATGAAAGATTTTGTACAGCCTCTCTAAAAATGGTGGTAGAGCTAAGAGGTACGCTACCTCGTCCACTTTACATAGTATTAGGAAAGTTTCGATGAACCCCAGAGAGAACATGTCGCCCCATCCTATTCTTTGTATCCCTCATCGAGGAGAGACCTGTATGAACATATGACCCCCTCTCTTTGAACTCCATGGATCTACATCACCTAACATCATAAGAATTTTGTTTGTTATATGTAGTCTTCATCTACTCTCATATGACATGAAAATTCTCAGGGGAATCCAGTACCATCTCTGTACCAATTAGTGACATCCCTTGGTCTGTTCAGTATAATAGTGACCACAAGGTCATATGTATAGTGTCGTGAATGGTGCCATACCGATGGTGGAGTGGTAGATTTTGTTGTACAAAAACTCCACTAGGGGTAGCTGGACCTCCCAACTGCAGAAAAAATCAAGAATGCAAGCATGAATATCTTCTTTTATGGACTATATGTTCTGCTCAATCTAACTATCCTTCTATGGGTGAAAATATGTTCTCATGTACAGCTGAGTCCTAAATGCCTTTTGTAATCCCTTCCCTAACTAGTTTGTAAAGCATGAATTATGATCTGAGAATATCTTAGATGGTACTCCATGGATTCAAACAATCTATTGCAAGTAGAGGCGTCCCAAGATCACAGATGACCCATTTTCTCAAATGGGTAGGAAGAGGGTCGACTTGGTGAGTCATTCTACGATCACCCAAATGGTATCATTCCCACAGGATGTACGTGGTAATCCTGTCACGAAGTCCATCGATATCCCATCCCACATCCTCTCTAGTACCATGAGGGGTTGTGTCAAACATTCTTGAACCTAGTTCACAGCCTTCACTTATTGAAAAGTGTGGCATCTTGAGACAAAGTCTTCCACTTCTTTCATCATCCCCAACCACTAGTACTGATGTCATAGGTCCTAGTACTTCTTTTCCACACCTAGATGTACTTCCAAAGGGGATGAATGGACTCCCTAACCACATCCTCCTGTAACGCCACTAGTACTGTGTTGTGTACTCGTAAAACGAATATTTTTCACCCTATATTTAGAATATCCATCAGGGGCATGCCCTATGGACATCTAGGAACGTGTAGTCTCGCAGCTGGAAACTCCAAGTAGTGCCTCCCGGACGTGCTATAAGGGTGCAGGGTAAACTACAATCTACTGATGATAAGCTACCTCATCCATATCTACAAATGATATTTTATGTCAGTAAAACTTCTTCGTGGCCTCGTCCAGTAGATGTAAACTCGATCTTATGTCGAGATCACCTACCACCACATTTCGCTTCTCCGGAGTATAGAAGAATTTGAAGTCATGGTCTAAGAGGAACTCCAGCCAACATCGCTATCTCAGATTCAGATCCTTTTGAAAAAATATATACCTTAGATTATTGTGGTCAGAGTAGATGATGAATCATTCACCAATAAGGTAGTGTCACCACATCTTCAGTGCAAAGAATATCACTACCAAGTAAAGGTCTTGAGTCTCATAGTTCTACTCATGCAGTCTCAAATGTCTTGATCCATATAAAATAATTACTTTTCCATGAATCTGAAGACAAAAAATCCTAGTTCCAAATACATCATTGCACATCACAGAGATGACATCCTCCTCTAGAAACCTCAAGATAAGAGCACTTGTCAAGATATGCCTCATCTTTTGAAAGCTCTTATGGAATCCTTCATTAAACATGATGGTTTTTCTTTACTTCATCAGTGACTTCATGGGAATTTCCACTATGGGGAAGTAAGGAAAAAACCTCAAATAACACCCAATAACCCTAGGGTAACTCCATAGCTCGATAACACTGTTGGGTAGCTCCAAATCAAAAAACACATAAATATTTACTATATTAACTACAACTCAAGCTTTTGAGATGACACGTCCAAGGAAGTGGACCTTTTTTATCCAAAACACACACATTGGGAGATTTCCGTAAAGTTGGTTCTCTCAGAGTGTGTCCAGAACCATCCCCATGTGTATCGCGTGCTCCCACTCAGATGCTGAATACACTAGTATTTCATTAATGAAAACCACTAAAAACCATTATAAGTGTAAGAAACCGGATGTTCTTTTTAGTTATGTTTTTCCATTTTCTGGTGTTTTTGAGAAAAGAGGAGTTTCTAGAAATTTTTTAAGTACATGCAGTGTACTTTATGAGTAAACGCCATGTACATCGTTGCCACCAGAGGTCGTGTATTGGCTGTGTTTTGGCCACACATATGGTCGTGTGGGGTGACGTGGAGGCCGCCTAATGTGGAGTATGAAAATAGTAAGTACATGCTGTGTACTCTAAAAGTACTCGTCGTGTATTTTGTTTTTTTTAACTAAATGCACCGGGTTCATGTATGACGAAGAAAACCATCTTATTTTAGGTTCTGTTCATCCGAGAGAATCTACATGACCGCAGATCATCGACGAACCCCTGAGCCTCTGTCCCTCCTCCTAATCAAACTCCTTCGGTTGTGTTGGAATCACATCGGTGAGTTCTCTCTTCTTATAGAGCATTGTTATCCAATTCGTCCAATTTTCCAAGTTATCATGGGTTGAAAATTTTATTCATTTTTGTAGATCTACAACTTTTAGAGGATATTCATGCTTCGAGGTTATAGTATATTGATCTCCTAATCCTGAAGTAGGTGGTTTGTGCCCTTCAGTTGAATGTCTTGGAGATTTATTTGTAAATTCCACCAATACCCTTGAACGGGGTATTGCGTGTTTAATATTTTTCCCCTGTTGTTTTCTTGCATTTCATGTATTCCTGAGTAGAGGATATAGTTTGTGAATAGGGTAAATTTTTGAGCTTTGGATGTACTTCCCATGAATGTTTTCTTGTATTTGACCCTTGGGTCTAGTTTTCCTGTTTGGATGTTGTTCTTTTTCCATGCCTAGTATTATAGGATGGAGTGACTTTGGTTCTGACATGTTGTTATGTTGTATACTGCTAGCCAAGTAGTTCTTGAGGATTAATTTGGACATTATGCGATTCTATGCTTTATTTACATACACATGGCTGTGAGAACCTGGTGTATAGACCATAGTGGGAATTGACATTGAGGGCTTCTCTAGAGAGTCTTTTTAATTATACGATGTGAGACCACAGGGGGAATTGATGTTGAGTGCTTCTTCAGAGTGTCTGTAGTTCCTTGATGTGGTCCACATGGGGAATTGACGTTGAGTGCTTCCCCATAGTGCCTTTAGTACGATACGAGACTATAGTAGGTATTGACAGCGAGTGCTTCCCCAGAGAGTCTATACTTTAGCTGAACCAGAGGGGTGAGACTGTGTGTGCTGCCTAGAGGGTTGCTTATAATTGTTAGGTAGAACCAGAGGGGATAGGTTGTGGGTACTTCCCAGAGGGTTACTTGTTGTGTTTTCTGTTCTATTGTTGCATTCTGTGTGGTGTTTTGAATGCTTAAACTATGGATCGTTTACTGCTTAGTGATTCCTTGTTTACTGTTTTCGGTACTTTTACCTGCCATATACTTACTGACTGTTAGGCACAGATCTTCGGCTGGTTTCCTACTGGGATTTAGTCTCACACCCTATTTGGGCCATGATTTTGGGCCCAAAAATATTATATTGCTGCAGGTATGTACAAGGGAAATTTCCCTACAACTTCAAGTACTTCATTGCATTTGAGCTGGAGAGCATGGGACCAAGATGATGCTTGTGATGCTGAAGAGTTTCTCATCTGTTTTCCATTTTTACATTAGTTTATTACTATATTCACCATTGTTAATTTTTTTGGAAACATTCCTAGAGAAATATGTATCATGAATCATTTATATATATTTTTCTCCAGTTGTTTCTTATTAGTCTTCCATTGTTTACTGTTGTAGGATATTTACTGTTTCTGCTACTATGTGTTGTTACTTCTGCTGCGTACTCTGCTAATGAGGGCATAGTTTCCCCACTATCACACCCAAGGACCTCGCTACTATTTGGAAGCCTTTGGAATTCAGGGAAATGCGCTTGAGGCCATGTGACCAACCGCATATGGGGCGCCTCTGGGTGGATTCCAAAACCGGGCCATTAAAAAGTGGTATCAAAGGATTTTTTTTCTCTTGACTTACTATTTGGGGCCTATAGTCAGGGATATAATGGAATTGGTACTTGGTGTTAAGCTATTTCAGGGAGTAGCTAACCCGTTTACAGGGAAAAGCCAATCTACCATGTTTAATTTTAATTTTTCTGGTTTTTCAATTGTTAGGGTTGGTTTAATTTCACCTTGAGTGATTCACATGTTTTATGCAGTTATCGTTGATGTTATTGAGGTTCTATTTCTGTTGCAACCCAATGATATCAGTGTATTCCATCTCATGCATCATATAGGGACTTGTTTCAAATCACATGCCATGTATTCTTGCCTTGTCTTCTAGAATGCATTAACAATTTCATGTTGTTGTGATAGATGTTGTGTAGAATATGCATGTTGTTCTTATAGATGCCTTGATAGAGATACCTTCTATTTGATAGGGAATTTTTTGTATGGTTTTGTTTGAATGAATGCCAACCTTTGGTTCTTGAGGTGTTATAGGACCTCATGGGCCGGAATTTGGTGGATCATTGCACAGTCTTCTTGTTTATAACTTGTATAAGGTGTCGAATATTGATTCGTGGGGGAGTATGGGCCCTCCAAGATCAGAATTTCGTACTTTCAATGCTTGTTTTAGTTTTTTCTGGTATCTGGAGTAGTTTCTGAGGCTTACTGTTTGGGAAAACCTAGAATACATGCCGTGTAATGTTATGTAAAAGCCAGGTGTTCTTCTGTTCCAGAAGAAATAATTTTGCTTAAGTACATACCCTGTACTTTATATACACACCGTGTAGTCTCTTACCGTGTCATAGACCGTGTGGGACGAGACACAGGATGAGGAATGTTTGGAGTGAACTCGTTGTGTATCATCCATAGATGCCACGTAGAGTCGAACTCGTGCCCACCCGTGTCACTAATAACACAGGTTGGCCATGTTGTGTCTAATACATGCCGCGTGACATCTAAGCATGCTGTGTAGTCTGACCCAGGTACCCGGCCATGTCACGGACAACACGGGTTGGTGTCAACCTTTCTTGTACAGGACATGTTGGACTTAAACAGGCCATGTAAGTTTACCCAGGTACCCGGTCATGTCACGAATGACATGGGCTGGTGCTATCCTTTCTCATACACAACGAGTCCGTCTGGAACACACCGTGTAGTGTGATCCGTGTGTCAGGCCATGTCACTAACAACATGGGCCAGGTGAAGCTTGGACAGTACACGACGTGTCTACCTTGAACACGCTGTGTAGTCTTGTCTTAGGAGATCTGTGTGGCTTAACCATGTAGAAGGTCTCGGAAAAGGGAAGAGGATTCAAGTACATGCCGTGTCTTTTGAGAACACGTCGTGTGTTTGGGGTGTTACACGACCAGTTCAGGCAGCAACACACGCCCATGTGAATGACTTATGGAAACACGCCGTGTTGGAAATGTACATGCTGTGTAGTTATGTTTTGAAATACTTGAATGTTTTCTTCCTCTTTTTTTCTTCTTACACTCCTTGTTATCAGTAATTGAGAATTATGATCTAAGGTGTGTGTTTGAACTTGCAGAGTCATGCCACCAAGACGTCCTCCAGTTGTACTCTAGTTTCTAGGCGGTGATCAGACGCCAGACATGGCTGACGAGGGAGTACCTGCAGATCCTTCTATTATGCCAGTCATGGAACCAAAATTTATATATGTTACTGGTGCTGATGCACAGCTCAAGGAAGGCTTCATGAGGATGATGCAGACTTTTTAGGGAGCGCCGCCTCCTGCCCCATCGATTACTGATTTGACGCGGGTCTTCAAGCAGCCGCATCCTCCCAATTTCTTAGGGAAAGGAGGATCTCAGGCTGCATAGTCATGGCTTGAATCCATGATGAAGATATTTGATCATATAAAGACACCTCCAGAGAAGAGAGTCATGATCACAACCTATATGCTATATAATTCCTCAATGAGATGGTGGGATGTGTTTTCACAGGCGGTTCATCAGTAGGTTCTGTCTTGGGAGGAGTTCCAGTGCATCTTCTACGACTACTTCTATCCGAAGACCCTGAGGGCCAAGAAAGCCTTGGATTTTATAAGCCTTAAGTAGGGTACCCTATCGGTTATGGATTACTCCTTTCGTTTCACTGAGCTTCAGCATTTCACACCCTTCCTAGGAGGAGATTGGTTATTCCTATAAAGGAAGTTCGAGGATGGCCTCAGACATGACGTCCACTCTCAGGTGAATATCTTCAAGTTCACTTCCATTGCTTCCATCATAAATCAAGCACTGATCACGGAGTGGAATCTAAGGGAATCTAGATTTGTGATCCGCGGTGGCTCGACTGCTAGAGTTAGTGCCCCACTAGCTGATAGCTGGAAGCGCTGCAGGGAGACTACATGGGGAGATCCGAGTTGGTGGGATGCATCTTCTGGTAGCCAGGTTGTGTGATACCAGTGCAGGAGAAATGGGAATATGAGGTCGTAGTTCCAGAGAGACCCAGTGGAGTGCCGATCTTGCGGCAAGTTGGGACACCTTCAGCATTTTTGTCAGATCTTTTCACCAGCAGCTGGTGACAGGGGTTCATCTATGAATCCTCGTACAGGATCAGCTCTGCCAGTTTCTCACCGGTTTGGTAACTAGAGTTCTTCAGGTCGTTCAGGCCAAGCTGTAGGTCGCGGCTGTGGTGGTCAGTCACTAAGACACCAACGATAGCAGGGTGGATCAGCTCAGAGTATTCATGGAGGGTCACAGGGCCGCAGAGCTAGCCAGACTTTTGCAGTGGAGAAGACCCATCAGGAGAAGGATCCTGACCCCTCTACATGTCAAGGTACGATCCTAGTTGCCTTGATTTTATCTTCAGCTCTTTTCAATACTGGTGCTATGCAAAGCTTTATATCTGTCGCTATTGTGGAGAGCCTTGGGATCTATATATTTTCTTCTAACAATGTTTTGAAACTAGACACTTGGTTAGGTACAAGAACATCTAGTGTATGTCAGTGCAAGGAGTGAACTCTTGAGGTTGGTGGGTGTCTCTTCCTTTGGGATCATTATGTTTTGGAGATGACATGCTATGATGTCATTCTTGGAATGGACTGGCTAGTTCCCTTCAAGGCAGTCATCGACTGTTATCACCGCAGGGTGAGTTTCATATCACCATATGGTGGATCCTTCCTTTATAAGGGTGAGTGGGATGTCCAAGAGAGAAGAGAGGGTCCATAGCATCATGGGTTGGGAGTAGTTACAACCCAGATTTCTAGTCTTTATCTGAATGACCATGGGACTTCATAGTTAGACATTCCTCCAGTTGTGGATTGTTCAAGATATGTCTTTCCAAAACACTTTTTAGGTTTTCCTTTGGAGCGTGAGGTATAATTTTCTATTGATATTATGCTATGGGTGGAACAAGTGTCCATTACTCCTTATAGGATGACTACACTAGAGATTTAGGAGCTCAAGAAATAGTTGGAGGAGTAGCAGGCCAGGGGTTTCATCCAACCTAGTACTTCTCCTTAGGGTTTTCCAGTCCATTTTTCGAAAAAGGCAGATGGTACTCTTAGGCTGTGTGTGGATTATCAGATGTTGAACTAGTTGATGGTCAAGAACCTATTTCCCTTGCTGAGGATTGATGACCTCTTTGATCAGCTTTGAGGAGTTCGGATGTCCTCGAAGATTGATTTGAGGTCCGAATATCATCAGTTGCGTGTCAGACCATCTGATATACCTCTTGCAACTTTCCGGAGCAGGTATGGTCTATATGAGTATATGGTTATGTGGTTCGGTCTTATGAACACGGCTTCTGTTTTTATGGCACTGATGAACTAAGTGTTCCATCCATACATGGATTATTTTGTGGTTGTTTTGTGGATGATATCTTGGTGTACCCTCATACTCGACACAACCATGCTACCCATATTGATATCGTTTTGAATAAACTATGGGAGCATCAATTATATGTTAATCTCTCAAAGTACCACTTTTGGATCGATCAGATTCTCTTCTTGGGTCAGGTTATCTCAGAGATAGGAGTGCTAGTAGACCTAGAAAAAGTGAGAGCAGTTGTTTCCTGGGAGAAACCAAAGAGCATCATTGGGATAAATAGTTTTCTAGGGATGGTTGGATACTAAAGACATTTCATACAAGAATTTTCACAGTTAGAAGCACCACTGATAGGTCTGTCTAAGAAGGGGGCGAAGTTATTATGGTCAGATTCTTGTGAGTCTGCCTTTCAAGAGCTGAAAGGATGGTTGACTTTAGCACTGATACTAGTCTGGCCAGAGCCAGGCAAGAGCTATACCGTTTACTATGATGAATTGGGTGTTGGGATGAGAGCTATGCTTATGCAGGGAGATGGAGTCATTGCGTACGGGTCTCAACAGTTGAGGCCACATTATAGGAATTACCCAACGCACGATCTAGAGTTGGAATCTCTTGTTCATGACCTATACTGTTGGAGTCATTATTTTTTGGGTGAACAATTTGTGGATTTCACCAACCACAAAAGTCTCAAGTACATCTTCACTCAGTGTTATCTAAATTTGAGACAACGTAGGTGGGTTGAGTACCTACAATCCTTTGACATTGAGCTTGCCTATACGCCGGGAAAAGGCAACGTAGTGGATGATGCATTGAGAAGGAGGACTCAGATACAGGAAGTTTGGGAGGCCAGTAGTGAGTGGTAGCTTATGGATCTATTCTCTGAGATTCATTTGGTGGGGAATGACAGATAGGGGAAGACTTTTCTATCTTCTGTAACTATTACCTCTACCCTTCTTGACTAGGTACGAATGAGGCAACTATCAGATTATGAAGGCCTAGTCCTACGGAAAAGTGTGTTAGGAGATGACCCTATTTTTGGGTGGACTATAGGTGATGATGAGATCCTGTGATTCCAGGGACGCGTATTGGTTACATTAGATATATGCGAGGAGCTGATGCAGGACTTTCATTCCTCATTTTGGGCAATTCATCCTCATTTCACCAAGATGTATCGTGATCTACACCATCAGTATTGGTGACCAGGTATGGAGAAGGACTTTGCTGGTTTCATCATGAGGTGTTCCACATGTCAGTAGGTGAAGGCGGAGCATCAACGACCAATATGGATTTTTCAGCAATTACCCATTCCTGAGTGGAAGTGGAATGACGTCATGATGGACTTCATGACCGGTGTTCTGAGATCACCAAGAGGGAATGATGTAGTTTGGGTTGTCATTGACAGACTCACGGAGGTTGCACACTTCTTTTCGATAAAGGAGACCTACAATGTTGATGAGCTGGGGTGGTTGTACATCTGGGAGATTGTATGTCTACATGGGGTTCCACAGTCCATTGTTTTAGATAGGGATACATGTTTTACATCTCGGGTCTGGTAGGGGCTTCAGAAGTCTTTGGGCATACATGTACTTTTGAGCACAACATACCACCCCTAGACAGATGGCCAGTCCGAGCGTACGATTTAGGTGCTTGAGGATATGCTCTGAGAAAGAATTCTGGATTTTGGAGGTTATTGGGAGAATAATATACCTCTTGTGGAGTTTTCCTGCAATAATAGTTTTCAAGAAACTATTCATATGGCACCTTATGAGGCTGTGTACAGTAATCCATGTCGATCACCTTTATGCTGGCTAGAGGTAGGAGATGCAGTTTTTCTAGGTCCTCGTCTTGTTCCAGAGACTTCAGAGCAGATAGAGTTGATTCAGAAGAGGATGGATACTGCACAGTCTCGTCAGAAGTCTTATGCTGATCAGTGGAGATGACCTCTGGAGTTTGAGGTCGGGGATCAGGTTTTTCTGCGTGTCACACCGAAGTTGGGACAAAAGAGGATTAGGAGATAGGGTAAGCTTTTATTGAGGTATGTTGGGCCTTTTGAGGTGTTGAAGAGAGTTGGGTCGGTTGCATATCAGTTTCAGTTAACTCGGAGGTACCGAGCTATGCAAGATGTATTCCAAATTTCTCAGCTCCGACGTTACTTTTCAGACCCATCTCATGTCTTTCAACCCGAGGAGGTTGAGCTCGAGGTGGATGCTTAATTTGAAGATAATCCTATCTGTATTGTGGATCTCAGTACAAAGGTTCCCTATGGCTGGTTTGTTCCTCTTGTACGAGTGCTATGGCAGCACTAGTGAGTTCAGGATGAGACTTGGGAGAGGGAGGCCGATGTACAAGCGCAGTGGTCGGAACTGTTCAGGGTTTCTTCTTCTACGCCGTGCTAGGGAAATTCAGGGACAAATTTATTTAAGTGGGGAAGTTTGTAAGAACCCATACCTTCTTTTCAAGTATGTTTTTACTTTTTCTAGAGTTTTTGAGAAAATAGGTGTTTCTAGAAATTTTTGAAGTACACACCATGTACTTCGTTACCATAGGAGACCGTGTACTAGCTGTGTGCAGGCCACACACACGTTTGTGTGGGTTGATGTGGAAGTCACCTAAAGAGGAGTACAGAAACAATAAGTACACGTTGTGTACTCCAAAAGTACACGCCATGTATTTTTTTCATTAAACACACCAGGGTCATGTCTGACGAAAAAAACCAACTTCTTTTATGTTCCGTTCGTCTGAGAGAAACCGTACGACCATGGATATTCGATGAACCCTCAAGCCTCCATCTGTACTCCGAATCAAACTCCTTCAGTTGCGTTGGAATCACATAGGTGAGTTCTACCTTCTTATACGTCATCATATTCCAATTCCTCATCTTTTCCATGTTATCATGGGTTGAACTTTTTACGCGTTTTGGTAGATCTACAACTTTTTAATGAGATTCACAATTCAAGGTTCATGTATACTTATCTCTTAACCACAAGGTAGTTGTTTTGTGCCTTTCTGTTAAAATTATTTGAGTTTTATGTGTTGATTCCACCAATACCCTTGAACGGGGTATTGCGTGTTTAAGGTTTTTCACGAGTTGTTTGACTTCTTTTCTTGTATGCCTAAGTAGAGGTTATTTTTTGTGAATAGGGTAATTTTTTTTTCTTTGGATATACTTCCCATGCATTTTTTGCCTGTATTTGACCCTTGGGTCTAGTTTTCCTATTTTGATATTCTTCATTTTCCATGCCTAGTGTTGTAGGATGAAGTTACTTATGTTCTGACATGCTGTCTTGGTGTAGACTGCTAGCCAAGTAGTTCTTCAGGTTTATTTTGGTTGTTACATGATGCTATGTTTTCTTGAATTAAACAGGGCCATGAGATCCTGGTGTATAGTCTATAGGGATAATTGACGTTGAGGTCTTCTCCAAGTGTCTTTATAATTATACGATGTGAGACCAAAGGGGGAATTGACGTTGAGTGCTTCCCTAGAGTGTTTTTAGTTCCTCGACATGGTCCACATGGGGAAATGACGTTGAGTTTTTTCCCAGAACACCTTTAGTATGATATGAGACTATAGGGAGAATTGACGGTGAGTGCTTCCCCTAAGAGTCTATACTTTAGCTGAACCAGAGGGGTGAGAGTGTGTGTGGTGCCCAGAGGGATGCTTATACATGATAGGTAGAACCAGAGGGGATAGGCTATGGGTACTTTCCAGAGGGTTACCTATTGTGTTATCTATTCTTCTGTTGGATGTTGTGTGGTGTTTGGAATGCTTAAACTGTGGATTGTTTACTTCTTAGTGCTTCCTTATTTACTACTTTCTGTACTTTCACCTGCAATATAATTACTGACAGTTATGTGAATTTTCAATGTTAATTGTTTGAAATTTTATTTTAATGTCATTTTCTAATTTTAAATTAAACTATATTCAAACCTACAAAACCAACATTTTTAACTTGGTGAAAATTTCACTGATTTATTAACCATTTATAAAATTAGTATAACTCTAAGTCCTCCCTTTAACATTTCTCCAGATAATGAACATGATTGTTTTTATTCTTCTTCATAACATGTATAGAAAATTATATCATCTACCAGGGCTAAAGAAATTAAAATTTTCTCAAATTTTGAGAAGTTCCTTACCCCTTACAAATATGGAAGATATCTTATCCTTGTTCATATGTTTATATCAATATTTCCAACAATATTAAAGGTTTAAAAATTCATAATATATTCCGTAATGAATTTTATAGGGGAATATTTCAGTATGATCTCACTATTGGGTTTTTAGTGAATTAATGCCTCAGAATCAATGTTCCATGATTTAAGTAGAATGATGACATATAGTAAATAACCATCCTACTAAAAATTAAATTTATTTATTAAATATTGTATTATTTAATGAATTCATTTTATATACATTAAATATCACCTAAAACAATGGATAGATAAATAATACAAGAATCCCCCTATTCCATCTCATATATTTAGTTTTTTGGTTACACATTAGTTATACTTTTCTAATTACATCCATATTTTTTTCAAAGGCAGGAAATTCATCCAATTGAAGAGAGACGACATAAAAAGATGACGGGAAATAATTATTGCATGGATTAGATGGGAATTACACCACTTGTACATATAGTGTGTATTTTATTTCATATATATTTATTTCAATAATATAGAATGTCATGTGGTTAATTTTGCGTTAAATTTTTTTGCAGGATCCACCTCTTATGAAATGTTTATTTGATGGGATTCCTAGTCATGGTCCTAGTACTTATGTCGATGGAATGAGGGGGTGGTACGAGAGGTAGTCGATATGGTTGGCGTACCTGATTATACCCTACCCCTCCCTCTAATATACCATCTATCCAACATTATGACCCCCAAGGACTAAAAGGATATATAGGACAACCATGTTTTCACCACCCTTTACATCTGATTCTCTTCACCTGTATTTACTATATCCGATGATGATTACCACTCCCCAACCATCATTCATCCAGTCATTTGTGCCATCTTTTTTACCTCTACATATATATCTATGAGTATCTATATTCCATCTTCTTTGACTCCTACTTCAACAAATTCTACCCCTGAGGAACATAAACTAGGACCCCCTACACATGTATGAGGTGTTCCTTTAGTTTCATAGGATCCAATGGTGCACATTCATTAGACTAAAATAGTTATATTTATAAAACCCTAACAAATTTCTGTACCTTTATTTATTTTCATCATAACATGTATTGATAAAATATTTTTTTCCATTAATAACAGATACATCTACTGATTGGAGGTGGGGCAGGGGAATACACACATGCAAGCGTTTTGCAACCGCCGTCAACAGTTGATAATGGACTACAATGAAGACAATCAAAGGATTAAAAAAATAGGGCAGTAATATCAGAGTTTTTTTGGCGATGCTTTCCAAATACTCCGACATCATTCCTGTCATCCTGCTCTCATGGAGACAGTTTCCAAATAAAGTCAAGTGTAATAATAGGGCCTAGATATAGGTAAAAAATATTTTGTATTTCATGAAATATTTTGTTTTTAATTTATAGGAATTAATATTTAGGTGTCAGCTTCGGTTTAATTTCCCTGATGGTGAGGGTGCACGACCAGCATTTGAGAAGGATTTAGGTGATATTTTGAGAACCAATAAAAATGAGTTGTATATTTTCTGGCCTACTAGAGTAGGAACAATGTTATAGGAGATAAATTTCATTTATGATTTTCTGATATAACAATATCATCATACGATTACTTATCATACGATAATCCAGTGTAAGGTATTAATCACATTTGAGGTATTTAAATGAAAATTTTATTGTTTTTAATTAACACTATCATTTGAATTATTGAATATTATTTATGAATCATTCGAAATAAATAAAAATACATTGATTCTAAAAAATACCTCCACACATTGGGACGCACTATGATATCAGATCATGAGAGGAAGTAGTTATGGTAGTTGTTTATAATTTTTCATTATGACTTACACTTTCAATTGTTTCCTTCTTAATTTATTTGATTAAAAATCTCTTCATATAATTTTAGTTATGAAATTTTTTATTGGTAACCTATTTTTAATTATGATTTCCTACAATCAATGTCATTGTACAGAAAACCCTTAAATATTGAATGATGTGTGCCTCAAGAAAAACTATTTTTTTGAGTAGAAAGAAGAAATATGTAAGTGTGGTTAAAAAACCAACTTAGTATAAGATTTTATGTTTTATGTTGTTGATTTTAAAAATTAATATCAATTTGGTAACTTAATAATATTTTTATACTTGAAACAGGTTAAGTTAGAGACCCTTGATGTAAGAATCTGGATCTTCCTTTCAGGTATGTTTTTTCTTTTTCTGGAGTTTTTGAGAAAAGAGGAGTTTCTTGAAATTTTTTAAGTACATGCCATGTACATTATGAGTACAAACTAGGTGCTCGGTTACTTCATGTAGTAGTTTGCTGGCCGTGTAGCGGCCTTGCACACGACCATGTGGGATGACCTGAAGACTGCATAAAGTGGAGTACAGAAATGAAAAGTACATGCCATGTACTTAAAAAGTTCAAGCCCTGTATTGTTTTCCATTAAATGCACTGGGGTTGCGTCAGATGGACATAACTGTGTCCTTCTCAACCTAGTTCTTCCGATTGCACCGAGCAGCCATATATCTTTGATGATCCCTTGGCCAAGAATCCATACTTCAAATCAAACCCTGATGGTTGCATTGAAATCACATCAGTGGGTTCTCTCTTCTCCTAGAGCACCATCCCATGATTTCTCATATTTTCTAAGTTATCGTGGGTTGACCATTTTATGGGTCTTCGTATATTTATGGAATTATAAGGAGATTCAATCCACTTGGTTCAAGTACCTTGATCTCCCAATAGCATGGTAGGTGGTTTGTGCCTTTATGTAGATAGTTCTTGAGTTTTATGTGAAAAATTAACCAATACCCATCAATGGGGTATTGCGTGATTACCATTTCATCCCTTTTGATTCTATGCTATGCTGGTATGCCTGAGTAGATGATTTCTTTTTGGGAATAGGGTGAACTGTTATGCTTTGGATGTATTTCCCATGCATGTTTTTCCTGTTTGGACCTTTGGGTCTTGATTTCCTGTTAGGATACTATTTACATTCCCATGCCTAGTATTGTTGGATGGTGTGACTGTTTTTCTGTTATGTTTTTATGCTATAGAATTCTAGCCAAGTAGTTTTTGGGGTTTACCTTGGCCGTTACATGTTGCTACACATATTTGACTTACACGGGGCCTTGAGAACCAGGTGTATAGACCATAGGTAGAATGGATGTTGAGGGCTTCTCCATAGTGTCTTTATAATTTACGATGTGAGACCATTGGGGGAATTGACATTGAGTGCCTCCTTAGAGTGTCTGTAGTACCTTGACATGGGACACAGAGGGAATGTGATGTAAGTGCTTCCCTAGAGTGCCATTAGTTATGATACGAGACTATAGGGGAAATTCACAGTGAGTGATTTCTCAGAGAGTCTATGCTTAAGCTGAACCAGAGGGGTTAGACTGAGTGTACTGCCCAGAGGGTTACCTGTAGTGTTTTATCATCTTGTTTAGTTGTTTCTTGATATCGAACTGTGGATTGTTTACTATTGAGTACCTTCCTGTTTACTGTTTCCAGTACCTTTACCTTCCATATACCCTTGGAATGTTAGGCATAGATCTCAGGGTGATTTCCTACTTAGATTTATTCTCACACCCTATATGGGCTATGATTTTGGGCCCAAACAGATTATATTGTTGCAGGTATAGACAAGGGAAAGTACCCATCTACTTTAGGTACTTGAGATTCTATGGATCTGGAGAGTACGAGACCAAGCCGAGGCTTGAGATGTTGTGGAGTTGATTACTGTTTTTCTTTTATACTTGGTTTTGCACTGTATTTCAGCACTGTGTTTGTTTAGCTGTTGTCCTAGACATATGTATCATGAATCATTATATATATGTTCTCCAGTTTATTCTATCATATTTACACTATTTATTTTTGTTATGGTATTATTAATAATTCCCTTCTTGTATGTATTTGTTTACTTCAACTATGTACTCTTCCAATGAGGGCATAGTTTACCCACTATCACACCAAAGTCCCTCACTTCTAGTCGGTATCCTCTAGCATTCCGGGAAATGCGATTGAGGCCATGTGAACAACCGGATACGGGGTGCCTTTGGGTGGATTCCAGAACCAGGATGTTACAAAGTGGTATCATAGGGGAAATTTTTTCTTTATAAGGGTGAGTGTGATGTCCAGGAAAGCTGAGCAGGTCCAGAGCATCATGGGATAGGAAGAGTTATGTCCCAGATTGCAAGATTATACTTGGATTATCAGGGGACTTCATAGTTAGACTTTCCTCCAGTGGTGAATCGTTTTTAGAGATGTCTTTCTAGAGGACTTTTTAGGTTTTCCCATAGAGCGTGAGGTAGACTTCTTGATTGAGATTGTGCCAGGAGTGACACCAGTGTCCATTCATCCTTATAGTATAGCTACACCTGAGTTGGAGGAGCTCAAGAAGCAGTTGTAGGAGTTGCAGGAAAAGGGTTACATCCAACCCGGTACTTCTCCCTAGGGTTCTCCTATCCTATTTTCAATGAAGGTAGACAAAACCCTTAGCCTTTGTGTAGACTATTGGAAGCTGAAATAGTTGACGATCCTGAACCGATATCCTTTACCTAGAATTTATGATCTCTTTGATCAGCATTGAAGAGCATGGGTGTTCTTGAAGATTGATATGGGGTCCGATTATCATCAATTGCTCATTAGACCATCTGATATACCTCTTATATCCTTATGGAGCAGGTATAGTCTATATGAATATATGGTAATGCCATTCGGTCTCACAAATGCGCCTATAGTTTTAATGGCACTAATGAATCGAGTGTTACATCCATACATGGATTCGTTCGTGGTGGTCTTTGTGGACGATATTTTGGTGTACTCTCACACTTTAAACAAACTTGCTACCCATATTGAGATCATTTTGAGTACACTAAGAGAGCATCAGTTATATGCTATGATATCAAAATGTCACTTTTGGAAGGATCAGATTCACTTCCTGGGTCATGTTATCTTAGAGACTAGAGTGTCAGTAGACCTAGATAAAGTGAGATCTATAGTTTCCTAGGAGTATCTTAAGAACGTATTTGAGGTGCAGAGTTTCGTAGGGCTGGCTAGATATTAAAGACGTTTCATACATGACTTTTCACGCTTAGCAGCTACGCATACAGGTCAGACTAAGAAGGGTGCGATGTTTTTATGGTCAGATTCTTGTGAGTCAGCCTTTCAAGAGTTGAAGGGGAGGTTGACTTCAGTAACGATACTAGTCTTTCCAAATTCGGGCAAGATCTATTCTTTTTTACTTTGATACATCAGGTATCAGTCTGGGAGCTGTGCTTATGTAGGGAGATAGATTCGTCCTGTACGTGTCTCGACAATTGAGTCAACATGAGAGAAATTAACCGACACACAATCTGGAGTTAGCAGCTATTGTTCATTCCCTATATTGTTTGGAGACATTATCTTCTGGGAGAGGATTTTTTGGTTTTCACCGACCACAAGACAGTAAATTACATCTTCAATTAGCACGATCTGAATTTGAGACAACAAGGGTGGGTTGAGTACCTACAGTCCTTTGACTTTGAGCTTTCCTATACGCCTGGGAAGGGAAACACAGTGGCTGATGCGTCGAGTAGGAGTAAATAGATACAGGTAGTTCAGGAGGCCAGTAGTGAGTGGAAGCTTATGGATCTATTCTTTGAGATGCATTTGGAGGTGCAAGATAGACATGGGTAGACTTTTCTATCTTCTGTAGTTGTTACTTCTACTTTTCTTGATTGAGTTTGAATGAGGTAGCTATCTGATTCTGAACTCCTAGTCCTAAGGGAGAGTGTGTCAGGAGAGGACCCTATTCCTAGATGGGCCATCGGTGGGGATGAGATCCTGCATTTCCAGGGGCGCATATCGGTGCCAACAGACATAGGTGAGGAGTTGATGCGGGACTTTCATTCCTCAGTTTGGGCAGTTCATCCTGGTGTCACCAAGATGTATCGTGATATACACCGTCAATATTGGTGGCCATCTATGACGAGGGATGTTTCAAGTTTCTTCATGAGGTGTTCCAACTATTAGTGGGTGAAGACAGTGCATTAGGGATCGGTAGGGATTTTACAGAAGTTTCATATTCCCGAGTGGAAGTGGTACGACGTCACGATGGACTTCATGACCGGTTTGCCGAGGTCACCCTAAGAAAATGACGCAGTTTGGGTTGTCATTGACAGACTCACAAAGGTTGATCACTTTTTTTGATCAAGGAGACATTCAATATTGATGAGCTAGGATATATGTGAATCTGAGAGATTGTACGTCTGCATGGAGTTCCACACTCCATTTGTTCAGAAAGGGATGCCCGTTTTACTTCTCGGGTATTCCAGGGGCTTCAAAATGCTTTGGGAACACATGTACTTTTGAGTAAAAGTTACCACCCCAAGACAGATGGCCAGTCCAAGCATACGATTTAGGTTCTTGAGGACATGCTCTGAGCATGCATCCTGGATTTTGGAGGCTCTTGGGATAAACATATACAACTTATGGAGTTTTCCTACAACAATAGTTTTTAAGCAACTATTCAGATGGAACCTTGTGAGGCTTTGTATGGTAGGCCATTCCGATCACCCTTATGTTAGATGGAGGTAGGAGAGGCAGCTTTGCTGGGACCTTGTCTTGTCCAAGATACCAAAGAGAAGATAGAGTTGATTTAGTAGAGGATGGCTACTATACATTCTCAATAGAAGTCTTATGCTGATTAGTGGAGACGACCTCTGTAATTTGAGGTCGAGGATGAGGTTTTCATGCGTGTCACACAAAGGTTGGGACACATGTGGATTAGGAGATAGGGTAATCTTTCTCCGAGGTATTTCAGTCTGTTTAAGGTGTTGGAGAGTTCTGGGTCGGTTGCCTATAGGTTGCAGTTATCTCTGAGTTACCAGGCTATGCACGACTTCTTCCACGTTTCGCAGCATCGATGTTACTTTTCATACCCGTCTCATGTCTTTAATTTTGGGGAGGTCAAGTTGGAAGTGGACACATCCTTTAAGGAGCATCCTATCTGGATTTTTGATCACAGTAAAAATGCTCTCTATGGATGGTTTGTTCCTCTGGTACGAGTGCTATGGCATCACGGGCAGGTACAGGATGAGACATGGGAGAGGGAGGTCGATGTACGAGCTGAGTGGCAGGAGTTTTTCGAGATTTCTTCTTCTATGTAGATTTTCTAGGGAAATTCAGGCATGAATTTATTTAAGGGGGGAAGTTTGTAAGAGCCCAGATCTTCTTTTCAGGAATTTTTTTCTTTTCTAGAGTTTTTCAGAAAAGGGGAGTTTCTGGAAATTATTGATGTACACACCGTGTACTTTTTGAGTACACGCAGTGTACTCGGTTACCATGGGTAGCCATGTGCTGGCCGTGTAGCGGCCTTGGACATGGACATGTGGAATGACCTAGAGACCGCCTAAAGAAGAGTACAGAAATGGTGAGTAAACTCCATGTACTTCAAAAGTACACGCCATGTATTTTGTTTTTTTCATTAAAATCACCGGGGTCACATCTGACGGACAGAACCATCTCCTTCTCAACCTTGTTTGTCCAAGAGTGCCGAGAAGCCACAGATCTTTGACAAACCCCCAGCAGAGCATCCACCCTCCAAATAAAACACTGACTGTTGGGTTGAAATCAAAACGGTGAGTTATCTCTTCTCCTAGAGAACAATCCCTTGATTTCTCGTCTTTCATGAGTTATCATGGGTTGAACATTTTATATGTTTCCATATATCTATGGAATTCTAAGGCGATTCAAGATTCATGGTTCAAGTATCTTGATCTCACAACATCGAGGTAGGTGGTTTGAGACTTTCTGTATATAGTCCTTGAGTTTTATGTGCAAAATTTCCCAATACCCATGAACGGGGTATTGCGCGTTTACCATTTCAGCCCTTTTATTTCTCTTCTATGATGGTATGCCTGAGTAGATGATTATTTTTTATTAATAGGGTGATTTTTTATGCTTTGGATGTATTTCCCATGTATGTTTTTCCTGTTTAGACCTTTGGGTTTTGATTTCATGTTAGGATGTTGTTTACGTTACCATGCCTAATATTGTAGGATTGTGTCACTATTGTTCTATTATGCGGTTGTGATATAGAATTATAGACAAGAAGTTCATGAGGGTTACCTTGTCCTTTATGTGCTGCTACACTTTCTTGACTTACATGGGTCTGTGAGAACCTGGTGTACAGACCATAAAGAGAATGGACGTTGGGGGCTTCTCCAGAGTGTCTTTATAATTTACGATGCAAGAACACAAAGGGAATTGACATTGAGTGCTTCCTCTCAGTGTCTGTAGTTTCTTGACGTAGGCTACAGAGGGAATGTGACATAAGTGCTTACATAGAGAGCCTTTAGTTAGGATACGATACTATAGGGGGAATTGATGGTGAGTGCTTCATCATAGAGTCTATGCTTAAGCTGAACCAGAGGGGATAGAATAAGTGTACTACCCAGAGGGTTGCTTGTACTTGTTAGGTAGGACCAAAGGGGTTAGATTTAGTGTACTACCCAGAGGGTTACCGATTGTGTTTTATCTGCTTGTTTAGTTGTTGATTGATATTGAACTGTGGATTGTTTACTATTGAGTACTTTCATGTTTACTGTTTCCTATACTTTTACATTCCATATACTCTTTGACTGTTAGGCACAGATCTCATGGTGGTGGCCTTCTGGGATAAAGACTCACAACCTATTTGGGCCATGGTTTTGGGTCCAAATATATTATATTGTTGTAGGTATAGACAAGGGAAAGCACCATTCTACTTCAAGTAATTGAGATGCTATGGAGATGGAGAGCTTGAGACCATGCTAAGGCTTGCAATGCTATGGAGTTGATTACTATTTTTCTTTTATACTTGTTTTAGCACAATATTACAACATTGGGTTTTGTTTCGCTACTTTCTTAGACATATGTATCATGCATCATTATATATATGTTCTCCAGTTTATTCTATCAGATTTTTTCTGTTTATTTTTGTTATGATATTATTATTGATTCTGCTCTTGTATGTATTTGTTTACTTCTACTGTGTACTCTGCTAATGAGGGCATAGTTTCCCCACTATCTCACCGAAGGCCCTCTCTCCTAGTCGGCAGCCTCTGGCGTTTGGGGAAATGCGCTTGAGGCTATTTGAGCAACCGGGTACAGGGTGCCTTTGGATGGCTTCCAGAACCGGGATGTTACACTCGATGCCCAAGAACTTAATAATTTTAGCTCAAATGATCACTTAAATTAGGTGTTGGGAGATGATCACCCTAGCAGAGTACCCTACCTACCTGAGAATAGTTTTATCCCGACAAGGTATTGGGCCTCCTCAGGTATGAGTTATAGTGCCAATGATTTCCACCACGTTATGGTACATGCAAAAAAGGATGCAAAAATGGAAATAGTTGTGGAGGAACAATATTCTAGGGAAAACACTACATTTATCAAACTAAAGGAAGTTTTACTTCCAAATCATCTAACAGAAGATGTTACAACATGTGATAAATATACATCGTCGATGCATTATATATATGGTACACCATGTAGAATTTCTATTTTCATTCGAGATGATGTCGTTAATTGCGATGATGATGGAGTGGAGGAGGCTAAAGAAGAGGAGGAGGGTGGGGAGGAGGTCATGAGGGAGGAGGAAGGCGAGGAGGAGTCTGAGGTGAATGGGGAGGGTGAGGAGGAGGGTGATGAAAAGGATAAGGTGGAGTAAAAGGGTAAACAGGAGGGAATTGAGGAGGGTAGGATGATGATGAGGATGATAATGATGATGGGGATGAGGCTGATGAGGATGGTGATGACAGTTATGGTAGTGTGGGACATATTGATTCATCACATTTATTAACCATAATACTAGAATTTTATGTTTGATGATTTGTTGTGCCTGAATATATGTGTGATTAGGTATGTCACATTATGTTTATCTCATTATCATTAAATAATAGAAATTGACTTGATGATTTGTTCTGAGTGAATATATGGTCGACATATTCACCCCTCCCTTGGACACCACCCCCTTGGACAACCCCCACTCTCTGGACAGCCCCCCAGGGACACCCCCGCCCCCGTAGATAGACCCCCAACCCCCTAGACACCGCCACCACCTAGGACATACCCACACACACTCTGGATAGTCCCACCCCCTTGACCCCCCCCCCAAAGACCCCAGTAATTGGACACCCCCACCCCCTGGACAACCCACCCAACCCTAGGGCACCGCAACACCATTGGACATCCCCTATCCTCACTGGACAACCCAACCCCCAGGAAAACCCACTCCCATTGGACACCCCTCACCCCCATTGATAGACTCCCCCAACCACTAGACACCACCTACCCCCTGGACACCCTGTCACCCCCGAAACATCACCTCACCCCCTAGACACCCAACCACCTTGGACAGACCCCCCCCAGACAACCTCCACCCCCATGACACCCCAACCCCCTTAAAACCCCCACCGCCTAGACAACCACCAAACACTCCCTTGGACACCCCCACCCCCTTGGACACCCCCACCCCCTAGACACCCACCCCCATGGACATCCCCACCCCCTCGAACATCCCCCACCTACTTGGACATGCCCCACCCCTAGAGAGCACCACCCCTCCCCCACCCCTTGAACACCCCACCATACACCACCCCACCCCTGGACACCCCCACCCACTAGGACATACCCCAACCCCCAAAAGAACCCCACCTCCCTTTGGACACCACCTCCACCCTACTGTCCCTGGGAACCCCCTTGGACAGCCCCCCTCCCCATGGACACCCCCACCCCTTGACACCCCCCCCATCATGGATACCCCCAGGATAGCCCCCACCCCCTAGAGACCCACACCCCCTTGGACACTAACCCCCCCCCCCCCACACACACACACAAACACACAGAAACTTGTACCCCACCCCTAGACACCCACACTGGACACTCCCCACACCCTGGACACCCCTACCCCCTTGGATATCCCCATGGACCACCCCCTTGGATACCACCCCACCCTTCGGACACCCCCACCCCTTGAACTTCCCCCACCCCACCCCCTGGACACCCCACCCCATTGGACATCCCCTCCCACCCCCTGGACACCCCCACCCAATTCGACTCACCTATATTCTGAATTCATTTTTGTATGGAATATTCTATATCTATTATACATAATTAAATTATGTGTGTAATGAATTTTGAATTGAATACACTATACATAATTCAAAATTATGTATGTAATTCAAAATTAATTTTGTATGTATTAGTCATTCATAAATACAAATTTCATACACAATTAATTATTTATATAATCAATTGAGAATTCAATTCTGTATTCTGTATTGCATAGGGTAGTTTAGTTCTTAGTTGAATTCTGAATTCATCGGTGCGTAGGGGATTATAGAGGGGAAGGCAGGTTGGACTACTAATGCAATCGTAGCATGGATATACAAATGATTGTTAACCATTGTTATATGTGTGAAAAGTAACTTTATACCAATGGTTTACATAAACCAGTTGGTAAAACTATACACCAATGGTTAGTAAACCATTGGTATAGAACTTGTAATTAGTATTTACAAATGGTTTTATGTAAACCGTTGGCAAAGGGTTATTCCAATGGTTCTAAAACCATTTTAATAGATCAAAAATTACACAATTTTAAACAGGTATCCACATTTGGTATAATGATATTCAACTGGTTAGCTGAAAGCATCAATAAAATGTGCAATCTGGAGGCACATACCAATTGTTATAGTATAACCGTTGGTATATATATGTCCAAATGATTAACAACCCAACAGTTTGACAAACCAATGGTATAGTTTATATAAATGGTTATAAAGTCATTTTGAAATGTTTTAAATTATTTGAATAAGTCACGTTTCTAGCAGTGTTTGTCAGAGGAATTCCAAGTTTGTTTTTCCACAATCAATTCCATGATTAATTAAATAAAATAGATGCATGAATGTTGCAACGTCATTACCATGCTCAATTAATGAGGTTCATTAATGAGATAAATTAATGATATTTATTGTCATCTCATCATTTCACGGTATCTCTAATGTGCCACTACTTAATGATGAAAAATAATTAGAATAAAAAATTATTTTATTTTATTTTTTTATGAAAATTATAAAAACTATCATTCACCCTCAACCCTCACAGGTATAAGTTAAGTCCTTCTGAATAATAACATCACATTAAAAACTAAAATGTGGTCTCTGTTTTTTAATATGAGTGACCATTCGTGATCAATGAGAATTCAAAAATAAAATAACGTTTATTTTATTTATGGTTGAATCCCAAAAACAAATTTTCATACACGTCCCACGCCAGCCAATTTTTGGATTCACCTAAGGTAATCATACCTTTACGAGCTCAATAGTACTATCATATTTCTAATCAGAGTTACCGTTTATGAGTTATATGGATTTGAAAATAATATAACTTAATTCAATTATTTTATTTACACCATAAAAATACATTCAACTATTGACCTGCTCCAAACAATGTTAGGCTTTTTATAAGGAAAGCATACCATCATGGTGTCATTTTTATAATTCAAGTTAAAATTCATGAGTTATAAGGATTTGAATAATAAAATAATTTTATATAATTATTTTATTTATGGTTATTCCATTTTCTAGTTTTCCCACTGAAGGCACATGACAACTAAACTAAAGTCACTCCTAGGGTAAACCCACTATCTTGAAAGCAATGGATCCTTCAAGTTTATATTAAGGGATCCCCTTTAATATTTATTCATCTTTTTCAGAAAAACAACTCACACTCGCAATTTAAATATTATCATTTTTTTGATGGATCATTCTGGGAACTATTTTTATTGGACTAGAACTCTGTCACAACACAAGGTCTCGAAATAATCCCATTTAATTTTTTTAAATTAAAATCATGGAAAGCTAGGGTATTACCTCAAGTAATGACATAATATACTTCTTTCTCTTATGTAGGCATTAATAATACTTTACACGGTCTGTGAACACAAAATTAATTTTATACATCTTTATACATCATTAAACAGCTTCATGGTTCCCTTATGTGAGTAATGGGAATCTCAATATACCCTTATGAATGTACCCTTATGTAGTTATCCAAAGGAAACCCTGTTATTCTTTCATAGGTTCCTTTATACGAGGCATTAAACCCATACACAACTTCTTACACCCTTTAATGGCCAATGATTTACCATTGTAAGAGATTGGATCCACGGATAACCCTTAAAATGGCACCATAACACGAGTTGAGTCCCTTAATTGACAAACTAATTAACTTTACAGAAGTTATTATACGCTTACGTGGGACTCTAAATACTTAAAAATACTATTATTCATGGACCTGTTCACAAAATCATATGGACGAGCTACCCTTATAAGAAATTCCAATATCTTTAATTTATAGGTTTATTAAATCCTTATCTATTCATTAATTTGTTTTCAATGAATCATATTTTCAATAAATATCATGTTGATTGTAACCAAATAATATATTTAATAAATAAAAAGTTCAAAAATTACACACCAAACTATATTTTTGGTTCAGTAATCTCCCCATTCATTTAGATAATAATATCTTCTTAAAATTATCATCTTGTGTAATGTATTGACCAATCATACCATTAAACCATTAGCAATATCAGTGAGTCGCATGGCCTCAAGCATGCCTCCTCGTATGCCAGAGGCTGCCGGCTAACAACGAGGGTCTTAGGAGATGATATTGGGGAAACTATACCCTCTTATTAAAGATTCACAATGGTATTACATATTAAATAAAAATCACATAGTGAAGCATTAATAAATAATTCTATGACAATTAGTGGATTAAAATTAAAAAAAAAATTAATAAATGTTGTCAATGCCAACTCGTACAATAAAAGAATGCATGAACTGCTAATGATATAAAAATAAAAGCCTAAAACAATACAAAAAAAAATTCAAGACAGAAAGATAGAAGACTAAAATAAAGAAAGAAAGAAAATCCGCAAGAGATATCCCCATGAGCATACTATACTCCAACTCGGTCCTTTTCTCCTAACTCCCAAGTAAATGAAATCTAGAAATCAACCTGGATCCAGAAAATATAATCTCTAATCAGGTTCCAAGGGAACATGAGAAGGGAGTGAGATATAAATATCAATATGTAGGCACCCACATTGTATACCCCAAATCAGAAAGTGTAATATAAATTAAATATTGAGTAGTCATATAGAATAATAACGAATGGGATAAATGAACATCACCTTCCAATGATCCTTTGGAACTAAAGATGGATATACCTAATTAAGACCTTTCTTAATGTTTGATTACGTAACCAAATAATTAGTGAATTTTTACTAATTTATAAACATGTCACATTTTTTCAATAGTGAAGTTTCAATGATGTAACAAGGAAACCTGTGGTGATATCTAATAATGAAGTTCCACAGTAATAACCAAGGAAACGTAGAATACACGGGTCTCCCACTCAGTAAAAAATATTGTTTGTCTAATTCTAAGACTGTAATTAAATGAGAATAGTCTATGTATTTACACAATAAGATGCATACCAAGTCCAAATAGTTTATCCAACATAAAATGGGGCTAAGCAATGACTGTGACTAATGGGATTTATCCATGGAACCTACTTGTCAATGCTGGATCCAAGTAGTGTATCCAAGGCATAATGTAGTACTATATGAGGTATCCAATAGTGGAATAATGAGAATCTAAAGTTAGTCAAGGATTGGGTTCTCGGTGCGTCTCATCCTAAGAAAGTTGTTTCCATGAATCCAAAATGGGGTCATCGAGTGATCATGGAATTCCCTTGGGAATCCAAGGCAAGATCAACTCAGGCCACTTCTACTTTGAAAATGAAGTCATATAATATTCCATTTGATTCAATCATTTCCATTCATTTGTATGAAAATTCTAATTGGGAATGAAACCATTTAACCAATTCATAAGTAATCATTAATTACATTTGGTTCAATTCATACCTTTCATTTGTTTGGAAAGGCTATATAGAATGCAACCATTTAATAAAAACAATTTGAGTAAAGTTCAATTAACAATGTTCACTCCACTATCATCCACAAACATGGAAAGGTGTGATATAACCACGAAACAAAAAAATCCATTATATTTAATAAGATCAAGTCATATAATGAAGTATTATTTCAATAATATCAATTCAATGAATTAATTAAATATTGGAACTATCCTTAGGTGAGTCATGTGGAGTTCATAATGAACAAGATATTCGTAATTTCATAATTAAATAGTCAATTAATGCAGAGAGTCTTACCATTAATCTGGTTAATTCTTAAGCACACCCGCACAATGGCTCAAAAGTGTCAAAATGATAAAGACCCAATAATAGCATATCACCCTACATGGGGTGTTGAGAGTTGGGGATGTAACCACCAAACAACAATATCATTTATGGAAATAGAACTAGTAAATATTAGTACAACAATCAAAATAAGCACAAAAGATTAATTGCAACTTTATAGCGTGAAAAAACCCACCATTATTGGATGGGTTTTATTAAAAAAACATTACATTGTTATAAACAAAACTTTTACTTGTTTTGAACATTTCAATAAAAATTTCAGAGGAATAATTTAAACTAAAAACCATACTGCATTAATTAAAAACAAATTATAATGAAATATGTAATTAATTAATTAATTACTAAAATTAAAGGGTAAGTGAATGTGACCATACCTCAAGGTGGAACCAAAATGAAACATTAGTCTCTTTATGCTTTCTATCTCAAAGTTGCCACTACCCGACTTAGTATTTTCACATTCTCATACATATAAGGACACCTTGCCCATGTGTACACATTCACATGTCCATATACATGTGGACGGGGACCCTTACACATATTCCTATCAGAATATACTGATCTAAAATCACCTTGGTATGATTATTCATATATATATATACTTAGGCACACCTCAACACATACATGTATATTCACTACTGTGGATGAATATACCCATAACACGGGAACCTACATATATATACTTACCTTTCTATATGGAGGCAAGTATTCTTAGACACAGTGACTTGATATCACTCCATTGTAGTACAAAATAATTTCAGGGGACCTTTAATCAACTAAATACCCGAAATTAAGAGGTGTGAAAATAAGTAGAATGTGTAAAATATTACCTCGGATGGTAGTGATGAACTGATTGAACCTGAACTGCTTCACCTTCTACAATGGTTTCTAGAACACGCACCCACTTGACCTGAGAGAGCCTTCAAATAAACTAAAAAAAGAAGAAAAAAAAACAAATAAAGATACAACTTTTACTAGGGTTTTAGTGAAATAGATAGGGTGATGGAAGGACCTAAAATCCACCCACGAAAAGAGAAAGGAGGAGCAAATGACTTTATATTGGATATCCAAATAGAAATTGGTGATAAATCTGAACAAAACAAATGGGCCAATGTGATATTATAGAGAGTTTTTTCACACATAGGGGGATCCTAGTGAGGGGCTTCTCCACTATATGAGCGAGGAGAGGAAAGAGATTTCACTCCCTCGAGGCTATTAAAAAAAACCTAAACCTATATTTATTATTACTAAAAAAATAATATTAATATTATTAATTATTGTAATTATTATTATTATTATATTATTATTATTTTATTAAATTATTTAATTTTAAATTTTAATTAATTAAATTTTATATCATTAAAAAAATACATCACATGGTTTGGGCCGCTCGGTCTGCCAAACGGTGCAGTAAACACAAATTGAAGAGTGCGAGAACACTTTCCATTTATGCACACCGTTCGGGCTAGGTAAAAGGTTTGGATAACCATTTATAGCCCATGTGAAAGATACTATCTACCTGCGAGAAGCTATATAGTTACCGTCCATGGGTTGTACTATTTCTAGAAAAACCATGTTCTCTATTGCAAACCCTTTTAATCATTGAAGGTTTGGGTCTGGCCCTCCCGAAACTCACCATAAAACATGATAAATATATCTTGAATTTAACGAAATAAAATAAATTAACATTAAACCATTCCAATAAATAGAATTGATTTCTGAATTTTGGTTTTAAATTTGACCAGTCCAGTTAATGAAGAAGATCAAAATCACTTGGATTGTTATCTGATTAACAAATGTGTGATTATATAATCTCCCCATATTAGAAATGGTCATCCCTGAGAAAATTTTTAGAAATAACAAAAACATCATCTAACCTAATAGGGTCATGATATCATGTTATAACAGTCACAATGTGTTTCATATTCCCAACACACCATTAAGAAATGTTTAACCCATCAAAACCCGGGACAACACCCGCCTTTAAACATAAACACCAAAACCGAGCATACATGAGCCTGTTATGATAGATACATTATATCATCATCATCTCAGTAAACATATGACTAATGGTGCACCCAACCATGGTTCATAACATAAGGATTTGAGAAATTCCAAGGCATGGTAACTCTACTATCATAATTTTTATACCAATCATGCCTCTAAGCATCCTAACAATGCAACTTTCTTGATTTTATTAAAATGAAATGGTCGAATCCTAATTGACCTAACAGAAACGGGTCGTGCAAGATTTGTAAAAATGAACTATTGACCCTGAAATCATAGTCACCTTATCTAGAAAAAATTCTTTAATATATATCCTTATGAGTGTAAACATTGAACGAGAAGAAGTGATATTGAGTCAATCAAATAGGCCGAATTATCATGAAGATATTCGTCTTCAGCCACTAGAAAAACAAAAAACAATATAGTTTGAGTCCATGAGTCTGACAAGGTAATCTATACTAGGTATCCTAGGAATCACCCATAACATAGTATGCCTTGAAAACAACCACACATCGACGTGTGACAATAATAAAGAACACCCTACATCCTCAAAAACTTTTGATGTTTTAGAGTGGAATAAGACTGATGAAATCTTAGTGGATCAAAGAAAACATCAACCTAGGGTGTATGGTCATCACTTAATAGAATATAATAAGGGGAATTTAGAATATTACCATTATGATCAGTGAAACCACAAATTTTTTACTTCAGAGAAGAAACTCAGCTTCACATACCAATGGTTCACAACAACCGATAATAAGACTTTGCTCTCAGAGGATTTTTGTTATGACTAAATATTTCACTAGAGAAGTCATCCATGACCAATGGTTATTTCAAGAGGCATCATACGTAGTAAATCATATCAAACTCATGTTTCTTAGCAAGACCATACATTCACAAACACGAATAGCCCCAATGGATTTTAAGCAGAAGAGTCAATTTTCAATGGTCCTCTCATTTTTTTGTTTCATAATACTTGGAAGGTACACTTTTAACATGACCTAGGGGACACTCCCCATATTTGGATATTCATATAATTAATAGGAAAATAATATAATATATCTAATCACAAGCATGATAATACAAAAACACATTTACCGTACATGTGACACACATGTGATCCACACTCACATATGTCAAAGAAAACCAAGAATGCCAAAACAATGTGATAGGTGTGTCAAAACACCAGATTCATTAATAAATCCATGCCAAACATTGGGAACAACTTGATTATTTATCTCCTAGTCCACACAACATTGAGATGACCCAAAACCATACCCATCACCACATGAGATTTATTCCAGAGTCGCATTTCCTTATACAACCATTATCCTAGATGATACCATGTCCATCTATCCAATAATATGAAGAATGTAGGGAAAACGAACTAAAAAGTAGCCAACCATGACTGAGGCATGTATAACCTACTGAAAATGAGCATAAAACACTATTAAATCGCATAACAATGTAAAACAAACCATGACCACCCATCTTAACAAGGGTTTCATTGGAAACAAAAACTCTTATTAGGGACAATGACACATGAATAGCACTAAATTTCAGATAGATCATGGTACTGGAAAGAAATTTATCTTTTAACGTAATTTCATAACTTAATCTACCCCCTTACGAAGCACAAGAATCATCATTAAAACTAGGTAATGTAAAGAAAAATTAATCACACTCAAAATCTAACCTTCCAAGATATTTATGAATTTAAAAAAAAATATACGAAAAGAAATCACTTTTCCTATCTAATGAAAATTCAAGGAGAAAAACTAAATACCCTTAAACGAGTGTTCAAAATAGAATACACCACTACATGATTCATTTCCATGCCCTTTATATTTAGTCACAACTAATATTTAGTCATTAAAATATTGATTCAAAATATTGGGTTCCATTTTTCAAAAAAAAATCATAACATACTTTATATTCTTAAATTACATATGGGAAAACATAATTTTTTTTCTAAAACAAACCTTTTAACAAATAAACTATTATTGATACAGCGATGTAAATTACAAAATTAACAAAAAAATTAAAAAAATAAGGAAACAAATGAGGTTCGAAATGAGCCAACATGGGTCCAATAGAAGGAATCCCAATATGATTTCATCACATTTTAATGTTTTAAACACCCAAATGGGTCATTACAAATAAAAAATACCCAATTGGACTACGTTGGTACAATATCACATTTAAAAAATTTAACAATTCATTTCTGGTAAAAATAACCATATATTTAATTTAAAAACATTAAAACATTTCATGGTCTTTACATTTAAGATGGGTTGACATTTACCAATTCATGAAGTTTTCATACACACTGAAAATTACAAATTGGAACATATTTATAAAAAAAATACATTTCAGAATTCAACATGCTAGCACACAACATTCCAGTGATATGGGTGTCCATATAAAAAAGAATAAATCCCCCGTACACATTATAGTTGGGAATTTTGATCCCATTTAGATTCCACTTAACCTTTCATTTAAATTTTAACATCCTTTATAAATGGTTTGAATTCATGGGATACATTTTTCAAGCTATAAGGAACCAATGAAACATACAACTGAAAGATGGATCCCATCATAATATCAACCATTTAACTTAACAAAATTAGCCATCTAAATATATCAAATAAAGATAGAATGTCACAAGTATCTATCACAAAGTCACATTCTGAAAACATATATTCATGAAATATTAAACAGTTATGTCATGATAAACATATCTAGTAGCATTCCATATTATCAACTAAGCAAGTTTCATAAGAAACTGAAATTACAAATAAACACAATGAATTTTATACGGGTATAAATTCAAAAAAATTACCTAATAATGGTATTAAAATATGTATGGAATTGAAAAAAGAACAACATTTATATAATCAATCTACTAATGAAACTACATGGAATTGCACTATGCATGAAATTTAAATTTCCAATATGACCATCTGATGCATGTAATACAGCTTCCTTTCCATATCAGGACATTAGTCAAAGTCCATAATGTTTATAAATCATTTGGAGTGTAATGTACAATAATCAATAGAGGTGAAATCAAATCCAACTGTAATATCCAATTACAATGAACAACATTTCCCATCCCTATCGACATGGTTAGTTATCTTACATGGGGTGATCAGTCTAAAGAACATCTATTAAACAAGAACTGTCACATTTATAGTCTCTTTTATAACAACCCAAAATAGTAATACAAGGAAACGCCTACTCTAATACAACGTTGTAACATCTCAACCCATATTACCATTAAACTAGTAGCTAGACCAGTGAGGAACATGACCTCAAGTGCACCACCCCATATGCTAGTGGATACTGACTAGAAGAGATGGTCTTAAGATGTGATAGTGGTGAGACTATTCACTTTTATTAGACATTCAAATTGTTATTACAGAGTAAATAAAAATCAACTACCAAATCAGTCATTAATAAAGTAGTGACATGTAGTGAAAAACAATTAAAAATAATGTAATAAAAGTGGACAATGACATTTCCTGCAACAGAAGAATGAATGACATGGTAATGATACGAAACTAATTTTTAGTAAATCATAAAACTTGTTTTCTAGTACATAATGATACATGAATCAAATAAATTAAGATTAAAAATCCCTATGTGAGATCTCATTGAGTATCCTATGCTTCATCTCAGTCCTTTTCTCTTAACTCCTAGGTAAAAGAAGCTCTGAAAACAACCTAGATCCTACAAATATATGTTATACTCAATTACCAATGGTACCCTAGTAGGTTGTGAGATAAAAAAACTATTGGGAGGCACCCCTGTGTATATAACACACCATAAATTATAATATAAATTAATTAGTGTGTAGGTATACAAAATAATTTCAAACAGAATAAATAATCATCACTCGTCTAGGTTCCTATGTGACACCAGATGGTTATGCCTGCTTCGGCCCTTGGCAAGTTTCTGATATGTAATCAAATCATTAATGGATTATTAAACATTTATAAATAAGTTACATTTTTACAATAATGATGGTTCCATGATGTAACATGGCAACCTGTGATGATATTTAATAATGATGTTTGAAGGAAATAAAAAAGGAAACATAGACTTCAAGGGTCACCATATAAGTAATAACTATATTCTGGGAAAGGGTAGGATTGTACAAAAGGATCATTGTCCACGGAATTCCACAATTATACACCTATAATGATGAAGGATTTTATCCAATATAAAATAGTTCTATGAAATTACTAGGCCTGATGGTCTTTAAACGTTACACCTACTTGCCAATTCCAGATCCAAGGAGTCTATCCAAGGCATCTTGTAATACTACATGCAGGATCCAACAGTGTCATATTGGGTATGAAAAGATGGATAAATATCAGGTTCTAGGTGGGTCCCGAAAAATAGAAGTCTTACCAATGATTTCGGAGTGGTATCCTCAAGTGCTCAAGGAAATCCGTTGAGAATTCATGACGAGTTCAAGTAAGGCCACTCCTATTTTGATAATGAATTAATATGATATTCAACTTATTTCATTCATTGCCTTCCATTAGCATGACATGAATTATTGGTCATGAAACCATTTAATCCAGTCAAAATTAATCAATAAATCCATTTGCTTCATGACTATTGTTTCATTAGATTGACAATACCATGTACCACACAAGCATTCAATTAAAACCATGTGACTCAAGATCAATTAATAAGGATCTCTCTGTTTCCTTCGATGAACATGGCATGGAGTGCTATATTCCTTCAACTAAATATTACCTTACAAATAATAAAGTCAAGTCACATACTTATGTATTCATTCCATAATATCATTGAATTAATTAAATACATTTTGGAATATACCTTAAGTGTGTCATGTGATGATGAAATGGCTCAAGAAATTCACAATTTCAGGTTTATATAGGCAATTAATGTAAGGAGACTTACTATTATGGTGGTCATGATTGGGAATACTTGTATGATTCCTTAAATGATTCGAAACACTAATGACCCAACTATATCATATCACTAAGTGTGGGGTTTTGGGAGTTATGGATGTAACTGTAAGAAACTAATCACATTTATGTAAATATTTCTAGAAAATATCAGTACAACAATCCAAATAAGTATAAAATTATAATTTAAACTTCTTATCATAAGGAAAGAACACATCTATTATAGGGGATTAAATCGGAAATCAAGACTTTATTATCAAACAAATCATCTACTACTTTTGAGCATTAAAATAACATTATCAAAGGGAGAATTTAAACTGAAAACCATAGTACATTAATTAAAAACTAACAATTGTGGAATAATTATTTAATTTATGTATTTATAAAATTAAAGGGGAAAGGAATGTGACCCATAATTAGGGTGGAACCAAGTCAATCACTTGCCTCTTGACGCTTCCAAACTCAAGGATATTGCTACCCCCACTAAGAATATGCACCTTCACATACAAATATAGACACCAAGCCCCATTGCACACATCTACATGGCCATGAGCACATGTTAGGTGATCTTTAAAAATATTCCAATATTTATATACCCATATACACTCACCTATATATGAATTTATTACAAATAAATAATCACACATACCCCATACATATATATTCATTGCCTTAGATAAGTATACACATAACAGGGGAACCTACATATATATATACCTATGCATATTCAGGGGAGTCTTCTTATACATGGTGACTCAAAATCAGTATAATTCCCTAAAAAATAATTACTATGGACATTTTACAATAAATACCCTATATTAAGTGGTGTAAAACTAAGTATAACGTGTAAACTGTCACCTTTAATGCCAGTTATGAACCAATACAATAGAAACTGCTTCGCCTTTAGTGGAAGTTACAAGAACACCCACCGAAAAGACCTGAGAGGATCTTCACAAATCGTAAAACTAGAATAAACAACAAAAATCAATTAACTCCTCTGACTAGGATTTTGACTGAACGGGTTGGGTGACAAAAACACCTAAAATCGGCCCAGTAAATGAGAATGGTGGAGCAATTGACAATACATTGATGATTCAAATAGAAACAAATGATAAATATGGATTAAATGAATGGTACAAATGGAGCTAAGTGTAATATCTTGGATCCGAAACCCACCCAGAGGTGCCTCGTACTCGGTTAGTCACATGGCCTCTAAAGCAATTCCACAAATGCCACAAGCTGCTGACTAGAAGTGAGGGCCATGGGTGTGATAGTGGGGAAACTATGCCCTCATTGGTAGAGTAAATAGTGGAAGAAAAAAAATGAAATAGTGGAAGCAGTAATAATCCATACAATAGTAAAAAACCGAAGGCTAAAAGTAATGAACAACAGGATAAATGCATAAAAATGTATCATGATACACATGTCTAAGAAAATAGCCAAACAAGTCACAATGCAGAATACAAACAGTACTAAACCAAGTACAAAAGAAAAATATAACAGCACCTCCGCATCGCCAGCCTAGGCTTAGTCCCATGCTCTCTAGCTCCATAGCAAGTCAAGTACTTGAAGTGGAAGGACACTTGACCTAATATATACCTGCAACAATATAATTTTTTTGGGCCCAAAATCATAGCCCAAAGAGGGTGTGTGACTGAAACCCAGTAGGAAACCTCCCTAAGATCTACGCCTAATAGTTAGTTAATATATGGTAGGTAAAAGTAGAGAATGTATTAAATAAGAACATGCTGAATAGTAAACAATCCACAGTTCTAATATCAAACAACAGCTAACAAGCAGCTAAGGAAAAACAGGTAACCCTCTAGGAAGTAATCATAGCTTTCCCCTCTGGTCCTATCTAACAAGTACAATTAACCCTCTAGGCAGTACACTCAGCCTGGACCCTCTTGTTCAATCATAATAATTCATAAAGACTTTCTGAGGAAGCACTCGCAGACAATTCCACTTATAGTCTAAGGTAGTCAAGGACTCTCTGAGGAAGTACATAAGTTCAATTCCACCTATATCCCCAAGGTCAAAAACTCTCTAAGGAAGATCACCCAGTCAATTCCCCTTATATACCAAGTCATTCAAATACTTTCTAAGGATTCTCACTCAGTAAATTCCTCATATAGTCTAGGATGGTTCAAGGTAATTCAAAGTAAACAAAGACTCTCTGAGGAAGCTCACTCGGTCAATCCCTTCATAGTCTATAATGCTAAAAGACTCACTTAGGAAGCTCACTCGGTCTATCCCCTTATAGTCTATAATACCCAAAGACTCTCTAAGGAAGCTCACTTGGTCTATCCCTTTATAGTATATAATGCTCAAAGAGTCATTGAGGATGCTCACTCGGTCTATCCCCTTATAGTCTATAACACCAGGTTCTTATGGAACTATGCATGTCAACGAGCATAACAAATGAAATATTTCCAAGGTATACCTTAAGTACTACTTGTCTAAATAGTATACAGCTCAACCTCATGTCAACAAAACAACTATCCAACCTACAATCACAAGGCATGGGAAACTAGAAAAATATGACCAAATGGTCAGAAATAGGACATGCATGGGAAAAACATCCAATGCATATCAATTCAACCCTATTAATATCCAATCAAAATCTACGCAAGCCTAGAAGCATGGAAGGAAAAACACAGGGGTAAGATAGTAAAGACACAATACCTCAATCAAGGGTATTGGCCCAGTTGCACATATTACTCAAAGACTTTAAATGGAATGGAAAAAACCACATACCTTTAGGGTTCCGCCAAAAACAATCCAAAATCAACCGGACCCACAAAATCTGGGAAACTACTTCATGAAAGACCGCTCTAAATCTCATTCCCTATCATGTAGAAGCCTTAAAATAAACCCCCAATGCAAACCCAACACTAGATCTACATGTAACAGATGTAGATATTGAAAACCTAGGGAGAGGGAAGAGAAGATCTAGGGAAAACCAAGGAGAAACTAAGAGGATGGACTTACCTAAGAAGAACTGCCTTCGATCCGCCAAGAAACAAATTATATTTTCCTCCAAAACGAGCCAAAGAGCTTCCACAACCTCTGAAAATCGCAACTCTCGCATGAGCCACGAGTGGAGGAAGAATGGTGGAGGAATGGGAAATCCAGAGTGGCCCGGGACTTAAAACCTTAATTTTATGTGGCCGCACGGTCTGGAAAACCGTACGACAACCGTGTGGTTTCTACTGTCTCCTCTTGGAACATCGCACAGCTTGCCCACACGATTTGAAAAACTATGTGCAGACCATGCGGATACCACTGTCAAGGTTTCTCGGTTTCTTGGGGTGGCCGCACAATTTTTTCAGACCGTGCTCCTACTGTGCGCCAACCATGTGTCTCTGCACAACCTCTAGAATCTTCTATTTTTCTCAGAAACGACCAGAAAAGTAATAAATACTTGAAAAGGAGGACCTAGTTCTTACAAAAATTCCCCCTTAAAGAAATTCATCCCCATATTACCCTAGTGCGGCGTGGAAGAATAAACCCCGAACAGTTCCGGCCACTGGGCTCGTACATCGGCCTCCCTCTCGCAAGTCTCATCCTGTACTCACCCTTGTTTCCATAGAACTCATACCAGAGGAATAGAACTACCATGGAGAACCTTTGTACTGTGATCGAAGATCTGGATAGGATGCTCCTCTAATGAGGCATCCACCTCTAACTCAACCTCCTCAGGTTGCAAGACATGAGATGGGTCTGAAAAGTAATGTCGAAGTTGTGAAATGTGGAAGATGTCATGCATAGCTTGGTACCTATGAGGTAACTGCAACTGATAGGCAACCGGCCCAATTCCATCCAACACCTCAAATGGCCCGACGTACCTCGATGAAAGCTTACCCAGTCTCCTGATCCAGTTGTTCCCCAACCTCGGTGCGACACATAGGAAAACCTTATCCCCGACCTCAAACTCTAGAAGTCATCTCCGCTGATCAGCATAAGACTTCTGACGATACTACACAGTATCCATCCTATTCTGAATCAACTCTATATGCCATGTGGTCTCCTGGACAAGATGAGGTCCCAACATAGCTGCCTCTTCTACCTCTATCCAACATAAGGGTGATCGGCATAGCCTACTGTACAAAGCCACGTAAGGTGTCATCTGAATAGTTTCTTGAAAACTATTGTTTTAGGAAAAATCCACAAGAGGTATATGCTTTTTCCTAGAACCTCCAAAATCTAGAATGCAAGCTCAAAGCAGATACTCGAGAACCTAAATCGTACGCTCATATTGGCCATCTGTCTGGGGATGTTATGATGTAATCAAAAGTACCTATGTAACCAAGGCCATTTGAAGCCCCTGCTAGACCCAATAAGTAAAATGTGCATCCCTGTTTGATACAATTGAGTGCAGAACTCCATGCAGACATACAATCTGTCGAACATAAATTCTTCCCAACTCATCAACACAGAAGGTCTACTTGATCAGAAAAAAGTGACCAACCTTCGTGATCCTGTCAATGACAACCCATATTGCGTCGTTACGTCGAGGAGATCTCGGAAAACTGGTCACGAAGTCCATCATGATGTCATCCCACTTCCACTCGGGAATGGGTAACTTTTGTAGAAGTCTGGCTGGACGCTGATGCTCTGCCTTCACCTGCTGACAGGTGGAACACCTGATGACAAATCCAACGATATATATCTTCATACATGGAAACCAATACTGATGGTGTAGATCATGATACATCTTGGTGACACCAGGATGAACTGACCAAAATGAGGAATAAAAGTCCCGCATCAGCTACTCGCGTATGTCTGCTGGCACCCATTCGCGCCCCCAGAAATGCAATATCTCATCCTCGCCTATGGTCCAACCAGGAATAGGGTCCTCTCCTAACACACTTACCCGCAGGACTAGGCCTTCAAAATCTGATAACTGCCTCATTCGCACTTAATCAAGCAGAGTAGAGGTAACAGCTACCAAAGATAGAAAAATCTACCCTTTTTTATCGTGCACCTCCAAATGCATCTCAGAGAACATGACCATAAGCTGCCACTCACTACTGGCCTGCTGAATAGTGTGTATCTGAGTCCTCCTGCTCAGTGTATCTGCCACTGAATTTCCTTTCCCAGGCATATAAGTAAGCTCGAAGTCAAAGGACTGTAGGTACTCAACCCACCTCCGCTGTCTCAAATTCAAATCACGCTGAGTGAAAATGTACTTGAGACTTTTTTGGTCGGTGAAAACCACAAAATGATCTACCATAATGTAATGTATCCAACATCGTAAAGCATGAACAACAGCTGATAGCTCTAGATTTTTCGTCGGGTAGTTCCTCTGATGTGGCCTCAACTTCCGAGACCCATACACAACGACTCCATCTCCCTGCATGAGCACTACTCCCAGAGCGATTCCTTAAGCATCGTAGTAAACAATATAGATCTTTACTGGCTCTAAAAATATTAGTATCAGTGCTGAGTTTAACCTTCATTTTAGCTCCTGAATGGCCGACTCGCTTGAATCTGACCACAAGAACTTTGCACCCTTCTTAGTCAGGCCCGTCAGCAGTGATGCTAAGCATGAAAAGTCTTGAATGAAGCGTCTGTAGTATCCAACAAGCCCTAGAAAACATTCCACCCCAAATACTTTATTTGGATTCTCCCAAAAAACTACTGCTCTCACTTTATCTAGATCTACTGATACTCTTGTCTTTGAGATAACATCACCCATGAAGGGAATCCGATCCATCCAAAAGTGGCATTTTTGAGAGCATAACATATAACTGATAATCTCTCAGTGTACTCAAAATGGTATCAAGATGCGCGGCATAGTCATTTCTAGTGTGAGAGTACACCAAGATATTTTCCACAAAATCAACCATGAAAGAATCCAAGTATGGATGGAATACTCGGTCCATCAGTGCCATGAAATATGTAGGCGTGTTTGTGAGACCGAATAGCATAACCATATACTCATATAGACCATACCTGCTCTGGAAATCTATAAGAGGTATATTAGATCTTCTAACAGGAAACTGATGATAACTGGATCTCAAATAGATCTTCGAGAACACCCAGGATCAACAAAGATTATCAAAGATGTCATCAACACTCTACAAGGGATATCAGTTTTTGACCGTCAACTGGTTAAACTTCTGATAATCCACACAAAACCTAAGATTACCATCTAACTTCTTTGTAAAAAGGATAGGATAACCCCAAGCATAAGTACTAGGTCAGTTGAAATTGTTTTCCTCCAACTCCTCCAACTTCTTCTTGAGTTCCTGCAACTCAGGTGTAGCCATCCTATAAGGATGAATAGACATCGGTGCAGCTCCTAACACAAGCTCAATAGAAAATTCTACCTCTCCCTATAGAGGAAAACCTGATAATTCCTCAAGAAAGTCATCTCTGAAATGATCCACCATTGGAGGAATGTGTAACTGATAAGTCCCCTGGTCATCCAGATATAGATTGACAATCTGGGGATGTAACTCCTCCTAACCCATGATGCTCTGGACATGCTTTCTCGCTCGGATATCCCATTCACCCTTATGAAGGAAAGATCCACCCTCTGGTGATATGAAACTCACGATGCAGTGATAGAAATCGATGAATTATTGGATTGGAACCCACCAGTCCATTCTGAGGATGACATCATAGTCTATCATCTCTAGGACATAAATGTCCCAAAATAAGTGACACCCACCAACCTCAAGAGTTCACTCCTTGCACTAACGTACACTAGATTTCCTCGTCCCCAACAGAGTGTCTAACGTCAAGAAATATGTATTGGAAAAGATACAGAGACCAAGTCTCTCCATGATAGCAACATATAAAATCCTATGGGATTCCCCTGTGTCGAAAAGAGCAGAAGATAAAACTGAGGAAACTATAATGGTACCTCGAACTATAGAGGGTCTGAGAGCCTACTCCTGCAGGTTTTTCTCCACCACAAAAGTATGGCCTTCTCCATTGCCTTGTGACCTTGCATGATCACTCTGAGCTGATCCACCCGGCTATCACTAATAGCCTGGTGACTGTCCGCCACAATCACGATCTCCACCTCAGCCTGAACGGCTGGAAGAACTCCAGTCCGCAGTCTGGTGAGAAACTGGTGGGGCTGGTCCTGTACGAGGAGTCATAGATGAACCCCTCTCACCAGCAGTTGGTGAGAATATCTGACAGAAACACTGTAGATGGACCATCTTTCTGCTAGAGAGGCACTCCATCGGGACTCTCTGGCACTGCGTCCTGGTATGCTCACTTTTCCCGCACTATTATCACATCACCTGGCTATCAAAAGATGCATCTCGCTTACTCTGATATCCTCGCACAGACTCTCTGCAGCACTTCCTTCTATCATTAGGGGGAATAATAACTCTGGATATTGAACAGCCATGGACCACATCTCCAGAATCCCTCATATTTTGCTCTGTGATCAGTGCCTGGTTGACGATGGAGGATATCGAAGTCAACATGAAGAAGTTCACCTACGATTGGATTTCGTGCCTCAGACCATCCTTAATCTTCCATGAAAGGAACGACTCATCACTAACTAGAATAGGTGTGAAACACTACTGCTCAGTAATGTGATATAATTACTCCATAAAAAAAATGTACCCTACTCCAGACTCCAAAATCATGAACTCCAGACTCATCCCATTCCATACTCTGCTGGTGCCCCTCCTATGAGATCACCACCCACCACCTCTTGGAGGGGTCTTGGAGCATGTAGGTAGCGATATTCACCCTCTTCTATGGAGGTATCTCCAGATACTCGAAAATCATTAGTGTGGCTTCTAGCCATGACTCTGCAGCTTGGGGTCCACCATCCCCAGAGAAAATATGAGGATGCTGCTGCTGAATGACCCGCGTCAATTCAACCATCGACGAGGCAGGAGGCGGTGCTCTCTGAAAAGTCTACATCATCTTCAAAAGCCATATCTGAGCTGAGTATCAGCTCATGTGTAAGAAATAACTACTGGTGGAAATACTGGAACAACTGGAGGATCTGCAGGAAGTCCCTGATCAGCCATATCTGGTGTGTGGTAACCAATTGGAAAATGGTGTACAACCAGAAGATGTCTTGGTGGCATGAACCTGCAAGGTCAACTACACTCCTTAGATTCAAGATTATCAATGACTGAAAACAAGAAGGACAAGAAGGGAATAGAAGAAGGAAAGAAATCATGTTTTTCAAAAGACGACTACAAGTCATGTACTTGAATTTCTCTTCCCCTATCTGAGTCCTTCTACACAACTAATGCACTTAGTCCCATTAAAACAAAACTACACGGTGTGATCCTTCCATACCCAACGTGTACTAAACAAGATTCAATGACCCTTTTTGTTTGTTACACAGTCAGATACAAGGTCCCTACACATGGCGTGCACATCTGGTACACGACATGTTCAACCAAGATTTTCACAACCCTGTGTCTCTTCCCACACAGTCAGTGACACAGCGTGTAGTCTTGGTTTTTCTGGACAGTAATCCTCAGAAACTACTCCAGAACCTAAAAAACATTGAAAATGAACATTTAAGTGCCAAAATTTGATCCGTGAGGGCCCATACTCCCTGCGAATCAAAGCTTGGCTTGTTATACATGTTATAACAAAGTGAAGAAGTCAATGATCCACCAAATTCTGGTCCATGAGGGCCCATGACACCTCATGAACCAATTTTTGGCATTCATTCTAACAAAACCTCACACAAACAATACCCTATCAAACAAAAGGTATTTTTTTTCAAGGAAGATATCACAAAAAAATGCATATTCTACACAACATCTACCTCAACAACATTCAATTGCTAATGCACCCTAATTGGAATGGAAAGAGTGCATGAAATGTGATTTCTAGAAAGTGCCTATATGATGCATGAGATGGAATACCCTCATCTAATAATGCTACAATAGAAATAGAACCTTAATAATATCAACAGTAATATCAAAAGGCATGTGAATCACCCAACGGTGAAATCAAATCAACTGTAAAATTGAAAAACCATAAAACTTTCAATAATAGAGGAAAATTTGATTTTCCCTATACACAGGATAGATACTCCGGGGCACAACTTATTACTAATTACTTATTCCGTCATATCTCTTTTTATAGGCTTGAAATAGTAAGTTAAGAGAAAATAATCCTCTGATACCACTTTGTAACGCCCCGAATCTGGAACACACATAGAGGCACCCCGTACCCGGTTGGTACATGGCTTCAAGTACATTTCCTATAACGCCAATGGCTACCGACTAGTAGTGAGGGAAATGGTTGTGATAGTGGGAAAACTATGCCCTCATTGGCAGAGTACACAGTGGAAGAAAACCAAAACAATAGAGGAAGCAGTAATAATCCATACAATAGTAAACAACGGAAGGATGAACATATAAAACAACTAGAGAAATGCATAATAAATGATGCATGATACATATGTCAAGGAAAATATCCAATAAATTCACAATGCTTTATAAAAACAGTAATAAACCAAGTACAAATGAAAAAGATAACAGCTCCTCGGCATCGCAATCCTAGGCTTGGTCCCATTCTCTACAGCTCCATAGCAAGTCACGTACCTGAAGTGGAAGGGCGATTTCCTTTATCTATACCTGTGACAATATAATCTATTTGGGCCCAAAATCATAGCCCAAATTGGGGGTGAGACTAAATCCCAGTAGGCAACCACCTAAAGATATGTGCCTAACAGTCAGTGAATATATGGTAGGTAAATGAACAGAAAGTAGTAAACAGGAACATGCTGAATAATAAACAATCCACAGTTCTAATATCAAACAACAGCTAATTAGAAGATAAGCACGAACAGGTACCCCTCTGGGAACTACTCACAGCCATCCCCTCTGGTCCTACCTAATAAGTACAAGCAACCCTCTGGGCAGTACGCTCAGCCTAGCCCCTCTGGTTCTGTCATATGAATTCATAAATACTCTTTGAGGAAGCTCTCATAGTCAATTCCACTTATATTCTAAGGTAGTCTTGGACTCTCTGAGGAAGCACCCAAGGTAAATTCCCATTATATCCCCAAGGTCAAGGTCTCTGTGAGGAATCTCACCCATTAAATTCCCATTATAGCCCAATTCGTTCAAAGACACTCTGAGGAATCTCACTCGGTCAATTCCTCCTATAGTCTAGAATGGATCAAGGTAATTCAAAGTAAAGACTCTCTAAGGAAGCTCACTCATTAAATCCCCTCATAGTCTATAATTCTAAAAGATTCTATAAGTAATCTCACTCGATCTATCCCATTATAGTCTATAATACGCAAAGACTCTCTGAGGATGTTCACTCAGTATATCCTCTTATAGTCTATAATGCTCAAATACTCTATGAGGAAGCTCACTCGGTCTATCCCCTTACAGACTATAATAGCAGGTTCTCACGGTCCTGTGCAAGTCAACAAGCATAAAAAAGCAATATGGCCAAGGTAAAACTTAAGAAATAATTGGCTAAACATTCTACAGCTCAACAGCATGTCAGCAAAACAACTCTCCATCCTACAGTCACTTGGCATGGGAAACGGGCAAAAAAGGACCCAACAGTTCGAAACAGGACATACATGGGCCAAACATCCAAAACATAGTAATTCAACCTTATTCATATCCAAGCAACCTCTACGCAAGACTACATGCATAGTAGAAAAAACATATGCGTTAGACGGTAAACACACAATACCCCGTTCCAGGGTATTGGCCCAATTACACATAATAATCAAAGACTTTCAATAGAAAGGCACTAACCACATACCTTTAGGGTTCCGGTGAAAATGATCCAAAATCAACCGCACCCACAAAATCAGGGCAACCGATTCACGAAAGACCACTCTAAATCTCTTTCCCTATCTTGCACATGCCTTAAAATCAACACCCTAGGCAAACCAAACACTATATCTACATGAAACCGATGTAGATCTAGAAAACCTAGAGATAAGGAAGAGAAGATCTAGGGAAAATTAAGGAGAAACTAAGAGGAGGGACTTAACAGAGAAGAACCTCCTTTGATCTGCAAAGAAACCCCTTAGATTTTCCTCCAAAACGAGCCAAGGATCTCCCCCAACCTATGAAAATTACAACTCCCGCGCGAACCATGAGTGGGAGGAAGAATGGTGGAGGAATGGGAAATCCCGAGTGTCCCGGAACATAGAAACTCTAATTTTATGTGGCTGCACGGTTAAGCAGCACATTTTGGAAAACTGTGCGCCAGCTGTGCGGTTGCTACTGTCTCCTCCAGGAACTTCGCACAGCTTGCCCGCACGGTTTGAAAAACCGTGCGTATCCTATTCATATCCCACTATCAATGGCGCTTGGTTTCCGGGGCTGGCCGCATAGTTTTCTCAGACTGTGTGCCAACCGTGCGCTAACCGTGCACCCCTGCACAACCTCCAGAATGTCCTCTTTTTCTCAGAAATGATCAGAAAAGGAGAACATACCTGAAAAGAAGGTACGTCTTCTTACACTAAGTTGGAGATTCTATATGTGATGGATGAGCCCAGTGAGAGGTTTCATCAGGAAGTGAGGTTGTAGAGGAAAGGGCGGAGCCCTATAAGGTTAGTTTTACAAAAAATATGAACATAAATATTAATATTAAATACATAATAATAATATTTATAATAATGATAATAATAAATAAAATTTACATATTTAATTTATATCTATTTAAATTTTAACTAATATAATTTAATTTCATTTAAATAACACATCACACGGTTTAGGCCGCCCGGTCATCCAAATCTTGTTCCAACCATGTGATGAACATTGTATGCACACTGTCCATTTGTACGCACCATGATGGCTATGCACACAGTTTTGAAAATTTCACAGACCAATGAGATAGATCCAATCATCCTATTAGAATCCAAACTGTTGCGTTCTATAAGATGCAATATTTCAGACAAATTGTGCACCCAATTGTATACCCATTAAAACATTTGTGTTTCAGGTCTTGTGCTCCTGAAATTCATTGAGGCACTCAAGAATCTAATAAGGCCTTTACCCAAGTCTGAAAACATTACATTAAATAATTCCAACTCATAGAATTGAGTTATGAATCTTGGTTTTAAATTAAACCTCTCTCGTAAATGAAAAACATCAAAATCCCATGGATATTTTCTAGGTATAAAATGTCGGACTGTACATCATGAAACCTTGTAAGCCACTATTTTAACTTCTATCTTTTATTGTGCAAAAAAATTGTGTTAGTCCATGTGTTTTTACCCCCTTATAATTATATATAATATAGTAAAATTTCTATTAATGTAACAAATATTATCCCCTTTTCCAAAATCATATTTAATCCTTCAAAAGGAGGGATTCGACTTTCTTTATTCTCCTCCTTGTTGAAGGGATAAGAAACGTCACATCATCTCTATAAGATCCTCTAGTGTAAATCTTCTAAATTCTAGAAGTAATTTAATTCTTTTACTGGATGATTCAACCATTGAATCAACATATCGAATAGGACATTGAGAGTTTTAATACTTCAAAGTGATATTTGGAGATGAGAAATGAGTCTTGGAAATTAACTAGATAGTTAGGGAGAGCATCAAGAGATTTTGGTTTTGATTAAGGGATAATTGTAGTTTTTTATCTGGGGTTTGTGGATTGGTGTATGCGAATTAGGAGAAACATTGTAACACCTTGATGCTCAAGGTTTTTCAGTTCATTATGATATATTAATGGTTAAGTTTCATATTAGAGAACAGTTTAGGAAAAAACATGTGAGACATAGTGGAGACCATGTGAGGTGGTGGATATCCTAAGGCATGGCACATGGTGTTAAAATGATTTCATACAAACCATGCTCATCATTGTAGAGATGTTTTGTGTGTCATTTCCTAGTTAGAGAATAGTTTGGCTAACTAGTGGAAAAACCATAAAAGGGTATTGGTAAAGAAAAATGGATTTGGATGGTTATAAAACAGTTTAGATAAACATGAATATAAACAATTAGGCTTCCAAAATTTATGTTAAAAGTGGTATTCTACAAATTTCCCATTGTAAAATTTGGTTTTCCCCACCCATCTTCTTCCTTGATGTGCAGAAGATAATGAGGTTTTCATTTATATTTCTCCTTCTTGTACCTACTTTATTTTTTTTGGTATTTTATGTGTCATTCATCAATAATTTGATGTATTATCTAACAATGGTGGATTATTTTTGTATTCATCTCCCCCTCTAATTTTGGAGTTCTTTGATTTAGGTTTTATTGAATATTCCCCCAAATCATGGTTAAATATTCAGTTTCACATATGGATTTTTTTTGGATTTGAAAGAGGAGATCCAAATGGGACATTCAAACTTCTTTGCATGTAATTTTTTTAAGGTAGGAATTATGGTTGAAATTTTATATTCTTTACCTTATGAATTAATTTAATTTATTATTGTAATAGTATCACATCTTAATGATTTTTAGGGAAATGGTATCAGGAGTCCATTGTGGACCACCCATGGTGGTTTTCTAGAGTTTATATAGGAGATAATAGGTGGTTAAGAATAGATTCATTGGATGTCAATGTGTATTAATGAGTCCTGGATGGGCCTTGGAAAGTCCAGTGAACATTTTAAAAGTCGTGGAAAGCTTTATCAATGGGAATGGATTTCTAATATCATTATCAATTTTATTCTACATTTATTTACATGTTTATATGGTGTGTTCTTTAAATATAATGTGGTTTGTTTTTTCTTCATTAGTTTGGGTTAATATTTTTTGGATTTAAATTGACACTGGAGACCTTCCATGAACCCTTATGGATTTATTAATATTTATAAGTATAAACACAAAGACCGATTGTGGTGTTTTGTTTCAGGGGAATGGAAAATGTGATTGTAAAGGGTAATGTAAGTGTATAATGAGATTAACCCATTTATTCTCATTGGTTTAATGGATTATATAGTTAAGGTACAATTGGCTAGAATAAGGAGCAAATGATATAAAATATATTAAAAGAGTAAATTTGAATACATTTATGTACTAACATATTATTAATGGCGTTTCAATCCATTGAAATGGTTTTAACGATTTGAGATAGTTTTTGATCGGATTTAGGGTTTCAAAGTGGGAATTATATGTCATATATAGTTATTATATTAATATTTGTTGTAGAAATCTGTGTAATTTATTATAAATGGGGTTCATAAATTGATTTCAAATGTCTATTTTAAATGATTGTGTGGTTTTACTTTTTTTTGTAAAAATGTCATGATGGATCTTTTTAATTTTTTTGATGGAAATGGAGGATTTATCCACGTATTTGGATGTTAATGAATAAAACCATGTATAAGGCTGAATATGAATTATTTTAAAAGGATGATTAATATCCAATGTTTTCCATAGAGTGTTTGTAAATTTTATTTTGGGGTCTTTAAAGGGGTCAGTTTATTGATCCATGTTTTAGTGTTTTGAGTCTCTTAGGACCTTGTATTATTTTAATTTTTTTTCTATGGTTTTTTAATTTATTTTAATATACAATATGTTGAACCTTGGTTTTTGGTAAATAAGAAAGTTGGTTATTGTTAACAATAGCATTCAATTTTACTGATTTAAGGTTGGACATGGAAATCTATAATTATTATTTCATATGTCTAACATGTCATCCCATATATGAGATTTTTAGATTTATACATGATTTTATAAATTAATTTTTTAGTATTTTTTATTTGTTATTTCATATAAAAGGTTTAGAGAGTTGTAAATGAATTTATTCTTATATTTTTCAAGATGTGGGACATGGCCCTCCAAATCAGTGGCTGAGAAAGTTGGACCTGAGGATTCCCACCCCTAGGTAAGGACATTTGATATGATGTTTACTACCTATACCAATAGGTTTTTATGTGTTTTTTTGTGATGTAATGAGGATCTATGCATGATTATTATTCCATAAGAATTAATTATACATTATTACTACAAGGACATGAGTGGATACTTTAATTTATTCTTTAGGTTTCCATGTGTTATATTGATGAAAATCCCATTCATTTATTTTAAGTGTGTTTAACCCTATATTATATAACTAAAAAAATTTATTTGGGATGATTTTGATTTTTTTGGAATCATTATCACTATAGAAACTAAGTTCCAATGTTCCACTAGGTAAACACTGGTTTTATTTTTAAAAGTATCTATTTTATAATATTTTTTACTTACATCACTATTTATTTTCATAAAATATTTATATAAAATATTTTTTCTTTAGAATATGTTGTTGGTAGCCTTATAATAACTACTCACACCCAAATTAGGCCACAAATGAATCTAGGTACCCATGTAGCTCTCACATGTTTATTATAACCGGTTTTGGTTGAGTCCCAAATAGATTTTTTCATATCGGGCAAGATATATTAGGTCATATCTAGGGGCTGGATGGTGTTCATCTCAAAGATTTAGTAAATACCATTTTATGGGTTTTATTTAATTATTTATAATTCTGTGACCCATCTCTTGTGTAATTATATGAATATATTAAATGGTTTTTTTAAGCCACTATTGTATATAATTTTATAATGTGGCATAACATGTTGATTTAATAATTCAGCGCACTCACATGTGATTGATGCTGGGTTATTTATATTCATACTTTTCATTATGATGTGAGGATATAGTCTCCTCACATTACCATCTTCGACCTCTAAAACTAGTAAGAAACCTCTGGAATATAAGGAGGTGTGCCTAAGATATTATGGTGAACTAGATTAGGGAAATTGTCAACATAATCTGGGATGGGATGTTAGAATTATATATTGAATGAGTTTAAATTCTATCTTTTTACTCTTTGGAATTTGGTAAACTAAAGATTTAAGAATATTTTAAATCCCATGATGGATATAATACATGTACGTAAAAAACACTTGTTTGAGAATGAAGTTTGTGTTAGTGTGGCACATATTTTTGTTCTGATTTTTGACATTACAATATTATTGTTTGTCACTCTGACCAACGTGTATGAGCTTTGGAATATATGTTTTATAATGGTTTTATGGATCTTTTCCCAATATAATTTTTTCATTCATTTTGATTTTAATCCTAAACTATAGAGTTAAGAGGCATATGAAGCATCATTGTTTACACAAATGTTCACTGTGATATAAGACTACCAGTGTGTTATTTTGTGAAAGACATTGGAAAACATTAGTAAATAATAATAAAATTATAATTTTTCATTTTAACATATTATTACTTGAAAATATTCTAATCAGTAGGAACAACATGTATATGGATCTATTTCTGATGGAATGTTACGTTGATCTATATTGATTCAATATATGATGAAGAAGCTGTTTTAGTCCTCATACACAACAACATCTGGGACACTAGTTGGTCCTAATATTATTGGAATAGGATTTTCAGTCCCTTGTGTGTGGTTTTTTTCTAGGTTGGTTGTATGCAATATTCCTCAATGGAACGATATGATATTTATATTCTCGTAGAGGATGCGTTCCCTATTTTTGTTCAATTGGTTTTCCTTTTTATATTTTGGACCCTATAGATGGGTGTATAACCAAGTTTATGTTATGTTACATTGGGATAAGAGAATATTTTATTATTTAGGTTTTATGGAATTCCATGAATTTTTATATACATATGTTGTTATACATAGTGATTTGATGTGAGATTTGACTAGTAAACCTTAGTGGGAGATCCTAGTGACATTCTTGATGTGACTATAGTATTGGGAGTTAGTTGTGTGTTAATTTTGAGGGCGATCCATGAGATGGGTAGTCCAATTTGAATGTAATTTGGGATACATAAATCATGGGTTGGTTTATTGGGATTTTTTACAATGGTTTATAAAGAGTGTAACACAGTAGGGGGTTTAGGTATGTTGGATGATGTTTGTTTGGAGAGGGACCACATTTATGCTAGTTATTTAGCCTTTTGGTTTGTTTCTATAGGGTAATTCTCAGTCGAGTTCCTATCCTGGGTAATGAATATGAATGTGGGGTTTCTCTTATAGTTATAAGATTTATTGTGGGCATTGGAGGTGCTCAAGGGTTTGTAGTTTCTGGAGTACAGGGATTTGTTCGTTGGTGACCATACTAGAGAGGTATACCTCATATGCTTGTAGTGTGAGGCACATGGAGATATCTAATTTTATTGGTATGAAAATATCATTAAGTACTAGTGCTTCGGTGGCACATGTGGGTTCATAAAGTAGGACCAGTTTCATACCTAGCCTTGTTATCTCAATATGCATCATTAAGAATATGGTGAGAGTGTAAAGGGTATTAAAGGAACTATTGAATGATTCTCATGGATTAAGTGTTTTTTCATGTGGTTTTTTACATGATGAGTTTTATTTGGTTTTTGAAATCACCAAGAGTTTACTTTATAGAATGATATGGGTATGTCTGGGATCCATGTCTAGTGGATAACGATTTTGAGTTGATTTTTCATGAAATGTGATTTGGTAGAATTATTTACATGTTTTGTGGTTTGGTTACACATGAGTGTGTAATTTATATTTGTTAATAGGATCTTTGAGGTACTAACGTGTGGTGATGAATTGTGATTTTTGTAATGACATGAAATTTTTTCAGTTTTATTTTTATAAATTAATTTCGACCATTATGAAACCAGGCACAAAGACGATGTGTGATTCTGAGGCCTGAGGTGCCAGATTTTTTTTCGAATAATGCTATGATTTTAATAAATCTTATCTTGTACTTCTCTTTAAAATGAGAATATAATAAAAAATCATTTGGAAAATAATATTAGGGAACTATTTCATTAAGAACAAAAAAAATAACGTTGGTGGGGACTAACATCGACTGGCGCAAGCCAGATTTTAATGTTAGTATTTGAGATTATCGATAATAAAATATTTGAAAAATACATTTTATTTTGATCTAAAAACCCTTTTTTATATATGGGTTTTACAAGGATCCAATATTATATCAATAATTATGGAGTATTACAATGACAATGTGAACGAGATTCTCTTGATGGCGATGATGGATTGAAGATTGGAACTTCAATCGAAGACCAATAGATCAATTAATGATGATGACACAACCATCTCTTTGTTGAAAACTGATCCAAATACCACGTTGGGAATTTATTTTCAAAATGATATTGTTCCATTTTTTTATGATCAATGAAGAACAAAAAACAACCCATGAATAAGTTGACAGTGGGGACCTTACCCCCAGAATACCCGAAGCTGGTTCCTTGAATCATGATGTCTAATTTTTTAAAAAAACATCCCTGATAAATTAAACATCATGTCCCATACATAGAATCAAATTAGTTTCAGGTTCTCAGAAACAATCACTTCTGTCAAGCTTCTTCAGCTGAAAACTGATACCTGATTTTTTTTTTCAAAAACATAGGGTGAGCATACGCATTCCTAGTAAGGGGTTTTAAAACCAAACATACTAATTATGACTACAGAAATCATTATTTTAAATTGTTTTATAAAAAATTCTCTTAAGAATTCTGTAACACATGTATCATAACATAATTATTTAAAGAGAACAATTAAAGGAATACTAATAGAGTTAAAAAAATACATGATTTAATTATAGGCATGCTCATATGGGGTAAGATGTAAAATTAATTCCATGTTAAAATTCAATTACAAAAATAATTACTAAGAGTATTACATGATCATAGTTGCACTTATGTAAAAAAACACAAATTTCGTCCTTTACTACTGGGAAACATACACTGGATAAAGACTTTGAGTACTACATAAATACTATTCCATAACATTTACCTATTTTTTATGCTCATGTACATAAGTTATTTAACCAAGAATATTGTACGTGTCGAATATTATTCTATTTAATTAAATTTCATAGCCACAATGAGGAAAGTGCATATATCGGAAATCATAACCATATTGTCTGGGCCTCGTGTCAGGAGCATAAATAATCATTTTGTCATGGCCCAATTCCAGGACCGTAGTTTGTCTCATTAGACCAACTAATGCATAGATGGGCTATAGTAGTGTCAACCCATCACATACTAAGTCCAATTCATTCTTCATCACTTTAAATCAATATGCACATACCACTTTAATTTAATAAGTTTCTTATTACTGATCATTTCAAGTGTCGTATATTTCTTGTTTCCTGATTTCACATTATTCAAAGTGTCCCTTACCACCTTGAATAATTTAATTTAAATTTCATAATATTAAAAGTTTCACATAGCACCTTGAATAATTTAATTTCACATTTCATATTATTCAAAGTGTCTCTTACCACCTTGAATAATTTAATTTAATTAACATTTGGTCATAGTAGTTAAATTTCATCCTTTTTCATGTATATAAAGTTATTCATGCACAAAAAGGATAATAACAAAACTGTCAACTAAAAGACTTTTAATTTAATGGTGAATATAGTAAGAGGACTATGGATTATGTGCTAACAACCAAGGTAATAAAATAAAATTAAGAATTGTGTCACAAGAAACAGTAACCTCAAAATTATAAAACCTTGTTAATAAATATTCATATTGGAAATTTATTTAGATACATAACTAATGAAGGACCACCCAACATTACATGTGCGGTTTTGAGCTTGCAGATGCTCGACATTTAAATTATAATATTCTTTGGTACAACACATCAGAAAGTCAAAAATATAAATCATGATGCTCAACCATAACTAAATACCATTTAATATGTAATAAAATAAGTGACTCATACAAAAAAATATAGAAGTTGAAAACCCCAAATTTTATACTCATGAGTCCTCCACAATTACTAAACACATAATATTAGTGTTTAAAAAAACAAAAAATATTTTGAAAACACATGTTTCACATTTCCTTTTCCAATCATGAAAATTTTAAAATAATATTAAGGATCAAATTTTATGTGTACACCAATGTTTTCACATATTCGAAAATATATCATTTTAAAAAGGGTTTAAACCAAAATCCATTGACACCCATATGACTTTGATATTTTAGTCACATTAATAATCAAATGTTACCAAATCATAAAATAAGATTTTAAAGGATTATTTATTAAACCAATTTATGAATGTGTAAACCTTAATCACACATATAACTTATGTAAATAATTAGGTATACCTAATGGTATTACACCAAGTTCAAATGACACTTACATAGTTATCAAGATGTCAATAAAGTCATTGAAGTCAAATGTTGGGAGATTTAAAACTAGTTCAGAAGGTGGGTTATACATACTATACAATTATATAAGATCTTGTATACTATATTTAAATATATATATGAAAATATAATTCCATATGTTTGAAACCAAAATCAACCTTTTCATTGAAACTCCAAGTGTAGAGGACATGAAAATGAACCATCATAGAGGTTCTTTAAAAACAGGATGGTTGTATATTTTTATATAAATACATATATAACCGGATGTATAATGTATATAATAGATTCTTTATGAGGATAATATCCCTTCAAGTTTAAAAATTACCTCAAATCCCAAAATACAACAGTCTTTAGACCAGTAATATGATGGTTTTTAAATAAACCACAAGGATGTATACTTATATGAGTATAAATAATATATATATATATATATATATTCATAAATCGTATATATATATATGTATAAAACCATGTTATTTCGCAAGGAAAAAAATGTATTTGAACCCTTACAGCATTAATACCACTTGAACATGAAAACCCGAAGGCCTGGGATCGACATAGAAGAAGATTTCATCTAAACTGTAAGGTTACATATAAATTTTAATGAGTATACATATATATATGTATATACCCTTAAACAGTAATGAAAAGGCAATTAAAAACCCTTACCTTATATTGGGGAGGGAGGAGAGGGCTTGGGAAGAGTTCAGAGGTTCTTGAAGAAGGTTCTAGAGAATGAGGAAAAGTCGAGGGATGAATCGGGGTGAAACTGGGTGATTTATGAACTATACTATGTATATATAAAAACAGATCAATCAATGACTTAATTGGAATTCGGTGTATTAAATGGACAGGGAAGATTTTTTGTAAAAACGAGGGCAATGAAGGTCCACCGACTCTCTTGGGTGAATAAAAATGGTGAAAATAGGGTGTATGGTTTACTGGTGCAGTGCACACAAAGGAGAAGACGTTGTGAGATGAGAATGTCTAAAAAAATAACGGACCACTAGGATCTGATCTGGCCTAGATCCAACGGCAGGGGCATACCCACAGATTTTTAAAGTGATGGATGACTCAGATTAGATCCATGGCTATATTGGATGGCCATTGTCTAATGCAATGTTTTAAAAATATCAGACATCCAATATTAGTTCCACACCAGATCAGACTTTTTATGAAAATGTAGAGGTATTCTGCAGTTGCTGAAGATCGATCGTTGGATTGAAATCGGCGGACTACATCAAGCACTACGCTATCTGATGGTTAGGATTTGATCCCTATTGTAATTTTATGTTCCACATCGAAATGGTGAGAGATTTCTCTACTCTTTATAAGACTAATACTCTGATGGATGCTCAAAAAAAACCACAAACACATAAGGGGGCCTTATACATGGGCTCCACCCATAGGCCTCAGCCTTCCCTTTCCCCACTATGGCCTTGCACCTAGGGTGGCACACTCTGATCCCTCATGCGCTCCTGCGTGCCCTTCGGGGAAGCTATACCCTTGCTCGGGTCGACCTGAGTTGAGGCTAAGGGCTAGACTCAGCTGCCTAGCACAAGTTTCATCCCTTGACCCGACTAAAGGTCTAGCCCTAGTGGGCTTATTGTTTTTGTTAAACATAGCACTAAATTTCCTTATATAAAAGTTGGTGTTTCTCAAAAGAGAAATTCTCTTATTTTTATAATTATTATTATTCTTTTTAAAACACAAAGTTGTAATATTAATATGTCCATATGAGAACTTTTATTCCAGTCTTCTAGAAATCCAAACATAAATTTGTTGAACATCATGAATGAAAACTTTTATAAGGTTTTTTTGAAATATTTGTAAGCTGTTTAAAATCCTCAACTTATTTTTAAAATCACCAAAGTGTAATTCAAAATATTAAACCCTTTTCATTTTAAATCTCATAATAAAGTGTTTTTTTTACATTTTTCATAACATAAATGTTTTAAAAAAACATTGGATATTTTTTATTAAACAACTGAAGAGACCAACGATTATTATTATAGACGTTGGAACTCAACGGTCACAAAAATCTCCAACGGTTACCCGGGGGTTAACAATTGTGTAGATCCCCTATAAAACCAAACATTAGGGTGTTCCAAAACTCCAGACAATTGAAAATGATGGTTCTTGATATATTACTAATGGTTAGTTTGGTTTTCATGTTTATTGTGTTGATTTTATTGATTATGACCGACATGGGGGAGCTTATCTATTTATCGGGTCTCATTTTTTCATTAGGTGGCCTTCTAGTGGATTTGATCAGGTTATTAGTAGGTATTTTTTGTTAAAATAATTTCATTTCAATCTTTTTATATTTTAAACACTTCGATGTTCTTATTTAAATAAAAATCCTTATGTCTATTTTGTATGTTTTATTCAGTTTTCACAGAAAAAATTAAAACCATATTATTATTACTATAAGAGAAATAAACCTTGGGGAATCACATCCCCCCCTTTACAGGAATTGAATCCTCATAATTTATTTCATACAACCACCCTAATGAAGACTCCCTAAAATTTGCAACCCCATATTCCATCATGGAAAATCCCCAGGTAAGGCTAGATGAATACCCAATTTTGTGTTCAACTCTTCTGCTTCCCTGGACGAAACACACCTCAGATAATGTGGGTTGAAGTGAAGTAGTGTACACTCGGGCTTCTAGAAGGAGGCTTAAATGGTAGAGAGCTCAAAGATGTCCGCATGGAAAAAATCTCTAAGGACTCATCAAACCTTCTCTCGTCGAATAATGTCAATGACATTGACATGGTCATACAAACTGATACTCAGGATCAGGTACATGTAGGATACACATAGGTCCCCTTCCAGGGAAGCCTTTTTAGACCATGCCTAGGCCATGATGTTTTGGAATTGTGTGAAGCATATGAAAATTCATTGTTGGTACTTTCCCTATCATCTATACTCAGCAAGTTGAGAACTGGCTATACGGTGGTAGATATAGGCATTCTCTTGACAGGAACAAATAATATTCGGACTGTTTGATATCCCATAAAGATATTTTCACATTCTTCGCAGGTTTGTGAAAGGAAGGTACTATTCTGCATAGGTTTTAACCATGATGGTCTCTAGTATCTAAATAGGGAGTGATAAGATGTGATTTTGTCCTTATATCTGGAGAAAAAAATTATGAAAGTTCAATCAGTGAAATATAAACACCGAAAAATTATAAGGAGGAAGAAACAAAAAGTTATATTTTCATAAACAACTAGTACATAACACCCAGGACTAATGATTACCCCAATTCCTAGTTACATGAATCCAAAAAAAAATTTCAAAACACTCAATCTCCCTAAACTATATGCAACCCGAGCAGTCTGGTTTCATCTCATGGGAGCTGTTATGATGTCTCTAGAGTGTGACATGAGGGTTGTAATGTTGAGAGATGTTAGTATGTACTTGATGTCGGTACACATAACGGGAGGCATCAAATTCATGAATTTCGATGTCCATTACTTGACCAAAATGGACATAGGATAAGACATGACACATATATACTGCGTGGAGGTCTCCCACTTATACAGCTTCTTAGAAGGCCAGGAGGGAATGGATGCCTTCTTCTATGGTAATGAATTTAAAAATTCCCTTATAGTACTTTCCTTGTCATGCGTTGGATGAAAATTAGGTTTTCATCAAAAAAGGTAGTCCAAACCCACTCCTCGGTGGAGTTGAAGTACACAGGGAGAGTTGGACACGTCGTAGAGGCGATTTCATGTCATACGAGTATGGGAATAGTTCACAAAGTTATCGTGGCTGGCTAAGGAAATAGTAGTATCCGGGCCCACATTAGGAAGAGAAATAAACTGGTGCTTCCATTTTCCATCTGAAAATTATTAAAATATCATACTTAGTAATGCTTAAGAAAATTTTCCAGTTCTGATTTTCCAAAGATATCTAAACCGAATCCTCTGATAATAACTAATAGATCGGACCCCTAGAATACCCAGAGCCGGTGACATGAATCATGATGTTAAATTTTTAACAAAAAAAAAGGAAATTATAAATTACATATCATGTCCTATACAGAGGATCGAATTCAATGCATCTTATGGGAAACCAATCACTTCTGTCAAGTTTCTTGAGATGAAAATGGATACCTATATTTTTTTATTCAAAAACGTAGGATGAGTATATGAATGACCAGTAAGGGGTTTTAAAACATAATATACTAATTACGACTATGGAAATCATTCTTTGATTTTTTCTATAAAAAATTATCTCATGAACTGTTGTAACACATGTATCATAACATAACAATTAAAAGAGCACAATTAATAGAATACTAATAGAGTTAAAAAGAAACATGATTCAATTATAGGCATGATCATTTAAGGTAAGAAGTAAAAGAAATTTGATGTGAAAATGAATGTAAAAAATTAATTATTAAGAGTATGACATGATCAGAGTTGCGCTTAAATAAAAAACATCAATTTCATCCTTTACTACTGAGAAACATACACTATATAAAGACTTTGAATACTGCATAAATACTATTCCATAACTTTTACTTCTTATTCTCATGTAAATAAGATCTTTATCCAAGAATATTCTTATAGTCAAATATTCTTATAGATAATTAAATTTCATAACCATAATGAGGAATGTGCATATTCCAAACATCATAACCACAATATCCAGTCCTCATAGCAGGACTATAAATAATCATTTTTTCCAAGACTTGTGCCAAGACCGTAGTTTGTATCATGAGACCTACATATGGATCGAGGGGCTATAGTGGGCCGCACCCGTCACATACTAAGTCCAATGTATTCCTCATCTCTCTAAATCAAAGTGCATATACTACTTTGATTAAGTAAGATACTTATTACTTATCATTTCATTTGTCACATATTTATTGTTTCCTTATTTCACATTATTCAAAGTGTCCCATACCACATTGAATAATTTAATTTAACATTTCATATTATTCAAAGTGTCGCATACCACCTTGAATAATTTAATTTAACATTTCATATTATTCAAAGTGTCCCATACCACCTTGAATAATTTAATTTAATCCATATTTGGTTATAGTAGTTAAATTTCATCATTTTACATGTATATAAAGTGAGGCATGCACCAAAAGGTTAATAATAAAATGACAACTACAAGACATTTTCATTTAATGGTGAATATAGTAAGCATACTATGGCTTATGTGATGAAAACCAAGGTACTAAAAGAAAATTACAAATTATTTCACAAGAGAAAATAACCTCAAAATCCTAAAACATTATTAATCAAAATTTTTATCAAAATTTATCTAGAAGCCTAACTAAGTAAGGAACACCCAAAAATTACATGTGTGGTTTTAAGATTGAAAATGATCGACATTTAAATTCTAATATTCTTTGGTATAACGCATCATAATGTCAAAAATATAAAGCATTAAGCTCAACCATAACCAAATACCATTTAATATGTAAGAAAATAAGCGACTCATACATAAGAATATTGATGTTGAAAACACCAGAATTTATACTCATGAGTCCTCCACAATTACTAAACACATGATAAGAATAGTATATGGAGATCCATAATTTGGGTTTCATGTTCTGTAAATTTTTCACACAATAGGGTGTATATAAAGAGTAGTGTTTTAAAAAAACATATCATATTTTGAAAACAAAATTTTCATATTTCCTTTTCAAATCGTGGAAAATTCTAAATAAGATTAAGGAACAAAGATTATGTGTACACCCATATTTTCACATATCAAAAAATAAATCCTGTATAAACGGGTTTAACCCGAAGTCCATTGACAACCATATGACTTTGATATTTTCGTCATATTAATTAACAAAAGTTTCCAAATCATAAAATATGATTTTAAAGGTTTATTTATTAATCAAATTTATGACTGTGTAAACCTGAATCACACATATAACTTAAGTGAATAATCAAGTATACCTAAGGGTCTTACACCAAATTCAAATGACACATACATGTTTATCAAGATGTCAATAAAATAATTTAAGTCCAATTTGGAGAGATTTATAATAGGAATAGAAGGTGGGTTATAGATACTATACAATTATATAAGTTCATTTATACTATATCTAAATATATATATATATATATAGGAAAATATAATTCCATATGTTTGAAACAAAAATCAACCTTATCTTTGAAACTCCAAGTGTAGAGGACTTGAAATTGAAACATCATAGAGGTTCTTTAAAAACCGGATGGTTTTATATATTTATATAAGTACATTAATGATCAGATGTATAATTTATATAATATATTTTGCATGAGGATAATAACCATTCAAGTATAAAAATTATCTCACAACCCAAAATCCAAAAGTACATAGACTGAGTATATGTGGGGTTTTAACTAAACATCAAGGATGTATACATATATGAGTACACACACACACAAATATATATATATATATATATTCTTAAGCCGAATATATATAGGTATACAACCATATTATTGTGTTAGGAAATCAAAATGTCTTTGAACCCTTCCATCCATTATACCACTTGAACTCAAAAACCCGAAGGCCTAGGATCGACTTTGAAGAAGATTTCAACTAAACCATAAGGTTACATATTCAATTTTATAAGTAAATGTATATATGTATATAACCTCAAAAAATAAAAACAAGGAAATTTAAAACCCTTACCTTAGTTAGAGGAGGGAAGAGAGGGCTTTAGGAGAGTTCAGAGGTTCTTGAAAAAGGAGCTTGAGAAAGAAAAAAAAAGATGAGGGATGCATGGGGGTGCAACTGCGTGGGTTATGGATGATAATATGTATATAAAAAATGAACATTGAATTCCACCATTGGAACTCGGTGTATTAAATGGATTTGGAAGGCTTTGTAAAAAACACAGGGCAAGAAGGGACTACCAGCTGTCATGGGTGAAGAACAATTGGGGAAAATAGGGTGTAGGTGTTACTGGTGCAGCGCATGCGAAGGAGAAGAGGAAGATGCTGTGAGAAGAGATGATATGAAAATAGAACGGACAACTAGGATCTGATCTGGCCTTGATCCGATGGTTGGCGTGCGTCTGTGGATTCTAAAAGTGATGGATGACTTCGATTAAATCTGTGCTTAGATCAGATGGCCCTGGTTTGACATGATGTTTTAAAAACCCTAGACGACCAATATTAGATCCATGTTAGATTAGAAGATGTACGAAAACATGGAGGTATTCCACGGTTGTTGAGGTTTGAGCGTTGGATCTAAATTGACGGCCCAGATCGCACGTGACACGATCCAACAATCCAGATTTGTTTTCAGTTGTAATTTGTCATCCCACATTGAAATAGTGAAAGATTTCATAGCTCTCTATAATCTAGAGAATCCGATGGATGCTCAGAAAAAACAAAACACACACACAAGGGGCCCTTATACATGAAATCCCCCCCGAATGCCTCGACCCACCCCTACCATGTTGTGGCCTCGCACCCATGATGGCGTGCTCTGATCCATCTATGCCCTCCTATGTGCCCCTAGAGGAAGATATTCCCACGCTCGAGCTATCCTGAGAAGTGGAAAAGGGCTAGGCTCAACCACCTAGCACGAGTTGCCTCCCATATCCCGACTATAGTGATGGCCCTAGTGGGATTATTTTTTAGTTAAACATAGCACTAAATATCCTTACATTAAATTTGGTGTTTCTCAAAAAAAAATCTCTTAGTTTTATAAGTATTATTTTTTTAAAACTCAAACTTGTAACTTTAATATGTCCATATGAAAACATTTATAATAGTCTTATTGGAATCAAAACATAGTTTAGTTTAACATAAAGAATGAAATTTTTTATAAGTTTTTTTTGGAAATATTTTTAAGATGTTTAAAATCCTAATCTCATTTTTAAAATCTCTTATTTATAATTAAAAATATTAAAACCTTGTACATTTAATGCTCATAAAAAGTGGTTTTGTAACATTTTTCATAAGATAAATTTTTTGAAAAACTACATTAGATATTTTTGATCAAACAACCAAAAGACTAACAGCTATAACTATTTCTATTAGAACTAAACGGTCACAAACATATCCAACGGTTACCCTCGGGGAAACGGTCTGGTAGATCCCATATAAAACCAAAATTTAGGGTTTTACAAAACTCAAGACAAATGAAGACAATGTTTCCCGCTATTCAATTGATGGTCAGTGTGGTTTTCATGATTATTATGGTGATGATCTTTGTTATGACTACCCTGGGGGAGCTTCTCTATTTACTGAGTCTCGCTGTTTCTTTAGGTGGCCTTATAGTGTATTTGATAGGGTTTTTAGTAGGTATTTTTGGTTAAAATAATTTAATTTTGATCTTGTTGTAATGTAAAAACTTATGTGTTCATATTTAACTATAAATCATTGTGTCCATTTAGTATGTTTTGTTCAGTTTGCACACAAATAAAATAAATTAGAACCATTTTATTATTTTTAAAAGAGAAAAAATCCTTGGGGAATCACATTGATCCACTATTCTGTCATTATTATAGGATAGATAATTTATGTGTCATGATTATCAAGGATGATTATTTTCATAGATTCTTTTATTTTTCTTCTCTGTTACTCATTCTAACATGAACTAATTGAGGCAAAAAAGGACAATATCCTTTCATTGTGTGTTCTTGATCATTTATCTATTTCTTCCAATCTTTCAACCTTACTCGTTCATTGCAAAATATGAACATTGGATCATTACACCTTCAATACATGGTGAAAATATCTAAGACCAGGAATCTATCACCGCAACGGCTTTAGGGAGGTGAGAGGACAATGGCACAACACGAATAACCCGAGGAATCAGTTTATAATATCCCAAATTGGTAAAGGAAGTGGCTTGTGGTGGTTCAAGGAAGTGGAGAATGGTGATTACTATAGTAGCGGCTCCATATGGTTAAGTTGGAGAATAGTAAATATAGTGAATTTCTTGTAGTGCAGCCGATAGTGGAGCCATCATGCATCCCAGTGGGGGCCAGACCAAGAAGATATCCAAACAGAGCATGATGTGGATGGGAATCCGACGAGGCGGTCGGTGCCAGAGTGTGAGTCTCTATTCTAGGCTAGACTGTGTGGTACCCTGTAGCTAGAGCAGTGAAACAAGGGTCTAGTGTATCTAGATGGGGTTCATGTGGAGCCTGAAGTAGATGAGGTCACAGGGGAGGACATCGGACTTAGTGACCATATGGGTTGACTGTAGTGGCGCCACATTGATTATGAGCCCAAGGTTGAGTCGACTGTGTGTGGGAGAAGGGGACTATCTCAGAATGACAAGGCCATTCCAGCAGCCCACTGAGTTGGTTCTAGTCGTCCAGCAAACCACAACATAGAGGGCCATGTCTGATCGTCAAGATGAGCAGCTTCAAACCCTGACTAAACCGGTTCGTACATTTTTAGGAAAATGGTTGTAACATTCAAATGACTGGTATATTTTGTGAACCATAAATGGAATGTTGAACCTTACGATGAGGCGGTAATTTTGGGATTCCCTAGTGGGTATTTATCTTGGATAAAAATATATTTCATAGATGGATCAATGGGTAATTACATCCACATCATGGGATTGTATTCAACTCTAGAGGCCGAGTCCTAGATAGAGTTGTAATATCCATCATTGGGACTTGATTGATCCTCTATCTCCCCAGGTGGAGTATTATGGGAAAAGATGTGACCTCCATGTGTATGGTGTTATTCCTCCATCTAATGGGCCATATTTGTAGGTTTTTTTGTTATTCTTGGAGATAGATCTCATATGTTAAGATCAACATCAGTAGGGTTGTTGTAATTCATTAAGAATGACCCCCAACATTGTTGGATAATAAAAAATGGGTTATCTCTACTCTCTGAGAAGGATACCCTCTCTTTATACCATGTTTTTTGATGAGTCTATTATCATTATAAAAATCCCAAACAAGTGGGACTTCATTGCAAGAGTATCTGACGACATCATGGATAAATGATTGAGATCTCCCGGAATGTGTATGCATCAAAAAGAATCCTATGGTTGACAATTGGTTGTGACATACCTCTTTACATTATGATTGTTTATGAGTATACATGAACATCATTGATATATGTTCTATAGACATATACATGTGTAGCACTGATTATAAATTTTTTATTTTCCCTTTTGTTATACTTCGTTTATTTCATAGTGGTTATACATTGTGGTTTCTGGTTTTCCTACATCGTATTTTTTAACTCACCCATGTACAATCTTTGTCACCAAGTGTCATTTATTATATATAGGATTTTTGATTTGAATGTTCCTCAGGTGGACCAATACTAGGTGGTGGTAAGAGAGATCATACATACATAGTGTTCTCCATCATCTTCATAAAGATAACCTTTACCAACCCTTTAGGTAGGGATTTTAACGGATGAGGGTCAATAACTCGTTTAATCACATATGCAAAGTTTTTATTTTGGTGAGATTAAATTCTGGCACTATTTACCTTCTATTCATCTATTTTCATTCGCTATGTTTGATGTCTTAGTGTATGAATTCATTATTTAGTTTGAGTTTTTAAAATTAATAACATTGGTTTTGGAGATGTGTGTGTGTACAAGAAAAAAAGAAAATTACTCTCATTTGTGGGATATGCCAACTCAGTGCTAGTATCCATACCATGGCCTATCCGAGGTTGGATTGGGGTATTCATATAATTTTCCCCTCTAGTATGGGTCTTCATAGAGTGGTATCAGAGGGATCAGTTCTACATAATGATTAGGAGTCTGTGAGGTTGGTTTGGGGAAATAGTTTTAGCTATTTGGTGATAGGTTTCAGGCTAGGGACTCATGTGTTGGTGCGACGACCGACGTATCCATACACTAAAACTCGAGAGATATGGTTTTGAACTTGGTATAAAAAAATATTAGTTTTTGGGGATAAATGGTACATGAATAATATTTGATTATTATTGTGTACTAGTGTCCTTATTGATTCAGACCACTATGAATACTCTATTGATCGTGGTATATCAAGTCACAATTCAGAATTCCCCTACACAGACATCCATATAGGGTTCCATTTCATGGTCATGATGATGATATTTATAGTGATGATGCATTGGTATAGGGACCTATACCATAGACACTCCTTGTACTAGAGATAGAACCTCCTGGTGGTATACCAGCAATACCACCACCCGTTGAGTACCAGTTACTCCCAGTGTTACTGGTTGAGGATGTAAGTAGGCTAGGTGCATTGCATGAGTTCCAAAGGTAGTGAAATCATAGGATTCGAGGTGATAAGGACCCCTAGGTATTTGAGGATTGGTTGGGGGTAGTTACATTTGTCTTCCACCTAATGAGGATGACTCCCAACAAGATGAAGGACCTATTCACAAGCCTTCTTCCCGTCATAGTGGTGAGATGATGGATCTTAGTGTCCCAGACACATGATGAGATGACTATCTATTAGGAAGACGTTGAGTTTCGCTTTCAGGAGGAGTTCTTTCCAGCTACATTGAGATCATTTCACATCAAAGAGTTCTTGTATCTACAACAAGGCTGTCAAACTTTGGTGTTATAATTGGTGAGGATTACTAATATTTCTCACTACTCCACAGACATAGTGAGAGACCTATTATATAGGGATTAGATAATCAATCGGGGAATACACCGAAAAATCATTAGATCCATGATATCTCATATCATTCCTAAATATGTTGGTTTACTAGAGTGATCTCTACCAGTGGATAGATTTCTAGAGGAGTAGACACAAGTTTTGGGAGCTTCCAGTAGGCACAAGGTGGATGCGACATTGACAATAGGTAGCTGACAATAGTCATAGTGAACCAAGAAGGCCAGTCCCATCTGTAGATGACCCCAGGATACCGGGTCTATGGTGTAGGGATCCCAGGGAATCTTGAGTTATCGTAGAGATATGTGGTGTTATTCATGTGGCTGTTAGGGGCATCTTGCTCATGATTTCCCAAATCATCATATAGATGATCGAGGGATGGATGATGGACCACCGAGGAAGAGGATAATAAAATGGCATGTTTATCCTTACAGAATAATATGTATTAGAGTAGTATGTAGAGTTGCAGGAGTTTTTCATATGTTCAACTTGTTACCAAAACCACCCCCAGGTGGTCTACACTAGGCGGTCAACATAAGGCTTAAGGAGCTGGTGGATAGTGATGATGAAAAATACTAGCAATAGGGTCTTATAACCTGAGTGATCTATTGATTATTTGTGTTATAATATTTTTCTTTTCCATAATAGCTAATGTTTTGATAGACATAGGTTGTAGTAGTTATTTTCATTCCATAGTCCTTATTTTGGGCTTAGAGATTCTGGTTGAGCCGTTGACTCAATCCTTACATTTATAGACTCTTACAAGAGGTGATTCGATGATCACACACTAGTTCCAGTATTGGGAGTGTACTCTTGGAGGTGAGAGTTTCAGTTGGTTTATCATGGTAGTAGCGTTGAGGACTTACAACATCATTATTGTTATAGACTGGTTATCTGTATTCTAGGATTATATTGATAATTTTAGGAACAGAGTGTGGTGTGTCTGTGGTGATGGTACCACGTTTTCCTTTGATAGAAAAAAATAAGCTAGTGCAATGTTGGAGGGACTTACTCCTCGGAGGGTATATGTGATAACTCACCAGTTGGATAGTGTCACCCTCAGTGTAGTGGATTAAAGGATTCATCAATTTCCTATAATGGTGGAGGAGTTTGAGGATTTTTATGATGATTAAGCCCTTGAATTACTTCTTGATAAGGAGGTAGAAATCTACATTTATTTATAAAATGAGTGGAAATTGATATCTAACCCTACATATCAGATGGTTCCTTTAGTGCTTCATGAGATAATGTTACAGTTTGGTGACTTGTAGAATAAGGGCATTGTAAGACCTAGTGTTTCACCTTGGGAGGCTCCGATTTTTGTCTCCAATAATGAAGAAGACATCTTGAGGTTATGTCTGGGCTTACAGTGCCTAAATCTCATTAACGTGAAGAACCATTATCTACTACCAAGTACTGACACCCTATTTGATCAACTAAAGGGAGTGAGGTGGTTCTTGAAGATTGACCTAAAATATGGTTATCACTAGCTTAATGTACGAATTGAGAATGTACTGAAGAAATCCAACAACTGTCGGTAAAACCAAAAAGAGTACATTGTGATGTTGTTTTGTGTGATAAATCCCCAATTAATCTCATGGGACTCATGAATATGATATTCTAGCCATACATAGATCAGTTTGTGGGGGTCTTCATTGATGAAATCATAGTGTACTTGACATCTAAGGAGAAATAGATGATGCACTTGAGGATGGTACTGGACACACTCCAAGAGAACCCACATTATGGAAAGTTCTCAAAGTGTCAATTCTGGATTCGAGAGGTCCACATTCTAAAAAAACATTTCAGAGGCCGCAGTCATAGTGTATCTGGAAAATATTGAGGCGATGCTTTCTTAGGAGCCAGCCAAGAGATTTTTTGAGGTACGAAGTTTCCTAGTTTTGTATGGTAATATCAAAGGTTTTTACCGAACTTTTCCAGAGCTACAATAACCTTGGCTAATTTGAAGCCTACATGGAAGCTTTATTTATAGACATAGTAGTACTAGCGATGCTTTTACGAGTTGAGGAAAATACTGGCGAGTTCTCCCATTTTGTTACTACCGGATTAGGGTATCATGTATGTGGTGTCTTGTGATTCATCAATGAATGGTCTTGGATGTGTCTTGAAGTATGTGATAGCATTTGTATCCTATGGCTTATGCCAGTTGAGACAGTATGAGTACAATTTAGTGACCCATGATCTTGATCCATCTTCGGTAGTCTTTGCATTGAATATGTGGAGACACCACCTAATGGGGGTGAAATTTATCAAATACTATAACCCCAAGATTTTAATGTATATCTTCTCTCAAATTTCTATGGACTTGAGATAGAGGCATGTTTTTTCCACAAGGTCGAATAGCCAGAGAGGGTAGGGGATGAATTAGTGTGTGATATATTGAAACTATCCCCCTTTTGGATATTGTTTCGTTGTAAGGAAAAAGTCAATTCCATCTTCCTTCCATAGAAATATACAGACAAATATGAAATGATTCACATTATAGAGTTATTTTTACTTGGTTCACCATCATCGGGCTATATCCAAGGAGCATACAATGGAAATGCACCAATCTACCGAATTCAATAAGGCTCACTACCAATAATGATTATAATGTTTGAGCTAGATCTTCTATTCCTAGACTAACTGCCTTTAAAATTTTTAGGGTCTTCACACTGCATTCCAATGGGACACTCCCTATGCCTCCTTCTATGGCTCACTGCTAGTGGAAAGGGTCACTGTTTTCCACTTCCTTTACTCACTAATCATGGATAAAAATCTGTAAAAAAGTTATTGACATGTTGGACAGTCACAGTTCATCAACATATAATTCCCTTAATTTTCATAAAATCCTACAACCCCAAATATTGGTAGATGCTCTGTTGAAACTCTTTTTTCACCCATAGATTAAATCCACCTTCTCAAGTACTCTTATGTACCAAGAAATATTTTTTCAAATTGATTTGATGTTTTTTCAAGATTCCATGATCAAATAGTGAACCACCTTTTGCCTCTAAGTACATTGTAGCAGGTTTGGTATGTTGGATGCTTCTCTGCATACTAGTTCTTCCTTCCACAAACCACTACCCCTCCGCATACCGCTGCCTTTGCTCTACCTTTGTGAGCTAACCTCGTTCCACGAACTGTTCAATATTTGTAGAATATCTTCACTTTTTAATATTGGAGCTGCCTCTCCACGTAACTCTGGTGGAATTATTTCTCTCGTGTGCTAAATATTCCTCCTCCACAAAAAGAATATTCTTTTGTGAGAAAATAATCCTTGAAAACACATTTAGAAGAATTTTGTTTTATGCGAATCACTTCAGCATGCATAGAATTCATTCTTTTGAACCTACTTTGGGCTTTTCCAAAATCTTGGACCAAAAATATATTTTATAATTATATTCGGTATCTCTAGTAATTGGTGGGATTAGAAATTCCTATATAGGAAAAGATATCCTCAAAATCCTCTAACAAAATTTTTTCAAAATCATCGATCCAACATCTACTGCATACCGATCCTCCTGTCATTGTGAACCACAATCCATCAAATGAATCTCTTTACATATGCACTCCCCATAATTCCTTTTCTCTTACACGGTCGTTCTCCTCTGCTGATGACAATCCATCTGTGTACTACACTGCCTTCACTGCAATCCATCACTATGAACCACATCCAATTTTTCAAATCTCTCCGACATACTGTTCCCGCCGCCCCGCATACTATTACTGCCGCTCAGTGTACCATTCCCAGAACATGGTATAATTTCCGAGAAATATGGTACGTGGTTCTCTTCCTTCTCCAATTTTATTCAATGTTCTTCATACCATTCATTTTTATGGAGAAATCCTTCCTTTTCAAACACCAAACTCCTAAATTTGAGGCCAAAAAATTTGGAATACTCTGGGAAACTATGCCTCCTTAAATATCTTTCTTCAGCAAACATAAACAATACTCATTTTTGATCATCAAGATTTTTCAACAAACACAAAAACACCTATAAATTTTCTATAGGACACATTGCGTGTTTTTTCCTACAATCTCCCCCTTTGGGTTTGATGAAAACTCTTCTTATAACAACACTTTTAATTTTGATACATCATTAAAACACCTTCCAATATCAGATACCATTTGATTTATGTTATTATGATTGCAATTATGGATTTACTCAACACATACTTTAATCCCACATGAGCCATGCTTGAACAGATAATCACGAGTATAATGAAAAGGTCATCAATTAAAAAGTTAATTTCTAACACCAATTGTTGAAACCACACTGATACCAATAAACTGCCTTCATAAAAAATATCATCTATCATGATATCAAATCAATGATCGATCACTTCTAGCATCGCCAGATTTAATGATCCCTCTATATTATATCTCTTCAAAAAATCTTCATCTCGTCTTCCACTTCCCCTAGCTCACTGCTCCAAATAACAGCTATCCCTGTGTCTTTGCTCCCCCATGAATAGTCATACTTTCTCCCCCATTATCAATGAACCTGTAGGGCACTCCAAGGTTGATTGAAATAGGGGAATGAACATATATTATTACATTAGGGAAAAACACATCATACCTCAGATTGTGGGGTTCCCTCATCTACACCATTTCAAGTGTGGGGATTCAACTGGACTCCTAGAGCCAGTAGATGCCTTTCAAATGCTTCCTTGTGTTTGGCCTTTGTAAGAATATCTTGAACTTGTTGTTATGTAAGCACGTACTCTAACTTCATACGGAATTGCTCCACCTTCTCCCTGGTAAAATGATATTTGATTGCAATGTTATTTTTCCTTGATTAATGGAATGGGTTTTTGGTAAGATTTATAGCACTTGAATTATCATAATAGTTTCTAATTATAGATTTCACATGAATTCCCATATCATTAAGCTGCAACTTCATCCAAAAGAGTTGCATGTGGGATTGAATAGATGAAATATATTCATCATCTGCGGTGCTTAAAAAAAATCTTGTTTCTTTCTCAACCAAGAAATACACAATCCACCAATAGAAAATGATCCTCCTGATTTTGATTTCCTTTCATAGGCTAATCTAGCTCAATCCACATCTGTATATCCCAAAAATTGTGGATGATTGTTTCCATTATACATAAAACCAAATTCAATTGTTCCCTTTATATACCGATGAATTACTTTTAATCAAATCCTGTGGATCTCCTTTGGATTTCTTTAATACCTTTCTTCTTGGAATGTGGAGGATACAATATCATGCCTTTTCACTATCAGGTACAACATACATCCAATTATTTTCCTTTATTCAGTGATATTAACTGCCTTTCCTTCATCATACCATGACAACATCAATCGGACAACAACTAACGACTTTTTTTTTGAGATTATCCATTCAAAACCTTCTCAAAGACTCCTTGGGATATTTATATTGAGAAATACAAGTTCCATTTCTTACATGAGTCAATGGTAAGCTGAGGAAAAATGTTATCTCACCAATCATAATCATTTCAAACATTCTTTTCATGAATTCAGAAAACTATCTGCATTGTGCTTAATCTGATCCACCAAAGGTTATTTGATCAATAAAAACCAATACCATAATTCTTGGATTGTTTCATTGTTGAAGAAAAATTACAATCACTCCACCCCACTAAAAATCGAGACTCTTTATAAACTGATGAAGCCTCAAATACCATTCTCTTGGTGCCTAATTCAAACTATATAAAGCCTTCTTCAGCTGAAAGACTCTATTCTCATATTAAGGGATGAGAAAACATTTTGTTGATCAATATATACTTTTTTTCTATAATTTCATTCAAAAATTATTTCTTGACATCCATCAGAAAAATTTTAAACAATCTTTGCACTACTATGGCTAGGAATAATCTTATTTTCTATTGCCTTGCAACATGTGAAAATGTTTCATAAACACGAATAACCTCTATTTGAGAGTATCCTCTGCACCCTAGGCATTCTTTTTTTTCGAATCACAACTCCATATTCATTCATTTTATTATGAAAGAACCATTTTTCCCAATGAAATTGGTGTTTGTTGGTATTAAAATAATATCTCTTATCTGATTCATCTTAATTTTTTCAATATCATCATTCATGAATTGAACCCATAAATTATCTCCATCTTCTTCATCAAAACATTTAGATTCCACCTTTGATATATATGATGTTTATTGTATAGTATTGATCATCCTTTTATGCACTGGTGCTTTCTAATCACCAATTATGTTTTGTCTGTCAATTTCACCTCTTATCATTAGTCTTTGGATATACACTGATTTATTTTCATCATATAAGTCTACTTCAGAATCATCCTCATGAGATGTAGTGTCTCCCAATATTCTCATCTCTTCATCGCAATCCTCCCAAGTCTGATCACGTATTTGATGAATATTTAATAAATTTTTAATATAGTCATATTATGACATTAAATTATCTTTCCCTGCCCAGTACTAATGCATTTATATGCTTTTATTTTCTATGAGTATCTATGAAATATCCCTTCATCCCCATAGGATTCAAATTTCCTTCGTTTCTATATATTGAGAATGAAACATTTACCTTAGAATATTCAAAATTACTTCAATGATGGCTGCTTTACATACCATAAATCATATAGAGTCTTCTCCTATTATGGAAAATGTAAAGCTCTATTTGAAGTGTATACTTATGGCATTTCTTATTCTTTCCAAAATTTATCCGGAAGGTCTTTTTTCAATGACCGTTGTTCTAGCCATATTTTTGACAATACGATTTCTTCTCTAAACTACTCCATTATACTATGCAGTTCATACTTCCGAAACATGATTCTTTATCCCATTCCATTCAAGAAAATCCTTCACCAAGATATTTGTGACCTCTTTTCCAATATCTATTTGTATCGTCTGGATTTTCTAACCATGCATATTTTTACATTCCCATCGATATCTAATAATGAAACTGAACACTTTAAATTTTTGGGTGATTATGGAAACCCATGCCATTCTGCTATATTCATCAATGAAGAGAACCTAATATCTCCTCCCATCAATACCCCTCAGTGAAATTGTAACATAGACATCAGTATGGACAAACTCAAGAAACCATGTTGACTTTGTCTCCTTTTTCTTATATGTCTTTCAAATGATCTTCCCCTGTTGGTAGACATTGCATATATGAGTATGATCACATGATAATCTAGGGTGATTTCGATCTGTAACATATTTCACTAGATCTTCCAAGGAACCATGGCTTATGTGGCCAAGACACTTAGGCCATATTTTTTTCTTCATCCTTGGATAGAAAGAATATATCTTCTTCTCCGCTCTTGAGGTAGAGATTCCCTATTGTATAATTTCCTTTCACCACAACAGCACCATTCATTCCATGATGATAAATAATTTCTTGGAAAAACATTTGGCAAGACCTAAGTGACACAATTAACTGCTATCGTGAAAATTGAGACTAAGTCCCTCAAAAACCAATACATCTACTCATCTCATGTATTTTAATCCAAACCAGTATTTTCGCAAACCAATAATTTTCATTCCCTCGTCATTAATGAATCACACGATACCTTCTTTATGATTCTTAATTCGGATCAATGTATCTTTATTTCCCATCATATGGGAAGTGCATCATCTATAAATGATCCATATCCCAGTGTGATCTGATGCCTGAAATAAATTTCAAAGAATGAGGGTAGGAAGGAATTATTTTGCTCCATCACATTTATTCTATGCTAATGACATACTCCTGTTTTGTAAGGATAACAGAAAAATAGTCTCTTGTATTAAGAGCATCTTCTCACATTATGAAGAATTTTCCGGTCAGGTAATCAGCTAGAGTAAATCCTTTGTTGTTTTTGGTGAAGGAATTAGAATCTTGAAGCAAAACATGGTTTCTTGTAGACTTGGTTTCAAAAGAGGTACAATGCCCTTTAATTACCTTGGGATTCCTTTATTTTGGGGAAGGGTGAAATGTGCACACTTGGAGGGTATTGCATTGAAAATCAATAATAAGTTGGCATTCTGGAAAGGGCAGACCATGTCCCACACTGGGAGATTTTTCCTTGTCAACTCGGTTATCAAATCGATGTTTGTATACTCCTTTTCAATTTATAGATGGCATGTAGCTCTTCTTAAGGATCTGAATGGAATGATAAAGAACTTCATTTGGACTGGCTCAATTCACCAGAGAAAAATTTTTACTATTTCGAGGACAAACTGTATCAATCCAGTTAACATGGGAGGAATGGGTATCAAAGATGTCAGATTATTTAATAATTCTCTCCTTAAAAACTTCACTTGGAGGATTCTCTCCAAACATGATTTATCTCTGGAATTTCTGGTTGACAGGTTTGTTTGTTGACTGAAAAACAGTATATGTGTCTATCTCAAATCCTCTATGTGGTCTTCATTAAGGGCTGCATACTCTTATATCATGCTTCATTCGATATGGCTGGTATGTCTTGGTTCTGATCTCAATTGTTGGAGTACTCCTTGGCTGTCCTCCCCTATAAATGATCCTGTTAATATCCCTCTTTCACTGAGAAGCCTGTCAATTTATAAACTGAATGGAAATGCTGATTCTTATGAAATCATCCTTACTAATCTTCGTTTGGAAATTACTAACTATGGATATGTTGATGCGGACACTTTAATCTGGAAACCTTCTATTAATGGATCCTTTTCCAGTCGTGCTTATTACAATCTGTAATGTGGTGTCAGTTCTGGAATCCCTTCATGGATAGGAGGATTTCACCAGCCCTTTATTACACCAAGTGATTATCTGCTACTTTGGAGAATCTGGAAAAACAGAAGGCCCATGCAGTGTGTGCTGCAGTGAAAATGATTTCATTTGGTTGCGTTATGTCCCTTGGGAATTAACAATGATGAATCGATTTCACATCTGTTTTTTCAATGCGTATTTTCTGTTCGCCTCTGGAAGTATGTGCAATCCTCATTCCACTGCTGCCTTGATTTTTTCTCATTTGATTCACTGATCAGTTCAGCCTTTAAGATTCATTTCAGTGATCAAGTGAAATCTCTTTTTATTGCTAATGTTGTCTCAGTCTTCTCATTTATCTGGATATCTCAGAACAATATTGTTTTTAATAATGTGATGCCTTTCTTCCGGGATGGTGTTATTGTGGTATATAGATGCATCATTCTTTCCTCGATGATTAAAACTGGTTCTATGAACAATGAAGTTTCTGAAATTATTCTCTTGAGAGCTCTTGGTGTTCGTGGCAGGGGACGGAATCCTATAATTGTCAAGTACATTCGGTGGATTCCACAAATTTCTGAATGGTTGAAAGTAAATGTGGATGGGGCTGACTCTGGTGCACCAGGTCCTGCTGGATGTGGTGGAGTTTTTAGAATGCATCTAGTTTTTGTTAAGGGCTTATTCTTTCACTATGTTGGGTATTCTCATGCAATTGATGCAGAACATTGAGCTATGATTAAGTCTATCAGGTATGCAGTTCGTTATGGATGGTGTAGTGTTTTGTTGGATTCAGATTCCTCTGTTGCTGTGAAGATTTTGAAAGATCGAACTCGGAATGTTCCTTGGAGGATGATGTCTTCTGGGATCTCCTGCCTTAGTCTTGCTGAATGCTTATGCGTCGATGTCTCTCATGTGTTTGGAGATGCTAATCAGGTTGCTGATGCTCTCTCCAAAAGGGAGATCTTGGATTTCAGTTCCAGTTGGTCATTTATTCTGTCCGTTTATTGTGACAGTTTGTTTTTCAATGATTGGGAAGGTTCTTTGTACACATGGCTTTGTGAGGATTTTTGTTTCTGAGACACTTTGTACTATTTATTCATTTTTATAATAGTGTTTTGGGAGTAGGTCTACTTGTATCTCAAACCTTTTGGCTATAATGGACCAAATTCAACTTATTGGGATACTAATTGATTTTGAATTTCCATTTCCCTTGATGATACTTTCAGTTTCTTCTTATGAACAAATTTGGTTTGCTTCAACAAATTCCTCTTAATTTTCAATGTACAATATCTCACGATATGTACAAATACTTTACACCTGAAACAAATACCATTAGATGATGACATATAATTTTGGGCTCTATATGACCTCCTTTAATGGTCTTATTCCCTTTGGTTCCTCTTTTCTATGAAACATAACTTTTGAGAGTGTCTCATCTTACAACAACAATAACATCTTATGTTATGTACATTCCTATGTGGAAATGATGAACCACTAGTTGTGCCTTGGTTCTTTGAATATTTTGATTCTTCTTCATAACTAAATTGATCATCAATAATAGGGTGGGTGATTGTTTCTTGACATGAACCATGACTACGTTCTGTTTTAGATCGAGCCCCATACTAGCCTTATCATTCATAATTGGTTATTTCTTCTATTCAGATAGACTTCTCTGCTCAAATATCATCTTCTCTATTTCTTGTATTATCTTATTTTCTAGATGTTTCTATTGATCTTTAATTGTTTGTTGTAGAATTATGACTTCCTCTTCTAGACGTTTGATATGATTTATATGATCATATCTAGTTTCAGTCAATCTATCAATTTCTATTTTCTGTTTTCTGATTTTGATTTTGTAGTCAACCACCTTTTCATAGACTTCTGGCATAGATGACCTCATATTTTCAATTTCATCATTCAACTCAAAATTATCTCCTTTATGATTTTTAATAAAGAGTTTGTCATCACGAATAACATTGTTAGATTTCTTTGTTTTGGCTCTCAAAATATATACCTCTTTAAGGGATTCTTCTAATTGAACATGATTATCAAATTGTACTTTGATTTTCCCTTCTTCATTCTCAATTTCTTATCATGATAATGAATTTACGAAAAATACCACTAAATAATCTACTTTATGATATTTATAGTTCTCCAACTCATCTACCTCAGATTATTATGAACTTCCATATTCTTTTACAAGTAGATTCATCTTTTTGAATAACTTTCTCCTAGTAATTCTTATCCATTTCTCATTTGATGAATAATTCTTTTGGGAAATATCATCATTTTTTTCATTTTCATCATTAGAATTCTTAGGAAACATGACTACAAAATGCACAATCATTCCACTTGAAAATCATGAAAATGGAATTTTACCTTTGAACATAATTTTCCACATTGCAGATTAGAGGAGATAAATGACATGACATCATCCATATTTTCCTCCTCAAGACTATCTTCATTAGAGAGATTCTTCATGTCCCTGAATATGACTTCCATATAATTTAATTATTCCACTACATCATTATCATCATTTCTCATTTAATATGCTTACAGGGTACTGCAGAGGTTATCTAGTGTCATCTCATTTAGGGTCATTGTCTTCTAATACTAAAACATTCAGATTGAACTACGGTGGAAGTTTTCTTTTAGATACATTACACAATATGTATATCTTTAATGACTTATCCAATACCCATTGTGTCTTTCACAATTATATTTCTCCAATCAAAGAAATCATCAATAGTGTCATTGGGATTCATTTTGAGATCCTCATAAAGGGTCTATAGAACCTGTATATTTTTATCTCAATGTTTTGAGTTTCCCTCATTAATGTTCATCAATTTTTCCCACATTATAGGTGATGTTTTATAGGACATCACCTTCATGTAAATTTCATTTGATAGGGCTCCCCCTAAAGCATTGATCCCTTTTAAAATAGCATCCAATTACCTTCTTTTATCTTCTTATAAAGAACCACTATTAATGTCAACTAATATTCCATGCATAGATGTTGTGAAGACATCAATCCATACTTATTGGAAGTGGTGATAAATCCAATTCTTCAATAGTTGAAAATTATTTTGGTCGATGATCGGAATTAATTTATTATTTACCACCTCAATTTCATCCTCTTGAGAGTGATCAACTAACTTTCAACATTTCCCTCTGATACCGATTGATAGGTCCACTAGGTCGAATACCCTAAGAGGTGGGTGAATCAAGGTCTGATTGATTGAAACATTCTCTTTTCTGGATCTTGTTTCTTTGTAAGAAAAAATTCAATTATCTCTTCCTCTCATAGAAATATACGAACATATATTAAATCATACAGAGGACACAACAATTTTTACAAGGTTTACGCTCACTGGGATTCATCTAAAGATCATACAATGATAATGCATTGATGTTCCAAATTCACTAAGGCTCACTAAAAATAATGATTACAATGTTTAGGCTAGATCTTCTATATAAAAGATAACTACCTTTACAATGTTAAGGTTCTTCTCACTACATTCCCAAGGGTCACTCCCTATGCCTCTTTCTCTAGATCACTACTGGTGGAAAGGGTCACTGCCTTCCACTTCTTTATATCATTGCTCTTGGAATGGAATCCACATGGAGTTCATAGAAATGTAGTTAAGTCCTAGTTTATGGGCATCTAGTTCCATTAATTTTCATGAATTAATTCATCCGAAACAAAAGGTATATGCTTTGTTGAAGTTATTTTTTCACCCGTAGTTGAAGTCCACCATCCCGAGTATTGCAATGTACTAGGAAATATTTTCACAAACTGATTTGAAGCATTCTCAATTTTCCTTTATCAATCTGAGAACCACATTGTGCCTCTTGGTATTGTGTAGCGGGTTTGGTTTGGAGAATGCCTCTCCATGTACTACTTATGCCTTCTGTAATGCCTCTCTGAGAACTATTCTCAATTCATGGACCATCTTCGCTTCCAAATAATGAAGCTCCCCCTCCACATAACACATCTTTAATTCTTTCTATCACGTACTCGAGATTAGTCCTCCACGTACCGACTCTTCTTTATGAGTTAAACATCCTCACAAATGACTTCAGTGAACTATTGTTTTGCGTGAATCACTTCTCCTTTCACCAAATTCATTCTAGCGTACCTCCTTCAGACCTTTCTAAAATCCCAAACCAAAAATATTTTCATTAATGATATTCAGTCTCCCAAGAAATTAGTTGGATTAGTGATTCTTATATAGGAATATATATCTATAAAATCAGCTAATCCAAGACATTGAAAATCATTGATCTATCCTCTACTGTATACTGATCCTCCTACCACCACGAACCACAAGCCAACCAGGTAAATACTTTTCGTACGCACTCCGCATACTACCTTTGATCCTATATGGTAAATATCCTCTTCCAATGGAAATCCATCTGCGTACAACACTGCCTTCACCACAGACCATCACTATTAACCATTTCATGTTTCGCAAACTACTCTGATGTACCATTCCCACCATTTCACATACCATTCCCACTACTCCGCATACCACTCCCGAAACATGGTACATGGTCCATTAAATGTGCTACATGGTTCTCATCCTTTTCCACCTTAAAAAAAATGTATTCAAAAAACACCCACCATACCCATTTGCGGTCATTTAGATTTGTTAACAAACCCAACCACACCCAAAACACACTGATAGGATACCTTGAGGAATGTATTCCAAAAAAAGCATTGTCTATAGTTACTGTAGGATAATGAATTTGAGATTTTATGTACTCCTAGGAAGCATATTGTGGTGGAAGACACATTCAGTAAGAGATCTATCTTACAATTAATGAATGAGGTGTCAGATCGGTTGGCTGCATTAAAGATATACTTTATGGATGGATAAGGAGTATCTTACAATGAGACAATGGTTGCCACCTTTCCACTCTTGCAGTGAGTTAGGGAGGAAAAACATTTGGGTACTGACAACGAGACTCAACATGCTCCGTTTTCCATAGGGAATTCCCCTAATAGATACTTGATTTTTGGGAGAATTTCTTTTTTCTGAGGGCTCACAATTGTACTAATGAAATTACGAGAGGTGGTTATGATGAATTTCCACCTTTCCTCTATGTTGATCCATGTGGCTGTGGTGAAGATATACAAATACCTCTAACGTCTGTTATGGTGGATAGGGATAAAGAAGGTAATGAAATTGGGTTTTTCGATGCCTCGCATGTCAAAACTTGAATGCTGGTAACTAGGATCCAATATGATTGATCCAACCCCATGGGGTTCCAGAGTCGAAGTAGGATGGGATATCAGTGTACTTCATGATGGGTTTACCATGCATGTCTTGAGGACACGATACCATATAGGTGATCATTAAGTGAATCACTACATCGGACCACATATTACCTATATAGAAGAGGAGTTCACTAGAGAGATTGGGACACCTATATATGTATGTGATAGTTTGACTCCATGTATTTCCATCAGCGATCGTTTCAGATCATGATGCTAGTTTTATATCCCAGTTGGGGAAGGTATTGCAAGAGGTGTTTGAGAATCTATTACGCTTCAGAACAATGTTCTATCCTTAGACAGAGGGCCAGACAGAGAGGAAATTTTAGGTTATAGTGGATACTCTATGAGTCTGAATCTTGGACAATATTCATAGATGGGATGACCACCTACCATTGATAGAGTTCACGTACAACAACTTCTACCATTCCACAATTTTTATGACACCATCTGAGGCCTTTTACGAGAGACCATGTAGGTCACCACTTTGCTGGACTGACCTAGGAGAGTCTAAAATAATTGGTATGAGGTTGATGCATGCAACCATTGAGATGGTACAGATCATCTAGGAGTAGTTGAGGATGGCGAAAAGTTTGAAAAAGTCATATGGTGATAGGTGAAGGAGGTCACTAGAGTTCTAGGAGAGAGACCACATGTTCCATCAGGTATAATATCATTGGGGGTTGTAGAGATCTTTCCCAGTTGTCAATTTATCTATGAGATACATCAGAATTTTTTAGATTATGTGTAGAGTTGGTGAGCTAGCGTACAACCTAACTGAACCCCCACAGTTTCACTAGGTGCACAACATCTTCCATGTGTCATAGCTAAGAAGGCATGTGTATGGAAAATCACACATCATCAATTTGGGAAAATAGGAAATTGACTATGGGGATAATTTTTAGAGTACTTAGTGGAGATCAAGGATCCACAAGAGATGATCCCTGTTGGGTAGTCAATTACTCTGGTGTGCATTTGGTGGAAGCAAAAAAATTTCAATGAGAGCACATCAAAGTGGGAGGCTTGGATTTGTGATCAGTTCCCCATCTTTTTCTATTATCACATGTTATGGATTTCATGGAAGTAAATCCCCAAGGCGAGGGTAATATAATAACTCATATTTTCTCTAGATTTATTTTTATAAATCAATTGGGAATATTATGAGACCAGGTGCCGATAGGGCATGTAATTCTAAAACCTGGTGTTACTAGAACATTTTTTTGAATAATGTTATGTTATTTATAAAGCATTAAGGTGTAATTTATTTTGAAAAGGAACAAAATATAAATAGGTTTCCAAATCAAATATAAGAGGGAACCTTTTCCATAGAAATGACGACTTTATCTTAGCCATGGCCAAACATCAACTGGTGATGACCAAACAAGAAAGTTATTTTCTGGGCATAAAGGAAATAAAATATTTAATAAAAATATTTTACTTCGTTGTTGTTACCCAATTTTATATTAGGGTTTTCTAGGGATCCAAGGTCAACACCATAACCCTAGATTTTCCCTGAGAAAAATTGAAGGAGGTTCTCTAGAAAATGATGAAAAATTAGTGATTGGAACATGGTTCAAATATTGATAGATGGACGAATAATGATAATAAAACCTCTCCTTTCATTGAAAACCATTACAAACTCTATGTAGGGAGTTGTTTTTATTCATGATATTTTCCCATTTTTTATGTTCACTAAAAAACGTGGACAAAAATATGAATAAGTTTATCTTTAGTTTGTTAATTATTAGTGGATGGATAATTTTTTTGGATTGAATATCTAGGATGATTATGATTAGGGATTAATTATATATTCCAATATATTCCTCATTAAAAAATGAATGTATTGAGGCCATCTAGAACAAGTTCATGCTACATTATTTGGGAATTCCTATGAATTTATCTCCCCTAAATATTTCTTCATTCCTTATTCTTTGTAGAATATGAATATAGGATCATTTCCGCTTCGATCCATGGGGAAATAATCCAAGACCGAGGGTCCAACACCACAACAACATCATAATGGTGTAATGTCAATGATGTAGCATAAATCATATAAGGTAGTAGATTTCAGAGGAGAAAATTGGCCATAGAGGCCTCTTGTAGTGGCACAAGGATGTGATTCACGATGGAGACAAGAGAAGATGCTTTGTTCTATTTATGTGTAATGTAAGGCGGACAATGGACAACTAGAAATATGGCTGGTGGAAGAGCCTACATGAGACCAAGGGGGAGAACCATGTAGAGCACTAGGCATGGAGTGAGGTGGATGAGCTGTTGACAGGGTGGATGGGTCCTCGATGGGGTGGTCGATAGCTAAGCATGAGGCAGCAGTACAGGCATGATTGTGTGGGAGGCTGTAACCAATGTGGTTTCATAGGGGGTCCAGTATACGTGGTTAGGTTCAATGTGGAGAACACAGTGGTTGAGGATTTAGGATGAAGTGTCCATCCTCATTGATCGCAACGACACTGCGTTTTCCAGGAGCACACAGATGGGTCATCTGCATGCACGATAAGGGGAGAAAACCACATGAATAGAATTGAGTTAGACGAACTGGGATGAAATAAAGTCCCGATGGGCTGGGTCTAGAATTCTTGGGCACCGTAGCCCAATTTCCTAGCAAGCTGGGCTGGGTCGGTGTACTAGACTGTGTCGGGTCAGCAGATCGGGTCGGGTCAGCCTCAGACCAGTATAGGGTAAGTCTATTCACTAAAATTGATGTAACATTAAAATGGAAGGTCTATTTGATGGGGCATCTTTGGAATATGGACCCTTGATATGATTCTATCATTTTTTGATTTTATAGTGGGGTTTTAGCTTGGACCATTATAGGTGTAGAATTTCCTTGGATCTTTCTTCAGGAGATCAATATGATATTAGTCCACATCATTTTCTAGATGTCCCCTCTAGATGATGAGTCCTAGCTACAGTTCTAGTATCCTTCCATGGTATTTAAGCGATTATCTATAATCCTTGGTCGTGATTTTTTCTAATTGACATGACTTGTGTTCACATGGACTTACTCCTCAACCTAAGGGTTCCTATCAGCAGGGTTGTCTATATTATTTGAGATTGGTCACCTACATTATGAGGCAAATTGGTATGGATGTCGGTATTCTCTGAGAAGTATCCCCTACATTATAGTCTAATACAGACTGGGTTGTTGGTATTATCTGGGAAGGACTCCCTCTCTGTATACCCTGATCTTTGACCAATGTATTCTCTTTGGGTTGATAACAATTTAACACGACTTCTTTGTACGATTATCTTATGAAATCGTGGATCTAGGAGTGATTTATCTCAGAATGATCATGCCTCGACATATACCCGTGTATAGATGACAATAATTCATGTATTTTCCTTTGTTCTATAATTCATGTATTTTTTAGTGGTATTCTGTTCTAGTTTCTGGGTGTCCTACATAGCAATGTTTTAATCACCCCTACTTTCCCATTACCCACATGTGTCATGCCTTTTATAAATGATCAATTCTTTGATGGAGCCCTAGGTAGACCAAGACTAGGTGGCACTTAGAGAGATCAGTCATACATGGTGTGCTCATACGGCTTTAGACTTATGACCTACACCTACCCATTTGGTAGGTATTTCTTCAGATGAGTTTTAGGAACATTTTCATTCAATTTTGTATACTCTTTCATTTGGTTAGATTGTATTCTATCCCTTCTTAAATTATTTTTTCCTACTGTCATACTCTATGGTTTATATGTTAGTGTATTCATGTATTTTTTACATTGAGTTTTTACATTTCCGCACTTTGGGCATGGAGATGTGCGCATGTGTACAGGTAAATAGAAAAAGGAATATCAATTATTTTATATGCCTACTCGGTGCTAGTCGAAAGCCCCTACAATATAAGAGGTTGTCATGCGGCAGTCACAGAATGGGTCCCTTTGGTAGGGGTAGAGAAACTTTTGGATGGTGGATCATAAATTATGAGATTATACACCCAAGGTTCTTTTGTTTTGTAGACAACCATGAGTAGGATAAGAACTGATGTGGGTATAATGAGACACCTTCATGTAGAGTGGCCCATGTATTTAAATGGGTTTTATTTGTCAGTTTAGTTTGGAGACATTATAAATGGATGATCTTGGGGTGGTATTCATCAATGAAATCTTAGTACAATCTACATTTTGAGAGGATCACACCCAACATCATGAAATTGTCTTGAATATTCTATGTGATCATCATCTATACACCTATATATAGAAATGCCTTCACTATATTAATATAGGGCCTCATCAGCTGAGGAACTTTTTTAGTGGTGTAATAGAATGGATAGCATATAATTTCAGGGATTACATTATCGTAATCTAGAAGTGGGGGATAGTTGATTTTTTCACTCATATGAGATAAAGAAAGAAATATCAAATTATAGGGTCCTACATTATTGAGGAATGGTTCATGATTGATATATTTATAAATAATTTATATATTGATAAAGAATATAATATGGTGGGAAGTGATGTTTTAGTCATTGAATTGAGACCCTCGTGTTTGAAGGGAGGAAGGGTTATAGAACTAGATGATGATCAGATATGGTGGCATCAAAACTCTAGTGAAGAACCAATTAAGTACCTGTTTGAATTATTTAGGGAATTATAGCAGAAAATAGGTTATGTTTTATTATTAATTCTAACATTGTATTGAGTATTGATGTAGTTTTTAAAAGTAATCATATGTAATTTTGTAGATGGGAATTAGTGGTTTGGTAGGGAATGCTGATTGTTTTGGGTCAGTAGAGGATCTTACTATGAAGCCTCAATGACAGATGGGTAAAAACATCAATGGATTAGTTTTGGTGATTTTGTGATTCCATTGGGAATGAAGTCCTCTTGATAAAGAGAATAATGATAATAATACTCAATGAATTGGAGAACATGTTAAGCGCATTGTGGTTATGCATGTACATGTTTCTTTTGGGGTTTTCAAATAGAGAAGGTTCCAATCATTAGATGTTGGTGTTTATAAGATGATTCATATATTGGGGATCACTATTCTCTAGAATGTGTTCAACTGATGAAAAAAACAATGTTTTTAGTTAGATGGGATCGATTAAGTGTCACATTGGTGTCTCAGTCTTGGAAATGTGTTTTGTGTCAGGTTATGATGTATTAAGTTCCATAATTTTGAGGATTCTCTTTGGTTATGCTTCATATAATTGGAAATTGAATGAGGTTTTGTTAATAATTAGAGATAAACATTGTTTATGTGGTCTGGTTGGATGGCCAAAAAGAATTATTGGAAATGATTAGTATTATGGTGTGGTGGTTGGAAGATCATACTACCGTATGAGATAAAAATTATAGAATCTATTTGAATATTTATTTAATGGATGTGTAAATTATTTTATCATGACTCAAAATTGGATTCTAATTCATTCAATTATTCAATGAGAATTTCTAAGATGAGGATTTTTTCTCAAAAGAAATCTATGGTGTTCATGTGACCTCGAGAGATTTGGAATACAATTTGGGAGTCTTGGAGTCTCTTTTCCTTGGTGAATGGTGTGGGGTACATGTTTTTGGAGAAACTATGTGACACCTTGAGGTTCAAAATGTTCTTAGTTCATTTTTCACTGATCACGGTTATGTTACATAATTAGATCTTAGTATATGGTACACCATGTGATATAAAGGAGATATTATGAGAGATGGTGGAGTTCTTAATGATTGGTGCATAGTGTGCACATGGGTTCTAAAAACCATGATCCTTGTTGTAGATAATTTTATTGTAATGTTGTAGAGTTGGGACATTTTTTGGATATTCATAATAGAAAACCATGTGATTGGTGAGGTGTTAGATCATGTAGGGGTGAAAATATGGTTAATATTTGGGGTAACCTTGTGGAAAAATAATGTGGATTCTTAGAATTTAATAAAATTATTCATTTGAACAAAATACCCACTCAAACAATTTTTTTTACTCCATCCCACTTCCACCATAGTGTTCATGATGACTAAGAAGGATTCCTCCCCATTTATCCATTTCCCCCTTAAGTATGTGGAACTACAAGTGTTATTATTTGGATTTTTTAGTAATGATATGAAAATAGTGTCTTCATTTCCTATTTATTATCCCTCCTATATAATTTTCAAATATCCAATTTAGGTATTGTTTTTTATTCCAATATATATTGGTAGAACCACCTATTTCACATGGGGATTTTGGTTTTCATTCATAGAGGATGTCCTAGGAGGAATTATGTATTTCATTGCATGGAATTTGGTTAAAGTGTCAACTATTGTTCATTTCAATTATTCTTTAGCTAATGAAATAATTTAATTAATAGTTTTAATGGTATTTACTCTTTGGGATTTTCCAATAAATAGTTTCAATAGTATGTTGTGGACCACTATAGGTGGTTATGTAGGGGTTTTATAAGTTATATTTAGTTGTTGAGATGATATTTTTTGGATGACTATGGAATTGGAAAAGTCTGGGATAAGCCTCCATATGGATTCAGAACATAGGAAACGTTATGTAAAGCATAATTAATGGGTATCATTTCTAATATAAGACTTGTTAATTTCTTTACATGTTTTGTGGTATGTTATTTAAAGCCCATGTTTGGATTGTTTTCTTCCTTGGTGTGAGTAAGTGGTTTTGGGAATTAAATTGATATGTTAGACATTCTGAAGGACTTGTTATATCAATCAATATTTGTAGGACTAAACTAATGACCACTATTTGGGTGTGACACTTCATGGAAATGGTAAAATGGGGTCGTAAATGGTAACATAACTAGGTTATGGTCTTAAAGTAGTTAATCTCATTGGTAGGATTGATTGAATGTTTAATAGACACATGGTACATATTAGGAATGAATATTTTATAATATGTTCAAATAATGACTTGAAACTCTTTTTTGTATGAAGCTTTAATGAATGCCTTAAGAGGCCTTTTAAATGAAATTTACCATGAGCATTTTTTTGATCGATTTAGGGATTTCAATGGGGTGAAACTATGTTTTACGTTGGGATTTATTTAATATGGGGTCTGGACTCTATGCATTTAAACAAAAAAAGGGATCATAAATTAATTTCAAATGAAAATTTAAATGTGTGTGTGGTATCAAATATTTGTGATAACATCACAATGGATCATTATAATGGTTTTTATGGAAAGGATGTATTTTGCCTAGTTTTTGGATGTTATAAATGAAAACAATGTTTAAGGATGGATTTGAATTGTTTTAAATGGACAGTTGAAATTCAATTTTATACATAGTGTATTTGAAAATAGTGGTTTTATGTGTTTAAAGGGAATGGTTTTTGGGTCTATGTTTTGGTGTTAATATCCCATTAGACTCAACATAATTTTAATAGTTTATGTGTGGTTTAAAATTTCTTTTGAAAGGTTGAGATGTTGAACCATATATTTGGTTAATTAAAAAATGGATTTTGGTTGTAAATGGTGTTACATATTAATTAGTTATGGTTGGAAATATCATTCTATTTGTATGGATTTAGATGTATGACAAGGAATTCAAGATTATTGTTTTAAATAGTTTGAAATGAAATTCAACATATATGGTTTTATATGATTGACATGGAATTTGGTGTATGTTGTTTAGATAGTTGGATATTACAATAAACAATTGTGGAAATGGATATAGGACCTGAAACTCGCCATATATAGTTGTAAAAGTTTGAAATAAATATTCACACCCATAGGTTAGGATATTTGATATGTTTCAGTTTACCAATAATGAAAAAATTGTACATGGTTTAGGATATAGAATGCGGCTCATGGTATAATTATGATTCCAAATAGATGTTGTGTAACTTTATATGAAAAGAAAAATGATGTATTCTAGGATTTATTCATTTTGATTCAATGTATTATGTGGACGAAAATTTCCATCCATTATTTAATGTGTGTTTCACACTATTTTATTTTACACAGATGATCATCATGGTTCAATGCACGTTTGGTTTGCAAGGGAGTCGCCTTAATTTTAAGGCCTAATGGGTTACAAGTTAAATATTGGATTTACTTTTAGATATAGCTTATTTATTGTATTTTTTTATTTTTCCACTTTTTATTTCCACAGATTATTTTTCTAATTAGTATTTACTTCAAAAATGGTTATTCATGGTGTAATGAGTTTTTATCACATCATATGCATGCCTCCAATACAAATAGTTACCAGAGAATCTCTCACATTTTTATTGCAGACTAAGGTTTGGTCTATAACTGCTATTGAGATATGAATTATCAGGAAGGATAACAAAGGGGATTTTAGAGTAATAGATGGGTTTTAGCCTAGAGAATTATCAGATCCCTTTATGTTTTTTATATCATTTTGTATGTTTCCGTGAAAAGATATTTGGGTGTACAGTTTCATGTATTATATGTATATTCGTGCCTTTATTGTATATCATTTTATATTAAATCACAAACATATAAATAATTCTGTCAATTTACTAGGATGTGTATGATTTGTGGTTATATATATTGTTATTTTTCACTATAATAAGGTTTTATAGTCTCTATGTTCCACCTTAGACCCTTGATTCTAGTTGGATTCCTCTGGCATACATGGTGCTACACCTGAGGTCATGTGAAAAACTGGCTTGGGAAACTAGTTATTGGAATTTAGGATAGGAATTAAAATCTCCCCCTTAATGTAAGAAACGATTCTAAGTAATATCAACTACTCCTCCAGGATATCATTACCACATGAGGATAGTATCTCCACATATTTCTAAAAAATATCCATTGGCATAAACAACTTGTAGATTATCCAAATCCTTTTGAAACTACATGTTTTAAAAATAATCTAATTTCAGATTGTATTTTCCCAAGAATTTCACATCATATAAAACCATTACGAAGTACTATTAAAGTACTTGGTTTCAAGAAACAAACCACAAGATATTTAATTTATACCCATTGATAAACATTTTAATGCACTTATTTCAAGAGAGGATCTATTTGAACAATTGATTTTATTTTAACTCTAACCATTTTAGATCTTAATATAATTAAAAAAACTAATAATAAGGGATAATATTTAATAATGTTTATCAAAACTCCCCCTTATACCTTGTCTCTTAACACAATTTTTAATATCTCTTACTGTTGTAAAAAATTGGTGTAGCACTTATTGGAAGACATATTCCACTTCTTAAGATTTCAGATATATAGGGAAGCATCAGATGATTCGAATCACAAAACCACAAGTTATATAAAAAAATCTATAAGTATAAAATTAATTTCTTTGTCTTTTTCTATTTCATAATAACCTTATTTCCTTTTTAAGCCTAATTCAAACATAAAACATGATACATTATTTTTTGAATACAACTATTCCATCATTCCATGTATTTTAAGCCTGGAAAATCCCTATATGCATGTACCTTTAGTCATTATAGAACATTTTATAAATAATCATCAATTAATTTTTAGAAACAAAACTACAATCACAATTTTCATGAATATTTTGTCTTGAATGTTTTTTATTCATATTTATCAACTTGTTATTCTATACCATAATAAATTATATTATTTTCATGAGAAATCACTATATGGATCAAATCATTCCATTAATTTTACTGCTCTTCATAAAATTTTATATATAATAAAGCATATGGGGAGAGTATTAACTCAAAGTTCCTCATTTTGGGGAATAGGGTTAGACATGATGAAAAAACCAATCACCATCCACTTTTCCTCTCAATGTTTCATTTTTTTAAAATTGAATGCAGCCACCTCTTACATGTTATCATTATCACTTGAAACTAAACAACTCAACCTATTTCTAATGTATATTTTTATTTTTAACCACTTATAAACATATTTCCATGGATGTAGAAATTTTCACCCTTCCTTGACATTATATATTCCTTAATTTTGTAATATATCACACTAGGAGAATATATTTTTGGGTTTCATCACTAGTGGATCTTAGCTTCGTGTATTTTATATGTTAAATCTTATGATATTCTTTTTATTTTTTTACATGGGATCATATTATCTCACCTCATACCTAATGTAAAATATATCCAATAGGAAATATATCTTATTTTATGTTCTTAGCATCACATTAACTTCATCTTCAATCATATATGAAAAAACAACGATTTTTCCATTCGTTTTGTTCCTTGTTTTCCTCAAAGATGGTCATTATGGGAAACTAGATTTTGGTTCATGATACATCCTTAGTTAATGTTATTTTTCATTATCCAATACATTAAACTTATTTTACATTTTTATGGACCATTTATAGGATAAGAAATCTAATTTTAAATCTTAGTAGTGTATTGTCATTGTATGTCATATTTACCCTTCCATAAATTCCTTTAATTACAATACCTATTCATGCTACCATATTCTGGACAAATGAAATATATTTCATAATTTTAATAAATTATTTTTCTTCTTCTTGAACAAGATGAAGGTATTTCTAGTGTTCTTATAACTTTATTGGGATTAGAGACTTCAAATCATCAACCCACGATGTGACCAAATCATTCACAATAAAATCAATTTGGTGGCTTATTCATTTGTGGGAATACATTTCCATATTTTTAATGTAGAAAAACAATACTTCAATATTTCAAATCAAAATCACTTTTTTTACAAGATTAGTTGGATTTTAGAAGGGTATTCATATTCTAGGTAGAGGTGTTTATCCTCACCTTGAGGTCTCAAATCCTTTGATATTTTCCTTGAAAATATGAATAATATTTTTCATCAATGAGATGATATCTCTCAAAGAGCATTTCAGTACACATTTTTTTTTCTTATTAAAAAATTAAAATAATTAATTCCTTCTTTATAGAAATTACTTTTATAACATCATCAAAAATCACTTTGTGTGTGTCACTTTATTATTTCATCTTCATTAAAATTTTATAAATATTGAAATTAAATGACAATTATTCATTCTTAAACATAATATTTTCCAATGATAGTTCATAAATTATAGAGTAGAATGACTTATTAATGATTCTCCACTTATATTTAGAGTCATTACATAATAATTACTTTGAATTGAAACATGATATTGTATCCATTTTATCAAAATAATCACATATTCTTTTTGGATCAATGAGAGATTATAAAATTTAATTTGATTTCTCTACCTATGTATTGGAATTATAAATAACATTAGGTATTGAGTTTTACCTTATATAGGGAACTCATTTTCATGGATGACATCATATTTTTCTTAATCTTTTGTTTCTTTTTAAATATCTACCTTCTCATTTGGACATTATTCATTAAAAAAATTTTCTAGTTTCACAAACTAGTATTTGGGGAACATTAAATGATTTAGATTTCAATGAAATTATTCCTTAAGTGCCCCGTTTAAATACACTTTGACTAAATAATAAATTTTAATAGGTTACCTCCAATTGGGATATGTCAAAAGAAAAATTCATTAGTGATGTAACATTATCTAAAATACACTATGAATCATACTAGTTATGCATGTTCAAGCACGGTCACTATTCTACTCAGGCTCATTGCATTATAATATTGTGGGATATCACACTAGCTCTAAAGGGTCACTCTATCGAACCATCCTTCATTGGATTACTTCTGGATGAATTATCACATTATTCTCCTTACATTTTTCACTACTATAGAGAGGATTCAAACAATGTTTATGGACACGTAAGTCCTTTCTATATCATGACTAACTTGGTATACACCTTAACTTTAGTTAGAAGAATTATTTGAGACCATTCTTCTACTACTTTATAGTATACTAAAAATAATTGATGTATCTGTTTCTCTATTTCTTAATATTTATATATAAAAACTCATTTAAAATCTATTAATACTAATGTAATACACTCCATAAAAAAATTATTAAACAGAAACCAATTCCATCTCCACCAATAATTATCTTATATCAAGGAACAAAAACATTTTCTTCTATAAGAATCAAAAAGTAAATGAGTCACAATTATTTTTCATTCAGGAAAAGGACTGGAACTCTTATCTTTTTATAATGCATTACTAGAGTGGATGAACTCTTTTTAATGTAGAAATTATTCCTTTTCACTTTGACATAGTGTAAAAAATACACATCATCTGTAATATAATATTTCAATATAATGTTCTCTCTACCTCTCTCATTTTTATACAAATATGTATGGTGGCGTAGACACTCTCATACATCTTATGAGAGATGTTTCATGTGATATAGAACATATCCTCTTATACAATTATTATCACATGTGTTGTAACTGCAATTTTTATGAGTCGTAAATGACTCTAAAAATTTGGGTGTGTCATGTGATGGATATTATAATAACAATATGGGAGGGATACAAACAGGTTATACTATATACATACGTATATACTTTATTTACTTATCTATGTATATAGAAAAATAAAAGTTTACCAAGGATCATCAAAACCTCAATATTATGCAGTTGGCCCTTAATTAATCCACAACTACATAGATTATGTATTTTATGAAATATTTTAATCCACTGAAATTTCCTCCCATAATCAGGGATGGGTACTATGATGTAACCAATACATACATGGTTTAGAAACATCCATGTACACAGAAAAAATTTAATTATATAAAATTTCTTATCTATGGTGTGGAAACCACTAAAATTACAGAAAAATTGTGAATTAAGGATAATAATTGACCGGATCGCAGTCTTCAAGACAATTTTAAAATGTAGGGATTTAATTTAATAGATTACGGGGAACTTATAAGACACATTAACTAACTCATCAATCCAATAAGCCTACTCTATCATTAAACGGTCTCCATGCTCCATCATCACAATCTTTTGAGCCTTATCCAAACTTTTAAGTATAGGGAAAAAAATACTGATTAAATTCCATTTGAATGGTATTCCATGTGTGTTTCTTATGTAGAATCTCTACCATCATGCATTCAAATAACATCCTTCCATTTGTTTCCAATATATAAGTTGTGAATCCCACTATTGTGGTTTCTGGGATGTCCATAAACTAAATGATAAGATTGATTAATTTCAACACCTCCTTTGGATCATTAGTTCCCTTATCACAATTGAAAACCTATAAACGTTTTTAGTAAAATCCTAATCTTGATCCACTATTTATTTTTAGTATCAACTACCCTCATATCCTAAGGATTTGATCATATATATCACTAACTCTTCCGAATTTTCATCCAGTTGACATCTCACATAAGGTATGTGATATACCTCTCTCTATACACCTATATGAGTCCCTCCTTGGAGTAATTTTATATAAAAAACAAGAAGTAATATTCTTTAATACATAATCGATTTTCAAACACCATTAATTATACCAAAATAATCAATTTTAATAGGTGTCAACAAAAATCATTATCATCAACAAAAATCTAAATTCAATAGGGGTGAAAACATCAAAATATTAAACACTTTCCAACTTTGAATGGTTTTACCACAATGTCAGGAAAACCATCCACCATCTATGAATGTTCCAAGAAAATGTGACAGAATTGGTTGAATGGTCTCCACATGGTTACAATTAACAATTCCCCTAAATCTTGCACCTCTGATTTTCCATCCCATTTTACATTGAAACTCAAAATAACTCACTTTGTGAACTCATAACTCATAGTAAATTGATATATATGACCAAAATCCCAAATAAAAAACCCATAACCAGGTTAAAATAACATATACAATCACATAACATCATTGGTAACTTGGGATTGATCATATAGAACAGGTACCTTGGAACTCCTCTGCTCTTACCTCCCATGAATCAACAGCCCTTGATCCATTCTACCAATAACTCTCAAATTATAAATGTCCACGATAGAATTTTAATGAAAATTAGACCAATTCAACATGACCCAATAAAAAATCCATCAATCCAAACGTCCCAAATCATATTATTGATCACCACGAGATAGAGACAATCACCAGGGCCACACAAAAAAATTGTATTGGTTTCTCCCTCCACAACTAGGAAAGAAAATTCTATAAATTGGATAGCCACCAATAGTGATTAAAAAAGATAAATAGGACTAAGAATAAATCTATGGTAAATGAAGTAATGATTAATATCATATATTATAAGAACAATTTCATCATCATATAGAAAATTTCATAAAATAAACATATAGAAGATATCTACATTCAAATCACAAAACATAAAATAGGGATCAAGACCAAAATGGTCTATAACTGAAATACCAACTACATAAAATTCCAAAATTTATCTATAAAATATAAAAATTCTGAGACCACATCTTCTCCAATATAATATCATTGAATGGAAATAATAATGAAGGCCTTCCCTAATGAATATTTCCCTTTCATTTACCCATCTCATAGAAAACAAACTATTCATATGACCAAATGAATACGTAGTTTGTGAGGAATAAATCCAAATTTGACAACACCATCAATATACATATTAGGATTATATGAATGTGAACCAATAAATCCAATTTGAAACTCATTTTAAAAACAAGGTTTAAATTTAATATAGTTTCACATAAAAAAATTTCATTCTTAAGTAAGTTTGGTTATTCTCCAAACAATCCTTCATTTAAATAATGAATATACCATGGATCAAGTAGCTATATAAAACACTTGGAATGAAAATCTCAACACACCCACATAAGGAATAATAGTGAGAATAAACATAAACATCATCATATAACCAATAACAGAAAATATGAATAACATAAGGTCTCATAACCAAACATGGAACTAATATAATGAATAGATGAATATAAATAAAAGTTGATATAACATCATCATACATGGGATCGATCCATAATAGTCTAGTGTAGATTAGGCCAAAAACCAGTTTTGTTTTGATCTATGAACATTTTACAAGTTGGAATCTATCTCAATTTTCCTTGTGACTAATGTTAAAAGAGCTCTATTGGTCCCCTTATCAACATTGTTGAATCTCACAATGTCTTCCTACAAAAGGATATATTAGTCCCTTGAATTATATTTCAGAATCTCCCTAAATATTAAACCTAAAGTCTCATTTATTCTCATGGACACTCTCATCAACTAAATCTTCCACACAGTCACACCCAATATCACCAACATTCTAAAAATTTGTAAAAATATCAAAAAACAAAAAAGATTCATTCCAAAAATAAATTTAAACTATAAATTTTTAATCCAACATTACCTTTTGTATAGAACACCTTCATTATGGTAAAAAAATTATAAAACCTCTTTATAAATCTATTTAAAATCACAAAACATATTTTATCTAATTCATCAATCAATTAGAGTGCATTCGATCAAAGTCCATTTGAATAAATAATTTAAATCATCAAACTTTCATTAAAAACCATGATTCACGTAAAACATGGGTAAAATAATAATCATAAATCAATTCAATAGAAATTTGATATATAGAAAATGTGACAAGTGATTAATGTTTAGAAATAGAGAAGACACATAAATAGAGACACCAATCTCAAAATTAGTTTTAACCATGTTATCTTCAATGAAACCCATTAGATTTACGAAGGATAAGTCCTCACCTGAATAAACCATAAAAATTAAAATCTAAACTGCATTAACAAAAATATAAGTTGAAAACTCAACATCTAGTTCTTTAAAATTTCATGTAAATGAAGAAACATGTAAATAATATGGGGAAAGATGAATAAATCATTAAAAATAGGCATACTATAAGACAGACCGGTAAAGATCCATGAAGAATTCTCTAATAAGGAAGTGGATGATTCTCCCAAGAATGGAGAATAATTTTCTCATGAAATGGTACACAAAGATGTTGAGAAACATAAAATTCCATAAGGGAGTAATGGTCATTTTTAAATTTTTTGACATGGATAGCCTGCATGATTTGGATGCATGATTAAAGAAATTAGGCTCTAACAATGCAGGTGATATTGCCTCACATAAAAAAAGGTTATACAGTTCCTATTGATCCTATAATGGTATGAAAATATGTTATCATACTATAAAAAATATTATTATCCCATGAACATCACCCTCACACGGTTAGCTGCATGGTTAGAAAACAATGCAAAAATCATGTTTTTCGTGAAAATCAAATTTATGACCCATGATAAAATGAAACCTGGAGAATGAATAAGAAATTAAATAAATTCTCAAATAATACATACCAATGATCAAGAGGGTGTTATACTACATGAATAAGATGCAGGGGGAAGAAAATGTGTGATTTACTTTAAGAATTAAGGATTTTTTTTATATGTGCTATGTTTGCAAAAAATACAATGATTGTCAAAAGGGTTGAAGAGTCATATCAATGTGATAGATAAAAATAATGTCCCAACTAATAAACCTACTACACAAAAATTCTTAAAATTAAATTAGTTTCTATATTACATAAATACATTCTTTATCCTCTTATATAATGAATACATTAGGCCCTAGAAACCTTATAAAATATGTTAGCAATGATGAATGTATGTTATTGTAACCACTAAGGTGCATCAAAATAATTAAATGATGAAAGATAAACTTGTTATCAACTATATATCTATGAATACCTTATCTCATTATAGTTATTTTCATTATTTCATATCATAATAGTTTACTATGTGTGTTGAATAATTACCTCAACATTTGGATACTGAACTATCCGTAGAAACACATAGAGACCAATAATACAAGACAACACTTTAATAGTGAAAAATCTATATATTTTTAGTGCTAAAAAATGATGACTACCAGAGCATAATTAAAATTTACAGTCTTTTATTTGTTATAGAAAAGTGTTGATAAAGGTTATGTTTATTAGCTCTACTAAATTGGTTGATAAAGGTAACCTTATCTACACTTATGAACCCACTGATAATTGGGGGCATACTACAGTGTGTCATAACACCACTCAGTAGAACTCAAAATAGAACTAATTTATTATGTTGTAACAGTACATTGTAGCACCATAAATCCTAAAAATTGGGTTCAAATAAAAAAATTAAATGAAATAAAATTTACAATAGAAATAAAATAAAAAATATTATATTATAGACATTTACGTTTTTCTTATATAATTACAAGAATGAGTAAAAATTATAATATACATTCAAAAACGACACTGATCTTTTTTTATTTATCCCTTGACCCCACCTCAGGCCATTACTAAAAAACCTCCTATGCTCGAGCAAAAAAACAAACCTATATAAGAAAATAATTATTATTTTAGTAATAATATATATAAATTAATTAAATAGAAAGTGTTAATTTTAAAATAAACATTGATTAATACCAAGAACATTTTTTATCAAATTGTTTTATAGATGATTCTTGTACGTCACACCGTTTCATGTTCATCTTTATGAATTATCTCTATGAAAAATAAATAAATAAGTCAAATACAAAAATGATAAAGAAATTAATTAAGTGATAGAATATAGAATGTTGAGAAAACAATCAAGGATTAGTTTGTAGTAACCCAACTTTCAATAAAAGAATATTGATTAATAAATGTGTTATAGGATAAATAAATTTTATTATGAAATACTTTAAACAAACAAGGTCGTTTCATTTGTGAAAAAGGAAATTTTGTTACATTAATTTATATTATTTTTGAAATGATATTTTTGAAATACATGACGTGATACAAATTAGTTATACATTTATGAAATATAGTAACATAGAATGATATTTTCTAATATGTTGTTTAAAAAATAAAAATAATTAAATCTTATATTATTATAATGTTTTTAATTAAAATTATAATTTTATAATATAAAAATTTTAATATTGAATATGTACATGGCATTATTATTTTCATTTATTATGTGTCAAATATTTCAAGTAACATTATTTTGCAACAAAGGTGTTGTTAATGCTCAAATATTAATATATGATTATATCTGAAATTTGAAAAACAATAAAATTAATCTTGTATTATTTAAAAAAATGATATATATATATATATATTTATAAATATTAGTTTTAAATTGTAAACATTTAGTCGAATAACATTGTTTAAAATTAATTATATTATGAATTTTTCTTTATAAAAATATAATATAAGACAACTATTTAAATAGAGTATAGAAATTATATGTTTATCAATTCTATTAAATTATATTATATTTGTTTATAAATTTTTAAATATTTGTGATAATTTTAATTCATTAAATAAATATAATGTATTTTTTTATATATAATTTGATATATATATATATATATAAATAGTTTAAATTATAAAATCTTTTAAATGTTTTAATCATATTTCATTTATAAAAGTAATAATAAATGATATATAGAATAAAAACGATAGAATAAAAAAATGAAAATGGAATAAAAAAAGAGGAGAGTCACGCATAGGGATCACAACCTAGGTTTACAGATCATGCGGTGTTGAGAAAGAAGCGATCAGGCTAGGGGAGAACTCGAGCAATTATTTGTCATTACAAGAAGGTTTGTTTGGGAGTCTGAGCCGAGGTATATATTATCTCAAGGATCTGTAGTGGTGTTTTGGATGGAGTCGAGGTTGGTTTTGTGGTTATCACAGTCGTCGAGGAGTCTGGTGCGAGGAATCCAACTATAGTAGAGGAAGGCCAAGTACAGGTGACGTCAAATAAGTTGTCAAAAATAGGGTTTATTTTTGGGTTTCCAAAAGTAGTACGAGGTAGGTTATTGTTTTACACTTAGTTATTGGTCTAAATTGGTTGTCAATCCAATTATATATTTGTCATTTCATCATTGTTTTTCATTATGTTTTTCTTTACGAACAACAATGGTTTTATTTTGGCACACTAAAAGAGAGTTTATTGAATTCAATTCCCTATTATTTTAATTTTAAATTGATCTTATTAGAATGTTTTTCCCTAGTTTTAATTTTTTCTTTGGCTATTTGTATCATGTTAATTAGAATTCCATGGATGATTTTGTGCCACCATATGTGTAGAGGTGGCTATAAAATCCAACATTTTTGTCTAAAATACTACTTCCAAACTCTGGGTTTAGACCGAGTCTCTTTTACACCATCTTTCTCATTTTATAATTTGAATTAAAGCTCTTGGATGTAGTTTGTAGGATTATGGAGTACATTAATAGGTAATGGGAACTATATTTATGTGTTGATTTGATTGGATGTTTTTTAAAAATTAATTACATAAAACTTTACTTTCTTCATTTCTAACAATGTTTTTCAGAATTTTTAAAAGGAATATTTTATTTTATGTTCATAAGTAGTTATTAAAATTATTTCCAGATTGATCCATAATTCATTAACATGTTAATAAATTTATTTATGGAAAATTAATGGTTTTATCCTCGATTCTATTGTGTTTACAAAATTTAGGACAATAAGCAAGGGACTATTCTTATTTTGGAAATAATAATGGATTTTATTTTCTATAAGCATTGCTTTGTTAGTTATTTTAAAACAACAATCATGTTTTCAGTTTAAATTTTATGTAGTCAACTTTATATTAAAGTAATTTTTAATAAAGTATTGTGTGTGGCTGTATTTATGTTTCCTTCAGTTCTTGTTGATGTTTATTTATTTTTATTGTGTATGAATAACTTGCTTTCAAATTTTAGTGTGTGTTGGGACTTCTGTGTGTTTTTGGTTGTTTCTAGCATTCATATGTACTTTTGTACATTTGGTGTATGCATAATATGGTCATAACAAAGGGTTTATTTAAAATTTTTAATGTTTTGGTTTATATAATATTACTATGGGAAAAATTTATTTTCAATTTATAAGGATTTATACACATATATATATAACCACTGTATATACATGTATGTCATCATTTATAACTATCTTATCTCTTGGTTTGTATTATCTTTAAAACTAATAATGTAATAGTGAATAAATTTACTGTTATTTTGAAAATATAATATCAATATTCAAGTTTTCTAGATATTTATTTTTAAGAGAGAGTTATAAATTTTTGTGAAGTTTTTACAAAAATATTATATTATTTATCTTAAGGAATTGATCTAGTAAAATCATGTTTTGGTACATGATGGTGTAATAAATTGTCAATATACTTATGGAAATAAATATATTTATATTAAACTATGTTTTATTTCTTCTTAAATACAGGAATATTTTTGTATGAAGGTTTTATCATAGAATGAATTCATTCATCTTTAATGTTATGTAATAATTTTTGTGTATATACATGCGGATGTAAATAATTTATTCGGACACATATCATATATGTATATAATTTCTATGGACAATTATTATTTTTTATTTAAGTAAAAAAATTATAATAAAAAATACTTTATGATTATTAATATTAATGAGAATAGGTTTTTCATAAAATAAAAAAATGGTATTATTCTTTTCTAGTTTATAATTTTATCTCCTTGTTTCTAAAATATGTGCATATAAGTCATCCCAATTTATTAACATTATGTGTTTCACATCTGTATAAAATCATGGCCATGTTATTAGTCATAATGACATACCTTGACTTCATAATCATGATTTCAAATTAAATTTTATGGTTTCCTTATGATATGAATATATTAATAATTGAAATTATTTAATTAAGATGTTTTTTATAAATTTTATACGCATAAGCATTGTATTAATTCTACATTTATTGAAACAACATTAAAAATTTATGTGAATGGAAGAAGTATTTAAGTCCATCATTGACAATTTATCTTTCATATAATTATACAATATGCATATATCAAGAGATTTAGTTGTGAAATTGTAATTAGTGGGATTCCATGAATGTTTATAATTAAACATTTTTAAATTAATATAGGTGAATGGGCGATTAATGTTTATATATATATCCTCAAATACATTTATATCATTATGAAAATTTTTATTTTTAAGGGTATCAAGACATTTTATACCTCATTCTAAATATAGATATTTTAATTTATCAATCTTTTAATTAATTATGAGTTCATTATAGGAATTAGATTATTATAAACTCCATGTCATATAAATGTATATATATATATTAATATATAGAAAAAATTATTTTCTTTTAGTTTAAAAATTAATCTCATGGTATATATATACACACTCACACAAAGATATAATGTTTAATGACTTGTTATAATAATTAAGGCGCATAAAATGTTGTCATGTTATTTTAAACATAAGGATGATGCATCATCAAACAATCATGCTCATGTGTCAATAGTAACATCGAGAAATAATTCATTCCTAATAAATGCATGGATTCAAATAAACTATCCTAGATTATCAAGAACATAGATTTTTTAAAAATTTTATATTTAAATTTTTTTGAGAGAAATATTTTTATTTATTGAAAAATATTATTTTTAGAAGAAAAAAATATATATTCCTTTTTGATTAAATGTTCATTTATTTCATTACTCATTTTTTTGGTAGATTAAAAATAATGAAAATTATTTTATTTATGAGATTAATATTTTTATAATATTTTATGGATTAAGAATTAAACATTTCATAGTGGTATGGGACACTTCAGATTGTTTATAGAATATGCATCTCAATAATATATCAACGAATTTATTTTCATATATGATTAAGATTTAAATAAATCAGAGTGGCATGGGACACGTTGATTCAATAACAAATTTTTATTAGACATATGAGAAATTCATTATACCTATTATGTGATGGGTGAGGCCCGCTATATCCTATTGGGGAATTAGTATGTCTCATGAGAAAAAATAGCATCTTAGAACCAGGCCTTTTCATAATGATTATGTGGTCTAAAATTATGAATTCACCCATGAATTTGACTTACTATGGGATGTGTGAGGCCCGATATAGCCTCTCAATGCATCAGTAGGTCTCTTGAGCCAAACTAGGTCCTTGCACATGGCCATGAATAAATGATTATGTATGGTCTTGGCATAAGGACATGACATAATGTTTATGATGTCCCACATTAAGCATTCTCTTAGTGTGAATATAGTAAGTGAATGGCAATGTGATTATTCAACATGAATAATATCCTTGGTTAATGATCATTCTCATATGAACCTGTATTAATCAGATTTATATTTTCAAATGTAAATGATATAATGTTTTAAATTTAAGTATATTTTATATGTAAAATCCTTTATTAAGAAGGATTAATAATTTTATCCAAAAAAAGGTCATGAACTCACCCATAATTTCATGGTGTGCATTCATGCGATAAAATGAATAATTAATATCTTTTTTGGTGTAAATTATAAACAAGTAATATGTCATGTGAAATGTTATCTTCTTGATTTAAAGCATTGTATTTTAAAGAATGGTTTGGAAAGAAAATTTCCTTCATAATGGTTATTTAAAACCAGGTACTATACATTCCAAATGCTCACCCTATGTTTAAAATTAATTTTCACACATCACATTGATGTCCAAAGTTGAACACCATCGTTTTTATGCACGTTGAATCATAGTTTGGATATTTTTTGTTTAATTTTATTGCAACTCTGATAAATTATATATCTTTATCAAACTATCTGGAACATATACCTATAAAATGTCTTCTATTATGTAATGTAAATAGATGGTTCATTATAATTGGTATCTAAGGAACGATCAAGAAAAAATTAGAGATTAGTTATTGTCGAGTCTAGAAGATCAGTTGTCCTTGTGTTTCATAATTTTGAAGACGAAAATTTAGAATTCTTTTTATTATGATGAAAAAATTGTGAGGATGTAATTATTTTTAATGGGGGATAATATAACACCCTGAGTCTCAATAAAACAATTTTAATTAATAAATGAGATATAAGTTAAATAAATATTATTTTTAAATATTTTAATAAAACAATGTGGTTTCATTTAAACAAAATGAAAATTTCTTACCTTAATTTTTATTATTTTCAAAATGGAAATTTTGAAATGCATGACAACATATAAATTAGTTATACATTTATGAAATATAGTTACAAAAAAAGATAATTTATAATATAGTATTTTAAAAAGTATAAATAATTAAAGGCAATATTAATACAATTTTTTTAATAAAATTATAATTTTACACTATAAACATTTTAATATTGAATAATTGAATGCCATTATTATTTTAAAGTATTATGTGTCAAATATTTCAATTAACATTATTTTCTAAAAAAATGCACTGTAAATGTACTCATTTTAATATATGTTTAAATATAATATATGAATAATTATAAAATTAATCTGGTTTTATTTTTGAAACTATGATACATATATCTCTAATTATAGTTGTTAGTTTAAAAATAAAAACATTTAATTGAATAATGATATTTTTTTTTTTAATATTATAAATTTTTCGTAATAAAATTATAATATAATATAACATTTTTAATAGAGTATTGAAAATATACATTTCGGAATTTTATAAAATTAGATTATATTTTTTAATAAAATTTTGAAAATTTATGATAATTATAATTCCATAAAAGATATATTTAATTTCAATTTACGAAATAAATATGATATATATATATATATATATATTTATCATTAGTTTAAATAATTATTTATTTTTAATGTTTTAATCAAATATCATTATAAAATTAATAATATAAGATATATATAGAGAAACGATATAATAAAAAAAAATGAAAACAACGTAAAAAATTGGAGAGTCGTGCATAGATTTAAAATCTCGGGTTTGGTGATCATGAAATGATGAGGAAGAATCGATTGGGCTAGGGGATTACTCTAGAAATTATAGGTCATGACCTATGTGTTTTTTCGGGAGTCCAAGTCAAGGTTGAGGTCTTCGTAAGGATTTAGAGTTGAATTATGGATGGAGTCAATTCCAGTTCAGCAGTTATCGATGCCGTTGAGGATTCCAGTGCATTGCATCTGACCATAGATGAAGAAGACCGAGCCCAATCAACATCGACTAATTTTTTGCAAATAGTGTTTTGTTTCGGGTTTCTTGAACAATTTCCAGGTTGATTCTTATTTTATTTTTTGTGTATTTGTACTAATTGGTTGTCAATCTAATGACCTATTGGTTGTTGATCATTTTTCATTCTCCTGTTGGTTTTAGAAATAGAAATGGTTACTTTTTGGTCCACTAATTGATATTTTATCGACTCAAATTCCATGTTTCTATATTTTTAAATTGTTCTTATATTGAAATTTTGATTTAGTTGGAATTTATTATTTGGTTTTTTGTATCATGTTAATTAGCTTGGCCTGAAATATTGTTTCACCACTATATGCATAATGCTATATATAAAATCCATCTTTTTTTGTCTAGAATACCAGTTCTAAACTATGGGTTTAAGCTAAGTCTCTTTTACACATATATTCTCATTTCTTAATTCTAATTCAAGCTCCAAGCATTATTTTGTAGGCTTTTAGAGTTTATTTACAGATAAGGGGAAGTATTATTATGTGTTAATTTCTTTGTATGATTTTCAAAAATGTATTATATAAAAATTTATGTGGTTTATTTTTGACAATGTTTCTCCAAATTGTAGTTGGGGATAATTTATTTTATGTTCATAAGAGGTTGTTAAATTTATTTCCGAATTGAACCTTAATTTTGTAACATGTTAATAAATTTATTTCATGAAAATGAACTGTAGTATTATTGATTTTAATGCGTTTAAATAATTTATTTCAATCAATAATGTTTTATGTTTATGTTGGAAAGTATAATTGATTATATTTTCTATAAACACTGAATTGTAATTTATTTAAAATAAATCATGTTTTCAGTTTAAATTGTATGTTGTCGAATTTATATTAAATTAATGTTTATCGAAGTATTGTGTATGGGTTTATTTATGTTACTTGGTGTTCTTGTCGCATTATATTAATTATTATTGTGTATGCATAAATGTTTTTTATATTTTAGTCGGTGTTGGTTCTTGTGTCTGTTTTGGGAGAGTTACTATCATTCATAAGTGCTTTTGTTCATTTGGTGCATGTATAATCCTATCATAAGAAAGGGTGTATTTAATTTTTTTATTATTTTTTGTATAAAATTATAATGGGTTTAAATGATTTTCAATTTTTAAGGATTTATAAGTATATATAAAAACTATTTATACTTATGTGTCATCATTTATAACTATATTATCTCTTACATTATTTTATTTTTAAAAATAATAATGTAAGAGTGAATAAAGTTTCTGTTATTTGGAAAATCGTATTCCAATTATCAGGTTGACTAGTTATTTATTTTTAAGAGATAGTTCATGCATTTTTATCAAGATGTTTCAAATAAATTATACAATTTATTCTAATGAATTCATCTAGTAAAATATTGTTTTGGTTCAAGATATTTTAATAAATTATCTATGGACTTATTGAAATAACTATATTTCTATCAAGACTATGTTTTATTTTTTCTTAAATATAGAAATATTTATGTGTCAATGTATCATCATTGAATGGATTCATTCATCTTTAATGTTACATAATAATTTTTGCATACATACATGTGTATGTAAATTATTTATTCAGACACATATCATATATATATATATATAATTTTTTTCGAAAAATAATATGTGTTTATTTATGTACACAAGTCATTATAACCAAATAATTTATGATTATTTATATTAATATGAATAATTTTTCCATAAAATGAAATCATGGAATAATTCTTGTTACATTTATAATTATATCACCATGTTTCTAAAAAAATATGTATACATGTCATCACATTTTATTAACATTAAGGTTGTCACATCTGCATAAATTCATGGCCATGAGACTATGCACAACGAAATAACTTTCAATCATCATCATGAATTCTAATTAAACTTTAGGGTATACTTCTATGATGAATGGACTCATAATTGAAATGATTTAATTAAGATTTTTATTTATATATTTTACAAGCATAAGCCTTGTATTAATTTTACATTTATCAAAACACCCCTCAAAATTGATGTGTATGGAAGATGTATTTATGTTCATGGTTGAAAATTGATTATTAATGTAATTAAAAAATGTTCATGTATCAAGATATTTGGTTATGAAATTGTAATAAGTTAGTTTCCATGAATGTTTATACTTACACATTTATAATTAAATATAAGTTATTATGAGTTTAATGTTTGTTTATTTATATATACTCAAATTCATTTATGTCCTTATTAAAATATTTATATTTAAGGGCACCAATAAATGTTTTATATCTTAATTAATATGGATATTTTTATTTATTATTGTTTTCATTAAATATTAGTTCATTATACGAATAATAGTGTTATAAATACTGTGTCATATATATATATATATTATCATATGGGAAACCTTTGGTTTTTTATATTAATAATTAAACTCATGGTATATATATATGTATGTATGTATATATATAAAGGATATAATGTTTATTTACTTGTTATAATAATTAACGTGCATAACATTTTGTCGTGTTATTTTCAACATAAGGACTATGCATCTGCGTACAACCATGGTCATGCATCAAGCATAACATCAACACATCGTTCCTTCATAATAAAATCATTGTTTGAAATAAATTGTACAAGATTATCAATAACATGTATTTCTTCAAGAATTAAAATTTTATGTTTATAATTTCATGTGCCTAAAAAATTAATTTTTTCTAAAATATTATTTCGAGATGAAAAAACTATTTATGAATTTATTATTAGTTGTGAATTTATTTCATTACTAATTTTTTAATGGATTAAAAATAAAGAGAATTATTTCATGTATGAGATTAATCTTTTTAGAATATTATATGGATTAACAATTAATCTTTTAAAAGTGACATGGGACACATTGAATTGTTTAAAGAATTTTTATGTCAGTAATTTATCAATGAGTTTATTTTTATATATGATTATGATTTAAATAAATCAATGTGGTATGGGACACTTCAATTTATTGAAATATTTTTATTACATATATAAGGAATGCATTGGACTTATTATTTGATAGGTAAGGCCCGTTATCACCTCTCGGCACATCAGTAGATCCCATGAGAAAAAAACAACATCTTACCATGAGGCCTTCACATAATGATTATTTGGTCATATGTTATGAATTCACACATGAATTATACCTATTATGTGATGGTTGAGGCCTGGTATATCCTTTCGATGCATCGTCAAGTCCCATGAGACAAAATAGGTCCTGACACGAGGCCTTGAAAAATGATTATGTATGGTCTTGGAACTTGGTGTTGATAGAATGATTATGATGTCCTATATTATGCATTCCCTCAATATGAATCTAGTTTTCGAATGTTAGTGTGATTATTAGACTAGAAGAATATCCATGATTAATGACCATTCTATTATAAAAATCTATTAAACAACTTTATATTTTTAATATTCATGGTATAATGTTTTATATTGGAGTATATTATTATATGGAAAACCATTTAATAAGAAGGATTATGAATCTATTCCATGAACAATGGACAGGAACTCATCCATCATTTTATGGCTTGCATTCATGTGACAAAATAAAAAATAGATGTTATTTTTGGTGTATGTTCTAAACATGTAATATGTCATGTGAAATGTTCACTTGTTGATTTAATGAATTATATTTTAAATAATGTTTTAAAGAAAAAGTTATTTCTTAATGGTTTTCTTATAAAACCCATTACTAGGCATTTCTAATGCTCACCCATTGTTTAAAATTATTTTTCATTTGTCACTATGACATCTAGTGTTAGACAGCATCATTTTTACTGACAAGGAAGAAATTTTTTTATTATTTTGTTTAATTTTATTGCAACTATGATAAATAGTAATTTTGGGCCTATCTCTATAGAAACTGGACTAGTAAAAAGTCATATGTTGTGTAATGTTTAAGGATGGGTTGTAATATGGTTTCTCGATTTTGGAGATGTAATGCATGTTCTATTCTAAAATTACACTTATATTCTAAAAACCATAATTGAAGTCATAATGATCACATCCTATGTTGGATTGATGCGAGGATAATTCCTACACGCCCGAAATTACTTCTGGATCATTTTAATAATTAATCAAACCAATATGAATGATTTTTCTCAATTTTGAATACATAACTTGTATTTTTTACTAAGATATAATTAAAAATTAAAAATATGAACTATTAGTCATACCGGTCACATAGTGTTTCAGTTTGATTTGAGACTGATTTATACACATCTAAAATGAATTATGAGTCATTTTCTTAAATTATCATGATAACATGAGAATGGTTTTTCAATTTTCAGTGAGTCACACATTTTGAAATAATAATGTAAACTTTAAAATGATAACCAACACTTATAAGGAACATATTTTATCATATTTAAGTGTGGATAATTACTAAACATAAAAAACGACTTATGTAATATTTTACTAAATTATTAATAAAATAGGAATGTTTTTTCTTGGTATTGATTATGTTATTTGAATTTTTCACAATAATTAATGTTAATTTTTAATAAAAATATGAACATGGAGTCATACCGGTTACACCATTCATCATATTAAGGTTATGATTATTCCTACATGTGTCAAATAACTTATGGACAATTTAACAAAAGTATAAAAACAATCATTATGGGTTTTTGGTTTTGACTATTCCACTTTAGGTTTTTACTAGAATAAAATTTTAGAATAGAAACATAAATATTGGGTCATATCAGTCACATAATCTATATTTTTAATGTGAGACTGATTCTTTCATCACAAAAAGTAATTATGAATCATTTTCCAAAATTATCAAAAAAATTTGATTTCATTTTAATTTTTTTTAGTAAGGGACACATTATGAATTAAAATGTAAATTTTAAATAGATAACAGAATATTTCTATCTTATTGGGATCATAATAAATATATTTTGTGTGAATATGATTCATATACATTAAAAATTAAGTATGGATAATTTTAATAAATTATCAAAATAATTAAAATGAAAATTCTCAGTTCTTGAGTATGTCATATGTCTTTTAAAAAAGTAGTTTTAATTTTAAATAAAAATAAGCTCTTGGAGTATTACTAGTCACACCATGAATTTAATTTTGGGAAATCTAATTCTTTCAAAATACAAATAACATATTGATCAATTTCATAAAGTATAAAAATAACATGAATGTTTATTATTTGTTTTTTGTATGTTATTAGTTTTTTTTACAATGAATGTCAATTTAGACTAGAAACATCCACTTTGAGTCGTATTAGTCAAATATTGAGTTGATTTGACATGAAAATTACTCATACACATCATAAATGACATATTAATAATTTTAAAAAAATTTAAAAACAATCTAATAATTTTTTCTTGATTTTGAGTTTGTGGAACTTTTTGTATTAAAATATATATTTTAAAAAAATAGCAGACAATTTGAGTTCTACCGGGCACATAATGTTTCATGATGAGGTGTGTTATATTCCAACACAAAAAAATTGGCATATATGAAATTTTATAAAATGTTAACATCAATCAAAATGAATTTTCAGTGTTTTGAGTTTGTTAGTTGGATTTTTTTACTAAAATTAATGATAATTAAAAAAAGAAACACATTGAGTCATAATAGTCACCTCATGAAACAGATTAAGGTGAGGATAATCCCTACACATCCCAAATTAGTTATGGAAAATTTTACAATAGTATCAAAACAATCGTAGTCCATTATATTTGTTTCGGTTATTTGATTTAAGGTTTCCACTAAAATGTAATTTTAAATTGGAAACACACAGTTTGAGTCACGCCAGTCACATCATGTTTTAGTTTTCTATAACACTAATTCATACATGTTAAAAATGACATATAAATCATTTTAATACATTATCACGATAATCCATCTTTTTTCAAGTTATCAATGAGTAATGTTTTTTGAAATAATACATAAATTTATATTGATATCTGACACATTGAGTCATACTAGGAATATTATGTCTTAGATTGAGCTATAGATAATTGATACATGTAAAAATTGACATACGGATCAATTAACATTAGTTTCAAAATAATATAAAGAAATTTTTAGGTTTTGGGCATGTTAGTTTTTTAAAAAAATTAATGTAATTTTTTTAAAAAAAATATACACTTGTAGTCATGCCAGTGAAGCAATGCGTCAGATTGAGGTGTGTATGATTCCTACACATCCCAAAGGACATATGGATCATTTTAAAAAGAATAAAAAAAATATAACGTGTTTACTTAGTTGATAGTATATCACTTTTTTTTGCTAAAATCTCATTTTAAACCAGAAACTTTACTATTGGGTCATACTAGCCACATTGTTCCTAGGTTTGTTATGGGGATGATTCTTATATGTATCAGATGACATATGAGTCATTTTTAAAAATTAGTAAAGAAACTACAATATTGATTGTTAATTTTTTAGTGAGTGACACTTTTTGAAATAAAATTTCAATTTCTAACTAATAAAAATAAATATGATTCATAATAGTCCCATTGTTTATCATATTGAGTTTGAGATGATTCCTAAATGCCAAAAATTTTGTATGGATCATTTTAATAATATATAAAAACAATAAAAATGTATTACTTGGTTTCAAGTATGTCAATTTCATTTTTTACTAAAATTAATGATGTTTTTAAATAAATAGACACTCATCTAGTCATACAGATAACATTGTGCATCATAATGAGGTGAGACTAATCCCTAAAGATACCAAATGACTATTGTAGTGTTGTATTATACTATAAAATCAATCTAAATCTATTTGATTCGTTTTTTTGTACATGACGTGTTTATTTTACTAAAATTTCATTTGAAACATGAAAAATGCAGTTTGATTATTTATAGTCACATCATGTTTCGGTTTGATAGGAGACTAATTCATAATTATCAAAAAATGACATATATATACTTTTACTAAATTATCATAACAATTTAAGCACAATTTCATGGTTTCCAGTATGTGAGTTGTATTTTTTTACTAAAATTGTAGTCAATTTTAAATGATGATTGATTTGGAGTCATCCGGGAGACACCATGAATTAGATTTAGGTGAGTCTAAAACCTGAACAACCCAAATGAAATATGAATTGTTATCCATATGTATCTTGGAAAAAATAAGTAATTCTCTCATTATTATTTATGTGTGGTGTGTTTTGAACTAAAATGTAAATAAAAAAAGAAAAAAATATCATCTAAGTAATACCGAGAACACTTTGTAGCATATTTAGGTGGAGTTTATTGATTATAAAATATGTGTTTTTATTTTATTTATCTGCAAAAAGTAATAAATGTGAGAAAAGTTTCCATTCTAATGAATGAGAAACTTCATGCTCCTTAAAAATTTTCATTTTTCATGCAGCTTTGGGTTTCCACTTCAATGAGAAATGAACATGTTATATATTTTCTAGCATGTTGAATATAGATGAAACAAAAATATAAATTCTTAAAATATTTATTAATAAACTAAATATGCATTAGATAAAAATGATATAAAAATTAACTTATAAATAGTAGATAGACAATAAAATAATTTATTAAATAAGCATTAGAAATTCACCTATTCATAATGGTTGTATAAATTATCAATCCATTTTATAGTTTTAATTATCTTATTTATTGGATTGAAGTCCAATCTCCCTTGATCATGATCAGCTTCGAACAAAACACCCCAACTGAAAGAAAAGTATGGACCTATATAATAAAAAAATTATTATGTGATTGATAATACAAATAAATAATTTAAACATAATTATGAGAAAATGAATTTATTCTATGGAACATCATTTTACTATTAAAACATATATACTTGAAAGAATGTTCAAGAGAATATGTTTTTCAAATATTTTGAAATAACCAACCAACCATGTAATATTTTATATTATTAATTATCACTAATAAAATATAGATATAGGTGAATTTAGTTCAGATTATGTGGAATGAGTTAGTTCAGTTATGAGAATGTGATGTGTGTTTAAACTAAAATGTAAATTATAAACTAAAAACATAAAGTTTTAGTCTTATTTAGAACATTATTTATCTTATTATGGTGTGTCTTATTGATTATGGGATGCTTTATTTCCATTAAACCTTCTACACAATGCTCGAAAATAATGAAATGTTCCATTTGGATGGGAGAGGAATCCTAAAGATGATTGGTACACCCTATCTAAAAGAAACATGTTTTATTTTTTCTAGCTTCTTATAGAGAGTTAATGGAAAAAATATAAATTCGAAAAATACATGTGAAAAAAATGATTATTAGATAAAAATGAAAATGAAATTAACATAAAAATAGTATATAAATGGTTAAAAAATTAACTGAATAAAAAATATGAATTCACATATTCAAACTCATAGTAAAGGATGTAGTCATGCTTTTTGGTGAATTCATTTCCTCATAATCTATATGAAAATTTAAAAATTAAGTATTAAATAATAATCGTGTAAAAATTAGATAAATAAATTAGAAAAAAGATAATAAAATCACTTAAAATGAATTTTTTTCTCATTATATATCATTAAAATATAATATAATTATCCATGATCATTTGAAACTAAAGTAAAAGGATTTCATTAAATCATAAATGAATATAAAAGAAAATATTTTAGATAATTAATCCCAAATATAAGATATATTTAACCACTTTTCAGTAAAATAACATTAATTTAGTAATAAAATCCCATAATAACTTCTATCCTTATATGTTGGTGTAAATCCAACATATTAACATTTTCCTTCTTATTTTTTACAAAAAACTACAATAGAACAATATATATTCCTAAATTATGAATAAATTTTTTTATCCCTTTATTGATTCCTATATAACATTAAAAATTAGTGTAAAAATTTTATAGTTCATTTATTGAACTCAAATAAATATTTACATTTTTGTTTTTTGGAACATAATAAAATATATCATTCCTTATCACCATCATAGAGAGTAAAAAATCCAGGATAAAACATTTAACTTCATTCAAGGATGAAATTTCAGTGTGACCCATTAGGTATTTTCAGAGGACACTAAACTCCATAATTAAGGTTTTACCACTTTTGATAGTATTAAACATCATTACATCCCTTTATGGCATCAAAATGACATTAAAATCTAGCACATCTATTAAGTCTTCCTATATTGTGTCATATGTTAGTATATACTTCTCTAAGTTCAATGTTATGATAAACTATAACATAATACCATCTTCATTGTTCCATCCAAATGGAAATGTCTCTATTCTAAGGTTTTTTATTGATAATGATGAACTATTTTTTATTAATGACCTAGTGAACATGAATCATTTTTTGATAAGGAAAAAGCACAAGAATATTAGTGAAAACAAGTGGATTCATTTTTTGATGTTGAGTCAATGAAAAAATATATACATTGATAATAAGAATAGGTTAAATACCTCTACTTATGTAATGTTTTTGATATTTAATGTTATCTAATGTGGTGATGATTTAATTTCTCATCATATTAATTCAAAAGAATCAGTTTTAGGTAATCCATTTTAATAATTTACATTTTACGTGTCACTTGTATGTAGTTTTAAAGAATTTTTCATATTATATCATGCATATAATTGAATATAGAATATAAAAAAAATTCCACCTTCCACAAAAGTGTCACCAATTTATTGTTCTTTTAAAAACATATTTAATTTAGTGAAATAAATTTTGTATTTCGTTATTTTTTTGATGGATTCTATCATGGTATTAGATTATGTTTTTTCAAAGTGGTATTCCTTTTTGTTTTTACTACATCAAAATTTCATTTGAAGTGGGTTTTTAATTTTCACATATTCATTCATAAATAATGGGTTTTTCATTCGATTCCATGTTTCCTTTGACACCATACCTCCTCTATTACCATTATCTTTCAATGTTGGCATTCCCCCAATTGCTGAGTCACACACCTGATGGATTTGTTGGGTTTTTATAGACATAATAATTCAATCATATGAGGTATATTATATACATTTTTATGATTTAATTGGATTTTTCTAACTATCAAGTGATAATTGGATCCACTACTATGATGCTTTCTTTAAAGTGTAGAGAAACCATGGGTGGGAATCTACATCAGTTTTTTATGTTATTGTTTAGTTTGTTCTTGGTGAGGGTTCTTATTTCGCAATTAATTAATCATCCATTATAATTTTAATATTCATATATAAATTTTATTTCTTGTTAATTATTTTATAAAATTAATTTTTGTTGTTTTTTCAGAAAAAAATTACTACATTTAAATTGAAGTAAAAAATCACTTCAAAATATGGTGAAAAGAATTATTAAATATGAAACCTGAAATAGATCAAAAATTGATCTTATATTAAGGGGAATGTGTTTTAAACACTTTTTAACAATTATTCTCAATGAAAACATTGTAATGATCTGCATTCAACTCCATTGCACAATAATTTTATTGTTTTTGGATCATCATTTTATCTCCTACTCTACCTCGACCTCCCCATACACCAACTCCTATAACATACTCTCCAACTCTAAAACCAACTCCACCTCTTCCTTGACAGTCCAAATTGTCTCCTCTTACTACAATTTTAAAGAATTTTATTTCTTGTAGGTTAGTACTTCAAAACAAATTTATTTCCTCAGCTATACGAATCGTTTGGAAATAGATCAATAATATAAAATAAGTATTATGAAACTAATTCTGTACATCCCAAATATAATTATAAGTAAATATATAATATTATATCACAAACATATCAGTTAATCACCTAAATATTTTTTTATCAAAAATATTAGTGTCATGTACGTTTTCCACTCAAATCTTAAGAAATTTACCTATTTTTTTGTATGGAGTTTGTCAGAATGTTGGTTTTACTATGAAAATATATACAACTAAATTATTACAAATTTTTTCTAATTAAATTTCAATTACCTTCAGAAATTTCTTGATCAAATATATCATCTTTTTCTGGGTTTATGATCTCTCCCATAAATTTCAAAACATAATATCCACAAATACTTCATTATCATGCTTTCAAAAATATAGAAACACTTCCAAAAAAAGATAAAATTTACTAAAAAATGTGTTTATTTATATATCATTCCATATTTACCTTAATCTGTTTTCATTTGATGTGATCTACAGGATTTATATATTCACTAAATGAATTCAGTCCATGAGTTTTCTTATATTTAGTAACCCCTATAATAACAAAACTATTTTTTAAAAATTGAATGAAACAAATAATTAAAAGTTTTTCTATAAAATATTTATTAAATTTTATTAAAAAACCATAATACCGAACTTCAGTGGATGTTTTGTTCTATATATAGGCATTTGATATAAAACATTAAATAGTTTTTTATCCAAAGTGATTGTGTTTAGCATCAAGTGCTACCTAAAAAATTAAAACGAATAAGAAATGAAGAAAAATAAAAATATATTTGATACGATTATATTGTAGAATTTTATCTATGAATTTTATCCATAAAGAAGAGTATGTCATCAGTTATTTTTTCACAAACACATCATCAATCTCGTATTTTTATCTTCTTAATTTCTTCCCTCTATAAATTTTTTTTTTCCATAGAAATGATACAGGTATTAATGAATCCAAATCAATCATCACATGATTTTCCCTTTATATAAGAGTAACATAAAATACATTAGATACTACAAATAGTTATCAACATTAATTATAATCTTATATCACTATATAGAATGACATGTTATCAAAATTTACCTTTTATATGTATTCAAAACTAAAACTCCAAACCATAAATGTTTGATCACCTCATTCACACTCTCAAGACCAGATATGTTTATCATGAAATTTCGATATATTTCATTATTTTATTGAATGTAGTACATATTTTCATCATTAAATGTTGTCTCTTCATGATTTTCTAATAATTATAAATGTGTCAAAAAAATTTTAAAGGATGAGGAAATATTGTAAGGTCTTTTTTATTTCTGGGTTGAATCTCTATATTGTTTTGATCTGACCTTCTTTTTCCTAGTCACATTATACATCTATAATTTTGTACCACAATTTAGAACTTATTTCTTCACATATTATAGTTTTTTCATTTGATGATATTTTTTAAAGTCATACCTCATGTATCTTAATAAATTTATATGTCCATGAATTTAATGTTCAAATAATGTAAATTATTTGTTGTGATATCTAGATCATCATGTGGAATAGTAGACATAGAAGTATAAACATGATAAAACTAATTTACAACTCTCATGTGATCTTTTTAGAGATATTTATGGTGTATTATTGCTCACAGTATATTAAACAATATACCCCTCACAATACGGTGGTGTGTGGGTGTCGACAGATGGAAATAAAATAAAATCATGCCCTACAGAATTATAATAATATAATATTTTAGAATGTTTTTTGGTTAACATATAAAGGAAAGAGTAATGAAAAAATTAATTACCTCCAGTAAAGGTTTAAATTTTATGTTGATGACTATCCTTGAATCTAGATGGGTCATACTTTTCATCTTGTGTGGGTATTTTTTCAACCACCAATTCACATTGATACTTTCTCATACACTAGTTTTCCCAAGCATACCCCGTAATAATATCTATAAAGGTAACTATTTATATATGTAATCCTTTAATCATATTCTATGTCCCTTCATGTGATTTTATTTTTTCCATATATTTTAGAGGAGACACTCAAAAACCTAGTCCTATAACATGGCCATATTGTTATGGCTACATCAAGGCTTTTGAAAGCAGTTTTCTTATGGTATGGTCACTAAAAATTCTTGTGTCTAAATAATATAAAATATTCATGAGTATAAATAGATATTTTAATGTATCACTCTTATAAATCATAATGAATTACTATTATTCTATAGTTACACATGTTTCTCATAATTCTTTTTTTTTCAATAATAATTTCCCCCATCCTTATTAACACAAGACTCCTTCAATAGCACATTTAATGGAATGAAAGTGGATTCATATTTTGATTAATTAATTTTCATATAAATAAAATGGCCACATGAGGTTTCATTTCATAAAAAAATATTTTTGATTTAAAATAAATATAAATTTCATCTCTACTGAAGCGTACAACATCATTTCATTTTAATAAGGATACGTTGGTTTGGACATATGCTCTTTATTTTAGGAACTCCCTTATTTTTTGTAAAAATTTTACAATTTTGAGACAAATTGGATCAAATAAATGATGTAAAATAATATATTATCGACTATAGTGAACTTCAAATAATTACTTCTCATGATGGATGTTGAAGTAATTCCATTTTCCTACATTATAATCTGTATATAAGTAACCCGTGATTTAGTATTTATTTTCCCCTCAATATCCCTAAGATATAACATGGTATGATGAGTCTTCAAGACTCTCTGGGATTTTATAGTATACAATTAGAAAAATTTATTATGGAAATATTCAAAAATAAAATTTATTTTCAAGTTATAATGAAAATTAAACCAATGTTTCATTATATAAATTTTCATAAAAATAGAGAAAGTATATAATAAAATTATCATTAAATCTTCCAAAATGGTTTCCTTCATTTAAGTTTATATGTGGCACCATGAATCAATATCAATAAGCACATTCATCCTCATTGTGACCCCAATATAACTAATGAACATTGACTTGTTGGGGCCAACATGTTGGTCGTCTTCATTCCAACCAACTTCAAATTTTATACCATTACTTCATGCCTTGATAATTTTATTCAACGTTATAATGCTACATCATTCATGTTTCTCTCATCAAAAAGTTGTTGATTCCCTAATAATTCAATAGTTTCTAAATCAGTAGTCTATTTTTCATCAGGAATAGTAACATGATCATTTTAAAAATACATTGTCTTCTTGAGTAGTCAAACATTTAATTTTGATTATTTTAATGATGTATATAACTAATATCTCTATATTAATTAAATCCCTATACTATCCTAAAGATATTTATTAGGTGTATTTTATATACATCTTTCATCCCTTGATGGATTCAAATCTCTTTGAATTCATCTGTGGGTATTAACATATGTATCATCATCTTTAGTATTGTGTAAAATTTAAAGGCGAGGATTCTCCCACGTTGTGATGGTAATTGAAACAACCTATCCCCTGAAAATATATTTTCCCAAGCCATGTGATGTGATGAGAATTTGGAAGACCAATGTTGTAAACATCTCATAGGTGATCAATATAGAATACAAAAACTTCTTCCAATATATATTGTTCTACAATAAAACATTCTTCCCAATGTTGATTTTTGACAAACCCTTTAAAAATATGTTTATACTAAATTTATTCTATGTTACTAGTCTATATTCTTCACCTATATTTCTAATATAATATCTCTATGTCCACTGAGGTGCATTTGTGTGGTGTGGGAATAAAAATCAACATGTAAATAATAATAGGTCCACTAAAATATACAACAATTCAAATATTTGAGTATATGTTAAATGTACTAATGACTAAAATACATAAGTTTTTAAATTCAATGGGTACTAATCAGAAATACAATATAATCAAATGCACCTACATAATTAAATACCATTTAATTATACTAATCATACTATAAGTTTATATGATGGTTGTTCTCTAACATCCAAATCATTTCACTAACAATAGGTTAGCATTTGAATCATAGGAGGGCCAAAAATTATATTTATCCCTCGAAAAACAACCACTTGATAGGTACCATGAATTTCGACCTTAGACCCTTAGATTCCATGAATATACCTCAGGGATAACCATTACATGTACAATTTCACCAAAATCATGAAATGGGTATAACATATCCATTTTCTTTGGACGTTCAATTTAAATATGGGTGTGTGTTAACATAATGGGATCCCTTATGAAAGAATCTTGAAATGGGCACCACAATACATTAGATAAAACATTGTTATGAAAACCCATAATGAAAAAAACAATAACATGAATGTAACACACCACCACTCTATCCCTTGATGAATCATTATCATGTATATAGATAATCACATTCTAACATACCAAACCAAATACTCACATAATACCCATCATAATATAATATATTATACTCAAATATTATCTATCTTAGACATTGATCATTTTTCAAAGTGTTCACTCATAAGATAATATCCTATTCCATAGGATATAATTTGTCACTCACAAACCTCAAATATCAATACAATGTAATCTTAATGATCAAATAATTAATCATCACTATGGTGATCATATGTTACTTTTGAGAACATCAATACCATAAGAAATACATTCATATGGAAATTAATACACTAGTTTATGCGTATGGGCTACCTGTATTATCCACAGTTACCCTTACTAGTACTCTCATAACCTATCATGTATACTAATATATAATAAAATACATGGTGTTATCCTTTGTCCAAAGTCAATGTCTATTTTTATTTATAAATCATGGATCATAAAAAACTATTTTTAAACATAAATCATACAATCCAAACTCAATGGTCCCTATCAAACAATCATACAATAATATTCTATGTTCACCCCATTAATTTTATATTTTAGTATCCCATACGATTTTCCCAACCAACTCGAGGATTATAAGGAGAAGAACCACCGAGTTAGACTATACTCATCTAAGAAAGTATAGAATGAATATTTTATTTAAAATAATTATTACCTATTATAAATCATGACCATAAAACCATATCATAACTCACTATGGTGTCTTTTCCTAGATTAGTTATTCCAACATATCACATTCCGCTCTAATTCACATATATAAAATTACTTGTTAATTATTTTTACCACCCACCACTATTATGATGTTAACCATACGGGAATCACTTTTCCCACCCCATACAAACCTTTTCAATAGATCCGAACACATCTCACCCAATTAATCATCAATAAAATTGTAGAATACAAATTTATTAAATAATTATAATTAATTTCCATAATACATTTACCTAAGAATAAATTAATAAATCCCACTAGGGAGATACAGAACATTAGAACCACAACCAGTATCATGTTAATAAACCAATGCATTATCTTAGTAATATTAAGAGAAAATTTACCTATTGTAAAAAACTAAATATAGTTCAATTAAAATAATATAAAAAATATACCAACAAGAACTCACTGGAAAATTTACCTCCATTGCAATGGTATCTAACAACATCTGTTCATCATCTCCCATCATCTTTAGAAGTTCCATGAAAATTCCAAAAATTATTCTTTTGTACCACTATAATTTACCAAAACCATTATATAAAAATTAAATATACTCACCAAAAAATTAGTTCTAAAATTTTGAAATTTTAGAAAATAAGGAGAAGTGGTCACCTTAAATTATTGTGATGGATTGAGGCTAAACCATCCTTGATCAAAAGGGAAGAAAGTGATGAGGAATAGGATGGAATTAAACCTCCATATTGTGATCATTATATTTAATTTTACTTGTTTGTAATAAGTTATGTTACTAAAATAATTCAATATGGGGTAAATATGTGTTTAAAAGCTATGTTAAGTTTATATAAGAGCTTCCATGTTAGGAGGAAACATTTTTTGAGGCTATATATTGGAGTTATTAACATGTATAGAATCATGAAATCATGTCTTATTGAGTTCCTAGTCCACGAACTCGAACCACTAAGTTGAATGAATGAATCCACCCATTCCCTAAAATGGTATAATTAATTTTGATTGAGACAACATCTTACAGTTTTATGTACTTTAAATAAAACTTCTTTCACTAGTAGATGGGTTTCCTATATATTTCATGGAATCAAGAAAACCAAAGAAATACATCAAAAATTATTCTAGTGAAGGGGATCTCACACTATATATAAATATCATATGATATGATTTTTAACTATATATGTGCTAAATGGAAGGTATTTATGCCTAAACAATAATATCTAAACATACCTATGAGAATCCTAGATAGAAAAAAACTGACAAACTAGAAGATCAATACTTCCTCAAAAAAGTAAAATATCCTCAACCATTCAGTGAAATAAAAACAATTTTGACGCACCCAAAAATACCATGATCACTAATAAAAAACCCTGCCACCTAATTCAAAATCACATTTAACAGAAAAACACTCAATAAGTGATGAGAAGGATTAAATAACATGCATTGGATTCATGCGTTTATTCTTCTATGGGAAAGTATTAATATCATATGTGAAATCTTGTATTCTTCCACACTTTGGATTCATTAGATAAATGATTAATTTGAGCATTAGATTCAGTCATTGGATGCATTCGAGACATGATTCAAGCCTCGATTCGAGCCTAAATTCGGGGAGGAGGAGCACTGATAACATGTGGCTTCATAGAAAGCTTTAGATATCATATAAAATACTATCATGGTTAGGGATCTTTAAATAGTTCTATAGAATTTTATAAGAACTTCTGAAAAAATGTTGATAAAGATACCTTTTATCAGTGATAAATTAATAAGCACTAATAAAATCAATCGTAATCTGCACATTTTTAGCACGGATAGATTCCATCCTTATGAGTTCTAAAACATTATCATTGATAAATTTTTTTTAAATATAATTATAAATAAGTGAATTAGTAAATATATATACAAAACTATATATTTATTTAGTACACTTTTATATTTATATAATTTTATAATTATATAAATATAATTTAATTCATTTTTATTTATGATTATAAATATATAATTTTATAAATATGGTTAATAATATATTTATAAATATAAATATAATTATTTATTTATAACTATTAATATATATATATATATATTTATTTATAATTATATATTTTCATATTTAATAAATACATATGTAGTAAATATATTCATTATTTAAATATATTTATTATAATTTCATATTTATAAATACATTTATATCCTTATATATAATTATATAATTATATACATGATTAATATATATATATATAGTAAGTATATTCATTATAAAATGAAATTCATTATAGTTTTATAATTATATAAATATATATAATTAGAAATTTATAATTATATAAATACTTTTAAAAAAATTATATTTATTTATTTATAATTATAAATATATAAATATATAAATATAGTTAATATACAATTATTAATATAATTATTTACAAATATTCATTTTGAAATATATTTATTAAATAATTACAAATATATAATGTCAAATACTTTAATTCCTATTGAAAATAAGTGAAAATGAATAATTTTGAATGAGTGCACTTTAAGAATTTTGAAAAAATGGATATTTTTTATTAATTAAATATACATTATTAGAAAAACATGGATATAAATATTGAAATAATGATAAATAGATATTGGTAATATCATAAAATATTAAATATATACATATATATTATATAAAATTATTGAATTGCCCAAAATAATAAATAAAAAACAATAAACAAAAATATTATAACTGAAAAATTTACCCAACTATAATGAATTTATAAATTTATAAAGAACTGTTAATGATTAAAATTAATTTATATTACATGTATCATGTTATAATGATTATCTCAAATGAGTACTAAAATTGGAATAAATTTCACAAACATTCAGTTTATGTATTTCCAAATATATAATATTTTATTAATAACCCAAATATTTGTCTATGTCCTTCATATATAAAAATGCATTAATTTTATATATGTATGTTAAATAATGTCACACATGTTTAATATATGGTAAATTAGAAAACCAAAAGGCCTTGAATTATGTCATTTACTTGATACAATTTGTCAGTATTTTTAAATAATATTAATTTTTTATTATAAACCATTCTTCGCTGAATATATGACTTATTTAATATGTAATCAAAAATATTTTGTTTTATATAAATCATATTTTAATAAATATTATACATTCATATATATATATATATATATGAACATATTTATATATTAAATTTATTAATGAATAATTATGTATAAAACCCATTAATAATGAAAAAGACATTAATATATTTTTAATTATTACATTTTTTTCATTTTATATATTTCTATTTAATATATATAATATTTATTAACATTTATAATATATATATATAGATATTAAACTTATTTATTTTCATTAATTGTTGTTTCATTATTAAATTATTTAATAATTTTTTTATTTATTCATGTTTTTTATTTTTTAATTATAACAATTTATATATTTTTAATTTTGTTTTTTGTTTATTTTTTTTATTTCATATAAATATATACTAATAATTTATATTTATATACAATATATATGTACATTATATTTATTCATTTTATCAGCAATTATTTAAAAAAATTAATATTTTTTAATTATCTTATTTTTTATTTTTAATTATTTAATTATTTTTTTCATTTATCGTAACTATATATTTAATACATACAAGTAAATAATTAGTATAATTTATATATATGAATATTAAATTTAGTGTTTTTTGCAAATAATTATTTAATTAATAATTTTTTAATATTTCTTTAATTTAAAAATTTGTAATTTATATTTTATAAATGATTTCATATTATTTTGGACCTTTACTAAAGATAATAATGAACTTATAATGGGTATCCATCATCAATTCTAAAAATTAATCACTAAAAAATGGTACCTTTACAAGTTATTTTTTAGCACTGAAAAATTGTACCCTTCATCGGCAACTTTTTAGCATGCATAAAGATTCCCTTTATCAACACATTGTGCAAGCATCAATAAAGGCCACACCGTTAATGTTCTATTTTCTAACAGTGGATTGGGTGACTAAATCAATGATTTTTATCAATTCTCTAATCAAAATATATAGGAAGATATGTCATGTGGATCTAATTATTCTATCCTCATTATTATTTTATATAATTTTGGTTATAGACAAGCCTTCTCTTCATAGATAACATAACAATAGGGAATGTCATTTCATATCCTAAATCATCTTATTATAAAAATTCAATTTAAGGATGATCATGAACTACCATTGAATGGAAATTAAATAATATGATTCATGATGCCGTGAAACAAGGGACTTCTAGATCAAATAATTGGGGAGGAAGTAAAAATTAGCAAAATTCATATTTTACAGGGGTATACTAATGTATTTTTGAATGATCTACTAGGTCCTCCCCTTGAGTGTGAGGTTGAGTTTCTAATTGATTTACTACCTATATATGTTCTTATAGAAAAATTTTAATTAAGACAAGATCATAATTAATTAGATTATTTAAATATAAAACTTCAAGAGAATCTAGATATGGTCTTCATACACTCGAGTCCTTCTCTATGGGATGTACCAATAGTTATTATCCAAAATAAGGATAAATCAATGCGTCTTTGCATTGGTTATTATGTTATTAATAAAATCAAAATCAAGAATATTTTCCCGTACCACATATTAATTTTTTAATATATCACTCTATTATGTTGGTTTCGCAACACCTTGATATTTTAGAATATATTTTTCTTTTAAGAAATTGTTAGTGTTTGACAGATTGCTTAAAATGCAGCAACAACCGTAATATTAACAACATTAACATATATGTTAAAATAGAATTTTTAATAGGAATAAACATGTTATGAAAAATAAATATAATGGTTTTACACAATTTATATTTATTTATTAATTCATAATAAATAAGTAATTTATTTTCTCTAATATAATTTTATGAATCAAAAATAAATTTTCCTAAAAAATTGATTGATTGCATTTTGTAAACAGAGAATATATAATGTATATAAAATTTTTCCGAATTATATTTTTAAAAATGAATATAATAATTTAAAATATCATATCAATATTAATTTATAGATAAAATTTGTGAATTTCTAAAATATTTTATTTTTTAGTGATTAATAAAAAATACAAGTTTTTGTAAAAATGTTAAATTTTCATCAAATAAATTAATTTAAATGTAAAATTAAATTTTTTATTTTATATGGAATATGATAAATTTTAGTTATAATAATATAATTATTTCAATTTTAATCATCAATATTTATGATTTCGATATATGAAAATTTTTAAGCATAAAAAAAACTTTCTAAAAATTATATATAATTAATTTTATGGGTTTATATTAAAATTAAAATCTGGAAATTATATAAATTTAATCTTGAAAAATGTATTCTATATTTGGAGTCATGAGATTCAAGTTTTTCTAATAGGTCCCTTTAAATTTTCATCATTATGAATAGTAACATTTGTATGAATGGTGTCTCCATAAATAGGGTAAAAATTGAAAAGTGTGGTTGAAATTGTAGAATAATACTTCAAAATAACTGAAAAAATTATTTTAATCAATTCGATGAGTAGGGTTATACCATCATCTTTCAATAATTGAATTTATGTCAATTTTATGCGATTTTCTTCGATAATAACATATATTTTATTTTAAGTAATGAATTATAAAAAATGTCACAATCATTTCTATTAAAAACTCTAATATTCTGCATGTGTATAAAAAGCGGTTATGGTCATTTATAAATGGTTATTTTTATTATTAATACATTATTTCTACAGTAGTTATTTACTTTTAAATTTTAATAATGTAATAATTAGTATAATATCATAGGCAACCCAAAGTAGTCCTTTTACAATGAGTTAAAAAATTACAAAATTAGTTAAAAAATAGTAAAAAATATTTTTGACAAATTATGATCTTTCCTGAATTATATGGCTAATTATAAGGTATAATTGATTCCTTAAGGGTCTATATTCGGAATAAATTTTTTTATATTAGATTTGTAGTCAAATAAAATGATTAGAGCCAGAAGTGACATTAATGATATTTTATTTAATATAAAATATTATTAAATGAATTAAAAATAATAAAAATATTGAAATAGGACATGTGAAATTATAATGATTCAAAATTTTCAACCATTTAAAATTTGTGAACAAATTTATACCTTAGAAATAAATTTATGACCCTTAAAGGATATCAAATGTGTTACAATAGATATGGTTTAAAAGTATTTATGAAGGGGTAAAGCAAAAGGAAAAGGTTTATAATGACACCAAAAATTATATAAATTTTATTAGATGATGATATTTAGAAATTAATTATTTTTTAGTAGAATTAATATAAAATTTTAGGATTTTTTCAGTGATACCGTAATATATATTAATATGTTAAAAAATTTTATGTCTATCCTCTACTTCCTTAATAAATTTATACCACTTATCCTATCTTCCTCACACTTCATGAGCCTTTTAGCACAACCCATTCCAATCCTAATACTTATATAAAATCCATACCCATTTCATAAAGGTAATACTTCGATTTTAATACTAGCATTTTTAGTCATAATGTTTACTCAAAAGGATGTTTCTCAACATAAAGGATATTTGAACCTACATAAAGAAAGATGAGACATGAGGTTAAGGTTAATCATATCAATTTTAATTTCATGATGAAGAAGTCATATTAAACACTCTTCCATTTATTGGTTTGTATACTACACATTATTTTATTATAATTGTTTTCAAGAAAATTATATGGATTTAAAAATCAATATAAGGATCCCTCTTTCATAAGATTTTGATTCATTGATTACAAATGTTGGAAGGGGTTATAATCTCAAATTGTCTGTTTTAAAGAAAATGATATCATATAATCCTATATTATTTAATTATATGTATATAATTCACATTATAAATTATATATCATTAGTATAATTATGTTTATGATATTTAATATTTTTACTTGAAATTATTCTTTTGTGGGGAAAGAAATTTAAAAGTTAACAAAGCTTTAAGGTTTAATTATTTTATCTCACGTTTAATAAGATTCATTTATGTTTCAATTTACTTTAACGGAATTATATTATTTTACTATTATAAAATCAATATAATTTTCTTATACTCTGGTTAATTCTAAATTTTTTATGTTTTCCAATCATTTTACCCTATTTGGTACTCTAAGAGAACTAATCTTTTATTAAGGAAAAATAAATTTTTTACTATTGATTCTAGAATATTTTTCTTCAATGTGTATGTTTTCTTAAAAATCTATTGTTGAATGAGTCTAATATTCTCCTATGTTTTTAATGTAATTATTACACATCTTTTAATTTCTACAAAAAAGTTTTTGGTGACGATTCTTATAGTTTTATAAATGAGTAATTTTTACTTTTACAAAAAAATGTGAAATGAATCTTGGATTTAATGTATGTGAGAGGAATATAATTTCGTAACATCATGTCCACCCAAATATTTGAATATTTCTTCATAAGTTTATATATTTAAATTTAAATAAAATTTATTCCATAATTTCTTATAATATTATTGATTTTAAGCAATTTACTTCTAAATAGAAATGCATTTTCCTCAATAAATATTATAATAATATCTCAACCAAAAATTTAATTTATAATAACATAATTTTATGTTACTAATTACTCTATAGGGATATGATCTTATAATATATTTGTGATTCTCTCTGGATGGTTTATGGTTAGGATGGTCAAATTTTGTTGAATATTTATTTCTTTTATATGGGTTAATATATAATGTAATGATAAATGTTTTCATGATCCTGAGGCCTATATTTGTATAGATGAAAATTTTTTGATTGGTGGGTAATTTATATCCCTCCAATTAATTTGGTAATGATTAATGTATTATGATCTAAAAGGGTATACAATAGGTTATACCAGGACCAACATATGGTACAGAGGAGGTTATAACAAGCCTGAAATAGGATTCATGGGAGGTCATACAAATCTTGAAGAGGGTGCACAATAGGTTATACCATACCCGAATAAGGTTATATGAGAGGTTATCCCAAGAATGATTCAGGTACACTAGAGGTTATCTTAATCCTAACATGTGATGAATGTATTCCTGGGTATCCTTGATACAATATTAAATGACTATGATTATTCCAATCTTCATGATACCCTTTTTTGATATGATATTATACCAATGTACTGATCTCATGGATCATCTTCATCGATGCAGTTATGATTCATGTCTTATGAACATCTACGCTTTTTTCATTAACTCATGATTTTTATATACGAATTAATGTTTTTGTCATTGAAGTTTAATCCCTTGTTATCAAATATTTATAATCATTTAAAACTAAAATTATCATTATTATCAACCTTGTTTACCCTTATTGAGAATCTATGGTCACCATTTATTATATTTTGTTTCAATATGATATAATGAAAGGTTCTATGTATGATATTCATATGAACGGTTCATGTTGTAATGAACTAAGTGGGTGGTGTTAGAGATATTTTGTATACCATATGTTAATGTATACATATATCTAATGAAACTAAACCATTATGTTTCTAGAGTAGAGCGTAATGTTAGGTAATGAATATTCATCTAACAAAATGTACTGTTTGTGTACAAAAAGTATGGGTCACTATAGCTGGTTTGATTAATATTTTTAGTTATTTTTGAAACCTTTATGAATAAACATTATTTATAATAGTTAGTATAGTATAATGTATATGATAACGCCATATATTTTGTTAATTAAAATAGTCTGATTTTCCTAGAAAATTCATTCATCTCTAATACTAACATGTTTTTGCAGTTTTCAAATTTATAAACCTATGGATAAAAACTCTAAAAGTGGTTGATATTTTGTTGTCTTGATCTTCATTGTTTCACAATGAGTTGTCCCAATACTGTGAACCTTTCTAGAAACTCATGATGGTTATTCTTAGTTTAATTCATATTTTCGTTATGAACCATTATGAGGAATAAGAGAATATAACCTGTGGAAGCTTATGATATGTTATGTTTATATGGGATAAACCAAAGTGTCATTATGGGTTGATAAATATTTTATTAATCATAAATTTAAAGTCATGGAATTTTTTTAATATTTTATGATATGGGAGTATAATATTATTAAATAAATGTTTGGAGACATTTATTGGCATAAAACTCATTGGAATAGAAAAGGTTTTAGTTAAAAGTTTTTTTTCGGAATAATGATTTTATTTTTTTTGGAAATATGTTTAATGTTATTTATAAAAATTAGTGTAAATATGGCCTTTTATATTGATGTAATTATGTTTGATTCAGATAAATAAGTAAATATATTTTTTGAATATATTTTAATTATATAGATATATATTCGATTAAAAAGTGATTTTATGATTATGTTATTAGTGTTATTTTTTAATAGTAAACTATATTAGTAATATTTCATGATTAAGGTAAACATAATTTGTGGAATAAAGAATGAGTTAATTTATGGAATCATATATGATTTAATTGTAACTTTATGGAGATTCAAGATATTTATGGAATTTATTATTGGAGTTTATATGATTAGTGTATATATATCTTTTAGATGAACATATGAGTAATTGATATTATTTCGGGATAATATTTAGGATGATATTGTAAAAAATTTGATCAAATATTATGATGTTTTTGGATTTGAGTTTCGTAAGATATATTTTTTGAGCAATTGTATGAATAACTATTTTTAGAATAGTTTTTGTTAAGATTGTGCATTATTGTTGAGGTTTTATAAATAAATGTATTGTATCATTATATTGTGATTTAACAATATTGGAAAACGTGTTCAAACCATTTTGGATTTCTTGAATAAATGTAGATAGAAGAAATTAGTTGTTATTATTTTATCTATCTTATAATTAGTTCAGAGATAATTTTAGTGAGTTAGAGATGCCAATTTTATCGTATGTTTTCCTTTCATGGAGTAAGAGAAGTTGTATAAGTTGAAATAGATTGAATTGCAACCAAATGAAGAAATATTTCTTATGAGATATAATTAAATCATGTAGGTATGTTATAACATATTCTCTACATTGATGATAAATGATTTCCTCAACTCACTTAAAAGGAAGAAAATTTCGTTGATTCTAATATGGAATATATTTATTTTCTACAAAGGTGTGTTTTTTGAAACCCATAAGCCTTATAATGATTCATACTTGGTTTTATAAATTCCTAGATAAAATAGTAAGTTTATTATTGGTGAAATAAAATATAGTAATAATGATAGAATCTACAGAATATTTTATTTCTATGTCATTATATAGTAATTATAGTAATTGATAATTAAAAATATGTGTGAAAAACTCATTCAATTGGGTTAGAATGTATAATAAATATATTATGTAATACCATTGTTGTTTAATAAATTTTAATTGTTCGATATTTTTTATGACATGCATCAATGAGTTTAGAACAATATGCATTATATAATAACCTATATTTAAGATGGTAGTATGAATAGGAAAAAACCCAATATTAAAAATATGTATAATGTATTTAAAAATTTAAAATTTATTTTTTAATTTACAATATATATGAACAAAATATTCAATAAAGTCATTTTATTCTTCAAAAATATGTGTTCTTCAAAAATGGTTTTGTAACATTTTGTGTCCTAACATTATAATTAATTTCAACCATCTTTAGAATTTTATTTTAATAAATGAATAAAAAAATTTAACTAATAATTTCAATATTATCATATGGTTATTTTTTTGGTATATTTGTAAATGTTTTATTTTATCAACAATTAGAAAAAATACATATTTTTAATTTTTTTTCATTTTTTCATTAAATAATGAATTTTTAAAATACCATTATAATTTTAATTTTATCTTAAAGTTTAATTTTATCAACTTTATTTATAATAATATATTTTATTTCATTTTAATAATAAATATTCATGATTGTGACAAATTTTATTTTGAGGTATAAAAACACATTTTCTACAAAAATATCGTTTACTACGTTCGTTGAATATTTTTTAAAATTTTATTATATTAAACATATAGAAATTAAATCTTGAAAATGGTTTCCATACATTAAATAATTATTTTTTTATTTCATAAATAATTATATTTTATTTCCTTTTTAATAGAAACCTTAGTGAAAATGTTTCCATCACAATAACGGTAAAATGAGAAAAATATGGTTAGACCAATGGGATTATACTTTAAATTAATTGAAAATGTTCCATTAATCTAATTGATTAATGAGTTTAAACCTTAATCACCCAATATTTTATTTTCTATCTACTGTTGTTCCATTTTTTCTTTGATAAATACTTATATATTATTTCATGTAATAGAAAATAGAAAATGTCACTCTCCATTCTATTAAAAACTCTAATATTTTATCATTGGGATAAAAATAGGACACATTCATTTATAAATAGTATTCTTGAATATTAAAGATTTATTTTTATAATAATTATTTTCAAAAAAAAATTAAATAGTGGTATAATTGTGATAAATTCTTATTTATGTTTGACACAATGTTTATGAATGCTATAGAAATATTTAATTAATTATTTTTAATAAATTTAAATAATGTTTTTTGTATGAATTGACATATTCAATGAATTTAATGGGTAATTATAAGGTATAGATGATGGTGTAAAGGTAAATATTTGAAATACATTATTTTATTCCCAATTTCTAAGTCAAATAATATGGATAGTCCCAAAAAATGAAATTAATGTTATTTTATATTATCCAATATTTTGATAAATGATTTAAAAATAATAAAAATCATGAAAAAGTATAATACTTTTAAATAGTCTATTATGTCACCCCAATATAATTTATTATCCCATTATTTCTTATATGTAAATTTATGACCATTTAAGACTGAAAATTGTGTTACCTCTATTAATGTTACAAAGGGTTAACGAAGGGGTTGAACCTAGGAATAAAGATTAAAATGACACCAAACATGTCTAATTTTTTTAGGAAGATTATATATATATATATTTATATTTTTATTATAATTAATATTGATTTGGAATAATTTTTTATCAGTAATAAATTAAATATATATCAATATTTTGAAAAATTATCAATGTGTCGTCCCCCTCCTTTATTAAAGGATACAAATTATTATATCATCCTCAAACCTCATGAGCCTACTTGATCAAAAAATACCAATCCTAATATATTCCTAACATCCATATAAACGTATTTTTATTCATTATTTGATCACTATACAATTATCTCAAGTCTTTATGTGTAATCTAAATGAGGTTTCTCAATAAATATTAGATTATAAGGCATATGATGAAAGACACGACTTGTGGTAAGGTTGCATCATCTCAATTTTATTAACATGAGACATATGACATATTCACTAGTTTTTTCCTTTATGTGGATTATATTATGCTTAGTAATATCTTTTCTGATTATTTTAATGAAAATTATTAGGATTTACAATCCATGTAAGGTTATCTCGTTAATGAGGATTTTATTCAAAGATTACAAATTTTGTAAGGTTTTCTCATATAAAATTGTATCATTGGGACATATGTTTTGTTAAACATGTATATAATTTATTTACCTTTATATAAAACTGAATTTAAAAATTATATCATGAATTTAATTATATTTATTATATTTTAAAAATCATTTGAATTTACTCACTCATGGGACTTATGATTCAGAAGTTACGAAAGTGGTAAGGGTTAATCATTTGATCTCACTTTTAAATGGAATCATTTATACTAAAATTTACTTTTGGGAATTTTAATTATTCAATTATTCATAAATACTATGTCTTTCCTTCTCCTATGATAAATTCTAACTTTTTCTTGTTTTCATCTTATTTTCCTTTCTTTGGTACACAATGACAATCCAACTAATGTTTTAAGGAAAACATACATAGTTTTTATATTCAGTCAAGACTCACAAAATGTTATCAATAATATTTTTTCTATTATCATATCATCATGTAATATCAGTTTGACCCATGTTTTTTTTATATAAAAAAAAATTTGATTAATCTTCTCATCATTTTCCAAACGAGGTACTTTTTTAGATATTACCAAAATATTTGAAGGAATCCTCATTTTAATCAACATAACATGAATAAAATTTCCCTTTATCATAACCTCTCAATTATTTGAATATTCCATTACTTGTTTATATATTTATTTTAAAAAACATAATATTTTATAAAATTTTATATTTTAAAAATATTCATTTCAAAAATAAAAGGTATTATCCTCAAGAAATGTTCTATTGATTTATAAAAATAATTTTTCATCTATGATAACATACTTTGATGATTTATAAGCTACACTGAGGGTACGATAATATAATACTATTAATATTCACTATCTATATGGTATATAGTTATGATGATGAAATGTTGGTGAAACACGTTTTCATTCCCATGGGTTAAGTTATGATGGAATGATATAAATTTTCATGATCACGAGGAATATATATATATATATATATATATATATATGAAAAGCTATGTGATAAGTGGGTATATTATATCCCTCTAATTGATTGGGTAACGATTAATGTTTTAGGAGGTCAAAGGGTATACGAGAGGTTGTCCGAAACCCAAAATAGGTACACGAGAGGTTATCTAATGTCATAAATAGGGTACACGGGTGGATATGTAAAGCCTAAAATTGGGTACATCGGAGGTTATCCAAATCCCAATGTAGGTACTTGGGAGTTTAACCCATGGGTATCATGTGATGAATGTATTTTTTATATCCTTGGCATAATATTTCAATGATTATTTATATTCTACACTTTATTAAACTATTTTATAACATGATATCATGACAATGGTATACTTTCTTGGCTCAATTTTTTTCCCAATATGATTTATGTGTTATGAACTACCAAGAATATTCCATGGATCATGATGTTGATCTAGGAATTATTGGGTATGGTTTTGAAAGACTAATATCATGTTATTGTGCTGTATTCTCATGTTTTATTTAATTTAACAATTATAACACACTTGTTTCCCCTACTGAGCATCTAATATCAAGAATTTAATGTTTCCTTTTCCCTTGGAAAAGAATATAAATGTTAATTATGTTATCCCAATGGAGGGTTCTTGGTGTGAAGATCTATGTGGGAGATAATTTAGATCTTTTATGTATCATATTTTTATATATAAATGCTACCAAATAAACTAAACCTATATAGTTCTGAAGTGGATCATACTATTATGTAATGAATATAAATATATTACGATATAATATTTCAGTATAAAAATTATGGGTTATTATAGTTGTAATAATCAAAAACATAAAAATATGATCATATCATTTTCATGTTATGAAATCAAAGATTTTTATTTTAGGAAATTTTTTATGAAGGTAAAAGTCTAAATGAAGGACTCAATGGGAGTTTGTAGGATGTTTTAAACTACTCACACCTTTACGATATTTTGTCTACACAATGGGATACCACTAGGTTGTGCGGGACCCACTAGTAATCTAGTGGGGTAAGGATAGAACCTTGGTTCTATAAAAGTTCCACATGATGGTTGGTGACCCCCATCGAATATCTAGTAGAATCTTGAGAGACAAAAATAATAATCATCAAGAGGGCCCTGATTGGATTAATTCATACCCCAACTGCTATATATGCCCCTTATATGTTCCAAAATAAATCCAAAGATGTTGTATTCTTTGAATACACCATCATGGGTCCTTTTATTTTATTATTTACCTTTATATATATTGTTCATCTTTTATTAATTCTCAATATCACTTTATTTTAATATTTCTCTATTGAAATATTCTCATGATGAATCTTACAAACAGTATCGTAAGTGTTCTTAAATGAATTTAAACTAATGAAGTATCCTTTTTTTAAATTTAAAGGGAAATCACTACCTTCTGGCATAGAGAAGATATGTTTTAACTACCTAGAATGTAATGGGGCTTCAGGTTTCTAACCCCAATCACTAAAAGGATAGTTGTGTATTTTGGTTTCTTTTTTCCAACCTAAAAAACAAAATGGATTTTCTTCTTATAAGTGTTTTTCTAAAAAAAATTCAAATTAATAGGTTTTGTTTAACTAATTTTATAATTAAAAAGAATGGTTTAAACTAAAAAGTCTTAAGGATCCTTAAGGGCTGAGCCATAGGGCTCTCATTGTGTATTATTATCAAACTCTTCTATTAGTGTCTTATTCCATGAAATTTAAATTTTAAGCTTTTATAGATCTTTGACACTTTTATTTTTACTTCACCTTACATTTTATTTTAATTTATCATGTTTAGTTTTAATTTATTAATTTTTAATAGGAAATTCTACACCGCAATTTCAATCATTACTCTAGCCAACAAAGATAATATTTTTAGTCAAATAATTGGAAATCAATACATAATAATGATTGAACATTAATATTGATATCACCAATTTAGGGTAAAATGGGTGGGTATTTTAAAGGTATTGTTATATATAAGGTATGAAAAATATTAATTTATATAAATTTATTTTGGTCATTAAAATTATATTATAAGATTTATATTTTTAATGAATATGGAATTTTGGAAACCATAACCAATATTTAGTTTTCTTCATTGATAATATTATCATATATTCTAGGTTAAGTGAATTGTATAAAGATAATTTGTGGATTTTTTAGAAGACATTAACAAATTATGAAATTTATACCAAGATTAGAATGTGTGAATTATAGTTGTAACATGTTTAATTATTATGTTATGTAATCATATGAAATGTCATTTCTATAGTTCCTTTAATGATTGATGTTATTGAATAATGGTTATGACCAACCTAGTAAATGAGTTTTTTTGAATGGGGTAAGCTAAATACTATTGATGATTTATAAGAAATTTTTCATGGATATCATATCCACTAACCAACAATACATGGAAGGGAGAGAAGATCTATTGGATATAATAATGTAAGGAAAATTTCAAGGATCTATAGAAAAATTTGGTCACTACAGCTATTCTTAAATTATCCTATATTATGGAAATATCTATGATAAACATTAATTCTTCCTTAAAAGACTTTGGATGTGTTATTATATACAACGATAATGTAATTTATTATTCATCACATCAATTTATAAATCTTCAAAAAAATTACTCAATGAATGATTTAGAAATGTAGTAGTGATCATAGATTTAAATATTTAGTGACATTATCGCTAGAGTGTAAAGTGTGTTATATATACTAGCCATATCATCAAGAAAAATTTATTTCCATAGAAGCTGTTATTCCTGTTAAAAAATAGATTGATTTAGTTGATCAATTACCCTGCATGATCAATACATTAGCATAAGGGTATGTAGAACAAGTTGGTGGATTCCCTAAGTAGGAAATATCATGTTATCCCATACATCATAGGGGTTTAAAAAACACAATAATCATGGATTATTAATGGAGAAACCTCAAATTATTATTTTATGTGGATAAATCCTATCTTAACCAAATTGAAATTCAAACATACATCCATGTTATGGTCAAATAATACTATAATGATGATGTAGAGTTACCGAAAATGTATAAAATATTATATTGTTCAACTATGATAAATATATAGTTATTTTTCTTTTACCCTAGAAGCGAATGCCATCAAAATTAGAAAAATACTGAACCTTTTTTTGATTCATATAACTCATACTCATTTATTAATACGTGAAGCATTATCATGTAGGGAGATATAAGTGAAATTTTTTTGAGGGATAACATAAAGAGATAAATTGTGAAATACATATCTTGATTCTTTGAATACTAGTAAGTTAAAGCCCAGTGACTAAAGTATATGATTATCAAAAAACATTATATATACCTATGGTAAAATGGAAAAAATAGTGACATGTATTTCATCATCCAAATAATAACATAAGGCTATAATTCCATTTGGGTATTAATTTATTTTCATATAAAGTCAAAATATTTTATTCACATAAAATAATATATCTTGTTCGAATAAATATATAATATATAAATAAGGGAGAAATTAAGGATTCATGGAATAAAACTATTTATTATATTAGATCAAGATATTAAGGTTACCTTGATCTTGTGATGAATTCATCTGTTATCATTGGAGGCAGAGATGATCTTCAATTCACTTTATCACTCTCAGATAGAAAGATGGTCTAAAAGAACAATTAAAACTCAGAAGGATATGACAATATCTTATTCAATGGATTTCCTAGTTATTTGGTATCAACACCTTCCCCTGATAGGGATGTAATATACCAATAGTTTTGATTATATCATTCAAAGTGTTCTATATGAGGTTTTATAAAGGAAGAGACACAAGCCTCAACATTTTATGATGATGTTTGAGTGAGGAAGCTAATAGGACCAAAAGAAACCCCATACTATTACATATATTATAAACTGATTTAGGAACATAAAATTTAAATTATAAAACACATGTATCATAATGAACTAGTGTCCTTGAAATACTAGATTCGTATAACATTAAAAGTTACTTGATACATGGAATATATATTACATTTTCTCTAATGAGTTCCTAACATCTATTGGAGACCATAATAATGATTGGGTAAACCTGCAGAATAAACAAATAAAAGGGTGATATTAAAATTCCATAAAAGTAATAAAAATCATAAGGAAGCCTAAAATGTGAGTCAAAGATACATCATGATATTGTAAAATAGAAGGTACATGAGTATTCACATTCAAAAAATAACGTAATGAACATAGTTTTATAAGATCATGGAATCATATGAAAAGTGGAATAACCATAAAACATGGCATAATAATTATACCATTATAAATCTAAAAAAAATATCAGATTATTTAAAATTTCCCAAAATGCATTAGGTTTACTACATAAACCCTTACATGATGCCTCATGAGACTAAAAAAATTATCCCGTGAATTGGAGAGCTATATGGGTAAACCCATCATATAAGATATAGTAGGGTAGTTGAATGCTATCTCGGTGAAACCAATATAACATGCAGATTATTTATGTGTTCAAAAAAATAAATCAATAATAATGCATAAACATAAGAATTTCCCATTAAAAGAAATGTGTTTATGAGCTTCTCTCATATAATATTCAACGGAACATTCATAATAAATTAATTTGTGAGATAAACATGTATTACCTAAAAAAATAAAGAATAATAAGCTTGGTAAATATTTTAATGTAATATATAGATAATTTAGAATAAATTCAAAACATTAAATGCTATTATCATTGATGGATAGAGATACATTTAAAACTATAAAAAATTTCTCAAGGAAAAAACATTTCTATATAGAAAATCACCTTTGAAAAAATATAATTTGAAACATATTGGGGATTTAATATTCATTTAAAAATTATTTAAATTATAATTTAATCATAATTAAGATTATTCATCAATATTGTTGAAATACCATTAATGTGGTATACTTTATAATAAATATTTCATTCATACATTCAACATGAATTCATAAAGAAACACATTAAGAAAAATATTAGAAGATACCTTTTAAATAATTTTTTTTAAAATGTAAAAAATTGTTTAAATGACTTTATAAAATATTATAGGAATATTAAAAATATAATAAACAATTTAATAACACGTAGACATTGGAGAGAAAGGGTTTTGACCAAAGAGAGAAATATAACCTTTTTCAATTATATCATTTTCTCAATATTTATAAGTATAAATGAGTGAAATTGTTTTAATATTACATAAACAATTCATGACTAACTAGAGTAGAACAAAATTTAACTGTTTTATAAATCAATTATCATATAATTTATAATAATATAAATTAAATCATAAATATTTCTAATTAATATGTGATTGAATCAAAAACAATTATCTATTTGGTATCATTTGAATAAAAACTATAATAAAAGATGTAATTTAATTACACTTAATATATAGTGAAGTATAAAGGATTCATGATATAATATTTAATGTGGTAGTATATAAACCATTTTAAATAAATTTTGTTTATAAAATAATATGTGTATTAAGTAATTATGTTTTGAGGTGAAATTATTACCTTCAGAACGCACAGTATGGTATATTTATTTTATATACTATATAATAAACCTATATAAATTATGTTTTTCAAAAATAAAACTTTCATAACTAATCCTTCATAATTTAACAATTTACTTCATTTTTTTATTTTCATGTTTAATAACTTATTCAGTTATATCCACATCATGTGTTTTAAGGATTCTTGGTTCATAATTTCAAAAGGTCATTGTTGTGTTAACCATGGTTGAAGAGTTAATTATTCCATCATCTAAATAAAAAAATCATTATATAATTATTATTTTTTATATCAATTATAATTTTAAAACCAATAATCATGTATGGTTATGAAAAGATGACTATATTATAATCATGGATACAATAGGTAGTACATGCACATGAGTAAAATTTCTATTTTCAATGATCGTGATATAAAGTGGGTAGGCATGATTTTATCATTTAATAATTATATTTATATGATAAATTTAATATTAATTTATTATATACACTTAAATATAACTTCCATGTGATGTGGTAAAAAAAATGAATCACCTCACATCACAAGGCGGTAGTCCTCCATCAACATTAATGTTGTCATCATTTTCCATGAATGGTACTGTCAGATAAATTTTATGATATATTAATTTTAATGAATTATTAGTATGTAATAAAGTCCTTATAAAAACAAAAAATTCTTCATTATGAATACTTGTGAGAGGTGATGATAGAAAACAAATTAAATTGGTTTATGTGGCGGTAGTCTATCATACACTTGATTGATGATTTTTTCCCATTTGATGTAAGAGGAGATGGATGTATATTATTTCATAAATATAATAACATATAAGTATATAGGATTTCATAATTATATTATATTTGGTTATTTAAGAAATAACAGAAGGTGGAAAAAATAAATAAAGATAAAGAGCTTAGTGAATATCATTTGGATCACTTGTTAAGGACCATAAGGCCGGTCTTTTGGGAAGACCATAAGATATATGATGGATATAAGTAATTTTTATGGATATTTGGTCATGTTTTTTATTGATCCAATTGGCCTAAGACGTATTAATACAGGATAAAAGGGGGTTCTCGTTTATAAGGGAGAAGGATAGAATCTTTTAGATAACAAAATATATTCAATATTGTGACATCTCTCTCATGAAATGTTCCAAAATAATTACAAAAGATATTATTAAAGGAGATGTAATTATGGGAATGTTCTATAAAATTCAAAATAAAGAATATATAAAACATGTTATTTCCTTTACCTCAATGGTTACTCGGTATTAACTGTCAAAATTTTCATCATGGTAACTTTTTTTACTATTTTTATTATTCATTTTGAAGTAAAATAAATTTGAAAGTATTATATAATATAAATTATTATGAATTTAAATTTTAAATAAATTTTATAAAATTAAATTCATATAATTGGTAAAATTTTATTTAAAATAAAAATCACGGTCATGTTGAAAAACGTGTTTTCAGGAAATGATTTTTTCACGTATAAGATGATCTTGTATTTACTGTTTTATATGTAATAATAATTAAATTAATTCAAATTTATAATTATTTATATACGATATATAAATTTAATTTAAATAATTCTTATGTAGAGGTTATTTTAATTAGAAAAAATGGTTCCACATTATGAAATTTTAAACTGCTTTAGAAAAACATGTTTTTTGGAAAAAATAATAATCATATATTAGAATATAGAAAATAATTAGTTAAATGTAATTAATTGAATGAAATATAAATAAATAATATTAAATTTACATATTAATAAAATTAAAATAGAAATGGGAATTTTATTGCATAATTTATTATAATAAACATTAGTTTAAAAAAATGTGTGTTTTTCACGCTTCAAAAAAATCAATATTTTATGACAAAACCCCAAATTTAATGCTATTTTAATATAGATATTTAAATTTTAAAAAATCATTTTCTAAAACAATTTTTCCAAAATATCCAAAAAATAATAATTATAATATTTACACATAGAAGCTAATAAAAATCATTTTTGAAAGAAATATATTTTTTATAATAAATAACCATATTATACTTGTGTATATATATATTAATTTTTTTAAATTAAATATATATTTTTGGGACCTTTCTATATATATATATATTAAATTATATAATTATATTCATATCCATTAATTTAATTTCTAGTTTATATCAATCAAATTTAAATGAAAATATTTTAATTTTATATTATGGTTCATTTAAACAAAATATTGCATGTAACACAGGAAATCAATGAAATAAAATATATATAGAGGTAAATAAATTATATTTAATAAAGGTGTTACATTATAACCACCATAAATAAATTATCTCCTAACAATTTAAACTCATTCTTAGTTATCTAGTTTTTGTAATTCCAAACATCCTTTATAGGAAACAAAAATCACAAAAAAGGATTCCTAAAACATCATCTTAAAAGAATGAAATAGTGATATGATGTTAATTTTTTAAAACAAAATACTTGGTTTTCCAATAGGATAAAATTAATAGGAATTGAAAATATGGATATGGAAAAAATAACAATAATGGGAAGCAATAAATATCATTGATTAGAAGAAAGTGAATGATCAAGATAATGTTGACATCAAAAATGATAAATATGTAATTAATTAAAATACAATTGATCATCCATCATGAATTTAGTATAATAACATTTTTTTAAGATCCATTTCTTATATTTGAGGTATTGTTTTTCTATCAACATACGGTTCACCAGAAAATATACATACATTATATATTTCTATTTCGTAAACATAATTATGGACTTTAAATGTGATTCTATCAATTTCTGAATCACCTATTAGTATATGGAATAAAAATCCCTTATAAATTAATATTTTTCCTGAAGAGATTACTCTAATTTCTAACAGATCATAATATCCAAAAAAAGAGTAACAACATATTCCTCAAACATGTATTAAAAAGAAAAATACTTATCACAAAGTAGATAGTTCCAAAAATGAATATGAAAAATATTAATCTTTAAAATTAAATAATAAATCCAATGGTCTAACAAAGATCATTCCTTATAATAAATAACCCTATATTCGAAATAACCCGAATAAAACATTTTTGGAAAAATGTTTTAACCTAAAAGGTTATCTCATACCCCTAAGATTTTGTCTCTAAAAACATAATTGCATCATATTGAAATAATTCAATATGTTACATATAAATTTTATATATATATCCACCTAATAAAATTTTCCCAAAACACCATTAATCACTTAAAAATGTGAAAAATTCTAAAATATTAGTCCTCTAATATGATTCTGAAATTTAAATAAATGTTAATCCAAAATAAAGTTTATGAAAATAAATTTTCATGCTAACCCAAACATCATACAGGTCGGTGGTATGCAGTTCACAATTTTTTTCCATTTAGTTTTGGGTTCAAGCCTTGAGGACTTGATAGATACGATGAGTTTCCACCTATAATATAATTTATAATTTTTATAAAACTAAATTAATATATTTCTATTAACATTCCAAAAAAATTATAATCATCCTAAGATTAAAATTAACCATAAAATTTGTATGTTAGCATTGAGGTATTCTATAAAGATTATTTCCCCCCCCACAAAATCAAATAAAATTTCTGAATATAATTATCTGAACATCAATAAAATATCATTTATTATCCTTTTATATAAAAAATAATATAAAAAGTAATTCACTATTATATGTCATTCAACACATTATTTCATGTCCTTAATGAAAATATACTACATAACAATCATGAAAATTTTTCTGATTCTTATAACCATAATAGCATTTATAAAAATTATTTAGCAGCATTACTCTTTAGTTCCAATACCTAAACGGTTCAATAATTCCACTAAAATTTTTGTCATAAAAAATCCCTTAGTACATAATAACAATATTGTAGAATTGAATTGGATCACGACTATGGTCTCCACATTTAAAACATTTTATTTTTAGTGGTGCCTTTGGTTGAAATTTTTTTCCTAGGGTTATGTTAATGAAAATAATCATTTTTATTTTTAAATTGGATTCTTAGTTCCCTCATTTTATATACATAGAGAAATTTTTAGTTACATTATGATTTTTTCCATTTTTCTTCTTCCAACATTGTTTATATGTGTGAAATTAAATCTTCTTTTCCTTTTCATATTTAGAACATAAAATTTAAAGAGATACCTTCGCTCTCTTCCATTTTGTTTTCATAAATTCAACTATGTTCTATTTGTTAATCCAAATTTCAGAAATATCACATGAAAATATCAAAATATTTCTAACTATTTCCCATTAGCTCAGGAATATAATTTTTGAAATCATTAAATTTACCATCACAATGGATTTTGGAATTATCTTTCCTTTTTCCCATCATTAAAAAAAAGAATAAAAAATATGACGATACAATAAAAAATGAATGGGGAAAATTATATACCTTGAATTAATTACTTATACAAGATAACTATATCCTAACTTATTAGTATATATGTTTCAATAATAGTTATAAATGATAATGTATCTTATTATATTTTCATACTAAAAAAACATAATAATTTTTTTATGTCCTTAATAATGGTTCGTAAAGAGGTTGTGAATTTCCAAAACATACCCTAATGGAGTTTCATACTAGGGGAATGGTAAGGAATGTTTTTTTATACTAGGTAAATCTCGAGTCAATCCTGACATGCCTTTCTCTAGGTTATTACTCCTAGGTACATCTATCTTAGACCATTCTCTACCTACATTATCCACAAATGGAACTAATTTCATAGAAACCCCTAACTCTAAACTTCACCATGATTCTATATTATATTTATATAATTAATCATATAGTTATACATATCAATTCCATTCTCACTATGATTTTCTCAACCTAGCCTCCAAAGGTAAAAAATCCTTTTATCTGATACTAACTATATTGAACGATGACTTTTACACATTTGATTAAATTGTTTCAAAACATAAAAAATAGGAAAACAAAGGGACCATAATGTCCTATGGTACTTTTAATAATAGGATTATAATATATAAAAATTAATATAAAACATTTAATAGTTATTTAATTCGCTATAATCAGATACTAAAATCCATTTTAGCTTCTAAAACATTATGAGATAACCTAAATAATACATAATGAAATTGGTTATTAAAAAATTAAATTACAGGAATAACCATGATAAGAAATAATAACATTTTGTTAAAATGTGTAACATGATATCACAAAAGATAAGTCATATGAGTAATCGCATGGAACCATAACATAATGAACATAACATCATAAAATCATGGAATCATAAGAAATGTAGTAGAATCATACAATATTTCATGAAAATGTGTCAAGCATAACTGCCTATAGAATATCATATGGTGTAAAAACTATCATAATGGATTAGATTTATTCCTTATTCCCATTCACGATTCCTCGTGTGACCAAAAACATTTCCCAATACATTTACATACTATCTGGGCTCACCCATCATATGAGTTATATCGGGATCACACAATGATATCAAGGTGAAACCATCCTAACATGTTTGTAATATATGTGTTCTACAAAATTAAATCAATTATAAGTTATAAACCTTATAATTACCCATGGAATGAAATGGGTTTCATAATATCATCACATATCACTATTAATTGATCATTTATAAGGAAGGATTTTAGAACATGACTGTGTATTTCTGCTAAAAATTAATGGAGGCAAATATTTGAATATATTTGAGAGATATAGTTATATAATTTATAAGTAATCATGTTTGTTATCATTTAGGAAAAGAAATTCTTTTAAAAACAATAAAAAAATTGTTGAGGGAAATAAAAATCCTATTATGAAAATAACAACTAGAAAAATAAATTCAAAAAATATTATAGTAATACATTTCGTTAAAAAGATATGAAAATATATAACGGAATACCAAAGGAAAACAATGGTCATAAAATTGTAAAATACTATTCATTATATACACATTAAAATAATGTTTCGATTGATATTTTTGATAAATAATCAAGAAATACATCATTCATAAAATGATGATAATATTATATTTAGTTTTTTAGTAAAAAGTTATAATGTTTAAAAATAACTTTATAAAATCATATAAAAATACTAAAACCTTTTTTAGAACACTTTGAGGATAACAGAGGCATTGAATATAATGTTTTTTCAGATGAAGAGAAAAATAATATTGATTTTTTGGACAAATATTTCCTAAATATTTCTACGTACCAACTAGTGAAAATTGGTTATATTACATGATAACATTGTTAATGACAATATTAGAGTAGAATATAAAGATTTTATTATTATATTATAATTTTTTTTAAATAACATTATTCATAAACAATTTTTATTAAAATGATATTGAAACTGAAACCATTATATCTTTAGTAACTTTTTAATCATATCTACCATAAATGAAGTTAAAAAATTTTATCATAAAATGTATTATATTATAAATTATGTGTGATATAATTTGTGAATTTTTATTATATACAACATTTATAATTAATTATTCACATAAATGAACATGTTCCTCAGAGAAGGAAGTTTTCAGATGAACCCTTTTCCTTGATTCCATAGTTTATAATGTGAATATTTTATATCTCGTATAATAAACTTATATCAATTAATTGTTTTCATAAATTTTATTATTTTAATATATTATAGAATAACCATTTACATCATGTATTTTAATAATATGTTTAATCACATATTCATTTATGCCCACATCAGGTGTTTTGAGAACTCTTGGTTCATAATTTCAATATGGAAAGAATGTTATGATCATGGTTAAAGGGTAAATTATTACATAACATTTATTATAATATTAATTAAATAATTAAATTTTTTATACATAAAATATACTTTTTATACTAATCAAGAATTATGTTTATGAAAAATGAATTATGTTACACTCATGGAGATAGTAGGTCATACATACACATGAGTAATGTTTCTATTTTCCAAAGATCATTATGGAAAGAAATTATGTGTTATTTTATATTTAAATTATCATAATTATATCATAAAAATATAATATTAAATAATTTAATACACTTAATCATACAATCCATGTGATTTGGTAATAAAATAATTGAATCAAGTCGCTTCGCGAGGTGGTAGTCTACAGTACACACAAACAACAATATCTTTTTCAATGATTTATAAGATAAGACAGAATATTATATATTAAATTAAGTTAATGGTCAATTTGTCATTATTACCAAATATAATCATATAATTTATCATTACCAAGATCCATAAAATGTGACAATGGAAAAAGAATTACCTCAGTTTGTGAGGTGGTAGTTTTTCGTACACTAGATCAACTGTTTTATTTCGTATTTGATGAAAAAGGAGATGGATTTATTTTATGACATGAACAATATAAAATATCATTATAGGTGAGATTTTTTAAATATATTTTAATAATTAATACATAATTTATGGTGTAAAATAAAAAATAAAAAATAAGTATCTTATAGAAGACAATTACATTAATTTAGAAAAATATGATATAGATATAACATTAAGGACAATAAGGATTCCCATTTGGTAAGAAAAAAATATATAAAATGTGGATAAGGATTTTTGGGAGAGATTTTTTTTAGTTTATGTTGATAAAAATTTCGTGATAGATATCAAGAAGATAGGAGTGGGGGTGCCCTTTTATAATGGGGGAGATTGTCATTCGTGAAAATACAAAAAACTATTCAATAATTGGACATCACTCCCAACAAAATATTTATCACTTGACCAACTCTCCATGATAATCATAAGTAGGTGATATGTTTTCATAGAGTACCTCCCTCTATTGTATCTGATTAATATACAAGGATTACCTCAAGGTTCTGGATACTTCTACATGGAGCATTGGAGAAAGAGTGAGTTTCAACATTTCATGTCACACTAAGACAAATGGTTAGATTAAATGAAGCATTTTAACACATGAGGATATGTTAGGACAACATTAAATGGATTTAAAAGGACGGTAGGATAAATACCTTACCCTAATATAGTTCTTAAAAAACAATAGTACCCATTATGCATATTTATTGCAGAATATGAGGCTTTATATGGGAAGCGATGTAGGACTCTGAAATGTTGTGATGATGTTAGAGAGAGGACATTGATAATAATTGATATTTTAAAAAACATGATGATGATTAAAAAATTTCCAATGAAGATTAAATTTGTATAATGGGTGGTTTCTAGATTATTTTCTTAGATATCTGTTTTTTGAAGTTAGTGAAATTATGTTCCTTAAAATATCATCTTTTCTACATGTAATGATATCAATGAAGAAATAGAATATGATACCTATGATTATAACTCCCTTTGATATCCTTTACCATGTTAGGGATATACATAATCACTTATAAATTTATCTCTATATATATCCTGTAAAGACATGAAATTTCAGTTATTTTTTTCTTAAATACATAGGAATTTTATGAGTCCGTAGTGTCTGACGGTGCTTGATTCCGAGGCCCTGTGTGCCCAGAATACAATTCTGATGTTTTGTTCAGGTACGTTTAGTAAACGTACTTTTAGAATTTTATAACATTTTAACCAGTTCTCGGAATTGAAATATGAGGGCACCATTGAACTTGCAACATCGATGATTTCTTAGTGAGACCTTCAACGCAGTTGCGTTTTATCTAGAGTAGAAGTTAGTTTTTGGGGGTTTTTAATTAAATTGGATAAAGTTAAAGATTTAACATTATTTTATATTGGTGGTTAAAAACTCGAAGGGGAGGTTGGAGGTGGGGGACACCACATCATAACCTTCTTTGGGAGGATTATTATATGGGGCCCACCCGACCTCTCTAACTCCCCTTTAACCCCCTTGAACCCCCAATTAAATTTGGTAACACTCTCCATAAAGTGGGGGAGCCTCTCCACCTTCTCCCACCATTTAATTTCCAACTCTCCACCCATTAATTAAGTGAATGGTATCTTTTAATTAAAATATTTTTGAATTCTTTTGCAAACAATTAAATAATGGGTTGGCTTAACCCATTATTTTGGTTGGCATTTCATTTGGGTGGAAACTTGAGAGAGAACTTCACCCTCTCAACGAAGAACGCGAAGAAGGCTACTTCCACCGAATATTGATGTCGTCTTTTTCATTCTTCTACCAAGGAAAGGAAAGGGAAATGACACCCATGAGGAATGCTGACATCATCTTCAACTTCATCATCTTTGAATGCCAGTATGCCAACAATGAGGACCTCTCTTCCTCTTCCGACATTGACGGAACGACGCCGCCTTCCAATGAATCCGTCAAACGACACCGACAAGCAAGGTTGGAGGTTTGTTTTGTTTTGTACTCGTTCTTCATGATACAAATTTCTGATATGAGAACCAAATGATACCACTATAACGAGGAGGGTTCGGAATTCATGAACATGGCCTGACCCTCCCATTTTTTTGTTCTTTTCATCGATGATAGAGGAGGTACATGCGACGACCGGCAACGAGCCGGCCGTGAAGAAGATGGCGGCGCAAGGCCGCCGGGCTTCACAAGGGCACGACACCGACGTGACACACAATGAACCGAGCCTCTGCTAGGCGGGTCGTGGTGGTACCAGAGGGGTGTGGTGCAGTCGCACCGTGCTGGAAGTAAGGGTCCCGGCCAGGAGGGCCGCAGCGGTCGGACGAGGAGCGTGGCGCCGTTGCGTGGCGTGGAGACTAGTAGGATGTTGCAGTCAGGCCTGGCCATGGTGGAGGGGTACGACGCCATCACACCGTGCTGTGGTGAGGATTGGTTTACCGCTCGGTCCATCCGGGAGGTGCGAGACCCCATTGGGTCCCACATGAGCGGGAGTGACGCTACCCGGTGTCGGTTCGGTTCTACCGGAATGACTAAGCCATTCGAGTGCCAGGGGGTGCGCGGTCCCACTGGACGTGGCTATGATGGACCCCCACCGGGCCACCGGGTTGCCAGGCTAACTGGTCCTCCTGGTCTCCATGCCAGCCGAGCCGCTGGGCCAACGGGCCACCTTCAGGCCATGCCGCCATGGGTCGGGCCACCATCGGGACGGGCCGCCTCGGGCCGGAATGCCTTTAGCCGGGCCATGACTTTAGGCCAGGCCACCCCTTCAGTCTAGTCCACCTCTTCATGTCAGGCCACCTCTTCGGACCGAGTCTGACCCTGGTCCAGTCCCAGGTCGGGTCGGGGCGGTCCGACTTGGTCGGACCGGACCCGGACCCGTCAGACGCGAATACACCTTTTCACCCGTATCATGGGTCGCGGGTGTCCGATCAACGAACAGTCTGTGGTGATAGAAATATTTGAGTTAGATGGATCCTTTAGAATATCCCACTTGAGTTTTGGACATATTTGGAGTACGGTTGGGTTCGTTTGAACCTACAAACCAACCGTCCCCTGGGAGGGAAATGCCAATAACTCACAGACCAGGTGTCTGATTGACATTCCGTCTATTGCGTTGAGACCCCTGCGACATGGAGTTCCTTTGAGATACTTCCATGAGAGACTTGATGACACTTTGAGTATCAACCAGTAGCTCATGGTATGGATCCTCCCGGAGACGAGCGTTCATAGTACGAAGACCTAGTAGCTAACAGACCAGACGACTACTTGACTGATTAGACATGGAGTGATTCGACTCACCCAGTGGATGGAGCGCCCGATATTTGGTAGCTGAACTACAGTGGATGGAGTGCCTGGTTGTTGGCAGAAAACCCGTGGTACTCAACAGGAGGAGTACCTCTTTAAGCTATTAGGGGGAGCGCCCGATATTTGGTGGTAGAACCACAGTGGACGGAGTGCCTGGTATTTGGTAGCAAACCCGCAGTACATGACAGGAGGAGTACCTCAGCAGTCTAAGGTTAGTGAGAAGTGCCTCAATGCCATGAAAAGACCACTGTAAACGACAGAGGAGGAGTTCCCCATCAGTCGTGGTTTCGATATTGAAAAATCCTGGTTTGATCTGAGTCAATGGCCATTGTGTTTTCCTCATGATAGATATGGGTTAGTTGATATCTTAGGTATAAGTATGGGCATATATCTAAGTAATGGTTATCCGTTGAAATCATACTTTGTGTTTTATCCGTGTTGTATTTTGTGAGACCTTGTGTGTCTTGGGGTCCATACTGAGTATCGTTATACTCACCCCGGCACGGGCTATGACCGCACCTCGTTGTGTTAGATGTAGACGACAAACATTGCTGATGGAGGCCGAGAGCACGAGGACTGGTCGGTACCCAGAGGAGGACCTTACAACGTATCGGTACATGGTGGAGGATGATGGACGTGGAGTGCTGTGGAGGCCATCTGTACCTACCCTTCAGGTAGGAACTCTAGAGGATGATCTAGGAGCTGCTAGACACCTTTCGGGTGTTTGTCTTTTTAGTTGTACCTGTTTGTCCTTTCCTTGTACATTACTGTTGGGCTTGTATTTCCAGCCCATTTACTTTCAGCACACTTGTTATACTTCTTTTACATAATGTTTTATTCCTCTTGTACTCTGGTTGTGTGTGTTTACGATTTCTAAAGGCAATGACTTCCATGTTTTAGGGAGTTATGGCTTTTGTGCTAGTCTCCAGCCCCTAGCCTAGGGAAGTCGGGCTAGGGGTAGTCACGATACGGGCCCTGGGGGAAAAGTCATGAAAAATTGGTATCAAAGGATTTAGTTCTACCACAAAACATAGGACTCTGATCATTATCTTCTATGAAGAAATAGTGTTGAGGGTACTGAGTGTGGATTTCAGTTCCAGTAGTCCAATGTTGGTGCGGTGGCCGACGTATACGTACACCAGGACCCTGACTACTGATTTCTGACTTAGTGCATGAAAACACAGATTGTGTGTGTGTTTCGAATGTTTTTTTTCCAGCCCAAACCAGGTCTGCTCACCATGTATAGTCTTTTTACTGTGTCTCATTTTTTTATTTCAGCATGCATCCCCACAGATGACTAGTTAGAGCCTCGAGAGTTATACGTACTAACATCCCATCGAGTGACGAGGCCTCAGTACAAGGACCTCTTCCAGTTTAGGCCCCAGCGGAGGCACCAATGATACTACATTCTGTTGGGCCGCCGATTCCACCATCCCTAGCAGTAGAGAGTGAATGCCGCTAGAGCGCACAACATGAGTTCCAGTTATAGAGGCCACCTAGGTTCTATAGAGAGATGGACCCATAGGTGGATGAGGATTGGCTAGAGGCTGTGGTGAGAGTCTTCAGACTGGTAGGGACACCAGCCGACTTTATGACGATCCTTGCTGCCAGTCTCCTTCAGCAAGTAGTAGACAGATGGTGGAGTCTGATGCTCCAGGTCCACGATGAGGCGAACATTCTATGGGTAGACTTCAAGGGCCTTTTTCGAGTGGAGTTTCAACCAGCAACCCTTCGAGTGGTGTGGATACAGGACATACTTCATCTAAAGCAGGGAAACATGAGTGTAGCTCAGTACTCAGCGAGGTTCCCTGACCTATCGCACTACTCCACTAATATGGTACAAGACCCGTTCTTCAGGGCCTAGACCTTTGAGCCGGGACTCATGTGAGAGATTAGAGCTTCAGTTATCTCCCAAAACATCCCGACGTAGACGGGGGTGTTGGAGAAAGCCCTCCTAGTGGTGAGTTTTCTTACTGAGAAGTCTCCATCAGCAACAGCCACCACTAGCTGACATGTACCGGAGTCTTCTTCACCTTGAAGTAGAAAGTTGACATAGAGGTCCAAGAGGACTTAACCCATAGGCAGTCGACTGCATGACTCAGGATCGATTGTGTGGGGCACCCACAGTGGTGACAGAGCCAGAAATTGAAGGAGTGGACAATGTTACTCCTATGGCGGGCTTGGTCACATGGATCATGATTGTTTGGCCCACCATTTTGATGATCAACAGTCAGTTGAGGGACCTCACAGACAGAGGCATAGTTTCGATCGAGGCAGTACACAGGGATCAGGTGGACTTGGTGGAGGATCTGGTCAAGGAGATGGCGATGGTTGACGATTTGAGGTGCTACCACCACCACCACCACCAGATGGTCCACCCTGACCACAGGGAGTGGGTGGATAGGGGAGAGCTCATCTTAATGAAGATGAGTCCTGCGACCATGGTGCTCCAGAGATGATTTGAGGTACAATCTGTGTCTACTCCACCTTAGCTGTAGTTCCCATAGACACAAGTCCCAGTCACTCTTTCATTGTCACTGTCCTTGTTCAGAGCTTAGAGATTCCGACAGAGCCATTGGCTCGATCCTTTTGTCTAGAGACTCCTACAGGAGAAAAGTCGATGATTATGCACAGGTACCGGTAGTGTGAGTTTACTCTAGGAGGAGAGAGCATCGGCTGAGATCTCCTCGTAGTGGCATCGAGGCCTTACGACATCATCTTGAGTATGGACTAGTTATCAACAATCCATGCTCATATTGACTGTATTAGGGGCAAAGTGCAGTGTGTTTGCACAGATGGGATCAGGTTCACCTTCACCAGATAGAAGGGAACCTTTGAGGCTCAGAATGAACTTAGTTGGTGTAGAGTGAAGATGATCACTCACCAGTTGACTTGACTTACCCTCGGAGCAGTAGATATGGAGAGTCCGACTAATCCTGTAGTGGTGGACCAGTACACAGATGTTTTCCTTGACGATGTTCCAGGACTAACTTCACGTAAAAAGGTGGACTTCTAAATTGAACTATACCCTAGGATGACACCAATATCTACTCCATTATATTGGATGGCTCCCACTGAGCTTTGTGAGCTACTGGTACAGTTGGAGGACTTGCAGGTGAAGGGATTCATTCAGCCCAGTGTTTCTCCCTGGGCAGCCCATATTCTGTTAGCCAAGAAGGTGGACGAGAGCTTGAGGCTCTATGTCGACTATCATCGCCTGAACTAGGTGACCATGAAGAAAAATTACCCACTCCCATGGATTGATGAACTCTTTGATTAGCTCAAGGGAGAACGATGGTTCTCGAAGATAGGCCTCAGATCGGGATTTCACCAGCTCAGAGTTAGAGACGAGGATGTGCATAAGATGGCCTTCAGGTGTCGTTACGGCCATTACGCATTTTTGGTTATGAAATTTGGCATGAAAAACTCTCCAGAAGTGTTCATGAGTCTCATGAACATGATCTTCCACCCATACCTTGATCGCTTTGTCATAGTCTTCATCGGTGACATACCGATCTACTCAAATATTGAAGAGGAGCATACCTACCATTTGTAGGTAGTACTAGACACACTCTAAGAGCATGATATTTATCATAAGCTCTCGGAGAGCTAGTTTTGGATTCGAGATTTCACTTCCTGGGACATGTCATCTCAGAAGCTAGAGTTACAGTAGATCCAGCGATGATTGAGGAGGTACTTTCTTGGGAGTCACCCAGGAGTCTGACGGAGGTACGGAGTTTCCTAGGATTCACTGGATACCATTGGAGATTCGTTCCAGATTTCTCCAGAGTTGCAGCACTGCTATCAGCCTTGACAGAGAAGTGGTAACCCTTAGTGTGTTCAGAGAGATGCCATCAACGCTTTAAAGAGCGGAGGTAGAGGTGGACTAGTGCCCTTATATTGAGGCTTCCAGAGGAGGGCATAGGGTACATATTTTTCTACGATGCATCAGGGACCAGACTTGGGTTTTTTTTGATGTAGGAGTGAGCAATTATCGCATATGGTCCTCGGCAGCTAAGAAAACATGAGAAGAACTACACTACCATGACCTGGAGTTAGCAGTAGTGGTATTCACCTTGAATATGTGGCGGCACTATCTGATGGGTGAAGTTTTTACCACGTACTCTGATCACACGAGACTCATGTATATCTTCTCTTAGAAGGTCCTGAACCTGAGAAAGTGACAATTAGTTGAGTTCCTCCAGGGCTACGACTTCGAGGTAGTCAATACTAATGGGAATGGAAACATTTTTGAGGATGCACTCAGTAGGAGGACATGAATTCACCTTCTAGGAGAGGCAAAAAATTAGATGGCTTCCTTACAGATATCCGTTGTTGATAGGGATGGACTAGCCTATCTTCAGTCTCATACAGTCACTCATCCACTTCTTCAGGGAGTCAGGGAGCCGCAGCGTGGGAATGATGACTGCGAGACGCGACGTGCTCAAATATCCACAGGGCAGGAACCTGATTGATTTTTTGAAGGTGGGGAGCATGTCATCCTCTTCAGAGGATGTACCATGGTACCGGTTGAACTTCAAGAGGAGGTGTTGAGGGAGTTCCCCACATCCCCTCTAGCAGTACATCCAGGAGTGGCGAAGATGTATCAGGTCCTTCGGTGATGGCATTGGGGGATATGTATGAAGAAGGCGGTAGTAGAGTTTGTCTCATGATGCCTCACTTTTCTGCAAGTGAAGGCAGATAACTAGGTACCATCAGGCTTGGTTTAGCCCATAAAGGTCCTAGAGTGGAAGAGGGATGGGATATCCATGTACTTCGTGACGGGTCTTCCACGTACATCCGTGGGTCATGACTCAATTTGGGTGATCGTCGACCGACTCAACATGTCGGACCACTTCCTACCAATAAGAGAGAAGGGCTCAGTAGAGAGCTTGGGATGCCTCTATGTGCAGAAGGTTATGAGTTTTCATGGATTGAATACTTCTATTGTATCCGACAGTGACACACAATTTACTTCCCGACTATGGAAGGGGTTGCAAGATGATTTTGGGACACAGCTTCGCTTGAGCACCGCCATACATCCTTAGATGGATGGTCAGACCAAGAGAACCATCCAGACCCTCAAGGACATGCTCTGTGCATGTCTCCTTGACTTCGGTCATAGCTGGAAGGATCAATTGCCTTTTTTTGGAGTTTTCCTACAATAATAGCTATCAATCCACCATAGATATAACACTTTTTGAAGCCTTGTATGGTCGGCCTTGCAGATCGCCACTGTACTAGATAGTCCCAGGGGAGTTAGCACTAGTGGGACCAGAGATGGTATGGGATACCACAGATAAGGTGAAGATCATACAGGAGTGGATGAAGACTATATAGAGAAGACATAAGTCCTATGCTGCTAGGAGACAGAGACCTCTGGAGTTCGAGGATGGCGACCACATCATTTTATGGGTCTGACCTTGACGAGGTTTGTGGAGATTTGGCTGAGGAGACAAGTTATCTCTGAGATTCATCGGAACATTCCCGGTCCTTAGCAGAGTAGGCGAGGTGGCTTACCGCTTAGATATTGCACCTTAGTTGCATCAAGTGTACGACGTCTTCCACGTATCCTAGCTGAGGAGATATGTGCATTAACCTTCTCACATCATCGATCATGGAGAGATGAACATCGATGTTGGGGAGACTTTCATAGAGGTTCCAATAGAGATTGAGGATCAACAAGAGTGGGTCCTACATGGATGGTCGATACCTCTGGTGAACGTTCACAAGCAGCACGGGAAGCTCAATGAGATCACATGGGAGTAGAAGGCTCATATGCGTGCTCAGTACCCTCATTTGTTCCCATTGTGTGAGTTGTAGCTTACGGGGAGGTAAAGCTCTGAGGTGGGGAGAATGTAAAGACCTGAAATTTCCATGAATTTTTTTCTTAAATACATGGGAATTTTACGAGTCCACAATTTTTGATGATGCTTGATTCTGAGGCCGAGTGTACCCAGAATCAAATTCGGATGTTTTCTTTGGGTACGTTCAGTAAACATACATTCAGAATTTTTTAACTTTTGAAACTGTACATGGAATTGAATTCCGAGGGCACCGTTGAACTCACACTGTTGGTGATTGCTTAGTGAGACGTTGAACGTGGTTGCATTTTATCGAGAGTATAAGTTATTATTTGGGGGTTTTTAATTAAACTGAATAAAGTTAATGATTTTACTTTATTTTATGTAGTTGGTTAAAACCTCCAAGGGGATGATGGAGGTGGAGGCCACCACACCATAACCTTCTGTGAGAGGATTATTAGGTGGGGCCCACCCGACCTCTCTAACTCCACTTTAACCCCCTGGAACCCCCAATTATATTTGTTAAAACTCTCCATAATGTGGGGGAGCCTCTCCACCTTTGCCCACCATTTAATTTCCAACTCTCTACCAATTAATTAAGTGAATGGTTTATTTTAATTCAAATCTGTTGGAATTCTTTTTCCAACAATTAAATAATTGGTTGGTGTAACATCCTAGGAAAATAAAGAATATTACTTTTTCATATTTATTCATATTTGTGAATAAAATATTAATATTACTTTAAAGGGAATGCTATGTTCTATGATGTACCCAATACGCAACAACGAGTTTCTTTGAAACCTTACGTCACACACTCAGAATATAATAATATTATTTTAAATGGTAGTTAACGCCTAGCCGTTGCAATGGTTGGAATGAATATAACTAACTAAAATATGATTATACATGTTTGTTAAATCTTTTTACATTTATCCAATAATTTATAAAGGCTTAAAATAAGAAAAAATCAATTTTAGGCATAAATACTCTAATATTAAGTAAAAGGTCGATTTATCGCCTTTTGTCGGTGAACCTTCTTTAAAAATAGATTTGGTCACTCTTATATGTTCAATTGAACCAAATAATATTCTTCTTCATAATTGGGATATCAAAATTTACTTTGTGTATCTTTTTGGGATTTTTCCAACAATGTCCATTTTTTAATGAATAGTGAAAAATGTTGTATTTTAAGTCAAAACCCCCTTTTAATCTAATTTATTTATATGGTTAGATTATCTTTTTAATTGGTTTTAAAGTGAAATTAGAATATATTTTTACCATTTAACCCAATTTTGGTCATTAGAATTAGTTTCACTTTGAAATTGCACATAAAAAAGTGTCAGTATTTTGATAGATATTGTTTCTTAAAAACACGCTATTTTTTTGACAACGGGAATTAATTATAAAATTAATTAATGCAACATATATGTTTTGAATTTTGAAAAATAGAAATTATTTTTGAATACGTAATATCAAATATAGCTCTGGATGAATTTTTGGTATTTTTCTAAAGAACATCAATTTTTGATGAATAGTGAAACCACTAAGTGGTAGTTAAACAAACTGATTTTTTCGTTTGAAAGAAATTTTACCACTTATGTGTATTGAATTTCAAAAATCTGACATAAATGGTTTTCATTAGTAAGTAAAATGTAGTTCAATGTGATTAAAATATTTTTTGGTGAATAGTAACTTTTGAGTTTTGTAAACTGCGATTAGAGGTAATTATAGTAATTTAAGATAAAAATGATATTCTAAAAATATAAAAAATATATTGACACATGTCCTAACCATATTTTATTGGTAATGGCCGACCAAGAAAATCCAGGGGTCAATTTTTGGGACCCCATGGAGCCAATAGGTTAAGATAATGACATTAATACCTTTTATTTAAGGCAAAAATAAAAATATCACAAACTTGTATTGTTTTACTAAAACAATTTTTACATGAGGTTATACAAGTTATATTTTTTACTATAAATAATTTTTAGAAATATAAAAATATTTCCTACATGATGGTAATTTTTTTATAGTTTTTAGACATAAAAAAATATTATTATATATGACACAATGGTGATGCAGTGTTTATGTCATTAATGAATGATTTAAATAAATAAAAAGATAATGTTTAAAATGATATCTAAAACTTGTCCAATTCTTATTGGATGATATTATTTTGAACGTGGACCACCTTATCCTCGACTTTAATGATTTCTGAAGCTTTATAAACAGAATTTCATTTTATAATAAAATAATAGTTTCAAGATTTCCAAAAGAGCCCCTCCCCCCCCCCTTATAAAAAGGCCCCACTTCCTACCCATATCTCAAACATCTCAAGCCCTTTATCTCATCCAAACTCTACTCAAATAAGCTCCCAATATCCCTCTATTCATTCTAGAATCCTCACCTTAGTCAGAAATCGCTTCAAGAAACCCTTTTGGTTCAAATGAAGAAGAGTTACCAGATTTAAAGGTAATGTCTTCACTTGTCTTCTTTTGTTTTATTTTTCTTCTCCAACCCCCTAAAATATTTTTATTATTTTATTCTATAACAACACTAGTATATTAAATAAACTAGGATTTTGTTATGAAAATAATTCAAGCTACACTTACACACACCTTAATCTAATGGTTAAAGAACATGCTGTTTCTGTGGATGGAGAATTACTGCCTCACGAAATGATGATTGTTCAATCTTCTACTAACACCTTTCACGGTGGCCATTAATATGTCACTATATTTATATATTATATATAATATGTTTATTTATTCCTTCATATTCTGTATTTTTCATTTATGGCATTCATTTATGGTTTCCATTATGTGTAAATGTGATATCTTCATTTTAGGAAATGCGGACAACCGCCCCCTCAAAGTGATTTGATTCATTAATTCCATATGTGGGACATGTAAAGGATGAAGTTAATAATATTATTTATGATATTATACTGGAATTATAATTTACTTTTATATTATTATGATTTTATTCCATTAAATACAAAATAGAAATGAAAGTAGCGTTCATGTGTACGTACGGCTTACCATTTCCATGAACGGTGCATTTCATTTCTTACCTTTAAATGTTATGTAATATTATAAATGAATGTATATACTGGATATATATGATATATATGATATCTAAATCATGAATATAATTCTGTATATAATTTATATTTTACCTCATGAACAACTTGTAATTTTAACGAGTTTATTTTTTACTCAAGTTCCAATGAATGACAAAACGACCATTATTAGCCTAAATAATTAAAAAGTGTTAATAACATGGTAATAAGTGATATAAAAGGAATAATGAACTTTAAAAAGGTTCTTAATCAAGTACAAATTAAGTCAAGTTTATTACTCAAGAGATTAAAGAACGATCGAGTCAAGTCAGACACGAGGTAAGGGATCCTACCTCTCTCTTTCTTTTTAAGTACTCTCTTTTATGTCATTCCTTTTAAGCTCATATTTATTATGTTTGGAGATGTTATTTTATATTTCTCATACTGTAAGTTTTATGTTAATATTATGAGATAGCATATTTTATTTCATAAATCCATTTTTGGAAGTTTTAAGTGGCGCCGTTAGGCTACAGAGTTTTCATAAGGGATTTTTCATCTCACTTTTATTCCCGTGAGATTTATGCTACATTTGCCACCATTTACTTTGAGTGTTGTATGTACTTCCCATTATTATAATATTTTTGTAATATAAATTCGTTTATGGGTATTTGCATTAATTTTTTATAGTCCTTATTTCATGGGGTGTACGTTTCGAAAGTTACCCAAGTCGGTAAGGGACCCTTTCACCCTCATCTTTTTAAAAGACTTATTTTGTTATGTCTTTTAATTCACATCTCATTATGTTGGGATATGTTCTTCTATATCCTTATTGATTTAAATTTTATGTCCAAGTGATGAGATACCATTTTATCTCTCATCAACTCATATTATGAATTTTGATGTGATGCCATTAGGCTGTCGAATTTTTGAAAGGGATCATCTTAACCCAATTTCAATTCTTTGGGTTAAACCTCTATTTCTTGATTATTCCATACTATGAATATGTGTGGATGACCTCTGATTTTTTACACTTAATATCATCATATATTGGGTGTATTTATATTTTTCACACATAATTATTTAATTGATTTAACCTTAATCTAACAATACCGTCTTTGTAAGGGACATAGTCTCAATCTCTTTTCATTGAGGCATATTTTGTTTTATACAAAACATTATTTTATACGGTGTATAAACCCCTTTTACTTTTACTTTTATTCAAAAGGAATCTTTTTATATGAAGAGTTTTACTAAGTGATAAAAGGAATGTTTTGTCTTACGTATGCGGCGACAATGACTTCTCTGCCGCTGTGAACATTATTTGAGTTTCGACTTCCTCTACAGGCCAAAACTTGTTTTAAAAATGAAAAATAAATACCACGTTTTACTTTTCTTTTATTTTGGTATTGAAAATGGTTTTGATTAAGTTTTGATTAGATAAATGTGGTGTATTGATATCTTGTGATTGAAAGGTGGAATGTTGTGTTTCCTTTATGCATGTTTTATATGATACGATTATGTTATAGTTCTTGGAAATTGTTTATGAAGATATGTGGTTTTGTGATAAACTAAGGGCGGGTGAGCCCGATATATCTCTCCAATGCATTGGGTAACGTAACAGAGGTAAACATGAATATTTCTCCTAATAGATTTGGGGAATACACTGTGATGGGTATTCCAAACATAACCATGGGGTTACTCCCTACATAAGAATGTTATGAATTCCTCAAGTTACCTTTAAGTCTTATTATTTCTATGAGTTATTCATAAATATTATGATTTCATGATGTATGATAAAGTGCTTATTTTTTATGAGTGAAGTATGATTTCATTGGTTCTTATGTATACATGAACTAATGTTTTCATTCCATATTTTTATATCCCTTACTGAGCTTTTTATGCTCATCCCAAGTTTTTGATTTGTTTTTCACACGTCAAGGGAAAGGTACATGATGTGATGATAGTGTCAAGGAAGTGTCAAGAAAAAATCCATGTTTTATTTAAAATATGTTTTCTTTTAATCAGAAGAGTGAATATTGTCTTTGATGTAACCACCTTGTTTACAAGTGGAATGTAATGCCTGATATATGATCTAATTCTCTAAAACTCTAAACCAGAAAATGACCTCAATGTGAATTCTTGAAATAAAACAAGATTAAGTAATGTTTAAGGTTGTGGCCTTATAGTTGGTATCAAAGGCCGGTTTATATAACTTTAGAGGTTAGAGTGTCGTTTAAGCATAAGTGACAAGTTGTGTATAACCACAATGGTTATTATATTAGATAGAGTCATTGTTATTTTTGAATGTTGGAATGAGTTTGAGATAACTTGGATAAGTATATCTTATTGTTTATCTTCTTCTTTAGTACATGATGATTTTTTTAAAATACTCACACTGACCTTTTTGGTTTTAGTAAATAGATGTATCTAGTAGGCACCAAAGTGACAATGGGTTTGAAGGAAACTATGGTGGTTCTCTGATTAAGAGACTGGATGAAATGGGGGATTCAATGAGAAATATCATTTTTATTCTAAACCAACTATCAGGAGTCATGATCAACCACTTGAACCTTGGTGATTTCTCTAATGCATCTTGTACGAGAGAACCAACTTGTTGTAGAAGTTCAGGGTATAATTATAAAGGTAACCATTAGGGTTTATATGATCCTTTCTTTTGAGGTAATTATGGGTTACTATATGTTATGATGGAAAATGAAATGCATGAGATAAAATTGAGTTTAAAATATTTTATGATTATTTTTGTTGATTGTATCTCACTTTGGGGAATTTTTTAAGAATTATATAGTTTTGGAAAAAGGACAACACGCATACCGTGTGACAACCCATCACATCAGGCAAAGTTGCGGGAATCGAACCCATAACCAAAGTGCGACTGGTATTTACCGCCTACCACTAGACTACGTGAAGTCCCGGGTTATTATGACCAATTTTTTATAGTTAGATGATTTTATGAATCAAGAGTAAGTTGATTTTTGGTTATCTATGGAAATTATTAACCTATCATGGAGGATATGTGATTAGGTAAATTACTTTTCAATATGAGACTTTAAGAGCAACTGATGTTATTTGGAGATAAATGTTAACTTGTACCTTGGAAGACTATGTGATTAAATCCCTCAAATATTTGGGTTTCAATCTTAGTTTTGTTCACTTTGAATAATTTTATGGAAAAATTGTTTATCTAATGGTCTTCATTGAACTTTGGGTTTTGTTGGACAAATTTTGGAGATTAAGAATACATTTTCTTTTTTATAAAGGATTATCCATTTGTGGATTATCTGATCTTATTCTAACAATTTTGGGTTTTGTTAAGGTCTAAAGACATGGGAAATATATACTTCTCCTTTTTGGATTAGGTGATTCTCTAGAAGTTTATTATATCTCTCTTAATGTGAACAAGTCATCCTAAATACTCGTCTTTTAGAGAAAATATGAGTTTGTGTAAGAAATCTAGTAGGAGATGAGAGTCTACACGACAAGTAAGTATGTCCCCTTATGATTTAGTTAAGCTCATAAATAAATTACTCAATGAAAAGTAACTTTAAAAAAATGTTGTCTATTATGTTTTCCAACTGGGGAATCAAATACCGTTTAACCAATCACCAGTTTGTGATTTTCTGGTGATTAACATTCTCGTAAACATTTTTTCTATCACTCTACCTCAGAACACGACCCTTTGTTTTTTCATCCATAACCATTTTTTCCTACATGGAATCCTAGTATGGGTTAACTCGGGTGACCTTTGTACTTCAATTTCTTTCTTTTAAAGTGACAGTTTAATTTAGTCCTTTTCCGATGTGGGGCTTTCAATGAAGTTTCCATGCCAAATTTTAAAATTAAGAGGACGCAATTCCAAAAAGGGGGTAAGGATGTAACATCCCAGGTAAATAAAGAAAATTACTATTTCATATTTATTAATATTTTTGAATAAAATGTTAATATTACTATAAAGGGAACGCTATGCTCGATGGTGTACCCAATACGCAACAACGAGTTTCTTTGAAACCTTACGTCACACACTCATAATATAATAATATTATTTTAAATGGTAGTTAACGCCTAGCCATTGTAATGGCGGGAACGAATAGAACTAACTAAAATATGATTATACATGTTTGTTAAATGTTTTTACATTTATCCAATAAATGATAAAGGCTTAAAATAAGAAAAAATTCAATTTTAGGCATAAATACTCTAATATTCAGTAAAAGTTTGATTTATCACCTTTTTTTAGTGAACTCTCTTTAAATATAGTTTTGGTCACTATTATATGTTCAATTTAACCAAATAAAATTCTTCTTTATAATTGGGATATCAAAATTTACTTTGTGTATCTTTTTGGAATTTTTCCAACAAAGTTTATTTTTTAACGAATAGTGAAAATGTTGTATTTTAAGTCAAAAACTCCTTTTAATATAAATTATTTATATGGTTAGATTATCTTTTTAATTGGTTTTAAAGTGAAATTAGAATATAGGTTTACCATTTAATCCAATGGTGGTCATTGTAATTAATTTCACTTAGAAATTGGACATAAACAAGTGTTAGTCTTTTGATAGATATTGTTTCTTAAAAACACGCTAATTGTTTTGACAATGGGAATTAATTATAAAATTAATCAATTCAACATATATGTTTTGAATTTTTAAAAATAGACATCATTTTTGAATATGGAATATCAAATATAAATTAGTGTGAATTTGTGATATTTTTCTGAAGAACTTCAATTTTTGATGAATAGTGAAACCACTAAGTTGTAGTTAAACAAACTAATTTTTTCGTTTAAATGACAGTTTACCACTTATGTGTATTGAATTTATAAAATCCGAAATATATGGTTGTCATTAGTAAGTAAAATGTGATTCAATGAGATTAAAATATTTTATTTGGTGAATAGTAACTTTTGAGTTTTGTTAACCGCGATCTGAGGTAATTAGTGTAATTTAAGATAAAAAGGATATTAAAAAAATATAAAAATTATCTTGACACATGTCCTAACCTTATTGGATAGGTCATGGCCGACCAACACAATCCATGGGTCAATTTTTGGGACCCCATGGATCCACTTGGGTAAGATAATGACATTAATACCTTTTATTTAAAGTAAAAATAAAAATATCCCAAACATGAATTGTTTATTAAAACAATTTTTAAATGGGGTTATACAAGTTATATTTTTTACTATAAATATTCATTAGAAATCTAAGAAGATTTCCTACATCATGGTATATTTTTTTATAATTTTTAGACATAAAAAATAACATTATTTATGAAACGTTAGTGATGCAGTGTTTATGTCATTAATGAATGATTTAAATAAATAAGAAGATAATGTTTAAAATAATATCCAAAACTTGTCTAATTCTTATTTGATTATTTTATTTCGGACATTTAACACCTTATCCTCGACTTTAATTATTTTTGGAGCTTTAGAAACTTAATTGCATTTTATAATAAAATAATAGTTTCAAGATTTCCAAAAGAGCCCCTCCCATCCCTTATAAAAAGACCCCACTTCCTACCAATATATAACACTTCTAAAGACATTTTTATCGTCCAAACTCTACTCAAATAATCTCCCCATATCCCTCTCTTCATCCTAGAAGCCTCACCTTAGGCATAAATCTCTTCAGGGAACCATTTTGGTTCAAACGAAGAAGAGTTACCCGATTTAAAGGTAATGTCTTCACTTGTGATGTTTTGTTTTATTTTTCTTCTCCAACACCCTAAACTATTTTTATTCATTCATTTTGTAACAAAACCAGTATCTTCAATATACTATGATTTTTTTATGAAAATTATTCTAGCTACACTTACACACACCTTAATCTAATGGTTAAATAACATACTGTTTCTGTGGATATCGAATTACTGCCTCACGAAACGATGATTGTTCAATATTCTATTAACACATTTCATGGTGGCCATTAAGATATAACTATATTTATATATGATATATAATATGATTATGTTTTCCTTAAGCTTCTGTATTTTTCATTTATGTCATACCTTTATGGTTTCCATTATGGGTAAACGCGATATCTTTATTTTAGGAAGTGCAGACTACATCCCCCTCAAAGTGATTTGATTCGTTAATTCCATATGTTGGACGTGTAAAGGATGGAGTTAATAATATTATATATGATTTTATACTGGAATTATAATTTAACTTTATATCATTATGATTTCATTCCATTAAATACAAAATAGAAATGAAAGTAGCGTTCATGCGTATGTACGGCTTACCGTCTCCATGAAAGGTGCATTTCATTTCTTACCTCTAAATGTTATGTAATATTATAAATGCATGTATATACTGGATATATATGATATATATGATATCTAAATCATGAATATAATTCTGGATATAATGTATTTTTCACCTCATGAATAACTTGTAATTTTAAGGAGACTATTTTTGACTCAAGTACCAATGATCGACAAAACGACCGTTATTAGCCTAAATAATTACAAAGTGTTCATAACATGGTAATAAGTGATATAAAAAGAATAATGAACTTGAAAAAGGTTCTTAAGCAACTAGAAATTAAATCAAGTTTTTTATTCATTAGATTAAAGAATGATCAAGTCAAGTCGGACGCGAGGTAAGGGATCATACCTCTCTATTTCTTTTTAAGTACTCTTTTTTATGGCATTCATTTTAAGATCAAATTTATTATTTTTGGGGATGTTATTTTATATTCCTCATACTGTAATTTTTATGTTAATATTATGAGATACCCTATTTGATATCATAAATCTATTTTTGTAATTTTTAAGTGGCGCCGTTAGGCTGCCGAGTTTTCATAAGGGATTTTTCATCTCACTTTTATTCCCATGAGATTTATGCTACATTTTCCACAATTTCCTTTGAGTGGTGTATGTACTGCCCATTATTCTAATCTTTGTGTAATATAATTTAATTTATGGGTATTTACATTAATGTTTTATAGTCATTCTTTCATGGGGTGTACGTTTCGAAAGTTACCCAAGTCGGTAAGGGAACCTTTCACCCTCCCCTTTTTAAAAGACATCTTTTGTTATGTCTTTTAATTCACATCTTATTATGTTGGGATATTTTCTTCTATATCCTTATTCATGTAAATTTTATGTCCAAGTGATGAGATACCATTTTATCTCTCATCAACTCATATTATGAATTTTAAAGTGATGCCGTTAGGATGTCGAATGTTTGCAAGGGAACTTCCTAACCCAATTTCAATTCTTTGGGTTAAACCTCTATTTCTTGAATATGTCATACTATGAATATGTGTGGATGACCTCTGATTGTTTTACACTTAATATCATCTTATATTTTATGTATTTATGTTTGTCACACATAATTATGTAATTGATTTATCCTAAATTTAAGGATACCGTCTTTTTAAGGGACTTCGTCTCAATCTCCTTTAATTGAGGCATATATTGTTTTATACAAAACTTTATTTTATACGGTGTATAAACCCCTTTGACTTTTACTTTTATTCAAAAGGAATATTTTGATATGAACTGTTTCACTAACCGAAAAAAGTAATGTTTTGTCTTATGTATGCGGTGACAATGACTTCTCCACCGTCGTGACCATTATTTGAGTTTTGGCTTCCTCTACAAGCCAGAACTTTTTTTAAAGATGAAAACTAAATACCAAATTTTACTTTTCTTTTATTTTTGTATTGAAAATGGTTTTTATAAAGTTTTTATTAGATTAATGTGGTGTATTGATATCTTGTGATTGAATGGTGGAATGTTGTGTTTCCTTTATGCATGTTTTATAAGATACGATTATGTTATGGTTCCTGGGAATTTTTTATGAAGACGGGTGGTTCCATGATAAACTAAGGGAGGGGGAGCCCGATATAGTTCTCCAATTCATTGGGTAATGTGATAGAGGTAAACATGAATGTTTATCCTAAGATATATAGGGAATATGCAGTGATGGGTATTCCAAACGTAACCATGAGGGTTACTCCTTACATTAGAATGTTATGAATGCCTCAGGTTACCTTTATGTCTTATGATTTCATTGAGTTATTCATAAATTATATGATTTCATGAAGTATAATAATGTGCTTATGTTTTATGAGTAAAGTATCATTTCATTTATTCTTATGTATACATGAACTAATATTTTCATTCCGTATTTTTATATTCCTGACTGATCTTTTTATGCTCATCCCAAGTTTCTGATATGTTTTTCACAGGTCAAGGGAAAGGTACATTATGTGATGATAGTGTCAAGGATGTTTCAAGAAGGAATCCATGTTTTATTTGAAATATGTTTCCTTTAATGAGAAGAGTAAATATTTCCTTTTATGTAACCACCTTGTTTACAAGGGTAATGTAATGCATGATATATGATCTAATTCTCTAAAACTCTAAACCTAAAAAGGTCCTAAATGTGAATTCTTGAAATAACTCAAGATTAAGTAATGTTTTAGTCTTGGGACTTATTGTTGGCTTAACCCATTATTTTGGATGGCATTTATTTTGGGTGGAAGCTTGGGAGAGAACTTCACCCACTCAACGAAGTATATGAAGAACGCTCCTTCCACCGAAAATTGACGATGTCTTCTTCATTCTTCAACCGAGGAAAGGAAAGGGAGGTGATGACCACGTGGAATGCAGACGTCTTCTTCAACATCGTCACCTTCGAATGCATGTCCGCAAATGACGAGGACCTCTCTTCCTCTTCCGACTTTGACAGAACGATGCCACCTTCCCATGACTGCGTCAAACGCCACTGAAAAGCAAGGTAAGGTGTTTGTTTTGTTTTGTACTCGTTCTTCGTCTTACAAATTTAAAGAATGAGAACCAAATGATATCCCCAAAATGATGAGGGTTCAGACTACACGAACACGGCCAAACCATCCCCTTTTGTTTGTTCTTTTTTGTTCATGATGGAGGCAGCACACACAGGGATAGGGAACGAGCCAGCTGCGAAGAAGCCGGTGGTGGAAGGCCGCCAGGTCGCCCCAAAGGCGCGGCACCACCGTTATACATAAACAACCAAGCCACATCTATGTGGGTCGTGGCGGTACTGAAGGGGAGTGTAGCCGTCACACCGCACCGGAAGGAAGGGCCGTGGCCAGGAGGGTCGTGATGGCTTGACGAGGAGCGCAGCGCCGTCGCACAGTGCAGAGACTAGAAGGAGGCCGCAGCTAGGCTAGGCTGCGGTGGAGGGGCACGGAACCGTCGCACAACGCCGTGGTGTGGAGGGATTAGTCGTTCGGGCCAGCCGGGATGTGCGGGACCTCGTCGGGTCCTGCGTGAGCTGGTCCGGCACCACCCCACGTCAGTTCGGTTCAACCCGAATGGCTATGTCATTTGGGTTCCAAGGGGTGCACGATCCCCACTGGTCACGGCTATAGCAGACCCCCACCGGGCCGCCGGGTCGGCAGGACGACCGGGCTGTCGGGCCAACCGGGCCGCCGTGCCGCCTTCTGGCCAGGCCGCCATGGGCCGGGACACTTTCAGGTAGGGCTGCCTTCTGGCCGGGCCGTGCCTTCGGGATGGGCCAAACCTTCGGTCCAGACAACCTCTTCAGACAGGGTTAGACTCTGGTCTAGACCAGGGTCAGGTCGGGTCGGACCGACTGGGTCGGACCGGACCCGGACCCGTCAGACCTAAATACACCTTTTTTCCCGTATCATGGGCCATGAGTGTTCGATCAACGAACAATCTGCGGTGATGGAAATCTTAGATTGAGAAGGTTTATTTGGAATATCCCACTTGAGTTTTGGACATAGTTGATGTATGGTCGGGTTGGATTGAACCTAAAAACCAACCCGGACACTAGAACACAAATGCCAATAACTCACAGACCGGGCATCCGATTGATGCTCCGTCTATTGCGTTGAGACCCCTATGACGTAGAGGTCCTTTGAGATATTTCCACGTGAGAATTTTTGAAACTTGGAGTATCAAATAGTAGCTCATGGAGAAGATCCACTTGGAGATGAGCGTTTAGAGTATGGAGACCTAGTAGCTGACAGACCTGCGACTGCTTGACCGATTCGACTCGGAGTGATTCGACTAACCTAGTGAATGGAGCTACCGGTATTTGGAAGCATACCTATGGCAGACGGAGCACCTGGTAGTTGATATCAGACCCTCAATACTCAACAGGAGGAGTACCTCTATAGGTTATTAGGGGGAGAGTCCGATATTTGGCTGCAGACCCACAGTGGACGGAGCTCCCAGTATTTGACAGTAAACCCGCGATACTTGACAGGAGGAGTACCTCAGTAGTCTAAAGTTAGCTAGAATCACCTCAGTGTTGCGAAATTCCCAATTTACATGACAGAGGAGGAGTTCTCCAGCAGCCCTGGTTTAGATAATGAAAAATCCTGGTTTGAGCTGAGTTAATGAACTTTGTGTTTTCCTCATGATTGTGATGAGTTACTTGAAAACGTAGGTATATGTATTGGCATATACCTAAGTAATGGTTATCCGTTGAAATCATACTTTTTGGTTTATCCCTGTTGGATTTTTTGAGACCTTGAGGGTCTCGGGGTCCCTACTAAGTAACGTTATACTCACCACTACATGGGCTATTCCAGCACGTCGTTGTGTTGGATGCTGACGACGGATAGCGGTGATGGAGGCCGAGAGCGTCAGGAATGAAAGTTACCCGGAGGAGGACCTTACGACATATCGATACGCGGTAGAGATTGACGGATTTGGAGTGTTGTGGAGGCCATTTGTACCTACCATTCAGGTAGGAACCCCAGAGGACAATCCAAGAGATGCTAGACACCTTCTAGCAGTTTGTCTTTTTATTTGTACGTGTTTGTCCTTTCCTTGTACTTTACTATTGGGGTTGTATTTCTGACCCCTTAACTTTCAGCACACTTGTTTTACTACTTTTACTTAGTGTTTGCTTTCGCTTGTACTCTGGTTGTGTGTGTTTATGATTTCTAAAGGCAATGCCTTCCCAGTTTTAGGGAGTTACACCTTTTTTTCTAGTCTCCAGCCCCTTGCCTATGTAAGGTAAGCTTGGGGTAGTCACGATACGGGCCCCGGGGGGCAGTTCGTGACATATCCTATTTTCATGATGTGTTTTATGTATAAATTTGGGGGAAATGCATATTTTACACTTCACATGTACTAAACTCAAAAGTTGTGAAATTGGAACATGATCTATTATATAAGGAATAATATATCATGGTTATGGATTGAATATATAATGTCTTACAGAACAATACCCCCTATCTGGTTAAAGCGTTGCGGTGAAATCATATACATGAGTAAAATATATTGGAACACGAGAAAGTAATAATATAAAAATTTCCACAATATATTTATTATAGTAATAAAACATTTAAATGATGATATTCATAAAAGGTGAGTAGAATGTAACTCCCTTAAATATATTATAAATTTAATCATTAAAGTAAAAGATATTTCTTATAGATTGTCACATATAAAACAAATAACAAAAACAAACCATGTCAGATTTTATTAATATAGACATAATTTTCATAAAGTATTAATTGATTTAGCAGGTATATATAGTTTACCCAGTTTATTAAATATATATAGATTTAAAAATATAGTATATATTTATAATTATATTCTTAACTATTATGACAATTTTAGGATAAAAAATTTATTTTCATAAAACCTTTCATTTAAAGAATTATATATTTTTATTTAAAAATACTAAATATATAATTTTTTAATATATTATTCATATGAATAATATACCAACACTAATTTAATTAAGGAATAATGGAAATAATTATAAGAATATTTAATATCTACATATCCATTTTCACTAATAAAAATAGTTTTTCATTATATTTCATCTTTTTATTTTAAATTTAAATTCTTAAATTATATAATTTTAATTTGAGAAAATAAGTTCCATTATTGGTTTTATAATTTTAATATTATCTTAATATATATATTTTTTTATTTCTCAAAATATTGGTTTTAGGTGACTTATAAAGATTAACATTTTTAACAAATATCATAGCTTTTATTAAATTACAAATGACTATATATGAATTTGAAAATTATAAATCATTTTTTATAGAAAAAATATTTTTCCAGATTAACATTATTCAATTATATAATTACTATATTTAATTTAAAAAACAAGTGATTAATATTTTGACACATTAGTTATATTTATTTTCATAAAAACTATTTATGTTTTGTTTCTTTTAATTATGTTTTCCCAAAGGGGTAATTAGTATTCATTTTATTTTAAAGACTCAAAACAATTATTTATATAATAATAAACCAATTTATGTCATTTAAATCAAAAAATTTATATTTTTGTACAAATAATTTGTTTCCTCTAAAAAATATACATTTCCTCGAATGGGTTTTAGCCGTTATATGTGATAATATTAAAATTAATTTTTATCACCATCATAAATTTTATTTAAAAAAATATGTTTCATATTTTCAATAATTATTTAGTATATATTTAATATTTTTGATTATATTTTTAGGCAATAAAAATTTACATTGGTAAAAAATAGTTGCCTGATAAAAGCAAAAAATGGTAACATTTAAAAATATAGGACTAAAAGAAATAAAAACATGTCCAAAAATTTAAATAAAATCCCTTATTTGGGATTTATTTACCTTATGTTTTCTTTCACAACATTATTTTAGATTATTTTATATTCTTGATGGTTGAATAGTGAATTTAAATCTTATATTGTTACTAATATTTCACTCTCCTCATATATAAAAAGTGACTTAAAAAACACCTTCAAGGATACTCTAATTTATTATTTCTCTAAGAAAAATCTACCCATGTAACATCCCCTAGATCCTTACACCACTTTTGGAATCCCCTGGATCCATGGAGAATTCCTATGTCCTCTATTTCTAAGAATTCCATTATGAGAAAACTGAAGTTATCGATGTGATTAGTAATATTTACATAACCAGTTTTCTCTTCGATATTTATCTTCTAAATATAAATTACACATTTTTATATGATGAAATATATTTTTGTAATTAATTTTTTATGTTAATATAATAATAAATATCCACCTTTACCCATTTTCTTTCTAATAATGAAATTTTTTACATGAGTTCATGCAAAATAACATCTCCATGAATGATGCATTTGATTTTTCATCATTACCTTACATAGATTTTTAAAAGGAGGAATTTAAGTGATTAATTTGATATTTATATCATTATTAAGATTATGAATTTTTAATTAACTCCATTTCTTATATGAATTATATTAAAATTAATGTCTCTTTATTGTCTACGTAAAGACCACCACCTCCAAAAAATTGGTTTCTTTTGTTTTCCGTCTTGTTTTTTCTTCTTCATAATATTTTTAAAGAACCTCCCCGAGCATCCCAAGTCACATTATTTTTGTTATATAGATTATAGAAATAAGTAAACACTTGACAAAAGGTAAAATAGTTTATTATTCTTCATAAACTATATACATATCAGTGTCTTACATTATATTTGAAAATATGAAATACAATATAATCAAATTAAAAATTCAACACCATTGTACTCATTCAAATTTTTTTATCATATTCACGGGAAGGGGAAATAAGAAGGGTGATATTAGATTCTTAAAAATAATTGTATAAATGATAATATATCATAAATAAATAAAACATAACTAAATGTTCATAATAAATATGTAATTTTTCACACCATTACACACCTTCCACTTAATCAATAAATTTATTATCTTGATTAGAAAAAAAATAATCAACATAGAAAGGTAAATAAATGAACATATATTATATTTAATTAATATATTTTTTAAAATATTAATCCTTGGATAATATTATTTTAATAATATAAGGGATAATAATAACAAAATTATTAATTAATGAAATTATAAATATTAAACATAGTGAGCTCAGAAATATTGATATATATACTACAAATACAATTCACAAAATGGTTTAAAAATATGAGTAAAAACCCATTTAATGATATATTATTGATTCAACTCATGAGAATAATGATATATCAAGGGGATATATAATTTTTAGGGCCAACCATCCCTACATGAAAAATTCATTACTCAAACTTCAAATGACCAATTTAATTAATGAAAAATATGCCTTATCAATAAAAATTAATATTAAATAAAAAATAAAAAATATCAATTTTTCCATACTAAATCAAATATCTTTCAATGTAAAAAACCATATTTATAAATGATATATTTTTTATTTAAGAATAATATCCCTGATAGAAAATATAGATATTTTAGGGAAATATACTATTCGCTGCTCAAGTGAAACTAAATATTTCAAGGGATATATAATGGTTAAAAATTTTATTCATGAAAGATAATGTCAATAAATTCCCTAGTGAAACTGATAAAAATAAATGTAGAGAAATATAAAGGTTGGTATCATTATAATATATCGCTATTATAGTATAGAGAAAATAAAGGTTTGTTGTTATTGTTGAATAAAAAGATATTTTAAATAATTTTAGAGGAAAATAAACTTTTCACATTTAAAATAAAATTTAAAAACTAATAATTTATTTATTATTTGGAAAACCATTTTCATTAAAAATTAATTTTTACAATTTTAAATGAGGCTTCAATACATTGAGTCGTCAAGACAGTGGGAAGGTTTTATTCATGCTGATTATCAAAAAACAAATATTCCATTCACATTTTTTGTAAGAAGAAAACATATATTATTTGGAAGAATATTTGAAGATTACATTAACAAAATATTGAATCTAATTATTGGTAAAAAATAATTTAAATATTATAGAATATTTTTAAAAAAATCATCTTTATGAAACATGTATTTTGAAAAAAAATTATTTCAACTGAATGAAGAAATACTATCACATTTTAATAAAAATACTTAATAAAACATTTGAAGTTATAAAAAGAGGATAATGGAAATATTACATGAAATTTAATTAATAATGATAGGTTAAAAAATTAAATGGGTTTATTTGTTATTGATTAAATAATTTCCTTCTATGAAAATTTAATCATAATCAGTCCAGATTAAAATGATATTGAAACATAAATATCATACCACTTTGGTGACTTTTGAATCATAAGACCCATTAAATAATTAACATCAAGTGAAACATTAAATACCATTAATATAAATATATTAGTAAAATTACATATAAAAGTGGTATCATATACATGTCATAAAAAGATATAGGTGTATAATATAACATATGTCTGAATTAAAATAATTTGAGACAATGAACCCTTATAATGTTCATAACGTTGAAGTGAGAATTAATCAAGTATTGAGTATCAATATCATATTTAAATCTATATAATATAATATAATATAAAATATAATATAATAATAATATAGTACACACATACTCTTATAATATCTAATTCAATGAATAAGCAATGTAACCTCATGAAAATAAATTGAGTTATAAAATTCATTACCACTTGGTTACATCAATGTAAAATACACATGGAAAATATAAGTTATATTAAAACATAAAATACCATTAATATTAAAGGATTCATAATATTACATGTAAAATGTGAAGCATATACCCTATATAAAATAAATTAGTTTCATAATATTAAAATACTCTTTAATGAAGGGAAATTTAGATACATTCCCTTATCTCACACTTCCATTAGGATTAATCCTCTTAAAACTCATTTTTAATGGATTTATGAATTTTATTACTTTATAATATAACTATAATTATTATTATAATATCATATGTACTCCAATTATGGAATCTTACCACCAGTTTATTAAAAATGTTTTATTATTATTGTTTTGGATTTTAATTTTCTTATTTTCTTCTACATGTTTTTTAATTAATGTTCAAGTAATTATGTTTAGTATATGGTTTAACAATTTCCATAGTGATATTAATTTTATAAATTGATCATTTACTTATTTTATGATTTATAAAACCATCTTTCAATGTTATAAAAGTAAAATGAGTCTCATCACTTTGTGGAGATAGTAGGTTGTACGTATTTACGAGCGAGGATATCATTTACTTAATGGGTTAATGGGAACATATGTGGATTTTATATTAATTTAATTAAATTAATAACATGGTTTATGTATTATAAAATGTAATTATTTCTATAATTATGAATATATATTCCATTAGATGATGGGAAAATGTAACATGGTCTCGTGTGGCAGTAGTCTGTCGTATACACATGCGATGGCATTATTTCTTATTTGTTGGAGGATGAGAAGGATAAATATAATTTCATAAACATAATAACATATATGTATATATTATATAATATTTTAACTATATAATATATTTTAAAACAATTTTTAATGCAAAAAGAGATAAATTAAAAAAAATTGCTTAGTGATGATAATTACATTATATTAGAAAAACCACCATTAGATCTCATTTGTTTTCCCATGGGTTGGTATTTTAGGAAGAATATATCCAACTTAATGTGGGTAATTATTTTATATTATATTTTTTTGGGATTTTAATAAAAAAATGTTTTTTTTAAATTAGAGATATGGGGTAACATTTTATAAGGGAGGAGTGGAATTTTTTTATATATATCAAATTTTATTCAAAAATGGAAAGTCACTCTCAAGAAACGATCTTCCACAAATTGAAATATAAAGGATTCAAGGAGATATAATTTCATTCCAAATCACTATCATTGAAAATAAAAATGTTGTAAAAATATTATTCCATATATATCTTTAGTTTAACCTCCAAGGTAAATCAATTTTATCATTAACTACGGAAACAATTTTTACTTATTTTTATTTTATTTTTATCAAAATAAATGTTCAAATTATTATGTAATATATATTGTTTCTATTTGAACTATTTAATCCATTTTATAAATTAATATTAATATAAGTTGGTGAATTTAATTAAAAAAGAAACCCGCAAACATCTTGAAGAAATTACTTTTCAAGACATTCATTTTTCAAGCCAAATATGTCCTTAATAATTATTTTATTAATTAATTTTATAGATATATAAAATATTCATTGTATTTATACCATTCAAAATCATGGGTTATTTTAATCAGTTAAATGGGAGAAATATTCTTAATTTAAATTGGTTTCTAGAAAAAAAATTTATTTTAAAGTCGGAATATAAAAAAACATAAAAATATAGTATAAATATTATATAAATTTTTTAAATTAATGGAAATATAAATAAATAAATAATTATTTTAATTTTAAATAATTTTAACATAATAATGGTACATTTTAATTAAATAATTTATTAAAATGAAAGTATAGTTTTTCTTAGAAATATATATTATTCACAATTCACTAAAAAATAATTATTTTTTGAAAAATACAAAAATTCCACCCTATTTTAATATCAATAAGATAATTTCATAAATTATTTTTTATTTTATAAAATAAAATTTCTAAAATATATAAAAATTAATTATAATCATTTCTTACTAACATGAGTTTTTTTTAATATAATATATTTTTTATTGAAACAATACCGTTATCAAAAGTTGACTGTTAATTTACTAATAATTTTTCAATAAATTTATATTGGTTAGGAACACAATATATAATCTATAAATTATTTATTCTAAGTAATATCTTCTAATTTAACATCTTTGATATAATGGTCATGTTTAAATAATATATTTCATGGTTCATTTAAGCTCGGGGATGTGTATTATATTCATTATCTTACAAACTTTACTTATATTAAAAAAATTGTTCTCATATACTTCCTAAAATTGAATAGATTATTTTTTTAGAAATATAATATAATATTGTAGGGTGTTACATTTTAGCCAAATTTTATAAGATGTTTCTTCACAATTTGAACATGGAATCATAAATAAAGTGGTTGAAATTTTTATATTCCATTGTTGATAACCCACATTATAAAAATTGTTAATGATAATTAAACATAATAGAGGTAAATATTATTATAAATTCCATGTAGAATAATATATATCTGAGTTTCTCTGCAGTATAACATTAGTGGGAACTGAAAATATGTACATGGTATAAAGCATAAATAATTATAGAAAGTGATAGAGATTACTGATCAGAAGAATTTAAATTGTCAATATAATGTTAAAGACCACTAAATCATTACTATTTTATAATTTAAAATAGAAATGATTCATAAAATATGAAGTTAATATGGAAACATTTAATTTCAATATCCTCTCCCAGACTTGGTTGATTCCATTACTTTGAATATATAGAACACCAGAAAATATACTCACTTGATATATTTTAATTTTATACAAACCATTACATGATTTTGTTATGATTTGATCAATTCAAACTTAATTTAATAATCCATGAAATGAATATCCAATATTATTTTTTTAATGTCTAAACCATTAAATTAATCTTCAAATAGATTACATAATGAATAAAAGGATATTAATCTATTCCACTAGTGAATACTAAAATCAAATGATTAAAAAATTACATCCAATATCTCTAAATATAATACAATAATCTTTAAAAAAATAATAGTAACACCAAATATTAAACTTAATTCATTATTTATGTATCTATTATTCATATTGTAAAGTTACAAAATTCATGCTTACCAGTAAATTATGTAGGAAAATTGTAGGTTCCATACTCTCATTATCCTTCAGATGTGGGTTCAAGCCCCATGGCCATTCGATATGTGCATCGTATTTACCAAACTGGTGAGTTTCATTTATGATAAAAAAATATTAATATAATTCCTATAATGTTCGCAGAATTTGATGACCCATAATTATGCCAATATCAATGATAATATAATCCTTAATGTTTAAAAATTAAGTTCATCTAATGCCAAAACAATGTATAAGAATTAATCATTAAATCACATTTTCATATGAAAAAATATGGGTTTTATTTCCATAAACTTCACCTAATGTGTCTTTAATAATGATAAAATCCAACCACATTCCTAAAAAAATGGTGTTTAATGTAGTACCAATAAAATATTAGGTAATATTTAATTTAACTTTGGTTTTTCTTTAAAGTCATTCAAGGGGTTTCAAGGGAACGATGGTGGAAAATGCAATTTTTTTTAAGGAGATTCACTATACACATGGTTGGGGTATGATTAGAAATAACCATAAGGAAACTATATGGTATAGATATATATTTAAAAAATATATCAGCATACTTTGAGAATGGTTAAAGAAACTATTTGGATCACTAGGGAAACTATGACACCCTGAGATTTTATGGGAAATATTCTTTTTAATTTATTTGATGTCTTGTATGGTACGCTAAACGAAAATTAGCTTTCACTATATGTAACACCATATTAGCTGGTATTATACCCAAACACTATTCATGTCTTGTGTTGCACACTAGAGCGACCTTCCTCAATAGCGTGTGTTGTACGCAATTCTGAGTTTCACTAAACAATGATATATTGTTATAATATTATTATGAACTAGCCGTTATGAATAGTATTAAACACATTTTTAATTTTATAACATTATCATTCATCTTACACATTATCTAGAACATGGCCTGAGAACAAATAAAATTTTTCAGGTCAAATATGTATTTTAAAAAATGTTGTTTTTCCACCTTTTGATGGAACACCCACAAAAAATCTAGTTTTTGACATGTTTATAAGTTTAATTTGACAAATAAAACCTCTTCCTTTGTAACACCCGAGATTTTTATGAGTAATATTTTGTTTTTTATATATCATCAAAGGAATCTTTCACTACATACTAGCATGGCTTACTTTACACGCAATCGCGACCTTCCTCGATAGCTTGCGTCGTACGCAATACCGAGTTTCACTAAACAACGATATGCTATTAAAATATTATTTAAACTAGCCGTTATGAATAGTAATAACCAATTTTTGAAATTTTATAAATTTTATTTTTTAAAATGGACTTCATTTTTGGATTCGGAATATCGAAATTAGCCTAGGGTGAAATTTTGGTATTTTTCTGAAAACTTTCAATTTTTGATGAATACTGAAACCATTATGTGGTAGGTTAAAAACTGAATTTTGCATAAAACATAATTTTACCGCTTCTGTGAATGGAATTTCGAAAATCCGACAGACATGGTTGATATCAGTAAGTAAAATGTGGTTCAATGAGATAAAAATAATTTTTTGGTGAATAGTAACTTTTTACCTTTTTTTACCACGGTTAATAGTAAATAGGGTAACTAAGGGTAAATATGATATTACTATTACCCTAACACATGTCCTAATTCTATTGGATAAGTGTAATTCGACCAAAAACAACCTTATGAATAAAATATGACCATTTAGGCCCACTTGGGTTAGATTAGGACATTTATTATTAATTTATTTAAAGAAGGGTTAAAATAGTTAAAATCAAAGTTTAATAAGTAAATCATTTTTAATATGGGGTTATACATAAGATAAATTAGACTATAAATATTCATTAGAAAGCTAAAAAGATTTCATACATAATGGTATTTTATTTATAATTTTATACATTAAATAATTTAATTTATTTATGACACAATTATGATGCAGTAATTATCTTATTTATGAAATATTGACATAATTGATGTTATAAACAATCAAATATATGTAATTTGAGACTTTTTATGAATTACACAAATTTTCTAGGTTACTATGATATATTAGTGTTGATTTAATCAACTTGGTTTGAACATATAATTCTGTTATGACTTTCACAAAAATCATATATCAAATAGTGTCAAAATTGACACAAAATAGTTTTTAAATAAAATATTATATTATTAATTGTTATTTTATTCCTAAAAATCTAAGGTTCTGCCAAATGACTTAGATAAGGATATATATATTAATAATAAACAATTTGGGGTTCGTTTGGCATGTTATAGTAAGTGTATTAACCATATAGTGAAAGAAAACAAAAAGACATGGTAAAAGTTAAATTATTTAACTTAGAGTTAAATCTAATTGATAAGGTTAAAATAATACCCTAAACTTGTCTAAATCCTATTGGTTGATAGGATTTCTACCCTTACCCACTTTAGCTTCGAAATAAGACCCTTTGGAACCATTATAAACTGATTTTTACTTTAATATAAAATAATATTTTGAGATATTCCTAAGGTGCCCCTCTCCTCCCTTATAAAAGGGCACCTCCTCCCCCTCCTCCTCACACCAAATTGAGCACTCAAGCTCGGCCAACCCCTGCCATTTTCTCCTCTCCACTTCCCTAGAATAATCCTAGATGTCCTGGTCTTCTTCAAAGACCAATCTTAGTTCCCTAAGTGGAGGATTCAAAGAGGCGTTCCAAAGAAGAGGTAATATCTGTTACCGATCTTTTCAATTTCTTTCTTCTTCAACTTCTTCTCCTTTAGTTGTTTCATGATAAAGTAATAACATCAGTATTACATACATACTGATATGTTATTATAAATATTAAACAATCCTAATTCACCTTCTATCTATCCTACGGAAAAATGAAATCACCGCGCGTGCGTACGTACGGAATACCGTCTCCACGCCGTGGTGTAATCTATTTTCCACCATCACTTTACAAGGATGGGTATAATGGTGTAATGAGTAACTATTTATGATTATTATAAAGTAATATTGATACTGAAATAATATATATATATACTCCAATACAATTCCACGATCATAGGAACGATATCATCACTCGTGCGTACGTACGGAATACCGTCTCCACGATGTGAAGCGACTCGTTCTACATGATCATAATTACATAATAATTATATAAATGAATTGAATGAATAAATATTATATATGTTACACTAATACCATTCTGGATATAAGGTATCTATAACCTTAAAATAAGAATACGAATTTATTCGGCAAAACACGCATAAGAACAGAAGGCAATAAAGACCCGAGTAACAAGTAACAATGAAATATTACTAACAAGAAGCTAAGAATATGACCATATATGATATCATATCAATATGTATGATTCTGGAATAAGTCAATAACATTATTTAAACCATTATAACAGGAGCTTCAGACACGTACAAACCAAATCACACCTAAGGTAAGGGAAAATATCACAATCTCATTTTTATCCGAGATTGTTTTTACTTTGGCATTTACTGGGGTGTATTTTATCATCCACATCCATGTTCCATAAATATGTAATATTGTTTCCATCCACATACAATAGTTTAAATCCAATTTTACCCTTCACCTAGTTTTTAGTAAAGAATATGAAATGAATCTTTTGTTGTATTTCGTACGAGGTACTTTTTGACTTTTCCAAAAAAAGTACGAAGAATGTTTTTTTAACTTATACATCATGAATGGATTTTTGAAACTTTATTTCCAAGAAGCTTCCTTTACAAGTTTTCAAGTTTATTTTTAATCAACTTCTTTTAGTTTATAATTTTATGACATGTTAAGAAAAGAAAAGTGTTTTTTTTAAGAAGAAAGGATATTTTCCTCAAGAATGGAGTTCAAATGTTTTATCAAAATTATTTTCCATCTAAGATAATATAGGGTTCTGTTTTTATCCCTATTATTACATTTATTTGATTATGTTTTGAGGGAACTATTTTTATGCAGTCATTTACCTTATATGATTTGTTTTATGATGTCATGATGTTTCAAGAATCCCATTTTTGTTATATGTGATATGAGATGATGTATGATTTATGATTATGTGGCACACATAAGAAAGGATTCATTATAAGATGGGTGGGACCTATATCTCCCTCCAATGCATTGGGTAAAGATTTTATATCTCATGAGATAGACAAGGCTGGAACGGAAGGTTATTTCGGTTCAGTGATACAGGACTGAAACGAGGAGTGAACTCGATTCAGAAAGGGACTTTGTCCACTAAGATAGTCTTGGAAATGAGTCATGACTAACAAGAAATGATTTTCCATGATTATGTGTGCATGCCACAAAGTTTAAAGTTTCATGTTATGATTATGGGTATCTCATTTTCACTTCTATGATTTATTCCATGTTAAGATATTATGATCCCTTTTGCAGGTTATGATTTTCAAAAAGATATGATATGATTTTTATTTCCTTTATTTTCCCTTGCTGAGCATTTGAGCTCACCCTTTTATGTTTTCTTTTCCCCAGGCCAGGAAGATGGATATTAAGTAGAATATGCTAAAAGGGACCCTAGATATGACGAAATAAATGGGAGACACTGTAGAAGATTTATGAACCAGTTGTTTATGTTTCCCAGTTTCTAAAGACACTATACCTATACGGTCCTTTGTGGTTTTGTCATATGTTGTAATAAGTGTGCTTCAATTTTGAAGTATTAACTATGTATGTAAAGTATGGGTCGTTATAGTTGGTATCAGAGGAAAGATATAGTCAACCTTTGGAAACTAGGATGTGAAAGCCTTAGTAAGAACCCTAAGGATAAGTCTAAGCATAGAACACAATCTTAGTGTTTTAGAAATGGCCATGAATACCCTAGGATAAAACCTTAAGTGTGAAATTTTATCCTTGATTATGTGGTTTGCCTATTATAATAAGTGTTGCTCACACTATTCTTCTTGGTTTTAGTCAATGGCTGGAACCTGAAGGAACCGTGTTAATTCGGAATGCGATGGGCAATGCAATGATTGTCCCCCTGAGCAACCAAACGATATGGGAGTTGGAATGAAAAATCTTGTATCCATGCTCACACAACTTTCTCAAGCTATGAATCATGCTGGACTTCCAAACGAGAAAAGGAAGGAGCAAAATTATGTTGAATCCTTCATGAGGCAGCGTCGACCTTCTTTCAGTGGGTCTACTGATCCATTAGTTGCTGAACAATGGATTAGTACTACTGAAAAGATATTTTCAGTTCTTCAATGTTCTGAACATGATAAAGTCATCCTAGCAGTGTATCGTTTGGAAGGAGATGCTGATCAATGGTGGAATCTTATTAAGAATACGAGGCAAAGGGATGAAATTGAGTCTATGGAATGGGACGAGTTCAAGAACTTGTTTTTCAAAAAGTACTTCCCTCATATTCTCCGAACAAAGATGGAGAAAGAGTTTCTTGAACTGAAGAAAAGGGATGATGAATCTGTTGGTACCTATGAAGCAAATTTTACAAGACTTGCAAGGTACGCATCTGGTATTGTTATCCAACCTGAGAGTAAGATCGATCGATTCTTTAGTGGCTTAAAACCAAGTCTTCGAAGGGAGTTTGCCATAAGGGACTTCAATAGCTATGAGGAAATCGTTTTATGTGCTCTCAAAGTTGAGATGGAGATTGGAGTAACCCATCAGTCACATGGGTTTGATAAGAAGAGGAAGATGGAATTCAAAGGAAAATCTAAAGAGCACATTGAAAAGAAGATAAACTTTCCCTTATGCTCAAAGTGTGGAAAGAAACATGGTGGGAGTTGTCTTAAAGGGACAAGTAAATGTTTTAAATGTGGAAAGGAAGGTCATCAGGCATTTGAATGCCGTGATAATGGGAAGAAGATGTATAATGATGCAAACAAAGGAAGGGATATACAGAATGAACCTACTACACTTCAATGTTTCAAGTACAAGGAGATGGGGCATTATGCCAATCAATGCCCAAATCCAAGGGTTGATGATGATGGTTTACGTCAACAAAATCTTAAGGCTAAAGACAAAGGAAAGTCACATGCAATTTCTATCAGTGATGTAGAGTACGATAACGAAGTGGTGAAAGGTACACTTACCATCCACTCTAAAGTAGCAAATGTTTTAATTGATTCTGGATCCACCCACTCTTTTATTTCTGAAAAATTTTCTAAGGGTATCACCGTACTACCTCAACAATTAGATGTTGAGTTAGCTGTGACAACACCTAATGGCACAACAGTCGCATCAAAAGTTTATAATTCTTCTCCGATCGAAGTTTGTGGGAAAGTGCTTCCTGCAAATCTTGTGATCCTTCCTTTAGTGGAATTTGATGTGATTCTTGGCATGGATTGGCTTTCTCTACATGGGGCTCATATCAATTGCCAAATAAGGGAAGTCACATTTCATATTCCAGATCAATCTACGATCGTCAATCAATGCAAGGATGAACATAAACTTCCAGTGGAAATTTCTTCCATCTTATGGGTATTGATTCCACTAAATGAAGGTTATTTATCTCAAAAGGTTGGTGAGAAACTCACGATTAAGAATATGCCCATTGTACGGGAGTTTGAAGATGTATTTCCGGAGGAATTACCGGGTCTTCCACCAAATCGTGAAGTTGAGTTTTCAATAGAACTCGTACCGGGCGCTTTTCCAATTTCAAAGACACCTTATAGAATGGCCCCAATTGAGTTGCAGTAATTGAAGAAGCAACTCCAAGAGAATCTTGATAAGGGATTCATACGCCCTAGTGCGTCACCTTGGGGAGCACCTGTTCTATTTGTTAAGAAGAAAGATGGATCAATGAGACTCTGCATTGATTATCGAGAACTTAACAAGATCACTATCAAGAACAAATATCCTCTCCCACGCATTGATGACTTATTTGACCAACTACGCGAAGCTCAATACTTTTCCAAGATTGATCTTCGTTCAGGGTATCATCAATTAAGGGTCAAAAGGGAGGATATACCAAAGACGGCTTTCCATACAAGGTATGGACACTATGAATTTATAGTGATGCCATTTGGTCTTACTAATGCCCCTGCTATCTTCATGGATCTAATGAATAGAGTCTTTAGAGACTATCTTGATCAATTTGTGGTAGTTTTTATAGAAGATATTTTTGTCTATTAAAAGAGCAAGGAAGAGCATGAAGATCACTTGAGAATTATATTGAAGACCCTGAGAAAGGAGAAGCTTTATGCCAAATTTACCAAGTGTGAATTTTGGCTTAAAAAAGATGCATTTTTGGGTCACATAATCTCAAAAGAGGGGATATCTGTGGATCCAGTAAAAACAGAGGTTATTGAAAGATGGTCAAGACCAACAACAGAAACTGAGATCCGAAGTTTTCCTGGTTTGGCTAGATATTATCGACGTTTTGTAAAGTATTTTTCACGATTATCTAATCCACTCACCAAGTTGACTCGGAAAGGAGTAATGTTTGTTTGGACAGAGGAATGTGAAGAGAATTTCAAGGAGTTGAAAAGAAGGTTATCCAGTGCACCTGTGCTCACACTGCCTTGTAGTGGAGAAAGGTTTGTGATCTACAGTGATGCATCCAAGAAGGGATTGGGGTGTGTTCTTATGAAAAATGTTATGGTGATAGCTTATGCCTCACGACAATTGAAAATCCATGAGAAAAATTACCCAACTCATGATTTGGAGTTGGCTGCGGTAATCTTTGCATTAAAGATTTGGAGGCATTACCTTTATGGTGAAAGGTGTGATATTTATACTGATCATAAAAGTTTAAAGTATATTTTCACACAAAAGGAGTTGAATATGCGTCAAAGAAGATGGTTGGAGCTGATTAAGGATTACGACTGCTCAATCCATTACCACCCTGGGAAAGAAAACAAGGTGGCAGATGCATTAAGTCGACAAGACCATGCTAGTTTATCCATGATGAGGATCACAAAGGATCCAATATTTATGGATTTACAAAGGATGGATCTTGGAATTATAATTGAAGGGGAAAAATCTTATCTTTCTCAAATGAATGTTCAACCATATATACATGTGAAGATTAAGGAGGCACAGAAAAAAGATGTCGAGTTACAAAAGAAGGTGAGAAATGTTTCTGAATTCAACCTTGATTGTGATTGGATAATAAAGTTCAGGAATCGGGTTTGTGTTCCTCCCATCCTCGAATTAAATAAGGAGCTGCTGGATGAGGCTCATAGTTCTTCATTCTCTATTCATCCTGGAAGCACGAAGATGTATAGGGACCTGAAAGAGTACTTCTGGTGGGATGGCATGAAAAGAGATGTTGCTGAATATGTCTCTCGATGCTTGGTTTGTCAACAAGTTAAAGCTGAGAGACAGAAGTCTAAGGGGATGTTACAACCATTACTCATACCCGAATGGAAATGGGAAAACATCACTATGGACTTTGTCACAGGACATCCTAAAACATCCAAAGGCAATAAGGCTATTTGGGTCATAGATGATCGTCTTACAAAGTCTGCACACTTCATTGCTATTAGAGAGGATTTCTCTCTAGATCATCTTTCTAGGATATATGTAAAGGAAGTGGTAAGATTACATGGAGTACCACTTTCTATTATATCTGACCGGGATCCGAGATTTACCTCGATGTTCTGGCGAAGTCTTCAGCATACTCTGGATACAGAGTTGAGTTTCAGCACTGCTTATCATCCCCAGACAGACGGTCAGTCTGAGAGAACAATTCAAACCCTAGAATATATGTTGAGAGCTTGCTCTATGGATTTCAAAGGAGGTTGGGATCAACACATACCTTTGGTGGAATTTTATTATAATAATAGATTTCACTCCAGTATTCAGATGGCTCCTTATGAAGCTCTCTATGGGAAGAAATGCAGGACTCCAACTTGCTGGGATGAAGTTGGGGAAAGAAAGCTGTTAGGACCTGATCTCGTTGATGAAATGGCAGAAAAGGTCAGATCTATTCAACAACACATAAGAGCAGCTCAGAGTCGACAGAAAAGTTATTCCGACAACCGAAGAAAAGACCTAGAGTTTGAAGTGGGTGATAAGGTGTTCTTACGAATATCTCCCTGGAAGAGGGTTATGAGATTTGGAAAGAAGGGGAAGTTGAGCCCTAGATATATCGGTCCTTTCAAAATACTGGATCATGTTGGGAAGGTAGCTTAACGATTGGCGCTTCCACCAAATCTCTCTCAAGTTCACGATGTGTTCCATGTATCTCTCCTGAGAAAGTACATACCTGATCCTCCACATGTACTCAGCTCAGAAGTTGTACCGCTGGAGCAAGATCTTTCTTATGAAGAACAGCCGATAGAGATTCTGGATCGTAGCGAAAAAGTCCTACGAAACAAGACCACTCGATTGGTGAAAGTTTTATGGAGGAACCACCAACTTGAAGAAGCTACATGGGAGCTTGAGGATATGATGAGGGAGAAGTATCCTCATCTGTTTGTTACAAAGTGACGAATTTCGAGGGCAAAATTCTTTTTAAGGGGGGTAGAATGTAACACCCGAGATTTTTATGAGTAATATTTTGTTTTTTATATATCATCAAAGGAATCTTTCACTACATACTAGCTTGGCTTACTTTACACGCAATCGCGACCTTCCTCGATAGCTTGCGTCGTATGCAATACCGTGTTTCACTAAACAACGATATGCTATTAAAATATTATTAAAACTAGCCGTTATGAAGAGTAATAACCACTTTTTGAAATTTTATAAATTTTATTTTTCAAAATGGACTTCATTTTTGGATTCGGAATACCGAAATTAGCCTAGGGTGAAATTTTGGTATTTTTCTGAAAACTTTAAATTTTTGATGAATAGTGAAACCACTAAGTGGTAGGTTAAAAACTGAATTTTGCATAAAACTTAATTTTACCGCTTCTGTGAATGGAATTTCGAAAATCCGACAGACACGGTTGATATCAGTAAGTAAAATGTGGTTCAATGAGATAAAAATAATTTTTTGGTGAATAGTAACTTTTTACCTTTTTTTACAGCGGTTAATAGTAAATAGGGTAACTAAGGGTAAATATGATATTACTATTACCCTAACACATGTCCTAATTCTATTGGATAAGTGTAATTCTACCAAAAACAACCTTATGAATAACATATGACCATTTAGGCCCACTTGGGTTAGATTAGGACATTTATTGTTAATTTATTTAAAGAAGGGTTAAAATAGTTACAATCAAAGTTTAATAAGTAAATCATTTTTAATATGGGGTTATACATAAGATAAATTCGACTATAAATATTCATTAGAAAGATAAAAAGATTTCATACATAATTGTATTTTATTTATAATTTTTAGACATTAAATAATTTAATTTATTTATGACACAATTATGATGCAGTAATTATCTTATTTATGAAATATTGACATAATTGATGTTATAAACACCAAAATAAATGTAATTTGAGACTTTTTATGAATTACACAAATTTTCTAGGTTACTATGATATATTAGTGTTGATTTAATCATCTTGGTTCGAACATATAATTCTTTAATGACTTTCACATAAATCATATATCAAATAGTGTCAAAATTGACACAAAATAGTTTTTAAATCAAATATTATATTATTAATTGTTATTTTATTCCTAAAAATCTAAGGTTCGGCCAAATGACTTATATAAGGATATATATATTAATAATAAACAATTTGGGGTTCGTTTGGCATGTTATAGTAAGTGTATTAACCATATAGTGAAAGAAAACAAAAAGACATGGTAAAAGTTAAATTATTTAACTTAGAGTTAAATCTAATTGATAAGGTTAAAATAATACCATAAACTTGTCTAAATCCTATTGGTTGATAGGATTTCGACCCTTCCCCACTTTACCTTCGAAATAAGACCCTTTGGAACCATTATAAACCGATTTTGACTTTAATATAAAATAATATTTTGAGATATTCCTAAGGTGCCCCTCTCCTCCCTTATAAAAGGGCACCTCCTCCCCCTCCTCCTCACACCAAATTGAGCACTCAAGCTCGGCCAACCCTTGCCATCTTCTCCTCTCCACTTCCCTAGAATAATTCTATATGTCCTGGTCTTCTTCAAAGACCAATCTTAGTTCCCTAAGTGGAGGATTCAAAGAGGCGTTCCAAAGAAGAGGTAATATCCGTTACCGATCTTTTCAATTTCTTTCTTCTTCAACTTCTTCTACTTTAGTTGTTTCATGATAAATTAATAACATCAGTATTACTTACATACTGATATGTTATTATAAATATGAAACAACCCTAATTCACCTTCTATCCATCCTACGGAAAAATGAAATCACCGCGCGTGCGTACGTACGGAATACCGTCTCCACGCCGTGGTGTAATCTATTTTCCACCATCAATTTACAAGGATGGGTATAATGGTGTAATGAGTAACTATTTATGATTATTATAAAGTAATATTGATACTGAAATAATATATATATATACTCCAATAAAATTTCACGATCATAGGAACGATATCATCACTCGTGCGTACGTACGGAATACCGTCTCCACGATGTGAAGCGACTCGTTCTACATGATCATCATTACATAATAATTATATAAATGAATTGAATGAATAAATATGATATATGTTACACTAATACCGTTCTGGATATAAGGTATCTATAACCTTAAAATAAGAATAAGAATTTATTCGGCAAAACACGCATAAGAACAAAAGGCAATAAAGACCCGAGTAACAAGTAACAATGAAATATTACTAACAAGAAGCTAAGAATATGACCATATATGATATCATATCAATATGTATGATTCTGGAATAAGTCAATAACATTATTTAAACCATTATAATATGAGCTTTGGACACATACAAAGAAAATCGGACCTAAGGTAAGGGAAAATATCACAATCTCATTTTTATCCGAGATTGTTTTTACTTTGGCATTTACTGGGGTGTATTTTATCATCCACATCCATGTTCCATCAATATGTAATATTGTTTCCATCCACTTACAATAGTTTAAATCCAATTTTACCCTTCGGTGAGTTTTTAGTAAAGAATATGAAAGGAATCTTTTGTTGTTTTTCGTACGAGGTACTTTTTGACTTTTCTGACAAAAGTACGAAGAATGTTTTTTTAACTTATACGACATGAATGGATTTTTAAAACTTTATTTCCAAGAAGCTTCCTTTAAAAGTTTTAGAGTTTATTTTTAATCAACTTCTTTTAGTTTATAATTGTATGACATGTTAAGAAAAGAAAAGTGTTTTTTTTGAAGTAGAAAGGATATTTTCCTCAAGAATGGAGTTCAAATGTTTTATCAAAATTATTTTCCATCTAAGATAATATAGGGTTCTGTTTTTATCCCTATTATTACATTGATTTGATTATGTTTTGAGGGAATTATTTTTATGAAGTAATTTACCTTATATGTTTTGTTTTATGATGTCATGATGTTTCAAGAATCCCATTTTTGTTATATGTGTTATGCGATGATGTATGATTTATGATTATGTGGCACACATAATAAAGGATTCATTATAAGATGGGTGGGACCTATATCTCCCTCCAATGCATTGGGTAAAGATTTTATATCTCATGAGATAGACATGGCTGGAACGGAAGGTTATTTCGGTTCAGTGATACAGGACTGAAACGAGGAGTGAACTCGGTTCAGAAAGGGACTTTGTCCACTAAGATAGTCTTGGCAATGAGTCATGACTAACAAGAAATGATTTTCCATGATTATGTGTGCATGCCACAAAGTTTAAAGTTTAATGTTATGATTATGGGGATCTCATTTTCACTTCTATGATTTATTCCATGTTAAGATATTATGATCTCTTTTGCAGGTTATGATTTTCAAAAAGATATGATATGATTTTTATTTCCTTTATTTTCCCTTGCTGAGCATTTGAGCTCACCCTTTTATGTTTTCTTTTCCCCAGGTCAGGAAGATGGATATTAAGTAGAATATGCTAAAAGGGACCCTATATATGATGAAATAAATGGGAGACACTGTAGAAGATTTATGAACCAGTTGTTTATGTTTCCCAGTTTCTAAAGACACTATACCTATACGGTCCTTTGTGGTTTTGTCATATGTTGTAATAAGTGTGCTTCAATTTTGAAGTATTAATAATGTATGTAAAGTATGGGTCGTTATATCCTTGGAATAAAGATATAAAAATTTACTTTGGATAATTTTTTTACATTATTTGATAACCTTCATATTATGATAAATAGTAAAAATACGGTAAAGTTTAATAAAATTTTTTTTTCATCAAGATAATTTATATGGATAAATCATAACATTTAATAGTTATAAATTATAAATAGGATATAATTTTAAAATTTAATATTATTTAAGTCATTAGCATTAATTTTACAATGAATTCATAGGTAAAAACATTTCAATCTTTAGTTATGTTTTATCTTTCAAAACCCGTTTTCTCAATTGCGAGATTAATTCTATATTAAATACTACATCTTATTTGTTTTGAATTTGGAAAAATGGATTCCATATTTGGAATCATTATGTCCAAATTATGTTAATAGGATATTTTTTTAGGCATTATGAATAGTAACTACGGTAAATTTTATTTGCCACCATTAAAGGTAATTCAGGTAATTAAGGGTAAAAATAATTTTATAAAATTACCGTAAAACCTTCCAAAATTCTCTTCAATGAATAAAAGTCGACTCATATCACTTAAGGGTCGGAAAAGATTCATTTTATGGAATTTTGACCATGAAAAAGATTTAATTATTATTAAAACCAAAGAAAGTGACAATGTGTCACTCTCTTATATCTTATAATTGTAGTAATATTAATTTTATGATCAACTTCATAAAACATTGAAAATAAACAGTCACCAGAAAGATAATAAAATTATCTACATCATGTGAATTTATTTATATTCTTAGGGATAAAAAAATTATTATTAATGGTGACACAATAGTGATATTAAAATTATTTTATTGATTGAAATATCAAATAAATGATTTTAAAAATATAAAATAAATATTATACGAACTAATTAATGTGATCCCATAATTTTAAAGATTAATAAGACATTTTATGAAACTATTATTTATTATCTTTCGAATATATATTCTGTGTGGAATTTATTTAAATTCAAATAAATGAAAAGTGTCAAAATTGACAGTATTGATATTTTATAAAAATAACATATTATTAAATTGTTTAAAAATCACAAAAATATTGAAATATTTCAAATTGAAATTTATATGGTCTAAAATTTTATAAATTATCCAATTATAGACAATTAACAACACATAAGTAATTATTTATAACAATTTAAAATTTAGAATATTATTACCACAAATAAAATTAAATAGATTGAATAAGGATAAGTAAGCTGATAAGGTTTAAAATAACTTCCCAAAAAGTCTAAATTTTATTGTCAAATTGGATTAAAACCCTACCTCATCTCACCATTGAATTGGTTTCATATTGGTGGTTTTTAGCTGGGGTTTCTGTTTATTATAAATTAATATTTTTGAGGTTTCCAAAAGTGCCCCTCTGCTCTCTTATAAAAGGGAAGCTCTTCCCTCTTCCGTTCAAAACATTTTGAGCCTTCAAGCTCAAAAAAATCTGTCCACTTCTCTTATACACTTACCTATCAACATACTATAGGTCCTGGTCATCTTAAAAGACCCACTTTAGTGCATTAAGAGAAGGTTTAGAAGAGGTGCGTCGAAGAAGAGGTAATATTTTTTTTCCGATTCATTCAAATTAATTTCTTCTTCTAATTACTATTCTTTTTTTATTTAATAATAATTTAATAACATAATTATCAATAATATACTGATATTTTATTATAAATATTAATCAAACCTATTTCACCTTCTATCCATCCTATGAAAAACGAAATCCCTGTGCGTGCTTACGTACGGCTTACCGTCTCCACATCGTGGTGTAATTTGTTTTTCCATCACCACCTTTCATGGATAGGTATAATGGTGGAAATAATAACTATATATTATAATTATAACATGATACTAATTCGGAGATATTATATAATCCAACTCAATGCCATTCAACAATTATGGGAACGCTATCGTCGCTTGTGCGTACGTACGGATTACCATCTCCACGACGCGATAAAATTAATTATCCATGTTAACCATTCAAGAATGATTATAAAATATATATAATAAATAATCATGAATGATATGAAATTATAATGATACTATATTTCTGTACATATATGTTTCATTTAATTAATTTTATTCAATTCAAAAAAGGAAGTGAAAACAGTGTTCATGCGTATGTACGACCTACCATCTCCATGAATGGTATATTTAATTACATTTATCGATCTATCATATATATTTATATACTGAATATATATTATATATAAATCATGTTTTAAATTCTTTAATTAAGTAAATTAGGATATAATTAATGAAATTAAGAACAACATGTCAAGACAAGTACGATAAATGAAACGATTTTACCCAAAATGCTGCTTTAACATAGAATTAACAAAAGAACAGGTAATATAAAGTCATAAGTGAATCATATATGATATCACAAATATTATTAAACTTCTGTTATATTTTAATAATATGGTCAAACCCAATATATAGGAGTTCCAGACATGTACAGAATTAATTGGACCTAAGGTAAGGGGTAACATTTCCAATCTAATTTCTATCCGAGATTGTTTATTCGTAAGTATTTACTGGGGTTATATTTATCATCCATATCAGTGTTTTATAATTTATTTATCATAATGTGTTTACTATTATTCAATGTATGTTTAAAGTCATGTTTACCCCTTTTTAGTATGGAAGGAATATTTCTTTTTTTACCATACGATGTTTTTTTGACATTCTGGAAAACGTACAAGGATAATGTTTTTTAAATTATACGACATGAATAGATTTTTATAGTTTCATAATGCCTTATTTCCATGAAGATTCCTCGACAATATTTCATGATTATTATAATCGAAATTCTTTTAATTTAAAATTTCATGATATTATGAGAAAAGAAGATGATTTTGAAGAAGAAAATATATTTTCCTCAAGAATTCATTTCAAGTGTTTTATCAAAAATATTTTCCATCTAAGATGAAATTATTTAATATATGTATGTTTCATGTATAATTTCACTATTATTTACATGTTTTTATGTTCTTTAGATATCGATTTATTTTATATGGATTATGTTATGATGTGATGATGTTTATGAAACCCATTTTATTTGTTGGTTTATGATGAATGATTTATGTTTATTTTTTGGAACACGAACTAATTATTTCATTATGAGATGTGTGGTACCTATATCTCCCTTAAATTCATGGGGTAATGATTTATATCACTTGAGATAAACATTTCTGGAACAAAAATTAAATCTGGTTCAGTAATACAGGGCTGGAACGACAAGTAAACCCGGTTCTGTAAAGGGATTTGTCCCTTATGATGGTCTTGGCAGCAATGCCTTGGATACTATGGAAATGATATCATATTCTTAATGGTTTTACACAATTACAAGTTTTCCCCATGATATTTCATCATTATTAATGTTCCTTTGTGATCAATGCCTTATGTACTGCCATGTTTTATGTCATTGCTCACGATTTTGATGTTTATATTTTATGTTCATGTTTTTACATTCAAATGTTTATGAATTGTTTTATGTTCTCCATGTTTACCATTAATGAGAATTTGAGCTGACCCTTTTTTATGTTTTTCCCCAGGTTATAAATAATGGTTTTTGGTAAAAAAGGGGAAGAACTTTATGGGAGATTGTGAATTTTTTAACTATAATTAGAAGATTTTGTTCCGAGTTTCATAAGACACTAAACTATTATGGTCCTTGGGTGTCTATTTTTGTTATATGTTGATTATTCTGTAAAAAAATGTAGCAGACATGTATGTCATGCTTTGGGTCTCTACAGTTGGTATCAGAGGAATTATTTAGTTAACCTTTGGAAACTAGGATGCGAAAACATTAGTGAGATCCCTAGAGATATTTCTATGGTATGTCTATGGATGTCCCTAAGGTTTAGTATAACTATACGTTACCATCATAGAATTATGTTGAAGATCATGAATAACCTAGGGTGAACCTATGTTATCATGGACTAAAGAATATTTGATAAGTTAGACATCCCAAAAGTGACTTTTTATGATTATGCGGTTACTCGTTATTTTAACTGTTTCTTACACTATGGTTTCTAGTTTTAGTCAATAGAGAGAATGAGAACGAATTCAGTTAACATTGATTCTAATAGAAAAATTGGTGACTATGATTAGTGAAATTTTTTAATTCTTGGAGGGAAATATATTCTGATTATGCCGAATCATTCATCGTGATATATGATTAGCAATTTGAACTTTAGTTGTATTCCTAAGTCATAAAATTAGAGGAAGATGGACTTTTACGCATGTTCTAATGGTGAGGAAAATAGAGGAATGAAGATTAATCTTTCTACATATCAAGAATAAGGGAAGATGAACCTTGAGGAATACCTCAAATGGAGGGGAAGATGTTATCTTTGTGGGGGAAAAGGGGCATAGAGTGATAGACTATTATGGAGTTCAATGTCATATTTGTAGAGAACATGAGCATTACCCCACTCAATTCCCTAACCTAATAGGTCACTTAAAAATTGAGGAAGGACCTATTATATGCCAATAATTAAAGATAATGGATTTATGGTCATATATATTGTAATTCATGAATAATGTTGTTGATTTAGTTTTATGGTATATTGAAATATCAATGTATTGGTCCATTATGGTTTTCTATAAGAATATGGTACTGGTAACCATGAAAAGTAATTGATATATTTTTGGAAAGAAGACGATATGCGCATAATTATGGGATACAAAGAAAATAATAGTATTAATGAGCTTATGATTGATATAAGTACAAAGTGACATCATGGTCTGAGTATATAGAAATTTTGGGATTTTGGAATGTCGAAATAATTAAATTTTTATAGAATTCATGTTTTCACTAAGGTTCTATGGTAATTCATGTTTCAAGTGAATAAATGATTAATGTAATCACATGTTTCGAATGTAACCAACAAGATTTTTGTTATGATACATGGGGGATAAATGATGGTATTTAAATGATGGGTAGAATGAACTCTCTAGAATTCATTTTTATTATACTATGAGATTGGATAGAAGTATTTTGGATAAACCTAAATATTGGAATGGATTAAGTTAGACATCAGATAGTATTGTTTAAGGATAGAAATTTTTGATATTATGAAACATTATAATAGTATTGTTTATGAACATTGAAAACCCAAAGGACGAGTGACAACCCATAACGTCAAACAAGGATGTGGGAATTGAACCCACAACCAAAGTGAGATAGGACTTCATCGTCTATCACTGTTCTACATGATGTCCCTATTTAGTAGAAATTAGATTTATTTTATTAAGAACTATGATAGTTGGAGTATAAGTCTATATTTCGAATTATATACGGTTAATCTCAACAAAGATGGAATTATGTATATTTAATAAATTTTGATAACCTTTTTTTGAGAAAGATGGAATGACCTATCATTCCTTCACATGATCAGCTAACACTTCAAGAATGAAAAATTAAACTTCATTTCATTAAATAATAGATGAAGTGGAAATTGTTCATGGAATTACCAACGATTATATTACACTGAAATCATGTAAGTATTTATCCTTATGATAATATTTATCAAATTTAGGGAAATGATCATGGAAACCAAATTTTTTTTCCTAGTACCCTCATATCTGATGAATCTTATGGTACCTTAGATCATCAAAAATTTATGGCTTTGTGAATGTTGTTTTTTTCATAGCCATGTTCTATACCACTCTCCATCAGAACACGATGGTTAGATTTCTCTTCAATATCCATATATTCACCTATGTTATCCTATGTGTAAACCCAGTGATGAGTTAATTGGGGAAACCGTTATGTTTCATTCTTTATTTTTTAAAATTTAGTTTCAGTATTCCTTTTTACGATGTGGGTTTCTGTGAAAGAAACTTTCAAGTAGTAAACCATTTATAACCCTGATGAATTTCCAGGGAGAAATTCATTTTAAGGGGGGTAGAATGTGACAACCTAAGATTTTAGGAGAAATATTCTTTTTAATTTCATTGATATCTTGTGTTGTACATTAAACCATAATTTTCATGCGCTATATGAAAAACCATATTAGGTTGTATTATACACAAACACTTTTCTTGTCTTGTGTTGCACACAAGAGAGACCTTCCTCAATAGCATGTGTCGTATGAAACTCTGAGTTTCACTAAACAAAAAAATATTGTTATAATACTATTATGAACTAGCTATTATGAATATTATTTACCAAGTTTTAAATTTTACAACATTATCATTCATCTTACATATTATCTAGAACATGGTATGAGAATAAAATAATTTTTTGAGGTAAAATAAGTAATTTTAAAAAAATGATGTTTTGCCACCTTTTGAAGAAACACCCACTGTAAATCTAGTTTTTGACATATTTTTAAGTTCAATTTGGAAAATAATACTTCTTTCTTGGAATTATGATTTAAACATTTACTTTGGATAAATGTTTGACATTATTCTGATAACCTTCATATTTTTATGAATAGAAAAAATACACTAAATTATAATTAAAAACAACTATTTTAATTGAGATAATTTATATAGTTAAATTATGATATTTATTTGTTTTAAATTATAAATATAATATATTTTTACCATTTAATATTATTTAAGTCATTAGCATTAATTTTACAATGAATTCATAGGTAAAAACACTTTAATCTTTAGCAAAGTTTTAACTTTTAAAACCCATTTTTTCAACCACGAGATTACATTTAAATTAAATACTACAACTTATGTGTTTTGAATTTGGAAAAATTGATTTCATATTTGGAATTAGTAGGTTCAAATTATGCTAATAGGATACTTTTTATTTTTAGGGATTATGAATAGTAACAACGATAAATTTTATTTTCCACTATTAAAGGTAAATAAGGTAATTAAGGGTAAACATAATATTATAAAATTACCCTAACACCTGCCAAAATTTTATTAGATGAATTGAAGTCGACCCATATGACCTAAGGGTCGGAATAGATTCATTTTATGGACATTTGACCACGAAAAGGATGTAATTATTATTAAAACCAAAGAAAGTGGCAACATGTCAATCTCTTATATCTTATAAGTGTAATAATTTTAATTTAGTGATAAAATTCATAAAACATCGAAAATGAATAGTCACCAGAAATATAATAAAACTATATACACCTTGTGAATTTATTTAGTATTTTTATGGATTAAATAATTGTTATTAATGGTGACACAATAGTGTCATTGAAATTATTTTATTGATTGAAATATCAAATAAATGGTTTTAAAAATATTAAAATAAGTTTTATATGAAATAATTAATGTGATCTGAGAATTATATAGATGAATAATACATTTTAGGAATCTATTAAATATTTTTTTTCGAATATCTATTCTCTGTGTAATTTATTTAAATTCAAATAAATGAATAGTGTCAAAATTGACACTATTGATATTTTTTAAAAATAACATATTATTAAATTTTTTAAAAATCAAAAAAATATTTAAATATTACAAATTGAAATTTATATGGTCTAAAATTTTATGAAGTATCCAATTATGGACAATTCACAACACATAAGATATTATTTATAATAATTTAAAATTTATAATATTACTACCATAAATAAAGTTATTAAATAAGGATAAGTCAAGTTGATATGGTATAAAATCAATTCCAAACATGTCTAAATTTTATTTTCAGATTTTATTACAACCCTATCTCATATAATCTTGGAATCGAAGTCATTTTTGTGGTTTTTAGGTGGGGTTTTATTTTATTATAAATTAATATTTTAGAGGTTTCCAAAAGTGCCCCTCTCCTCTCTTATAAAAGAGCACCCCCTCCCTCTCATCTTCACAACATTTTGAGCCTTACTTCTCAACCAAAACCATTCCATTTCTCTTATAAACGTCCATAAAAACATACTATAGGTCTTGTTCCTCTTAAAAGTCCAACTTTAGTTCCCTAAGAGAAGGTTTAGAAGAGGCGCATCGAAGAAGAGGTAATATCCTTTACCGATTCTTTCAAAATAATTTCTTCTTCTACTTAATCTTCTTTTGTTGTATAATAATAATGTAATAACATATATATCAATAATATACTGATATGTTATTACAAATATGAAACAAGCATATTTCACTGTCTATCCAACCTACAAAAAATGAAATCATCGTGTGTGCGTACGTACGACTTACCATCTCCACGTAGTGGTGTAATTTGTTTTTCCCCCACCACCTTACTTGGATGGGTATAATGGTGAAAATAATAACTATATATTATTATTATAAAATCATACTAACTCTGAGATACTATATAGTCCACTCCAATATAATTAAAAAATTATGGGAACGATATCGTCGCTCGTGCGTACGTACAGATTTCTGTCTCCACGACGCGATGATATTCATTCTCTATGTTAACCATTCAAGAATGATTATAAAGTATATATAATAAATAATCATGAAAGATGTAAAATAATAATGATAATTTATTTGTGTAAATATATGTTTCATTTACTTAATTCTATTCAATTGAATAAGTAAATGAAAACAACGTTCATGTGTACGTACGACCTACCGTCTCCATAAATGGTGTATTTAATTCCATTTATCGATCTATCATATATATTTATATACTGAATATATATTATATATAGATACTATATTACATTATGGAATTATTTTAATCAGTATATAAGTAATAATATCAAGAAAAACATGTCCAAACACGTACGATAAATGAAACGATTTTACCCACAACGCTTATTTAACATGAAATTGTCAAAAGAATGGGTAATATAAAGTCATAAGTGAATCATATATGATATCATAAATATTATTATGGTTTTTTTACAAGTCAATAATATATTTAAACCCACTATAAAGGAATTTCAGACACGTATTAAAGAAATTGGAACCAAGGTAAGGGGTAACTTTTCCAATCTTGTTTCTATCTGAGATTGTTTATTCGTAAGTATTTACTGGGGTTATATTTATTATCCATGTCAGTGTTTTATAAATTGTTTTCATAAATTGTTTACTATTCTTCCATGTATGTTTAAGGTCATGTTCACCCCTTTTTAGTATGTAAGAGATATTTGTTTACCATACGAGGTACTTTTTGTCTTACTGGTAAAAGTACAAAGAGAATGTTTTTTTAACTTATATGACATGAATATATTTTTATAGTTTCATAACGCCTTATTTCCATGAGTCTTACTCTAATTATTTCATGATTATTTTAAAAGAAATTATTTTATTTTAAAATTGCATGATATTTTGATAAAAGAAGATGATTTTGAAGAAGAAAAGTTATTTTCTTGAAAAATTCATTTCAAGTGTTTTATCAAAAAAAAATTCCATGTAAGATGAAATTATTTAATATAGGTACGTTTCATTTATAATTACACTATTATTTACATGTTTTTATATTTTTTAGATATCCATTTATTTTATATTGATTATTTTATGATGGTATGATGTTTATGAAACCCACTTTATTTGTTGGGTTATGATGAATGATATATTATTATTTTGTGGCACACGAAAGAATGATTTCATTACCAGATGGGTGAGAACTATATCTCCCTAAAATGAATTTGGTTAAGATTTATATATCATGAGATAAACATGTCTTGAATGTCCAGTAAATTGGGTTCAGTAATATAATGCTGGAATGACAAGTAAACCCGGTTCAGTAATGGACTTTTTCCACTATGATGGTCTTGGCATCAATGTCTTGGCTACTATGGAAATCATATCACGTGCTTAATGGTTTTCCACAATTACATGTTTTATTCCCATGCTATTTTATCATGATTAATGTTCCTTTGTGATCTATACCTTATATACTACCATGTTTTATGTCATTGGTCAGGATTTTGATGTTTAGATTTTATGTTCATGTTTTTATGTTCAAATGATTATGGATTGTTTAATTTTCTCCATGTTTACCCTTACTGAGCATTTGAGCTCACCCTTTTATGGTTCCTTTTCCCTAGGATATCAATAAAGGCTTTAGGTAAAAAAAAGTGGAAGAAATTTTTGGGAGATGTTGAAGATCTTTCACAATGATTAGAAGATTTTTTTCTAACTTTCCAAAGAAAATGAACTATTACAGTCCTTGGGTGTCTGTATTTGTAATATATTAAGTATTCCACAAAAGAAATGTAACTTCCATGTATGTCAAGATTTAGGTCTCTACAGTAACCCATATGGTTTCTAGGTGTTTTCCAAAGGGGTTTCATGGTTTACCAAACCATATAGGTTTTTCAATGATATTGTGCATCTTGTATTTTTAAATAGATACTAGACTTTGATTGTTGGTGCATAGTTTTTCTACCCATGTCGACTAACCTTATCTGGAAATACAATCCATTAAAATTTTTGTATTTTCCCTTTTTACATTGGTATTTTTATATTTAATAACACCCTAATCACATTTATGCTTAACTTAATCTTTCCACAATGATCTAGAGAATTCTGTCATTGTATTATTTGAAATTTCACTCTATTTCTAATGAATAATTCATGTTATGTAGCAGTTTTAAAAAGGTTTTCTAATAATTTCTAGGTAAATTATATATCTCTCTCCCCCCTTGTATTTTTTTATCCTGTGTTTACTATGGATTTCATAACTAAGGATTTTGATAGAGTTATTTTTTTTGTTTAATATGGATCTAAGAATAGGAAGAACTGATCTTCTCTTCCTCAATCTCCATTTTCCAAGAAGTCCATTTATTCCATCATTCACGAGGTAAGTGACTCCATACAAAGGGATAAATATACTGAAATATTATTATTCTTATATATTCCTATGGTTTATTAATTTAATTTAATTTAATTAATTATTGATTAAAATGTATTTTTTTTAAATAAATAATTTTTTAAAGGTTTTGAGATTGAAAATGGTTTGTGCACCCCAAGTGTTTGATAAAATTGTAAAATGTGGGTTTTGGATTAATAATGGGTTTTCAAGAACTAAAGAATATTGAAATTGTTTGGAAAATGTTTTATAAATATTTGGAATAGTTTTTAAATGGATTTGGACAGATATAGCCCTTGGGAAAACAATGATGTGTCTAAAAAAGACATGTCACTCTTAGTGTGTGGATTGGTAGTTTGGTTTTTCATTCAATTTAGTGGGTGTCGTACCACTAAATGATATACTAGTTAGATATATAATATTATTGGATTTATAGTTTCTTTTTATGTTTAGTATGTATTTTCATAGGTTAGAGCCTAGAAATTGATATTTTTCATATATGATTGGATTGACACATTATGGATTCATCAAATTTATTTTCACGCATACATTAATATGATACATTAGTCATTGTTATTTTCTCACAAACAATCACATTATGGATTGGCCATGGTTATTTGTTTACTTGTTTACCATATATCATATTCATGGTTTGAATTGGTAATTATCTAACTATTTTTTCACATATAATTTTGATATTCCTAATTTTTATAATATTGAAGAATTTTATGAAAAATTAAGTAATGATTTACAAATGTATTGTTATAGTAAAATTATCTATATAACCATATTTTTTTCAACCTAGAACTAAAAAATTATTGACATTAGATAGTGTATAGATTCTATGGTCAAATCCTGCTAGGATTTTTACTCACATCCATATTTTGAATTTTGATGGTTGTAGACATTGTTTTTTATAAACCAGGTAAAAGGAAGGGTATCTTGTAGTATGTATAAATATATCTTTATAATTTCCTTCATAGAGGGTAGGTTTGGATGTCACAGTTGGTCACATGGAGACCTGTTGGTATCATCATATCATACTTTATTTTTTGTCTCTTTTGGGTTGAATTTTAATGATATTGGATGTATATTTTTCCACCTCTTTAAACACTAGTTTCATGTATTGATTTTAACATATAATAATCTTTCTTATAATATTGTAACACTTAACTATCATAGCTGGTTAGTATGGATGGATTGTTTATTTGACCCAGGATGGTTTTTCAAAGAATGGTATCTGAGTAAAATATTCATTCGTATGCGTGACAACACTTACTGGGCAGGGTTCTATGTCTTCGGTACACATGATTTGGGACTGTCAATATTCAAGTATTTTCTTCATAAGGCTACTTGGCTATCTCAATTCTGTTTATGATCTAGATTTTCTACAGGTGGTCAGAAATTTTATTGTTACCAAGTTTTACACATAGTCTTAGAGGACACATAAATTAAATATATCTATATTTCATTTAAATGGTCATGTTCCTTTTTATATTATTATGTTTCATTGGTAGAATTTATGTTCCATACAATTCTCAACTATTTTGGGATTGAAAATAATAATTGATGATGTTCTGATGATTTTAGAAAATTTATCTAAATCTAATTGGTTATTGTGTTTTTTTATTAGATGATTCCTCATATATTATCTCTACTATGTATTAGAGACAAAACAACAAGGTAGGATCTATAGGTGAATCCTCAAATGCACCCTTCTATAGTAGAAGATGAGATATATGATATTCAAATTTTAGGTCATGTGGGTGTCTAGAACCATGGAAATGCAGTAGACCAAAGCACAAAATTCACTAAGAATGATCCACCCATCTTCCATGAAAATAATGGACCCTATAAATATGTGGTTTTTATTGAGAGGTCTGGTAGTATCTTCAACTTCATGAAAAATTCTTAGTAATCTATGTTGGGTTTTGCCTCATACAATCTTGATGGGTAGGGAAGGAGATGTCATGAAGTTATTATGCTAGGTATGTTTCCCAATGATCTTACATAGTAATATTTCAAGAAAATACTCAATCATTAGTTTACCATGAGATGTTTGGTGTAGTGAAGACGAAGGGGTTTCAGACCCTAGACCAAAAGGAGTTTACTGCTCCAGCGTATTCAACCCATTTTTCTATGTTTGTGCATCTACCATGATAGATAGTCACAATTAAGTAAATAAAGGCTTAAAGGAATATGAGGTGAATGATTATTGATATTCATTAATTTTTTATTATCTAGAGGCTTTTGATCTTCATGGAGGTAGTTAAAAATGAAACATTGGTTGAGGCTGATATAACAAGAAATAATAGTTTGGTTGGAGCCTCAATTCATGCTCTAATTGGTCATAGATTATATAATTTCCAGAAAAGTAAGTGAATGGGTGGTAAATTTTTTCCAAGACCTATTCTAGGGGATTCATGAGGACCAAAATAGTATGTTCTCTACCTATATGGAAGGTTTGGTCATTACATGCCAAAAAAATGGATAATTCTAAAAATTATCATCGTTGCAGACTTTTGGACCATCAGGGTGATTTTGTTAAATGATATACTAGGGAAGTAAGCATAGATCCACTCTCACCATGGGTTATTATGTTCATAAATATGATTCAAAGGGTGGTGGGTCAAATTCTTATGCCATGTGGGGCTATTCATGTGGCGAAGACTGGATGGATTTATGTAGCGAAGTGTGCAGTACTGTATGGAAAACTACTATTAGAGGTACAATGTTTATTTTATCTTCAATAGTTATATATTTTTTAATGAAAATTCTACTCATTATTTTATATCATTCATGTCAGTTTAATTATTGGGATTACGTTAAATAAATGTTTTATTTTTTTGGATCTTTCTATACCTTTAAGAAAGTGGTTGGAACCATGATTCTTGTGTATTGTATGTTAGGTAATGATTGTTGACTTCAAGGTTATGTGTAAATTATTAGTTATTTATCATAAAATCTTCTAGCTGATACATGGAATATATTTGATGATCAATATATAGTCCTATATTGATAGTTATTATCATCATGTTTTGTTTTTATTATAAGATGACGGAAATCATGTTTTTCAGGGTTAGTGGGACTCTAGATCAGGAAGGGAGAGGACTGTTGTTACATATTTTTCGGTAAAATTTTATCATTTTTAGAGTTTTTTCATTATGGTGTTGATCCTTTCTTGGAATATGTGCTTTTATTAGTGGTGCGTTCATTCCATGAGGTCATTCTAGATGAATTTTCATGTTTACCACAATAGAGAGTGGATGAGTTTACTATTTAATTGATCCCTGGTATGATACCCATTTCTTTTCTATCTTATCTAATGTGACTTGTTATGTTTTTGGATCTTATATTCTATCTAGAGGACCTAAAGGTTAAGAGATTTATTTATCCTATTGTGTCATAGAGATCCATTCATGTCCCCTTTTCATAGAAGGTATAGAAGAGTCTCATAAACTGCATAGACTATTGAATGTTAAATTGGATGACGGTTAAGAACAAAAACCATTTTCCATGTATTAATTATCAATTTAAAAAATCATAGAGGGTCCTTATAGAGTTAAAAATTGAAATTCGGTTAGGTAACCTATAGATGAGTGTACGATAAGTGTATATACCTACGATAATTTTTATATCCTATACGTAAATTTTTTTTCTAGTTATTTCAATAGGTCTCGCTAATTCTTTTTTGGTATTTATGGATTTAATGAATCAAATAATTAATTGGTTCTTATAATCTTCTATATTTATTTTCATGCATGGTATATTGGTGTTCACTAGGACAAATAAGAAGGATATGGAAAATTTGAATTTCATTATTCAAAACCTAATATAATTTCATTTATATGGTAAACATAAAAAATGTGAGTTTTGGAGAATTGAAGTGAAATTTGTGGATATGATTGTATTTTAGAATGTAATCTCAACTGATTTTGAGAAAATTCATGTTTTTACACCATAGGAGTAGCTCCCAAAATTTTTTGTGAATGATATATTATTTGGTCTGGCTAGTTACTATATATGATTTGTTCAAAATTTATCAAATATCACATTTATAGTGATATATTTAATCCACAAGGATATACATTTTTAATCGAAATAAAATTTTGTAATTAAAATTTAGGAGATAAAGGAGATTTTTATTTCAACACCGGTTTATATTGTTTCAAAACTAGGTTCATTTTATGATGTATTGTATGCTGTTTCTCATAAATGTTTGGGATATGTCTTGATGCCAGGGAAATTTGTTGTGTCATATGGCTCCCCCCATTTATTCCCTCATTATATGAACTAACCGACCTATGATATTGTGTTGGAATAAATTATGATTTCACTTAAAAAGTGGAATCACTATGTTTTTTGGGAGATATTTAATGTGTATTTTATTCATAAAAGCCTTATATATTTTTTACTTTGAAGGATCGAAACATGTAAAAAAATTTTTGGTGGAGTAACTAATTAATTTTTATTTTAATATTAAATATAATCCTAGGAAAAAAAAATTGGGTTTCTATGAATTGAAATAATATCATTGATACATGTTGTGAAGGAATCTGTTGAGGACTGTCCTATGATGAGTATGTTTCCTGAGATGAGTTATGAATGAAAGGGATTAGTGGATTTGTTTTCCTATTGTCAATGAGACCTAATTTTTTTTTTTAATTTAGAGATTCTGGATCAAATAGGTTATATAATTAATGATCCAACACATAGGTAATAGATATTATAGGGGTGGATCCTTAGGTGAGTGGTCTCGATCTCTAAGAGGAGCTTTGTATTTCCACCATATGTTGGTTGTTTCGATTTCTCTGATATAGAATTTGATACAATGTGAAAACTGGTAATGTTGTTCCAAACACCCTATGTATTCTACAATATATAATGAATTGATACATCAGTATTAGTGTATTGGAAGGAGGCATTCAATTCTAGATATAGTATCAAGTGTCTCTCATATTATAAAATTTTTGAGGATCACCAGATACTCGCTAGTTTTTGAAACCATCACACGTTATTGTATTGAAATGTTTTAAGAGTTAAATAGACTTTTTCATTGGAAAACATGGAATACTTGGTCGATATATGTTATTTGGTTGATCATTGATCTACTTATTAAATATAGGAATTTCATTCCAACCATGGATATGTAAAACATGGAACAACTGTGAGGCTTGTACATCTGATATATTGTGAAAAATCCGGAGGAACCCATTATGATTGTTTATAATAAGGGAAAGAGGCTTAAAAACATTTTGTAGAATGATTTTCAAAATTTTATGCATTCTCAGTTGGAATTAAGCATGATTTATAATCAGTGGCTTAATTGATAGACATAAAGAACTATCTGGGTTCTTAATGATATTCATTATGCAATGATGCTTTTTTGTGGAACATGGTAAAAACATTTTCCTCTGCTGAAAATTTAATATAAAAATAGTTAAAAAGATTTCATACAGAATATACCCTTTAAATAACTATTTGGTTGGATATATAGATGTCCCTTATGATGGGAATATTTGGGAGATTTGTCCTTTTTTGGGATAAGTCTTGTACCGAAGATAATGAAAATGGTTCGTTTGATTCAAAAAATATTTTTCAAAACACAGAGTTATCATAAATCTTATGTGGACTATCAATAGTGGATAATAGATTTTGTTGTTAGTGATTAGGTTTTTCTCATGATTTCTTCTCTATTGTGACATCTTTAGATGGGTAACATAGTTATGTTGGCATCTGGGATTGTTAGCCCCTTAGAGATCATGGAGTGACTTGGAAAAGTGTCATAATGGCCGAACATTAAATCTCAATTATCTTCGCTTCACAACATGTTTCATATTTACCAGATAAATAGGTATAAATCAGATTTTTCCCATGTAATTTTATGGAAGGATATTAACCATGAGATCGATACAATAATTGTTGAGATATCGGTTCATATTATGGACTGTCAGGATAAGGTACTATGTTGAAAAGTGATTCTTGTAGTTTGAGTACTATAATAGTGTAGATGGGATAGAAAAAAATGTTAGAGTATGAATATTTAATGATGAAGTAGTGGAATTCACATTTTGTAGCTGCAGGTGCTTGATAACATTGTAGGGAAAGAATGATTTTATGGGGGGGAGAATTATAACATCCAATAGATAACAGGTGCACATTAATTTTATCCCTATACATATTTAATGTCATTCTATATGATTCAATGGAATAAGGGTCAAAATTTTATATTTTTTAATTACACAAACTATTTTCATTGTTGGCGCATGGTGAGTACTAACCATGCAAAAACTATGTGTTATGAATATGTTTTTTAATAGTTGGTTATTTCACAGTTTGAGCATGCTTAAAGAGAAAATATGGATCACTAGGTATGATTGTACTAGTTCTAAGTGTTTGTGCAAGTGGGTTTCATAGGTTAACCAAATGGTTCAGATTATCCTAGGAGACAATTTAGATTTTATTTCAAAAGAGATTGTATCCACATATGGTTGGTTCACAATTTTTCGATCTATTAATCCTAAACATGTACATCACTTTGAGACATTAACATTTTTTTACCCATATTACCATGGTCATATTTTTACCTAATCACCCATTAAACTCAGTTAGGCACAAACAAATCCTTCACTAGTGATGTAGAGGCATATCCCACAGGAGTCATTGAGATTTCCATTTATTCGTGATGTATTCCACTAGGTATGTCATGATTTTATGTGGTTTCTTATTCATTCATTAGATCACGCATAGATATATCCTCCCCTTATATCATTCAAATCTGTTTAGGCTGGGGCTTTTATATCTAATCGGTTTGAAAAAAAGTATTTTGTTTTGTTATTGATCTTGGATCATCATGACTTGATTTTCTCTTCCCTGATCAAAATTTTTGAAGGTGTTTATTTGTACCCACATTCTTAAAGTATGTGTATATTTAAAAATGAATATTAATATTTAATGCATAATTTTCTTATCAATTCAAGTCATTTATTCAATAAACTTAATTTATTTATGATCAAATCTTATTTTTTTATAATAAAACATTTTTAAATGGTTTTATTAAATGGTATGTACACACCAGTTTTTTGATAAAATTATTGAATTGTGGTTTGGTATAAAAATGGGTTTCCAATAACACAAAAAGACACAATTTAATTTTTCTTTATAAATTATGAGAATGGATTTTAAATAGTATTGTAGAAACTTATCACATTTGGTTCCTAGGGTGCATCGGGAATAAATATTTATCTCATAGTGTGTATAATTCCTCATGAAATTGTCTTTAATTTTAGTGGGTGTAATACCACTATAGGATTTACATGTTTGATCCATCGTAAACATGGATTGGGGTTTTATTTTCATGTCTAGTATGTATACCCATATGTTATATCCCAAATGGTGTGTTTTTTCATTTATGAGTGGATTATCACATGATGGACTGGTCATGGTTATTTTATTATATTCATAAACATGATTAATTTATCATGATTATTTTCTAGAAAACATTCTATCGATTGATTAACCATGGTTATTTGTTTATATTGTTAACTTATAATTTATTCATGTATTTTATTGGTTATTATATCATTATTATTAAATTATACATATCATATTCATGGTTTTAGGAAAATGAATAGTCTTCTATGAAAACATTTATGTTTTTTAAATGGTTTGGGTTTATGAAAATTATTTGAAAAACTATATTTTAATTAAATGTTGAAATAAATTATTGTTGATATTTAACTTTGTGTATATGTGATTGAATCAAACCAAGATTTTTTATCACATCACAGTTTTACTATCAATTTTTCTCATTGTTTTTATAGGACCCATTTAATGTAAAAGGAATCTTGTAGTATTGTGGATTATATTTTTGTTGTTACCTTTGTAGAGGGATGGTTTAGAGGTGACATACGGTCACATGAAGACCTATTTTTATAGTCATATCATACATTTTGGTCTTGCAGTTTTGGATGGGATTTTATAGATCATTAAAGTAAATCTTTCTTAAAATTTTTCCTCAGGTTGATTTCTTGTTTTTATATATATGAGCCTTGTTTTCAATATATTATTGCACCGAACCTCTATGGTGGGACAACTCTAGTGGAATATCAATTTGAACTATGTTAGTTCATCACATTTAAGACATTGAATATATGGTAAACCTTAAACTCATAATCCCATGATCATATACATAACCCTTATCTTAATCTTACTTGAATTCATTTATTTATTCGAAAATTAACACATTTCATATATTGTTAATGATTTATATAACCAAATTTAATATATAAAAACCATTCTTAAATATAGTTATTGAATCCAAATTCATATATACATAAAAACTTCTTCTTCAACATTGGTCCTTCGTTTATCTAAGAATTAACCTTTAAAAGAGGGAATTGACTCGAATAATTCCTAGGTTCTTGATATTTAATAAAATGAACAATAAATGGATTCCTAGGATACTGATTATTTATCTCCACTAAACTCCTCACTTTAAATTTTAAATAAGTCACTTTATACCTTTCCATTCAACATATAAAACATTATCTAATTCTATTGATACATTCTCTTAAATATATGTTTCTTCATTTAAATTATGACAGAACATGATCATTTTCCCCCTATATTCTTTACCACTTGTTCTATTATACAACTCCACCCTTCTATATTTTGGTGACTCTGAGATTTTGTTTCGGTATATTTTTTTAATTATATATCATGAAAACTAATTAGGCATTATCATTATATCTTTAACTTTAGTAATAATTTTATTTGGTTTCTTATTATCACCACATGTTCCATTATATTCAATGTCTACATGATTCCTTTAGGATATATCCATTGAATAAAACCAAAAATCATATTGTGAGAAATAAAAATAATATTGAGAAAAGAAAAAACTCAGTTATAGGATTTCTAAATCACAACACCTTATTTTTTATCAATGAAACTTTATGTTTAACCAAGGTCATTCATTTTCACCATCTAATTCAACCATGCATGATGGTTTGTAAATAAAATGTGAATTATCCAAATAATTTCCACTAGGAGTGTCAAACTAGGTGTAAATTAATGACCATAATAACTCATTAGATGATTAATGAGTAAAATAACAATGTTCCATTTTTAGTGTTATTTCCCCTAGTTACAATAGCTCAAGATCCATGTCCACTTATAGTTTCCAGATGTGGATGGATTGCTATAAAACCTACAAAATATATTCCCTAAAAAACATTTTTATATATTCTTCTATAATTGTCCTCAAATTTTATCAAATGTTTATGTTCCCTAATCTATGTTTTCATAAATTGTGTTTCAAATGTTTATAATAATCCTTCTATGATGCTGAATTTAAAAAACACCAGACCTAGTAGTCTAGTATTAGGGTTTATGTTATTACATTAGTTCTTGATAAAAGTGAGTGCATCCAAAATAATATAATAATATAATATTTTTAGAAAACTGGATACAAACATGAGTCATTAATTTTATTTTATAATATTAAATAAAATATAGTGAAGGGGAAAAAATTTCTTCATTGAACTCATTAAAATATTCTTTTATCATATCACGGAGATATTAAAAAATAAGGGTGATCTCAGATGTTCATTAAAAATATGTAAAGGGGGAGGTATAATTAATAAATACAACAGAATGAATAAGGAATAATCATTATTCAAAAGTAAATATCTGAACAGATATTCTCTTCAAATCAATAACATGAATATGATGATTAAAAATATAATAATCAATATGAAAATGTAAATAACTGAATACACATTCCATCTAATAAATGCTTTGATTGAAAATTAAATTCATGGATAATATCACGGTAATAATCTCATATATTATATTACCTAATTTATAATGATTTAAATTCTTCATATTGGTAATCATAATCTTTGAAATCATGATATTTATAATATAAATACTTTTTACAAGATAGTTTAAAACTATGCGTAAAACTCCATTTAATGTTACCATAACAATTCACCACATGAGACTATAGATTCAACAAAATGATATATAATTATGAACCCCACCCATAATTTCGTGTACAATTACTTCCTCATATATCTAATGATATATTTAATTCATGAACATTTTTCCTTATTAATAAATGACTCTATGGAATAACGAACATGAAACTTCAATATTCAAGTAGTCAGTCATATAAAACTAAAAGTCAAACAAAATTATATTAAATGATAATTATTATATGTAGTAAGAATATCCATGATAAAATATATAAATATATATGAATAATTTAATTTCCATTGATCACAAGAAATTTAATATTTCAATGTAAAATTAATGAATAAAAAAACAATCAAGAAACAAACACCAATAATATCCCCCATCAAACTCATCATAAACCATATGAAGAATAAATAATTACTCTGTCATTATAACATATCTCAAATAGAGAATACTTTAAACAATTGGTTGTTTTCATTGAGGAAAAAAAATATCAACTAAAAATATTATGAAAATACACTTTTAACTTAAAAAATAAAATTTAAAGACTAATAATATTAAAAATATTATGAATTTTTTTTTCTTTAAATATAAACTTTTAAAATTATAAATCTTTATTGAATAAAATTAGGACTCAGGATTATAGGAAGGTTTCATTCATGCTGAGTATGTTAATAAAAATATTCATTTCACATTTATATAAGAAAATTAAAAAGTAAATTGTTTGGGAAATGAAAACATGATTCCTTTCAAAATAAATAAATAATTCAAATATGGTCAAAAAAATTTAAACTATCTTATTTAAACATATTTTATTAAGTTTATGAAAAAATTTATTTACAATAAAATGTTTTTCTGGTAGATGAGATAAATGATGTTGGGCTTTATTAAAATTATTTCTCAAAAAAATTAAATAACGAATAGAGGAAAATGGTACTATTACATTAAAACATCATGAATAGAAAAATGGAGAATAAAATTATATGGTTTTATTATAAAATGATAAAATAATTTCCATTAATATAAAGTCAAACATAACTAATTCTGATGAAAATAATTCTACAACGTAAATCTTACACCACTTTGTAACATTTGAATCGTAACCCCCATGAAAGAAGTAAAATAAAGTTAAATATTAAAAACCATTAATTTAAATATATTAATTATATAAATTATTAAATGGTATTTATAAAGTTCTCATAAAATAATATATGAGCGGAACATAACATATCAAACATATAAGACAATATGAGAATAGAAATTCTTACATTGATCATAACATTCAAGTGATAATTAATCAATTTATAAATTATGTGTATTTAATGTAAATAAATATTAAAAATATTTGATTGTTACAAAATATAATTAAATGAAATTAAACTCTTAATATAACAATTTCAAAGGAAATTAATAATAATATTACCTAATGAAAATAAATCAAGTTATGAAATTTCTCATAACATGGTTACTTCCTAGTCAAATGCCATTAAAATAAATAAAAATATAGAAAAATAAAATAACATTAAGTTTAAATGATTAAATATATTTCATTTAAAATTGGTTTTATATACACCATTTAAAATAAATTAGGTGCATAACATTAAAATATGCCTCAATGAACGAAAATTGGGACAAAGTCTCATAACTCACACTTCCTTTTGGTTGATATAATTAAAATCTTATATAATGTTTCTATGAATTTTATTACTTTTTAAAAAATATTTTCATGTTTATATTATCATATATGATCCTATTCTGAAATATTTTCACTCATTCATATATATATATATATATATATATATATATATATTATTTGGGTGTTAATTTATATTCTTTCTCATGCATATTTTAGAAAGAATGTTATTCTACCTATATATAAGATATTGTTAAATCATATATCATATTATATTATGTTTATAAATATAATATTTACTTATATTATTTATTTTTAAAATCATCGTTGAAATTTCTACAAGGAAGATGAGTCGCATCGCTTCATGGAAATGGTAGGGCATACCAATGCATGAGTGATGATATCATTCCCTTAATGGGTAAAATGGTAAAGAGGTGGATGGTATATTAATTTTATAGATTTAATATCATGTCATATGTATTATATATTTTCATTATTCTAATAATTATTATTATCCATGTGAGTTGGTAAGGGAAAACATTTTACATTTGATTCTACATCTATAGTGCACGATACACAAGAGTGATGTTACTGTTTCCCTTTTGATGGAGGAGGATATGTATAAATGTCATTTTATCAACATAATAATATCAATTTTTAAGGGATATAATATTTATATTATATTTCATGTGTTAAGGTATAATTTATGGTGTAAACATGAATTAAAAAGAATGTTCTTATTAAAGAAAAAACATTTTCTTAGAAGAACCTCATTTGGATATTTTATTAAGGACCCAAGGGATGAAATTTTGGGAATAATAGTACCACTCGATGTATATAAGGATATTGGGTATATTTTTTTCATTTAATGGAAAAAATATTGGGTTATTATGTGTGTAAAAGAGATGATAGGGGATTCCATTTTATAAGGGAGGAGTGACATTCTTGTAAATATTGAAAACAATTCAATAATTCGAAGTCAGTCTAAATTAGATTGACTAAAAAGTTGATAAATAAAGGAGTTAAAGATATATAATATCTATAAAATCCTATATATTTTTAATAAACATGTTTTAAAATATTTATTCCATTTAATTATTTTATTTATACACTCAAAAAATATGTTTTAATATTAACCATTGTAATTGATTGTTACTGTCTTCCTATTCATAAATCCAAAAATAAAATTTTATCTTATTTAATTTTATTAATTTATATTTGTAAAAATTTTGAATACATTTTATCATATTGAATTTTTATAAGTGTAAAAATTAAATTTAAAATTAAACTCATAGACTTGTCGAATTTTTTTTTCAAGAAATGCATTCTTTATGCATTAGATGATATGATAATAACTATATACCAAATAATGATAAATAATTGATTTGAATTAATATTTATATATCTATTATTTATAAATTTTGTTTTAGTCAATCATAATTTATTTTTATTTTAATTAATTAAAATGGAGATACATTATGTTGCTCTCATAAATGATGTTGTTTAATCTCAATAAATAAACTTATGTAAAATCTTGTATAAATATGATTTATATATAATTAATTCAATTAAATATATCGAAATATTAATTATATTAATTTTAAATCATATTAAAATAATAATTCTTCTTTTCAAAAAGATAATTTATTAAAAATAAATGACATTTTTACCCCAAATCTATCTGTTCATTATTCACTAAAAAATAATATTTTCTAAAAATAAAAAATAACCTTAAGTTAATATTTCTATTTTGATTTAAAAAATTATTTTCATTTTATAAAATAACATTTATAAAATATACACAATTTAATAATAATATTTTCTCCCAAAAAGATATAATTTTTTTGAACGAAATGTATTTTTTGTATAATAAAATATCTTTATTAAATGTTATGGTTTTATTTATTAATAATTTTTAATGAAATTATATTGTGTAGGTACTATATATATTTCATTATATATTTAATCATATTCATAACCACTAATATAATGGCTATGTTATAATGATCATATGTAAATATTATATTTTTGGGTTGTCAATGCTTATGGATTTTTGTCGTATATGCTATTGAATTAAAATTTATTCTTTTACAAAATTTGGATTGCATGTATCAAAAAATATCATAGAGATTATGTTTATGAAAAATAAATATATTGTAACATATCATGGTGTTTCAAAACTCTCTTAAATTATAATTCACAACATTAAAAATATATACATTATATCATTGTTCATATGTAATTATGATATTATTGTAGAAAATTACATTATTATCCACACTAACACATAGATTATAACATGTTATTGTTTAGGTCAGTTTAACCCCTACATGAACAATGATATCAACATATACTAGTGATTAATTAAGAAAACAAACATCTAGTCTTATTAGGAATTGATGAGAAAATAATTATGTGTATTATTTCTCTGTAAATGATATAATATTATTTGATGCATTAATATTATACCACAATTTTGTTCATTAAAATTAAGGGAAAAAATATTTTCACTAACTATGTCTTAAAATTTCATACCCAAATACATATAAATTGAAATTAAAACAACATAAATCATTATAAAACATTTATTCATGTGCCTATAATAATATTTTATTAGTGAACATCGATTCTATAAACAGGAATGAACACTACCCTTATGATGATAGTACAATGGAAATAGTCAAAATTAACTACATCTAATTTTTTAAATAAATTTATATAAATAAAATATTTGTAATAAATTAATATACATTAATATTATAAATGATTATAGGTATAATTAAGGTTTCTAAATAGTATTTTCAGATATTTATTTCTTATCAATGAGGTTAAATCACATTCGACTAAGTGATATTAATGGAAATGTATTTTAGTAACTAAAATTCTTTTCCTATGTTGTAATTATTCCTCTTCTAATAATGCTTTAAAAATAGATTTATTTGGTTCATTCAGAATATTAGGATGACTATTATTTTTATCTTTTAGGAAATTACTATAAAATATGAGTATGTTTTATTTCTAAAAATATTCAAATTTATCTTTACCTAATTTAAATTAAAATATATATCACTCTCATTGTGATATGACAGTAAATAAATTTTTTTCAAAATATAAATAATTATTTCCCTTCCAAGTTCATATTTTATCTTCAACTTCACATTTCCTATGAAAAATATTCAATTTATTTTCAAGGAACCATTTTTTTTCATTTAGAGAGTTCTTTTCAAAACATTTTAACTCTATTATATTAAATATTATTTTTGAATGTGATTAATAATTTGATATGTTTTTAAAAAATCACAATGAGTTTTCTAAAATCCATTTTTCGTTATTTCATTTCATTTTTCCTTATTAAAATATTTAATTTCATTGGGGTTATATTGAAGAATCAACATACAAATACGCATATAAAATACACCTTTTGGTGATTTGATATTGGTATTAATCTATCTAATACCCTCTTTCAGTTTTTTAAAAAACAATTTGGAAATAATATGAATCCCATTTTCATTGGATGGGTTATTTTTGATATAACGAATGATTGATTTCAAATGGAAAAACTATGTTTGGATGTTGATGGATGGGTCCTATATCACCGACTATTAAATTTTTTAAGGCTTAATATATTCTGATATAATGTTATATGGGCCTTATGGATATTCTCACAAATTAATGGGTGATTCTTCAAGGATCTTCTTAAAAACTAAAGGGTAGGGATTTATAGATATTCTCATTTAATTATCATTCCATGTGATTATATTTTCTCAAAAGTTATTATTAAGTAAATTTTTTGAGTGGATTCAACATTACGTTTCATTATATGTGTGACTATTCCACATTAATCGTGCTTCCTATTTGATGTCATATGTTTTTCATTTGACATTTCATGTCCTTATGTCTTGAATAATGGAAATGTTTTATTTTTTAATGATATTTTAATAATATATTTATCAAATGATCATTTTTCCTCATAATATTTATAACTACACCATGGTAATATATTGATATGTTTTTCCTTACAAAGAGTATGATCACCCAAAACTATTATGTTTCAATTACCTAAGTTATGAACATGGATACAACTTATAATAAGTACTAAATATATTTTATTGTGGTAAAATCATAGAGATAAGTTCAAAAGTGTTGCGAACTATTATTCTTATGTAAGTAATTATTAATGAAACTAAACCGAAGTTCCTGGAATTTTTTGTTTATTTTTGAATGGTAATGGTTAACATAAAGAAATTATTTAAAACAGAAATTTATTTAGCTTTTCCTATCTCACATGGTATCAAATCTCATGTGTAATGTATCCATTTTTTCAACGAATATAATGTATGTGTCCATATCACTACATATATTGATACTTCCATGAAAACATTGATTGACTAATTCCATACAAACTATATAAAATAGTGATTAATGTTTTCTTTATATTATATTGGTACTATCGATGTTTTGTGAGAAACCTTTCATGATTGTAAACCACAAAACCATGCTATCTTAGAATGGGTAAAGGTTTTCTTGGATAGATGAATTTGAAAATATCATAATATATTTTAATAATAAGATAATAACTACACCTATATTAAAATTTACCTTATGTGGGAAACTATTTGTGAAACATAATTATGTTTCAATGATTGGTGTGGGTTTTATATTCATGAAAAATGATAAAGTGATAGGCTGTAATTCTAAATACTTAATGTTACATAAAAATCTTTATCCAACACCAAATCTGAATTTGGTCTCAGTAATATTTGAATTGATGAATTGGAGGAATTATATAAATAGAAATAAGGATAACATATATACATATCAAAATATAAAATATAGGACCCACTTATAGCATTTGAACCTCGCCTTTTTAATATGGTCATTATGAACTATCCCTACAGGAACCAACAATTCACCAGTAGATGCGTGTTTCCCCTACCTTTTTATGTTCTTTTTCCTCACTCACAAACACTTTGTGTAATGTTTTATGAGTTTTCCCATACAAATATCACTCTAGTAAAATCATGATTAGTTATGGAATTATAATCATGTATGATCCTAAAAATAAATTTTCACCTTATTTACATGGTTAGTAACATTTATTCTTTTATCCCTTTAAATTTATGGGGTGTTACATCCCCTCTACCTTTAGAGTAGAATTTTCATGTTATAGATCCAACATTTTATCCTAGGCTATTAGAATTAATTTTTTGATGCGTACATATTTGATAATAAAATAACAATAGGTCCCAACTGATGGCATAGAAACCCCACCATTAATATATTGTTAATGGCTCATTTCCCACTAGGTGGCACAAATTTATGCATATAGACATTTTACCCATTCCTATGTCCCACCCACATTCTTAAATGGGTCATCAGACTAATGACTATCATCACGGGCCAATAGATGTTCTGTTAGTGTTCTATTATGTAACTCAGACACACCACATAAAGCCTCCTATAATGTCAAAAAACTATTAATTACTCATGGATATGCATGATTAATTATGGATTTCTAATCAACAAGTTCACTAAAAAGAAAGGTTCACATATTTGAGAGTGGTAATAAAATTTAGTATTTAAAAACATTAATAATCTGGGATAATGAAATCACAAAAAGAGATTATCTTTTGCCAACAAATATGGTTGTAATAAATTAAGAACTATGACTAATCAATCTATTATAATCATGTCAAATTTAATAGTGTAGAAGATAATATAAGTAGAATAGATTGTATAACATATATATAATGAATATTGAAATGGATACAATCCTCATATAGTTAAGAAGTACGTACATTGGAATAAAAATGTAAGGTAATAAATTGAATATTTCCCAAATTATATCTCAACCACCTATATTTGAAAAGATTAAAGAATATAAAATGGGTGATGTTTAAATACAAAATGAATATGAATGAATAATTATAGTGTTTTTTATTTAAAATATTATTAATGATAATGTTTTAATATTTGAGACATGATTATATATATCATATGAGCCTACGATAAATAATGAGCTATTAAATTATGACCATTTCATAACATTCTCTATCCATCTGGAGAGAAAACACACACACACACACATATAGATCTCTAAGAGAAGTTGTGGTTGGAGAATATGAATAAAAATTATGTTGAATATAAATCATGTTTTATAATATTCATATAATTTAACTAATAATGGAATAAATATAAGGGGGTGATGAAACCATTTCTAATAAGAACATGTAAAGATTAAAACATTATTATCAATATTTATTTGTCTTATAAAGTCATATAAATAAAATTATTCAACATAGGTTATGGGGAAAAATATTATAAGGGAAACTCAAATCATTTGTATTTAAGATGTTATCTCACTCAATCATCTTACTATGATATACATTATATAAGTTGTGAGGATGAATAAAGATCCAATATCAATTATACTTATAGAGATACAAGGTTTAAATAAATATTATATAGGAGACTCTAACATGATTTAAACACATAGCTTAATTTCAGTGTAATAAATCACTTTTATATTGACTGTCAATATAAAATTACTATTTGAAATCATGAATACAATATCAAAATCTACACTATAGACTTAAAATGTGGTTGGGATCAATGTATCCCTCTCGTAGTGTTATTATTCAACAATAGCTTCCCCGCCACAATTAATATGGATTTATATTATTCTATTTATGGGAATACGTTTGGAACTAAAATATGTTTGGATGAATTTAAAGTGAAAATGTAATTAGGACCATAATGGGTAGAAGAAATGATAGATAAATATCAATACACTCAGTAGCACATCATTGTAAAAAAAATTAAATATAATATCTACAATATAAATCATCAATGAGACCAATATTTTGTTATAGGAAATAATGTTTTCCTTCATATACCACCAACCAAGATATTAATGTGTTTTGGGAAGAAGAAATGATAAAAATATAAAATACATTATATCCTTTAGGATTGTTGATCTAATTAGATCTATAGCCTAAGGAAGTTCCATTCCACAAAACTCATCTCAAGTACATGATCTATTCCACATATCAATCATAAATAAGTACAAACCATATCCTTTACACATAATGTGGTGAACATGGATAATGATATCTCTTATGAGGACCATCAGATGAAGATTCTAGATTACAGGGATAATGTGCTATACAATAAGACAACACAGCAAGCCAAAGTGATTCTATGATACAATAATTATGAAGATGTAACATGGAATCCTGAGGATTTTATAAAATGAAAAAACACATATTTTCTTTCCATTATTATATGAATTGATAATTTGAGGAATAAATTTCATAAATGTGGAAGAATGTAATCACCCACAAATTTCTATATGAAATTATCATTCATATTATATATCTATGTCATATTTTATATAATCTATTGCATAAAAATTTTACATGATCCTCAAAAAAAGTAATACTATTAAATATCATAAATATAGAAAATTACATTTAAAGGATAAATATACATTTTAAAATATAAAAACAAATAATGTGATAATAAAATCAAATAGATAATAAATTTATAATTTGTAAATACATAGGGTGATGGTCTCATAATAATATCACACATGAAAAAACACTATAAAAAGGAAACATGACATTTGAAATGTAATAGAAAGATTATAAATGAAGAATAGATAATCTTGAGATGAATTTTTTTGAATTAACTATGATTTAAATAAGATATATTTTTTGGATGTGTAATATTATATGACTATTATAAGTATCAACATTAAAATAGATATTTTTTATTAGAATAATAACCCAAACCATGGAAGAGTAAAAAGACCATTATGGTAGATGATGAATTAATCATCTAAATAATTTCCTATATCAATTTAATATTGTAAATATTTGAATGAAAATATCATGAAATAAATACTCATATAATGTAAAATATTAATGTATCTAAATAGTTTTTTAGTAAAACATATCTTACATTATATAATAAAATATTTATTCTTATACAAGTATTAAATGTAAAAATTATTTAAATCAGCTTTTTTTGAATTTTTTCATTTTTTGAATCAGAACAGCTAAACTATGAAGGATTGAATTTATGTTAATTTTCACGAATATTAAAATACACAGGTGAAAAATAAAATGACATATATATACCATTTATTTATAAATAGTGATTTCTGGATGAATTTTGGGGTTCATAAATCTTATCTGATGATCATAATGGCCCATTTAATAATCTTTCACATGAACCATAATATAAAATACCGGGGTTGATCACTATTTAAAGAAAAAATATTATTTTATTTTATTTTATTAAAAAACACACATCTCCTTATCCTATAAATTCTATCCTAATTATCCTCCTTCCATAATATTTTTATCAATTGAATATTCTATAGAATTCAGCCCATGAAAAAACCGGGCCATAGTGGGGAGGTATTTTTCTCACCATATGATATCCGTTTGAAGTCCTAATTCGATTATACAAAAAATAATCCCAATAATTAATTTATGATATCCTAATCAAACTCTTTTCGTTCCATTCAACTATTGGTTATTCCTATAATTTATGAATATATAACCTTATTTCAAATAAAAAAATATTTTTAGTATACTATATTATAACTATTATAACCATATAATAAAAAAAATTAAAAAAAACACAATCTTTAACAAACATCAACTTCTATCTAGTAATTTTTTTTAAATGGTTATAATTATAAATAATATACTATCACCCTCTTATGTGGTCATAGTAAATAATGTTTTGGTTAAATATGAAATTATATTATTCTTTATATTCTAGAATGGTTATATAATTTAAAAATTAAAAAAAAACAAATATTGTTCATCATGACTGGAAAAGACACCTAAATGGACACACCATTATATGTTAAACATACCAAAATTTTACTATTCTTATGCTAGACAATGTTTGGATACTTAAAACATTTTTTCTTATGGAAATACAAAAGTTCCTTATCATCAATATTCTAGAGTTATGGAATAATGTAATAGGGACCCTTACTGCCATAAATAATCAACTATAATCTTTGAATCATGAAACAAACTTCTCGTGATGAGGTAATATTATATGTATTTTGAGACTTATTCGTTTTAATGTTTCACTCTATTATATTATTTTTTCTTATATTATTATTTATATGAGATGCAGTAAATTATAAATGAAAATTTGTGATTTTTGAAACACTAATCATTGTAAAAAATCATTTGATGATAGAAAATATGTCCAAGATATATAAGATACAAAATATTGAGAAAGGAAGAAAGTATATTTGATAAATATTATGTTGAATGTCATAATATAAAATATATATTGAAATAATAAAGTGATTTCCATGAATTTGTCATGAATGAAGAAGGATATTCTTTTTGTGAGATGACATGAATGATATTTTTTCTAATAGCACGATGAGGTATGAATTTGAAACAAACATTAATAATATAAATAAAATATTAAATTGTAAATAAATATTTAATTAATTTAATCTCATAATAAAATTTTGTGAATATTAATTTCATGATACATGTGAACATGTTGGGAAAATAATAATTATAAAAATCCATTTTGTTAATCCTGATAAAATAAAATATTTGATTTATTTTGATGTTTCATTCAATAATATATTATTTTTTTCCAAAATAATATTATCTAGATGTGTATAATTCAATGAATAAAATGAAAAAAATATTTCGAACAATTTAAAGCAGTCTAATGTGAAATTTAAATAATTATTGATATAATATAATTTCCAAAAATAAATTATAATAGTTGATTATTTATGATATGTGAAAATATGAAAATGAGGATTATGGGGGCATCTATTGATTTTTATCCTTCAAATATTATGAAAAACTGGAAATATATATTCATAAAATATCACAAAATTTTAAAACAATTTATTATTTCATAGTAAGCTCAATTAAGAACTAAATGAAAATTATATTTAAAATAGTAGTGAAGCACCCATATGCATGTTTCTAGATTTAAAATATCTACAAAGTATGTATAATAATTCACTCACATTATTCCAAATGAACAAATAAATATCTACATAGATGTTATTTGGGAATGAAAAAAATAAAATTTTTAATAAAATGAAATGGTTGTGGAGTATATAAATCTAAAACCTATTTTAGTGATTACAATAAAATTCTTTTAAAGAAGGGGAATGATGATTTATTGATGGGGGACATATTATTAAGAGGAAATGGAATATCGGAAAATAATGGATCATTTGATGATATGATTAAAGATTATATGTATACATATATTTTTTTAAAATATCAATAAGCAATATATAGAAGATGTGATCTATATGATTATATTGATGAATACTATTTATTTATACTTCCATAAACATAAAATAATTTTTTATATTATAAAATCAATGAAGTATTATAAAAGAAGAAATATCATATAGTGTGGAAGTGGATCTAAAATATGAAATTAATGAAATGTCTTGGATTATATAAATTTATACACTTCTCAAATTATGAAAGGCACACTTATATTGAAAATGTTTTGAACCATATTGTTGGTTATATGGAATATTGAAATAGGATTTTACTCAATATCAAATTATTATTAAAAAATATGATTAAATTATAAAACATATTTCAAAATATGTGACATATTATGATTGGATAATGAAAAATATATTGATCATAAGAAATCCATGCATTGTTGAATTTTTTTATTTTCTTATAAAAAAGCATTTTTCATTAAGACACCATGGTCATAGTTATAAGAATTTAAACTATAAGTCAATATGGTCCTCAATGTACGACCCTAAACTATGAGGCACCATGGTCCAAGTCATATGACCTTAAACATAAACGTATCGTGGCCCTAGCCATATATGAAAAAACTACAAGATGTTATAGTCCATTCATCATGAATATAAAGAACATATAGTTCCTTCTCTTGTGAACATAAAAGGTATGACCGATTCGCCATGGGCATATGATGTTAAACTGCAAGGGAACAATCTCCTCACATTTATTTAAACTATGTGATGCCTTTATACCTCTCTATACATGATTTATCCCATATAGTTATGATTATCTTCTAAAAAATGATTTAGAACTATGTGCGGCTTGATTTCCGTTTTATTGGGATAGGTAATGGCACATAGTCCTCTCGTCACTAGTCTATCCACCAATGCTATAAACTTTTAGATTTTCGACCCTCGCATAATTATGTGTAATTTACATGGAAAATTTCACTAAATTGGGCCTCAATTGGTTCCCATATTTACATTATTCTATTACCATATACACGTCTTTAAATTCTATCTGATTCCCATGATCCAATGGGTCTATTCATATAGCCCTAAACTTCAAGATACAATGGTCCTAATCATATGAAATAAAACTACAAGACATCATTCGTCCATACTATATGACACTAAACATTTTTTAGTTATGTAACACGACCCTAAAAACACATCAAATATCATCACACTCATAGGATAGTAATCTGTACGAGAATGTCGTCTCACATGATGTTAAAATGTTTTCTTACCCTCTTTACTAAGTATAATAACCCTTTAGTAACTAGCTTAGGAAGATTCATATAAAAAACATAGGATTCCTCTAAAGAGATGATTCCCCAAATTCCTGGTACCAATTGTACTTATTCATGACTAATTATCATGTTGGATAATCTTATTTTTGACCACATGATGTAAAACTACATGGTTTATTTAACGTTGATTCAAAATTTAGATTTTCTCAAAACTATGTATGGATTGATTGTCATTCTAGTGAAAAATATAGATATCCTAGATCTTATATCTTTTCCCAACCACCACATGATAAAACAACTCCTATCCTTTCCTCTAATCACCGCTATTTGATGAAATAACTATTTTCATTCCCTATTTATATCACCACCAATAGCTAATGTGGGATTATAAATTTTGGTAAATAATTAGCTGCATCATCAAGATGTGTCATTTCACAATAGCTTTAGCATGTTATAAGATTTATGATATTAAAATTAACACCAAACATCTTTAACAAATACTGTTAAAACTACATTGTTGAAGTCTCTTGTAAGAAATAATCATATGCATTTCAATGTCCCTCACTTGAGAGGACCAATATCCTAGGTTATAGTCTCCCACCACACCTCCATGCATGAAAAATTAGTGGTTTGATTCTCATTCCAATGGGATACAGTGCTATGCGTGGATATTATACACCATTTGAAACACCATGTGATAAAGATGACTCCTTTTTAAATAAGTGATAGATCAAGGATGGTAATCCATATTAGATCAATTTATATCTTCATTCTCATTACTATAGGATAAGTAGTAACTTATAGATAATATATAATGGTATATCTATAATAAACAAATTTACTCAACCCAATGTATTGATTAGACCCATGTGGGGATTTTTCTATCCTATAACAATTTTTGGCATGATGATTTTCTCAATGAGATACAAGATGACTCTCAGGTATCAAATCATTGGTCGAGATACAAATTTTCCATTCATTAAATACATGTTAAAAATACAACTTCTGCAATGAAAACTCAACCCATTCCTAGTCAATTATGACCTAAATTAAATATTCATACTCATACGCACTCTTTTATAAAAATGTATTTCAGGACTAGGGAAAAAATGAACTCCATAATATTTCATTGATTATAGACCTTGAAAGAGACCAACTAAAAAAATATTTTTTTGACTCTTGATGATATGTATCAAACAGGAATTTTGACGATCCACTTCAAAATATGTCATGTCAACCAATGTTATCTTCATCCTTAGGAGTAGTGTTAATTTTTTCTCTATGTTCACTGAAAACATCACAGTGGAATTCAATTTTCATTAATTATTTGAAATAATTCCTTATACACTTGTCACATATTATTTTAGATGATTTGGGAACCCTGAGGCAATAACATACAACCTTATCCCTTCACGCCCAGAGGATGTCAGAATATTATTGAATGAATCACCATAAAATGGATGGTCCTATATGAAATACCTTTAAATGTCACAATAATCATTTTTACTACATTATGTTAAATTTAATGGAAGTATCCTTTCCAAATGATTTCTAACTACAATGATCATGTCAATAACATATAATATAAATCTATGTTTTATTATGACCCTCGCATTAGAGGGATATTATTCTTGGTGTTGGTCTCTGATCCCACCAGCATATCTCTATGTAATTGTGTCTAAATTATTATTCCAATGAGATATGTAGGGACACTTATATCACTAATTCTAGGGCTAGCCACCATGATATTGATTTTCTCCCCTTTATTTACCAACACAAGGTCCAAATTCGGGTTTGGAAATCACTCCCTCATTAATAAATTTATAACTAGAGCTAAATTCCCCATTCCATTCATACATGTAATTTATATGTGTGGAATGATCCCCATATATGGAAAATGATGACCAAAATACATCTTTTATGATTGGACACATCCCTTTCACCAGTCACACTCCATGTCTTGGTGAACTCAAATATTCAAAATAATATATTTTCCTACCATTTATGGGGGTGCTTAACACTGATAATATAATCTATTTTTACTATGTGTAGTACCTCTTTAAATGGGTTTACAAAATGAGTTCACCAAAGTGGCCCATAAAACATGACAACTTCATCCTTAGAAAAGATTCTTTTTATCTCTATGTTCTTTGATAACATCATTTCTAAAGCCACTTTTTGAACATAGTCCATGGTCATTCTCTAAGAACATGTACCACCTCAGCTATATTGATTTGAAATCCCCCAATATCATTGTTTACAATCTCCCCCATAATGTGTAGGTATATTGGTACACCGTTTGGGGCTTAGTGGAACCCATTTTGATCATTATTTACATACCCATTGGTCAAATCATAGTAACCATAATCTAAAGAAATTTATAATATTAGTCGCATGACAATACGTTATAAGAAAACACCCCTGAAATCAATCATGTGGTGTTTGTTAATGAAACTACAAAAATAAATCTATGACATAATGTAGGTTATCTCCCCAAATCCTCATATTTCTCACAATTAGATTGGATCATGTGAGATTAGAGATCTCGAGGGATCATCCATGTTTTTAATTTCCAAACTATTTCATAATCAAAGTCAATGCATTTTTTTCCTGAAATCATGGTATTAAAAGGAATGCTCCAAGTAGTTATACCAAAATTTTCCATACTAGCTCATCCATAATATAAAAACTCTCCTAAACCCACTCACGAGCTTGATCATGGTAGGTAAATTCTTATAGGAGAATCTAAACAACAAAATGAGATTGTTTCCACTAAGTTAATGACAAAATCAAGGAAAAAATTCACACATTATGTCTCCAAAAACACATCTTATTATGATCCATACATAATTAACTTGGGGAAACTAAATCCTCACTATTTTCACATATCTATTGATATTTATTGAATTTCCAATTATCACAGGACATTGTTTGACAATGCATAATATGTCTCAAATTGGATCTCCATAATGAGTTCCCCATAATGTGACTTATCAAACTATGTATTTTTCATCCTTATGAGTAAATTCTTTTGTCTCTATGTGCTGTGAAATTATAGTAATGGATACTACTTTTCGATCATTTCCTTTATTCATTTTGTATATATGTTTCTAGAATCCCAAAAACTGTGTAATCATGACCTATATGTTTTCTTCAAAAAAGGAGGTGGTATGTTGTGGAAATAATGGACTGGAGGCCTTTTTAAAGATTTTTACTCCCAAAACTATAAGAAAAATGTGTTCTAAATAAAGAATATAATGCATTGGTTTGTCCTCAATGACCTAATCTACTACTGGAATAGGCGTAAATTCTATGAGGAAAATTTTATGGCCACAACAATTTTCATTGTTAGTCTCACTAGGTCATGTTATCTAAGATAAATTTCAATAATTCTATGATTACTATTGTTATGAATGAAATATATGGACACAATCATTATATTTATGTGAGTCTATTCCAATGTAAGATTATTCAATACACTCGAATAGTGAAACCGATAACCAGGGTACAAAATATTCTCCATTCATATATAAAATTTTGTGGGAGATTTCACAAGTTAGAGTCCATCCCCCAAGTGCTACTGGTGTTCCTCAACATATGGTTTCATTTTTTGAAATGTGGCCCAAGTCTTATCTGTATCTCAACAAAGCCCAATAAGTGGTGTGGTGATGGATTCCTCTACACAAAGAAATTTTTCCATCTCCACAACAATATAATATCTTCCTTTAACTAGGACCCTCTTAAAGGATTAGTGAAGTTGAACATTCTATACCTTTACGGTGTCTAATTATTCTAGATAATGAACCATCTAGAAATATTTATCATCAATACAGAGCTTGTTCTCCCCCACTTCCTTGGCATGGATAATCTCTTTGTAGGATAAAAAATCCCCATAATAATCAAACAATCCTACTAGATGTTCATTATCCTATCGTGATATTTTTTCTACTTACTATTGTTGGATGATAAACATTAAAAAAGAGTATACCATTAGGTAATGAAATCCATTATACCCAAAAATGGAAAACATGACTGGTAGTCAATGAAGTTATGATTTAATATCTTCAAGAGGAGCCTCTTATAACAATATCGAAATATCTCTAAAAAATGGTGCGTTGAAAAAAATTCATTATGTTCCTCCATGAATCACTCTGATCCACTTTTAAGGGGATATATATATTCTAGGATTAATGAACTTATGGAGGAACCCTATTATATTCTTTATAATGTACTATTAACTTCACTTTCTACTATTAATTAAATAGGCATGGAGGTATCTTCATTAGGCTCAGTTGTTGAATCCAAAGGAATAGTCCAACTGGTGGAATTCATCATCAACAATAGAGAATAAAATATAGAATGGATAGTGGGAAATTAAGAACATATATTAATACTCATCCATTTGTAGTCAACCACATTCTTGGAATCATCCAATGTATTTCATGTTTCTACAGTAAGAGAAATGATTTCCATTTGATTCGTACTCATTTAAAGTTACCTAGATCCTAGTATAGAATGCTACCTCATGGTCTTGAGAATGATGTTAAATCGTGGTTCCCCACCTCTCAATGGAAGCCTCACCCATGGAGACATATGGGGAATTAGACATGGGTCACAACTATATCCATACAAATTTTCCATAGCTATTTTAGCAGGAACAAGCTATTATAACATCTTGAGGTCCCAATTTTGTTCTATTGGGAAAGACATAGGTTCAAAATTGATCACCTCAGTGCACCATAATCCTTATTGTGAGTCTGAAATATTATGAAAATGGAGAGTTAGTCACTGTTATAAAATTCTGTGTTATGAATAGTTGACATTAACATACTGTTCTTATACTGCTATTATATTAGAAACATATGATTATTGGTCCCTTAACACTTATTACTTTAAGGGTTATGTAGTTTCAATAATATTCCATGCCCCATAGAGAGAGTATCTGAAATGGGAGGGGACAATACTAGACCCATTGAGGGAGGAATGTGAAGCATATACTGAAAAGGGAAAGCACAGTCATATGGGTATGTCCTGAATGTTATATAACTAAATGAAAATTTTAATACTTAATATGTTTTATATGGTTAGAAAACACATTTTCCCTGTTCCATTTATTCACATATGATAGTGAGTGTCTCATTTCGGTCTTCTTAATCATAGATACCGAAGGTGGAAAGGGTCCCCAAATCATTACCATTTCCAATAACATATACCTTGAAGATTACTCCATATGCTCAGGGATGTCCCCTTAATCCCAATCAGCATGAAGTTTGTTTATATACTATAGAGGCTAGTTCTAGTGATTCCTCTTTCTATTGTCATAATTTCCCCTTAAAAGTATTTACTGTACTCACAAAAAGTTTAATGACCCAAACTATTATAAATAAGTTTTCTATGCATTTTTTTAAATATATTAATTTATAGTATGGTTACAGAAAACACATTTACATAGTATATCTATTTATTAACATTGTTTTTAAAATATAATAATGTTCATTATAAATGAAAATAATGTCTTTGAATAGTGATCACACTAATAGTATAAATATAGGGTTTGAAAAAAACTAAATATCACATACATAGTAATGGCCTCAACCCATAATATTATACCCTATGATTCCCATTTATCAAAGATTATGAGAGGGGTCCATTTTAGTAATTTATCATGACCTAGACCAATATAAAATACAAAAAATCATGCATGGGACAAACTATTTAAGGGATACATTCAAGGTCATTTGATTAGTCACTGAAAGTGGCTAATATTCATTGTCAAGTTCTTAATATTAATGTTTTTAAAAGTTTATAAACATCAATTTTAGTCCAATTCAGAAATTGAACTTCATTTCCCATCATTGTGCAATTCATGCTTAAAATGTCAATTTGGGCCCACTCAATAATTTGCTTATGGATATTAAAATATTCATCATTTTAATTTGAAATTTTGAGATATGATTGATCACTTTGTTTTCAACATTTTATCTTTTAGGTCCGATGGATGAATCACAAAGGAAGATGGAGAATTTTGCGCCTGAAGGCAGAAACATGCTGGAAAAAGCATAATGGGCCTAAGGCCCATCAAACAAATGTGGGGCCCAGAAACCAAACCCAATGTAGCTCAAATTTATACAGTAGAAATATAAAAATATGAGGATCATTTTATTCAACTGTGGACGGAGCTAATTCTGATGTTATCATGAAGATAAATGGATCCGAAGTTGAGATTTAAATGGTGGACATGACATTAATGCTCAAAAATCCGTCCCACCATTTCGACTATAACATCCAAACGGCAGAGCTCAATTTCCTAAACTTTTTACAGCTCATAGAGGACATATTGATGAAGATATTTATCTTCTACATCCCCTCCGTATTCGTCCGTATTCAATTTCGAATTCACACCTCAATGTGGTGGACGAATCTGGATAGTTTTCCGGGTCAAATTCGAAACATCAATTTCCTTTTGATTATTCACCCTCCATTTGACTCTATTAATTGTTGGGGGGTGAATTAATTGTTGGGTAATGTACCTAAGGCTTCTAATATGCCTATATATGGAGATAGTGGTGAAGGGAATGAGGGTGGACAATTTTCTTATCATCTTGGATGCTTTGTTTCATTGTAATGTTTTGCTTCCAAATTTCCTTTGTAATGTTTTCCATTTCCATGTAAGTTTTTTTTGTATCTTTATGTTCTTAATCAACTTCATCTCTTATATATTTTCCATTTCATTTATTAAAACTTTATAATCACAAAGCACAGTGATATCTCTGTGTTGTTGTGAATTAGTTCACACATAGGTGTGAATTTCATTCACACACACGGAGGAGTGCTCGTTATTTCCGCAGTTTTAATTTCTTCAATCCAATTCTTGTTAGCCATCTTCCGCCCACCATTGAGAGTATAACATCAATGGAGGGCTAAAACCTTAATGGGTTGATCTTAGGAGGATGCAAAGGCTAGATTGAATGTTATTTTATGAACGAATTGTTGTTAAATGGATAATTAATTTAAGACATCCATTCTTCAGTTATTTCTACTCTTCATCTTTACTAAGTTTGAGCAAAATAAATTCAATTACTAAATGACCATATACCTCGGAGAGATCATGAATTTGGTTCTCTAACTGTATAGGGGATTAGTAATTGTGTTTAGTAAGCACCAAACCAGAAAATGATTAAGGTAGTGTTATTTTTGAAGAATGGATTCATCAAGAATTAATAAAACCAAAATTGTTTAAAGAAGTAAAATTCATTCAATCCACCCCGAGCATAATCCTAGATCAACCCATTTTCATTAAATTGAATTCACGTAGGTGTCGTAGTGTTATTTAAACCATCTAAAATCAAAACCAAAGTTGGCTACTTCATAGCCCATCCTTCACCAAATCATAGCGTCTCAAGGTTACTTCTTCGGTCCCTGTGGACTCGACCCCTACATGTACTACATCGATTGCTTTTACCCATAGGGTAAATTTGGGCACAACCAAATTTTTGCGCCGTTTCCGGGGACCCAAGTAAGTTTTCTTAGACACTCATCTTCTTTTCTCACCCCAAATTCTCTATTCTCACCCTAATTTCTCTTCCCTTTTCCCCTTTTTGTTTCTGTGTGTCCAATGAATCCCAAAAATAACTTTCAATAAATTCTAATGGATTGTCTTCAACAATACCCATTAATATACCAAGGATATAATCAACTTGAAAATCAATATTTTGAATCACCTCAGATAGAAAATTGCATTGACCAAACCATGATTGAATACACCACACCAGATGAGATGTACAATCAATGGGATGCTGATTGTTTAAAGGATCAATTTCAATACCTCTTGAGGATGATTGAAGAGATCAAACATAATGAAGTTCATGATGTCCAAACATCTATCAATCCTAATTCTGAAAAAATTCTTGAACATTTGTGTGAAAAAATGGATAAAATGAATTCAGAGGTTTCATCTTTAAGAGTAGAACTACAAAGCATTGAAATGGTTGTGGAACCCTTTCCCACTCAGGTTGTCTCTTCCTCATCACTAATACAAGAATCTTGTCTCTCACAAACCTCAAATGAATTTATTGAAGAACCAACCATTGGATTTGGGATAGTTGAAGATAATCAATGAATTGTTGATGGGTGCTTAAATCAAGAGGAAACTGATGTTTTGTATTCACAAGAGGGAAACTTGACATTATGGATGGAGAGTCCTGAATATTTCTCCATTGATGATTTTTCAAAAACACAAATCACAGAACAATTGGGAGAAATACCAAATATTGAGCCCATACCCACACCTCAGATTCAACTAGACACTTTTGGGGATGAATCATATTTTAAAATGGAACCAATTCTTTCTAAATTTTTTGGAGAAGAAACCGACTTTCATTCAAATTTCCAATATTTATTAGGAAATTGCAATCGACCAGAACTCAAAATCATTATCCTTCCTTCCCCAGACAAGAATTCCATCATAGGTGATAAAAAAGACCTTGCAGTTTTAGTTCATTCATCTAAACAAGCAAATAATTTTGTAATGGTCATTAATGTCTTAGGAAAGAATAAAAGTTCAAATCGATCAACCATTTCAGATATTCCTTGTATTTTACCAATCATTGTGGAAAATAGGATTTTACATGAAACAAATTTCAAAAAAATAATCAATCTCAATCCTATTGAAGTGGAAAAAGATGGGTTAATTAAAATACTGAAAGTTGGAATTGGATAAGTTGGGGGGTAAAAGTCGAGCCAACGACGTTAAACAAAAGCACTGCATGGGAGGCAACCCATGGTTTTCATGTTTTCTAATCATTTTGAATCATTTTTTTTCATATAATAAGTTACCATAGACTGTTGACTTGTTCTCCTTTTATGAGTAAGGATGGGTATGAAAAGGGAGCACCGTATTCATCCGTGTCACGCGGTGTGATCCCTGAGTAATACCTTACTCAGAATTTTAAAGAAGACAATGTATCATCAGTTTATTTTATTTATGTTTTTGTAGGTTTTAATAAAAAATTAAAAAAAAATTAATAATTTAGACTCTTGACCTATTCTTCTTTTATGAGTATGGATGGGTATGAAAGGGGAGCACCGTATTCATCCGTGTCACGCGGTGTGATCCCTGAGTAATACCTTACCTAGAAATTTAAAGAAGACAATGTATCATTAGTTTGATTTAAAAAAAAACATGAAAATGATGGTACTTGGAATTAAATAAATCATTGTGTTGTTTGTTTTGTCTACTTTATCCTTCTTTTTATGGTTCAGGAACTATTTTGGGTGATACATGTTCAATCAAGGAGGTTCCTACATCCCCAAATAGATCAAAGGAGTAATTTGGAGCATCATGAACCTCAACTTTAAAAACCAGGTGAATTTGTTCCATGTTTTTCATTCTCAATTTTATCTTTGAACTCCTCTCCTACCCCCTTCTAACTTTTTTTTTCTTCTTTAAACACTGGGGACAGTGTTATTCTAAGTTGGGGGGGGGATAAAAAATGATTTTTATTTTGAATAAGAACATGCATGAAAAAAAAATTCCATTAACCATAAACATGATAAAGACACATTGCAAACTCTAAAATTGGATATCAAATAAATTTTTCATGACTTGATTCTGATTTTAATGCAAGTTTAAGTTCATGAGCATAGTTTTAGGAAAGTGCGGTTGTCCGATGTGATTTTTCAAAGTTTACATTTTCATCCTCTTAATAAAAATGCCACAATGCACGTCTTTTGGATTGTGGGTGTAAATTTGAGTTCTTGGGTCCCTTTCATTATAGCATAGGGTTCTGGGGTCACTTTTACTTTAATTTGAGTATCCAAAAAAAACAAAAAAAGACAAAAAAAAATTGAAAATAATAATAATGACCACATAGAGAAATGTTTTGTCCAAATGCGTGGTGTCCGGCACTTGGGGATCGTGACTCTATAGTTGTCTTGCCCAGAGTTAGGCTATATATCTCTATTGTAGAGCATGAAATTGACAAAATGCGTGGCGTCCGGCACTTGGTGATCATGACTCCATAGTTGTCTTGCCCAGAGTTAGTCTTTTCATATCTATTGTGGTTAAAAAAATAAAAAAAATGGATACTCATCTTAAGGTTTAATGTGATTCCCACATAGAGCTTCCATTTTTTCCCCTTGAACAATAAAATGGACCCCATGTCTTTTATGATGCACAACACTTTATCATGCTTAATTGGAATTGGATGAAATGTGACGATGAATTTGAACAAAGGAATGGGCTTGGGCTTGGGATATTCTTATGGAACTAGCTTGTTTTAAATGATTTTGATGGGTTTTCATAATTTTTTTTTGGTATTAGATATTTGGCTGAGTAATGTGTATTTAAATGTTTTTGGAAAAGGGGATTTGAATTTCATATTTTTAATTTATTTTGCTCAGGACTAGCAAAACTCAAGTTGGGGGGGTGTGATTAGTCACTGAAAGTGGATAATATTCATTGTTAAGTTCTTAATATTAATGTGTTTATATGTTTATAAACATCAATTTTAGTCCAATTCAGAAATTGAACTTCATTTCCCATCATTGTGCAATTCATGCTTAAAATGTCAATTTGGGCCCACTCAATAATTTTCTTATGGAAATTACAATATTCATCATTTTAATTTGAAATTTTGGGATATGATTGATCACTTTGTTTTGAACATTTTATTATTTAGGTCTGATGGATGAATCACAAAGGAAGATGGAGAATTTTGCGCCTGAAGGCAGAAACATGCTGGAAAAAGCATAATGGGCCTAAGGCCCATCAAACAAATGTGGGTCCAGAAACCAAGCCCAATGAAGCTCAAATTTATACAGTATAAATATACAAATATGAGGATTATTTTATTCAACTGTGGCCGGAGCTAATTCTGATGTTATCATGATGATAAATGGATCTGAAGTTGAGATTTAAATGGTGGACATGACATTAATGCTCAAAAATCCGTCCCACCATTTTGACTATAACATCCAAAAGGCTGAGATAAACTTCCTCAAATTGTTACAGATCATATAGGACATATGGATGAAGATCTTTCTCTTCTACATCCCCTCCGTATTCGGCCGTCTTCAATTTCGAATTCACACGTCAATGTGGTGGATGAATCTAGACAGTTTTCCGGGTCAAATTCGAAACATCAATTTCCTTTTGATTATTCACCCTCCATTTGACTCTATTAATTGTTGGGGGGTGAATTAATTGTTGGGTAATGTACCTAAGGCTCCTAATATGCCTATATAAGGAGCTAGTGGTGAAGGGAATGGGGGTGGACAATTTTCTTATCATCTTGGATGTTTTGTTTCATTGTAATGTTTTGCTTCCAAATTTCCTTTGTAATGTTTTCCATTTCCATGTAAGTTTTTTTTCTGTATCTTTATGTTCTTAATCAACTTCTTCTCTTATATATTTTCCATTTCATTTATTAAAACTTTATAATCACAAAGCACAGTGATATCTCTGTGTTTTTGTGAATTAGTTCACACATAGGTGTGAATTTCATTCACACACACGGAGGAGTGCTCGTTATTTCCACGGTTTTAATTTCTTCAATCCAATTCTTGTTAGCCATCTTCCGCCCACCATTGAGAGTATACCATCAATGGAGGGCTAAACCCTTATTGGGTTGATCTTAGGAGGATGCAAAGGCTGGATTGAATGTTATTTTATGAACGAATTGTTGTTAAATGGATAATTAATTTAAGACATCCATTCTTCAGTTATTTCTACTCTTCATCTTTACTGTGTTTGAGAAAAATAAATTCAATTACTAAATGACCATATACCTCGGAGAGATCATGAATTTGGTTCTCTAAGTGTATAGGGGATTAGTAATTGTGTTTAGTAAGCACCAAACCAGAAAATGATGATGGTAGTGTTATTTTTGAAGAATGGATTCATCAAGAATTAATAAAACCAAAATTGTTTAAAGAAGTAAAAGTCATTCAATCCACCCCGAGCATAATCCTAGATCAACCCATTTTCATTAAATTGAATTCACGTAGGTGTCTTAGTGTTATTTAAACCATCCAAAATCAAAACCAAAGTTGGCTACTTCATAGCCCATCCTTCACCAAATCATAGCGTCTCAAGGTTACTTCTTCGGTCCCTGTGGACTCGACCCCTACATGTACTACATCGATCGCTTTTACCCGTAGGGTAAATTTGGGCGCAACCATCATTGAAATCACAGCCCAATACTTATTCGTCAATTTACCCCATTAAATGCCCAATATCACGAACTATACTATTTGGGAATTTTGTGGTGTATGGGAGGGATATATAACAATATCCTAGAAATATGAGTATGAATATAATTTTTAAAATAATAATGAATATATTTCCATCCTATTATCACTACCTTATAATTTGTTTTTTTATTCAATAAAACATAAATAGTATTTATAGTTAATATTAAAATTAAATTAAAATTATATTTTTTTAATTAAATATTAATTGAAATAAATATTATTTTAATAAAATATTATGTACAAATCATATTTATTAATTATAAATTATCATATAATTTTTAAGATGTCAACTATAATTTTTAGAAGGGTTAAAAAAATTCATACAGTGAAAAAACTCGTCATTTTCAATAAATGTAGGTTTTTATTATAAAAGTTAAAATTCACATATTTATAAAATTATTTTGATAAAAAAAATTATTTTTTTTTGAATAAGGATGTTAAAATTTTACAATTTATATTTATTCATAATTTTCAAGGACAATCAAAATTTCAGGTAAAAATTATATTATGTATAAATATACATTGTGTTTTATGACATAACAATGAACCAAAAGTGATGTGATATTTATATAAGTGAAATACATTAACAAACATATGTTTTTACTTTATGATTATTTTATTTTATATTTATATTATTTATATTTTAAATCCATTATGAATCAAAAAATTCTTATAATATATTTCATGATTTTAAAATAATTTATTTAAGAGTGTGACCCATATCTATGTAACCAAGGGTAATATATTCATATGTTAGTCCTTATTCCATATAAAATTATATAACCCACTACTCTCTTATAGAAATCATGCGAAAAACCATGTGATGGTTGGTGGTTTTGGATATTTTATTTCGTAGAAGGAAAAACCAAAATAATAATGAAGTCTCCATCTATTCATATATAAACCCACCCAAACAATAACTTATCAATACTATAACTCTTTATAGAATTTAAAAACTCTAACATATACTTCCTATAGTTCTACCAAGGTTTCCCATGTTTACAATAATCCCAAAATAATACATTGGAGTCGTACACTAAAGTAATGGATCTTTCACTCTCATCTTTTATCAAGCAATGATTTTATGTTATTTATTTTTAAATTCAATTTCAATATATTGGGATATGTTATTATAAATCACCCTTACCAACTATTTTATTTATTAATTATTAGATCCCCTTTCACTCCCATTCTTCCATCCAATGAACCATTATGTACACTTGTTTCCTACAGAAAATTTCTAGGGGATTATCACTTTCCTATACTCCTTTCATATTAAAGCAGCATATTTGAAATTAGATCTTGTAATTAAAAATGTTTATATTTTAATTCAATTATAATAATTCCATTAATTTCTATTTTATGTTATTTTAACGAGGGATCATTGATCCTCCCCCATTTAGAAACTTTCCTAAGCCATTACTATGCCGAAAGATTGTAAAGGATCCTCACCTACCCTTATTTATTTGATTTTTTTATAAGCTTATTCATTTTATTTACATTTATTAATTTCAGGAAATGTACATAAATATAACTATTACATATAATATTTGGTTCAAATTAAGATATACCTCTTTCTAATTCATCATCCATTTTTAATAATTTTTATGTAATTTTATTATGCTACTGAAAGTTTACCAAGATTTTCCAGGACAAAGAAATTGTATAGTGAATACCATACCCTTTTTCTATCAAGGGTATTCACATTTTTTCACATAAATTTATTCACTAGCTAAAAAATTATATGCATTCCACAATCCTTGTTAATGAAATAAATTATTATGATCAATGTACCTATGTTCTTTGATCTATGTGACACAATTTAAGCATGATAATCAAATGAATATGATGGGTGTGCCTAAATAGTGCTCAAATGCATTGGGTGTTTTTCAGTATCATGATACATTATGCTGGGATAGGGGTGTACCTATTTATATTATATTATTTTTTACACAATGAATTATTTATGTTTTTTCCTTGAACTATGTATATGATCCATTATTTTACATTTTTTCCACATTCACCATGTTGAATTTATTATTACTATGTTATATCATGTCTCAATGTTCATGTTTTCGATTCGTAAACTATTTATGAAATATTAATATGCATATATTCTAACATGTATTATATTAAATATTTTATTACTTTTTTATTACCTTACTGAGCAATATATGTCACCCCTTTCTTATGTTTATCCCCATGATATCCCATGTAGTGTTAATTTCTAATGAGTATTTTGAGACTGTTAAAGAAGTTTTTAATAAAAATATAATGAATGTTTTTATTAATAATGTTGTATCCCATTTTCAATATGTTATGTTATTTAACAAATTCTTAAATAAACTATACTTATCAATATTTTGGATTTTATGACAAGTAATTATATGTAATAAAACATGAATTAATGTGTAATGAATATCAGGGGTTGTTATAGTTGGTATCATTGGAAACTATTAGTTATACATGGGATTATAAAAAGTTAAACTATAGAGAAAGATATATAGATAAGACTGAGTATGATAAAACATCCCCAAATTTGGGTATGTTTAGTGTATGTGGTTAATAAGGAAAATACATCATATTTGGATAATACAAGTGGGCGTGTTTCTGGAAAACATGCACTATTGAGTAACAACTCTGACACTGTGTTCATAGACAGAAATAGGGTAACATTTTAAATTAAATGTGCCTTATGATGCACCTAGTATGACACTCTTGGGGGATATTAATAGGTAAATTAATAAGCTCGTTGAAAACCATTATTATGGGCTGAAAATTACTATATGAATACATGTTAGAAAATAGATCATGGATAACATGTTTTTAAGCCTAGAAATTCATATGTTTGGAAAATAAATGTAATATATATGTCATTCATTTAATTCAATTATACTACCATCAATGTGTTTAATAGTGAAAGATACTCATCCATAATTTCCCTTTTAATCTAGAAAATGGAAAGAAATAGGAGGGATCAGGTTGAAAAATTATGTGAATGGAAATGTCATAACAGCCCCAATGAGATAAACAATCTAATAAGAGTGGGAATCAAAAACATTTTTCCTGATAATCTCTCATCTAAAAAATGTTTTAAATAGAAACCCTGATCAAGAGGAGTTCCCAAACACCATAAGAGAGGGAAAGCTGACATCAAGACATTGATGGGACAATTTCTTCTAATATTCAATGATTCATCCAATACCTTAATCATAGAATAACAGATCAAATCCATTGTGAAGATCATATACATATTTAAATATTTCAAATAATAAATGGTTCTTCAGTATTTATATAATATAGAGGGAGAAGTTTAATAGTGGTAAAAATTGATCAAGAATACAAAACCTGGGAAAGAGATCAACCAAATAGAGTGGATGGAATATATAATGTGTTTTTCAAAAAATATTTTCCACGCACTCTTTATTTGAAAATGGAAATGTATTTCAATACACTCAATAAAAAATATTTTGAATCTATTGGGGCATATAAAGAAAACATAAAAAGACTATCATGATACACCTATGATATTATTATAACCCCCAAATTTATGATTGGTGGTTTCTTTGGTGGGATAAGACATAGTCTAAAAAAATCCATGGTGATTCGTGACTTTGATAGCTTTGAGGAAATTTTATGATGTTCCCTCAATTTGGATAAAGAGATTAGTTAATCTCCAGGGTATCAAAGGGATAAGAAGCAAAAATTTGGGACAATTGCTTTAAATATAATGAAGAAATATAATTTTTCCATGGAATTCCAGCATCACACATGTCAAAGGTCCAAAAAAAGAACCCATAAAATTCCATCAAGGGAAAAAATAAATGATTTTGTTGTTTAAAGTAAGTACACCTAGCTAAAATTTTCTCATAAGAAAAAAACACTAATGAAATGGATGAATTGAATTCCCTAGTCAACCCTTACAACATTTTTCATTGCTAAAACTGCAAAGAACCATGGCAATTTGAATACCAATTCCCTTAGCCATGATTTTTTAAGGAAACTAACACCATCAACAGGATCAAGGGTGATATTTTTCCATCCCTATTGCTAATGTGATTCTTGAAAATGAAGTGGTAGAATGTACGCTAGTTATTCATTCAAAAATAGTGAACATACTTTTTTACTACGGTTCTATGAATTCTATCATATCCCAAACGTTTAGTATAACATTTTAAACACCACCACAAAGAATTGATGTAAAGATATCAATGAAGATAGAAAATTGGGAAATTATTTTATCCAATATATATAACTCCTCCCTCAACACAATTTTTGGGATGAACATCTAAGGGATATTTATTGGATTATGTTTGGTGGAATTTAATTCAATTCTGTGCATGGATTGGATTTTCTTGTATATAGACAACATTAATTTATATGAGAAGAAAATCACTCTTTTTTATAGAGAATTTACCCCAAGTCTATACTCGTGCAAGGAGGAGGATGAATCATATTCAGCACCATTACCCTAATTATGGATATTATTTTTCTATGAGAAAGAATATCTAGCTCAAATTATTGATTCTAAAGAATGTATCATCCTCGAAGACATACTTACTATGATGGAATACATTAATTTGTATCCCAAGGAATTTCCTAGTCCTCCTCCAAATAGAGATGTTGAATATTCACTAAATCTTATACTTGGGGAATTTCTTAAATCCTAGAATATTTATAGGATATATATTATAAAGTTGAGAAGCAAAAGAAAAAATAATACAAGAATATATGTAAATGGTTTATACACTGAAGTGCTTCACCATGGGGTTCACTAGTCCTATTAATCAAAAATAAAGATAGATAAATATGATTTTAACTTGATTGTTGTGATATTATATATATCAAGAGAAATAAAATATATCCCCATTCATTGACTAATGACTTGTTAAATCAGATACATGGAGAAAAATACCTACCCAATGTGGATCTTTGATCTGTATATAATTAAGTAAGGGTAAAGAAGGAATATATCCCAAGGATCACTTCTCATGTAAGGTACTGGCACAATGAGTTCATAGTTATGTTATTAAAATACAATAATTCTTTACATTTATTAATGGATTTGATGAATAATGTCTTCAGATATTATATAGAAAATATTTGGGTACTATTTATAGAGGATATACTAATATATTCTAAAATAAACGAGGAGAATGAGGAGTATTTGAGCACAATGTTAAAGACCTTAAAAAAGTATAAGCTTTATTCCAAGTATAACAAGTAGGAGTTCTAGTTGAAGGATGTCATATTCATGGGGCATAACATCCCAAGCAGTGGGATATCTATGTATCCTTCAATGAAAATTGTTTTGGAAGGATGGTAAAGGCCAACATCTATGATAAATATTCTTAGTTTCTTTGGGTTAAATAGGTATTATCACTTATTTTTTAGAAATTTCACATGATTTTCAATCAATCAAACCAAGAAATATCAGAAGGTATTCACGATCTTGTTGAATTATGAATGTGAATAAACAATCAAAAAGCTAAAATTGAGTCTTATCACTTCCCAAGTGCTCACACTACCCAAAAGTGGGGAATTTTTCATAGTATTTAGTGATTCCTTGATGAAAAGATTTGGTTGTGTGTTAATAATGAATGAAAATGTAACTTTTTATGCCTTAAGATAAATGAAGGTTCCCAAGACAAATAATCTCACACATGATTTGAAGTTGGTAGCTGTAATGATTTAGTTGAAAATAAAGAAAAATTATCTATATATGGAGAAGTGTGAGAAATATACTAATCAAAATATCCTGAAATATATATTAATATATAAATAAATTAATACTCACTATTGAATATGGTTAAAGATGATCAATGATTATGATTACTCAATATAATTAAATCCTGTTATAGTAAATAATGTGAAGTATTCCCTACGTAGAAAGGATCCAATAATTTTATCAACGATTATAATAGAGAGTTCATTGATCTTCATTTATATTGAATGAATAGATATGGGAATAATAAGGAAACGAAAATCATTAATCCATTGACAAATTATTTCTCAATCATATCATATTAAAAGTTTAAGGTATTCTAAAATCGATAATGTGGGAAATTAGATGAAATTTAGAAGTATAAGGAAAGTAAAATCTATAGAGTTCATTGATAATGAAGAATGAATTGTGGTATTTGGGTCAATAAACTGTGTTCCATCAAATTGTGTGTAAAATAAGGAAATATTGGATAATCCACAGAGTTCAACTTTCTCTATTCCCCCGTGAAACCCAATGATGTATCAGGATCTTTGAGAGCACTGTTGGAGGGACAACATAAAGAAGGATATCTCTGAATAAACATCAATGTTCCTAGTATTTTAGTAAGTGGAGGTTGAAGGTCATAATTACATGGTGATGATGAAAACATTACCCATACCAACATGGAAATGGGAAAATATCACCATGGATTTTTCACATAATTTCTGAAGACATCTATTGGAAATAATGATATCTAGGTTATTTTATATCATTTTACAATGGATGAACACTTATTTGTGATTGAATAGGATTTCTAACTGGATAAACACTCACAAATATACATAATATAAGTGGAAATACTATGTGGAGAACCACAATTGATTGTTTTCAATCAAGATCAACAATTCACCTCCTTGTTTTGGGAATGTCTCTATCATTCTATAAAAATTTACTTGAACATCAGTACATCTTCTCACCCTTTAACTGATTCCCAATCAAATAATAATATATAAAAACTAGAGGAATTGTTGAGAGCATGATCAATTTAATTCAAAGGAGTATGGGGCCAATATCTTACACAAATCAAATTCTATTATAACAACAGTTTTTTCTATAGAATCTAAATTTCTTCCCAGGAAGACCTTCATGGGAAGAGGTGATGAACACTGGCATGTTGGGATGGAGTTTGGGACAAAGAAATTATTGTTCCAAAATTGTAGAAGAAATGGTAGAGAAGTTTAAAATCATTCAACAACACATCACAGATACTCTGGGATGAGAGAAGCGATATCATGACAATCCTCATAAGTATCAAGAGGTTGATGTTGGATACATAGTATTACTATACATATCTCTATGGATTAATGTCAATATCTTTGGGAATAAATTATAGTTTAGTCAAAGGTTCAACATCCCTTTTGATACCCTTGATATCCTCAGAGTGGTGGCCAATTGACTATCACTTTCACTAAACCTATATCAAGTAAAAAATTTATTCCTAATATCCCTTTTGAGATTGTATATAATAGAACCCACACATATACTCCATATAGAGGTGTTATGACTGGATAATTACCTTTCATATAATGAGTATCTGGTGAAGATCTTATATCATAGAGAAAAAGTTATATGAAATAAGACAGTGCCCCTCGTCAAAGGACAGTGGAGAAACCACATGTTTGAAGAAGAAACATGGGAACCAAAGGTAGTGATGAATTAAAGTTACCCAAAACTATATTATCGTGGTAAAATAAAATTTCATGGGAAATATTTCTTAATGGGGAATGATTGTATTAACCCGAACTATTATAAAAAAATTTCCCCTATAATTTTTATTAAATGTCTTATTATATGATATGTTTATAGAAAAAACAAGCACTTCTTTTCTATTACTATTCCAAATTTATTAAAAATACCATTATGTATGATTAAAATTTATAATATATCTATTGGAAAATGATCATGTTATTAGTATTAATATAGTGTTTTAACAATTCCAATTTTTACCAAAAAATGATGTGATAGCCTCACAAAGTTGGATCGTACCCTATGAATCCCATTAATATGAACATTCAAGGGAGATATAATTTCTAGGATTTTCACCTGTCCAGGCCCATGTTTAAGTCCATTAACTTATCTATTAGTGAAACATTTTACCAGAGATGTTCAATCTCATCGAGATCATGGCTGAAACCATGGTCGTCGATATGCCCTTTGAAAGTCCCACCATTGCGCACCATACACTTAGGGGGTTTGTCAGAGTATTAAATGGAAAATTATAAATTCCCTAAAAATATGAATATTTATATTATTATTTATATAATAATTAAAATATTTCAATTCAATTATAATTACTATATAAATTATTTTTATTCAATTATACACAAATAGTTTATGTGGGTTATATTCCAATTAATTTAAATAATATATTTTGATTCATTATTGGATCTTGGAAGTAAAAAATATTTCAATAAAATATTATTAATAAATAAATTTTAATGTATATAAATAATTATATAATTTTTATGGAGTTAAATATAATTATTATAGTGGTTCAAATAATGTTATTATAAAAAACCCATCATTTTCAATATATTTCCATTTTATTAAAGTTATATTTCACATAATTTGAAAATTATTTAGAAAATAAAAATAAATTTTATTATTGGAATGTGGATTCCAAAAATTATCTAATGTTGAAATTTTCATAATATTCAGAGAAAATTGAATTTTTAGGTAAAAATTAAATACTGTATAAATATACTTTGTATTTTATGACATCACAATGACCCAAAAGTGATGAAATAATTAAAATAAATGGGTTCCATGGAAAAATAAATGTTTTCCCTTAAAAATTTGATTTTTTGTTTATTTTATTTATTTTTAAAAACCATTATGAATCCTCAAAGATGTATAATATATTTTAATATTTTAAAATTATTTAATTAATATTGTGACTCACCTTCACATCACAAAGAATGTATTTTAATAATTTTGGATCTTTTAAAAATAAAATAAGAAAAACAATCATCTTTGGTAGAAACCATGTGAAAACCCAAGTAATGGTTTGTGGTTTTGGATATTTTGTTACGTAGAAGACACAAAATAATAATAAAGACATCTCAATCTTTATCTATGTAGACCCACAAACTCTAATTTCACAACAATTAAATTCATTAGAGCACATCAAAAAATTTCCCTCCACTCCCTAGTGTCCTCCCATGCTATGAAATTATTTCAAGAATCCCCTTTCATGTCTTTGCAGTTAAACACTCAAGTAAGGGATCTTTAACTCTCCTCTTTTATCAAGAACACCTTTTATGTTATTTCCTTTAATTTCAATTTTCATTTGTTGCGATATGTTTTTCTATACCCCATTACATCAGTTATGATTTATATATTATTATATATCATTTAAATTTCAATATTCCCTTCAATGAACCCTTATGTGCACCTGTTACCATTCCAAAATTTAATAGGGGATTCTCACATTCTTCTCCTCCTTTCAAATTCAAGACAGTAATTTGAAACTAGTTCTTGTAATTTTATATTAATATATTTTCATTCCTTTATAATATTTTCCCTGCTATACATTTTATGTTATTTTAATGAGTTATCATTTATCATCACCCATTTTTACCCATACCTAAGTTGTTACTATCATGATATTCCATAAGGGATTTTAACATTCCCTTCTTTATTCAAGTTTCTTTGCAAAGTAATTCATTTAATTTCTGTTTCCAAATGTAGAAAAATTTCCTTCCATATTCCTATTACCTCTCAATTTATTTTTAATGATTATATACACATTTTGATCTTATCAAACATTTTTTTGAATTTTTATGTAATGTTGTTATGTTGCTGAAATTTTTCCGTTTATTTCCACGGAAACATAATTTCATTGTGAATACCTTTCCAATTTTTCTATCATGGTTATTCACCTTTATACACTAATAATTATTGATTGGGGACTAAATTATATTTAGTCCACACTCTCTGATCATGGAATAAATTATAATGATTAATGAACCCATGTTGAATGATTTATGTGTCACACTTATCCTTGATAATGAAATGAATATGATGGATGAGGCCATATTGTTCTAAAATGCATTGGGTAATGTTTAGTATCCTGATTTTCCATGCTAGCACATGGATGTAGCTAATTCATTTATGGTAATTTTCTAGACATGAATTCTTAATATATTATCCTTGACCTATATTTATGACTCAATGTTTTATGTGTTTCATCATTTCTGAGGTTTTTTTATTATTACAATGATATATCATGTCTCATTGTTTGTATTTATGATTACTATTCTTTTTAATTCCCACATATATGCCTATTCAAGAACATTTATACTATTATTCATGTTATGGATTGTTTATTCCCTTACATGGATTTATATATCACCTCTTTGTTATTTCTTCTTCTAGGATATCCTATGCAATTTAATGTTCAAATGAATATTTTAATAATGTTAAAGACATTTACAATAAAGAATGATAAGTAAGTTTTTTATAATGTTGTTGTATCCCGTGTTAAACATGTTATGCCACGTACCTAATTCCGTAAGACACTAGCCTTTTAAAATTTATGGGTTGTATAAAGTTTACATTTATGTAATAAAACATGAATTAATGTGAAATAAAGAGTAGGTGGTTATAAAAATGATTATGGGTTCAATGGAAGGAGAAATAATGTTTCATCACCTGAATTAATGAATTTTCCCCATTCAACATTGGATTAGAAGTCCATTCCTTGAGAAAAACCTTGATATATCATACATGTTACCCTTTTTTGGTTGTCATGTGATCTTTTATCAGATATACAAACATCTCCAACTCCCAAACTTAATACCCCACCACGAAATAATTGGTGTCAGTTAAAAGATCAGAGGGTGCTCGAATAAACCCATGATACAAGATATATATACTATCTTGAAGAAATAATCTGAAATATATAATGTGACAAGTTATGCCTTTCCATATTATGACCAATTCTGGATGCATATAATTATATATTGATGTGTTATGTTTCATGGAAGTCGTGCCATATTTTTAACTTAACTTTTTTTTGGGCCTCTGTACTCAATCTAGAGGATGGTCAATAGAATATCAAGTCTCCTCCTATTGGTGACATTTAGACCACCATTGATCAAGATATGTCGTCTTTTAAACTATATCATACATTGTGCCCAATATATGATATTGCTTCGAAGGTTTTGTATCTTTGGTGGGATCACCCATAAGTTGATATTTTTTACCACAATCTCCACATCCGGAAGTGATTGTGACCTCAAATTGAAGAGATGTTGTTGTTAACACCATTTAAGTGTGCTAATAAACATAGTAATTTGAATACTGAGAGTTTAATGAAATTTATGAACCTATTTTATGAAGCTTAATTTAAACTTTGGATACCTCTGAATCCATGAGGATATGGAATTATCATGCCACCGTTGGGTGTTCCTAAAACCAAACATGTGGGGGAGGAGATATATTTGGATATTTTAGACACATTAAATATTTAGAATATTTGTATGGATCGTATTATTTACATGTGAAATTATTACCAATCAGGGATTCCATCTCACTATCTCTAAAAATGATAATGTTTACCATGGTTCATCATTACATTGGTTTTTTCAATGAACATTCTAATAAGAGGATCACTATATGGAAAGAAGTTAAACTCTCATATAAATTTTATGTTATTTATATATTATTCATACATTATATAAAATTGTTGATTTCCAGATATATCATATTTTAATCGATAAAAATATGCTTTAGGGGCTTTGTCTCCACTATGTACATCGTAAGAATTGAGGTGTGCCGTAATCCCCCCTCACAACACTTGAAATGTTACTGAAATATATTATGGGGCCTTCCCTATGAATTCATGAAATAAGAAAGAATAATTTTTCTTAAAATATTAAAATCCAGCCTAATGTACATTGCAAATTTTAACATTGTTTTTATAACAAACATCCCCATATGATACTAACATTATATTTACGGACTGATAGTTGGTAGGTTCTCTACCACATTTCATGGAATCTAGTATGTAGGGTTCTCATAGGGACATCAAATATAAATATATAATCCCACCAATCATATTGGAATAGATTAAATGTCTTAAAAATTTTACCGTGAATTCCCAACATCACCAATAAAGGACAACCCATTAGGTATTGGAAACTAGGACCCTATCTTTGATACAATATGAAGGCCTTCATCCATGTATCAAAATTAACATCACACATTGGTCAAGGTTCCATTTTCAAATCCTTCCTGTATAAATTTTACATATCAAAAGATAAATTATACTTCTATGCAATATTATCCCATGTTACTTTCAGAAGGGTAAATTCAACATACATTTTACTACGAATAATCTCTCCTGATATCATGTAGAATTTCAACAATATAATATCAAATTCATCATGTGTCAGGTGAAAAGTATGTTTCCAATGGATCCATCGACTCTACAACTTAGTGATAACATCCATATGTTGGTACACATATTTCTTGGCCACGGACACAGTTTCATAAATTCCATCATCTTTCATTTCAGTCCAAAATTCTACTCCTATTTGGTACACCTCATATACCCACAACCATTTGGGATTGACTCACCATCCATGATGGAAGTACTAATACTAATTTCATCTTTTGACTAATATTCCTTAGTAGCACGAAATAATAATGGATATTATTTAGGTTTTTACTCCTAGGTGTGAGGATTTAAATATGGGGCACATAAACTATGATGCACAACACATGCAGAGGGTACTATTCCCTAGTTGATGAACACACATCTATATGATATATTGGAACTAGAAAATTTTGTTTACTCACTAATCTCTTAGTGATTACTCATATTGGTACGTCTTCATGTATTTTTCCTTGTTTTGATGACTCTTGTCAGACATGGCATAGTATCCTTGCCCAATAATGTTGATCATTTCCTTAATACATGATGCATATTTTTAATCATAGATCCTTTGAGTTTCTATTAGAAATCTATCGAGAAAACACCATGATGTTCAATAGCATCAAGGATATTATTTGGAGTTTTATTTTAAAAAGAGAAAATCTAACAATGTAATAACCTCACGTAGGTAACACACTCTAGTAAAAATGTATGAGCCACTAACTCAAGTGACGTCTTGTGGATCACTCACTTATATAACTTCACATAAGACACTCACTCAAGTGAATTAATGAAATTCACATTATCAAGTGACCATATATAGGTCTCTTGAACATGTTGTTCAATGAATTTTTCTATCCATTGACTTTTTAGAGTACATAAAGAAGGTGTGTGAGATGGCTAGCACGAATGATTAACATAGAAGGGATGTATGGAAGACAAGAATGGAGAAATAAAAGAGTGGTGTTAAAATGATGAGGAATGCATCAAATATGTGACTCCATTTAAATATTATCGATCACCTTCATATTTGACATCTGTTATTGACCAGTGTGAATGTCCTATGTGACTGAAATTTCTATGGAAATTTGTAATGTATCTTCCCTCTACAATTTTCATTAGTAGTCGTTATACTTGAATAGAACATGAGTATTCACATTCATATAATAATAAATGCTGAATAATTCATAGAAATACGTATTCCTCCCCATGTCAATATTAGATCCTCTTACTTATACTAGACACAATACTTAGGTGAAATTGTTTAAAACTCACTTTTTTACACAAGGATGAAAATATTTTGGGTAAAGTACCTCAAATATTAATGGAGAAAATGTTTCATATAAATTTCCCATTTAGATCTCACATAGACCCCACATTTTTACTAGGAGTCTCTTGTATTACCAACATATGTATCTTGATATGAGAATAAAATACCTTTGTGAGGGTACCATGTGAGATACCAACTTGATGGATTGTCATGAATGATCACATTTGGCTAGAGTCCTATGTTTTCCCTATAAATTGGACACTTGGTATCCTCATTTTAGATGTCTGGGAGGAGAATAATCCATATGAAGCTTTCTCTCCCAAGTATCATTCCCAAGTCATCCAAAACATTAGGTAGTTCCCTATGTCTATAAAAGAAGAGGAAATTAGAAACAGTCAATTGATTTAGTAAATCTAATGTCTATAATAATAAAAACGTCGAGAGGAACCACCCCTAGACAAAAAGGGGAAAGGGCCCGTCTATAGCTATAAATTTGTGTATACCTCATTTAAAAAAACCATATGAGACCACTGTATCATAGATTAATTACTATCCCAATCACTTTTTCCTAGGTTTTTCATTCGCTAAGAGGCTTCTATAACTCTCCCAGATCCACCCTTTCTGAGTCATATTCACCTAGATGAAGTCTAATTTGGGAGAATATTCTCCAGATGGTCATGTAAGTACCCTAGTCGAAGCACTTATAGGATCTCCTAGGCCTTACCAGGGTAAAGTACATCTAGGTCACACAGGTACACCCTATGTGAGACACATTCATCTCACCTAAGAACACCCTCATTCAATCCACCCTCTTAGCCATATCCTTGACCATTTATGTGAGGGAGCCACTCTTACTAGGCCTCCAATTTGAGGTAGATAAGATAAAAATCTCTACAGTGGCCTCCATATTTGCATGAATATAGAAAAATACACACTAGTGTTTCACCCATTAAATTGTGTATTCCCTAAATAAAATATTTGAGGAGCCTAACCACCCATCCACTCAACCAATATGAATTCCTAAGTGTCTTCCAAATTCTATTATAGTTTCATTCCATTGGAAAGTAGTCCCATGTTCTATCATGGATATGGGAATAATTGGTTGTTTTATGTTCCATTAATAAACCCAAATGGAATCCGTATTAAAGGGGGTACGAAATACATAAATTGTATCCCTACATGAAATATTTTCCATCTATATTCATTTCCCCATAATCAATCATTAGGGGACTATGTTTTTTTGGAAATAGATATGTGAACACAATCATAATTATGTTTGATTGTGCATAATAGAATGGGGTTTTAGATTATCTTATTTGGCTAGTGATCGTGAGTTACCTGTGTTTATTATTAGGTTACTTAGTTCATCCATGATTAATAGTGAGTTCTCCACTTCATGGTGAGTAAATTGGAATATCATGACGACTTCATCTCCAGGGGTGATATTTCTAGTTGAGTGCTGGAGGGCCTAGGATATGTACTTAGGATTTTAATGTACTTTAGATATCATATGATGGAATTAATAGTTCTAGTATGGTAATCATTATGATTGTTGTTTTATAATTTATGTGTGAGATATTCGTTCATCTAAATTATGGTTTGAAACAGCTCTATTGATGGTGGGTAGTGGTCTTGGTGCCTGAGCTAAATTAGATATGAACCTTTTGGATTAGTTTGGCGTTATGTGTAGGGTTTCCAATGAATAAAAAGTCTTAGATATATCCTATGGGAGAAGTTCAATCAGACCTAATCATACCATTATGCATATGTTCTTTTGCCTAAATAATGAGTTGTTAAGGGGCCTTGAATATGTTTACCATAGAATGGTATTTGGGTACGAGGATTGGGATGGTGATGTGAGAATTGAAATGGATGATAGACCAGCCTGTTGCCACCTACATTTGGTAGGGTTTACAATATTTATAATCATCCTGGGGTGAAGATCAATGTTGGAATTATGTGTAAACATCAGGTTGGGTATAAGGAACTGAATGGTTATTTATTTGAGAGACATGAGCATATTGATGGGTGTGAATCATCATGCCCAACTAAGTAGGGTTTTCATGAAGGGTTTAGACAATGCAGATAAGTTGGTATTGTGAAATGACATGGGTGGTGGGGTTCATTGAAGCATGAGTAGAGCCCAAGGTTTTAATCATGATACAGGATGAGTCAAAAGTGTGGGACAGTACATGGGATCTATAAATGGGGATTTGATTTCCATATTTTTTATGTTCATTAGATTTTTTTTCATGTACGTTTTGAGGTGAGGGTGACTTGAAACTTTTTGATGTTTGATGTTGACTTACACAAACTATGTTCTTGTCTCCTCAATTGAGATTCATTTATCAAGTATGGTAAGACTTGTATAAAGACAATGATGACATATGACATTTTCCTCATATGGTCAGATTATTTATAGCACTAGGATTCCATACACAACATAGTATTTATGATCCGAATAATATATAATCAAGGATTCCATATGAAAATTTGTGGAATATGGGTAAACATTTCAAAATTTGGGGTCTCAATATAAAATTTGTTTTCTATGATAATATCATGAGCGAGTATAGTAAATTATAGGATATTTGCATCATATGGTTAGATCAATCGAAATTCTGAGACTATATATGACATTTGGTTCCTATGGTCATACCATCTAATATCCTATTTTTTATAAGAAATTTATAATTTATGGTAATACCAAAGGTTCACCTTTGATGTTTTGTGATATCCTACTATTTTTATGGAATGATGGATATGGTTCACCATAGGCGATTAAAGATGGTTTGTCGAAGTGTTGTGGAATCCATGTTATCACATGATGACTTGACATAATCTGATTATATATTGGTCATAATGGTTATTTATTTATTTTTTAATGGTGGTTGTGATATAGAGTATAGTCTCCCCAACATTGATCACATACATTCTATAACACAGTTAGTTTTTTTGAACTTTATTTTTGAATTAATTAATTTTCTTTGATGTCTTTCATTAAATGATACACCAAGTTAATCATTAATTATATTATACACCAAGATAATTTTTGGATACATGCAACACTGACTTGTCTTACATTACACAAAACATTGGGTTTCTGTGAAACAACATTTTATAATAATAATTACATAAAAGATATAGTTACATCATATTCATTAAACATATTAATATGAATAGTAATTAAATTATTTAATGTATTATTTATAATATAAGGACATGTCCTCATGAAATTACATAATCATGAATTTAGTCAAGAAAATACTTCCCTTCACATTGATATTATTTTCAAGTTTATAGATTTATAGAATTAGGATATAATACATTCATAACATTACACATTAATATATAGTGGATACCATAAAAACAATATTTATTTCTTTCAAAATATAAAACATTAAAATTAAACATTCTCTCTTTTAATGTTCTTCAAACATTTAACCTGTCTTACATTAATAACATACAAATCCTTATAACCAATAAAAATTATTAAAAAAAATGGGATGAGCACAAAAATCTCAGTAAGGGATATAAAAATAAAGAACCAACACATTAGTCCACAAATACATGTTACGTGTGAAATAATTTTCAAAAGACATACTTGTCCCCCATATAAACTTACTTTGTGAAACATGAGATTTCCACAAGATCCACACAAAACATTATATCAAAAATAAAAACTATAGACATATATTGAGGCATTACGTATATAATATTTTAACCCTCATTCCTACCTTATAATTTATAACCCTCGGAACTACCATACAATTTGTGCAACCATCACAGATGCACATGAGGTAACCATACGACCGACCTTCGACTTACACATATCCAAAGTATTATAGGGATATATAGGTCCCACCCATCATCATAAAAAATTCCCAATAACCATAACATAATCATACAACTCGAATATTTTCATAAAAATATTCATTCTGAATTTTTGTACAATAGAATTTAAAAATTTGATTGTAAAAGAAAACCCCCTTATAATTATCAAATAATTCAGGTGATGATGAATTGAATGGATGGTATATGTATACAATCATTATATATATATAAATCAACATAACATAAACAGAATTCACCACACTAAAGTTTTTAATAGAAAACAAATAACGAAGTAGAAAATTAACCCAAATAATGGAAATATGGTTAAGAAAATAAATTACCTCGGGTTAGTCTTACTTAAACTTGTTTAAACCTCCTTTATAATGGTTAAAATTCTGTTATTTGTATTTTATAGAAACATTTACATGTTTATAACATCTTATATGATCATTTCGTATCCTCATTTCACCCTTCATTTATTAGTATTTTGTTCCTTCTGTTGTTTTTGGTTGTATTCTTTACATGATTTCCATGATCGGTTCATGGTGTATGTTCTTATAGATTGGAAGTGGAACTAAAAAATTGTAATGGAGTGATATTTTCATATCTCATGAACCATAAATTATAAAATTTAACATTTTGATTTCTTACATGAAGATGATAAATAAGTTAAATCATTATTGATATTTGTTTAGGCCATTTTGGCAATTCATCGATCGTAAACAACTTATTTGGTTCATAAATTGATAACATGTGTACAAAGATATTTCATAACCTTCTATAATATATAATACATAAATTATAACCTGTTTAAACCATAAAAATGGTTTCATGACCAGACTTTAAGGAATTAATTCAAATTTAAATTACATCATCCATAATGTCGTTTATTCGACACATCACTGACAATGTATTTATTCCTTGAATAAGTGGGAGGGGAGACTAAGAATGATGATGAATTTTCCATAAACATGAGAACATGAATAATATAAATTATTTATGGAGCTTTCATGCCTCTTTTATAAGAGTATATGAGGAATGAAAAATAAAAGAAATGAACTGAAAATAAAAGAATAGTTGAGAAATAAATTACAAAAATTTAGTAGCCTAACGACTATGCAACGATGTTTTGGAAAATAATAAAAACAGAGGGGAAAAGGGTCACCCATAAAGAAATTAATTGAAATATATAATATAGAAAGAATAATATGTAAATAAACACATGGTATGTAATTTTGATTGTTATACCAAATAAAAGAGAACTTGAATGGAAAAAATGTAAGAAGATGATAATTCTCTTACCTTGTAGAGTAACTCATAGAAAATGAATGTAGGGATCCTGGGGACTTGAGGACACATTGGGAGATCTACTATTGACTCTAGGATTCTAGATAATTTTTTAGGAAAAATTTGGAATGAATCGAATGATTGAATGGGTTGGTATTTATAGAAAAAGTGAGGCAATATTTTATTAATTTTCAAAGGACACCTTATTAGTGGTATTTGAAAGACCATGGGCTTCCCCATTGTATTTTCCCCATGGTATTCTCCACTTGGGACATGTCATAACTTATTATACATTATAAAAGACAACTAGAATTTTTAAATCATTATTACATAATTAATTATGTCATTAAACACACCGAATCACAAAATTGTGTTTTTAATATTCACTGAAAAATCAACTCTTTCAGAAATATCCAAAAAAATTATTGTTTCTATTTTTTTATGTATAAAATTTAAAAATAAAATAATTTTTTATAAAATAATTTTATAAATATTATTTCTTTAATTTTTAAATAAAATCATACATAATTCAAAAACTAACATTTTTAATTCTATAACTTCTTTTATATCCCATTGAAAAATTAACCAAGATGTCATTATATTAAAGCCATATGAAAATTAAATAATAATACATTTTACTATTCATTAGGGTCAAACTACTATTCATAAGGGTATGTTATTATTCATAAAAAAACAAGTTGGTTTAATCAGACTCCAAATAACATACTGATCACAATTGTAGATGATTGTTTTTAAAAATTCAAAACCCAGGAGTAGTAAAATTATGATTACAGGTTAGTTATATTTATCTACATAAAACAAAGTTTCATGAATTTCAATTATTTTGTAAAAAACCTTATGGTGTTACATTCTACCCACTTTTTAGAAATTGCATCCTTGCTATTTTATTTAAATATTATACATGTGAGGGTACCTTTCCCTCAAAGAATTCTTAGATTCCCATGTTTATTCTTCTACCATTTGGTTTCTCAAAAAAACATTAACTAGTGGATTACCTTATTCTGTAATACATGCTCCCTTAGATCAAGAATCTCAAATGTTTTATCTTCATAAGAGTGGTACTCTTCAATCTAAATAGCTTCTGGGATCAAAACATGAGTTGAATAAGGCACATACTTTCTCAACATCGAATCCTGAAAAACATTGTGTATCTGAGAAAAACACGGAGGAAAAGCTACTTGGTATGAAATTGGTCCAACATTCTCAAGGATTTCAAAAGGTCTGATGATGTAAAGACCCATAAAAATCAAGGGAAATTTTTTCTTAATTTTCTTTTGGATTTTACAACAACGCAGTTTCTGACGGTACCTGATTCCGAGGCCCAGTGTGCCCGGAATAATTTTACGAAGTTTAGCTCGGGTACGTTCAGTGAACGAAGGAGTGGGTTTTCCTAACTTTTGAACCAGTACTCGAAATCAAAATCCAAGGACACCGATGGAATCGCAGCGCCGGTAATTTCTTAAGAACACTTGTTCCGGAGTTGCGTTTGCTCGGGTGTGGTTTTTAATTTTTTGGGTTAAGTAAAGGAATAAAATAAAATAGTGTAACCAATTTTATTTTATTTTAACCTATGCTATGTGGCTGGAGTGGGACCCACTATATCCTACTCTACAAGGTAGGATATTTGTGGGGTGGGGCCCACACAAGCCCCACCTATTCAACTTCCTCAAACCCCCTCCTTTAATTAGGTAACGCACCCGCACCCACCATTAATTGAAAGTCAACTCTTGCGTTTAACTAAAAATTAAACGCCTCTTTAATTGGGTGGTTTAATCGTCTCAATTAATTCAATTAGTTTAATGATTCAATTTTTGAATTTCAAAACTTATGGCATGAGTAATAAAATAAGGCAACGCTTATTTTATTAGTGTTGTTTTGGTTGTGCGAGAGGATTTTCTCTAAGTCTTAAAGTTCTTCTTCCTCGATGAAGAACGCGAAGAACGCCGAGCCTTAGACAAAGAACTCTGTGACTGCTAAGGGGAGTTCATCGTATCACCTTCTTCCCTCTCACATCCAGTGAGAGACGCCATCCTCGGAGATCGATGACGTGACGCCGACGAATCTTTTCTCTACAACGCGATGATCCTCCTTCCACGATGCCTTCTTCCGCAACATTCAATTCCGCGATGAACCTTTGTTCAACCATTTCTTCGATTTAGGGTATTATTTGTTTCTGTTTGTGATTACTTCCAACGTCGATCTTCATCTCTAATTGAGCTGCCTGATATCGCAATAACGGGAGGAGGTCATACCGCACGAACACGGCCGACCCTCCTCCCCCCTTGAATGTTGACTTTGTTGTGGCTCGTACAAAGGCAGCGCGATGCCATTACACCGTGCAGAAACATGAGGATGGGCGAGGAAGTGTGACGTCGTCGCGCCGTTGAAGTCGAACAAGCCACGGCGTCGTCGTGCCGCGCCGGAAAACTTGGAAGAGACTGTGGCCGGAGTGGGGCCGCGACGGAGGGATGCGGCGCCGATGTGCCGCACAGGACGAACCAAGGCCGCGATGGAGTAGGAAGCAGCGGCCGGCTTCCGGACGCCGACGCCGGAGCAGGAGGGCGGGACTCTGGCGGTCCCGCGGTAGCAGCAACCGGCCGGCCAGACTGGGCCGGCAGGCTTTCGAGAAAGCCAAGGGTCGTAATCCCTGGCTAGCCGAAGGATCGGCCCCCACATGGGGGCCGCAGTTACACACAGGGGGCCGCGCCTCCCCCCCCATCCGTGGGGCCATTTCGGCCGAGCCGCCTGGCCACGCTGGCCAGGCCGAGCGCGCGAGGCCGGGCCGCACCCATGCCGGGTCAGGCCGCGCAGGCTGGGCCGGGCCACACCCGTCGAGTCTGGCCGCGCCCAAGCGGGATGGACCAGAGCCTGGATTGGGTCGACCTAGTTCGGGCCAACCCAGGGGGTATCCGGCCGGGTCGGACCGAGCCCGAACCCCTATTTCCGGACCTCATTCGGTCTTTTTCCAATAATATGGGTTAAGGACCTCCGATCGACGCACTGTCAGCTGCGATGCGATCCTTGGATCGAGACGATAATTTCGTTATATTACACTCAAGGTTTTGGAGAACTTTGGGATCAGCCGGGTTGGTTCGAACACAAAACCAACCGGGCCCTCGGACCGGAAACGCATATAACTTGAGCTCCGGACATCCGATTGACGTGCCGTCAACATTGATGGATTCCTCTTAGTGAGATGGATCTTTTGGCTTACTCCGCTCGATGTTTGGATGTTGTTGGAGTACGGTTGGGTTGGTTTTGTCTTAGGAACCAACTGGGCCCCTGGGACGAAAAGCCAATAACTCTCAGATCGGGCGTCCGATTGACACGCCCTCTGTGACGTTGAGTTCCTGTTGACGATACGGAACTTTTGGATACATCAACTTCGGACTTCGTGTTAGTTGATGTATCAGCCCCTCGGCTCATGGAGAGGACCCTCCTCGAACGAGCTTGCTGTGTGCGGGAACCCTAGAGCTGGCTGCGACTATGAAGACGATGACGACTGTACAGAAATCCTCTGTGGATACGACGGTGATGACTACAGCACTCAGCGATCTTGTGTGGATCATTGCTACAGATCCTGTGTGGGTGAGATCATGTGTGGGTCAGCGCTCAGCGGTCCGATGTGGGCCAGCGCACACCGATCCTGTGTGGGTCAGAACCTGTGTGGGTTATTGTGGGGGTTAGTACCTATTGATCATGTGTGGGTCCGACGGCTTAGATGAATCAGAGACTACATCTGATCATCTATATCGTCTTACGAAGAAGTATTCCTCTGTGAGATAAGTCTTGAAATTCAATCATTATCTTCAATATGATTGACTTTTTTTCCTATGTGTATTGTGTTGTGATATCCTGTGTGTACATGATTGATCCTGGGCTCGGATGCTGGAGCCGAACTGGAATTGATGACTTAGGTATGTGTATGGGTATATGCCTAAGTCGTGTTGGTTTTTACTTCGTGATTGAATCTTTCTTTTGTGGATTATCCTTTGTGGATTCTGGGGGACCTTCGGGGGTCTCGGGGTCCCTACTGAATAGCTTATACTCACCCCTGCACGGGCAATGCCCGCACTATGTTGTGTTGGATGCAGACGACGGACAACACTGATCGTGGTAGAGGCTTGTGGAGCAGTCGGTACCTGGAGGTGGACCACTGGGCGGGACATACACGGAGTGGACAGCTGGACCCGAGGAGCTGAGGTGGCTATCTGTACCCACCCTTCAGGTGGGAGTACCAGTGGACCACTTGACATTGCAGATTTACTTTCAGTTGCTGTATTTTCTTTCTAGTTGTACTTTACATTCAGTTGGGGTCTATATTCTGGCCCATTTACTTTCCGCACTTACTTGTACTAAGTTTACTTAGTGTTTACTTCTGCTGGCTTACTCTGTGGTGTTTTTTACTTTTAAAGGAAATGAATTCCCTTTTGTTGGGATATACACCTTGGTGTTAGTCTCCAGCCACTAGCCTATGGAAGGAGGGATTGGGGTAGTCACGACACGGGCCCTGAGGACAGGTCGTGACAAATTGGTATCCGAGGAGTTCTGTTCTACCATATAACTCAGGACTCTGATATTTTTCTATGTAAAGCAATAGTGTTAAGAGTACGGAGTGTGGTTATCTTTCTAGGGTGTCCAGTGTTGGTGCGGCGACTGACATATCCGTACACCAGGACCCTGACTTCTGATTTTCGACTTAGTGCACGAAAACATTGATTGCATGTGTGTTTCATGTTTTCATTGTGATTACTTTGTGTCAGCTCACTAGGTATACTGTTCTGACCGTGGTGCACCTTCCTCTTTTTAGGATAGCCCCACGATGGCAGCCAACTAGGGTTCCGAGTTTTGTACGTGACGACAGCCCACCTAGCGATGAGGCCTCGGTGCAGGGCCCTTTGACAGTAGAGGCACCGGCGGAACCTCTACCCGCCGAGCCACCGATGCTACCAGCTCCAGTTGCTGAGAGTGCACGTCGCCTTGGTGCACTGCACGAGTTTCAGCATCAGTGACCACCCAGGTTCCGTGGGGAGATAGACCCTCAGGCATCCGAGGATTGGCTGGTGGAAGTTGTACGAGTTTTCCGTTTGGTAGGAACACCAGAAGACCTAATGGTGATCCTTACAGCGAGTCTTCTGCACGCGGCAGCAGGAAGATGGTGGAGCTTGATGCTCCAGGTGCACGTCAAGGCATCACTCCTCTTGATGGAATTTGAGAGCCTCATCCTCTCGAAGTTCGTCCCAGCCACCCTCTGTGCGGTGCGCATCCAGGAGCTTCTACAGCTGAGGTAGGGCAGCTTGACGGTCTCCCAGTACTCTGCGAGATTTACCGATCTCTCGCTCTATTCGACAGACATGGTATGTGACCCATTCTTCCAGTCCCTGACCTTCAAGCATGGATTGAGGCATGAGATCAGGGCATCGATGATCTCCCTCAGCATTCCGACACAGGCAGGAGTACTGGAGCGAGCCCTTCTCATCGAGAGCTTTCTTGCTGAGCCTACATCAGCAGCGAGACCTACCGAAGGGTGGCACATAGAAGAGTCTTCTACAGCTGGCAGTCGACGGATGACACATGGGTCCAGGCGGACCAGACCCTCAGGAGGACGACCTCAGGAAAATGGCTCAGAGGTGCAGGGAAAACAGCGCAGAGCCAGTCTTTCAAGAGGCAGGCAGTGCTACGCATGCAGCGGGCAGGGCCATATGGCTCGTGATTGCCCGACCCGCCGTGCGGAGGAGCAGCAGACGGTTTAGGGACCACGCAGGAAGAGGCAGAGGGTCGACCGTGGCGGTCCGCAGGGAGAAGGCGGACGAGGCAGAGGAGCTGGCCGAGCAGCAAGTGGTGGGAGACGCTTTGAGGCTCTACCACTACCACCACCACCACCAAGAGGTCCACTCCGACCATAGAGAGATGGCGGGCAGATTCAAGAAAAGCTCCAGGCTACGGAGACCTACGACCACGGCGTGACCGAGATGATTCGAGGTACTATCTGTGTCTATTCCACCCTTTCTGCAGTTCTTATAGACACATGAGTGAGTCATTCCTTTATTTCCTCTTCCCTTGTTCGGAGCTCGGAGATTCCGACAGAGTCGTTGGCTCGATCCTTACAGATTTAGACTCCAACGGGAGTAGATTCGACGATTACACACCGGTGCCGACAGTGTGAACTTACTCTAGGAGGTGAGAGCTTTGGTCGGGATCTTATTGTAGCGGAATTGAGGCCTTACGATGTCATATTGGGAATGGATTGGTTATCTATAGTCCATACTCATATCGACTGTATTAGGTGCAAGGTGCGGTGTATACGCACCGACGGGAGCAGGTTTACCTTTACCGGCAAGAAGGGAGCCTTTGCAGCACAAGATAGACTCACACAGAGGAGAGCACAACCCATCAGTCATCAGTTGGCTAGCCTCATCCTAGGAGCAGTTCATGTGCGGAGTCCTGGTCTTCCTGCAGTGGTGGATCAGTATGCAGACGTTTTCCCTGATGATGTCACATGGCTACCTCCTCACTGAGAGGTAGATTTCTATATTGACATGTACCCCAGGACAGCCCCGATATCCACTCCAGCATATCGGATGGCCCCTACTGAGCTTTGAGAGCTGCATGTACAGTTGGAGGACTTGCAGGACAAGGGATTCATCCAACCCAGTGTTTCACCCTCGGCTTCCCCGATATTGTTTACCAAGAAGGCGGACAGAAGCTTGCGGCTTTGTGTCGACTATCGTCACCTAAACCAGGTGACTGTGAGGAACAAGTATCCACTACCGAGGATTGACGACCTCTTTGATCAGATCAAGGGAGGATGGTGGTTCTCAAAGATAGACCTTAGATCAGGCTATCATCAGCTTAGAGTTCGAGAGGAGGACGTGCAGAAGACGACCCTCAGATGTCGGTATGGCCACTATGAGTTCTTGGTTATGCCTTTCGGCATAACCAACACTCCAGTAGTGTTCATGGGTCTCATGAACAAGATCTTTCATCCATAACTCAATCGATTTGTCGTGGTCTTAATCGAGGACATGTTGATATATACTTGACCACTGAGGAGGAGCACACCTACCACTTGCGGGTTGTACTAGACATACTCCAAGAGCACCAGCTTTATGACAAGCTCTCGAAGTGTTAGTTATGGTTATGTGAGGTCCACTTTTTGGGACATGTCATCTCTAAGGTGGGAGTTGTGGTGGATCCTGCGAAGATCGAGGCTGTGCTAGATTGGGAGCCACCTAGGAGTGTGACAGAGGTGCGGAGTTTCTTGGGGCTAGCTGGATACTACCATAGGTTCGTTCTAGAATTCTCCAGAGTTGCGGCACCACTATCAGCATTGAAAAAGTAGGCGAAACCCTTCATGTGGTCAGACAGATGTAAGCAGAGCTTCCAGGAGAAGAGATAGAGATTGACCCGCACGCCTATCTTGTGGCTACTAGAGGAGGGAGTAGGGTGCGTAGTCTACTGCGATGCATCAGGTACCGGACTCGGATGTGTATTGATGTAGGAATGGGCCGTGATCACTTATGGATCATGACAGTTTAGGAAAATTGAGAAGAACTACACTACCCATGACCTGGAGTTAGCAGCAGTGGTCTTCGCTCTGAAGATGTGGAGACACTATTTGATGGGAAAGCACTTTATAGTCTACTCTAACCACTAGAATCTCAGGTACATCTTCTCGCTGAAGGACCTGAACCTGAGACAGTGGTGATGGCCCGAGTTCCTCCAGGACAATGAATTTGAGATAGTCTATACTCCTGGAAAGGGGAACGTAGTAGTCGATGCTCTCAGCTAGAGGACGGGCATTCAGCTACTTGGGGAGGCGATAAAGTAGCTAGCCGCTTTGCAGATATCCTTTGTGGATAGTGATGGAGCAGGCTTTCTACAGTCACTCACAGTCACTCCTCCACTTCTTCAGCGGGTCAGAGAGGCACAGCGTGGGGACGATGACTGTGAGACGCGGCATGCACAGATATCCTCAGGACAAGCACCAAATAGATTCTCTGTGGGAGGAGAGCACGACATCCTTTTCAGAGGATGTACCGTGGTACCAGCTGCTTTATATGAGGAGGTGCTGAGGGAGTTCCACACTTCCCCTATAGCAGTACATCCTGGAGTGGCAAAGAGATACCAAGATCTCAGATGACAGCACTAGTGACCGGTCATGAAGAAGGCTGTGGCAGAGTTCTTTTCTCGATGCCTCACCTGTCATCAGGTGAAGGTAGACCACTAGGTACCAGTAGGCTTGGTACAACCCTTGGAGGTCCCGAAGTGGAAGTGGGACGGGATATCTATGGACTTCATGACTAGACTTCCACGTACATCCATAGGTCACGACTCCATTTGGGTTATTGTCGACTGACTCACCAATTCTTCCCACTTCTTACCCATTAGAAAGCAGGGCTCAGCAGATAGCTTGGGACGTCTCTACATTCATGAGATTTTACGGCTTCATGGCATGCCATCATCTATCGTCTCCGATCGAGATGCTCTCTTTACTTCTCGGCTTTGGACGGGGTTGCAGGAGGAACTCGGGATGCAGCTACGTCTGAGCACCACCTTCCATCCTCAGACGGATGGTCAGATGGAGAGGACCATTCAAACTCTTGAGGACATGCTCCGTTCATCTTTCCTCGACTTTGGTCGCGGCTGGGAGGACCAGCTGCCCTTGGTGGAGTTCGCGTACAACAACAACTACCACTCCACCATTGGGATGGCACCATACGAGGCGTTGTACGGCTAACCTTGTAGATCACCGTTGTGCCGGACAGACCCTGGGGAGTCAACACTTGTGGGACCAGTGATGGTCCAGGCCACGACAGAGAAGGTCCAGGTTATCCAGGAGCGGATGAGGACATCTCAAAGCCGGCAGAAGTCTTATGCTGACAGGAGGTGGAGGTCAGTGGAGTTCGAGAATGGCGACCACGTCTTCTTGCGGGTCTCACCTCGACGTGGATTATGGAGATTTGGCTGAGGCAGCAAGTTATCTCCACGCTTCATCGGACCCTTCCAGGTCCTCAGCAGGATTGGCGAGGGGGCTTATCGCCTGGATCTACCACCTTAGTTGCACCGGGTGCACGACGTCTTCCATGTATCTCAGCTGAGGAGATACGTGAATGACCCGACGTATATCATTGACCATGGGGAGCTGGACATTGATGATGGGGAGACTTTTGCGGAGGTCCTGGTGGAGATTGAGGACCGACAAGAGCAGATCCTAAGTGGACGGTCGATTCCTCTAGTGCGCATCAGATGGCAGCACAGGAACCTCCATGAGAGCACTTGGGAGCGGGAGGCTCAGATGCATGCTCAGTACCCACATTTGTTTCCCTAGTTTATGATGTATCTTTACGGGGACGTCAAGCCCTGAGGTGGGAGTAATGTAAAGACACGTTAAATTCAAGGGAATTTTTTTTAATTTTCTTTTGGATTTTACAAGAATGTGATTTCTGACGGCAACTGATTCCGAGGCCCGGTGTGTCCATAATCATTTTTTGAAGTTTAGCTCGGGTACGTTCAGTGAACGAACGAGCGGGTTTTCCTAACTTTTGAACCGGTGCTCTGAATCGAAATCCAAGGACACCGATGGAATCACAACTCCAGTAATTGCTTCAGAACACCTTTTCCGGAGTTGTGTTTGCTCGGGTGTGGTTTTTAATTTTTTGGGTTAAGTAAAAGAATAAAATAAAATGGTGCAACCAATTTTATTTTATTTTAACCTATGCTAAGTGGTTGGAGTGGGACCCACTATATCCTACTCCACTAGGTAGGATATTTTTGGGGTAGGGCCCACACGATCCCCACCAATTCAACATCTCAAACCCCCTCCTTTAATTAGGTAACATACCTGCACCCCCCATTAATTAAAAGTCAACTCTTGCGTTTAACTAAATATTAAACGTCTATTTAATTGGGCGGTTTAATATTCTCAATTAATTCACTTAATTGAATGATTCAATTTTTGAATTTCAAAACGTATAGAGTGAGTAATAAAATAAGGCAACACTTATTTTATTAGTGTTGTTTTGGTTGTGCGAGAGGATTTCCTCTATGTACTGAAGTTCTTCTTCCTCGATGAAGAATACGAAGAACGCCGAGCCTTCAACAAAGAACTCGGTCACTGCTAAGGGGAGTTCGTCATATCACCTTCTTCCCTCTCGTAGCTGGTGAGAGATGCCATCCTTGGAGATCAATGACGCGACGCTGAAGAATCTTTTCTCCGCGACGTGACGATCCTACTACTGCGATGCCTTCTTCCGCAACATTAAATTCCGTGACAAACCATCGTTCAACCTTTTATTCGAGGTAGGGGATTATTTTTTTATGTTTTTGATTAATTCCATCGCCGATCTTCATCTCTAATTGAGCTACCTGATATCGCAATAACAGGAGGAGGTCAGACTGCACGAACACGACCGACCCTCCTCCCCCCTTGAATGTTAATTTTTTTGCAGATCGTGTAAAGGTAGAGCAGTGTCATTGCACCGTGCGGAAACTTGAGGATGGGCGAGGAATCACGACGCCGTTGCGCCGCGCCGTTGAAGTCGAACAAGTCGCGGCGACGTCGCGCCGTACCAGAAAACCTTGAAGAGACAGCGGCCAGAGCTGAGCCACGGCGGAGGGACGTGGCGCCAACGCGCGGCGCCGGACGGACCAAGGCCGAGGCCTTTGGCTGCGGCGGAGCAGGAAGCGGCGGCCAGCTTTTGGCCGCCAGCGCTGGAGCAGGAGGGCGGGACCTCGGCGGTCCCGCGGCAGCAGCAACCGGCCGACTGGACTGGGCCGACCGGCTTCCGAGAAATCCTGGGGTCGTAACCCCCGGCTAGCCGAATGTGCGGCCCCCACATGGGGGCCGCGGTTACACACAGGGGGGAAGCTCCCCCCCCCCCCCCCATCTGCTCGGCTGTTTCGGCCGAGCCGCCTGGCCACGCGGGCCAGGTCGAGCGCGCTAGGCCGGGCCGCGCCCAGGCCGGGCCGGGCCGCGCCTAGGCCGGACCACACCGGGCCGCGCCCAAGACGGGCCGGGCCATGCCCAGGCCGGGCCACACTGGGCCGTTCCCAAGTGGGCCGTTCCCAAGCGGGCCGGACCTGGGCCCGGGTCGGGTCGACCCGGTTCGGGCTGACCCAGGGGGTATCGGGCAGGGTCGGACTGGGCCAGAACCCCTATTTCCGGACCTCTTTCGGTCTTTTTCCCATAACATGGGATATAGACCTCCGATCAACGCAACATCAGCTACGATGCGATCCTTGGATCGACACAGTCATTTTGGAATATTACACTCAAGGTTTCGTAGAACATTGGGTTCGGCCAGGTTGGTTCGAACACGAAACCAACTGGGCCCTCGGAGCGGAAACGCTTATAACATGGGCTCCAGATGTCCGATTGATGTGATGTCGACTTTGATGGATTCCTCTAAGTGAGACGGACCTTTTGGATTACTTTGCTCGAGGTTTGGACGCAGTTGGAGTATGGTCGGGTTGGTTTTGACATAAAAACCAACCGGGCCCCTGGGACGAAAAAGCCAATAACTCTCAGACCGGGCGTCTGATTGACGCGCCGTCTGTGACGTTGAGTTCCTGTTGATGATACAGAACTTTTGAATACATCAACTCCGGACTTCGTGTCAGTTGATGTATCAGCCCCTCGGCTCGTGGAGCGGACCCTCCCCGAATGAGCTTGCTTTGTGTGGGAACCCTAGAGCTGGCTGTGACTGGGATGACGATGACGACTGTATAGAAATCCTCCGTGGATTCAACGACGACGACTACAACACTCAACGATCCTGTGTGGATCAGTTCTCCAAATCCTGTGTGGGTCAGATCCTGTGTGGGTTAGCGCTCAGCGGTCCTATGTGGGCTAGCGCATACCGATCTTGTGTGGGCCAGATCCTCTGTGGGTCATTGTGGGGGTTAGTACCTACTGATCCTGTGTGGGTCTGACAGCTCAGATGAATCAACGACTACATCTGATCATCTCTATCGTCTTACGAAGATGTATACCTGTGTGAGCTGAGTCTTGACTTTCAATCATTATCTTCGATATGATTGACTTTCTTTCCTATGCGGATTGTGTTGTGATATCTTGTCTGGATGTGATCAATCTTAGGCTCATATGCTGGAGCCGAACTAGAATTGATGACTTAGGTATGTGTATGGGCATATACCTAAGTGGTGTTGGTTGTTACTTCGTGATTGTATCTTTCTTTTGTGGATTATCCTTTGTGGACTATGGGGGACCTTCGGGGGTCTTGGGGTCCCTACTGAGTAGCTTATAATCACCCCCGCACGGGCCATTCCTGCACTACGTTGTGTTCGATGCAGATGACGGACAACGCTGATCGTGGTAGAGGCTTGTGGAGCAGTCGGTACCTAGTGGTGGACCACTGGGTGGGACGTACACGGAGCGGACAGCTGCAACCGAGGAGCTGAGGTGGATATCTGTACACACCCTTCAGGTGGGAGTACCAGTGGATGGCTCGACGTTGCTGCTTTACTTTCAGTTGCTGTATTTTCTTTCTAGTTGTACATTACTTTTAGTTGGGGTTTGTATTCTGGACCATTTACTTTTCGCACTTACTTGTACTCAGTTTACTTAGTGTTTACTTCTGCTGGCTTAATCTGTGGTGTTTGTTTACTTTTAAAGGAAATACCTTCCCTTTTTGTTGGGATATACGCCTTGGTGCTAGTCGCCAGCCCCTGGCATATGGAAGGCAGGCTTAGGGCAGTCATGGCACGGGCCCCGAGGACGGGTCGTGACAGATGAATCACAGGCTCAATATCCATTTCTTAGAAAAACACATCACACTTTTTCATGGAGTGATTTTAAGGAAATCATGTAAACCTACTTCGAAAGAGAATACATTCTTTATGTTATTTTCATAACGGTCCTAACATCTTTGACTAATTTCGGCCCCATCAACCTTCATTCACTGACTTCATCCTGAAACATAATAGTCTGACACCTCTTCCCATACAATACCACAACGGTTCCATCTAAATACTAGAATGAAAACTATTATTATAAGAAAACTAAACTAAATAATTATGTTCAAACCTACTTCCCGAGTATTCCATAGAACAAGCTCGACGAATATCCCCCAATTCCTGAATCATTCGTTCTGACTGCCCATCTGATTGAGGATGACAATATGTACTGAAACTTAATTCTATTCCTAACAACATTTGAAGGCCCTTACAAATGTTATATGTGAACATGGTATTGTAATTAGATAAAATGGAAATAAAAACTATATTTAACCTAACAACCTCAACAATGTATAGTCATGAAATCTGGTCTAAATACATTGTTTCTCGAATAGAATGAAAATGAGTATATTTTTTCAGCCAATCAACAATAACCCAAATCACATTGTTACCTCCAGAATTAATTAGTAGTACCAAAACAAAGTCCATGGATATATTCTTCCATTTACACTTTGGAACTCGAAAAGGCTAAAGAAACCCCTTTGATATCTACTTCTCTCCTTTAACAAGTTGACAAGTCAATCATTTCATAGCAAATGTTGTAATATCACTTTTCATTCTATCCCACTATTAATACTACAGATGGAATATTTAAATATTATTATTTCTTAGATGAATTGAAAATGAAGATCTATGAGTTTCCCATAAAAAATCTTTCTTCAACATGGAATCAGAAGACACACACAACCTTTTTCCAATTCATAAAACAAAAAATTTATCATGGTTAAATTTTTGAAGCATAACCAATTTAACCAATTCTACATTTTTCTATAGCTCATAGTATTCCTTCTGTGTTGGATTAATTCCGTTAAATAATGATGAATGCACTAAAACATGAAACAAAAAATATGTATTCCCTACCACAAAAACTTCTATGACAAAATTCATTAACTCATAAATCAAGGGATCAAGTTGCAAACATAACATGGTTAATGATTCTTGATGTTTTTTACTCAAGGCATATGCCACACTGTTTTCTTTTCATGGATGGTAATTGATCGTGAAATCATAATCCTTTATCAGTTTACTCAATCTTATCTGTCTCAAGTTTAATTCCTTCTAAGTGAATTTATAATTCAAGATTTTATGGTCATTATAAATATTACTTTTGGCTCCATATAAATGATGCCTCTTAATTATCAAAGGAAAAAATCATAGCTGGAAATTCCAAATCATGTGTGTTATAATTTAACTAACAGGGTTTTAGTAATCTGTAAGCATAAGAAATTACATGATCGCTCTACATCAAAACAAAACCATGTACCTTCAATGAAGAATATCTATAGATGATGAACTCACCATTTCGGGAAGGCATGGCCAAAACTGGAGCATTCACCATTCTATTTACTAGTTCTTGAAAAAAAACATCCCATAATTCTATCCTAATAAATTTAACCATTTTCATGATAAATTGGATAGAGTGCTAGATAACCGTGCAACATTTTTAATAAACCGTCAGTAATAACCTGTTAATCCAATAAAACTAAGAATTTATGTAATATTTATAGGTCTTGTCCAATTATAAACCACACTTGTTTTGGCAGGATCAATTGTTATTCCATTATTATTTACAATGTTCCCAAGAAAAAAATATGTTTTAACCAGAAAACACACTTTTTAAATTTTACATACAGTTTCATTAACATTAGGGTTTGTAAAAAAACCCTTATATTTTTTTCATGATCATATTTAATCTTAGAAAATACCATAATGTCATCAATAAACACAAGCGCAAACATATCCAAGAACTCAAGAAATATTCAATTCATAAGATCCATGAATACAATAGGTGCATTAGTTAACCCAAACATCATAAACAAAATTCATAATGCCCATATCTAGTACGTACGGATATTTTTTGGGATGTTATCTTTCTCAACCATGAGATGATATCATCTTAATCTCAAGTCAATATTGGAAAAGTACTGAGCTTCCTAGAACAGATCAAATATGTCATTGATGTGAGGTAAATGTTAAATTTTTTTAATAGTAGTGTAATTCAAAGATCTATAGTCAATGAAAAAGTCTCATGGACCAATTTTTTTAACGAAAAAACAGGAGCTCCCCATGGAGATGTAGTAGGATAAATGAAGCCTTTATCAAGAAAATATTGCAAATAATTTTTCAATTCAAGATGTTCTATTTGAGACATAAGATATGGGTGTTTTGAAACTATGTTAACATCTGAAACTAAGTCAATTGTGAATTTGACTTCTCGATCAGGTATGACACTATGTAACTCATCAGGAAAAACATAAAGGTATTTATATACCACTAGGTCATCATTAATTTGAACAATTCCCTTTTTTCAACAATATGATAAAGATAATATTCAATTCCATATTTCAAAATTTTCTCAACTTTCTGATATTTTATCAATTTTATGCGTTCATTATTTTATACAAACAAAAACAATTTTTGAAAAAGAACTTATTTATCTCTAAAATAAATCATAGCATGATAAACAGAATGCAAATCAATTCCTGGAATAACATTAAAATTGACTAGGGTAAAACAAAATGGTTTTCTGGTAATGTCTATCCACATACCACAATAGAGATATTCTTGTAATTTATCTTTTCTATAATATTTCTCCATGGTGTTTTAACAAAAAGCTATCGTCTCAATTGTTTATGTGATATTTCCAATCTATATAAAAACTTCTCCAAGATGATGTAATTTGTAAAGCTCATATGAGACAAAAAATTAGAAAAATTTGAGTAATCAAATAGAGTACCTAATACCACATTATAATATGGACTGATATCTACTAATATAGTTGAAAAAGATCTCACTACCCCTTTCTACTTATAGTCAGGATTATTTGAATCATTCAGATACTTCTTTTGGAAGGAATTTCCATAACGACCCATCTCACCACATTTAAAACACCTAATAGTTTTCTTATTAGGATTAGTATTAGGATAATTCTCATTAAAATCTCAGGACATATGTCCAAACATACCACATCATAAACACTTCCCAGTTTTAGTAATAGGTTCCCTCTGATTCATCTTTCCATAGATTTCACAAATAGGAAAGTGGATTTTCTAACTATTAGATTTATTTGGTTGGTTCTTTCCCATCCCTTACCATATGGATCTCTTCCTTTTCTTGTTTCCAAACTACACATGATCATCAGAAAACTCCATCTCTACTCTCTCAGTACATCAGAAAAGTTTCTCATATCTTTTGAAATCTTAGGAGGCCAACGCCTTTGGATCCCTTGGCCTCAATACTGAGTAAAACTGGTTGATTTTTCTATCAAGATCCATAATAATATTTGGACCATACCTCACCAGTCAGGTGATGTTCGCTTCATATAAATCCACTGAATCCTCCACCTTTTTCTTCAATTCACGTAATTGATTCTCCATTCGAATTCACACCACCTTAAGAAAATATTTTTCAAGGAAAAGGCTTTTAAATTCATCCCAATATAAGTCATCAATATCTTTTCTATCCCAAATACCAATTTCCATTTACCACCACTGATCATCTTCACCTTAAAAATGATAATTGGAATGACATAACTTTTGATTAGATGAACATTCCATAACATTGAATATCTTTTAAAGGGATTTAATCCATATTTCTACCACTACTAGGTGATAAGATCTATTAAAATCAGGAGGGTGTTGTCACATTAAATTTTCCACTATTTTCATGTTCAATTTTGGTCACTATAGTAATTATCTTCCATGGATTACACCACTATTTATTGCCTATGTTAGCTAAACCATTACTATCAAAAACAATTCGGTTCAAATTCCTACCATTTTGGGTTGCATATTCAGAAGCATTTCGTTCTGTATGTGCCTCTCCTCTTCATCTTCCATGTTTCTTCTCCATTCAACCATTCTGAAAAAACATATCTTAGTTATAGAAGCCTGGCCATCTTTAAATTCTATGTCATTTCAAATTGACCATTTAGTAAAAAAACATTTTTGGTAATATATTAGCATCATCCAAACCCCTAAATTAATCTCAACCATCATCTGATACAAAATATAATGACCCAAATTTATTAAATTACATAATCTTGAATTTAGTCAAGAAAACACTTCACAAAACATGGAGTATATTTTCACATTTAGAGCTTTATAGAATTTGGATATAATACATTCATCACATTACATATTAATACAAAGTTTATACCATAAAAAAGTATTCATTTATATCAAAATATAAAACATTCAAATAAAACATGGTTTTTTTGATAATTCTTCAAAAATTTAACTTAGCTTAATTATTTTACATACACATCCTTATAACCTAGAAAAATTATTTAAAAACATGGAATGAGGAAACAAATATTATTAAGGGATATAAAAATAAGGGAATAACACATTTGTCCATGAATACTTATGACGTGTGAAATCACTTTCAAAAGACATACTTGTTACACATAAAAACTTACTTTATGAAACCTGAGATTTCCACAGGATCCAAAAATATATAATAAAAAATTTATAACTATAAAGGTATCTTGTGGAATTACTTACATAATATTTTAACCCTCATGAAGACCTTATAATCTGTAACCCTCAAAACTACCTTACAATTTGTGTAACCATTATAGTTACAATGGAGTAACAATACGACCAACCTCCAACATACAGATACAAAATTCATTAGAAAGAGATATATAACCAACCCTTACTCATAAATAGTTTACAATAACCAGACCATAATCATACATCAGTAATAATTTTATAAAAACATTTCTTTTGAATTTTGTAATATAGAATTTTAAAGTGGATTGTAGAAGAAAATCCCCTTATTAATATCATATAATTGATGTGAAAATTAGTTGAGTGGATGGAATATATTTTTAAACTATATATAAATATAAATAAACATAATATAAACATAATTCCTAAATTAAAAAATTTTAATACATCACAAATAACGAAGTAGAAGGTTAACCCAATGAATGGAAATCATGTTAAAAATTTATATATCTCGGGTTTGTCTTACATCAACTTGTTTAAACATCATTTATAATGGTTAAAATAGTTATATTATTATTTTTCAGAAACATTTTCATATTTATAACATCTTTTATGATCATTTTACAACCTCAATTCACCCTTTAATTATTAGTATCTTATTCCATCCATAGTTTTTGGGAGTGTTCTTTACCCGATTTCCTTGATCGGTTCATGAAGGATATTCCTACCGATTGGATGAAAAACACCATAATTATAATGAAGTGGTATTTAAAAATTTACATAACCATAAAATTTTCAATTTATCATTTTTAATTCTTACATGAGGATGATTCATAAGTTAAAACATCATTGATATTTGTCTAGGTCATTTTGGCGATTCTTTGATCGTAAACAACTTATTTGTTTCATAATTGATAAAATATGTAAAAAAAGATTCCATGACCTTATATAAGTTATAATAAATAGATTATAACCTTTTTCAACTATAATAATGGTTTCATGACCAGAATTTAAGGAATTAATGCAAATTGAAATTACATCATCCATGATGTCGGTTATTCGTCACATCATGGAAAATGTTTTTCTTCCACAAATAAGTGGGAGAGGAGGGGAATAATGATGTTAAATATTCCATGAATATGAGAACATCTATAATATAAAATATTATTTCATATCTCATTCCTCTTGGATAATAGGATGTGTGGAAAGAATAATAAAATAATGGAACTCAAAATAAAAGAATAGATGAGAAATCCTTTTAAACAATCTGGCAGCTAAATGACTATGCAATAGGGTTTTAGAAAACATTAAAAAGAGAGGGGACATGTGTCACCCATTTAGAAATGAATCATAATAAACTATAGAAAAATAATAAAATGTAAATAAAAACATGGTTTGGAATCTTGAAATAAATACCACATAAAAGAGAACATGAATGAAAAAAATGTAAGAAGTTTACAATTCTATTATCTCATAGAGTATCTCCTAAAACATGAATGTTGGGATATTGGGGGATTTGGGTTACCTTAGGATGACTACTAGGGAGGTAAAGAGGCCATAGCTTTATCGAGGAAAAAATTCTATTGAATGTAATGAGGAAATGGGTTGGTAATTATGGAAAAAGTGAGGGAATATTGTATTAATTTCAAAGGACACCTCATTAGGGGTATTTACAAAACCATGGGCTTTCCCATGGTATTTTCCCATGTTATTAGCCATTTTAGACACCTCATAACATATTTTACTGTATATAAGTCGACCAAAATTATTACATAATTATTATATCATTAATTATGTCATTATAGACAATAAAACTCAAAACTGTATTATTATAATTCACCAAAAAGTGAAATGTTTCATAAAAAATCCAAAAACATTCTTACCAATTTTTGACGTGTAGAATTCAAAAATGAACTCAATTTTTTGAAAATAATATTTTATATACTATTAATTTAATTTTTAAATAAAATCATAATTATTTCAAAAATTAACAATTTCATTTCTATAACTACTTTTATATCACATTGAAAAAATTAACTAGGATGTCATTATCATAAAACCTTATGAAAATAAAATAATTATACAATTTTATATTTATTATATTCATATTACTATTCTAATTTCTATTCATATGGGTATGTTACTATTCACCAATTAAATAATTTGGTTTCATCAAACTCCAAATAACAAACATTTCACTATTATAGATGATTGTTTATCAAAATTCAAAACAAAGAAGTTCTAAAATTTTGTTTAGAGGCTAGATATAATTATATAATTAAAAGAAAGATACATGAATTTTTTTTTTGAGAACCTTGGGGAGTTACATATAATTTATTTATAAACACACTATTATTAAAACAATATAAATTTTTTGGTAAAGTATTTATTTTTTTGAAAATTTATTTTCACAAATGAACTGCTTTTTATGTCCTAATATGAATAATAATAAAATTTATTTTAGAAATATTTATAAACATTATTTGATAAAATAATGAATTTTTTTTTTGAATTTTGTTTTTCATAATTATCATTGGTTGAATTTTTTTTATTTTGTTGGAAAACATTATTTTTGGATAAATAGTGAAAATACTGCGTATTAATGAATAACTATATTTTCATATAATATATTTATATTGTTAAATTATATTTTAATATTATTATTGTATAATTAGTTCTCTTATACATAAATAATTTCACCTTAGTTCAATGATATCAATTTCACATTGTAATTCGATATAGAGACTAAAATCCTTTGAAAATTTCTCCATAAAAATATTTTTCTCATAACATCTCGAGGATTAATTTTAATTTAATTTCAGCCACTTCTATAAGTAAAATTTAGAAATATAAATGTACATATTTGTAATCTGTATGAATTTTTTTAATAACATGATCATCATTTTTTTGACAAAAAGTAGTGAATGTAATTAAAATTAATTACAGTGATTGAGGAAAAGAAAATCTTACTTAATGATTCAACTTAAAATATAAGGTGTATAAATGAAAAAAAACACATCTCAAACCCATTTTATTGATTATTTATAACCTAAATAGTGTAAGATCTATATTTATTTTTTATTGGGATATTATTCCCAGAAAGTGATCTAGAACATAAGTTAAGTAAGGTAGAGGCCAAAAAGGGAACCTTCAATGTCTTTAACACTAACAACTTTTTTGAGTGGGGAATAGGATTCATATATTTGGTTAGAAATATTAATTTAAAAGTTTGAGGATTTATTTTTATCATAATAATTTAAATTTAATTTTAATATATAATAAAATTACATTAAATTATCAATAAACAACAAAGCGTATATTTTTAGAATCATATCTAAATAAAATAAATGATATCTTCTTTAATGTTTTAAAATTATTACAAATATTGTACTCATGTGATTTTAATGTGTTAATAAATAAAACAAATTTTCTCTTAAAGGGCCAATTTATCTTGAACAATGAACCTATTGACCAATAAATAGTAAAAAAAATTTATCTTAGTTTAGGTTATAGAAACGTTTTTTCACATTACATGTTCTAGATTTAAATTAATTTCATGAACATGTGGGTTTTATTTTTTAAAATTATATACTATGTTTATAATATATTGGGTGTTTATTATCTAAAATCACTAATATTATTTTATTATTAAATTTTAAATTACATATTTTAGAAGACCTGTTTCAATATTAAAGACATATATGTAAAAAGTGGGGTAATATAAAATGATAGGAGAAAAATTATTAAAATACAATTATTTTTTAGTGGTGGAGGTTTCTATCGACCATAATTACCCATTAATCCAATATATTTCAATTTGGGAGGCACATGTGGTAAGGAATACCTCTCAACATTATTTACCATTTGGTATTTAAAATAACGTCACTTCTCATCCTTTATAAAATGTAATATAATATTCTCCTTCATTACACCAATCTACCCACTTTGGCTCATCTTTAAAATTCCCTAATAATCTCCCAACATACCTTCAATCAAAATATATTCCTAATGTTTTTCATTAATCCAACCAATTAATTCCATTGTTGTAAACCACATTGAATTACTCAAAGAAGATGTAACATCCTTCCACAAACTCTCTTGTTTTATATTAATTGTCCACTAGATTTATTTTATTTATTAATTGATTATGTAATAAAATAATAATAATAAAAATAGTTATATTTATTTATTCTATGGTTTTTACCTACACCTACATCTACTTCCATAAAACGTGTAACAAAATTATCATTCGTATATGCGGTGGACTACCGTCACGCGAAACGATGTTGATTGTTTTTTCCATTAAAGTCCCTCATGATGGTAATTAAAATGGAAAACCATTTTTTATATGATATTTATGATTTCATTTTTCTTAATTATTTATTATTTAAAACATAACTTCATGGGTTCAATATATTTAAAATATGATAACTTTGTTTGTGGATGTAAATACTACCGCCTTCTCAAATCGATCTTATTCCTTCACACGTCACATTGAATGTATTAAAAATGATTTTACTAAAATAATATGACATATTAAAATAATTTTTTTCAATAATTATAATATATATACATACATATATTTTTTTAATATCTTTTTTTCAAAATGATAATTAAATGAAAACATCATACAAGAGAACATACAACCTACCATCTCCATGAATGGTGTATTCTATTACATATTTTTTATTTTATAGATTATTATAAATATTTATACAATAAATATTATATTTATTAAAATATTTTTTTACATTCATGGAATAATTAAATAATTTTCAATGTGAGAGGATAAATAATTATAATTTAAAACATATATGAAAAACATATCAGATATAATAAAAATTTTACATTAACCTGAAATTATTCATAAAAGGGTAATATAATGTAATAAAAATTAATATATTGAATTATATATTGTAATATGGTTATTTTTTAGATATATAATATAATTAAACATATTATATAGGTTGTTTAAACATGTATAATGAAATTAAATAAAAAAGGTAATGGGTTTCTCATCTCACTTTTATTTATATGAGAGTTAAATTTCATTCACCACTAGTTTATTTTGTGTTGTGTATATATTTACCGTAAATATATTCTATTATTCATACACATAATTAATAGGTATTTACATATCCATTTGATGATCTTTATTTAATGGGGTTTATGGTTTAGAAGATACAAAATCGGTAATGTAATTTTTGTCTCAATTTTCATTTACTAAGATACATGCCATGTTATACACCTATATTTCTATATGGGGTGTATATACTGCCCATTGACATATTAAAACATGAATATATTTATTTAATAGTATTTTAAGCTTTATGTAATGTTATTCCCTCATGTGGATTATGAGTTAATGTTACCAAATGGGTAATAATATATTTCTATAATCTCATCATTTATCAGGACTATTTAAGATTATTCTACCATTGATGAAATAGTATGATCTATATCTCAAGAAAACTAATGAATTTTATTATACAATAGTTTTTGAGGATATATTACGTTATTGAAACCATTTTCCCACACCTTGATACTTAATATAATTAACAATGTGTTTTTATGAAAACATGACGTTATCTCTCTCTTCGTTCGGAAACCTACAATATTTTAAAATAATGTTTAGTAACAATTTTCTCAAAAAAATATTTTTAAGTAGTGTTTTAATGATACAAATATTCTTTTAAATGTTTTAATGGAAATGTTTTTCATAATTTTTCCATTAATCGTTTATATGTCATTATGGTTATTTTAAAAGGAAAATGTTATGAAAATGATTTATGTTATAAAAAGTGTTATCAAATAAGAACTTAAATTTTTATAAAGAGTTGTTTTAAATAGTTTATAATTATTAATTCACATGTTTTAAATTTTTTTTAAATAAAATTATTTTGAAGATTTTATGAGATTTAAGAAGTGGGTTTTAAAGAAAATTTATGTTCAACGTGATCTTTCAAAATCCTTCTCTATCTAACATAACATCCTTTGATTTAGTTTATATTTATCTAGGGATATAATATAGGGATTAAAATACTATTCATTAAATAAATTGTTATTTTATGGTATAATGTTTATAGACCCAATTTCTTTTACACAATTAACACAAGTTTCATAGAGATTTTTATGAAACATGAACTCTTTCAATGGCTAATCATGTATCCCAGAGAACTACATAGAACCCATTAATATTCTAATGGTTATTCAATTTTTGAAATAATATTTGATTTAATGTGTTCTTATGATGATAGGAAATATCTTTGTTCTTTAATAATTTTGTGGTTGTTGGACACGACTTATACAATGGGTGGCCCAGATAGCGTCACGTAATCTTGTTACAGCTTATACGATGGGGTGGCTCAAATAGAATTGGGTGATCCTGTTATAACATACATGATTTGTTGAAAAAATGTGTCCATAAAATGGATTGGTTAATGATTTATATCTCATAATATAATGATAGGAAATAATTTTAAATTCTCGATCTACTATGGTAATAAGCGGAAACTCGATCCACTATAAGAAGAAGGATAAACCTGATCCACTATAGGAATAAGGGTAAACATTATCCACTATAGAATAATGTGAAACCATATCCACTATGGGAATAAAGGGAAACATGATACACTATGGAAGAAGTGAAAACCTCATAAAATATGGGAAGAAGTGGAAACTTGATCCACTCTTTGAAGAAGGGGACAACTGATCAACTATGGAAAGGTGAAACCTGATCTTTTATGGGATTATGGTGAAACCTAATCCCTTAAATGTATTGGATTGTGACTAGGGATGGTGGTGTGTCCCACCATCATGGTTTAGTCCCCATGAAGATTCCAAATATTTTTGGTCAATGATACTTGGATTAGAGAATGTTATTACTTTATTATGCTTCTACAACAAATTCCACATCTTACTACAACATTATGCTCTCGTGGATTATGATCTTGATTTACTTTTTATTCATGTCTAATAAACTACCAATATTAATTCCATGAGTCTTGATTATGGTATTTGATATATGGGGTGTGACCTTTTTAGTATATGATCATGTTCTTAATCCCTTTATATCATGTTATACATATATAATGTCTTCATTTACTGAGAATCTATTCTATCCCCTTATGTTTCCTCTACTAAGTTTTGGAAAAAGGTCTAATGTAGGTTAATAATCGGTAAGATCATTATAGGATATATTTATGATATTTTACCAAGGTAGATGATTATGTTTCATAGTTTCCAAAGACACTAAACAATTATTGTCCTTGAGCATGTATTTTTTTAATATGATGAGTATTTATCAATAATGATGTAATATCAATATAGGTTATGTCTTGGTCTCTATAGTTAGTATCAAAGGAAAAGATTATTCAATATTAGGAAACAAGGAATACAAATACATAGTGATTTGACTATGGATATTTATAAGGATATGTTTAGGTATATCTCTAATGATAATCCTAATGTGGCATAGATATAAAATTTGGTGCATGAATTTTTGAATATGATAAGTAATTTACTATTATTTTGTATTATTCTACTATGATAAGTGTATATCACTATTTAGTTTATAGATTTAGTATTTATTGGGAAATAGATGAAACTAGGTTAACATTGAATTTTTCAGATGTAGAATGTTTGGTCATTAGAAAAATAGATTTCCTATGTGGAAATATAATGAATATAATTAGGAAGGTGGTGCAAGTATTGCTTATAATGATGAGGATAAATATACTTCAAACTACTTGTAAAAAATTTAGGATGATATAATTGTATCTTATACATTAAACATAAGAAGAATGATTAGATTGAGGTTTAGAATCCCTAAGACATGATCCATATTTCATATTAATGGAAAGGGATGATAAATAATGAGATGATGAATCATGAGTAATATTTTAAGAATAAATGGATTATTGAATCTTATATGTTTTGGAATTAAATGATTATGTTATATGAATCATGATGTATACATGGAATATTTGTAGAAGTTTTTCATTAAGTAGTTTCAAAAATGTTTTAAGTAATACATATTACCTATGAAATTGATTTAATATAATGGTTACATTATGGTATAGTAATGGTAACATGTTCATGTGGATGAAAAAAATGATATTTTATATGGATAAATATATGATGATATGGGTAATGTAAATTGAATAGTATTTATGACATTTGAATAGATAAATTATTTTTTAAAAAATTTGTTTATTGTATCATGGATGATGTTTACATCATTTTTCTATTTATGGAATATTTATAATAATATGTAGAATAAGAAAGATTTCATTTTTTCAGTACAAATTTATGCTAATTTATGTCATAATCATGTTTTATGTAAAATATTGATAAATTTATTCACACGTTTATTGTGTGAAATCCAAGAGCTACATTATGATATATGGGGTATCAATGTGAAACTTATTTTGAGAAATTTAGTGACCTTATTTATAATTTTTTGGATTTTCATCTTTTTAAGGGTATAATGGTTGAACATTTATGGAATGGGGACTTTTATACTGGGGATGAGGTTTTAAATATTAATATATTATCTCTGTATATGAGGATTTATGATAATTAGATAAATTATTCTTACCATTTTGTTGATATAATAACTTAATATTGATGAAATGGCATGTCATCCTAGTTGTGGATCTCATGTGCTTCAAGAATGAAAATTTCTCCTTTATTTCATGCAGTAAGAGTTTATGTGGATATTGAAAATGGAAAAACTAAGTAGATAATTTTTGTGGAATTAAGTAAGTATATCCTCTTATGTAAATTCCTTAAATTTTGGAAAAAGTTCATGAAATAAAAATTATTTCAGATATAATTATTATTTTAAGATATCAGTGACAATTATCAAGAAACATCAATTTATTGATTATTGATTTTTTTGTTTCTCCAAACTGTGTTCCCTATCAACTTCCATCAGAAATTGATAATTATATTTCTCTTGAATTTTCTTGTTTTCACTTTCCATTGATGTCATCTTACATGATATCCATGATATGAGTTACTTTGGCCGATCGTCACCATTCCAAATTGTTTTGAAGAATGTTTTACTTTTCATTTTTTACGATGTGGGTTTCTATGAAAGAATGTTCCATGTATTAAACCTTTAATAACCCAGACGAATTTCAAGGGTGAAATTTATTTTAAGGAGCTAGAGTGTAATACCCTAAGTTTTCATGGATAAATTTTTTTTTGAATTAATTAATTTTATTTAAATTATTTTTTTCACTCCACACCATGATTTAATTTCATTATATGCGATAGCTAGTTGAAAATTCACTTCAAGAAACATATACTTGTCTTGCGTTACACGTAACATAATGTTTCTAGGAAACAACATTTTATTATTATATTTATTTAAATGATATAGTTATGACATAGCCATTAAACATAGAAATAACAATATTAATGAATATTGTTTATGAATTAGTTATAATGATTTTTAAAAAAATATGTATAATGAAACATATAATTTTTGGTAATGTAATTATTTGTTTAAAAATGAAATTTTCTCAAATGAAATTCTTTTTATTTCCTTTGGTGAACAATAAATAAAATACTTTAGTCAAATTTTATAAATATAATTTGATAAAAAAACTAAATTTTCGAATTCATAATTTAAAAAGTATGTTAGTGTTAATTTTTCGTAATATTAAAAAAATAATTTTTGATAAAATTTGAAAAATACAAACTTTTAATGAAAAAAATTGTTTTTATTTAATTTACTTATATAGTTAAATAATACTTTAATTTAGTTTTAATGTATAATGTGTTCAATTATATGTAAAAATTTATATTTTGTTCAATGAATTTAATTTTAAATTGAAATTTGATGTAGGGACATTTCAAACATTTGAACTTTTCTCCAAAAAAATTCATTATCTTCCAGCATCTGCGGGGTTAATTTTATGTTAAATTAACAGACTTTGGTGAATTGAAATTTTAAAAATAGATATAATTATTTTTAATCAATATGATATTTTTTTAATAAGATCAAATTAATTTTTTTGAACAAAAATATTTCTGAAATTAATTAAAATTAATTATAGTGTTTAAGGTAAACACAAGCATACATGAGTAAACTGAGAATATAAGTAGTGTAAATTACCCAAAATTTTTCCTAAATCCATTGGTTTTAAATAATTATACACTAAAAACTTTATTTTCTATTTAAATTAGCTATTGTGATATTCTTCCATGAAAGTGATCTATCTATTATTTTCATTTTGGAAAATGAAAAAATGAGAACCTTCCATTCCTTTATCACTTACAAAGATTCGGGGTAAGCTATAAGATGCATAGTTTTGGTTAAAAATATTTATTTGTATGATAAAGGATTTATAATGATCATAATAATTTATATTTATATTTTTGGAAAGATATAATTACATTAGATTCTTACGAAACACCAGCGTGTGGATTATTTAGATAATCAATAAATAAAATAAATAATACGTTATTAAATAATTGAAAATTTATAAAAATATTATCCTATTTCATGAGATTTTATGCGTTAATAAATATTAATTATGTTTCATTATCGGACCAATTTATCTCATATAATGAATATATGGTGGCATAATTAGTAAAAACATTGTTACTGCGGTTTGAGTTAAAAATGTTTTTTGAACATTACATGGTCCTGTTTTGAAAATAATTTAAATTAAAAGTATTATTTTTTCTAAATTATATGTAACATTTATATTCAGTGGGTATAAATTATCTAATTAATATAAAATTAATTTATTATTATTTGTTAAATTACATAGGATGGAAAACTGGTTACTTTAATAAAAAACCTAAATGATAAAAGTGGGGAAACATAGAAGTAAAAGAAAACAATTATAGAAATATGTTATTTTTAGTTGGTGGATTTTTCTCAGGAATATAATTTACCTTTAATGTATTATTTTTTTAGGTGCATGAGGTAGGTTAGACCTCCCATTAGTGTTATGATTTGGGTATTTACAAAAAATGTCACTTATCCACCTATATATAAATAAATTCAATCATATCATTCCTTACACCTCTCAAGACACTTTTTATCATCCAAAAAATATACAAATAGTATCCCAAAAACCCTAAAATAATAATATAACACTCACTTTGGGTATAAATCCATCCAAGGAATCCCTTTGGTGCAAGAAAAAAGGAGTTACTCATAGAAGAGGTAATATATTTCCACAAGCTCTTTTATTTTATTCTCATTCTATACCACCTATAATTTTATTATTACATTATTATATAATACGTTATGTATAATATATATAATAATATTTTCATAATATATGGTTTTGGCATACACATATACACACATACATCAGATGGGTAATGAACATACCATTCATGTGTATGGAAGACTAATGCCTCATGAAACGATGTTGTTCATTTTGCATTACCACCTATCATGGTGAGAATTAGGATAGAAGTAATTGTTTATATGATGTATATAATATGTATTACATATTTATTGATTTTGAATTATTACATAAAACATACCTTCATGATTTCCATTTTTAAAATATTATAACCTTATTTGTGGATGTATTGATTATTATCTCCGCAAAGCAATGTGATTCTTTCACATGACACATGAAATGTGTTAAAGATTTATTTAATAAATTTATATGATATATATAGAATTATGAAGATAATTTAGTTAATATATATATATATATATATATTAATTTCATTATCTAAATATGATAATAAAAAGGAAACAACCTTCATGCATACGTATTGTCTAGCATATCGATGAACGATGTATTGTATTTCATATATCCATATTTTGTTGATTATTATAAATATTTATATAGTAAATATTTATAATATTTAAATAATGTTTTAAAATATTTTAATATGAAATTGGATCAACATTAACAATTCAATAAATATATGAAAAAACAAAGCAGATTTTACCAGAAATGTAACATTATCATAAAATTGTTATTAAAAGAATAATATAAATTACTAATAAAACAATATACAGTATAATATATGAGAACATGGTTATTTAGTAGATTTACAATAAAATTATACATATTATATATAATTTCTAAACATCAATGAAGAAATTTTATACTTAAGTTAAGGGTTTTCTCATCTCACTTTTATTTTTCAAAGACATATACTTTATTCACTACTAATGCATATTGTGTGGTGTATATACTAAACATGAAAATATTATATGATTCATGTAATTAAATTTATGGTTATTCACATATCCATTTGATTATATTCCATTCATGGTGTTTAAATTTCAAATGTTACCAAATCGGTAAAGTAATTTTTTTTTCATAATTTACCTTCTTTGAGATACATGTCATGTAACAAACATTTATTTTTCAATGGTGGGTATATAATAACCTTTTTTATATAATATAATTAATATATTTATTTTTTAGATATTTTAAGGCCCATTTAATTTTATTTTCTGAGTTTTATTATAGTTCAATGCCACAGAAGTTTGAATATTTTAATTCTACCACCTCATCATTTATTGTGATATACTTACGATTATCCTACCATTGATGAAATATTATATTCCATTTCTCAAGAACACTCATAAAACTTATTATCATTGGGTTATTAATGATATCATCATGTATTGTAAATATGTTTAAACTCTTTGATACATAAGGTAATTAAGAATGTTTTTTAAAAAAAATATCTCTCTATCACATTATTCGGTAGGAAATCAATGTTCCTTCAAAAAAAAATTTATATTTTTTACAAACATGTTTTATGTTTGAAAAGTGTATTAATTTTTTTAAATATTAATTTATATATTTCCAATAAGAATGGTTTTCAAAATTATTCAATGCATTCTTTGTATGTTTTCAAGGTTATCTTTGAAGGAAAAATGATTTAAAAATGATTTGTGTTTTAAAAATCATTTTTTCTGAGGGGAAGTGATATTTTCTTCTAGAAATGTTTTAAATAAATTTTAGTGATTCACTTTTATGTTTTCAAAGTACTTTTATTAGAAAATTATTTTGAAACTATTATATGTTTTAAAATTTATTTTCAATGAAATGTTATGTTCTATTTCATCTGTTAAAATCTTCATTTATATAAGATAAAATCATTTGAAATAGATTATAAATTTCTAGGTATATGATCCATGGATAAAAGTTATATTATTTATATGAATGGTTTATATTCTGGTGGCTTAATTTTATGAACTCATTTCTTTTCCAAAGGCAATGTTTACCAATATATTATTATAAAACGTGTTTCTTTTCAATGGGATAATTACATTTCCTAGATATTGAAATAAAACTCAATTATTTTTCATGGATTAACAATGTTATGAATGAATAATTTTTTTTTTGATTTTTGGATGATATAAATTCTATTTGTGTTTTATTCATGTTAAAGTTCCTGGAAATGTATGATAATATGGGGTGTCCCAGATAGTGTTGAGTTAGAACATTACATATTATATAATGAGGTATCCCAGAAGGTATCGAGTGATCCTGATATAGGTTACATGATGGATGGGGAATATATCTCTGTCAAATTAATTTTTAAAAGAGTTATAAATCATTAGATAATGATATAAAATAAGTTTACAGACTCAATCCACAATGGTAAGAATATGAAACCTAATCCAGTATGGGAATAATGGGAATACTAATCCTCTATGGGAAGAAAGGGAAACACGTTCCACTACATAATAAGGGGAAAACTGATACACATTGGGAAGAAGAGAACCCTAATCCACTATGGGGGGAAAGGAAAACTCAATCCACTATTGGGAGAAGGGGAAACCAAGAAAACTATGGTATTAAGGGAAAACCTGATCCACATTCGAAGAAGGGGAAACATGATCCACTATGGGATAATGGGGAAACTTGATCCCTTATAATTAAATGATTGTGACTGGGGATGATGGTGTGTCCCTACCCATACATGTAGTGCCCATGATATTTCCAGATATGTTTTCGCAATCAGAATGAGCTTAGTGAATGTTTTTACATGACTATTATTCCTCCATAATATTCATTTCATACTATTATGTTATGATATCAGGGTTTATGTTATTGATTTACTTATGATTATTATCTTATGAACTATAAACATTTATTCCCTGACTCTTGATTATGATATTTGATATGAAGGTTATCGACTTCTAATGACCTGATGATGTTCTAATACAAATGTACTCATGTTTTGATTACACATCCCACTTGTTTACCCTTAATGAGAATTTGAGATCAACCATTTTTTATATTTCCTTTACACATGTTATAAAAATGTTTTTTAACTATTAGTAAAGAATGGGAAGATATTTTATAGAGAATTTTAATATCTTTCCCCAAGATAGATGATTATGTTTCAATGGTTCCAAATAAATTTAATTATTACAGTTCTAAAGAATATATTTTTATAATGTGTTTATTTTTCATAAATAATTATGTAATATCTATGTATGTTAATCCAGTGACGCATTACATTCTGAACTTGTCTATACCCTATATCATATGGGGAGGTTCATTTAAGGTGATGTGGTGCTTTGAATTGAGTTCCATTCTAGATATTTAATCCAAGAGGTTACATCCACAAAATATATCACTAGATAATTTCAAGAATATAGAACATGAAATTTGGGTGTTATATATAACCCATTCTCCAAGGAGTAAAATATATGTGACATTCAAATAATATTTTATTAAAACAAATAATTGATATATGTGGAATCTAAAGAAGAATAGAAGACTGGTGTTATAATAAGTAGAAAAAAATATACATTACACATGAAATATGATTCACACAATAAATACAAATTAATAGTCATGAAACATCTAAGAGATGGTCATGGAATATATAATTTTTATAAAAGAAAATAATAATATAGGAAGAAATGAATTTTTAGTGTGTTTGATTGATGATATGTTCGAGAAGATGTTGATCTTTCGAAAACATACTATAAGATAATTATAATATAGAATTTTTATAAAATTAATACCCATTATACGTGTATATATCCTATAATACTAGATATTAACTATCTTAAAATACATGGAAGGTGTCTCACTCAAATTTAGGATTATTTTTTTCTTATCCTACTACCATATATCAATAATATAAAACAAACATTCCTCTTAACTTCATGAAATGAAAAAAATTAAAATAAAAACACTCCATACTAAATAACATTTAATAATATACAACTATTATAAAAAAACAAATTGAACTGAATTGAAAATGACACATAACGATAATATTTTAATATTTTCATAGGATCCATGTATAGATCATACACCGAGATTGGGGTTTCTGTATGAAAATTCATTTATTGGGCGTTTCATGTTTTTTTATTCTTCTACCACTGGATTTGGATGTATGTCTTTATTATTCATATATATATATATATATTGTTATTTACTATATATATTTAAAATATATAAATATATATTTATAATTAAATTTTTTATATATATTTATTATCTGATATTTATTAATAAAATAAATATTACATAATAATATAAATAAAACTATTTTATTTATTATGTTTTTTTAAATCCTAATATACTACAAATAGTATATATTGTTTATTAATAATATAAAATAATATATATATATATATTATTACATATATATTGAATATTACTTATTATATTTATTTAATATAATATTATTTAAATAAATTTATAATTTTATACATATAAATTAAAATATGAATTTCAAATCGAAATTATAGTGTAAATATTCACTGGGAATATCAAGTATAAATTTCCACTAGAAATTTCATATTCAAATTTTGAATTGAATTTAGCACTTTAGATATTCACAATAATTAAAAATGAAAATATATTAATACATTAATAAAAAACTGAATTTTTGTTTAAAACATTCATTATAAATTTTCATTAAAAATTTATAGTATAAATTATATTGATTCATAAATGTATATTAACGCTTTATAACTCATGTATATTTAAAATAATCTCTTCCTAAGATCCTCATTCTACAAATTTCTAGTGAAAACATCAAACAGAACAATCTAGTTCAAATTCAAACCATAAATAACAATGAAGATGTATTATTTCACAAATAATAAATGTAAATTTTCACTGTAAATTATCATTGAGAATTTACAAAAGAAACCCTTAGATGAAATTTACGCTAGAAAAATATACTAAAAGGTATAATTCAATTTTTTTTTGAAATATTCAATGTATATTTTTCACTAAATATTTTCATTTACTATTCATTATAATTTGTGGTTTTACATTTACATTGTAAATCTCCACTGATATAAATCAATAATGAAAATATTGTGTGCAAATTTATATTACAAAATTTTTTAGAATAAAAATATTTTTACATACATATATGAATATTTACAAATATTAATATAAAATATATTTTTCATGTGAAAATTTACACAGGAATGTTAAACAATTTAATATAAAATTTCGACCGTACGTTCACAAAAAAAATTTATAAATATCAATGGATCCAATATATGTGGAAGGAATAATATTCCATGTATGATCAGTTTTATGTGTAATTTGTTATATATTGCATGTTGAATATATCATGGATAGATTTCGAATACATCATTGTTCACTCTCGATGTCTTGGATCATAGGATGACCCTATAGTAATCATCAAATATATTTTGAAATATCCAGTGCTAGTATACAAAAATAAAAACAGAAAATTTTCTATGAAAAAATACAGTGTATTTTTTAAAGGAAAATATCATCTTAAATTTTTAGTATGAATTTATAATAATATTATAAATTCTGTTATATTAATACTCAAATAAACAATAAAAAATTTAATTTTCTATTTCTATTTTTTATTTCTATTGGGATTATCCTTTGAAGTATTTTAGTGTTTAACTCCAATAGATCAAATAAATCCAATTATAAACCTATATAATATTTTTTTACTAGTGGTTTATATTAAAAATTTTCAATATATTCATGAATAATTTAATAATATATAAATAAACAATGTGAATTTTTACCATTCATGTTCACAGAAAATTTTAAATGAAACATTTCACTAAATATTTCCACTAGAATATTCTAGATCATATTTCCACATAAATCATTAATTCGAATTTTCAATACATATTTTACATGCATCATATATTTCGTAATGAAAATAAAAAGTATATTTTTAGGAAAATTTATATAAAAATTTACAATAAATAATATAATTTATTGAAAATTTGATTATAAAAAATCAATTTTTCATTAAATATATATTTATATATAAATATATGATGTAATTGTCCAATAATAACATTCAATGTTAATTTCTAATGTCAATATCCAGTGAGTATTTTTATCAAAAAAATTCTATGAAAAATTTCACCACTTATTATTCTAATACAATAATTACTAATACACTAAAAAAATGGAATTTTTCATTGGGAACATGTATTGAATTCTTTTACTATAATATATTTGTTGGAAAATATCATTTGGAAATTTTATTTCAAATTGAAACTTAAATTTCCAATTTAAATTTGTATTTAATTTTTATTATGATTATAGTATTAAATTTATATCAAAAATCATAAAATATTCTATTTTTTAATTTTTAGTTCAAATATATTAACATGTAAATAATTTATTGTTAGCTTGAATTGAGAATTTACTTAATAAATTTCAAGGACAAACATCCATTAAAATTTTTTAGTGCAGACATCTATTGAAAATTTTATACTAGAAAATTACCTATGATTTATAATATAGACATATTAATAGACCACTAAAAAAATTAAATTACAATAAATTATTTTAATTTATGATTTAATATTGAATCAGTTAAGGTAATTTTCCATTAAAAAGTTTCAGTGAAAAGTTCCATTCACTGAATTACTATTTACCTTAATTAATAACCTTAAAAAATATCATTATTATTAATAATTAATAAAAATCTTTATTAAAATATTATTTAATAAAAAATGTTATTAAATATTAAATTCCTAATGAAAATTAAATGATTTTATTTAAATTAGATATTATATAAATTTAATTTTAAACCCTGAGAATATCTAAATACAAACGACTGAATTATATTTCTTGTCATTATTATTATTATTTTATACTATAATATTTTATTAAATGATTTATATTTATATTTGTTATTAATATTTTATAACAATATTTATAATTAAACCAATACCAAGACTCTAAATCTACACCCTGTTTAGATATCGAATGACTTCCCATGGAGATTCTGATTTTTTGCAGATCGTCGATAAACCTATAACATACCCTTACCTTTTTTCCACATAAACAATCACAATCTCCATTTTAAGGTCATTAAACCTACATAATTTTTCAATCACTTCACAATCTCAGCATCAAATGACTAATTAGGATTTCAAGAACCCAGACATTGTTGATATAAATACCTCAATATAAATATACTAGTAGAATGTAATTAAAAAAAATTTATTACAGACATTAAGAATTTAACACATTCAACACTATTCTAAAAAATATTATCAATCATAATATAATACAATTTATAGAAGAATATAATTTTTATAAATCTTAATTTTTATTTTACCATCTATAGTAGTCATAGATACATGGATTTGTAACACACATTAAAATTACTATATTTTAAGTCAATGATAATTTTAAAATTATTTAATAAAACTATCAAACCATTGAATTTTTTTAATAAGTGATGATAGAAATATTTCCAAAGGTCTATTTCAATTTATTAAAAAATAAAAAAAATGTAAAATCAAAAAAGTGCATGAGATGGGTCATATAGATTATTTTGGCCTCATCCTAATGGAAGAAAGAGATGAAATCCGTAATCATAATACAAAAAATCATTTCCATAATCATGCTCATTATTTGTCTCTTATTAAGAATGAGAACTACCTTGGGGAATGATCCTACAGTACTCAATATTATTACTCTTTAAGTCCAAGGTAACCCTATCTTTTAAAAATTTAATTGTTAATTATATAGATGCATTTCTTGGGAGATTTGAGTAAACCTTATGTGGAATTATTTTATGGAACTCATGTGAACCAATCTCATAAAACATCATTTTTCATGCCTTTATCCAATGCCTCCATAAAATAATTGGTATTTTCACGTTCCATTGATATTGAAATCAAAGTATTCTTTCCCCCTTATATTCATTATTTCATGAGAATTAGTGACTTGATAGTACACAAGAGAATCATGACCGTTTTTACCATAATGAGATACCTCCAATGAATTGTTAGAGAAATCTACATCAATAGGTTGGACGGTGACGATCTTCCCCTACAATAGAGGCACAAAATTTCCCAATATATCATAATTATGCCACACTAAAACATTTCTAATAGTATTTAGAGTTACATCTGATAAATCCTTATTATTATTCGCCTTCACACCCAAAAAACATATACTAGTTAAAAAAAGATGTGTTCTCTATGAGAATATGTAATTTTAGAAACATGTTGAAGCCATTATAGAAATGATCAAAGACACAAAATTATAAGAAAAAAGATTTTGAATTAGAAAAATCAGAAGTAATTTTTTTTTAAATTAACATATGAAAGTGTGATAAATGATAAGCCATAAAACCATAGCCAAGTAATCATCATGATTTTGAGAATCAACCTGTAGAGCCAAACTCGAACAAGATACCTTCCCTATCTTGTCGATACCAAATTACATGCCTCATTGGATTGAGATATTTGTACCACCAGCAAGTCAAATGGTAGTTAAACTATACCATCTCAAGAATGGACTATCTTCTGGAAAAAATTTCTAGTTGATGATTGAAAATGAAAAATGTTAGTTGGAGTCAATAAAAAATGAATAATATCTTTTCTAAATTTAACTAGACTAAGATCAAAAATAGAAATTATAACTTAAACATTCAAAATAAATTGAATTCTAGAGATATATACATGGCTGATATAATACAAATTTATCACGATACTAAAAAACCATTGTGAAAATATATCATAATCATATATAATAAGATATTTATAAAAAAAATTATAAAGAAGGTGACGAAATGTAATTTTCTTAATGTTAGATGTGGATTTAATTCATGTTGGAAACATATTCTGGGGATACCTGATCATGGTTTTCTCATCCCACATTACAGTGTGAAAAATGTTAATAAATGTTATTTAAAATCATAACTCATGCTAAATGAAATTGAAAAATAGGTATTAAATATAGATTAATAGTGTATTTAACTCTATGAATGATGCTTGTATAATAAATTAAAATGATGTATTATTTTTTAGGGTATCAAACATAATTTATTTGGTGGATCTCGGACATAGGAAACCACATCCTTGTCAGGCATGGTTTGAACCCCCACAATCATTGATTTCCCCCATTTCAATGGTGGTTGAAAATATTTTCATCAATACGAAAAAGTGTGATGTTGAACATAGACATGGTGCACATGCAGACCACTACAATGATTTGGTTTTTGTCCAAGAGATGCGGTGATTTGAATGTGTGAGGTTGGGGGTGAATTGTTATATAAGACAAGAATGGGAATTTTTCTCACACTGAAGGAGAATTTATAATGGATAATATAAAGTCCAATAAAATTAGAGTTAACAAAGAATACAAAAATGGAAAATAAATCCATAATAGTCTTAACTACTACTTAGAAAATACATAAATTAGAATAATGGAAATATAAATAAGAATATCGAAATCATACATCAATGCATGGAGTTTCAGACGAAAATTATAAAACCCCCTAATGGTATTTATTATAATCACATTCTAATTTAGATGAATAATTCAATTTTATCCATTGTTGTATGGAGAAATATAATAATGATTTAAGGTATACCACTTCCATGACTCAATTTTCATCAAATGAAAAATCCATTAGACAGTATCAATCTTCATATCACTGGAATCCCTCGATGTCATGGTTCTGAAAAATTAGTCACAAGAATCCAGATATTCATTGACAGTTACCTTGTTATAAGTTATTTGTATACCTATCCCTATTATCCCTCGATCAAACTTATTAGAAAAAACAATATTCTCACCCCATAATATCCTAGATATTGAAGGATTAGACACTGAACAATTAAACAAATGAATAAATTGTTCACAATTAAAACCTCACACAAATATTCTTTGTGAAAATTCCTTTAATGATAATACAAACATAAGTTTTAAATGGAAATTGGATGATAAAAAACCACTTAAATTAAAAACATATAATCATTATTTTGTAATTTTTTTTAAATCATTACTACTGGCCCTCAAAACATTGGTTTGAATTTATTGACATCAACTATAAATAAAATACAATATTTAGATTCTGAGATATTTTGGTTTTTCTAAAATTGAAATGAATGAAACTCATCCTCATCCAATGGGTGTAGCTTCTTATTAGATAATCTACTATTTTCAACAAAAATATAATGCTTGTATGATCCAATAGATGTAAAAAACATTTTTGTTTATTCGAAAATTATAGTAATCTATTAAATTCACACTCAATATATCCTGAACATTTATTATAAATTGTGATTAAAACATTAATGAAGGGGATTATGATTTATTTAAACCCTGAATAATAAGATTTATCAACCCCAACATCTCTACCATTTTAGTAATCACATGACAGAAATAAATACCCATGTAAATATGTGTCTAAAAATTAAAATAAAATTAAAATTTTTGTACTATGATCAATAATATTAACATCCCCTTGAACAAAATGACTGATAAAATTATGATTTATTCTTTACCAAATTCTACAAGTTAAGATAAAAATAAATTTTTTAATCATATTCCAAAAATAAATTTTAAAAATAATTTATCTTTTAATTTTTTTCTTCATTAATTTTAATAAAGAGAAAAAGAAATGTTTCTCCACATTATACAATTTCTCCCGCTTTTAAATTTCTACCCATTTTTGAAATGTATAACTTATGGAAAAAATAAAAAAAATTATTTTTCAAAATTACCCCCCTCTGTGATAGTCAAACAATAAACAGATAATGATATGTTATAGAGGGGAAAACCCGTGGATGATATGAATAAAATTATTAAACCTTCCCAATATTATCATCCAAAACCTATAATTGATATTCATATGATTAATATGCTTCAATAGTTTTTGCAATATTAATTTTCATATCTTTTAAATATTTAAATATGGCTCTTCTAAAATGATAGAATGAATAAAAAATCATTCCCTTTCTCATGTGTGAAACAAATTATTACAAAGAATGAAAAATAAAAAATCACCCCAAAGATTATGAAGATTAAAAATCACTATAAAAAATATAAACTCAAAATCATCACATCATAAATATTATTTATAATAAATGATGAATCTTTACAAGTATTAGTGTATAATAAATAAACCATAAGAATATTATACCTTATAGAGTTAATTTTCCATTAAACTGAACGTGAAAGGGAAATTTCATTAGGTGTGGTTTTGATAAATGTTTAGAGAAAATTGTGTAAATCCCATTCGACTAACTATGGGAAGATATAATACACCCACCTAGAATAGTTAATATAGTTGTATAAAAAAATTTCATTCCCCATTCTCAATTATTTTTTAAATGCTAGGGGATATTTGAAACGAGAAGTGGAAATTATGATCAATATGAAATGATCATTCCTAACTCCTATTTAATGTATTCAATTCTATCATAATTACATGGAAGATGAAAAAATTTAGCAAGATGATTTTTTAATTAACTCAAAAATATTATCTTCTATTTGTGTGTTCTTGAATGAAGTGATGTATTTTGTATTTGGGAATTTCATGTGAGTGATGTTTTGGGTTTCTATAAAAAGATACAATGAATATGTGATCACAAAAAAATTATACATTTATTAAAACATAGAAAAAAATTAGCGAGCTTGTTTTTTATACATAGTAACCACAAATAATAATTTCCAGCCACTAGATATTTAATTTATGTGATAGAATGCACAAATGAGTGATTTTTCTTCTAGATTTATTGGAGTTGGTTCCATAGAACAAAATTTTAAAGAATATATTGAATTTTTTTATTCAATAATTTTTTTGTCTCATATTAAATATTCTTATACATGATATTTTTATGCGGTAATGTAATTAGAAGATATTTTATATTGAAAAGTTCTTGTATTTTCTTGCAATGATGTTAACAGACAGGTGACATGAAGTTATTATCAAACATTGTTATATAGATGGATCATATTTTCTTATGGGAAATAGAAAATTTTGGATATCAAGGGTAATGGGTTCAAAGAAAATTAAGACACTTTATCATGGTGTTTTCTTTTGGAAATCACAAAGATATGAGGTTATCAAAATAGGGCTGTTAATTAGAAATCCACTTTTTCATGTGTCATTGGATGCGCCTGTCTACAAATGAGTGTATTGATCCTTATAAATTAAAATTATCATGAATAGATATGATTATTCACATAATTTTATTTATTTTTCAAAATTAAGTGGAAATATGTTCATGGAGAAGTCATATATGTTGGGTGACTCACATGTGATATCAAATTAATTGATACTAGGAGAAATTACTTATTAAATTTTTATATTGATAAAAAATAATATATTAAGCCATTTTTTATAAATGAAACCACTAAAATAACTTTATGAACATATTTCTTGATAGTTGAGTTAATTTTTGGAATGTCAATGAAAGAAACATAGAGCATATATGATGATTAAACCAGCACGAATCCTCTATCATTTCAGATATTGGGATGCAAGGATTACATAAATGGTATGATTTTATAGGATTTTGGCTATTGTTGTCACATTATCTTCATTCCATATCGGTTCCTTGGAATGTTTCCCAATTATGACCCATGAATGTTAAGTTGTTATTATTAATTCCACTAGGAAGGAGTCCTAGTGGGTCACAAACTATGTATACCCATAATCTCAATTAAATTAAATGAATTAATTTAATAGTTCAAATAAAAAATATTTATTCAGGTTTTGTTGTTCTCTATTTTTTAATCAGACATTATTCAAATGAATATTTTGAGTTAGATAATAAATATTTAATATTAGTTTATAAGTTTATATAATATAACAATTATTATATTTATTGTATAAATAATTCAGTGAAAGTAATTTAATTAAATAGTCATTATACGAGAACTGATAAATTTTGGCGAGTGAAAGAATTCCTTGGATAATAATTCAATTAGAAATAAGTGTTATATTTTTATAGTTTTTTATGTATAAAATAGATAAATAATATTATTATTCATATTAATCTACATGGTTCAATTTAAAATATTATAATTTGTTAATGGATAATTTGTAATTTGTTGACCCTGTACCAACCGTAATAACTATCTCTTCCTCCACTCTCTTGTGTTTGAGAGAGAACCAATATTTTTTCCTCTTCCTGAAGATAATAATTGTGTTCGACCATGAATCAGACATGTGATCAGGATTGGCCATTCTAGAACCTAAATATTTGATAGTTTTGATCAGAGACTACGGTGCACCTGTGGATCACCGCTAATATGATTTTTCACATGAATCCTATACTGAAATGATGGTGTAATGATATATATTACATAATATCCTCATCAAAATGGGAATTAAAAGTTGAGGTAATTCATTATATACTTATAAATTATTTATAAATTATATGTGCAGATCCTCTCTTTCTAGTTTTACTATAATACATATTCCATTAATATATTATTTTCATTATACAAGATCTCATGATCATGTAAGGAAATGATTGCATGTTATTTAAGACTGAAATCATATTTTTCACGACATCAATTGGATCTGCCACTATGCCCAATACCAAAAAGTTTTATCAGGGCGGTCAAATGTTAAATTAATAATTTCATATTTTTTATCAATTTATTTCATGTGGTTGTATTTTATTTTACATAAAACGATTCATTTTCATTATCTGACATTATCATCTTATTTTTTTTCATTTGAGATGAAAAAATTAGAACACTATTAATGATTAAAAATGATGATCCATCTAGATCATACATGAGGTTTCCCCAATTATCAATGTATTATATACACGACATAATGATTAACATGTTGTGGAAATAGAAGATTAAATTTACATATCAGGTAGGATACTTCCAGAAGTGGTATAGAATTTTTGAAGAATGAATAATTAAATTTATAATTGAATCTATTGATTATGTGTTATATGTTTCATTCACTAAACAATTCAGATCATGCCATATTATTAAAAATTAAAAATTATATAAATTACTAATATAAAATTTCTATAAGACATGAGGTTGCATCCATGTACACTTCATTAATTCATTGATTTTAAACATAGGTAGTTTTGTTTAAAATAATAGATGATGTTAATATAAATATGATTAGATAAAATTACAATAAATTCAAATAATTGGATTAATACAATGAACATTATATTAATTAAATAAATATTCAATGTAAATGATAAAAATGATAAAAATGTTTTTTATTGTAGGTTGATGTGACAAGGATCATGATATTAGACCCGAACATTGTATGTGATTGGTTTATTTTAATTTGTTCTAGTTAAATTAAAATTGTAGTCATTAAGTGATCCCCTTGGATTATTATATAAGGGTAAATGTGCATGAATTAATATTTATGTAAAACCCATTTACCCAATCTATTGGATCCCCTAACATGCATGTGAGTAATAACTTATATATAGTGGTAGATACTAGGTGAGTGGAGATAGTTCGAATCAAGATGTTGAGGAGAAACCAATCAATGAAATATGTAGGATCATAGGAGGTATGATTCCACAAGATCCAATTTATTATTCAATGTGTTTCTTCCCTTATGTTTTATGGTTATCTAATCATTCAATAGAAAAACAATCCATTAGAAAATCTCTTTATCACACCACTTATATTTTATTTGTTGTGGTTTCATGGTAAAATATTCATGTGTGTAAATGTTTTGTGGACTCTTAACAATTGAATCAATATGCATGAAATATTGAATAAAATATAATATGATTATGCCTTAATATTTTATAATACATGATTAATCACATAATAAAAATCCTCTTAATATTAATAAATCTTGTAAAAGATAACATAATATTTACACATCTTGGATAAAATATCCCTCAACTAAAATATTATGTCCGTATAGACTTCCATTATATAAGCTAAAATGATCTCCTAGTTCAACATGCTTGACCTACCCACGATGGAAGGATTTAAATTATCTTTTAAACATTATGATTTGTATATTGTGTTTACATTAACTAGTCTACATCAAGGGTTTAGTTTCCAAATTGGACATGGGGTATCAAAGATGAAACTGTTGAATAAATTAATCAACCATTACTTTAAGATTGGGGAATCCATTCAGGGGATTAAAGAATTACCAGTTAATGTAGTTGGTATGAAAACCCATCAAAAACTAGATACAAAATACCATGTATAGGTTATTAAAATGAGAACAAGGATCCTTTCCACTAGAATATCTAATGAAAATTATATTCCCAATAACATAGTGGGGGTTATTATTGTTCTAAAAATAGTAGGAGGTCAATGGAATTTTATTCATTTTAATGTTTTTAATATATGAATGTAATATATATATATACTAATTATATGATCTTAAATTATTTAAATGGTAAATCAGAAAACATAAAAAATATCTCAATGATCTATACATGAGATTGATAACATTCTCACTAGGTATAATTTCTAGGAATGGTATAGGTGCTTCTGCACCATACAACTCCACGAACGATAATTGTATGCGATGGAAACCCCACTTCATGAGTCCATTTATAAAGAGGTAAATGTATACGAAGTTTCTATCTATTTGAAGAATGTGGAAAACAATATGAAAATCCAATGATTCATTCTATCATCCATGTCCAATGATATTTTAATTCAATACAAGGATATGTATGCACATTTCATATTTTCCCACAAAACCTGAATTTTTACATATAACCATTTTTCAAATTTGAGGGTATAGCCTAGAAAACAATAGGTATATGCCACCAATTCCCATGATTCTTAAAAAATTGGTGTAGAAAATATCAATTGAAATAACAATACCCAGGGTTTGGTATATGTGTGGGTCTATGTCCTTTATTAAAAAAGATCCTCTACTAGGAATTACGCCCATCACCTTCCTCCTCTACTGTAATGGCTTTACAACTATCCTATAATACATTTATTTTTATTATATTCAAATATATATATATATATGTTATATTCTTTATTTTTATATTTATTAGTTCGAAATAATAATTAGAAATATTATACCGACATTTTGGTCAAACCATGGGTATAAGTCCTTCACATTGAAAAAATATTCCACTGGGAATAGACCCCAACCCCTTTTGTATATAATCAAATTACTTTAACACTGTACAATAAATCTTATTGTGAAATTATATTCAATTATATAAATATATATATTAATGTATTTAATATTTTTTTATTATTATAGAATAATAATGGCCCAACCAATACCCACTATTTGGTAAATCCTTCGGTATATGTGACCTATACCCATGGTTTGTTCAGAAAAAGGGTATAAGTATTATGATATGTTTCCTGGAAATTGTTTTCCCACACAAAACATATTTCCATGGTCTAAAATAAATGTGTGTTTGTAGATGACCTATACTGAATGTTTTTTGAGAACCATAAGTATAAGTCCTTCTCCTGAAATTCCACACCCATGAAACATATTTCAATGGTTGAAATAAAACCATGGGTATAGGGGTGACATGTACCAATGGTTTTTTGGGAACCATGGGTTTAGTTACATCATGTGAATTGTTTACCCCTGACTATAGGGGCGACCTATAGCGATGATTTTTTCCAAAACCCTGGGTATTTTCATATTTTCCAGTAGTTTCACCTTAAGGATATCTATCATGAAATGGTGATATCAATGATATATGAGATATACATTTAATTGTTCAATTTTAATATTTTAGAGTCATCTCCAGTGAAGGATCATTTAGATAATATTATTGGCTACGTTGAGTGATATGATATATGGGGTTTTAAAATCCCTGATGAGATACACATAGATTGAATTGCATACTTAATACAAATAATAGTGTCCATTTTTATTATGAATTATAACATAATCTATATTGAGAAGACACTTTCATAACTTCTTACACTTATTCACCAGGTTGATTAAGTCATGGGGTGTGAAATCCTATTTTCATTATGGTGAATAAGAAAAGGAAGAACCATGAAAAAGAACCAAATATTCATTGAAGTATAAGGCTCACAACCACAATCATTAAATGAATAAGAAGATCCATATACTAGGAAATTGAAAAGATGATGTGAGTTTTTCATGTGGAAAGCAGGGACACTGGAAAAAGTATTTCACCCAGCCAAAGAATCAAGGGTAATCTTATGATGCATTTGTTATTGAGTGGTATATTTCCATTTCTATAATTTGGGTATCATATAAATTCTACGGTGTTCATATTTTTATCCAAATATAGAAATTTAATAGATAAAAAAATATTACTAGTGACGATGTGGATTTAAGGGGTTTTGATGGAGTGTTCTTGGTTGCTATAGCCATTTGAGACTACCATTAAATAATGATCATATAATTAATTTTGGATTAAATTAATTTTAATTATATACCCAGAGTTATGAAGATCATTATTCCCATTTCTTATTTAAATATTGAATTATTAATTTAAAAATTTGGAAATAAATTTTGCTACTTTTATAAATATAAAGTATGTTATGTTATGGAATTATTAAATAATATTCATTACTAGTTAAATTAAAAAACAAAATATTAGTAGTTGATAATGAAACCAATATATGGGAATCATATAACAACTAGTTATATAATCACAAATTTGGGCATGTAAACGAGACAAATTTGAAAATGATATATCAAGAAGAAAATTTAGACTATTTTGAGCTTAATGAACATAAAAGTTATCTTAATTGTTTACAATGTAAGATGACCAAATCACCATTTAGTGGCCATGGTGAATGGTCCATAGAGCTGATCGAATTAGTAAACACTCATATCTGTCGACAATTTAATGTAGAGGATTAGGGGGGATAGTGATACTATATTAATTTTATTGATTCTAGGATGAAGATTGGTAATATCTACATAATGATATATATGTATAAATCCATTGAAAATTTGAATGATTTTAAGAATTTAGTTAACAATTTACATGGAAATTAGATAAATAAATATTGATTCGATCTTGGTGGTTAACATATTAAACAATAATTTGTTCAATATATGTAAGATTATGATATTATATACCATACCACTCTAATTAGTACGTCATAGTGTAATGGTATTAGTGAAAGGATGGATTATACCTTATTGAATATGGTATGGTTGACAATGATTCACAAATGTCTTTAATTATCCATTTTGGGATATGAATTACATATGAAATTATACATTCTAATTTGAGTACCAAATTGAGTGGAAAATATTATTTCCTTTTGAGTTATAGGGTGGAATGAATCCTATTTTTTCACATGTTCTTGTATGGTGATGTGAGGTGTTTTTTAAGGCTAGATCTAACAACAAACTTTCACCCTGAGGCATGAACAGTATCATTGACGGGTATCTCGTGGAAATCAAGGGATACTATTTGTACATGCATTTTGGAAATAAATTTAAAATTTTAATACATGATGCTTTTATTGAGTTGTCAATATGGGTTGTGTTATAAATATTGAATTTTATGAATTTTATGCTCAATATACAGAAGAGTTCATATAGGAACCAATTACAAAAGACCATATAGAAATGGATGTTCCTAAAAAAACATTTCCTAGAAGTGATAGAGAGGTAATAGAACCATATAGATATTTTCTTCTTCTCACCGATAATAGTGTATCATTAAAGGTTAACAATTTTGACCCCCTTTTCTATATAGAGAATAAAGAGTGATTATAAGCTATAATATGGGTTTAAACCATAAATTATGGAATGGATTTGATGAATCAAAAAATTTTGGTTTTGATAGATCTATTAGTTGTTGTAAAACCCATTGGGTGTAAATGATTATTCAAAATAAATCTTGAAGTGGATGTTAAATTGGATACATATAATGATTGAGAAGTTGTTAAAGGATATAGACAACGCTAAGGCATTGAGAATGAAAAAAATTTCCCAATTTATATGTTTAAATATAAAATATATTTTATCCAAAACTACTTACAATGACTATGAGTTATTATAAATTGATATTAAACTATAATTACATTATTATATCCTTCAATAGAATGAGTATATTACGTTGCCAAAGGGTTTTGTGACTTCATGAATTGAAAATATGGTATACAAGTTATAGAGTTTCATCTATAGATTAAATAAACCATCTACATCATGGAACACTTGATTCAATGAATCCATAAATAAATTTCTTTTGACTCTGAATGAATGTGATCCATGTGTTTAAAAATAGACTAGTGGCAGTATTATTGATTTTACAACAGTGTATGTTTATGGCATATTATTAATTGAAAATTATATACCAACTATGCAAGAGGTTAATGAATGGATAAGTAAGTGTTTCTTCATTAAGGAATTAGGTGACACATCACATATTCTAGGGATAAGGATCATCCATTTTAAGAAACCGGGTCTTATTTTCTGGTATGGATCATGATTTCTAGAATTTTTTAGGAAAAAGAATAAATTTTGAAATTTTCTATGTACACACCACGTCCTCTTGAGTATGCAACATGTACCCGGTCACCACATGTATCCATGTTTTGAATATGTGGTCCGCCTATAGTGGAGGTCAGGTGAGGCATGGACATGTTGTGTATATTAAATGAAAAATGTCAGGTAATTTTCTGTTTATTTGATTAATCAAACTGCGGTCGCGTTTAATCTCCAGAATGATATTTTTCTATCCCTGTTTTTTCCATAAGTGTCCGGGAGTGATGATCGAAGACTAATCCACCATTTCTCCATCTAAGGTTTGATTTAAACCTAAGAAGGTGAGATGGAATCCTGCCGGTATGTCTTTCCTTCTTCTAGAACCACACTTACTGATTTCTTTTCTTTCTTTAGTTATCAATGGTTGAACCTGTTTTACCGTTTTTTAGATCTTTGACATTCTAGGATGATTCAGGGGACATTGTTCAAGAGTTTTTATCATACAATTTCAATGTGGATAGATGGTTTCCTTTCAATTTTTTTTTGATTTTTATATGACAATGTGTCGACTGCCCATGTTCAGGTATTTTCTGTTAAAGAAATTGAACAATGTTTTATATGCATCAGATTTAATGTATGATTAAGGGTTGATTGATGTAATATTATGAGGTATTTCATGTTTAAAGAACACACCGTGGGTTCTTTTCCTTGTTTGAATTATTAGGGTCATTTGGTCCAGGTTTCCTATTATGTAGTCTTTGATTCCTTGCCTTACTTGATAGGATGGAACTAATTTTCTTTTGTTTCATGTTAAATGCTTGTGATATGAATTGAATTGTCAGCCACGTAGTAGTTGATCATTATTTGGTATGCTTGATATCGTTTATGAATGATTTAATTGTATATGGATGTGCGAAACTGGTGTCGTTAGACCATAGGGGGAATTGACCTTAAGTGATTCCTTAGAGTGTCTGACATATTTCCCTCTATGAGACAATAGGGGGGATTGACGATGAGTGCTCGCTCAGAGTGTCTATAGTTTACATTATGAGACCACATGGGGAATCTATGTTGATTGCTTCCTCAGAGAGTCTATAGTTATTCCAGAATGACCATATGTGTTATTGACGATGACTACTTCCTTAGAGTGTGCTGTCTTTTTTATTACATCAATTGGATAGAGGGGTTAGACAGTGTGAGATACCCAAAGGGATAATGATAATATTGAATGTTTGTGATGCACCTTCCAAGCCATTTCACAAGCTTGTATTCTATCGTGTTAGTAAGCATTCAGAGATACCTATTGTGATACTTTGAAAAAATTATTATCATTAAATGATAATGAATGTAAGTGGAAACTATAGGGTTTGGTTATTTTGTGTACTCATAGTTTCTTTGTTTCATTTACATTATTACCTACTATATATACTCACTGACAGTTAGGCATAGATATTTTTTTGGTTTTTTACTAGGATTTATCTCACACACTGTTTGGATCATTCTTTTGGACCCAAAAAGATTATATTGTTCCATGTATAGATACATTAATGAACCCTTTATCATCAGGTGATTGATTATTGTTGAGATCGAGATCATGGGGCCATGATAAGGATTGAGATGTAGCTGGGGTTTACATATATTTATTTAACATTTGGTTTAGTACTATATTTCTAGAAATGTGACTTCGTTGGTTTTTTTCTGAGACCTATGTGACATTAATCATTTATATATGTGCTCAAGTTGTTTATTCACTTTCAGTCTTCCTATGTTTACTAGTTATATGGTATTATTTCTTTCATTGCTTTTTATTAATTGTTATTCTATTGTGCATACTCTACCAATGCGACAATAGTTTCCCTTCTATCACACCAAAGTCCATTGTTGCTATTTGGAATCCTATGGCATTCGGGGAAATATGCAAGTGGCTATGTGACCAACTAGGTATGGGGCACCTTTGGGAAACATCTTGAATTAAGATGTTATAAAGTGGCATCATAGGAAGGTTTCTTTTCTGCATTGTTTTAATTTTTGGAGCCTATGGACATATATAGGAAAAAATGGGTAGTTTGTAAAATGATTTCCCCGAAAGTAGCAAACTTGTGTATAGTGAAAATTCAATTTACTTCAGTTAATGCAATTTTTTATGGTATTTCAATTATTGAAGTTGATTTTATTTCACCTCTAGGTGATTCAAGTGTTTTTTTGGTTGTTATTGTTGATATTATTGTTTTTCTCTTTCTATTTCAACATGATGATTTGAAATTATTCCATAACATGTATCTTATTGGAACTTTAAAGGGATCACATTTCATTCATTTTTGTCAGTACATTTTTGGTGCATTAATAATTTAATTCTATTGTGATAAATGATGGGATATTTATGTATGTTTTTGTGATAGTTTTCATGATACAATGCCTACTATTTAGATATGGTATTGGAAAATTTAATGGTTCAATTGAAGGGGCACCAAAATTTGATCCCTAATGTGTTATGGTCTGTCATGGATTGGAATTTGGTGGATCATGTGATTGATTGCACTATTATACATTGTGAGAAACATGAATATGATGCCACGATTTGATTCGCAAGGAGTATGGGACCCAAAAATCAGAATTTGTAACTTTAATGATTGTTTTAGTGTTGTCATGGGGTTGTCGACTAGTTTATGAGACATACTCTCTAGAAAAACCAAGAAGACGTGGAATGTGATTATAAATACAAGCAATGTATCCTTCTGTTCGAAATGAAAATGATTTCATTTAGTATACATAGTGTACTGTATGTACATTCCATGTAGTACATGACCATGTGATTGACTGTGTGGGTAGAGACATAGGGTTGGGAATTGTTTGGTGGACACGCCCTATACTGGTAGTACATGTCATTTTGTTGAGACTATATATCCTTCTGTGTGAATAATAGCATGAGTGGATGAAACATAGGTTGTACATACCATGTCATGTTATTAAACACTGTCTAAATTCGACTGTGTATCCAACTGTGGGACTAATGACATATGTGAAAAAATATTAATGGTTAAATGAAATGTCAAGGGTGAAAATGACATGTAGTGTTACCTAAGAATGAAATTCAGTGTTTATCCATATAGAGGAAATTTGTCAGGGGGAAATGATTCAAGTACATGACATGTCTCAAGGAGAGCATGCTATGTATATGGATGTTACATGACTAGTTTGGGTAGAGATACACACCATGTTAAAATTTTAATTTGACACACCGTGTAGGGGTCAAACACATTTTGTAGTCATGTTTTGAAGAAAGTGAATATTATCTCTCTACTACTCCTTTATCTCGCATCTATGTTTCAGTCCATGTTAAGTTTGAACTAAGGTGGGAACATGACCTTGTAGAGTCATTCCACCAAGATGTTCTCTAGTTGTACTCAAGATATAGGGCAACGATCAAACACCCAAAACGGTAGATCTGGGACTACCATCTAATCCACTCATGGTGCGCATCACAACATTAGAGGTTATACTAGACACAGGTGCTGATGTACATTTCTAAGAGGGCATCATGAAGATGATGCATACATTCCATGGAGCACTACATGATACCCCATCTATGGTAGAGTTCACAATGGTTTTTTCAGTATATTCATCCTCCCACTTTCTCAATGGATGGAGGAAATCTGGTTGTGGAGTCATATATAGAAGCCATGCAATCTATCTTTGATCATCTGGAGACACCCCTAGAGAGGGGGATGATGCTTGATTTGTACATGCTACATGAATCCTCCCAAATATGGTGGGATGTGATATCTCAGGTGGGATGCTTGTGGGTTATGTCTTGTGATGAGTTCAAGAGGACCTTCTATGACTACATCTATCTAGAGAACACAAGGGATGACCGAGTCCAAGAGTTTCAGTGTTTTGAGCAGGGTACTCTATTAGTCATGGAGTATTCTTCTAGATTCACAGAGCTTCAGTGTTTCACACCCATTCATTGGGAGATGAGTTATTTCATAGAAGGAATTTCAAGTATAGCCTCTGACATGACAGTCGATCTCGGGTGAACATCTTCTGGTTGACTTCCATATCTTTAATATTCAATCAAGCGCTAATCATCGAGAACAACCTAAAGGATTCTAGAGCTATGGTCTAGGGAGGTTCATTATCCCTAATTAGTACCCTTACACCCAATAGTAGGATGCGCTATTGGGAGTCTACACATATAGATCCTAGTAGTAGTGATTTTCCTTTAGGTAGCTTGGTGGGGTTCTAGTAGTGTTGTTAGTGAGAACATAAGAAACCTCAGTGCTGGAGAGACCCAGTACATTTCCGATCATGAGGCAAGATGGGACATATTTAGAGTTTCCCTCATTGTAGCAGCTAGTGGGGAAGGATAGATCTCAAATACTCTTACTAGAGCAGGACAAATAGTTCCACATCAGACTAGGTTTAGAGTTATTTAGGCCATTGAGGCTAAGGTCGTGGTTGTAGCCATAGTGGTCAGACATAATGTTTTATACAGCTTCAAGGTGAATCAGCTCAATGATCTCAGATAGCTTCACAAGGCCATGGCACTGGCCATGTTTTTTGCTGGAGTAGATCCATTAGGAGCATGAATCCAGAACCTTTACGGTTAGATGTACGATTTTGGTTCTCCCAGTTTTAACTTCAACTCTTTTTGATATAGTGCCATCCCACAGCGTTAAATCTTTTCCTTTCGTAGAGATCCTTGGGATCTATATCATCACTTATTCTAATATGATGACGATGTACAATCCATTGGAGACTATAACTTCTAGTGTAATTCAATGAAAGGAGTGCCCTCTTGTGGTTAGTGTGTGTCACTTATAATGTGATCTTTATGTCTTAGTGATGGCGGGTTATGACTTTATTCTTAGAATATACTCTTTAGTTTCCATTCAAGAATTTGTCAATTTCTATCTCCGTAGGGTGAGTTGTAGATCACCATAGGGTGGATTTCTTCAAATAAGGGAAAATGGTACTTCTGGGTAATAAATGATAGACCTCAGCATCATGGGTTGAGTGGTGTTAAAAACATGATTTATAGTATACATCTTTTTGAATAGGGGACTTCAAAAATGAAATTTCCTCTAGTGGTCGATCATTTTCAAGATTTTTTTCTAGATGAATTTCCCAATTTCCCTCCAGAGTGAGAGGTAGACTATACTATTGATCTTGTTCTAGGGGAAACATCGGCGTCCATTCCTCTTTATTGGATGGCTACACAATAGTTTTAGGAGCTCAAGAAGCAGTTAGAAGAGTTACATGCAAAGGGTTTAATCTGACCTAGTAATTTTCCTTGGGGTTCACCTATCCTATTTGTGAAAAAGGCAGACTATACCCTCCTAATTTAGATGTATTGTCATAAGATGAACCAGTTTAATGTTATGTACTAATATCCTTCTCTAGGGATAGATGATCTCTTTGAACAACTTCGAGGATCCTGGGTGTGTCAATGATTGACTTGATATCCATTTATCACCAGTTATGGGTTAGACCATTAGATCTACCTCTTACAGCCTCTCGAAGAAGGTGTGGTCTATAAAAATATGTGGTTATACCATTTGATCTCACGAACACGCCTATAGTTTTATTTGGCACTGATGAACCAAGTGTTCCATCTTTTACTTTGATTCTTTTGTAGCAGTCTTTGTGGACAATATCTTGGATTACTCTCACACTTGAAATAACCTTTCCATCCATATAGATGTCATTTTGAGTACACCATGAGAGAATCAGTCATATGATATTCTCTCAGAATTCCACATTGGATGGACTAGATTAAGTTCATAGGTCAAGTTTTCCCCGAGTAAGAAGTATCAGTAGACCCAATGAAAGTTGGAGCAGTAGTTTCCATGGATCATCTGAAGAACTTCTTTGAGGTGCAGAGGTTTCTAGGGATTGGTTGTTACTACTGGAATTTTATACAGTACTTTTCATGCATAGAACTGCCACTGAAGGGCCTAACTAAGAAAGGTACAATGTACTTGTGGAAGGATTCCTGTAATTCATCCTTTTAGGAGAGGAAAGGTATATTGACTTGAGCACTACTACTGATTTATCCAGAGATGGAAAAGAGTAACACCATATACTATGACGCATCTGGGATCGGGCTAGGATCAGATCTTATGCAATGGGAAAGAGTCATTGGGTATATTTCTCGGCATTTGAGTCCACATGAGAGGTCTTACCCAATGCATGATCTTGACATAGCTGCAGTGGTTCATGCCATGCGATGTTGGAGACATTATCTATTGGGATAGAATATTGTTGTTATCACTGACCACAAAAGTCTCAAGCATATCATTACTCAAAACGATCTGAATTTTAGATAGCGAATTTGGTTTGAGTACCTTTAGAATATTTAATTTTATATTGGCTATACTATTGTGAAAGGAAACACATTGACAAATTTGTTGAGAAGGAAGACCCAAATATAGGTCGTTTAGGAGGCCAATATTGTGTGGAATCTTATGGCGCTATTCTATGAGATGATTTTGGAGGCTCAAAGTAGAATGGGGCATAATTTTCTTTCTTCTGTAGTTGTTAAATGTACCCTTTTAGAATGAGTGTATATAAGGCAATTATCATATTATGAAGGCTTATTCCTATGAGAGAGTGTTTCAGAAGAGGACCCTAATCCTAGGTAGACCGTAGGCGAGGATGAGGTCCTATGTTTTTATGAGGGTGTGGGTGTCAGAAATCATATGCAAGGAGTTTTTACTAGATTTTAATTCCTTGGCTTGGGAAGTTAATCTTGGTGTCACCAAGATGTATCGAGATCTAAACCAACAGTATTGGTGGACAGGTACAAAGAGAGATGTTTCTTATTTTGTTATGAGGTTTTTCCACTTTTAAACTGGTGGTGAAATAATAACAGTGATTGGACGGGATTTTTAACAGTTATACATTCCCTAGTGGAAGTGGAATGATTTTGCGAAGGATTTCATGACAGGTTTACCGAAGTCGCCTCTAGGTAATGATGTTTTTTGGGTTTTCATTGAAAGACTTATGAAGGTTTCACACTTCATACAGATCATGGAGACATTCAATTTTGATGATCTTGGAAGGTTGTGCATACAAGAGATTTTAAAGTTTCATGGGGTTCCACACTCAACAATTGCATACAAGGACACTTGTTTTACTACTTGTGTCTGGCATGGACTGTAGAGGGATCTGGGAACACAAGTTCTAATGAGTACAATATACCATCCCTAGACAGATTGATCGTCTAAGTGTATGTTTCAGGTTTTGGAATAAATTATTTGAGAAGGAATCCTGGATTTTGGGGGTTACTGGGAGAGACACATACCCCCTGTGCATTTTTTCTACCCTAATAGTTTATAAAAGACGATTTAGCTAGAACACTTTGAGGCATTGTATGGTAGTCCATGACGATCACCCCTATGTTGGTTGGAGGTAGGAGAGGTAGCTATGATGGAAACTCATCTTGTCTAGGATACCAATGTGAAAATGGAGTTGGTTAGAAAGAGGATTTATAATACACAGTCTTACCAAAAATAATATTTTGATCGATTGAGATGACCTCTGGAGTTCAAGGTCGGAGATCAGGTTTCATTACGTGTCACACTAAGGACGGGACACATGAGGATTAAGAGACAAGGAAAGCTTTCATTGAGGTTCATCATTCTATTTTTGGGTTTAGAGAGTTTCAGGCTGGTTGTCTATCAATTTTAGTTACCTCCTAGGTATTGGGATATGCATGATGTCTTCCACGTTTTAAAGCTACTACGTTACATTTTGGTCTCGTATCATGTTTTTAACCCGAGAGGTTGTGTTGGAGGTGGATGCGTCCTTTGTGGAGAACCCTATATGGAATTTGGATAACAGTACACAGGTTATATGTGTCCAGATAGTTCCTTTGGATAGGGTGATATAGAAGAACGAGGGACTATAAGACGAGACATGAAAGAGGGAGGTCAATTTACGATCGTACTTGACACAGCTGTTTGATGTTTCTTCTTCTCCACCCATGGAATAGAAATTCGAGGATAAATTATTTTAAGGGGGATTTTTGTAAGATCCCATATCTTATTTTCATGTATGGATCATGATTTTGGGGTTTTTTGAAGAAAAAGGAAGAATTTGGAAATTTCCTATGTATAGGTTGTGTACCCAGTTTCTCTATGTATCGATGTACCTTCCATGTAATGGCCATGCACATGGATGTTTAGATTGCCTAAAGATAGTGCTGGTTGATGCATGTACATGGCGTGTACTTTAAATTAAAGCGTTGTGTCCTTTTGTATTTATTTGGTTAATCAGACTAGCGTCGTGTCTATTCTCCAAAATGATCTTCTTCTACCCTTGTTTTTTCTCGGAGCAATCTAGAGCGACAATCAAAGTCTGAGCCGAAATTTATCCATCCAAGGTCTGATTCAATCTCTGAATGGTGAGTTGGAATTTCCCAGGTAATTTATTCCTTCTTTTAGACCCTCACATCCCAATTTCTCTTCTTTCTTGAAATATCCATGTTTGAACATCTTTGAAAATTTTGTAGATCTTCCACATTCTAGGAAGATTCAAGGGACGAATCTCAAGAGTGTGTATCGTAAAAGTTTGAGGTAGGTGGTTTGTTTCCTTTCATTGTTTGTACTTGATTTTAATATGCCAAAGTGCTGATTACCCAGGTTTGGGTATCTCAGGTTAACGAAATTGAACCTTGTTTTGTCTACCTTAGATTGATTGTTGGATTAAAGGTTGATTGATGTGATATTTTGTGGAACGTCATGTTTACGAATTCCCCTTGGGTTATTTTCTTTTATTTTAACGATTAGGGCTATTTGGTCCATGTGGCCTATTAGGCATACCTTCATTCATTTTCTTTCTTGATAGGATGGAAATTATTTACTTTATTTTCTTGTTAAATTCTTTTGATATGAATTAAAATTGCTCTTCAAGTAGTAGTTGAGATTACCTTGGGATTCGTGATATTATTTATGCACTATTAGATTACAGAAGACTATGAGAACCTGGTGTAGATATACCACATGGGGAATTGACATAGAGTACTTCCTCAGAGTGGTTGTTGTATTTCACGCTACGAGAACTTAAAGGGATTGACAGTGAATACTCCCTTAGAGTGTCTATAGTTTACGTTACAAGACCACATGGGGAATTGATTTTGATTTCTTCCCCAGAGAGTCAATAGTTATCCAAGAAATACCATTGGGAGAATGTATGGTGTGTGCTTCCTCATAGTGTCTTTGAATTTTTATTACATCACATGGCTAGAGGGGTTAGATTGTGTTAGCTAACCAGATGGTTATTATAAATATTTAATGTTTTTGAATCATATTCCAATCCAATGCACAAGCTTGGATTGAGTCATATTAGGTAGTATTCTGAGATACATGTTGTGATACTTGATTAAATAATTAACATTAAATTCTAGTGAATGTAAATTGAAACTGTAGGGATTTGATACATTTGTGTACTCCTTGTATCTTTTCTGCATTTCCATTATTACTAGATATATATACTCACTAATAATTAGTGATAGCGCTTGTGGTTGTTGCCTACTGGTATTCATCTCACACCATGATTTTATCATCTTTTTGGACACTAAAAGATTATATGGTTATAGGTAAAGGTAATGGAAAGCTCCCTTTATCCTCCGTTAATTGATTATTGTCAAGATGGAGAGCATCAGACAAAGATCAGGACTGCGATGCTAATGGAGTTTACTTGTTTTTGTTTTTCATTAGTTTTAGTAATTTATTTCCAGAATATTTACTTGGTTGGATATTTTCCTAGACATATGTGGTATGCGTCATTTATATATATGCTCCAGATGTTTATCTATTTCCAGTGTTCTTTTGTTTACATGTTATTTGGTATTATTTCCTCTACTACTGTTTATTAATTGTAATTAGCTATGCATATTCTTCCTATGAGGGAATATATTCATCATATCACACCAAAAGACCTCGTTACTAGTCAGCATCCATTGGCTTTCAAGGAAATGCACTTGATACCATCTGAAAAATCGGGTACGGGGCACCGTTAGGCAACACCTGGAACCAGGATGTTACATAAATGATTGATCCAAGAGGATTCATGTACTATGTTAGAGTATAAACATTGACCAGATACTGAGGATATTTATTTTAGATAAATCTAATATGGGATTGTTTCATTTTCACATTGTACACATCTTTACAATAAAATGATTCCACGTATAAAATTGTAATGACATAAAATGAGTATTATCATATATGTTTCATCTAAAAGATCAATAGTTAATTCAATGTTATGTAGGAGGATTGATTTGGCCTATACATTGAGCAAGGTAGTAGGAAATAAAGTAGTTCCAAAAGAACAACATTGGACCATTATCAAGACAATCATTAATTTTCTTAGATAAACTAAGGATATTTTCCAAGTGTATGGAGGATAGAAAGAGTTATCCATCATGGTTATACGGAATAATAATTTTATACAAATAATAATGATTTGAAGTCATTTTTTGGATATAAATATTTTATCAATGGAGGATTTGTATGATAGAAGAGTTCAGAGTAGCCAGTTGTCTTTGAATCTATAAAGGATTCTAGGTATATTGCGTCTTATTATAAAGCCAATGAATAATTATGGATTCAATTTTTTTTCCAAAAGTTTGATATGGTACCTATTTGTCAATATCCTATCATAGTTTATTGTAATAACACTACATTGGTGACTCCCTTCAAAGAGACATGGTCACACCAAAGAAAAATCATAGAATTTTCATCTCTTGAAGAATATTTCTAAATGAGGAGAAGCTACGGTGAGTAGTGTATCCATATAGAAATACATGGTGGACCAATTGAACACGTATTTATCTCTAATGAAGCATTAGTATCGTGTAAGAGCTAGCAGAATGAATGTTTTTATCAATTAACATTAGTGCAAGTGGGATTCTATTAGAGTTGGTCCCCTATAATCAAATTGTTTAGTACATGATTACATGTTTTTATTAATTATTTTTTATTATGACATATTAATTATTCATCTAAATGAACGTTTTATATGATAATTTCAATAAAATATATTTCACACTAAAAATTCATAGACATTTCGTACTATGATGAGAACTTAGAGATTCCACAACATTATTCATGAACCTTGTTCTATGGATTGATGATGTTTTTTGATGATACATAGTAAATATATATTATTAGGATGGGAGGCTTATAAAACATTAATAAAAGTTATCATAGGGTTCTCCCCTAGTAATATTTAATATATGATGTTATAATAACATGCCCACAATAGTAAATCGACATTTCAATGTGTCATTGTATGCTTCAATCTATAGATATGGGTATTGATCCTTAGAATTTAATATAATAACTAATGGATATATATACTCATGTACAATGATTTAATGATGAAACAATGATAACATATTTTCGTAATAGAGTAGTATATGTTGGGTGTATCGCAAGTGATATAACATTAATGGATAATGAGAAAAGAATTTGTTCCCATTTTCTCATGAGAAATGTTATTTTCAAAAGAACATTGATGGGAAGGTAATGAACTAAATTAAACCATGTCCATGGTGTTCAATAGGTGCATAATTTATTGAAAAAGTGAATTAAATAGACATCAAACATACAGGTTTATGACACTATCATGAAACTTGGTTGATTATATATATTATGATTAAATGGTTATATTGCACTCAAAGATTTTATTGGAGGTTGGATGTTATTGAGTCTCTAAATTATTTATCTATGGGTTACTGGGAATGTTTTTAGATGATAACCACTGATTTCATGTGGTTATTCTTAATTAACCAAATAATGAGGCAGTGAGGGGCACATACTAAGCATATCTGTACTCATAGTTTAATTAATGTGATTAATATAATATGTAAGAATAAATATTATTTATTCATGTTTGTTTGAAATAAGAAATTTAAATAGATTCTATTAAAAATAATAATTGGAGTTAAATAATAAATAAGAACTATAATTTTTTATGTTTGGATACTATAATATTTATTATCTTTATTGTAGAAATAATATAGTTCCATTTATTTAAATAAATAATCATTATTCGTGGATTGGTAAATGTTGACGAGGGAATTAAAAAAAAATTAATGGTACAATTATAAAAAATGATATTTATTTATAATTTTAATTTGAATCAAATTTCAGGTGATTAATAATAGTAATATTGTTATTAATATACATGGATTCGATTAAGAATATTAGAAATGGTTAAGGGAATGTGTACAATTTTCCAACCCAAGACCTACCACAATAAATATCTATTTATATCTATATATATCACTTTTCTAAAGTGACATGTTGGGTGTGCACAATGGATAAGAGATATATCTATAGATATGTCTAAATTGATATAGATAAAATGAAATCTTGAGATATATCTAGAGATATTTAGGTATATATATATCTCTCTCTCTAGAAAGATATCTAGAGATATATCTAGAAAGAGATATAGTGATATATTGAGAGAGATATCCATATATATATTTATATATATCTTATACCTATCATAGTTCTTTAAGAGAGCACAAATATTTAACCCACTTTGAGAAAAAGACTAATGTGGTCAACCGTGAACAACACAGGTTTTCAGAACCATCTATGCTAGCAACTGACGATTCAACAACAGTGATCAGATATTTTAGGCCACATGTGTATCTCATCAAGAGTGATTTTGTAGTTTAATCCTATAGTATAAGTAATTTGTGATGAAATCTATTCAATCGAATCATCAATTAATGAGGAATTACACATTCAGCTATTTATTTATCTTTTTATATATTAATTATAAATCCCATGTGATGATCATCCCCCTCTGGTTCTTGTGCATAATGATTCCCATCAATATACTATTTTTTTAAAAAAAAATATAATGATCGTCTAATGTAATGAGTAAATGTGATTTAAGACTAAAATATGAGTTGCTCATACCATAAAAGTATGCTTCCACTATTCCCACAACATACAATAACATGTAAAAAATGACTCACCTAAAAATTGAATTGATTCATAAAGTTGTATTTATTTCTCTCTTAAATTCACTGATGTTAGCTAAACTAAACCTATTGAGAAAAAATTCATCCCTAAAGGAAAAGAATTAGTCAGGGTGTATTGATCATTTAAGGTAATGTAAAATCTACTTTACCACATTAGTATGGGATTACACCAAATTTTATTTGAATATTTCTCATAGGCATACAATGTACATAATTTCTAGTTGACTAGTCATGATGTAGAGAAATCGTACAATCATATATCTGATTATCATTTGAGTAATCAGTTTCTTAGAACCATCAGGATAATTTTTTGTCACGACCCATCCTTAGGGCCCGTGTCGTGACTACCCCAAGCCCACCTTTCATAGGCCAGGGGCTGGCGACTAGCACCAAGGCATAAATCCCGGTAAAAAGGGAAGGCATTGCCTTTGTAAAGTAAACAAGCACCACAGAGTAAGAAAGTGGAAGAAGTAAACACTAAGTAAAAGTTGGTACAACAGTAAGTGCAGAAATGTAATGGGGGCTGGAAATACAAGCCCAACTGTAAAGTACAATTGAAAGGTGAAAAACAGAAACTGAAAGGAAAAGCTACCGCGTCGAGTCGTCCTCTGGAAGTCCCACCTGAAGGGTGAGTACAGATAGCCTCCACAGCTCCTCGGTCCATCCGTCGGCTCCGAGTACACCCTGCCCAATGGTCCACCTCCAGGTACCGTCCTGCTCCGCAAGCCTCCACCAAGATCAGCGTTGTCCGTCATCTGCAACCAACACAACGTAGTGCGGGCATAGCCCATGCAGGGGTGAGTATAAGCTACTCAGTAGGGACCCCGAGACCCCCGAAGGTCTCCCGAAATCCACATAGGATAAACCAAAAAGGGATAAGATACAATCACGAAGTAACATCCGACACTGCTTAGGTATATGCCCATACATATACCTAAGTCATCAGTTCCCGTTCGGCTCCAACATCCGAGCCCAAGCACAACCCAGTCCACACATGAAAGCAAAACGTAAACCCACACTGGATAGCACAACACAATCCATGAAGGAGAGGAAAAGTAATCCACATAGGATAGCTCAACACAATCCACAAAGGAGAGTAAAACAGGATTCACCTCACACAGGTACTTCTTCGTATGACGTTAGAGATGATCAGATATAGCCACTGATTCATCTAATCCATCGGACCCACAAAGGATATGTAGGTACTAACCCTCACAATGACCCACACAAGATCGATCATTAAGTTGAACCCAAAGCTATTGCGAAACTCCTTCTCCATCAAGTGCAGTGGTTATGCCGCTACAACCAAGAGCTTCCCTCTTACCTTGGACTGCTGAAGTTCACCACCTATCGGGTACTGTGGGCCAGTTGCTACAACCAAGCGCTCCCCCGTGCCGCTACAAACAAGCGCTCCTCCGTCGTGGGTCTTCCGCTACAACCAAGCGCTCCCCTGTGCTGCTACAACCAAGCACACCTCTGTCATGGGTCTGCCTCTACAACCAAGCGCTCCCCTGTGCCACTACAACCAATCACACCTCTGTCGTGGGTCAGCCGCTACCACCAAGAGCTCCCATGTGCCGCTACAACCAAGCGCACCTCTGTCATGGGTCTGCCGCTACAACCAAGAGCTTTCTTGTGCTGCTACAACCAAGCGCACCTCTGCCGTGGGTCTGCCGCTACAACCAAGCACTCCCATGTGCCGCTACAACCACGCGCACCTCTGTCGCGGGTCTGCCGCTACAACCAAGCGCTCCTCCGCCTGGCTATCCGTAACACACCGAGTCGTTCGATCAGCAGTCGTCAAGTCTCAACCGGCTCTAGGGTTTCCACACACAGCATGCTCGTTTCGGGAGGGTCCACTCCACGAGCTAAGAGGTCGATGCATCAACTGACATGTAGTACGGAGTTGATGTATCCCAAGATGTACCGTAGTGGTCACTGCCAAAACATGGAGGATTCCCGTACTGTTTTCATCATCGTCGTAGTCGAATCCACTGAGGATCTCTGTACAGTCGTCGTCGTCACAGCAGCAGTTGCAGCCAGCTCTAGGGTTTCCGCACACAACAAGCTCGTTTGGGAGGGTCCGCTCCATGAGCTGAGAGGTTGATACATCAACTGACACATAGTCCAGAGTTGATGTATCCAAAAGTTCCATATCGCCAACAGAAACTCAACTTCACCGACGGTGCGTCAATCGGACGCCCGGTCTGAGAGTTATTGGCTTTTTCGTCCCAGGGGCTTGGTTGGTTTCTAATGCAAATCCAACCCGACCGTAATCCACCTGTGTCCAAACCTCGGGTGGAGTAAGCCAAAAGATCCGTCTCACTTAGAGGAATTCAACAAAGTCGAAGACACGTCAATCGGACATCCGGAGCTCAAGATATGAGTGTTTCCGCTCCGAGGGCCCGGTTGGTTTCGTGGACGAACCAACCCGGCCGAACCCAAAGTATTCTGAAACCATAAGTGTAATATACCGAAACGACCGACTCAATCCAAGGATCGTGTTTCCGCTGACGGCGCGTCGATCGGAGGCCCGTAGCTCAAGTTACGGGCAAAAGACCGAAAAGGTCCAGAAACTGGGGTCTGGGCCCGGGGCGACACGGCCCGACCCCCCCTGGGTTGGCCGAACAGGGTCGACCCGGCTGGACTCGGTCCGACCCGGCCAGGGCGCGGCCCGGCCCGGTCGACTAGCCGCGCAACGCGGGGGGCGCCCTGCACCCGCGTGACAACACCGCGGCCCCCGCGCGGGGCCGCCCTGGTCAACAGACGCGGCAATGCCGCGTCCCGTGTGCACCGGACCCGCGCGGCCACGGGTCTGCTGGCGCTGGCGACCTGCGCCGCCGGTGGCTTCCACGGGCCACCGGAGTTGCTCCGGTGGTCCTATTTCCTTCCCGTCTGCACCGCTGCTCCTCCCGGGTCCCGTTCTTCACTACGGAATCATTAAATCGCATATGCGGCACGTTTTGTCGTCGCCCGCCAAATCCGCACAACAACGAAGAACTGCAGAGGGTTGTGGGGCTGTGTTTGTTTGGCCCGCACCCTCTGCGTTAGATGATACAAACAGGAAGATAATTAACACATGACAAACGTATCAAAAACAATTTTTAATAATTTAAAATTGCACTTGACCCAGGTTCTTTTGTTTTAGAAGAAAACAACTACGGGAATATAAATTATTTCACAACAAACCCCTACCTCGTCGTACGTGCGTTCTTCGCGGAATTAACTGTCGCGGAACAAGTGGAGCGTCGCGTCGCGGAAGGGCGTCGCGTCGTCGTGGAAGGGCGTCGTGTCGACGATATCTGAGGATCAAAAACATACAGATTTAATTTTTAATAATTAAATACATATTGAGTTATAATCCACAAAGGAATTTAAAGAACCTCAATCTCTCACCTCAACGGATGATCGATGATTTTGTTGCCGATGAAGGAACGTCGCAGAAGAACGTCACGGGAGAGGAAACGTCGGCGTCGTGGCACACGGCGTCGTGTCGTCGATTTCCGCGGGTTCGGCGTTCTTTGCGTTCTTCGCGTTCTTCGCGAAGAAGGAGGAAGATCCTTAGAGATTCTCCAAAGGTTTAACACAACATTTCAAAATGAAGGTCTGTTGGCCTTATTTTATTAACATGCCAACAAAACGAAAACGTGTTAAGAAATGAACGAAATTAATTCATAGAATTAATTTCAACGAATAAACCGCCCAATTAATAGGAGCGTTTAATTGTTTAAGAAAACGCCGCAGTTTACTTTTATTTAATAGGGGTTTTCGCGGGTGCGTTACTTAGCGGAAAGAAACGGTGGGGCTCATACGGGCCCCACCCCACAAATATCCTACCAAGTGGGTAGGATATTTCGGATTTCACCCTATCCGTTTCAACTGAGCTTAAACAGCTTAAAGTGGTCTTTAAGCGGCTTTAAGTGAAATAAAATTAAAATTGTTACACAATGTTATTTTATTTCATAACTTAAAACCCAAAAATTAAAAACCACAACCGAGAAAACGAAACTCCGGAAGAGGTGTTTCTAGGCAAAAACCGGCGCTGCAATTCCATCGGTGCCCTCAGAATTCGATTCCGGACACTGGTTCAAAAGTTAGAAAAAAACTCGCTCGTCCATTCACTGAACGTACCCGAGCCAAACTTCGGAAAGTGATTACGGGCACACCAAGCCTCGAAATCAGGTGCCGTCAGATGCTGCATCCTTGTAAAATTCCTAGGAAAATTAAGAAAAAAGATTTCATTGAAATTTACGGGTCTTTACATTACTCGCACCACAGGGTTTTACGTCCCCGTAAAGCTTCACCACAAACATAGGGATAAAAAGCTGGTACTGAGCATGCATCTGAGCCTCCCGCTCCCAAGTGCTCTCCTAGAGGTTCCCGAGCTGCCATCTGAAGCGCACTAGAGGAATCGATCATCCACGTAGGAACCGCTCCTATCGATCCTCGATCTCCACTGGGACCTCCGCAAAAGTCACCCCATCATCAACCACCAGCTCTCCATGGTCAAATATTTGCGTCGGGTCGTGCATGTATCTTCTATACTGAGATACGTGGAAAACGTCGTGCACCCGGTGCAACTGAAGTGGTAGAGCCAGGAGATAAGCCACCTCGCCAAAATTCCATAAACCCCGTCGAGGTGAGACCCGCAAGAAGACGCGGTCGCCATCCTCGAACTCTAGTGGCCTCGGCCTCCTGTCAGTAAAAGACTTCTGTCGGCTCTGAGCTGTACTCATCCGCTCCTGGATTTTCTGGACCTTCTCTGTCGTGGCTTGGACCATCTCTGGTCCCACAAGAGCTGCTAAGATTTCTTCTTTGCCGATAAGAGAAATCTGGTCTCATCCCCTGGATGAACCACTTCCTTTGCCTAATACAGTCAATCCCGACATGGATGGTACTAATCCATACCAAGGATGATGTCGTAAGGCCTCGACCCTACTACCAAGAGATCCAACCATTACTCTCGCCTCCAAGGGATGAGTCACACTGTCGGCATCAGTGTGTGGTAACTGGGTCTCCTCCAGTAGATGTCTCACAAGTGAGGGTCATGTCAATAGTCTAAACTGGAACCTCTTAGTAACAACACAATAGAGGACAGGAATAAAAACATCACCAAGGAATGAGTCTTTTATTATTGCAACTCATAATACAAAGACACTACACCATAGCAACAAGGAACTAGAAGTACAAAAGACGTATCCACTAGTTCCGCTCCTGTCCATCTGCTCCTGGAGCTCCATGATCGTAGGCATCAGCTGCCTGAAGCTGAGCTCTCCCATGTCCTCCTGTCCCCTGTAGTCGGGGTGGACCTCCTGGTGGTGGTGGTGGAAAGGGCGTCGCATCGTCGTGGAAGGACGTCGCGTCGATGATCTTTGAGCATCAAAAACATACAGATTTAATTTTTAATAATTAAATCCATATTGAGTTATAATCCACAAAGGAATTTAAAGAACCTCAATCTCTCACCTCAACGGATGATCGATGATTTTGTTGCGGATGAAGGAACGTCGCAGAACAACATCACGGGAGAGGAAACGTCGGCGTCCTGGCACACGACGTCGCGTCGTCGATTTCCGCGGGTTCGGCATTCTTCGTCGGAGGCCGGCGTTCTTCGCATTCTTCGCGTTCTTTGCGTTCTTCGCGAAAAAGGAGGAAGATCCTTAGAGATTCTACAAAGGTTTAACACAACATTTCAAAATGAAGGTGTAAACCGGAACCTCTTAGTAACAACACAAAAGAGGACAGGAATAAAAACATCCCCAAGGTATGAGTCTTTTATTATTGCAACTCATAATACAAAGACACTACACCATAGCAACAAGCAACTAGAAGTACAAAAGATGTATCCACTAGTTCAGATCCTGTCCATCTGCTCCCGGAGCTCCATGATCGTAGGCCTCAGCTGCCTGAAGCTGATCTCTCTCATGTCCTCCTGTCCCCTACAGTCGGGGTGGACCTCCTGGTGGTGGTGGTGGCAACACCCCGAAGCGTCTTCCACCTCCAACTGCATGGCCATCTCCTCTTCCATGGCCGCCTGCTCCTTGCGGCCCGCCCTGATCGAAGCTCTGCCTCTGCCTGGGGGGTCCTTTTTTCATCTACTGGTCATCCGTAGGGTGGGTCGGACAGTCACGATCCATGTGACCAATCCCGCCGCAGGAGTAACACTGCCCTCTCATGGCAAGTCACTGTCCACCCCGAGTGCCTCACACAAATGATCCAGAGTCATGCTGTCGACCACCTGTAGGTCTAGTCCTCTTGGACCTCTACGTCATCTGTCTACTGCCCGCTGCATAAGACTCTGCCGCATGCCGGCATGTGGTGGGTCCTGCTGTTGGAGACTGCTCAGCAAGGAAACTCTCCACTAAGAGTGCTCGCTCCAACACCCCTGCCTGAGTCGGAATGTTGAGGGAGATCATCGAAGCCCTGATCTCGTGCCTCAGTCCCTGCTCGAAGGTCCGGGCCCGGAAGAATGGGTCTCGTACCATATCTGTGGAGTAGCGCGGGAGATCAGTAAATCTCGTCGAGTACTAAGCCATTGTCATGCTGCCATGCCGTAGCTGTAGCAGCTCTTGGATGCGCACCACACGGAGGGTGGTTGGGACGAACTCGGAGCGGAAGATGCTCTCAAAGTCCGTCCAGAGTAGAGTTGTCTCGTCGTGCACCTGGAGCATCAAGCACCACCATATGCCTGTTATCGCGTGAAGGAGGCTCACTGCGAGGATCACCATGAGGTCTGCTGGTGTCCTCATTAATCTGAAAACCCATACAACTGCCTCCAGCCAGTCCTCGGTGGCCAGAGGGTCCGTCTCCCCACGGAACCTGGGTGGTCGCTGGCGCTGGAACTCATGCAATGCACTAAGGTGACGTGCATCATCAGCGGCTGGGGCTGGTAGCATTGGTGGCTCGGCGGGTATAGGTACCGCCGGTGCCTCTGCTGTCAAAGGGCCATGTACCGAGTCCTCGACGCTCGGTGGGATCTCGCCACACACATCGCTCGGAACCCTAGCTGACTGCCGTCGTGGGGCCATCCTGAAAAGGAAACAGGTGCGCCACGGTTAGAACAGTATACCTGGTGAGCTGACATAAATTAATCACAAAGAAAACTTGAAACACACATGCAATCAATGTTTTCGTGCATTAAGTCGGAAATCAGAAGTCAGGGTCCTGGTGTACGGATACGTCGGCCGCCGCACCAACACTGGACCCCCTGGACTGATAACCACACCCAATATGCTAAACACTATTTCTTCACATAGAAAAGATCAGAGTCCGCGGTAGAACCGACCTCCTCTGATACCAATTTTTCACGACCCGTCCTCGGGGCCCGTGCGGTGACTACCCCAAGCCTGCCTTCCATAGGCCAGGGGCTGGCGACTAGCACCAAGGCGTAAATCCCGGTAAAAATTGAAGGCATTTCCTTTTTAATGTAAACAAGCACCACAGAGTAAGAAAGTGGAAGAAGTAAACACTAAGTAAAAGCTGGTACTACAGTAAGGGCAGAAAAGTAAAGGGGGCTGGAAATACAATCCCAACTGTAAAGTAAAACTGAAAGGGAAAAAACGGCAACTGAAAGGAAAAGCCGCCACGTCGAGCCATCCTCTGGAGGTCCCACCTGAAGGGTGAGTACAGATAGCCTCCACAGCTCCTCATTCCAGCCATCCGCTCCGAGTACACCCCGCCCAGTGGTCCACCTCCAGGTACTGTCCTGCTCCGCAAGCCTCCACCAAGATCAGCGTTGTCCGTCGTCTGCAACCAACACAACGTAGTGCGGGCATAGCTCGTGCAGGGGTGAGTAGAAGCTAATCAGTAGGGACCCCGAGACCCCCGATGGTCTCCCGAAATCCACATAGGATAAACCACAAAGGGATAAGATACAATCACGAAGTAACATCCGACACTGCTTAGGTATATGCCCATACATATACCTAAGTCATCAGTTCCTATTCGGCTCCAACATCCGATCCCAATCACAACCCAGTCCACATAGGAAAGCAAAACGTAAACCAACACAGGATAGCGCAACACAATCCACGAAGGAGAGAAAAACTAATCCATATAGGATAGCTCAACACAATCCACAAAGGAGAGTAAAACAGGATTCAGCTCACACAGGTACATCTTCGTATGACGTTAGAGATGATCAGATATAGCCACTGATTCATCTAAGCCATCAGACCCACAAAGGATCTGTAGGTACTAACCCTCGCAATGACCCACACAGGATCTATCATGAAGTTGAACCCAAAGCTATTGGGAAAATCCTTCTCCATCAAGTGCAGTGGTTATTCCGCTACAACCAAACACTTCCCTCTTACCTTGGACTACTGTAGTTCTCCACCTATCGGGTACTGTGGGCCTGATGCTACAACCAAGCGCTCACTCGTGCCACTACAACCAAGCTCTTTTCCATTGTGGGTCTGCCGCTACAACCAAGCGCTCCCCTGTGCCTCTACAACCAAGCGCACCTCTGTCGTGGGTCTGCCGCTACAACCAAGCGCTTCCCTGTGCCGCTACAACCAAACGCACCTCTATCGTGGGTCAGCCGCTACCACCAAGCGCTCCCCTGTGCCGCTACAACCAAGCGAACCTCTGTCGTGGGTCTGACGCTACAACCAAGCGCTCCCCTGTGCCGCTACAACCAAATGCACTTCTGTCGGGGGTATGCCGCTCCAACCAAGCTCTCACATGTGCCGCTACAACCAAGCGCACCTCTGTCGCGGGTCTGCCACTACAACCAAGTGCTCCTCTGCCGGGCTATACGTAACACACCGAGTCATTCGATCAGTAGTCGTGAAGTCTCAACCGGCTCTAGGGTTTCCGCACACAACATGCTCATTTCGGGAGGGTCCACTCCACGAGCTAAGAGGTCGATGCATCAACTGACATGTAGTCCGGAGTTGATGTATCCCAAGATGTACCGTAGTGGTCACTGCCGAAACACGGACAAATCCCGTACTATTTTCATCATCGTCGCAGTCGAATCCACTGAGGATATATGTACAGTCTTCGTCGTCACAGCAGCAGTTGCATCTAGCTCTAGGGTTTCCGCACAAAGCAAGCTCGTTCGGGAGGGTCTGCTCCACGAGCCGAGAGGCTGATACATCAACTGACATATAGTCCAGAGTTGATGTATCCCAATGTTCCGTATCGCCAACAGGAACTCAACGTCGCAGACGGTGCGTCAATTGGATTCCCGGTCTGAGAGTTATTGGCTTTTTCGTCCCTTGGGCCCGGTTGGTTTCTAAGGAAAATCCAACCCGACCGTACTCCACCTACGTCCAAATCATGGGCAGATTAAGCCAAATGATCCGTCTCACTTAGAGGAATTCAACAAAGTCGACGGCACGTCAATCAGACGTCCGGAGCTCAAGATATGAGTGTTTCCGCTCTAAGGGCCCGGTTGGTTTCGTGGACGAACCAACCCGGCCAAACCCAAAGTAATCCGAAACCTTGAGTGTAATATACCGAAATCACCATCTCGATCCAAGTATCCCGTTTCCGCTGCCGGCGCGTTGATCGGAGGCCCGTAGGTCATGTTACGGGAAAAAGACCGAAATGGTCCAGAAACGGGGGTCTGGCCCTGGCCGACCCGGCCTGGCCGGCCAGCCCGGCTCGGCTCGACCGAGCGGCCGAGTAACGCGGGGGGCGTGCTTACCCCACGTGACAACACCGCAGCCCCCGCGGGGGGCTGCCCTGGTCAACGGATGCGGCAATGCCGCGTCCCGTGTGAGCCAGACCAGCGCGGCCGCGGGTCCGCTGGCGCTGCCTGTTGCTTCCGCGGGCCCCTGGAGTTGCTCCGGTGGTCCGATTTCTTTCCCGTCTGCGTCGCTACTCCTCCCGGGTCTCGTTCTTCACTACAGAATCATTAAATCGCCTCTGCGGCACGTTTTGCCGTTGCCCGCCAAATCCGCACAACAACGAAGAAATGCGGAGGGTTGTCGGGCCGTGTTTGTTTGGCCCGCACCCTCCGCGTTAGATGATACAATCAGGAAGATAATTAACACATGACAAACGTATCAAAAACAATTTTTAATAATTTAAAATTGCACTTGACCCAGGTTCTTTTGTTTTAGAAGAAAACAACTACGGGAATATAAATTATTTCACAACAAACCCATACCTCGTCATACGTGCGTTCTTCGCGGAATTAACCGTCGCGGAACAAGTGGAGCGCCGCGTCACGGAAGGGTGTCGCGTCGTCGTGGAATGGCGTCGCGTCAACGATCTCCGAGGATCAAAATAATACGGATTTAATTTTTAATAATTAAATCCATATTGAGTTATAATCCACAAAGGAATTTAAAGAACCGTAATCTCTTACCTCAACGGATGATCGGAGATTTTGTTGCGGATGAAGGAACGTCGCAGAAGAACGTCGCGGGAGAGAAAACGTCAGCGTCGCAGCACACGGCGTCGCGTCGTCGATTTCCGAAGGTTCGGCGTTCTTCGTCGGAGGCCGGCGTTCTTCGCGTTCTTCGTGTTCTTCGCGAAGAAGGAGGAAGATCCTTATAGATTCCCCAAAGGTTTAACACAACATTTCAAAAAGAAGGTGTGTTGGCCTTATTTTATTAACATGCCAACAAAATGAAAACGTGTTAAGAAACGAACAAAATTAATTCATAGAATTAATTTGAACAAATAAACCGTTCAATTAATAGGAGCGTTTAATTGTTTAAGAAAACGCCCTAGTTGACTTTTATTTAATAGGGGTTTTCGCGGGTGCATTACTTAGCGAAAAGAAACGGTAAGGCTCGTACGTGCCCCACCCCACAAATATCCTACCAATTGGGTAGGATATTTTGGATTGCACCCTATCCGTTTCAACTGAGCTTAAACAGCTTAAAGTGGTCTTTAAGCGGATTTAAGTGAAATAAAAATAAAATTGTCGCACAAGATTATTTTATTTCATAACTTAAAACCCAAAAATTAAAAACCACAACCGAGCAAACGCAACTCCGGAAGAGGGGTTTATAATCAAAAACCGGCGTTGCGATTCCATCGGTGCCCTTGGACTTCGATTCTAGGCACCGGTTCAAAAGATAGAAAAAAACCTGCTCGTCCATTCACTGAAAGTACCCGAGCCAAATTTTGGAAAGTGATTCCGGGCACACCGGCCCTCGGAATCAGGTGTCGTCAGAAGCTGCGTCCTTGTAAAATTCCAAGGAAAATTGAGAAAAAAATTCCCTTGAAATTTACGGGTCTTTACATTTTTACCTGAGGAACTTATCATGGTACTAATACATGATGTTTTATAAAAAAAATATTTTTGGTAAATCTGTTATATACTTCAGTTGAGTTACATTTTTCATTTATTGTTTCCTAGTAAATTTTTACCTATGAAATAAATTATTTCTATCCATCAAACTCACCTTGATCTCACTCAGAATATGTTATGGGAAACTATCTACAAGAGTTTTTGAGTTGAGATAAGTATAGTTTCCTCAATATAGATTTTCAAAATAATGATCTCTTGAATAATATCAAGATAAAAATATTTTGGATTTCCATTCCATTGACTAATTATTATTAACTATAATACAAAAAATGATTATACTTGGATTTCAGAGCTTATTTAAGTCTGCACAAAAAAATTTCATGTTTAAAAATATATTTCGAAAAATTTGAAATTCCAAAATTAGGGGTAATTATATAAAAATTTCCAAATCAACAAACCCATTTATAAAGACACTCTTAAAATCCATTCGATATAGAGTAAAAAAATTGTTAATTAAAATTTCCGGAGTATAAAAATAGATTTGATCCAAGATATCAGAGAAAAAATTATCTCTATAATATATCTCCTTCTTCAGATTAAAACCATTATTAGCTAATAATTCTTTATATTTAAAATTATATACAACATTCATCAAATAAATATCACAAGAAAAATTTTAATACAATGATAAAAAACATTGGGTTCCTCAACCAATTTCCATTTTTTCCATTCTAACAGATTCAACTATTTTTTGATAATGATTACCTACTTTTCATCAACAAAGTCTTCATCACAAATTTTATTTTCAACTTAATAAAATCATTCAATATTTTCACATTCACATAATAAATATTTGTTTATATATATTGTATTAAAAATACTATGAAATTACAAGTGGGAGAAATCCTTAATACTATCTAATTCCAAATCAAACTTTGATGTATTTCTTTAACTAATAATAAATTATCTTCTATTAAACTGAGTTTCAATAAACATGCATATTTTATTCTAATATATGTTATGATAATATATGGATGATGACATTAATATTTTTGAAATATCATGGAATTTATTTTTAAATCACAATAAATGTGTGTAACTTCATTATTTTTTAAGTGTGAAGAAGGATTAATTTCATAAAACATTACCTGTATGAGTTCTTCAATAACATGTGTATATTTTATGAAAACTAAAAATTCCATACTAGTTATAAATAAAAAAGAAATATATTTTTATAATATTTTGGATCAAATTTATAATTATTTTATTTAGTATTAAAAAAGAATACATTGCATCCAAAAACATTGAAGTAACTATATTTAGGTTTTCTTCCAATCAACTGTTTATATGGGTTTATTTAAATACTCCCCAAAATAAAACATAATTTTTAATGTATTATACTATACTCATATGTTATTCCCAAAACTACATATAAACTGAGTATTTAAACATCATTTCTTGGGAAATTTCCTAAAGGTTTTATTCATTCATTTAACTTCGGTAATTTTTTTATATTTCTTAGAGTTGAGAAAGTTGGTGTTTTTCCCTACTCAATATTATTGTTTCAAAAATAGAATTAAGAAAATCACAACCTATATCAATTTGGATCGTGATTAAATGTATATTTTTCATTTTTTAAACAAGTGAATCAAAAAATTTCAAAAATAGTGTAACACTCTAATATTTTATATTATAAAACCATGTTCGACAACATATTCAATAGGAAACAACAGGCTTAATAAAACTGTGAAATATATATAACTATTTTAACATAGCTGTTAAATTGGTGGGTATAAATAATATTAACTACATTATGGTATATATATTTATATAAATTTTTTAATTAATATAAATTATTTATAATTTTTTCGTAAAGAATCAATCATTTTCTAATATTTTAATTTTATTTTAAAAAAATATGTATTCATAAAAAATGATTTTTATTACTTATCATGGAAAAATATAAAAATTCGTTATTTGAAATTTTTGAAATGTTACTTGATAAAATTAAATTTATTCTTAAAATTGGAATATCAAAATTTATTTTGAGTTTAATATTGGTACATTTTTAAAAATATTGATTTTTAATTGAATAGTGAATAATACCAATTTTTGTAAAAATGTCATTTCATTTTAGATTTTTAAATAATATAACAATATAATTATTTTTTGAATATATTTTAAGGTAAAATATTAATAATTTAGTTATATTTCATAAAATTTATTACCTTTTATTCAAATTGACATTTTATTTTTGTGTATGTTTGTAATTAGGTTTAAAATGGTGTTTTTGAAAACTGTATTAAAGATCATAGCATTTATTAAATTTAATTAAATATAAAAATACCTAATATGGAATGTTTAGAATTTATTTTTTTCATATATATATATATATATATCAGTTTATATTATTAGAATGATTTTTATTTGTCATAGAGTTGATATACAATCATCTTTTTTCTTAACAAAACACTTCTTGAAAACCCGCTTTTTCGTTGCATCTGGGGTTTTGTTTAATATTTAAATTTTAAAATATATGACTTTAATTTCATAAAATATATTCCATATTTCGAATCATCATAATATATATTTTCAAATAATTTTAACATAACAATTTTCCATAATTAATAGTGTGAATGGTAAAAACTAATTACCACAAGTAAGTTAAAAAATGGGTCTACCAGGGGTAAAACTAAAAATATAAGGCCAAAATAACGTAATAACTTATATAACACATATTATATAGATTATTTTATACATTATAGTGTCAAATTTATTATAATACTCTATTTATTACTATTTTTGGATGTAAAAAACAAGTGTACACCATTTTCTTTTCAAAAACTTACAACTGTTCCACTCACTTCACTTATAAAATTTCACCACTCTCCCCTCTTCATAAACCCTTAAAAAATTTTGTATTGAAAAATAAATAACCTAATAGATTCCAAAATTCCAAAAAACTTTCTATAATACTTAGTTTGTTCTTAAACCAATTATTGGAATATATATGGTATAATCAGAAAGTTGGGGTCTGAGAAGAGGTAAAATTTCTAACTATACGTTCTTGTTTTATATGATGTTTCACAACCTTAAGATATTATTAAATTTTGATAAAATTATAAAAATAGTATATAATATTCATTTATATTTTTTTATATTAATTTTATTATCAAAATTCATCTTCTCTGTATTCAAATGTGATATGAAATCGTCAATCGTATGTACACCGGACAGCCGCCTCCCGAACCATTGTCATTCATTTACCATGATTTCCTATAATGGATTATTTTAATGATTTATTTAAAGTATATATATGATATCAATAACATATTTATACATATTTATTATGATATAAAATATAAATATTTTTATTTCCATTCCATGGGGGACATGATAACGTTGTTCCTATGTACAGAAGACAATCGCCTCACAAAGTGATGTGATTATTTTTTTCACAAATTATTTACATGGAATTAAATAAAGTATAATTTAATGAATATAACTAATATTAATAACCTAAAAATTATTTTTGAGACATATATTTTATGATTAAATGATTAAATATTATTCTAGATCTTACCTTTTCTCTCACTAGAAAATGTTAACGATGTTCATGTATGTATGGACAACCTATTTCATGAATATATGTGTGTATCATTTCATAACCACACTAAATGGAATATATATATAAGAATATTTAAATAAATAATATTTTATTTATAATCTTATTATATTATTTTTCAGATAAACCAATTAATATATTAATTCTATAATTGTTGTTGAAAAATTGAAATGTTACTCTTTTTTACATATGACCTACCATCTCCATGATAATAATGTAGTTCATTTTTCCAAAATATTTTTCATGATGAGTTTTAAAATTATAATTTATGAATAAATATTATAAATATTTCATGATTATTATTTGGTAGATGTTGAAATAATTACCACTTTGACTATATTTAGTGCAATGAATTTGTTTTGAATCAATGAACTGAATGTCCTACAAACACCCATTGTGTATTTAATGAATTATGTTTATAATATGTAATTAAAAATAAATAAAAAAACTTATTTATGTATAAATAATTAACCTTTTAATGTTTTATGAATATGTAAAATAATTTAGAAAATATTATTATACCAGAGTTAATGAACATACAAGGATTTTCTTGACTTGAGGTACGAGTAATCTCGTCTCATTTATACTTTTTTGATACGTATGATATATTCACCACTTTTTTTTATTGTGTGGTGTCTATAAATCTCATGAGTTTATCTTATGATTATTTAAAGGAAAAATATTTGTTTTTGTTAATCCATATTTCATTCTATAATTAATGAGGTATTTGAAATAGAGATTACCAAATATGTAAGGGGATTCATCTCAATTAACATTCATTGAGGAATATTTTTTTATTATATTGCTAGTTTATTCTATATGGTTTATATAATGACCCTTTTACATGTAATATAATGAATAATTCATATATAATGTTGTATTGGTTTAAATTTTAATTAATTTATCCATGGGGATTTGACAATATAGTTTCCAAGTGATAAAGAATTTAATAACTCAACTTCCGTAATTGGTTTATATTACTCATTCCTTTTCATTGATATTATAAGATTATGTTCATAAATAATTTTTATTATATTTTTTTTATATAAACCTTTTTAGGTAGATTTAAATTTTATACACATAATCTATTATGTAATTAAATATCAAATTCAATGGTATGATTTTTAAAAGGGTTATTCATCTAAAATTCTATTTCGTTGAGACATATGTCTATATTATGAAACTATATTCATTTGTTAGGCTTATATAATTCCCTTTCAAATATTATATAATAATATTAGAAATTTTAATGATATTTGTTGTTTCATTTGTAGTTTTTATTTCATAGGTATTACAACTAAAGAGTTACCAAAGTGGAATGTGTTTTATGATTTAATCTCCTTATTTATTAGTATAGTTTCTAATTATATTTACAATTATCAAAAATCATTATATATTTATCAATAAACTCGTTAAAATTATTATCCTCTATTTATTTCTTGAGAATACATTTTTCCCTTCATTTTACTCCATTTTCAAATTCAAGAGTCCAAAATAGTATTTTTATTTTTAGTTTTTTTTATATCTCTGGTAAAAAAACAAGTTATTCCCAAAACATTTTTTGTAAACATGTTTTAACAAAATTATTTTACCATTATTACAATGAATTATTTTATAAATATTTACATGTTTTTTAAATTATATGAAATAATTTTAAATGTGACTTGATATCATTTTCAAAAACAATTTTCTTTTAAATTTTAATGATAATATTAATTTAATCCTTTTTTTAATCTGTACAACATGAATGGAATTTCCCACCATAATGAAAAAAATTTTCTTTTAAAACAACATTATATGTTTACAATTCTATTTTTAATGAAAATATTTTTAATAAATTGTTTATGTTTTAAAAAAATTGTTTTTAAAAACAGAACATATTTTTTATTGAAGAAATGCTTTTAATTATTCTTAAAAATATCTTTTATATGATACCTAGGATATTTTAAAAGAAAATTATTTTCACAATATATTTTTAATCATTAATTAATAATTGTTATTTTTAAAATAAATAGGGAATCTATCTCAGAAATTTTTTTAATGATCTTTTAATGGTATATCCATTCAACAATGTCGATAACCCTTTTTGTTGCATATGATCTAATCGGGGTATTTTTTAATGATACCATCCTAATTATTTCTTTCGATGGATTAATAATATTTCAAAGAGATTCTGAAGGAATACGTTGGTTTTGTAGGGGTTAATTAGGTTTCAATGATATTGTTATGAAACCCATTTTTTTCACCGGTTAAGCATGTCCCAATGAGATTTACATGAAACCTATTTCTCTTCCATGGTTTAATCTAGTTATAAAACGAATAATGATTGAGTATATGAGTTTTAAATTTAATTGGAATATCATAGTACTGTATTTATTGTTCATGTAAATTTTTTATTATTGGTATGTCTAGATAGCATTGGTTGAGTTATATATTGATTATAAAGTGGGTGTTCTCATATTGATCCAAGTGATCCCAATATAGCTTATACAATGTGTGAATATTGATAATTATCTAATGAATTGAGTAATGATTTTGTTATTTATCGAATTATATTAGATGATTACCATATGGCCATTCTATTTATAAGGGTTTTGTATGAAATTTTTTATTATTTTGTCCCAAGATACCAACACACATTTGGTATGCTTGTTATGGGTTATTATTGTTTTCCTTTATCATGTTTTATATCATATGGCTCATGATTATTGATTACAATGAATCCTATGATGAAAGAAATATTAAATGTTTTTATGTTTCATTGTTACATTAAAAAATTTATATGCGACCTCAGATTCACATCATGATAGAAAAAAATGGTTTGGCGGGAATTGGGTAGTCCATCATTTTTATCATCAGAAGGACATTTTGTGGTCACATGAGTTCATATTAGGTTTTCCATATTTTATTTGTTAAGAATTATACAATAGATGTGTATTTGGTTTGACTAGTTGGTTGATTCTGGTTGGTTTACTGGTATGCACAATCATTCATGTTGGGTTCACCATCATTGATTTTTCCCTAAAACTCCCAATGGTTCCTTTATCCATAACAGGGTCAAAACCATCTTTCCAATGGAAGGTGGCCAATTAGGGGTTTAGACCAAGTCACACATAGGAACTGACAGAGTTCAAGAGGATGGGAGGTCAGGCTCATCACAAACATTTTGGGGGAATAGTTTCCCAGTGCAAAAATATCTTAAATATTTAAGATCTATTCACAAACCTCTTACTAATTCTAAATTGGAACAAGTTACATTAAAAAATGAACATAGATTATGTAATTGAGTTAACATTTGTTGATCCCACTCATATGGGAAGATGAATATTTTAGTGATTCCATTAGTATGTATTTGGTGTTCTTCATCCATTTTCCATAACGAGTGGATATATATATGTTGAAAAAATATGTTGAGGTGATTTGGAATATGCTACTATGTTTAGAGGTGTTTTATATATTGATTATGGGATTTATTTATTTATAAAAAATCATATTTATCTTGGTTTATTGGTAGGAATAATACCTTACACAGTTCACCAAACCAATATAATTTAACATCATACAGAAATGGAATATGTGTGGGTATTGAGTAACTCTGTATTTGAGCTCGATCATCAAGGAGGTGTCCTGCATATCCTACTTAAAGAAGAAATTTCAGTAATCCTAGAACAATTGACTTCTCATCCTGCTGATGGATGAGGTAAGATGACAATCCCCTGAGAATAATTTGTTCCCAATAGAAGGAATATTGGTGATTTCAGGGAAAACACAACAATATGGACTCCCATTAGAGCCTATACCTTATGGAGGAATCATATTTATCCTAATTATTATATCAATTATGATCTTATAGTTTAGTTACACCATAACCCATTGATGGGATAAGGTGGGTGATCATGCGTGGAAAAATTATGGCTTCCATTGAGGCTTTAGGAATTCATGGGGGATTATACTAGGATGGATTCCCAAACATGGTGGAGATTTATAATGCAAAATATATGACAATTTTAACATCCTAAGACCATGTGATCCCTTCTCAGCATTATAATAAATATATAACACTTAAAAAAACTCATTATATATGGATACATGACTTATTTACTGGGGATATCCTTTATATGTTTACTATATTTCTTTTAACTTAGGAAGGTGTTCTAAATATCTTATATATTAGAGGAAACAGAGCCATCATAGTTTGGTTTGGTCAAGGAATACACTCTGAGGTTTCCCTAAAATTTGGTTCATATCATATTATGTTGTTGGTAATATAATACCTACTAAGGAATCCCTAAAATGTGGGTAATATCATATTATGTCACCGATCAATGATTACAGAGTGAGGCTTCCCTAAGATGTGGGGAATATCATACTATACGCATGATTGGGGATTACACACTGAGGATTACCAAATGTTCATGTCATATAATATTATGTAAGTTAATCAGTATTACACTCATAAGGTTCCCTAACATGTGGGGAATATCATATCATGCCACTGATCTAGGATTATACACTAATGCTTCCCTAAAATGTAAAGAATATCATATTATGCTTCAAATTCGGGCATACAATCTAAGGATTCCCAATTATATTGATTGGATAATGTTACCTTGTCTTGGGATGCATGCTCGACATAGCCCAGTTGACTACCTATTCTATTTGATTGTTTTCTTGACATATATTTATTTTCAGGATAACACATCCAGGTATATCCTTGAAATTTTTGGTTATATTGTAGACATGTCCAAATATAAATTCATGATCTTCTTGGATTTTCCATGAAACGTCACATAATATAAATAGATTGTATAGAGGCTGTCATATGATCAGGGTTTACTTGTCTTGATGACATTTCAAGACGTAAATTGATTTCCATGGAGTCCATTAATGATCTCGGATGACATGATTGGAGGGACTCACATGATCCTCAAAATTTTCCCTAGCTTCATTAATAATGTTTGTTTACATAGTCGGAAGATGTCATGACAGTTTTTTACATGTATGGAGGGTGGTTCATGGACTGCTTGTATTTTATGGAGGACATTTTATGATATAAATGGAATATATAAAGGAATTATCACGATCAATGCTGACTTGTCCAGAGGATGTCATGAAAGTCAGTTGATATGATATAGTTCAATAGTGATTCCATACTTATATGAACTGGTTCCACTATATGATTTGGGTTATAGTTCAAGAGGACATTACAAGGCCTTTAAAGTAACCCTAGAGTGTTTCTCAAGACTTGGGTGGCATGCTCGGGGGTTCGAGGTGACTTTTTGTGACATTTCTATGGGAAAATAAAAGATCAAAATGGTATACCAAAATAGAGTATCATGATTTGGGTGACATGTACATGGGTTGTCTCATTACCAAGGTTGATTGTGATAAGTTCATGGGGATCAACATATTTTTTCTTCACACAAGCCTCAGGTAATTTAATTCATTTTTCTATATTTTTATTAAATACGTTCCTTAGATGTGTTTAGTGGTTTCTGTTTTAATCCTTAAATGATTCAGTATATATTTGGGATTCCTGTAACATAACCAACCATAAATCCATGGTGTGATCTAGGAATGATCACACAACGTGAATATACTTGTTGTATGATCATTTATAGTGTTTCCCTAACTTAACCTGATGAAAATCATTTCTGACTTCATTATTGTATACTCATAAAAATATTCCCTATTGTGGAGTTTCACTGGTGTGAGAATACAGATATGAATTTTTTCATACTAGGGATGGGGATTTATAGGCCTCACCAACCTAGTTATAGATTTATTTTCAATATGAATATTGATAATATCCAGGCAAGTATTGGTGGAGGGATTTGATGTCATACATTTTCACTTCTTCGCATTGCATTTTATTCTAGGGACATCGCATTATATTCAGTGAGCATTACACTACATCATCAACACCTCATGTATTGGATTTTTTCCAACTAATGATATCTGTCCAAGTCTTCTAAACATTTATAGGGGATCTTAAAATGTTATAGAAATATGTCTAGGGACCATCATGAGATCATGATTACATTTTAATGTGTTTATAATAATATCTGATGATATGTCCAGGACCATCCCTGAGACCAAGGTAGCATCTCTGGTGGTCTGTGTGTGATCAAGATAACATGTCAACAGGGATTCTATGGGATCATGTTTACATGATGAAGGTAGTTCAATGGGATTAAGGGTGATTATATAAGATGCATGATCAATTTCACATGATATAAACATTACTAACTTTGAAATATTCTATTGTGTTTCCATTTTCAATTTCCAATGATTATTTTACAATGTTTGGGGATCATGTGAGGATATATGAGGGATGTCTAATACAATCATTCGACCCATCAATGATGTTTCACATGAAAAATAGTGGTCCCTCAGATGATTGAAAATAATTATCATTCAAAAATAATTTAGTTTTCATTTGGACTAAGAGGAAGAGCACAATATTGCATGGACATGTCTGAGACATTTCACATAGTGAGGGTGACATGCCATTGGAATATTTCACAACAAGGTGGGAATGTCTATAGGGATTATGTGGTGACATTCCAAACACATAGACCCATCATGTGAAATTTATGAGCATGAAAGGATTCATCATTTGGGATATTTTCATTTTAATTTTACAATGAATTTGGGATGGTTTGTTAGGATATCATCATCTGAAATGTCCCATGACCATAGAGATATTATCTTGTGGTTTCCATGTGATCAGTGATTATATTAGATGACTTATTGAAAACAAGAAAAATTATCTAATGGGATCTACAATATCTAATATATATTATGAGCATTGTCTGACCTTATTAATGAACTTATAAAGGTCATGTGATCTTGTGTCTTCAAGAGGTTTATGTGATCCCCATGATCTAGGACACCTTCTTACATTTCATTGTGGATAAAATAATACTCAAATTCAAGTATTTGTTTCTTTATTTATTTTCTGATTCACATCTTTCAGGTTTCAAAACATTCCCCCATCTGCAGCAACGTCCATTGGGATAAGGGAATGATTATGGGGAAAATAAATTCCCACAAAAGGAATTGGATCTATCACTGATTGTTCTCTTAGTTAATTCATGGTCTTCCAAGCAGTGAGTGGGATATATGTATTTTTATATCATGAGGTTTGGATACCTACCAGGAATTAAGGATAGCGGTTACCCAATGTGGGATAAATGTAACATTATATATGGGGAAAATAATAGTTATATGAGAATAAATATGTATCCTATGATTGAATAAATAAATACTTATGAAGTTCTACAAAAATATGTAGTTTAACATATTCAATAAAGGAAATTATACATGTAGTTTAGTGTCTGAAATATAATATATAAGATGTTGGGTGGTTTACTGTCTTACTAACAGCATGAGAAATGATATGCGGTTTTAATATCTTGTTGTTAGGATGTGGTCCATATAGTTTAAATTAATATGGTTTGGATGTTATTGTGTAGTTTAATGACATGTGACTTGGAAGTGATGTTCTTGATGGAAACATATGCGATGTATTTAAAAATAAATCATACATTGGTGGTTATGTATGACATGAAACCCATCTATCATGGATAATGCATAATCATTAATTTAAATGACCTTATGTGTGATATATGGTCCTTACCATTTGGGTTCCAACTTCATATCTTACTTCCCTTGTATAATTGGGGTTCTTAGTTATAACACAAGTTATACTTAGAGAAAAAAACAATGGAGAACCATTTTATGAATGACTCATGAAAGGTAATTTGGATGTTCTTCATGACTGTTAATTTTATTGAACATTTTCTCTTTAATCAATTTCAATTAATCCATCCACTTTTGTGATTTCTCATCATCTAACAGTTTTCAAAAAAATGTATATATACTGTGAAGGCATCTATAATTCTCTATGAGTAACACATCTTTAGCCACCAATAATAATGAATATATATTTTCTTAAATAGCAGTACGTGTAGTGGTATGAGAGGCCCAAAAAACATGGATGTACTTATTTAGCTAGGAATTATTATACTTTTTTCACTATCATATATTGTATATTTTAAAAAATCTTATTGAAGTCCGGTGTTTTTTCCATTTTTCGTCACATGATAGTGGGATGAATTATTGAACATAATGTTATACTCTGGGTATAATTTCATTAACACTACAGAACAATATTTTTTTCATTTACCATCAATATTGTGTGGGAGACTCTGATCCTGATAAAGATATGTAATTTTATGAAGTTGATGATGTTCTTTTTCCATAATTCTTTATGGGTTATTGGATCATCCCATTTGGAGATGAATTTAATTGTAGTATGAATGAAATTGAACTTCATAGGTATATCTATGGGATATGGCCCTACAAAATCCATTCCAAATATAGAGAGTGGACAAGAATATTTTGTTATATTTACCAATTCTTTTAGATAATGGATGATTTTTTATTGAATTATTTATGAATGAAAATTATTGGTGAATTCCACATAGTACTATATCATTGGTTTCCAGTAGTAACCCAACCTCCTAATTTGAGGAGAGAACCTGGTCCTAGACTGATGAGAGTTGGATGAACCTATATGTTCCTCTTCCATGATGGTGGAAATATCTCTTTATATATTTAATCTAAGTAATATTTTATCCAAGCCCCACATGGAATGGGATTTTTGTTTATTTAGGCTTTCCCATAGGGTGGCGTTTGCAGCCTAATCTTGAATCTATTACATTTTGGACAGGTCTATTAGATGAGTCCCATTTTAGAGATACCAAATTATGGGTTCCATACATATAGGGGGTATTTTAGTTCATAATTCACTGAGGATGTTTTAACATTATTGACTTATTTCATGTTATAGATGATGATCAATTAGTAAATTATTTTTAGGTGGTAAAAAAATATTATTCCTTCTGGTTAGGGTTGGCCAAGAACTAGTATGTTTTAGGTATGGTGTTGGAACAATAATTATGTGATCATGAAACATGATTCAATGTGAGATAAAAATATATCTCTTCCATCAATCCCCTAACATAGTAGTGAGAGGGTCCAATTATTCATCTTTTATTGAATATTCTCCATTGAAATTATTTATCCTTATCATTAAATCCATGTTGATGTTAAAGTATAATATTTTATGTTATAATGATAGTTCCAATAAATATATGAAATCTTGGTACTCAACCATATTATTTTTTGTGGCCTTCGAAAAATGAGAAATAGTATGAAAACATATTTGTTTAGAGAAACAAACACAATCCCTTTTCTAAAATGATCAAGTATCGTGTTTTCTTGTCTCTTTCCAATGGGAATCAAAATGGAACTAGGAAAATACATATCCGATGTCTGGGGAGGGACATGAGTGTAGAAACCTACTCACATAGGAACTTTGTGTCCATTAGTGCACTACCTGAAGTGGGGTGTGCTGTAAGGTAATCAGGGTGGGATTTCCCTTATACCAACTTATGGGATTTAACTTTTATTTAATATTATTAAAGAATGAGTACCCATTGGGATAATAATATTTTCATTAAGGGGAATCCATTGATGTACATGATCAGATTAAATCATGTGATTAGGTGGAATCTGTGTTGTGGTATGAAAAGCCTCATCATCTTCATTGAAAAGATGAGTGTGAGGTAGTCCTTCTCAATATCCTTGTATTGGGTCATGGTACATAGAATAATTTAGTTGTGGTATTAAATACTTATATCACTCCCCATATCATATTAATATCTAAGGACTGTGAAAAGGGACCATTCCATGGAATCACCGTATATGATGAATGGATTTTATTCAACTGATGGAATTAGAACTAGTGGGTGTAGCATACACTTTTTGAAACTCTCAAAGGCTTCATAGAATTCCTCATCCCATTGATAGGTGATCCCATTCTTCACCAGCTTAGTGAAGGGAGATATCTTTTATTGAAAGGTTGGTTTGATATTCTAAATATAGGATACGATCCCTTGGATCCCTCTTAGTTCTTTGAGATTTAAGGGTGGTGACATTGCATGAGAAGCACTATCTTGTCCAGGGTCAACCATAATGAAATTTTAGATATCCTCAAAGCATAGGAAATTCCCTAATATTACACTAAAATCACTTTTTCAGAATATTCATCTAGATTATATACATACATTGATTTTTGATTAATATTTAGTGATACATGATGTGATTTCATTCCCATAGTGATTCAACCACGAGGTTTTTGTCTTAACATTCAGTTATTCATCCGAATAAGATCATAATGAAATGATTTTTTTTCTACGTTGGAATGTAGATCCAACATTCAATTATCCAATGGGAATGTCCTGATATAAAAATATCCCATGGGGTTTTATGAATGTTGTTGTTTCCTTATATTCAAGCGGCATTTTTACTTGATGGTACCCTGATTAAACATCCATGAATGAATGTGATTGAAATATAGCAGTTTCATCAATCAGGAGTTCTATGGTAAGAAATGGGAAGTCATATTTGGGGAAATATCCATTACGGTATTTGAAATTGATTTTGACAATAATATTCCCATTCTTATTCTTGACATAGTATATTTTGGTGATCCTTATTGGGTATTTTAATTCTTAAAACAAATAAGAATTGATCAATTTGTTTAGTACTGCCTATATATTGGTATCCTGAGAGGGGTTCATCCTCCTAGATGTCTGATTGAATACTCCATAATCATGAGGTAAACCATGATGGTGCATAAACACATCAATATTTAGTCTAGATATTTCTGTATAATTTCAGTATAACACACATCAATGTTTCCATTTAAATTTTACCTTTATCTATTTCTCCTCAACAGTAATGGAAATACTAATCATTATAGACCTAGATATTTCTTCTCTTCCCATATTTAACAACCTAACCTCATCAATAGGGGGAGATTATTTCCTTGAATGTGAGAGGTAAATTACAAATTTTATCCTTATATCCTCTCATCTTTGAGTTATGGAATTGTTTTAAAATAAATCTAGAAATCATAGGTCCTCTCCATCACTTTAGAAGTGATAGAGGCCATGAGTTGTGTCATGATCATCCCATGCCTACAGAGTCATCATAGAGAGATTCCAAAGCTGATTATATTCTACACGATCACTATATACATACAGAGATTTGACATATGGGATCAGGTCTATTTCCTCAACCCGATTTATGGGGTGCACATATTCACTATTGAGAATAGTCTATGGTTTTTAGGGAACGTCGATAAAGATATTTTTAACATAAGTGATATACCATCATCCATCATTGGGTTTGTTCCATCCCTATTGTAGAAACATGCCTCAAAATAAATGGATTTATAAGTCTCGAAGAGGAATTGCCTTTGTTTTTTATGTCGACTTTTCCATCGATTGGGTATTTAAACCACTAATGAAATGTTGAAGGTACCTCAATGTGGAAATGGAAAAAAGTCCCATAAAATATGAAACTTTTTGTAGTGTCTTTCTGAATAACCATAAACGCAGCATTAGACATGATCCCCCTAAACTAAACTTTGAGCTAAATCTTCCAGATAGATCTATGAACATTTCTATTATACAATTAAATGTTGAGCTTTCTGGGAGATAGGTTTAATTCATTAAATACCATTTTCAATGGGTATTGATAATGATAAGGATTTTTCTAGAACCATTCTAAATTATATCCCTTCGAATATTAACATTATTGAGTCTTACTAAAACATATAGAGGCCTTATGTGTCCCATGATGGCTTCCTCTTCATCCTGGTCTGTGAAAGTGATGGAAACACATAATTCCACTAGAATGGCATTGACTCGAAATACCATTTCTACAATGAATCTAAAAAAAATCATGTGGGATATGGAAGGATTTAAGAAGATGATATATTTGTTCTTTTGAAATATGGTGTGAATCTAGGATTGATAGATTGGCTCGGATATCCACCATCTGTTTAAAAACTTCATACATATTTTCCTGAGGTCAGCACATCCTATAGTAGTGTTTCTCATTATTATGTTGTTCATGAGTTGAGTTAATTGAGGTTGGTGGTCTTGATGCATGTGTAGAGACTGAATGAGAATCATAAACTAGTGTAATATTACATTATGACCTTCTCAATTATCTTGGATGATATGATAATCCCACCCTAGCAACATGGTCACACAAGAATGATGGGCATGAGTGACCACTAGAGGGTTCTGGGGAACCTTTTGGTTTCTTTTGGGATTTATATGAAAATTTCCTATGGGTATCAGTTAAATATATGTCCTATGTGGTGATGTGACTAAAATATCGGGTCCAGACACACATGTGATGTATCCTACTTCCTCGGTTCTTATGAAAACTACCTCTTATTCCCTATTTGGGTGCGGGGAACTCATTCTCAGTGGAATATTCATCACCAGATAAGGTTATTGTTATGTTTATCACATTAATAAAGAAAAATAAGAAATTTTAATTAGATGGGGGTTTTGTATGGTGGGTAGGTGATCGTGCTTCACATGATACAAGTAATAAATCTAGAAGATTGAGAGCATGCTTTGGAGCATAAAATTAGTCTTCATATTCTTTATGTTCATATTTCAGATGGTTTCATTCACCATTAAGAGACAAATATTTTGTAACCTTATAAGGAATCAAATCCATTATGGGTTTGAGAATCTATACACTCAGGGTGGAATGAGCTTAGTAAACTGTCATTTCATTCATCATGTTGTTAAACATCAACGCATGATAGGTCAGATCTTTTTTCCCACTGCCTTCATCTGCTGACTAGGTAACAGTTATGCAGGTAACCTGCTATTGGTATTTACCCAACATCACCTATATAGAATTAACCATGTCTTAGAGGATGTATTTGAAGATAAATCAATACTAGATGTCATGAACATGCCTTACATGGAAATGACATTAGTTAGGATGATTGATGAGTTTTACCACAATTGTGTTTCTAATGATGTGGAATCTTGATTTATTTATTATCTATGGTTGTGAAGAAAAATTAGTGGACATGTTCTTTTTAAAATTATTTTTTATTCATAAATTTATCAAATCCCGAGTGACCCTGATCTCTTTTTGTCTTCTGTCGATGGAGATTTTTTATTATTGCGGCTCAGTATGAGGCTCCTAATAGTTTGGTACTTGAAAAGTGATTTGATACAAACAACTATGGTTTCAGGGTAATAGAAGAAGTTTTTACCTTTCCAATAAATTTACCCTACGATGGGGGAATTATTCAAAAAATTTCTTGGGATCACTAATTGGTATCTTCCAAACATTGTGTAGTTTTAAGTAACAAAAATAACACATTAGGATTCTTCAATAGGATCAGAGGTGTATTCAACTCATATTTAATTTTTATAGCACAATGTTCTTGAAATTTCTCTAGAGAGAGAGGGATGATGACTTAATAGGTTAAACCATTACATCTGGCTACGATGTCAGACACCCTCTCATTTTTGCATTGGATTCAATTATTCAGGTCTAAAATTTTGGTTTCCCCCAAAGTGGAGATGAATTGATAATGAAATTATTGACTAAGGTATTCCTATCCTGCAAAAAATCTTTTTGGTAGACTCCTGTACAAAATAATGGTTGTTCCCACCATTTTCTATACAAAACACCCTGGCTGGTTTTCCACTTATTGATCTAGAGGTCCCATCATTGGACCACATTATTACATGATGTGTTTGAGATGTTGTCTCGAGTAACTCATTCCATTAATAAAGAGAAATAAAGTTTTATGATTTTTTTGGAGGAAATGTTTCATACACCCATTCAGGATATTTCTTTCCTTCCAGCCGTATTGGTGTTTGTCACTCTTACATGGATATCATTTGAGTATCTGGGGACTCGATGTCATTAAGCTGTTCCAAAGGTACAATAATTTTGGTCAGCTCTCATCTATAAGTAGTGGGAGAGGATTGATGATTATTCCCTAAATTTATCTTCAAATGATTTTTAAATTGTGAAAAATACATAATGATTACCCTAGAGAGGGAGAGCTTGTTCCCATAATGGAGGGAAGTAATTATAAATTTTAGCCTCCTTGTTTAGGAATACTGGATTCCTAGATTTAGAGAAATTCTAACACTCTAATGCCTATCTTGTTGGTATATCATCTCTTGGACGTAGAATATTCACAGTTTTATAAAGGAGATATCCATTGGGATTTTTCCATTGAGTATTTCCACGTTGATTTGTTTGAGAGTTTGTATCCAATTATTATATTGTGACAAAAATCCCTCTATGGATGGATTTTTGTTGTCTTAAGTGTTGACTGGGATGTGGAAACATTTTTACCTTTAGAGTTTAAGGTGTTCTATTATAGAGCTAGAAACTCGATATTCAGAGGATCTGGATTTTTGAACCACCTATAGTTTTTGGTGTGTGCAAACTAAGTTGAGGCATCCAGATCTCCCTCATCCTGTGGAAGGTTTTCTATGTTGTGAACATTTTCATCTATGAATTGAGCCACATTATCATTTTTTTTATGGTGATAAAATTTGTAGAGGGATATTTTACGTTGGTTATGACTACTCAAAATCCACACAATTGGATCTGGTGCAGAAAACATAAACATTACAATATTGAATTATGATACTGATAAATGTAAACCACCATTTTCACATGAAACATAAAACATAAAATAGAAATAATGGGTCAAAAAGACACCCAAGGATATTTTTGGATTTATGTTTCACATAATTAGGAAAAACTGTTACAAAAATGGTTTCAAAAACAACTCGCTCATAAATATCATCATTATCTCCAATTACACCCAACATTCACAATAAGCTATCAACATCATCAATGTAAAATAATTTTAGAAAAATTTTATTTAAAATCATTCCTCATAACATGGGGAAAATAAAAATTATAAAAAGAGTGATCTTAGATGCTTAGTAAGGGTAACCTTGTGAGTAATCAAACCATGTACAAATGAAACCATAAGATGATCATAAGGGTTTTTGATCATCAATGTAGAATTTGAAAATTATACATTTAATATCATTTCTCAAACTAATGAGTAATGAAATAAAATAAGAATTTTCATAATATAATATTTATAAAATAATTAAATAATAGGAGACATGAGATAATTAAATAATGTATGGAATTGTGGAAATGAAAAATAATATGACACAAAAATCAGTCAAGGATAACTTCCAAAACTATATCTCATGGTGGAAAAGGTCCCATAAAATAATTACAGTTAATCCATATACCAAAACGATGTCACATGAGACTAATAACATACCCAATGCATTAATAAACAATCTATGTGCACCTATTACAACATTCTCATGAATATGTGTCCCACAAAAATAATCAAACATAAGGAATGATCATTAGGGTTACCCATGGAATGAAATGGGTATTATAATATTGTCATGAATCAAAACCAAGTGACATATAACAATGGTATGAAAATTGTACATCCCTTTTATAATTGATCAGAAACCATATAATAATACATGGGAGATGGTATCATAAGAAATAAACTATAGGTATGAAAAATATGTTACAATGTATTTTGACATATATAGAAATAATTTTAATGATATTACTGAAAATTTATTAAGGAATATACATTTTTCAACTTTTAAATTACACCATTCTAAAGGACATGGCAATTTAAAATAATAAGTTTTCTTTGAAGATAACCATGATTACTTGTAAATTATGCTTCAAACCATTATAGTGTCTCATATACATGAAATTCACGTCTTTCTATATATGTTATAAAAACATTCCTTTTATTTTTTTTAGAAAAGTATCAAAGAATCGTTCTTAGAAATATTCATAATATTCATTCGATATTTTTTAAAAAAAAATTAAAAAATAACAAAAACTGACTCTAAATAATAAAATTATATAAGTAAAAAAATTAGTGAAATTGTTTTAATACACGTGCTTGGAAAAATAAGCATGTTTTAATAGTAACTTTTAAAAAAAATTATACAAGAAAGTCCCTTATAAATTTGAGTGAGAATTAAACAAATGAATATAATATGTGTATTGTGTTCAAATCCACATAAAATGAGTGGAAATGTGACATATTATATTCATAATCCATTTAAAAAATAATCTTGGTATGCTATAATCATAGAAGTAGATGAATAACCTTGGGAATGTAAATTAGGTTAAGTATTCTTTTACCACATTATAATCAGTCAAATTGCATGCCCCATAAAAGTAATAATTATAAAATAAAAAATTAAATACCATTAATATAATTATATTCATGGATTGATATATCAAAGGGTAATATATATATGCACCACACACATCAAATAGTTGTGAATAAGACATGCATCTCTTAAAAGTTGAATGTGAGATGAGAAACCCTTACCTTATGCTTCCCATTAGTTTATCATAATTAAAATTCCTATATAATGTTTTGATGATTGATATTAATTTATTATAAAACCATATTATTTTTAATAATAGCATATATTAGGTTTTCATAATTTCTTATGATCCTTTCATTAATAATATATCATGATTTTCATTATTTTGGGTACGTTCTTTTGATGGTATCAATATCAGTTTTCTTTAATGTAATTATGGATGATCATGTAAAATGAAATTAAAACTATACAAGTGTAATTAAATAGAATTAATGATATAAGATAAGTATTATTTCTCCGATATTTCATTATTATTTCTTACATGAGTATGATTCATTACGTAAAGCATTAATGATAAATGTCTAGTTAATTTTGTTGGATTTCCCGAATATCATGAAGTAGTTGATTTTTAATTAAAACTATGAATATATATTAGTTATAGAACATGTTATAGGTTATAATATAACTATTAAAATATTATTTGATGATAATAATAGTTTTATTAAAATCCATTAATTCGGTAATGAAAAAAAACATAATTCACAAAGACGATTAACCGATATAACATGGACAATAGTTTTGTTTTTTGAATAAGAGGAGGTAAAAAAGAGATGTTTATAATATATTAAACTATAAACATAAACTGTAAGTTCTTATCTGATTATTTATTTATTATTCCTTTTTAGTTTAAAAAGATGTAGACAAATTAGAAGAGGAAAACAATAAAAGAGAGGTGTTTTGAGAAAATTACCTATTTAATATCAAATCTATATAGGACCATTAGGGACCTTGGATTTTGTATTTTGGTGATACCAATAGAAATAATATGTGGGAAGGGTGATAAGGTGAGGTCATGGAATATATTTTAAGATATTAACAACTTTTGTGTCGAAAGGGGTTGGTGAGGGGTGATATTTATACTTGAGGAGGGGTGTGGTTTTAAATGATTAAATAACACTTATTTTATAAAAAACCAACCCCATTTAGGTGAAATTAATTTTTAAAAATTATGTTTTCAATTAATATTGTGGTTTCTAGTTATTTACAAGAAATACCTCAATCATTTTTTTTAATTTTTTGGGAGGTTAAATTTTGTCCGTTCATCTTTAACCCTTGTTAATAAATTACCTATACCATAGTAAATATTATTTTTCCATGGACACATTATTATACAAAAAAATGAAATTGAAACGAAAAAAAAATTGCACCATTTGATTCCACATATAGAATCTCATTTATCAAATTCAGTATAAATAATTGGAAAAAATATGTTTAAAACCAATGATGTAGTGACAACTAAAAACTAGGTGTTTAAAGTGAAAAATTTATAAGTTTGAAATGTTTTTAAATAAAATTTCATTGTAAAATTCATTCTGATGACTTGAAATGGTTTTATTAATGCATTATTAAATTAATTATGATTGAAAAATAATTTGAAATATTATTTATCTATATAAATATTTGATATTAAAAATCAGTTGCAATTAAAATACGATATTTACACTATTCATGAAAAAATGAATCTTCTCAGATAATATCAAAATATTACAAAAGGATAATTTTAGTATTATATTTTCAAAAATTAAAGTTATTTTTTAAAATAATACTTATAAAATTTTGAAAATATATATTTAAAAAAGGTGTTCTAGGAAAAGGCATCAAAATTACTGTTTTGAAAACAAATAGATTCTTAAAATATGATTTCATTGTTGTCTTACACCTATAAAACTAATTGGATGAATTAATAGACATTTTATAGAATATATTAAACATAAATTTAACTAATATATTTAAATAATATATGTTAATTTAATTTATAAGATAAAATCCCAATATGATCATAAGAACATATTTTTTTTTACAAAAACACATTTGTTATGTTTAATTTGTTATTATTTTCATTTCTAAATAACTGGTAAACAAAAAATTAATTTTTTAAACATGTGGAAAAAATATTTCTGTATTTTATCTAATCTAATTCACTATCACTATTCAAATAACTGGGTGATAACTATCCTAATTAAAAAATAATATTTAAATTGTTTTTTTGAGCTCCATGTTATTTGTAATATAAGATATTAAACATAATGTCTATTTAAAATATTTGTGTTCTCTACAACACATATTTTGTATGTTGGTAAAATAATTCTTACCATAAAATCATAGGGTGTTACAATGGTATCTGTTCCTTTAATTTCCACTCAAGATAGATGATTCTATATGGAATTTATTTGGGTCATTCCACAAACCCTTGGAAATATTAGGCCATTTTGCCTTATGACCCCAACAAGGTTTGATTTCCCTTATTTTATACTCCTCCATTCATGGCCAATTATTAGTGACTTTCATAGAGTTCTTGGTGATGAATACTGAATGAAAATTTAATAGTAATGGTTTTTTATATGTTGGGAGAAATGGATGGGAAGTCAATCATTAATATTTCATCCCAAATCGGGGAGGTATAATTCCATATATGGTGATAATGATGTTGAAAATTCCCCCATACATATAAGTTGGGGAGTATCTATGGACACAATTAGAATTCAATGATTATGTTCACGAGGAACCCATGAATCTTATGATGGGAATTGAAATATAAATTCCACCATCCTAGTAGGATGGTGATGATCTGGAACCACCATTGATTTTCCCATAACCATATCGGGGAATGATGTACCTGGTGATGGATAATGAGATATAAATTCTCCTAGTCCCATATGGTGGATTGTTTTGTATATTATTCCGATATATCAGGTAACCATTAAGGAATTGATTATCTGAGGGGTTTTAATAGTTTTAGATATTTCCCAAACCTAGTGGGCTAGGTTCTCTATATGACAGATGATATGAAATATTCTACAAAAAACTGTATGATTTGGTACAATTGTTCTCTTTTAGGAGATGGGTGAAATGGATGACAATTGAATGAGTTACTTTCTTTTATAAATTATATCTGTTGATATCAAACTTGGTTTCATGTCTAAAATTTATTTTTGTTATTTTTAGGGGTCACATTCAATGATTAATGGATATCCTCTTCCTATGTTCATGACATCTTGTCATTCATTAATCATTGTCATTCCATTCTATTGAAAAAATGTATTTCAAGTTATATGATTCCCTAATTTATACATATTCAATGAAATAAAAACATGTAATATATAAAGGGATATGCTATTCAATGGTTTTGGTGAAGTGGAATGGTTCATTATTTTCCCATAATCAATTATGGATTCATGACATGGATTGAGAGATCAGTTTCCAAGAGGTATGGTGGAATGGAAGAAAGAGTTCTGTAGAATTAAATTGTGATTTTCTAATTTCAGGTTCTGTTCCATCGATATAGTATCCAAATCTTTCTAAAAATAGAGTATCTTGGTGACCACGAGGTGACCGTCATATCCTAAATAAGGAAGTTAATAAGCCTACATTTTCTAATGAGTAACCCACCTATATTGGAATAGATAAGGAATTCAATCATTTTATAGCTCATAAGGGATATTATTTTCAAAAGTGGTGAGGGTATAGAATATAGAGGGGACGTTGTTACTCGATAAACCACTCTATATGCCAATGTCATCTTCCACTTAATCAGATTAAACACCTCCATCTGATCACACCACAATAGGTATTTCATGGGGTCTCCTACTAACTAAAGTGGATTATTATAGGTAGCTAATGGGGAACTATATTTAGTTAACCCTATTGTTTCGAGAACCTATCTATATAAATTCATTTGTTTTTTAACCCCACATTATAAGGATGGATCTAGGAAAGGGGAGGTTTTACTTATCTATAGGGGGTATCATTATAGGGAGATTGACCAATGCAAATATTGGTTATAGAGTCCCTACGATCCATCTCCACCCTACCATGAGGAGTAATATCATGGTAATAATCTCTTTATGCTTCATTTAAAGAGACTAAGGACCCTTTTGGTGTTTACAGTGTGTCACAAAATACCTCAAGAACACTATGACTGATATGGTCCAAAATATGTGCCTCATTCATTATCATTGATGGATTATGCAAAATTGTCTTTTGAAATTGTTTACAGATATGAACTAATTATACTATGTTCTCTAGACAATGTTGATAGACATATAGAGATGTGGGAATATGATCCTATTAATAATAATTTATTAGAATATGAACATGAGATTCATTATTATTAGAAAAAATATTATCGATCCCCATGGTGTGTGCTACTCTCATTTGGTGAGCCTTAGTTTGAATGGGAATATGAGATTGATCTTGATCATTTGGAATATACCTATTGTATTTACTTATATGAATATGAGTCAATATCAGGGCATGTGCCACTCTCACTTGGTGAGTACTGGCTAGAGCGGGAATATGAGACCAGTTTGAATATTCATTACCCATCATAATATGCTGATAGACCTCTACAATGGGACAATGTATATGATCCTCCATATGTATAGCCTTAGAAGGATTATGATGTAGTAATTCATTGGTAGAAGTTGGGGTAGAAATTTGATCATCCCCCACAACCACCACTAGAATATGACAATAGACATATTTTGAGTGAGAAGAGATATGAGCTTTTCACAGTGGATACTATGAGAATATGCTCATAGAAATTGTCATCCAAATTGGGGATATGATCAAAATCATGATTTTCTATAGCCATCAGCATCAGATGTGTCTTACTTATTGTCGATTCATGGGTATTTGTGGAGGCACTATGTTGGGTGGCACCTTCAACATCTGACTGAATGGATCTTGTGGGGTGATGATGGCAAAAATGGTCGATAGGATTCCTCCTCAACATCCTGTAAACTAGAAGGGATATATAGTTTAATCCCTAATACAAAATCATCACATAGTAAATGTGATGATTTTTAAACATATGGGGTAATCCCCAAAAGTGGTTGGATGTGGTTATGATTAAACTATATTTACTAAATATTTCCTTATATGATGTAGACTCATCCGTTTCAAGACATGAAGACCCTCGTAGGTAGCCTCAAGGGTCGAGATTGTACCATGTTTATGGAGATACCACACAATTTTATTCACTAAACTATGTTGAAGATGTTGGTTCGGTGTTGTAATTATGGAGCCTATCAGGGTTTCAATGACTCTTTATTTTCCAAAACAGTCATTGGATGAAGACATGTTAGATTAGGTTACTATTTATAAAAGGATAATCCCTATCTTGAAGATAGTAAAAAACATGGTTGAAGATAATTTCGTCGTTTTATTTATTATATGTGTTCCATTATGATATACATGGGTAACAAAATAATCTTTTATTATCCCTTTTCTGACTCTTCTTCTCTTATGGACATCTGAGAGTGTGTATGGGATTATTTCATGAGGACCCTAGAAACAATGGATCGACTACAATATTCATTCTATGTTCAAAAATAATTTCATAGCATACGAAAATAATTTTTTCGGATACATTAGCAATCGATAATTCATTATTTAATAGATTAATGTTGGGTTAACTATTTTTGTTTTTAGGAGTTATTCAAAAAATTACCCGACTCATGGATAACCAATCCGTTTTTGAGAGATTAAAATTTTTTTAACTATTGTTTTGAATTAGGTATGCAAAAAAATGACCCAATGAATTGTTAACTAATCATTCTTTTGTTTTAGATATTACTGTCAGGTTTAGTATTAATTTTTTGATATGGTATGTTAACAAAATAAACTAATTCACTGTAAATGGATCATTTTTTCTTGAGATATTCATGTAAGGATCATAATTTTTTCCATGAGGTATGAAACCAAAATTGTCTGACAGATGGTAATCTAATCATTTTTTGTGAGATTAATGTTCGGTTCAACAATTTTGTTTCGTTAGAAAATTGTGAAGAAAACATGTGTGAATACTCATGATAGAAAAAAGATCCCTAACATAAACTGGGATGTCCATCCTTTTCATCATGTTAAAGATATTCCATGAATATATGACTTCATGTATGAAATACCATTTTTTAAGGAATGATATGACTATATTTTATTATGTTCAAAGTGATGCTTGATTCTGTGGGGTTCAATAGTTTTAACAATCATTCATGTTAGTTCCACAATCACTGTTGAACTTCCACAAAACTCCCAAAATTTCCCACATCCATAACTACATATAAAACCTTTTTTCTAATTGAAGGAAAAAATTGTTGTTTAAGACCCAGTGTCACTTAGGAACTCACATTGGTCAAGTGGAGGCGATTTTGGGCCCATGACACCATTTTTTGGGTAATTTATTCATAATCTACAAATCTATTTTATATTTAAAATACGTTATTGAAACTTTTCAAAATCCCACTACAAAACTGATTACCCTAACAGAATTTCATCAGTTATGTCTCTTTTTCAATACTATTATAGAATCAGTTACTCTTATAGATTGAACATTGGTTTAACCCTCTTATATGCAATTGGAAATATTTTAGGCATCCCATATTAATGTATGTTAGTTCATTCATCCATTTCCCAAAATATTGGTTGATTATATATTGATCCCATATCATGAGTCACATGGGCATATGATTCCATACTGGGGGTTATAAATATAATTAGGACGGTATTGATCCATTTATGATGTGTACACCATATCCTATTTTATTAACGAGAATAAAAACATGAATAATTTTTTAAACTTGTGTAGTTTAACATCATTCAGAATGGATATATGATAACAATACTAAGTCAATGGGTATTTGAGCATGATCATCAAGGGAGTGACCTAAAAATCATTGTTATAGAAGGAATCATAGTCAATGTTGTTTATTTTACTTATCATCCAACTAATGTGTGAGGTAAAATGAACATCAATGAAAAATTTTGGGTTCCAATGGTTGGAATATAGAATAGTCTGGGGCTAACAGCGATGTGGATTACCATTTGAGATCAATTCATAGAAAGGAGTCCCATGTATCTTGGTTATTGTGGCAATTAGAGTTATCGTAGTTTACATACCCCCTATCATGCTAATGGGATATGGTGAGTGATCACACATGGATACATTGTTGTTACCCCTATGGCTTTTGGAATAGAAATGGATTATATTGGGGTGGATTCCCTGACATGGTGGGAATTTGTAATGCGAATTATATAACCATTTCAACTCCCTATGCCCATGTATGAAATGATTGGTGTGAGAAACAATGGAAAATAAGTAATTAGTCTCATCGAATAAGGTTATGATACTTATGTTCTTATACAACCATTTGAATATTTAACATAGAGTACATGGATTTGGATGGCATCCCACATATGCTACATATAATAGGAATTAGAGTCATTGTAGTTCGGTTTTTTGGGGCATACACTCTGAGGATACCCAAATGTGTTGGGAATAACATATAATACAACTCATTGGGGATTAAATTCTGAGGTTTCCATAATATGTGATGCATATCATATTATACAATTAAAAATGATTACACAATGAGGCTACTAGAATATGTGGGGCATATCATATTATGCCTCTGATTAGTTCTTACACACTAAGGATGCTATAATATGTGGGGAATATAATATTATGCCATTAAATGAGGATTACACACTGAGGATTTCCAAATATTTTGGGAATATGATATTATTCCACAAATAAGGTCTTACACACTAGCATGGCCTATCATGTGAAGAATATTATATTATGTAACCTATTGGGGCTTACTCAGTGAATATTCCCTAAAATTTGGGGTATGTAATATTATGCCACTAATATGAGATTTCAGACTGAGGTTTCCATAATATGTGGGGAATATCATATTATGATACTGATTAGGGATTATATATCAAGAATTCCATAATATGTCGACAGAACAAGGTTATTATAACCTGGGATGCCTGATAGACCTAGCCTAGTAGTCTACCTAACCTTCTTTATTGACTTCATGACATTTATTGTTTGTATGGCTGACATATATAGGGATATCCAAGACATTCCTGGTTATTTTGCATAAATTTTTAGAGAAAATCTAATTATCTAGTTGAATTTTCCATGGAACGTTGCTTAATTAGAATAGCATCTGTGAAGGCATCACATGATCAACTGTGACTTCTATGGATGACAAAGAATGACCATGATTGATTATCTTGGTTGTAATTGCATGATTGTGTCTGACATGTTTGTATTGTGTTTCATGATCCATCTAACATTGCTTGATGTCATCATAAAAGATGAATGCCACAAATGGAGTGTGTCAAGATAGTTCATTTCACATATTTAAAGAGTGCTACATGTCCTAGACTACATCTTTGGAAGACAATACATGATATAGATGGTATGTCTGAATTCCATTAAATGATTAATACTATATTCTTCAAATGACATCGCTAAATCAAGTTAACATTCCCTGGTTCCATCACATGACCAGACTGATATCCACCAATGCCACCATATGATTCGGGTGGCATATCTAATGGAAAATGTATGACTTTGAATGTGATCACATAGAGTTTTTTGGGACTTAGGTGGCATACTGAGGGTGCACCATGTTACTTACCATGACATGTACATGAGATTATTCATGATCCAAATAATATACCAATGGATAAGCACATTGATCGGGTGACTTGTCTTCGTATTGTTTCATGACCTAGGTGGTTAATGCAAAGTGAATGAGGATTAACATATATGTTGTACACATAAGTCTCCCATATTATTAGTTCTAGTTATAATATTTTATTACATATCTACCGTATATTTTTTCAAGGTTATATTTTTTTGGTACTGCATGATTTAGAATAAATATTGAATATCCTTTGCGTAACATAATTGAATTCCATTGCATGTCCAATGGGTGATCTTAAAGAGGTCCTATGAATTCCACATGATTTCATAGGTTACTCCAAAAAACATAAATTATAGATTAACATTTAAATCATCAGATTGGAAACATCAAGAAACATGATCTGATGATGGGGTTCATTGGTGCGATGATCCAAAGATTCAATTTTTCATACTATAGTGTGGGATTTATAGGCTTCACCACCCCAATTATTCATCTATTTTCACGTTTCATATTTTTAGAATCTAGGCTGGAGTCTGGGGAGGTCTTTTGATATCTTATTTTCCTGGTCTTAGTAATTGTTATTATTGGATCATCATATGATTTTCAGCAACCGTGATACTACCCCGTAAATTCCTTGTTTATTAGATTATATCCAATCAATAGGGTCATTCCTAATTAGGTAGACATTACAAGGGTGTTCCATGTGATCAATTATGATCATCCAGGACACAAAAACCCTTTTCACATGTTATCAACATATCATCACTTCACAATAATGTCCCATGATTCCTCTTGATATTTATTCTATAGTTGTTAGAGATCTTATGATATAGTATGGGTTTTATCCAAGACAATCACTCTACCCATTTAGGATGTGTCATGTCAACAATAGAGGGTAATGTAATGAGGTACAAGCATTAACATAGAAAATCCCTTCTGCTTGTCTTTGGGTCCATAGAGAGATAACTAGAGCACTCTAAGATGTCTGAGACCCTTTGCGTGGAAAGGGTGACATGCCAATGGAATCTTGTTTGACAATGCAGACATATATCCATGTATTCATTGGTGTCTTGTGAATTCCATGGGAACATATCATGAAAGATAAGACTGCAAAAATCTTCCACCTCTTAGTTATAATCCTCCATATAATAGAAGTATTTTGGTATGTCATAGTAGGAATTCACTAGTCGACACATCACCTGAAACGGGATAGATTATCTAGTTGATTTTGTGTGATTGGTGAGTGTCTCAGATGCCTTCAAAAAAATATACAGACACCTCATATTGGATCCATGAGATAATTAATTGGTGATTAGTTTTGGGTGATCGTCTTCAGATCCTTATGAATTTATAGCGATCATATTTCTTTGGGAGGATCACATGATCCACAAGATCTATGTCACCATCTTTTTTACGTTGCTCTATGGAGAAAATAGTATCATTATTCAGTTATTTATTACAATTCAGATTTGCCGATGCCCATCTAGAGGGCATCAACATTCATGATCTAGGTATTTTTGTGTATCAATGTTCATATACTATGTTATTGCTTTAGGATTATGAAATCATACCATTATTACATTCATAGGCTCACTAATGATGTTAAATTGTTAATTCATATGTTTACCCTTACAATGAAATTCAGATCAAACTTATTTTATTTATTTTTCATTTGGTTATCCGGAATGATGTTGAAAAAAATTATATCTTGAATGGTTTATGATAGATGATGATGATGACTTAATGGGAAAAAATAAAAGTTGGGTTATGTTGGAGAAATTATCATTTTATTACATGTTTATTGTTTTTGTATGATTTTTTCCTAATTTTCTATTACTATAATACTAAAAGTTCCCTAGGAATGTATGTGATCCAATATTTACTATTGATTTTTTATGTTTTGGATAGGGAAAATTGGGTCACATTCATCGGTATGAAAGAATAAAATGCACTATCTAGGTATTCAACAATATATTCGGGAGTGTGGGTTTGGGGTTGTTATACATAGTACCAAAGTAATGGTTTTGAAAACATTAGAGATTATGATTTTATCATATGAGGTTATATTAATGGATATGGTTACAATTATTGGGGGATATGATTAATCATGAACATAAGATCAAATCTGTAGTCACCAGTTTGAGGTTTCAAATGATGATATCATAATGTGATTGATGACATTTTAGGATACGTTTTATTATGTGAAAGATTAGTTAATGTTTTTATTTAACATGATGAATTAATTTACATTTTTTAGACATATGTTTTAAGGTAATAAATACCGTTATATTTTATATGATCTTGGTTATTTGTGTAATTAGGGGAACATATGTTTTATCATAAAAATAACTATGGTATGAGGATATGAATTAGTGACTAAGTGATTAATGTTAATTTAAAAGAAGGTCATAATATTTTTTCATCTGGTAAAATAAAATGTATATGATAAACTTTGATATTAAGACACTATTTAGTGTCGATGTTATTAAGGTTATTTGGAATATTGGATTATTATTTTATGAAATTATTTAGTATTAAATTTACGTATAACTTATGAATTCTAGGTATTCATGTATTATTTCATCATATGAAGGTATAATAATTATAAGAATTATCTTAATATATGATAACCACTTTATTTTATATTTATGGATAAATATATATGGAATAGAGTGATTATCCCAATTAATTTTTATGTGATAATTAAAAGTTAATTTTTGTGATTCCTGTATGAAAAATTCATATTGAGTGCTCATCGTTAGGATAAAAAGATGGGACTGTGGTGAAAACCGGATAGATGATGAAATTATGTTATTCAAGTAATTATTTTTGGCTTTGTTTTTTGTATATACGATTAAATAAATCCTAAACTCTATAAAAATGATATAATTTTTTTTTTACCATAGTGCCTTCATTTTTTTGTGACTAGATGGGTTTTTTCAATCATTATAAATTAATGGTTTGAGGTCCTTTCCATTCTATTTATCCTTCAATTTTATATGATCATGATCCCTAACAATCTTCATAATTAGTTAATATATTATTCCTTGCCTTAATATTCACTTCCCACTTTTATTCTCTTATCCAGATATGGGGAATGTTTTATTTAATATGACCTTCACATGTACATTTCCCTCTTATCCAGATGATGTTTATTAACCATTTTTATAATGTGGGATTCAAAAAATATTTATTTTCAAATTTACAACCCCTGATTATTGAGATAAATTGAAAATTGCAATGTAATAATTAATTAAAAGTGTAGGGGTGGATGAAACACCAAATGATTTTAGAAAATAGTACTGTATTCGATAGTTTTTTTGACACACAACACTAAGGTTAAATAACTCAATATATATATAAATATTATAACCTATATATTAAATTTGTGGGTATAAATAATATTAAATAATTTATTATATATATATATATTTTTTCTACTAAATAAATATTATTGAAATCTTTTTAGTAAATAGACCATCAATTTTTAGTAATGAATTTTTTTTCTTAAAAATATGTTTTCTACAAAAATAATGTATATATATTTTCATGGAAAAATTATAATAATAATTATTAAAATATGTATAAAATGTATTTGAATAAATTAATTTTATTTTCTAAATTAGAATATACAAATTTACATTGGGTAAAATGTTTGAACTTTTCAAGAAATGTTCACTTTTCATTGAAAATTGAAAAATATGAATTTTTTTGACAATTTTATTTCTTTTCAATAAATTATGAAATATATAATTAAAATTATGTTTTTATTATTTTTCTAAATATATTAATTATTATTTAGTTATATTTAATCCACATAATTATTCTATAATAAACCTTAAATTGAATATTAATAAATTTTTTCATTAGGTTTTTAAAATGGGTTTTTCATAAAACTATATTAAAGTGAATAATGTTATTTTATTTTAATTAATTGAAATAAAAAGTAAAAATGAATTTTTTAAATGAATCTTTTATATTATATATAAATAAATATTATTTTACAATCATATAATATTATTTGAAGTCATAGAGTAGATAGAAAGTCCTAATTTCATGAAAAATACACCTCTTGAAACCCCCCCTTTGTCACTATGTCTATGGGTTTTGTTTAAAATATAATTATTCGACTTCTATGAGTTGAGTATGGTAAAATTTAATCCATAAAAATGATATGTCATAATGAAAAAAAATTGTTCTTAAAAATAAGGGTCATATTTACCTAAAAACCGTTCTTAATCTATTTCATGGCTATATTAAGACATTTTAATGAGTTTTTATATATAATACATTATTTATTACAAGTTTTAGAATGTGAAAAATTTGGGTAATCCTTTTTCTTTCCAAAAATTATAAATTTTTCACTAACCTCATTAACAAAATTCCACACACACTCTTATATTATTAACACATTAAAAACCATTTAGATCATCCAATTCCTGACATAATAACTTCTCAACTTCAATATACTAATCATATTTTCCTTTGTTTGGTTAAAAATTCATTCTAGTAATAATTTATGTCTAATCCTAAAGAAGTGGTCTTATAGGTGTTAAAATTCCTAACTATGCATTATTATTTTATTTATTATTCCAACTCCTTAAAATATTTTTCAACTTTGAAATTATCATAAAAAAGTATCGTATATAAACATATAAGTTATTATATTAATTTCATAACATCAATAGATCTCCTTTTCCATTAAATGTGATACAAAATCATCATTCATCTGTACGACAGACTACTGCCTCGCAAACTGATGTCATTCATTTTCCATAAACTTACAACATATATTGTTTTATTTAATGTTTTTATATATATATATGTATGTTTTCTTTAACATATTTTTAATATTTAGTTATTATATTCTATACACCTTTTTTACTTTCCTTTCCATGGGGGATACAATAATATCATTCGTGTTCATGGTGGACTACTATTACGCATAGTGATGTGATTTTTTTCACTAACGCATTTCAAAGAAGGTAATAAGGATAATTTCAATGATAATATGTTATTTAAATGAAATATTAATTATATTAATGAAATCTTTATAATTCTAAAATTATAATAATTGTTTTTATTTTTTACTTTTCCCCTCACTTGAAAATGATAAAATCATTCGTGTACTTGTGGATTACTGCCTTCATGAAGAGACATGATTCTATTTTAACCACCACACCACATGGATGATATATGTAAGTTTATTTAACAAATAATATTGAATTTATTATATTATTTTTATTCTTGAAAGTAAAATAATATATATACCTTCTAAAATAAACAGTGAAAATGGAAATGTTACTCTCGAGTACGTATTACCTACAGTTTCTATGATCGCAATGTAGTTTATTCTTCATCACCAGTTCTCATGATTAGATTCAAAAGTATAATTTTTGAATAAATTTTATAGTTATTTCATGATATCTATTATTGATATGTTGAAATAATTACCACATTGAAAAAATTCAACACACCTAATGTGCTTTGAAACAATGAATATAGGGTGCTCAAAACAGCTGATATAGACTGAACATATTATGTATTTTAATACGGAATTAAAAATAAATAATATAAATTAGTTACGTATAATGTATTAAACATGGAAAATTTTATTAATAAATTAGAAAAATTATTTTAACTAATTAGAGTGGTGTTAACAGTCATAAAATGTAATTCTAGACATGATGTTAGGGATTGAAGTGCAAAAAACATATTTGACATGAGCTTTTTACCAAGGTTTAGAAATGTGATGTTATAAAAAATGATATGTTCATTGGTTATTCGATAAACTACATAAAAAATATGAATTGAATTTATTTTTAGTTAGGATTTCTTAAATAATAGGGCACCTAAAAATATATCCATATATTTTAATGTTTTGGCATAATTTTTTATGAAAACCGATACAAAAAATTAAATAGAAATTAGAAAGTTTTGAATATTCCATACCCAAAAAAAATATGAGACTCTATGATAGAAACAATTGAGTATAGTAATCAATAATCATATATCATTGACTAATAATCTATAAAAATGAACATACTTTTAACAAGTTAATGAAACAATTATCTACAGATTTGATTTATAATGTATAATTAAGAAACACGTAGATGAAATTCATGACATGATTATTGTAGGTTGAGGATGAAACATTATTTTAGTATCATTATGATAAAAAACCTATTATAACAAAACAAATAGTTGTTGAAAAATTTTATTAGGAAAATTTAATACTGATCTTAAACATTATATTATACATAACTGAAATCGTAATCATATATAACAAACAGTTCTCAAATAGATATTAATGATGGTTTAGTACATCTTTCATGCAAGAATAAAAAAAAATTGAATGTATTCAAATACATAAATTGATATAATATTAAAAAAATAATACTATGATAAAAAATATATAACAATAAATATAACTAACCTTGTCAAAATCAATAATTAACCCAGTTGTGATTCACTCATACATGAATCGTAGATCATAATAACCACAATAAACATATCATTGTAGATGATGACACTACAAGTATAAAATATTTATAAGATAAAAATATTATATAAATATATATCAGAAATAATATTAACATCTAATATACAATATAATTACTATTACTTTCTCATATTGTATTGCATTTGGGGTTTTTAGAAAGAAGTGATCTTTTCTAAATTTTTTCCACATCCTATGTTTTAATATATATTATCTAATAATGCATGTTTATACAGTAATAATTTTATATAATAATCATATCAAAAAAAAAAGAAAAGTTTCCTATAAGACATGGTCGCAATTTATTTTTGAACATCACCTAAGAAAGATAAATAATAAAATAAAGTGCATTAACTTGGGAAGAATTCACCTAATATAAATTCCTCTTATAGTACAAAAAGTACACAATTAATGAAATTATAATTAACATTGGTTCATAATTTTGTTTTTGTACTTACCAATTACTGTAAAAAACTAACACCCAACATCAGTCACTCATAATCTATCACATATATATGTACCTCTATCATCAGTCTTCAAATATTGCATAGTCATTGAAATTGTTTATGGATCTATAACACCATACACATATGTGGACTCATTTTGAATAATATTAATGTGTAGATACCTAGTTAAAAAATTAATATAGATAGTCATTTTAAAACATATTTAAAAAATGAAATAACAATAAAAACATCAATTTAAATACATGATAAAAATAACATAACATGCATGTTGATCTCATTAAAATAAATAAGATCCACGATATATTTTCAGAATATTCATAATGGGTATTCTCTTATATATAGAACATATGTTATCCATAACTCTTAGATATTATCTAACAAAGTGGAAGTTTGTGATAATATTTGTATTAGAGTAGAAATATTAGATGTATCTAATGTTGTTTGTTCCTTAAAATTTTGTTTCATTTTTTCCATTTCATTTTATATAACATAATCATATATAAGTTAAACATAATAAAAATTTAACTTAATTTTTAATTATATGTAACATATATTAAAAAAATTCATACCACATATGGATGATAATGAACAAGGCCAAAATTTCAAAGTAAAACATTAACCATACAATACATAACTTTGGTACCCTCTTCCATAGGAAATGGTAGTAGAGTAGTTAGATCATTAATATCATGTAATGATACTCTAACTTTAACCATCTTCATAGGACGGTGATATGCAGACCCCCATGCATGTCTCTTAATGCTATAATATGTACATAAAGTTCATCAACATAAAACTCACAATATATGGATGGGTCTATGTTAATTGGTGGAGGATCTGAGTAAGCAGGTTGGGAAGTCTAGTCTGACTGTGAGGGTTGTATTGGTTGCACAATCAACTGAAAAGGATAGACTGGCTAGGAATGATGGAAAAACAATGATTGTCTCGGTAATTTTTATACCATATCACACACATTCGATTTAATTTAATCTCTAATGGAATGTTTCATATCTTTTAGCTCATTATTAAACTATTCAATTTCGAGATATCGTGATTTATTACATTGATGAAAAAAAATTGAATACTAAAACCCACCTCATATCCTCCTTTTCTGTTGATGTGTTGTAGAATTCATAATGATGTGGCATGGATTTTTATCCTACACTTAGGTATAAAATTTTTCATTGGTGATTTCTTCTGACGTTAATCTTAAATTGGAAATTTACATTGGTATACTAGTGTCATTAATTTATAAAATAAAACTATTCCCAAAAAATAAAACCTATAAACTTACAATTTCATCAGCTACATTGCTATCATTATCAGTAACACAATTTTACTTTTTTACTTATTTATGATATTTTCCATCTTTCAGGGTGGGTGGGGGAGATGGGGGACTAAACTAAAAATCATTAGAACCAATAACTGATTGAACTCATAATGATTTAGAATTTTCTATAATAATTATATTCTATAAAAAATGATACTTGTTATGTGATAATATATTAGGGTATACATTCTACAACTAGATTCCATGATGGCATATCATGGATTTCTATTAAATAAAAAGTAAATGAATATGTAAGTAGGAAAAAATATAATAAAATTTTCAATATGATATAATTATCATACCAGAAAGGTTTCATCATTTCAGTTGGAAAAAATATTATTTCATGAATCATCATCTAAAAACTCATACTTGATGCATGGTTTTTCATTTTTACACTTTCCGAAAACATTCTTTTTCAATAATGTATTGAAATCTGTCAATCAAACTATCATAAATAAAATAAACCTTTTCAGAATTTATGTAGTTTCATTAAAATTTAATTATATCCTTCAGTGAATAAAATAAGTATTAGTTATTTAAAATATATCATATTCCAAAATATTTTACAATTAACGCCTCCCAAAGACGACTTACCGCCATGGTTTTGATGGACTTTCTATCAAGATATAAAATAATAATCCTGAATTGAATCATCATAGAGATAAAACAGATAAACTGTGTTGCATTTAGTTCAGTTCATTATTATTATAATCAAAACTAATATTCCATAGATGTATTCAATGATAGTTTTAATGTTTTGGTAAATGTGTATTGGGATATTTATTGACCCATGAACTCATCTTCATAATAGTAAAAGTAGAAGATTCCACCATTGATGCCACATCAGTAGTCCTATAATTTTTTTTGTAAATAAATATTTTTATTTCAATAAAAAAATTATATTAGTAGATATTTAATAATATGAAAAAATAAAAATACCTCAGAAAATTTTCATGTCTCTCTCTGTATCAACATCGTTCACTGAAAAATGCCATTGTAATAAAATTTCATTGTAGCTCCATGCTTTTCGTCCTGAATATAATAAAAAAACAGGAAAAAATAATTATCTATGTAAAAAGTGAAACACATGTGTATGTTTAAATTGATTATGAGGGCATCATTCATAACAAAGAAATATATACAATATAAACTATTAAATATAAATATTTCTTTTAAAATGATAGAGAAATTTATAAATTCAATTATCTGAGTTAGAAAATGTGATCTCATATGTGTAACTAAAACCAAAATATAATTATGAATGCTAGGTATTTAATGAAATAATGTATTACCAAAACTATGTAATATCAAAATAAAACACAAAAAACAATATAAATAACTAAATATATAATTAAATTTCCAACATTTATCAAATAATATAGTTTTACACATGTATTTTTTAAAAATGTAAATAATTACCAGATTAATTAAAATAGAAATTTATTGTTTTCCCATATCCCTTCATGATGATCATTTAATACTAAATTCACTATGTCTATATAATAGTCATTGTTATCCAAAAATCATTTAATAGATGACGAAGCCTCATATAATGCAATAACATCAACATCATCTTCATCATTCATATGAATTTTTTCCCTTGAAAATTGTTAGACCATCGATCATTTCATGGCTCAATGACAGAAAATTTTATCATTCCATGTGGGGCCATGATAAATGGTTCATCATTTCTATTAATTTTTTTTCAAATCGACATTTTTAAACCCATATTCATGTTGTTTCAATCCACTGTTACATAAAACCCAATTAAACATAAATATGGTTAAAACAAAATTTAAAATAATAAATTTCCCATACATGTTAATGAACTCCAAAATAAGGCATTGAATCATAAATTAGGATTTTATCTTTTGCACTCAAAAAATGTAGTACTTTAGCGACTACCACTACAAAACTATTTTAAATGGTACTCTTTTCGTAGAGCTATTTTTTGAAAAAAAACATACACGCTAATTTTAAAACTAGAACATTTGATTACATTAAGATATGGTACCCTAATAACGATTTCTATGTTTTAAATGTGGATATATCTGTGATGAATTTATCTTTAATCCCTGATAGAAATATCTTTTTATGCTCAATCATTATCCATATTTCATTTACTTTTGGAAATCATAAATTTATTTAAAAATATGTGATGATATGTATAATTGAAACTCATATGTACTAATCAAAATGTATAAATATTCCTATTTCAATTCATGATGCATATTATACTTTTATAATAAGTCTCATCTACATCTACCTTCCCTAGTAACTATCATTTTTGGAGATATAGAGAGAAAAATATTTTCCACTTCATATAAATAATCAGTTCATAACTTCATCACTTATTCTAAAAAATATTTTTGAACAATATAAGAATATATTAAATAAATATTCTTAACATATCTCTTTAATATTTTAATATATCTTTCAGATGCATACATCTATCATAAATAAATATCCCCACATAATATTATCTAACACACCAAATAAATAATTAGACTAACCATTGTATCAAATAATGTAGGTGGAAAATATATTTGTACATGATAATGAATAAGAGAAAAAATATTCAACAACAAGTATAAAAATATGTATCAAGGACATTACTAAAAGTGCATTATAAAAAATTACACAACCAACTCGTTGTCTTTCAAACATCTTTCGACAATATACCACATAGTGCGATTAGTGGATGTTGTTTTATCAATACATAAAAAACATGTGATTTCATACCTATTAATTTACAAACATTCAATGAAACAAAATTCATCACATTTAAAGAATAATCATTGGGAAATTTAAATACATGAAAATATCAAACACAATCATTTTCCCGATCTTTATTTATGTGTGACAATCTATAGTTAAATATGATATATTTCCCTTCATAATAGGAGAAAACTATAAATGTATTTCCTTTGATATAAAGTACAATCTAGTTTAAATTCAAATGTTGGTATTTACCTTTGGATATAAAAATATTCCAATCAAACATCCACATATAAAATTCTCATCACGAATAACAAAAATGTTATGCTTTATGTCGAAAAAATATCCAATTAGGTAATTCAAAAAAGACAGAATATTTCTTCAAAATATTTGTTTTTGAATTTAATACCTTCTTTTTTTTCAAAAAGTTGAATCAATATTTTTCACAAAGTCATAATATCATTTAACTATAAATAATCATGGGGTAAGAATTTATTCTTTTAAACCATTAATTATTCTTTTCAATCAATGATGCAGATGATGAATTCATAAAAATATTTTATGTCCCATGTAAAATATTATTCTTCAATTCTGCAATTGATAAAATGAATTATCTTCCTAAAAAAATTTACATTCTTTGTGTTACTTAACACTTTATCCAAATAACATTCAATATACTAGAAATTAATTTATAGTGATCAATATAACATCATAAATAAGAAAATAAAATTTATATTATGAATCAAAAACATTAACATATATCTCCCATAAAATTATCGAATAATCAATAAATCGTGAAGAATACTCATCAATATCATTTCTCAAATTTTTTGGTTTAGAAATTATCAAGATCATCATAACATATTTTTTCATCATACATATATGTGGGGAGAAGTTGTAATCTACCAAAAAATAGTCCATGAACAATGTTGGACACTTAGGATCTTATATAGATTCATTCCGTCTGTGTAGAGTCCCATTATGATATTTCCGACATCACATCCTAAAATCATTAAATTATTTATCAAATATCTTCTACTATTGTGAATCAGCAGAGTGATGCAAGTTATTATTATATATTCACACAATTTAATTCCATGTTATCCTTTTTTATCTATTTAATTCTAAAATACACACTTCAAGAAAAGATGTATTGGAAGGCACTAAATTTCTTTAGACTGAACATTCATTATTGCACCTGATAATGAATAAATGATTAAGTATCATAATTATACGAAGGTATTATTGAATGAAATTGTTAGAAAGTATACCAAATATATTTTTAATGAGTTTAGATTCTAGTACTTGAAAATGAATCTGATTTTACATTTCCTTCCATATTATAGCATGATGTCCCACAAGTAGAAGATTTTGATAAATATTCATATGCTATCTTACACAATACATAATCATTGGGGAATAAATGTATCCTATTATACCCCAATCTTGTTGGTCATAATAATATCCTTACTTTATAATTTGAATCTATAATACCATTTACTTCTAGAATTATATCCTTTAAATGATCATGTATGTTAGATAAATTTTTATCACTCCACCCACATCTAAATTTCTAGGTAACGACACTCAAAACTTATGATAACCAAATATATTTACAACAAGCTAGGAATAATGGATTGTCATAATCTCTCTAAAATCATTCAAAAACATCTATTTTGATGATGGATTCGTCACATAAATCATGTATTAATTCATCTATACTACCCTCTTCCTCATTATGAATATTTTCATCAACATTATATGTTGAATTTTTAGTTTTTCCACCTTACAAGATCCAACATGAGTAATTAATGGTAAAACCATATTAAATGAGATGATCATAGACTTATATATAGTATAAAATTCTCATATATAAGAAATTCATACATGGAACGAAACTAAAATATATATTATAATTATTTTTTTATAAAATTCTATGAATCATTGAAAATTTTTATATATTCTCGAGTGATTATTTTTAAATTTTCCAGTTACGATAAATTAAATATATACATATATATTGCTAAATTGTAAACAAAAACACATTAATTAAAAATGATTGGTAATAATATTGGAAACATCATTGATTATTATTAATAAAATAAATACTGATCAACTAAAGGAGGTTATTTTGTATTATTTGTGTCATGATAATCTGATTGACATAAAATTTAATGACCCCACTAGAAATTACATATAGAAAATCGTTATATTAAAAAATATAATTTTTTTTGGTTTTAATTTATTTCCTTTTATTTCTTTATATATCTTATATTCATAGTATAAATTCATTATTTTTTCACTATATGTTTGTTTTCCACAAGTCATATTGAAATGTGAGGATTTTTAAATAATTTAAAACACTGATGTTCATGTTTGTGTATGATAATTGATTTCTTATTTAACTAATTAAATTTCTAATATACGGTATATATTCACCCCATAGTACCTCATTGGGTCCCAACTACTATCAATAACTTATTGTTTTGTTAAAAACTACATTACCCATCATTTAAATAGAAATACATTATCTCCAAAAAATCCCCAAAAGTTATATAATGATAATATTGATATTATAAATCAGTATTGAATTTATTTCTACCAAAATAAATTAATAAAATATTAATATTTGAATGATGTATAATATATAATGAATTTTTTTTATTGAAATATGGTTATTTAAACTTTTATTTATTTATATTAATATTTCAGGTGAATAAGAAAATTAATCAATGAGTATATTAGTTCATATATAAAAGAATCATATACTGTTTCAATCATTTATATGTTGAAATTTAATTTATAAAGATCAATTATACAAAATGATTTCATATTTTTTTGAATAAAATTAAATTGTAATATAAATTATATATCATTTAAATTTATAAATAGTAATTTTTTATTATTTTAATATTATATACATTGGGTTTATTTATATTATAATTTAATTATTTAATACTTTCTAAAATTTATTATTTCTTCCTACATACATGTAAAATTATATTGGTTTCACAAGTGTCAAATATATATTAAAGATTATATTAATTTAACAGTTTAAAAGTAAATATTCATTACATGTGATGTACATTATATTGCTGAAAAATTGTACTATATATCGCTATTCAGTGCATAATATCATCAGGAAAACGTTATAATGTCCAAAAATAAGATACATATCAATATTAAAAAACTGTAACATTTACATTTATATATAAAAATAAACTACATATAAATAATTTAAACAATAACTCAAAAATACAACTAAAACATAAATAGTTTAACATCAGTATTTAAAAAATATAATATTTAGAGTTAAATAAGTAAAATGGATCCTTAATAGAAAATTTCACACATTAATTCAATGGAATAATAAATAGTGTATGGTCTAAAAAAAGATTCCCAAAATAAAGAATAAACAAGAACAAAAAAATCAAACCATACATGATGGTTGGGTAGAAAATGGTTTCTCAAGATAAATACATATGATGATTATTAGATAATTATATTGGATAAATAATTGAGACCATACATACTGAAATGATGATAAAAATAGGATTAAATCAACATCAATTGTTTTTGAGGTTCAGAGGGACGTTGTTGGGGTCATCGTTTGGGTCGTCGCGAGACACGAACAAAGTTTCGAAGTTCCAAAATATGAGGGTCTCGTGATCATAAGATTTTTAAATATGTATTTAAAAATGGGTTATAATGAAAATGATGACCAAAAATAATTATGGACATCAATTTTCATAAAAATAGAAGTTGAAATTTTTTTTAAAAAAAATTATTGAGTCTGTTTTTTACAAAAACTGTCAATATAAATCCTTTGTATGGCTGTTTTTGCCTCAATTTTGGTAAAAATTGATTCCAAAAGTAAAAATAATATTTTTTTATTGCACTATGTTTAAAACAATGGAATATGTTGTGTCATTTACATTTTTCATCAGTTTATAAAAAAACAACATAGAATATTAATCATTAAAGCCCCTATTTCTACAATAGGGTTTTCTCGTATTGCATTTACATATATGATATGTATGCTATATTCAACAACTATTTTTAATGTCTCATGTCTATAAATCCCAATAATTTAATTGATGAATATTTAAATTAAATTAGTAAGATTTATAAATCCCAATGAGTATATCACTTCAGTGATTTTATGATATTGAGATTACCAATATCGTATGGGATTTCATCTAAATTTTTTTTCATTGAGGAATATTTAATTAATATGTACCAAAATAATTTTATATTTTTTATATTAATATCATATTAATTTTAATATATTGAATCCACTATAAATCATGATATTTTATGTTTCAATTTGAATTATCTAATCTTATGGTATTTGACATGAAAGTAACCAAGTGATAATGAATTTTAAATCTCAATTTCTTTTAAATGGGTTATATTGATTTTTCATTATATTTGATATTTTATGATTATGTGGGTATTGAATTTAGATTATATTTTGTTTTATTTAAAATTAATTTTTGTAGAATGAAATTTAATACACATACATGATTTATTGATTAATACAAAAATTCAATGTTATGACATTTGTAACAGTTATTTATCTCAAATTCTGTTACATTAAAACATACTTTTATGATATAAACCTATATTAATATTTGATGTGTATATAATTCCCATTATAAAGATCTATTATGATAGTCAATATTTTTATCATATATATTGTTTCATTTTAGGTTTTTATTTCAATGGAATTATAATTAAAGACTTACAGAAGTGTCAAGCATTTTATGATACAATCTCATCATTTATCAATATTATCTATGATTGTATGTATGATGATGAAATATTTTCATCCATATCTCAATAACCACATATAAATTATTCTTATTTTTTTATGTGATGAGAGTATAACTTTTTCCCTTTGTTTTACTCTCTTTATCTACTCAAGAGTTTAAAATAATCTTTTAAAACAAATCACCTATATTTTTCCCTTTTATCGATAAACCTTATACTTCTAAAACCATTATTTCTAAAATGGTTTTGACTTTTTTTTAAATATTTTTGAAATGATTTATTAATTATATTATTTCTCTTGTTGTATTTTTACAAGCATATTGTAAAAGGAATGTTCATGTCATTTTGCAAACATTTCTTTTCAATATTTTACTGAAAATGTAAAAGGATTTTTTTTTCATGTACGACATGAACAAAATTCCATACATTCCTAACCATTGTTTTATTTCAGTATTAAATTATAAATAATCAAAATTTTCTAAAATGGAATTTATTCTAAAAAATATTTTATATCTTAATTTTTTTAAAAATGGAAATTATATTTTCTTTAAGGATTGTTTTAAATGATGTTAAAAGCATAATTTAAATGTTTCCAAGGTTATTTTCAATGAAAATAATTTTCACAGTATTTCCTGAATTGATTGTTTTTAAAAGTTATTTTCTAAATGAAATGTTTATTTTTTGAATTTTTATTATGATATTTTTAATGTCATATCCATTCATCAGCATTAAAAACCCTTGTTTTCACTTACACTCCTATAGAGATAATTTATAATGATACAATCCTCGTTATTTCTCTGAATAGATTAATATTTTTTCAAATATATTATAGTGGAACATGAATTGTTTCGATGGGTTAATCGTTTTTCTAATATATTGTTATAGAACCTTTTTATTTTTTATCGGTTAATCTTGTCTCTATGATATTTACATAGAACCTGTTTTTTTTCATGTGTGAATCATGCAATAAAAGTATTAGTAATTATGTATATGAGATTATGATAAAATAGAATCTATAGGTTTATTATTTATTATTCATGTACATTATATAATATTGGTGATCCAAGATAGCACTGGGTGAGCCGGAAATAACTTATACAATGTCCAAACCTTGATAGATCTCTAAATCATTGTGTAGTGATTATACTAACTATATAACTCTATTAGAATTAGAAAATATGGTTATTCAGTTTTTATGGTATATATAAGTGTTTTATGAATAAGATTTCCCTAGATACCAACACATTTTAGCTATTTTTGTTATGGGTTATACATGTTTCCTTTGATCATGATTCATATGAAGTGGATTATGATTATTGATTCTACTAACTCTTTCCTTAATTAAGGCCTTATTCTAGAATTTGATGCTTCATAATATAGGTAATGATGGGTATGAAAATACATATGATATGCTCATGTAATTTGATTATGTCATGAGATCTGCATTCACTTTATTTGATCACTGATGAAATTCAATTTTTATTCATATGTTTTACCTTACTGTGTATTTAATCTCACACTACTTATGTTTTATTTTCCCTAGGTTATCAATAATGATGTTCAATTTATTAGGTCCAAAATGGTTTCATATGGACAATGATGATTTCTTAATGTGAAATAATAATATCATGATTAACTGAGAAATTATAAATTGAAGGAAAAAGTATTATTTAGGTAAGAGGTTTTTCTAAATTTTTAAAAATAAAAACCAAAATGGTCCTTGAAAATATAAGTGGTCCAATAGTTCCTTTTGACATTTTCTATTTTGAATAGAGAAATTTGGGTAAACTTTATCAGTATAAAATCCAAAATTTAATGTTTTTGTGTTCAAAACCAGGTCTAGGAGTGCATGTTTGGGGTTAATATAAGCAGATAGATCTTCTAATTTATCTGCAACAAAATATTTCTATGTTTATCTAGGTCAATTATCAAAAAGGTCATACAAATTATGTTTTTTCTTTAATACTAATACTTTTTATAGTTCCAAATATTTCAATGTGATATAACAATAAAACAATTGATGTTAAGATTTAAATAATGTATTTAAATATTGATGTTTTTTTTCTAAATCCGCAAGGATCAAATAATTTTAAATAATTAAATTTATTTCTGGGTTGACCCCAATCTAATCCTTACCAATATAGATTAACTAATATTAAAAAATTAACGTGTCTTTATATTCTTAGACAATGTCATGATGAATATTTATTATAACAAGATCAAGTAAATAATGATTAATAAAGTCCTATAATTCTATCACGTAATCATTACAATTACTTTAAAAAGATATAGTGTTCACTCAATATAAAAATTTATTAGTAAATTTATAAATCCCAATGATCATGGGGTAACCATCACTACATTGTTTTCTAATTCCAATACAGTTTTTTTTATGTTTACGAATATAAATGTCATTAGATATTAAGGTATTACCAAGATAAAAAACACCACACATACTATAAATTAGACCTTATTAATTATATCTAAAAGAGACTCATCAGGCCTCAACATTGTGTAGGTTTTAGAAATTGGACATTTAAAATATTATATACTAAGATCAACAATTGTATATGTACCAAATTTTATATTTACTGGTTCTAAATTTATACTACTAATACTCCTAGACTATGATTTTGGTGACAATTTTTTTGGGTATGTTGTTATAATAAATTATACATTTAGGAACTAGCATATTTCAATCTCCTTGGTGTTGTATAACTATGATGTAGAACACAATGGAATTATTCTAAATGAGATTTCAAAGGGGATATAATTATTTCATCTAGTGATGGGACAATCATTAAAATGAGATTAAGAATGAAATTCCAAAATATGAATCACTAAAATGTTTTATTTACAGACACGTTTGAATTCCCGAGAGGTGTTTCAGGATTTCTGTTGAATTTTGGGAGCATGGGCCTAAGAAAGTCATTATTTAAAGGAACTATAAAGGTGGAAAATTTTTCTGAAACCATGTAGACCACTATAGATACCTATTCTGCATGTTCTAGTGGGATGACAGTGTCTTATTGATTGGTCAATCCGTGGAAACCAAGACACATATCCATAAGGGCTTTTTTAGATCATGGAACAAAGGGAAATGTGTTGGTTGTTCATGGTTTCCCAAACCATGCACATGAACTGTATGACCTCCTTTGATGAGAAGTGTACCATGATTGTTCTTTTCATGGTTGGGCTAACAATTTAGCCAAATCTTACTTCTATTTAAAGGTTCTAATAATTACCTAAATCCCCCCCACAATGTTATTCATTTTCCCCTCTCCTTTATTCCTCCTTTGTTTTCATCCAGGGTTCCTGCTCGAGTTTCACCTCTCCAATCATAGTTATAGATAGATATTCCTAATACATTTTCCGATTTGAGTTTCATTAACTACAGTGGATATATCTCAGTAAGTATATGAATCCTCTTACTTCCTTCCCCGGTTTATTTTTATTTCAATAATTTCTTCATAGTGTGAGCTAATTCACCCTTTTTAGAGTGTCCATTTGACTCATCAATTTATCATTAACAAGACCGAATGAAGCCTCAATATTGGGTGAGTGGGTCATCCTAATCAAGGGTTTGGAGATCCATATCATTTACAGTTATATTTTATCATTTTAAAAAATTTATCAATTGTGTTGTGTTCTATACATACATGATGCTGCTTCATAATAATAAATTTGCCTAGTTTAATTTTTCTAACTCTACTTTTAATGATTTTAGACACATATTGGCATTTTTTTATGTAATTAACTCAACCTAAAGCACCATTTTTGGTGGTATCATTTAGTTTCCCTCCATAAATGTTATTTATCATTTTTGTAGATACCCAATTGATTGTCATTTTTTATATATTAAATTGTTATGATTTCCTATTTAAACACCACTTTAATGTAGGTCACATATGATTTTTGATTGAATTGGAATTACACAAATGAAATAAATGAATTGTTTGAATAACAACATCATTTTTTCAAATAAAACCAATTGATGAGATGAACTTTCTTCAATTTTGAAATGTTATTCTGGTGTTATGCATTTCATGGTTTTATGGTATATGTCTTCCCATTTCCCTCAATTTTTTTATTGATTCATGATGTGTCTTGATTATGAATGTCTTCATCAAATTATGAAATAATCACTAACATTAAATTTATTATTATTTAATTTAATTTATTGAATGAATTATGAACACCATAAAAGATATTATGGTTCCATTCATAGAAATACCAAGTATGGGATCATCATTATTATTATCAACTTCATTGATGGATTTGGTATATGCATGGAGAAGAGTTGTATTCCAGGATAATCACATTGCACATTCTTCATACATCATCAAGAGTGATACTTGTTCCGCAGGGGAGACACCTAGGATAGGCTCAATTGAAATAAGGTCTCACATGGACATGAGTGAGATTCGGTCTCCTATGTGAAGATACTAGGCACGATATTAGAGGTTGTTGTCCCAGAATATACTATGAGTGAAACATGTAAGGAAAATCATGGATCGCATTGGACAGAATCAGATGAAAGTTAAAAATTATGAAGATCCTAGTGAGATACATGACTTCTTTGTTAAGAATCACCTAAAAAGATTCCTGGATGATTTATATCTAATGATTGGTAATTAATTTTAATGTAAATTATTATATAATACATTTTTTATCTAATGGGTGAATCCACCAAATCAAATCATATAGTTTTGTTTGAGCCATATCATGATACATATATAGTGATATTTTCACATCACTTACTCCATATATTATTTTTAAAGGATGCATATAGTTTAGAAGTTTTGTAATTAGGCTGAAGCCAGTTTGGCTAACCCAAGAGTCCTTGAAAAATATGATCTTGACTTTGTAATGTGTTTACTCTTCACTGATAATATAATTTTGAGATTCACACACAATAATTATTTTATAGGCATGAAACAGATTGTTTTTTAGACACCATTGGTGGTGGAAAACTAAATATATCTCATACACTAGTCGGGCATCCATTTCACTCAGGTATATGAGAATATCAACATGTTTTAAGATCCCTGATATTTTTCATGTACTTTTGAATTTAACTGGGACCTAAAAACACAAGACTAAGTTTGTAGTCAACATACACAATGAGATCTCACTCGTAGAATTTTTTATACTTTTTTCGTTCATTTATTGTGTCATATATTCTAATTAAGGCTTCCTGTGTTATTATGCATTGTCACATGTACATGCATTAATGGTTTTATTTTAAATTTTCCATGTTTATTCAGTTGTTATATTTATCATTTGCTGCTCTATATTTTATTTCCATACTACATCTGGGGTCTATTTATTTAAACCTAATTATACCACTATGATACTATGATCTTGAGTGTATTGTCTCCCCACCATACCACCATTAGAGTATCTCTACTTATCAGTAGCCTCTTAAATTCTTGGAGGTGTGCCTATGGCTCTGCGATGACCGACCTGGCTAATGGTTTCATTTTAAGTTGGACCGAGATGTTACAAAGTGGAATAATAACATCATGTTTCCTTATCATAGAGTATTGGGTTGGTAGACAAGAGAATAGAAATGTGATGATACTTGGTAAATAACCATGCCTAAGAGTGATAGTCCCATTATTGGGGAATTGTCTAAGTTTTTATGTATGGGATTTTTTTAATGTTTTTTCTATTACAGTTGATTCTTATTTCATCTTGATTTATTGGAACTTTCCACAACCAACAAATTTATTAGATTTTAGTATTTACACTTGTCCTGATAGGATAATGAGTATCACTACATTAATCATTATAGGACTGACTAAAAATTGTTATTTATTATGAAAACCCCTTTGAGGGAAATGTGAGAAACCATACAAGACTTCATTACAACAGTGCTTCACCACTTCACCACTTCACCACTTCACCGCAAAAATGGTACTAGGATTCACATACATTTATCCATTCATACTAACAAACCTACACATCTGGAGACAATAACATCAAGATTAGACCAAGGTACCATGAAGTAGGGAACACGAACATCAGAAAATCTAGAAAAACCACAAAACTAGTTTCCTCGAACGCCCACTGGTGCGACTATCAACACCATCCCAAATCTACAAACCCAATGTCCAACTCCAGTAAGAGTTTTCCCAAACCCTCCAACAATGTGAGAAGAACCCAAATTGCACATCCACAAAGGGTGATGAAGAAACTAGAATGAGAAAGACCAGGCCTTCTGAACGTCGTGTCCTACTCCGCAGATAACTGCAACACAACCTCTATCTAAGCACTTCCCTATGCAACCTCAACCAATACAGTAACCGGAAAAACCCTACTGCACTCCTCTGACTCCCATCCACTAGTGTGTTACCATAGGGGGAGAAATCATGGGGAACAACAACACCCATTACCATATCCACCAAATCAACAACATGAAGAGTGACAGAAAGAAGTCTCTGTGAAAATCCCATCACCATATCCACAAATTCAACACAAAAGACCAATTTCAGAAACACCGAGCCAACCAAACTTCAATGATGGAAAAAAAATGTAGAATCACAAAACAGACCTGCTGGAAGGATTTCAGGACCTTCAGAAGCTAGAAATCCCCCTCCCATCCTCTAACTCCATTCCACTATAATGCTTGTTTGAATAACATGATATAGGTTTATGATAGCATAATTAACTATACATCATGTTTCGATGATTTATTTATAATGATTCTCTCTTATGTCAGGCATCTATAATTATTCCTCATTTTTACATTTATTTCTTTCTTTTTATAACATACCGCTAATTTATTTTGTGAAGGTGGTTACAATACAATGCCATCATCAATATATATTCTGTTTTCCTAAAATCACTGATGGTGATATTTTATTTGAATACCCAATAATGAAATGTTTGATACAAAATCTATTGTTTCCATAGAATGAAAAACATTGGTTGTGATTACATGAGATCCAATTTTCTATTCACAAATCGTAATAACTATTTATAAATTGGAAAATATAGTAACCCATATAATTGAACCATTATGTATTAATATAAAATATACTAAACTTTTGTTTGTATACATGTTGTTATGTTTATTTTTAAAAATTAACTGGTTAACTTTTATGGTCTTTCACCTCTATTATTAGGGCATGAGGACCCTTATGAAAAAATTAATGAATACAAAATTGAGCCCAAGTAAGTCAATTGGGGAATTTTTTTTAAGAAATTAACTACTATGGGTGTTTTAAATCATAACATTTAAAATCATGAGTTTGCGTTTAGAGGAAACCAGAATGAATTAATGGGACACTATTAGAACAACTTATCTTTTATGATATATTTCCTAACGCATTAGAGTATGATAAGATTCATATGAATGGTTATTTAAAGTGTATATATATGACCTATAGATTTTCCTATAGAAATATGGTGGCATCTTAAATGACTATTAAATTCCATAATTAATATAATCCAAGTTCTATAATCTTGAAATCTTATATTATTTATATGGAATTGGTTAGTTATATTGAAAATTTCAACCTAATGTGTGTTTTAGTCAATATATAAAAAATTACAATTTCTTTAACAAAGCCCAACTACGATAGCCTTGTGAACAAATAAAATGGGTAGAAGTAAAGTTATTTGATAAACTAACTAATGATGATTGGATTTCATAATATTAGTTTATGTTTAAGGGGAATTTAATAAATCATGGATGTGTTCCTTGTGGTATAAACTTAAAAAAACTAATAATTTTACCTATGACTATTATTAGATGTTACAAAAATATAAAACCATTGAATTTTTTACTTTTATTGATGTTTTTTCATACAACATGATTTATATTTTATATAAACACTAAACTTGGAGTTCATTAAATAATAAATTGAGGTGTTGTTTACATAGGTAATGTGCGTAATGACCTGGGTTTTTGTAATGGGTCAAAATACCCACCCAGTTTAAAATTTTAAATAAGTTTCAATTATAATTTTTGTTTCTTTGAGTAAAATTCAATATTGAGAGTTTTTCGGACATTAAATGTAGTTTTTGGGTTGTTCTTGGGTCTTCTAATGTTCCATGGGTGATTCAGTTCTGTTTTAGGTCCACTGAAGTTTTAATGGCCTCATTTGCTGTTGCAGGTGCGGACACATGTTTAACTCATGGTTTGAAAAACCGTGCGTTGTATCCATGAGAGCCTAAAAACATTTTTTGTGGATTCTTCATGGTTGTCTCACGGTTTGGAAGACCATACAGGTAAACCATGTGACCAGTGTTTGGTTTTCATTAATTATTCTTTTTTCTATTTTTCTTTATTATATCTCCTCTATCCCTCTTTCTTTTTCCATGGTTCAGTATAGTAGGGGAGAGACACTCCACCCTCATCTACTAGAGTTTTATCCAAATCCTCCATCTGACCTCTGTTCTTCGATCCATTGGTGGATATATGACCATCTAGGTAAGGCTAACCCCACACACCCTTATCTTCATTTTGGTTTTCACTTCACAGACTGTTATTTACATTCAAAACTATTCTAGGGTTAAATTTAAAAACTCATATCTATGCTGATCGACTGTGAATTGGACTTTGATATCATATGTGCCTATATATATGAGTCTAAGTTAGATGGTTCATAACTTTTTTTTAATTTTTCTTGACATATGGTGATTCCATCATTTTAGCGCAATGATAGGTTTTGAGTGGAACCATGTTATTGCACATTAAATTGATTGTAAGACCTTATCTGATACCGTGAAAATTCATTATACCCTCCTGAATCAAGTGAGACCAGGTGATAATCTTTTGCAACTTGTGATATTTTGGCTGAGGATTCCAAAATGGTTTTAATTGATTTTCATATTTAAACTAGTATGTTTAATGTGATTATGCATGATAAATCAAGTTATAGGCATTCATGACTTCAATGCTAATGTGTTATAGTAGGTATATAGAGTAATTTAATCTATTTAAATTTAATTACTTGTATAATGTACATTTATGTGTTATATATATATATATATATATATGTAATGCATTATATTACATATGTTGATACCATTGGGGTTGTGATGGGATTGACCCAAGGATGGTATGGCGTGGTCGACATGATTTATTGATGTTGATCAAATGTGTGGATTAGCCAAGGTTTTCATGGGTGGTTTGGACTATGTGATTGGTTGTCGTGTATGAAGGATTGAGGTAGTGGGACTTTCAGGTTGGGCGTGCCCATGATACATTAATGGAATGGGTATTGGATTTGAGAAACATAGTCACAGGAGAATAAGGTGCCATAATTGGCATAGATTAGCTTCTTATATGGTGATTTTTTCTCAACAGTGACGGACAATGTACAGACTATGTTATGTGTATAGATGCTGACTCCATGATGAGTTGGTTTTGACCACTCATGTAGCTAGAGGACCCAAATATTTTCGGATTAGTTACTTATGATTTTTGTGTTCTTTCCATGGAAATACACATAGAAGGTGTAAAGACTTTAGTTGATAGGGATGACACTATCCTGCTGGGGGATATGACTCTAAATGCCTAAGTCCATGTACCTAGATATTTAATCAAGGATAGATATCATTGTTCCATTAGTTTTCATGTGATGGTCCAATGTGAGATTTCGAGTAGGGGTCCATGAGACATGAATAATATTGTATAGTTGTGTCTTCTAGACATTGGTACTTGGAGACATGAGGTTTCAGGAGGCACATGGGTCTGAAAAATATGATTGAGTAGGAACTAAAGGGTTCACCATGACTTTTTGACTACAAGGGTACCTTGGGCCATGGTCCAATTAGTCTCTTTTATTTTGAGATTTTGGAGTTGGGAAAAGGTGGTGACACTCCCGGTTGGCTGCTGAGCACCAGTAGAGGTTGTCTTCTTATACTGCTTTTTACATTTTACGTTAAATATAGATTCATATCTGCTTGAATAGTTAAACTAGGTACACACCATAGGGTGGTAACATACTATGACTTATCTCTCATCATGTACATGTCCTTCATGAAACATGTAGGATTTATGGATTTATGTATAGGTAAACGATCAGCCTCATGAGATGCATCATTATACATTTAGGCATGGAGATTGGCATGCACATTGAGGGAATTTGTAGATGATGTTTTTGTTTAGTTTTATTTTAGTTTCATCATGATTATTATAGGTACCTATAGAGTTCATCAATGGGATGCTCCTTCAATATTTTATTATTTGACCAAACATGGAATTCATTATTTATAACTTTTGTTTGAGTGGATATAAGTGATATGTTGGAGTGTTGTTCTATTAATGTTCTGATGATGATGTTGTTTATTTATTTATTCCACAATTTATTTATATTAGATGTGCTTCCACTTTATAGTTACAGTTCGAGTTTTTTGAGACATTTATTTCAGCTTCATGTTATCTTATTATGCTCGAACCAATATATTATCTATTTACAGAGGGTATAGCCTCCCTAATATAACTATTTACATCCTCACTACTAATAGAAACCCTTTTTAATTCTGGGAGGTGTGACTATGTCCAGTGGTACCTGGCATGTTATCATTGTTCAGGTGGATATTCAGAAAGGGGATTATACTGGTGGTACTAGAGGAGTTCATTTTACTAGAGTACTTGTTTTTAAAATTTAAGATTATGCTATTCTGGATATTTTATTTTCATATCTAGATTTCAAACATATGCATGGGTTCCTCCATCCTCATGTATGAGTTATGTATTGAGTTACTTTGGGAGGGTTATGCTGGTTTTATTTTGTTCAGATTAAAGTTTATATGATTTCCATGTTGGTGGGTTGTTTTTTTGTTATGGTTATCAGTTGGGCTATGTGACCCCGATCTCGGTGTGGTAGGGGAGAAAAATATCATGGCCTTATAAAGAAAGGCATGGCATTTTGGATTTAAATAGGCTCATTTTTTAGGTAATTTAATTTCATATTTTCATATAATCCTTGTGAAATGATCATACTATATTATATATATTAATTTCCACGTGAAAGGGTAAAATTGTTAATAGAATTTCTTGTTTTATGAAATGTGATATGTCATCCATTAAACATATGTAAAATTTCAGGTTTCATGATATTTAGGTTCGGCTCATATAGAATCATGTAGTTATTATGGTTGAGGTGATTTAAATCACTATGATTGGGAAAATTTATCATTATATTGAGAAATAAGTGGTTGTTAGGACATGTGGGACCTGGGTATATTGTGATACATAGATCTATTAAGGGAAGGTAATGAGTCCATGAGGTTGAGATACCATGAGGAATGGTTGTAATAGAGAGGAGTAAAGGTGGTGAGGCTACATTGCCTTTTTAATTCTTTCCCCATCTGTTGTTAATATATTCATATATATATATGTGTGTGTGGGATGTCTAGATATTTTATTATATTCACCAGGATCCTCCTAGATTTGATGATGGAGCATCATGTGTGTTATGATACAATGGTATAGGGGCCCAACCAGGTTAAGATACATGAAGGGAATGTATAGCATGATCAATAGATATAGTGAAGATAGGGTAGCTAACTAATATGACAACTTTTTCATCGTGGATCGATGAGAAGCTCCAATCAATCATGGTACGTGTATTGAAGGGGATTGAAAAAAAATCCTTAGGGAGAAAAAAACATCAATGAAACATCTATCATTGCAGTTCATGTCACAATACACAATTTTTTTCATGGTGAGGGTGTCCAGCAGGTTTCTTAGAGATGGATATTGATCATTTAGATGTTCTTTGAGTATTTTGAGATGCCTCCTGGGTGGAGGTTGAAGTTGGAGATATATATGTACATAGGGATGGTGATTCTATGGTGGGATATGAATGTGTAGTCTCGAAAACATGTTGGAATATCCTAAAAAGACTTTGAGGATATGTTCATTGAGCACTTTTTTCCCAGATATGCTGAGTTAGGAGAGAGCTCGAGAGTTCTTAAGCCTTCAATAGGGTGACTTTTCTATCATGTAATGTGCTTGTACATTCTCTAATTTTTCTCGCATATCACCATTCATGGTATGCAATAAAACCTCCAGGGAGAGGCACATCAAATATGTTTTACGACCAGACACTAGGTTGTTGGTAAAAATCTTTGAGATTCCATAGTTCTTAGAGGTGGTAAAATAGGTTTTCATAGACAAGGTTAACATAACTGAGAGGTCCCATTTGTGATGGGAAGTGGCTTCAGGTGATGGTTCAGAAGATAGGAAATGCAGTCAGGATAAGTTCCAAAATGTTGGTTAGGAAATGTATTCAGATAAACCACATTTTGGTATCTCAGTAGTGGTTTTATTTTATTGTGGGAACCTGAGGAAAGTATAGACACAGTATGAGCTACCTCTAAAGAAGTCTAAGACTAGTGGGTAAGTTGGTCATCTTGACCGGTTCTGCTGGAATCCTTCTCAGACAGTCAAGAATCTTAGACCAGGGAAGACACAAGTGTATGGGGTTGGTTAAGGATTAGTACAATGTGAAGGTAGGAGTGTTTTAGCTACACATTGTTGGAGTGGAAGAGACTGTGGGACCCATCATGGGTTCAATGGCCAATGGATATTGCAACACAACATGGAGTCTAACCATCAGGAAATTGTATGTCATTCCAGGTGAAAGCCATGCAATATTGAATGGATGAGAAGTATAATGATCCCACGATGGTCTGAGGTATGCTATGTGTGCTGTCTTGACATTCATTTGTTTTCATTTCTCATAGCCTATTGAGGCATGTCTGTTTTTAGTGCACGAGGTGAACATGATATATATGGGCCGAGTAGATGTTAGTAATCAGGATGGAACCATTTTTGATGTGTGATTTTATATATATATGATATTCTTGGAATTAATAGCATCATTGGATGTGTGTTTGAGGTGTTTAGGCATCAGGGAATCTGATGGATATATGTTACATGAGCATCCTTGGAAATTGGGGCCTTAATGATGTGTTTTTTGATTGATGTGTAAGTCAACAGGTAGTTTTGAGCAACCATGGGATGCAGGACCTCGTTGTACCATGGGTTTCAGGGGCTCGATGTGGGCACTAATGCATTGACGTATGTGATTGGGTGTCAGGATCAACACTTGAGAACCTGATGAAATGATGGGGTGATGATGAGTCACAAGAGGACTATAGGTCTAGATATTGGTCTATGGACCTGTTTTATTTGATTTAATTTTCAAGTTATGACTATGTTTGAATTTTACTAGGGTGGGTATAACTCCTTGAGTATGTTGGTATATACCCTTGAGAATAGGGTAGTTTGGGTTCTTGGTATCGGTATGTGTGTATCCAATATCGTATCTAGGTTTTGTTTGATTTCTTGGGTATGATCTATGTTAAGGTGGGAAGACTGAAACAACCCGAGATTTTTGAATAGATCCCAATCCCCACCCATTTTGAATTTTTCAATTAGTGTTTATTCTATTTTTTGTTTCATTAATAGATACTAAAATATGAAGGTTTTATAGCCTTAAATGGTTTTTTTGTTGGTGTGGGGGATTGGATAGTTCCTCAGGTGTTTTAGTTTTATTTTATGATTGTTAGATTAAAAATGGATTGATTTTATGTTGCAGGTTCAGGCGCATTTTTACCACATGGATTCTGATACCATGTAGTATAAACATACCTTCCCACAACCTTAGGCAGTGGCTTCTTCATGGTTTTTTATGGTCTGAAAAATAGTGATGGTAAGCCGTGTGGGTAATGTTTGGTATTTTTTTTCTTTTTCTTTTATTTCCTAATTTTATCTCATCTCTCCCTCTTTCTTATTCTGAAATTGTGCATAGTAGTGGAGAGCTGTTCCACCTGCCTCTTGTGTATTTCTATCTTACTCCTCCTTCAGAGTTCTATTGAATGGTCTGTTGTTGGCTATAGGACCTCCTAAATATGGCTAACCCCACACACAATTCTCCACATCTTGGTTTTCTCCTTACATACTGTTGTTTCCAACCGAGCTAACTTCATGATTAATGAAGGGAAATTAGGTCTATTTCATTAAACTTCAAATTAGACATTAATTAAGTATGTGGCTATATCTCTGAGTCTATTTTATGTGGTCTATAGCTTGTTTTGAGATTTTATAGGCATTTTGGGATTTCATCTTTTTATCCCAATTGTGGGTTTTGAGCAGAAACATGTTATTCAATATTGAATAGAATGTTGGACCATTTGGAATGTCATGCACATTCCATATGCCTGTTATTCTTTAGGATGACTAGGAGTGAGGCTATTTCTTATTGGTATATTTTGGGTGAGGGTACTAAATTTTTTTCATTGACTTTTTAATTTAATCTTTTATATTAATATTGTTAATGCTTGATTAGTTGAGTTATATGCATTCAAGATCTCTGTGTTAATGTGATAAAGTTGGTTTATAGTTTAATTTAATATATTTAAATTTAATTACATGATTAATTTTCATTGATGTGATATATATATATGTAATTATTTATATTACATATGATAATACCCTTGGGAATGTGCGGGCATGACTTGCTGATGGAATGGAATGTCCATCCGGATTGAGTGATGTTGATCACTAGTTGGTCTTGGGACAAGTATTCATGGGTGGTTTTGACCACTGGTTTGGGCTTCATGGAAATTGGACTGAGGAAATTTGATTATCAGGTTGGGAAAGGCATGTGATACAGGGATTGCAAGGCCATCAGATTTTATCAACATGGTCATAGGGGAAATAGGTTCTAGAGATTGTGTGGATTAGGTTTCTATTTGGTGATTGCCTCTCACCCATGATTCACAATGTTTCTATTGAGGCTTTTGCATGCATGTGGGCTCTATGATGAGGTGGATGAGACTGTCACATGGGTAGAGGCCCCCCGATAGATGCATCTTAGTTATTTATGATTTGGGGGAGCATTCCATAGAAATCAATGTGCAAGGTGATGAAATTTCATTTTATAGAGATGTCGCTATTGGGTTGGGTGATATGGCCCTATATTATTGATTTCATGGGCCTAGATATTTATTTGAGGACATACATCGATATTCATCATGTTTTTATACCCTGTTCCAATGTGAAATTTCAAGCAGGGGTCCGCGAGACATGCATACTATTGTTTGGGAATTGCATCTGGATGTTGATACTCTAAGACACGAAGTGTTTGGAGACACATGGAATTGGGATATAATATTGAGGTGGAACCTAAGGGTTTACCATGAATTTGTGACAATAGGGGTACCTTGGGCCATGGGCCAGGGACTCTCATAGCTTATGATATTTATTCATTTCTAGAAGTATGTGACACTCTCTGGGGGCTGTTGAGTACCAGTATAGGATGTGTTATTTATTACGTCATTATTTTGACATTCCATAGAGATTCTAGCCCACCTAAAAACTTATAATTGGTGAACTAATTTATGGAGGTATCCAACTAAGATTCATCTCAAAAACATCATGGGTTATTCAGGATGTGTGGAAGATTTATGGATTTACATACATGTAAAGGATAAGTATCACGAGCTGGATCATAGAACTTTTTGGCTTGGAGATTGGCATGGACCATGAGGTCATCACTATATAATGATTTTGTTCTATTTTATTTTAGTTTTAGCATGCTTTTTATATGTAAATGCTATGGTCTACCATGGACATCACCTTGGATATTGTATTTTATGACCTGAAATGGAATGCATGCTTTCTTTATTTGTTTTGAGTGGATACATGTGATTTAGTGAGATGATGTTATGTTTACTTTATGTTGTTGTAGTTTCTATATTTATTCCACAACTTATTGATATTGGATGTTCAAAAAAATGGTAGGCATGGTTCAGGTCAGCTGAGACATTTATTTTTGTTTCATGGTTGATTATTATGCTCAGACCAGTATATTATTTAATTTCAAAGGGTATATCCTCCCCACCGTACCAATTTACACCCTCCCTGCACATTGGAAACCATTGGAATTTAAAGAGGTGTTCCTAAGGCAAGTGGCACCCGAACTACTAGAAATGTTCGGGTAGAAGTTCAGGAGAGGGATACTACAAAGTGGAACCTTAGGTGGGTTTTTTCTTTCTACCTTGAGTATATTAGTTTTTATCTTTCCTTCATTCTTAAATAAAATAAAAACATGATTGTTTTCCTTATTCCAATTATCCTTTGGCCGAGTCACAATGATAGGATTTTAAGCTAATTGAACTTTTGTAGGTGTGACCACATTTTGGGTCAATGAATTACACTTCAGTGATGTTGTTGACCATTATAGGTGGTGCACTATGATATTTAAATTTGTTTCACATTTATTATGAGCAGTTTCTGATGAGAAGTAACATTTAATTGTTGCTTGTCCCTGATAGAAATCATAGACATTATAACTGACTCTCATCTCTTAGCAAGTGGTCTCCATGTATTCTTCCTTCATTATATGTGAAATATTCAAATAAGTATTAGTTTCAGGAGGTTAAATATTCCTAGGAATGGTCAACCACATGTTAAGTCACCTGAACCATCTTTTTCATCAATAATATTGTGGTATCACTTGGGAGTTTATCCTCATATTTTTTAGTCATATAGGATAATGTGACCCTTGGATAGTTCTTTTTAAAAGCATTCATATAATGAAATACATAAGGATTATTAGAGTATGAATAGTTTAAGAACTCGATTCATAGTTTTGAGGTACGTGCTTCTTCTTTTCTCTTTTCCTTAAGTGTTTTTGAGAAAATATAAAAAATGGGGAAAATCCTAAATTTTGGGACTACATGTTGTGTACTATTCCACACGCTATATACTTTGGCCATGTGGGATGAGTACATAGGGTGTGTAGCCATGTCGACAGAAAAGGGTGTAAAAAATGACTACACACCGTATAGTGGAAATTTACACACTGTGTAGTGGAAATTTACACGCCGTGTAGTCAGTCGGTAGGAAAATAGTAAGGCGGTGGAAGCAAACACCAGTGGAGCAGCTGTACAGGCCGAGTAATCAGAAATACATGTCGTGTACTCATGTCGATGGACAAATAGTGCGGCAGTGCCACCATAGGAATAATTAATTGATAAAAGTACACGTCGTGTAGTCAATAGTACACATTTTGTAGTTTGTTTTTTCGCTTCAATTGGGAAGTAGCAAACCCTGTTCACAAGATTGGATTAGAACCAGAGTAAGGAGTCAGGAGAGGAGGCCAGACCATCAAGGATCTCTAGATCGAGTGTAGGGAATCCGTTTTCGCCTCTGACAATATCGTTAGAACCACACGGGTAAGCCCTCCACTCTCCATGAGATGTTCTTACCAATTCATCCTTTAAAGGAAGTTATTTGTGTTTGAACGAGGATTTATTTCACCTCAGATCTATATCATTATTGGAAAATTCAACGATTGTAGTTCATGTATACCATTCACGGGCGTTTAAGGTTGGTGGTTTAGTGTTTATTTTCCAACTGTTGTGTGTTTGTGTGAATTGTTGTGCTACGAACCCATGTTGGGGTGTCATGTGGCCGAGTCCTTAGCTATTTTAAGTAACTAGAATTTTATAGGTAATTAAATGTGATAATAAACTACTGTTTGGGATCACTTCTTGGATGTTGGACCACCTCGGGGGTGCATTCCTCTGTTTAGCTATTTTTCCAGGATACCCAAGGGTTTGTCTTTATAATAATGATTATAGAATTTTCTTGAGAGGAATTGTATGTGTATTGCTTTTTTACATGTTGGTCATGGCCTGGTTACTTGTTAGCCTGAGGGAAGTGTTTTACTTAGTCTGAGGGCAGTGCATATTTTAGACTGATGGCAACTTCTTTCATGCCTATGGGCAATAGACTCTATGCCTCAGGGAGACACTCGTACGCCTGAGGGTAATATCTGTTATGCCTGTGGGAAATTACCTGCAGGTTGCATTTCTAATTACCTGAGGGTAAGGGTTTGTGTGTCTGAGGACACTGAGTGTTTACATAGAAATTCACTGTGGTGGTTTCCATATAATGAACAATTAAATTAATAATAAAACCGTCATATAACTGGAAAAGTTAGTTACTTTTTTGTACCACTTAGTTTATTTCATTTTTCTACTACACATTGTTGTTGCATATTTCTAAACAGTTGGGCATGGGCCTTTGGTGGGTGCCTACTGGGATTTATTTCCCACACCCTAGATGGGTCATGTCTTCTTCCCAAATAGATTACATTTCTGCAGGTGTGGATAAGGGCATGGGTCCATATATAGGTACTTAATTGCTGTAGAGAAGTTGGGAAGCATGGGATCGGGCTTAGGCTCGCGATGCTATCGACTGTTTTGTTTTGTTTTGATGTACTCTGTATTGTACTGTACAGTATTGTTGTGTGACATGTTCTTTCTGTTTTCTTAGAAATTGAGACATGTGGCATCATATCTATATACCTGGTCGGTTATCTTTTATTGTAGTTTTTTATATTAAATATGTATGGTTTATTGCTTCTACTGTTGTTGAATGTTTTTATTATTCCTCTATGCTACACTTTGACAAATGAGTATGAAGACATAATCTGAGTACATGATCAAATCTTAAAAGAATTCATATGAATCAATACATGAATTTTCAATCAAGAAACTTTGAATAAATGCATATGGGTATGGAGATATATTCTGAGTGCATGATCAAATCATAAAAGAATTCATACAAATTAATACATGAATCTTCAATCCTGAAAATTTGAATAATGTTTTTAGAAATTAAAGAGTCATAATAATCATTAATAATGATCAATGTTCTACAAATATTTATAAAAGGAAACATTATAATCATATATCTTGCATAGAAAAAAAAAGATAGTATCTTGGAACATCGTCATCATAAAAACCATACATATCCATTACAGAACCCTTACAATTGAAATAACCAAATTCCATGATTCCAGTATAATTCTTCAAAGAACATATTCATTACCCAATGTATTTTAGTGTTATTTGGGATCCACTGTTGTAAAATCAATAATAGGATCACCTAACCCTAGCTAAGATAACCCATTATATATATTATCCTATAACTAAAACATGAATAAAGAACATATAGCTTGAATTTCTTCATATAACACCTAAATACATTCATTATTACTTCAATAATTCTATTAAATCATCTAAAATAAACATGATCCTTGTGAATCCCAATGATTCAGGATAAACCCGTAGAAATGTGAAAGGTGATATAACAATTTTAGTGACCCAATCATTATCCTTCAAAGATATAATTATGATGGTATAAACAAAAAATATCCCTAATGGAGAATAACTAACAAAAATGGTTTAAATTTTTGATGAATGGTAATACCAGTAAATGGTGATAATTTTTTATGGAAATAAACATTCCATTTACATAATAAATTTTAAAAACATTTTAGTTATTAAAAAAATTTAGAAATATTTTTTTAAAACCCAAAGTAATATAATAAAGGATTGTTTTAAAATCCTTTAAAATATTTCTTGATTAAAATATCAATTCTGTTTGAATTTTTTTTCTACAAAACAAAAAATAATTAAGATACTTTACATTTTAAATCATATAAAAATAAAATAATTTGATTAATATTAAAAAACATTTTATTTAAAAATAATATTGTAAACTAGAAAATGATGGTTTAAATAAACAACAGTTAGGTCGGTGGATAATTCCAAAAATTTCATAAATAAAATTTCTTCTTAATTGTAAATAGATTATAAATTTCCTTTTTTCATAAATATTCAATATGATTCCCTTGAACTCAATTTTATAAAAATACTATGTGGGTACAAAATTCTCCAGAAAATCATTTTTAAATAGTTAGAAACATTTTTGCAAACATTTTTATAAGGAATGGTTTTCTATTAAAATTGACTTAAAAACGAAGAGAGAAAGAATTTTATTTTATATTAAAGAATTAAATTATTTTAAGTAATAAATAGTTCAAAATGGCAGTATTACTTCAAAATACAATTAATAACAATTGTATATTAAAAGTAAATTGTTTCTTTAGAAATGGTGTAACACCATAAAATTATAAAAGAATATCATTATTTTCAATATAGTGTATAATGTGAAAACCATAAATTGATTGGATTATAACTTACTATGTTTTTAATAAATATACATATATATATAATATTTTAAATAAATTCAATATATGATATTGATTGAAATAAACTGTACATAGAGTTAGCCTGCATCAAACACAATAATGGCATTCTTTGATAGCTTACATTTTACAAAAGTCCAAGTTTATTAAATTACTATTATTATTATAAATGATAATTATATCATAGAAATTAATTGAAGGGTATGAATATTATTTTAAAATTATGAAAATACTTTTTTTAATCATTTGTTACCAATTAATTATAAATCAATATAAATACCAACTGAATATAAAGGAAATGTTTTCTTAATGCACAATATTTATGCACAAATGGTTTTTTACGATTATTAAATACATTAATAATATGAAGTGAATAATATAAATAAAATTTATATAATAAATATTAAATAATTTTATTTATATTAAAAAATAAATATTATTTCAATAAAATAAGAATAGGAAAAAAATTTACCCATAAAAATATATTATTTACTAATTGTACTTTTCCTACCTTTTGATGGGTCTCTTGTTTTAAGGATAATTTTTGATATTTCTATAAATTTTATTTGAAAAAATCAAATGTCATTTAAAATAGTAATTATAATACATAATAAGGATATTTTCTCATATATTTCAAAGAGGATTCATATTTTGTTGAATAGTGAAAAATACTAACTTTAAATTAACAACTTTCATTTTATTTAAATATTTTATATTGTAAAATTATATTTTAAATTAAATTTTAGTAAAAATTATATCAACAATAAATATATTAATCAAATTTATCCTGTGATATTTCTTTTTTATATTGAAATTATATATAAAAAATGATTGAACTTTATATCATTTTATCATTTAAAATATGAAATTTCGTCCATTCAGTGGGATTACTTATAAATTCAGCACAATTAATTATTTGAATGAAATATGTAAAAATAAATAAAATATTTATAATAATTATAATAAACAATAAATAATAATTTACTGTCAATTTTTCACAATTTTTTTACTAAGACAACTATGGCTAATTGTTGTGATTCAGGTAATAAATTAGTTTAATTAGTGGTTAGTCTTAAATGATAAAGAGTGTAATTTTCAAAATAACATGTAAAAAATCTATTTTGTAGAAATATTTAGACCATAAAACTTCTTGGATAAAAAACTATTCATTGTTGGATGTACCTGAGGGAAGGGATACCTCCCAACAGTGTTTACTTTTTGGTATTTACTAGAATATCACTCCTCCAACGCTATAAATTGGTACTCCCTCTCCTAACTTCTTCACACCTCTAAAACCACTTTGGTTCATAAAATAACTACATAAAAAATACCCAAAATCACCAATCTATTCATCAAAATCTTATTTAATAAAAAAAACTATTATTTAATGGTTTTAGTGTAATCCTATAGAGGATAGCTGAAGAAGAATTATGGTTTTTGAAAAAAAAATCTTTTATTTCCTTCTCCGACTCTCTAATTAAATATTATAAATTGATTATATAAAAAACCAAGTATTTTACTTATATTCATATTTTTTTATTTTAATGGTATGGATGAAAACCCCACACACTTCTATTAAATGGGATACACAATCATACTTCATGTGTACGAAAAATCATCGCCTCAAGAATTGATGTCATTCGTTCATCCATTACCCCCATCTAAGGTTGAGAATAATGATGGATTTATAGTTTAAATATGATATATATATATATATATTATAAATATGAATTATTTATCCTACTATAATTATTTTATGAAATAACCTTCAATCTTTCCATTTTGTGGGACTATGATATTATCCTTCATATGTACGGAGGACTACCGTCTCACGAAGCATTGTGATTCATTCACACGTTAAATATAAAGAATAAAAATGGGCTTAATAAAATATGTAATAAATAAAAAAAGTAAAATCATAATATAATGATAATATATTTATATATTTCATTTACATTTGATTCTTCTAATATGTCTAAAAACGGATACAATGTCCATGCATACATATGACTAACCATCTCCACGAGTGATGTATTTAATTTCCAATAATAAACATGTAGATAATTTTTAAAACACATATATAATGACTTTATATTGTATTTAAATCATGGTTTAAAATTTTTTAGATGATAAATTTTTTATTTAATTAATAAGTTAAAAATAATAAGTCAAAATATACTTGAAAATAACTAAATTAATATCAGAAAAAATGAAAATAAAAAATGATTATGAAGAAATGGGTAAAACTGTTTTATAAATGGATCATCTATGATATCATAAATGTTAATATAGTTATATAATATGTTAATATACCATATAAAAGCAATATTTAGGAGGTTAAATTACATTTAACCAAAATGAAGAATAAAGTAAGGGATTTCATCTTAATTTCATTCATTGAGGCATACTGTAATGTTATGCACCAAGTCTATTTTATATGGTGTATATGCTTTCCCTTTGATATTTAATATCATGAATAATTCATTATTAATTGTATTTTATGTATCAATTATAATAATTTAATTTTATTGGATGTGACATAAAATTTACAATGTGTAAAATTATTTAATAACTCTATTTCATTTCATTAGGTTATATTTATACTTAATTGTCTAGAAATTATAATATTACGTGTGTAATGAACATTAATATATATTTCTGAGTTTAGATATATTTTATGTATATAAAAATATGATACACATAATTGATTCATTAGTTTATTCTCACCACAAAATTATTTACTTTTTAATGGTTTACTTCACAATCTAATTTAAATCGATATTGTTTATAGATGAATTTCAATTGAATAAATTATATTATCATTCATTAATAAAATATTTAATTTTATTCACCTTTGGTAATTTAAGATATTTATGAAATGATTGAACAATTTTTAAACTCTTTTGCAGTAATAATATTTTTCAGAATTTGTTTAATAAAACGTAGTTTCAATTCACTATCTGGACAGAAATCGGTTCACTTAAAATCCAATGTCTCTAAATAAATTTAATATTGTGTTACTTATCAATTTAAAAAAAAATTCAATAAAATAAATATTTAGCAATTTTTTCAATTTATAAAATGTTTTCATTGGAATAATATTATACCTTTTTGAAAAAGTATCAATTTTAATATTTTTACCTTTAAAAAGGATTGATTTTACAACAACTAAGTAATGAACCACCAACATGATCATAAATTATTTGAATATTACTTATCATCATTAAGAAAATATTTTTCATGAATTTAAAAAAAATTATTTTCAATCAAAATTATATTCAATACGTTTTTGAAAATGAAAATTTTATTTTACTAAATTTATTTTGTTAAAGTTATTTTTTATATAGAAAATCAAAACAACCATTATTATTACTCTAATGGATTCATGTAATATTTATCCCAAACTTATTTTTCTTATGCATGGATTATAAATACATTGACCAATGATAATATTTACATTCACCTCATTGAATCATTTTTTAGTCATTAACTTCCCATAGTGTTTTTCAAATTCTTGTGACAATTAAACATTAAACTTTCCTTAAATATCCATATAATTTATCATAGATATTATTGTTTCCTAAACTATTTACCAATATTATATAATAGTTTTTCTTTGAAATTTATTTGATTAACTGGGGAAATATTGATAAGTCCAAATCCTTTAAACAATTCAGATATCTGATAAGGTATATTGTTTATTAATTGAATCAATTTTTCAATATATATAATAAATTATTTTTACTCGAACAAAAACATCTATGAAAATTTAATGTACTACTCTCAACTCATTGGTAGTGTCATTTAATGAATTTTTTATAAATATTAAGTAGTTTTATACATAATATTTTTTAGACCATATTATTAATGCTCTTAATGGTAAATGTACCTTGCACTAGGGAAATATTGAATCCAATAATTTATTATTTCCGTCGTTAAGAATTCTTATATTATTATCCATGATATTATTTCTAGGAAATTATCTATGGATGAAATTTATTCTTAATTTACTGATTATATGTCATTTGTTTAAGTTATTTACCATTAAATATTTATTATTCCTTATCGAGATAGATATGAGGAATGTGTGACTTGGTATCTACGATTCCATGTTGAATAAGATTATTTATTTATGATAGATTCAACTATATTAAACCCTTTATAAGCATTTCTGAGAACCCTTATTTTGTTTCAATTACCCTGGTCAGGATAATGAATAAATTTATTGAGGTTTCAAGGATTCTGAGAATATTATTTTTTAATGTATGAAGTTTAATTTTCAATTACCAATGAAAAATGGAGTCATATATGTAATTTGGAATGCCAAAACTACTATATTATTCATTCATATGGTATATTAATCTTCAATATATTCCAATGTAAAAATTGAGGGCCTATATTCAGACAACAATGGTTTGTGTCACTATATATGGTTCATATAATCTCACCATTGGGAGAATAATAATAAAAAACCATATTAATTGTGATATTATTACATAATACAATTAACAATTTATTAACATTGAATTACTGTCTCCATGGAAGAAAAATTATTAATTAAGCATATAATTTCATAAAATATAGATATTCATGATATAAAATTTTAATTATTCAGTATATACACATCGGAAAAGATGGTAGTGTTATAACAAAACATATGTCCCAAGGAATGGAAATTGTGAAAAAATAACCCCTTACCATATTGGTAACAATGAAACCAAACCAACATAAAATGGAGATATTTAAAAGGTTATTTGAATCTAAATAAATTTAATCATAATAATTATATATTACATTCTTTGTTAGTATACACACCACATAATAAAAATAACTGGTGAATATGATATATATCTAATAGAAATACAACTATCATGAGAAAAAACCTTACATATAGTTCAATTCATCATGCTTGCTCTTTTTATTCATGAATAAAATCACTATGTCAATTATTTATGTTCTTTATAACAAATTCACATTTATAATTAGTCTTAATTCATTTATTACCATGATATATGGAATTACTCAATCAATTCTGTTTATGTCAGCCGTTTTTATTATATCCAGCTTATGTGTCCAAAATAAATTTGGTAGGTTTAATATGGATAAAATGACATTATTAAAAAAATTTCATAATAATAATCATGAAAAAACTATCATATTTATAAATTAATTATATTTTAATCCCAATCATGAAATATGGCGATGAAAAATAAACTATTGTTAATATCATTGAGATGGTAGGTTGTACAAACGCATGTGTAACACTTCCATTTTCAATGATAATTTTGGAAGAAAAAAATTATATTTCATGAATTATCTTAATATCATAAATAAAATATTATTTAATTATAGATACTTATATATATAATTAGTATGATGTGGTGAGAAAAAAAGAATCACATCGCTTTGTGGAGGGGGTAGTCCATATTTCCACGAATGGCATTATCATTTTTAATTAAAAGAAAAAACTAATATAATATATTTTAAAAATGATATTTATGTCATGAATATTAAAATTTTTCCATTTATCAAAATTATATCATTATTTTTAACCTTTTTATCATCCATGTCAAGGGATAGTAAAAAATGAATCACATTATTTCATGAGGTGGTAGTTTACCGTACACATGGGTGACATTATCATATCCCTTATAGAAATAAAATTATAAACAATTTATGTATGATATAATGAATATAGAGTTATAATTATTCATTAAAAACATATATATATATATACTTTATATCCATCATCATACCCTACCATGACAAGTGGGAATGGAAAGACGAATGACATTGATTCGTGAGGCAATAGTCAACCGTACACATGAACAATGATTTAATAATCCATTTGAGGGAAGTGAAGATGGTTGTAGTTATTTGTATTATCAATAAAAATATAATTATATAGATGATACTAAGGTATTTATATCAGCATCATTCTAAAATAAATGAAAGATGTGAAGAAAGATAAAAATGCTTGTTGAAGTACTTTACCAGTTCTTCAAGTTTCTTCCTTAGGTTTACACTAAAAAATTACAATGGTGGATTTGTTACTAAAATTAGGATTCTAAAATTATGAAATTAATGTTATAAATTTATTTTGGTAGTTGTTTTTTGATAAGAATGGCCTTTTGTGTGAATATAGGAGGGGAGTGAGACCCCTTTTATAATTGAGTAAGAGGTTCATTTTTGTAAATACACAAATATATTCACTCTTGGGAGGTCAATCATACATCAAGATTGAAAAATATTGAATATTAATTTGTTGAAGATATTATATTTTTGATAAAGACGTCCAAAAAATTAAAATAATTATTCGTAAATACTTTGATTCTAAATTTATATGTTTCATATTTTTTTTAACATTTTGGTATTTTCACTACGGTAAGTAGTCCTTTTAACAATGGTAATTTATAATTTAAGTATAAAATAAATTGATCCATATTATATAATTTTTAACCGAAGACCCTAAATATGATATATAATTTTTAAATAATGATCTTATATTTGTTGGAAATTAATTTTTACACAACCACAAGTTAACTTCAAAAACATCGCCTTAACATTAACATTACTTACAATGATTTCAATATTTAAGGTTCAATATAGTAATTATAATATAAAAATTGGCCCACGAATGGAATAATGTTTATATTTATTATAATTTATTAATACCTTGGTCGAATTTAGTGTTTTAGTAATTTTAAATCATTTAAATTTTTTTATATAACAAAACATTAATGAAAATTTTATCATTATTCATTTTTGTATATTATAATGAAAACAAATATAAAATTATCGATTTTTGATATTTATGTTAAAATATATGTAAAATTATTTATTAATCTAAAAGAATAAGGGAACATATTATTTCGTTTAATTTACTTAGCTTTTAATATTTTAGTATAATTTTTTTATTTATTATATAGGTATTTTCTTTGTGATTCCTATGAATTAGAAGTTTATATTTCATCATTAAAAATAAAAAATAATTTATAATAATATATAAAAATAATTTATGTTTCAAAATAATATTTATAACTGAAACCGTATTATTTTTTCCCATGTAGTATTTTTATATATTCTAAATGTACAAAATGTACCATCTTGTTTTTTCTTTATTTAACATATTATATAGGTAACTATCATAGAAAAGTGTTCCCAAATACTCATAAAAATCATTCCTTATGACGTAATGGTCGATATATGTCCATCAAATCTATTTGGAAGATATATTTTGGTAATTTTAACACTTATATAACCATTTTAACTCTTGGTAAATCTATTTATACCTTAAAAACAATATTTTTTATTTTTACTATTCATTTTGGTAAAACTTTAATTTGTGCCTTTTATAAATTATAAATTATTAAATTTAAAAACATGGAATAAACTTTTACAAATTGAATTTATAAGAGTCGACATATTTAATTTTAAATAAATCCCACAAATGTGATGAGAAAGTGAGTTTTTTAAGATAAAAATAGTCTAAAAGTTTACAATGTTTTATAACATATAAATTCAATATGAAAAATAATACAATAAAAAAAATTGAGTAAATATATATATATATATATGTTTAACAATTTTAATTTAGAAACACATCAAACTATAATTTTATGTTATAAATAATTTAAAAGAAAAAGATGTTTTCAGTTAATGTTCAGTATCATTGACAATTCAACACAATAAAAACATTTCAAAAATTAAAAAAACTTTATCCTGATATAATTTTTGATTTCATTTTCCTAAAAGAAATTTAATTTTGTAAATTAAATTTGCAATAATTGGTAAAAATTATTTTTAAATTATGGATATAAAGACTGATTAAACTATTTTTTTTTTGAGGTGGAGCCTCAGTCGAAGACCAAGGCAGTATTTATTGCTCTATGAAAGGAGTTACAAAAGTCTGAAAGACGGAATCTTTTTACAATCCCTATCATAAAAGTGGAGCAAAACGCCAGGAAACTCATCAAACCAGGTAACATCCTGATTGACCCCTTTGTTGGCAAGACTATCAGCAACCATTTAATTATTATAATATTTTTATTAACATTCATATCTTCCAATTTAACACCTCAGTTATAATGGTGGTGTTGAAATAGAAATATTTTAATAAATTATAAAGATTCATTCCAAAACATTTTTGGTTGAATTGCAAGCTATCAAAGATATTTATATTAAAAATATATCATAATTTATTAGGATGTTATATTCTCTTACACACATGGTATTTAGTTTCATATACACTATTGAATATAGTTGTCTACTTTTAAAAACACATTGATTTACATCCTCCACCCTTTAATAAATTGGTCCTCTTAATTTGTACTATATCTCAATATTCAAAGGATGGATATTTCAAAATGAATTTTTTTCATAAACACACATTATAAAAAGGGTTAATAAATCATCCCCAAAATAATATACAAAAATGCATACGATGTTTATTTTCAACAACAAATACTAGGTTTTGAAATAGAAAAACATTGGTGTGAAGTGAATTTCTCGACGTCCATGTAATGAATAAATAATTATATAATGTGATATAGTTAATTTTCACAATAATTTAAATGATAATTTTAAATTTCAGGTCCTTATAACCATAAATATGACATGATAAAAATACAATTGGTTAATTAAAAATTATAGTAGGAGGATAATTTTTGTTGTTCAAGACCATTTTCCAAATATTGGCCAATTTTATTAACATCTTGACTAATATAATATGTAAATGTACTTATTTTATGAATATAATTTCATACATTAATTATTTTTCACCATTATATAATCTTTAATTCAAAACAATTTTTATTCAAGATGTATTTTTCTTTCTTAAATAACTAATATAAACATTTAAAGGACCACATAGTCTCCAAAAGCATAACAATATATTCCTCATATATTTAAACATTATCCAAAACCCAAATTGTTAGTACAAGGTATGATAAAATAATAAGTAATTTTATATTAATCATAAAATTTCAACCGTTATATGCAATGTCCAAAACAAATTAGTATATAAAGAATATTCCTTAAAATTATTTAAATATTTTTGGACCATGTTTGAAAATAATGATTATAAGGATTAAATAATATATTCTTATAAAAAAAATTATCCATTTTTCCTAAAATAAAATCCCATAAGTTTATAAAATATGAATATTAATTAGATGTAAAAATTTCATTATATCTAGGAAATCATATAGGTCAGTTTTAGGTGGTACACAAATGTCACCCTTCAGTTGTCGGTTTTAGCCCCATAACCTTTCTAGAGGAAATGTTTTATCACTCATCCTTTATTTTTTCCCTTTTCTCATTAAATATTAAAAATATTTCCTTTCTAAATAACCATTATAATTGTTCATAGGGGTTATAAATACCCCATCGTAACAAATCATCTCCCAATATACTATTAACACCATCATAATATTTTCTACTTAAAACTACAAATGGGGTGTCTATGACATTAAAATATTTATGATCCTTGATATTATAGACCTATAATGGTATTAATAACTCTAATGATAAACTCATATGAAAACCTCATAATATTAAATTTTATATAAACCATTCCTCTGATACCAACTATAACAATCCAAAACAGACACTCTCTGGTCGGATGATGAAATCATAAAAATTACAATTAAATCATTGATATCAATAAATAAGGTCCAATATTTTTTTCATACATACATTACAACTTCAAAAGGAAAAATTATATCACTTAAAAACTCAAGTAAAATTTAGGTTTTTATATTTAGAGATTTAGGGAAAACATTTATATAAACAATACTGATTAATTAATGAAAATTTATTCCACGTAAACCTGATTTTATTATTACACATAAAGTCATCATCAAAATCCATATTATATACATTCTAGAAATATTTTTTTACAAATTTTTTTTTGATAACCTACAAAATAGAAACATATAGAGGTTGATCTCAATTACATAGTATGGTTAAACAAAATAATTGACAGTTTAATAACATCAATAAAAAAATAATTTCATAATAGTGTCATGAAATAATCAGTGTGAAAGACTAAAATATAAAATATCTCACACTCATCAATACAAGAATTAGTTATCTCTAAAAATGGAAATAGGATTTAATAAAAGGAATGTGTCATATGAATTATTAAAAATGAGAAATATTATGTCGACCTTTGTCAAATAAATCATTATAAACCCACGGAAATAATATATAAAATACATTTTTATCTTAGAACGTCACCATAATAGAACATGTAAAAAACTATTATAGAACACAAATAACTATAATAACCATATTGTTAACTTCTAATAATATTGAATATGGAACATAATCATAACCCATTGTATTATAGTTCTATATGGACACATCCTTCATATAATCTATAATGAGCACTTCAAACACTATTTTAGACACCCTTCATGTTTAATTCACAAGAACTGTAACATGAAGAAATTATATAGATTGTTAATTTTATTATAAAATCCATAATGAAAATCATTATTCCTTTCACCATTTGATTATCCAATGAAAAATAAACTAGTTCGAAGCTAATCTCTTTGATACATGATTGTCTCGTGAAAAAATGGGTTCTAAAACAATTTATTCGAAATACTCATAATGAATCCATAGAAAAAATGAGGATGGTATAAATAAAAAAATATCCTCATTGTATGATAATTATAAAAAATGGTTTTCAAATTTGATGAATATAAAATCCATTAAAAGTTTATTAAATTTGTATTTAATAAAAAAATATTTAATTTTAAAAATCATCATCAATGTATTAAAAATAAGAAAATATTGTCAAAATCATTTTCTTTGAGAAAAACCCTGTAAAATTACAATATAATATTTTAAAAATAATTAAAAAAAATTCTCAATTAAAATATCCATTTTCACATTAAATACACTCATTTGATAGGTAAATCATTTAGATAATCCTTTTTTATGGAAATTATATTTGAAAAAAATTAATTTATAAATTAAATTGAAAAAAATTTCATCAAAACTGGTCTTCTAAACAAGAAAAGGTGACTTAAATGAAATTGTGGTCATATTTGTGGGTAATTCTATACATGCTATATGGAATATTCTTTTTTACTTGGTCAAAAGGTTTAAAAATTGACTTCATCTCAAATATACAAATAGATTTACAAGAATATATTTTTAAATAATAAAAAATGTGTAGAAAAATATTTAATAAATAATTTTTAAAATGATAAAATCATTTTTTAATTATTTAAAAAACATGGTTTTGTAAGAAAACAATTTTTTGAATAAAGAGTGAAACAAAGTTGTATTTTCTTATATCATTTTGACAATTCATTTAATTTTTTATCATTTTTAAAATAGTAATATTACATAAAAATAATATTAAAAACATATAATAATAAAATTCGTGAATTTTCTTGGTTATATATTATTATACATCATAATATGAAGCATAACCACAAAAAATACTAATAAATGGTACGATTGTAACGTAAGACATAAACCAATTTGGTAACATTGAATCATAATCAACAAGGAATAAAAATATTAAAAGAAACTTATAATATAATTAATACAAATATATTCATTCTATAACATTTTAATTTGGAAATATATGCACCTCATAAAAGAAGATATATGTAAAACATAACATACCTCTCAAAGAATGTAGATTGAGGAAAAATATATTATCGTGTCGGTAACATTGAACCCATAAACCCAATGAAAGATATATATTTATATATATATTTAAATCCTATAATTTTATTGATGATAATAATAAAATACCTTCATTAAAATTATATACATATCTCCTAAAAAAATATTGTTGAATAAGGCATATATCTCAAAAAAATAATAACGATATGTGAAAAAAGTTACCTAATGTTCGATTCATCCTAATCATTCATTACATCATGAGATAATAAACTCATGTTAATTATATAATTGATATAGAACCTTTAAGTATATTATCACTTTTATTTAACCTTGTATTGTAGAATTTCATAATTAATTAGGTTTACGTCTTATGTTTTGATAATATTCTACTTATTTATAAGAAATGACTTTTGTAGGACGAATTTGGTCAAAGAGGACTTAATTTAAATATATAAAGAATAATTATCATGAAATCATTATCATTTTTATATGTTAATTATAACATTAAAAAAATCAATAAATATGGTTTTGGAAAATGGACTACCGTTATGATAATAGAGGCGGTAGGTTGTACACATGTATGAGTAACATTTCCATTTTTCAAGGATTATTATAGAAATAAGATTTTATTTTTAAATGATGATAATAATTTAATAAATAATATATTGTATAATTACATAATCTTATATATATCATTCTACTTATGTTTTGAAAAAAATGAATAACATCACTTTATGGAGGTGGTTGTCGGCAGATCCATGAATGACGTTATCATTTTTAGTGAACGATATAAAATGATATAATATATATTAATATTTATAATTATGTAATAAATATCATAATTATGTCTTTTATATCACATAAATTCATTATTTTTAAAGTTATTACCTTCTATAAAAATTTCTAGTTAAAATCGAATCATATCGCTTCGTGAGGCAATAATCCTCTATACAGATGAGCGATATGATATATACCCTACGAAATGGAAAGTAAAAAAGATATATATATATATATGATATAATGAATAAATAACTATTTATATATTATAAATATAGTATGTATATATATATATTATATTCATCATCATACACAATCATGAGTGATTTGAATGGAATGATGAATGGAATCAGTTGGCGAGGCAATCGTCCTCTATATTCATGAACAATGATTTTGATTGCCATTTTATAGATGTGTAGATGGAAGTAGGTCATGGAATTTTTATAAAAACATCTTTTTATATGGAATATAATGAGGCTATTTGATCATCATGGTTAAAAATTAAATGACTGATTGTGATAATGAAGTAAAAAAAATTCTCATTGAAAATTGATACCTCTTATTCAGGTATCCTACTTTGGTTAGCCAAAAACCCATCATACATAGGATTCTGTCAAAAAATAAGAAATTTTGGATGATTGGGGTTAATTTTTGAAGTCATATGAATATATTTTTGTCAAAAAATGGCTTAGGTGATTATAATAACATAGAACAGTGAGTCAAGTTTTATAATTCAGGGGTGACATTTTTTTAAATACCCAAAATTATTCACTATTGAGAGGTCAATATTACCAGATGTGGATCCATTGTCAATAATTATTGGGGTTTTGGTATTATATGGTTGTTAAAAACATCCAAAACAAAAATAAAACACATGTTGTAACAACTTTGTTACTTATTTTATATGATTCCTTATTTTTACCATTTTATGTTTTTCACTATGGTAACTGGTCTTTTTTAACTAGGTAATTTATCATATATGAATAACAAAATTATCCTTATTAGATAATTTGAAACAACTAATTATAAATACTATATTATATTTATAAAATAATGAAAATATGAATGCTGAAAATTTATTTTAACACAAACACAATTAATGTGAAAAAATACTACTTTTACATTAACCATGCTAACAATGTTTTAACAATTTATGATTCAATATAGTCATTAATATAGAAACATTGGTCCATGAATGTAAAATACTTTATTTTTACTAATATATAAAAAATTTAGATTATATAGAATTTTATTGATTTGAAATCATTTATTAAAATATAGTTTATCCTAAAAAAATTAATATCAAATATGATGTTAGTAACTTAAGTAGATTTTTTAAAAAATATCAAGGCAATGAGGAAATATGAATATATTTTTTCAACACCTTAGTATCATGATATAATCATCTATAAAATTATTTAACAAAATAATTGTTTCATTTCAAATCAATTTTAATATTTTTAGGATCATTAATTTTATTTTTTCAATAACTAAATAATTAGTACTTTTGGGTTTCTTAGCATAAAAATTAAAATTTTCATCTCTAAAAATAAATAAAATTAAAAATAATGAAAATTATTTATATTTAAATATATTATTTATAACTAGTAATATATAATATTTTGTCTCTATCCCAAACCATTATATATTTTAAAAGTAAGAAATGAACATTATTTTGTCTCTTTCTTTACATACCTTATTACATAATTCATTTTCAAGAAAAAATATCTCAAAAACTAATAATAAAAGAATAAGATCATAAGGGTTAAAATATATCATGAAAATGGGGTTTTATTAAATATGGATGTCATTAAAACCCCTTATATTTCTAGTGTATCACCCCATTAATCCTATTTATACCATAATCGAAGTAAATTATTTTTACTATTTTCTATATTCATTTGTGTCAAAAAATATGTTGACCTAATTAGAAGTAATAAATTTCTATAATTTTGGAATCCATTTTTTCTATAATTAAAAAATTACATAAAAACCAATTCAAAATATATATGTTACAAATATTAATAAATTAAATGAAAAGAATGTTATCACATAAGATTCAACATTTTACAATATTCATCAAAAATGAAACATTTCAGAAAAATTTAAATAATTATCCATAAAATAATTATATATTTATTATTCTAAAAAATTACATTTGTTTAGTCAAGTAAATTTTCATAATTTTGTAAAATTTCGTTTAATATTATTTTCACAAAGTGACACTTAATTTTGTTTTAGGAAAAATAGTTTTTTTAGAAAACATTATTTTTCATTTCATATGGTTCAAATTTGGTCACTAATTAATAGTTGTCCATTTTATTTATGTTATAAATTTTTAAACAATATAATTTTAATAAATTAGATAGTAATATTCATTCCTACCTATTTAACAACTAATTTATAATGATAATTGTTTAATAATATTATTATAGAAATGTATCGTGTTTTATTTAAACCTGATGTTCCACGCGTTTCAAGATATCAAATAGATTGAATTTATAAATATATCAAAAATCCTCAGTATGTTATATTCTATTAAAGTGTTATATGTTATATACCATATCAAAAATTGTTTTCTTCTTTAAAAAACATGGGGTGTTTCATAATTTTACTTTTAAACCCATTTTAAAAGAAAATATTCAATATAAATTCATTAACTAAAAAGATTTTTTTCTATAAAAATCAGTACTATTTAACTATTGAATAAAAATTATCAAAAAATATCCCAAAACACCCCCTAAGATAATAATGACATTAACATTAAAAATATGATGTTTATTTTGTCTAATTAATTTTCTAAAATTTAAAAAAAATACTTTTATCATTTGTTAACTATAATAAATACTTTTTTTGATAAAATATTATTTTTCAAGCATATCATATATTTATTGAAAATTATACACATTATTTTAAATATGTTTTTTAATATATATACTATATAATTAATTTTAAAAAATTAGTTATTGTTATTTATAAAACTATTCTTAACAAATTAGTTTTAATGGTCATGTAGAAATAATTGTATTAATAATATATCATTTAGTGTTAAAACTGTGGGTCTCATGTTACACTAGATTCACTCAATGTTTTATGTAACACAAAATATTGACGAAATGCAACATATTTAGGATAAAATAATTCATAAAAACTTATTGTGTTTAATTCTACCCTGTTAAAATTAGTTTTCATCTAAATTAATCACCTAGATTCAAAAATTATTATACTTCTAATTCATCATTTCCTTATGTTCCAATATGGATTCTTTAAATTTGTGGTTTTCCCCTTATACATTGACCAGAGTGAATGTATTATTTCATATAAAATTCCATAAATGATTTAGAATCTCCTCCAGTTGTTAATCACCATAATGATCATGTTGTTGTGGTATGAACTCGGAGTTCTGTACTTATGATGGATTATGTATGTACATACATTGGATAGATATGTGGAATATATAATTTACTTGATAGGTGTTTGGTGGAATGTGTAACCAATACTCTACTGTCTTGATATGATCTATAATTTCAAGAGAACTAATTTAATTAGGCTTATTATACCATTCTTCCCAAATATCAGAACATTATTTAATTGGGAAATTCATAGAAACACCATGTGGAAAATTTTTAATTCTAGATTCCATTGGCAGTTTCCAATATAAATTTTCCACAAACTATTTTCCACCCTTATGTGTTGTTCAATGACACTAACTTTTTATTCCATTTCTTATTCTATATCAGGTCCCAATATCATTCTTTCTATAACTTCATCTCCACACATTGGAGTTCGACAATTATTTACATTGAGAGATGCATAATTTTTCATTATAATGATTTTGTGAAATATATTATTGAAATAAAACCCAACTAGATGAAGGTTTTGATCCCAACCACCTTTGAAATCTAGAGAACAATATCTCAACATATCCTCTTGTATTTTAATTTTTCTATCATGTTGAACATCATTCTGAGGGTGATATGTAGTGATGAAACTGAAGTCCATATGAAGATATTTTCAAAGAAATCATTATAACATCATGGTACATCTCAATACTTAACTAGATGCAATGGAATATGGTACTCTAAAAAATATTACCACTCCCTTATTGTATATGTTGGAATGTTGATCTTGAGGGAAATATTATTTTTTATTTATTAAATTTTTTGACTTTATAAGGATATAAAATACAAACAATATATTATTACATCCATTAGATGATTTCAATAGATCTATGTCGTAATACCAGATTATGTTTCCCCATTTCTATTATGGTATGGGTAAATGTTAAAACAACAACTTAGACATTTTCATCTCAACCTTAACAATCTAAATTACTCTTCTCATTCCTTGCCACTAGAACCACTCCTTAAAATATCAATATATTTTCATACTTATAAGATTAATAGATAACAATAAATTTTAGATTTTTATAATAAATCCTCAAATATGGTATGTCTAGAACACATAGATGGTTATTGTACCTTATTATTCCATCATGATCAATGTTAAACACAAGAACAATAACAACAATATTTTTCATCTCTATATATTTCTTTTATACATCTTCAATATTTATAAGGATATATGGTTCGACAGTCAATTGCGAAAGAAAATATTCCTCCCCTTCCTTCACGATTTCCATATCATCCATTTATAAATCAATAAATACTTGATCATTGGTGATCCCAATCCTGGATGAAGTAGAATTATATTTTCAACTGAAATAATTGGCCACCTTGTATTTATTCCCAGGGTGGTAATATAATGAGTAGTAAAAATCACAAATTAGCTGTAGATATCTTTTATAGAACACATTCACCTTCTCTAGAGCACATGTGTTATTTAAACATTTTTGATCAGTATATATATCACATTATTCCCTATAAAGATAATACTAACAAATCATTAATGAAAAATTTACTATAGATAACTCCAAATCATATATTGGGTAACTTTACATATGAAACATAATTTTTTCATAGGAATAATCTAGAACCAATTAATTACATATAAGAAAAAATCTCAATACCTTATGGGATGCATCATTATATATTACAAAACCTTCTCCAAATTTGGGTAAAGTAAGCAGTTTTGCATTGAGAGCTCTTATATTCAATTCTATGAAATTTTCCTCATATGCAACTATATTAAGGAACTTGACTCCATTACAAGTAAAATTTGGGTGTTTTTTATATGGTAATGATATATTGTCCTCAAATAATCAATTATATATTTCTAAAATAGAAAAACTAAAAAACTAAGTAAATATAATTGGTCTAGGAAAACGTTCCATAACTCTCGTCTCTGATGGATGCACTAATATACAATTTCTCAAGATTATATAACCCAAATAATGAAACCCTTTATTTCAAACATTCATAATTTGTAAAAAAAATTATACAAATTATCATTCATTTGGCCCATTATTACAATTATTCTACCATGTTCAAGTTCTTATATTCTCATACAATATATAAGAATATTTTAAATGAAAACATTTATAAAATAGTCAAGTAAAACCATAAAAAACTATTCATTATATACATGGAAATATTAGGGGAATTGGTAAGATGAAATGGAATAAATATATATTTATAGTATCCCTTAATTGTAAGAACTGATATCATGGGTATATACTCATTCTTGACAATCAATTGATGATAAAAGAATGAAGTTCCATACTGGATAATTATTGAGGTAGGCGTAGTTGATCAAAGAGGTCATCAATATAGTTAGAAGGATAATTTTTCATAATCATGACTAATTGTCGATTTGGATAATTTGTTCACAATGACATAGATCATTTTTATTTCTTACAAAAATAATAGGTTCTCCCTAGGGTGACACACCTAGCCAAATGAAACCCTTTTCAAGGTTCTCCTTAAATTTCTTCTTCAATTACTATGACTCAATTGGGGAAATTATATATAGAGTCATTGGAATAGGTTTTTCACCCGGTGTGTGCTCTACGGATATATAGAATTTATAATTTTTTTGAATACAAGAAAACTATTCAATAAATACATTAAAAATTTTCTTTTTAAATGTATATTTAGTTTTTCCACAAATATCTGAGATAAATTCTCTTTCTGAATAGAAATAAAAACCCATGCAATGAATGTTATTTTAATAGGAATTTTATATTTATCATTGTACATATATAATATCATAGGATGTTTTGTAATATTAACCAAGAAGTTTATTCCTTGTAAATTGATGTGTGATTTATGTTCCTAAATCCAATCCATTCTTATGATCTCATCAAATCTAATAATTGGATGGAGAATTAGATATTTTGGAAAGAAAATATCGCAAAAATGAACTCTAGATGAATAATATACATGATATAACTTTATCATACCATTAGAAGTCTTCACCTCTAATTATATAACTAATAATTTGGGTGGAATATTTATATCATTGGAATGTTACTTAGATATAAAAATATGGGTAGATCCTTAATTAAATAAGACATTTCAAGTTGCCGAGTTGATAGTAATTGAAATTTTCCCCACATCATTATCACACCCATCTAATGAAATAGTGATCTCATGATATTATTCTTTTCCGCTTTGATTAAGAGGATGATGATGTCGATCATCACCAATATATATCAAATTTGGGTGACAGTTGGTATAATTATTATACTCATTGAACATGAAACACTATCTGAAGGATTGTTCATTTAGAGGAACATTATCTTTATTTTCATTATTAGAAATCTTATTTCCATTATATTTGAAATAAATTACACTATGAACTTCCATCCAACAAATGAATGTTGTACTAGTCACCTCAAGATAATTTCCCCCTGTGTCTCCTTCCATTTCTTGATTATGAAGGAAATATAGACTTCTTTTCTCAATGTTTTTTATATTATCAGTTGAATTTCATATTTCTTTTATTAAAACACCATGTGAATAATTATTAACCCCAACCAAAATTTCTATTTTTATATCACAAAAAAATTACCATTAGGTAATAAAGTCCCTTATAGAAAACTTCATTAAAATATCTGGATTAATTCACTAAATAATTGATCAACTATACATTCGAGTAGGATGATAATACCATTATCATACCTCATAATTCGTGTAAAATTCATCTCATAGGTAACAATGGATTCATCATCCTTATTATTTTACTCAAAAATTAATTCTCCATTTTTATGTGATGAGTACTACAAAAGTACTTATAAATAAATATGTTCAAAATCTCATTCCATTATATAGAGTCAATTTCATTTAGTTGACTCGTTTTCTATATTAGAGTCCAAAATGGATTTGATTCACTATCCAAAAAATATAAATCAAATATAAAATTTTAACGTTATGAACATAAGAGAACATGCAATATATTCTTAATGGTATTAATCCATAATTTAGATACTAGTGGATTGCAAAAACAACTTAAAGAAGGTGTATATTTTCTCATGAAGGAGTAAAGGAAATGTTGTTCCCTTATTGAATTGTTTGGATGCTCAACATGATTCATAGCTTGAGAATGTTGTGTGCGAAAAGAAATGATATTTTTCATTCCTCACCCATAATATTTGGTAGTTCAAGAGGAAATTCATTACATTATCTATCACACTCAACATAAACATGTTTCCTTATGTTTTCATCAATTGACTAAAAATAAAAATTATTGTGTAATAAATAAAAATAATAGTGAGGTACCATATAATCATGGATAATTACTTATTAGATTTCTAAATCATGAGTCCTTAATTATAATCTATAACACCATAGGTTTAGTCGAAGTCATTCATGGTCATTATTTAAATTCAGTATAAGGTTTTGTAATAATTTTTTGGGAATTTCACAAGAATAACCCGCATAGTTTAAACCCATCTGTGGAACAAGGAACATTTTAATGCTCTAGATGTTGATAATTTCATTTTTAATGTTTTCTTTTCTGATTTATTGATGGTATTGGGATGTTCAGTAGATGTTGGTGTATTGAGAATTTAAAAATTTCCTTCCCTAATGTGAAGTGTCAGTATTATCTCTAATTATCCAAGCCCACGTAAGTATCTAAAATCAATTTAATAGGAAAAAAAGATAAATAATTTAGTCCTTCATTTGATTTAGTGGTGAATTTGAATACAACTAGTCATAAATTGTTTTTTCTCAATGTATTTTAAGACAATCCTATCTTTATGACAAACACAAGATCAGAAAATATTTTGGGACTCCAGTATTCATAATTCGGGTGATATCACACATTTTCAATGATTTATAAGACTACATTAAGAACACATTGATATCATCCTTTCAATATATCAAAAGAATTCATGGATATGTCACTTGATGACATGCTTTATCTCTCTATGATGTGTTCGGAGAGAGAATCTCTCATTCTATAGTTATTAATAGTCACGGATTAAGTCACCCACTTATTGTTATATACCTGGAGGATAAAACACACAGAAATGGTTCCTAGGTGATGTAAATAAAATTCCCACGAAATATGATATAAATGAAACATTATGATGAACTAACTACTTCACTAATGTTGTTTATATTTTATCGCCTCCATTCCAAATATAATAAATATATTAGATGATAAAACCCACATTATTAACTCATATCATAATTTTTACAATTTTAAATAAACCTTGAATATTACAATAATATTCATTTGTATAATATTTTTTCACGTATTCAGAAAATACATTTTGATTAAATTTATAAATAAATTAAACCCAGTTATTATATTATGTAATAATAATGAATGTAGTACTTTTTTTGTGATTGTTGGTACTTAGTAAATTCTTAGATCCAGTGGTACATCACACCATGTCCTATATACCTTTTCACAAGAATATGGTAGATTCATGAATAAACTATAATGTGTGACCCTCTAGGATCTTATCATAATAGTAGTGAATACCATTAATATACCAATAGTAGTTATTATTATCCCATAAATTACCCTAAAGAGATATAGAAGTTCCATTTAATAGAAAACCTTTCCTACAAACATGCACTGTAAAATATAATATCTTTTCCTCGTGATATATCATAAAGAAGGGTTTACATTTAGTTTTATCATACATTCATTTTTCATTATTCATTGATATAACTAGAATTTATAACCATAAAATACCTTGAAAAAGGATTTATGAAGGTACCACTATCAGGATCAACCAGGATATAGATATCACTTTCTCAACTCAGAATTGGAAAAATATATCTTTAACACTCTATCAATTCCATTAGGCTAATCTTGTACCCAACCTTAGATACATCACCATAACATAAATTTCATGATTATTCACTTTCATTAAAGTACATGATCAAACAAAATACATTGACAATGATCTTATGTTTAGAGACTAAAAACCATGTTCATTGATAGAAACACAATGCCACATGAAACATATAATGTTCTTATTGGATAGTATTTCCTTATAATCTCACCTACTAGAGATAAATAAGTTTCAAATTCAGGAGAATAATTCACAATTATTATGTGACCCCATCACCTAATATTCATACGACAATTTTTTAGTCAATAATATGTATCTAAACCATAGTTAATATGTTTATGAAAATTGTCATAATATCTCAATCTTTTCATTATAGCCTTAGAATTGGTAACAACTTTTGATAAAACAAATAATCTATGGGATTTTCCATTTAAATAGTGGAAAGAGATATATCTACACTATAATGGTAATTTTACATCATTCATAACTCACTATATACATGGTAAGGTAATCTAATATTTCAGATAAAGTTGGTTCTAAGCAACCCAATTTTAGAACATTCCATATTTCTTTAAAGTAAACTTACTAAATAACCATATTATATATCACATTATATGATCATGAATATTCAGAGTTATGTATTTATTCGTAAGGCCTACCATGCCTCTAATTTATGTCCATTTTGGTATCTTTGACTTAACCTCCATGAGGACAAATTATCAAGAGATGATAAACCATGAGTATATATACATTTTGTCTTTTTACAAACATAAAATATTTTTTATTAACTATTTCAGGATCATAACAATTTATATTATGAAAAACATTACTTACTAGTTTTAATTCCAAGAACTAGAATAAATCATTTCATAGTTTATACTATATTAAATTCTACTTTACAAGCTATAATGTACTTGATATTTGTAGACATGTCGACCACTATATTAATTAAGATTTTCCATTCATTTACATATCCAAAAAAATAGATCTTATTTTTTCAAAGAAAGACTACTTGGTATCCCCGTGAAACTAGTATCATTAATTCTATTCATTTCTATTATATAACCATTATACATCCTCAAGTACAATTGAATAGTTTTGACTGTATCCCTTACTATTCACCTATACATTACTAATATCATCCAAAAAAGAATTATATGTTGTAAATATAATTTCTTTTACATATCATGGAATATGTTATTCATCCATCATAAAATATTATGTAATTATATTCACCTCATTAATCACTACCTATAACTATTCTTGTTTTCATGGAGTGAGTTTTTCCATTTTACACTTGTAACAATTCTTTCACAAATTATTTCAAATTGTATTTTCCAAACATTATCAATATATATACTAATTACCTAGTAAAAAAACTTTTATATCTACCCCATTAGATAATTTCCCTTAAAACATATTTTAATAAATTATGTCATTCTATGGAGAGGTTATTTATTCCTATCATAACTTACTATAAAACCAATATTTATTTTAATATGTTAAAAAAATATTCCCAAAAAACCATGACTCTCCAAACAAACTATTGTAGGCTAAGAGATTTTGATCATTCAAAATGAATATTATATGATATTGATTCATACCTAAATACAATAGTGTAATTAATTATATTTCAACTCCTATTTTCATTCTATGATGCCATTATCCCTTTTAGGTTGTGTCATATAGAATCCTTCCTTGATTGGTGGTCTTGAAATCCAATGATCAATAAATTTGTCATAAAAAGTAGCTATGTTATGTAATATTATATGGGATTTAGGAATAATGACTTGGTGTTAAAAATCATGTCTTATTAGCATGATTCTTGTACCATCAATGTAAAACTTCAATTGAATTCCCACCATAGTATTTAGAATAATAACCCACATATATATTAATACATGGATTCTATTATTAAATTTCATTTGATCTTGTAAATTTTAGATTATTTATATATAATTCATACTTATAGGATTGATTATTCACAATTAATAATTTATTATTGGCCACAACGAATAAAAAACCATTATAATGATTTTATTATTTATACACAGTATGAGTCCCTAAAACATTGAGTTTTGACATGATCTACTTGATCTTGTTCTTATGAGATAAATTTGTGCATCTATTTCATTGAATAAATCTAATTCCATATTCCTCCCACTATCTCATATAAATATGTGTACAAATTAATTAAATTATAGTCTATAACTTGACTACATCTTTTCCTACTTTGGGATTTACAAAATATCTTTAGAAAAATTATGATATTTTTATAGATTAACTTTTTATTTTTCTTGATGAATGTTTGTTTATATCCATATGAAACCCCTGAAATTAAACAAATTTTATTATGAATTGATGGATATTTGTGACATTAAAATTTATAAGGTATCAATTTTTCATGATAGTTGGAAATTTTTATGGGAAACACAACTATTTGTGATGCATGTAATGAAAATAATGGATGTGTTTGCAATGGAAAAAATAATAAACATGGATGATCCTTTTATATTCATACTTACTCTATTGTGTATAAGAAACGTTGTAGTTAGTAATTACTCAAGGAAAAATTATACTATTCACTATAAACATATAAAACTCCTCACCAGTCATCCATATTATCATCGTATCATTAATGTGAATAAGGAAATGTGTGTTTAGGAAATACTCTATGATATATTGAATTGATCGATGAATGCTTAGTAAAGTTATTATTTAGCACAACATCCTTTATAAGATCACATATTCTACCCATGAATATACCCTACATCACATTCACATTCATTAATAAACATTTAAAGGAATCTAATAATGTATATTTTCCACTATCATACACTTGTAATTGTTCATCCTCTATATCTTAAATAATTATGAAATCTTAGTGACATATCATTATTTCAAAAGATTTATTTGTCCAAAACTAAGTAAATAAGTGTATATATAATATCTAATATCATTAAATTTTACGTTTCAAAAACCATACAGGTTATATTCTTATAATTTTTTTTTACATTACAATATTTTATCTTTCTATATATGGGTATATAGGTATTAATTTTTATATTTAAAAGGTATTACCAATGATTAAATCATTATAGAACTATTTATTGAGTATTAAACACCAAAACAACATTTATTCTATATAATAGAGAATTTTCTCTTTTTTTTCATTGTACACATGAAATTAATGTTTTTGGAATACAGAAAAAAGTTAAACTAGAACGTTTTAATTATAAATTAGAAGTTATGTGCTTTTCAATGGTTACTTAGGAACCTCTCTTTCTCAGACACATAAAGAACCCAACATACATATTGTAATATTTATATTCTTACTTAGTTATTCTATAAAAATTAACATATGGTATTGGAAGATATTAATTATTATTCAATATGTATAACTTAAAATTTTCATACTCTTGATGAATAAACATACCGAAATAAAAACTACATATTTGGTCAATTAAATTAATTACATTTAAACATTGAATGTAAAATTTAATGACATGTGAAGTAAATTAACACATGTATAATCTATATTTGTTTCAATGTAAACTATGAAGGATACTTTGAAAAAACACATTCCATTTCCATTTTTTACCATGAATTTAATCATGTTCATTGTAAGAAGTAATGATTAAACTGTAATTTAAGTTCATATTTTCATAGAAAAACTTACCCAAAAGGTAATAAAGTGTTTTTCTAAATTTTTATCACTTGTTATTATGTATTGAAACTATAGGATATGAGTAGTAAATATATAATAAAGGGATTCAATTAAAGATCATGATACATATTCCTAATTTACAATTATCGAGTGTTTTCAAAAAACATTAATATCTTTATTCATTTTCTCCAAACATGCATCCAAAAGATTTGAAAACACGTAAAATCATACATGTCATGAATTTTCATCCACATATTACATCATGTGTAGATGATAACATTATTAAAAAACCATCATATGTGTCATACAAGACTCTTTAGTAAGCATTTTCCTCTCCAATTCTTTCGGTTGACTCCTAACTAGTATTGGTTACAATATCACCTTGAATTTATAATGTCATACTACATTGTAAAAAAATTTGTTCCAATTGTTGTAAACCTATAAAAATTTGAATATTTGATTTATCCAAAATTATCATAGTGATATTTTGGTATTAATTTCCTTTTTTTCAAAAAAAAATCTATTATATTAATACATTTATCTTGAATACTGTCTACAAATTACTTATATATTAAATAAATAAATGTATCCCAATATATTATTGAAATATAGAAACCATATGTACTATAATTGGAATACCATGTCGCTTGAGTATTCTATTTGGAAGGATCATTGAAACAACTACTCATCGTCATCATGCTATGGTTACTACACTTCTCAGAGAGTACAATTTATATTTTTTACTAGATAACTAAATTAAATCATTGATCATGGATTTTATAAGAAAATTCCCACACTCTAAAATCGAAAACATTATTTACTCAATGCTCCTCAATGAGGATGAAAAATGTGGCTATGACGAATCATTTTATTCATACTTCTGTTATGTCAACTCGTCACTCTCATAATAAATCCCCATAGTAGGAGGGACCCTCAACATTGGAAAATGAGAACCCCATACCCACATTTTTGTTCATCATTGAGTGATGAAAGGTCAACATGACTTAATATCACTTTGTATGTGTTTTAAATATTCTTGATGAATGTGATCCATTTTTATTAATGTGTTCATAATATATTTTTAATCTCAAAACTAAAATTTAATATATAATATCATCACATACTTATGATATTGTTATATATATTATTTTATGTTTTTCAATAGAACAAAAAATAATTAAAATAATAATCAATAAAAAATTAAATGAAATTATCTGATGGTCATGAACATCTAATATTTATTGATACATTTTAACTAATGGATCAAACATAACATATAGTAATCATACCAAAGTTAGTATTGAATCGTAATATAGCTCATGCACCATTTAATATGTCAACATCTCATCTTTTTTTCACCCTGACTTGGCGTGGTCCATAACATACAATGCCGTCGACTATAGAAAATCAATACTCACATGTAGGTGAGTGGGTCTCGAGAAGTGAATTAAATAGAAAGATAATAATGGGAATAAACAATAATATACTTATTGAATAAAATAATGCAATGCATAGATCATCACAGTAGTATTCTAATTTTTAAAAATATCACATGCATGTATAATAAATAACAATTAATCCTACAAATACACTCTCGATGCTCAAGATAATTTTACATGATAATTTAAAAATGATAAAAACTAAAATGAAATAAATTTATGTATGGATTCAAATTTTAAATGAAATTAATTATTTAATTTCAAAAAAAAATAATATAATTAGGTCACCTGATTAATTTTTTTTACCCATTAGTAAATTAATAATTTTTATAAACAATTTACCCGAAACAATTTATTTTAAATAATAAAATTATTTTTATTTTTATATTAGAAAAAAATTACTAAAATTAATTATTGATTATATTACAATTATATTTAACCATATAAACTCTTCCTATCGTATTATGAATTAGGAATAACCAATGAATGCCCATACCATGCCTATAAGATTTGCTTCCGAGTTGTTCTAGGCCATATTGACCTACCCGAACCTATTTTGGGTTGTATTAACCCACCCAATCCAATGATGTCTCATACCAGGTAAGTTGAACTAATTTTATCTCTAGTAATTATTATTATGGCATAGAATCCAGGTGGGGTGGGGGTGGGGGGTGGACCGATCTCCTAGAGGTAGTGGTAGTGGTGAATAATCTATCACCAGAGGGACACTATCATGACATATGGATGAGGAGACTTAATCATAGTGAGGTTCGTGGCTTGAGAATATGAAATAAGTTGTGAGGGGAAGGCCACTAGTCTTGTGTGTAGAATGTAACCTATGATCCATTTAGTCATGTGGATGTTGGTTTAGATCTGGGTGGCATTCTTGGGAACCTAGTCCAATGATGATGGTTCAATGTAGCAGAATATGAATCATATGAACCAAAATAGGGTAGATTCCTTAAATTGGTTTTTGAATTCCATAAACATGTGGAATTTAAAACAAAACCATCTACATGAATTCTGTTAATCATAATACAAGATAGAGGTCAGAATAAATCTAGCTACCAGAATTTTGGATGAAATCAATAATAAATGTCTGAATTAATTATATGGTGGACGTGACAATGATCCTGAGGTGGAGGGCCCTGAGCTTCCAGTTGTTCTTCTGGTCAATCCTCCTGTGGTTCCTCCTATTATACCTAAATTGGGTGTTGATACTCAGTTTCAAGGGGGGTTCTGGCATATGATGCGAAATATGAAAGGAGGAGTGAATCCTTACCCGAGAATGGAAGAGTTGACTCATGAGTTACAAAAGGATCATCCTCCTACTTCCTTATGGGATAAAGGTTTTTTAATACAAAATCATGGATTGAAGAAATCCTTTCATTCATATAGCACATACTGATTCCTCTAGACTAAATGGTAAAGATAACTACATATATGCCATGGGACTCAGCCAAGAGGTGGTGGGATGTCGTCACCCAGGTAGGACAACATAGAAAGTTGGTTTAGGATGACATCAATATTGTGTTTAATGAATAATTCATTCCCCATTCTCTAATGGATAACCAAGATGGATTGTTCATGTATTTATAGTAGGGGACCATGTCATTCAGGGAGTACTCACCCCATTTCACTAAGCTGAAGCATTTCTCTCCTTCTCTAGCCACTGAGGGCCTTATAGATTCTTGGTGATTTAAGGATGGGTTTTGTAATGTCATCTAGTCACATGTCATCATTATATGTTGTCAAATATTTCATCATATCAGCAATCAGGAACAAATAATATATGGAAATTTGATATCTGTTGAGGGTTCTTGCCAATGGTGTTTGGAACTAAAATCTCCTAGTGGGTCTTCATTAGTGAAAAAGAAAATTTTCAGAGAGTCTTACAAGTGCAGCGATTCTAAAGACCCTTCCACCAGTGTTTCTCTTCTCTCTCACTAGTGTGGAATTCTAAGACATTTCAATAGATAGTGTACACAGAATCCTATAGAGTTCATAGAATTTGGTAGGTTTTATCATCTCAATTAGTTCAGTAGAAAATACTCTATAGTTCCTAGTGTTCCAGGATCTGCTCATACTCCTCAATAAAGAGGGGGGGTTAGCAGGATCTTTATAGTCAAGAAGTTGGAATATCTCTAGTCGATCGGGCCAAGGTGTTGGTCATGGTAGAGGCATTAAATTATATGATTCGTAGTGCCAACATAGCGGTCTTCCTTAATATATACAGGTCGTGAATAATGGCCATGGTGCATGCCAGTTATATAACATCTATTATACATCTCAAGAGGATGGTGTCATCATTATACTGTATGAGGTACTATTCTAGTATTCTCTTCTTTAGTATCTTCTTTGTTTGATACATTCACTACTCCCTAGTTATTTTCAATGTCTATCATAGAGATTATTGGCCTTGATGATGAGTATTATCAAGAAATTATGATGCTAGATACACCCTTATGTATCCGTTCATAGGGTTTTATCCATTTTCAGAACTTTCCTTTTGAGATAGCTGGTAACCTTGTCGAATGGAACCTGTATATTATCAATATGATCGGTTTTGTCGTAATCATTGGAATGGAATGATTATTTTCTATCAGAGACAATATTGAATACTATAATTGAAGGGTAATATTAACATAACTATAGTTAATTACACATTTTTAGGAGGTATAATGGGATGTTTGTACAACATGAGTACGACCCAAGAAACAGAGGCTGGGTATTCTTACGACACATGTTTTATGTCCTTAACTATATTACCAGGGGTTGAAACTCACTGTTTTCCATATATAGTGGATCATTTCTGAGGGGTTTTTCTTAATGACATCTCCCTTAAACCACTAGTTTGAGAGGTATAATTAGATGTTGATATTGTGTTAGTAGAATCACCTGTTATCATTCCTCCATATAGGATGGATCCTATAGACCTTCTAGAACTCAAAAATAAATTGGATGATCATGTAGTGAATGATTTTCAATTCCCCAACACTTCTATTTTGGGTTCACCTAACCTATTTACCTATAAGGTGGATTTTAAACATAGGATTTGTGTGGATTATTTTTAGTTTAATCATCTAACAATCATTAAATTTTATCCTTTTTCTACAATAGATGTCCTCTTTGATCAACATCAAGGAGAGAAGGTGTTTTCAAAGATAGATCTGAGGTTGGGATACCATCAAGTGCATGTCAAAACCTCAAAAAGAACATGTGAACATTTCCATAGTAGGTATATCCTATATGAGTACATGGTTATGCCATTTAGACTCACAAATTCACCTAATATCATTATGGCTCCTATGAATCTGGTTTCCAACCATTTCTTGATTCATTTGTGGTTTTCATCGTATAAGATATCTTCATGTATTCTCACACAAGACCTGACCATGAAACCCATCATGATATCATGTTGATTACGCTGAGAGAGAATCAGATCATTGATAAGCTCAGTAAATCCCACATAAATATTGATAAAGTCCACTTCTTTTGTCATATTATCCCATAGACATGAGTTTCTATTGAACTAGAGAGTGTGAGGGATTTGATTTCTAGGGAACAGTCCATGAACATATTTGATACTTGGAGTTTCCTTGGGATTTCATGATATTGATGATTCTTCATTTAGGATTTCTCACTCCTTGATGCATTGTATATATGTTTTATGAAAAAGGTTGTGAAATTAGAATGGTCAATAATCATATGAAGATGCTTTTAAAGGGTTGAAGGGAAGACATACTTCTACATAGATTCCTTTTATAATAGGTCCAGGAAGGGCTTACATGGTCTTTTGTGATGCATCTGCTATCAGGTTGGAGCTATTATGATGTAGGATGAGTGAATCATTTCGTATTTTTCTTGTCATTTGAGGCCTCACAAGTATAATTAACTGCCACATGTCCTCGATCTCACTATAATTGTGCATGCCTTGCTCTATTGATGACATTATTTATTGTGTGAGTGGTTTTTTGTGTTTATAGACCAATAGAGACTCAAGTACATCATCTCAGAGTGAGATATGAATCTCAGGTAGTAATATTTGGTCGATTACTTGCAATATTTTGATTTAGATCATGACTTCATTCTAGGGAAAAGGAATTTAGAAGCCAATCCTCTGAGCTGATAAAATCAAACACACTATTTTTTAGATTCCATTAATGGACAGATTATTATTTCCTTATTGTCGAAGATACATTTTCAGGTTCTAGAATACCACGGTTCAGCTATCCACTCATCCTCATAGGCATCTTCTTCTCTTCTGGAATGAGTATTTTTGAGATAGTTATCTGATCATAATGGCCTTGTCTTATAGGAGGGTGTATCAACTAATGATACATATTCTAGATGGACATTTGATGGAGATGATACTATTCTATTTCATTGGTGTTTATGGGTCCCAATAGACATTAGATAAGATCATATGAGGGACTTCCACACCTCAACCTAGGTGTTTTATTCGGGTGTCACCAATACAAATAAGATCTATGATATCATTAGTTTTTCCCAACATGATGTAGGATATAGCTAGTTTCATTACGTGATGTTTCACTTATCTGTCGGTGAAGACATAACAACAGCTTCTGGTATGGTGTCTTCTACCATTTTCTTTTAATGAATGGAACTGGGATGATGTTTCGATGAAGCTCATAACTTGTCAACCCAAATCACCTCATGGGAACAACGTAGTGTGAGTTTTCATGGATTTTCTCAATTTGGTCACACATTTCATGCCTGTATGAGATACCATTTCTGTTTATGATATGAGAGGGTTTCATGTCAAGAAGGTGGAATATCTTCATGGAGAACCTCATTATATAGTTTCAGAAAAAGAAGTACATTTTATGTTAAGTTTATGATAGGGGTTGTAGAAGGACTTGGGTACATAAGTACTTTTGATCATGTATTATCACCCTCATACCAATGGAATGATTCAGATTACAATTTTGGTCCTAGAGCATATGCTTTGTGCATGAATTCTCAAATTGGGGGTTCCTGGGAGATACACATTCCCCTTGTTGAGTTTTCTTATAATAACATATTCTAGGAAACCATTGAGATGTCTCCCTATGAAGATTTGTATGGTACACCATTTTTCTCTCTTATGTGTTGGTTTGAGGTAGGGGGAGCAGCTATACTGGGGCCTCACCTCTTGAAAGATACATTAGAGTAGGTCTAGATAATTTAGAAGCATATGTTGGAAGCTCAGTATAGACATCGGTCATATTCCACAAACACTGATGACCTCTTGATTTTGAGGCCAATGACTGTTTTTTCTTGAATGTCACACCAATGATAGGGAATAGACATATTTGGAATTAGGGTAAGATATCACCAAGAATCGTTGGACCCTTCAAGGCTCTGTAGCGAACTGTACCAATGGATTACGAGTGGGTAATTTTTAGATATTTTGGTCCATGCAAGATTCCATTCATGTATATTATCTTCACTGATATTACCTAGATCCATTCCATGTCTTCCATTATGATGAGGATGATCTAGATATAGATTCTTCATTAGAGGAGTATCTGGTATGAATTGTGGATTAGATCATGAAGACACTCTAATTCGGGGTTTTTACTGTTGTATGTGTGATATGGTAGCACAACCAGGTATAAGACAGGACCTGGGAATGGGAAGCCGATGTATGATCTCAATGGCTAGAAATCCTTCCTAACAGTCCATATTTACACTCAGAAGGGCATCTTGGGGAGGAGTTTCTTTAAGAATGGTAGGTTGTAATGAACCAACTATTTGACCGAGGTAAATATCATTAGTTTTTCATTTTTAATGTGTTAAATGGTCTTTGTGAAGCCTTCTAATCAATTTATAGACCATATGGGATCGTCAAGGGTACTTCCAGGGCCTAGAGCTATGAAAACGTTGAAATATAGTTGGGCCAAATGTTTATGAGAAATCGTGTGGGCCTGGGTGCATGATTTTACGACATGGTGGAGAGGGTTTAAGAAAATTGTAGATCCATTTCAATGGTCTATACATGGTTAGGGAAACCGTGTGCTGAGACCATACAAACATACTGTAAAGAGGCAGTGACTAGAGCATGGATTGATTACGGTTTCCCTAACCATGCGTAGAAGCTGTGGAGCCATGTTATAATGAAAATATACTATTTACACATCCTTCCTATATGTTCTGATTTTTCTTTTATCCTGAATTTTTACACACATCTTCCCTACCCACATCTTGAGATACCACAATTCAATCATCGTTCAAAAATCAATTTCACGCCCATCTGTTTACAGATCATCAGCTTGTCAGTGGCATTGGATTCCTAGAGGTAATGATAACCTCATGCTTCACACTTTCATCATTAAATGTTTTTAATCAGCTGCACTATTTAGAAGAACGATCATTCACCATATTTTCCAGGCATTGTATAGAAACTCATATCTACTCCAACATACTCTAAAGATGAGGTCAATACTTATCAAGTCATTATTTACGACTCTAATGTAGGAGGCCATGTTGTTATCCATTTGAGTTTTTTTCTAGCTCGTACATAAACATGTTGTGTCTTGAGCTGGACATTCATGATCTCCTCCTTTGTGTTGAATTATTTATGTCCAAATGACTATATTATGATGAAATATGTTGATGGAAAGGGGTTATATATTTCCTTTGTTTTTATGTACTCCCATAGGGAGTTACACCTAAATTAGCTAGTTTTAAAAAAAAATATGAAACCTTCAAACCATGATTTAAATTTCTAGAATTTATTTAAATTTATTTGATCATATTTTCAAGTGTATTTTGAACAATTCCAAACACCCCATGTGTTTTTGGACATTTTTGGGATGTAATTTTCTATTTTAACCCATGACATGTTGTTATGTCTTTTTCCTTGGCTTGTTTATTTGTAATTGGTTTTCTGTGTAGAAAAAAATGGAGGGGTTTATAGAATGGGATATCTAGGTTGAGATGGATTTAACCCCAAAAAATAAAATTCCACAAATATATTGATCTTAAGGGAGATTATTTTTTTCCTTTAACTTTTTTAATTTTAGAATGGAATTTCTTAAATGGTTTACACTGTTATGCATGAAATGTAGTAAGAGGGGTTTCCTTACATAGTTTATTATAAATTATTATGTCAGTATTACACTCATTATTCATTATATGTTGATGGTTGGGAGGGATTATTACCGAATTCCACTTCTACCATCTAATATTTATGGGTGGGAGGCATTCTTACCATGTGCGAGTTATAGTATCTATTTTGTTGGGATAAATTTTTACCCCATTACATTTGTAACCTCTATTTAGATGGGGGCATTTATACCCCATGAAAACATCTTATATGTGTGGGAAAACTTTTTACCCAATAGATGATTTTATATAAATACATATGTTTATAGTTGAGAGGCATTCATACCTAATGATATTGATAACCTCTCTCTATATACCTAGTAATTTGATAAGACATTTCAGTACTGATCTGAATCATGTAGACCCACCAAGAGTCCCTTTGTACTTTATTGGGAGGGTAATTATTTAATTTTTCATTTCTTCACTTTCCTGCTATTGTTTTCACAATATTTACATATAACTACCAGTTGAATTACAAATAGACACCATTGGTTGTGGCCTATTGAAATTTATCTTACACCCTATTAAGGTCGTCTTTCTCACCTAAGATTATTTTTTTCTTATAGATATGGACAGAGGCAAGCACCAGTCATCGGTTTGTTTGCTATCTCTATTTAGATGTAGCTTAGGAATAGATGACTGGGATTATGATCGTTTTGATATTGTGATGCTTCTGTATTTTTTTCACTTTTTTAGTAGATTACTATGTATACATGTTTCCTAGTTTTTTTCTCATTTTCGACTAGCATTTCATGCATGAATATTTTTATTAGACACTACCTATGAGGCCCTTGTATTTATTCATCATTCTTACATTGTATTTGTCATCAAGTATTCGATTTTTTACATGTCTTGTTTCTTGATTATGCTACCATTATTTGTTATTGTTTCTTTATTCATTAGGAACTCTATTATTGGGGTAAAGTATCTACGCTAATTTCACCATTAAACCTGAGCTGCTAGTCAGTAGCCCCTACCTTATGGTGAGACGTACCTAGGGTTTTGTTTCCAAAAAGGATCAGGGCATGGGACATATGACAACTAGGTATGGGATTTCACATTCAATTTAATGGAAAATTGGAGAATATGTAAACATTACATGAGTATAGTGGCATGATATCATGAGCATGACATATGAAAACTGCACCCCTCAAATTAAAGATCAATATATTGATTCATGGAATAAGGATTGAAATTTCAGAAGACATGAAACATAATGGAATCATCGGATATGTGATATGCAAACATTATTTTGGTATAGGAACTAAATTTCGAGAATACACATTATATTATAACATTTGGACATTTATAAATAGAAAAAAGTCTTCTCATTAAGTTTTGTACATGAAATAAGGCCCTCTCATAAACATATTGATATGCAATCATGTCCATGAATAACTTTATTGACCTAAAATCTAGGTCCATTAATAATGCGATAGACTAGTGATCAGTTTCATGTATGACAATATGAAAATTTTATCATGTTCATATATAATATTGTGACATGTAATTCGATTAAACGATATCATATTTATTCATGAGTTTTCCATGTTTAACCATTGAATATAATATAGATATAGGTCCCACCCACCACATAATCCAAACCACAATGTGCTATATGATAATGAAACATTCATCAAATCATTACCCATTAAAAGGGATCTAGTTGTTTAAACATTTCACTAATGTAAAACTCATGAAAAGAAATGAGTTTCATAAAACTATATCCATCAAAATAATAAAGCATCTATAGAAGGAATAATGATGGTATCATTGGATCATATCCCCTATAAATCTCAACAACATAAATGAATGTCATATTAGATGGAAAATTATTTTGATAAATCAATTAGAATATTTCATAATGAAAATTGATTTTCAATGTTGAATTTTTTTTAAAAACATTATTTTTTAAAATGAAATTATATAAAAAAATTAAAAAATTATAAATTAATCATTAACACATTGATTTCTCACGATTTTCGAAAATGACATACAAATTAAAATAATGATTTCATTCCCCATTTTTTTATAATCCAAACGTTCCATGTTTTGAAAATGAAATGAAAAATCATTTTAAAAAACTTTTTAAAAATATAAAAATGGGTACAAAGTCATTAATAAATCCAATTGGGACTGGCAAAAAAATTGAAATCATTTTTAGAAAACATGGATATGGAAGATTAAATGTATTAGAATAGACCAAGAATTAAAACCGGTGTTTATTAGAAACATTATTTTTAACTGTTAAATATATTAACACAATAAAATGATGGAAAACATGTATTATAATGAAATAACTAAATTATATTAAAATTTATGAGTTTCTTGATAGATTGTTCGTAAAATTTCATCATCGAAATCCTAAACATAAACAATCTAGATAGATGATTATATTTCATCATAAAACCATTTAAACTTTTGTAACTTTTAATCATATGACCCATCAAATAGATATAATAAAATGGACATATAAATCCCTAGAAGTTTAATGAAAATCATCATAATTTACATTCAAGGGAAGTATATTAATGTATGTTTTGAATTTCTATATTATATTCTCTTACATTGATCATGGTTACATCATCTACAAAATTTTATCTGTGATATTAACATCATGTCTCTTATTTTAGAGTAATCTATAATTTATTTAGATAGTAAATGAGATAAATTTTTCATTGATATGTTTGGTTCTACATATGATTAACACTATTTCAATTTTCATGTTTTATTTTTAGAAAAAAAGGGTAAATAAAATATCACCATTCCAGAATAATTGATATTTCATACATATCAAATATTTTTAGTTAAACAAATCATCAATAATATCCAAGTTAATATGATGTGACATTGAATCACATCGCTTTGAGAGGAGATATTTTGCTGTAAAAATGAACGACGTTATCATTTCCCCCAAATACTGAAAAGAATGATGTTATATGTGATATAATAATTAAATAATTATAATTATGTTAATAATTTTATTTATACACATTATACCAATAATATTACCCATTCATGAGAATTTTTTATGGAAAACATGTCACATTATTTCATGAGGCTGTAGTTCACCGTACCCATTCGTTATATTATCGTTTCACATTTTTGGGAAGATGATATCGATTTATGTAATAATCCTAAAATGGTAAAATATAATTACATGTATGGTTTTGATATAATTATATTATAATTATTTGATAATATATTCATAAGTTGGAGGATGAAATAAAATAACACTATTGTTGCATAACATCATCACATCTTCATGTAACCTCCTTGGGTTTTCACCAAAAACTTTCATAGGATAAATTTATGATAAAATTATGGGATATATGATGAGAGGATAGAATTAAGGTATATATTTAGGTAGTTATTTATAAAAAAATGGTCTTTTATGGTTTTAATATGAGATGATATGGGGTTTCAATTTATAAGCGATGTTAGTGGAACATTTGTTATTTTTGAAAAAGAGGTGTACCAACATTTATAATAAAAAAGGCTCCAAAATGAACTATTATTGATAAATATACAATAGAAAGTCAAAATATTTCCATAAATAGATTTTATACATTTTTTAGTTCATTTAAACACTAATCATTTTCAATATAACCCCAGGTTTACCAATTTTTCAACTTAACTGAAATTTTTATTTTTTACAGATTTCAGGTTTTTAATATGAGAAACAATTAATTTGAACTTATTATACAATATAAATTTTATTGATTAAAAATATTGAAACCATTTTAGAGAAAATTAATTCACATAAGTGTATACTTTTATATAAAATTAAGCATGCAGATGTGATGGGAATATTTTTTTGCAAAGACAAAATGTTCAAAAGATTAAACAGTTTTTATTTAAAATTCTATATATTTTTTTTATAATGAAATAAATCATATTATTCAGTTTATAACAGAACTAATGATTGTTTTAATATTAATTTAAATTAATGGATCCTTATACATTATTTAAATTAAAAGGTGGTTTTCAATAAAAATAAGTATTTTCATTATTTATAAAAAAATTAACATATGTAGAAAAATTCCAAAAATTTACCATAATTTAAACATGAAATGAAAAATTAAAAAACATATTTTATTTTTACAAATTTATTTTAAAAAATTATAAAATAATAGTTTATTATTTACAAAAAAACACCACTATTAAATATTTTTTTAGAAAATAGTTTTATCCAAACATATAATGCAATTAGCAAAAATTAATTACATTTCTATAAATATGATTTATTTACATAAAATATTTATCATTAATATTTAAAAAAAATTCAGTACTATTTATACCAATTAACATTCCACATTTGTTATAGCTATCAAGTTTAAATAACAATATTTTGAATGTATCAATGTTTTTTGAAGCTCATCATCTTGTGTAGCACAAGCTGAACTGAGGGTTATGTGCAACAAAATATAACGAAAAAAATTAATTTATTTTTAAACCACAATTAATAGAAACTATATGTGTTATAGTGAAAATATAACTTCTATCATATGTCATTTTTATTGGACTCTTGTGAAACAAAATTGTGAGTCCTAGTAGAACCCAAAGTGAAGAATATGGTTATCATGAGTTAGGGGGTATACATGCATGAAATTTATAAATTTTATGTAAATTTGATTCTATATACATTTATATATAATTTTTTTATACTATTATAATTGTGGCCACAATATAATTTTCATCCTTAGTGAACCCATTTTAGTTTTTCAAAAATATTCAATGAACAGGCGCGTCACACTAAAATTTCTAACAAAATAGTCAACAACCAATTTTATTATTTTACTCCAATAAATCATTCTTCAATAAAAACTAAAGAACTGAAATTAAAATTTCCATACCATGGAGGATAAGTAATTATTAGTGTCAATATTGATCTGATTTGGGACCTATTATAGTATCCAATTCATTTTGTTATTTGTATGACTGAAAAATGAAATTTCAGAGATATTTAACATATTGAGAAGAATTAAAATCATGATATTAAAGAATATGGAGAATAGTGTTGGTTTATAAGAATTTTTAAAAATATTCATTTAAATGTTAAATATAATTAAAACTATATAGTTTTATAATGTTTTATTTTGAATTTCAAATTGTCAGTGTAAATGAAAGAGTAATAATAATCATATTCTATGTATAAGAGAATATGAGTAACCCAAAATAATTTAGAAAATATTGATGAGTGTAACATGAAATTAGGCCTGACCAATTTAAAACCAATTTGATGACTAATATATATATGCCAACCTTATAAGTCACATCACATGTAATAAAAAAATCAACACATTTCGTTCATACAAAAATAGTCAAAATTTGATCCCCATAGGCAGTAGATCAATACATTCCATATATAAAATAACATTAATAATTAGAGGTTATGCTATAAAATGAGACTATAATGTATCTTAGAATCACTTCCCTGAAATTCATATCCCCATCATCTAAATATCATAACATATTTTCATTCCCCATAGATGGATACTCGATAAAAAATTCAATATGTGCCCAAGGGTGCTACTCCAATATGTAAGAAATAATACTCAGTTATTCACGATCAATTCGACCATAAAATTTTTGATACAATATATATGCGAGTACATGAAATTTATGTATGTAAATAAATGGAAAAAAGTATGCATCTTTAATAATTTATCAAACAATAACCAAAACACAATTATTCCCAACCATTACTACTACTTTCAACACTATAGTGGGTGAGTCATATCATATAAACGGAAACATCAGTGACATAATTAGAAGATGAAAAAAGTAGGGAATATGAAATAAAATATCCAGCATTACCTGAATGTGTACATAACAAATGCTATTGTCTAATAGACATATCCTACATACACCAATTAACATAGGAGGAGAAAAAATGAAGGGTGACAGAAAACTAAGCTAATACACAGGCCAAACCAATACCCAAAATAGGGTATGTCTTGATTTCTACATTATAAAAACTATACATTGATATGATAAATGAATAACATAGCCATCCACTCACAAGTAGGATCCAACACCATTTTCTAATATAAGTACCCTTGTATAAGCTCAACCTCAACCTGGATCCATGCTCATTTTATATTACAGAAACTAGACCACCTGAATTTACATAATTTTATAAAATCATATTGTAACTCCTATTCTAACCATATAACATTATTTAGAAATTCCATTTTCCACGGTTATAACCCAATATTTCCTCATAGTTTCATAATATCATTTTAAATCCTTTTACCCTTACCATTTGAAGGTGGTTATCACACATACCCATAAACCAAACAACTAGTATTTTGTCAGTAGACAAAATTATATATATCTCACTCTATTCCCAATAAAACAAGGTGTAAAACCAAAAAATATTAAATAATTTTGATATGGTTAGGATATAATCATTCCATTTAATTCATTAAACAATTTCACTAGTCCAATGACATCATATATAACTCACATGACCACTTGAATACCTTGGGTGGAACAGCTACAAGACTACACACACACCCACATTAATAAAAAACAATAAAATCTCCTATAAATGTCATTAAATGGTATGAATGTTCTACATAAAGCCTTGGAGTGTCACATTATATAATTATATGGGCTAATTCAAGATCAATATACTAAATCTCCAAAATATGAAGACGAAGAATACAACTAAAGTCACTTTAGTCGTAAAATATCTGAGATTGGAGGAGGCATCATAATTAAAGAATAAACCAAGCATCGAGTTATTATTGGTAATGGGTATTTAGAGAAGGAAAAACTTGTTAAAATATTAATAATATAATTAATATAGAAAAAATATATAAATACACTTCTTAGGGACACAATAGTGTATTAATGTAAGTGTTCGTGTGCAAACCCCTACTCTAGAGTTGTGTTGTGGTGTGATCATTTCCCTATATTTTTAAATGAATCATTTTTATGAAACACTATAAATAAATTATTCCCACTATGGAATGAACATATTATTTATGGTGGTATTACTCAGGTTATAGCATGACACCTCCTTATATTTTAAAAATTAAATATCACACAAACTCTATTCCTAGTTGCAATGATTCCTTTTATACTGTAATATTATTCAAACAACATAATTTCATCTTGTATTGAGCCTAAATCCTCAAATAAAGACCATTATCCTCCACTTGATCTTATTATTCTATGAAACCATATAATTACACTTGTTTTATGGAATAAAAATATTCAATACATCATAAATTTATAGGGACGTTATAAACTCCTCTTTGAAAGATTATCTTTCCCCGAAGTGTATATGAATATCCTTATAAAAAACAATAGCCACAAGGATTTAGTATCAGAATCTAAATTAATGTTATCCTTATTAAAATTCCAATTTTACTATTATACATTCAAAATATTTACTATATTCCATCCTAAAATCTTCTCACCCCAGTCGATGATGTGCAATGGTATGAAAGATAATTATTTTATTTGTCAAAAATATATCTTTTGTGGTTTAGTGGAGACCTAGAAAGAAATAAACTAATTTAAAATAATTCCGAAAGATTAAAAAAAATAATTAAAAATTAAATATTCAAATTTCAAAACAACATATTTTTCAAAATGAGGATATATTGTCAAAAAACAGTCGAGGATGACAAATCACCAATTTCTTCCTTTATCGTAGTTACCAAAATGATAGTATGGCCTTCATTAAACAAATTACATCTTCATAATTTCAAGAAACTACCACTATTTCCATTATTAATCCCATCACCACCTTCTTTGTCACCACAACATCACCATAACCACTAAATATTTCCATCCTTAATTAAAACACCAACCACCATAATCTCAAAATTAACATAATTCTTGTGAAAAACATGCACCAGAGAGTATTTATTTTTGCTAATTTTTTACCACAACCAACAACTATAAAATATACCAAAAATATAAAAACGAAACCCTAAAAAGGTGATACAAGATTATATGAATGAAAAAACCTACAACAAGACAACTCTAAATGAACTAGAGCACCGAATAAAGGTTAAAACCATAGGATGGGGGGCCAAGAACAATCCAAAAAAACTATTGTGAACTAACTATTAAACAAGAGTAGAATAATAATCCCCAAAATACCATTTCCCATTCATTTGAGGATCTAAAAAATTATTTTTATTTACTAATAATAGAAAATCATCTAGATACTCTTCAATCCATATATAAAGTTTCAACTGATAATCCTCTACAAAATATTAAATGGACAAAAAATCAAGGTAAAGTCTTCCCATGCTTCCTTAACTAATGATTATATAATAGATGAGATACATTAAGGAACAACAATCAACCATATTTACCTCGAAGGTATTTTTTTAGCAATACTACGAGAAATAGCTACATTGAGTGTTAATGAACTACTTCTTGATCAATGAATCCCTCTTCTTGTTCCCTTATACCTAGCTTGGAAAGATAATATACAATTCACCTGGCTCTTACCAACACATGGGGGAGAGTCATAACCAACTATATGTTGGCTCATAGCGATCTATATACACTAAATCATGATGGATGTTGACATTTAAAACTAATACCATTCCATATATCCATCGCACACTCAACTGAAGTCAAACAAAAATGATATATGAATACCCCCAAGTATAAAAAGAATCCAATCATACTACCTTATTGTTTTTGTGTGATAAACTATAAATATATTTAATTTAATCCACATATATTTTTTAAAATACCTCTTAAAATAATGATTTAAAATGTTACTCATGATCTGATATGATATTTTCAATTATTCCATGAAGATGCATGATCTTTAACAAATATGTCATTCATTACTCATCAAGTGACTGTGGTATGTTGAAATATCAAAATGATTGAACTCATAATAAATTAGTCTATGAGAACCCATACCATACCCCAATCTCAATGTGCATTGGATGTCTAGTGACTAAGTCTATGGTTACATCCTCCAAGTTTCACATAGGTAATATGAGCAGTTGAAGAATCTAATCTGGTTACTTTTAATCAACCTTCACCATGGGTATTGTCAAATAATTATCCACATAACATAGTATATACCTCCAAATATGATCCCAAATACTTTTTTTCTTGATATCCTAGTATATATTCATAATAAATTGATTCATTTAACATTGATTGACATGGGATTTACAAATCAAAATGTACCTTATATATGTTGGTAGTGTCACGGTTCCATGGAAATAGATCACTCATTAACCATCCTCGATCAATCCCCAAATATGATTGTCACTAAAATTCATATACCTCATTATAAAACAAATCTAATTCAAACTCATATCTTTCATTCACTCGATTAAATAGTTATGATATAATATTGATTAGACTAAAATTAATATTTCTATACACTAAAACCATATACAATGTTCATTATATAAATGGAACATCAAATTTCATTCCAAATAAGATATATGAACCTCATACTGATACTTCCTTTATATGGGAGAATCTTATAACATATTCCCCTTTCCTCGAGCCTAATACATCTATATAACTATAGTTTCACCTCCCAATTTCCATACATCATGTTCATATTTTAGTGGGAGAATATATACCACATTTTGTTGTGGCCTTTTTATACCATTAATATCTATCTAAATTGATACTGGAGAAGATAATTTAGGGTAATGTTCAATGTAGCTAACTCCAAATCACTGGTAGGGTAGTTTTTCATATGGGGTCAACAATGTGGGGACCATAAACAATCACCGAGTCCTCCAATATCAACACCACTCCCATGCTAACGCAAAAAAATAACACTACATTGTATAACCCTTCATTATGTTTTGAAGAATAAAATTCAAAGTATATTTTTCCCTTTATTTCTACTCTATAAAGAAGAACTCAATATGACCATTCTAGGAGAATTTTACCCCATCAAAGCCAATACCGTCAATAACGCTTCCATTAGAGATAAATATTAAATGTATCACCTATAGCAATAAGATAAATCAATAAAATTAATGATCATAGACACATTTCTAGGCTGATATCTATATGTAACAACCTCCACTCCATCAAAGTCAATTTATATCCTTCCCATTATACATTATTTCCATGAAATTTAATTTATTGAATCCATAAGTGATTCTTCTTGACTTATCATAAAACTATTGAAAGAAATGAATAATCAATATGATATATTGTTTGAAAAAATGAATATCTTGAATACCAGTTTATAAAAATATATCATTAATGAAATCTACATTGAGAGAGTCTAGTAAGGTATTAATAAAATATAATTTTTATATCCATGAAAACCATAAGTATATTTATTAGTCTTGATGGAATCACTAAAAAATCATATATATTATACATTTTATTAAAATTTATCATTATTATATTCTACCTCCTGAATTGTAACTGGTGATTTCAAGATTATAGATTAATATGGGAGGATAATTAAGCTGTCATAAACTAACTAAATAGATCTTCGGTCCAATGTAGAGGATACATGTTATTCATTATAACATGGTTTTGTTTCTGATAATCTATATATAGCCTCTTGATTACATCATCCTACATGGTAAATAAAATTGTATCAACCTATATATAGGTACTTGTATGACTAAAACCCTTCAACATAAGATTCTGAGGCTATATATTCAACCCTCTCACCATTGTTGGAACCATACAATAAGGGGGTATCAAAATGAATTCCTCACAAAAAACGTGATCAAACATAAAATATATCTCTTTGTTATTAATTAATCTTAATAAATAATTAGAATATAAATTATAGAAATCATCCAACAATAATGTAAATGTAGTTATAAACCTTATCTATAAAGTTGTAAAAACTACCCCTTCTGTATGTGTGGGGATATCTCTCGAGAGACTAAAATCTAGCCAGGAACTACCATCCTATAAGTTTTATTTTCATATATATATATATATATATACTTATCTCCTATAAATAAATTAAAGGACACACAACCAGGTTGAAAATCAATTAAATACTATATTTATGTACAACACTCAATCCCAAAAAAACATAAATTCCAATTATATACAGGATTATGAAATAACATTGGTTCCCATATCCCCTAAAACCCATGAAACACCCTTTGAATTTTTGAACATTATATTACCTCAATCAGGGTAGCATCATAAGGGTCAAAAAGGAAAGAACTATAAATCAAGACCCAAACCAAATAATAGAGGAGAAATAAAAAGGAACGAGACACTCTTGTGTTAATATAAGAATTAAAATGTTTTGAAGAACTTAAAAACATACCGATCATAGTAGAAATACTATCTATCCCATCATATAAAATATAGTCTAGTTTAAAAATCATGAAAACCATAGATTATTGGACCTTGGTAGAATGGTAAATTGACACCTAAGGATCCTTCTACTACTAACCTAGATATCCCTAAATGGATCCTTGAACTAACCACCCAGATGATGCTCAATTGTCTATCAGCTATGATTTTCATGATAATGTTTTAAAATCTTATGTTTACCATTGGATTAAGCCTAAATTATATTAAAGAATAACCATTAAAAATTAGGTTTTTGGTCTATCTTTACACAAAAAAGATACTACATTGTAGAGTTTGGACATGAACTATAGAAACATATAAATCACAAAGAATGATAACACATAATGTAAGATCTTCTAAATATAAGAATAAAATAACCTCATATCTACACTGATTACCTCGTACTAATCCAAAGCACCATTGAGGGTGTCTTTTTCTAACAAATAGTTGACGAAATAATATCTCTATTTAATTCTATAATAATAAAATGAAACTAAATAAAACAACCACATTCCACTAGACTATTCTCAACTGTAAGATCATTACAGAATACATTAAAAATATATTCATATTGAACATTATCAATTTATACCTAAAATAAAGCTAAAGTATAATCTCATATATATGGTCCCCAATCCTTATTAACACTATATATTACCATAATATCTTATAAAATAGTCTATTATAGTTTTTCAATGTTATTTATCTATAATATAAAAATATAAACTCTAATTCATGTGTTAGCTAATGTTTCTTAGATAAATTCCCTTTAAAAAATTCCATTTAAGGTATCCCATGGAATACCTCATACATTCTCACCTAAACTATAACATTCCATCATTCCTTTTTACATCCCTAATTCATGAAGGTATAAAAACTCACCCTATAATTAAATATCACGTAAACTAGCTCAAAAATACAACTAATCATATCTATCCAATTCCTAATGATCCCATTACCTTTTATAGATAGAATATTATTATCTAGATATCTTAGTTGATTTTTATCAATCCAAGTCATTTAACATGAAATATATGAATCATTCCATCTAGATGATGTTTACTGTATTAATCTAATGGAGTATACTCAATATAAATATTAATTCCTCCCTCCTAATAGACTGGAGTAATAATAGGTGAATTTTGAATTTGGGGAATTATTATAACCCATCCCAGATGAGACTGTTACATGACTTCCCCAACATCGTCTCGAACCAACCAGGGGAAGGATACTAGCACTGTGTATGCATATCCCACAAATGGGAAGAATATTACATTGTACCTATACACACACACATCACTAAGAGAAAAACTATGATATAAAACACACTATGTAAACGAGCTTGCATACCACTAAGATACAAAAAATATAGTATGACAGTAAAAAACTGGAAAGTACAGAAGGCTATAATACATTCCCACCAATGATAGATTTTGTAAAAGTGAACAGGAAAGTTCCCAAAACACATTTGCTGAAAACCCTTCCAGAAGGGTAGGTATATGGACATCTGTCTAAAGACACAAAAGCACACTATGACTATCTTATATATCTATGAACCACCTAGTCATAGTCCACCATGGACACTTTTGAATTGTAGATCATCTGTACAATAGACATCATGTGTGGGAAAAACTGACAACTAGGTGAGTAATATAACACTTATTTGGAGACCCTGAAACCACGAAGGAAAACACCTAATAAATAGACAAAATAAAACACATATAAATACATTATATACACCAAAAAAAATTACCTAAGGTTTAGTCATATCCATATTGTCATATTTCTACAGAACATATATCAAGAACATCCAAATATACTCATCTCATACACTATGGATCATAAAGTCCCAACCTCATATTCAGCAATTGGATTCTCATTGTAGGCTGGAATAATAACACTAAAAATACGAGGAAACACTCTACAATCTCAAAAATCTCATATGGAACCCATCCATGAGATTTAATACATCAGGAAAATTTTACAATGTCCATCTCATGTGCCCTACATCATGCGTCTATTCATTTTTTCCTTATGGCCAACAATATCTATGCAACCCAGTCGAAGAGGTTTTCTCCTCAACACCACACAAATTTGAGGGAGCACTTCTCAAAACTATACACAGAATTATTTCTCTATAGGAAGAGAGTGTATAGGGACTCAAAATTCTCTAATTCCTTACATTAGATGGTGTACTTCCTCTAGAAAACCCACGAATCATCTATCACTCATGAATGGAGTATACCTCTCCTTGGTTTATCGAGGGATCTCTAACTACTATCTTGTTATCATTCACACAATGTGATTGGGTCCTCTACTCATTACTATTTACAAAAAACATGGAAGAACTGTCTCCAATGGAAGATACACTCCCAAATAATAAGACACAAATTCTCAATAAGACACCCAGTCTCGGTAAGACACTCAATCTTGCAGACCCCCACCATGAATCATTTGGGGAGTACTACTTAGTGACTAGAGGACCCACACATTTGTAGGACATGGGAGTACAAAATCAATCATGATAACACAACCAGTACGGATAAGACACATAGTCTCTATAAGACAAAAAATTAGTGTAATACACCCAAACTCTATAGGATACTTAGTCTCTATAAGTCACATAGTCTCAAGATAATTGTCAGCTAGATGATTTCAATCCTAGATAGCTTGATCTAGTAGAAACAACTCCTCCAGACATCACAAATTATGGGAAATTAAAAAAATCACATAGTGTTTCTCGAATGAACATTATCATTTCATGTGTGTCAATTCCACAAAAAACTCTTCACACAGACACACAGTATGGATGTTATGACCATTTTAGTAAAAGGTGTGACCATTGTCCAGTCTAAGGCTGACTAGACCTACTGAACCTAGTCCGGATATCCCAACTTGGATGGCCTAGTCTGGACCGAACTATCCCAACACAAGGGTACCATAGGAACAGTAGGTCGTCATCCATTGGGATGCTAGACCCAGTCTGATGGGCCACTAGATTATCCCTTCCCCTTTTCTATGGCCAGCACATTTGGGTTGGTTTTACATCGCCGCACAAGGCCGGATAAACCAGATGACTTCCTGGATAATGTGATGCCACCATGTTAAAAACATATGGCCACGACATCTGTAATCTCTCCCTTAGCCACCCCCACCGCGGAATCCACGGCACACCCCAGTCACATTTGTGGCTTCCCTTCCCCGCATTCCCAATCGCCACATGCAGCACTAATCTTGTCAAGATCTCCCATGTGGCCCTACCTATCAATGTTCCCCCTTCTCTGGTCTCCCTACCATCATTCATTTCACACACATGAGGATGCTACTGCATGCCCCTACCGGCCACAACTGGAATTGGGGTCCCCTTCTAGAGGCCATCGGTTCAACTATATTGCTCCATATTTAAAAATGCAATAACACATGTGATCCATGGTTTTTGTGATCCATAAATCTTTTTTTATTTTTTTCTTACCACAAATTAATGATTCCAATCACATTTGGAGCCTCTCAGTAACTATAATAATGTCTATGAGGGTCCATTGGTGAAGAACATCCAGGACGACGATTGGAATAAATTATAGAACTCACAAGTAATAGAACTCAACCATTGTTCTTGTCATCCTCATGTAATCCCATTATAATAAAGAATAGGTGAGAAGATAATTAATCATATGTATCATCTTTCAAAACATGAAATATAATCCTTCCTGTATGAACAACCGAACTGTGGTTCAATGTGTTTGTTGGTTGGTATGCACTTGTTGTTGAATCTTAGAAGGGGAAAGGATATCACAAAGTGATCAAACTCCCTACATTGATTTCCATCTCTCTCTCTATTATGATGTTTAATAATCATGTAATTGTACTTGGTGATACCCTTTGATTTCATCACACCCCAATCATCGATCCACAATTTTTTCATCATTTTACATGGAAGAATCCACCACGATCTCTGGTGGAATTCTCCAAAATTCTGAGGGTTGTGCATATAACCCTGTAATTTATGAATAAGTAATATTTTAATTTAAATAATATATGTGTTAACACAATAAATTATATTTTAAATATTTAATTATAACTATGACCATTTCATGTTTTTCCACAAAATAGCCATGCCGGCTAATATTATGTCATGAATTGGAAAAAACAAAATTATGAAATCAATAATGGTATCAGATTCCAATCACAGTCTAAATTTTTGAGTTATTAGGATTTGGGAATAAAATAATTTTTATTTAATTTATAAATTTACAATTACATCAAAAAACAATCTTTCACAGCCAACCTGCTGCAGCAAATATTTGGCATCGCCACTAGTAAAGTCGCTACTATAAACACAACGGAGACCTCATATTATTGATTTGAGAACCCATTTAAGAGTTATTCCTCATTTTTAAGAAAATCATTTGCACATGGAATTAAAAACATTTCATTTTTCAATGTAGTGTTTTGGTCACATATGGCCTTGGAATCACTATCCTTATCAGCACCTGGACTCATAAGTTCCCCAAATATTTTCTAAAATCAGATTCCAGAAAATCTAAGTCATTACATTCTCTCACCTGTTGGATTTAATTCCCTCAAATCCAAACCAAGGGACACATAAAAAAATGTGGGTACTAAGTATGAACCTGGGCCTCCTGCTCCCATATGATCTCATGGAGATTCATATGCTTCCACCGATTTTTTACCTGATGAATCAACTACCCATGAAGGATATTCTCATGTTAATAGTAAATCTCCAGAACCATGATATAAATTAAGAATCATGATCTGAAAAAATTGTTCATGGAATTCCATGGAGTTGAACTATTTCCTACACATAGAGGCATCCCATGATATCTTCTAAACTCTGCTTATGAATAGCTAAGATATGGGATGACATGGTGAGAGAGACAATGATCACATAGATGGTATCATGTCCCATGTACATGTGAGGTAAAACTATCATAGTGTCTTTTGATATCCCACCCCAATCACATTATGTAACCTCAAAGGGTTGATTGAAACCTGCTAGAACCTAGTTGTTGGATTTCACTATTGAAAAGTGAGGCATTGGGAGACAAACTCTTCAACTCTCTTATTCATCCTCAACAACCAGAACTAACATCAGAGGTCCCGGTACATCTTTAGAACAATAGGATGTTCCTGCAAAGGGCATTTATTGAACTAACCCAAAAATATAATCATGTAATTACATTGGTACTATTGTGCATCCTCTAAAAAAACAACATACTCCAACCTTCTTAATATCCATTAGTGGAATTATTTGTGGACATATTTGCACATAACGACTCATTTTTGGTGTCACCGAGATGTACCTCACTATGTTTATATTAGTTTGAATGGATAACAAACATCGATTTGAGGTATGTTTCTCCATCTCCATCCAGAAATGATAACTACAACTAGTCTAACTACTTTGATCCCTCTTTCAGTAACTAAATACTAGATATCATATTGATTGAATCATTCACCATGTTCCCCTTCCTCGGAGTACAGAAAATATCGTGTCGTAATCATAGAGTAACTCTTGAAAATAATTCTATCTCATACATTATTGGTTCCACTGTAACATCACTGCATCTATAGAAAACTGAGGACTCATAATTTACTCAATATCTATGGTTAGGCTATAAAATTGATAAATAATCATTTTCACCCTCCTTTTATAGAATCAATTTTGTGATTCTTGTGTTTCTATTTCACGAAAAAGTAAAACCACATTCCACAACTATAAACACACCCTATATTCTCCTAAAATAGTTAATATGAGCATGAATTTTGGGATTCAAGTCCATACCAAAAATGACATTGTAAGGCCTCGATAATGCTATCAAGATATCATAAATAAAACTGTCACCTCTAAGAGTCAGGTCAAACTGTTGGTACTATTCCATGATCACTTGGGATCCTCCAATAAGAGTCAAAAAGTGTTACTATTAAGGCAATATTTTAACCAATATCTCATAGTCTCGAACAAGATTCATGGAAATAAAGAATGACTAGTACTAGTGTATATCAATATAAAAGATAATGTATAATTGTCATATATTATACCCTGAATCATTCATGGATCCCTTGGGTCGCACACCTTGACTGCATGCAGTTGTCCCCATCCCTGCCTTCTAGCTCCCTGACCATGAAGTTGGTCAGCTAAGGGTGGGGGTTGTAGCATGATGAAATATATACCAGCTCCTGCAATCCTCCCACCTCATTTTCCACATCTGCTACCCTGCAAATATGTTTGTTCATATCATTGTCTCTTCATAATTTTTTCATATCTCTTTTCCCTGTTAGCAGTACGATGGGATGTACAATATCTATTGGGATATTCCCTTCTATGACAAGAAACCGATTTCCTCTCTATAGGCTGACTAGACTCACTCTATAATCCCAGAGCTATTGATCCCCTATCTGGGGGCCTCCTCTCTAAAAATTTCAAATGAACAGGTATCTGAGACTTTCATCAACGTCTTGGTTCAATGGTATCTACTCCGAATTGATCACTATGGAATACCATTTCTTGTATATTTGTATCCCAGGTACACTCTAACATATTGGTTCTCTCTAGAACCGTAGAAAAGGTAGAAATGATCAGAGGGATAATACTTGATCAGATGTCCCTATGTAGGCCTTTCTCAACGGTCTGAGCCCTGAAACACTAGTCATGAATCATATCCATCGGCTACTTGTAATGTTCAGTTTTCTACATTGAATACTCATATACTGACATGGCATCATACAAGAGTTGTATATGCTTATGAACATGAATATCCCACAGAATATAAGGTGGGGACACCTCTACAAATGGTTCCAAACAATATCCATGGAAATGTATCCTCATCCAATGATATTGTATTACAACCCCACCATTTCAATGCTACTCCATGTAGAAGGCTCAGTTTCAGGACCACCATCTATTCTGCTAGTGTCTGGACTAGACGAAACACTTGGATCAGCACCTCAAGCAAATCCTCGGAATCTTATGCACCTGGATCACCTCAGAACCTGATGTGTCTCTGTCTATGATACTTGTGAGGTGCACTCAATGTTCACTCCCCATATACTACTACTATGGGTATAATGTGGTACTCTATAGGTGGTGGTATAATTGATACACACCCTGGAGGTGTTGTTTCTGGTAAAACTATTTACAGCAATATCTTATCACGTGGAAGACCTTCCACGTGATAACATAGTAGAATACTAGCTAGTTGTCTATGTGAAATCACCTTGAAGTAAAACAGGATATAACACAGTCGATAGAATGTATATGGGGATATGAATCAATATGGACATTGAAGACACTGTGATTCTAATATGATGCATATACCATTGTTTTCCATACAACTAGTGTTTTCATGTGCTGAGTTGAAATGCAGGTGTCAAGAGTCCTAGTGTTTTGATAATTCAGCCACTGCACCAACATTGGAATCTATTTTCCTGAATGATAGAATCAAAACATATAATACTAATATCCCAAAACAACCTCATAGAATCCCAATCCTTCATTACAAATGTAATCCTCTGATACCACTCTGTCACATCGCATCCCAAAGGGGATTATGACTTCACTACCCCAAAACCTCCTCTAATAGGCGTAGTGCTGGTGACTAGCAATGAGTAGGATTATCCCAAAAATGTGATGTATTTTTTTTATGTACCTATACACATGCACACATCTCCAATCCAAAAATGCTAAATTGAAAAATACTCTTTATTAAAGAATGCATACATATATGATACCAACAATAGAGTATGATAGTACTAGAATGTAAATAGGGAAAGAATAAAATCCCATTAAATCAATAGTTCAAAAAATGGGAACACACATGTTTCTGAAACTCGTCCATAGAAAACCATACCCTAATGTTTGGTGTCGGGAAAACTACTTAAAGCCGCAAGAGTGCACCTCGAAAAACTGTTCTCTCAAAGAGCCGCATGGTCCTGGTACTCTATGAACTACATAAAATTGTTTATCATCCGCACAATACACAACACATGAAGGAATATCCCATGCAGGGGTGAGTAAAACAATATTCATTAGGACACCATGAATCTATAATGGAATAATACTATGAAATAAACGAAGGACACAATAAATAATTACACTATTTACTCCGCAAATAAATAAATAAGGTACAATTATCTCTACATAGAAATATCTCCTCAACACATATATCATGAAAATGTATATATACTCATCTCATAAAATAAGTATCAAAATTTCCAACCTCATAGAAAGGAACAATATTCTAATCATAGGTTTGAATCATAACACAAAAACCATGAGGACACACTCCACGAGCTCAAAAATATTAGATTAAACATTTATGAGAGATTCACACAATAGATAATGTTTTAATAGGTCAATCTCTTGTTCCCAGTACTAGGGGTCTAGTATTGACCTCTTTGAGCCCAACACAATCTATGAAACAGATGAAAAGAAGCACACCCCCACCACTACACACAGTTGTGGGATAACAAATCCAAAATATGTACCATGTGAATCCTATCTGGCAAGAGTGTGAAGAGGAAATCACACCTCTCCATTGTGTTGTATTCGAGGGAGTACTTCCCCTCAGCAACCCAAGAAACCTCTATCACTCTTTGATGGAGTATCACACTCATCATTCTGTCAAGGGATCATAAAATCTTATCTAGTCATTGTTGACACCAAGGGAATAGATCCACTCCTCATAACTGATTTCAAAAATTGAGAATGTTCCATCTGAATAGGATGAAACTCTCCCACATGATAAGACACATAGTCTCGGAATGACACCTAGTCTCGATAAGACACTCAGTCCCATGGAACCACACCGTATTTCGGTAGGGGTGTACCAAATAGTGACAATAGGTCCCGCACCATGGTAGCACAGGGGAGTAACAACTCAGCCATGATAAAACACCTAGTATTGATAAGACACATGGTATCTATAAGATGCATAGTCCAGATAATACTCACAAACTCTATAAGAGATATATTATTTATAAGTCATGTTGTCTCAATGAAACATCTAGCCATATGATTCTGCTCAAAGATTACGCGTTCATGAAAAACATACTCAGCAGTCAATTAGGTCGTATATAAAAAACCATAAAAATTAACATAGCATATCTCAAAATAAGTATATCATAGCAAGAATCCCAATTCCAAAAATTAATTTTAATATAGACACACAATATGGAAGGTACGGCAATTTTAGTAAAAAGTCCTGACCTGAGTTCGGTCTAAGTTCGACCTGACCCACCAGACACGAGTCGACCCTATTTGGCCGATCTGACCCAGTCTAGGTGATCAATCATGATCCAGCTGACCCGAACCCTCCCGGACCAGTCTGGCCCAAACCATCCTAGCCTAATGGGCGGCATTACATTGTCTATTATTCCATTGTAGTTTCCCAACCCCTTTGTTATGACCTGGGCACATAGTCCAATTTACAACATGTGTAGCGACCTGAGCATGACATACATAGAAATTAAAGTTGTTTTTTGGAATACATAATCATTAAAAAAAATATTCCCAAAGGTCTTATTAGCTTAGTGTCTTTTGAAACATTAAACCAAATCATTTTTCTTTTTGAATGATTTTAGACATATCCCAAAAAGATCTTCCACTATTGTACACCAACTGAAAATGTTTCTCTATATCCAGGCAGAAAACATAAAAAGGGTGAGTTCAAATGCTCAGGAATGGTAAACATTTAAAACATATACAAAACCATAAACATTATAATGTCAAAAAATAATGTTTAAATATCAAAATTCGGATTCATTAATTAAATCTTAGTGGTATATAATGCATATATCACAAATTAACCATAACCATGATAAGATAACATTGGCATAAAAAATGTAATTGTGGAAAATAAATAAGAACATAATATCATTTTTATAGTAGTAAAGAAATTACTAACAAGGCCATCCTAATAGAAAAATACAATACTAAATAGGGTTTACTTCTCATTCCAACCATGTATTGCTGAACCATAATTCCATGGAGTTCCAACCTTATATTACTAAATCATTTTTACTTACCATTCCAGTCATATCTATATACTAAGATATATATCCTTACCCAATTCATTGGAGGTAGATATAGGTTCCACCCATATCATAATGAAATAATTCATACATGTGACACAAAAACATAAATCATTCTTCATCTCATAACCCAAGAAATAAAATAGGTTTGTCAAACATCATTCCATAATAATTCATATAAAACAAATGGAATTCCTAAATAACATTACATCATAAACACAATCAAACCATAGTAATGATATGAATATAAATATAACCATATTTAAATAAATTCATCTTATATTGAAAGTTATTCTCATAGAACACTTGAAATTAAATCTTAAAAAATGATCTTTCTCTTCCAAAAATGCATCACAATTTAGAACAAATTATTTTTGGTGAAAATAACCTTGTAAGATTATAGGGGATTATTCAAAGAAATATGTTCTTATGAAAGAATACAAATCTTTTCATGTCATACATGTTAAAAAACATTCTTCTTGTACATTTTCAGGAAAAGTCAAAATTTTCCTCATACCAAAAATGATGAGAGATTCTATTTATTCTATTTAGTAAAAATGTAATAATGGTTATAATTATAGATGGATATAAAGAATATCTTAAAATATATATTCTGAATCATGGACATGGAAGATAAATATGCCCCAGTAATTAAAAACAAATAAATAATATCCAATAGAAATGATATTTGCAATGTTATCCCTTACCTTAGGTACGATTTCTATCATATGTGTTTGAAACTCATTTATAGTGGGTTTAAACATATTATTACATTGTAAAATCACAAAAATAATATTTACTATACTATATATTATTCAATTATGACATTATATTAACCATTCATTTATCAATTCTATCTTAAATAAAGGTTTTGGATAGTAATGTTTTTATTTATCATACATGTTTTGACTAGTTATTTTTGATATTGTTACATGGATCATGATTTACATTCATCCAGAATGTGAAAAATGATTTATATGTCATATATATTTAGTATATAAATATATATAATAGAGAGATTAATGAAATATAATACACCATTCGTAGAGATGGTAGGTCGTATGTACGCATGATCGTTGTTTCTATTAACGTACTGAACTTAATGGAAGAAAGTAAATGACATATAAATACATACATAAATAAATAACAATAATTAATTAATATATTTTATGCTTATTTATTATATATACATTATAATCATTCTTTAATTGTTAATGTGGAGAATGAATCTCACCACGTTGTGGAGACAGAAAGCTGTAAGGACGCACAAGCGACGATATCATTCTGTAGATGGTAAAATAGTATTGAATTGGATGGTATATGAATATTATAGAATAATTATTGTATTAATTTCATTATTTAAATCCATTATACTCATACATATACACATCCAAATTATTTATTCTTGAATAACAATTACACCACGACTTGGAGACTGTAATCCATACATACACATGCATGGTTATACTATTATTCATATGATTTATAAAAGGAGGTATGAGGTTTTACCATAATTATAATAACAAATTAGCACGTAGAATATATTAGAGTTTACATTATTATGGAAACAACATAAGAAGAGGAAGTAGAAGATGAAAATAATTTTGAAATAGGTGATAAAACAATTACCTCTTTTTCTCATGTTTTATTTTGGTAAGCACAAAAGGACTACTTAATATGGATTTATACTAAATGGGTGGAATCCAGGATGATGATTGTGATTTTGGGACGTGATTTTTTAGGGTTTGGTTAAGAAAAATGTCATTTGATGTGTGATTAAAAGATGAATAATGGTTTCATTTTATAAGAGAAGGCAGGGGAACATTTGCTTGGTCTTGAAATATTAATTCATTATAAATTTATTTTCAATGTATAATTCTCCCAAACTCATTTATTTTGATGATAATATGAGTATGGGTGAATAACCTATCATCCAATAATATTTAGAAATTTTTTCATTTTATTTTAAATTTTTTCATTTTTATATATCCTTATTTAATCTATATAATTTTATTTGTGGTCATAATAATTTAAATATTAAATGGTTAAATATTTATTTAATTTTTTTAAATTCTACATAATTGGTTAAATTATGAAATTATAGACCATATAAATTTCATTTTTTCATTTTTCATTTTTTTTAAGAATTTCAATATTATATTATTCTTATAAAACATCAATATTGTCAATTCTGACACTATTCATTTATATGACGTTAAATAAAATACACATAAAAGATAAATTCAATAAATAATATTTCATATAGTCCTATCATGTAATAGTCACCATGAAAATTCATGGAGCACATTAATCAGTTCATGTGATATTAATTTTAATATTTTTAGAACCATTTATTTGATAATTTTATCAATAAAATTATTTATTCATCACTATTGTGACATTATTAATGGTAATTATTTAATCTCTAAAAATTATACATAAATTTACATGATTTAGATAATTGCATTATACATAAAAAAATAATGCTTGATGTTTTACCATTTTTATCAATATATTAAAAACCATTATACTAACAAGAGATAAGAGAGTTACATTTTGTCACTTTATTTGAATTAAATAATAATCCCATCACTTTCATGGGAAAAAGCCCATTAAATGAATCAATTCAGACCCTTAGGTTATATTGGTCGATGTTAATTAATTAAATGGGAAGTTTTTAGGAGTTATTATAATATTATTAGCTTTATCATAATGTTTGATACCATAATTTACCTGATTTACATTTAACTGTGGTAAATAAAAATTACCTTAGTTACTATTCATAATATCCAAAATAATTAAAAGTAACATATTTAAATAATTTATAACCACTAATTATAAATATGGAACCCATTTCCCAAATTCAAAATAAATAAGTTGGAAGAATTAAAATAAAATTTATTTTCATTATCAAAACCAAATAGCATATTTTTAATAAGTAAAAACTATCAACCGATTGACATGTGTTTATATCCAATTTAAATTTGAAAATAATATCATTGACCAAAAATGGAATAAATAAAAAAATTCCAATTACTATTTAAAATCAATAAATATTTTATCTAAATATATACATAATTTAGATAAAAAGACAATTTTGAATTAAAATTTATTATTTTTCACTATTCATTAAAATATTGGTTTTAACAGTTTAATACCAAAAATTAAACAAAAGTAAATTTTGATATCCAAATTCCAAATAAAGAAGATTAATTTATCAAATATAATATATATAAGTGTGAAATACATGATTCAAAATCATTGCACCCTCAAAAGGTGGAAAAAAGAAATCTAAAAAAATACTTATTCCATTTGAAAAATTGACTTTTTTATATCATGTTCCAGAAAACTTAATATGAATGTTAATGTTATATAAAATTAAAAATTTGGTTAATACTATTCCTAATGGCTATTTTATATCCAATTAATTATTAATATTTTAATAATATATCGTTGTTTAATGAAACTCAGTATTGTGAACAATGCAAGATATCGAGGAAGGTCACTCTTGCTTGTAATGAAAGCCAAGCTAGTCTTTCATTTAGTGAAAGCATCCTTCCATGTTGTGTATATCATTATCTAGACATTCTTATTTTAAACATTGAAATAAATCTATACTCCTCATTGTGCGAAATTAATTCTATCAAATGAAGATGAAATTATGTATAACACAATCTATGTATTGTGTGGCATAAACAACAAGCTAATATAGTGCTGCATATCAAAAAAATCTAATCTTGGTGTAGCGTACAAAAGAATAAATAAAACAACTTAAAATTAATACATCTCATGAAATCTTGGAGTGTTACAGCATGCCCCCTGGCTAACATGGTGCCACCACATTCAACATGTATGACCACCACATCATCTAGCTCCCACTTGACCTCTACCATAATAGGGAACACAATTCACCCCATCCCTGTATGATGCTCCCCTTTTTCTCATCCCGGACTTTTCATCCCCAGTCCCTACCCATGTGACCCCCACCCCGATCGTCTTTCTTGTCCATTGGATGGCTTGTAGATGTCCCACCATTCTCTGTTAAAGCAGCACATTGTTACCGATGTGTGCCCCCTCTTATCCTCCATCACTAGTCATAGGTACAGACCCCCATGTGGGTCATTCTACATGAAATTGGTTCGCCTCTATTGATTCATTTTTTACAATGTAGCATTCATGTGATCCTTGGAATTAATTCTTCCTTGAACTACCCTTCTCTTTTCCACTCCACTGATCTAGGGGTTTGATCATGTTTAGAGCCTTAAGGAAACTCGATCCACCACAATAAGGGTTGAACAATGAATAATGTGAAGGACATGGATAGAAAAAACACATAGAATGCCCAAGGAATGAAACTCGGACTTTTTTCAGGTCAACCTCAATTCTTTACATTAGAAAGAAGAGAGAAAGATTATATAATCATAACGATGTATCACCTATCAAACCCCAAAATATAATCCATCCATCAAGAATAAATAACCTCTGATTAACTTGTTCATTGGATGCCTCATGTTAATTATTTAATATATAAAGGGAAAGGAAAATCACAAAAAATAGAAAACCATACCTAGATTTGGATATCTCACTATTTAAGATCATTCATAATTGGGATATCGTTGGAAAGATGCTCTAATTTCATTACATGTCGATCATTGATTCATGGCATGTTCATCATTAGTTATTGGATAATCCTCAAAGTTGTCCCAAGAAATTCTCAAAAAAAATTTGGTTATGCAGCTCACCCTAGGATTTATGTATAAGTATTATTTTAAATGAAATAATTATTGTATCAAAAATATTATTTATCACTATATTATTTAATAACAATTACATATTTTTTAGGGTTTTCCTCAAAAGGCACATGTGACTATGGTTAAGTCACGCCTAGGGAAATCATCACATTACAAATTCAATGATGATCTCAAATTTCAAATATGAGTTTCCATTAATGCATTATTAAATTTTTTTTCATAAATTGATTTATATTTAATTATTTTATTTATGGTTATATTAAAAATATATATTTCAGAGATGTCCCAAAACATCTAATATTAGGCCTCACAAAAGGAAAAGATACTACATTGAGCATAATGGTGCCCTCATATATCTAATATAGTAAATCATTTGAGAGTTATTCCAATATCTCATGAAAACATATTGAACATGATATTAAAAAATTAATATATTTCAAAGAACTATTTTGGGCCCACTAGGCCTTAGAATCGCATGGCGTATTAGTGGCTAGTGTCGAAATTTTTCAAATTAATTTCTAAAAAAAATTAAGGAAAATAATAGTCATTACATGAATATTCTATTCTATTTCAATGGGTAACTATATATAATTTATTTATGATGAATATTTTAAAATTAAACAACATTTATTTATAATTTTTCAAGATGTCATAAATATATACATAATTAATGAATTTAAGAATACACATAAAACTACCCTTACACAAGGAAACCAACTCAAACCTAAGGGTCTCCCGATAAATTTTACTGTATAAGGAACCACACATCATACCCTACTAATTAACAAAGGATAAATCCCACACCACATATACCAATATATATGTATTGATAATATCAATATAAAGAATGAAATAATTTAGTATAAATTAATTAAATGAAACAAGTAATTTATTTTTTAAAAAATAAGATATATAATTATGGGTAATCAAGTAATGTAAATAACCCTTTTATGAAATGTTGAAATTCTTCATAAAAAGGTGTAATACATCTGGAAAAATATTCCCAAATTATGTATAAACCCTTGATTCCTTACCACATTGTCTGGAGAAAAATTCCATAAACAATAAAGTCAATATTTAACTCATGGGAGTTCAAAGAAACCATAAATTCAAAACAGAATACATTAACCCCACTGCCCATGAAAATTTAGTATCTATTACTTAGGTTTCATACAGAAAAAAAAATCATAACCTTCAATCTAGGTTCTAAAATTACTATATCTAATATACGAACCCCAAATAGTAAATTAAATCAAAGCCTATAATACTTCTTGGTAACACCCTATTCATGTTAGTTGGGTTCAATATATAGAAACATGTTAACTCAGACCAACATCCTCATATGAATGATATTTTATTAGTGGTATGTGATAGACCATATAATAGGGATATTATTACCTTAATATCATACCATTAACTAAAAAAAGTTGATCGAGTTTAGGTAAATTAAATTAAATTATGAAATCATTGAATCATTCCAACCATATATGTTTAAACACATTTAATAATAAAATTACAACATGTAATTCATATGTCAATAGTCAAATTTTATCCCCTCAATGGGCAGATCAATATATTAATTATATAAACTAGTAAAATAGCAACATAAGTAATTTTATAAAATGATCTCACAGTATAGAAAATCATAAAATCAATATATAATAATCTCTACCAACTCATCCTCCAAACAATGAGGCCTTCCCCAAACCATGATCATTGAAAATAAATTCTCAATGGGAATTGGGTTTCCAATGCAATGTGTGAGTAATAAACACAGGAAATACACAATTATTGTGTCATTATCATAACTACATCAATATATATGTTTTTTCATATAATTATAATAACTAAATAAATATAAACCAATATTTCAGTAATTTTGAGCCACCATGCGTTATCCAATCCACAATGAAACCCAACTGTATTCATTATACTTAATATGATATTTCATGTGTTATGTCGTACCAACATAACCATAAATTACAATATATGAAGTGGAACTTAGGATAACATAACATAGAAAACACTCCACATCTGTTGAACTATGTGATAACATAGTGTAATGTCCCATGGATATGTCTGACATGCACCCATCAACGTTGGTCATATCACCAAGGAGGTAATAACACAAACCATATTCTACATAGTTTAACAAACACCAATATCATGGTTTGGTCCCATGTCAACATCATTCCAATTGATTGAATATCTGGGGATATAATTACATGTCCATCCTCCCAAATGGGTCCCAACACTATCATTTATGATAAGGTACCAACAATAATATCCAAATCAATTCAAACCCCTAATCACAAAATACGACTAAAACCAGCTAGCTTTTTTGACCATAGTGTAGCCACTCACGTTAAAACTCGCCATCTTATCACATAATATCAAGGATAAATCCCATTGTCTACCCACACAACTGAACATATCAAAACTATATAACGCTATAAATTTTAATCATCAACCCCTTCCTCATTTAAAGAGGTTATCAACACTCCAAAAAACCAAACCCCATGCCTCTTAGTTCTAGAAACGAATCATATAATATCTCTTTATACTTACTGAAACAAGGTATAAGTCCTATTGAAATTACATTAATTTTTATAAGGATATGTCACACTCATAAAAAAATCTATAACACCCATTGAAAAGGCCAATTTCATAATAGGGAAACTATTTGGGCACTTTAATAACGTAAGTATATGAGATAAAAGTCCACACAAGATCCTATAATCATGAAAACACTTTGAATGTTTTATAAATTTGAAAACATTTTACGAAATTCATACCTAAAACCTTTGAGAGTAAAATAATATAATAGAACCAAAAAATTAATTCTCAATCCATTGAATCTCTAGAATAGGTAAGAAAATAATGAAACTAATGAGACCCTAATTTGACAATATTTGAGTATATATGAGGTATTAGAAGAGAATAAGAAGCTATAAAATGGAGGTATAGTCCTATATGGAAAAAGGGGTGGGAAAATACTCTTATAATATTTTACATTTAATTAATATAACCAAAATAAATAAAAAAGTATCCATGAATTAATTGTGTCCTCACCAAAGGTATCACGGTGTAATTATATAATCCAATGTAAAATTTTGCAGTGACTTTTCCCTTTATAATTCATTAACTCATTATATGTAAAACCTAAAAAATAGACACACATTGTTGTGTGACCATGGGATTCATGATGCAAAAATTATTATTAAGGAATGATACTACCCATGATTCTAGGAAAATAATCTTACATAGCATACATGCCATTCCATAGTAACTATTATTATATCATGATCTTTTTTTAATAGAAGAAATTAAATATTCACTAAGATCCACTTCACAAATGATGACCATTGAACACAACCAATTACTCCAATGATCAAAATCCATTGTATTACACATGGATCCTTGTACATTTAATAAAGAAACCCATAATTACTAACAATCCTTACAAATACTCTATCGATTATTAATATTATGAATCACCATTAGTTGTATTGGTTTCTCAAAGGTATAACTACTATTGAGTATTATTCAATTCATAATATCTCATATTATTTAAATTATATTTATTCTAAAAAACTAAATCTAATGAGTCTGGTTTTATGGATTCAATCGATTCCGATTATTTTATCTTTGAATATATAGTTGGAATGATCTTGGGAATGTGTGGATGGTGTTCTATAGGGTTTCACATTATTTTGTATTTATTGTATACTATTTTGGACATGTGGGTCTTTGAGAGAATGTGTGACCAGATTACAATGAAACAAGAATTGGTCCCCAAACACATTGACATTCAGATATAGATCATTAGAATCATACTAGACCATTTTCAATTTATCATTTGACTGTGTTTTCATCAATAGTAATATTGCAAATAAAATGTTTTGAAAACATTGTAACATATTAACATACATATTTTCATTGATGTGATATGATTTTATGGTAAATTATAAGTAACATATATTATTATTCATTGAATATAGAACATGCATGTGATAGGTGATAGTGGAGGACATATATGTGGAAGGTTAACATGGGTATAAATAAGTGGAAACGAGGTTGTTCATGATGAAAACCTTGTTTCACTATTTTTATTTTAATTGGGTCTGACTTAAAGAATATATCATTCTTGGTATTTTTGGTTGGGAATGAGGATAACCATTTTTATTTCTTGGAATTTTTTTATTTATTACTTGAAATATGATTTTGTTTTTTTTATTTATGTATTTAGTTATCTCAAATATGTTTCATACAAGGTAAATTATTTTTTATTTGATTCCAAAAATGTATAATGATCATTATTTTCATTAGGAATGATGCTAACTATAATTATTTTTTGATAATTTGTATTTTTCATGATGCAATCTACATATTATTACTAATATAGAGGAAGGGAATACTGTAATGTGAATCCTTTGTTTGGTATTGAGGATGAATATGATTCCAACGAGTTCTCTTTTGGGAAATTGATTTTGGTTGTGGTAAAAACTTAGTATTTTGTTGGTTATTAATGTTACTATAAGGTAAAATTAGTCTAATTATTATATGATTTTGACCGGTCATGGTGATACCCATTTGTAGGATATTATTAAATATTTATTTTTTGTTCCAACTAAGATATTTATTATGTTGGTTCAGTTGGGTATATTTCCATCTAAGAAGTAATATTTATTTATGTAGTTGATATTGGATGTTATTGTAAATAATTATTCTTTATTATTGATATGTGTTGTTTATAAGATATGATAATCTAGAAATATTATTCATAATATTACATAATTGTAGTATTACTTTTCATCAATAATTTTTTTTATGTAAAATATGTTAAGAATTAAAACGGTCCTGTAAGGAAGCATGATAGGTCACTCATTTTGGTATTCGTACCTAATGAAATGATAGGTATTTTATATATTTTTTCTTTGTAACCATATAAAAATATGAATATATTATAAATATATAATTATGGCCATAGTTCGTGATGTAATTATGAGTATATTTCTTACACCCTAAATTCATATTCAGATATTCAAGTAAGGGAAAGGGACCTATGAATAATAGTTGAGTTGGCTTTAGTAGTTGTATTATGATATTGGATGAGTAAAATACTCAAAATCACATTTCGTCTATGTATCTATTATTTTTTTAAATTTTTTTGGATTATGATTCTTATATGATCAACACGTCCATAAATCTCATACCTAATTAATAAATTTTGGGATATTATAGTGTAATGAAATATATTTTAGTGAAATATATTCTATATTATCGTATAATCATTAAAATATATATATTTTATATCATATATATATATTTTACTTTTTATATATTTATATTTTTATTTATGGTTATATGGTAGAGACTACAGTCTCCCAGTACAATTGATAGTTGAATGTTGGTATTTGGTAGCCTCTAAAATATGGGGAAGAATTATGGAGTACTTTTTGATATGTGGTTCTTATATTAATATAGTAAACTATATGGGGGATACTTCAAAGTTCTATCAATGTTAATTATTGGATTTTTAGTATTTAGGACATGTTATATGAAGGTAATATTTTTTGGAACTTGGGATAGACACTATACGTATTTTTTCTAAAAATTATATGGGGAATGACTAAGTCTCTAGTGAGAAGGATTATTTCCTATAGTTTTTGAGAAATATAATTTTTTTATTTCATGAAATTCCATGTGTGATTTATTTTCTACTATATCACTCTTATTATAAGGCCATGTTTGAGCTTCAATTCAACTATAATATTGTCATCTGTCATCCACATGAAAAGTATATACTTTTTGATATTTGGTAATGATGATAATATAACATTATATTCATTATTAATAAATGAGTTATACAAATTTATCATCTATAAGTTATTTTTGGAACCTTACATAACTTATTATATAGTTAATAATATTATCATTTATTTATTAGTTGATAAAAAAGAATGCACATCTCATATTTATTATGTATTTAACCGTTTGTGTGGAATGGTTGGGATAAGGAATTCTCATGTTTTATATACCATTATCTAAATAGGGTGTTAAAAAAGAGTATAGGGGCATGTTACCAATTATATACTTACCTAACCCATGATATAAATAAATTTGATAAAAATTTATTGAGGACTGAGTTTTATTATTCAATGATATTCTATTATTATTTTTTCATGATAATAATCAAGAGAGAAAAGGAAAGCATCCTCTAGATATAGTGGAATTTGAGCTGTCTATGGAACAACAGTTCTAATATTATCAATAATTTGTAATGAAACTAGTATACCATGAAGTTATATGAGGTGATACATCTATTCATAATATTATTAGTGAGTTTATGATTAAATATAGATCCATATATTAGTGTTAGTGTTTAATTTTGGTATTCATATTCTTGATTAAAACACAATCAACTATTTTTTTACTAAACTTATAATCCCATTGGTTGAAGGGTGAACCTAGAAAATTACATTTTTTTAGACGAGATAAGCTATAACACCAATTTTTTTGCAAAAATGTAAGGTTTTTTTAAATAACTTGTTTTATATTGAACAACCTAATAAATTTAACAATTCCATATTTCATTATTACAGAATATTATAACATAAAATGTAATAAATAGTAATACATGGTATAAAATTTATATAAAACATTATCGTTATGATTATAATAGAAAGACCACAAGTGAATAAAACTATGGTCATTTTAAAGTGTTAATACGCAAAACCACCCATGGAGATAATATCAGCATTTATAATAGTATAGTGAATGTAAAAATTTTAATTTAGATAAAAATATTGAATATATAAATAAGAGGAATGATTTTAATGATATATATAAATAAATTAATATGAATTTAATTTGATAATTGGACATATATGGTCATTGTTCATATATCTCTACTGATTATATATGTTTATTGTGAATATAATATCATTTGGGTATAAAAATAAACATTATATAAAATTTAGTAATGGGATAAATTAGTTTAGGTTTAGTAGAAAGAGTCTTGAATTCAAAAATTATATAATCAACATATATGTCTATTTTAATATATCCATTAATATAGTGAGAATATATAGTCGTTATCATATTATTGAAAATTTTTATAATGAAAGGTGTTTTGGAATCAAGAAGTATTAATGTTCAATTATTGTACCATGTAACCAATATTGGGAAGGACGTTGCATCACTATGGCATTCTGTAGACAAATCCCATGATAAAATTAAAATAGGAATAACATTAGCGAAATCTTGTGGGGGAGAAGATGATTATTTTTAATATAACTATGATATCCATGCTAGATTAATCAAAACTTATATTGAGAACAATTTATTTTCCTACCATTTGGGAATCTATAAATGTTATACGTACTTTTATGCCGAATTTCAGATGTTATCAACATGTAATTTCATTGAAATAATATATATATTTATATTAGTATTATTATGTACATTTGTATACAATATATATTATATATTAAATCAATCTTATTTTATTAGTTATTTTAATTAAATATATTTCTTTATATATAGTTTAAGATTAATTTAATGGTTATTAATAGGTATGAGATAATTATAAATTCATGTTATGTTTTAAATGATATATTTTAATAATTTTATTAATAGATTATGATTTTTATTAAAAAATAAAATTTTATCCATTTTATAGAATAAATAATTTTTTTTGTATTTTGAATCATCATGTAAATTTTAGATAATATGGTCAATTTCATTTTTGGTAAAACATGTTTTGGATGTAAAATATTTAGTTTTCATGATAAAGGGTAAAATGATGTAAAAGAGTAAAAATAAAGTGTAAAGTCAAAAATTATCTATTAAAATAACTCTAATGTTTTTGAATGAGATAATTCATGAATTATACACATAATGTTCCTATGTTGGACACACTTTACATCTAAAATTAAATTATTTACCCATTAAGAAACAAGTTTTTTCAAATATACAACCTAAATTCACATATAAAAGGACCAATCCTCTTCCCACTCTAAAACAAAAATCACATACATTTTACTCTAAATTAATTTTCAAAATTAAATATATAAAAATAAAGTAAAATTTATTTAACTCCATTTTCTCATAATGGATCCCTAAATCCCGTAAATTAAAAGTAGGTTTATAAAGGACATCATGTTTTTTACAATGTTTGTAACAACATAATTTTTATATTTTCTTATTTATCATTTCATCATAACCATTATAAAACATTATTTATCATATTAATATTATCAAAATTATATAATTATCTTTATGATATAATTATATTATAATTAACTAATATAATACACATCCGTGATATAATTTTTCGTTCTTTTTTTGGGTTAGTTTAACCACTCACCGGGATGATGGTTCAATATTTTTATTATGAATGATTATAAAAATATAAATGAGGGTCATATGTTAAATTTATGAGTAATTAAATTTTTTAGTTCATTTATATAATGGTATTATATTTTATTATATTCATTAATAAAATAAACTCTTTTTATTTACACAATATTCATAAGAGAATTCCAAACTATTTGCTACAACCAATTAGTGTAACATCTTTGAAATATAGATGGGGACACATAAATATATCAAAAAAATCATTTCCATTTAAATTATTGATCTGATAAAAATCAATCAATAGACAATAACTCAATATGCAATATCAAAGAAATCATGGAAGAAATTGATTAATTAAGTCCCTACGATTAATATTACATATAAATTATAAATAATTGGGCAAAAAAATTATTTGAATTAGGTAAAATTATATAATTTAATTTATGATATAAATTAATTGTAACCAAAATTTTATTATGTATGATGTATAAACATTTTAAAGAATGATGGAATCATCTCTAAGTGTTTTTCATGAAACAATCTCTTTTCATTGAAGCATGCGCTTTATTAATCCACTATATTAATGTATATCTAATATGTTCAACCAATTTTTGGTATAATATTTTATTTTAAATTTCATTATAAGAAATATTAATTTTCAATAACTATAACATTATTTTTATTGATTCCCATATTAAAAATAATTTGTTATAAAAAAACTTTTACTATCAAATTTGGGAATTTATATTATATATTCATGTTATTTAATACAAAAATATTCATTTTTTTATATTTATTGTGAATTTTTTACTCTATTTCATAACATTCATATTCTTCTTTATCAATATTAAAAAAAAAAATTTATCCCTTTTATCAATATAGACTATTTAAAATCCTCTAAAAAATCTTGAAAATTAACTTTTTAACCTTTGAGGTCATTTTTTTCAATTCACTACATTTTTTTTCTATGTTACCATTATTTATTTTAAATGGACCATTTATGGAAAAGTAATTTCAAAATGAATTTTTAGAATTCATTTTTTACTTTTTAAAAATTATTTTAAATGAGAACTATATCATAGTTTTTATAAAAACATTATTAAAATATAAAGTAAAAATATTATTATTTTATGTAATCAATTTTTCATTAATTTCTATAAGATAAATCATCTATCAATATTTATTATCCCTCATGTTTCACCCTATAAATTATTTTATATCTTGTTTATTTTGTGATATTTAATTTTGGGTGTTATCCAATCTATTTCTTTATTTCATTCTATCTGACTACTTATGAATTTTTTTAAACCATGTTATTTCTATATATTAATCATGGTATGATTTTATTAAATATTTGATTGATTTCATATACAACACTTATGTACAGATTTATCATACTATGATTGGTAGGACTATGATGATATGGTTCATCAATGAAATGGATAATGTTTTATATCTCCAGATATTATTATGTTAAAGGAAACGAGTGGTTAGCCGAGTCCACTATATGAGGATTCATGGGTGGTTAGACTGATCTATTATCTTATGAGACATAGTTGAATATAGTATTATGATATTATATAAATTTCTTGTGAGCTAAAAATGAAATGTACTTATGATATCCCATGCCTAAGTATGTGTGACATTCCAATATCATGACACATTCCCATGTTATTCCACCATGGTTCATGCATCATGATTAGGAACTCGTACACCTTGGTATATGAAATTATTTCATCATAATACTTTATGGTATTTACGAATATATTTTATGATTCATTATTATCATGTATTTTGATAACTTCTTATGTTTCAATGATATTAATGTATTAATTATTGAACATTATTCATGTTGATATTCTTCTCAATTTTTTGGTCTAATGATATGTTATATATGACCTTGATAGGGACTAAATACAATACACATTTTATGTGTTAAGGATGATATTGTAATGGATGATATATACATGTAATTTGGAATGTTCTGGTGGAAACTAATATATATATATATTATTCCATTGGTTTTGGATATCTTATGTAGTGGCATATGAATCAATTCATAATAATGTTGTATTATAAAATTTAAAATATCACTAATAAATGTGAATAATATTTTAAAATTTATTTTATAAAATATTATTGGTGATGGAATTTGATTATTTGGAGATACCATTAAAATTATCTTACGCACTACAAATCATTAATACTTAAATCACATTGGAGAGTTAGTAGCTCATGGTTACAAGTGTTATAACAATTTCCATTTACTCATTTGTTTTATGACATACATGTAAATATGATTAATCTCAAATGGTATGACTAAGGCATAGATGAAGATCATGTACCCATTGTTATGTTTATGTGATTATTTTCTAACCTATTTGGAATTCACATGACATCACATCATTTTCATTCCTCAAGCACCATTATATTCAAACATACTAGGGATATGTGGAGGATCTCATATAAGGGTTTGGTAATTATATTAATCCATGGATAAACTCCACAAGGAACATTTTATTATGTGTAACTAGTGATTTTTATCATGAATTGAATATAGAAAATAATAATATCCATCAATGTTGAATGGTAAATTATATTAATTTTAATTTTCATGGTTACAGTTTTTATAGACTGGTGATCTTTATAATTGGTCTTATAATGTCTTCTACAACATTGAATATGTTTTTTATCCCTTCAAACCATTAAATGGAATCATAGCTTACACATGAATCATGATGATTGAAATTACAATTGATATTAAATGTTAATGGATATTTTATTCCATGTAATTAAATACAATATAAACTTCAATTTTTTCATTAAATATTATATTTCATGTCATTTAATATGATATAAAATTTAAACTATTGAAATATTTCAATATGAGATATCATAATCCAATAATAGATAATTTTATATAATATAAGATATTGAACAAATTATCTAGAATCAAACCTTTGGTTTTCATGTAACATATCATATGATATGTTTAGTCACATAATATGATTCAACAAATCTTTAATATTTTATGTGATAGAAACATAACATTTTATCATAATAGAGATATTAAAAATATTATAATGCATTATGGATAACATTTAGGTTATTCATCATAGTTCATTGTGAATCAATTATAAACCACAATATCAATTTTAAACTATTTCATTTGTTATAATATAGTTTATCTCATGAAATATGCTCTATCATAAAAAAATTGGTTTTTATAAATTTTAAATTATTAACTAATTTGAGTAATTATTCAATCATATTTAAATTATATAAAAAGGTATTTTATAATATATTTTTAATTTATAAACAATTTATAATATAATGAATTTAAATTTTTTTATAATTAATTAGTAATTCTTCATCAAACAATTAATAAAAAAGTATCCATAATAGTAAATGCAAAGATAAAAAACCTTTAAGGTTTATATTAATTTTTTTACAATTTGAATATAATTTTTTATATATTATTTTTTAAATTTGTAATTCTTGAGCCCAATGAAAACTCGATAGTTCCCTAGTAGGATGAGATATAAGACCTTAGAATCCCCTACCCATAAGCTAGAGGCCACTTACTAGATGTGAGGGCCTACTCCATTCAACCTATATACTATGACCTAATATCAGAGTGAAATAAATAATATAAATGACTAACTATCCACAATAAATAATAAAAGAATGCATAATCAAATAAAAAATGTGTAATAATAGATTTATCCTATGGAAGTGTACAATTAAACATCATTTGATCAGTTCCTAGACCAATAATTGATAAATGATATACCAAAGGAAAACAAATACAAAAATATCTTATTTCTATCCTCATTCTTCAATAAACATGTCTCTAATTACCATTTATCAACTTTTTGATTATCCACTAAACTAACTATGATCTAAAATGAACAAAATCAAAAGGCAGTCATGCACATAGAATTTTATGTGTAGTGTGTGAGTAATGAATCTTAGTAGGGTATCACGTTTTTCAAATTGTATAGAACATCATATATGTGTATACATGGGAAAATAAACATTTAATGAAAGAATGTTGGACATTATGTGCTACCCAAGACACCATAACTCCATTTGTTTAAGATCAACATTTATTAAACCATCCAACAAAATAGCTATTCATACCCACATCAACATCATATGGAAATATAGTCCTCACCATGGGTCATTGTACTCATAACATATTGCATACCCAATGACTCAGGTTAGAGAATCACACTAAATCCCAACCCATACCTAGATGTGAAGGGTAAGGTGTCCACTAAATCCTCTACTACTATATAATGGGATAGGGCAGGGTCCCTCATCAATGATAGGGTCTGAATATCTCACTCTATGGGGTATTAAGAACACCTTATCACTCAAGGTGAGAAAAACATCATAAATCATAAACACTACCCAATACCAAGGTAGGGTTTAATGCCCATGTCCCAAAATATCTCACATCCAGTCTAATTCCCCACACTCTGGGATATAAAAAATTCAATACAGCACCATACAATTTAGAATGGGATCCCATGCTAGCCACTCCCCACTCATAAGTTAATTCTCATAATAATAGATGGATCAATACAATCTCACTCAGGGTGGTCCCTTCTAGTACCATATCCACATGGGAAAGGTCATACATCATGTATGCTACCCTCTTACTCAATTAATTACTACAACATCCACCATCACTCCCTCAGTTAGGATTCTTTCACCTCTAGATCATTATCTCAATAGAAAATATGTAACACAAACTATCATATAAGCTCACTAGATCATAAAAAAGAAATAATTTACTATAGAAAGTGAACCTTATCTTCAAAAATTAACCCCAACATTCATTCTTCACCCCATTGTGACCTCATAGTCTATAATCCCCTCCCAATCCAATATTCAATTGTCTGGTTCTAAATTTTAATTAAAATCCACCTTAGAAACCCAATAGAAATACATAAATCAATTGAAATGACCCATAACTGGGTATATTATGTCATATTATAAGGAAAATCTCTCATCTCACAGCCTAGAGGAAACCCCTCTCCACCAGACAGATCAATTCTCAGATTATATATCATGCTCACCTTGTACACCAACACTCTCCTCAAACCCTAGAAGTTAGTCTCTCATCAAATGATAGATGTTGAACATTCTCACACTTCCTCATCTCACCAAGTTTCATATCACTTCATGTCATCCATTTGGTAATCCTGGAACAATACATGAGTCACATCTCACTCCCTATGAACTACATAAATCATATTTTCAAAAAAAAAACACATTTTACCACTAGAATCCTTATATCAAGGAAATAATAACTCAGCAAATTTCCAATGTGAAATCACACCGACTATATGGGGATTAGTTTCAGAATTATTATTTCTATTAGGAACTATCAAGAACTTTACATCTTATCCACTCCCATATTACATGAATTAAGACAAGAAACCATGTATAAAATTGAAAATGAATTTTTATTATAGGGATCATCCACCTATATATAAGAGTTACCACCTAATTTATTCTATGCTCGTCTTATGAAAGGCTAGTACCAAAATCTTAAAAACTATAACAACCACACCTGATTCTATCTTATCCTATCTAATATAAATTATTTATTGAAATAAATTTCATTTAATAATTCAATTTAATAAAAATATTCAAATTCACCAAATAAACATATTGAACATATTTGCATCACTAAAATATTGAACAACCACCCATGGATGGTTCATATCACTTACATTGTGATATCTAAAGTAAAATTCCTAACACTTGGAACATAGTAAATTAAACATATCATCCAATTTATGATAAATTAACACTAAATTAACTGGGTGATATAAATCAAGTGAAATGAAGAGAACTGATATGTGATCATCACAATTAGAAGTCCTCCTACCAAGACACTCCAATTAATCATTGAATTAAGATGATTTCCTTATGATCTGGTGAAATAATAACCAAAACTATATCCCAAATACCACCAAAATCAGAAAGATAAAATAGAAACTATAAAAAATGAAGGAACAAAATAGTGATATTATTGACACTAGGAAATTTCAATAAAAATATTTCCCCAAAATGTGGGATAAATGGGAGTAAGGGGAGGGGAAGAGATAGATGAGTGGACTCTCTTGGATTCTGAATTCACACTCTATAGAATAGGGTTTTGACAAAAAAAATATTGTTTTGACCATTAAAATGAAATATAACCATGAATCAGTCCCAATATGACTATGTGTTCATGGGTGTGATGTAACCCAGTTCCCAACAAGGTCATTGGGATACCCCCTTCATAGTAACACCACCACCCTGGGTAGAGGGACTAACCCATAAACTTCTCCAGTATTGGAACAACACCTTAGGGTCATGGAACACATTCCCCAATGTATGGGACCCACCCCTAAAACAACATATTTATAGTTTTACCCCTATGGGTAACGTCCTAACTCCCACTACAGTAGGAACATGCTTGAGGCTGTTAACCTTCACGAAACTTACTCCATGTCTCTCATAGTGAGAAACACCATCATGATGCTGGTCTTTTCAATCCCAATCACAACCCTAATTTTCAATAACATGATAGATCCCAATTATTTCTCATCGTTTTTTGACCTATAGGTCGAGACATAACATGTTGTACCAATAAAAATTATAAGAGTCCACTCATCCCTGTATAAATGATTATTGGAGAGCTTTTATCACATTCATAACCTAGATTCACATTAAAAAACATATAATATATATCTCACAACATTTAAATTTAAAATACAAGTCCTAATACATGAAAATACACAAAATTTGGTCAAAAAACTAAAACTTATTTAGAAATAATGAGTCGTAAAATTTTCCAATAAGATAAAAATTTCCACTATAATACTTATAATCCCCCAGAAAGTTTGGTAGTTTCCCAACCCTAGACCCCAACCTGCCACAAAAATAATTTCACCAATAACTTATCATGTTCTATCTCCAATATCCAAACATTCTACCAATTTTCATCTCCTAGAACATAGGCCCATTATTCACTAAAAGTAATTCAACCATCTCATCACCATGTAAATATAATATATGATACTGACCACGATCACTTGTTTAGAGAGACTACAATGCATTCAACAAATGCATCCATGATCTTATGTTGAATCCTTCAATAATATTCCACTCACAATCCAGATTGGAGACGATGGTAATCCCCACAACATGAAATTCATACTAAAAATGAAATTATATTAGTATGGCCACACACAAGATGTATTTTACACATCATGATATCAAACTACATGAAAAATAAAAATTGACCCTCCTTTCATTAATAACTCCATAAAATGGATGGCCTCAAATACATACATATCACCAAACACCCCAAAACTAGAACATCATTACAATGCATGATAATGATCATGAAATCAAATATATATAATCACAAAAGTCTAAACCAGATTCTTTATGTTACTCCATGGTTGGATCATCATCCTACTAAATCCATCCATCAAGATCAACTTTGAGAACATGCATACCCTCGATCTGACTCAATCTATAAAAAAACCAAATCCACCATGACCACATCACAAACATTACAACATCATCCAACACCAGATATGAATTTTAAATATATTTTTTTTTGTGTATCTAAATAAAATAAGAACCAAATTCCCACAATAGTTCAAAAAATATATCAACCATGCACTGATTGGCCACATCTAACCTATGAACCTTCCAACATGGGGTAATTCCATTTTGATCCATGAGTTTCTCCCTATTATATGAATATAATTATCATAAACCCAAAAAATAAAACAATAGATTTCCATAGATGAAACTCTATTCCTTATTGTATATAATTAATGAATGTGAAAAACTAGATAAAACACGATCACGAATACAAATCATCCACTACTAACTATTCCCGATTTACCAGGATCCTTATCATCAATATCTATCAAAATCTCCCCACAACAGGGATCAAACCTCAAACAAAAATTGTGGTGATTCCCCAAAAACAATTTCCCTTATATTAGTGATCAAAAATTGACCCAAATAGGTCCCATAAACACATTTATATCACTCAAACCAAGATACGCTCACAAATCCTTTCATCCATGAAACGTCTATCAAGGTTCAGCTAGATTGATCATACCATGGAATCATGATCCATTGCTGACATATCCTCTCAACATTTATTGAATTCTAACAATCTCAAAAATTCTATGGCCTCTATTAAGATAGGTGTGTAATTGATCACAAGAGGCCTAAAATTAAACATTCATGTTCTATAATTGACAAACAAAAGTGCACATCATGAAACCAACATGAAATTTACCTAATGCACTATGAATTATCTATGAGAAGACACATCTGTCATCACTATCCCTCTAATGTTATAGTTAACCTCTTTAGTAAATATCTCATAGCTTTTTACCCACCGTAAAAATTCATCTCTCCTTATCCTTATATATTTATACTCCCAAAAAAATCACAACCCGACTCATGCTTCCAAGAGTTTCTTATTTTCAATCCTAGGATCTGGTATATAACCCATTAATCATGGTCCTATGTATGTTAGTCTCATAGAACCATTTTTAGTAATATCCCTCATTACAAGGGTAACCCCAAGACAATAGACTATAGATGTATTATTCTAATTCCATAATCATCGACCCATGCTCCCACCATTCCATTGAAATTGAATCTATAATTAGCTAGTTCATGAATATGAATGATAGTTTTCTATCAATCGACCAAGTCTGAAACACCCCAAGATTTTATGAAAAATATTCTTTTTAATTTCATTGATGTCTTGTGTTGTACGGTACACCAAATGGATCTTTCACTACACGCATCCCTAACTTGGCTTACATTACCCACAATCGCGACCTTCAATGATAGCGTGTGTTGTATGCAATACCGAGTTTCACTAAACAACGATATGTTATTAAAATATTATATAAAAAAACCATTATGAATAGTAATAACCACTTTTTGAAATTTTAATTTTCAAAATGGACTTCATTTGTGGATTCAGAATATCGAAATTATCCTCAGGTGAATTTTTTGTATTTTTCTGAAAACATTCAATTTTTGATGAATAGTGAAAACCCTTGGTTACTATTTAAAAACCGACTTTTTATATAAATAATTATTTATTTAATTTAAATTTATTTTAGGTCAAAATTGATACATAATACCTATATAAGATCAATGTAATTCATTTGAGTCATTTTATAATAATTTTAGACATATAAATATTTTATTGAACTTTTCACCATCTTTTACCCACCTCCTAGTAGAGTTTGAAAATTTACATAAAACTAAATTATACCGCTTTTATGAGTGGAATTTCGAAAATCTGAGAGACACTGTTAATATCAAGTAGTAAAATTTGGTTCAATAAGATAAAAATAATTTTTGGTAAATAGTATCTTTTTACTTTTATTTATCACAGTTAAAAGTAAATAGTGTAATTAATGGTAAAAATAATATTATTATTACCCTAACACATGTCATAATTATATTGGATAAGATTAATTAGACTAAAATACCTTTTGAATGAAATATTACCCTTTAGGTCCACTTGGAATAGATTAGGACATTTATTATTATTTTATTTAAAGAAGAATTAAAATAGTTAAAATCAATGTTTAATAAATAAAACAGTTTTAATATAGGGTTATACATAAGATAAATTCGACTATAAATATTCATGAGAATGGTAAAATTATTTCCTACATAATGGTATTTAATTTAAAAAATTTAGACATTAAATAATATAATTTATTTATGACACAATGATGATGCAGTAATTACCTTATTAATGAAATATTAACATAATTGATGTTATAAATACCCAAATAAATGTAATATTAGACTTTTAATGAATTAAAATAATTTTCTAGGTTAATATTACATATTATTATTTATTTAATTAACTTTTTTTAATTAATAATGCTGTTATGATTTTCACAAAATTCAAGTACCAAATAGTGTCAAAATTGACATAAAATAGTTTTTAAAACAAATATTATATTATTAATTGTTATATTATTCCTAAAAATCTAAAGTTTATCCAAATGACTTAGATAAATATATATATATTAATAATGAACCGCTTGGGGTTCATTTGTCTTGTTATAGTAAGTTTATTAACCCTATAGTGTAAGAAAACAAAAAGACACGGTAAAAGTTAAATTATTTAACATAGAGTTAAACATAAATGATAAGGATAAAATAGTAACCTAAACTTGTCTAAAACCTATTGGATGAGTGGATTTAGACCCATAACCACCTTATATTCTAAATAAATGAATTTTGAGCTATTCAAAACCGAATATTACTTTGTTATAAAATAATATTTTAAGTTTTCCTAAGGTGCCCCTCTCCTCCCTTATAAAAAGGGAACCCCTTATCTCTTCTCTTCACACCCTTTTGAGCCTTGATGCTCGGACAACCCATGAAAATTCATCTTATAAAAATTTATAGTTATATCATAGAGGTTCTGGTATTCTCACAAGACCAAATATAGTTCCCTAAGGAGAAGTTTAAAGGAGGTGCATTGAGGAAGAGGTAATCTCTTCTACCGACTCGTTCAAGTTTCTCTCTTCTTATACTTCCTCTTATTTAGTTGTTTAGTTATAAAGTAATAACATAAGTATTAATTATATAATGATATGTTATTATAAATATGAAACAACCCTATTTCACCTTCTATACATCCTATGGAAAATGAAATCACCGCGCGTGCGTATGTATGGAATACCGTCTCCACGTCGTGGTGTAATCTGTTTATCCACTTCCACCTTACATGGATGAGTATAATGGTGTAAAGAATAACTATATATAGTTATTATAACATCATACGGATTCTGAGATATTATATCATCCACTCCAATTCATTTCCATAACTATGTGAAAGATATCATCGCTCGTGTGTACGTACGGATTACCGTCTCCACGATGCGATTAGATTCATTCTCCATGTTAACCACTCAAGAATGATTATAAATTATATATAATGAATAATAGTGAAATATATGAAATGATAAAGCTACTGGATTTATGTATATATATATATGTGTGTTCCATATACATACATCGATTCAATTCAGAAAGGAAAAGAAAACAACGTTCATGCGTACATACGGCCTACCGTCTCCATGAACGGTGTATTTCATTTCATTTATCTATCTATTATATACATATACTGAATATATATGATATATAAATCATGATTTACATTCTGGAAGTAATTAAATAATGATATAAGAATTAATAATATCATTAACAACAATTCCAAACACGTACGATACATAAAACGATTTTACCCAAAATGCTGCTTTAACATGGAATTTACAAAAGAATGGGTAATATAAAGTCATAAGTGAACTATATATGATATCATAACAATGAATATGATTCTATAATAATTCAATGAAATTTTTTAAATAATTATATAGGAGTTTTGAATACATACGAAGCATATCGGACCAAAGCTAAGGGATAATTATTTCAATCTCATTCTTATCTGAGATTGGTTATTCATAAGTATTTACTGGGGTTATATTTATTATCCATGTCCATATGTTCTCAAAATGTTTTCATAAAATGTTTACTTTTCTTCCATGTATGTTTAAATCATTTCTATCCTTTTTTACTTTTACCACATCGTATGGAAGGAATCTTTCTTTTGTTTACCATATGAGGTATTGATTTTTACTTTTCCGGAAAAAGTACGAGAAAATTTTTTTTTTAACTTATATGGCATGAAAATATTTTTACGGTTTTATCACACCTTATTTTCATGAAGATTACTATACAATATTTCATTGTTATTTTCAATAAAATCTTTTTCTTTTAAATTTGCGTGGCATTTTGTGAAAGGAATATGATTTTTAAGAAGAAAGGATATTTTCCCCAAGAATATTTTTCAAATGTTTTATCAAAACCATTTTCCATCTAAGATTAAATTATTTAATATGTGTATGTTTCAAGTATAATGTCTCTATGGTTTACATGGTTTCACTTTTCTTATGATGAAATTATATCTGTTTCTTCTATATGGATTATTTGATGATGGGATGATGCTTATGAAACCTATTTTATTCTTTGTGTTATGATGAATGTTTTATGTTTATTTTTTGGCACAAGTAATAATGATTTCATTTTGAGATTTTTGGGACCTATATCTCCCTCTAATTAATTGGGTAAAGATTTATATCTCATGAGATAGACATGTCTGGAATGGTAAGTTAATCTGGTTCAGTGTCACAGGACTGAAACGAGGAGTGAACTCGATTCAGAAAGGGAATTCATCCCTTAAGATGGTCTTGGCAGCAATGCCTTGGCTACTATGGAAATAATATCATGTGCTTAATGGTTTCCACAATTACATGTTTTATTTTAATTCTATTTTATCATGATTTATGTATCTATGCATTATGTACTGCTATGTTTTATGTCATTGCTCATGATTTTTATGTTTAAACATTATGTTCATGTTTTTAAGTGAAAATGTATATGGGTTGTTTTATTATTTACATGCTTACCCTTACTGAGAATTTGAGCTCACCCTTTATATTTTTTATTCTCCCCAGGATATAAAGAAACGTTTTAGCTAAGAAAACCAAAGGGGAAGATATTTATGGGAGATGTTGATGATCTTTCACAATGATTAAATGATTTTGTTCCGAGTTTCCAAAGACACTAAACTATTATGATCCTTGAGTGTTGTTTTTTTGTTATGTATTAGATATTCTAAAAAAGTAATGTAATCTCCATGTACGTCAAGATTTGGGTCTCTATAAAGTCACCATGAATAAGGCACTCACAAGTTATTCCATATCCCTCTTAGGGGTATTCCATAACCACCACATTTGGATAAGTGTAATAAAACCATGAATAAATATAGTAAAAATCATGTATGTTATTCTACACACTTTACGTGACTAAAACCCACCAAGACACATGTAATAACTCTATAACTATGGAATCAATCTCCTATACCAACCCACTAAGGTTGTATATACATTCCTTACATGAAGGGACTATATAGATACCACATAAGAATGTTATGCACCAAGATCCAAATGATGTATCATTAGATGGAAAATATGGTGGTTAAGTTGACTATAATTCATACAATACATTATTTTGGAAAATTACATATATGTTTTTATTGTCAATTTTAAAAAAACATCTCAACCATTCACATATTAGTTCATTTAATTGATTAGACTTCTATATTATAACCATGATGAATGTACATAAGACTCTAATAAATGGTCTAAGAGATAAAACCATAAATGTAAACCCCTATAAACACATCAAATTTTCATCCAAATGTCAAAAATTAAATAGAAAATTAGGTATATAAATCTTATAACCTTGATAACGAGGATTTACAATTAATAAACTATTCCTGACTCACAGGTTTGAGGTTTATCAGATGATTTGAAATCTGTTTGAATCACATCTCTATAGTCACTATAGTAGTAAAATAATATAATATTTTATAATAAAACATTTTAATTCCTCACTAAGAGACCAGTCAAAATTTTCCAAGCTAGAGGGTGATATATATCATTGGGTTCACCTCCCCATATGCTAGAGACTAAATAATAGTATATAGTGACAAATAAATATAATAGGGAGACAATTAGCGCAAATTAAAGTGAAAAAACTAAATAAATGAACCAAATTCAAAAAAACATAATTAGAGAAAACATAATAATATAAATATTATCTTATAATAGATATCTAATGAATAAGAATACAATCGTAACTCAACTAATCACCAACTATACTAATCACTTAAAAATCAACAAATGAAAAAAAAATCAAAATGGACCCACTATCATCCACTACTATAAAAAAATCCAATATCCAATACATTTCGAGATTCTCTAACTTGATTTAGTATAAACTTGTGTTATGACCTGAACAGACAAGTGTTTGTAGGCACACCAAAATACCTATAATTTGGTGTGAGAAATACATCTTCATAGTGTCCCACCAGGCATAGATATTAAACACCATCATATACTTGAATCTATGAGTGAATAAAAATGATACAAAATATTGATATATTTTATTTTATAGTAAGGTCACCCAAACTCCACACCCATCGAGTCATCATGTGCTAACTATGATACCATGACACCTTATTATACATGATTCAACAATATTACCATTCTAATTGATGCATTATCGCATCATACCTATAACCTATGACATAATTGATGACTTATTGTAGATAACCTCATAGAATCCAAAACCATACATGAAGGTGTAGTAAAGGGAATCCATTAAATCATTAATTACTACATGAATGTTCTAGACTGGCTCTCTCATCCATGTCCTAGAATCATCTCTTCACTATATGTGGTCCTACTTAAAAATTTCCACATAATTCGTGGACAATGAGAAAAATCATGGCCACATCCATATATCATGGTAGGTTCTACCATGCATGTACCATGTCACCACAAAATCAAACCTAACTACCTCACTCAAGGAGGACTGACATTATATCCACTACCCTCTCACTCAGTATATGATCAAAACATGACCAATTCCCTCGCATATGGGATGTCTCACCATCTCGAATCGAACAATACCCTCTCACTAATATTGGTCCCTTCTAGCACACTATCACTCAAGGTGACGCCACACATATCGACCACTACTCTCTTACATTTGTATACATTATGATATCCTATATTTCTTGCTCACTGGATAAGGGGTCACCACCTGCTCATTCCATAAATAGAAAATAAGTCATACTTCCCATAGAATAATCTCACTATATTTTCCATGGTGTGATATTCACTCAATGCGTAGTGCCGTATCTCTAAACAGTGACATCAAAATTAATCCATCACCCCCCTGGTGACCACATAGCATGTAGGATCATCATGATCCATGCCTCAACATGAATGAATTTATTACTCATCTGAACCCCCTTTTTCCTCTTAATCCAATGTTATTAATCAATTAATAGGATCCTTACTGAGGACTCATATCATATATATTTAGGTAGTTCTATTATCCCATGAGCTGGAGGAAATCGTTCTCTGTTACACAAGTCAAGTCTTGAAGGACATATCTCAGTCATCCTGTACACCATGAATCTACCCTATCCCCAATACAGAGTCTTTTATCACACATTAGAAATAAAACCATCTTTAAAATCAATATCTGGACCCAAGAATCTCATTCTTCTGGTATTTTCATTAGGTAACTCACCAAGGATACCTAAGTTAAATATCATCCCCTAAGACCTACCCAGGGATTATCATGAACATATTCAATTCCTTCAACCCTTTATAAAAATGTCATAAGTTGATCTCAACTCACATTAGTTCTATTTTTTTTATTATTACTCGTAAAGGATCATTTTCACCCTTTTTATAACTCTAGTACACTCTAAATCCATATCTATCCCACATAAACTTGAAACACATGCACATTGGAATGAAATCATGCAAAGAAATGAATTTGATTTTTTATTATTGGGAGTTCCCACCACTTTATTAGAGTTACAATTCAGACCATGATAATTACATCCTCGTACAGAACAATATATGCCTTGGAAAATAGAATTTTGACACCCAAAATCTAATATAAGTTAATAAATTATAATTAATTAATTATAAAAAATTATAAATAATTTTTAAATTTAATCCAAAAAATAATATTTACTATAAAACTCATGACACATCATGGTATCACTAATTCCTTAAACAACCACATATGAAAGGTTCATTGAACATCCATACTACCGTCCAAAAAAAATACCTCACACACAGAACCCATAAAATCACTAATCTCATTAAATTTGGGAAAAATATTCAATATACTCATTGAGTGGATTATCTCCAATGAGTCGGTGAGAAACAGAATGATCCTACCCATAAGATGTCCTATCATCAATACATACCAAATATTCATTAAATTGGGGAGATTTAAATACCTTATAGTGAATTAATCACCTAAACCATTGCATAATTCAGACGAAAATCCTAGGGATATAATGAAATCTAGAACAAGGGATGGAATAGAAGAATCATACATTTAACTGTATTAAATTACCACAAAAAACATTATCTTATCATATGGGATCCATGGAAGGATGGGGAGGTTGACAGATGTCCTAATGACTACTCACTAACCGACAATATCACCTAAAAATTGAATGTTATTAGCCTAAAAAATGAGGATTCCTCTTGAAATTATTAATCATCATTTTTTGTTATAGAGAAACCATCTATTTGTAGTGGAATATTCTCCATTAACCAAAAGGGTCATGGAATGAACATCCATATAGTGGCATAGAAACCCCAGGTAGATGTCCCAACCATCTTTCTAACATCATCATGGAGTGACCACTCGCGATCATAGTATACTTGCTCTAAGTTGGAGGACCCCAAGCCTCGACTAACATCATTATTATCTAACCCATATATATAGTTGTGTGACTCCCCATTTTTCAAAAACACAATTTAGGAATTAACCCATCATGGAATTGTCTCCACTCGTCTTGTGCTTTGATTCCCATAACAACACGTGGCCTTATTCTTCCTATGATGTCTGTCATGCTCTCATCCATGATCCATGTCCACCATAGATCTTTTTAGTGGGACCTATAGTTTGGGCCCTGACCTAAATTTCATTGTGTGACTTGTTGAAACTGTTGATTTTGAGTAAGGAAACTTAACCTTCCTCAACACACACTCAATAACCTTTATCACCTATAATTCATCAATCCTTATCCAGAAACATTTTTTGTCCTGGCATATTTCTTGGATTCCTTATCCGAGCCCGAATTCAAAAAATGAACCCTACTTCATACAAAACAAATTATTCAAAAAAAACACCCCATAAAATTCAATTGTCATTACATAATCTAATGCGTTTATAAAAAATAAAATAAATATTAATATCAATTAGATTATATTAAATTATTAATTCCACAAAATTATTAGTTTTAATTATTTTAATTTAAATTTATTATTTGAGAGATTTATTTGAAACATGTCAATATGGAGTTTTGTTAATTTATATGATCGATATTAAAATAATATTAAATATTTAGTCTTTACATTATGAAACTTTTTTTACAAAACTTGAGTATAAAATTTTTATATTTAATAAATTATCTTTTATTTAAATAAAATTCTATATAAAGGAGGATATATAAAAGTATATAATGAAAATAATTATCAATTTATTACATTTATATAATTATGGAATTTTTATAATCCATGACAAATTTATAATGTTTTTCTAATTTTATTATATTAGAATTATTCATAAAATTTTTCTCTAATGTATAAATAAAAAAATTATTCATTTATTAATCTTATTCCTTTAATAAGTCATATATATAGTTTTTATATTATGAATTTTGATATATGATTTAGTTTAAATTGTTAAAAAACATCTATAAATTTTCATACATGTTTATTATGTGTTTTGTGATAACTAGTATAGTTGATTTAGTTTTCTTCCCCATTAAATGTTTATTTTATTATGATACGGGATTTAATTTAAAGATTCATTATAATATATAAATATTAGTTATTTTAATTGTGATATAAATTAGGATGCTCATGACTCAAATAAACCATGTAAGAGGGACATTAGGATAAACTACTCACTGTTTTAGAGGGATATGTCATGTCTAATAAATTTTGGGTACTCATCTATCACTCCACACTACTCTATTAGAGATTATTGACTTTATATTATTTTAAACATTTACATGGAAATAATTCAGGTACCATATATATAGGATGAATTTAGAAATATTTTTAAATATTTTGATTCCAAATCATGTTAGTAACACAAGTTATGAGTTATGTAAAGATTTTCACATCATATGGTTGAACATTTTGATATAGTGGAATTAATTGGATTACAAAAAATCACTAAAATCATTTATACATTGATATTGAATATCATGAGATAAAATGGTTGTATTAAATCCCACTAAAAATATTGTGTGTAACATTTTTTCCAAAGAAAAAACTTTCCAATACTATTATTAATCAACAACGACGCTACTACCAAATTTGGGTTACCATTAATTATCTTATTTATTAAAACAAATTAATGAGTTGACCCTAAGTGTAGGGATCCTTGTTTTTTTAATTTTGTTTAGGTTAGAATTATCTAATAAATCAGTTGAGTTTGGATACAAATAGAATAAATTTAAGTTTATCCATTTCATTGATTGGGAAAGAACTTGTTTTCTCATCCATCCAAGAGTCATATATGATATGATTGGTATAATGTTCAATATAAATTAATATGTGTTTATAGGAATTAACAAATGAACAATTATATTAATGATATATAAATCTTGAAGCATAATAGATATTATGGATTTTAAAATGGGTTATCATTTTATAAGGAACATATTTAATAAAATACATTATTAAATGAATGTAAAATATGATACAGGCATGATAAATTTTTTTATAAATAAATGGAATAATAATAATTTAGAATTACTATGAAATAAATTCTAAAAAATATAATATATATATAAATATTCTTTTACTTTGTTAATAACATTTTAATTTTTCTTATGGTAGAATAAAATTTTATATGAAAGAGAAACAATTTACATGAGTAAAAAAATATTGAAATTATTGCACATAAAAATACATATTCTTATGATAAGAATATGATTTACATTAGTATTAAGAGGATTTATATTAAAATGGGAACATAATAATTAGACCCCACTCACATACTAAATTTAATTGAGGATGGAAATGACTTGGTGAGATATAAAATTTTCTTTAGGGTATGATGTAGCTATTGAATTTGTTTAGAAAACCATTGTTTCAAACGTTTCAAATAGTTTAATAAGTTTAATAAAATATTACCTAAAACACTATATGAATTTAAATTTTTTTTTATAATGTAAATTTCTTCAATACCTTTCCTAACACAAAACACCAGGTTTATCTTTATTTATACACAATACCTAGTTTTAACAGACTATGATAAATTATTTATATCATTATCTAAATGTTACCGCTATAACATATCCATTGATATTTTTGATATGAATAGTAATAAATAAATTCTAAAAACAAACAATAATTGTTTCAGAAAAATAAAACATATTTATAGAAAATTATTTAATTTTTAGTAAATTCGTAGTAGGATTGGAGAATACTAATATAGCAGATCAAAATATTTATTGATATTAATGAAAAAATATAAACTAATTAACTGAAATTTCAAAAAAAATAGAAAATTTATTATTTATGTTTAAAATATACATGTCAAAATTATGCTAGAGAGAATTTTTTGGATTTTTTAGAATATATTGATTTCCCAATAAATAATTAATAAATAATTTTTTTCAAAACTTTCTTTTCATTTAAATAATATATAATGTTACTTTTGTTTTAAAAAATTTATAAAAATGAAATTAGATGAATAATATATTTATTAAGACCATTAATTTTAATGGTATAAATTTCATATTGAATTTATATGTAAACACATTATAAACTATTGGACATTTTCACTTTAGAAAATATCTTTCTCGTCCCCTCTGGGAGTATAATTTTTAATAAAAAATTTCTTCTTATGTGAATTGAATTGTGTAAAATGTTTTAAAATTTTGGTATTAGAGTAATTTATATTATATAAAATCGTCAGATTAATTTTTATCCATATTGAATAATAAAAATATTACAAATTAATTAAGGAAGTTAAGGTGAACACAAGTTTACCTAGGTGTTGAAAAAAATTTATAATATTTAAAATGAAATAAAACAAGTATAAAATATATTGTATTGTAATATTTAGATTATAACACATATGATTCACTATTATGCACTAATTTGGATCTTTGAGGAATCTGAAAATTATGTGTACACAATTTTCTTTTCAAACTTTACAATTATGCCACTAACCTTTCTAATGAAAGCCCACCCACTATCTACTCATATTAACACTTTAAAACCCCTTTGAATCATCCAATAATCTCTCCAATATCTTCCTTAATTAAATCCTCTCAATATATAGTCCATAGTTTCATTATAAACCCAACATAAGAAGGATATTGATGAAAACCCATGGTAGTTACACAAAAAAGAGGATACATGAACACGTATGAAGGAAGTGGAGACATAATGTTAGGGATTTCCATATCACATTATATTTATATGATATACATGAATCATTCATCACATATTTCGTTTATGTGATGAACACTAATAATAACATAATTTTGTTAATTCAGAAAAGTATCTTGAAATTGATGTCACATATTTGGTTAACACAGACACTACTACAGCTACTATCTCAAACATGACTAGTTCATTACCAAAATAATCCTATAAGATGGTAGGAACAAGCCTCACTATATCTTCTTTAAATTTGAATAATTTTACCAATGTTGAGATTAAAAATCATACAACCGCTTTATGTTTCATTTCTATGGTTACCCCATTGAAGGAAACAACACATGAATCAACACATGGTGATGTTAATGCAGGTACCTCTAACATATCTTTTGTTTCTTCTATATGTAAACATAGAAATAAAACTAGTCCAAAATCATCAAAAATTTTAGATGACACAATATGTGAAGGGATTTGGAAATAAAAAATGGGGTTCCAACCCCAAATCTAGGGTCCAATGAATTTTCTTTTTTGGAATCATCTTGGTATTTATATCCCTAATAGTTTTATTATCCTAAAAATGTTTTTTAATAATCTTTAACGTAAAATATTTTCTAGTTTTGAACCTAAATTCAAATTTTCATCAAAATTTCTGCATGTTTTCTCATTTTGTTATAATATTTTTGGTGCGTTAAAAGATGGTATTTCTATTAAAAGTCTTTAGAGTTGTTATCATTCCTTTATATAGAATGATAATGTTTTAAATGTTTATGAGTAGTTGTTTAGTTGTGAAATTTATTTTTATTGGAAGAAGATTTTTTTCTTTTTATTATGGTAAATTTAGATTCCAATATAGAATACATCTTCGGCCTGACCATTCTTTTTTATCTAACAATAATCACGATCTCGGGTTTATGATTGGTGATTTCATCGTGATTCATTCATCCAGTGAATAGTTTGCCCTATACCAATCTTATATATCCTTGAAATAGTTTAAATCCTATATTGAGGATAATAATCATGGGTAACTCAACCATATTGGTGCCATGTTCACTTGTAATAGAAGTCACTATAATATGTCAGTTGATAGAAAATTGGATAGAGAATTCACAAATTAGTCTACTATGGATAAATGGGACACCATATCTAGAATTACCCTCATATTCTTAACTAATATAATCATCCCATAATTTTTAGTCATTATATCAATATCATGAAACCTATTACTCCTTTTAGATTTAATTAAACATGGTCTTCTACAACCTAGTGTTCTGACATAATCAAAAAAATTGGGGCATCTAAGAATCATTACAGTGATATTTTTCTTTTTATCACCAAGATAAAAAAATTTAAGCGGTGTCTTAAATGTTATTGTAGATATATATCTAAACAAATTTACAATGACATATCTTTTCTTGAGAATTAACATATACAATATCAAAACCCCACTACTATATCGGATTTCACTATGGATCCTCAACATGAAATCAACACTTCTATGAAACTTATCACATTTCTCTTCCATAATGAAAAAGTGTGTATGAAAATCATCAAACAAATTGGCTCTTTTATGGTTATAGAAACCCTAATTTCTATAATTCTATTCAAATAATCAAGAATTTCAATAGAGTTCTCAATTTTCTAATATATGGGGACACCCTCATTAATACTGAGGACAATGTTACCAATCATGTTGTCTCTTATTATGAAAATATTTTTTATGGATTCGATGTCAATAAGACCTTATTAATGATGTCATCCATTCTATAGTGAATTACGATGATAACAATTATATTTTAAGAATTAATCTTGATTAATAAATGAATGAAATTATTTTCATCCTAAAAATTGATAGTCCTCTAGGACTAGATAGATTAAATAGTTTTTTCTAACAACACTACTTGGAAGTAATTCAATTTAAAGTTTGAGAACATTTCAAATACCTTTTTTCAATGGTGTGATTCCTTATGGGTTGAATTTGAAATTGATCTCTCTAATTCATATAGTGGTTGATTCTTATGAGATTCATCTCTTAAGTCTTACTATGATTTTTAAAACTATTAAAAAAATCAACCCAAAACTTATTACTAATAAACTAAATTATATAAAAAATTAAATTTTCTAATTGAATAAATTTGTCTTTATCAACGGTGGGTCTATACATGATTGCATCCGTCTTTGAACTAAATTTACGAATACTTAATCATAGTTACTAGGGAGGAAATATTTATATTAAAAATGATATTCAGAAATCCTTTGATACAATTGATTAGAGTTTTATTTAAAAGTTTATTCAATGTTTTTGTTTTATTGAGTCCTTAATTAGTAGGGTTAATTATTTATTCTAATAGGATATCATCAACACCCTTTCTAATGGTTCCCCCATATGAAACATTACATTCACTAAGGGAGTTACAACATGTGATATCCCCCTTCCATTATTTTTTCAATTGTGAAAGATTATTTAAGATGATTTCCCACTCGACTTGCTGATCATAACAATGTTAAACCTATTTGGGCTTTTGGGAACATAAATGTTAACACACATCATTTATATGTTTATGAAATCATCCTTTTCATACAAGGGGATAAAAGGAATATTCAATGTTTCAAAAGTGCTCTCTCATATTATGAATAAATATCTTGGCAAACCATCAACTTGAACATATCATTTTTCATCATTAGGAAACTTTTTCTTCTAATAGAAAATGATACATTATTAGTGATTTAGGAATAATAGAAGGATCCTCCTCTTTTACAAATCTTGGGGTTCCAATTTTTTTGATGACGGCCTAAATCTAGTAAAATTTCTTACACTATTGACCAAATCCTCTATCAACATTCCTCTTCGATGTGTAAAAACCTCTCTATGGATAAATGAATATATATGAATATTTCTATAACATTATCTAAAATGGTCTACTCATTTATGGTTTTAAAATTCCCAACTCTGCTCCTTAAGAAAATAAATGTTTACATAAATATATTTCTTTTACAAAAAGAACTCTTGAAATGAAACGTGTGACCACTCTATGGATTACTTGTTTTAAGACTTTAGATATCGGGGGAATTTGAATAAGAACCCTTAAAGTATTTATTGAATCATTAAAATATAGAATAAAATGGAACCTAATTCAAATTAATCCTGATTCAATTTATTTTCTAAAATAAAATCCCCTAAAATGTTAAAGAAAGAAAATATGAAATACATTAGCTCTTACATTTCTCCATCCATTATGAAAGCCTTTATAGACATAATGATTTTCTCTAGATGTATGGTTAGTACCAACTCATCCATGAGCTTTTGTTTGGATGACTTTATTAGCATTCTTTTAATCTCCATGTCTCCTCCCAGTAATTTACTAGAACACAACAATAATTATTTCAAGGATGTTCAAAAATCACATAAAAATAGTCTTCCTAATAACATTATTCATGTTATGGAAATTATCCTACTTCTAATTCTGATGATTTAAAAATATAGTAGTCTACATATAATTTTATCCTAGACCCCAAAAGGATTTACAACCACAACCTTATAAATTATAATAGTTTTTTCATCTGGTTAATTTTTCATAACAAACCGTGGATTATTCCCTTGAGCCTTACTCGGATTTGGAGTATTACACACAATATAGTTCCCACTATTGTTTTTATTAATTCATTTGGGATTAAACATTTTTCAATGTTTCATCTTTTAAAACAACATAGAGAAGATACTAACCATCTTTTTCTATCTTGTTCTATGACTTCATCTCTTTGAAACTATATTTTTTACATTTTTGAATCTAGATTGTTTCTTATTAATTCAATTACCTCTCAAATAAACCAATGTGTGGAAATAGAAACATCTCATAAATTCAAGAATCTTGTATTACGTAAAATTTACTATCATCTGAATGTGATGCAGTATGATAGAAATGCACTTCTTCATAATAATTACTCAACCAGTCATAATGTTGGTAGGATGCAGACTCACATTGCCATTCGAGAAGCTGCCTTCATCCTGAAGGTTAATTGTTACAACACTGTTAATAACTTTGGCATCCTCTGACATCTTCAATTTGAAGGAATATAACATATACCTAGACAGACATTTGAAGTGTTATTGAAAGTCCCTCCCATAGGTTGGATTAAATTTTATTGTTGTAGGGCCATCTAATAAAAATTTGGGACCTTGAGTTTATGGTTTTATATTCAGAAACCACATTGAGAAGTGTCACAAATACTTAATTGGTAAATTCATAATAAAAATGTTTATGGAAGATAATATGATTAGTGTGACCCATGCCATTTAAAATTATAAGAATCAGGGTTGGAAAAATATTTGGACGGAAAGTGACTGGACCAATATTGTCCAGGCTATTTGGAATGGTGTGGTGCATTTCCATGACCGCATAAAACCCGTTTGTCTAACTGCTTCCTTTCACTTCTGGATATCCTCTACATTGTCAATAATACCATTCATGATGAGAAAATGGTTGCATATAGTCTTCCTAATATTGGAGTTAACCATATCATAACCTAGGTATATAACATTCTAATTGATTTACTTACACTTTATGAAAAGGATTATCAAAAGATTATGTATTTTAGAATCATTTAACTCTTTTTTCTTTTTATAATCCTTTTTAATTTGTTATTTTACCAGGGCTACAACTTCTTCAATAAAACATATCAATTTTATGATCTCTCATTCATGAGGCATACGATTTAGAGTTATCATTGTGGTAAGGGTTACATGATGTAATATGATCATTTATTAGAATTGATTATTGTTATGCTCCCAATGATGAAATATTTAGATCTATATGACAATAAAATTTTTAATATTATTATTCTATCATTATGTATTAAGGATACATGTTTTCCTTTTATTTATTTCTCCTTATGTATTGAATAGTTAAAGAAAAAATTATGAAAAATAAAAAATATTTTTCTCATTAGATGAATACCGAGTTTATTCTATATCCATGTTTTATAAAAATGAAAAAACATTACCCAATGTTCCTTATATAACATTTTATCTATGTTTGACAATTTATAATGACATTCAAAAGGAATATTCATGTGTATTTAAAAATAAATCTTATTTTGATTTTATGGAAAATGTGAATGGAACATCATTTTAGCATGATAGAAATTTTCCACCATAATGAGCAGTAAATGTTTTAAATATTATATTATAATTTTTCTTGTTTACTACCAATAAAACTAATTTTGAAATTTAGTATGTTTTAAGGTTTTTTTTCAATATAGAACGATATTTTCATCAAGAAATATTATAAGTGATTTTTCAAATTCATTTTTCCATTTATGATGATATACTTTTATGTTACATAATATTTACTCACCATGTAATACAATTATTAGATGGTTATTATTTCTTTAGATGGTTTTTGATTAAAATTATAAGATGTTTATGAAACCAATTTATTTCTAAAGGTTATACTATAATTAAATGTTTGTGAATATTGATCCCTTTTCTTGGGTTCTGATATGATAAATGTTCTATGATCTTATGGAACATATATGTATATATTATGTGATTTTTGGGACATAAGTCTCCAAAAATGAATTGTGTAAATATGGATAACTAATGATTAAATATTACATGTATTAAACTGATTGAATGTTCTGAATTATGGGTCAGAAACTTGTGAAATTTTTACATTGTTATGCATAGACCGAATTAGATATTCACAGTGTTGTGTGTTGACCAAAATTTCATGTACAAAATTTTATGCATGAACTTGGTTGTGTGTCCATAAGATTATGTGAGGGTTTTATTTCATTCCCTTAGCTTAATGATTGAACATGACTCTATTTATCAATGTTCACAATGTTATAATATTATGAGTATTCCAAAAATATCTATCTTAATCAAATGATTTATTCTCATGGATCGTGTCCATCTTTAATATTATGATTTATGTCTTATGAACTACCAATATTTGTGAAAGGAGACAAGATTCTTATATTTGATATGTAGGGATGGTTTTCATATGTTATGCACAAGTTTTCATGCACTTATTATCATTTTATGTTTATGTATTTATCATGTTTACCCTTATGGAGAATCTAATATCAATATTTCTTATGTTTATTTTCATAAGTTTTAAATTGAATAATTATATGGTAAAAGGTACAAAAACCATGAAATCTAGAAGTTCTTATACCATTTTGACTCTAATCTTCACATTCATTCAAATCTGAAGAATTTAATAATAGTATTAATATTTAATACCAATTATTTGATGTAGAATAAGTATTGATGATTACTAATTGTATAATGATTGTATCATAAGTATATAATTTCTATCAATATAATTTTTTTTGAGAATGTTCTTTTTGAAAATCATATTATTCCTCCTATTGATGAATTTTATGTTATCATAAGAATGGAATTAATTTATATACATAACTATAATATCAATTACTATAGAAGTGAAATAAAATTTGATATTTCAAACCAAACTATTCATATCTATCAGTACAATGATAAATATGAACTTCTATTGAAACTGAAATCCATTATATGGATTTTAATTATTATTCAAAATGGTTGTTTACCTCATATAGTTGGGGAAAACTCAACAATAATAATATAATTATTGTACTAGTGTTTTTTTAAATTATTTTTAGAATATTTTCATATTACTGCATCGAAACATGAAGTTGAGTTCTCAATATAAATCATACCATTTTAAAAATAATTTTAAAACTCTCTAAAGAATGAAACAGAAAGATTTAGAAGAATTTATGATGAATATCAACATTAACATGGGATTCATTCATCCATATATTTCACCTTGGGGTGATCATATTATTAATATTAATAACATGTATTGATTGGTGTTGATATACATTGACTATGAAGAGGTGAACAATATCATGATCAAGAACAAGTATCACGTACCCAAAATTGATGACCTATTTGATCAAATATGAGGAGTTCAATACTTTTCCCAGATTTAACATCATTCTGGTTATTATAAATTGAGTTTACAGATTGAGGATATACCAAATATATCATTCTATATAAGATAAAAAATATATGAATATATTGTGATCTCTTTGATCTTAAGAATTAACCCACTATATTCATGGATTTAAAAAATATTTTCTTTAGATATTACCTTGACTAGATATTTTTAGACATCATAGATGATATTCTCATTCAGTAATATAGAAATGAAGATTATGAAGATCCTATGTGAATGGTACTAATGATCATATTGAATTATAAACAATACACACCATTTAGAAAGGGTAAATTTCGGATATAAAATGATTCATATTTTGTTGTAATATTTCATGAAAAGGTATATTTGTGTATCCATAAAAGGAAAAAGTTATTGAACTTTTTTACAAGCCAACCATAGTGAATATTTCTAATAGCTTTCATATTTTAGTTATATATTATCAATGGTTTGTGGATAATTTCTAAACACAATAAAATCAAATAATCAAGTTAACTAGGAAGGGATCCATGTTTTAATGGATACGATGAACGTTGGAATAATATCATTGAATTAATGGGAATATTAGATAGCACATCTTTATTTAAATTATGATATAGTGGAGAGTGGTCTGTAATCTATTTTAATTCGTCCATGATGGGATTATAATGTGATCTTATACATAATATAATGATTATAGAATATGCCTCCTAAAAATTGAATCATTATGAGTAAAATTAGCAAACAATTTATTTAGAGAAAAATATTGTACTTTTTGGTTATATATATGGAGGCATTATAATTTTGATGAAAAGTGTGATATATAAAAAAATATGAATATTTTAATGTATATATTCACTTAAAAATAGTGCAATATGATAAATAGGAGATGCCTATATATAATTAATGATTATGAACTCTCCACACATTAACATCATTGTAAAGAAAAAATGTTGTTGATGATTTGAGTTGAAAGGATCATAATAAATTATCTAGGATGAAGTTAAAAAACGCAATATTTTGGTATTTGAGATGGATGGATAATGAAACACTAAAGGATGGGAAAATGCGATCTCTCCAAATTGAATATACATCCCTCTATTTGTGTGAATATTTAATAGGTTGTAATGGAATGTTTAGAGATTCAATACATCGTTGGAAATGTTTTCTGAGTATAACCTTGATCATGATATAAAAATAAGGTATATGAACTATGAATGTTTTCCTTCCTTACATACAATACCCATACAAGAATTTAATGTGTAAAAACAATTTTGTGTATTTTATCAGGGAACTCCTAGAATGATCAAACGGAATATTTCTATATGGTTTGTAGTCGATCACATTAAAAATTAAACACACATCACCACTATTATATAATAATTTTCTCTATATCAACATTCTAGGATATTTATTAAAGATGTTTTATGGTTTCATGGAGTAACTACTACATAAAATTATTATTTTTGGTTTAAATTGATGTTTTGGTGAAGTATTTAACAAGATCTCAATATAGAGGTTTGTTTGAACACTATGTGACACCAAAAAAGAGATGGCTAGTCCAGGGTAATAAATTAAACCCTATAGAATATTTTCATGATTATTATGTATTTTAAAAGAGGTATAGATTAACCTCTTCATGTATTCTAGTTTTCATACAATAATAGATTTAATATTAGCATTTAGAGGGAACCTTATGAAGCCCATCATCGAAAGAAGTGTGGGACACTAATGTTTGTAGATGATGTTGGGGAATGAATGATTTTAGGACATTAAATAGGTGATGAAATTGAAATAAATTTTTTATCAAATCAGTAACACATAATGGTGGAAAATGTTGAGAGAAAAGTAATACGGACAACCATCAACATGATTCAATATTGAAAGTTAGTGAAATAGTGTTTAAATGAATCTCTCACTGGAAGAGTGTTATGATATTTGATAAGAAAGTGAAACAAATCCCTACATATATCAGTCTTATTTCAATTATTTATCATATTGGTATGGTAATATATTTGTTGGTTCTTTCATTAATCCATACTCAATTTTAGGAGGTGTTCTTTTTATCTATGCTGGGGAATTGCGTACCTGATAAATCACTTGAACTAAATTTAGAGGTTGTAAACTAGGATCATGATATTTCTTAGGAGGAATAACTATTTGGGATTCTTGATCTTCATTTTATATTATTAGAGTGATGAATTTTGAGATATAATTTCATTTTATAGGGGGTATAATATGAAAACAGATGTTTTTATCAATTAGTATTTTTAAAAAATATTAAATTTCATTGAACACAATTTTTACGCAGAATAAGAATTTTAACTTCCGTTATACTTGGTACTATGTTTTAACAATCCAGGAAATATTATTAATATTATTATTTAAATGTGGATACTATAACATAGTTATAAAACTTAGCGGTGTCAATTTTCTTTAATAACATTTCATATAATGTAAAATGATTTTATATAACTGAAAAATATTGATAAAAATGTATATAATTTTCATTAGTGTCTTTATATGTTTTAAAAATACTATTTTATCAAAAAAATAATATTATATAGCATATTATGAAGAAATAATAAATTAATTTTAAATGCTTGTTTATATTTTTTAAATAAACATCATTTTTTGATATGTACATTTCTAAATTATCTTAGGGTGAATTAATGGATGTTTTCAAAAAATATATATTTTTTCAATAAATAGTGAAACAAATCATTTTTATTGAACAATAAAATTTAATTGAAGGAATGAATATGGTTAATTATATAAAATTGTTTTAAATTAATAACTTTTTAAATTTTACAATTATAAATCCATTTTAATTAATTTAAATCAATTTCTTATTGAATGTTGATATTATATATTTTTTAAATTTTTTAATATTTTCTCTTTGGAAATGGGATTTCATGTCGTGTCTATGAGTATAATTTTTTTGTCAAATTATATGAATTTATTTATTTCAAATGGATTTCATATTTGGACTCATAATTACTTATACTATCCAATAAGGTCAACTTAATTTTTTACCCTGATGAATCATGAAACGAATGAAATTTAATTATTGTGGTTAGGTTAAAACAGGTTTACCCGGGGTTAAAATAAAAGGATAAGGGGTAAAATGACATAAAAACATTAATATAATATATTTTATGGAGATAATTATAAATTATAATTTCTAGTTATTATAATTACCCATTTTTGTGCCTTGACGTAGGTGAATAATGTGGGTATGCCTTTTATCATTTAAAAATTTACAAGTGCTCCCCTTAGATCATTTTATATGGATACCCTTATACTCTTCTCTTCATACCTTCAAATCCATTTTTATTATTCAATAGCTACCCACACATTATTTTGGAAATATTTTTAAAAAAATGAATTTCCAATAGTTATAAGATTGTGAAATGTTTATTGACCCAAACCTCTTATTATGGGTTCTTATATACAAATTTATTTGTAAACATGTTTAAAATATATGTATGGATTATGTGATGGGTGGAACCCAAATCTCCCTCAAATTAATTGGGTAATAATGGCTACTAATATGTAAGTACGTTATGTGTGATCCTGACTACATGTTGACATTGTTATATGTGAACCTGATGACATGTTGACAATGTTATGAGTGAACCTGAGTACATTCTCACAGTGTTTTGGGTTGAACTATATTTCATGACTATATGATTATGAGTGGTCCTAATTGAATGTACATAAATTTATATGAGGGTATGATTTCATTTCCTTTATAAAATGAGGGATCTTTTTTCTGTTTATACATGTTCACTATTTTATAATCTTATTTGAATTCCAAAAATATATGTGTTATGCCAATTTTTATTCTCAAGGATCATGTTATTTTATTCTATTATGCTTCAGGTATTATGAACCATCAATTTGGAACTTCAAAAATATTATTTTGATCATTGATATACATGGTATTGTTTTCATATTCTATGGTGATGTTATGCTTATGTATTTACCATGTTTACCCTTACAAATCATATTATCTCCCATATTCTATTAATTTCTTTCCATGGTAGTGAATTATGGTTTCATGTAAAGTTTTTTTATTTGGATTAAAAAATGGTAAGATATTAATGACAGTTGTATAAGACCATTCAATAAATAAGAAGATTATGTTCCATGTCTTAAAAAAGAACCAAAAAATTATAGTGCATGGGATTATATTTTTGAAATTATAGTAATATTAGTATATTGAAATGTATTATCAATTTATGAGAAATTTGGGTCACTATATTAACATATTAACTCAAGGTATTGACGATATGTAAGCATGGAATGTCATGCCTAGGTTATTATAATGCATTTATAGTACTAATTAATAAAATTATAAGATAGATAATAAGATTGGAACTACTGAGTGGAAAATAAAATTCATTGAATCCTAAAGGAGGGGATGAGAGGGATGATCAATGTTTTCATAGCATAAAAATTTTACTCGCTACATGAAGTTGTTTAGTAAATTCAATGAAAATTCCACATTAGGTATGAATATTATAGAAAATAGTTCTTTTATTTTGATGGGTTTATGATAATAAATGTAAATATTAAAAATGTTTTAGATATTCAAAAGTTATGAAATATTAAATAAGATTGAACAATCTTGTATTTTGATTTCAATTAAAGAAGTAAATGGTGATTAATTCATGGAGTTCAATGTAAATGAAAATATCTTGTTCTGTTGTATATGTATAAATGTTTTTTTTATTTTTAACTTAATTATATTATATATTAAGAGAATCAACTTGTTAATAATGTGTTCTTAGGATAAATATGATATTTTTATTTTAATACATGTGGTTTATGATTTCTGAACATAGATTTCACTATAATTTTGGTAAAATTATAACATAGTTTTAATTAATTTTCTACCCAAATCTTGGGTTTTTATAGTTTTAGTGGTTTTTTATATTTTAATTATAATTTATTTTTATATTAATATTATTTACTTATTTTTAAATTTAATATATATTAATTTTATATTGACTAATATTAGTACCATAATTATTATATGTATAATTATATATTTAAAAATATTTTAATTAACTTTTAACCTTATTGTTTCTAAATATATATATATATATATATATATTTGAAATATTAGTTATTATTAATATTAGTATTATTACCAGAATATTCTATTTCATTATTTTTATAATTATTATTTCTAATTTCCATTAGCATTGTGTTCTGTTATTAATATTATTAGTATTAATAATTATATTGTTAATATCATCATTTGTATTTATCATTAAATTAGATTAACAAGTTATAATAGTATTATTATTTTATGTATATGTTATAATTATTTCTAACTACTAAATATATTTTATATATTTTATTAATATTTATAATTATATTATTCTATATACATATATATTCATACAATAGTAATAATTGTTATTATTATTTTTTTCATTATGATTAATATTAATAGTAATAATATAAATAACATTTAGATAATTAGAAGCTCATATTTTGAATTGTTAATCCACACATTCTATTTTTTCAAAAACAATGTATCTTCTCTCAATGGGGAAGACACAAAAATTAAAAACCAAAAAAAGCCACCTCATCCTCTATGTAAATCACCCAAGAGTGTTAATAAACTCTATTGCAAAATAATAAAATGACATAAATCTACCCCACATCATTCACAATGACACCCTCTATCCATTGTGTGCATCTCCCAAATGACAAGACACTGGAAACCACCCACCTCCTCTATAGATGGACATCCCCATGCCCCATTCAGGAACAAAGCGTCAATCAGAAGAACCACCACCACTGATGTGCATAAGGTTGACATCCTAGTGGGTTCCTCTCCCTCCTTTAATCTCGATTATCTCTTGTACACCTCTCACCTTCAAAATAATTCAACCTTGACAACAGTTCCAATACCACAATGACTCTATAATAGCATAACTCACACAAAATTTTTAAGAAATACAACTTCATTCACTTAATGTGTGCCTCCTCTATCCATCAGTACCTTCCATGTGGGATTGTTATACTAGTTGGTTCTTTGTAGCATTGTATTGATCAGTGGGTATTTGTTTTTATTGGATTGATAAACAACATCGGCTGGAAGAAAAATCTAATATGACACATGGATGGTGAAATCTATTTTTTATTGTTTTATATGTCGTGTTTTCATCATGGTTGGTTAATTATTTTACGTTTGAGTTGCGATGAACTTGATGATAATTACATAACATAAATTTTTTTCCATATATATTTGTCAATAATTATATATTTTTCTGACTATTTAAATATTTAAATTTTGACTAAAAATATTGTCATATGGGATCTAAACACATGCTTCATTATCCCTTATGTGATACCTATGAAGTATTCAATAAAGGGAGATTGTCGGAGATTTTTTTTCAGAATGTGGTATCACTTGTGAGAGAATCATAAATTGAATAATATTTAATTCCACCTAAATAAATATAAAAGTTCTCACATGTGAGAGTATCATAAATCTTATAATATTTAATTCCACCAAAATAAATATAAAATACTTGAAAAAATAATTTTTTTTAAAAAAAATTTCCAAACAAACATTTATGAGAGATACATAATATATGAGATCATGTAACAGAACACAATAATGATAGATACTTAGACATCGTGTGAATAAAATCATTGCATTTCACCAAGATAATTGATGTTTAAATGAAAAAAAATTATTCATAAAACCAATGAATTAAATGATGGATATTTTTTGTGAAAAATTATATTACTATCTAACTTCCTAGTAAGATACGTAATATTAAATTTAGAGTTTTGGAAAATTGGAAGAATAATTATTTATATGTAAGAATTAAATAATTGGTATTGTATGAATCAGAATAGTCACCAAAACTCTGAAAGCATAATGACAACTTATTATCTCAATTGATTAATTTAGTTCAACTAGATTGTTTTTGTTCATTTAAATAACTTCTTTTAAATAGTTTTTTTTAGTTTCTAGAATTTTTTACTTATTAATACCATTAAAATCATATTCCTATATATTTTTCCAAAAAAGATATTTATAGTGTCTATGAAAATTATACTTTTGGTGTGACCTTGATCACAACATCAATTATAGTTATTAGGCCTATAATTTTTTTAATTTGACGTTTTGGGATAGCAGATAAATTTTTTTGGCACTACTACTAAGGATAATATCGGCATTATCAGGTCAATAAATGTGCGTTGTAAGTCAATTTTTTGAAAACCTATGAAAGGTTTTGATCTACCCTATGAGTTTTGTTTTTAATTATTATAAAATTATATACAACTATTATTTTATAATGTTGTGGGTTGAACAACACATTTAAAACCAATACTCACCCATAATACATGGCAAAAATTTCAAATTTATATCCCACATCACATGTCTAGGTAATTCTAATTATTTTAATGATTATTACTCAAGTTATTATCATGATCCATTCATTAATACTTCACCATATTATACTACTAGTTCATACCCCCATTTGATAATTTTCATAGTCAAATCAATCTTCACTATTTGGAACACTATTGTTAATGCTCTCCACATAGGGTGTAAGTAATTTTACAAAATATTGAATGATGAACTCCATAATCTCAAAGAATTATGGTTTATAAATAATCTTAGACACTAGAGTAACATTTTAAATTTTACCAACCATCATGTGAACCAAAAAATTAAATAATTAGGAAATTGTGGGTTTTTATCATTGATACAAATCGGTAATTTGAACCTAATGATGAAAATAATGAAAATAAATTATCTTTAATGAGTTTGAATGAAAATAAATTTATAAATATAGAAAATCAACTAACCCAGCTTTCTCAACTAGTCACCTCACTAAAGTTGATTCTCCAATTAACAAAAATTATTTTACGGAATGTTTAGTAATGGTTCTATTTGAGCAATATTCATTGTCTGATTCTATGGATGAGACTGTTTTTACTTGTCTCTATTATTTTCACACTATTGATGAATCCTACAAATCAAAATTTTATCCAACCAATATAATCACACTTTGGGAATATGAGTGTTAATATTTATACTCTATTGAACATAATATCCTTTAAAACAATGTGATTTTATGTCTTTAATTAATAATTTCGCATCACGATAATCCCTAATGTGTAACATATGACTTTGGTGTATATGACATTCCACCATTGTGGTAAAAAATAACATCTAGGATGAATTGAGTATTATACTAGGATTCTTCTATATAGTGATAGGTTTATAATTGATCCAAGATCCCATGGATTTCCTCAAATAAAAGAAAATAATTTAAAATGAAATTGAATCAACTTTTTTCATATAAAATTGTGAGTCTGAAAATTTTTCCAATCTAGAGATATTTAAAACATATCAAGAGATATAAAAAAAATCAGTGATGGTGTTGGATAAAATACATGAATTTCTAGAAATAATGGAATAATGAGATTTACTATAGGATTTTAGGTTCTTGGTGACATATATTTCAATGGTGAAATATAAAAATGGTAATACTGAATAAAATTTTAGAAAAAATTTTGTTATTAGAAAAATGGAGTCACAAAATCCAATTGATATTTCCCCACATACTCTATGTATTTATTTTAAAATAAAATTTCTTGAAATGCCCATCGATTCTTGAAATTATCACAATCTTGAAAAATTAATGAAACAGTTGAAGATGAATTGGGTTTTAAAAATGTGGATTTCCAAGGTCTAGTAATTTTTTTTAAAAAATAATTATGATACATCATCAACCCTAATATTATATTCAAATATATGATGTATATAATTTCACCATTAAAAAATTATAGTATTAAAATAACTTATCTTATTAAAATTTTGAATGGAAATGTCCTAGATCTTCATAATGATTTCCTTTTCAAAAAAATCATTTATTTAGAGAGAATTTATTTCGATAAGGTATATTAATTATATTATGAGTATGTACATTTACATTTCATTCCACCCATCCACTTGACTAACAATATTCCATTGATATATTGTATATCTTGTAGTATAAATTTCTTTTTCATGATTGGATTCCCAAAATCTACCATTAAAGTAGATAATTCAAGAAAAATATTCCCATTTGATCTCAATGGAGTGTTATCAAATTATGGATAAAGATGAATTAAATGTAGTTTTGATTGGATAAGAACCATCGTTATTTTTCTTTTCATTCACTATATTTAGTTTAATTTCATTTAGTTTTAAGATAATAAAATGGAATTCTTTTATCGTTATCCATTTTCACTTGTAACTATAGTTTAGCTGAATTTATCATACATATTTGTACCGTCCACATGTTAATTTTATTATTTGAAATCTATTTTATATGATATAGGTGTTAACCAGAATTGTATATATTTTATAGGTACATCAATTTCTTAGCATTAATTGATAAAATAATCCATTCCATATTTAATTTTACTTAAATTGGGAAGTGTTTAACAACACATAATATTTTATGACTCCAAAAATATCATTTAATATTAATAAATCATAATAAAATTAAAAAATTGAAAATTGAAATGAAATGAAAATTCATGACATTATTGAAACGAAATAAAACCCGTTATATTTTTATAGTAATATGGTCATATGCATACCACTTTTATCCCTGAGTAGCTTGAGTAAAATATTTTTATATGATTTTTTTTATATTTGATCTCATGGAATAAATGTTATTTGATATAGGTATATGAATCAATTTTTTAAAAACATGTATATTTTTGAGACATGTATTTTCCATCAGTATCATCTATGTTATCAAGAAATATATTTCCTTACCCTTCATGATTTTAACTCATTTTTACAGAATCTATAGTTTCTTAATTTTTTTGAGTGAATCTATAACATATAATGTCTTTTATAACATTAAATTATGTTTTGTGTTAATTATGGGAATTTTTGTATGTTACCATAAAAAGAAGGAAAATGTGATTGTTTTTGTAGTATATTCAACCATTAAGTCACACAATGATTTATCTGTCATGACGATCATGAAATCTGTGGATAATCCTTTTTCAGGTTGATAAAACAACTAATACCGTTCAATTTACATTTTCAAATATTTTCAGCATTATTTTCAATCCATGTGTGGTAGAGAGATTTATTCATAGAGAATTTTTTTAAGGAACAATGAGACAGATGATGTATATGGATCAAAATTATCCTACTGTAATTGTATATATTATATTTATCAATACTCACATTCATTACATTCATATTAATATGGGAATATAAAATATTATCTGTCCCAATAATGATTACATCTGCAGTCCATACAAGACAACACTCAAATTTAGGGAAACCTATTAAAGTGACGATTCATTATGCAAAGAGGTACAAAAATATATTTATGATAATTTATCACTATAATTCAGTTGAGTATGATCTAAATATATAAACATTCTGGTAATATTTATATATATATATATAATTCATGGGGTTCAAAAATGATGCTCAATTTTACTCATTCATTACGTTTGAGTGAGTTCTGTCCATAACAAAAGGGAAAAGAAAAAATACAAAAAAATCAGATCAAAAAATAAAACTTCTAAATGTATAGAATTATAATATTCATGGGGGAAAGAAACAAATTAAAGTGTGGAGGAGTGATACTATTAGAGAAACATTCATTATGACATTTTCATCCATATATTTCAAGATTCAAATCTAATTGTATCAAAAAAGTGTGATTTATTTTTATTTGAACAACTATCCTATAGCCTCAGAGTCATATAACCCATTGGTTATGTCCTACATATTGATTAATTTTTTAAAATATTTCACTAGTGGAGATGTAAAAGTAATGTAAATGATATGGGGATAATTCTTATGTATGAGAAATGAAAAAAATAATTATCAAAATGTTTGAGATATGAGAGTGATGGAAATGTATGTCACATGATGCTTGAGTGTAGTATCATATGTTAGAATTAATGTCATTAAATTGTAAAATTTATTTTAATTTGGAAATGTAAATGAAGAAATATTTTTTGTGGGTAAAAAGGATTGAATTTTTGTAACATGTAATTTTGATGTATTTATTTTTTTAAGGGTAAAATTGTGTACTCTATCTGATTTTTTCCCTATGATTGATAAAATTTTATGTGTTGTGTATTTTATGCACATTGATTTCAATTAAAATTTTATAACGTGTTATCATTGTTTTTATTATGTTTTCTGTAAGGTTTGGTTCTTTTAGTTTTTTCAAGTATTTGTATTGTTTTATGTATTTATACATTTTTTTCTTTTATATTATTATTAGTTATTTAATATAATTTGTTGTATATATTAATTTTTTATTACTAATATTCGTACTATAATTATTATGTATATAATTATTTGATTATCATAATTTTAATTAACTTGTAAGATTAGAATTATATTTTAATAGTAGTATTATAATGTTTATTATATTTTATAATTTCAACTATCTACAAATTATATCATTTGTTTTTTGTTAGTATTTATAATTACTTATGTCTATATATATTAATATAATTAAAATATTTAATATTATTATTATTGTCTTATGAATAAAATTATTAATATTATATAATTTTTATTCATGTTTTCTAATTTCTAATAATATCATAACATTTCTTAAAAAATCCTGCTTTTTACCTATAAGGATGTTAAAACCAAAAAACCTATAGAGCTGAGGCCTCCTCTCTACAGGGCACCCCATTACATTCATCACATGCACTTCAACACAAATCCGACGACGAAATTATCTCCCCCATAAACTATAACCCAAAACTCATTCCACTGTGCGCATCACCCACACACCAGGACAGAACATCCACCATCCTCCTATCAAGCAGGCCTCCTCTATCTTTCCCTTCTTACACTCAACATCCTCAATGTGCACCACCTCTGTAATATCACACCAATTCGATATCCATGTGCCCCTCTCATCCACATATTATTTCCACAATCCAATGGCCACCACAAAAAATCCATGAAGATCCAACATGTCCACTGATCTAAGCCCACAATACCTTTTTCCGAATAGAAGTCACATACTTGAATAAAGCCTCCCTACATCTCAACCCATAGTCACACCTACTTGATCCATCAGTGCATCACTTTTATGCATGTTGCACCAACTAGTTATCATCTAAATTGTGGTTGTTGGATAGGAGATGTATTAATTTGTGTGATCAGTAACATCTGCTGAATGTAACGACTACGATGAAAAGAGTACATCAATATATATTATTTCTTACTTTATGTTTCATGTTGTATTAATGGAGGGTTAATTATTTTGAGTCAATGTTGCGTTGAATGTCATATTAAGTGAATTCCTTTAATATTTCCATTTTTCATTGCCAATACTCTTATGTAATTTTGATGTTTACTTATTTAATTGAATTTTTATGTAACCTAATATACATATGTTCTCTATAAAAATGCTTCACTACCATTATCTAGAAACCTAATAAGTAATCACATGTGGTAGATCATCATAAAATTTCTTTTTTTTTCTAAACATGGTAGTACAAATGTGATAATTGTAAATCTCAAACAAGTGAGTTATAAATGGATAAATATATTAATTAAAATAATAATAATATATATACATTTTCAGTTCAAACAAACATAATTGATACATAATAAGAGATCTCATTTTATAGAACCTAACACTTATAGTAACTTTGAATTTATGTTAAATTGGTCATTGCATTTCTCTAGGGGATTATATTCAAAAATTACATAGAAATAATATTTAAAATCCTAGAATGAAATGACGGTTGATTTGTGTGAAAAAATAGAATATTGTATAACATAAAATAACAGAAATATTATAATTTTAATTATATATATAGTCTAATATTATTAAATGAGTAAATATTTAGATGTGGGAATTAAATAATTATCATTCTATGCACTCAAATAAACATTTCAACTCTAACACATTCATCTCTGCATGTTTCCTCAATAGATTAGTTTATTTCCCATAGATAGTTTCAGTTGATTTTAAAAAATCATTATTAAATCCTTTTTATTTTATATATATATTTTTGTTAATAACATTAAACTCATTAGCCTAATTTTTTTCAATAATGGACATTCCTAGGTTCTTCCCTGGATATCTATATGGTTTTACCCTACATTACACTTCTATAGTAGTTAGTATGTCAATAAATTTTTAAATTTAATGTTTTAAGACAAAACACACCATTGGTTGATCAATATCTATATCATATTTAAGAAATATTTAATGATTAATATCATTTATCTCAGATAATATAATTATTGAGGATTTTTTTTAAATACAGGGGATATGATCCAACCACCAATTTAATATTATTTTTAATTTTTAAATATTTTAATTTTATATTAATAATATAATAACATTGAATATAATATGTAATATGGAAAAAATAGTTCTTTAGGTATTACAATGAAATGAATTATGTTTGAATTTCTAATGCAAATTTTTTTGTGCATCCTAACAAGAAATTATAAAGAGAATGTAATATCTAAAAGTTTAGTGGTAGTATCTTCATACATTTTAAATTTTAAAGTCCATAAATAGTTTATTATTATAGTAAAAATTGAAATTTAATTTTACACAGTTTCGTACAATACCATTGGATATATTGGTGATGATAAATGTAAATAGTTATATATAGACACCATAATTAATTGAAGTATACTTTATGAAATAATGTATTTTAGATTGTGTTGGAAAATAAAATTGTAAAGTGTTAATCGTTTTATCCAAATTAACTAAAAGAATGACATAGAAATAAGAAAAAAAAATTCCTAACAGTTTAAAAATAATTTAAGTAAATCAAAAGTGTTTATATACTTTTTCTATCAATTGAACCATTTGAATATGAATCCAAGGACTGACCATCATTCAAACTAAATTACATCATAAATTTTACCGATTATGAAGATTGGAGGGATAGTTTTATAAAATTTTCACTTGGAGATATTATAGGACGTATATAGAGATGTACTGAATATGAACAAACTGTAAATATTCTGATAACATAAATTTTATCCAGATTTATATAGTATGTTATATGACTAAATGAGAGCTATACAGTTATTTTTTTATGTTATTAAATGATTTTATGTAAATTAAATGCATCATAGTATAAAAAATCTAGTCATCACCAAATCATTATTTCAAGTTGGATGCATATAATAAAGAAATGAAATGATGATTATCCTCTCAATGCATGACCTTTAGTTATCCATAACTAATGTTAATCTAGTATTATTATATTTTATGATTAAACTATATTGTTATTATGAGTATAATTTCAGATAGGTATAAAAAATATTATCATGAGGCACAAACTCAATTTTCATCATTGAATAAACCACCATGTATACTACAAAGAGTTTCATACACTATTACATTGGTATACTAGCAGTAAATGCTTTATATTTTTAGTTAGATAAACATAAAGTTTGAAAGTAAACTAGAATGATAACTTGTATATTTGATACATTTTTTGTGAATTCCTTGAGGCTTATCTATTCAAATATGTTTGTGTATGTTACTGATCTAGTAGGTTGATGGGGATGCTCCATGATGAGATTCTTCCTCTAATATCATGCTTATTTTATATGTGACCTTTATTAAGAAAAACCAAATGAGTGTATAATAATATGCAGATAAAACATGTTATCATATTATCTATTAGATTAGGGGAATGGGATGTGCTCTCCCATAAGGGTGAATATAATTTGATGTATTCATTAACCTGAGAAATTTATATACAAATAATCATGTATGTATGATTTGGAATGTAAGAATGTTATACTTAGTGTTATATAGTTAAATAATGACTTTAGAAACAATATCATATGAAAATCAATTCTTTTATATGATATACATTCTAGAAACAGGTATAGATATATATTTGTTCGATAGAGATTACACAATATCCACTTATAGATTCATTATTATCAATTATTTAATATATTTCCCTAATTAATTTTATTTAATGAATTTATAACAAATATTTATTTTGAATGACACAAAATCCAATGGTGTCACACGTTATGGAAGAATAAATAGGGATTGAGTTCTATAATACTCATAGTTATATTTCATAAATGTTGTTATAATTTTTCCAAAATTATATTATGATGTATTTTAATAATTTATTTAATAGGATTTTACAAATGGAAAATTTTATGATGAAATTAAATAATATTTTATGAAAATATTCAAATTTATTTTAAGAAATAATATTATAAATTATTATGTATCATAAAATATATTGTTATATGGAACAAAGATAATATGGATTTTGAAAAAGTGTGTGTTTTTTGGAGATATGACTTAAATCCTACACACATTTGATGTATTTGGGAAAATATCACAATATAGAATATCTAAATGTCATAATTTATGAATAGTTGAAACAAAGGCCTATATTATGCAAATGGTTTGGGATATCATAAGTTGTGGCATAAGAACCAATATGTATGACAGTCTAACTATATGATTGCCTATATTTTATGGAATTGGGAATCATATTTTAATATTTATATTATTGCCTATGATTTATAATTTATTTGATCATTAAGATTTAACATTCCAACTATATTCAACACTAACTATCAGTAATACATGAAACCCATGGGATAATTTGCATGGGAAGTTTCAATTAGGAATGTATAATATGATTGTACACATTGATAATTTTATGTAATTATTTCTCAAGTTCCTATAAATTATTTTAAGATCACTTCCTTGTCCTTCTTTACATACCATGATATACTAGCACACCAAGTATATGTGGAGGATCCCACCCATGTAATTGTTGATTTACGTAATTCATAGAAATATCCATGATAGAGGAGTCCATTAGATATTCCTGTTTATATTAATTATTCTATATTAAATGAAATTAATACAATCCATCAATAGTGAAACATATATATTTTTATTTATTATTCACCTGCTTTCAATTTTTATAGCATAACGATATTAGGGATGAGGTTTTTAATATATTGTACTGCTTTTAAAAAGTTTAACTCTACAAAAGAATAATCAATTTTTTTACTAATTTATATTTTATTCCCATTACTATGTTTTTTGGATCACCTTATTACATTGATTACTTTTTTCATTTGTTATGACGAATAATATAATTCTAGACTCAACTTCCATCGTAATCATTGAATGAGTAATATTTTTTTTCAATTATGTTAATAATTTCCTAATGTTCATTTATTGTTTTTTAGTAAATAAATATATTTTAATTTTTTAAAAAAATATTCCTATTTTATTTGGAAAATTTATTAAAAGTTTGTACAAAAGTAATAAAAATGTCCTGGGAAATAACCCTATGAAAATTATTGGGTACACTAAATATCACAAGGTATAACATATTATCTTTTTTTGGAACATGAAGTGAAAAAAAATATTTTTAAAAGAAATAGACCCTATAAATCATTTAATTGGTTATAGATAATCTTGGTATAATTCCATCATAATGTTCCATAATCATCTTAGGGTATTTTAAAAAAATCTTAAGTTAAAATATTACTTTGTGAAGTGAAATTAAATAAATGATATAAGGAAGGGTAAAAGATATTTATGTTGTACCAGAACCCTAATATGTGTATATTAGAAGGTAATGGTTGGATTTATAGGTTTCATGTGTAGTGTACATCCATAGGGTACAAGGAACATAAAAGGGTACAAAAAACAGTTTATACAACATTATTTTCAACTGAATATGCCAAAAAATGAAAAAAGATACATTTAAACAATATGATAAAAATTAAATATAATGATATGGTTTTTCATAGTTCCTATAAAGAATTCATTGGGTACATTTCTGAATAACCTTATAAAATATAAATAATAGAGATTTATTTAGGGAAAAATAAAAAAAATGATAATTTTGATACATTTAAAATGATTCTCATTCAATGGTCATTATGTAATTATATTTCCAATTATATTTGTAATCATTGTGATTCATGATGTGAACACATTATCAAACTGAATAATATTGTTTAAAGGGGAGACTACCACAATGTAAAGGGAATTACCACATTGCAAGCATTTTATATTCATGGATACATGGAATGAGTTTGTTCTTATTGATTTTATACATAAATATCAGTTGTGATAGTTTTTTAAAAATATAGAGTTCAACTCCATTACTTCATGATAATTTATCTTACATTATTTAAAAAAATTCAAGGAATTTATAACACTCTAATTTCTCGATAATTAAAATCATAGACAAATTTTCATTTAAAATATTGATACACCAGGGAATATTATTCACATGGGTTAGGGATATTTATTCTAAATAAATAAAAAATGTATTTTATAATTATGATATACCTTGATATTATACTATATAAAAGTGATACAGAAGATGATTTTTTTTTACTTGTCCTTCATTCAAAATTTCTGATGAGGTTGATGGAAAATGTTTTCAACATTATTGATCCTTGTTATTTATTATATAAAGTAAACAGATTATGTTTATTTAGTCATGATCCTTTGCATGTGGAAAAAATCACGAAGTGTTCAAAAGGGAGACTGAATAGTGATATTATACAGTAAATATATTTGTGAAGTTAGAGTTTCATTCTCAAAAGAAGAACTTTTATTCGATGTTCTGCATATAGATATCCATAAACTACAAGATTCATTATAAATAATGAATAAGTTTCTAGAGGAACTGGTGGTTCAAATATAGATAAAACCTTACTGTCTTTTTGAGGAGGATGATGCCTTCCCTCATTGATAAGTGGATGATTCCTAATCAACCCATTTTTGAACCATATAATTAATTTTTGATCACTAATATTTTATTGGGATAATAATATAAAATCCATAAAATTACTTGGACATGGGAAGGAGTATGCTTATACACTAAGGCCAATCCTTGAAATTTTTCCTTTGTGTTGTTTCTATTTTATATTTTTTCATATAGGTGACAAAGAGATCATATATAGTGAATCCTGATTGTAATATGTCACATAAATTTTATTAAAAGAAAGTAATTTATAAATTAATGGTACTATTAATTATCCCATACCAGTGGTATAAAACTAATATGGTTTCATCAAGTAATATCAAAGAAGAATTTGTTTCTGGGAGATTCATATCATCTTAAAATTATTCATGGATTGTTTGGGTTTTTTTAATAGTATCAGTGTTACAACTTATTATAGGAAACATTTTCATGCTTTGGGGAACTATATGTTACCATATATACACTAATAAGGGCTAAAAGTGAGTAATGATAACATTTTATCTTTTCCACCTCTTATAAGAAGTTCATTGATAGTGTTTTCTAATAAGAGAAATATAGAGGTCAATGGGAATGAAATAAATACAATACATTCACCTCAGTCTGTAAATGTATACAAATAATTAAGGGTCCTTCATATAAAAAGAAATGTTGGTTTATATAATTAATATGTATGTGGAAATCACATGGACTAGATATTCCAATATTAAAAACTATATAATTCATCAACAAATTAGGCACTCAAAGAGGCCCATGAAAGGAACCTAAGTGCTTTCCAAATTTCAATTATCTAAAAATAAGTATATGGGAATGAAAACCTATCTTTGGGTGAGATTTTTCATATAATTAACTAAAAAACCACATGATGGAATATATAATATAAATAAAACAATTATTTAAAATATATGTTAGTGAATGTCAAATGTTACAATGAGAATAGATGTTCTAAATACCAAAAAGTTTATCCAAAGTAGTTGAGACCCAAACAAGACATCCATGTGTGATGTAAAGGATAATATTCATCTATGTAACTACTGAATTCCCACATCCCACTCACATGGATACCTAAAACCTTCACTAGGAACCATGAATTTACCTACATTAGATAAAATATATATATACACACCCAATGATATATGTTATGTGTTGGTAAAAGATCCATAATTAGATCCAACAATGTATTTCATAAGAATGCATTAATGAATAATCCAATAATCCTCATTTAAATAAATAAATGGAATAAAATATAGCACTTCTTAACTTTTGAAACAAGAAATAAATACAAATTTTATAATAGTTTATAAAACATTCATAATATATAATATTAAAACAATTTATAAATAAAATATTTCTCATTGAAATTATAAATAACTAATCCAAATGGAGAAACATGGAAACAATCTTAGGGTATGTTCGATGCAGTCTCACAAAGATTATAAAAACTCTATAATATGATGAATGTGTTCATAAAAATCCCTATAAAAATCATATCTATAATATAACACCCCAATAAGTGAACGCATAGTCATAAAGAAAAGTGTATATGTATACATATAGATGAAATCAACCATAGCATGATTTTCCAAAATATATTATCCAAATTTTACCCTATATTCCCATTACCAAATTCGTAAATTGAATAATTTTGATCTCATAAATATCCCAAACATGGGGGATATCATATTTAACAAATATCATGTGTTACTATATTTTATTTTCATTACTCAAATAATTTCATGGAATTTTACTTCGATAATAAAATTTCCCTAAATAAAAGTAAATAATGCGTTTATATCCAATTTAATTATCAGTATCCATGTATAAATACATTTTAAAAAATAATCTAATACCATCACATTTTAGGAATCATAAGTAATTCACTTAAATAATTTAGAAACCCAATTCTAAATTATAAAGAATGTGTGGTCCCTAAAAATTATTTTATTTAATCAACCAAATATAATCAAATTTAGTTCTAAATAATATATTGGGATCAAAATGAAAAAGAGAAATATAGATCATAGATAGAATGGTAAGACATAAAAACCTAAAAAATTACATTATTCCTAAATTAAACAATCCTAAGATCAATGGATTAAATTGAAACCACTTATCATGACCATTCGCAAAGAAACCCAAAAATATCATGGTAGATGTAGTTTATACATTACATTCTTACAATGAATCTAAGATAAATCCCATTAGATCATTAATTAACCTATAGATCTGGACATAAAATTCCTAATCTATTTTATCATTCAATATGAATAGAAAATATATAGAAAAATGAAAATGAATAATTGAGATCAGAATCTTACCTTATGTTTCCAAGATTGAACACCTGATGATCTTTCAGAACCACTCCTTAAAAAGGTTTGTATCTCTAAAATATTTAATATAAATATGTATAGATGATATATAAGGTAGTTGGAGAAATAATTTTTTCATCTTGAGACACAATGTGTTTATAAATTAATTATCATTTTAATTTATTTCAATCACATGGTTTGGCCACATGATTTGGAAGAATGTGCACAAACCACATCCATACTTCATTGTACTAAGAGAAGACAAGTGGTTTTATGTATAGATTTGACTAATTGTGAAATAGTTATTCTAAATAGAAGTTTCACAACAAAACATGTATCATGTTCTATTGGTAATTACTCACGATGTGACATAACCATGAACTAACTGTTAACATTCATATAAATCCCCAAAATTTCCAAAAAAACATAGAAAAATAAAATAATGTTTAAAAAAATAAGTATAAAGTTAATAAGGATCCTAACAGTGGTTTCAAGATGTGTAAACCTAAATAAAAATAACGAGGAAAAAATTAAATACATCCAAATGGCTGAAGAAGAGAATGTTGATGACTATTACAAAAGGTTAAATGGGATAGTAAGTTATATTATGGGGTTTCCAGACAATTCATATGATCTTAAAGTAGTTAAAAATTATTGAAAATTTTTCAAGAATGATATTACCCCATGATACAATCTATATATGAATTTCATAATATAATCTTTATTAGTTACATAGTACCCTTATTAACTATGAAATGGTGAAAATATTGATTGTTAAGATGTTTAAGGAAGAGATTAAATCAAAATCTGTGAAAACAATTAATATCGTGGGGGACCGAGCTAAATCATCTAGTGAGTCATATATATTTTATTATAGTGATGAAAACAAAATAAATTATACTAACATTTATATTTAAAAATATTAGAATACACAAGAATATCAAAAATACCACACAATTTGTCTTAGTGTGGTTTTGTTTGTAAATTTTATTCCTTTTTTTCAAGGATAAAAATGATTTTATAGAAATTTGATAGAAACGATGAAGAGAATTATCATATAAGATCATAATTCTGCTCTGTTAACATGATTACAGTGTATGATAAATAAAAAAGTATGATTCCATGAAGAAGGAATATAATAATGTTGATTAATGATGTGGGTGAATGTTATTCATTAATATTTGGTTCTAAAAATGAAAATTTCATTAAAACCACTACATTTTTTCACATGTTTATGTAATAAAAGTATTTTTATGATGTGAAGAAAAATAACATGATAAATCATACATAGAGTACATGCTAAGATTTGAGTTTGGTGTCTTTCTAGTAATAAACACTCAACATAAAAAGGTAGATAAATTCATTAAAGAGGAATCCAAAATGTTTAATGAATATTAATACGTTTTATTGGGAAGTGATAATTATCACATTGATGTGATCATGAATTGTAAAGTGAAGGAGAAAAAGAAAAAATGATCATAAAATATTTTTAATAGAAAATAGTTTCTAATGATATGTAATTAACTATAACCGAATATTTGTTATCTGAAAGATGATAATACACTATAAAATTTGAATAAATAATTTGACATATCTTTTTAAGAGAAGTATGAAAAATCATGATAGTTTGAATTATATGGAAATTTGGTTTATTCATTTTGTATACATATAGTTATATATTAAAAATATATTTCATTATAAAATACAAGATCAAATGAAAAATATGATAAAATCTAAGAAGGAAAAAATAAAAAAATTATGACTCCTATATAAAATATATTTTAGAATAATATTGTGAAATAAGATACTTCAAAACCGAATTAGAAGAAGGATACCACTACAAAAACATATTAACCATAATTTATGGGTCTGAAATAATTTATTTCTTGGGAGAACTGGATTCAAGGGATACATTTTAGGATATAATGTATACGGGAATAATACAAACAGTAATTGTTACAATATTTCCCGTATTTAACATGTAAATTATATAATGAAGAGGGACTTATTAATAAAATATTAGAAACAAATCTAGAAGGTAGAATACTAGATATTGGACAAACACTTTTATACCCATGAAATGTAAGTTCAATTATATTCAAGAGATCTATAGAATATATTTACATCATATACACTATGTATATGATTCTATGAACATTATTATAGGTTAAAAATAATTTTTTTCAATATTAAATAATGCATATAACATAAATAAGATAGAAAATTCATTTATTTTGAAAGAATATCTAAACATTAGTGAATAGAGAAAGACATGGATACATGATAGTGGTTGATAATTAAAAATTAAAGGTTGTATTAAGATTCTAAAACAATTATAAATATTATGGAGGAGATTTAAAAATTGTAAATGATACCTATATTAAATTCAAATTTGTTTTCTCATTTATATTTTAGATTAATATGTTACTGTTTTAAGATACCTTATTTTTTGATGAGATCAATAATGATATTTTGAGGGTAGGTCAATATTTAATTTAATGAAATAAGTAAATATTAAATAAATATTATTAGCTTATAGAAATTAGAAAATATGGTTGAATTATTTTGATAATATAAAGAGCCATTGTGAACTTTTCTCAAATTAGAGATCCAGGCATTTCATGTTATCCCAATGCTAAGAAAGAGAGAAATAATTTTTGTAGAACGAATAAAAACCAAATTAAATAAAATATAGGAAATATATAAATAATTAATAAAGTGGTAGATATCCTTTATTTATGAAAATATAGTTATCTCATTAGCAAAACCATCCAAAAAAGTATCAGTGTCTAAAGAAATCATAAAAACTAAAGATTCAATCTACTATACATCTTCAATTTATTCACATAGAGTTATGTAGACCCATGATTAAAAAATTCATTAATTGTGAGTTATATTTTTTCGAATTAATTGATAAATACTCCACAATGAAAAGAGTTATATTCATATTAAAAAATTCATAAGTAGTTTAAAATTTTAACTCTTTATAAGAGGGGTTGAAATTGAACTCGGTAATCACATTAAGAATGTGAGAAACGGTAAGGGTAATGAATTAAATAGAAGTTAATTTGAATTATGTCATTATATATTTTAGATTAGAAATATATTTAAAAGTCCCTATACACCAAAGAATAATAGGTATGCTGAATGAATGAGTTGAATCATTTTTGAAATTGTAATGTCAATGCTAGATTTTATTGAGAGGTCAACATTTTTATAAAGAGATGCCTTATCCGCAGATGTAAATATTCGTAATAAGTATTTACAGATATTAAATTTTTATAAAAATTAATTTCATAAATTTTTTTACAGGATTTCAATAATTAGTTATATAGGAGTCCATGGTACACCATCCATTTTAATACTTTTGGACATAAATAATGGAATATTCAAGGAAAAAAATGATGAATATATATTTCATGGATAGGTATAAATTGTAAAAGGTTATAAATGTTATAAATAATGGATTTAGAAGGTGATTTGTTTCTATGATGTTAAAATTATTTAAAACCCACTCAATTTTAGTGATCTATATGTAGATGAATATCAATAGAAAATCATGAGTAGAATATTTGGAAAAAAGTTATTGATAAATTGTGAATAAATTAAATATGTATAATATTATTTCAAATAAGATTGTTGATGAAGAAGAGGGGGATAAAGGGGGAAATTTGATATATAAAAGGATGAATAAATAGTCTGACACTATGATCATAATTCGAAGTGAAAATTACCCAGTACAATGTAAACTAATTTTTTCACATAAGAGTTAGAAAGTTAAACCAATCAAAATAATTCTATAGTTTGATAATAAAACCTCAATTATCTCTCAAATTATGGCTCAAAAGGTAGCCAAATATTTCATGACTTAATATATTATTAGATATATTTATGAGGAACTATAAAAATAGATAAAAATTCTTATTGAGATATTATTTCAAGACCTAATGAAAATGTTCCATTTTGAAAAAATGGGTATTCAGAGATAATTTAAATAAAAACATAGAGGTCACAAGGAAAATGTCAATTCATAGGTATATTAGATACTATCATATTTTATGGGGTTAATTTTAAAGATTCATTGTCACCAATTGTATGAAAAAAATATATCAGGATGTTTTCTTGTAGTATAATCATATTATAAGTATAAAATTTATTAGATAGATGTTAAATCTACCTTCTTGATTTTTTTTCATAAATAAGAATTTTTAATCCTTATAATTTTTTTTAAATATAAAGATCTGACAAGAGTGTGAAAATTAAATTGTAATATTTATGGATTAAAAATAACCCCATGGTTCAAGTTTTCAATTATATAAACTTATTAGAAAATATATGTTTTATGAAAGGAAAATTGGGTAAATATCATATATATAATAAATGACGAAATGTGAACTTATTGTATTTTTATATGATAATAAATTCACAACTATAGGTAATCAAGCTAGTTCTTTTCATAAATTTCCAATGAAATAAAGCATCAGTTTCAGATATCTCTAGTTGGATAGCTTATCATGTTTTTTTGGATTACATGTATTGTAAGAAATAAGTATATATTTATATTCTAATAGATGTAAGATTAAAAATGATAAATATTTTTGAAATATAAGACTCAAATAAAATTTCGAAACATATATATGAGGGTCTAAAACATTCAAATGTGATAAAGTTGAGAGTAGAAATCAAAGATAATTCCAAAAACTAATTTATAGCCTACTATATCCCACAACATATAGAGAAGATATTTTTTATTCTATGATTCTCTACAAAAAATATCAGTGTGATCCAAAAAATCACATCTTATATAAAATATAATAGTTTTTAATAAATATATTTGAAAAAATAAGGTGTTATTTTATAATAAATAGAATAAATTGAATCCATATAGATATACATATGATGTCTTAGAAGGAGATTGTTATAACAAAAGGTCCACTTCTAGTTTAATTTTCATTGTGGGAGATAGAAGCATAATATTCAACTATAAGAAGTATATTTTTATCACTTTATGTACATATGAATTATAATATGTGTCTAGGTTAAGTGTATAAAAAAAATTATTTATAAGAAAGAGAATATTATTTGAGAGATAAAATTAAAAAATCATGAAAATTTTAAATAAAACATTAAATAATATTTTGTAACACAAATGGTCCATTAATATTGATTTTAGACTTAATTTAATTTAATTGAGGGTTTATATTTGATGCATTAAGCTATAATTAATTTCAACGAGAACCAGTTCACATATATTTTATCAAAAACTATATATAAGGAATGTTTTGATACCATGAGGTCAAATAGGGTTTTAAAACCCATTTATAACTCTTATTAATACTTTGTATGAACCAACCAATAACCCTTGGATTATGTTTTTAGGGGAGTGTAATTATAAGAAAAACTATTTAATATGAATATAAATTTTTCCTTCAAAAAGGGAATGTAATATTATTCATAAAAACGAAGATAAGGTTTGTCAAAAGGGGGAGATTTATATTTCTACACTTATCAATTATCAATTTATTGGTATGTTTATTATGAAAAGGGGGAGATTTTTTATGTTTTTAGTTATTTTATTTTGTGGTAGTACAACTTGTCACATATCCATAACATTTTTTACACTATGAGATGATAGTCCCTAAAAAATACTACTCTAACCAGTCATTTGGTATCAAAATAATTATCACCTGTCAAGGGTTATGATTTTGTGTCTCTTAAATGATATATTGAGATCTATTCAAGAGTTTCATATGGTTGATAACAAATCCAATGGGGGAGACTTAAGTTACTTATAAAATTGATAATGGAATTGTATTTATTGTCAAAAATGTGATAGATTCAAGGATGTTTTTTTGAGAGTTTTATTGGGGTTATATTTTTTATTTTTTAGTGGGTAATGTTTCTTTTAAGGGAAATGATTTGATTTTGGGAAATTAAAAAAAATATTCTCTAATGTTGAGAAAATAAAAATCTATCACTATACACATTGTATGTTACACTATAAATTTCTAAATGTTCTTCATATAAACATCTTAAATTTTTTATTAGGGGAAAATGATTTTTTAAAAACAGAAACCCCACAATAGATATTTTTAGGTTATATACTACCGTTATAATGTAAATTTTTATGGAACATAAATCATTATAGGTTACAATGAATTCATTTTATGGTAAAATATTATTAGTGTATAATTAATTCATATGCACTCTATATTGGATGAAAAATTATCTTCATTGGATACTTGATCTCTATGGTGAGGACATTATATGATACTAATTGAATTTAAATGGTACAATGATCATCATAATGTACATTAATATTTAAGTTATTAGATCATTATATGGTATAAATAAACCCGATGAAGAAATATACAACATAATTCCCCAATAAAAATAGAGAAATTCATTGAGAATAAATTGTATGTTTCCAATAGAGATCTTATATGGAACAGTTTAGTAGAACATTACATAATGATAAGAATATAAAAGATAAAAAAGAAAATTAGAATAAAATATTGTGATAAATGGTCAATTAATCCAGGTTAATATCCTGATATATTCTTTAATTAATTATATATAATAATGAAAAGAAGACACGTTATGATTAATGCTAAGATATCAGCACCAAATTTAATGTGATAGTATAAAGGGGAGACTACTATGCTCTAAATGGAATTTCAAAATCATAAGCATTGTATATTCATGCACACATTGAAGGTGTTTCTTATTGAAATTTTAATGGATAAATATAGGTCCTGATAAATATTTTATCACTCAATTTAAAGACCTAGAATTTCCATGTATTTTTTTAAATACATGGTAATTTTAAGATTGCGTGAAATCTGACGGCGCGCGATTCTGAGGACGGGTGCATGCCACTAGAAAAAGATAGTTTTTGGCCGGAAATAAAATAATTAAGTATCAATAATTTTATTTTAAAATTAATAACATTTAAAGGGTAACTCAGATTAAAAATCCAAGAGTACTTTTGGGTTAGTTGGGGTGTGTTTTACATAGGCAGATCCTATCCTCAACTGGCGCATGCCGAGGGTGACTGATAATATTTTTCCGAACATTTTTTCAGGTACGTTCAGTAAACGCGCGAGCGACGTTTTATAACATTTGAACTGGTGCTCGGAAGTGAAATCTGAGGGCACAGTTGAACTCATAGTACTGATATTTTCTTATGGAGAATTTCACCTCGATGGTAGATGAAGGAGGGTGAATGTTAGTTTTTGGGATTTTTGTGGAAATAATAAAATAAAATAAAATTCATTTTATTTTATTTTGAGCTTCCATGTGGATATTTCAGGTGGGGTCCACCAGAACTAAACATCCAAGTGGAAGATCGAAGTGGGGACCACCAAAACATAACCTACCATGAGAGGTTAAGGAGGCGAGGACCACCCAAACCATAACCTCCCATTAGAGGTTATGGTGGTGGGGACCACCCGGGATTAATCCCCCCTAAAACCCCCATTTAATTGGGAGAAACCCTTAACTCCCATAATTAATGAGTCAGAGCCTCTTGACCTTCTCCACCTTAATTGTGCCTACACACATACCATTAATCATTCCAATGCACCATATAATTGTGCCAATGTAAATTAATTGGATTTCCCCTTTTTGAATTAAGTAACAGCATCGATGGAATTTAGGATAGTTCCTAATAAATGAACCGTCATAAATTCCAACGATCATTACCTACCTCTCCCCTATCCTACATATATGGAGCCTGGGAGGAGGATTTTGGATGGCTTCACCAAGAGACGAATCACTGGTAATGTGACACGATGCCCAACACTTGGAATATTTTTCTCTCCAACAAAGAACGCTCTCTCGATGAAGAAAGACCACGACTTCGACCTTCTTCCTCGGGACTTCCTCTAGCGTAGGACATCTTCGAATACGATAAGATGGCACAAAAACTGATCATCGGGGAAAACACCGATGACACTGATGTACTTCTTCTCCCAACGATCTGTCTTCTTCCCCACGACTCTGTCGGCGAACAATGTACAATGTAGGGGATTTTTTTGTTATTTATTTTCTTCCCTTGTTTATTTCCTTCCAAAACAAAGAATGTGGACCAACTTATTATCAAGTTATTCTGCGGTTGTTGTTTTTTTTGCGAGTAGGGAATATTTTTTTTATGAGGGATTATTGGGATTTGATTTTTTAAGATATCTTCTGTGTTCGTTCTATGTTTATGTTCTTGATGATATGATTGCAACCACCCTAATCATGGAGGGTGCATGCTAAACTTTCATGGCCTGACCTCCCTCCTCCATTATTCTTTGTGATGTTCATTGGCATGGTGACGAGGCGATGAAGGAAACCTACCCCCCCCCCCTACGGCGCTCCACCACCTCGGGCCCAAATGCGCCACCCCGGCCACGCTGCCCACCCACCGCGCCCCCCATCGGACGAACCGGCCCGAGTCGCGCCGCACCACGGCCACACCGCGCTCCGGCCACATCACGCCCCAACTCATAGATGCCACGCCACCTGTTTCTCATGCGGTTCCCTCCCAAGCCCCGGCCGAGCCGACCATGGCGTGCCCCCTGTGGCTCTATCGTCCTCGCACACGGTGCACCCCTCACACCCCGCACGCCCCGCGTCGCTCTTGGCCGAACTGGCCGCCAGCCTCCGCGCACCCGCACGCCCCAAGGCTCTGCCATTCGCAGGCCTCGCAGTGCACCTTCCAAGTCGGCCTCCCATCCCTAGTCACGCCACCTCGGCTCTAGGTCGACCCGCACTAAGCCTGACCCTCGTGGCGCAGTCTGGGACGAGCCGCACCCGCGCGGTGACCTCTGGGCTGAGCCACCCACACGGTGCCCTCCGGGCCGAACCGCCCTCACACCGACCAGTGGACGGTCTGCACTGTCGTGACACCTACACGGTCTCGTGGCCTATTAGACTAGGCCCAGGGGGCCGAGCCAAACCTAACGGGTAAGGGTGGGTTGGCCTTTACCGGGTCACTCCATGCTCGGTCCGACCGAGTTGGATAGGACTCGGGCCCATTACGACCTGTTCACTTTCTTTTGGACATATCTTTGGCACCAGATGTATGTCTGATGAACTGTAAAAGGTGCTGGTAATCATGGATCATGGAAGTTCCTTTGAGTATATTCCACTGGAGTTTGGGGTATAGTTGAGATATGGTAAGGTTCGATCATTCACGAATCCAACCGTGCTCGTGGGACTAAAAGGATAATAACTCATAGACTTGGCGTCTGAATGATGCGCTGTTAGTTGCGTTGAGACCCCTATGATTTGGTGGAACATTGTGATAGTTCTTCCTGGGACTTTGTGACAGTTGGAGTATCAACCAGTAGCTCATGCATCTGATCCTTCCAGAGATGTGCGGACAGAGTGCAGAGACCTAGTAACTGGATGATAGTTGACGACTGTTGACCGATTGACTCAGAGTGACTCATCTAGCCCAGTGCGGAGTTCCTGGTTGTGGTGGAATACCCATGGAAGAGGAGATCCTGGTTGTGGCGGCAGACCATCGGTACTATATAGAAGGAGTACCTCTGCATGCTGTTTGGGGGAGTGTCTGGTTGTGGTGGTAGACCTACAGTGGGGAATTCCTTGGTGATGCAGTAGACCCACTGTACTCACTAGGAGTATTACCTAAATAGTCCAAGGATAGTGGGAAGCACCTTGATGTCGTTTCAGGACCACTGTACTCAAAATAGAAGGAGTCCTCCAACAGTCGTGGTTTCGATAATGTGAATACAAATCCTGGTTGAGCTGAGTCAATAACTTTTATGTTTTCCTCATGATTGAGATGGTTTACTTGACAAATTAGGTATATATATGGGCATATACCTAAGTGGGGTTATCTGTTGATTTCATACTTCTTGGATTATACTTGTTGGTTTTTGTGAGACCATGAGGGTCTTGGGGTCCCAAATGAGTATCATGATACTCATCCCTACATGGGCCATGCCCGCACCTTGTTGTGTTGGATGCAGACGATGGAAAACACTGACTGATGCTGAGATCACAAGGACCGAATGGTACCCGGAGGTGGACCATACAGTGTGAACATACACAGAAGAGACGGATGGACCTAGAGTGTTGTGGAGGTGATCTGTACCTACCCTTCAGGTAGGAACCTCAGAGGACGACCCAATGGAATTTTTTCTTTTCATCTGTTGTACTTTCATTTTCTTGTACTTTACAGTTGGGCTTGTATTTTCGGCCCCTTTTTACTTTCATCACACTTTTTTTATACAGTTCTACATAGTGTTTTGTTTTCAGATTGTGCTTGGTTGTTTCTCTTTACAGGTTATAAGGGAAATTCATTCCCAGTTTTAGGGAATTATTCCTTTGGTGCTAGTCGCCATCCCCCGGCCTATGGAAGGCAGGATTGGGGTAGTCACAGCACGGGCCCTGGGGGACGGGTCGTGACACTAAAAATTTTAATCCATTAATTTAAGATAATTTATCTGATATTATAATCCTGTTTTACATGAAATTTAAAATTTCACAATTTATGAAGAATTTATGGATGAAATAAATGGAGATTTAAAATGATGATAAATCAAGGAATATTATTCATGTAGTATGCAAATATTTAGTCTGAATAAATGAGAAATAAGTAAATATTCATGAATTGTTACAGACTGTGGCACTTCTATACATAAGAGAGAGATATAAAATACTAAATTTAATATTTTTCGATATTCATTTATTTTTGAAATGGTTGAGGTAAGTTATTTATATTTCTTTTGATATTGTTAATTGATAATAAGAAGAATGTAAATTTTATTCCAGCATGAACACACTCATGTATGAGGAAATAATTTTAATAATTCGATAAGGGAGGAGAAAATATAATAGTAATTCTAATTCTACATGGAATGTATTAATATTTTCATTAAAATAATATTTATTATTTGATTCTAGTGCACCTAGATCTCAGCTAAATTTATGATTATTCTTAAAAAATAAATTATTGTCATAAATAACTAATGGTTCTAGTCCAAATAAGACCATTATTATTTTCAGAAGTGGATGATATAGTCATTAAATGAAAATTGGATGGAACCATATCAAAAATATGATGAATCATGTACTACATGTATGATCTCTATAGTTTTTTAGAGAAAATAAAATCTATTGATCAATTATAAATTGACATTGAAAAATTTATAATCCCACATTGATGAAGAATCATTTAAAAAATTTTATTCACAAATTCTCTTTTATATGATTACATACAGTCATAGAATAGATAATATAGTTTAAATCATTAAATTTATTCACCACATGTATTAAATTCAAAAGAATGAAATTTTAAACAGACCGGAACCAATGGTTTACCCCCTCTCAATTAATGATCACAATTTGTGATTTTTTTGTTTATTATTAATGAGTAAGCAAATGATTAATACCTTGATTTAAATATATAATGGTAATTAATGATAGCTTGGAATTATATGAGAGAACAAAAAAATTTTGTTTATAATTATTTCCATTAATATAATATCAATAGTCACATATTATATTTTGGATGAAATACATTTTATGTGTGACAATTATTGAATATCTCTTTATCCACAAAATATATGTCTTTTCTGGTGTAGGATCAATTTTCACTATAATGATTAATTAATATGATCAATCTAATGGTGTTTTTTATTGGCCAATGCTTATAAATTTCAAATATAGGACAATAAAATTAAAATTAGATTTTTCGTAATGAAATTTTTTAAATTTTAAATGATATTATTTTAATTATTTTATATTGTTTTATAAGAGTTAGTCAATATATGGGATAACCTTGGGCCTACCATGTACCACCTAAAAAATATATATAATACCCAATGGTACAACGTATTAGTGTTGATTGACCTTTCCAACCATAATATTCATAGAAGGAGAGTATATTTCAAACATAGTGTTCATGGAAGAACCACAACATGGTTGGTTCATAACACCCATAGTGGATCACATGCGTTTTTAAATGATGCATGCTGAGAAAATAGGAAGATACCATTGGGAATGTCGCGGTTTATATCATGGGTCGTGTAAGGGAGGGCATGTGATGTTTTTTGTGTATTAACATGAATGCCATATTGAGAAGAAAATCAAAAAAGAATTGCTATTAAAAGGTTATTGACTAACAAAAAGGTAAATGTGGGATAACATAACACACATAACTACTCCTCCATTAAAATAATATTAAAATAACAGGGTCTGCTCAATAATTCCAATATATACCATATGATATAACCAACTCTTCATATTCAACCATCGTTTTCCCTTATGTAGAGTAAACAATTATGTGATTTTTAGTTACCCATTATGCAAGTGATCATTATATATTTTCATTTCACTGGGATACATAATTCAATGATCATAATACCATCTATCACCAATGATCAAATCAGGATATCAAGACATGCTAAATAGGTCTAATGACAATGAAAAAATTCATCATTCTGTGAGATGAGTAGAGATTTTAATGAGAGGTGATCCAATACCACCACAATTTAACGTAAATTATATCATATATTGCATTGTATAAAGCTTATAATATGGAAAAATTCGGTCACATGGAGAGTATCTTATTTGATTAATAAATTTTCACTGATCTATTTTATAATCAATGTGTTGATCATATGAATCCATGCCAAAAGTTATCACGATTTAATGTGAAAAAGACCATATACAGAAGCATATCATCACAGACATCCTGAATTAAAAGATCAATCTATGTTTTCATTAAATATCATGATTATTGAATCATTGAATGGCGTTAAAAATAAGGAGAGCTTCTAAATATAATAAGATCTGGAGATCCTTATGAATTTATGAACATTACAATCACTGTGAAATATAGAATATAGTTTGTGAAAACTCAACAATAAATATAGAGGATCAATGCCAAGAATGTTTCAAAAAAGATTTAAGAGTTCAATGATACAATGACTCTACATTATACCAATGTGAATTTGTTCTTGTGAAGTGTTGTCAAGTGATCCCTTCACAGGAAGGAAGGAGATCCGACTTCCATCATTGGTTACATGAATAAGAAAAAGATCCCATGAGCTAAATTTGGTATTCATGGTGTAGAGAGATGATCCCAGGAGAATTCTAAGTTACATTATGAAAATAAGAATCTTCTAATCATATCTTATTAGGAAAAAATGAGGATATCCAATAAACTACTTTGAGTCTTTTAGAATGTTGTAATGATTAAAGAATAATTTCCTTGCATGATACATATTCCACAAAGGAACCAAAACACAACATATAAATGAATCTCTTATGAAAAATAACTGAACATAAATAATACCAATATGAACAATTTTTTGGGTACATGTGAAAAAAACTATGTACATCCCTGGGTGTTAAATTTATAGGAACATGCAGAAATATCAACATGAGTTACTAATACTAACTTTATTAGAATTTAAAACTAAAACATTGAGTAAAATTTAAATTAAACATAAAATTATAAGAGTAATATTTTATGTATCCAAGGATTTACATACTCAAAATTACAATGAAATGTATACTATATGCATAATGATTTTGAGTAGCTATATTTGAGATTGTGAAAAGTCAATATTTTATAAAAAATAATTGAAAGTGAAATCTAATTTTTCTGAAAAAATATATATTCTACACCAATATGAATATATGTGAACAGATATTATTGAAATTATTGATATTACACATCAATGAATATGATATTATAGTATGATACAAAGTATTAATTTTATTCAATCTGAATAATTAGTAGATGCATTAGCTTAATAGATTACTATATTTCTAAGAAAAACTTTTGATAGTTGTGAAATAGATGCATCCACTGGATTTATTCCATTTGAGGAAGATGATAAGGGTAATTTGTGTTCATAAAAGAACACTTGATCTACATTATGGATCACTTATAGTGGGATAGGCTGATGTCCTATAATATTTTTTCTTTAATGATTATGATTTCATTTTATAATATTGGCTAAAAGATAATAAGTTCAACTCAACCCCTTAATCCGGATTTTAATTATAATAAAAGAAATTATGTGGGTGAGTATGATGATTGCCACCATATTATCCGGATGTAGTCACACACACTAGAGGATAAAATCACTAATATTGTTTTTGTTATATGTGCTTTAATATTTTATGTTCATGCTTGTAAATTAGATGTAAATAAAATAAGGTATTAAATTATTGAATATGTAACAGAGGCATAAAAAAGGTATACAAGTTATAATGAGATAAATAGATACCTCATGATGATTCACCTCCCACATAGTGTGGTTATCCCAAAATGATCCCAACAATTTCTATTAGAGTAAATGGTCGCACCACTAATTATATTCTCTGATTTGATGATTATTGATGATTTGGATTCAATTTTAATTTTATAATTGAGAGAAAACAAGGAGGAGTTTTATTTATTATAGATTAAAATTTTATTTCATCCAAGATTCTACCGAATAGAGAGTGTAAAAAATCATGATATTTGAAAATTACAAAACTCTTATTCAAAGAGGATAATGAATTAGTTTCACATTGAATTGATTTTTATAAAGACAAGTAATGCATGAATGTCAAAGATCTTGGGTTTTGTTCTAATATTGATGAGAATGAAAAAAAATAACTTGTTATCTGAATCATCCATACATGAACGGTAGGAATAAAAAGCATCTTCTAATAATTTTACTCATGAAGATGCAATAATTCCTAGAAATGATTACATATTAGGAGAATTAAATGATAAATCAGTTGATACATTGAATGATATACTACACAATTATCCTGAGGAAATAGTAAATTTTATCTATAGCTACATCAAAAGAATATAGAAATTGATAATTGATCATGAACAAATATAAGATAACATAGCGAAATGTTATAAATAAATAATGAAATCCAATATTAAGATCATTAATAAAATCGGTGGAAATGAATCAAAGGAGGTTGGACTCCAAGAATGTTGATCAATTTTTTATGATCCAAGGAATATTCACTTTTTTGGAGAATAAAACTCATGATTTTTAGGATATGTTTCATGAATTCAAATAAAACTAAAAGAAGAACAATGATGTCTAGAATGATCAAATATTAATCAAAGAATGGATGATCACAGAACATGAATCATTGATATATGATATGAATGAAATCGATGATGGTGAGAAAATTTTGTTCAGTAAATATTTACAAGACATATTGAAGTCAATTGGGGCAAATATATTCATTCAAAATATAAAATGTCATTATCATGGAGTCAAAATTAATGATATTGGAAATGTTTTATATGGGTCATTACAACATGTAAAGAGACAAGATTCCACTAAAATTTATATAGTCACATAAACTAGTATGAAGAAAAATTATCATAGAATAATTATACTTTATATAATTAATATATTCTAAAAATATAATAATCATATTCAATAATTCTCTTATATAAATCAACCATCTATCTCTATTATTATTTTTTGTGATGAATATGGTTCTATGTGTAGTGAAATATTATAATAAAATCCTATTAATAATTATTATATGAGAAATGGTGAATATAAAACCAAAAAAATTGTAGTGATGATATATAAGAGTAATATATTAATTCCTAAATAATTCCATCTAGAAAATGAATACACAAGAAAAATAATAATTTCAATCTAGAGAGCTTGTTACTAAAAATATATATCAATGTTGTTTGGCCAATGTTTGTGTTTTGATAGAATAATGGACATGGAATATTATTAATGGTATAATATTTAATTATTTAAAAATTAGACAAATCCTACATCAATGGGAGAAAATAAGTGATGAAACAAAATCCACAGTAGGGAAAAATAATATTCTTCTTACAAATAGATTAGAAATCATGAAGAACCACAATGGTATTTCAATTGGATGTGGTCACAGTGAAGAATCATGTAGTTATAAATCATTCAAGCATACAAGTAATTAATTTCAAAAGAAAATTCAGCATAATGAATAACAGAGTGAATAGAAACATGGGAAAGAACCATATGAAAACTACTCCTATGAATTTAATGAAGAAGATATAAATGTCATCCTTGGGTAAAGAAAAGTGGAATTATAATAACAAGAAACCGATGAATATCAAGAATGTTGTTACACTAAAGAAAATAATCTGATTATTTAGTGGAATATTAGGTAAAACCATGGCTCAATATATAAAATCAATGCATATCATAACAAATTGATGAAATATTAAATAAAAAGGGGAATACCATCCCAAGAAAAAGAAGATATATCTGATGTGTTAAAGAGAACACCGAATAATCCATGTAGATCTAATAATAAAGTGGTGTATATTATAATGAATATATATATTATTCTCCTATATAATTTGTAAATAGAAATACAATTCAAATAATAACATATGAAAGAAGATTCTAAATGAATGAAAAATATGCCACATTGGGAAATTGAATTTCATGACATGTTTCTAAAAATTCATAGCCAAAAAATTGTATATGTAAAATATAGAAGGTGAAAAGGGATGGAAATATCTATGATGAGTGTTTGTTAATAGGACCAACTCATGAAGAAACACAAATGAGAATCAAAGTTGACATTGAGATGATGGTGCCTTGATGGATAGTCTAAAGTAGAAGAATCCATGTAAAGATATTATTGAAAGAATAAATTCTATACTGACTAAAATATATAAGAAATACAAACATTTAATCATGAATTTTTCAATATCTCAAATATTAGAGAGTAATTGACTGTCATGGATGAAAAAAAAGTTATTAGTCATGTTTCACTCACATAAATGAAACAGGGATCCACCTTATTTAAATTAAATTTGTGCTTATTCATTACATTTATGTATATACTTAGGGGGATAAAAAAGTTATATAATTCATATTTACATATTTTCATGCTATAATATTCAATATATTATTAATATCAGAAACCATTGCAGACATATCTATCTTATACTATCCTGATGATTTTTTAAACATTCATAATCGTCCTTGATGAAGATGATAAATATACTATAGTTTATTATTAAATTTGAGTTCACTATCATTAATTTTATCTCAACAATTGGTATTCACATAAATTTGATTTTATAAAAATATTTAATGATAATATCTATATTGGTGAAGTAAAATTTGTCATCATCCCATGAGGATAAATATCCAATTAAATTTTAAGATCATTATACTTTAGTCAACAATGTAATCTATCAAATTTACGTGTTTAAAAACAGATTGATGGTGTATGTTGCATTACTCTTCTATCATTATTTAAAAAAATGAAATGAACTATGATCTTAATGGGGATAACATAAATTAATCAATAAAATCTATAAAAGTGGGTTTAATATATTTTACAACATATTTAATAAACATTACATACTGATTATGATTAAATGTTCTTAATCTGTGTGTGGATTTGAGTGAAGGAATTTCATGTTTAATACATATTGGTATCATTAAATATAAATTGTATCAAAAAAATTCCTCATGAACTAAATAAATTGGTACAAAAAATTACTATCACCTCATAAATATGTGAGGAATGAAACATGCTTCTTTATTCCAATTGAAACCATTTTCTGAATTGTGAATTGAAAACATTAATATCTAATTTTAACCCTAATGATTTCAACATCGAGTTATCCAAAGTTGACTTATAGTTGAATAATTGATGGAGAAATTATTAATAACTAAATGATACCATAATCCTTTGGGAACAATGTATTTTTCATCTATAATTGGGAGATAAGAATGTGAAATGTGATAAGAAGTAAAGATATAAAATTGAAATTCTTTTTTAAACATTGAAGTTGACAACATATATGAATTTGGAGATTGACAATCCTAATTTGGGTTTGTTTTTTATTTGCTTTCAATTAGTTATTATGCTATGAATTACTTGATATCAATATTTATTGAAAATAATGATTTCAATAAAGGCTACTAGAGTTCTCAAACTTGTTATTTAAAATGAGTTCCATCAATAGATGATCACAAGTCTAATATTACATTTTTGAAAAATTTAAAAATATTTTGTATGATTATGGAACATTATTATTTATCAAGAACATTTTCTGTTTGGTTTAAGAACAATTTCCACTATATGGAAGATTACATATGATTCATCGAATTTATTTTTTTATTGGATGAATTTTAAAGAAGTTAAATTAAGTACATAAAAAGGAAATTTCAATTTTTTGAATGAGATATATTTCAGTATTTATCATGATATCACAATAAAATTTGACAATATTTTATATAAATTATAAAAAACTGGCTACCCCTAATCTAGCCAAGGACTCCCTCAACAACATATGGGAACCTCGTGGTTAACCATGTGGGAGAGGATTGACACGGTTAGATGCAAGTGACATAGTGGGGAAGGATATAGCTCACATGTTGTGCATTGAAGAATCAAATTATGGTATGAATATATAACCCAAAAGGCCGTGAATACATGTTTCCATTGAACATGTATAGCATGAACTATGATTCATATGGGAAATCCGAAGTGTGTAGAATAGGACATTCAAGGATGTGTGTGTGCAGTGTTTTTGGGGATAACCCCAGTGTTGACTTAAGAGGTGAATGGAATATGAATTCTTATTATGTAGTGACCAATAGGGCCTATCCCAACTATGCGGCATAGAATGTTCAAGGATGAGTGTGCATAGTATTTTGTGTGATAACCCATGTGTTGACTCAAGAGTTTAATTGCATATGAATTCTTTTTATATGGTTAACAATAGAAGAAAATATAGATATGAGATTACATAAGATGTATTATTATTACTCTATCAAAAAAATTCAAATAAAAAGTGTCATACAATCAATTCTATCTACAATGTTTGATCAATACAATGTTAAAACTCAACCATAATTTACCATTATTCTCAATCAACCCTTGTGTGAGTTTCAATCAATCATTACATGGGAATGATTTACACAATATATCCACCCAACTCCATCATACAAGAAACATCTCTTATGATGAATCCAATAGATCATGAAAATTTTGACTGATCTAAATCCATGGAAAAATATATTGAGCTAATTCATGAATTACATTGATCTAAACAGGCAATCACATATCTCAATAGTATCACTTGAAGAAGATTTTATCATCTATCACATGAAGAATCGATCATGTAAAGAATCTATCACCAGAATTGTTTGTATTTTTCCAATAATTGACCATCAAGACATAATAAGAACATATTTTTAATCACATTAATCTATATCATTATTACTAATGGATTCATGTGAATAAGATCATATACAAGATGTTTCCACCTCAAACAACCATTAATGAATGAACAAATGATTCAAGCTTGTGATCATGTGATAACTTAAGTGGTTCATTAATTTTAAATCAGTAAGTGATATTATATTAAACTAGATACTTAAATATTAATGTATTTAATATCTATTGACTGACAATACATTCCATATGATATGTGGTATAATATATTCTATAATTATAGAGTCTTAGTGCCAATAGAGTCTTATAAGAAATTTGTGAGTTCCCTAAAATAGAAAATCCACATCAGTCCCATGAGAATCAGTTCACATGAAGAGTGGTCATGTGATCGACTAACACAATGTAAGGAGATCCTGCAAACATATTTGGTTATTTGAAGAAGAAAAATATACTATGATCCACATTTTGGTTTTCTGAAGTATAATGGATGTCCTATGATCCTTTCGAGTTATGGGAATGATATAAGAATCTGATAAACATACTTCATTATGTGAAGAAGGATGGAATCCCATGAAGTAATTTGAGTCTTTTTATGGGGATAAGGACTTGTGAATCTTTTTATCACATGAGAATTCCCCCATAAAATAACCATGTCGTCCCTTATACATACATATATTATTCTAATAAAATGAACTTGGAGGATATTAATATAAGAAATTTGTTTTTGTTTATGAGAAAAATATTGAGATCATGATTGGGTTAGAATATTTCATGCACATGAAAAAATGCCTAATTTAGTTGTTTATATTGAAGTTCAAGGCCACATAAACTAAATTATTTGGGAAATTTTAAATTGAACATAAATTTATTAGAGTAATATTTAAATTATTATATGGTTTACCAGTTTAAAATGTAACTTGAAATTTATAAAACATGTATGGAGTTTTTTAGAAGCTTTATTTGATATTTACAAGGTTATTGTTACATAAAATAGTATTAAAATGGTAGTGAAATTCAGTTTCACAAATATAACTTCCACTCTATGAAGAATAGAGAACTAATTAATTTAAATTTTAAATATTCTGCGTCAATTAATTAAGAATGAAATATAATCCTTAATATTTATATTATTATAACTGATGAATATGATGAAAATTAATAATAAACCTACTATTGTTCATCATTTATGAGATAGAGATTTATATCTACAAAATAATGGAAATAATTTCAATGATATATTCAAAGGAATTTTATTTCAATAAAATATTTCTATCAAATAATATATGTTTAAAATGTATGATCACATAAAGTTAGACGAAATGATATCCTATAATCATGTTACTCAATGTTTATTATAAAACTGTACATAGTTGGTTCGATGTGATAAACTTCATTTCCATCTTCTTGCTCTTTCTTTTCACGATAATAAATGATATTCTATGTGTGACTTTTATAATAATCATTATACATTGAGGACATAATTATCCACACTATAGTAGAAAAATCATTACAAATCCTAGTGTTCATTTTGAATTACTATTTTATTTTCATTTTTTAATTATATCTTAGGAAAAGAGAAATCGATTTTCTAAATAAGTAATCAAGGTATAAAAAAGGATAAAAAATTTAAATAAATAAAAAATCATCCACCACTCATTTATCCCACCATCATAGTGTCGTTATCTCAATGTGATCCCAATATTTGTGGTATCCTAGTAATTTTTTTTTAAATGATATGTCTAACAATAAATCACGTTTGAATAATATATCAGTACAAGAGTTCACTATATCAGGAAATAAATAAGTTATTTTTTAAATATATAGAAAATATAAAACATTGAGCTCTGTTAGTTTGATTTGTTTTTTGGGTGTTAGGTATTAGATTTTAAAATATGTAAAATAAAAAAAAATTCATGTTTTGTTCATCTTTATTGGTATAAGAGTGGGGGTCAGTTAGTTTTATTAGATTAAGATAAAAAATATAAATTAATTAAACTTTAAGCAACCTATGTTGAACCAAACGTTTCATTGGGTGAAATATTAGATACATAGGATAATGAATTTAAGGATATTATTCACTTTTCATATGAATATATACACTAATTTTATTATTATATTATTATTTATTTCTCTGGTTTATATTTTTAGATGTACTAAATAGATAGAACTAGAAATAAATTTTTGAATATATAATGTGTTAAGTAATATGATGATTTTCCTTATTAAGATTTTTTAATAAGATATGAATATGAATAATTTTTATATAAATTTATAATAAACCAATAATATAAAATAGTTAAAACATATTCATTAGACAATAATTCATTTCAAATTTTTAATCTTATTTAATATAACAAATTAACACATTTTTTTCAATAACATTCAATTAAAAACCCGATATTCTATGATACTTATTCTTTTTAATTTCATTGATCTCTTGTGTTGTACGCGACACCAAAATTATATTGTTCTATATGCAACACCGTATACGCAAAATAATTATTGGCTCATGTTACACAAAATTTAAAGTTCATTTGATAGAAGTTATTCTACGATCCATTGAGTGTGTGTGTGTATATATATATATATATTTAATGTATAAATGAAATATGGTTGGATTCTATTATACACAACAACAAAAGAATCTTCCACTACACGCAACCCTGACTTGGTTTTCTTTACGCGCAATCCCGACCTTCCACGATAGTGTGTGTTGTACGCAATACCGAGTTTCAATAAACAACGATATGTTATTAAAATATTATATAAACTAGCCGGTATGAATAGTAATACCCACTTTTTGAAATTTTTCTTTTCAAAATGGAATTCATTTTAGGATTCTAAATATCTAAATAATCCTAGGGTGAATTTTTGGTATTTTTCTAAAAACCATCAATTTTTATTGAATATTGAAAACACTGCGTTACTATTTAAAAACCGAATTTTTATTTAAATAATTATTTATTTTCTTTAAATTTATTTTTGTTTAAAATTGATACATAATACCTATATAAGTTCAATGTAATTCATTGAAGTAATTTTATAATAATTTTAGATATATAAATTATTTTTTAACTTTTCACCGTCTTTTAACTACCTCCTAGGAGCTTTTTGCAAACATACAGAAAACATAATTTTACTGCTTCTGTGAGTGGAATTTCGAAAATCTGAGTGACATGGTTAATATCAAGGAGTAAAATCTGGTTCAATAAGATAAAAATATTTTTTGGTGAATAGTAACTTTATACTTTTATTTACCACGGTTAAAAGTAAATAGGGTAATTAAGGTTAAAAATGATATTATTATTACCCTAACACATGTCCTAATTCTGTTGGATAAGTGTAATTCGACCAAAAACAATATTAGGAATAAAATATTTCCCTTTAGGTTTTCCTATATTAGATTAGGACATTTATTATTATTTTATTTAAAAAGAGTTAAAATAGTTAAAATCAATGTTTAATAACTAAAACATTTTTAATATAGGTTTATACATAAGATAAATTCGAATATAAATATTAATTATAATGATAAATATATTTCCAACCTAAGGGTATTTTATTTATAATTTTTAGAAATTAAATAGTTTAATTTATTTATGACACAATGGTGATGCAATAATTACCTAAATAATGAAATATTAAAATAATTGATATTATAAATACCCAAATAAATGAAATTTGAGACTTTTTATGAATTCCACTATTTTATAGGTTAATATGAAATTTTATTATTGATTTAATTAACTTTTTTCGAACCAATAATTTTGTTATGATTTTCACCAAAATCAATTACCATATAGTGTCAAAGTTGACAAAAAATAGGTTTTAAAACAAATATAATATTATTAAATGTTATTATATTCCTAAAAATATAAGGTTAGGCCAAATGACTTATATAAGGTTATATATATTAACAATGAACCACTTGGGGTTCGTTAGTGTTGTTATAGTATGTTTATTAACCATATAGTGTAAAAAAACAAGTAGACACAGTAAAAGTGAAATTATTTAACTTCGAGTTAAATCTAAATGATATGGTTAAAATAGTAACCTAAACATGTCTAAAACGTATTTTTTGAGTTTATTTCGACCGATACAAACTTTATATTAGAAATAAATCAATTTAGAGCTATTATAAACCGAATATGACTTTATTATAAAATAATATTTTCAGTTTTTCCTAAAGTGCCCCTCTCCTCGCTTATAAAAAAGGGCACCCCTTCCCTCTTCTCTTCACACCATTTTGATCCTTGAAGCTCAGCCAAACCCTGACCATTTCCCTTCTCATCTTTCCTAGAAACGTTATAGAGGTTCTGGTCTCCTCAAAAGACCAACCCTAGTACCTTAAGAGGAGGTTAAGAAGAGGTGCGTCAAAGAAGAGTTAATATCCTTTACTGATTCATTCCAATTTATTTCTTCTTCTACTTCTTCTTCTTTATTTTTTTCATCATAAATTAGTACAATCAGTATAACTAATATACTGATATGTTATTATAAATATGAAACAACCTAATTTCATCTTCTATCCATCCTACGGAAACGAAATCACTGTGCGTGCGTACGTACGGAATACAGTTTCCACGCTGTGGTGTAATCTGTTTTCCACCACCAACTTACTTGGATGGGTATAATGGTGTAAATAAATAACTATATATGATTATTGTAAACTGATAATGATTCTAAAATATTATACATACACATCAATACAATTCTTATATCATGGGAATGATATCATCGCTCGTGCGTACGTACGGACTACCGTCTCCACGAACGCGATGAGATTCATTTTCCCTGATTAACCATTCAAGTATGATTATAAAGCATATATAATAAATAATAATGAAATATATTACCTAATAATGATATTTTATTTATGTACATATATGTTTCATTTACTTAATTCCGTTTAATTCAATAAGGAAATGAAAATAGTGTTCATGCGTACGTACGGCCTACCGTCTTCATGAGCAGTGTATTTCATTTCATTTATATATCAATTATATATATATATATACATAATATATATATATATTATATATAAATAATGATTTAAATTCTGGAAGTAAGTAAATCAAGATATAAGTAATAATATTATCATGAATAACAAGTCCAAACACGTACGATAAATAAAATGATTTTACACAAAACGTTTCTTTAACATGGAACTTACAAAAAAATGGGTAATATAAAGTAATAAGTGAACCATATATGATATCATAACAATGAATATGTTTCTGTAATAAGTCAATGACATTATTTAAATCATTATACCGGAGTTTTAGATACGTACGAAGCATATCAGACCTAAGGAAAGGGATAATTACTCCAATCTCATTCTTATCTGATATTGTTTATTTGTAAGTATTTACTGGGGTTATGTTTATTATCCATGTCCATATGTTCTCAAAATGTTTTCATAAAATGTTTACTTTTCATCCATGTATGTTTAAAGTCATTTTTATACTTTTTTACTTTTTCTACATCATATGGAATGAATCTTTCTTTTCCTTACCATACTTTGTACTTTTTGACATTTTCGGCAAAAGTACGAGGAGAATGTTATTTTTAAATTATACACCAATGAAGGATTTTTACGGTTTAATAATTCCTTATTTTCATGAAGCTTACTCTACATGATTTCATGAAAATTCTCAAAAAAATCCTTTACTTTTAAAATTGCATGGCATTTTGTGAAAAGAAAATGATTTTGAAGAAGAAAGGATATTTTCATCAAGAATTCATTTCAAGTGTTTTTCAAAACCATTTTCCATATAAGATGAAATTATTTCATTTGTGTATGTTTTAAGTATAATGATTCTATGATTCACATGGTTTAACTTTTCTTATGATGAAATGATATCCATTTGATTTATATGGATTATGTTATGACAAAATGATATTTATGAAACCCATTTTATTCGTTGGGTTATTATGAATGATGTATGTTTATTTTGTGGCACACGAAAGAATGATTTAATTATGAGATTGGTGGGACATATTTCTCCCTACAATGCATTGGGTAAATAATTATATCTCAAGAGATAGACATGGCTGGAACGGTAAGTTAATCTGGTTCAGCGATACATGACTGGAACGAGGAGTGAAATCGATTCAGAAAGGGACTTTGTCCACTAAGATGGTCTTGGCAGAAATGTCTTGGCTACTATGAAATCATATCATGTGCTCAATGGTTTTCCACAATTAAATTCTTTATTCTTATGCTATTTTATCATGATTGATGTTCCTTTATGATATATTCCTTACTTACTTCCATGATTTATGTCTTTTCTCATGATTTTGAAGTTTAGATTTTATGTTCAAGTTTTTGCATTCAAATGTTTATGGATTCTTTTATGTTCTCTATGTTTACCCTTACTGACCATTTGAGCTCACCCTTTTTATGTTTTCTTTTCCCTAGGATACAAAGTAAGTTTTTAGGTAAGAAAACAAAAGTGGAAGATCTTTATTGGAGATGTTGAAGATCTTTCACCATGATTAGAAGATTATTTTTCCAATTTTCCAAAGACACTAAACTATTACAGTCCTTGTGTGTTTGTTTTTGTTATGTATTATGTATTCCAAAAAATTAATGTATTGTCTATTTCCATCAAGCTTTGGGTCTCTATAGTCGGTATCAGAGGTGAAGGTTTAGTTATCCTTTGGAAACTAGGATGCGAGAACTTTAGTGAGATCCCTATAGATATTTCTAAGGTATTTCTAGGGATGTCCCTATGGATTAGTATAACTATAGGTTACAGTCATAGAATTACTTTGACGATCATGAATAAATTAGAGTGAACCTAGGGTGTCATGGATTAAAGATTGTGGGATAAGTTATACTTCCCATAAGTGACTTTTTATGATTATGTGGTTCCTAGTTATTTTAGCGGTTTTTTACACCATGGTTTTTGGTTTTAGTCAATAGAGGGAACCAGAAGGAATTGGGTCAACATTGAATTCAATGGAAAAAATTGGTGACTATGATAAAAGAAATTGAGTAATTCCTAGAAATAACGATTTTGTGACTATTCTGAATCAATCATCATGATATATGATTAACAAGGTAAACATTAGTGGTATTCCTAATTCATCAAATAAGAGAAAGATAGACTTTTATGCATATTTTCATAGTAAGGAGCATAGAGAAAGGAAAATTGTGATTTTTAAAGAAGGGAAGAAGAACCTTGATGAATAAATCAAATGGAGGGGAAGCTGTTATATGTGTGGAGAGAAGGGTCATAGAGTGACAGACTGTTATGGAGTTTAGTGTCTTATATGTGGAGAACATGGGCATACCCAACTCCATACCATAACCTAAGAGGTTACATATAAATCAAGGAAGGACTTATTCCATTAAAATCATTGAAGATTATGGACTAAAGTGTTTATGTATTGGTATTAAAGAATAATTTTGTTGAGTTACTTTTATGGTATATTGGAATATATATGTATTGGTCCATTGTGGTTTTCAATTATTTAATGGTACAAGTAACCATGAAAAATGATTGAAATATTTTTGGAAAGCAGAGGAAATGTGCATAATGAAGGTATAAGGAGAAAATAATATATATGATAGTATTCATGAGCTCATGACTGATATAAGGAAAAAGTGATATCATGGATTGATTATATAGAAGTTTTGGGATTTTGGTATGTGGAAAGAGTTAACTTTTTAAAGCCTTCATATTTTCACAAAGGTTTGATGGGAATTCATGTTTCAAAAGAATATATTTTTAAGGATTTCACATTTTGGGAATGTGATCTACAAGATGTATCCTATTATATAAGGGGGTAAATGATGGTATTCATGTTATTGTTATGTTACCTTTCCAATAATCATTTTACTTATTCTACGAGATTAGTCATATATATTTTGGATAAGTCTAATTATTGGAATGGATTATGTCGGACATCAGATAGTATTTTTTAAGGCTATAACTTTTTTTCGATATTATTTCTGGAATGTTGTAATACTGTAGTTTTAGAAAAAGGACAACCCGTAATATGGGTGACAACCCGTCGCGTCGGACAAGGATTCAGGAATTGAACCCACAAAAGAAGTGAGACATGCCTTTATTTCCTACCACTGGCCTATAGGAAGTCTCTGGTTAGTATAAATTAGTTATATTTTATTAACCAGTATGATAGTTGAAGTATTAGTCCATTTTTGGAACCATATACGACTAATCTCACCATAGATGGACTTATGTATATAAAGTTTTCTAACCTTATGTTTGAGACAAATGGAATGACCTATCATTCTATTTCATGATCTTCTGACACTTTGAAAAAGACAAATTCAACTTCATTTGTTTATGAGGTGAACTGGAAATTGTTCAAGGAACGAGCAACGGTAAGATGGTACCAAAATCAAGAAAGTATTTCTTTTAATGAAAAAATTCATCAACATTAGGGAAATGATCATGAACACCAAAAATGTTATCCTAGTGCTCTTATATCTGATGAATTAGATGGTACATTAAATCATCACAAATTTATGGCTTTGTGATTAATGGCTTTTTCATAACCATGCTATTTACCACTCTCCATCAGAACTTATTGGTTAGACTTCTCTTCTATATCCATATATATAAATATGTTGTCCTATGTGGAAACCCAGTGTTGAGTTACGTTGGGTGTATATAATGATTCTAATGTCCCTTTTTAAAATGAAGATTTAGTATTCCTTTTTACGATGTGGGTTTCTATGAAATAAACTTTCAAGTAGTAAACCATTTATAACCCCAAAGAATTTCGAGGGAGAAATTCATTTTAAGGGGGATAGAATGTAACAACCCAATATTTTATGAGAATTATTCTTTTTAATTTCATTGATGTCTTGTGTTGTACGCGAAACCAAAATTAGCTTGTCCATTACGCAACACCGTATACGCAACACTATTCTTGGCTCGTGTTACACAAAATTTCAAGTTCATTTGATAGAAGTTATTCTACGCAACATTGAGTGTGTGTGTGTATATATATATTCAATTTATAAATGAAATATGGTTGGATTATATTATACACAACAACAAAGGAATTTTTTACTATACACAACCCTGACTTGGCTTGCTTTACACCAATCACGACCTTCCACGATAGCGTGTGTTGTACGCAATAACGAGTTTCACTAAACAACGATATGTTATTAGAATATTATATAAACTAGATTTTATTAGTAGTAATACCCACTTTTTTAAAACAAAATTTCAAAATGGACTTTATTTTTGAATTCAAAATATCGAAATTAGCCCAGGGTGAATGTTTGGTATTTTTCTGAAAACATTCAATTTTTTATAAATAGTGAAAACACTACTATTTAAAAAAAAATTAATTATAAAATAATTTATTTTAATTAAATTTATTTTAGGTAAAAATTGATACATAATACATATATAAGTTAAATTTAATTCATTGAAGTCATTTTATAATAATTTTAGATATATAAAAATTTTATTGAACTTTTCACCTTCTTTTACCTACCTCCTAGAAGCTTTTTGCAAACTTACATAAAACATAATTTTACTATTTTTGTTAGTGGAATCTTTAAAATAAGAGAGACACAATTAATATCAAGGAGTAAAATGTGGTTCAATAAGATAAAAATAATTTTTGATGAATAATAACTTTTTACTTTTATTTACCACCGTTAAAAGTAAATATGATAATTAAGGGTAAAAATGATATTATTATTACACTAAATCATGTCCAAATTCTATTTGATAAGTGTAATTCGACCAAAAAAAACCTTACAAATAGAATATATTTCTCTTTAGGTTCACTTGGATTAGATTAGGACATTTATTATTATATTATTTATAAAGAGTTAAAATAGTAAAAATCAAAGTTTAATAACTAAAACATTTTTAATATAGGGTTATACATAAGATAAATTCGACATTAAATATTCATTATAAAGATAATAATATTTCCTACCTAATTGGTTTTTGTTTATAATTTTTATACATTAAATATTTTAATTTATTTATGACACAATGGTGATGCAGTAATTACCTAAATAATAAAATATTAAAATAATTGATATAATAAATACCAAAATAAATGTAATTTGAGACTTTTTATGAATTACACTAATTTATTAGGTTAATATGACATGTTAGTATTTATCTAATTAACATTTTTAGAACCAATCATTCTGTTATGATTTTCTCAAAAATCAATTACCAAATATTGCCAAAATTTCCATAAAATAGTTTTTAAAACTAATATAATATTATTAATTGTTATTATATTCATAAAAATATAAGGTTCGGAAAAATGACTTAGATAAGGTTATATATATTAATAATGAACCACTTGGGGTTATTATGGCTTGTTAGAGTTAGTTTATTAACCATATAGTGTAAGAAAACAAGAAGACACGGTAAAAGTTAAATTATTTAACTTAGAGTTAAATCTAAATGATAAGGTTAAAATAGTTACCTAAACTTGTCTAAAACCTATTGGTTGAGATTATTTCGACCCATAGACACATTATATTATAAATAAATAAATTTGGAGCTATTATAAATAGAATATTACTTTATTATAAAATAATATTTTATGTCTTTTCAAAAGTGCCCCCCTCCCTTATAAAAAGGGCACCCCTTCCCTCTTCTCTTAAAACCCTTTTGAACCTTGAAGCTCGGCCGACCCCTGACCATTTACTTTATCATATTTCCTAGATACATTATAGAGGTTCTGGTCTCCTCAAAAGGACAACCTCAGTTCCTTAATAGGAGGTTAAGAAGAGGCGCGTCAAAGAAGAGGTAATATCCTTTACCGATTCCTTCCAATTTATTTCTTCTTCTATTTCTTCTTATTTATTTTTTTCATCATAAATTAATAACCTCAGTATTACTCATATACTGATATGTTATTATAAATATGAAACAACCCAATTTCATCTTCTATCCATCCTATGGAAATGAAATCACCGCATGTGCGTACGTACGTAATACCGTCTTCAGGCCATGGTGTAATTTGTTTTCCACCACCACCTTACTTGGATGGGTATGATGGTGTAAATAAATAACTATATATGATTATTTTAAAGTGAAATTGATTCTGAAATATTATACATACACTTCAATACAATTCCACGATCATGGGAATGATATCATCGCTCGTGCGTACGTATGGACTACCGTCTCCACAAACACGATGAGATTCATTTTCCATGATTAACCATTCAAGTATGATTATAAAGTATATATATTAAATAATCACGAAATATATAACATAGTAATGATACTGGATTTATTTATATATATGTTTCATTTACTTAATTCCATTTAATTAAATAAGGAAATGAAAACAGCGTTCATGCGTACGTACGGCCTACCGTCTCCATGAATGGCGTATTTCATTTAATTTATATATCTATTATATATATATATAATAAATATATATATGATATATAAATCCTGATTTGAATTCTGTAAGTAATAAAATCAAGATATATGTAATAATATTATCGAGAACAACATGTCCAAACACGTACGATAAATAAAATGATTTTACCCAAAACGCTGCTTTAACATGGAACTTTCATGAGAATGAGTAATATAAAGTCATAAGTGAACCATATATGATATCATAACAATGAATATGATTCTGTAATAATTCAATGAAATTATTTAAATCATTATACAGGAGGTTCGGATATGTACGAAGAAAATCAGACCTAAGGTAAGGGATAATTATTCCAATCTCATTCTTATCCGAGATTGTTTAATTTCTTAAGTATTTACTGGGGTTATGTTTATTATCCATGTTAATATGTTCTCAAAATGTTTTAATAAAATGTTTCCTTTTCTTCCATATATGTTTAAAGTCATTTTTACCCTTTTTTACTTTTACCACATCGTATGGAATGAATATTTCTTTTGTTTACTATATGAGGTACTTTTTGACTTCTTCGGTAAAAGTATGAGGAGAATGTTATTATAAACTTATACAGCATGAAAAGATTTTAAATTATCCGAGATATTATTGTTTAAGGCTAGAAATTTTTTTCGATATTATTTCTGGAATTTTGAAATACTATAGTTTTAGAAAATGAACAACCCGTAAGATGGGTGACAACTCGTCGCGTCGGACAAGGATGTAGGAATCGAGCCCACAACTGAAGTGTGACATGCTTTTATCTCCTACCACTGGCCTATAGAAAGTCCCTATTTAGTAAAAATTTGTTTTATTTTATTATGCAGTATGATAGTTGAAGTATAAGTCCATTTATGGAACCATATACGATTATTCTCCCCGTAGATGGACTTATGTATATAATTATTCCTAACCTTATTTTTAAGATAGATGGAATGACCTATCATTATATCGCATTATCTGCTAAAACTTTTCAAAAGACAAATTCAACTTCATTTATTAATGGGTGAAGTGTAAATTGTTCAAGTCACGAGCAACAGTAAGATTGTACCAAAATCAAGTAAGTATTTCTTTTGATGAAAAAATTCTTCAACATTAGGGAAATGATCTAGAAAACCAAAAATGTTGTCCTTGTGCTCTTATATCTGATGAATTAGATGGTACCATAAATCATCAAAAATTTATGGCTTTCTGATTAATGGATTATTCATAGCCATGTTCTCTACCACTCTCCATCAGAACTTGATGGTTAGACTTCTCTTCCATATCCATATTTTCACCTATGTTGTCATATGTGGAAACCTAGTGCTGAGTTACTTTGGGTTACTGTTATGATTCTAACATCCCTTTTTAAAATGAAGTTTTAGTATTCCTTTTTACGATGTGGGTTTCTATGAAAGAAACTTTCAAGTAGTAAACCATTTATAACCCCAAAGAATTTCTAGGGCGAAATTCCTTTTAAGGGGGGTAGAATGTAACAACCCGAGATTTTATGAGAATTATTCTTTTCAATTTCATTGATGTCTTGTGTCGTACGTGACACCAAAATTATCTTGTTCTATACGCAGTACCGTATACGCAATAGTATTCTTGGCTCATGTTACACAAAATTTTCAAGTTTGTTTGATAAAAGTTATTCTACGCAACATTGAGTGTGTATATATATATATATTCAATGTATAAATGAAATATGGATGGATTCTATTATACACAACAACAAAGGAATCTTGCACTACACGAAACCCTGACTTGGCATTCTTTACATGGAATCACGACCTTCCACGATAGCGTGTGTTGTACGCAATATCGAGTTTCACTAAACAATGATATGTTATTAAAATATTATATAAACTAGCCATTATGAATAGTAATAACCACTTTTTGATTTTCTTTTTCAAAATGGAGTTCATTTTTGGATTCGGAATATTGAAATTAACTTACGGTGAATTTTTGGTATTTTTTGGAAAACTTTCAATTTTTGATGAATAGTGAAAACACTGGGTTACTATTTAAAAACCAACTATTTATTTAAATAATTATTTATTTTATTTACATTTATTTTAGGTAAAAATTGATACATAATACCTATATAAGTTCAATGTAATTCATTGAAGTAATTTTATAATAATTTTATATATATATAAAGTTTATTGAAATTTTCACAGTCTTTTACCTACCTCCTATGAGCTTTTTGCAAACATACATAAAACTTAATTTTACCACCTCTGTGAGTGGAATTTAAAAAATACGAGAGACATGGTTAATATCAAGGAGTAAAAATTTGTTCAATAAGATAAAAATATATTTTGGTGAATAGTAACTTTTTACTTTGATTTACCACGGTGACAAGTAAATAGGGTAATTAAGGGTAAAAATGATATTATTATTACCTTAACACATGTATTAATTATATTTTATAAGTTTTATTCGACCAAAAACAAACTTAGGAATAAAATATTTCTCTTTAGGTTCACCTGGATTAGATTAGAACATTTATTGTTATTTTATTTAAAAAGAGTAAAAATAGTTAAAATCAAAGTTTAATAACTAAAACATTTTTAATACATGGTTATTCATAATATAAATTCAACTATAAATATTCATTAGAAAGATAAAAAGTTTTCCTACCGAATGGTATTTTATTTATAATTTTTAAACATTTTTAAATTTAATTTATTTTTGACACAATGGTGATGGAGTAATTACGTAAATAATGAAATATTAAAATAATTGATATTATAAATAAAAAAATAAATGAAATTTGAGACTTTTTATAAATTAAAATAATTTTATAGGTTAATATGACTTGTTATAAATGCTTTAATTAACTTTTTTCGACCCAATCATTCTGTTATGATTGTCACAAAAATCAGTTACCAAATACTGTCAAAATTGACATAAAATTGTTTTTAAAACAAATATAATATTAGTAATTGTTATTATATTCCTAAAAAAATAAGTTTCGAAAAATGACTTATATAAGGTTATATATATTAATAATGAACCACTTGGGGTTCTTTTGTCCTATTATAGTAATTTTACGAAGCATATAGTGAAAGAAAACAAGAAGAAACGGTAAAAGTTAAATTATTTAACATAGAGTTAAATCTAAATGATAAGGTTAAAATAGTAACCTAAACTTCTCTAAAACCTATTGGTTGAGATTATTTAGACCCATTCCCACTTTATATTAGAAATAAATTAATTTGGAGCTATTATAAACCGAATATGACTTTATTATAAAATAATATTTTAATTTTTTTCTAAAGTACCCCTCTCCTCTCTAATAAAAAGGGCACCCCTTCCCTCTTCTCATCACACCATTTTGAGCCTTGAAGCTCAGAAAACCCCTGCCCATTTCCGTTATCATCTTCCCTAGAAACATTATAGAAGTTCTGGTATCCTCAAAAGACCATCCCTAGTTCTTTAAGAGGAGGTTATGAAGAGGCGCGTCAAAGAAGAGGTAATATCCTTTACTGATTCTTTCCAATTTATTTCTTCTTCAACATATTATTCTTTATTTTTTTCATAATAAATTAATAACATCAGTATCACTCATATACTTATATGTTATTATAAATATGAAACAACCCAATTTCATCTTCTATCCATCCTATAGAAACGAAATCACCATGCGTGCATACGTACGGAATACCATCTCCACTCTGTGGTGTAATCTGTTTTCCACCACCACCTTACTTGGATGGGTATAATGGTGTAAATAAATAACTATATATGATTATTCTAAAATGATATTTATTCTTAAATATTATACATAAACTTCAATACAATTCCACAACCATGGGAATGATATCATCGCTCGTGCGTACGTACGAACTACCATCTCCACGAATGCGACGAGATTCATTTTCCATGATTTACCATTCATGTATGATTATAAAGTATATATATTAAATAATCAGGAAATATATTACATAATAATGATACTGGATTTATGTACATATATGTTTCATTTACTTAATTCCGTTTAATTCAATAAGGAAATGAAAATAGCATTCATGCGTACGTACGGCATACCGTCTCCATGAATGGCGTATTTTATTTAATTTATATATCTATTATATATATATACTGAATATATATGTGATATATAAATAATGATTTAAATTATGGATGTAATACAATCAATATATATGAAATAATATTATCAATAACAACATGTCCAAACACGTACGATAAATAAAATGATTTTACCCAAAACACTGCTTTAACATGGAACTTCCAAAAGAACGGGTAATATAATGTCATAAGTGAACCATATATGATATCATAACAATTAATATGATTCTGTAATAATTCAATGACATTATTTAAATCATTATATAGGAGGTTCGGATAGGTACGAAGCATATTAGACATAAGGTAAGGGATAATTATTCCAATCTCATTCTTATCTGAGATTGTTTAATTTCTTAAGTATTTACTGGGGTTATGTTTGTTATCTATGTTAGTATGTTATCAAAATGTTTTCATAAAATGTTTAATTTTCTTCCATGTATGTTTAAAGTCATTTTTACCTTTTATACTTTTACCACATCGTATGGAATGATTCATTCTTTTGTTTACCATACGAGGTACTTTTTTGACTTTTTCGGTAAAAGTATGAGGAGAATGTTATTTTTAACTTATACGGCATGAACGGATTTTTACGGTTTCATAACGACTTATTTTCATGAATCTTACTCTAAATAATTTCATGACTATTTTCAACAAAATCATTTTCTTTTAAAATTTCATGGCATTTTGTGAAAAGAAAATGATTTTGAAGAAGAAAGGATATTTTCATCACGAATTAATTTCAAGTGTTTTATCAAAAATATTTTCCATATAAGATGACATTATTTAATTTTTGTATGTTTCAAGTATAATGTCTCTATGATTTACATGTTTTAACTTTTCTTATGATGAAATTATATCCATTTGTTTTATATGGATTCTGTTATGATGGAATGATGTTTATGAAACCCATTTTATTCGTCGGGTTATTATGAACAATGTATGTTTATTTTGTGGCACACGAAAGAATGATTTCATTATGAGATGGGTGGGAACTATATATCCTTACAATTCATTGGGTAATGATTTATATCTCATGATATATACATGTTTGGAATGGTAAGTTAATCTGATTCAGTGATACAAGACTGGAACGAGGAGTGAAATCGATTCAGAAAGGGACTTTGTCCACTAAGATGGTCTTAGCAGCAATGCCTTGGCTACTATGGAAATCATATCATGTGATTAATGGTTTTCCACAATGACATGATTTATTCCCATTCTATTTTATCATGACTGATGTTCCTTTATGATATATGCCTTACGTACGTCCAAGATTTATGTTTTTGCTCAAGATTTTGAATTTAAGATTTTATGTTCAAGTTTTTGCATTCAAATGATTATGGATTGTTTTATGTTCTCTATGTTTACCCTTACTGAGAATTTGAGCTCACCCTTTTTATGTTTTCTTTTCTCCATGATATAATGAAAGGCTTTCGGTAATAAAAAAAAGGGGAAGATCTTTATGGGAGATGTTGAATATCTTTCACCATGATTAGAAGATTATTTTTCCGAGTTTCCAAAGACAATAAACTATTATGGTCCTTGTGTGTTTGTTTTTTTATGTATTAAGTATTTCACAAAATTAATGTATTTTCTATGTACGTCAAGATTTGGGTATCTACCTATAATTACTTAATTGTGTAAGTCATCATAATGTGTTTTGATGAAGTTTTGTTCTTAATTTCAAAACAAATTCATTATGATTACCATGATAAAAGAGGTAAGTAATTGATCAAAAAAATAAATACTAATAATTAAATTTTAAAAAATTTTATAATTTTTATATCATTTTTAATAAAATAATGAAAATTTATTATAAAAATTGAAATACATTACAATAATAGAGATGGTAGGTTCAACATAAGAGTATAATTTTCATTTTTCAACGAGCGTAAGGGAAATATGGTAAGTATTATTTAATATTTATAGATATAATATTTTATCTTAAATATAGTATTATACCATTAAATACAATAATATATACCAGATATGTGATGCAATGATGAAAAATCAATCACATAACTTTATGGAGGTGGAATTCCATACATACGCATGGAAAACATAGTCTTGTTAAAGTGGATATAAAGGTAAGAAAATATATGATATATTAGAATTAAATAATGAAAAATATTTTTTGATTAATATATATATATATATACATTAAAACCATCCTCATAACCATCCATGAGATGCCGTGATGAATAAAAATTATATCTATTCGTGAGGTGGTGGTACACCATACACATAAATGATGGATTCTCGTCAATTTTTATATAATAAGAAGATGCATAAAGTTGAAATTAATATAATGAAATATAATTATATATAATATATTTATTCTATTATTTCATAATGGTTGAAAATTGTTTAAGGTGGTGGATGAATAAATAAATCAAAAACTCATGGTCAACAAGTATATATCTTATTTAGAAAAGAACCTTTTGATTAAACCTTAGCCCCACCTAGGTTGGTTGTATGATGTAAAATGTATATTTTACGAATGTATTTTTAAATTTTATTTTCCTAAAAAAATTGATATTGAAGTGTTGATAGAATTGGATAGGGGGTGTCCTTTTATAAGTGGGGGAGAGGATACACATGGATTTTTTTGAGATTTAAATATATTAATTTATTAATAAAGGAAAATGGATAAAAAAGGACCATTTCTAATATGAGATGATTTATGGTCTAAATATTTCCTTTCAAAAGGATTTAGATATGTTTATTGTTTATTTTATCTGGTATCAATTTAGTTTAATCCCTGGTAAACTTGTTCTAACGTAACCATGTTAACATGTATTTAATATTTTCACTCACTACTACAAAACATGCCTATTGCAGTGCTAAAACTTCTCAGAGTTACAAATATCCCCAAATAATGTAAATCATTATCAATTCATTATTTTATTATTGATAAAATGTTACATTTATTAGTACAATTTTATCACTGATAAAAGTTCCCATTTTTAATAAATTAATTAGAACTAATAAATGTCAAGAATAAAATGTAAAATTAAATAAAAAAATAAAAAATATTTAACTAAATAATTTATGAAGATTTTTATTACTTAAATAATTATTCATTATAATGAATAAATTGAAAATAGATATATATATATATTGTAAATATTAAAAAATATTATGTAATTAATATATATATATATAATGAATAAGTATAATATATAAAAAAATTAATTAAAATCATATTAATGGGTTATTCATTTTTATTTTCGCTTGATTATTAAATTTATCCTATATAAAATGTTGTGTGTTACATTTATTTCATGTGCATATATATATATATATGATACTGAATTTTTATACACAATCACACACACAAATATATTGACACAATATATACAAACAAATACACATAATATTTATGATATTTATTCATATTATAGTATATTTTAAAATACATTATAACATGATACCTTTAATATATATTAAATTTCTAATCATTCAACCTTATTTCTTTGTTTTTAATACTATAGTTAGGGTATTCATTTTTTTTAAATTTAATCATTTTTTATTATTTCTTTATATATTTTTATTTATCATGTTTTATTATCTTCAAAATGATTTCATCTACTTATATATATACATAGTTTTTAATAACATGTATTTAATAAATACAACTTATCCCTTTTAAAAAACATATTAATGTGAACTCATTTTGAAATATTCAATTTCAGTCATTTTTAAACATAATTTATTTAAGATTACATATCCATTAATAATGATAAAATAAAATTTATAAATAGATGTTTATAAATAAATATGGATAAATAAATATTTATAAATAAATATATCGATAAATATATATTTATTATATTTATTATTATTACAAATAAGTAATCATAATTTTTAAAATATATAATTTTATAATTATAAATATATATTATATATTTTTAAATAATTAAAAAATTATTCAAAATTAATTAAATATATATAAAATCACAATAATGTTGTTTATATAATTATAAATATATTCTAAATTTATTAATATAATTATAATAATAATAATTTTATCAGGGATTTCTAGAAATGATAGTGATCAATCAATATGGGAAATATAAAATCATTGTTAAAAGATATATTTATCAACACTAAAGTGTTATCGATGATAAAGATGTTTTTATTAGATTATTCATAGCACTGATAATACTCTATATTTATGAGTGCTAAAAATAATTGATTAAATTTAGTTTAATTAGTCTTTATATTCATGAATTGATAAAAGATATCTTTGTTAGTGATTTTCCAAAAGAACTATTAAATGTGTCCCTAGTCAAATTAAAAAACTTTACCACAACTCAGTTACACATGATTATAAAGATATTTGGAACACATTTTATCCTAGCGTGACTCCTCTATGCTTCTCCAGTTTAATGAAGGATATATTCTAATTTATGTTATTTTTTACTTATCCCCTATCATTGTTTGATATTTTGAGTTCTGGGTGTTGGATTTTATTCAGTGTTATAAAAAATTACTCTCCCTATATCACTTTTCTTTTCTAGTAAAATACAAAAATCATGGCTTTATTTCATTATTTTTCTCTATTAAAATTTATTTTAGAGTCCAATAAATTTTTTTCCTAGAGACACACATATATGATTTACTCTCCTCCCAATATTAATAAGGAGACATCTCATCAACCCTAGGCTTTCTATACATTAGAATAATTTTGGGTTACAAATTCATGGTAGTTTTTCTGAGTGAATTTATATTATATAATAGATAAAATATTTTAAAGGATTAATTATAAGGTTTTAAATAATAAGGGATACAATGTTTTGACCCTCATTTATGGGTGATGAAATTATAGAGACCATGGTATGTGTGAAAATATTTAAAATATGGTTTTTGGATTTTGGTTATTCGTATAAATTGTTTAACCGTGAAATGGTTTTTTTAGATTTATAATTTTGATGAATAGTTTTTGGTTAAATTAAAAAAAATATTAAATTAATTTTACATGTTCCAAAAATTATTTTAGTTATTCATTGTGAGAGAGTTTTGTTTTCTTTATTAATTATAGATTATTATTAAACATTAATAATGGGATAAAAATATTTTCTTTGTAATTTCATTGGAAAGAAATGTATTCTCAATCATTTTTCAAAAAAAATCAATATACGATTGATTTGAGAAATCTTTGGGTAAATGGACATATAATTACAAAAGAAAATCAAAAGAGATATCGTATGGGCTGATATCCTTGATATATAAGCTGTAATTTAATCTTATATATACTTTTATCATAGGATACTCCATATGATCAATATTGATTTTGGATGGGCCTTAAATATATGTTTTTTTGTGAATTAACATGGTAAATTATTCTAAACAATTTATCTTAAATTATAAATTATAAGGATCATCATATACAACTTGAAAAAGATATTGAAAAATAAAATAAATTAGGTACTCTAACGTGATGAAATTATCAGTTTCCATGGGATGGATATAAATTTTCAAGTAACTCTATATTATATAAAGAGTCCCTATAATAGGATATGACCCCCTATAGTAATTAACCCTTTATTTTATTCCATATGAAAACCTCACTTGTTCTTTGATCATTTTTTATCCCAAGGTTAAGACACTAGCACCATAAATGATGGAGGGTCCTCAATAATATTTATGTGATTGAAAGCTAGTTTAATATTATCAAAGGTTATACTAATTTTTTTGTAGGGATACCTCTCTTCACATTTATAGTTTACAACCAATAATATCATTAGGAGTCATAATGTATGAAATTCAAAAAATTAATTAAATATCTAATTCAGGCTATGTGGTGTAATATTCAATGATGGGAAATATCTTAGGTTCCTCAAATAATTTTTGGGAATATATAATAATAATAAATTTTAGATTTAAATGAAATGATTCATGTCATTTGAAAAAGTTATGAGATTTCTTGATCAATTATCAGCATAAGTTAAAAAATTCACCCTTTAATGTCATTTATTTTATTGGATGGGTTTCATGACGGATTAAAAAATTTAAAAAGTTAAAATTTTAGGAATACATAAACAGACATAAGTGATTCCCAATTTAGGTGGTGTGAGATTCATTTATTCAAGACCATTGAGTGGAGGTATTCAAATCCCAATTCCATTGTGGTGAATTTTTGAGTGGTTTAGTTAGTGTTGGTTCATAGGACACATTAATCCTTAGATGTTCGATTGTATTCCAACTCTTAATGATGTATTGGATTCTTAATATTAGAACAGACTTCCTCCCATAATTATGGGTCCAAATATAATCAATTATATAGCACCAGAAGAGTGATGGGTGGAAGACTTGTTTGATAGAGTGAATGAGTAGCATCAAATGGATCCTGAAGATATGGAAGGAATTCATGTGTCTATTGACCAATTAAAGAGAGCATTTGAATGATAGTTTTACTGTAGTATAGAATTATTATAACTATATTGAGGACAGTAAAAGGTTTCATTCATGATTTATGAAATTGATGGCATTTAGGAATTAACTGTATTTCTTTGCTGTTATTCTATAAAAATTAAATGTTTGACTAAATAGTCACACAATATCTTCTCAACATGATGATATTTACAATACTAAGAAATAATAGAATATTGATCATGAAACTATGAAATTATAATTGGATTAATAACATGTAGATGAAAAAAATGAATGAAAACATGAACGAAACAACATCAATATTTTGAATAACATTATCAAAACAATAATTTAGGGTATAATATTAGAGGTTGGATGGAATCAACATGGAAAACATGTTGACCCCAATAAGTCAACATTCATTTGTTATATTAGGGGTACATTGTAGAAGAATGTAATTATTGACATTGAATCATGGCGTCAAAACTGACATGTAATGAATTAAATCCTTTGGATATATATTACAATAATTTTACAATATTAATTATTTATTAGGATAATGAAATATATAATAAAATTTAGTTCTAATTTGGATACTTCCTTGCATAAATTAATTAATTTAGAATATTTCCATAAGAAAATTTTATTAATGGCCACTGCAAAATCCCATAGAGGCTTACTGGATCTTCTCATGATGTTACAACTTATGGATGATATGGGGAAAATATGTCCCCACCGGCCACTTAGTTATGCACACATTATAATACAGGAAACACATACTTCTTTCAACAATCGTCACAATGATAAATTATTTCATGTGAATTGTGGTTGATAAAATATTATTTTATATTATTTACTTTATCCAAATAGATTAACAATTAATACATTATTCCACAAAATAGTGTTTAAAATATAGAAAGAGCATCATAACCAGTATACCCCTATCACTAATGAAGGATGGGTTATGATTCCTTAGTGAATAAATTGGTATGTATTTTAAATCAATAATAAATGTGTAACTATGTGATATGAATCAACATATGTTATTCTATTTATATAGAGATTGATGAATCAAAATTTGAATCAATACACATCCCACGTCATGTACTATGTAAGGAAGATCGGTTAAATAAGGATGGTATATTAGTTGATAAAAACACAAATGTAGAATTGAAAACATGTGTAAGTATGAAATATTTGTAAATCATTAAGATTTATAAAAATAATACATAAATCTAAATATCTTCATTATTGTTATATAGTTTAGATACAATAATCGACATTAATCGTACAGGAATAAATGTAACCTTTAATAGCTTTGAAGCAGCCTGGATAATATGGTCATGTTAGAGGGTTAGGTTTTTTAGTCTATCCTCAAACACATTTTTAGAAGATAGCACCACATGAAGATACAAATAATTTAATGATATTAATGAAATATAAAATATACACAAAACAATATATTATTTTATTGTCTAGTTTGGTAGACTAATGTATAAGAAAAGATCAAGGGGAACCAATATTAGGGAAAATATCGCCACATAAACCAAATGATATCACTTTATTTGAGGCTAGTATTCCCCCAACCACATACATTACTTGAGGTAGAAATTTTTTCATTATCCATTTTCATATATGTGAATCCATATACTTTTGATAACGTTATAATAATAACATTCGGTTGGTTACAGTTGTATGTTATGATTGTCTTTAAAACCCCATGTATTATCATGTTACAATTGGTTTAATTTATAATATCATTTGAGACCAAATACATAATCAACCCCTCTAAAAAATCACATGAGTGTGAAGATTGAATTATCTCATAAGACGACTGTTGACTTGCATTTTCAATATGATCATCAGGATTTTAAAATTCTCTATGATTATTTTGGATCTTTCATAAAATGGTTTTCTAATATTATAATAATACGTGCAGATGTATTTAAAAAATTGATATGATAATAATTTTAATGTAGATGATAAAATATATGATGTGTGGTTTGATATTATATATTGATACAATTTTAGAGAAATGACAGGTTAAATAATGAAAATCTAGTGACTCGACCATGAAAGCAAAATCACCTTTTGAGTGTACCTTCTCCTAGCCGGTTCCAAGGAAATATCTTTTATCATTACAACATCATGAAGAGGCCAAATTTAAATATAAAAATATATTTTGCATTGAATATGAAGAAAAATATAATGAGATTCTATGATAGATAGAATTATTGTAGATATTCTAAATGAGATTCTCAAACATGAATGGATAATTTTCTCAATTTTGAATACATATATAAGGTACATTTTCCTATTATGTCTACGAAAATAGTGAGATAAATATGTTTATTAAATTTAATAACTATTTATATTTTTAAAATTTGTTTATATTATGAAAATATAATGGTTTGATCGTTCAAATCAAGATTTGGATTCAATAATCCCAATATAATTTCTAGGTTACAAACTATGTTGAATGTGTAGGAAATTAAAAAAAAAAGAAAAGTTACTCAAGTCACTTAATAATAAATAATTAGATGAAAATCTCTTATTGATCCCTAAAATTAAAGGGTACAACTCTACTATCAATTCACTTATTTTGTTTTAATTTTTTCATTACATAGTTGATTAAATTTTTTAAAGAGAACTAGATGCTTATAGTAGTCAACATAGAAAAAAAATATGAATTTTTTGGAGAAAATACCTAGATTTTCAACCAACTAACCAAAAATTATTTTTATTTTTAATATTTAATACACTATAATATTCATTTTAAAGATAAAATTTGAATTATATGTTCTATAATTTTTTAATAAGAATTTTCATATAATAAGGAAGTCACTAAATACATGCTAGATCAAGGCATGATGTCGATGTGTGAAAATCTAAATCGTGTGGATAAATATTGATTGGAAAAAGTAAGGTATATTTAGTAATATTAAACTATTAAGACATTTCAAAACTATCTACATATTTTTCTCAATGATTCTATAGTGTCAAATACAAGATTATAAAATTGATTGTGAGTATTATGATTGAAAATTTATGAGAGAAATGATAAATCATGTAAATACAAGCATCCACCAAAAGGTAATTTTCAAATTTAATTAAAATTTTGTTAAATATATTTTAAAATCATATATTTTTCGATATTTTCTCAATAATATAAAAATTAATTACAAAATAGTTTCTACAATGATGAAATATATTTATTTAGTGATGAGTGGGCATCATATTATTTGTCAAAATGTATGTCGCTACCATTTTTAGGTGATTACCAGATATTTTTGTGATCTAATACATGTTATGACCTTTGAAATACATTTTTGGATTCATGCATTATTTTTTGAATGTATATATATTATTTTTGTTCTCATTCTCAAGAAGAAGAGAAAAGGGGAAATTAAATTGCATTGAATCGATGACCTACAAATAGTAAAAATTTTGGGAAATTGTGGAGTCATGGGAGAAGGAATATTTGGTGGTTGAAGAAAAGGTTGAGGTTAAGGTTGAGTAAAAGTCATTGTTAGAGACCAACATGGAGGAGGAGGCAGATGCAGAGACTGAGGTGGAGACTAAGGCAGAGACAGAAGTGGATACCAAGGTGGAGGCGGATAAGAAGTGCTGGCTTAAAAACAATAAAATTGTTGGATAATGAAGTATAATGAGGATAATACCAAGACTGTGCTTTAGAGAAATTATTTAAATGTGTACACAACACTTTTCACTTGAGATTAGATTCAATGTGCATCTTTCTTGATTAAAATAGAATTTTTGTAAAAAAAAACACAAGGATTACTCAAAACCAAGAAAAATAATTTTGATTGTCCTTGATAATTTAGTACAATGATCCATAAATAAGCTTTTACATCTAGGGATCACCCTCACCTCAATACAGTGCACAATGTGACCAGTATGATTCCAAATGACTGTTATGAGTTTAAAAATTACATTAAAAAAGTGCCACTCGTTGTAAAATGTGAAAACATTCTCAAATTTTATTGATAATTTAGGTAAAGGATTCATAATTAATTTTTTACGTGTATTAATTAGTCTCATGTAAAGCCTAAAAAAGATTACACATGTTTGGATCAAGTTGAGTGTTTCCAAATATAAAATTACATTTTAGTAAAAAACACACATGGTGTACTGAAAACTGAGGAAATATAATCTAATTATTTTGATAGTTTAGTATAATGATCCATGATTAATTTGGGATGTGAATCATTCAACCATGACTCAATCCGAGGAACATTGTGACATGTATGACTCCAATATCATGTTTTTTTATTCCAAATTGAAATTAATTTTAGTGAAAAAATAACTGACACACTCAAAACTGAGGTAAAACATTAATATTGTTTTTATACATTAGGACAATGATCTATACATAATTTTTGACATGTAGGGATCACCCAAACCTCAATATGATAAACAATGTGACTATTGTGACTCCAATTGTCTGTTATCAGTTTAAATATGAAATTTTGATACAAAAAGTATTTCTCACTTGAAACCAAGAAAAAGAACTCGGATAGAATTGATAATTTTTTAAAATGATTCATAATTAATCAGTGAAATGAATGAATCAATGTCCTCCCAAATGTAGACATGATTCCACCATAAGGTCTCAAAGAGCATGTTTCTAGTTTAAAATAAAATTTTAGTAAAAAACACACATGTTGTACTCGAAAATAAGGAAACCCATTGTGGTTTTTTTAATACATTAGAACAATGATCTATGAGTAAGTTTAGACGTTTAAAATTTATCCACACCTCAATAAAACACATTATGATACTGGTATTACTTCAAGTGCGTCTATTTTATTCAAAATTAACTTAAATTTTAGTGAAAAAACAATTAACATACTCAAAACCAAGAACACAAATTTTGATTTTTTGTTACTTTATGAAAATGATACATACATCACTTATGACATGTAGAGATCATCCACATGTCAATATGATGCATATTTTCGTTTAAATGACTCCAATTGCATATTTTTTTTCAAAATTTAAATTATTTTTAATCACAAAAACAAAAAACATGCTCAAAATTGAGTATGCATGATCTGATTAGTTTGGTAAATTTTAAAAACAATCATTAAGTAATTTGTGAATTATAGGAATTAGTCCCACATCAATTCAACTCACAGTGTGACTGATATTACTCCATGTGATACTTTTTATAAAAAATTGGCATAAATGTTTTTTAGAAAACTACTGATATACTATATTATATTTTTTTCTTTTCCTTTTATTTTTTTATAAATATTATTAAAATTAAATTTAGTATTTTGTATATTATTTTGGTAATATTTGTTTTTTTGTTGATGTAGTTGGTTGTTGTAGCACACAACACCTATTTCTGGTGATGTAGTGTGCTACAACATTACACTGTAGTTTCACCATTATATGTGCTACTAAATGCACTGATAAAGCTAACATTTTTCATCACTTTTAAAAAAGATGATAAAAGACACATTTATCATCTCTCACACATGTGTTGGTAATGTTTCTCTTTATAAGCATATTAAAATGAACAAATAAATCATACATGTATAATTTGAAATAAATGAACTGATAAATCACACTTCTATCAATGCATTTAAAATATATAATAAAAGACACCATCTCTCAGTGTTTTTTAAAGTGCGGATAAGGGGTTTATTTATCTGTGATAAATAAAATAAATGATAAAGGGTATCTTTTATCAGTGCAGGTAAAATTATTATTTATCATCTCTTTTATTTGAGAAGATAAATATTTCCTTTATCAATTATTTTTTAAGTGTTGGTAAAATCTGTGGACTTTTAACCGTGCATCAGGAGTCTATCATTTTTCTGGCACTAATAAAGTTGCATTTAGTAGTAGTGACGTTTCATTATAACAAAAAATTAAGTTATCCTTATTACAAAATATTAATTATGGTGGTTATAAATGAAGAATAAATTTTATTAACTTAAATTCATATCAGTGGAAGAATTCAATTTTAAAATGTACATGTAAAACGTGATGAAAATGGTTTTTTCAAAAAATATTTTTTTTATAATAATGTTTTTATAAAAAATTGATGTAAAATGGTAGTTAAAATAATATTCCTTCAATTATATTTAGTCAACGAAAAAAATTAATTTTTAGATATATTTCAATATATAATCTCACACATTAAATACAAGAAAATAATAAATAGTTTTAAATAATAATATATTTTTTCACTCTACCTAGAAAAGAAAAAACATCATAAAATTATAGAATATTATTTCTGATTTAATTTGGACAGGTATAATTTTATAAATTAAGACCATTTATTTAAATTTAAATTTTAAAATTTATAAATCTATATTTCTATTTAAACCATATAATGAATAAAACCCCAATTTAGTGATAAATAATGATTTTTTTCATTTTGATAGAAATATTACATAATATTATAATAAAGAATTAAAATCTATAAATAAAAATAAAAAATTATTAAAAATTATTGATATTTTTTAATGTTATCATTAAACAGGTTTTAAATTTTTCTTCCATTTTAAAATTATGTCCTCACAATTTTGTTCATTACTTAAATTAGTGGAGATATTTTTCCATCATAACATTTTCATATTTCCATGTTCCTTATTCAATAATATGGTTTATTTACAAAACACATACATGGTAAATCACATTATTCACAATTAATTTCAATATATAATTAAAAATGTGTTCTTGGTTTTCCTAAAAGGTGAGGTTTTCATCCAACTGGACCAATTCAAGGATCAATGAATGATATCCATCCAAAAAGAATTTCATAACAATGACTCATAAAAAAAATAATTTAATTGATGTAAACTCTAAGGAAATTCCACATTTGTAAGAAAGTATCCAACATTCTCTATTATTTTACTGTCCCAATGAACTGTATAATTAACATACCATTTTTACCAAAACACATAATTATTTTCCATGTATTTACTTTTAGAAAAGTGTGATTTATTAACTCGAATGAATGATTAATTCTCTTGTTAAATATATAAATTTTCTTTTTAATTTGAGTTTTCATAATGTCCTACAAACACATATTCACCTTCTCCTCTTATTTTAATTCCAATTATGTTTATGAATTTATTTTCCATTAATTCTCAAGATAAACATGAGTTTGAATTATATTTCTATATAATTCCTAAAAAGGTGTCATCTATATACTGCAATGAAAACTGTTATTATAAGAAAAATTAACCAAATGGTGATCATAATACCAAATTCCATAGCAATCCATTTAACGAGAATAGTTAATATCCTCTAAGATATAAATCATTCACTCTGACAATCCATTAGATTGATGATGAAATGAAGTATTGAAAATTAACTTAGTGCCCAAATACATCTAAAGTACATTATAGAAATTAGAGGTGAATATGAGATAATGATCAGATACAGTTGAAATTTGGAGTCCATGTAATATTTTTATCATATTAACCTAAATTCAAGATATTTGATCCAAATAAATATTATCTTGAATGGGAAAAACGATGCAGATTTAGATAATCGATCAAAAATTAACCAAATCACATTATTAACATGAGATGTATTTATTAATCCCACCATGAAATCACTGGATATAACTTAACATTTTAATTATAGAATTGGAAAAAGATGAATAAATTCTTTTTTCAAATTTCATTCGGCTTTAACCCACACACATATCAAACATTTAATAGTATAATCATCTATATATTTCAATATTTTTACCACAAATAAATATCACTATTGATATCTATTAATTTTTATGGTACTAAAAGGAATTGAAAATAGTAATCTATGATCCTTAATCAAAACTTATTTCTTTAACTAGGGGGTACATAAAACAAATAATTTTTTCTGAATATAAAAATCACAATTTTCAATATAAAATTTATGAAACATAAATTTCATAAACAATTATAAATAATCATATAAAATAATATCTTACTAATAAGATTACATAGTTCTATCTGATAAACAATATTATAATGAATCATGAAACAAAAAACGGGGAGTTTAATGAATAATGTATAATATAATAGTCATTATTTAATTAGATAACGGTTTCTGAACCGATTATAGTATAGTTAATTATGCATTGTCTTTTTGAATTAAAGTATCATCCAATTTCATTTCCATTTTGGAGTGGTAATAATTTTTCATTTTTCATGTCTTATCTATTCAATGAATATCCTTTATCTCATGATCAAATCATATTGAGAGAATACATACATCAAACTTTTTTTAATGTAAATATTTCTCACATTTCTCTATATAAATTATGTATCAAGATTTTATATGAAAACACTAAAAATGCATGTTCATGGTCATTTGTAGGATAATTTTTCTCACGATAATATAGTTCATGTAAAGCATATGAAATTACCAGATTTTTCAATAATAAAACACCACATAGAAAATTTAAATAGAAGAAAACATGTAACAGGGGAGGAACTGGACTGTATGAAAAAATGGCTTGACACCAATGAAAAAAGTCACAGGTTTTGGTATGTCAAGGGTCGTGTAGATCTTGGCAGATTTTAGATAGAATTTATTGTATTTTAGTTTCTTTTAAATAGGAATTAAAACAATTTTACATCAAAAGATATGTTTCTAGAGTGGAACTGGAAAAATAAACAAGGGTGGGACACCGTTTGGTGAGACACTGTAAGAGGTGCCATGTTCATGGTTCCATGGTCACAACACCACTATTTCACTATGCAAACAGGATGGTGTGACCGTTATGATTCCACCCTCACGGTTAAACCATCAGTGGTGCCATAATTTTACTATGCAACCGTGACAGTGCGATCACAACAGTGCCACCGTCACTGTGCCGCCATCCCTCTGCCACCCTCACGGTGCCACCCTTTCAGTGTGAAACCGTGACTGTGCAACCACTATAGTGACATTGTCACATTTCCACCGGTTTGGAGGAACACAATAATTTGTTCCACCTTTTCGGTTTGTGACTTTGACTGGTATAACCATTATGGTGCCTCTATGACCCGTCCCACCATTTCGATGCAACTATTTGATGTAACCAAATTTTTTTGTAAAACGCCTTAATGAGTCATTGTGTAGGCCATTACATCATATACCTCTCAAACAATTCACAACATCCATAATCTAATCTAGTCTTGAAGAAAAGATAGGGTTCCGAACTACCACCTCAAAAGATATCTCTGAGGAGTAAACCACCTCGGCAACTAGGAACACCCCTCCCTCAAGTAATGAAATAATCATGTGAACTACATGGTCCCTTAATGTGATTAATCCAATATTTCTTACATTCTTAAATATTTCTATTTTAAATTTATAGAGTCTCTTACATCATTCAGATGATATGTATAGAGACCTTGATGTGATTTAGGATGACATGTGTGATGGTTTTCACAAGATCTAACAACCATGTCTGGTGGTCTTCACATGTTCCATATGAAATTTAATCACACTCGTGTGATCATGATGACATTTCTACAATCCTTCACATGATAACAGTTGACATATCCGAGGTTTGTCGTGTGATCAATCTATCATGTTTGGGATTTATCATGAGATGAATGATTAGATCACATGATGAAAATGACCCCTCAAACGAGGATCAATGTATCTTCCTTAATTAGAATCTAATAGAATTATCATCAATCATCGCATAATGACCTCATGGTTTATCTAGAATATTCCTACAATGAAATTGTGCAATTAAGTTGGTATTCCAATGTTCATTCACTTTACAAAAAAATGTTGGTGGTACATCATGTGATTTATTATGTGCATGCAAAAAGATTATAAAACCTCTTAATAACAATTTAATCTAATTACTGGAATTATCAGGTGGAAGACTCTTGTGATCTCATAGTTCCTTATAATAATAGTCTATTCATTCCATTATATAATAGTTTATTCTACTATTGGGGGGTTATAAGAATCACAACCCAAATATATATGTCACATTACAGGGCGATAAAGACAACTATTTTTTCTTAATTTAGTTATTGTTTTCATCCCTATAAGTTGATAATGTATGATGTTTTTCACATGATCAATCCATATGTCATCACTGATTTTTTTCCTTCATTTCGTGATAAAAAGGACCACTTATTTGACCATCATTGAAACTTCTTTTATATATAGATACATTCACATGATGATATATTTAGGTAAATTTTAAAAATACTTAATTGGGAATAATCTAATGTATATGAATAATATGTCTAAAGGCCAACCTATGATCAATATTATAGGTCTGATGGACTTCACAAGATCATCTTGAAAATTTTGAGGGTCTTTGTTGGATCATGTAATCATTTTAAAGGACTTTTCGTGATTGATGAACTATTCACATGAAGTTCATAAACCCATCACTTGAAAAATTGTGTATCATCCATCATATATGGATCCCATATATTTAATCTTTATATCACATAAACCCTTTAGCTATTTGGTATAATTTCATCAAACTAGAAATTGCATCATCAGTATAGATGATTCAAAGGGTATCCACATGATAGGGTTGGCAAGTATGAAGGCCTCAATGGGATCAATGAGCTGATCATGTGAAGAGGATAATAACATCATGTGAAAATAGAGTTACTTTAATGATTTAAGGATCCATTAAATTTAATCTTTCTATCTCGTGATATTATTATTAATTGTGAGTAATTCATCCACCAACATGTCGCATGATCAAACAAATTTGTTTGAGGCTTTCGCATCTCTATAAAAACACATCATAATTTATTCATGTGGTCAATGAACATATCACACAGAGAATATAACCCATTGAAATCATATCCTAGGGGTTATTTACTAATGGATTCATCACTTACATGACCTAGGTTCCTGATCCTCATGTAGAGATATTTCTACAGTAATTTCTTTATGGGAAAATAATACTTGTTCTTTGGGATTTTAATTGACCCAAAATTTGTTGATGCTCATTTGGTTGGTGTCATTAGTCATTCAACATAGAAAATAATATTTGAATCATGTGGATATTTTATGTCTCTATAAAAATCATAGCATGGTTATCCTTAACATTTCATCATAGTATATAATAGGTCAAGAAAAAAATATTTAATGATAATTCAAAATAATATATTGAAAAAACAATTGTCATTTCCCTTCACACAATATATAAATCCAACATGAAAAAATGATAAAGTAGAGACATTTTTTTATATAACTCGATATAATTTATATTCCTAAAAATAAATAATAATATTTTTAAAACAAAACACATTTTCTTATATAATTATATATCATATGATAGATCAAAAAAAATGACTTATGTTAGCAACTCATTTAAGGTTTTGATAAATTCAATACATCTCGATGTAATTCATATCAATACTCTGTATGAGATATAATATAATAATAAAATTAAATTATATTAGTAAGTGACAAATATTTAGAATGGTTTTTTATAATACTATTCCTTAGGAATCATATTTCTAATGAACTAGTCAATGAATATAACATTCAAACTACATTACTTTAAAAAAGTAATGATATGATGTTCATAACGTTTTATATATACTGAAATCCATTTCACAAATTATCATCATCATTATGAAACTGTTCCATTTAAATTTTTTTATGGACATCACTCTGTTAAAACAAATACCCATTTATAATTATTTTTTTATTCCCAACCCATCTTAAAATATATATTGATATTAAGTGACATACACTTTTTATTATACTGTTATAATTACTTATTCATTATATTTTAAACATTTATATGCCTAAATATTGTCCCATTAGTGTCTTCGAAGTTATATTCACTCTACGATGTAATTATATTTTTTGAAAAAATAATTTTTTTAATGAAATAACACTTTTTTATTTGTGAGGCAATGTTTCTAACATAAACTACTGAAAACCATAACAGATAATGTATTATATTTTTTATTGATAAATACTATATAGAAATTATATTATTCATTAAAATATTCTATAATAGGGTGGTGAGATCATGTCTCTTATATATTAAAAATATTATGGATAAATTATTTTATCGTAGATAAAAACACTTTTAATATTGTCTATTTTTTCAATATGTATTCAAATTGAAAGATTCATAATCCTTGTGAAAAAAACACAACATTTTAATCATAAAAACTCATTTCTTCACATATAACATCACTTAACACATAATATGAAATAAGTAAAATAAAATCTCATTATTTTGATTCATATAAACCATAATATTATGTGTTTTCATTAGTTACTCGATGAAAAATAATTTTCCTTTTCATTTTGTATAAATATTATTATCTCTATTAATCCAGACCTTGGTTTTGATTGTTTTTATATTTAAACCAATTTTATATTATATAAATATCATTTATCATATAAACATAAAAATCTTGGAATTCATTCTAAAATAATAAACCTAGAATTAAATCTAAATGGAGTATCAAAAAACACATTAGTTATTATTGAAAATCAAATTTAATGGAAAAACGCCCATCCTTATTAAAGCCTTTTTAGGATTTAACATCCCAATATAACAATTAGACTATCCAATATTAATTATTTGAATAAAACTGTAACCCAATTTTATTTTAAATACAACAATAGCGCCTAGAAATCCTATGTGAGAAAAAATTTCTATCTCTATATCATCATGAGTGGGTAAAACTCAGTTGAATTCATTTGTATTTTTAAAAACATTTAAAAATTAGTAATATAAAAATTATATATCTGAAACAAGCCTTAAATTATTCCCTATACTCTTCATGTCATTAATATTCTAAATAATATTGAATACATGATGAGAGACTAAAGATCCTTTAATGATTTTTTATTTAAACAAATCATTTGAAATATAATGTGAATCCTTCTATGTATCTCATAAGCATATATATATCCAACATTTAGCTACTTGGATGGGATTTCAATAACACATAAAATTTTATTCTTTTTCATAAGACCTATTAAAAAAAATTATACCAATCTAGATGGTTTCATCCATTAAGAATCTATTTTTACAAAAATGATATATTTTTCAAATTCAATAATGATGAGGCAACTTCCTCCTAAACAAAACATTTATTAAATATTTATCATGACATAGATTCATATAATAAGTAATTTTATTAATTATTATAACAAAAAATGATGAAACCACTAAATAACATCATATCTACTTGTGTTACATGATCCATAATTCAATATGATAATTTTTATATAAATCATTTTTATAATCATGTAATATTTTTATAAGTTTCTTATAATTAATGATGGATTCTTTAACTTAATATAGGGGATACATATGGGGGATAGTGTGTAGTTAAGGCTTCGTTGATATTAGGAGGTGGTGTTCAAGAATCATATATGGGGAGAATACATTGTTAATATATTTGATTCTTAATATTATATATTTATAAAATTTTGACTATATTGTATAAACTATAAGATTTGGTAAGATTTATGAGTAACCTTAAGCGAAACTGTGAGTTTTTTCATACGTGTGGGGATACATTATAGTATTTTTAAACTCATATTGTGTCCTCTAGTATTATGAATTAATTTCATAGTCATCGACGAATATGTTTCCTAGAAAATATCCAAAAAAATTAGTAAATTATTTGATATATATTCATCACATGGTTGTTTTTAAGTATTAATGAAAAATAAAAAAATCATGGAATATATTGCAACATGTGGCTAATGAATATTTAACAAAACCATGAATATTTTTCAATATAAATGTGAATGCTGATTTTTTTTTGTGTTAAAAATATTGTAAATGGTTGGAATATTAACAAAATTATTGGGTAAACATACCATATGGGTCTGATATTTTAACCTTGTGACTGATACATTTTTAGAACATTATTAGGCTAACAATTGAACTAAACCATTTATCCGGTTTAAAAATATTATTTTGTTTATTTTTATAAATTTATTTTTCAAAAATGGTATTATTTTATATCAAATCTCATTTCAATCAACACCTTGTAACATCCTTCTTCAATATTAACTATCCACTGGTTTACTCTATGGGATTTATTTTTCATTATTTTAAGATTCCCCAAGGTGAGTTGCTCTAGAAATCATCCTCCCATCATCAAGTTCTTAATACATCCATTATTCATCGTGTTTACACTATCCAATGACCCTATAATAAAAAATTTATGTTCTAAAAAAATTTGGTTAGGAGATTAAATGATTTAGGATACATAGTGGTCAACTAAGGGTACTAATTTCATCCATGGATGTAATAAAAACCTTTATAGATAGATTCAAAAACACAAGCTAGATTTATCTATGAAATATTATTTATAATTGAAACCAAATTAGATTTATTCATTACGATCCATGTTTTTAATGTTGTAATATTTATATCATATATATACATTTATTGTATTACAATTGAGTTTGGTTTTTAAATTTATTTTCCAAAAATGTAAATCGTAATTTTTAGGATTAATTATTAATAATATATTACTATGGGTACTACATGTAACACCCTGTGTTTTTTGTATGTTGTTTCTATTAAATATATTATGTGTGTTAAAAAACTATTGATAAGAACAACATTAAACTAAAATGGAAAATTATTTATTTCATTATTATATAATTATATAATAAAAAATAAAATAAATTACAATTAAGCTAAACAAATGATATTATGTAAAGTAATAAATTGATGAAACCATTTATAATTAAAATAATATAAGGTTCAAAATATCATCATTAAGATATTATATAAAGATATTACCATCGATAATAAAAATAAAAAGAATATAATATGGTAAACACTGATAAACATATTGAAAAATAAATAATAAAAAATGGGGAATGATTGTAGATATTCATGTAAGTATATATAGAGGAATTTAATATGAATTTTATATGTACAAGGGTTGGTTATAAAATATTGGATATATGGTCATTGGATAAATTTTAATTTTAATTATGGTCATTGGAAATACTTGTATCCAATTAGTATATTGAATTTGTGTAAATATTATTAATAAATTAAAATTAACATTATTAAAATATAATAAGTATAAAATTAATGAAATAAATATATAATAATTAAAGAGAATGATTTATTTTAAAATTATTAATTTTCATTCTTTTATTAATACTATTATTATTATTATTATTAAAGAATAATTTTAATATTTTATTTAAAAATGAAATATTATAAAACTAATAGAATTATATTATTTACTAGGCAAAATATAAATAAATTATTTTAATGGGATTTGAGTAAAAAAAAATATAGTGTTAGAAAGAGATATTTTTAAAAGAATTTATTTTTATAATGCTTGTGTGTATTTATTAAAATGGATTTAATTAATGACATTAAAAATATGATTAAAATATAATATAATATTTAATAAATATAATATATATTAATTATCATTTAATTAGTAATTTATATAAACTATCAACAAGAACACTATATGATATAAAACAATTTCTATAAAAAACATTTTCAATATATTTTACATTTTCATTTAAAAGGTATGTTTCTAATATTTATGAAAATAATTAGATAAAATGGATTCCAAATTTGGAATCTTTATGTCAAACTTATGTAACATGGTCATTTTTATTTTTTGAAGAAAAAATGTTTTCAAGGAAAAAATTGAGTTACCACGATAAGGGTAAAATAGGGGAAAAGGATAAATTAAGGGGTGATGCAAAAATTTATCAAAACATATATAGAAATGGCGTGTATTAGAAGTTGAATAAAAAAGAAATCATTTATCCACATTAGAGTGAATTTATTGTTAAAATGATATTCCTTACACAATAAGTATTGTGTATTTGCTAAAATATCACTTAAAATCACTTATAAAAGGACCCATGTTATACCCCTACTAAACCAATTCATTCCATAAATTAATAATTGAATATCACATAATATTAACTCTATTAATGGTATATCTCATGTTTTTTCCATTTTGTTCCATGAATGATGATACTCATTCATTTTTATGGAACCTCTTTCAAGAAGGGGGGAAATACTAAATGTGTCATGTTTTCCCAATATATTTTAATACCATTATAATATAAACTATTTATAAAATAAATTGTCCTCTATAATGATGTTATTTTTATATAATTAATTTTTTTTATAAAAACATGATTTCCATTATATAACTCCATACTAAGACTCAGTCATTATTATAATATATTCATATTTTAAATGATTTTTTATACAAAATGAATGATGTAATACCAACACCATCATTTCAAGAATGAATCTATTTTAATAAATTAATATTTTTAATATGTCATATTAATGATTAATTTGTGTTATGAATAGTGTTCTATAAGGGTGGAACAAAAAATAAAGGACCTTATAATGTAAATCATTGTTGTTGTAAAATTACCAAAATGAAGACCATCATAAATTCTATTATGATTAAACATACCCTAAATTTTATAAAATTAATATATTATTGAATAAATAATTATAAATTAATGACTCTACAGAAATTAATAATCTTATAATGATGAACTTTTTGTGAAATATTGAGGATGACCATCACCATTATCGAGTCTATACGAAATAATGAAAACAAATAACATCGAACAAGGAATGAAAACAACAACTAACTATTATATATTAAAAAATAGTAATAATTTATGATTATAAAAGAAAATTTAAATGAATATATTTTATGAATATGTAATTAATATTGCTTTATTTACTATACAATAGGTTAATGTGACTTTGTTGAAATTGGGAGTACATGTAAGGGTTTTTTTTTCAAATCTAAATATGTAATTGATATTTTTTATATTTAAAATCCCATTTGACGAAAATGTATTTAATTTATCTATTAATTCCATTTGTTTTTTTTCATATCTTAAAATTTTTGGGTTTTATATAACTTATTATAATATCACCTCCATTTTGTTCATACTTAATCTGAATTGTTTCTTTAAAAGGATCTGAACGTATCTATTGTTTTAGGAATGAAAATTTTATTCCATATATAAATGATTTAAATATCCTTTATTATAAGTCATTATAACTAATTTTATTATTATTAAGGTTATTTTATTTTAACATTTAATTATTTTTTAAAATTTATCATCTCCAACCTCAATCACCCGAATAGTACCCATGTTATAGAGTCAGTACACCTCAGGCACACCTCAAAAATCAGAGGTCAATGAATAGAAGAGAGAGCCTTAGGGTTGAGAGAGGGGGGACTTCTCAATACCCTTTGTTTTAAAAAGAAGAAAATATTTGATAGCATATATGAAAAAAAATACATATCCTTCAAAAACCATGATTTTTATTAATTTTACAATTATATATTTTCTCTTGAATTGGAGGTACAAATATAAATAAAATTTTAATAAAACATATAAAGGTTCAATTCAATAATTTTCTATTTATTTATTCTTACGATATAAGAATTACATTTTTATTAAAATAATTTTATGCTCAAAAAAATAAATTTTGTTTTTAATATGATATTAATTTCCATTATGAGGAAAATTATAACTAATTTCATGAACATTGAGAATTTTATTTATAAATTGAACATAATTGTAGATATCGTCATGTTTATGATTAAATTTTCAGAATATTCTAAAAATTTATATTTTTCAATGAAAAGTGGAAAATTAATTTTTTTTTAAAATTGTATTTTATATTAAATTATATAAAATGTAAAATTTGATTTGGTATTTTTGTAATTTTAAAGATTTTCTTTATGATTAAAAATAGTAATTTTTTATTGAATTTGTAATGAATTTGATATAATCAATATTTTATAATTAAAATAGTTTTTTATTTTTTGGAAAACGGTTTTTGTTCGTGTTTTACTTTTTAATCATAAATTAATTTCATCACCTTATTGAAATTTAATCTAAAAATATTATTCCATATATTTTTTTATCAAGATTCCCAAATATTACAAATATGATCCTTTTATGAGTCTTCATTATCATTAGTAACAGTTGAAAATAATTGTAACCACTGTAAGGGTAAATTGGGCAACACAAGTTAAAAAAAATATGATAATGGCTAAAACAATGACTCTAAGACCTGAATTATTTTTCTTTGAGTAAATATATTTTATCAATAATCATCCATTAATTGAATAAATTACCTTTTAATTTCATTTGAATGTGATTTTCACCTTTATAATATTTTATATAATGAAAAGTAACAAATGTTAATCTCTTTGTTTTATTATATTTAGATTTTTGAGATAACGATAAAAATATTATGTCATTGGTTCAAACAATTTTTCTTAAATATAAATAAATTTTTATCATTTATCATTAATTTCTAGTGGTGATATATTTACCATAACATATTACACAATAATGAAACAATATTTATTCCATTAATAGGTAAATTAAATATGCGATTTTGAAAATATTATAAGTAATATAATTCGAATTATTAAATGTGATACAAGAACATTTTAGAAAAATATAACATGTTATGGGGGTTTGAAATAGTTATACTCAAATTAATTTCTAGATATATTATTTTCAATGTCAAATTAAATACATTAATCCAAAAAATACGTAATTAAATTTTTTTGATAAAAATTATTTCATTAAATGATTTAAATTTCTTAAGAATCCCATATTTGGAAAATTTATTTTTATATGATTTAAAAAATAATCCATGGCCTATTTGAGGAACAATGTTTCTTTACTATTAATTATCATGAAACCTAATTGGGAAAAAAAATTTACCATGTTAACTATCAGATGGGGTAATAGAGTGTTAAATAAAAAATTTAAAGATGGAAACATATTTTGAATATATATAAAATTTATTTTATGATATTATTTTAACCCATAATCATACTATATTGAAAATAAATTATTTTATCTCCTTTTGAAAAAGGAAATTCATTTATATTATTTTATACTAACGAAATTAAAATAATTCCCCTCACCTTATCAAAAAAGTAATGCCTCTTACCCCTTTTTTCACTTCAATGCCTTTTTGATATGACAATACAAGCCCTAATACATTTCCTATAATCCTAAAACCATACTATAGTCCACTTTTTTATTATAAAACCAACCTAGGAAGGATCGAGGTGCAAATAACATCTAGTTTTACAAAGAAAAGGTATGGTTACTAACTGAGTGTTTTAGGTTTATTTATTTTTATAAATAAATCAAATAATATTAATAAATTATGAAAAAATAACAGAAAAATATAAAATAAATATTTATCTTGTTATGTTAATTTCTAAAACTATATTCACATCACCCTGCATAAGATGGGATATTAAACCATAGTTCATGTTTATACTGAACTATCATCTCCCAAACAGATGTAATTCAATTTCCATCACTGCATCTTATAGTAAATTTTAATGATGTAATTAAAGTTTATATAATATATAAATTACATATTTACCATTATGAATGTGAAAAAATCATATATCCTTTAACCTTTCCATCCATTAAAAAATTATAACATCGTTCATGCTTACGTGTAGACTACCACCTCTATGAAGTGATATGATTAATTTTTCATTATGACATCACAGAGGTGATATATATAAGTTTACTTAAATAAATAATATATTATTTATGATATAAAATCATAATTTAAATATAAAATAATACTTACTTTCCTTACATAATGGTTATTTAAAAATGGAATCTTTATTAATGCATATGTACAAAATACAATGCCAATGATTATAACATAGTTCATTTTTTATGATAATATTTCATGGTCAGCTATAAAAGAATATATTTTTAAAAAAATTATTTATATAAGGATTATTATTAATGATATTATGTAATAATAAACCATCATACCAATTTCAATAGAAAATATTTTTTTTGAAATTTTGAACCCAATATATTCAAAACACTTGATGTAGATTAACTGATTATGTAAACAAATATTTCATTAAAATAAATTAATTAAATTGTTAATGTATTTGTTATTAATCCAGGAAAAGATTCATATAAATTAAATTAATTGATAATTGTTTAATTTATATTAGTCAAAGTACATACATAGAATGTTTGGACTCAATGTAAGATATTTCATCTCAATATTATTTCATTGAGGAATATATTAATGTTCAGTAAAAACATATTTTATATGGTGTATATAATACCCCTTTTAAATTTTATATTAGTATGAATTCATAATTCATTGAATTTTAATTTGGAAAAAAAAATTTCCCAATGGTAATTTATTTTAATGCTACCATGTCGTATTGGAATTTAAAATCAATATTCTTTTATTGATGATTTATATATGTTCTCATAATAAATCAGTAAATTAATTATCCATGTCGATATTATGATCATTTAAATGATTCTATTGTTTAAAATTTTATTTTCTTGAAAAATGTTTCATGTCTTGCACCATGATATCCATGTGTGTTGTGCTTACTTCCTCATTAATATGTTTTGATATATAAATATATGATATTAATTGGGTTTATAAGGACTTCTCATATTCATCAAATTACATTTGATTCAAAATTTACTAACATAAAAAAGGATTAATGTAATAAACTTCCATATTATCAATATTTTTTATGATTAAGGATCCCTTATAGAAAATCATATGCTCTTATTTGATTAAACCACTGTTTTTTCTTTTAGGATTATTTTAAAGGTGTAACAAATGTTCAATTTACATTTTCTCCATTAATGACTAATGAAACATCACCATTTTTCTTTTTATGTTAAAAAATTATTGTAACTTATTTTATATTGGGAATGCTTTTCTTCTAAACCAATATTTTGAAAAAAAATCAAGAATGTTATTTTATAGATATATATTAATTCCTAAAATTCATTTTATTTTATAATTACACTATATTAAATTATTTTTAAAGAAAATTTGATATCATTTTCCCCAAGGGTCATTTTTAGTATCATTATAAAATGTATGAATATAATTTATATTTTTATCATTTAGGAAATGAATGGATATTTTATTCTATATTATATACTTTTTGATATGAATATTTGATTATTTTTTTAAAAGTATATTTTTATATTAAATTGTTTTTTAAAATAATATGTTGATTTTTATTTTTTAGAAAATTTATTTTCAATGTGGAAAAATTATTTTCAGAAAAAATGTTTTTAGTAATATTTTAGTGAATTATTTTTCATAAATGAACCAATTTATGTTACTTATTATCCCCTAAATATTTGTTTTCATAATACCATACTTTTTATTTTATTGATTGGATTTTTATTATTTCATTGGTATTTTCATTGAACACATTTATTTTCAATGGGTTAACCATGTTATGAAATGAACAAAAAATGAATCTTTTGGTTTTACACTCAGATAAAAGCTCAATATATTTATTCATGTTATGGTTTATAGAAATTTTTTTCTATGAACTGTTGTTGTATTATAATTCAATGATGTGTGATTCTATGATATCCTTCCAATGAATTGGATAATGAATATTTTGTATGATGACCATGTTGTTATTCCAATTCTATGGGTTATTATAAGTGTTATATAAAGACAATTTTTCCTGATAACAATATTCTTTATTCATGATTTTAATGGGTTATAAATGATTCCATTTGTCAAGATTGATTTCACACGACTCATTATTATTTATGTGTATGACATTATTAATATGAAAATGATATATTCCATGTTTCGTTTTTGATGATATAACTATTTATGGTCTTGATTTCACATAATTTATGGCCATAAAAATTGATTATGTAATCATACCCTTATAATTATATATATAAAATTTATTACATTCAATTAATAATGCTTCCATTTATCATTAGTCGGAATTTGAGATCAGCCATAATTTATTTCATCTCCCTCATGTTCTGAATGAATGTTTTAAATTATTTGTTTCATGAATGGTATGATTTTAGAAGAATTTTTTGCATATGTTAAATAATTAATATTGAATATAAAAATTTATGTATTGTAGAAAAAATACTCTCATAAAGTCTATGGTATTAATGATGTAAGAGTTTTCCATATTTCTACAAATCTATAAACTAGAAATTTCCTTCAGTATATAAGTGATAGATTATTATTAGTTTGATGTTAAATATTATTAAAACTTTAAAGTAAGCCATGTTTATTAGAATAAAAGAATGAAATGTAAATATAATACTTTTGTCACCAGATCTATGAATTTTGATTTAAGGTCTACATAATTGGTATCAATGGAATGGTTCAGATAACATTATAGACTAAGATGATTTCATGTGGGATCAATATTTGAATAAAATCATGAGATTATAAGTATATGTTTTGAAATAAGTTTAACGGAATATATATATATATTGGGGATTTTATTGATAATATTTTTTTGGTGATTAAGGATATTTAGGGAGATGTTTTATTGGGATTGGTTTTATGAAACCCTTGTATTAAACATGAAGGATTACTTAAATAGAATGATATTAAATTTTATTGATACAAGCTAAAACGGATAAGATAACATTTTATGTTAATACATTATTTTATGTGGAGGTTATTGAGGTTATTGAGATTTTTTTTTGATATTGGGATATTAACATACGAAATTATTTATATTAAATATTTGGTGTTTTGATTAAATTTTAAATTCTAAGGTAATATTTCTCAAAAAATGATTATTCAATTTAGGTATTTTCTTACCTTCATCTCACAATTTTAATTTTGTTAAATATATTATGATAGAATGATTATATTTTTATCCTTTAATTATTATTTTAAATGTTATAATTTCATTTTACTACTATCTGAATGAAAAAATCATCATTAATTATCATTATTTGGGAAAAAATTAGGTCTTGTGGTAGAAATTACTTAAAGGATATAATTATACATATAATGTTAGTATATTACTTTATTTTATTGATCTATATGGTAATGAATTACACAACTCTTTTAAATAGGATCTTGAAAAAACTATTATCATATTACATTCATTTATGATGAATTGATTGTCCTTTTCACTTATCTTTGGTTTTTGATTTTATAGATGCTAAATTTATAATAACCATTCAATTTATTACGATCCTAAATCTTTATAACTCGCTATCATTATTTTGATATTTATTTTATCCTCTACGTTCATATTCTCCCTTCCCACTTATTTTATTCAATTTTGAATCATAGTGTATATAATTATAGATGACCATTGTATATTCATTTTTACATTTTTAAAATGAAAATTTATTAAAAACTTTTAAAATTTATGTTTTCAAATAAGGTATTTCATAATTTTTAAACTATGATTTAAAAGTTTAATTGAAAATTTTGATGATGAGATTTATAAAATAGGGTGGGATGCAGCACATCATTTTTAAATAAAATATTGTGTTCGATAAGATATAAAGCAAAAAAAATAAATCCTTAAAAATCATTAAATATTATGGTTTAAATTTTACCAAAGCTATTGAATTGATGGGTATTAATTCAAATAAACCAATTTTGAAATTTATATAAAGGAAGTTCTAAATAAAAAATTATTTATTGATTCTTATTAATGTAGCACTCAACTTTTATAAAAATAATTTTATTCTTCAAAAAAATACTTTATTCATTTGGTTAAAAAATATAATAATTAATTTATGGAAACATTAAAAAAATAATATATTAAAATTTACATCATTTTCAAAATAATCAAATAAAAATTATATATGGATAACAATTTTATAATTTTCAAATAATTTTTTTTCTTAATGAATAGTGGAAAATACAAATTGTTATATTAAACTATATTTTATGTTAAAATATTTAGAACAGAATATTCTATTTGGGATTATTTATTAAATAAAATTAGTTCCTTTTAAGAAAATTAATATATTTTTTTATTTTTAATTAATTTAATACATGACTATGGTATAAAATCAATTTTATACATATAAAGGCTTTTTCTAAGGAAATGTTACTCACTGTGTTTTGTGTTTTAATATGAAATTAATTTATTCCAGTTTTAGAAAATTAATATTGAAAACATTATTCCACATTATAAATTATAGGTTCTAAATTTAGTAATTTTAACACATATAACTTCTGTCTTCGTGAATAATAATCATAGTAAATAATGTCCCCATAGAAAGAGAAAATATTATAGTTAATTCAAAAAATGATTTTAAAAGACTAAATATTGTCCCTAAAACATTCATTAATTTTATTATATCGGACTATTTAGCCCATAATATCCTAATAATTGAATATATTATCTTTTTGAAATTTGACTATGATTTTTACCATTATATTATTTTATATAATGACAAGTGAAAAATAAAAAAGGCAGTACTTTATAAAATTTTTATTTTTCAAAAATGGATAAGAATATGATATGATATGTTTTATATATTTTTAATACAAATATATTATATTTTTATCACAAAAATTTATCCCTATTTTTTAGTGATGAAATAATTACCTTCATATCTTACTCAACACTGACATAAAATTTATTCAATTAATAGTAATATAAAATAAATAATTTTACATTATTAAATTTAATATAATAACAAGAAATTATTTATTTCTATTTATTAATATAAATATATTATTTTAGAGTGGTTTGAAAGGATAATATTATAATTTATTAATAGTCACAATGTTTTGAAAGTAAAATTAAATAATTTTTTTCAAAAATGTAATTAATGGTATTTTATAAGAGAAAATATTTTATTAAAATATTTAAAATTTCCCAAAAAATATCTTAATATCAATTATTATAATATGGGATAATATATCATTTATGTTCCATTTTAGGGGAAAATTATTTTTTTATAATAAGTATCTTGACCCATGAATATTGACGAACTTTGGTATCATGGAAATCGTTAAAAGGTTTTTTGATGGGTTAAAAAATATAATTATGAAAACATAAAGTAAACCTATAAAAATTTAATTTTATGATATTATTTACAAAAATACTCATACTATGATAAAATTTAATTATTTTGGATCATTTTAATATGAAAATTATGTAATATTAATTTAACACAATATTAAATTCCATGAATCCCCCTCCCCTCATTACAAAAGGACACCAACTACCCTGATTTTTTCACACATAAAAAGTCCTTTTAGTTTAGTAAATACATGGCCTAATACCTTACTTAAATCCCTACCACATACTACAGTCTCTAGTTTGATTATAAAACTGACATAGGATTGAATAATATTTAATGGAAAAAAGGTTGTCTAAAAAAGATGTATAATTCTTAAGAAATTATTTTAATTATATTTATCTTTATACCTCCTACAAATATAATTCAATATTAATTAAATAATAACACAATTATGATAAATATACTAATATTTAATCAATTAAATTTTATAACCTATGTCTAAATCCTATTCCATTAAATGGGAAACAAAGCATTCATGTGTGTATACGACAGACTACCGCAATGTGAATCGATGCATTTTATTTCCGTCACCAACAATTAATGATTTTTACATTGATAAAATTAATTTTTATATATTATATTTATGAAATAAATATCATTCTTAAAAGATAATATTTCAACAAATCTTTTTCTTTTCCTACAATTCAATAAATGATAACGTTGTTCGTACATATTCTTGGTCTACCTATTACGTGAACCGGTGTGATTCCTTTTTCATCATAAAATCACATAGAAGATATATATAAGTTTATAGAAAGAAATAATATAGTATTTATGATATTATTATAACTATTTATGGATAATATAATACGTACATTCTTTCTATCATGATATTTGAAAAATAGAAACTTTACCCAAGGGTACATTTGATTTACCATCTCCGGGATTGTAAAACATTTAATTTTAAATTACCATAATTGATGGTTGGTTATAAATATAATATTTATGTATAAAAATTATAATATTATCTGTATTATTATTTTTCATTCTTTGGAACAATTTACCCATTTACCACGGTCAACAGACAAATGACATTTTGAAATTATGAACTAACGTCTTCAAAACACCCGATGTAGAATTAAGTTATTAATTAATTAAAATTTTAAATTGAATAAATTAAATTAATGGTTTAGTTATAACTTAATAGGCCATTAATTTTTTAAATGAAATAACATATTTTATAAATCTTTACAATATAGGTTTTAAATGACATACATGGCATGTTTCGACTCGATGTAAATGATTTCATCTCAATTTCTTTTCAATGGGGAAAATTTTTATATTATGGAAAAATTACTTGTCTATAGTGTACATAATTCTTGTATTATAAGTTATATAATTAATTCTCAATAATAAATTTAAATTTATGTTTTAATTTATATTATTTCATCCATGGTGATTTGAAGTCATACTTGCCAAGTGGTGTTGGATTTTTAACTCAGTTTCATTTAATTGGGCTATAAATATTATTTATTAACATTATTACTATATTATTATCTCGTAATTTATTTCTAAATTTTTCTAGTTTTTCTTTACATTTTTATTTTTGTGGATTTATATAGCTTTACATAAACATATCTTAATTTATTATCCTTATGATGGATTTCATTTCCTGAATATAAATTTCATGAGACATGTTTCCTATCTTGCACCATCATTTCATTAAATGGTGTAATTACTACCTCTTGGGTAAATTTTGAAATAATAATTAATTAATAGAATGGAATATGTATATATATTTATTACTATATGAATAAGTTTTTATTTTAATTTTACCAAAGTGGTAAAGGTTGTATGTTATAATCTTTTTTGTTTAAGAGAATGTTTACGTTCAAGGTCCCTTTTTTTAAAAATATTATGATATTATTTTATTAACCCTTGAATATTTTATTATCATCTAGTTATAAATATATTTTACATTATTAATTTTCATTTCCTATAGTAATTATTATAGAGATCTCTGTACTTTTATTTTTATGTGATACTACTATTTTATCATCATTTATATAGAGAATATTTTTTTTATATCCATGTTTTCTAAAATGTTTTCTAAAATATTATTTTATAAAAGTATTTATTTCAAAAAAAAGAGATGAACATTTTCTATTTTTTAAAAGATTTTAAAAATAAATTTAATAATTTTTTCCAATATTCAATAATGGTGCTCTTTAAAAAATATTAAGTGAATTTTTTTTAATGTTTGTACCATAAATAAATTTTACCATCATGATGACCATTATTTAATTTTAATATTTCATTATAAATATATATGGTTATCTTCAAATAAAATTTTTTTCCTAAAATTTATTGAAATTTGTTTTAATATAGTGATTATTAATATTGAAAATTTATTTTCCTCGGTAATGTTTTATTGGTCTTTTCATCGTAATTTAATTGATTAATGAAAATAAAGCTTGATGTCAGTAATGCTCCACTTGTAATATTTTGTGATTATTCCATACAACTTTTTTATGTATGGATTATGATTGTTTGAAATAAATTTCCATGAAAATATATTATTTCAAGGGTGAATCACATTATTAAAGGAATAACACATGTTTATATATATTTTAAGTTGAGATATTAGATATATATACATTATTGATGTCATATTTATTGAAAATTATTTATAATGATGGTAGTTTCCATTATAAAAATTTTATCGGTGGGTCTATTATATCCCACTCTTTCATTGGGTCATTATATTGTTTGATGATAACCGTGTGGGTTTTCCATTATAAGTGTTATCGTAATTGTTCTATGTGGATAATTTCACTCGAAACCAAAATATATTATTTTTTCATTCTATATCATATAAATATTTCAACAGATCAATATTTAGATCACATAGCTCATGATTATTGATTCTTATGAGTCATTCCCTATGATAATTCTTTATTCCCTGATTCATGATTGATGATCCTTGTATTGGTGGGTAATAGTTTTCTTATATTATGCTCCTGAAAATTTATTATATCATTATACCTTTATTTTTTTCTTATTATCATGGATGACATTAAATTTTGAATACTTAATTTTATAGTTAATTACTATTTTATATCACCCATCTTATTTTTCATTATAGCCATGTTCTAAAAAATTATTTTAAATTATTTTTTTAATATAAAGGTTTCATGTTTGAATATATTTATAGGAGATGATGGAGGAATAATTTGGAATATCAAAAGTATAGTATAGTAAGAAAAATACTCACTTTAATCCATGGTTACTATTGATGTAATATTTTTTCATAACATTCTAAATCATTAATCCTATAAGATCCTTGGGTATTTATGTGACCCAATATTTTAAATATAATTTTATATGTTTGAAAAGGTTAATATTGGGTAATGATTATCAGTATAAAATACATAAATGTAAATACGTTTTTTTGTCCTGATTATAGAGTGTGGGTTTAGGATATTCAATTTTTATACAAAATGAGTATAATAACAATAAACCAATAACAAAAAAACAAAAAACCAACATAATAAATAAAAAAGAACATAAAATATCATTTAACAATATGAATATCCACATCATACAATATGATCTTAGAACAATTATTTATATAATATCCCACTAATCATATAATGGTTAAAAGAATCAGACATGTGATAATAAAAATGATATGTGTAAAAAGTAAAAAAAATAAAAAATCATCACATCATAGGAGAATCACATAGACTCTTCATAAAACCCCAAAAAAATCATTCTCAAACACTATCTACAACTCTATATCCACTAAAATCTTAATAGATATCCCTTAAAATTATATGTCCCATGAATTATGAAGGCATTACTAAGGGCACGTGTAGGGCATGAGTATAAATATAGTAGGAAACCACTAATTATGTCCCCAAATTATTATACATACATATAAATATGTGTTTAAATTGATATAACTAGTAATTGAAAGACACTAGTTAAATAATTCCACCGATCCTCAACCATCCTCGAGTGAGAAATTACTAACATTGACTAGTTCCAAAGTGGGATGAGATACTCATATATTAACAGACTAGATTTTCCCATAAAATTATAAGAAATTTCATATTAAATTCATTCACACTATGAACCATAACCAATGTATCCTTCCATGGTAAAACATGAAAGCATTAAGGAATATCTATATATAAAGTCAAAAGTTATGTGGTCATTAGATACCTTTTCCAGCAACTAGATCAATATCCATATGAACTCATGGAACAATGTCACCCATAATTTACACATCTCAACCCATTATCCATTATATATCCCACATATATAGTGAGAATCCCTATACAAACCTATGATGTCAATCATTCCTAGGATTCTATGTTTGGTATGTACCTACCTATATTTGATGATCTCAATCTCTACCAAACTTATAAAATCACCATTGACGTATCCCACCTCTAAAATAATGGTCAACAACATCACCCATAAAAATCATCTATTTATGAAGGACAATACAAATAAATATTTTTCAATCCACTTGATGGACCATATTATATGATCACACGACCGTAATGATCACTGCCCCATAGTGAAAAATAAAAATAACTCTAGGCGTACAACTCAATGAACATATATTTATATCCATTTAAATGTTCAATACCATTTATACCACATCATTAAACCATGTATCTTCACAAATGGTGGTAATGATCACCCAAGACCATATATTTTACAACCATGACATTCAAAAAGAACAATATTAACTATTGTATCTCATGGAATATCCTCTACAACACATGATATCATTTCCATCAGGCTTTGAAACCACACAACCAAGTCAAATAAAACATTATAGTACAAACCCATATTTTCCCACAAGATTTTACACCGAGGAATATCATATAAATAATTATATATACAAGTTTCTCTATAATAGGTCACACACAAAACCATATTGACTCATGATTATCACATGATGTGTTAACAAATTTATAATAATAGTATGAATATGGGATCCATCTTCTAAAGTTTTGAAGTACTCTACTCACTAGGAAACATTGGATTCTTTTCCACTTAACTAAAAAAACTAGGTAATCTAAAAACCCCATATTTGGGGTAGAACTATTAAAAAAATAATGAATTTGTGAGAAAGGATTAAAATAATCAATTAGGGACATTCAACCAAGGTTACTTCCTATAATAAAAGCAATATGGCCTATTCAAAAATGAACAAAAATCCAACTTAATGAATAAGTGGGGATATAAAATATTGATTTTGTTTGAGAGATCTCTGATACGAGATGACATAGCACCAAATGAGGATTATTCTCTTTTTTAAAAATAATTTAAATTTTTTAATTAATAATTGAAAAAAAAATCACATAAAGGGAATTCAATCTAGAAACATATATATCATGTTTTACTTCTCTATCCCCATCTATCGTTCATTAGTGTACCCTTGGGTGATGAAATGAGACATCCCCCCAAAACCCAAAATTATCATCCATGTTTCACATTGTAGGATGAACCTTACCTATATCTCAACACCTCTAATTGTATCCCATCTTACAGGGTACCCATCAATATTATGGTGTGATAAACCATTATCCCAATATTTTAATCATACAAAAACATTTCACTTCTATATAGAGCTCATCACACTGTGATTCTGTTGGATTTTGAAATGAACAATATCTCACACTAATAATTTATTCCCTTGAATCCCTTCACCATGTAGTGATCCCTTGAATTTAGTTGTAGATTTTGGTATAATATACAATATAATACTTGATCCTATATAAAAATTACCAAAATATATTATCATTTGATACTTACAACCACAAAACCACAATAGATTCTTAACAAAGATTGTCAACCCAATATAGAAATATAATTACCTATCATAGATTCTCTAGAAGTTATAACCTCCCAAGTATATGAAATATCATAACTGAGCTATCTTAGGTGACACCACTAACCATTCCCATTTAAGACATTAGTTTCCTACACACCATACTCTGAATAGGATTAGAAGATTAAGAAAACATAGAGATGATTTCAAAGAAATCTATGTTTTCATGGTTACCAAAACTATTCTACTTTAATTGAATTATTCGTTATATGGGAACTCTGCATATTTAAAATAACCAACATTGCCTTTTTATCAATATAACTTCCCAAAATTCCTATGATTCTACATAAACTATCATAAATTAATTGAATAATTCCAACCATTATACAAGATCATTATCTATCAAAATTTATTTTATGTCGACAAGTGCATAGTCATTAAACTATTCATATATTAAAATCATACACTAGTAACCTTGAATAAAAAAACTGACATCCTCATGACATACCTCCAACTATCAGTGTCCCTCAATCCTAGTCATATTTTGTTAAATGAATCCTATGAAACTAAAAAATCCAAATTTCTTGATTTTTATACTCCATATGGATTAAAACCAACTATATTCCACTACAACCACTACTGGGAATCCTATATTTTGTTATGACCTATGTGTAAAGATGTATATAATGTTCTAGATTTTGGTACCACAAAAATTCCATCATAAAAAACGATTATGATCTATTTCATGACCCCCTAATTAAAATCTTGGTAATTTGGTTAAACCACTCATAATATACCATATGGACACATTCCCACCACTCCATTAGTAATTATTCACACTGGTATGGAATATGAAAAGTATTTTTACACTAAAAAAACCTCACCTAGGACCCACTCTATGAAACAAACATCGATTTTTTGTTATGAATTCCCTTCTAGGTCTCCTCATGCACCCAATTAGTACTACCCAAATATGAACTACCAGTATCCGCTAATAGTGTTGTCCCACTTAGTATATAATCATTTGTCTAGTTCTAAACAACTTTTAGTTCCTAATCCACCACCTCTACAAAAGAGTTCATCCTTAATATTTTTTGTTATAACCTTCTAATGGGATAAATTATATCCTTGAATCACCGCAATAAGGAAGTTGCATCTCATACCGATCAATATATAAATTAAAATAGTTATGTGATCCTAGAGGAATAATCTATATCTGAATAATCTGATTACACTAGGTGCATGATAATATAATTATAGTCCACCTTTTGTATTTTAAGAAATTTGTAATTAATGTTCCTTGACTCTAAATACCTACAGGTCATATCCATAGTCTTACCTACCTACACATGGACATATAACTTGTATTTCCTTGGTACCCTAATAATATATGTCACCAGCATTACCCAACACCATGGGGGTGGATCAATATATTGAAAAACCATCTGAACCGCCTTGATCAGTTACTTAGCTACCATAGTTTGAACATTTTCCTAGAAAAAAGGATGGTGTTGTGACTAGAACTTCCATGTAAGGTATTCCATGGTTAGATAAACTCCCTAATACTGTTAAACATTACTCAAAATAACTCATACTAAACTATCATGAATATTCTCATCAAACTATTTACCTTGATCCTCTAGTAATTTTTGTTTAAATTCGTTCTTAATACCCTCTTCATGTGAATCATAATCAAATATTCTCCCATGGAGCTCATCTAATGAATGCCTTAGTGGAATTATATTTCCACAAACCACATTCTATAACAAATTACTTCAAGGTGGGATATTTCTTTGAACTAAATATCCTCCTTAATACAAATATAATAGTAAAAATATCCCAAATTGGGAAAGGATTTAAAATAATCAAATCACACTAACCCATACTATTGGTAACTAGTATTATGGATAATGATGTTTGGAGTGTTTTATTTTGAAGAGTGTTGTCTTTTTTTGTTAAGGATGATAAATCAAATCACTTTTTAAAAGCCTTATATTAATCACATGATGGTTTTCTGATTTGTATTTCACAAATATCATAAGTTAGGAGAACTTATGATGGAAGACATATAAACAAAAGGGGGAGTAAAGGTGAAGCCAGAAATATATAGTTTAGATTGTAATGAAAGATGCTAGAGAAAGATAGGGACATTATAGTACATTCCTTGGAAACTCTGATGATGCTAAAGATGATCTATCAAAGGATATATATCACAATAGTGAAGTTTCAGATGAATTAAAAAGAGATGTTGATGAATCCAAGTCATAGAATAAAATCATGATGGTTATGGATGAAGAATATATTATATAATGTTCCACAATAATTTCAAGGTGGGTTTAATAGTTGCACACAATTGATGTTTCATGGTAAAAACATCAAAATTTGGTAATGGCATGAAGTGAAAAAAAAATTGGTCAATGTGCGTGAATAATTTTTCAAAGTGTGTAAAAAATGAAGCTATGAAAAATATCGGTTTTCCATGCAATATGGAATGTGTTTAAATTTTTGGGTGGAAGGGGTGTTTTGATATCAGAATAGAGAAAAATGTAAAATGAATGAAGCATGCGAAATGATCAATAAATTTCGTGAAATATGATGTTGCGTGAAAGAGGTTTTATGCGCATGAAGTGTGTTTTACACAAATATTAATAATTTATCATGTGGGTTAAAAAAATACCTATAAATATGAGGTTACCCCGTCTAATTTGTAAAGTCTTGATAATTAGTGAAATATTGAGCTATGAAGCACCTAAAATTATATGGTAAGTGAGTTTTGTAAAAATAGAATGGTTTGCATTAAAAAAGAAAATTGCACAAAAATGTGAAATTTTTCATGGAAAAGGATGTTGCGTGAAGTATTTTTTTCTATTCTAAAAGTGGATTTTTCCTCACATGGAATATGATTTACATGTAAGACACCCTTAAGGTTTTGATAAAATGTTGTTGTCTTCGTACATATTCATTTGTGTGCACGGGAGTCTGTACTACCTTCTAGGTAGGGTATTGATGAATTATTTTGAAAGATTTGATTTATGAAAATTCACCAACAAGGACAAAACAATATTTTACACTATTTTTTCATAGAGGGAGCTCATTCACTATTGTATTGTTTTCATAGTGCAACATGAGTGTAAGGGCATATCATACTCATTCTATTCCATATCAAAGGATTATTTTCTAGTAAATATTTTGGAACTAGATTTTTTTTCATACCAAAAAAAAAGGATATAACTACTCTTATTGAGTAGTGAACCTTGTAAATATAGTGATCATGTGGTTGTGTGTGCTCATTAGGGAAGAAACTCTTTAACAGGAGGCTTAGGTAGTTTCAAAAATAATGAAAACATTAAAATAAAAAAGATATCACTAATTCACCCCATCCCCCTCTCAGTGATACTTGGATCCTAACTAACAACTTCCATTCTTATCAGAGAGTTGGTTCCCTTTATTTGTTCTTTGAGGAATTTGTGATGAGAATTTGTGATGGAGAATCTGAATTGCGTGAATTATAAGGGAATTCAAATATTTTATAGAAATAATTATCATACCTAGAAATATATAATGATGTCTTATGTTAGGTCTATTGGGTATTAGGTTCACGAAACTACAACAGATGGATTTCCATCTATTGATGACAAGGTTACCCTCACACATAACAATAATAAGAATTTTTAGAATAATGAAGGTGAAAAAAATGCATTACTCTCATCTCTTATTGAGGGTGAGTTTTAAAAGTTAAATGTGTCGTGACAACTGATGTCATCTATGATAAGACTAAGATAATATATGGAGGAAATGCTAATGTGAAGAAGGAAAATCAACAAATCTAGAGGCAACATATTATGACTTGAAAATTGGAGAATCTGAATCTGTTGGGGACTTTTTTACTATGTACAATGAAATTTTCAGTACAATCATATGTCTTTTTGAAACATTGGATTATTCTAGAGTTGCTGAAAAGATCACGAGAAATATTCTTGAAAAGGATGATGCTAAAGTTTCTTCAGCAGATGACAGATACCCTGAAACATTATCTCTAGATGATTTGCATAGAAATACCATTACATATAAAATGAGAAGGGAGAAAGCTATGTAGAAAATAAAAGATGATAGAGAAATGTAATTCAAGGCTCTAATGAGAGAGAAGTCAATGAAGACTCTTATCGACGATGATTTTTGTGAATCCAATTCTAAAGATAAGGTATGTATAAATTTTGAATAAATTTAATCCTAGTCTTCTAAAAATGATAAAATTTGTACATGGTAATATAAGAGGAAACATCCCTTGATATTTTTTGTGTGTGTAGCTATTGGTCATGTTGTCGCTAACTTTTTCAAAAGAATAAAGAAGAAGACAGTGATGATGATGTCAGAAGCTAAATACAGTCCTGGAAGAAACAAGATGAAAAAATATAAATATTTTTCAAAGGGGAATGATAAATATTTCATCAAATAAAAATGAAGAAGATTTAATTCTAATGATTAATAAGAAAAAGATAGTGAAGATGAATCTGGGAAATATTTTTCTAAAAATTATAGAGATAATACCTTTATTAGAGCAATGAATATTGAAGATTACGGGAGGAACAATTCTGATGAATAAGAAACTCAAAATGATTATCACTTGAAAGAAAAGTTGAAATAATGTTTGATAAATATTAGAAGGATTTATAATGAAAAGAATAAGTTGATAAAGAAAAATTCCACATTAAATAATCATGATGGTTTTCATGATATTAAAATCATAATGGAAAAGTATAATGATGATCTGAAGAATTATTTTTAGATGCAAATAATCATAATGATTATCTTCAAGTAAAGATGAAGGTGAAATTATATGAGTTCAAATGTGTTCAATAGAAACATTATAAAGATAAAGAAATGAATATCATATTCAAAGAATCTATCTCAATAGTTGGTGAATGTTCTAGTAAGAATAAACCAAATAATGATGCAAAAATTTTACCTTCAATGGTTGAAGGGAAATACAAAACTCATTCTAATAAGAAAAAATCTAGAGAGGCTATGTCTATTGAAAAAGTCACCAATTTATAAAAATCAGAAGTAATTAAAAATCTTGAGTCCAGAAAAATTTTCTACACATTTTGTACTAATATGTCTGAACATAAATCTGAGATGAAGTTGAAAGTTAATATTGAAAACGGGAAGGTTAATGGTTATTAGAGTTCTATTAATAAGGTTTCTGAGAATCATGTTCCCAACTCTATTCAGTAAATAAGTTTCATAGTGAAGTATTCATTCTATAGTTTCTGATGTTATTGTGGTGGAATTAGACACACTTCAAACATGTTTTGGTTCAATCAACTACATTACTACTATTCCAAATTATTTGGAAGGAGTTGATTTATGGGGAGTGAATCATATAACAAACAGATGTATGACAAATATGTTTAGGATAAATATAAAAAGTCTGTTGTTAATTTTGAAAATATATTCCAATAATTGGAAACTATTTGTGAAGGATGTGAACATCCTATAAATATTGTTAAGGGTTGTCTTGTTTTGTTGCCAGCACAAAATAAGGTTATTAACAAGTCTCAGAAGCTTCAAATGAAGAATAAAAAGGAAGAATGGAAATCTCTTGTTGAGGAATATTTCTTGAAATATATAATAGGCGAACCACCATGGATTCTTGATAGTGTGTGTTCTTCTCATATAGCACGATACATAAATTTTCTAAAGAGTGTGAAAGAGATTAAATAAGGTACACTTATATTTAGAAATTATGATTCTCTAATGATTAAAAGAGTTGGATCAGCCATCACCGAGAATGAAAAAATTAAATCCATAAACATATTATATTTTTATGGGATGAATCAAATTCTATTGACTGTTTCAAAAATCTGTGATGTGGGAAACAAAGTTATGTTTTTGAATGATGGGGTTTCTATTGAATATGAAAATGATGGAATGTTATTTGTAAGAGGCCAACATACAAAAGAGAACTTTGTCCAATTTGGAGAAGTATAAAACTCATATTTCTTTGGTATGTTGGGTGAACATCATTTATGGCATAAAAGGATGGGATATTTGGGTTAGAACAAAAAGTGGACTTTATCTACATGAGATATTTTCTAAGATATGCCTTATTAATCAAGAAAAAGTTATTATTGTTTCACTATTTGCGAGAAGAAGAAGATTAAATTATTTATGCATCAAAGTGTTGAAATTCATTCACAAATACCCATAGAACTTATACATTCTGATATATGTGGACCAATGAGAAATAAATCCACAAATAGAGATATGTACTTCATTAATTTCATTGATGAGTTTACTAACAATAATTTTGTTATGTACAAGAGACATAACTCTGATGCTATCAAAATGTTTAACATTTTTAGAAGTAAGGAATGGAAAGAATGTGAGTATTTAGTAAATAATTTGTGAACTTAAAATGGTGGAGAGTAAAATAATGATGAATTTTAATTTTTCCTTGATATGCATGGAATTCGGAATGATTTTAGTTCACCATACACACCTCAACAAAATGGGGTTGCTAAAAGGAAGAATATATGTCCTGATGAAATGGGGTGAACTATGTTACTTGAATATGGTCTCTCTCATTATTATTTGAGTCAATAAATGATTACTGTAGTGTATATTCAAACCAATGTTTCTTTAGGCAACATTCAGATATGACTCTATACGAAAAGATTTATGAAAAAAAAATTGATACACTTAAGAGTTTTTGGGATTGAATGAATCATAATGAAAAATGGTTGAAACCTTATAATGTTTTAAAAGATACGGGATGATAGGATTTTTCTTCTCTGTGCTCTATAAGGAAGAAGACAAAGATGTTTCAACAATTAAATAGGAATAATCATTGATTCTGTTGATGTAATGTTTGTTGAGAATATTGAGAAATAAAACAATAATTTTAGTTATATAGATGTTGATAACGATACAAAATGTATTATTAATGATTATTATAATGCTAACAACAGTGGTAATCCTAGTCAAGAAGAAGAATTAGACTCAGTAATTTGAAGGGATGAGGATGACATTCGAAAATCTCATCCTAGGATAAGGATGAAAGTTGAGGCTCAGAACTATATTAGTGATCAACATTAGAATGGTTTAAAAAATAAAAACCAAAAATGTTGCTACACATACTACTTTATATTCAAAAGTGGATCCAAATGATGTGAATAAAATTTTTGAGCATCCAGAATGGATTTAGGCTTTGAATATAGAGATTAATTTGATAGATGAGCATGATACATGGGAAATCATACCTAGGCCTGATGAAAAAATGTGATTGGAATATAATGTGTTTTCCAAAACCAGATGAATGAAGAAAGTGATGTTTCAAGTAACAAGAAAAGATTAGTGTTCCAATGTTATCACAAATTTAAGGTGATGATTTTGATTAGGAATTTTTTCATGTGGCTAGATTGGAAACAATCAGAATGTTTCTTTCTATTGCAGCACAATAAAGTTAATTTTTTTTCAAATTTATATGAAGTACACATTTTTAATGGAAGTATTTATGAATATGTTTACAACAAACAACCTTATGGGTTTGATGTTGGGAAAGATAAAAGTTTTGTGTGTAAGCTGCAGAATGCCTTTTGTGGGATAAAACATGCTCGAAGGGCATGTTATTGCAAACTGGATACTTGCTTAACGAATATGAGTTTCTGAAAAGGATGATTTGAAAGCTATCTTGGGATCAAGGAATGTCAAGAGTCATATCTCATTGTAATTTTTTATGTGGATGACACTCTGTTTTCTAGAAATGATGAAATATCAAGAAAAATATTTTTTGAAGAGATGAAGAAGTTGTTTGAGATATCTATGCTTTAAGAAATGAAATAATTTCTTGATTTACATATCTTAGAGAAGAAGAAAAACATTTTTTTCTCTTAAAAAGTATGCTAAAGAACTTTTGAAGAAGTTTTTCCTGGAAAATTTGAAACTAGTTTCCACACCAATTTTAGTGGGAACCAAGTTGTTTAATGATGGATAAGGCAAGGAAGTTGATCAGAAGGTGTTTCCATAGCAGAATGGATGTTTATTATATTTGACTACCTCAATACCTGACATTGTCTATGTTGTTTCCTTATGATCAAGGTTTTATAGTGCTCCTGAAGAATCACATTTAATTGCTGAAAAGAGAATTATCGAATATATCGAAGGAACAAAAAATTTCGGTATCAGGTTTGATGGAACATAAAATATTGAATTTTTTGGGTATTTAAATTTTGGTTGGGTAGAAAATGTTTATGATAGAAGATACACCTTTTTTGGTGTTTCATTATAGGTAAATATTGTCTTATTTGGAATAAAAATAATAATAATTTAGTGAATCCTAGCACAAATGAAGTTGAATATTTTTCTTCTACTCAAGCTGCCACCTAATATAGGTGGATGAAGACTCATTAGGAAATCTACTTGTTTTAGTTAAGTTAACCTTAATACTGGGATATGATAATAAGAGTGAAATCAATATTACAAGTAACCAATTACAACATTATCATTCAAAACACATTTACGTAAAGTACCACTTTGTCATAGAGTAGGTTGATATGAATGAATTAAAGTTGGAGTGTGTTCCTACATCGGAACAAGTTGCTGACAGATTCAACAAAACATTATTGAATGTGTCATTTGCTAAATTGAGGGTGAACGTGGGCATCCAATGTTCATCTCATCAAGTTTTATGAATGTGTTTATATCCCCACCCTCATCTTACCTTTGGACAGTGTTTTCAAGGGGGATAATTGTTTAATAAATCTATCCTTATGGAAGCATGCATAATAGTGGAGTTGTGGGTAAGCTGTGAATCTGGAAAGTATGTGTGTGAACTATTCTAACTGTTTGTTGGAGTGGTCATAGGAATCAATTTTTTGTATTCTAGGAATGTTAAAGAAGTGAATAATGTTGAAGTTGATTCTTCACAGATGTAGTGAACATGTTTGAGGAGATATGATAATGAAATTTCATAGTCACTGATTTTGGACAACATTGTTTTGGATGTCCCTAATTATTATTTCCAACAATGATTTATCTAACTTAGGAATGTAATTGTTGATAAGTAATCCATTTCATGTGGTTATAATGTTTAGTGATCTATGAATTATGGTTGAAAACAAAATCCAATGGGGGAGATTGTAGAGTCCAAGTTGGATGGAGAAAGATGTTTGAAGAGTTTTCTTTTTCGGAGTGTTGTCTTTTTCTTGTCAAGAAGGATAAATCATTTCAATTTGTAAATGCCGTAGAAAAATCATATGTTTCTTTACTGATATTTATTTCACAAATATCATAATTTTGGAGAACTTATGATGCAATCCTTACCAAGAAAATATTGAGTAAAGGTGTTTCTAATCATGTACAGTTTTGATTGGAAAGAAAGATGTTGGTGGAAGACATGGAAGTTATATTATATTCCATGGGAACTCTAATGATGCCAAAGATAATCTATCAAAGGATATATATCACAATAGTGGAGTTTTTGATGAAATAATAAGTGTTTTTTATGAATCCAAATCATAGAAAAGATTCATTATGGTTTTTGATGAAGCATATATTACAGGTGGTGTTGTTCTGCAGTGTTTTCCAAATTTATGGGCCTAAAAATTGGAAGATGAAGACATGTGTTTTTTTAGGGAATGATTCAAGATAAATTCATGGGGGTTTGAGTAGTTGTGTGCAATTGATGTTTCAGGATCATAGTAATGAAATTTGGAAAACCCATGGAATGTGCAACAAATGGGCAAAGTGCATGAAAAATTATGTTGCGTGACAGATTGATTTTGCATGAAATATGAAACACTATTTTAAATATTGTGTGCAAGAGGAGTTTTGATATCAGGAAGAAAAAAATGGAAAAATCATGAATCTCTTGGAAAACGGACGAAATTGTGACAAATATGACATTGTGTGAAAGAGTTTTTACGTGCATGAAGAGGGTTTTATGTGTGAATAAGTTTTTTTTCACGTAGGTTATAAATGATTATAAATACGAGTTGACCACCTATCATTTGTAAAATCTCAAAAACAAAGAGAAATACTGAGCTCTAATGCATGTTAAATTGTACTCTATGTGAGTTATGCGAAATTAAAGTGGTTTGTGTGGAAAAGGGAAGTTTTATGAAAAAGTGAAAAATTATGTGAAAAATGAATTTGCGCAAAATATGTTTTCTATGAAAAAAGTGGATTTTTCTAATAAAGGCATTTGAATTTAGTGCAAGATACCTAAATTATTCTTCAAAAATTTGTGTTCTTCACTAGTATTCAGTTTTTCACGTGGGAGTTTATTCCAGCTTCTGGGTAGAAAAGGGAAGAATTGTATTGAATGATTTAATTTGTGAAAATTCATCAAGAAGAACATAAACATTGTTTTTTTCTATTTTTTCTAAGAGGGGTCACATGAAGTATTACATTGTATTTCAAAGTTCTACATGAGTGTAAAGGAATATACGAATCCTTATATTCCACATCAATGGAATTTGTTTCGAGTGGATTGTGTGTTATTGGATTGTTTGTTATGCCATACTAAAGACATAACTACTCTTGTTGATTGGTGAACACTTTAAATCTTGTGTTCTTGTGGTTATGTGTGTTCAGTAGGGAAGAAACTCTTAACCAAGTGTCTAAGGTTGTTTTAAGAATAAGGAAACATAAAATTAAAAAATATACCACTAATTCACCCCTCCCCCTTTTAGTGATACATGGATCCAGACTGGGAATGTCACATACAACTCCATACCAAACCTATGTACTATACCATCTGCCTTTATGACTCATGATATCATTTCAAGGGATAGATACCATAGAAACCATACAACCAAAGTATTTATAAAAATGATATCAATATAAACCACCTCGCTGCCTAGCTGTGTATAATGATATTATGAAGAAAAATGGGAAAACACTAAATGAGTTGTCTCTAACACATTAAACAACCATATTAATTACCATTTTAAATATATAATAGAAATCATAAGTAAAAACATGCATTTCAATTTCACCCTATATCATCATAATTGTACCAGACATAATATCTTACGTATTGAGGGCATGAAATCAGTTGAAATGAATAAAAAATAATTAAGGATTTACCCCAATCAAATAACTCAAATATAACCATGATGAAACATAAATATTAGTTTCTTCAATATCATTAACATAAATCCATAATTATTTTAGATAGGAACACAACATGATGGCCCCATGAATCACAAAATTCATAGACCTCAATTCTCCAATAAAACAAATAATAGTGAAGACTAACTCTATATCATATGACATCAACCTTATTTGATAAAACATTGTATCATCCCCTAAATAGATAAACCAAACAGTTCCCAATCCATATTCCCTCTATATAATAGATACATATATTTATATTATAGATAATTTCTACTATTGGTGATTTTTTAATGGGTTATAGTAGGGTGTTTATACCCTATGAAGATATATATTAACAAAAATAAAAAATATAAAAAAAATTAAATAAAAATAAATATCAATAAATATTATATAAAAATATCTAAAATTAGAGATTAGAAAAAATAATAAAGAAAATGTATATGTAAAATTTACCACCATTCATAAAAAGGTCAAATAGATCACTCAGAGGAAGAGCACATAGGTACATGCATTTCGTAAAAACAATAAACTACTATGTGAACACCAAGGAACCACCTGACCCATCAAAAAAACCACAACATCCATCTCTCAAAAACATACATACCTCCATCCTTTGTAGATCCTTGATGGTGAGATCTTACCCATAATTATTTCAAGAATAAAAGAGTCTAAATATGTCTTATAGGGCTCATATAGTGTGAGAGTATGAAATTTATAGGATACCATTCCCTGTATGATATTTAAACATACATATGAGTCAATATATAATGAAATAGTAACAAATCACACAACACCCCCACATTACATTTTATTGACCTTCCATGTGTTAGACATCACATGCAATGACCAGTGCCACAGTGAGATGAGGTAGAACCTGTTTTATTTCTAGAGGTGATGATTACCTTACAACCAGTTTTTTGACACATTAAATCATACACCAACCATAAAAAAATGTCTCTATACTAATTTAACAATGATTCCCTAATGTAATGTCCAATTATCAACTCAATGCCCAATTTTTATTTGAAACCTTTTCCCATAATCACCTCAACAGCTTGATGAACCTTAGTTTTACTGATAGTCATTCATTTCCAATTATCGATCATTTTCTCCACTATATCCCATATATATTGAGACCATACTTCTCCCAACTAATTATATTAATCACTAATAAAATCGTGTACAATGATAACCTTAATAAATTTGGTAATCTCAAGAACCCCATAAATTATATGGGCACCAATAGAATAACCCTTCTCTAAAATTGTGGTCAAACATATCATCTCCAATATGCTTCATATATGAAAGATAACAACAATAACTAGTTTTTTAAAAAACCTCATGGGTCTTGTCATATTTTCAGATGTGAAAAATATCCTACAACCAAATATCAAAAATCCTCTATAGCCACCCATAACAATGGGAAATACCATCCAAGTCACACTATAAAACCATGAATCCCCATTAAAAATGATCAACATCACCCATATCCATAGTGGTTACACCCATAACATTATCAAAAAATGGTATAAATCCTCATATCCCAATAAACATCATCTATAAATCATGAAATTATTTCCTTCAAACCCTGATACCACACAACCAATATGGTCAATCCATACAAGTCCATTCCCAACATTTCCCATAAGATAATAAAATTTTTTATCTATTACAAATTGTTAAAATTGTATGTGGTTCCATATAGGACATACACATGACCCTACAAACACAAAATTATAAAATAATTCATTAAAACATGAATAGCATAGGATGAATCTTGGAACAAGATTCATAGTGTTAGTGTGACTCCATTCACTAAGACAACTAGTTTCATTGACCAGTAATTAGAATAAATTATGTAATATTAAAAGAACATTAATAATGGAAAAATATAATAAATAAGTAAATAAAAGAGATAAAGGAAATATATACCCAATGATAGCTATCCTTTCCCACAGATACTCCAAAAGATATAAAACATGTTGATATGTCATTAAATGAAAAATATTTCCCATCGGGACCAAAACAAGTACACAAGATATCTTGGGAGAGATATACATACTACTCTCTATAATGCATCAAAATAGAGCTTATACTATTTCTAATACATAATTAAAATTAATTAATTAAACATTAAAAACTACCATGAAGTCCCATTGTATCATAGAATATGTGTATCATTTTTTAATTTTCTATCCATGGTCACCATTGTAATCATGTCCCCTTTTGCATATTATGAAAAATCTATCCCAAAACCTTGACTCCTCTACCTAGGGTCACATTGTCTTGTGAAATTCTCCTTCAAAGTGAAATTCTTGTTACTTCCACCCTCATCATGATAAAAACCTATGAATTTCAATTTTTCTCTTTTATACTATAAAAATTTAGTCATATTTAATTCAAATTTATTCTTATGAGATACAAATCACATTATGGTTCCCCTTATCCACGACTTGACCAACGACTCACATTGAAAATTAAATCTATTGAAACCCTTAACCACACTAAAATCCCTTTCATTATAGTGCTATATTAATATATATATATATATATATGATTTTATAGCTGAGTTAATACTACACAATACTTGTTTCTTTTCCTAAAAAAACATCACCAACAGAAACATTGTATCCAAATACTCATTGTTAACCTAAGATCCATCCTAAATTACCTCTCTCAAATACCAAATCCATTTCAAATAAATCATTAAAGATATCTTGTTAGTATTTTCTAATTTGTTTCCCATTTATTATGGAGCTCGATTCTCATGGTTTCATAGTTATATAATGTAATGTTGATTTTATATTTTATTATTTTGAAACACAAATTGTATTATAAATTACATCATTTTAAAATATAAGTTATAAAAAATTAAAGGTTATTTCTTCTTATTTTACAAAATAATTTTTAAAATAACATATATTTTTATCTATATGTATATACTTTAATGTTTTTATGATTAAATGAAGATATTCTATGATGATTCTATCCACATTCTTTATTTGGATTAATTATGATAATGTATTATGAAAATTTTCACAAAAGTGGTTTTTTTCTCAAAGGTTATAAATTTTATAGTTGATTTATGAATGTGTTCATGTTAATTTTGAACTCATATATATGGGTTTTTATTACGTGAGTGATGGTTATAGAATTATATATCCCTATAATTCATTATTTAAAGCTTTATATATCATGATCTAACATGTATGATATTTTTTAGTGAACAGAATCCCCAAATTTCATGGGATTGAGTAGTGAAACCAATCAAATATGTTAACAGACACTACAGAAAATTTGCAGGATGTATCAGTAGTTACAATTTTCATATGAAATTATTTCATATGATTAATTTTATACAACATCTATATGTTATTAATCTATGAATCATTATACATGATAATTTCTAATTATTATTATAATATCAAAAACCTTATGTCATGATTCATACATTATTATCCTTGTTTTTTGTTAATAATTTATTTATTTTATGTTCTTATATCCCTATTACATTCTCATACCCAAATATTTATCTTATCCTCACTTATGGTCTCTGATTGACATATCATACATTCACCCCTTACTATGTATGTCAACTTACACTTTCTTATGCTTTTCTTCCCATTATAATGAATAAGTAAATAACGTATGATATTTCTAGAATAGTGTCATTAATAAATAACATATTTGTATTATTTTCTAGAATGGTTATAATATAATTTGTTTATGTATATAATCTATGAACATACTAAACATATTGGTATGGGGGTGTGATTTTTTTAGACATAATGAATATTCATATGAAATGATATAATATGTATTTATATAATTTTCAGTCCATCTCATTTTTCATCACATCTTTGTTCAATTGATTTTTGGGACATGGTTATAAGGATTAAGGGGATATAACAATGAAAAACCCTTGTTGAGTCAAAAGTGATTTGGGATGAACCTAAAATTTCATAGGATGAAATGAAGGTAATTTTTTCATATAATGATCACATTCATGGTTTGAGAAAATGGTCTAGAAAAAAATTGGAAGGATATCCATTTTATCTTTTGAAGGATATTTCATAAATAAACGAGTTCATTTTTATTATACCATTTTTGTTCTATATAATTATCACATTCATGGTTGGAACAAAATTCTATAATGAAAATTGAGAAATTTATCATATTTGACATTTGAAAATAATGTCATAGTTAAATTGTTTAACATATAGTTCAACATTTTTTCCAATGATGTTTTTGTGGGGATTGATGATTTATTATGGGTGACTGAATATTTTTCCCAATGTTTCACATTAGGTTCACCATATTTAAATATTCCTTATATACTCATAATAGTTCCCATATCAACAATTGATTAAGGAACTTCAATCAAAAAGTTTGTGGCATATAGGGTTTCAAACCCAAATGTTCATAGGAACTCAGATTGGTTGAGAGGATGGGATGGCGGGCTCACAAAACCCATTTGGCTGGAATTATCACATATTATGGGACACTATTTTAGATTTATGGTATGTTTGTGAATCACTCCCAAATCCTGATATAGAACCAATTACCCTAAAAATTGATCATATGTTTAATCATTTTATCAGTAAATGTTGGTTATATACGATTCCATATTTATATATTACATGATCTTCATCAGTTCTCCATTATTTAAGGTTAATAGGTATCTTCAAATATTTTCAGTCCATAAGACCATAAACTCTATAATTTACTAACATCTTAGGATGTGATTAATTTTATAAGAATAAGATTAATGATTTTCTCCAAAGCTACATATTATGATTATAACAATAACAGAACCCATTTTATATCATAAAATCTATTATATTTGACGCAATTCATAAAATATATATATGAGGTAACTTAGGAACCATGTATCGACCTCAATCCTTAAGATTTAATGCAATTTATTATACTTATTGATGGAATCTGACTCATCATAGTTTGATATGACATCAGGGATAACCCTGAGGTTGATTCCCTTACACAGAAACATTCACACCATTCCACTAAATGGGGATTACACAACAAGGTTTCCCTGACATGGTTGGAATTCATGATGCAAATTATTTGATAATTCAAAAAAACTAATCACAAATAAACCATGCTTGATGTGTGAAACAAGGGATATCATGTGATCAGAACCATTTCATATATATTTGGGGATTTTCCAATTATCTATACTAGATTGGGAGTTTTATTTGGATCCGTAGATAGAGGGAGGTGTCTTATATAATTTGATTATATTAGGAATAAGTTTATTCATTGTTTATTTTACTTCTCAATCCGTAGTTGGATGAGGGAGAATGAAAATATGATGGGAGATATTGGGTCCCAAGGGTTATGATGTCTGAGATATAGGGATTAAGATAAGGTAGAAGAATATTATAACTCGGGCCTTAGGATGGTGTCCTCTGTATCCTAGTTATAGTAGGAATCATATTTCTAATAATTCAATTGTTTGTTTGACGAATACGCCTATTAACAATGACACCCATGTGTCGGGGTGTCTATTCATCAGTAATGCCTTTATTATCTACCCAATATGTCCTGAGTGTCATTTTGACATGTTTGAAGATGTATAGACATGTCATGGTTTCCTAACGGACATGTCCATAGAGAATCACATGGTCCAGTTCGTTTTTCCAATGGACATCACATGATCTAGATGGTATGTTTGGGTGATATTTCATGATCCATGTTTATTTGCTTAAATGGAATCACATGGTTAGGTTATAAAGAATGGAGGACTTCACACGACCTCAATGAAACATCTAGAGCTTGTTTCACAGTCAACAAAATCATTTCTTTGAACTTTCACATGAATTTAATGGAATGTCTTATGGGTATCATGAGACTACTAAAATATCCACAGGGTGTCTCATGTCATTCCAAATTTGTTTGGGTGGCATCATGTGACATGATCAAAATGTCATGATGGAATTATAATACTTTTTTGATGATCCCAAAGTGCTTCAAGAGACTAGTTCAACATGTCCTCACATCATCCCATGATCTAGATAGATCAAGAAAATTACATGGTGCCTCTACATGAAAATTAGCGCCTCCATATGTACGTAAGTTCTACACCTATATTCAGTCTTCAATTCATATGTTCCCCATTATTTCTCAATAATTTTTTCTTTTGGGTTTTGTGTGAACCCATAGATATACAAGAACCACTTCCAATGGATGCCCTATCTTACTGAATGGCATTTGTGTGATCTATAGAGTGATCACACGAGGAACATATTCATGTCACATGGTCCCTTAGGTATTCCCTTGTGTTTTTATCTTATATGAACCTGGGTTTTTTGAAGAGGTATAAATTTGGACCCTGTATGAATTTTTGACTTGCTTTTGAAAAAACCATGAATTTCTGGGATGTTCTAGAAAATTACAAATTACACATCATGTACTACAAGGTACATGTCACGTCTATGTTAGTCATGTACCTATCGTGTGATGTCCAAGTACATGGTGTGTGGTGACCATGAAAGAACCTACTACTACATGGCATGTAGTGCTAGATTACACGTCGTGTATCTTCAATCCATGTACCAGATGAGTCTTAGTCATGTGTTGACCAATGTGGCATGTCCAAGCCGTGTGGCTACCTCTGCTTAAGTCGGGGTATGGAAAAGGCTACTACACGGCGTGTAGTCCATCATACATGCCATATACATTAATTTTTATTCTCTTATATTAAAGTGTGTCACGTCTAATTTTATAAAACATATACTTCCCTCGTGGTTTTTGGACATTGATGCTCCAGTAGGCTGAGAACGTTTCTTCTCCTATATTCTTCATCCAATATCCATTATTCAAATTTTTGGTGGCTTTGGGATCGCATCAGTAATTTTATACCCTCCCAACCTCTTTTTTTCTAGTTTTATTACCTCAAACACCGCAGTTTCCATCTGATCAGAATTTTCAAGATTTGATAGAAACATATATCTACAATGATTTGGTTCTAATAAGAGATCAATATGGGATGTTCTAACATCTACGAGTCTATAGAAGATAGTGTAACCCTTTTTGTGATTTCCAAGACAATTGCGAGTTTTGTCTTTTTAGGAGAACGTCGGGTATTGAGAGAGACCCTTATTTCTTTATTAAAAATTGATAGTATACCTTATGGGATGTCATTGGGAATTACCTCACGTTGTTATGCATGAGTGTGTTCAGGTTAGAGGTTGTTTCTCATGTGGGGCATTTTGGCTAGGGGTGCCAAAAAGGGTATAATTAATCTTTTTGATACAACTACTGTGTATAAACATTATAATCATGATTAAGGAAGAAAATGTATAGTTCAATTAAAATTTTAGTTTGTTTTGACTGTTAGAAGAATTTATTTTGATTACATATATGTGATGTGTGATATTACAAATTATGGAACCTTTGGTTTGTGTTGGGCATAACCTGGGTATTATTGAGTGATGCTAATCATAGGATGTCCTTGGCCAAGATTACATTGGGTGGTTCTAACCACAATATCGGGAGTCATGAATGTCGGCTTGAGGTAGTGTAACTATCAGGATAGGCATGGCCTAGGTTACTTGGATGGTGAAGCCATCATACATGAGTGGCATGGTCATATGAACACGGTGTTTCCAAGACTTTGTGGATTGGGAATGTATTTTTGTGATTACAGCTCAATCAAAGCATTGATGATTGTTCACAAAGGTAGACTCTGTGATGAGGTGGTGTTGACCATGGTTGGATAGAGTCCACTGATAGATGCGGTCAGGTAAAATTTTATTTGGTTGATTTCCATAAGAAACCACATGGAAGGTGAGGAGCCTTCAGGGGATTACATTGAGTATATCAGGTTGGGGGAAGAGGCTCTATGTGATTTGAGGGTAGACATTTGTGTACCTCCAGTTACTGATTCAAGGTAAGACATTGTTGTCTATCTGGTTAGTGATATGAGGGTATACATTGTTGTCCCTATGGTTCCTATTTTAAGGACATGCAATGATGCTTCTCCGATTCTTATGTCATGGACATGTGTGGGCTTTCGAGCAGGGTTAATTTTTTTCGGCGTGCCTTCAGAACACCAGTGCTTGAGACACAATGTGTCAAGAGGAACAAGGGGCCAGGTTACATAAGAGAGATTCTAGCATTGGATGATGTAGGTGATACTCCATGGTGGCTGTTGATCACCAGTGGATTTTATGTTTATTTGTGCATTGTATATTTTACTTAATTCTTTATAAATGCATGCTTTCTTAATCATTTACCCAAGGTACACAAATTTGTGTGGTATCCTAATTAGATTTATGGCACACTATGTATGGTCCCTTCGGTACTTGTGAAAAATTTATGGATTTACTTGAATGAATGTGATATGCCTCGTGAGATTTATCATAGTGTTTTCTGACATGGATATGGTATGGACCTTGCGGTCATGATGAGTCGGAGTTTATTTGATTTTACATTCTTTTTTTTAATTAGAATGCTTTCTTTAATATGTCGCAATTCTTGGATATCCTTTACCTCCATTTATATAGATTAACATGTATGACCTACTATGGATGCATGCTTGTTATTTAGTAGTTGTTTCAAATTATTATTGGCATGTTGTTATTTTTACATTTAGCTATTATTGTTTATACTTTTCTTCCATTGTTTATCAATTATTGAATGTGCATCCACTCCACTGGTCTGGTTCAAGTATTCTTAGTCGTTAATTTCTGCTACATGTTATATATTATTACTTGCACTAGTACCATTATTACCCTCCGAGAGGATATAAACTCCCAGCTATAACTATTTAGACCATCACTGCGTGTCGGAAACCTTCTATTATTGGGGAGGGGCACAAAAGGTAGTAACACCTGGCCTGTTTTGCACTATTCTTGTGGATTTTTGGGTCAAGGATGTTACAATGGGGAATCAGATGAGTTCTTGATAGGGATTTAGTAATATTGATTTTCTAGATACTAATGATATTGAGACTTATTTTTATTTATTTTGGATCAATATTTCTGATATAGTAGACTAGATATAGGGTATAATTATAACTGGGATTTTAGCCTGTGATTTGGTTCCTATAGCCCTAGGTACGAGGGATGAACCAAGTTACCTTGGGTAGAAATTTCTATTTTCTTTGTCTCAGATTACAGTTTTTATGATTTTAACCACAATGGCTCACTTATTGTGTGATATTATTGGTTGTGAAAAGTTATCCTTGACCCGGTGTGGTAATGGAGAATTGTAACATGTTATCAAAGGGAAAGGCATGATTTCTGGTATTTTGATAGGAACGTTTTTAGGGTATTTCAATTTCATATCCCCATGTATGCTTTATGATGTGATAATACCATGTAAACAATATCAATTCCCAGGCTCTAAATTCTTTTTAAATTTGAAGGGTGAGAATCTTGATTGAAGTTGTTTTTGATTAAAATATAATTTTACATCATTTATATATATTTGTATAATTACATGTGGAATGAGATTTGGGCTTGGGTCTTGTATGAGCATGCAGGTACTATGGTTGAGGTGATTTTGGTCACCATGATTGGATGACTAGGTCTTCAGTTTAAGGAAACATTTTTTGTCAGTACAAGCATAGCCTAAGGTAATTTTGATACTCGACTCTATTGAGGGAAGGTAAGGAGGACAAGTGGCTGAGATACCATGGGCATGGTTTGTGATGGGGGAGATTAAGTGTAGTTTTTATATGATTCCACTTTGTTGATTTCCTTATCTGAATGACATATATATTTATATATATTTTTATTTATGTGTTATATTTAACCACTTTGGTATTTAGTGAGTTACTCTTTGTTGATTAGGATGGAGCATCACGCAGGTGATGGTACAGTGCCATAGTTTCATGATCAGGTTCTGACACCTATGGAATATGCATAGCTTGAGCCGCATGTAAATGCGTAGGGATGGGATCAGGTTCAGGATCCAGTGTAGGTAAGGAAGTAGCTGGGTTTGTCAGTATTTGGGTCAAGGCTCGATGAGAAGCTCTAGTATAATCTAGTACGAGTCTTTCCCGGGATAAACAGTGGCGCGCAAGGTACAGTGCCATCTATGTAATATCTAATACTGGAGTTCCCGCCATAGCAGCCACCATTTTTTAAGTGTGAGGGTGGTTCAAAGGTGGCTGAGAACTGGATAGAGAGCATGTATATGATCTTCTAATAGCTAGAGATTCTTTATGGGTGGACAGTCAAGCTAGTGATGTACATGCTAAGTGGACTGGTGATGATTTTGTGGGATGTACAGGTTCTGGTTTATAGAAACAATGGACTTGCATGAAGTGAAATTGAGGACTTGTTACTCAACCACTTTTACCCAGAGAAACGGAGGGTTGAGAGAGCATGGGTGTAACATCCCAGTTAAATAAAGAATAAGACACTTACATATTTATTAATATTTTTTTTGAATTAAGTATTAATTTTAATTTAATGGGGTTTCTATGTTCAATGGTGAACCCTCTTTAAATATATTTTTGGTCACTCATATACATTTTATTAGACCAAATAAAATTCTTCTTTAGAATCAGGACATCAAAATTTACTTTGTGTAAATTTTTGGTATTTTTCTGATAATGTTCTTTTTTTAATGAATAGTGAAAAATGTTGTATTTTAATTAAAAACCTATTTTAATCTAATTTATTTATGAGGATATTTTATCTTTTTAATTGGTTTTAATGTGTAATTAGAATATTTTTTACCATTTAATTCAATGATGGTCATTGAAATTAATTTCACATTGATATTGGACATAAACAAGTGTTAGTCTTTTGATAGATATTGTTTCTTAAAAACACGCTATTTGTTTTGACAACGGGAATTAATTATAAAATTAATTAATGCAACTTATATGTTTTGAATTTTTTAAAATAGACATCAATTTTTTAATTCATAATATCAAATATAACTTTAGGTGAATTGTTGGTATTTTTCTGAAGAACATCAATTTTTTAGGAATAGTGAAACCACTAAGTGGTAATTAAAGAAACTGATTTTTTGTTTAAATGAATGTTTACCGCTTCTGTGTAATGAATTTCAAAAATCCAACAAACATGGTTTTCATTAGTTAGTAAAATGTTGTTCAATGGGATTTAAATATTTTTTGGTGAATAGTAACTTTTGAGTTTTGTTAACCGTGATTAGAGGTAATTAGTGTAATTTAAGATAAAAATGATATTATAAAAATATAAATATAACATGAAACATGTCCTAACCTAATTGGATAGGTCATGGCCGACCAAGAAAATCCATGGGTCAATTTGTGGGACCCCATGGAGCCACTTGAGTGAGATAATGACATTAATACCTTTTATTTACAGTAAAAATAAAAATATCACAAACATGTATTGTTTTACTAAAACAATTATTACACGGGGTTATATAAGTTATATATTTGACTATAAATATTAATTAGAAAGCTAAAAATATTTCCTACATCATGGTAAATTTTTTATAATTTTTAGACATCAATAATAAAATAAAATTATTTATGACACAATGATGATGCAGTGTTTACGTTATTAATGAATGATTTAAATAAATAAGAAAATAATGTTTAAAATAATATCCAACACTTGTAAAATTCTTATTTGATGATTTTATATCTAACATGTACCACCTTATCTTCTACTTCAATGTTTTTTGGAGCTTTAAAAACCGAATTTCATTTTATAATAAAATAATAGTTTCAAGATTTCCAAAAGAGCCCCTCATCTCTATTATAAAAAGACTCCACTTACTACCCATCTCTCACACTTCTAAAGCCCTTTGGCTCGTCCAAAATCTACTCAAATAAGATCCCAATATCTCTCTCTTCATCCTAGAAGCCGTACCTTAGGCCGAAATCTCTTCAATAAACCCTTTTGGTTCAAACTAACTGGAGTTACCCGATTTAAAGGTAAAGTCTTCTCTAATGTTCTTTTGTTTTATTTTGCTTCTCCAAACCCCTAAAATATTTTTCTCTAATTATTTTGTAGCAACACCAGTATCTAAAATATACTAGGATGTTGTTATAATAAGGATTCAAGCTACACTTACACACACCTACGTCTAATGGTTAATGAGCATACTGTTTCCGTGGATGGCGAATTTCTGCCTCACGAAACAATGATTGTTCAATATTCTTCTAACACCTTCAAAGGTGGACATTAATATGTCACTATATTTATATATGATATATAATATTTTTATGTTTTCCTTAAGCTTCTGTATTTTTCAATTATGGTATACCTTTATGGTTTCCATTATGGGTTAACGCGATATCTTCATTTTAGGAAGTGCAGACTACCGCCCCCTCAAAGTGATTTGATTCGTTAATGCCATATGTGGGACGCATAAAGGATAGAGTTAATGATATTATATATGATATTATACTAGAATTATAATATATCTTTATGTCATTATGTTTTCATTCCATTAAATACGAAATAGAAATGAAAGTAGCGTTCATGCGTACGTACGACTTACCGTCTCATTGAACGGTGCATTTCATTTCTTAACTCTAAATGTTATGTAATATTAAAAATTCATGTATATACTAGATATATATGATATATATAATATCTAAATCATGAAAATAATTCCGGTTATAATGGATATTTTACCACATGAACAACTTTTAATTTTATAGAGTTTATTTTTGACTCAAGTAACAATGATCGACAAAAAGACCATTATTAACCTAAATAATTACAAAGTTTTCATAACATGGTATTAGGTGATATAAAAAGAATAATGAACTTTAAAAAGGATCTCAATCAAGTATAAATTAACTCAATTTTATTATTCTGGAGATTAAAGAATGATCGAGTCAAGTCAGACACGAGGTATGGGACTTCGTCTCAATCTCCTTTCATTGAGGCATATTTTGTTATATACACAACTTTATTTTATACAATGTATAAACCCTTTGACTTTTACTTTTATTCAAAAGGGATCTTTTTATACCAGTAATTTTGCTAAATGAAAAAATTTAATGTTTTTTCTTATGTATGCGGCGACAACGACTTCTCCACCGTCGTGACTATTATTTGAGTTTCAGCTTCCTCTACAAGCCATGAACATTATTTTAAAACGAAAAATAAATATGAAATTTTACTTTTCTTTTATTTTGGTATTGAAAATTGTTTTGATAATGTTTTGATTATATCAATTTGGTGTATTGATATCTTTTGATTGAAATGTGGAATGTTGTGTTTTCTTTATGCATATTTTATATGATACAATTATGTTATGGTTCTTGGGAATTGCTTATGAATACAGGTGGTTCTATGATAACCTAAGGATGGGTGAGCCTGATATTGCTCTCCAATGCATTGGGTAACGCGAGGGGGTTAAACGCTATGGTTTATCCGAAGAGATTTAGGGAATATATTGTGATGGGTATTCCAAACATAACAATGAGGGCTACTCCCTATGTAAGAATGTTATGAATGCCTCGAGTTACCTTTATGTATTATCATTTCAATGATTTATTCATGATTTGATGAGGTATGTTAAATTGATTATGTTTTATGAGTAAAGTATGATTTCATTGATTCTTATGTATACATGGACTGATGTTTTCATTCTGTATTTTTATATACCTTACTGAGCTTTTTATGCTCATCCCATGTTTTTGAAATGTTTTTCACAAGTGAAGGGAAAAGTACATGATGTGTTGATAGTTTCTAGGAAGTGTCATGAAAGAATCCATGTTTTATTTTAAATATGCCTCCTTTGATGGGAAAAATGAATACTGTCAGTAATGTAACTACCTTGTTTAAATATGGAATCTAATGCATGATTTATGATCTAATTCTCAAAAACTCTAAACCTGAAAAGATCCTTAATGTTCATTCATGAAATAACTCAAGATTAAGTAATGTTTAAGGATGGGGCCTTATAGTCGGTATCAAAGGTCGGTTTAGATAACTTTAGGAGTTATAATTCTATTAAATTATTATCCAAAATTTTTTTATGGTAAAATTCAAATGATATAGCATTTGAAGATTACCATGTTTCTTCATCTAAGACATGTTTCTTTAGAGTGGTTGTCCGTAGAGGAAACATGGAAGTAGTGATAGGAAGGAATACAGAAGGAAATGACCTTCCGAATCAGTATCATGAGATGGTTGGAATTGGAACTAAACAGTTTGTTATAGTAATGGTGCAGTTGACTCAAGTGATAAATGGTGGTGGTATCCATGCATGAGATCAGCCAGATCAACCGAAGAGGAACATGTCAGTGGTGGAACATTTCATATGGAAAAAGCCCCCATAATTCATAGGATCATCTGACCCTGTGCTAGTTGAAGGGTGGGTTAAAGCACTGGAAAATATTTTCAATGTTATGGGGTGTTCAGACATTCAAAAGGTTAGTCTTGTTGTTTACCATTTGTAGGGTGAAGCAGATCAGTGGTGGTCGATGGTTAAAAATATCAGGGACGCTGATGAGATTGATTCTCTTGACTGGGATGAATTCAAAGGTATGTTTCTTGAGAAATGTTTTCCTAAGGCTGTTAGAATTAGGATGGAAAAGAAATTATTGGAATTAAGGCAAGAGGACGACTCAATGGATGCTTATGAAGAAAAGTTTACTCGATTGGAAAGGTATGTTCCAAATTTTATCTGAAACCTTGATAGTAAAATCAATTGTTTTTACTCAAGATTAAAGTCGAAATATCAAATGGCATTAGCTTCTTGTGAGTTCAAAAGTTTAGAAAATCTTGTTCGATGTGCTGAGAAGGATGAAATGGAGTTTGTCGATGATCAAGTGTTCTATAACAACGAACAGATGAAGAGACTGAGGTGGCAGAAGAAAGGGAAGAATCCTTCAAAAAGGCGTGATGTTAATAAAACTATGTTTTCAGTTTGTGATACATGTGGTAAAAATCATGCTAGGGAATGTCTTTTCAATTCTAGAAAGTGCTACCGATGTGGTAAGATAGAACACAAGGCTCATGATTGCACTAGAAAAGATTAGGGTGATGGTAAGACCAAATTTTATTTACAGTTAGTAAAATGTTTCAAGTGCAATGAGATGGGTCATTATGAAAACGAGTGTCCGAAAAAGAGCTCGAGTGATGGGAAGCAGTCAGACTACAAGCAGAATGGTGTGGGGAGATCCTTTGCAACTACATCAGCAGATATTGGTCCATCAAATTAATTGGTATCAGGTACTTTATTTGTTTTTTCATATTATGCCAGTGTGTAGTTTGATTCAGGGTCTACACATTCTTTCATCTCTGAAAAATTTTCAAGTAAATTCGGAATACCATCACAAGAAATGACTCTTGAAATTTTGGTAAAAACACCTGGGGGAAATGTTGAGGCAAAAATAATTTATAAGAATCTTCCTATCCTTATCCGTGGAAAGAACCTACTTGAAAACCTTATTTTATACCTATAGAAGAGTTTGATGTTATCCTGGGTATGGATTGGATTTCTGTTTACTATGCTAAGATTGATTGTAGAGCTAAAGAATTTTCCTTTCAGAAAGACTTTCAGTTTGTATACAATAATGAACCCTTACTGTTGATGACATATGAAGAGGCTGAGAAACTTGTAAAAGATGGAAATGAATGTTACCTTGCACATATTGTTGAAAACAAAGGAACTGTTTTGATTAATGATGTGCCAGTGGTAAATGAGTATCCTGATGTTTTTTTAATGATTTTCCTGGAATAATACCAGATCGGGAAGTTGAATATACTATTGACTTAGTTCCTGATGCTAATCCAATTTCAAAACCCCCATATCGAATGACTCAAATTGAACTTTTAGAGTTGAAGGAGCAATTGTAAGATTTATTAGAGAAAGGTTTCATTCGACCTAGAACATCACCATGGGGTTCTACTTTCTTATTTGTTAAAAAGATAGATGGTTCAATGAGACTTTGCATTGATTATAGAGCCTTGAATAACATCACTGTTTAAAACAAGTATCATTTTCCTCATATTGATGATTTGTTTGATCATCTCTAGGGAGCTCAGTATTTTTCAAAGATTGACTTGAGATCGGGGTACCATCAGTTGAAGGTAAAGGAATCAGATGTTCCGAAGACTGTGTTTCATACAATATATGGCCATTATGAATTTGTAGTTATGAATTTTGGGCTAACCAATGTACAAGCTGTATTCATGGACCTTATAAATAGAATTTTCCATGAGTTCTTGGATAAGTTTGTGGTTGTTTTCTTTGATGATATTTTTGTGTTTTCAAAAAGTAAATAGAAGCATGAATGTCATTTAAGGGTTATTTTCAAACCATAAAAGAAAAAGAAATTATATGGGAAATTTAGAAAGTGTGGGTTTTGGTTTCAACAAATTTCATTCCTTGGTCATATTGTTTCTAAAGATGGAATAACTATTGATCCTGCAAAAAAATGGTTATTGAAGAATGGCCAAGACCCACAAATATAACCGAGATTCATATTTTTCTTTATTTGGCAGGCTATTACCGATGGTTTATTAGAAATTTTTCAAGTTTTCTAGTCCAATTACTAAGCTAACTTGGAAGGGTGTTAAGTTTATCTGGACAAAAGAATGTGATGATTGTTTTCAGGAATTGAAAAGAAGATTGTTGAATGCTCTAGTTTTGGCACTACCTTCTAGGAATGGTGAGTTTATTATCTACAGTGAAGATTTATTGAAATGACTTGGTTGTGTCCTAAGGCAGAATGATCAGGTAATTTCTTATGCTTCACGTCAGTTGAAAATTCATGAGATAAATTACCCTACAGATGATTTGGAATTACCTACTATTTTTTCGCTTTAAAAATTTGGTGGCATCATTTCTATGGAGTAAAGTGTGAAATATATACTGATCACAAAAGTTTAAAGTATATATTCACTCAGAAATAATTGAACATGAGATAGAGGAGATGGATAGAATTAATCAAGGATTGTGATTGTACAATTCATTACCATCCGGGAAAAGAAAATAAAGTGGCTGATGCTTTGAGTCGAAAAAGTAATGCTTCATTAACCATGTTACGTTTGGAACGTGATCCTTTGGTTAAGGATTTGATGAACTTTGGAATAGAAATTTTTGGTGCAGGATGTTCTTCTATTTTGTTTCAAGTATCAGTGAAATTATCTCTATTAGAAAGAATCAAGAAAGCGGAGAAGAAAGAAAATGGGTTGAAGAAAAATTAGAGCTGGTTCAATAGGGTAAGTTGCCTTAATTCAACATTGATAATGATTGTGTTTTGATATTTGCAAAGAGATTGTGTGTGCATTGTGATTCGCATTTGAAGAGATAGTTGTTATGTGAAAATCATATATCTCTGTTTTCAGTTAATCTAAGAAGTAATAAGATATACAGAGCTCTTCTGGAGTATTATTGATGGGACGGAATGAAAAGAGATATTATTGATTTTACTATGAAGTGTTTGACTTATCAACAGGTTAAAGCAGAGAGGCAGTTACCAAAACAGATTCTTCAGCCTTTTATCAGTGCCAGATTAGAAATGGGAGAATATATCCATGGAATTCATTGTGGGATTGTCGAAGACACCTCAAGGTAATAATGAAATATGGGTTACTGTTGATCGATTGACTAAATCAACTCATTTCCTTGTTATATGAGATACTTTTTCCCTAGATCAACTTTCCCATTTTTATATTAATGAGATAGTCAGGTTACATGCAGTTCCCCTCTCTATTGTATCTGATCGTGATCCCAGGTTTACTTCTAACTTTTGGAAAGGCTTTCAGAAGTGATTGGGTACTAAAATAAATTTCAGTACAGATTTTCATTCTCAATCAGATGGGTAGTTGGAATGAACGGTTCAGACTTTGGAGGATATGCTACGTGCTTGTTCTATGGATTATCAGGGATGTTTGGACCAACATCTTTCTTTGGATGGGTTTTATTATAATAACAGTTTTCAATCCAGTATACAGATGGAACCATTTGATGCAATATATGGGAAGCGGTGTCGAACTCCAGATTTTTGGGATGAAGTAGGTGAAACGAAGATGATGGGACCAGAATTGGTGTAAGAGTTTCCAGGAAAAGTTCAGCTGATATAGAGACACATGATAACAGCTCAGAGCAAGCAGAAGAGTTATGCGGACAATAGGAGGAAGGATCTCTTTTTTGAGGTAGGTGATCATATTTTTCTCAAAGTTTCACCATGGAAAATTTTGATGAGATTTAGTAAGAAAGAAAATCTGAGTCCAAGGTTCATTGGATAATATAACATTCTATAGATATTCGGATCAGATGCATACAGAGTGGCTTTACCTCCGAGTTTATCTCAGGTACACAATGTATTTCATGTTTCAATGTTAAGGAATTACATGCCAGATCCATCTCATGTTTTGAGTCCAGAGGTAGTTCATCTGGAAGAGAATCTATCTTATGAGGAACAACAGGTCTTTTTTACCACAGGGAGCAAGTATTTCTGAATAAGGTGATTCATCAAGTAAAGGTATTGTGGAAAATCCACATGATTGAAGAGGAAACATGGGAATATGAAAATGGTATGAGGGATAAATACCCCCATTTATTTAAGTGAATAAATTTCGAGGATGCAATTCTCAAAAGGGGGGAAGGATGTAACATCCTAGTAAAATAAAGAATAAGACATTTTCATATATATTAATATTTTTTGAATTAAGTATTAATTTTACTTTAATGGGGTTGTTATGTTTGATGGTGAACCCTCTTTGAATATATTTTTGGTCACTCATATACATTCTATTTTACCAAATAAAATTCTTCTTTAGAACCGGGACATCAAAATTTACTTTGTGTAAATTTTTTGTATTTTTCTGATAATGTTCTTTTTTTAATGAATAGTGAAAAATGTTATAATTTAATTCAAAAACCCTTTTAATATAATTTATTTATGAGGATATATTATCATTTTAATTGGTTTTAAAGTTCAATTAGAATATATTTTTACCATTTAATCCAATGGTTGTCATTGGAAATAATTTCACATTGAAATTGGACATAAACAAGTGTCAGTTTTTTGATAGATATTGTTTCTTAAAAACACGCTATTTGTTTTGAAAACAAGAATTAATTATATAATTAATTAATTCAACTTATATGTTTTGAATTTTTAAAAATAGACATCATTTTTGGATTCAGAATATCAAATTTTTCTTGGGGTGAATTTTTGGAATTTTTCTGAAGAACATCAATTTTTGATGAATAGTGAAACCACTAAGTGGCTGTTAAACAAACTAATTTTTCATTTAAATGAATGTTTACAGCTTCTGTGTATTGAATTTCAAAAACGTGACATAAATGGTTTTCATTAGTTAGTAAAATGTGGTTAAATTGGATTAAAATATTTTTTTGGTGAACAGTAACTTTTGAGTTTTGTTAACCGTGATTAGAGGTAATTAGTGTAATTTAAGATAAAAATGATATTATAAAAATATAAAAATATCTTGACACATGTCCTAACCTTATTTAATAGTTCATGTCCGACCAAGACAATCCATGCGTCAATTTGTGAGACCCCATGGGGCCACTTGAGTGAGATAATGACATTAATACCTTTTATTTAAAGTAAAAATAAAAATATCACAAACATATATTATTTTACTAAAACAATAATTAAATAGGGTTATATAAGCTATATTTTCTACTATCAATATTCATTATAAATATAAAAATATTTACTACATCATGGTAAATTTTTTATATTTTTTAGACATCAAAATAAATTATTTATGACACAATGATGATGCAGTGTTTACGTCATCAATGAGTGATTTAAATAAATAAGAAGATAATGTTTAAAATAATATCCAAAACTTGTCCAATTCTTATTGGATGATTTTATTTAGAACATGTACCACCATGTCTTCGACTTCATGATTTTTGGAGCTTTAGAAACCAAATTTCATTTTATAATAAAATAATAGTTTCAAGATTTCAAAAAGATCCCCTCCTCTCCCTTATAAAAGATCCCACTTCCTACCCATCTCTCACACTTTTCAAGACCTTTGTCTCATCCATCCTCTACTCGAATAAGCTCCCAATTTTCCTCTCGTTATCCTAGAGGCCTTATCTTATGCAGAAAGTTCTTAAAGAAACCTTTTTGGTTCAAACCAAGAGGAGTTACCCGATTTAAAGGTAAAGTCTTCTCTAATGATCGTTTGTTTTATTTTGCTTCTCCAACCCCCTAAACTCGTATTATTCCATTAATTTGTAGCAAAAACATAATATTAAATATACTAGTATGTTTTTATAATAAGGATTAGAGCTACACTTACACACACCTACATATAATAGCTAAAGAACATTCTGTTTCTGTGGATGGAGAATTTATGCCTCATGAAACGATGATCGTTCAATATTGTTTTAACACCTTTAAAGGTGTCCATTAAGATGTCACTATATTTATATATGATATTTATTATGTTTATGTTTTCCTTATGCTTTTTTATTTTTCATTTATGGTATAACTTTATGGTTTCCATTATGGGTAAACACGATAATTTCATTTTAGGAAGTGCGGACTACCGCCCCCTCAAAGTGATTTGATTCGTTAATTCCATATGTGGGATGCATAAAGGATGGATTTAATGATATTATATATGATATTATACTGGAATTATAATATATTTTTATATAATTATGATTCCATTCCATTAGATATTAAATAGAAATGAAAGTAGCGTTCATGCGTACATACGACTTACCGTCTCCATGAACGATACATTTCATTTCCTACCTCTAAATGTTATGTAATATTATAAATGAATTTATATACTAGATATAAATTATATATATAATATCTACATCATGAAAATAATTCTGGTTATAATGAATATTTTACCACATGAACAACTTGTAATTTTAAGGAGTTTATTTTTGACTCAAGTACTAATGATCGACAAAATGACCGTTATTAACCTAAATAATTACAAAGTGTTAATAACATATAAATAAGTGATATAAAAGAATTAATTAACTTGAAAAAGTTTCTTAAGAATGTATAAATTAACTCATGTTTATTATTCTGGAGATTAAAGAATGATCGAGTCAAGTCGGACACTAGGTATGGGACTTCTTCTCAATCTCTTTTCATTGAGGAAAATTTTTTTCTATACACAACTTTATTTTATACGGTGTAAAAAAACCCCTTTGAATTTTAATTTTGTTCAAATGGGATCTTTTTGTATGAATCATTTTCCTAAACAAAAAAAGTAATGTTTTGTCTTATATATGCGGCGACAACGACTTCTCCACCACCGTGACCATTATTTGAGTTCCGTCGTCCTCTACAAGCCATAAATTTTTTTTAAAATGAAAAATAAATACCACGTTTTACTTTTCTTTTTTTTTGGTATTGAAAATGGTTTTGATAAATTTTTGATTTGATCAATGTGGTGTATTGATATCTTGTGATTGAAATGTGGAATGTTGTGTTTCCTTTATGCATGTTTTATATGATACGATTATGTTATGGTTATTGGGCATTGTTTATGAAGACGGGTGGTTCCGTGATAAACTAAGGGCGGGTGAGCCCGATATAGCTCTCCAATTCATTGGGTAACACGAAGGGGTCAAATGCTAAGGTTTCTCCGAAGAGATTTAGGGAATATAATATGATGGGTATTCCAAACGTAACCATGAGGGTTACTCCCTACACGAGAATGTTATTAATGCCTCAAGTTACCTTTATGTCTTATGATTTCTATGATTTATTCATGATTTTATTAGGTATGTTAAAGAGCTTATGTTTTATGAGTAAAGTTTGATTTCATTGATTCTTATGTATACATGGGCTAATGTTTTAATTCTGTATTTTTATATACCTTACAGAGCTTTTTATTCTCATCCCATATTTTTGAAATTTTTTTCACAAGTCAATGGAAAAGTACATGATGTGTTGATAGTGTCGATGAAGTGTCACAAAATAATCCATGTTTTATTTTAAATATGTCTCCTTTGATGGGAAAAATGAATACTGTCTTTTTTGTAACCGCCTTGTTTAAATATGGAATGTAATGCATGATTTATGATCTAATTCTCTAAAACTCTAAACCTGAAAAGATCCTCAATGTGAATTCTTGAAATAACTCAATATTAAGTAATTTTTAAGGCTAGGGCCTTATATTGGGAGTTCTGGATCCATTGGCAGGGAGACATGTCAATCATGAAATATGAATCTACATTCACTAGGATGTCCCTCTTTTCAGCTGGTATGGTATGATATGACCCACCAAGGGTTAGGTGCTTCAATTAGGTCTCATGACATTCCATTCATATCTATTTATATATCATCAAGTGTGGTTCATTCACCGAATTGGTGAATCATGTGCTCATCATAGAGGGCAAGGGGAAATAGTGGTCTCACATAGGATGTACGATAGCTTTAGGTGATGGATCAAATAAGAGGAATCATGGATGGGATGAGTTCAATTAGGGAAGTCACATGAAGGACTCAGCAAGAACACCTCATAACATTTCATCATTGGTTTGATTCTATTTTGGGTATCTATGGCATGTCATGAATTAGTATGATAGGCCTCCAAAGTATTTCTAGGCATGTGGACATGTTTGTCATCTCAAGAGGTTCTAAAGGAAGTCTTCTCATATAGCCAGCAGACAGGGACCAGGATACACTATGGCATCTAAAGTTGGTTCAGGTTCAATACTAGGAGAGGGTAGCTGCGTTTCAGCTGCACGAGGAGGACACCAAAAAGGCAACGTGGCCTAGGTGAGGGTTCTATGGCCGGTGACTAGAGAAGCACCAAAGGGAGTTCAGGCATCGGGCAGTCGTACATCAGGAGAGTTTCATGCCATGGAGTGGCTATGGACTGAGCTGGTTGGTGAGATAACAAAAGTTATAGGTACACCACGGGTATGGTTGTGACTTTGTTGTTTTCTTTTTGGCATGAATTGTTAAGGAATGTCCATTTTGAGTGCACTTGATGCCCAAGATATATGCGGATTGACTAGATGCTAGTCAGTGGGATTGAAATCATCTTGGGAGTGTGATATATTTATATATATGTGTGTGTGTGTGTGTGTGTTTGTTTGAGATTCATAGAATCAAGGTAATTGAGGATGTAGTTACCTGAGGTGTTGTGGGAATCGAGGGATCAGATATGCATGTTACATGAGGTACATGGAACTAGTTTTTATTCCGAGGGTCCATGGGATGCCTGACCTCATGGAGACAGACACCGATGTCGTGTGGGATGTGTTTGGGTTTCAAAAAACAACACAATAACACCGATGAGGTGTTGGGGTGATGATGCATCATGGGAGGACTATGGGTCCAGGAAATGGGTCGTTAGAACATTTCATGGTTTGAACTTTGTACGGTTGAGACTGAGTTAGTCAATTCATATGGCGGGGTTCCCCTTTGAGAATTTAGCCAAAACCATTATGGCTGGGGTAGTGTAGGTTTCTTTGACCGAGATGGGTATGTTCAGTGCCATCTTTGCTTTTTTATGATAACTCACGGATGAGATATTCTATGGTGGGGAGATTATAAGAACCAGGGTTTTGGAACAAGTCAAAATCCCAACCCAATATGAATTTTTGACTTGTTTCTGCGAAAATTGGGAAAATCTGGAAAGTTCACAAAAATTATATATTACACGCCATGTGTATGTTAGGTATGTAATAGCCACATTTTCGCCTTGTACATGTCATGTGGTAACCATTTAAGAATTTCCTACTACATGTCCTTTAATGTTACTTGACACAATGCTTATCTTCATTTCGTGTACTTGTTGAGTTTAAGCTCTCTGTTAACCCATGTGGTGCATCCAAGTCAGGTGGTTACCTCTTCTTATGTCAAATTACAGACAATGATACTACATTGAGTTTAGTCCATCATTCACTCCATGTACTTTTATTTTTATTCTCTTATATTAAAGACATTAACATCTAATTTCAGAAAACATATTATTCCTCCCTAGATTAGGAATTTTATTATTCGAGAGGACAAGAATGTTTCTTCTTCTATATTCTTCGTCCAGCATCAGTTATTCAATCCGAAGGTGGTTTTGGGATTGTATCAGCAAGGCTAAACATGTGAACCCTCTTTCGTTCAAGTTTCATTGCCTAAAAAACTGTGGTTTCCATCTGATATGAATTTTCTATATTTTATGGGAATGTAGATCTATGAATATTAGCATCTAAATGGATCTTGATGTGGGATGTTCCTATATCAATGATTTTATGGTAGGTGGTGTATACATTGACCCATGTTTTCATAAACAATTAGGGTTTGTTTATTTTTAGTGCAATGTCATGTATTGAGCGAGTCCCATCTTTCATTATATTAATTTAATTTTATGCCTTATGGGATGAAATTGGGAATTCCATCACCTTCTTATGCTTGAGCGAGGCTAGTTTAGAGGTTTTTTCTCATATTGGGCATTTTTGGTTGGGGGTTCCAAAATGTGTATAATTGAACTGATGAGTATAAACAAGATAAGAATGATTATGGGAGAACATGTCTACTGAAATTCAACTGTTAGTTTTTTTCCACTTAAAAATATTTATTTTGATTACATATATGTGATGATTAATATTTTATATGCTGGAATATTTGGGTTGTGTTTGGAATGGCCTGGGTATTGATGTGTGATAGTGATCACATGTTAGGCTTGGCTCAGATTACATATGGGTGGTTCTAAACATGAGAATGGGTGTCATAGACGTCAGATTGAGGTAGTTGAACTGTCAGGTTGGGCATGGACCGGGTAACATGGATGGAAAGACCATAATATTTGAGTGACATGGACTTAGGGGAACAAGTTTTAAGAGATGTTGTGGAATTGGAACATTTTTTTTTTGTGATTACCACTCACCCAGAACGTTGAGTAGTGTGAACACAAGTACACTATGTGACGAGGTGTTTTTGACCACCCATTGGGTAGAGGCCCCTTATAGATGAGGTTAGGAACAATTGGTTTGGGGCGCTTGACATAGGAGGTCACACGGAAGGTGAGGAGACTTCATGGAATAACATTGAAGCTATAATGTAGGGTGAAAAGGCTCACTGTGATTTGAGGGAAGAAATCACCATCCCTCCAGTTACTAATTCGAGGGGAGACATCAATGTCCCTCCAGTTACTGATTTAAGGGTAGACATCGCTACCCTTCTGGTTCCGATTTTGAGGACATGTATTGTTTTTTTTCTATTTATTGTATCATGGACATGCATTGGCTTTCGAGATGGGTTATTATTGTTTGGTCATGCCTTCGGGACATCAGTGGAGGAGAGACGATGTGTCAACAGGCACATGTTATCGGGTTACACGATAGAGATTACGCCATAGGCTGAATCAGGTGACACTCCACGGTGGTTTCTAAGAGCCAGTGGAGTTTATGTTTATTTTTTCATCATACTATTTACTACATTATATAAAAATGCATGCCTACTTAAACACATATACTATATAAGAACCTTTCTATTGTATTCTACTGAGATTTTTCTCATAGGTTGCATGAGCCCTTCCGGATGCGTGTAGACTTTATGGGTTTATGTGCAAGAAAGAGAATAGCCTATGGAGGTGGATCATGGTTCTGTTTGACATGGAGATGGTATGGACCATGTAGTCATTACTATATAGAGATTATTTTGTTTTAATATATTGTTCGTCTCAGAATTCTTATATTAATATGTACAAACTATTGTTTATCCATTGGATCAATTTATAAAGATTTTAATTTATGACTTGCTATGGATTCGTTCTAATTATTTAGTAGTTGTTGTAATTAATTGATTTCAAATTGTTCAGTTTAATTTCTGTTGTTGTTTATTTAACTTTGCTTCCATTTTTCATCTACTATGGAATGTGTTCCTGCTCTACGGGTATGGTTCGAGTCAACTGAGTTATTAATTTCCACTTCATGTTATCAATTATTCATTGTACTAGTAACGTTATTATCCTGTGATAGGGTATAGAATCACCAATATACATATTCAGACCATCTCTACAAGTTGTAATCCTTTTACATTCAGGTAGTGCACCTATGGTAGAATCAACTAACCTGTTTAGCACTTTTCAGGTGGCTGTTCGAGTCCAGGACATTACAAACCTAGTAATCTATCTTGTGATATGATAAATTTACACTCTAAAAAATCCATTCAACATATCTCAACATTATCTCCCAGTGTAGTGTGTTTATTTAATGAGGGGAAGGATTTATAGGCCCTTCCACCGTGGTTATACACCACCTTGCATTACTCATATCGTGTAAATATGAGTTGGTGTTGGTGGATGGAATTTTTTATCATACTCATTGCATGACCCTTCTATGGGTTATCTATGGAATCAGATGATAAAAATGTCCGTATAAATATTCCACACATCTCCATGTTTATTAAACCACGACTGATCATTGTGATTTCACATAATCATGTTAACAAGTCAAAGACACATCAAAATGTAAGGATATCATGTCTTGAATTGATTACGATATAAGGGAATAAATGTAATGGATATTTTATGATCAAATATGATGGATCTGTAGTACTTCTTGAGACAAAGGCGACCTATCACGGGGGCCTCCACAAGATCAGATTAATAGGTTTATGGTCCCGATTGAGATCATAATTCCTTGTTAAGGGGGATTCACACAATCCATGGTAGTGTCCTATGCTATGTAACTCATTTTTCATAAATATGAAAATAAATTCCCTTCATTAAAAGCTTCAACATTTTCCTTTTTTATTTCTAACATTATTTTACAAGGACAGGTGGTCTCATTACATCAGGTGATCATATTTAGGTAAAATCATTGTTATTATTTGTAGTGTGTCACGTGATCAATGATGTATCAGGCGATGTTGTGTGTGCATTGTAACCAAAAAAACATCCATTATCTTATTGAACAGAAGGGAAAATATATGCTTGAATAGACATGTCCAAGATCTGTCACGTGAACATGGTGACATGCCAAGATGTTATTAAAAAACATGGTGGGTATTCACCTAGGGTCTCTATGTGATGTTGTTAATCTTATGGCAATGATTCCTGAATATTAATGTATATATCATTCACATTTGGAATATTTATTTCTATACCCTTATTTAATAGTGGTTTTAGATGATTTCTATGAATTGATTGTTTAATATACTTCATGACAAGAGAAAATTTTCTAACAACCAATATATGACGATAATCACTTATTAGGGTACCTTTTCATGAACATTAGTATTTCGTAAGGTGTATTTTCATGATCATATGCATATCCTAAACTGATCCATTTTCATGGTATTATGAATGGTCATGTGATAATGTGTTCTTATGAATGATACACAATTTTTGTAATTTAGGAACCACCAATCCCATTGTATTATAGGGAAAATTGTACAATATATTTGGGTATTTATTCCATTATACAATTTTTTTTGTTAAATTATATGGTGTCAAAAAAGGGCCATTTAGAAACGATGTCTTCATGGAAAAGGACGCAGTTCTGTGGAGAGTAAATGCCCACCCGAGTCTTGGAGATACTATAGATCGGTGTATTCGGAGACATTTCTCACCTGAATTGGGATAAAATGGAAAATTAAACTGATCAAATTATGTTGTAGTCTAATAAAAATGTTTTACTTTTATATGTAAATGTAAAATTGATACCAGAATGTGCACATTGCTCATTTTTTCAGAATATCAATAATGGAATTATTTCCCATATTCATTTCATTTATGATGTGTGTGATGATTCATTAACATGATTTCATGTGAATCATTACTTATACTTTTCTTTCGTAAAATATCATTTATACCTAAACACTTCAAATTTAATAATTAAATCATAAAATATTATTCCCATGAATTTCTATATCATTTCCACATATATGAGATTCATCATTGATGTATCATATCCATTTTTCATGAGATCACCTATATTAAAAATATAATACTTGTAAAATAAGTATGTCTCAGATAGAGAGTTCCCTTTATATTTCATATATCAATTATCTTAGTGAGATATATTAACATTTTATAGGAAAATAGATGATCCCTATGAGTTTTATATATTTTTATTTATATTCATCATTTTTTCCTATTATTAATATTTGGGAAGTCTTAGCAGATATAGAATTGGATTTTTATTTGTATTTCTTATTATGGGTTATCATCCTATGATATTTATGGATTTTCAATTTATGAGTGCACAATATTTTCATGACTACATGATGTGAATATCCAATGAGTATGGACTCGAATTCGTCCCAGCATTCCCTTACCGGGGTTTTTATTATAGTGAGTGTTATGACTCTTTCTGTTGGATGATTTAATGTCTTGAAAATAATAACACGGTTGTGCTGTAGTTTTTGGTTATCCATCATAGAATTTCTGTATCTATATTTACAAGAATTATGACACAGACATTGTGTTTTTGGTAATATATAATTCACAATGTTTAATTCTCAATATAGTTTAGATTCATTCGGTAAGTGTGTCTTCCATATATGTTTAATGTCATGTAGTAAATATATGAAATGATGACCCTTTCAATGTCATTCCTCGAAGACATTATAATTGTAAAATGGTGAAAACATACTAGGGCTCACCCTAAAAAACATAATGTGTTGTGTCAGCCCATTTTCTTTCTAGGTATCATAAGGATGTTATAACTTTTTTTAAGAGGAGACGCCCTAATTTGGTGGCCCACAATCCCTTATGAGTGATCCCTTAGATATTTCATGAATGGATAATAAAATGATATCCACAATCTCTTCCAATTCCCATGACTGATTTACGAGGATAGTTTTGGTAGAGGGTAAAATATTAGGGAAGACAATTACATATGGATAAGTTTAATATGGGTTGTATAAATCATTATCAAAAACATTGAACCAATAAATAAATAATGGGGGATACATAACTGGGATGTCCCAGATCATCATAAGGTGATTATTTATTATATGGTGTCATTGGGGATCAAGAGCATTGGAGTTACTTTCCTAAAAGGATATAACACTTTTGATTTATGGGTCAAAGCCCTTATACATGAGTTGATTTGGCATTCATGTCTGCTTAATGTAGGTGGATCCCCACAATTATGTTAGGAAAAATCCATATTTGTGAAAACTCAAACATATAGACAATTAATTTGAATATGGATGGAAATCTCTCCAAGAAGGTTTTTGGAAACCTAGGGCAGTTTAATTTTTTTGGTAGATTGGAGCCCTAAACCCCTTGGTTTCGAGTTACATGGTGTTTAACATAAAATGGAGCAGTAATGGGGTACCACAATACTATATTGAAAACATAATAAAACAAAGTGAATTAATGTCCAGGAAGTCCAATCTACATGAATATGATACTCACAAGGGTGGTAAATTTTGGTCTAATGATCTTGGGTCCTAAGTGGGGACAAGGGAAAATCATGATGGGGAGACCAATAACACTCAATGATTTTTTGATATTCCATACTGACATTAGGACTCACAAGGATCATAAATAAATTTTTCAAGTTATGAAACATTTGGATGATGCCTGGTGTCTCATTTTCGGGAAATAGTTGAATACATGAATAAAATTAAAAGGGTTCCTTGATTTTTGGTGTCCTTTTTCATGGGATAGTAAAGGATTGAAGAGACCAGAGGCATTCCAATCATTTAGTGTGATTTATGGAAAATAGAATACTTGAGAAGGTGTTGAGCACCAAAAAGATATAGTCACTTCTTAGTGAATATGTTATCTTGGAAAGGGGAAGAGACAAATGATTAATCTAACATTTTCCTCTAAAAAGGTTTCCACCAAGCATGGATCATAATTTACAAAGGTTATAAAGTGTTCATTCAAGATTTATTCCATGTTTATTTAATGCTATATTTTTTTAGACCTTAGAGATGAATAATTTTGTGAGAAAAGACATGAATATTGATTAGGATAACCTTTATAGGTTTTAAAAATAACATGCTTTATGTCCCTTTCACTAGAATTTTAGGGTCTCAAAATTTTGACCATCAGAGGATAATTTTTATGTTCATAAAACTTATTCCAATGTTCATGCTGTTTTTGTTAATCTATATATAGACTTGGTATTAGTAGAATATTGTAAAAAAAACCCAAATTAGGACACCCATTGTCAAAATCATTCTGACGTACATTTTAGGGGGACATGTGTGATGCCCCAATCACTCTTTAATGAATCATACTCTAAGTAAAATGAAATCAATAAATCTAAAAAAAGGAATTTTATTTTTTTATTAAATCAATACATTTGAAATGGTAAAACAATTCCCCTCAAACTAAAAAGGTGGTAATATTAAACATATAACTATCATCATCAACAAACAATGAATACATATAACAAACATGATAACTGTGACTTAGTAACCTGCTCTTTTGGGATCCTCCAAGACTAAAAACCCAATGAATATAATACTACTGAGTGTGAGAATTAATTTATAAATATTCATTATCATTTTTGGATTAGGAACTAAAAACTTTTATGAGTCTGGTTACAATAAATTGTATTGGTTATATATTTATTCTTGAACTGACAATTTCATATAGCCATTAAATCAATTTCAAAATAAAATGATGGAAACTAAAACAAAAAATAACTATTACACACACACACATATATATATATATATATATATATATCATGCATGTGTTTGTGTATTTGTGTAAGGATTAACTGACATTAAAAAGGAGGTTATTTAAGCATATATATATATTAATAAAATTTTTAATCTCAATGAACATTTAATTTAAATCTACTAATTTATGTTGATATTCAGGAATATAAATTATGTTTTTCAAGTTTATATTTTTATTAAAGTTCAATAGTTTTTAATAAAGATTAAATTTTTAAAAATATAATTTATTATTATTATTAATGAATACTTTATAATAATTTTTAAAGCGTATTTTTCTGCTCAAAAAATATGTTTATATAAGAAAAATATGTTAAAATTTACATAATTTCTATTGTTAAATTACATTAAAATAAATTACTTATGTCAAAATAGAGAATATATTTACATTAATACACTTATTTAAAAACAAGATAATATATGACATATATAATTTTTAAAATTGAAATTACATTATGAATTTTGAAAATTATTGAATAAATATAATTAAAGGTATTGGACTAAATTTATAATTAAATAACATATAAATGAATATTAGGGTTTTGATAAACACTATAATAACAAGTGATGATAATATTATAATATTTACTTTCATTTAAGTAGAAAATTTTTATAATTTGTTTATTTATATATATGTCTAACATAAAATAATAAATAGATATAAATATATATATATAATTATTATTATATGATAAAATAGTTATAATATTATAAAAAAAATATTTATAGGGTGGAATCAGGCTCTGGAGTGGTGTTTGAAGACAATGATTGTTTCCCCCTCTATGTCCCATCTTCCCCATCCAGATGGGCTACGAACCTTATACCTAGCCGTAAAACATGAAATTAGAACTCTATGTTTTTTTCAAAGGTCATCTAACATGTGACATGTTTTGGAATCTTGCAAGTAGGGTCTGGTCATGTGGGGATGAAGCTGACACCAAAATTGGTGATTGGTCGACCTACAACCCACACTAGAGACCTATGTCACCTTTGGTCAACATATTTCTCTTCAAATAAACAAATTCCTACCAGAGACCTATGTCACCTTTGGCATTATATATTTCGGGATTCTATTTATCAATGTATATAAGGGTGTTTGATGTTTAATTAGTGCTAAGAGAGAAGACTCTTGAAAACCTATTTGTTTGGAATTGATGTTAATCTGTTGATTTTAGTTATAATAGTAGTGATGAACATTGTTTGAAGCAGTCCTCATTCATTCAAAATAAAGAGGATTTTGTATTGTTAAATATGTTTTTTTTAAATAGTATAAATATATAATTTCAAATTACTTCTAATCTATAGTTAACCCTATTTACTATGGAAATGTTTTCCCTATTGAAAAGTAGTGGAAGAATCACCAAGGTTAGGAGGATTAATTATGCATATATTTCAATTTATGTTTCATAATTTGAATGTAATTGATTAAAATTTTATTTATGATAAAATAAATTTTATTGTAATAAATCTACTAAAATTGTTCAATTGGTTTCTGTGTATGGTATCTTTTTTTTCAATTTTATTGAGTTAATTACTATCAAATATTTCCTTATGGTTTAAATAATTTTTATATATTTATTATAGAAAGGGATTTTGATTTAGAACATCCAAATGGCTTCTATGTTTCACATATTCCATGTAAAACTGATTTGGTAGAGTATATGAATTTATAACGTGGGCGTACAAATAATTCTTTTATGATAGAAAGGAAACCATTTATTTTTCATACATTTGTTTAATTATGTGTAAGGAAATTTATTTGTGAAACATCTTATTAATGAATTAAAATGGTATCCATGATTCCATTTTTTTATATGGAATTATTTTAGGATATTATTGATATTATTATCATGATTATTTAAATAATTTTATATTATATATTTTGGATTGTATTGGGACATTATTGATACTAGGAACAATTATTTAATGATTTTTTCATTTTTATATTTTAAGCGTATCATTATTTTATTTATAATATTATTTTGATTGTTTAATTATGGAAAGGGTAACATTTTGATGTTCTATCACAAATATTTTTATTATTCAGTATTTAAAACCTTAGGCATAAATTTCTTTAGTCATTGTAATTTTTTTCAATATATTATTTGAAATATTTAAATATCCTTAATTATGAATACATGGATTTTGGTTGTAAAAATTTATTTTTAAGTGAAAAATATTTTATTTTAATTTATTTTATTATTATCTCTTACAAAGATTGTATATAAATATATATATATATATATTTATGGAAACATTATTCTAAATAAATACATGCTATTTTGATAGAAACTAATTTGTAATTGACATTATTATTTACATGTATATATAAATGTATATATGGACAGAAAACTATTTCATTATTAATATATATATAGGTATATAAATAAATATATGTACAAACATGTGAAATTTTATATGTAAAAGTATTTTTTTAATTTTTTCATGGTATCTATGTGTATATAGATTTATGTTATATTCAAATATAGGTATGTATTTATATAAATATATATATATGTGTGTGTGTGTATATATATATATATATTCTAAAACAATTATAAACATATAAATTTATTTGAAATTTTATTTAAATATTACATTTAATGGGATTATTATGTTTAGCATAATGCATTTATAAGAAAGTAAGTCCTTTTCACGAAATGGATTAATAAGATAATGATTCTAATGAAACTCCATGGTCCATACAAAGAAATCTATAAGTTATAATTTTTTTAATTCCAATGTGTTGAACATGGATAATGGAGGTCGGGGATGAGGAGTGAATCCTAAAACTTGTGGGACATTTTTTCAATCATATGAATGGTGTGTCCTACTAACTCCGCAATGAATTGGTAGTGTGTTAATCTCATGAGATGTCATGTATGGTGCATGATAGGTTTATCCAAAGAAAATTATATCTCTATGGAGGTTTATCCTAAGAATATTTTGGGATTAGGGGGTGAGCCTAATAAATCATTAGACTATGTACACAATGTCGAGGATGTGAAAATAGAAACGATGATTTGATCCATGGTTCATTTAGAATTAATTATGAATGCTTATAAGTTTCCAAGAAAATATTATAATACTTTATGCATAAATGAAGTTTAATTTCAAAATTATTTATATATAAATTGAAATCATTTTTTATGGAATGGTCATATTAAAAGCCATTATGTTTTATAAATCATGAATTAACCAATATTATTACATGTTCTATTTTTAATATTGACATGGAAAACTCTTTTTGGATCCCTTTTTGTTTTGAAAACCACATACTGAGATTTGTTTCACACACCCTATGTTTTCAAAACCTCATTTCACAAGCCATAAGGATGTGTAGAAGTAAATTATTAGTCGAATCTCTATTAAGGTCTTTAACCATTGTAAAATTTTTGTGGGTCGTTTATTCTATAGGTTTTGTAATATGAATTTCTCTGATATATCCATACTCTCTAAAACTATAATCCTTGGTGATATCCAGTTGTGTAATAAATGAATAAATTATTTATATTTACAAAAAATAATTTTTTCCTAGGTCTTCATAGTTGGGATCATAGTGGGGTTTAGATAGATATAGAATCCAAGATATAGATAAACCATTTGAACCTTTTAGATTCCATTTATAGACAGTTATTAGGTATTTTCATTAATGATTAATAAATATTTATATTCTAATTCATCTAATACCACAATTTTATCATGTATAAGGGGTAAAAAAATTATATGTTTTATTAGTAGGATAAAGGATTGTTTTGAGATTGAAGGGAAATAACCATATACAAAACTCTTTTCCCTTAATGAGGTCATACTTTCAATAATTAGTTTGAATCCAAGATTTCATAGTATCAAAACCTTTTCCAATGTCAAACATTCCTATAAGAATCTTTGAAACATATCAAACACATCCTCAAAACATCAGAATCATTGAGAATCATTGCTCACCTATGATCAAATATTAATCTCCCAAATCATCCAGCTTTCTCGTCAATGGAAGTACCATCAGGTTATTTTAAAATATTTCACTTATCTACTGATTATGATGCATTATTTCATTTTAGAATAGATGTCAGGGTGGAATATCTCCAAGAAACATATATATATTTATCCTTCGATTCCATTCTTTTAGGAAACATAATAAATAAATTAGATGAACTACATTTCAAAAATTTCAATGCTGACTCTGCTATTCTATTTATAAAAACATAGTCCATGCTAATGTTTTAAATCAAAATGCTTGAGACCATTATTTTCAAAAGGTGTATCATATTTTTCGTTGGTACAATTCAGGTTGTACATATTGTGTCTTGACTAATGATGTTGAATTTGTTTAAAATGAACTGAGGTATTGTTTCACTATGTGGACCATTTGTCTCTATAATCTATGTGACAATGGGAATTGGGGGATGCTTAATGGCTGGAAGAATAAAACCCCTTAAATCGGGTTTAAATTTCATGGTTTTCTTCATTCTTTGTAAGATGTAATCAAATTGTGAGGACAATATATTTTTTAGGGGGAAAAAAGTAACACCTCTATGAGTCTTATATAAATCTTCTTCTTAGTAAAATTAAATAAATAAATATTAATAAAAAACAACTTTTTTATTTAAATAATTCATTAAAAATGGTTCAAGAAATGTCTCCCTCAGACTAACAAGGTGTTTATATTAAATTGATAACTATCATCATCATCAAACAAGTACAACTTATAAAAAAGATGATAAATATGATATCATAGCCCGCACCATTGGGATCATCACTGAGTAGAAACCCAGTGATGAGAATAAGGGTAACAGTGTAGAGGAATTTAAAAATTGGAATCAAATTTGTAGGTAGAGGAAGTAAAAATATGATGTCTTTGTTAAAAAAATGTGTTGGTTATGTATTTATTCATGAACTGAACATTTCATGTAGTCGTTGAATCATATTTAAAATAAAATGAATTTAAAATAAACTAAAATCAACTATTATACAAACACATATATATAAATTCAATGAGTCTATTTTTGAATTTTAGTAGTGATCAATTACCATTAAAAAGAATTTTATTTAAGAACATCTATATATTACCAATATTTGTAGTCTCAATGAACTTTTTATTAAAATATAATAGAATCGTGTTGGTCTTTGTCAAATTAAATATTGTTTTCAAAATTAAATTTTTTATTCAAATGAAATATAGTTTAATGAAATGAAATTAATAAACATTAATTTTTTTATTTTTTTTAATGAAAACAATATAAACATTTTTTAACTAAATATTTTATGAAATAAATTGTTTATATAAAACCTAATTTATTATAAATTTATTTTATTTTCAATGGTCTAATAATATTATAATTAAATAATTATGCTATAATAGAGAATATATTTAAACTAAGTAATTTAATTAATAACATGATAATAAATGATATATATTTTTTTGAAAATTAGAATTACATTATGAATTTTTTAAATTATTGAGTAACCATAAAAAAATATATTGGATGAAATGTATAATTACAAAATATATAAGTGAATATTATTTTTTTCATAAAAAACTATTATAATAAGTAATGAAAATATACTACCTTCTAGATTCATTTAAGTATAAAATTATTATAATTTGTGTACTTATATATATGTGTATCAACCAATAATATATATATATATATATATAATATTCATTATATGATAAAATAACCATCATATAATAATGTGATAAATATATGTAAATAGGGAATCGTTCTTTGTAGGGAGGTTCAAAGCTGAATTAGTTTTCCCTTCCCATATGTGTCATTTTCACCATAGATAAGGGCTATGAACAACATACAAAACTTGAAAACATGAAAATTATGCTCCCCATTTTTATTAAAGGTCATCCTACATGTGACACATTTTAGAATACAATGACTGGGGGATGATCCCATGCAGATGAAGCCGACACACTCCCCAGTGGTTTGTCGACCTGCAACCCAATCCATAGACCTTTGACTCCTTCCACCATCGTTTTTCTCCAATAATTTTTACACATGAATCTCTTTCAGTGATGGTGATTTATATTTCAATAAATTGATGAGCACATGGGTTATTGTTTTTATTTTATGCTTCTGGTTTAGGTTCCTTATCTTATTGAAATAGAGATTCATTTTATCAGAATGTGGGGTTTTAATTTCAGGGATGGAATCCCTCCATTCCCACTGATCTAGTTTGGCATACTTTTTTATGGTTTCTGTTATCTATGCATATATATTTTTGTGATGTTTACATAGGGATAAGGGAGGATACTCTTGAAAACAACCCCTTTTCGCTTTGAATTAAATCTTTTTATTTTTGTTATGACATCTATGAGGAACATGGTTAGAATAAGTACATGACCCTTTGAATTTATGGGGACTGAGTTTTGTAAAATACATTTAAGAGAAACTAATTTTATTTTGCATATTATAATTGATTCCAATCATTTGGTGAACCTATTCATTGTGCCTTACTTTACCTTTTGTAAAGAGGTGAAATTATATGCAATGAAAGGGTTACTATTTATACTTATATTACAATTTATGTTTCTTACGTCGAACTTATTTTATTTTAACACTATTTACCAATAAATTTTCTTTTTAAAAATATACTCTAATTTTTTCATTGGTTTTAGTGTTTGGAATGTTATTTTATGATTTCATATATTCAATTTCTTGAACTTATTTTCCAAATGTTGATGTAATTTTTATATCTTTATGATAGAAAGAGATTATGTTTTGTATGATCATAATGGGTTCTATGTTTCAATTATTCCATGTCAAAATGTTTGGGGTGGAGTAGTGTTGTTTATTTCTTGTGTTCTCATTTAATTTCATTATGATAGTAAGGAAACCATTTTATATACATTTTCTTTATATGTAATGAAATTTATTTGTGAAACATATCCTTCAACAATTCAAATGGAAGCCAAATTTAAATTTATTTTTTGTGGAATATTTGTAGAGATTTGTTTTTTTAGAAATTATTTAAATTATTTAATATTATATCTTTAGTAAACATTTGGGGTTTTATTAACACTATGAATAATTATTTAGAGGTATTTTTTTGAATTTTAGATTGTAAATGCATCATGAGTATATTTATAATTCAATATACATGATGCAAATGGGATCCTTTTGATGTTCTTCTTTAATAATTCATTTTATTTTATATTTAAAAATTATGAATAAATTTATATAGTCTACGTGATTTACTTTTATGATATTATTTTTTAATATTTCAGAAACCATAATTGTCAAAATGAGGCCATCGATTTTTTAAAACTTTTTTTAATATAAAATTATTTTATTTTATTTTATTTTATAAATTTTTTATATTAATTTTATATAAATATATACTGTTATTTTATATGGAATTGGGTTTTTTACCTAAATATGTTATAATTTGAGACCAACATACATTTAATTTACTTCTTTATTTTGATGTATATATAAATGATTTCACACATGTAAAACTATTTCATAATTAATATTTATATATAGGAATTTAATTATATATATGGTATCTATGTTGATATACATTTATGTTATATTAAAATTTCGATATGTATTTATAAAATGTGTCTATATATATATATATATCTATATTTTTGTATAATTTCTTATACATATACATGTACAAGAAATTATATTTACATATGTTCATACCTGAGAAAAAATCATTTATCATGACTCAAGAATTTTAATGTAAATCATTTTTACAAAATGGATAACTAAGATCATGATTTTCAAGAAACTATATTGTCTTTATAATGAAATATATTAGTTATAATGTTTTTAATTAAAAATAATCACAACAATATTTTAGAAAGGCCTAGGATGGGAAGTGGATAGAAAAAATCTTATTGGAATTTTTTCTAATCATATGTAGAGTGATCCTTAATAGAGAAAAAAGTACTTTTTAATATGTTAATTTTAGTAGATGTCATGTATGGTTCACATGAGGTTTATCCTCATCACGTTATGGTAGGTGGTAGGTATATCGTAAGAAAATTGTATTGTGTGGGAGCGTTATACAATGAATATTATGGGATTCATGTGTTAACCAATTCCATCATGGGACTATGTCTACCATGTCTCGAGAGTGGACCAAGATACCATCCTATGATCAAGGGTTCCATTTAGAACTAATTATGAATTATTGTAAATTTCCTAGTGATTTCACTAAAATATTGTTAATTAATGAAGTTTAATAATCCAATGATATATTTAAATTGAAATCCTTCTTCAATAAGTGTCATTTCGAAAAGCATTCATGTTTTCATAATCATGAATTAATGAACATTATAAAATTTTCTATTTTTTATATTGAATTGAAAATATTTATTTTGTTTCGTTTTTGTTTTGAAAACCTCTTATGGAAATTTTTTTCACTCAACCTATGTTTTAAAAAACACATTTCATAAGGAATAAGGATGCATAGAAGCAATATAGTGTTCAAGGTCACACTAAGATGTTTAATCCATGTAGAGAATAGTTTTGTTCTTTTCTTTTTTAAGTTTTGTAATCAAAATTTATGTGATGTATAAATAATCTCTAAATGTATGAAGATTTATGATCACAAAAAGTGAAATTTAATAATAAATTACTTATAATTTAATAAAATGTGTTAGGTTTTATGGTCTATATATGGTGAAAATATTATAAATCATGGTCCTAGGTTCTCTAGTCATGAGTAATGATATGGGAAAATCATACTGTGGGATAACCCAAAACACTATAAGGTATTTAGTTCTTCCACAGTGATTTTAGGATCATAATGATTATAATTCCCTTCCTCCACGGCCAAGATGTCTCTATTAATTAGGTAAAATTCATAATTAATTGATATCATGATCAAATAGAGAGGTATATTTTCCTTTATAAGGGTCATGAAATGTTCGAATCATCCCAAGGTGCTTACAACATGAATAATGATTTACAGTTTTAGGTGCATAAAGGATGATGAATGTACCACATGCTCTGGTTGAATAGGGATAGGTTATTATGATCCTTCAATAAATAAAACTAATTTGTGATGGCCTATAGATTTTATCATCATCTAGTGAGGACATATATGTTATGAAATTAAACATCATGGTGGAAGGTTTTTTTACATTAATTTTATCATCATGTGGTAAATATGTTTTTCTTTCAATTTTTGTTAGCATTTTATTGAAATTTTCATTGCAGTTTCTCATCATGGGGTAAGTATGTGGTTCTCAATATGATGTTTTCCATGGGTGTGTAGTCCAGAGTTTCCTACTAGGTTCCCTAATCTTACAGGATCCATAATCAATGAGGGAAACACGGGATGATTGTGTAGTTGGTTAATCTATGTTATGGTGGATTTCATATGAATCATTTAATTGGTCAATCCCTTATATAGGTGGGGGTGAGGTTTTATATTCTTATATGTTTCTAATGATCCTAATACTAATGGTATATGTGTCACCACATATCATATGGTTATAGAAATCATACCATATGTAGTTATTGAATTAAATATCCCTATGAAGACCTGAAAAATACATAAAGAGTGGGAATATTTTAATGTTTATTGAAGTGGATGGACCCAACATTATATATATGAGAATAACTATTTATCCTTTGATAACATGAATCAATCAATATGATGTTCCTTAATGGAATTATTTCTACGAAGTTCTAAACCATACACATAGGGGGGAATTTTTATGTTTAATATAGTATCTTCCATTAGGATAAGAGATCCATGTTTCACTATGTTTCCTATATTGATAGGAATCATACCACACAGAGTTCTTGAATGGGATTCTCTCCCTATAGGTTTAACATATACGTAGAGGGGGAATTATTCTCATTTATTTAATTCATTAGGATCCATGATTATATATCCATGAATCACATTATATATTAATATTATTAGAATAAAGACACATGTATTTCTTGGATGAATGTGTGGTTGAATAGTAACACTAAGGATAACAATCATCTTAGGTGAAGTTCCTGGTAATGGATTATTTTATTTCATGAAAAAGACATGAATCATACAGTTTAAAATCATGATATGTGGAATTATTATGTACTATTTATGGTCTTCTATATTGTATCATGTTAACAATGTCATGAATCGATATGTATTGATCATGTGGGTAAGCCTTTACCAGAGTTCCTCAGCCTTTGTTAGATATACTAGGATTCCTAAACATGGAATGTAAAAAGGGTCTTTCACAACATATAGGTGATTGATGGAAAGTAAAGGGGTATTTATTATCATGTGGTGGGTTATATAGGATATAGGATCTAGGATTCCCTACTTCTATCATTATGATGGGAACATATTCATACCATATTCTATAAAATAGTGTAGTTTACTACCATGTGATGAAGACAACTGCCACGCAGTTTAACATCATGTTTTAAGGATTAAGGTGACTCAATGTAAAATAAAATAAATACCATGGTTCGATCAAATCCTGGAGATTTAGGAGAAAATACATATTATATAATGAAAGAAATTAATCCTCACATAGTTCCTGAAAAAATCGTGTAGTTTAGTGTCACGTATCAATAAAATAATTCATATAGTTTAACGTTATGTGGTATGGATGTGGGTTACACGGAATGAAAATAATTAATCCTTAAAGGCTTGTAAATGATGTATCAGAATTCATGAAATAACTTCATTAGAGTCACCCCATGATTATGATATAAGGATTCCCATGTTCGTTTTCAAAGGAATCATGTTTTTAGGACATAGAGTAAGACTTCACTTTAACATCATTTGATAAAGAAATTATCACACAATATAATATCATATGACCGAGACAAATATGTTGTTTTTGGACCCCTGATTTTAGGTCTTAGTGTCCCTATGTATCCTTGGATGATATAAATCATTCTATAAATAGTACATGGATATTGAAATTCACAATGGGGATCCAGATCAACCCACATATACATGTCACTTCATTTATCTTTTTTACATATATAGATCCTTTATTTCAAATAATTTGTGGCATGTTGGTACTCATGTAGTTTAACATCACACAATGAGGATTTATTCCATTGAACATAACTACATTTGGTAATATAACATCATTAAATTTGATTTCAAACCACCTAGATAAAATATTATATGTATTTTAATTTCTTTTTACTGGGACTCATTCTATAATGTTTATCATCACATGTTCATAAAATTTTCCATGTAGTTTGATGTCATGAGTTTATGTCTTATCAAGTAGTTTAATGTTGTGTGACCAGGATGTGTCATGTAGATCAACATCATGTGATTGGGTTATTGAAATATTTTATGGCAGCTATAAAATTTATTTATTTAAAAATATAACATTTGTGGGGGGAGTGACATGTTCGACAACCATTGGGGAGAATGTGTAAGCTCTGTTTGAATAAACCTTATGTGTGTTGGATGGACCAAAAAAGTTTTATTCCTTAATTTATTGTTTATTTCCTGGTATCATTGGGGTTATAATGGGAAGTACTTGTTCCCATTAAAGGAATAAATAGAGGCAATAAAATTCATTTAACGCTCATGTGATCCGATTTTGATGGACATTTAGGTTCTGAAGTGTATGAAAGATTTTCTCATTGATCCATTCCAACTCATCCAACCGATTTCTTGAATTATCATCATATGATAGTTGTCTACAAATTTATATTTAATGTGAGGGAAACATGAATTATATGGTAAAAACATTTGTGTTTATTTAAACCAATGAATACAGGGTTTCTTATATAGTATCGTGCATGGTGGTACCGTAGACCCATAAATATTGGAGGATCCTATATGATCATGAATTCTTGTCTATGTCTATTATATTATAGATAATATTAAATATATTAATATTAATGGAAAATATCTATCCATTTTCAATATAAATATCAATGTACGAGTGTTCGGAAATGAAATTCTACACCGAGTACAATTTCTTCAACCCTCTAGAGCAGACATTGGTGCCATTGTCTGCCAATATTGGGTGTGGGACCTCATGTATTTTGATGATATTGAATGTCGTGAAGTTAATGATATTCATAATCTCATATTCATTGAGGGATTTTTCTTTATAAAATTGGACAATAAGTCTGTAGTAATAATTATATAATCTAACTAATAAGCAATGGTTGGGGGATAAAGACCCTCAATATCCACATCCCATATGACAAATAGACATGAATATTTATCCATATGTAACAATTCTGAAGTTTGGTGGATGAAGTTTCAAGGAATATACAATGCCTAGAATTATTTGTTCAATTCCACTTTGTAATTTATATATTTTTCCAGTATTAACCACACCTCGTAGATTGGTGGGAAGGCATGGTCCTATAATTATGAGCTCTCTAAGAGCATGCATGAATTACTTCCATGATGGAAGGAATCTATCTTACTAATAAACATATTCATATGATTCTATTGAATCCTCTATATTGATATTTTATATTATTTGGCCTATGTAAAAGGATATAGTCACTACTCAGTTTCGATTCTATTCATTCTAGCTCGGTATGTCAGGAGGGTCCCATTTAGAAAATAATTGATTATGGATAAATCTATCTAGGGTTAATATCAGTTAATCATTATCTATGGTACTTTTTAACTTATCGATCTTATTTATGTCATTTAGCATGATTCATGAGAACATCCTTTAGTTCATGAGGTGTAAGACCACCTCATCTTGATCTCGGTCTCCCATGACTATGGATGCATTATCCATCAAATTGAAAAAAGTATTTTTATCAGGGAACATTGTCCAATGATGGTTCAAAAAGGAAATATTTCATTATTTTTCTAAAATAGGTGATGATAGGGGCCTATTATTATTCTTTGATGCATATTCAATATTGATATGTTTTATCACTATATCTAAATACCCATTGGTGTTCATATATAATATCTTCAGCTATAGTTCTAGTTCCAATCTAATGATGATGGAATAGTATTCTTCATCATTATTATTAATGGCTTCATATAGTGATAAAGAGTAGGGAAAATTATCATTTTCATGGAAAAAATATATTCTCTAAGATAACCCAATTTACCATCAGGCACCCTATCCTCTTTCAAATAAGATTTTAGGAGGATCCATTATAATATGTCTCCCATGTTGGGGTAGTATCATGGGAATAGAAAAAGAAATCATTAGGATATTTAGTGTCCAATGGTGTACTCTATGAATTGCGATGTGCATCAAGTAAATAATCCAAGGATTTCCCTTTAATTTCTATTTGTGAAAGAAATTGGTTGTACTATTGATCTAGAATTACCTCTCACTGAGCTAAATGTCCAGTCAGCATTGGATGAAAAATAAACTAATTATGCTGGCCAATATGCGAGTCTAAATGGAATATTTTGTGCTACAAGTAACTTCTAATCTTTTTCACATCAAATATTAGTGTGAGGTAGTTATTCTAGACATTAATATATTAGACCTTAGTACCTAGAAACATATGGGTTATTTATTGATGACATTTCTAATTCCCCAAAACATTTTTTTGTGAGAGGATATCATCATGTGATCATTCCATGAAGCCATATATATGAGGTTTGTCATTCTTTCGACTGAAATTATCATGCTCGGTTAGTCTTTGTATATTCCATGTCCCTAGAAGTGATCCTCATCTTTTTATCATGATATTCCGCACTCACGACATTGGTTCTCCCAAAGTAAGTGTATCGTATCTCTCTTCAGATCGATCAGTGACTCTCTCTCTCTCTTGATGGTTCCTGATGAATATCTCTTATTGGGAAGATGTTATCAGTACTATAAGACTAAAGATTATTCTATCCCATATGATGGATTTATGGAATATTCTGACTGAATATATAGTTTTGGTAAATGGAAGTTGTGACTTACCTCTAGACTACAAGTATATGTTCGAGTATATTTGTATATCTCTATTATATGTGTTGTGGTCACATACTTGTGTAGTGTGGATTGTATCTTTAATCTGTCTATTGCATTGTAGTTTTGGGGTGTCTGACTGATTATTATTATAGTCACACCTACACGGATTTGACTACATAGTTCATGTATTGTGTAGACATTAATACTTTTTGATAGAGTTCTACATGGAATAAGACTGGGGACAACATCAGGCAGTGCTTTTTGAGTTCATATAGGTTGAAGTTTTCCTACGGCTACAAACAATTATCCTAGTACATTTTGTTTACAGTTTGGAATTTATTGTTTACAAACTCATTCTTTCGGTGGGAATGTATACTTGACCAGTTTATATTATTGCACTTTACTTTACATGTAGTAATTTTTTTATGGGTTTAGTTGTATGCATAATTTTTTTCCATAGTGGTTTTCAAATTTCCTCATTTGTGATCAGGGATATGTAGTTGTGATTAAAGGTACAATTATAAATTCCTCCCATGTTAGGTATATTCCTACTCGGTGATAGTCACTAGCCCATATCCTATTAGAGGTGGGCTTGGGGAATAACAACATGGGCCCCATTGGGAAGAATCATGACCAAGTTGTATCTATGGTGGTTGATTCTACCATATAATCGAGACTCCATGAGTTTAGTATGGGGAAAAAATGTTAACTATTTTGAGTTCAACATTTAGGCCATAGACTCGTGTGCTAGTGTAGCGACTTACATACCCATGCACAATATCTCTGATAATATTATTTTCACCTTTGTAAATGAGAAAAACAGTTCCTGGGAAACATTAATTGAACATGAATCATATAGTAATGGGTTGGAAATTCCATTCCATTATTTAGTTAGCTCTCTAGATATAATCATTGACCATGGTACATCATATTCTCTTATAAGATGAATTATCATCATATAAAGGCTATGATTGGTATCATGATCATACGGATGGCCACCTAAGTTAGAAATATTTGATATGGTGATTAGATTCACAAATGTTATCTCTAGGTGATGCACCAACCATACCTCCACCTATATAGCAGCACTTGGTACTCAATGTTTCAAAGGATGCAGAGAAAAAGTTAAGAGTGCTTCATGAGTTTCAAAAGAATATACTAGTCGGGTTCTAAGGTGGCGCTAACAAACAAGCAGCTGAGGACTAGCATGGGGTAGTTAACCGACTTTCCTGTCTAGTCAGGACACCATAAGATCAGATGGTTGTTCTGGCTGTGAGCCTTCCCCTAGTCTCAGTTGGATGATGGAAGGTTTTAGTTACATGATCGTACGATGAGGTGATCCTTCCATGGGATGAGTTTGATCTCCGTTTCAGATATGAATACACACATTATATTTTGGGGGTTATGCATATCTAGAATCTCAAACGGTGTTGGCCAGATGAAATGTCAATGTCTATATTGTAATCGTGGCATAACTACATCTCTAATTATTTTATGGATATGAAAAATGATATGTTATACAGGTCTGTGAAAACGGAGCGAGGTTTGTGAAAATACATCTAAAACAGTGTATCCACTATGTGTAATAAAACCTAAGATGGGGTTCAAGAGTAGTCATCAGTAGTTGAGAGTTCCTTTTATTGGAAGATACGGCCTATGGAAGTCAACATTGGTAAAGCAGGTTTAGTGACCTCAGAAGTGAGAAGGTAGTGTTTGCCTCAGACACATAGATACTGGAGATGTCATAAGGGTTAGATGCAGAATAGGGGATCTACCATTCATGACTCTCAGAGTGGGTCCAACCAACCTAGAGGAAGGAAATGTTATTCTTAGGAAGGCATGTGAAATCTATCTAGTGATTATCCAATCCATCGAGTAATCGATAGGGATAAAGTGGATGGGACTCCAAGGAAGAAGAATAAAATGGAGCGGGAAGATCTACAGGGTGACAAAAATTGAAGAGGAGATGTGAAAGTAGCAGGATATAGAATACATTTTGACATTTTACCACCATTATCCCTATGTAGTCCAGTCTAGGCTGACATAAATTGAGGACATGGGTGGGAACGGTTGGGTGTGGTGAATTAATATGACCTAGAGCCTCTAATAATGATTCGAGTTATGATCTCTTTCTCAAATACCTTGGTTTACATATAGATATAAATGGATACAAGTCATCTACACATATCCTAAATCCTGTATGAAACCTTGGTATTTTTGTTAAACTATTTACATAACACTAACAATTGTATTCACCTACATGAGAATAATCTATGAACACACATATTCCAAATCTTTGACCTTAACCATAGAGTGAGAGATTCAATTGGAACCTCATTGTTGCAAATTTGGGACCTTACAACATCATTATTGTTGTGGATTAGTTCTATTTGCTCCATTACTAGATTATCGACATTAGGAAATAAGGTGTGGTATATACGCAATGATTGAACAAGGTTTTCATTTATCATTGAAAGGGAACCCCACATATAACAAGAAGGACTCGTGAATCCAAGGGTGTAGTTGATTACTCTTATGTTGTCCAGCCTGACCGATAGATAAGTAGATGTGATGAGTTTCCAATCCCTAGTAGTAGTTTCATAATAGAAGAATATCTTTCCTAAATTTGAGTCTAGGTCAACTCCCTGTCAGGAGATATACTTTTGCATTATTTTACACCCCAGGATAGTACTGATATCAGAACCATTATATCATACGAATCAAGTAGAGCTTCATTAGCTATGTCTGAAATTGTAGGAAATGCAAAGAAAGTGATTAGTAAGACCAATTGTTTCACACAGGGGGCCCCATTTATTTTTTTCCAGGAAGGCATATGGGATCCTGATGTAATGTGTGGATTTTCGGCACATAAACCATGTAGTCGTGGAGGACGATTATCCAATACAAAGGATAGATAACCTACATGAGTAGTTGAGATGGTCACGATGGTTATCGAGGGATGAAACCTGTTCAATGGTTTCAAATGTTGAGTCATATTTTGAATATTTCCTGATCATGAGATTATCAGAGAAGGGTGTTGGGTATGTCTTGTTCTATGATTATTAAGATACTAGACTTGGTTGTATCTTGATTCGGAGGCAAGAAATGATTTATTATAGGTCAATAAAGTTGAGACCACATGATCAGAAATACGTGTCCCATTATCATGAGTTGTAAATGGTAGTCTTCAAATTGATGATGTGGAGACACTACCTAATGGGAGAGAGGATAGTGATCTACTATAAGCATAAGAGTCTCATGTGTATATTATTTAAGAAGGATTTGAACTGGAGACAATGGAGACAGATGGAGTTCTTCTAAGACTATGACATTGATATTGTCTATAATCCTTGTTATGGGAATGTAGTGGTTGATTCTATCAAAATGAGATGTAGTTTGTATTTTCTGAATGGGGTTTCAAAGAAGTTATCCTCATTACAATTATCCTTTGTTGATGGATATGATTCAGTTTACATACAGTAGATGGTTTTTACCACTACACTCATACATCGAGTCATGGAGTCACAACATTAGGATACAGACATTGATATTTTACATGTTCAAATGTGTATATGGTATAACCAAGATGGATATTCCCTCGGTGTGGATAATTTAATTCTTTTCAAAAGATGCATGATATTATTAGTGATTTTGAGAGAGGAGGTTCTTCTAGATTTTAATTCTTCCCCCTTATCTGGTTCACCCTGATGTGTTGATGTTTTTCTAAGACTTATAATGTTATTCATAGTGGACAATGATTAAAGAAGGTAGTGGAAAATTTCATTTATCGATGTGTTATGTTCCAGAAGGTAAATACATAGCACCAGGTTTCAGTGGGGTTAGCTCAGACAGTTTAGGTTTCACAATGGAAGTGGGATGAAATGTTGATAGACATAGTGGTGGGTTAACCATGTATATCCTAGGGACATTACTCTATCGAGGTAACCATTTAATGACTCACCAAGTCGGCCCACATCCAAAAAAATTCAGGGAAAAGTTTAGTAGCAATCTTAGGACGCCTCTATATTCAAGATATACTGTGACTCCATGGTGTTTAATCATCAATTTTCTTATATGATGATTATTGTTCCACATCCCATTTGTGGAAGGGATTACCCAAGATGTGTCAACCTAATTTACTCTTGAGAAAATCTTTTCACACCCAGAGATATGACTAGATGTATTGAACCATTCATGTTTTGGAATATATGCTACATGTTTTCATGTTGGATTTTTTCCGCATTTGGGAAATCACAAACCTCTGGTGGAGGTTTCTTACAAAAATAATTGTCATTCCCCCATTGGTATGGCATAATTTGAGGATTTTTTATGGTAAACCCTATATTACCACTTTTTTAGGTTGGACTATGAGATTCAACACTCATGGTCCCAGAGATGGTGCGAGGTACTCTCGAGTAGGTTCAGATCATCCATGGGAAGATGATGAATGCACTAAGATAATATAAATCTTATTCTGAAATATGGAAGAGACCATTGGAGTTTGAGGAAGGATAACATGTATTCTTTTAGGACCCACCTTGAAATGGGTTATAATTATTTGGCCAGGGTGACATGTTATCTTGGAGTTTTCAACCCCTTTTAGATACTGTGTAGAGTTAGTGAGGGGGTGTATCTTTTTTCTCTAACACCATAGTTGTAATGGGTACACTATTTTCCCCACATGTGACAACTGGAGAGGTACATGAATGACCAATAACACATCATAATCTACGAAGAGTTGGACATTGAGGATGGAGAGGATTTGGTTGAGTACCATGTGGAGATCAAGGATCTATATGAGAGGATCCATCGTCGGCGAGAGATTCATTTTGTGTGTGTATGGCTGTAGCATGGGAATATCTAGGAGAGTAAAAGGGACTATGTAGCTGATAATGTTTCATATTACCAATATATTATTGTTTAATCCAGTTTTTTAATTTTCTAGGACATAAATCCCTATGGTGGTGAGAATTTAATGATGCAGATTTTCCAAAAAAATAGAAATTAATTGTGAACATTCCGAGACCAGGTGTTGAGACGACGTGCAATTCCAACGTCGAGTGTTCCCTAAAACATTCAATAATTTTTTTTAATAAAGAGAATGACTAGTTTTTTATAAAAAGTGTAATAACACTTAAATGTATTTTTAGATCACAAATTAAAGGGAATCATTTTTTTGAAGCTGAAGCATTACATTAGGTGAGGCCTAACATTGACTGGAATGAGTTGTCTATGAATTATAGTTTGTGGACATAAACATAAATAAAATAATTATATAAATATTAATTTATTTTCAAATCCTAATAACTCCTGAAATATTAATCAGATTTGAAATTTTCCACAATGATTTAGTTCGTAATGTGGTGTTTTCCCTGGGCACAATGTAACTTTATTCATTGTGGGTCTTATATCGGAAAACCTAAAAAGGACATAATAGTTATTAAATAAGTTAAAGAAAAACTATATAATTGACTAAGTGACAATTTTATTTAAAAATATCCTTATGAATTACTCCCAAGGATAGTCATATAACCCTGGTAATGTTATAGATTTTGAGGGAGATCTATGGAGCAACCTCTCAAGGAAATGAAGAAAGAATCACAGATCGATGATCGATGAACACTGCTCTGGACAAACCTCGCGAACAATAGTGACACAGTGATCTTGGTTTTCTAGTGAGTGATACAAATTAATGGAAGGATTAATTATATTAGATTCCCATCCAAATTAGAAAATCATATGATGAATGTGGACTAACCAATGAACAGGTCGATCCACAGACCGATTAGAACATTACATGACATGTTTTATTTTTCAAGGGTTTTATTCGGAGTTGATATTATGATTATTTAAGGAAAAATTAGATTTTCATTCTAATGTTAATGAACCATGAATGAAAAAAAATTATCAAGTTCTGATCCTCTTGTTTGATTTATTCTTTTCTCCCCCCATTCATCATTCATCACTAAGAATCTTCACATAGACCATGACACTACATATCCCAATCAATCAATCGTTACACACCCGTTTCTAGGTGAAAACGATCAGATATCCATAATATAAGATCAATGTCAGATAATATATGTGTGAAGAAAAACACAAAGTGTTTCGAACAATTATGGATCCCCAAATCTGTATTCTTAGATGTTAATAGGTAGAATGATGAACACCCCATTTTAATCTATTATGCGGATGGATCAGAAGATGAAACATATTTTTTGGGTGATGGTGTGACCATAGGTGGCTAGATCATTACTTAAAAAAATATGCATGACAAGAATGGTGTTCAATGTAGTGAAGGAGATGATCTAAGAACAATCAAAGGAATATGGAAAATCTACCATTATATGACATGTAATCTTGGAATACAAAGAATGTGTGGCCCCCTCAGCGGTGGTTAGGGTTTTTAGAGGTTGTAATGTGTCACAATTCATGTGACCCATGTCACATGGTGTGTGGGACTTTCAATGAGGTTGACCATGTATATTGGGAGTGAAAAAAACAAGGGGAGGAGTACATGAATTTTCTTTGCAGTGTGTACCCCACCACACATCCATACCCAAACCAGATACATGGGTTACCCCATATACTCTTACACAAGAAGGTGAACACAGGATGGCACCATGCACTGGAACATGACAAGATTAAATAGGGGGACCACAAATAATAGGACATGGTGTGTGATCTTCTCTACATGGAATGTATACATCTTAAATATGACATGTTTTGAAGACATGGTTCGTTGTATACAGGTGGTACCCGGGGTCAAGGCATATTACGTGTGACCCTTATATAAGTTGTTTAATATTTTTTAAATGGATTGACCTCATTATCCATTGTATTGGGGAAAATTTTCATCAGGGTTTCTGCCCCATTCTCGTTCCACTAATCGATAACTTGTTTCGTTTCCTATCCACAAGAGTATGACCCCTTCCAACAGTACTTTCTGGATAGAGTCAGGAGTCCCCTCTCAGAATACTAGAGTAGGATACTCTATCCATTATTATGACCTAGGTAGAGTGAGATTATTAACATGAACAATCACACTGAATAGAATCCCTATGCTTAGTAGGTGAATCCAGATGGGTCATGGTATACACAATGGCCCTGGAAGTGATCCTCATTTTTCGATCGTGATCTTCCCAACTCGATGAGTTGGTTTATCCAAATAGAGTTTATGATATATCAAATAAAATTGATCAATGTATCATATTCTCATGATGGTCCCCAATGAATAATACTTCTTTGTCGTACGTCATTTGTGCTACCAGACTAGTTAGTATGTGGTCCGGAATGAGTAATTTGTGGAATCTTCAGATGGAATCTCTAGTGTTGGTATAAGGTAGTTGTGACTTACCTATGGACTATGATTCAGGGTTCAAGTAAATATAGATAACTTTGTTATATTTTCAATGTTCACATACGTGTTTAGTTAATACTATACCAATAATATGTGTATTGATTTTCTATTTTGGGGTGTCCTATTGAGTATTATTATACTCACCCACACACCTGATTTTCCCACAAGTGTCATGTTCTATGCCTAAAGGCAACCATTTTGACAAATTCCCAGGAAGAAAAAGACTTAGACAAGGACAAGGAAGTGCTTCATGAGTTCAGACATGTTGAGGGGTTCCTATGGCAATAGACTGCCATCCCTGAAGCATTTTTTTAAATGTTGAAATTTTATGTTTACAAACTATTTCCATTGGTGGGCTAATATTTTTTTCCATTTTATTTAACTATTCATTATTTTCCCTATTGTACTCATTTGGATGGTTTTAGTGGTATTCCTGCATTTTTTCCCATAGTGGTTTTTACATTTCATCATTTTTGGGATCAGAGATCAAGGCGAGTACAGATGTACATAGGCAGTTCCTCTGATGGCAGGGATATGCCTACGCAGTTCTAATCACCAGCCCCTGGCCTTTTAGAGGTGGGCTTGGGGAGTCGTGGGATAAGCCCTACTAGGACAGTTCATGGCATAAAGAATTTATAGCAACCTTATTTACCAAACCACATAAGGGATAACTATTTTTTAGACTAAAAACTGAATTATACAACTAGATAAGACTATAATAGTGGTACCAAACTACTTATTCATTCATTGATACATCTGTGGTGATTAATGATATAAATATATGAATTATCAATAGATATTATAATCTTTTTATCATATGATTATAATGGGAATTATGGATGTGTTCTACCATTTATGTTGGAGTCATATCAAAATTTATGTGTGATTTATGAGTTTTTTATTGTCTATAATAAGTTTTATTAGATTTCTTGATATATGGGAAGGGGTTTTCATCCAAATTTATTGTAAATAAATCTTATGGGAGTCTTTACGGTGTATGAATTTTTCAATATTTAAATTTACACTCTGTTGAAAATTTATTTGAATGACAATAAAAGATAGGTATTCACTTGTTCAGGGGGTATGGGGTTCCAATAATTGGTATCAAAGTCTTTTGTTCCCAACGCACTCACAACACACTCAAAAATATGTGAAGAATTCATCCCTCTCTTTTATATATGTTATTTGAATTTTAGTGAGATTTCACCATTATCGTAAAGAATGATTTCATATAATGGAATGGTTTCTATATAAAACTTCAACAAAGTGGATTTTAACTTATAATGGATACTGATAGAGGACTATCTCAATAAAAAAGATGAATATGATTTATTTATTAGGGTCAATTTGGTAAAAATAGAGAAATCATATGGAAAAACATTAGATAGTAAGAACAAGTGTTAGTTTGGATGTAATTATCTTAGAATGCAGCCATCGACATATGGGGATTGTAGAAATAATATTGGAGGTATTGATGGCCCTAAAATACATATAAAAGAAGTTGAAATCACTAAATAATGTTTTATTATTGTGGTGGATTTTCAATATAAGCATATTTGATGTTATTATTGTTTCACATTATGTATGTTATTTTGTTTCGATTTTATGTCATCTCAAATATTTATACATAATGCTAATATATAATGTTTGTGATATTTTACTACTACAAAAATTTTGGAAATTACGAGACATGATAGTAATGAAAATCAGATATTCCATTGGGAAAACAACGTTTTGGTTGAGGATGTTTATAGAAAAATTATGAATTAACGAATCACGAGGTGGGATAATCAACAACCTTTTGTAGACATAAAAAATACTAATGGGGTGATCACCTCAACGTAGATGTATGTTAAAATTTAAAGTTATTTAAGGGGAAACAACATGACGAAAATTGGATAGTCCTTTCATCACATAATATAATTATGGTAATAGTGGAAATTTTAAGAATTAATTTAGGGATTGAAGTAAGAATTCTATAAATTCCAATTTCTAATGTTTAAGATCTACAAGTGAAGTAGATTGAGGTAATGAGTTGTTACACAGTTTCAACATTTTACAAGAGTCTTGGGTGATTGATTTCATTGTATAATTGCCCTCAACTACGGTGAAGGAGTGTATAACTAATTATTCTTCTAGAATATTTGACAATATTCTCTTACGAAATAGTGATGATCTGGATGTTGTAGGGTAATGTGATGTTGTCAATTTGATAATTAACACAATCTTCTTTTATTAAAAATATTGATACATGTCCAAGGACTAGATAATAATGTAATTTTTATAGGTAATCTAGATATGGATAGGGTACTACCATCACAATGGATTTTTAATGGTGAATTAGTGATACATGGTGGTGGAATGAAGTGTAAATAATGTTAATCTGTTGTTAGCTAGAGTATTAGATTCAGTGGTAATTTCTTGAGAAACCACATCTAGATATCTCGAGTTGTGGAATTTCTACATCATGAATCTATAATTAATATTTTAATTATTTAAATAAGGATTTTATCAGTGAAATATAAGAGATCAAATATAAAGAATTTTACGAATTGAATAGTATTTGTCTTATATTGTATCATTTATAGAATGGAAAATTGTATATTTAAAAGAGATAAAGACATAAAGAACTATGAATCCTATAATGGTTTAAAGTTATTTATTTAATGAGGAACCTATTTGAAAAGTAATATGTAATTATTGGATTATAATTAATATAATATTATGATTGTTAATTAAAATTTGGTTGTCAATGAATCCATGAGTGATAATAATGAATAGAAATAAAATTAATGAAATTATATTCAATAGACATGTATCAAGTGTAAATGTTTATAAAATAGTGGGCAGTGAAATATGTACGAATGAGAAAAAAACATCATTGTACTGTTACAGATGTTAATTTTCCATGTATGTGTATCATAAGAAACAAACTGTAAGGAAATAATGAAAAAATATGTGATATATAATGACTTATTATAAATATGTGATTAGTGGGTCTAATATACATGATAATTGATATCTGACTCCATAACCAACAATGAGAAAAGAATATTCATATTGATATGTATTTTCCAATTTTAATTAACATAATCATTAATAAAAGATTTTATCAAACTGTATACAATTATATTCCATACATACTCTACAAAGTGGTATTATGAATCACCAGATAACAAAAACTACAACATCATCCCTTTAAGTATATCATTCATTTAAGATTTTTGAATATTTATAATAATATACAAATTTCACATATGGATCATAGGTTTTATTGAAATTATTGAATATAATTGTAAAATTATTTTAGCTCTTTTTGATTTTATTTTCATATAAAAACAGTAAATCATTGGGAATTTTTTTACCCAAACTTATCATAATTCAAAGCCACGTTTTATAATAGTACATGAATATTTATAAATAAAAAAATATAATTATACAATAACTAATTTTATTAAAATTTTATCAAATGGAAAAATATCATTTTTTATCAAGCTATAATATGTCCTATAGTGATCAAAATAAAAAAAACTCTTATCTTAAAATGAATGTTCCTTCTATAAAATATATCTATATACATCGTTTGAATTATTTTATAATATATTTTTTTGTAATTTTGTAAAAAATGGACATATAAAATTTTAATTAATTATATAACATCTCATATGTTATCAATTATCCAAAATAGACTAACTATGTTGAATAAACAAGACACATGTAATTAATTAAAGAATATAAACACATCACATGCCACTCAACTAATTTGTGTTTAGTCTATTTGGGGAGATATATATTCATTATCTTAAATGAGATAGTATTTTAAAACTATTTTTTAAGTCCATTAGTGAGACCAATGTTCATTATATTGGGAAAGAGCTACAATTTTTTCATAATAAAGAACAATTTTTCTAAACTTTGTTCTCCCCCATGAAACAACATGTATAGTAATATGAGGTCCAATACAAATGGCATGATCATGATGTTGTTATTGATAACAAAGAAAAATCATGTATATTATATGATTTTTATTTTATGCATAATGATTATAAACAAAAAATTAATGCAACTAATTTCATGTATATGTAGAAAATGAAACTCCATGTATATTAAATAAATGAAACAACAAGCAAATTCAATATAAAATAACATTTCTATGCATTACACCATATACAGAAATAAAATTTTTTGTGTACTAATTATTTTCATAAATTAATCATGAGGGGAAATCCAAAATAGCATAATCATAAAGTAAATTAATTACTTGAATAAGTGTCCATATTACGTCCTAACCACTTCCAACATCAATTTTCATTTGATTCATCACATAAAAACAATTTTTGTGTCTTATCTAATACGTAACAAGTTAATAACAGACATTAACAACCATTAGATATAAGAAAATATTAAATGACTGAAATAAATTCAATATTTTAATTTATGGCGATAGGTAATGGCACCAATATGGTAAAAAATAAAATGAATGTTATTGATACCTGAAAATTTGTGGATGATTGATCAAGAAGATCAAAAAAATGTTCATTGTATATTTACAAAAATGAAAATTTGGAGATAAATATTAATTTTCCATATCATCGTTAATCATTTTTCCTATCACATTAATAATAAATTGAGTATTAAAAATTCAATAAACTACTAATAATTTATATGTGGTTACCTTTCATGTTAATAGGAACATTTTTTTTTGATTCTTGAAAATAAATATTCAACGACTCTTGGTGATATTCCATGGTGCACATTGTGTATTTGAGTGTCTCCCTTAATGTATCAAAACATTGTTTATGTATTACCTCTTCTAGTATACATATTCATATTACATTTTAGAGGGATAAACAAGATAAAAAACTAGCACAATAATCAAAAAATGATTGAAATATTGGTGTGAATAAATGAAAGTGTAAAATTTTCAAATTTATGTTATCATTGAAACCATCATCAACCAAATTAAAGTCATCATAAATTTGTTTAATTCTATAAATGTGACATGAAAAACCATAATAAAATTACAATTTAGTAATAGATTTAATTTTCTATATGAAAACATGAAACTACTATAGACTCCCATGAAATTATCCACCATCGATAATACATCCACATGAAATAGCTTCTCCTATAAAATTAGTTTCAATATTTATTTTGAGATTCATAATATACCAATTAAAATTATTTATCAATATGAAAAAAATTTAAAATTTCCATTTTTAAATTAAAACATATACTTGACTAACATGTTCATCAACTACGATGACAAAGGCGAAACACGATTCATGATGTCTTGTACAAGTCATTGTTTCTCAACAATCTTACCTAATACAAATGTTATGAAATTATATATATAATTAAGAGCAATATATATGAGATATTCTAATTATTACCTCAAACCCTGAACCCGATTAAACTATAAGAGTTGTTTATTCTTTGGTTTTGTTATTTAATTGCTTTGTCACACCAAAGCATTCAAAAGAATTACCACAGAAACCATAACAGTGGTATATTTGGTAGAATTATAAAGGGTTTATTTACATGGAATGTGATCTCACTATCATTATTTCTTTCCAAACTCAATCAAACTCAATTGGTGGCATTAAAAATTAATATTTATACAAATTTGACATGTAAATGGAAATTTAGGGGTCATCTCTTGAAGTGATCTATGAGTTCAAAATGTCTTGTCCATGAATTGAAGATAAAAATCATGACATAAGATCATGATGATATTTTTAATCAATAAATATAAATTTTAGAGATAAGATATTGATGTTCGTTAGATGAACACACTCTTTTAACATTGATGGATTTGCGATGGATGGATTGTTTTCAAAAACCGTATTACAGATTAAGCTTCAAATTGAAATCAATGTGTACTAATGAGGAACCAATTATTAATTTATACAGCATCCTGGTGTGATCCTTCTTTAATGATATCCACATTAAATATGAATATTGGGTTGGACATAAAGATATTAATATTGATGCCCCTCTCATAATGACTCTCAATCACTGAGGAGTATTGGATAATTTCCATTAAAAAAGACATGAAAAGATCCCTAAGTATCATAATAGGTAAAATCTATGATAATGACGAGTAATGTAATCCGAACCTCATTTTTATTGTTCTCGCTACATCTAAAGTAATAGTTAAACTAGGAGATTAGAATCCTAATTATGTAGAGGCGGAGGTTCAAGGAGTCATGGAAGATGAACCTAATTTTGATGGTACACACCCCTTATGAAACCCTAGTTAAACTGGGAGATCAGAATCCCAGTAGATGAGATGAGGTGTATTAGGGAATGTAGTGTGGCCACGTCAAAACCATGTCATTGTTGCGCCTAAGGAGGAGAATCATGGGGAAGAGGGGAGGTCACATAGGAGCTACATCGATTTGGAGGTAGAGAAGTCGCATCAGATCTATATCGATAGGGGGTGGAGAGGCCCTGTGATAGTGGGGAAAGGGTCTGGTTAAGTCAGAACAGTAGGATCTTTGAGAGCACATCTATGGTGTTTTGGAAGCAATGCGCAATATCCAGATAGGTAGGTTCAATCGTAAGGGGGGGATCAACTAGTATGAGATATTAAATTATATGTGTGGCCAAAATTTCAACTAAACTATTGTAGTCGATAGCCTATTTCTGTTATTTATATAAACAGTGTCAATATATCTAATTCAATAGGTTATTTTTCATGTTATGTCACCATGGGGTTCCCTAAATATATTTTCTAAGAAGAATGATTTATCAACATGTCTTTTCAATGATTATCATGAACATAAAAATATCATGATCATGAATAATTATCATATCTTCTGTATTGATGACATGTTCAGTTAATAATAAAGTGATCAATACATTAGAATGATTGAAATTCAATTTTTATATCATAAATTATGGATGATAATTGAGGATATATCCAATACATACTTTCATAAAATATATAGTCAATGTAAATTCTTATTGTTACTTTTTAGAATTAGAAATTACTCTGTTATCTTTATGGTTCTATTGTATAGATTTATTATATAGTTACATAATCATTTTTTGGTAGTAATTGTAGACTGTATTCTCATATAATTCCCTAAAAGGTAATATTAATAACATAATTTAGGATGGTTTTACAGACCATGATACCTAAAAAACAATAAGTAAAATTTTTCCAGCATGCCTATTTTCCATGAAAAGTTTAATTATTGGGTCATGTAACAAAGAGATAGGTTATATATTAGGATATTTCACAAGAATATGTGAATAAATTAACACCCCATATAAAAACTATAATGAATATATATATTTATCCTGTATGAGATTTATATTATTGAGTAATTGTGATAAATATCTCATGGATTTTAAATTCACTAACCAAGTTAACATGGATGAAATTCATGATCCATAGGAAGGATTAATGTGAATAAAATTTCATGGATATTAAGAGAAACGTTTTCAATATATAAATTCCCAAAATTTCCTGTTATATAGAATGTTTTGTAATATACAGTGATACATCAATGCAGGGATCATCATAATTTAGGTAAAATGATGTTGTTGTAGATTATGCCACATTTAAATTATGAGTTCATGAGAAAAATTACGTGATACATTATTTGACACTAAAATTGGTAATATTTTCTATAATGATATAGAAGAATTATATATATGCTAAGAAATGTGAAATATATACTGATCATAATATATTAAACTATATATTTACATATAAGGAGTTAAACATGTGACATAGGATAAGGATAATTTTTATTATGGACTATGAGTGCTGAGTATATTTGCATTATAGAATGTAAAACAAAGAGATTGTGCTAAGAGTATAAAGGATTACGATACCTTATCCATGATGAGGATTTTTAGAGACTAAATACACATGGATTTATAATGTATAGTCATGGAAATATGTTTTTATGGAGATAGGTCCTATATTTCCCCAGAAACTGATCAATCATCCCTCCATGTGAATATAAAAGAGGAATATATGGGGGATATAAAGCTAAAATTGAATGTAAAGAATATTATGAGGTTCAAAATTTTCATTGATGGAATTATAATACAGATAAAATGAATATTTGTCCCATATATACCATAATTGAAGTAGTATCTATTGTATTAACCACATATATAATCATTCTCTATCAATCCTAGAAGAATAAAGACATATGTGAATCTCAAAGTTCATTTCTTCTATGACAATATGAATATAGTGATTTCAAAGTAACTATTTTTATTCATGGTATTTTTGAATATTAAGGAGAAATGATAGTTCTATAAGGGTATTATGATACTATCACTCATACTAGTATTTAAATGGGATGACATATCATCATATTTCATTACAGGTCTTCTTAAGGCCTTTTAATGATATTATAAAATATTTGTTATAGATGAACACCTTAAAATACTAGATTATTGCATTATTATTAAAAAATATGTCTCACTTGATCAACATTAAGATATATATATATATATTAAGTTGTAAGGATAAATGGATCACCTCTCAGAATATTTTCATATTAATTTTCATATTTTAACTTGATGTATTAGAGAGTTATTCAAAAATAATTAGACAGAAGGTTTGGAATCATCAATGATTTTCCTTACCAGAGTGATGGTAAATTTTATAGATCATTCAAATCTTGTAGATATGAGAATATAATACTATATTTTTAGAAAAAACAACTTTGGAGTTTTTTTGATGTATTGTTTTGGAAAATAAATTATAGGAATATTTAAAATGGCATTTCTTAGTGAATGGTGTAGATTTTTTATAAAATTGAAGAGGTTTCAAGGAGTTATGGATAATACCGAAACAAATAATTTGACAAATATTTTAAATCTAGCCCGTAATTTTATTGCATATAAGTAATCACATCGTGTGTATGACTCATTCAGAAGTGGTGGATGAGTCATTCTTGTGATCTTAAAATTTGGAAATTACATGAATTGTGTATGAGTGATAGAGTATCTACATATGGGTAAACAACATTGGAATATGTGGAATTTTTCACTACATACATGTAATTTTACTTTATATGTGTGTCATTGTAAAAAAATTTATGATTTATACCCTTTTTATGATTGATCGTGGAGATATAAATGTGTCATTCGGGAACAATGTTGGAGTCATTGTTCTCTTTGCGATTTTTATCGAGAATTCCATCCTACAACAATTGTTCGTATATTTTTATTAATAATGATGTTTGATTAATTTTTTAACTATGACTGGATATAATCAAGATGAGTTACATGGGACATACATTCCATAATAGTAATATAATCATTAAGTAGGATTGAAGAATGATTTTAGGGAATAAAAAATAACCACCTTGGATATCATGGAAACTATATTAGGAGATGTAGAGATAGAAGAAGTAACATGTTTAATTTATTTTTAAATAAATTATTTGGAAGGATATTCTGTATGTGATTGGAAAGGATTATTTTCTAGTTTTGGAAGGAATTTTTTCCATTTTTGTATGGAAAAAATTAAGTTTTATATTTTAAATAATTTATTATTAAAAGGAAGGAAATTAATTTTTTTTTGTAAAAAAATAGGAAAATATTTTAAAATTAACTCGAATATATTTGAAAAAATATGTGATCTAATTTAATAATAGATATATAAATATAGATAAAAATAAAGTGGAATATAAGATGTGGAAGCATGTATAAATTCTAGTTGACATGATTGAATGTAAGATAATTCGAAGGTGATCCAGAAGTCTCTCCCAGTAAAAGGCCATGTTGATTTTTTCATAAAAAAGTAGGAATATCATATTGCCACACCTTCATTAGGGTATTTTTAATCTAATATTCATTTAAGGATAATATAGTTACAATAGGGGAATTTTATTCCAAAATGTAATGAGAGATGTGAAATTTACATTGTTTTTTTTATACACCAATAGGGTAATTACAACCACTCTGAAATTTGTAAAATCAAATTATTGATATTTAGCGTCGTATGTAAATAGGTAAATTTCAATGAATGATTCATCAATATAATATTTTGGGGAACCAACTAATATAACATATGAATGTATTTTGTTTCATTAAATATTACTTTTCATTTTAAATATAGAACAATGAAACGGTTTTTTTCCAATAAATGTGAAATAAGATAATCATAAATAGGGAAATTAAAATTTCATGTATCACGATTCACCCAATCTGAGGTTATTATCCATTTTTATAAATAAAAAGTGGTATTAGTGTATTTGTTTGGTTGAACATTCTCTTTCATATATCCATTGAACTTATTGTCAAACAAAAATGAATAAACATTTTTTAAATCAACAATATTTAGTTATGGAAGAACAGAATGCAAAAGTACTTTTTCGCATTAGGTATATTTGTTATTGTAGAAAAAATAAATGGAATTATGTATAGAATGGAAATTGGATCTCTTTTAGATAGATATAAAAAGGATTTATAGAATAAGGTAACGTTAATTAATTATTTAGAAGAAGATTTGGATAATCCTATATATACAATAGTGTTGTCATAAAAGAGCTCACTTGTTATTTGGGAGAATCTCATAAATACCTATGAAGGTTCTTAAAAATATTAGTATGTTCAGTTTCAATTAATGTAGAACATGTATAAAGATATTATATTCAACATTAATTAAATATTAGATGAATTTATTGATTAGATAAATAATATTTTCCAATATATGAATAGTGATATAATTATTATTGATGATATAAATTTTTTCAATATAATCGATATAGGCTACCAATGTGGTTTAATCCAAATATTTTGGTTCTCGAAAGTAAATATCTAAAGGGTTTAATGCTGGATAACCTATATAATAGACATATGGGGACTGAAATGAAGAATAATTACAATGACTTCAAATAATATGACAGTTAATAGAGGATATCATTCAAGAATTTGATGAAACACTCAGTCCAATATAAACCCAAGAATGAAGATGTTGATATGACGATCTCTTTTATTTCCTTTAACTTTAAAATAAGAAAATGGAAATTGAAGGTAAATCAACTGATCAATTTTTCCAACATCAGGTTTCTTGTGTATAGGTGTCCCAATTTTTTTGGGTTGATGAAGAAGAAGAAGAATTTATAGATAAATCATTCAAATGATTTCAAAGAAATTTATAATAGATTAAAATTTTTCATGGGGAATTAATTACTCTCAAAAAAATTGATGGTGCATTTGAATACTAAGTATAGGAGGTCTAGGATTATATAGTTCATATTTAATATTTCATTTTATGTGGAATATATAAGAGTAATATTGAAAACAAAAACAATGAATATACAATAATAACAGGAAAATGTGTTTTTGAAGCTAAACTCGAGGAATCTGTTCAATAAAATGACATCTAGAGATCTAAAATATTAATGATATTGTTGTTTTATATGATTACATGTTTTTTTATCAAAAAATATAAATTAGAAAATACAAAAATAAAATTTTACATAATAAACTAAAATAATGAAATATTATAAATTCTGGAAAATAAGTTGACTATCAGTACAAGATTAAAGAACAAGTTATGAATATTGATGGTGTAACCAAAATTGTGAATTAATGGATCAAAAAATATGTATTGAAATTTTATGTCATAATATTGTATTGAAATTATGATGAATAAAGATGTCTCCTTACCCCTAGTATATTATTTTATAGATGGAGTTATTTAACTCTTATATAGGGTAAGTAATTTAGTGGGGATCCCATAAAATATGTTTTTTTATCCCACTGGTGTATTTTTTTTAAAATAAAAAATTAAATAAATTCTATATCTTCCACTAATATAAAAAGCTGTGGGGATTTAATAATGACCTCAAGCACCAACACCCTAGTGGAATATCGAGTTACACCACCCCAAAATGGACAATTACCGACACAATAATGGGTCAAAGGAAGACTCTAAAATAGGTGTTTTTATTGTGGAAGATGGGATATAAAAAATATTTTGGATCTATTGTTAATAGAAATATACCATTGGTAAAATAGCCTCAAAATAAATATACTAGATCAAAATGAAGATTCCATATAGAATTTGCACTTCGAGCATGGTGAAAAGTTATTATTTTTCCATTGGTATCAAATATTAAAAGTTTGTATTCATAAATTTTTTATGTAAAATGGTTTTTAATGTTATAGGATATTGGAAGGTAAATATTACTTCAAATCCCTGAATGGGCATAGATGGATTAATAATGGACGGACTTAGTGATAAAATACTATGTGGGTGTCAATTATATGAATTCAATCAAGTCATTATGTTCATCAAGAATACTTATATAACAACAAGAAAATATGGAATGATGGGTTTTCTAGGAATTTAAATAACATAAAATCTTTATCTCATCCATGTTTAAGAGGATACATGGTTATTGTTAAATGAGGATGAATTTTTTTTGGAAAAAAGTATTTTCTACTAGACAAAAAAATAATTGGATTACTTGTATAGAAATATTTGATCATGAAGCATCATTACATTTTTTTGAGACCATACTCACATGTGTGATACTTGTAAAAAATGGATTACTATTCCAAATTTTTACAATTCAAAATATAAGAATTTAGCATGATTTCTTGATCTAGTTCATAGTGATGTGTGTAAACCAATAACACCAAAAATCATGGATAAAAAAATAATTTTTTTTTTATTGATCCATACAATAGAATGAAATGTATTAGAGTAATGTCACTAATATTTAATGTTTTATGATTCATCAATCACTGCTGTAGATTAGAATATAAAATCATTTGGCTGAAAATAAAAAAATTTCGAACCCAGAATTGTATAGTATTTACTAACTATCCGATAGAAGAGTACCTTTAAAATATTAGGATATGACACTAAGTTTAATCCACAAGAAATTTAATGTACATGTATTTTAAATGATTATTCCTTATATTTTTTAAATCTACAATTGAACTCTAATATGTCCAAATAAATATAATAACTGCTATCAGAAGAGGTAAGAGATGAATCCATGTTGAGATAATATGGTTTTCCTTATGAATTTCCCATTCCTTCACACATGGGGGAGATTGTTTAGTCAATAAGGTTTCTTTATAAATTTACAATTCCTTCTTGTTTTCAAAATCACAAACACCTTATCTCAGGGGAAATATCTTTTACCCTGTGTTTTACTATAATAAGGATAAAAAAATTTTCCCAATGGAAATCTATCCTTAACATGTTTAATTATTCATATCATAATTTTCATAAGTGTAAAATTCAGTTTGTAACCAAAACCTCAGAATCTTATTAATAACTAGATATGAAGCATTCTGTTTTAGGATTCAAATTCTCAGAATTCTAGTTATGAACTCTTCAGAGTTCTAACTCCAAATTATGAATACAAATTCTAGTTACAAACTCTTCTTAGTTATGACTCTGAATTCTGAATACGAATTCTGGTTATGAACTCTTCTAAGTTATAACTCCGAGTTCCTTGAATTCTGACTCTGAACTCTTGTGAGTTCTGACACTGAATTCTAATGAATTATGACTCTGAACTTTCTGAGTTCTAACTCTGAATTCTGATGAACTCTAACTCTGAACTTCGTATGTTCGAGTTTTGAATTCATGGTAATCCAGATTTTGAATTTCCTTGAAATTCAGAATCTAGAATTCTATATAATTCAGGTTCCGAATTTCTTAGAAAACAGAATCTGAATATCCATGTATTATAAAATCCATATTCATTTATGGTTGGACTAAAAACATTCATTTACATTCATTCCTAATATTAGATTTTGGTTATGTAACAATATTTTTTCTTACTATGGTTTTTTATAAAACGATTTCATGCTTTCAATTACTAACTAACCGTTGTTTGAGTGACACATGTACAGGTACCTCTGAAATTTATGGAAAAATATGATCATTAGAGGATGGATCCGCCCATTGGTGTCGTGACTATAAATAGGATCTCATTTGAAAGAGCTCAATAACATTGATGAACAAGTTGATAAACCTATAGATTACATACTTCTGATGTTATTTCTAGAGAGATGTGATTTATTACTTTGTGTGTACTGAACTTCTTATTGAGGTTTTCTTTGTGTGACTTTGATTTTTGTTGTGTACAATCGAGGGATTCTGAGGATAGGAAGATAGACGTGCCCACTACCTTGAAGTCGAGGGCTTCATTGCTCAAGAAGACATATGTGCTAACTACCTTAAAGATGCGTGCTTGAGGGGATAGCAAGACAGACTTTGATCTTCATATCGAGGGATTACCCTGATGTGGGTAAGATAGATATTCTTGAAAGTATAATCCAAGGGACCTTTATCCAAGGTTGTTGGATACCCTTCTATTTGGGTTAAAAGATTTAGTACTTTTTACTTGTTCGTTTCAAGTATTCCGCTGAATTTGTATTGTTGAGAAAAGTATAACTATCTTATACTTCCATATACTTGTATACTCTGATTTTGTTTGATTCTATACACATTAAGGTAGAATATTTATTTTTTCAATATTTCAGTAAGTTTTGTTTTCCAGAACCATCTATCTAAATTCAATTTCTCGGAATCATTTTTCCTGAATCAAGCAAGTGTGTAGAACATAGAGGTTTTGTCAATTACCTTGTTTAACCTTGTTAAACAAAACCATGTAATCTCATGATTAGATTCAGAAGAGAAATCATATTCATCTATTTTTTTAGAATCATATTTTTGGACTCATAAAGTTCAGATTCATATTTTTCATAGAGATACTATAGTTTTATTTTCCTTGTTGAGGAATATTTTCCTTGATTACAGACTTTTTCTATTAACAATTTTTTGTGGAAATATTTTATTTAATATGGTAGGATTCAATGTTGGTTCTATTGAAAAACTAAATCCAACAAGACCAAATATTTTTGACAGAAATGATTATGATTACTAGAGAGATCGCATGAAGACATTCATTTTCAATACTAGAGTTGATAATTTGGTTATACTTACTGGATGATATAAAATCCATAACAAGGAAGTTAGTACATTAACCAATCATGAAAATCATGAATATCAACTGAATTATAATTTACGCAATACATTTCATTGTTCTATGACTAGAAATATCTATAGTCAAATATATTCTTGTAAAGATGAAAATTGTATAATGAAGAAACTTGATGTTACACATGTTGGTACTTCTGAAGTTATAGAGACAAGAAGAGTTATGTTAAGAGCTGAATACCATGTCTTTAACTTTCTTTATGGATAACCTATAAGCAAAGTTCTACAATGGTTTATGACAATTTTAAATTTCTTACAGTCTATGGAAGAAAAATTGTTGGATTATGTGGCTATTATAGATAAGATCATAGACTTCATTCTAAATGAGTTGGATTCAATTAGGACATCAATTGATGAGAACAAAAAATTCACCCATATTTTCATAGATGAGCTATTTGGAACTCTTCTTCAGAATGAGACCAGAATGAAGAGAGATGCTGATAATGTTAAGAAGAAGATTGGAAATGGATGAGATTATTTTAAAACTATGTCAAATTATATAAAAGTCATGAATCATAAGAGATTTACTAGATCCAAATCTAATAAGGTTATTATCCAATATGAATCTAGTGGAGATGAATCTTCAAAAAATGAATTAGAAAATCTTTATCGAAGGATGAAAAATATTGTTGGACAAAAGAACATTAAATCCGGATATAAGAAAAAGGAATGAAAAGACAAAAATGATTCAGAAGTCACTTGTTATGAATGCAAGAGGGTTGGACATATAAGACCTGATTTTCATATGCTTAACAGAAAATAAAGAAATGAAAATAATTCTGAGAGAAACAGAAAGAAGTATTACAAGGCTAAAGATAAGAATCTCGGTCTAATAGCCAGACTACTTATTAACAATAATTTTTTATAGCTAAGGTACCCAATGATGAATCTCTGACCAATATATCATTGAATTCTAATGGTATTGAATATTATAACTCTTCAGATGAAGAATCATCTTCTGATGAAGATAAAATGTTGCCTTCCTCTGAAGAAGTTTCTAGGCTTTCCATACGTCTTCAGGTTGAGAATTAAAAACTCATGAAGAAGCATGATAAGGTAAAATCTAGGAATAGTATTTTTACTTAGCAAATATCATATCTTTCAAAATATCTTGATAAGAAAAATGTTTATTTTTAAAGTATTTCAAAAAAAATTGTGGAAGAAAATTCTAAAAAGAATAAAATTTCTAAGGATTTAGACAATGTACATTCTATGAAAAATGGTTTCGAGCCTAACTATAGTTACAAATCAGATGTTTTAGAAGAGAAGAACTTTCTTATCAAACTGAAATCCGAATTTTTTTCCTTTAGGAAGTGTTTTTAAAAATTTACCTTAGGTAGGGAAAATTTTGATAGAATGTATTCTCAAATCCGACCTCTAAGGAAAAGTTATTGTTTTGGTTATACATGTTCTAAACTGATTTTTAGCAACAATTATTTTCTTCCTAAAAGTTCTCCATTCTACAGTAAGTGTTAGAGTGTTTGACACTGGGAAAAGAATAGTTCCTTAAAAAAATCCCAATATTTAGGATTCCATAAAGCCTACTTTTCTAAGAAAATGTGGGTACTTAAAATATTGCTTTCTGAAATTTCCAAATCCAAGAATTTTTGGATTCTGAAAGTCTAACTCTTTTTTTCAGGAAAGTAGAGAGAGTACCAACAAGAATATATTGTACATGGATATTGGATGTTCCCAACATATTACTGGTAAAAAAATATTTTGAAAATTTTATCAATACGAAAGGAGGAAAAGTAACTTTAGGAGATAATTCTCAGGGAGAAATTATTGGTATAGGCAACATCGTTCTTCTTAGAAAAACTTTTATTTCAAATTTTTTATTTTTAAGGGTATTAAGAACAACCTCATTAGCCAAAGCCAATTATGTGATGAAGGTTACCTTGTGAATTATATGAATTAAAAGTGCTTAGTACACAATTCCAAGGAAGAGTTTATTATTTCTACCCATAGGTAAGAGAATGTAATCACACTAAACATTGATGTTCTTAGGAGCCATTATCTACCTTGCCTTAGTGCAATGGAAGATCATTCTTGGTTGTGTCGTAGAAGGTTAGGACACTGTAAACTTAGGAACCTGTGTGAAAATTATAATAAAGGACTAGTTAAGGTTCCACCGGAGCTCAAATTTGATTCTTCTAGTGTTTGTGACAATTGTCAATATGGAAAGAAACGTAAATGATGTTTTAAATCAATCGGTGAAGTCTCAACTACTGATGCAATACAGTTAGTGCATATGGATATCTTTGGACCTACACAAACTGGAAGCATTAGAGGTAAGTATTATATATTAGTCTTGGTTTATGATTAAACTATATTTATGTGGGTCTATTTTCTAGAAAATAAGGCTGATGCTTTTTCTTATTTCAAATGTTTTAGAGCCGATGTTAAATATGATACAATTATTCCATTGAAAACTATTCATAATGATCATGGTGGAAAATTTCAAAATTTAGATTTTGAAACTTTTTGTAGTAGAAAAGGCATTACTCATAACTTCTCAGCACCCAGAACACCTCAACAAAATGCTGTTGTGGAAAGAAGAAATAGAATTATACAAGAGATAACAAGAACCATGTTGAGTGAATATTCTATAGCTAATCGTTTTGGGGCTGAAGCTGTATGTACTACTTGTTATACTATAAATTGTGTTTTAATTAGACCTTTTCCTAATAAGACTCTTTATGTGTTATGGAATGGTAGAAAACCTAGAATTTCCTACATCACGGTTTTTGGTTGCAAAGTATTCATTCTGAATAGTAAAGATAATCTACACAGATTCGCACCAAAATTTGATGAAGGAATTTTCTTAGGATACTCCGCAACTTCTATGGCTTATAAGGTTTTCAATAAAAACACTTGTACTATTGAAGAGACAATACATGTAAAATTTGAAAAAATTGATCCTTTTTTTAAACAACCCCAACCTACATTTTCATATGTGTTTTCAAAAACTGATTATAAAACATTGATAGAAGATCTTTCTGATAAGGAAAATGTCCAAGAAGATATTTCTGAAGCATTTACCCTAGAATATTTTCTACCCTATATTGATGAAAAGGTTTTAGAAAACCCAAATCATTTGTTTCATAACAATCATCCCAACGAAAATATCATTAGTGATTTAAATCAACCCTTAAGGACTAGAAGTTCCTTAAGAAATGATGTATAAAATTTAGCATGTCTTTCCCAATTAGAACCAAAAAGCACTGACGAATCTTTAGGTGATAATGATTGGATTTAATCCATGAAAGATAAACTAAATGAATTCAAAAGTAATAAGTTCTGGACCTTCGTTGAAAGACCGATGGAAACTTCTCTTATTGGGGTAAAATGTGTTTTCAAAAATAAGTGTGATGAAAATGGAATCATAGTTATAAATAAAGCTAGATTAGTTTCTAAAGGCTGTAATCAAGAAGAGGGAATAGACTATGAAAAAACCTATTCTCTAGTAGCTAGACTTGAATCTATTCATATCCTAGTTTCCTTTGCAGCATTCTTCAATTTAAAACTTTTTCAAATGGATGTGAAATGTGATTTCGGTAAATGGTTATGTTTAAGAGGAAGTTTTTGTTGAACAAACTCCTGGTTTTAATGATACCAAACATCCTGATAACGTTTTTAGACTTACCAATGCTTTGTATGCACTTATTCAATCCCCTAGAGTCTGGTATAATAGACTTACAAGATTTTTTCTTCAAAATAATTATTTTAAGAGAAATGCAGATCCAACCCTTTTTATAAATAAAGATAAGAAAAACTTTTTGATTGTTCAAATTTATGTTGATGACATTATATTTGGTTCTACTCAGCAATCTATAACTGATTACTTTGCGGATCTAATAAAATATGAGTTTGAAATGAGTACGATGGGTGGGTTAACATTTTTTCTTTGTTTTCAAATTTCTAAAAAATAACAAGAAATCTATATATCCCAACATAATTATACTAAATATATTTTTAGAAGTTTGGATATGAAAAAACTAAGAGTATTAGAACTCCTATCGGTACCTCAAATACACATGATCTTCATGAAGGTGGGAAACCAGAAGATCAGACATCTTTTAGATGTATGATAGGATGTTTACTTTACTTGATATCTAGTCATCATGAATTAATGTTTTTAGTATGCTTATGTTAAAGATATCAATCCAATCCTAAGGAATCTTATTTAAAGGCAGTGAAAATAATTTTTCGCTAAATAACGGGAACCATGGATTTAGAACTCTTATATACTTCTGGAAATGATTTTGTTTTGAAATGTTTTTTCAGATGTTGACTTTGGTGGATGTAGAATAGATAGAAAAAGTACATCTGAAACATGTTATTCCTTAAGGGATTCATTAGTTTATTGGTCATGTAAGAATCAAAACTCAATAGAACCTTCCACTACTGAAGCTGAATATATAGCAGCTGGAAGTTGTTGTGCTCAAGTGTTGTGGATGCAACACACACTCAGAGACTATGGTATGAGTTTTACCAAAACAAAAATTATGTGAGATAATACAAGTGCCATTTCCCTTAGTAAAAACCATGCACTTCACTCTCATGCAGATCACATAGATATTAGGCATCACTTTCTTAGGGATTGCACGCAAAAAGGAGATATCATTCTTCAATTTTTCGGAACGCAGGATCAACTTGATAATATTTTCACAAAATATCTACCCTCCGATAGATTTGAATACATTAAAAAGAAGTTAGGAATGATAACCATAAGGTAATCTTCCTTGATTAAATTTCTGTTAAACCAATCTATTTACACTAACAAACTCTTTTTCATAAGGGGGTACATTTTGTTTGTTAATTATTCGTATTTTTCGTAATGATGTTTTTTTAAATTTTTCGTAATAAATTATTTTAATTTTTTATTAATGATGTTTTTGAAATATTTCATAATTTTTTTTAAAATTTTTCGTAATGAAGTTTTTGAAAATTTTAGAAATGATGTTTTTAAATTTTTTTGTAATGAAGTATTTGAAGTTTTTCATAATGATATTTTTGAAGTTTTTCATAATGAAATTCTTTTAAAATTTTTGTAATGTAAATTTAGTTTTCTCATATTGAAATTTTCATAATAAATATTTTCATACTTGAAATTTTTGTTAGGAAAATTCTCGTACTTGAAATATTCCTAATGAAGATTTTTGTAATGTTTTCTTTCTATATTCAAAATTTTTGGAATCTAAATTTCTTCAAAAATAATTTTTCCTCAATACGAATAATTTTCCTGGTAATCATAAAGGTGTGATTTCTTTTTTATGTCTTTTTAATCATCATTACCTTGCTGGTATTTTCTTTTGTGTTTTAAATTTTTTAGATTCTAGTTTCCCTAAATCTGAATGTTTTTCTTTAAAAACCTCAAAATATCGGAACCCACCAAATTTTCCTTGCGGCTATCATGTCAACTGTCAGATCTAATCACAAGGATTTTCATCCATTAGATCGAGTTTGGAAGTTCAACTATCACGTCAACGCCTATATAAAGGACCCCCAAAGGGTTTTTCCAAATCGATTTCAAGACTTTGAATGTCAAAGCTCTACCTCTCTTTCAAAAGAATGTTCTGAACCCCTCAATCATTTATAAAATCCAAATGACTAGTGAAGTTTCTTCTCAATAAATGTCAATTGTCAATTCCATTTCAGAGTGGATGATTTACAGAGAGAGGTTGGTGCATCCCAATTTCTTCAAAAAGAATGATTCTATAATATTGATGATTATCAAACTAAATGGATGTGAAAGAGTTTGTATTTCAAAACCAGGAGCTCAAGACTTGGTGTATCCTGATCTGCTTATTGAGTTCTATGAGTCAGTAAGTTTCTTTAAGGAAGAAGGGAGAGAGAAGTTTTCATTCAAAGGTTATGGAAAAACCAAAGTTTATCATACACTAAGTAATCCAGCTTAGATGGATTTCCATTCAAAGGGGAAGCTGAATTATGTTCGCATAAGTTTCCTGATGTACAAGGAAGTCTCGTCAAGGAGAAAGCTATGGAGTGTCTTGGAATTTCAGATGTGAAGACTCTGAAAATTATTAATCTGTCTATAAATTATCAAATCCTTGAGTTGTGGGTTCAAGGGTTTATCATTCCAAGGAAGGGTGACAAAGACACGCTGATGAAGAGTGATATGTATATCTTGGATTTTTTGGTAAATCTAATCATATCAATCTGATGAAGCATATTCTCATTACGATAGATAATATTAAGAATTGGAACTTAAAATATCAGATTCTTATGTACCCAGCCATTCATTCCAAGCTTATTGTTCGGTGCTTGGAGGCCTTCAAAATCCATTTCTATTCAAAGTCAAGGAATTTCAATGTTATGATAATCGGTGATGATACACTCAAGAGGATAAAATTTGGTTTATCTAAGTAGACATAAGAATTCTATGACTTACTAGAGGAAGAGGTTGAAGCTGCTCCAATGGAAAAATAGGTTCATGATCCATAAAAAATGTCTAGAAAGAAGATGAAATAGATAGAGGTATAATAATTATAAAAAACCACTAAAGCTGAGGAAACTCAATCAGAACCTCAAAATCCCAATGAGAATAAAACTTATCTGGATGACGTGGTTTCCAAGTGGAGGGAACATGAAAATAATCAGAAGGAAGGAGAACCACCGTTTGGTTTAGACCCTACAGAGGCCAAAGAATTGAATGATAAGGAAACTGATGAGCTTAAGAAGAAACCTAGAAAAAGAAGGAAAATAAGAAATGTCTGAGGCTGGAATTTTTTAATCCCTTCTACGGGATACTGCAATAGCATCTGAGAATATTCATGTACCGAAATTGTTCTTGGTTGAGCCTTTACCTAAGACTCTGGGGAAGAATTTTTTCAATCTGAAAAAAGCCCAAGTTACGGTTGTTGAAGAAAATATAGTTAAAGAACAAATATAAGAGGAAGATGAAAGTAGTGATGGTACTGAAGACCTTATAATGAAAGTTGAACATTAGCATGAAAAAGAAACCCCATCTGAAAAACTATCAGCCCGAACTTCTAAAGCATAGTATTCAAAGCACCCAAATCCTTGGAATGATGAGGAAGGTGAAGATGAGAAGGGTTAAGAAGAGGTTAATAGATTGTCTAAGGAAGAAAGTTTAATCATAACTTCATAAATCTTGAATATGCTGAGTCTAGTGTTGAGAAGGATAAATTAGATGAAGATAAGATTGTTCAGCAGTCTGACAGTGAACATAAGTCTCCAGATGAAGAAGATGTTCCGAGAACCAATAAGGAGAAACAAGTGGTCGAGGATACACCTACTAATGTTGTTTTGAGGATAAAGGAATCATGTAGATCTTCTAAGAGGAAGATTGTCGAGCTAGAGGAAGAACCATCACCATGCATAGTGTCAAATTCAGAGTCATTATCTCTGGGACATGATTTTTTCATTTAATATCTAAAAAAGATTGTTGACACCATTCTGATCCTTCCAACCATTGACTCCAGATGTCAGATGCTACAACATTTCTTGAATCAAAAATCTGATTATGAATCCATGGTAATGGATAGGTGTGTAAATATTGATTCTTATTACAAGAACTTCCTTATCTTCTATGATGCCCATAGAAAATTTTGTAAAAAAGTGGTCAGCTGGTCAAAGAATATAGTTGAATATTTAGGAGAGCTTGATGAGTTTCAAGATGATGTTAAGGAAACATTTGATACACAAGATAGTAAAATCATGGATCTCACAAATATTTTTGAGGAAAAGAAAAATCTAGAGTAGAATACTTGGATTTAGGAGGTCAAGGATCTAAATGAGAAGTTTTACTCTGTTGCTCAATGCTAGAAGAGAGAAAGGGATCTCCAGATCATGATTGAAGAGAAGCTAGTGAAGAAAGATGACTTGTTCAAGTCTCATGAAGAGACTCTGATGGCTCGGGATGATAGGATGAAAGCCTTAGAGAAGCAAGAAGAGGAAGATCACAAGGAGCCAAAGAAGATGAAAACCATTGTCTAGAAATTGATACCCAAGTAAAAAGAAGGAAAATAAATCTTATTTTTTGTTGTATTTTTTTTCCTTGTACAAATTATTCCAATCTTAATGAAATTGTTCTGGCTTGTTTTTATTTGGATTTTTGTACTAATATTTCAGGTACCACATTTTTTTCCCATTCCTTCAAATTGTTTTTGTAAACCAAAAGGGGGGAGAATGGAAAAAAGAATTCTTAGTAAATAAGAAATATCCCTAAGTACGGGGGAGTTTATCTAAGTGTGAGTTTTCCTTACAGATATTTCCATACTCAATATAATGAAAAATATCATTCCAGAAATCTAGAATATGATCCTTAGTGTTCCAATGCCTAAGGGGGAGATAGTCTTATTCAACTTTGATAATGTGAAAATGGAGATAATTTTTATTTCAAAACATAGAAAACATTTTTGAAGTCCTTATATTATTTTTTGTAAGAATTTTTGTGCCTTCCAAAAAGGGGGAGATTGTTGAGTCAATAAGGTTTTCCTTATAAATTTTCAATTCCTTCATACTTGGGGGAGATTGTACAGTCAATAAGGATTCCTTATGACCATACAATTACTTCTTGTTTGGAAAATCACAAACACCTTATCTCAAAGAAAATATCTTTTTATCCAGTGTTTTACTTCTATATGTAAAGAAAATTTTCCCCAAGGAAATTTATCCTTACCAAGATATCATTGTTCATATCGTAATTTTCCTAAGTGTAAAATTAGGATTGTAACCAAAACCTCAGAATCTTATAAATACCTAGATATGAAGCATTCTGTTTTAGGATCCGAATTCTCAGAATTCTGGTTACAAACTCTTCTAAGTTCTGACCCCTAATTCGGAATAAAAATTCTCGTTATGAACTCTTATGAGTTATAACTCCGAATTCTAAATATGAATTCTGGTTACTAACACTTCTGAGATCTGACTCCGAGTTCCATGAATTCTAACTCCAAACTCTTGTGAGTTTTGACTCAGAATTCTAATAAATTTTGACCCTGAACATTCTGAGTTCTCACTCTAAATTCTAATGAACTCTAACTCAAAACTTCGTAAGTTCAGGTTCTATATTTTTTTAATCCAAATTGTGAATTTCATTGAAATAAAGTCTCCTAAATTCTATAGAATTCAGGTTCTGAATTCCGTAGAAAACAGATTCCGAATATCCTTCTATTACAGAATCTGAATTCATTTTTGGTTAGACTCTGAACATTCATTTGATTACATTCCATATATTGTATTTTTTGTTATGTAACCATATTATTTCATACACTTATTTTGTTATAAAATGATTTTGTGTTTTAAGTTACTAACTAACCGTTGTTTTAGTGACATGTATATAGGTCCCTCCAAAATTTAAGGAAAAATATGACCATTGGAGGAGGGAGCCAACCGTTGGTGTCGTGCCTATAAATAAGAGATCATTTGAAAGAGCTCAATAACATTGATGAAAAAGTTGATCAATATAGGGATTACATGCTTCTGAAGTGATTTCTATAGATAGATGCTTTATTTCTTTGTGTGTACTGAACATCTTGTTCAGGTTTTCTTTGTGCGACTCTGATTGTTGTTGTGTATAATCAAGGTCTTCCTGAGATAGGAAGACAGAGGTGCCTACTACCTTGAAGTTGAGGGCTTGTGGGGATAGTACGACAGACTCTGATGTTCGTATCGAGGGCTTACCTTAGCGTGGGTAAGATAGAATTTCCTAAAACTATAAACCAAGGTATCTTTATCCAAGTTTGTTGGATATCATTCCCGTTGGGTAAAAAGATTTACTACTTGTTATTTGATTGTTTCAATTTTTCCACGGAAATTGTATTGTTTATGAAAGAATATCTATCTTATACTTCCTTATATATTTATACAATGTTTTAGTTTGATACTATACGCTTTAAGGTAGAATATGTATTCTTGTAAACTTTCATTAAGTTTCATTTTCTGAAACCGTCCTTTCGGATTCACTTTATCGGAATCATTTTTCCTAAACCACAAAAGTGTGCAGAACTTAAAGGTTTTGTGAATTACATTGTTTATCCTTGTGAAACATAACCATCATTAAAAGTTCCAAATGAATTTCTTAAAGTACACAATTCACCCCCTCTTGTAGTTCAAGCATCATTAGATACTTTATTCAATATCTCTATTATTTCATTCCTACATTTGGTATTATAGAGTATATCATAGTCACACATACCATCTCAACAATCCACTAAAGTAGTTTTGAGTCCTTAAAATTAATTTATTTATTCATAATAAACCTCAAATATCATGTGTAAGAGATATATTTCTTGTTTATTCATCCAAGATAATGTAATTTCAATTATTTCACAAGTGGATTGAATAAATTATTGAATACCAAGATGTATCTTTCATTAACCCCATGTATTAATTGAATGAAATTAGTAAAATATTTTATAAAAAATCAATTAAACTATATAATGATGTGATACCTAGGTACAATGATCATAGAGACCTAAATGGTTGATATAAGTCTTATATAAAAGCTCAGATGGTGATGAAACTATTATAGTTGTAGTAGCTAGAAACTCAAAACCCAATAGTGGAGAAATAAGTCGCAATACAATTATTGGTTATTTGGTAGATCTAATTCAAACATGGATAATGGAGGATGGGAAGAATCATTTACATCTCAAAAAACTTATATATTTTATATATCTTCTAGAGATGAAATTTTAGTTAGATATATGAATATATTACATGTGAAAATTTAATAAAAGTCTTGGGAAATTTTTTATTGATAACATGAGACCTTACCCATAAAATCAAGGCTCCTGAATTGAGAAAAAATTCCAACATACATGAATCTAAAAATATGAAACATACGTTTATCCTTCTATAGAAGGGGTATGATTTTATAATGTATCCAATCATTCCATAAAAAACACCTCTAACATATTTGTTAGAAATACATGAGAAATTATACTAAGTAAAAGGGGAAAGATGTTATGAGAGAAGAAGTGGGTATATGATATAAACTAAATAATATAGAAAATAGAAAAGGGACAAATAATTTCCATAGACAAATGAATAATTTTAAATTGAAGGAAGTGATGTGTATGAGACATTTGAATTGTTGTTCTGAATTGGAATGATGTAGTTGTATTCATCTAAATTAGTGAAAAAGGTATTTATTGTATAGTAAATGGATTCAAAATTATTATTATTTAATATAGTCCTTTCTAAAGGGATTCAATTAGATAAAATTGATGGTTTTTAGTATATGAAAATTATAAAAAAGTTTTCTTGTTACATAAGGATATTTATAACATAAAACAATCCCCACATTCAAGATACTCAATACTAGATCAGTAATTAAAGAGTCTCAAATAAGTAGGAGGGACTAATCAAGACCTCTACATCAATAAATAGGAGTATTGGATGATAGTTCTTATTTATTTGGAATCTATAATTTTTGTAGGCTCAAATATTTTATAATGACTTTTTTAAAAATTCTTGATTAGTTAAATTGAAATTTATTTGATTGATGAGTTTTTATTTTTCATTTCCTTGTAGATGATCTATATAACGAATGGTCCTTTATTTTACCAGACAATATATGTATATAAGGTTTTAGAAAAGATTCAAATAACAATTGAAGGAAAATGAATAATATGTTATTGACCCATATGAAATTAAAAAATTATAGAGAATGCAAAGAGGTTGATATTACAAATTATATGAATACGATTTCGTGTTTTTGTCCTTAACAACCACATTACCTGATATAATATTTTCGAATATAAATATTTAAACTTTTTAGATCATTTAATATTATATCAAACATAATATGTATTTATTTAGGTTTTATTTCATCCCCTCATATCAATAACTTATGACTTATAATAATGTTGATTGGGAAGGAAGTTTGGATGATCAAAATATTACTTTAGGTGGTTATATTTTTCCTAGTTGTTATTATGTATCCCATTATATCAAAAAAATATGTAAGAACTATTGAAGAGGAGGGAGTGAATTATAGTTTATAAAATATGGAATATAATTTATATAAACTTCTTATGTACTTTTATTTGATAAATGTTTTATCTAATTAAGAAATTTGAATGCTATATAAACAATGATATAAAAATTTCTTATCATGTATAATTGAAAAGAAACATGTAAAGTTAAGTAATAAAAAGATTATTAAATGTACCTAAGAATACTTATATTAACGTTTACAATAATATCAACACATTAACCATAAATTTTAATGAATTCAAAATCCCTTACATTTTGTATCCCTGATATTCACCTCTCCAAAATTTTATTTCAATCTTAGAGAAAGAAATCCCATGGTACAATGATCATTATAACATTTATCTCTATACCTTTGGGAACCCTAAGTAAAACTAGATTAGATAGACCCATATTTATCAAAACCCTAAGATCCTTCAATCAAATCTGATTGTTCATACAATTACAAACATAATATTTCTTATTAAATTTACAAAAAAAACACAAATGGATTCCTTATGAAAGAAAATTCTAAATATATTATAATTAATATCTCTCAATTTAACACGTTGTTTTAAAATAGTCACAATAACATTAGATATATTGGGGCATAAAATATCACACCTATTAATTATGATGTATTTTTTAAAGTTTCTTCTCTAATGGTTATATCCTAAAAATCATAGTGCTGGTTGTAATGACATCCAAAGAACTCCTTATTAACATGAAAGGTATTTTTCCATCACGTTTATCAGATTCTCATTATTTTCTGCACCACTATATTGTTTCCATTTGTAAGAGTAAATATTTTTTTTGGTGAAGTGACTATTATACATTAGATATATTTTTAAAAAATTTGTTATGAAATATTTTCTTCCACTATCTGATGAAGTTCAAATAATGGTCTTGATAAAAATTCATTGGATAGATTTCATTATACATTTAAATTTGAAAATTTATAAACATATGTCCAATAATAAATGTAAATTTCTTTTCCAAACTAGAGTATAAATGTTCGTATGATTACTGAAAAATATATTCGAAGAAAATGTAAATTATTTTTCTAGTAATATAGTTTTTCAAAACAAATACATAGAACTAGTGAATTATAAACGCTAAACATATATATAAAACCCTAAAGAAGTTGTTGTTCATTTTCAAAATAATTTTATACGGTTTTTAAAAAGGGTTTTGACTAAAAAAACTTTTTTATACATGAATTAAGATTACATACATTTAATGTTGATGAAGGCTAAATATACAAGAGATACCCAATATTTTACCTTGTTGATATGGATGACAAAATAACATGAAGACATTTTCTTATATATGGAATCTATTATTCCAATCACGTGTGAAATTTTTTTTTTTCAATAAATATTATAATGATATTCCATTATTTATTCAAGGAACATGTTCATTGATATTAAATGTCATTTAAAAAATGAGAATTCAATAAAAAAAAGTTGTGAATTAGTTGTGTGTGTCCCCCAAAAATGAAGTTTCCGATATTATGACTAAGAATCTACCCAATGGGAAATTTTAAAATGCAACATTTGGATCATGAATTCCATCCTAATCAATCAAACTAAACGAGTTAGGGAATTCGACCTAAATCCCATATAGAATTTCTTCTTTAATAAGGTGTAATCACTCCTTTATATTCAAATATTATCTTTATACACCCTTTTTGAAGACTTCTGAATTAGTTTTCATTGTGTTTTTTGAAAAAGTGAGAGATTATATCCATTTATAGGGATAATAATTGTTGTTAATGGAATGATCTCCTATAATTATAAATATGGATAAATTTATTCTATAATGGGTTAGAGTGATTCATTGAATAATTAGGGGGTAATTTTTAGAAGAGATGTTGTGGAGATTGTATGGAAGTTTGGAAGATCAATGAGGTATTTTCCGCAACATAGTTTCTTTTAACTCTTATTTATTACATCAATATTGACACAACTGGGATTAGAATTTATGTTAAAAAAACATTGATACACTCTTTGAAAGTAAGAGGGTAGATTTTTTTATGTTCATATTTGGTTTTCATAAGCCTTCATTATAGATTAAGTAATAAATCTATTTGAAATTTTATGAAATCCCAAAGGGGGATATTAGAAGTAGAAATACTCTTGTCATGAGTTTTCAAATGTCTCTATGGAATATTAATTATAAGGTATTTTTAAAATAACATTTATATGATATTGGGGTTTATTGTTTATTGTATGGATTGGTTTCATAGGGTTATAGATGATTTATAAGATAATAAGATTAAAATGACATTTAAAATTCGCCTATATAATTTTTTAATATGATTATCCAAATTTTTGAATTGAGTCACTAATCACCAACGTCTCACGCATTCTTTATAAAATATCAATATTTAGAAAATGTATAAATTTTTATGGAGTTAAGATGAATCTATGTTTGAGTGGAAAACATTTTCCTATGAGTAATTATTTTCTATGTATAAGTTATTTTCCTCAGTATACATGTAATTTTATAATTTCCAATTAGTTAACATTATGTATGAGCCACCAATGAGCTAAGTATGAGTCATTATAGATCATCGTGTGAGTCGTTATTCCATTTTTTATTTTTATAGTGATGGAAATCCTATAATAATTTTGAGAATAATTTTGTTAATCATAAAATAGGATTAACATATAAAAAATTACTGAATATATTCTTGGTTATATACATGGATAATTAAAACCATGATATTTTACTTTTTCTAACGGGGTTTGAGGATTCATATGTGAACCAAAATAGACCATGTTACACATCATGGAAATTGGAGGGGTATACATGGTTGTTTTGTAAAACAAGATTCATGTATTTTAAACAAATGATTTAGTATGAAAATATGGTCATGATTAAAATATGTTATTTTCATAGTTTGGATGGAATTTTATCTATGCATGTAAAATATCATGTTGGTGTATTTATTTTTTAAATTATTTATCATTAAAATAGATCCATAATTTTTATAAAAATAAAAATGTAAAATAAATTGAAATTTTACAGCATACATTTTGTTAAAATGTGGGAGAATTTATCATGAATTGATAGGTAAATATATAGATTGAAATAAAATTGGAGAATATAAGTTGTATAGATTAGAATAAATTCTATTTATCCCATTGGAAATAATAATAATAATATTAAGAATAATACGATCCAATAGAATCCCTAACTATTTGTTCTCGTGGAGATCATTACATATAGGAAAGCGCACTATATTGATAAACCATCATTGGAGTATGTACCATCAAATATTTGGGGATTTAAAATGTAATTATAGATGGAGACCCATATTCCATATTATAAATTTTGTAATCATATTTATTATGTTTGTTGTTGTAATCCAGGTGGGTGATTGTGGCGACACCAAACCTTATAATGGAATGAACTATGAGATTAGTGATTTTGGATCATAGATACATTTTGATGAATGGTCCTTCGAATTCAAATTTTGGGGGAATTGATTTAAATTTTCTACATCTCTTTTCATTTATTCAACATTTTAATTTTATTTACATGTGGGAAGGAAGAGACAGAGGTGTTCCTAATAAATATTGAATAGGATCCTAAAACATGGGAAAATATAATTTTTATATACCATGATACACCCCCTATTACATTGTAATCCAAATTTATGACAAAATATATGGATTTAAGATGAGGTTGGGAATAACAATATCCCTAGATAGAGTCATTAAATAATAATATATTTTATTCTCACATTAAAATAACTGTATATAAGGATATTTTTGGGAATAGTTGAAAAAACATGTATGGATATTGTGAAATAATTTATGATTATGGTCATTTATATTTCGGCAATGATTTTAGCTAGTATTAAAACCATTCAAGGAAATATTAAAACTAAATAGAGTTGAAAGAATAGATAAAATGGTAATCACCTACAAGATTTTGAGTTTGAAGATATATAAAAAGTATTCTTTTAGATATCATTAGCGAAGTGGTGTATAAGATTTAATAACCATTTATTGTAGATACCTATATGAATTGGTCATTCTGAAGTAAATTAATTTTTTTGAATGGTATCTTACAAATTTATAGTTCTATAAAACCTCTACAAAGAGAAATATTTGTTCCATGTGTCACTTTTTAGGTATTACATATGTTGGAAAAAATATATGGAGAGTTTTTTTTTGGGATTTTTATGTGGATAATACTATGGATGTAAAACCCCATGATTTTATGATATATTTATCTAAAAATAGGTTTTACTTATATGATTACTTTCATTCCATGCATCACTGAGTTTTAAATTCATTTTTATTTGTAAAAATAAATTTTACAAAAAACAATTGATTACATTTTGAGAAATTATTTAGATAATAATTTATACAACTTATGAAAATTGAATTAGATAAATTTCTTTTAAAATATTAAATCTTAAATTACAAATATAGTTATGGTCCAACTTTAATATCAGTTCATAATAAAGAGTAACTATTGTAATAGATTCCACCATAGTTAATGTTAAAAATGGTAATCAATGGTGTTAAACTAGGGGTTAAGGTTTAAAATATCACATAAACATATATAATTTTATATTTTTGAAGATATTTAAAACATTAATTATCTTATCTTTCATCCTATTTCTATTTGTTTCCGTATTCAAATGAATTTTACTATAATATGTTTTAATATATTAAGTTCTTATAAGTATTCAAACCTCATATCTTATAAAAGGAGGACCTCTCCTCCCCACTCTTATAAACATTTTTAGATATATATCTCACATAATTTATATAAAAATACTTCCTAACTGCCTTAACCTTGTTATAGATACTTATCTTCTCCCAAAGGAAACCTAATATATGTTTAATGTGTTTGAAAAAGGAGGATTCTCAAAGAATATATAATCATCTTCACCGAATAATTTTAGGTTTATTTATTCAAATATCTCATATAAATATTATAAAACCATATTAAAATGATTAAATTATTATCATTTATAAATTGATACAATTTTACATTAATGATATAACAATTCCTACATCCTTTTCATTCAATGAGAAATGACAATTTCATTAGTTTGTATGCGTGGACTACCATCTATGAAAATGATTGTGATTTAGTATTCATGTACACCATAAATGGTTGGTATTATAGATGGTTTTAATGAATATATATTACAATTATGATACTAGAATTAATTTAATGATTTATTATTATAAACTATAATTTCTTTCTATTTGTTGAAAATGAAATACATCTCTTATTTTTACGCATGAACCACCATCTCCTTTAAGTGGTTTAATTAATTTTCCAAAACAACATTATATTAATTCTTTTAAAAGTATATATAATCAATAAATATGATAATGATAACAATAATAATAATTTTTAGATAATTATACCAAGACCATGGTGGATGTTCTTGAACTATTTTACCATAACATGTATGAAAAATAAACCATTTTTCACCAAAATATTGATATTAAAGAAGAATTATTTATTAATGAGTTAGTCGAAATTATAATGGAATGATATAAATAAATATATTAATTAAAATGTATCTTGTATAATGGTATAGAAAATCACAATTTATTATACATTTTCTTATGAGATTGTATGATAAAATTTAGGACTCAGTATAAGGGTTTATGTTACAATCTCATTTCTTTTCACGATTTTTGAAGTTAAATTTTAAATGGAAAAAATTATATTATAATTATATTTTTATCAAAATATATTTTATTTTATTATCTTATTATTTTAGTTTTTAATTATCAATTCCATTTCCCCTCTTTATCACATAAAAATATTGAGAAAATATTTTTAAGAATATTCCATCATATTTCTTCTTCAGTTGAAAAACATTTTCTTCTGTGTTAATATTCATGGAAATTATTTCATGAATTTTATTTTCTATGATAATATAATTATTTTAGTACATTATAAAATTTATTTTAATTTTTTTTCAATATTTTAATAGATTATTATTTTTGTTTTCCCAATGATATATTTTTTACTTTTTACCCCAAGTGTGATATGAATATTTGGATCAATGTCTATCGAATGACTAAATTTTTATGCGATCATAAAAATTATTTAATGTTGAATAATTTTTTACATAATTAAATGATTATTTTCAATAAAACATTAGTTATCATTTTTTTTTATTTTTATATTTTTAAATATACAAAATGAAATGGGTATATTCCTTGGTTTTTAGAGAAATATTAAAATGTAAATTTAAGGTATTTTTAATCTATGATAAAATGCAATGATATTTATTACATCTCATTGGGGATATAATATAATGATACCATTTAAATAATTCTTTTAGATGGAATATGATTATCTAAAATTGAAAATATAATGAATCATGGTTATCTTCTATGGGTTATTCTACAACGGAATATTTAATGTGTCTATAATATTATACCACAAATATGTATGGTTTTAATTATGTGACATATTGATTCATTATGACCTTACAATGAGTTAGGTGATTATTTATGTGTTATAATATATTTTTGACTAAAAATGGGTGTGATATCTATTCATTAAAGTATTATATCCTATATGAAAGTCAGCAAAGTGAACCTTGACTAAGGAAATTATGGAATGGGGTGAGAACACAATAAACTATAGGAACTTTTAAACTTTGATCATCATTAAAGTTATATTATATTAATGAAAAAATTTTATTTCAATGATTATGAAAAAATTCCAATGTCATGCTCTTATGCTTAGGATATGATCTAATTGGGTCTTGAATACTTAATGGTGACTCCTCACTCTTATGACTGAAGTCCTTTGAAATTTTAATGATTTATTCCATGACTCAACATTTATTACATATGAATAATTGTATTTTAACATCACATATATGGATAATTATCTCATACCATTATTCATAACATATGTATACATATATGTTCATCTATTGATATCACCCATATTTACCCTTATTTAGAGTCTGAGATTAGCCCAGGTTTTAATGATTGGTATTGTGTAAGAAATGTATAATATAGCTACAATGATATAATAATATATAAAAGATATTGAATATTATTTATGAATTAATATTTTTATGCATCTAGTATCTAAATAAACAAAACCAATATAGTTCTATGGTGTGTGTTCCTCAATTAATATTCACATAAAATGACGAAATTATTGTGTTAGTTATTCATGCATCCCATAAAATGGAATATAAATATTTTTTAGTTATTTTTATATATTTTTTCATGAATAATATAATGATTGACACTATCATAACCTATAATGAATATAATGTGATATTAGGTGAACCTAAAATTGCTATAGATTTATAATAATCTCTCATTAATTAGGATGTCTCATGAATTATTTTCCTAAGGATATGTTATCTCACCTTCATTATTATATCTTGATACCTATGCTCTATTTTTTGGTTTTTATAAATGGTTTGAACTAGGAGGTATTATATTAATAAAAAAAATTAAGAAAGTGAAAAAATTTCCCTCTTCAGAAACATAATGACATGGTTGGTAAAATAAAAATCAGTGTAAATAAACAATAATAAATAGCTCAATACACAAATCAGGATTAGATTTTATATGAGTAAAGGTCATAAAAATTCACCATTAACACTTTTGGAATGAAACATACAATATATTTCAGTGGAACTGTTATCTAGCAGTTATTGAGAAATAGATCATGACCATAAAAAGGATATTTTCTATTCTCCGGTGCTCAGAGAATGAAAATATTCTCATGTTATTATTTCAATTGGAAGGAAAATCATATCAATAGTGAAATATTATTAACAAAATATGGAAAGAGAAAAAATTTACTCCTTTTTATATATTGGTATTAAAAGGCTTTATAGATATTTAAATTATTAATACTATTGACATGAAAATTAAAAGGAGATTCTTTAATCATTGTAGAATGATAAAGAATAAATTTTTACCAATGAAGATAATTTTACATGTCTTAATAGGTATGACCCAAGATTTATCATCGACCCTGAATGAATATTTAAAAATTATTTCATGTGTTCATATCATTTCCACTTATTATGATATCAATAATTGACATTAGTACGTATTAATAAGTCATTCTATGTGATCTGAAGGTAAAAATTGAGAGTGAAAATTTTAGTCATTATCATGGATTTCATAATAATAGAAAATTGGATCATTATTGGGATTAGAACAAGAAATCCCATGGAAAAAATAAAATTAACCTTCCATTATGTAGTAATTATGGAAAAATATCATCAGAAAGTTTCCTTATAAGAATTGGTAAATATTTTAATTGTGTAAAAATGGACATTAATGAAGTTAATGAAAAATATATATAAATAGTAAGGAAATTTAAATGATTATAGATATACCTCAATTTAATTCACCATTTACACCATATTTCTGAAACATCATGTATACTGAGAATTATCCCAACAACTGGTGATATTCAAGGGTTAATTATGGAATTTATAATCAATAACCACTTAATCTATGAGATAAAGTGAAATCTCATTTTATGAAAACCACTAAAATCAGACAGGAGAAAACATGGTGAAATATAAACTTATCATCCACTCTAAAATATCAACACTCTTATTTTTTTATGGATCTACCCACTCTTTTATTTCTAAATAATTTGTTTATGGTATCATATCAACCCTAAAAGATTAGATGTAAAATTATTAGTTAAATATAATAATGTTATGATGTTCACATCTCAAATATATAGCTCTATTCAGATATAATTTTATGGGAATGTTATTCCTCAAAATATTTATATTCTCCCTGTAGTAAAATTTTATGTTATTTTTGGAATAAATTTTATCTCTCTAAACAAAACCCATATTATTTTTTCTGATGGGAAGAAATTTATTATTTACCGAAACAACTAATTATTTTTTAATGTAACGAGGAGGAATATAAACATTTAATTTAAACTAATTATATTATAAGTGTTTTATTACTTATTTGTGAGGGGTATGTTTCTTAAATTGTTCTAGAAAAAAACAAAATTCGATCTATACATATTATGTGAGAATATGAAGATGCGTTTCCATAAGTGTTTCCATGTTTTCACCTAAATTATGATGCTGAATTCTAAATTAATCACATACATAGTGCTATGCCTATTTCATAGACTCCTTGTAGAATGGACCAGGTTGAGTACCATGAATTGAAGATTAAAATATAAGAGAATCTAGAAAATGGATTCAAATAACCTTTTAAATCACTATGGGCCAAAAATATTCAATTTATAATGAATAATGAATGGTCAAGGTGTCATTTTATATATAAAAAATAAAAAAAAATATTTATATTATGAACAAGAATCATATACCTCATATTGATGATTCATTTGATAAAATCTGAGGTTCTTAATACTTTTTAAAGATTAACTATTCATCCTAATTGCATTAGTTAATGGTAAAAAGGTATGATATATCCAATAAAACCTTCTAAACAATGGTATATATAGTATGGAATTATTTTGATTCCATTTTGACATACACATTCCCCTTCTATCAATATGTAACTAATTAATTGAGGCTTTAGAGATTTCTTTGATCAAATATTGGTAGTATTTATAGATGAAATTATTATATATTATATGGGATGTGATGATAAATAATACCATTTAATGATCTTTTAATACCATAATAAATTATAATATGCATAGTTTTTTTTGAAAAAACGGACTTCTAACTAGGTAATGTTTCATTTTGGGGTTACATAATTTTTTTAGAGGCTCTTGATGAATCCTTCAATGACAGAAGTTATTGAACTTTATACAAGACTAAACAAAGTTTCTAACATCAATAATTTTCTTTTTATAGATATATATTATCTATTCTTTGAAAAAATTCATTATTTTTATAAAATACACTAACCATGTTTACATAGAAGGGTTATAAGCTCTATTGGACATATTAATGTGATGAAACGTTTGAAGAATTGATGGAAAGGTTAGTCAGTGTACTTATACTACCACTACTCCATAGTAGATAAGGATTTATGATCTCTAATGATCCATTATGGAATGGAATATATGAATTACATATTTATAATGACATGGTAATAGCCTATGCCTCATGCCAATTGAATGATCATGAGTAAATTAACCCATATCATAATTTGGTACTAGAAATGGTAATATTTTCATTAATGATATCTATGAATTATATATATAGTAAAAGGTGTGAAATATATATGGATAATAAAATATTTAATTATATATTCAAACTAAAAGAGTTTAATACAAATCAAATAATTTGGTTTGAAATGTTTATTGATTATGACCACTTAACAAATCACCACCAAGGGAGGGTGAATAGGGTGGCTGATGATCTATGTCAGAATGAATATGATAGTTTTTCAATGAAATTTATTTAACGATACACAAAAATTAGGTGTTTTTATATATTTAACATTGAGATAATAATTAAATAAGAATGATTATATCATTACCAAATTAATTTTCAACTACCCATTCATAGTAATATTATAGATGCGAAGAAGGGTGGTGTTGAGTTATAAAAAAAGGTATGGAATGATCCTGATTTTAGTCATGATAGTTATGGAATTAAAATTATCAAAAATAGAGTATGTATCACTTAAATACTATAATTGAAGAAGGATATACTATATAAGGATCCATGTTTAACATCCATTATTAATCCTGGAATTATGGAGATATATATAGATATTACAGAATATTTTTCATGGGATAACATGAAGATAGATATTGAAGACTATGTGTCTTGGTGACTATTATGATAAAAATTTATAGTTAGGATACATAATTCTACATGAATATTATAACAAATACCCTTACACGATTGGAAATATGAAAACATAAAATGGATTTCATCATGGGACTCACCAGGAAATCTAAAGGGAACAATACTATATAGGTTGTAGTCAATAACCTTAGGAAATAAGAAAAGTTCATTTATATTATAGAATATTTATCTCCTAATCTAATTGAAAAAATATAATTGAATGAAGTGGTGATATTATTTTGTAGGGTCACACTCAATATCATCTGATTGAGATTTGGGGATTTCTTTTTTGTTTTTGGATAAGTCCTTAGTATGTTTTGAATATAAATTTAAGTTTTTGAACGATATACCACCTGATAAAAATGGTATGTTTAAGAGGAAAATTTAATCCCTATAATATATATTTAATGCCTAAAATATATGATTTAATATATTTAGGTATCAATATCTCCCCTTGGCGGAGTTTTCAAAAACAAGAGTCTTCACTTGAGAATTTTGATATTTATTTACGACTACCTTTATGAAAATTATTAAAAAAACACCAAAATTATGGGATGATTTTTTGGATCGAAATCTATTGTGATCTGAGATGGTTAATAAAATTTATGATAAGGTCACATCCATTCAACACCACATCATCGTAGCTCTAAGTCAACAATAATTTTATTCTGAAAATTGTTGATGAGATTGAGAGTTCAATGTTTTTTACTAAGACTTCCTATCGATATCTTCTTCGGACAAAGTTATAATATTTATAACAGGAATATGAGACCAAAATATATCATTCCCTCTCTAATTATTGATTTCAATGGGATATAATCTTATCTCTTGGATCTTTCTCGAATCCTCTCTCTTGTCCACGATGTGTTCAATGTATATGTTTTTGGAAATTACATATAATATCTTTCAAATATTCTAAAATTATAGGATATAACATTGAATAATCATCATAATTTTTAATAACAACTAATATAAATATTTAATCAAAGGGTTAATGTGATATGGAAAAAAATACTCACCTGGTTTAAGTACTCGGGATGAATAAAAAATTTGAGGAATATATGTGTGAACCTAATGATGTGATGGGGAAAATGCTTCCATAGTTGATTGAATTAGATTGATATAATTTCAAGGTAAAAATTAATTTAATTGGGGGATAATGTTAAAATATTTGTTTTAATGATATATTTTTCTATATGTAACTTTAATACATTGATAGCATGCTTTACAAACAACACTCAGTTTAAGCAAACAATGATATACTATTGATAAATTATTAAAATAGGTGAATGTTATCACCAAATAATATGAATTATGTGATTAAATATGAATAATTAAATTATAAAAATAAAAATACACATATTTAAAATTAATTCATTGTTTATCAGTCTGTTAAATGAAAGTATTTCAATTTCAGAAGATGCATTTTTATGAAATTTTTTTTGATCTTCAATTAATTATTTATTAATAAAATAAATTAACTACCAATTATTACTAATTTTAATGATATTTTGTGGTAATATATATAATAAAATAAAATAGAATCTATATATTGGTTTTTACTATGTATGGAATCAGATTAAATTATGAAAATACATGTTACTAATTACTATTTTTTTATTCAATGTACTTATTTTAATATTAATTGTTACCGATTATATTAATCAAATTTGATCAAAAATATAATATTTAAAATCATAATGTCTGTATTTTTAAATGAGGAAAAATTAATTTTTTATCATAATGAATATATAATATTGTAAAAATTTGTCTTAATAGTTATGACTTAAAAGGAAAACGATGGAGATAAACTAAAATTTGAGGTCCAAAACATCATTTACAACATTGTAAATTTTATTTATTTCGATGATATTTCAACATTAAATTACAATATCATCAACAAATTATATATTTGGTTCCACATTCACTTTAATATTTGTTTAATATATTTTATTATTTTATATATTCAATTGTTATCCACCAACCCCACTTATAAAACGAGGTCCTTTCCCCAACACTACTTCAAAACTTTTGATCCTAATATATAAATAAATGCCTACAAAAATACCATTATAACTTCTTTAATCACATTCTACCATTTCGTGTCTTCCCAAAATACAAGATATTGAAGTCTTAAAGATTCATCCGATTAAGGTTTATCGAAGAAGTGGTAATTTTCTTCACAAAATAATTTTTTGTTTATTTCATCTTCTTCTTGCAACAAATAGTATATGGCCAAAATAACAAGATTTAATTAATAGTATTTTTTTAATGTAATGTTTTTTTATTAATGGGAAAACCTTTTTAAACCTCCTTTCCATATTACGAGAAATTATAACGTCATGCGTGGGTATGTGTAGACTATGACCTCTATGAAGTGATGTGATTAAATTTTCATGTAACCTATAAATTTATGGTCTTATAGATAGGTATGATGAAATAAATATATGTATATGATGCTATCATTATTCTATAATGTCATATTATTATTTTCTTGTATTTTATTCTTTCTTTAAAAGAAAACATTACTCTTGTGTACGTACAGACTACCACCTCCATGAAGTGATGAAATTAATTTTTCATTATCACCTAATACAAATTTTTCAAAAAGAGATTATAATTTATAAATATAACACTAATAACATCATTAACATTAATTATATTATAAATCTATGACCAAAGTGTAAGGACTAGAAATTTTGAATCAAAACATGCATGTAAATGAGATTAATTTTCATACAAATGTTTATTATAAAGTATAATTGTTACTAAATAAGTAATTGTAAATTAATTTTTAATGATATATTGCAACAATGAATAAATATTGTTATTTTATATATTTATAATAAATATATACTTATTATATATGATCTATAGAGCACATGTAAAGATGTTTTAGACCTGAGGTAAGGGTTATTTGTACAATCTCATTTCAATTTGACATTATCTATATTTAATTGCCAAAAATTGAAATTATATGATACTTGTCCTTAAAACCCATATATTTTATTCTCCATTTTAATTACATGAATTATCAATTATTATTATTGTTTTTCTCTATATGGTACTTAAAATTATCGATTTAAATTTTTGAAGAATAGTAATCCTATTTTCCTTTTTGGCCAAAACAATTATTCCATGAATATATTCTACGAATTATTATAAATAACATTATTTTATTTTTTAAAATGATTAATTAATTTAATATTAATCTATATTTTATATATTCAATGTATTGATTGAAATATTCATGTCATTTTGTGATTGAGTTATTTTTTACTTTTTACCAATAATGTGAAGGGAATCATTATTTTAATGTATAAAAAATGAAAAAATATAACTATTTCATAACTATTATTTTATTTTAAGATTATTTTACATATTTATAGGATATTTTTAAAATAATATATTTTTCCTTACATTATGGAAAATATTATTTCTCAAAAAATATTGAAAAAAATGAAATTTTGTCGGATTTTTGAATAATAGTTCTATTGACTTTTATGTTATTTTACATCATTGTTAGTAGAATTTGATAATTATTATTATCTAATGGGGATATAATATATTGATAAATTCCACTTCCTTAATATGAATGGAAAATGATTCTGTGAAGTTGAATTTTTTTTAAAACCCGCTTGTTTTCCAAGGGTTATGCAATGACCTAATGATGAATGTTTCTATGATCTTATGGAATACATACGTATAGTTTTTGTTAATTGACTGGTGGAGGAGTTAAATAAATCTAATTAATTGGGTAAAAATAGTGTCTAATGGAATAATATGAACTATAATGGGGAGTTAACCTAGTTCAGTAAGCTAATATATCAACTATGATAGTCTTGAGTGTGGAACGTGACTAAGGAAATGATAGAATATGTAGTAAACACAATATTTTATATGACTCTATAAACTATTATAGTCCAGGTAGTGTAAATATTATAATGAAATTATTGTCTCATATTAAAAGTATGTGACAATTATAATAAAATGTTTTTATGATTACGTATTCTCTCTTTGATCGTTAATGATTAATGATGATTCCTCACTCTTATGAGTCATGTATTTCGAAATTATTATGAATTATGACATGACTCATGATTTGTGATCTATGAAAAATAAGGTATAAAATACAAATTATATAATCACTCTCTAAGAGCCTTATAATTATATTATGATTTTACAGGATCATAGATTAATATCTCCCATGTTTACTCATACTGAGTATATGGGCTACTAATTTATTATTTTTCTATTTCCCTGAGGTTGTGAAGAATGGTATTATGTTATAAATTACTATAAAGGGTATTATTAAGGAATAAATTTTTAGGCTATTATCATATGTTTCATAAAAAAGGTATATTGTGTATTTATTATCTAAGGACACTAAACAGTTATCATTTTGGGGCATATATTATTGTGAAACGTATTGATGATACATCTAAAACGATTCAATATCTATGTATGTAATGCAAAAATATCGTTATATTATGCGAAATCCCAAATAGATTATGAATTAATGAACAGAATTAATAATTATTTATAGAGGAACCTATATGTAGTTGTATTATCACTGTATTAAATAAAACTATTCCCCAACATCCTGAGTCACAAAACAAATCATCTCACATTAGATTAATATTTTATAGTTAATAGAATGGGTTTACCAATTCAATAGAGACCATTATTTTATGTAGAAAAATTACATATCGATGATGATGTATTAGAATAATTACTGGTAAAAAAACTCTAATTTATTCATGTTCTAATCCATGATGAGTTAGGCGACACCACAATTAATCTATGGTATATTAACATGTTTTGAAAATTTTTCTTGTGGGTGAATGTTTCACAATGTTATTTTTTCCAAAATAATATCATGGTTTGGTTAATTTGAATATTATTGACGGTTCATGTCATGGACTATAGTTTCATGTTGTGACACCTCTTCTGTGTGGTTAAGTCAGATCAATATATGAAAGAATAAAAATTGGTTAAATAGTGATCAGATTGTAGTTATTTTATATTTGTCATAAAGAAGATAGAGTTCATTCTGTAATTATACCTAAGATAAGAGGATTATTCCATAAAAAGAGGATTCAGTTATGTTGACATATTCAAAAGATAAACCCATGTTTCTTTTGACATAATGTGTTTTATGAATTATAATACAGTATTTTAAAAGGTGAAGTGATTTTCATTGTGGATATGATGAAAATGTCCTGGTTGTGAATTTTTTTTAGTAGAACGTTTTTTGAGTTTTCTTGTGAATAAATTCATTATGGATAGAAGGCAAAAGTCACACCAAAATGAATTCGATTTAATATATTTAAATAGATTAACTATCCAATGTTCTTTAAATATTTTGTAATATTTATATTGTAAATTGTAACCTATATTCCAAGGTATATATGATTAATTTCTTGACATTAATAAAAGAAAATAAAGATCAATTAATTGGGAAAAAATATTTTCTCTCACGAATTTCAATGTATAACGATCTAAGAATTGGAGGTGGACAATCTTGAAGAAATAGAGAAGAAATTACAAATATGTACTAGGGTGGTAGATAATAAATAAAAGGGAGATACAAGAGTTATTTTAAATTGAGTTTTTTAGAGTTCCTCATCTTGATAATGCTTGAGACTATTGATACACCATTTATGGGGTTATCGCATTCGTGGTTTATAGAAGATCGATATAATTTAACGTGAATGAGTAGTGTTCTTTCTATGTTATTATTATTAGTGAGTTCTCGATTTTTTTACGTTTATATAATAGGGGTTTAGTGAATATGCTCTAAAATATAAGAAATAAGTACATCACTTATATATTCTTGTATATTATCATATTAACATTGTATACTCCTTGGATTACCCTAGTTTGGGTGTACTATGTAAATTAACATTTTTCACTATTAAATACTTTTTTAACTTCATAATTATTTTAGGGGAAAGGTTGTTCCTACTAATTGTTTAGAAAGGATGTGGATTTATTTTTATTTATTTGGGAAAATATATTTTGAGGATTTATAGAATTTTGGTTGCTAAAATTTTATTTTTAATCGAATTTTTTTACTATTAATTTAAGTTTGTGAATACATTTCATTTATTATCATGATCTCTTTTTTCCTTTTATATACTTTCCTTTTATTATTGAAATAATTCCCTCATTTAATGGATTTTTTTTGTAATTTTCATTCATATTTTATAGAATTGATTTTTTAATTTTAGCTCTCCTATAATGAATTCAACCAAAATTTTATAATTTTATATTTTATTCTCAATTGTTTAATTCCTTGATAAATTATTATGATTTAAAATACACCATTCACAAATTTTAAAATATATGTGTTTTAGGATATAAAATCATGATGAATTTAATTTTAAAAAGGAATTATTCCATATTCATAAGTAAAGGATCATCCATTCCACAATTCTACAAATATAAATTTTCCTGCATTCAGGAAGAGGACCATAGGAAGAACATACAATATATTACCATTTATGATTCTGTGATTTAATCATCTATGGCCCTAGCTAATAATTATCTCATTTTGGGATTATCATTTCATTACAAATAACACTTTATAGGTAATTCATATATTTATGTAAATATAATACCCTCTAGGTTAAATAAATTTCTACTTTGACAAAGAGTGTCGAAATGAAAAATAGAATGGAAGATGAAATTGGTGTTCCCTATATGGGTGATGTTCATTATGGCCATGTATGTATAATCGATTACTGATGTTATAATTTATTTTAAATAAGAATGGAATGAAGGAAGATACAATCTAATTGAGGATTAAAATAGTTAAACATCATAATTGTGATTTTTTTACCATTGATCATGATGAAGATAAAAGAATCCAATACATGATAATAATCAATTAAAATGTAATGATAATAATGAATAAAGAGGGTGATCTCAACTTTACCTGATTTGATAAATTTCAGGAATATCTTAATCTCACTATTTTTAGGGATGACTTTAGCTTTGATGATATATATAAATATAGGTGTATTATTAAAGATATCAATGGATTTAAACCACACTGACAATAAAAAAATTAATAACAAATGATTATACAAAAAAAGTGTCATACTTAAATATATCACGAGTTAGAAAAAAGTAAATTAGAATCATCCTATTAGTGATATATTGTTTATTTTATAGTTACTTTTCCATGTAGATTTATATTAGGTTGAATATTTTTGGACTAAAAAATCTATTAGAATGTGTAATAAATACAGAATGGGGATTCTATAGGTGTTGTAAAGAAATATCAATTGATGTTTCATCAAAAAAGTGACAGAGTGATATCAAATAAATAATTCATTAGATCACTAATGAACAATTGGGATTAATAATCTAGGAATAGGTGATGATTCTATAGATAAATAAATTGATTAATTGTAGAAATTAAATAATTCAAATAATTATAGATTATTAGGATAATCTCTTAGACCCAGTTCTATATCCATGACTAGAAATTTGGAACCAGTGGATGAGGTCATCATGTCCCATTAATCATACTACATATAAATAAACAATATTATATAGTTATTTTATGAACTATAAGATACATTTTCTAAGAATAAAATGAGTGTGACCAGTGAACCTTAAAATTAGAAAGAGTTGATGGGATGGGAGGAAAAATATAGAGACTATAAGTGTATTCATAGAATGGATTGTGTGGGTTTTGTTACTATATAATGATTTGAACGGTGCGTGTGGAGAAGAATTAATTTATAGAGATGGACTCAAGTCACATGGAGAATAAGATATCAGGTGTGCCATGTGGATCCCATAGATATATTCCTAGACCCATTACTAAGGAATAAATTTGGTTATTGATAAAAAAAATTTTAGTAGAATCATATAGGGATTGGGAGACAATTGTATAGAGACTTATAAATAAGGGAGACTATTTGGATTGATCAAGTGATGAATGATTCATGTGATCATGAAATAGGAAGTAAATATTATCCATATGAGATGATTACTTTATTTATTCGTCTTATTTATCAATTTTTTCATGGATTGGAGGGTAGTGAAATGTTTAATCATTATTGTATCAAAAATGATTATTTCTAGTGACTTTATTAGGTCCTACCTATATGACATCTTTTCTATCTTTTGTTTCCCCACATTCCAACTTTCTAATGGAGGTAACCTTTAATCACATTCATTGGATAATTCTTCTCCATAATCCAAATATGTTGATGGGATGTCTATTATACCATCCAAGTGTTTTTATTTGTATATAATTTCCATGTCTCATTCTCCCTAATATATTAATTCATGTTCAAGTAAATATGTTCGATTCCATCATTATATGAATGTTGGGTAATTATGTTGCTTATGCCTGTACATGGGAGCAACATTCATAAAAGAGAGTTTTCATATAAGACGTATCAAGGCATGTCTAAATATTGGGTATATAGGGATGATGTAAATCTTCCTCGATGAATTAAATATAATATAAGGAATCTTAGTCATAAACCCCAAGGAAAGTCATGTTTATCAAATGGTAATTATTCCTGGGGCGTAATTATTACTTGTATTTTTACCTCATGCATCCCAAGTTTATCATATGGTATGTATTATGGGCTAGTACATGAGTTTAACATCATTTAGGTATGGGTTCATGGTAAACATTTTTGGGGACATGATATTTGATCAAAATAAACCATGGATTCTACTCAATTGTGGTGTTCGGCTATATGGTAGGATGTCACATTGAGGTGGATATATCGAAATTCTTTTTGAGGTGGATCTAGGAGGTACTTTACTAGAAGGGTAAATGTCACACATGAGGTGGATTATAACACCCATTGAGGAAAACATGAGAGGGATGGATTATAACTCCCCTTGAAGATGTTCCAAAAGATTCATCCCTAAAAGTAGATATGCCTCACCTTGAATGATGGGTTATAACACTAATTGAGGTGGATCAATGATAAATGTAATAGAATTCCCCTTGAGAAAAAATTGAGATGTGTGGATCAGAAATACCCTTGCATAAGATAAAGGAGGCATGCCCCTAGGTAGGCAGTTGTTACACATATGTGTGTGGATTATAATTCCCCTTGAGGTGGATTCAATATGGATGGACTAGAACGCCTCATAATGCAAATCTGGGAGGTATGGATTAGAATACCACATGAGGCGGACATTGGAGATGTTTCTCAAGTAGGGTTGATGTCATTCCTAGATTGAAATAAACAAACACCCCTTAGTGTGGATCCAATATGGATGATCCAGAAAATCTCTTAAGGAGAATCCAATATATATGGATCCAATTGTCTATTGTAGTAGATCTTCTTGTTTTTTCCCTTTGATAGAATATTTTACACATGTTTGTATTGATCAAAATACCAATTGAGGTGCATATATGATGGAGGATCGTAAATACCTTGAGGTGGATCTAGTTGGGTGGATCAAAATGCTCCTTAAGGAGGATCCAGTATGTTCATACCTATGATGAAAGATATCACATGGATTAATGTATTATAATTACATGTGTGGGTGATCTGGAAGGAGCATCCATATGAGGGAATATGTCAGATATAGGTTTTCAAATATTGGGATTGAACCTAATGGAGCTATCCTACGTACCCTGTTTAATTCATAGGGATCAATAGCCACATAGTTCAATGATTTAGTATAAGGACATGTGATATGATCCCACCATTTATTTTAATGTCACATGGTAAGGACACTCGTGTTTCTAAAAGAGAATCTATATGAGATAGTCTGGGGCTTACAATTAGAAGTTTCACAGTAAGCATTTCTCGTACTCAATGGTGGGAGAGGGTGGTATCCCATGATGAACATACATTGGGAATCCTATTCTTTTCCAACAAGGTAAAACTATTGTCTGATAACATGGGTTGTGGGAATTATCATTCAGTTTAACATCATAAAACTAGGACGTGGAGCTAGACAGTTTTACCTCATGCACCTCTGATGCAGAAGCGCTCACTCTAAGTGGGGGATGTGTCACTGTGAGTGGACGATCTATAATGGGTACCCTAAACTATTATTGGTTGACAGTTTTCCTTGAAATCTCAACCCATAGGTCATACATGATCACATCTCACACACCTTGGGTTGGGAAATTCTATTTGAACTATCATGTAGGAGTGTTCAATTATAAGTTAGTTGTTTGGGTCCATGTGCATAATTGTAAAAGGGGAGAGGGTACTAATCCTTATAATGAATATTTTTTATGATGGTCCTGGTCGTACTTAGAGTAAATAGGGAGAACAAATGAGTTGGTTGAATGGGTCACTTAGGGACTTGAGGTTCATTTTAATCAGTCAAGGATCAACATGACGACCCTGGAAACTCAACATTCATAGAAGTGGGTATGTATGAAGGATACAACATATAGATGTAGAGTAGAAGTTCTTATTAAATATTGGGGACTCATAGTGGGGTTCAATGAGAAGCTAAGTTGACTCACAATGGTCAGTAAAATCATAAATGGTTAGGGTTCATAAAACATGGTGATATTTTAGTGGATTAAAATCTTATTTCTCATAGTTTAAGCTTCATGAAGGGTAGGTTCTTTGTGAAGGACAGGTTCTTTATGAAGGCCCATGAGTCACAAGGTGAATTATTCATTGATTAAGGGAATTATACTTCATGAAAGGAATATTCAATGTTGATAGAATATCCCATGAAAAAATTTGTGGTGTTTTCATGAATTCTGGACAACATAGGGGATTCATATTCTCCATCACTCATGAAGCTCAATTGTTTGAAGATTAGAGAGATATTTTAAAAAAATTAAAGTTCATGCACTACTTATAAATTTTGAAAAAATAGGTTACTTATACAAATTGGGATCCAAGATGATTGGTGGATTTAATGAATCATTATGATCCTCATGAGTGAAAGGGACTTGCGAGTCTGAATAACATTACATGGAGGTCACCATAAACTCTCTACGCAATCATGGAGCACTCAGTGACATTGTGGTGGAGATCCATGGAGGTCACCATCATGCCTCTCTATAGCCAGGGGATTCTCAAGTGATGACTATATGTGAATGTGGTGAGCCTTTTTATGAAGACAATGAAGATGATTTTTGGGTCTTTTAGTTAGGATTCATCTTTAACCAGTCATGACTTCATCATTACCGTGGCACAAATATTTCGGTGTCAACAAAATTCCCACTTTAGAATTTGGGATGATGGTTAAATGGAGGGTTGTATTCAGAGGGATACTCATTTGAAATTGTAAATTAACACCCATTCATGAGTCTTATTCATAGATACAGTTTTTTTATTTTTGCATCATGAAGCCCCTCACAAACTCTTAGATGTCATACAACTATAAATAGTGAGGTATTAAATAGAGAGACTATATTACTTTTTCTAAGTGAAACTATTCTTCGATAATTTCATTAATATCAAAAAATTTGTAAGAAGATTCTGATTTTTATCACCATTGCTCATGAATCTCAACATCTCCACAACCATATCCCCGTAAATAGTTTTCTATGAACAATGTTCTTTTAACCAATCGTTAGAAAAATGGAATATGTAAACATATCCTTCACAAATTGATTACCATAAGAAGGGATTCATGAATAAGACCAAAAAAACTCTCATTTCTATAATGAGATATATAATGTAGGGACCATTGTTTCTACCACTCACATAATGAAATGGCTAGAAATTTCATGATCGGGGAGGGAATCTATAGTTCCTCATACCATGATTCACATATCACACTACAAATCAAAACACAAAAGAAGTACCAACTAAGAATGAGTCTATCGCATTATGGATCTCGGAAGAGGGAAAATTCATTTATCCATAAGGGATGTAGGGATAATCCTGCCTACTAGATCATGAGATCACATAGAATATACTAGTGGAATATACATACTAGTAGACATACAATAAATGATCATACAACTATCATGCGCACACTCTCTTGAACCACATTAAAAAATTAAAATGATAAATTTTAATGTGATGCATCCCCCTCAAGGTATAAGATGACACTCAAGGCACATTTGGGGGAACCACTCAAGGGGAAGACTGATAATTGGGGCTATTTCAATAGTAAAAAATTAATAGATAATTGTGTGTGGGCTTATTGGTAACGTGCATTATTCCATGAATTAGAGGCCTAGCTGATATGAGTAGTGATTTACGATGTGTCATGGGCCTTATAATTTCACGTCAACCACCATATGGGAATCACACAAGATACACTAAGTAGGTGGTCCCTAGAGATAAACACCTTTCATCGACATCGTGGAGAGGTAGATATCATCCTTTGGGATAATCATCATATCATTTTTAGCTCAATAAAATGAGTATTTCAGGATGTGTATTTCAATTTAGAGATCAATTGTGAGGGATAATAACAAATACTGGCTCTTACAAGGGCATTTCTGTGCTTGGTGAAATATGAGGATGATGAAAATATAGGGATGGGGGACATCCAATTGAAACAGAGGTTCATTTATTTCATGAATGAGCTATTGGAATTGTTACTTATAAGGAAATGCAGATGGGGTATGGAATTATATCATTTAAAGGTACACTCTCACTATTTGATTTTTGAGATGAGATAGATTTTGATTTGGGGATACATTATAAATCCTAATGCCCCTATGGTCAGATTGGTGGGATTCATTATCATACTGATCTTTATTTAGATTCTATATATTGGGGATGCACACAATACTGTATTGTGGATCACCTTCCTTATATTGGCCATAGTTTTGAATGGAAATCATGTTATCTTGGTTGTCCTTGTATTGGTCAACCTATAAATAGTGAAACACCACATTATCAGTGGATAGAATCCCAACCACATTTGTGGGCCCCTCTATTAGTGGTTTAGATAAATTGATGTGCACGTGGGTTATATGAATACCCATAACTCACCTATTATCCTGCTAGGAACAACCATCCGAGGATTTTGAAAAACACATAGATTCTCCTCACCCGTTCGGACCCATGGATATACTAGAACAAAGTGGGCTAAAAAATTTCACCATGTTTCACCCATTTCCATTTCCAATTGGAATGATGATCGAAGATGGTATGGGGAACATAGATTGGTGATCATACATCACGGCCTTTTGAGGTGGGGTACTATGGAAAATGGTCGATTGGAATGTAATTTTTTATCCTCCCCATCTTCACAAATTTGGAACCAAGATCGGACATTTGCAGTGGCCAAGAGTGAAGTTGTAAACATGGGTTAACCAAACGCACTATCCTTAAATAATAAGGGAAATATAGAACATATTTAAGAATGATAATGATAAAGTGATATTTGATATACCAATGTATACTGATGTGTATTGAATCATCCTGGAATATGATCTACTATTGGAGATAAAATATCCTTGGGATATTCTGATGAACTGATCATCACAGGCTTATGAAGGGGATGTACCAAAACCACTTGGATGAGGGAGAGTGGTTATTAGAGTGAACTACGGAGGATGGATTGGCCTTGTTGAATGATTTGTGACAATTTTAGAGCCAATAATCAATATTAAATCATAATATGAGACTCTAGTGAGAGTAGAATCATCAAGATCATCCCTCCCAGGAATGTTGTTAAGAGAATAAAGAGAACCCTCCAGCCCATCCTGAATTGTTTTTGTATAATATCCGGGTAATCATTTGTGCCAGAAAAAAAATTATTAGTGATTTTTTATTCCCAAAATCCATGAAATTTTAGGGTATTATTGCATAGATCAACATCCTCCCTGATATGTGAAGGGATAACAAAATGAAGGGAATATTCCTCAATAGGTTGGTCAATTCCACGGATGACTTCCACATTCCCCAAGAGGAGGTGGAGTATTATATAAAAAAGTTGGAGTATCATGTCCACACTCATGGAATGGTATGTACACCAACCCCACAAATGAATGTGATGGACATGTTGACGGTGACATTAGATGATCATAGGGATATCAGGTACCTTGGACCACGTATAACGGTTATAGCTTTGAGATCAGGATATATGCTATATTTTTATTTTAAATTTTATTTTTATATTGGGAAATATTTTTTTGGTAGTGTATTCTAACCCTTTAGATTTTATTTTATGCTATAATAATTATTTATGAGCTTGAGGGTTTATATGCACAATTGTTCCCTTAGTATTCTTATTGTTCTAATTTTACTCCCTCTACAATTCTACATAAATATGGTTGTGTGTGTGCACATAGGTACTCACTAAAAGGCCTTTCTATTTTATTTAATATTTCTATGATGGTCTATATCCTTATTCTATGGATGAAAGGTTGGGGTAGTTGTGGCTTGAGCCTTTTCCTGGGTTAGGTCATGACAGTCGCACCAAATCCTCTCTTATCAAAAAAATAAAACAATTTTAGTTTAGCCAAGTCCTACCCAAATTCATTTAAAAATCATTCATCCAATCACATAAATCATGTTTTGGGAATTATTTTATCCAATGAATTTTATTGTTTCATACGTAAGGTGGTTACTTGAGGAAGAGGTAATGTACTTCAATGGGTGATTTTAATTTATTTTTTCCTCTACCTTTATCAATTATTATTAATACACGATGAAACAAAATATCCATATTATCTTCCATATAATATTATTTATTTATGTTAAGTTCATTACCTTCAAACATCTCTACTATCATCAAATTGGTTATGAAATCATCATTTGTGTGTACGATGAACTACCAACTCACGAACCGTTGTCGTTCTTTTTTTCCATTACCACCTCTCACGGATGGGTATGATTTTGGATATAATGTATATATATATAATAATTATAAAATAATTATACCTATATATTTATTATATAATATATCATTTATAATATATATTCCACATTCGATGCGATTACTTTGCAATTGAGTATAACATACTACAACCTCGCAAATTGATGTGATTCTTTTTCTCTAACACATTACATGTATGATAATAATGAAAAAATAAATAATTATATGTTATATAAATGAAATAATAATGATATAATAGGATTATTTTTCAATCATAATCTATAATATAACATTTTATTTCTTACATTTTCTACCAATAAAATGTGATAATGTTTTTCTTGTGCGTGTGGACTATCACCTTCACGAAGCGATGTTACTCTCTTTTTCTTAACCACACCACACGGATGATATGTATAAGAATACATAATGTAATAGTATATTATATATGATATAATTTTTAGTATATAATTATAAAATAAAATTTACATCTTTTCCATAAATCTTGTCAAAAAATGGAAACATTACTCATCGTACTTACGACATACGATCTCCCTCATCATAAAAAATTTACTTTCTCAAAAAAATAATTTAATATTTGTTTTAATAGTGTAATTGGTATATAAATTAAACATGTATGAAAATTTTATTTTTTATATATAATTAAATAATCAAAAAATTAATTGCGAAGAAAATAAAAATTAAAAAACATATATTAAAATCAAATCAGTTATTACCTAAAACATGATTTTCACAAGGAATTGTCAATAAATGGGTAATAAATTGGAATATGTAAATAATATATTGAATGATATCCAAAATTTTTGTTTTAAAAAATATTTATTATATTATTATATTTATTACATTGTATGTTCTAATGTGTATGAAGAATATTGATACTTATGGTAAGGGGTCTCTAGACACGCTTTTATTTATAAGAGCCATATAAAAATTCATCACTCATTTGTTTTATTGGTGTATAAATTACCAATGAATGTATTTTTTTTGAACATAATTATATTTTATAGGATTTAAATACCATTTTATTTACTCTATTTCTAGTGGTTTATGTTTAAAAACTTAACAAGTTTGTACATGAATTTTTTCTCAATTTTCTTTTCCAAATGACATTTTATATGTTATGAACCAATATTCTTCAATGAATTGTATATATGGATCATTTTAAATTTTATGTCATGAATATACATATTATAATGATATATCATGTTCTATTTTTTGTTATTCCTTTAATGTCTATACAATTCAATGTTATAAAAAATGTAATGTTTTCAGTTATAATCTCATCATTTATAGGAATTTTTTGTTATTGCGATTCAAATAATGGAATATTATAATCAATCTCTCAATAATCTGATGAATATTAATATTCTATGGTCATTTTGTGAGAAATCATTTTTTTCAACCATAATATTATACATTTGTATACAATAGTTAACAATTTAAATTTTATGAATAATAGCCTTTATTTATCTATTTAATTGAAAACTTATATCTTCTAAAAACAATTTCAAAAAAATTCTACAAATATTAATATTATGTAATAAATTTTTTTTACCCATTTTTTCCTTTTTATAAAATGATTGAAAGTAATATTTGTGTTCGTTTCCAAACAATGCCTTTTTGACTTTTTCTACGAATGTAAAAATAGTAATTTTTTGATAACATGAAAGACCTGAAATGTATTCCCTTATATCATGTCCACTCATATATTTTCTGATTCCCTTACATGTTTTTGTATAAATTTTAGGAGAAAATAATTCATTGATATTTTTAAAATACTAATAATTTAATTAAGTAATTTAAAATTCCTAAAAAAAATTGAATGTTTCAAAAATTTATTTTCAAATAAGAAAACAATTAATCAAGAAATGTTTAAAAAAAAATTCAAATCATAATTTATATGTTTTCATTATTATCTTAATATTAAATGTTTTGGAAAATAATGTATTAATTTTCTTTTTTAAAAATTTATTTTTAACGAAAAATTATATTCCACAAGAAACATTTCAAGTGACTTATATTTCAAAATCATTATACATATAAGATGAAATCCTTTTATGACTGTTATTTTTTTTATAATATGAACCAATAATACCATTATTAATGATAATATTAATGGATTATAATGAAAATATGATTATGAAACTTATTTATCTTACATGGGTTAAATGATGAAAATACTCTTAGGAAACCAGATTCACTTTTGTTGTGTTATTATATGATGAAATAAATAATTGATTATAAAAGTGATGTCTTTTAAATAGGTTATGTTATGATGAAATTTTAATTAATCCCTTTTAATTTAATGGGTTACTATGTGGTAAATTGATTATGGTCTTGTGGAACATATATGTATGATTCTCATTTTATGATAGAAATAAACTATATCACCCTCTAATGCATTGGAAAATGATATATATTTCATGATATTAAAAGGACTTGAATGGTTGGTGAACCCATTTTAGTATGAAAATTTTCAACTATGATGGTTTTTGGAGTGAACCTTAGAAACTATTGTTCTTTGGGTTGTAGTCTCATTCAACTATGATATCCTTGGAAAAGAACCCAGGATACTATGTTAATGATTTTCTATACCACGCGCATTCCAAAATTCTATGTCTTGTGACAATTTTATGCCCTCATAGATCTTATTTATTAATTTCATTAATGTTTTTTATTATCAAATTACAACATTTTTTCAAATAATTATGATTTTGATATTGGATATTCATTTTATATTTTTTTATATGTTATGATGTAGTTCTCATACCCTTACATTCATTTTATTCTTTTTTGTCTCCCTTTATTACACATAATGAGTATTAGAGATCCCCATTATTATGTTTCCATTACTCTAGTGTTGAAGAAAGGTTTCATATAGGGTATGTTTGTGAAGTGCACTAAAATAGAATATATTATTTATAGATGATGTAAATCATTCAAGAAATTATAATATTTTTTACTAATTCTCCAATGAAACTAATCTATTCTGGACTCCGGGATTGTGTTTTTTGTAATTTATATAATATTCATAAAAAAATATGTGATATACATGTATTAAAATTCTGTGTTGCAATGAAATATCATATTATTATGAGTAATTTATATGTTTTAAATTTTATTGATCCTCATGTTAAATAAATTCTAACTTGATCCCATATTTCCTTAACATTATGAAATACTCTGTATCTTTTACAGACATGACTCATCATACCATAAGAGGGTAGAGGAGGTGAATCTTGGGGGTGTTTTTAATCTAGTCATTCGAAAATATTTCTAACATATTATAAAAAATAACACAAGTATTTTATGAGTTACATTGCACATTTAATAATCAAATTTATAAAAATATATGTAGAGATAAAATAACTTGCATATTTTTTTTCTATGTACTAATCCAAGACACAAATTCCATCTATTTCTCTATATACTAAGTTGTAATACTACTCACTATCAAGTTGCAATGATTTAGTAAGATACATCATCGATCATGGGAGCACTCCCTCTCATCATCTTCTTACTCACTGATGTGAGAAAAAAATGTACATAAGTATGATTATTTATATGTCACATGTGTAGATTCTTTTACAAAAATAATAATAGAAAGATATTAATTAGTTTTTTCATTTAGTTCATTTATTTGTTTTTATTCTCCAAATATCCTTAAAAAATGTCTCCTCTATTTTTTATTTATGATAATTCAGTTATTTTTATCCATGATAATGTAGAGATAATCCACCGACTTCAAGGTCATTCCCCAATGTTATTGATATTTTAACCCATTAATATAACCATAAAACTTAATTTAAATATCTTGAATATATAAATTCAATGTAGAAAAATTTGAGAAACTGTCTCCTTTTATTCATTAAACTTTTCAATAATAATCTCTAATTGGTTATTCTTATTAATTTTATAAGAATAAAATATATACACATTAAATAAATATCACACCTAAATCGCATCAAAAAAATCCCTGATCAATAATCCCTTGAATATCCTCAAGACACTATCCTTTAGAACATAACTAAAATATTAATCATATTATTTATGACTAAAAATGAATATAATAATTTTCTACCACAGGTTGACCCTTCATCACAAAATAGATAAGAGAATTATGCTTAAAATATCTCTTCATGCACTAGAATTAAATATTAAGCATAATGAGAAAGTCTCTTAAAATTTAAAGTAATTTTTTATTTATTTGATTTAGAGTATTTTCGATTAATTATATGATCAACCTTGTGTCATAGAAATTACACTAAATAACTCAAGGGGTGATGCACCTTTTTCTACAAATTGACTGTTTCGAACTCTGTAGATTACCCTTTTGATTAACCCATTTCCAAAAAAAAATTCTCTTATAAACACCAAGGATGACCCTTATAATTCTCCCATTATGAAATACTTTTTTATATTATTAATTATTTTCCTTCCTTTATGATTCTCATTTCAATCATTTCCAAATATCATAAGATCGTATTCCTCTAAATTTTCATTGATGATAGAATTTATGGATCCTTTCTGCATAGAGGGTTATAGACCTTATTTTCTTTACCATGATGGTAGTGGATTGAAAAATCATAATCCTTGATGAGATCTAACCATATTCTATGGTTCATATTAATATCTTTAAATGTGAATATATGTTTTAGGCTCTTATGATCAGGTAATATCTGCTTTATTCTTCAAATGTATCTTATTTTGTTATATATTTGGTCGTTATACTTATATCATGATTTAAATCATTTAAACCGTGATATAAATATCATTTTTATTCACAATATTTGTATCATAATAATTCACATAATATATAATTATGAAAATGAAATACACCATTCCTGGAGATGATAGTCCATACATATGCATGAACTTTGTTTCTACTTTAATTTTCATATTGAAAGAAAGAAAGAAAATTGAATATATATAAATATATATATAATATCACTAATGTAGAATATTGATATTATATTTATCATATTATTTCACTAAACACATCCTTAATACATTTCATGTAGTGTGTGAACTAATTACATCGCTTTCAGGGGGAGGTAGTCCACACTTCCGCAAACAAAATTATCATATTTACCAAAAATAGAAAGTATAAAGATATGTGTTGTAAAACAAATACATATGATTAAAAACATAATATGTATCATATATATAATATATAAAAATATTGTCCATAATAATTCCCACCATGAGAGGTGGTAAAGGAAAAATGAACAATCATTGTTTCGTGAGGCGGGAGATTGTCGCACATGTAAACAGTATGTTTTTTTACCCATTAAATGGAAGTGTTTGTAAGTTTAGGTATAACCATTAGCATAAAAAATAACAGTATATTGAGGATATTTTTTTAAAAATAATGTAATAAGGAGATTTTATAGGGTAGATAAAGAAAATAAATGAAAGGATCTTGATGGGTGATGTTACCTCTTCATTGAGTAACACCTTTTCGTTTTCAACAAAGGGATTCCTTGGATTTATTTCTACCCAAATAGAGAATTCCCAGAAATATTTATGAGTATTTTTAGGAGTATTGGTCAGATATTTATTGAACCTAAATGTTTTTAGAGGTGTGAGGAAGGTGGAGAGGTGGATGCCATTTATAGGGGAGGAAAAGGACTCACTTGGTAATTTTTAAAACAAGTTATGTGAACCCAGGTTTTTACCTAACAAAAGTCATAAAAAACACTATAAAAAAAATTTAATGGACGAATTATGGGAATCAAATTGGTCTTGGAAAATTGAATAGGTCATTCAGGCCCTTAATTTTTTGGTTTATTCCCTTGTTAAGATTAATTTTACCTTAATCACTGTAATTAAATTTATGCATTCACTATTATTTTTGGTAAAAAAATAAGTTGAAATTTTTAGAAATTATAAATTATTATGATTCCAAAATTTAAACCCATTTTCCCAGATTAAAATAACATAAGTGTCAAAAATTAATTTAAATTTAATCTCGTTAACGGGACAACACGATGGGTTCTTAATGTAAAAATGATCAAAATATTGCTAAGTTTTCACATCCAATTTAAATGTAAAATTAGTTACAATGACCTAAATTGGATTAATTTATAAAACTATGATATAATTAATCTTTTAACAGAATTTAAAATATAATTTATTCTTATAAATATATTAAATTTAAAATTTGTTTTGAATTAAAATTCAGTATTTTTCACTGTTCGTCCAAAAAATTAAGCTTCTCAGAAAAATCATAAAAATTCAACCTAATATAATTTTGAAATTATAAATATAAAAAAGAAGTTTATTTTATCAATTTAAATTTATAAATGTTTGTAAACATAATTTTATTTTTTCACATAAGGACATGAAAAGTAGTTCATTTGAGAAAATGGTATTTTAGAACATATAAGGACTTAACAAAAAATTATATCTTTCATTGTCAATATTTTTTTTTTATATGAAACCATTATAAAAAATATTTGAAAATTATCTACTACTATTCATATTACTATGTTTAACGGTTAGGTTAAAACTATCTCATTTAAATAATTGTAATAATAAAATGATGTTTCATTGAAACTCAGTGTTGTGAGTAACATATGCCAATTTAGTGTTGCGTGTAACATACGTCGTGTCTTGTTATGTGTAATGTACATTGAGTAAGTGTTTAGTGTAATGTATTCTAAGTCTTCTTCATGTGAAAGGAATTTTTGACATAGTTCAATGCAAGATATCAATGAAAATCCAATTTATTTGAGAAAAAAATGTCCATAAAAACTTGGTTTCTTAAAAAAATTCAAATATTAGATGATTAAGATAGATATATTAGATTGAGCCAAGGGATGGTATTAGGTATGTACATGGGTCCAAGTGTTATATATTTTTCATGGTTTATATTTTTTGGGTTGTATATGATCCACCGATGGGATATCTTTTTGATTTATACTTTAATTTTTGGATATTTTAGATAAAAAATTGTTATAGCATGTGGTTTGTTAATTAATTATGTTTGGATTTTGATATGGTAATTTGGGGGGGTATTGTGAGGATTAGTTATATGTTATTTATGTTGTTTTTAATACTATAATTTAAGGTTATAGTCTCTCTATGGTATCATCTTTTCCACTTAATGTTATTTGATATCCCTCATAGTACAGAGAGTCATTCCTGATGTTGCATGGTTCTCTAATTTGGTTACTATAGAGTGATTAAAGTCATAACATTATAGTTACCATTTCTATATATTGACCATAAATATGATGAGTTTATAATTCATGACTATATATAAGATATCCATGGGGGTATCCTTGGTTCACCAACTCTATCACTTTGTTCAAGAAATTATACTATCATTGTTTTAGATACTAAAATAACATGATAGCCTATATCATTTCATAGATAAAAGGAAATATCTAGTTACATTGGAACTAAGATGTGTCAGATTTGGTATTATCAATTTCACTACCAATTAAATAGTTTTATATGTTCTATGAAACAAAATATGATCAAATAAAAAATATTACATTTTTTGAGAGTTTGTGGTAGTTTTAATGGATTCATGATGGTTAAACCATGTCATATATCACAAGTAATACTAAAATAATATGGATAAACTATAGTTTTGGAGGTCCTCCATAGATCCGTATTCACTGAATTGTTCATTGTTGATGTATTGGATCAAAACGAGTTCTATTCATGGGTGATAAATACAACATATTGATAATGTAATATGTAATATTATCCATGGAAAGGTTAATTATTCTTGGGAATATTGTCTTTTAGTAGTTCTTTTTGACATTACAAGCCCTATGGCTCATAAGTTTGAATGAAAATTTTTCTATGTGAGTTAAATCACTAACAAGGAGGGGGTATTTAGTTTTTATGTGGGTGATTAATATATTTATGATTCATTGTGAAATTATTAATATCATTGTATTATTTGTATTTACATCCCATTAAGGAATACTTATAGGCCCCTCATACTATATCCAAGAGTGGGTTCTGCAAATAGAATAACATAATATGAAAATGGATCATGAATACATTTGTTCAAATCCATGATATATTATTAAGGATTATATTTTTTGGGGGGGAAATAAAGAAATTATCATGTTACATTTTAGGTGAAACATCAATATAAGAAAATCATTATTCTACAGATTCTAATAATTCATTGGTACCTTCTAATGAATTATCTATACAGTTAATTTGGTCTCTTCCCACCCTAATCAATATGTTTTTACAACTAACAAAATAAATTGAACTAGTGTTTCATTTTATATATAACATATGGAATAGAGTGATGGGTTTCTAACCATGAACCAAAGGAATCTTCTGTTGGGATCATCATACTCAAATTAGACATCACTATGGAAAGTGATTACTAATGGGCATCATGATAGATTTATATGTCCATGTCCTGAGTGTAATGGATGGAACAAACTCAAACTTCATAATTTCAGTCAATACCACACTATTTATTCCATATTTTTACTGAAGAACACCAAATGAAAAATTATCCAACAATGGTGGTTCCATCACTACTTCTCTTTTCATTGTCTATCTTGTTGATTTATGACTCGGTATGGGTTTCTCTAATCATCTAAATAACATATATTTATGGGTTGATCTTAAAATACCAAAAAGTGTAAACCATTAATATTTTCATTTTCCAACTCATGACCAAAGTAAAAAAAATGAAACATCATGGTTCAGAAATAGAATGATATTTCCATGAAGATGAAACAGCTTGAAAAACCTGATGATTGGTATATACACTACTTCAAAATGGATATAAGTATCTCCACTAAATTTTCATGTTAGGTTGATTAGTTGATTGTTAATAATTTTTTTGGTCCCTTTGGTGGTGTGTCATGTTTTATAGTAGTCACACTCGTTGTTAATTTTGATGATAATAGTGGTCTTGAAATTTTTGGAAACTCAACAAGCGTAGATGAATCAAGAGTAGTTGAACAAGTTTGTCTGTATTATGAAAAATTGGTTGGGAATGTGATTACCCATTTGTTGCTACAATTAATTGGATCAATAAAGATAGTTTTTTGGAATTTTAGTTATCAATCATAATTGATTCTTGTGGTAATGGAATTATAGAAGAAGAATATCGGTCTGAAAGTATATGTTTTAAAACCATGTGTGTAAGTGATCATATCCAAATGATGGATTGTGAATTCTTTTTATTTTGTAATAATCGCTCTAATATAGTTAAATAATGTGTTTATAAAATTTTTAAATGGATTCATATGAATATTAATATGTTTTTGTGAGAATTACTTGCATTTTTCACCAAAAGATAGCAGTTTGGGCTATTTTGACTACTAAAAACCAAATGTGATCAGGTTTAATGGTTTTATCCCTATAAATCTTGAAAGGAGATGAAACTGGTTGAATAAATGTATCACACTATAAATACAAGTGGTGGGACCAATTTTACTTAAAACTATGAGATATAATATTTATTAACACAGTTGATACTTATTATAATCTTATTATTCTTCCATTGGTTTAAAAGAAAACAACATTGTTGTACCATAGATATAGGACTAAAGTCTGAATGATGTAAATAACATATTTTCAACTCCTTTGTTTATTTATTTCTGCATGAGTGTTTGTTAAAAGGGTTTTGAGTGTGTAATAGTGAATGGTTCTTTTCATTGGATGGGTTTTATTTGTCTTCAAGTTTTGGAACACAGTTTTTTAGGATCGTCTGATTATGAGAGTTCTAATTTTTTTCCATGTGATGAATTTTCAGTTTTTTTCATATATTAGTGGTTTATTGGATCCCAAAAATTGGTATCCGGGGTATAAAGGCTTAGTTCTATAAGCATCCAACTCTTGTAGTAACACTATAGTCTCTATGATTTTTTCATTTTAGTCGAAGTCAATTGTTTCAAAAGAAATGGTGAAAGAATAAAGAACGGTATGGATACACATGTTTGATAGGATAGACATCCATTTATTAAGGTTTAATAAGTATTATTATATTTTTATAAGTATTTTTAGTTTCAATTGAATGGATTAAAAACATAATCAATGAATGAAAAAGAATTGAAAAGGCTTGATGTGAATTAACTTGCAGTGATACATATTTTTTTGAGAAGAGAGTTTCCTATAAAATCTGGGAGGGGAAAATCACAATGGAGTTAATAAAGTCTCTATTAGGTATGAATGAGAATTCAATAGATATGAAAAATATGTTCATGATGAAAAGTTTAGTTGGAATGATAATCTTGGAATGAAGTCATGTGGATGATCATGTAATTTACTTCAATGTGATTCAAACTCAGCAATAATCAGATAATATGAAATTCACAGAAGATATGTGGGATTTTTGGTTACTTTTATTTATTATGTAATCATATTATGAAAATGTTGTTGTTATTTCAAATTCTTGTGTAAATACCATTCTAGTGTTTGAAGACATTAATAATTTCATACTGAATGGAGATAATATGAGAAGGGATGTCCAAGAACCTCCTAAAACCATGATCAATGAAAAATATAGAGCTCACTCTATTCAAAGGAATGGTTATATAAAATAAAAAGATGGATCAAGGGAGGGGATTTTAGGTAAATAATATGGGCCTAATCCCATGTGTTGTTATAGAAATAAAAATTGATATATAAAGAATGATAATTGGAATTTCTGATATACCTCTCTATCTCTCATGTGTTTTCATGATCACAAACACTCATCTATATATCTATCAATCTCATTAGATTGTATGATAGTAACATTTTTTAATTTCCATATATTGATCTTAATGATGTAAATGATAGAATATTGTTATAAATTAATGTTATTGTTAAAGACCTTAAAGTGTATTTGATGATCATAATGAATTATTAATGTAATGGTAGAAGTCATAGAAGAAAGTTGTGTTTCATGTTCACTAAAATATATAAATATATATGTTATTTTACATTATATATATAAGTGTATATTTATACATGCATGTGATTTAGGTATTTTTATGCATGTATTAAATGTGCATGCGATAATAAATATATATGGTATATATATTTATTTCTCCGGAACTACTTTATTATCAGTTACAAGAAATTTTGAATGTTTTAATATAATTATATTAATTTATTGAAAACATTCAATGAATTAACCCAAAAGTATGAATTTCATATGATGTTAGGATCCATAGGATAATCATATATAATAGGATGGTTTCCTCTTCTTTTTGGTGCGGTGAATAAGATATTCCTCTCATATTGTTATTTTTTGTCTAAGATGAAGGTATTACAACCCTTTCAGAATTTGGGTATCCCCATGATATTATAATAGATCCATTGGCTAGTGTTCCACCCTTAGAGGCGGGGTTCTTTTTTTCACTACTTCATAATCTTTATCAATCATTCTCCTCTTCCAATGAAGAATAAGACTACTGATTTTCATGTTTTCTATATACTGTATTTCACAGTTTTATTTACAAGTTGACTCTTGAAGATAGATCTACCCATTTTTTGAGTTTTCTTCCACTTCATATAGTCATATGGTGATCAAATGAAACCCATCAGTGGTATTAGAGGGTGGGATCCTTTGATAAATCAATGTGTTTATTTTTTTGAAAAAAACACTTTTTCAAAATTGTAAAATGAAATATTTCAGGCCTTGAGATAAATATGAAATTTTATATTGAGTAATTAAATAAAAAAAAATTAGTTATTTATGTTATTTATATTAATAAAATGGGAATAAAATTAATAATATAGGATTAATAAAACATTATCAAACCCTATCAAATATGTAAAGTTTATATTTATTACTCTTATTTCTGAAAATAAAAGAAAGTATTTATTTTAATCAAGGAAATTAAATTATAAATCAAAATATATTATTTTAAAAAAATATAAATAGTGAAAAAACATATTTTGATATATTTTTAAAAACGTATTAATAGTGTTTTATAAGTTATTTAGCTATAAAATTTTACAATTAATTGATAAATATTTTAAATATGTACGGTTTATAAAATTTTATAAATCATATAAATTGGTATTTTTGGAATATTGTAATTTATAAATGGTTTATAAATTATTTCATTATAAACTGTTTATAATTAATCATATAACTGTTTATGGATCATTTATTAACAAAATATTACAAATATTAAATGTTAATATTTAAAATGTATTTTTTAAAATAAAATGGAATGCTTTGTGATATATAAATAAATTTTTCATTTGAAAATCATAAATGGATATTTGTAAAGTGACTAAAAATCACAGCATATATGACATTTAATTTATATAAAATTTTATCTAATAGATATTAAATGATAAAATGTTTATAATTCATGAAATATTATATAATTTTCATTTAATATAAAATATGAAGAGGTTCAAATTGAAATAAATATAAAATATCTATATTCTTGATAAATTATAAATTTTTTATAATTAGAAATAATTTATGAATAGTTCATGAATGACTCATGTTTTGGAAATTAAATAAATTTTGTATTTGGTTGATAAATGTCTTTAATATTCCTTTTTAGCTCAAAATTAACTATCATTAAATTGATCAAATTAAAGGGGCTATATTTTAGACATTATTTAAGCCACATCAAATTTTTTTTAATAATTTATATAAATAAGGTTTAAATAACAATTAATTGTATGATATTTATATTATATAATTGATCTAAATTGTAGAAATTAAATTATAAGTAGTTCTTTATTCATATAACATCATATATTTCAAAAGTAAATACCATATAATGATTAATATGAAAGATCTCGTATTAAAAAGAATATAAATATTTTATATTCAAAATTTTCGAAGGTCTATAATGTCAATGATAAAATTATAAAAGGGTTTATAATTATATTTTATTTATGAAAATGTTCATAATGTTTATAATTATTTATTATGAATGATTTTATACCAATGTTTATATTATAAATTTCTTCTATGATAGATCCTTGCATATAATCATATTTTTGATATCATAAATTTTTTTCATCTACTTTGACCTCAGTATGTAATTAGAGTTATAATCATGAGAATATTTTTAGGTATAGTTTATGCATATTAGGTGTTATATTTTTTATGAATTTAATTCTCCCTTGATTAATGTATTTCTGGTTATAGGAAATTGGGTCTAGACCACATACTTTCCTAGATGATTTCCTTGTCTAAGAAATTGAATGGGGTTAGCTATCTGTGACTTCAGGAATTATCATGTTGGGTTTTTCAATCTATTATAACTCAATGATTTTACTGAATAATTCATGTACCTTATTCAAATAATGAATTTTGATATTTATGACTATACTTGACTTATGTATTTGGGTGATTAACATAGAATTGGGTATTTTGTAAATAGTTAAATGTTAATGTGGTGTAAACACGTTAATTTGGTAGTTTAAATAGAGATTCCAAAACTATAACATTATAAACAATCATACAAATAAAGGCATAAAATATATGAAGATAAATGTTACATGGGATGTAATAATTATGAATTTAATATGCATATTATTTCTATTAAATGGATGAGACATTAAATGAAAACCCATCAAATACTAAGTGTGATATTCCTCCTAAAGATACACTTATAAAGACCTTGTTCATCCAAACAGAAATGTAATTCCATATTTAGGTCCCAATGGACTATCTTTTGTATAGAAATAATCTAATGGGTGAAACTAAATCATCATTGGGTAGGAAATGTCTTGTATGGGTTCCCTAGATTGACCTTTATTAGCCTATTTTCTCTGTTTTCTTTGTGATACACTAATCTATAGACCCTAATGGGATTAGGTTACTTGATGAATATAGTTGAATGAATCCATATGAGGGATTTGGATAAAGTTTTACCGACTCAACTATATAGGGGTATTAATTTTTTGATTGGAGTGAATCCCTGTTTAAATTACTATATTGTAAGAGAAATTCCATTGTGGAATCATTTCTTAGTGAAATTTGGATATTGGATCACTAAATAGATATGGAGTACCGGTTCATCTTTTACAAGGTGAAATATCATTAAAATTCCATAATGAAAAGTTATAATATTTTATATTCATATGATTAAAGGTTCTATTGTAGATAAATGTATAATTATAATCAAAATAAACTTTTACTTATCCATTAAATGAGAAGGTTAAGTTATGAACATCCTCATACTGGTATATTAATAAAAGTTCATAATAATGATAAATATTCTATGTTTTGAAAAATTTACTTCCTGAGTAACTATGTTTTGATGTTATTTAAAAATAAAATCAAAATTCTTATAGAATAATGGAATAAATCATTTATGGTTTCAATGGATTTATATGATAATTTAACTAAGGAATTATTGTCTTATATACTCAATATATTTAGGTAGGTCTATGATATTCAATATGTTTAAATATGCTTAGAGATTTTTCAAAATTTCTATAAGGATCATTCAAGATAAGGGATTCATACTATTTCCATTTGTGGAAATATTCTGATAAAGTGAGTGAATGTAAGAAATATTTACTAGGTATTCTCAATGTTTTTTGAATATATAGACTAGTAATATGATTTATGGATTCTATTATTGTGAGTATAGTACAAGTGGGTAACATTTCAAATCATAAGAAAAAAAATTAATTGAAAAAGATTGAAAATGTTTATTTTGGAAGCCAATCAAGTTTTTTGAAGCCTAAGGTTTTGAAGAATTAATATCAATAACTCAATATGATTGTATTATCCATGATATAACTAAAGAAGTTTGGTAACTCCATGGAATGTCCAAGATGGATAAGGATGTTAAAGAAATTAATTCATCCATTTTTATGGGTATGTGATATCGGGTATATGTTTTACAAGTGTTGTAAATATATAGGTTTTCAAAGTCAATGAAATAAATTATTAATATTGTTGTAGAAATTATCATGATGAAGTAAACAGTTACTACATTAAGGATTTAAATGTAATGGTTTTTATTAATATCAAATTAATATAAGTATAAAATGTGTAAATATATCTCATTTAACTTATGTTATAAGACAGGATTCTCGATATAAGGTGTTGTTATGAGATGATTAAAAGCATACCCATGGTTTATGATTCATTAGATTTAAATAACATGTTTTGAGAATAAGATTTGGATAAAAGTGTTTCTCTAGAATAAAAGATTTTATCTAGATATTTGGTATAATATGAGGGAATGTGTTTCCTCTATCAAGTGGTGATATATTTTAATTAAAAATATTTTTTACACAAGGAAATGTTTGAAACACATAGAATGAAATTTATGATTTGGAAACAATAGTTTATTTGTTATAAATTCTTACTAAAAGGAAATAAATGTCATTTCCTAAAACAAAAATTAAATTTTGTTTAGTCATAGAAAAATATTCCAAAGATAATATGTTGTATAAGAAGCTAGTGGGAGTATGTTTGAACTAATAGAAGTTAAAAGTTGATAAATAAAGTATTTTAAAATATATGTTTGAGTGATTTTTCACTTAGTACCCTAGAGAATTATGATACGATGCTGTAAAAAAAATATAAATAGTTACATTATGTTACTAGGATAAATTTAATATTATTTTTAGCTAGAGTATTTTACCAGTCTAAGACTATAGTTATTCTTCAGTTAATATCTTGAAAAAGTTTTGTTTATGTAATAGTAAATAATAATTTAAAGATTTACATTTATTTACCAAAACAAGTGAACATTGCTATTCCTTAGATCTTCATACCATCTAATACACAAAGTGCATCACTTGGTATCCTAAAATAGTTTAGGGTATGATGGTAAAGAAAAATTTAAAGATCTAAATTAGTTATCATAAAAAATTGATATCACTTTATAATAAAAGAGTTTATGATTTTCTAGTTGTAACATCCGGGTTCTAGGTGCCACCCAATGTTTCCTCGTACCTGCTAGGTCACATGGACTCAAGATAATTTCCCCAAACACCAGAGGTTGCCGACTAGTAGTGAGGGCTTTGGGTGTGATAGTGGGTAAACTATACCATCATTGGTAGAGTAAAGTAGTGGAAAGAAATAGATAACAGTAGCAGAATTAGTAATAATAACAAGAAATAGTAAACAATGGAAAACTACAAGTAGATAAAAAAATTAAGCATATATATATAAATGATGCATGTCACATTTGTCTAGGAAAGCATCCAAAAAAGTCACAATTCTTGAATATAGTACTAAACCAAAGTACAAAGGAAAAGAAGTAAATAACTCCAGTAGCATCACAAGCCATAGCTTGGTCCCATGCTCTCCAGATCCACAATAATCAATTACTTTAAGTAGAAGGGCTCTTGACCTTGTCTATACATGCATAAATATAATATTTTTGTGCCAAAATCATGAACCAAATAGGGTTTGAGAAAAATCCCAGTAGGAAACCACCCAAAGTTCTGGGCCTAACTGTTAGTGAATATATATATATGGTATGAAATATGAAAAACCAAGTAATAATCAAAGATGTAATCAAAATTAAACAACACAAAAGTTTCAACAACATGTATTTAAATTTATTTAATAAACAACCAAACAATATCAAGCAACCATCTGGGAAGTTATCATAGTCTAAACCCTCTTGTTCAGCATAACAAAGACTCTCTGAGGAAGCACTCACCATCAATACCCTTGTGGTCTCGTAATGGTAGTCTCCAGACACTCTGGGGAAGCACTCAACATCCAATTCCCCATGTGGTCTCGCAACATGGAACTACAGACACTCTGATAGAGCACTCACATCCATCCCCCCTACTGTCTCACAACGTGAAAGTATAACAAACACTCTGGTAATCTCCTTAGCATCCATTTCCCCTATGGTCTAACTACACTAGTTTCCCACAGACCTATGTAATTCAATCTTGCACAAATGATAACCATCAGCCAAAGTAAATCACAATATAATACTTGGATAAATAGCTAAAAATAATGGCATAAGAAATTCAGATAATATCACGCCATTCTAACAGCACTAGGCATGGAAAACAGAGTATCCTAACAAGAAAAACTAGGCCCAACAGCCAATATCAGCTCAAACATGGGAAAACACATCCATAGTAAGGTAGTTACACCCTATTCTCAAACCAGATCCCTAACTCAAGAAATAATGGCATAACAGGCATTAAAGGGGGGGTTAAATTTCCTAAACATGCAATACCACAAACTAGTGTTTTGGGAAAATTTTCAAATATAATTCAAAGACAAACTACGAAAAGGCACAGACCGCATACCTCGGCATTGTATGATCAATATACTCTAGAATTTTACCTTAAATCATCCTAAAATGACTTAGATCTACAAAAAAATCGAAAAAATTAAACCTAGGATATCTCACGAGAGAGGAGAAATCAAGGAATGAGCCTCTAGAAGAAGGAAGAACTCATCGTGGTGATTCCAACGTAATCGACGGTGATTGATTCAGAGAACAGACGGTCGATTGGGGGCTCGAAGAAGAATCGTTCCCTATGATCGCTCCTGGATTAGCTGTGTTTAGAAGAAGGTGTTTCTTCCAATTAAACGTGACCCCGGTCCAATTAAACAATCAAAAAGGAATGTACATGGTGTGTTCATTTAGTGTACATGTCATATCAAAGCCTTAATAGGCCTCTGCTTTAGGCAGTCTCTAGTTCACCCCGCATGGCCTTGTACCCAGCCCTTACATGACCAGTACACTGCTACCTATGACTACCAGGTACACTGCGTGTACTTCTAAGTACACGGCGTGTACTTCTTAAATTTCTAGATTCTCTTCTTTTCTCACAAACACTTGAAAACAACATCCATACCTAAAAAGAACATACGAGTTCTTATAATCTTCCCCCTTAAATAAATTTGTCCCTGAATTGCCCTAAGAAGGTGGCGAAGAAGAAGAATCCTCAAACCGCTCCGGTCACTACGATCGTCCAACGGTCACCCTCTCCCAAGTCTCATCTTATAATAGCTCGTGTTGTCATAGCACCTGTACCAAAGGGAAAAACTGGCCACATAGAACCTCCACACTACGATCAACAACCCAGATATGATGTTCTTCAAACGAGGCATCCACCTCCAACTCAACCTTATCGGGTTGAAAAACATGAGACAGGTCTGGGAAGTAACATCGGAGATGAGAAATGTGGAAGATGTAATTCATAGCTCAGTACCTATGAGGTAACTACAACCTATATGCAAATAGACTGACTCTCTCCAAAACCTCAAATTGCCTGACGTATATTGTGAAAGCTTACACTATCTCCCAATCCTCCTGTGTCCTGACCTCGGTGCGACACGTAGGAAAACGTGGTCTCCAACCTCAAACTATATAGGTCATCTCCTTCTATCAGCATAAGACTTCTACCATGATTGTGCAGTATACTTCCTCTTCTGAATCAACTATATCTACTTCTTGGTCTCTTGGAAAATATGAGGTCCCAGCATAGCTATCTCTCCTACTTCCAGCCAACATAAAGGCGATCGGCCTGGCCTGTCGTACAAAGCCTCATAAGGTTCCATCTGAATAGTCGCCTAAAAGTATTATTGTAGGAAAACTCCACCAGAGGTATGTGCTTCTCCCAAGAACCTACAAAATCTTGGATTCATTCTCGAATCTTGTACTCCAGTACCTGGATCGTACACTCATAATGGCCATCTTTCTAGGGATAGTAATCTTTACACAAAAGTATATTTGTACCCAAAGACCTCTGTAGTCTCTACTGGACACGAGAAGTTAAATGGGGGTGCCTATTTTAAATGATGGAGTTTGGAACCCCATGTAGAAGTACAATCTCATATATATACAACTTTCATAGATCATAAACACTGAAAGTCTCCTTAATCGGTAAGAACTGTTCAAACTTCATGAGTGTGTCAATGATAACCGAAATAGCATCATTCCCTCAAGGCAACCTTAGTAAGCCTATTACGAATTCCACCGTGACATCATTCCACTTCTACTCTGGAATGGGTAACTTTTGAAAAATAACTACTGGTTGTTGATGATCTGCATTCACCTACCGATAGGTGGAAAACCTCATCACAAAACTATCATCATCTCTCTTCATTCCTAGCCACCAATACTGATGGTGTAGATCTCGATACATCTTGGTGACACTAGGGTGAACTGTCCAAACTGAAGAATGAAAATCCCAAATCATCTCCTCATGTATGCCTGCTGAAGCCCATACGTGCCGATGAAAATGCAAGATCACATCCTCGTCTACGATCCATCTAGGAATAAGGTCCTCTATTGACACACTCTTCCATAGAATTAGGCCTTCAGAATTGGATAGCTGCCTCATTCACACTCGATCAAAAATAGTAGAGGTAACAGCTATAGAAGAAAGAAATGTTTTCCCCTTACTATCATTAACCTCTGAATGCATCTTAAAGAACAGATCAATAAGCTGCCACTCACTTCTATCCTCCTGAAATGCCTGTATCTGAGTCCTCCTACTCTACACATCAGCAATAGCATTTCCTTTCTCAGGTGTATAGGCAAGCTCAAAGTCAAAGGACTGAAGGTACTCAACCCACCTTCTCTGTCTCAAATTTAAATCGTGCTGAGTGAAAATATACTTAAGACTTTTGTGGTCTGTGAAAACCAAAAAATTCTCTCCTAACAGATAATGTCTCCAGCAGTGTAAATCATGAACAACTGTAGCCAACTCAAGGTCATGCGTTAGGTAATTCCTCTCATGTGGCCTCACCTACTAAGACGCGTATGCAATGATTCCTTCCCCCTACAGAAGCACTGATCTGAGTCTGATACCTGATGCATCACATTAAATAGTATATCCCTTTACCGGCTCTGAAAAAACTAGTATCGGTGCTGAATTCAACCCCCCTTTTAGCTCTTGAAAGGCTAAATAGTATGAATCTATACATAGGTACTTCAGACCCATCTTAGTCAGGCCCGTTAGTGGCACTTTTAAGAGTGAAAATTCCTGTATAAAATGTCTGGAGTAACCAGCTAGCCCTAGAAAACTTCATACCTCAAAGACGCTCTTCGGCTGCTCGTAGGAAACCACTGCTCTAACTTTCTCAAGGTCTACTGATACTCTTATCTCTAAGATAACATGACCCATGAAGTGAATCTGGTTTATCCAAAAGTGGAATTTTGAGAGATTTCCATATAATTGATGCTCTCTCAGTGAACTCAAAATGATCTCAAGATGGGTAGTGTGGTCCGTTTGAGTGTGAGATTATACCAAGATATCATCCAAAAACCCACCATGAAGGAGTCCAAGTATGGATTGAACACTGGGTTTATCAGTTCCATAAAAACTGCAGGCATGTTCATGATATAGAACAACATAACCACATTCTTATATAGACCACGCGTACTATGAATGGTTTTAAGAGGTATATCTAATGGTCTAATACGCAACTAATGATAATCAGATCTGAAGTAAATTTTCAAGAACACATGGGATATTTTAAGATGATCAAAGATATCATCAATCCTTGACAAGGGATATCAGTTCTTTCCCATCAACTAGTTCAACTTCTGATAATCCACACAATGTCTAAGGGTACCGCCCACCTTCTTCACAAAGAGGATAGGTGAACCCCAAGGAGAAGTACTGGGTCAGATGAAAACCTTAGCCTATAATTCCTCTAACTACTTCTTGAGTTCCTGTAACTTGAGTGTGGCCATCCTATAAGTATGGATGGAAAATGGTACCACTCCTGGAAAAATCTCAATAGAAACTTCCACCTCTCACTCAGGAGGAAAACCTGAAAATTTAACTTGGAAGACATCCCTAGAAAAATCCACCACTAGAGGAAAGTCCATCTGTGAAGTCCCCTAGTGATCCGGGTATAGACTAGTGATCTGGGCTTTAACTCCTCCCAACCCATGATGCTCAGGTCCCGCACTACTTTCTTGGACATCCCATTCACCATTATATAAAAATTATTTACCCTCTAGTGATGTGAAACTCACCCTACGATGACATATATTGACAAAATCATAAAAGGAAACTAACTAATCCATTCCAATTAATGATGTCATATCCCATCATCTCTAAGACATAAAGGTTCCATAAGTAGTGTCACCAACCAACCTCAAGAGGTAACTCCTTGGACTGATGTATTCTAGTCATTCTAGTCCCTAATAGAGTGTCCAACATCAAAACATTAGCAAAAGTAATGTTACAGAGTCCAAGGCTCTACACAACAGCAACAGATAAGAGACTATAGGAAGCCCCTGTATCAAAAAGTGATGAAACTAAAAATAATGAAACTATAATTGTACGTATAACTATAGAGGCTTTGGAATCCTACTCTGGATGAATCTGCTCTATCGCAAAAGCCTGACCAGCACTGTGGCGTTGTGAAGCTTACTGAGATCCCAGTGCTGATCCACCTGGTGGCTATCGAAAACCCTGTGTATAACCACTGTAGCCACAACTTCTAACAATAATGAATAACATGAAGAAATCCATCCTCCAGTATGATGTGCAACTGGTGGTCATGCTCCGGCATGAGGAGTCCAAATAGAACCTCGATCACCAGCTACTGGTGAGAAAAATCTGATAGAAATGCTAAAGATGACCCATCTTGCCACAAGATCAACATTCCACTGGGTATCTCAGGCAATGTGGCCTCATATTCCCACTCTTCCCACACTGGTATCACACCACCTAGACACTAAAGGAAGTATTCTGCCTAATCAGATATCTATGAATAGACTCCCTGTAGTGCTTCCTACTGTCATTCTGAGGGGTATGAACTCCGAATGCGGAGCTACCTTGGCTCACAACCCCAGAATCCCTCAGATTGTGCTATGTGATCAATGTGTGGATGATTATGGAAGTTATGAAAGTTAAACTGAATATGTTCACCTGAGATTAGATGTCATTCCTAAGACCATCATCAAACATCCTTTCCATAAAAAACTCACCACCCCCTATAATGGGTGTGAAGCGTTGAAGATCTATAAAGCAAGAAGAATACTCCATGACAGAAAGAGTACCCTACTCCAAACTCATGAACTCTCAGGCTCAGTTGACCCTAAATGTATTTGGGTAGATGTAATCATAGAAGGATTTCTGGAACTCACCCCAAGAAATACCCTACTGATTCCCTACCTATGATATCACATCCCACCATCTCTTGGCAGAATCCTAAATCATGTACATAGGGAGCTTCACCCTTCTCTCTATAGGTGTATCTAGATTCTTGAAGATAGACAGAATGGATTCTAACCATGACTCTGTGTACTAAGGTCCTCCTTCCCTTGAGAAGGTGGAAGGATGTTGTTGTTGAAATACCTGTGTCAACTTTGCCATAAACGGGGCAGGATGCTGTGTACCCATGTAGGTCTGCATAAAACTCATGAATCCTTCTCAAAATTGTGCATCATCACTTGTGTTTAGAATGATTACTAGTACCAAGATATACATGGTGAGAGGATCTTCTATTATTCCTTAATCTACCATGTCTGGTGTCTGATCGTTTCCATGTATCTGGCGAACAGCTGAAGGATGTCTTAGTGGAATGGCTCTGTAAGTTCAAGCACACACCTTAGTTCTAGATTATCAGGAACTAAAACATATAAGTGAAAGAAAGATACTGGAGAAGAAAACATTCATGTTTAAAAAAAAGGATACATGGCGTGTATGTACCCTACACGGAATGTTTCCTTAAGCCTTTACATGGGTGTGTACTTCTGCCAAAACTAGTTGTGTAACACCCCAATACAAGGCGTGTTCCTTTAAAGGACACGAAGTGTACTTGAATCAATTCCCCCTTCCCGAGTTCCTCTACATGGCTAAGCCAAATGGTTCACATAAAAAAACTACACGACATGTTTGTTCCGGACATGCCGTGTACTAGAAGGAATCCACCGATCTGTGTTGTTAGTCACACGGTTGGATACATGGGTTACATTACACAGCGTTTTCAAGCTTGAAAAGACATGTATAACCTAATTTTCATCCATCTATGTCATTATCCACATGGGTGGACACACGGTCCCTTCAACGCGGTGTTTACATCCAATACACGACATGTTCCTCCATGTATTTCCCAACCCCGTGTCTCTGCCCACACAGCCAATGACACGGTTAGAGACTACACGGAATGTACATATAGTACACATAATGTACTCAAGAAAAATTGTACCTTTCCTAACAAAAGGATACATAGCATGTATTCAGCAATACACACCATGTGTTCTGGGTTTTTCCGGACAGTAAGCTTCAGAAACTACTCCAGAACCTATAAAAACACTGAAACGAACATTAAAGTGCCAAATTCTGATCTGTGCGGACCTATACTCCCTGTGAATCAAATCTTGGCATCATATTCTTGTATTTAACAAAGTATAATAGTGAAATTAATCACATGATCCCCCAAATTATGATCCATGTGGTCCCATAACACCTTAGGGACCAAACGTTGTCATTCATTCAAACAAAACATTAAACATTAGAAATACCCTATCAAATAGTAGGTATTCTATTAAGGAAACTATCACAATAGCATTCATATATAGAACAACATCTATCACAACAACATGCAATCGGTAATTCTCCCTAAATGGCATAGAAAGAATGCATGACATGTTATCTCTAGCAAGTGCATATTTGAGGCATGATATGGCATACCCTCATCTCATCAGGTTGTAATAGAAATAAAACCTCAATAAAAACAACAATCATAGAAAAAAACATCTGAATCACCCAATGTTGAAATCAAATCAACTGTAATAATTGCTAAACTAGAAAATTTTCAATATTCAAGGTAAATTGGATTTTCCCTATACACGGGTTAGCTACTCTTGGTAACAACTTATTACCAAGTACCTATTCCTTCTTATCCCTGGATATAGGCTCAAAATAGTAATTCAAGAAGAAAATAATTCCTATAATACCACTTTTTAACATCCTGGTTCCAGGTGCCGCCCAAAGGTTCCCCGTACCCAGTAGGTCACATGTCTACAAGTGCATTTCCCCAAACACCAAAGGCTTATAACTAGCAGTGAGGGCATTAGGTGTGATAGTGGGAAAACTATTCCTTCATTGGCAGAGTAAAGTAGTGAAAAGAAATAGATAATAGTAGGATAAGAAGTAATAATAACTTGCAATAGTAAACAGTGGAAAACTCTATGTAGATAAACAACCGGAGCATATATATAAATGATGCATGCCACATCTGTCTAGGAATGTTTCCAAACAAGTCACAATGATGTAATATATTACTAAACCAATGTACAAAGGAAAACAAGTAAATAACTCTAGTAGCATCGCAAGCTATATCTTGGTTCCATTCTATTGAGCTCCATAACAATAAAGTACCTGAATTAGAAGGTCACTTTCCCTTGTCTATACCTACAACAATATAATCTGATTGGGCCCAAAGCATGACCCAAATAGTGTGTGAGATGAATCCCAGTAGGCAACCACCCAAAGATCTGTGCCTAACTATCAGTGAATATATATATGGAAGGAAATATGAAAAATGAAGTAATAAATAATTAAGTACTCAAAAGTAAACAATCCTACAGTTTCTACTACATTTATTTACATTTATTTATTAAACAAAAAAAACAATATCAGGAAACCATCTGGAATGTTCTTGTAGTTTAACCCCTCTGGTATAGCTTAACAAAGACTCTCTGAGGAACCACTCACCGTCAATCCCCTTGTGGTCTCTTAATAGTAACCTACAGACACTCTAGGGAAGCACTCAACGTCCAATTCCCCCTGCAGTCTCGCAACATGGAATTGAAGACACTATGAGGAAGTACTCATGTCCACCCCTCCTATGTTATCGCAACGTGAAAGTATAACAAACACTCTGGGAATAACCTCAGCGTTAATTTCCTCTATGATCAAACTACACTAGGTTCCCACATCCTTGGGTAAGTTAATTGTGTAAAAACGATAACCATCATCCAAAGTAAATCATAATATACTACTTGGATAAACATCTACAAATCAAGGAACAAGCATGTTAGATAATATCACTTCATCCTAACAGCACTAGGCATGGAAAACAGATCATCCTAAGAGAAAAAACTAGGCCCAATGGACAATATCAGTTCAAATATAGGAAAACACATCCATAGTAAGGTAATTAAATCCTATTATCCAAAAAGATCCCTAAATAATGAAATCAAGTCATAACAGGAATTAAAGGGGTTAAATTCCCTAAACATGAAATACACCTAACAAGGGTATTGGAAAACATTGCATATATAATTCAAATACAAACTATGTAAAGGCAAAAATGACCTACCTCAGCATTGTACGATCGATATACTCTAGCGTTTGACCTTGAATCAGCTTTGAATAATGTTGATCTACAAATACATCCAAAATGTTCAACCAAGGATATCTCACGAGAGAGGAGAAATAAAGGAATAAGGATATAGAAGAAGGAATAACTCACTATGGTGATTCTAATGTGATCGAAGGCAATTGATTTAGAGAATGGATAGTCGATCGGGGGATTGGAGAAAGACCACACCCTACAGTCACTCCTAGACGAGATGAGTCGAGAAGAAGGCATTTATTCCAATTAGACGTGACCCCGATCCGATTTAACAAAAAAACATTCATTGCATGTTCATTTAGTGTACACACCATGTACATACCTTAAACAGCCTCCTATTTAGGCAGTCTCTAAGTCACCCCACACGGACATGTACTCGGCTGTTACACGGCCAGTACATGGCTACCCGCGGCAACTGGGTACATGGCATGTACTCCTTAAAGTTCAAAATTATCCTCTTTTCTCAAAAACACTTGAAAACAAGATCCATACCTAAAAAGAATTTTTTTTTTCTTAAACTAGTAAAATGATAATGTTAATAGTTATATTATTTAAAAAATATTTCAAGGAAAACATTTTATGGAAAGGGTTCAAAGGATGATAATTATGTACTTAGAAATATTTCTAAGTAGATAAAAAGAAACATTATAAAAATTTATTTTATAAAGTTATGGAGTTTTAATGAATGTTTAATGAGTTTATCTTAAGGAATATGATTCCTCGGTATAAACATTTTTTCAAACATTCTTTATTTATAAATTTTACTCACTGAGTGGTTAGTGGGGGTATTTTATGAGACGGTCACATTGGGATGTGATAAGAATTACATAGGTATGTAATATTCATAAATCCATTACTGTAGTAACTGCATGAGGTTCATGTAATATAACTATGTGCATAACACTTAAGATATTGGATTTAAAGGATGTAAAAATATCATGTATTTATAAAAATGAAATGTTAATTTATCATTCATTCATTGATGTTACAATTTACTTTACAAGATTGGTCAAATGATAAATGTCCCCTCAAAATAAAAACATTGATTTTACCTTAATCATTGATTATCAAGGAGTATAATGAGATGTGATGATATGTAAAGGTTCGCCTAGATTTATTATTATATCCAATGAAAAAATACATATATGAGAAATTGAATAAATGATTATTGATGTAATAAATATAGACTTATCCACTGGAGTATATCTCATGGAATGTCATAATGTCATGGTTATAATTAGTGGTGTATACTTATTATTATCCCTTCATACCTAATGTTATGAATATACCTAGAATGATAACCTTCATACCTTGATAACCTACTTATAAAATTCACTATATAATATTAGATAATTTGGGGGTGTTTGGGTATGTTGTTAATCATGTTTTCGGTTGGAGTGAAACCATGATTGTATTTTTCCACTTATTTGACAAGAATGAACATTTGGACCTTGATTGAATTATATTTTAGAAATATATGGAAATTATTAGTTGTTTTATATATGATGTGTGCAAATACTTAGATAAGTGACATGTGATGGTTTTCTCAGATAGATGTATGACATATGATTTACTCAACCACTTTGTTAGTCTTTTTTAGATAATCAAGAGTATGATGAGATGCCTATACAAGATTGAAATATTCCATGCATAACTATCACCACATATAATGGGAAAAAGGATTATATAAGATAAATATGATGTATATAATACATATTTTTGTGGAAATTTTCTTATAGAGATATCAGTATGTTTGGTAGAGATTACACCAAAACATTTTAGTAGCTTGAGTAGCGTTGATGTTTTCTTAGAGGCCGCTCATTGATTACATCTATGGAATTTTAGATGTATTAGTTTTTTTCAATGATCTAAGTCCTTTAGGGTCACACAGCTAATACCTTAGATAAGGATAAAATTTTGGACAAAACATTTGTTCAAAATGAATGGATTTTGATTAAATCTTGTATCCAAAAGTGTTTGGTAGATTCTTAAGTAGTTATGAAGTTATGAATAAATTCCTTATGGAATTTTAGTGAATGTGGGATATTATTGGATGTTTAATTAAATATATATATATTATTATATTATATATGTGTGTGTGTGTATTTATACATTCATGTGATGTAGGTATTTTTATGAATATATTAAATTTACATGAAATAATAATTATATAAATATATATATTATATTTTTTTCTCTTGGATAGATTTATTGTCAGTTAAAAACAATAATGATTTTTTTAATGGATTTAAATTTATTTTTTGAAATTTTTAAATGAATTGAACCAATGTTATGAAATAAATATTCTATGAGGAGCCACAAACTCTAAGGATAGTGTCTTGTTATATTTGGCATGTTGAATTCTCTCTTCCTCCCAAATGGTTTCTCATTTTTTGTGGTGAAGGCTCTAAACCCCCTTCATCATTTCGGTATCCTCATGATATGATTTTGGATCCATTATTCGATTCTACGCTCATGGATTCATTTTTATTTTACTCAATTATTAGTGATCTTTATCAATAATTCTCCATAACTAAGGGAGGATAATACTGCAGATGTTGGCATTTTCCAAGTACTATGTTTGATAGTTTTATTTAAGCACTAATTATTGAATATAGGTCTACCTATTGGGGGGTTTTTATTCTATATATAATCATATGATTAGTGTATGAAACCCATAATGTTGTAATAACCTTTTGATTCAATGGAAGGAACTTGATGGGACACTACAAGAATATGGATACAGCAGTAAAAACCGGCCAGCTGGTGTAGTGCCACCAGCCTGATTTTGGTGTTCACAGAAGCTAAATTTATTTCAAAAGTCAATCAGATAGCCAGTAAAAATAGGCAAAGTTAAGAACATCCCAAAACCCAACCATATAGTTGGTGGGATAATGCATTTATCTAATGGTTCCAATCCAAATTAGTTAATGATCATTTATTTAAGGTCATAAATTCTTGGAATCAAAGAATTAAAGTCATTTCTGAACCCAAGGGACCTACAGATCCTAATATTCCTATGACTAAATAACTAAGGTATATTTTATTTATTCCCTGAACATTTGAAATAAATCCTTGGTCGAATCAATGATATTAAATCTCTTTTAATCTCAAAGTTTCCTCAAATAGACAAATCCATTTCTCAATATATCAAAGGATCCCACATTTTATTTTATTCTCTCATCTAAATTTTACACACTATATGATATATTTGGGGAGAATAATTGTAATGTGAAATTTATAGGAAATACTCTCTTATTATAATCCCATTATATAATTGTTTCTTTCTCCTTTAAAATTGAGGGATGTTTCCATTGTCTACCGAAGTAGTTCAAGAGGGTTCTCATTAACCAAAATGGCGAGGGATCGGTTTATTAATCACCACTAAGTTCAAGAGAGTAACAATGTAAAATAATATACCTAAGTGGAGGGGATTTTGGGCCTTAAATAGAGTTATTATTGAACTACATTATCAAACTATGTTTTCTCTCTCTTTTATTTTATATATTGCATCATTCAATCTCGATATGCATAATTTCATAAAATTAATGCAACCATTTCCATTATTATTACTCAATTAATAAATATTTAATTTAACATTATAATGCGTATCAAATTTATCAATTTTTCACTTTATTGAATTCATCATTTTATCATATCAAAATCATTTAACCTTGAATTTACCTTTTCCATTTAATTTATTTTTTTAAAAGGAAATTCATGCCCACAGTTATTTCCATTATTCTCTACCCAAATATTGTTACCAAATGGTTATTTTTGTTTTGATTAGAAATTATTATTTTCAAAATTATGTGTATATTTTTTAAAAAAAAAATTAATAATATATTTAAAAATTTGATCTTTTGATATTTTAATCTAATTATTATTCTATTGATCATATTTTGATGGAATGGATTGTTATTAATGAAATAATAACACATAAAACATTATTAGTATCATTATTTACCATATTAGGAAAGTTGTAATGCATGAATATATTCCTCCTAAAGAAGATGAAGGTATTTGTACACCTGATTATATTAACACCTTTGAGATTAATGATAAATCCATGAATTATTTACATTTAAGTCTTGATCAAAATGAATTTAATTATGTTTATACTTGTATAATTACCTATGAAAAGGGTAAATTTAGTCTAAAACATGTATCACATACTCAAATTTGAGAAAACAAGATCATATTGTATTTATAATTTAGGAAACAATTTGTGATTAATTTATGACATGTAGAAATTAAATTCATATCAATCTGAAACATAGAGTGGATGGTATGAATGAAAATGTGTGTATTCATTTAAAAGTTATATTTTAGTTCAAAATACATTTCATGTACTCAAAACTGAGCAAAAGTACTTTAATTAACTTGATAAACTATGAAAATTTTATTTGATTTATTATAGACATATAAGAAATAACCAAATGTTAATATGACACATGATGTGACTGTTATGAGTGAAAGTGTGTGTTTTCATTTAAAATTGACATCTAAATTCAAATCACACGTTACATACTCAAAAAACACACTTGGATTATATTAATAATTTAAAGATGATTTTTGATTCATTTGTGACTTGTAGGTATCAACAATATGTTAATAAAAATCATGGTGTGGTCGGTATGACTAAAAGTTTGTGGTTTAGTGTATATGTAAAATTTTATCTCACAATGTGTGTCGTATAGTCAAAACTGAGAAAAACAGTCTAAATTTATTGAAAATTTCAAAAAATGATATGTGATTAATTTTTTATGTGTAGGAGTTAGCTAAAAATTAATTTGACGCATGGGGTTGTAGGATTCACTAAAAGTGAATTTTCTTAGTTTCAAAGAGGAATTTTAGCCTAAAATTATAACACCCTGACCGGAATCATCGGGTCCAAGCTGAAGTGCCATAAAACCTTATTGGAACCTCTCTATATGAAAGAGGCTACTAACTAGAGGTGAGTGTCTTAAGATACATGGGGAGACTATACCCTTGGAAAACATATCCATAAACTCGGAAATAAAAACATAAAAATAAGCTAATGAAAAACACATAGGAAGATAAGATTAAAAAATTATATAATAGATGTCATGTAAGGTTGTAAAATTTTAATAAAATGGACCCCTAAAGTAATAGTTCAATATGTGTAAGAAGTGTAACTATAAATGACATTAAATAAATGTGTTGTGGAAACTATTCAGAGTCTTCCCAGATACCATGCCTATCCCCCAACTCCAATACCCTCAGCAACCTGCCATGGAGCACTTTGTATTAACAACATCCCTAGTCATGAAGAATTCACACTAAGATTATTAGGGAGGGCGTGATTATAAACCCAATAGGACACCACTAATTCATCCTTAACATTAGTGCACATACATAAGATTTGTGTCCTATTAAAATAAGTAAATTCAAAATAAAGAAACAATCAATAATGTGTCAATCGTTCATGTGCTAACGATGCCACCATGAAACCTGGTCATACTGGCTTCGGATCTATAATGTAAGAGTGTTAATAATAGAATTCACGATCATGGGTCTACCACAAGTATACCACATATATTTCTAAGCAACCTACAGTTCAATGAGTCTTAGGTCGGGCCATAAGGCCAACAATTCTTGGATTGGGACATAAGGTAATCAAGACCATTCTATATCCAGGGTCATCCCACAATGTCTTTGTATTCCTACCTCAACCTTGGTTTAGTCCATAAGGTGGTAATATCCCAACACTACCTCAATTCAGTACACATTTTCATCGTATCCCAACACAACCTCGTGTCAAGAAACATGTACGACATACCCCTAACTTGTGTCATGACCCATTTTCATCATCAATTCATATCACACATCCTCTTACTTTAAGTGAATACAAATCCATGATGGTCCATATATAAATTTGTACCATAAGAAATTCCTCCAAAGGAAAAACATCAATGAACAATAGGGTATAACACATATAGGTGCAATATAGAATATCAAGAATGAGTATCAGTAGACACACACACACACATTAGACTATCGTCGAACATGGGTATCATGGTCTATTAATGCACACATATGTGATCAATATCAAACATGGGTATCATGAGCTATACAAGAACACACATGTGATCAAAATCAAGCATAGGTCTCAAAGAACACAAAAATGTACCATCATATCGTAAAAAAATCATATAAATAGACTATATATAGTAAGGATCCTCCTATGTCAAAAAATTTGAAGTTAACCTCATGATTATCCAAGAGGGTCATCACCCATATCACATATGTGCACTAACTAGAAAAAACCCACACTCTATGGATTCCCCAAAACCTATCCCAATCCATCATAGCGGGGGTTCTATATAGTGATATTAAATAAGATATTCATGACCATAGGATAGAAAAACATCAACTTACCCAAGGATAATGGAGGAACCCAAAATATAATGGGAGAGAAACTCACATAGAATAACTAATATTTGAACCTTTAATGTTGGGGATGAAGATAAGAGTTTAAGGGATGTAAGAACTATTGAAGGGTCCCAAGAGTTTTCCATGGTTCTAGAAAATGGTATAGAAGAATTATAGGTTTTAAGGGGATCATGAATTTAAATTAAATCTATAAAAAATTGGAATCATGGTGCATACCTTTATTATGCACTACAGTGGGTCCCAAATCCGCAAAGACTATGGTGAAAAGTGGATGGCCAATCTGTAGTTGTTTCGGATCAAAAACATGTCCATAATCCACATCATGGTCAATGGTGAGATCCTATAAACTATGTAAAGGGGCCAAATTTCAATTTCCATCACTATACTATAACATATAATCCCTCATAAGGACACCATACTATAGCCAATGCTTCATATAGTAGCTATACGAAATTTGGAAGAACTACCCAAACTCCCCATCTAAGCCTTCACATTCTTGTTGATACACCTGGTTGTAGAAATTCCAAAATAACCTAAAACATCAAAATTTTAATCTATACCATATCTCCCCAACAACACTTTAACAATACCCCTCATGGTTCAAAACAATCACCATGTTGTAGAATCCAGTTCTACCTAAAAAATAAAAATCACCTTCCCCTTTAACCTATGGAACCAACTAGAAGCTACCCAATAATTCACCCAAGAAAAGAATAAATCAAAACCACTTTATGAAGGGATGAAATTAAGTAATAGGGTACATTAAAAAATTAGTACTATTACAATATCCCCCTCTAAGTAATTATAATCCTTGAGAAGTGTCTATAGATTTCATGGCCAAACAACTCGGGACATTAAGCTTGTATATCAGATTCCAAATCTCAATCATATTGTTGTATACTTGCATGATACCATAGGAATATGATAATTGGGATTGTGTTTCATCGCAACAAATTCTCCATCTAGATTATTATCTATATTGGGCACTCTATAAATGATGTGTTAGGATCTAGCTCAATGTGATCGTAGTTGATCACATGTGCGGGATCAAGCCTATACTGATGAAGCTGATAGAAATAGAAAAAATCTTGAATACATTTATACCATCGATGAAGATAGAAATTAGAGTCCACTATAATGATATTCATGGTAATATATAATGTTCTAACAAACCTCAGTACTGACTTACCTTGCTTCTACAAATGTTGATTCCCTAATCAAGGAGTCGCCCTTAAGAAAATTTATCCTCCCAAAGAAAACTCCAAGGGTCATCTCCTATTGTTGGAATATGATCACTGTCTACTATGAGAAGTTACTAATTGATTTTGGAAAAAAATCACTCTATTGGGGGTCTCCGGTACCATACTTAACCCCATAACTGGTACCTCTACAGGCTCATGCCAATATATCATAGAGTGACACAACTAACTATAAAGAGCCTCAAAAGGTTCTGTATGAATCAAATAATATAATACATTGTTTTATTAAACTCAACCAAGGATAGGTGTTCATCCCACGATCTACTAATTTCCATAACACATGGGCACAACATATCCTCTTATATCAAGATCATTCTCTCAGACATCCCATTAATCTGTGGATAATACATTGTACTATGTTTCAATTAGGTACCCAAGTACATATGTAATCCTTCCTAAAATCAAGACTTGAAATGTGTGTCCTTATATAATATGATTCTCAAAGGAGCATCATGATGGAATATAATCTCTAATAAATTCATATGTTTTAACTCATCCACTAAAAGGGTCTCTCAAATTTGTAAGAAATGAGCCATTTTTGTCAGTCGATCAACTACCACTCAAACAACATCGTGACTCCTTGGAGTCATGGGTGACCCTATCATGAAGTCCATCACCACATCATTCCACTTCCACATAGGAACTAGAAGGGACTAAATTAAACCGCTAGGGAAATTATGATCATCAGTTATGCTCAAGAAGGTAATTAATTGAGAAACAAAATCAATGATGTCCCTCTTCATACCCGGTTACCAAAATTGACATCGAATATCATGGTACATCTTCCCTGATTCTGGATGCAATTCCCACTTTAAACAAATAGTGTCTCTCATAAACTCCTACCTCAAGGAAGATATAACTAATAAACTACCATTAATGTAGATCATGTCTTCATCATCTCAGGACCACCCTAGTACAAAATCATTCCCCGCCAAGCACTCCTGCATCACTATACACTTGGGATATTCCACCTAGTTGGACATTACATGGTCCACCAATGAATTCCTTATATATAAAGGTGTATATTTTATACCTTCATTGTCCTCATATTCATTGACAACACACTAATCCATAAAATCCATAAAACTTTATCCTTCTATGAAGGCCCCTCTCAACAATCCTACAACTTCGGTTCTTTCCTAATGAGAGAATCTTCAATGAAATTACCTTTTCTCATAGTACATTCCACAACAAAGTTTGATGTTTACAAATAATATAACCAATTCCTCTTCCTTTGACTGAGATATCACTTAGTGAAGTTGTGTCAAAATCACTTTTGGTCAATATAGATGAAATAATTCTCACCAAATAGATAATACAACCAACACTTCAATGTGTGAACCACAACCGCAAATTCCAAGTCATGTGTTGGGTAATTATACTCATGGAGTCAAAATTATTGTGATCTATAAGAAACTATTTGGTATTCATTCATCAATATAACTCCAAAAAATAACACATATAGAATCATAATACAATATGTGTCCAATTATAGGATCTACAAGGATTAAATCTAGAGTTTTCATCAATATCCTCTTCATCTCTACGAATGCATCTTCAAACTTATTAGAACACTCAAAATTTATACCATTTTTGTATAGACTTGTAATCGTAACATCCCAGAAGGAGAAAACCTAGATGAATCATCAATATTATCCTATAAACCCAAGGAAAATCCTAACTTAAACACTTTCATGGTTTGTTTCCAAGAATTCACATCCACTACCCTCTTTGGGTCCATTAAAAATACCTCCTTAGAAATTAAATGTATCTGGAACCACAACTCCTAAGTCCAAAAGTGACACTTAGATAGTTTTTCATAAATTCAATGTTCTTAAAGTGTACACAATACAACAACAAGGTTCCAATAACGTATATCTAAAGTACTCAAATATTTTAAGATATCATCCATGAATAAAATGATGAATGATTCATAGTATAGATTGAAAATTATATTTGTGATATCCTTGAATACCACTAGAGTATTTTGTAACCCAAAGGGAATGAAAAGATACTCATACATCCCATATCAACTCTTAAACTCAATATTGGGAATATCTTCATATCTGAACCACATCTAGTGGTAGTATGAATGAAGAACAGTATTGGTAGACCACCAAGATCCTTGTAACATATAAAACAGATCATCAATCCAGGGTAAAGGGTGCTTATTCTTCACCATTACCTAATTCACCTTCCTATAGTCTACATAGATCTATATACTATAATCTTCCTTATTGTAAAACAACATTGGATCACCCCATGTCAATGTGCTTGACCTGACACATCCCTTTTCCTCCAAGTCCACAAATTTCACCATTAACTCTCTCAACTCATATAGTACCATGGAATAAGAAGTAATTGATATCTTTTTCTCTCCAATTATAAGATTAATATCAAATGAAATTCTTATATCAAGAGAAACATGTGATAACTCATATGGGAATACATCCTGACAATGATCAATTGCTATATGAAAGTTAGATAGAGCTACTATTGTTTATACTGTGAGATCTAATCCTACTATTCACATCGTGATAGATCCAATCTGTATTATGTTCAATATTATATCTTCTTATTAGAAATCTTACTCACTGGTCAATATGAACCTCTCTCCTTTATCCATGTTGAAATATACATGTCTTTAGTAGCAGTCGATATGAGCTCGATAACTGGCCAACTAGACTATTCTGAATATCACATAAAAACTAGTAATCTCTAATATAATGATATTTCATAGATTAATATAGCTATTAACAACTACCGGACATTCATGTCATCACTAGAAATATTCTAATTTATTTCCCAAGATTGTTTTAAGAGCGAGTAAATTATGATATAACTTAGCTGATAAATTTAGTCTATCAATGAATTAAGAATATATATAAGAATAGGATGTTCATGTATCAAACATAGAAGTACGTGAAACATAGGTAATAAACATTGTACCTCTAGCTATAGAACGTCCCTCACCAATAATGGTTAGAATCTTCTCTACTATATACACTTTGCATTCCTCAACATTACGGGCCAACCCCTATGGTGAATAACTTTCCTGAGACTTGAAAATATGTGGGATCAATGCTTGTAGGTGAGGACCCTCGATAGATCCCAAGGTCATAGTCTACATCTACCTCACACTTTTGTGAGAGCCTATCCATTTTTTCCATAGACATAACTTGTGAATATGTCTCCATTTTTCACATCCATGACACTTGATCTATGGTTTTGGGAAAAACTTAGGTATACCAATGTTTTTCAAAGTTAAAACATTAGGGACCTACATCTCTCACATATGGGGATGAATACACCCTTCAATACTCTACCTATATACTTAAACATGTTGTACCTCCTTATACTTATTATTTCTACCACTTGATGTGGATCTTAATGTAGCATTGGGAAGTCTGATCATCAACACACTATAAGATGGAAGAAAACAAGTAATGTTATCCTCTTATAGTACCTTATAAAATTTTAGGGCCTTTTAAAGCACCTCAACATATTTTTTAGGCTAAATCCCATAACATGACATCTATTATTTGGATGATTCCAATCTCACACATCCTAAACTTTGTCCCTCATTCCCTACCAACATTGGAGAAAAGTAAAGAAACTACATAAAGTGATAATAGTATAAATAAACTTCCATTGTTTCCTAATAACTCTCTATAAAATACCTTTATAAATCTTGATTCATCATGTTGGGAAATAAATATTGAATGAACATATCCTTAAATTCATCCCATGCAAGACCATCATACTTTCCTACCTAACCTATAATACCTCACCACCTCCTGGAGAGTCCCTTTAGTATAAATGAATCCAAATTCACCCTATTATTCTCATGAGCCTCTTCCTACTCAAAGATTCCCTCAATGATTTCAATATAGTCCTTGACACGCTGAGGACCACCCATGCCTTGAAATGCAAGAAGTTGTGGGAGATGAAAGTCTTAGCCATAATCAACCATTTTCCTCTACACCCCTCCACCCTAAGCAAGAGAAATCTATAAGACTCCAATCTAGGGTGGTTTTAATATCTGAACTACCAAAGAATGTGTGGGAGCATGCTCAGGTGTATCCACCTACATAGCTTTTGGTGAAATTATCACATCTTCTATATTATGATAATTATCATATCAATGAGGTGGAATCTTTATGAAATTCCAAATCAACATTTAGAGTGCCTATAAAATCATTCTTACATGAACAACTTAAATTATTACAAGGAACACATATGGGATTTCTAAATGAAGTTCAATCCTAGGAGATACCAACACACAAGGAGTAATAGTTCTCCCCAAGGATCCAGTCTAAACCTTTGTACCAACATGTTATCCACATTCATATATATATATATATCATAACATCATTAACATGATCAACTAACTAATGACATCATAGATATATCACCAAATCATGGAATATATATCACCGAACAAATAGAACAAATTAGGACATTTAATTAAATAACTAATATACAAAAAATAATGTATATATATGACATGTGATTATATGAGTCTATTCATGATTCATGAACTCACCCAAATACCATAAACTATAACAACACAAAATACTCAGGATCTACATCAAACTGTAATGCCACAACTATAACAAAAATCCCACTATGGTAACATTTAGGACTGTAACATGTGAGCCAGCCTGGAAAATAGTAACTCCCATACCTGAGTTCCAACCAACCTATATCCTTTCAACCATATCTTATAATAACGAATAATAAAATAATTGATACTCCCTTTTATACTATTGTGTAACACCCTGGCCTAAATCACTATATCTGAGTCGAAGAGCAACATAATGTCATGTGCACCTCTTTATACGCAAGAGGATATCAACTTGAAGCAAGGTTATAAAGTGATATGGGCACACAATTCCCTCATAGAACATACCCATATACCATAAAATAACAAAACAAATATAATCCGACTAAAAATATAGTGGAATATAACATGAATAAAAAAATAATAGATTTTATGTTCAGTCATACAATAATAATCAAATAGCCCTCCAATGTGTTAGGTTAATAAGCATAAGAAATGCCACTAGAAATGATAATAAATAAAATTGATACATATACTATATGTATACTGTCCTGGTGCCATATCTATCTCCCAACACTAAGATCCTCAACAACCACCATGGGGCCCTTCCCCTTTTTCAGTTCCCTAATCAAGAATCTTGCATGGACAATGAAAATTCCCATGTATGGTGTGAGTATAAACCCTGTATGACACCACTAATTCATCCTTATCATAAGTTCACATGTATAATATTTTTATTCTATGATAATAAAAAAATAAAAAACAATTAATATTAATGATGTGTCGATAATTCATGCACCAACAAGCTGCCATCAACCCCAGAATACCAGATTTATCTCTATGTTGAAAGAGTGGTCATAACAAAATTCAAGATCACGGGCCAACCAAAAAGCCACCACATATATCCTTCAATAGGAACAAGTCCAACGAGTATTGGGTAAGGACGTAAGGTCTTCATTCCCCATCTCTATCATGGGTCGGGACATAAGTACCTCGTACCATTGCCTCTACCTCAGGTCAGGCCATTTGGTCATCATATCTATAACATACCATAAATTATAAGCATAGTATTCCTTTTAATAAATATTTATTAATTTTTCTTAAAATTAATAAAAGTATGATTAAAAAAAATTAGGCAATTTTTTATATGAATTTATGTTTTGGTTATTAGTTAAATTAAATTATTGAAACGATATAAATATTATTTTAATGGATTTTGTATTTCAATAAATAAAATAAATAAGAATTTTAATGGTGAAGGAAAAGTACTTCTTATTAGTAATGACAATAAATTAAATTATATAAAATAATACCTCCTTAGACTAAAGAGATGGGAATATTAAATATACAACAATAATTTTTAATAACAGTGGACAAAGAAAAATAAACGTGCTAGCAATAATGTTGTAGCCATCTTTACTAGGATTCCTCCATAAATAGTGATGGTAAGAATATAGGGAAATGGAAAAATAGGATTCATCCTCCCAATTAAATAATACTCAAATACATAGTGTTTAGTTTATTAAAATGTTTTTTAAATGGGATAATTATAGAATAATGGATATGTGCATGATCATTGGTAAAAAATCATTTATGACAATTTTTGAATAATAATGATAGTAATGAAAATAAATATATGCATTCATATCTTTTTTATAAATTATATAATATATATATATAATCTATGATTCAATATAAAATGTTTATAAAAAATATATAATAATTATAGTAACAAAATGTGAATTTTATAAGTAATTACAAGTTAATTAAAGTATGTAATTTTGAGGTTTATGTTTGTAATAAGTATTTTATTAGTTGAATAATAAAGTTGTATTAATTTATTGGAAATTTTTTTAACTAATAAAGGATTTATGATTTAAAAAATTACATTAGTAAAAAAATGTTAAAGGAATCAATAATTAATAAATATATAATAATTTTTTTTTAACGGATAAGGAAAAATAAATACATGTGTATTTAGATGAAACTAATATCATTTTAGATAAATTTTTGTAAATTTTATACATTTAAGGTCGTTTTATATTAAAAATGTTTCCATCCAAACAATTCATAATGTATAAGACCTTATACACTTTATTTATAGAGTAATCTTGAATCACAGGGGAAGGCTAGCCCGAGCATCCCGCGTGGAGGTGTGAAGGATTGAGCACCTATGAAGGGTGGTTATAGTGGATGCATAACACCCAATGATCACATATGAGGTTTACATGGGGTGCCCTATATTGGTCGTGTAGGTGCGATAGTACCAGTGAGGGGTGTGGGTGTAGTGTATTGGGTGCTAGATCGAATGATTTCTGGAAGAGGTTGTAATATTAAGCATTGCTCAACCAAATAAATGATCTATGTGGGTGTGTTTATTTATTCATTGTCAATATGTTTAAAAAAGGTCATGGATAACCTTATCCACTTGATCAAATCCACAATGTTCATATGATCTATAACACCCTAAGGATTTACAACTAGATTTATTATAGAATGCATTAAACATTGAGTCAATTTGAAAGAAAACAATTTCATATTTATAGGATATATTTATAACCTAGTTGTTATACATAATTTTTCCACTTCTGTGATTCGAATATTGAAGAACTAACACACACAGTTGCGATCAATAATACATTTAGAGTTTTATAGAATCAACTTACATTTTTTGGTGAATAGTAACTTACCCTTATGAATAGTAGCATACCCTTATGAATAGTAATTTACCCTTATTAATAGTACTATTGCCCATGTATGTGTAAATAAAATTTACCCACCTTATAAATTAACTATAATATTTTAAAAATTAATAATTAAGTGTTGGTATTTTTGTGAGTAATAAATATTTATTTTCAATTTAAAATTAATATAATTAATTTTCATAAAATATATTCCTAAATAATTATTTTTTTGTCCTATTATTTTAGGATAATTTTATGAGACATCAGTTAATTTTTTAAATAATTATAAAATCAGTTTTAAATTTAAAATCTATATTTTTCAAGTAAATAGTGATTTTATTTAAAAAAAATAAATTTATATTATTTATTAAATTATTTTGATAAAATAGGTTCCATTTCTAAATTATACATTTTAAAAAATGGTTAGGGTTAATTTTTTATATTTTTTTTAAATACTTGAATTTTGTGAATAGTTAAATTCGATAATTTATGAAATATGCTAAATAAATGAATTTATGCATCATGATTCAAGAATGGATGATGTAAATGGTCATCGGTTCAAACTAACATGAAAATATTACTATTTTAGTCACAAGAATCAATACTATTCATATTATTGAGAAAAAATAATAATATAATGATTAAAATAATGGAAAACCCCTCATCTCCTCCACTATAAAAACCACCCCTCACTCTCTCTTCTCTTCACTCCTATAATACATGAATCTTGTCAATTTTATGCCAAAATACTCTTCCCTAGTGCATCTCCACATCTAGTATCCCTTGGTATTTTCAAAATAACAAAACCCCTTCCCTTAAAGAGATTCTCAAGGGGATATTTCAAGAGTTAAATCCTCTTCCCTTTTCATTTAATTTCATTTCTATTTATTTTCTATTCTTAGTATCTCACTCAACTATTTTGTCAAAATTATCATGATAAATAAAATATCATATATATAATGTAATTATATAATTTTAATAGAACATCCATCATCAACCTCCTTACTCTCTCTCTCTCTCTCTTATTTTAAAAATTAAATCATCGTCTAGGAGGTGCCGATTTACAACCGTCGTGGACGACGAACCTTCGTTCTTCACTTTATCCTTTAGTTATGGTCATGAAACCATTTTATTTTTGAAAAAAACTATAATATATGTATTATAACCTTTTTAGAGTACATTAACCATTATATATACATAATATTAACACATACAACAAAACTAGTTCACAATATTCAAAATATTGCCAAAATAATCTAAATGACTGTCATTAATTTTTCACCTAATAAATTGTCCCCATAACATATAACCAAATGAATTATATGAAACTTAATGAATATTAATTTCCATTAGTATCATATAAAACCAATTCTAGATAATTATATCCTTTCCACATGAACTCCACTAATTATAAACATGCAAACTGATTATGAAAATCAAGGAAATGAATACTCTAGAACAATAGAATTCAATCATATAACGTATCAATAAGACAATAAATGAACTTAATAAAACAATAATGAATAAAATACTTGTATATGAGGTTATTAATTAACTAATTAATGGGTTTAATTTTGTTATCCTTGATGTTAAGGTCAAGTGAAGATCATGCTCGTACATAAGGTAAGGGTTTTCTACCCGAACATCCATTTTCATTCGGGTTACTCATATTCTCTAATTACCTCAATTAAATTCTTATTTATTATTATGTAATCCTCATAATTTTTTTTTTAATTTTCTATATATTTTTACCAACCTGAATCCTTTTTTTTGGGAGTTACATGTTTTAAAATGATCTTTCATAAATTCTTCCTAAAATTCAAGCCCGATTCTAGGGAATTTATTGAACTCTTGCCTATTTTAATGGGCACTATTTAATAATGTTTTAGAAAAAAAAATTATGAAATAATTAATTTTGTTATAAAAAAGATAACATAAATAAATTCTTGTTTTATTCAATTATTTTTCCAAAATAAATCTTCTTTTCAAAGTAAAATATTTTTTATCTTAAGAATTATTAGATGATTTTATACAAGTATTTTAATCTATTTAAACACTCTTGCTGATTCTTATGTTCAATTGGGTTTAATATTTTATGATATCATCTACCATATTTTATTGAATGTTTTATTATTATATTGAGTGTGTTTTTGATATCTTGGTACTATTCACCATATTATTCTAAACGTTTAGTGCTCATATTTAATGATTGGGGGAAGCTTATTTACACTTCATATGTTAGTTTCAATATGATTTTATATGTAATTTATGATTCTCCTCATTAATATAAGAAATTAATTGGTCTTATTATGTGATGGTTGGAGCCCACTAGATCCTCTCGATGCATCAATATGTCTCATGAGGAAAACTAGTTTGGGTTTTTACTCGTTTACATATTGTCTTGGCATGAGGTCTTTACAGAGTGATTTTGATGTCTGACATTTGCATTCCCTCATTATGAATCTGGAGATTGATATTCCATGTGATTGTTAGACTATTATAATATACATGGTTATGTTTTGTGGCATTATTTAATTAATATTTATTCTTTTAATATTATGCTCAAGTTTATTTTTAAAGGCATGCATTTTTAGTTATTCATCATTCCTAGTGTTTATGTTTATATTTTCTTCCATTGTATTATTTACCCTTACTGAGCATCTGATCTCACCCCTTTCACATGTTTTATTTTCCCTAGGTTGTGAAGAAGTATATTATGAATGATATTCAAGGATAATCTGGTAGATTATGTTTGATTCAAAAGAAGTTGATATATTGTTTTTCTTTTCAAGTTGTAATGTTGAACTTATGTATGTATCTTTTTTTTCCAATGTTACTAAATTATTAATTCCTTCAGGATACTAATACTTATTTATATTTCAATGTAAAAATAACAATTCATTGGCTCTAGGAAACAAGATTTGGGTCCTCACATTTGGTATCATAGGAATTTTAGTTGAAAACATGGAAAATGGATTTCAAAAATGTAGATTAGGGAATAAAACCCTAAGATAGACATTGATGATAAACATAAAATAACATCCTAGAATTTTTTTTAGGAATATATTGTATAGGTATTCTTAGAAAATACATCAATGTCTAGATACTAAAAGTTGGAGTGGTTCTGAAATATATGTACCAAGTCATAACAACATCGACAAGGTGTTTCGAGCATGACCAGGGGTACCCTATTATATGACAACGAGCCTTATGGAACACCTAGTTTGACACTACTAGGGGATATTATTAAGATAATTCACATATTATTTACAAGACATTATGAAGAATTTAAAAGAAAATTTTTCCTTAATAAAACCATGTTTATGATTATGGGATTTGCTATGTGTTTTGATTTCAATTTATTTTAAGTATTATGCAAGTTGAGATTATGCAATATGATTCATAACCTAATCTAGTGTATGACATAATTTAGAAATAGCTTCTAGTGGAAGGAATGGAAACCTCATGAACACATGTATACAATGTAGGGATTTCTACCTACACAGGATACTGATTTTGGATATGGAGTTATGACTGGTACTGAACAACTTATAACTATAATGGGACAGCTAACTTAGGTAATGAACCATAACCTTACCTGTATGGAGCACCCTAAACCACAACGTCTAGGATCAATGTTAGATAGCTTCATGATATAATATCCTCCATAATTTTATGTAACTATAAACCCATTTTTAGTAGATTTGTGAATATGTTCCTCAAAGAAGATATTTCTCACTTTGGGAAGTAATGAAAGGAAGAAGGTTTTCATGTCTTTTTATCGCTAATGGATAGATGTTGATCAATAGTGGTCACTAATTAAAAAAAGGAAGAGGAAGAGATTGAAAATATGGAATGGATGGATTTTAAAGAAATCATTTTACAAAAATACTTTCCCCATGAACACCAAGTGGATATGGAAAGGCGGTTTCTAAATCTGAGGCAAAAAGGGGATGATAATGTTGCAATGTATGAATCTAATTTCCCAAGGGTACCAATTCATGTCCCTAACTACATATGGAATCTAAGAAGAAATATTGATCGAGTATTTGATAGTTTAAAACCATTACTACAAAGGTAACTAGTCTCCCAATGTTTATCATCATATGAAGATATAGTCTCATCTTCTATCAGGACAGAAAAAAAATTCTCTAAGTCTTGTGACCATAAGGGAGTGTAAAAGAATAAGAGGGTTGTTGAACACTCTGGAAAAGGAAATAAGAAAAAGGGGAAGAATGGAAGAAATTATTTTCCATCCTATGATAATTATTGGAAGAAACACCCCAGTACTTTCCTGAAGTGTATGGGTGTTTGTTACAAGTTTAGAGGAAAAGGCCACCAATCCCATGATTGTAGGGTAAAAAATAATCCACCAATGTTCAATGATACAATTTCAATGATATGGGATATTATGAAAATGGTTTTCCTACGCATCAAGGAAATATTATTCAAATAAGGAAAAGAGAGAAAGTCCAAGCTTATGCAATCATGACTGCTGATGTGGAAGTTATTAATGATGTGGTGGAAGGTAATTTGGTTATTTTCACAAATGTATAGAATGCTTTATTTGATTCTAAATCATGGAATTATTTAATATCGTCCCAGTTTTCCAAGAAAGGTTTACATTTCCAAATTGATTTAATAAAGAATTTTTCAGTTGAAACACCTAAGGTAAATATTTTTAAAACAAATATGTGCCGATCAATCCCCCTTATGACACATAAATGTGATTTTGTTTCTAAACTTTTCACCATACTCATGATTTACTTTGATACAATCATTGGTATGAATTGGATTTCATGTTATGATAAAACATCTATTACAATAATATATAAGTTACAGTTTTTAAGAATTATATAGAATCCCTTATCTTAAGAATAGAAACATCATCGTCTAATTCTTATCTAGATCCACCCTTAAAAGATCTACTAAATTCAATTCCTGGAGTGGAGGATAAAATAATGGGAGAGGAAATAAATCTTCAAATTGAGGATGTACCTATTGTGAAAGAATTCATTGATGTGTTTCTAGAGGATTTACCTGGACATCCTTCGGAGTAGAAAATTTAGTTATGTGTTGATTTAATTCCAGGTTCAAGGCCTATATTAAAGACTCCTTATCGAATGGCCATTGTTGAATTAGTAGAACTGAAAGAAAAACTAGGGAAATTGAGTGATAAAGGATTTATTCTTCCTATTGTTTCTCCATGGGGAGCCTATGTTATTTTCATTAAGAAGAAAGATGGATATATGAGATTATGCGTTGACTATAGGGAGATTAATGATATTACAATAAAGAAAAAAAATCCCTTACCTCACATTGATTATTTATTTGATAAAATTCAAAAATCCCAATATTTTTCAAAGATTTAACTTCAAACTGGATATCATAAATTGTGTGTGAGGAAGGAATATATTCCAAATACAGTATTTTGAACCAGGTATGGGCATTACGAGTTTACAGTAATTCCTTTTGGACAGACTAATGCACCATCTAATTTAATGGATCTACTGAATAGAGTTTTCAAGGAATACCATAATGACTATTTTATTGTATTTATTGATGATATCCTGGAATACTCTAAAATATAGAAAGATCATTATAATCACTTACACATTATTCTAAAGAGTCTTAGAAGAAATGAGTTGTATTGGAAGTTTAGAAAGTGTGAATGTTTGCTTCAAACAGTTTCTTTTTCTTATCTATGTTGTCTAAAAGGATGGAATCTTGGTTGATCCTAAAATGATAAAGGTAGTTCAGAAACAACCTACTCCAACAAAAATACCTTAGGTACATATTTTTATTAGTTTAGCATGTTATTATCAGTGTTTCATTCTGAAATTCACCCAATTAGCCAACCTGTTAACCAAGCTTACTCATAAAGGGGTTAAGTTCGTATGGAAAAAATAATGTGATGAATGTTTTTAATAATTAAAGAGTATATTAGTGAATGATCTGATTATAACTCTACCATCCGGGAATGGTGGATTTTTTATCTATAGTGATGCATCAATGAAAGGGATTATATGTGTCCATATGCATAATTATATAGTTATTACCTATGAATCAAGGTAGTTAAATGTTCATGAATATAACTATCCAAATCATGATATTGAGTTATCATATATAATCATTACTCTAAATATATGGATACACTATCTCTATAGTGAAAGATGTGAGATATATACTGATCACAAGAGCTTGAAATACATCTTCTCACAAAAAGAACTCTATATGAGGCAAAGGAGATGGCTCGAACTGATCAAGGATTACAATTTTTTCATACACTACCATCTAGAAAATCCAAATAAGGTAGTTGATTCATTGAGTAGAAGTGATTAGGGAGTTCTACAAAAATGAGAATTTACAAGGATCCTATATACATGGATCTAGGGAGGATGGATATGGTAATCATCAAAGAAGGTGAAACATCATTACTTTTTCTATTGGTTGACCAACCCTCATTATTAGAAAGGATTAAAAGTTCTCATTCGAAAGACAATAATATTTAAAAGAAAATTAAAGTTGTGAACGATGGGAAGTTGGAAGAATTCATATATGAAGATGGAATTCTGAAGTTTGGGAAGTGAATTTGTGTTCCCGCAATACCTGAGCTAAAAAATAGTTATTGGATGACGCTCATAGTTCAAATTTCTTGATAAATCTTGGTATCACTAAGATATATAGAGATTTTAAGAAACATTATTGGTGGGATAACATGAAGAGGGAAATTCCTGATTATGTATTAATATTTTTAGTATGTCAATAGGTGAAGTCTGAAAGATAGCATCCCATCAGAGTTATGAATCCTCTACCTATTCCTATATGGAAATGTGATGAAATCAAAATGTATTTTGTCACTAGATTACCCAAAACTTCAAGAAATAATGATAAAATATGGGTTATTGTTGATCAGCTTACAAAATCTACACATTTACTCACAATAAGAGATGATTTTCAATAGGATCACCTTACACAAATCAATATCAATGATGTTCTAAGACATCATGGATCACATATTTCAATAGTGTATGGTCGTGAACCTCGATTTACATCAAAATTATGGAAAACTCTTTAGAAATATTTGGACACTGAGCATCATTTGAGTACTACTTTGTAACGTCCCAGTTCGGGGTGTCGCCCATAGGTACCCCATAACCGGGACGTTACAAAGTGGTATCAGAGGAACGGTTCGGCCATGGAGAACCTTATCATTGAGATCAACAATCCGGATAGGATGCTCCTTGAATGATGCTTCCTACTCTAACTCAACCTCCTTGGGTTGGAAAACATGAGATGAGTTTGAGAAGTAACGTCGTAGCTGAGAAATGTAGAAGTCATCGTGGATAGCCTGGTACCTCAGATGTAACTGGAACCGATAGGTAACCGGTCCGACAATCTCCAAAACATCAAACGTACCGACATATCTTGGTGCAATATTACCTTGTCTCTTAATCCTCTTGTGTCCTAACCTCGATGTAACATGTAGGAAAACCTGATCTCTAACCTCAAACTATATAGGTCGTCTTTATCGATTAGCATAAGACTTCTATCATGACTATATAGTATCCATCCTCTTTTGAATCAATTCTATCTGCTCTGTGGTCTCTTGGATAAGATGAGGTCCCTGCATATCTGCCACTCCAGCTTCCAGCAAACATAGGGGCCTACCGTACAAATCCTTGTAAGGTGTCATCTGAATAGTTTCTCCAATACTATTATTGTAGAAAAACTCCACAAGAGGTATGTGTTTCTCCCAAGAACCTCCAAAATCTAGGATGCATGTTCGAATCATGTCCTCCACCACCTATATCGAATGATCAGACTAGCCATCTATATAGGGATGGTAAGTTGTACTCAGAAGTATCTATGTACCCAACACCCTCTGTACTCCCAACCAGACCCAAGAAGTAAAACGAGTGTCCTTTTGGGAAACAAGGGAGTAAGGAACCCCATGTAAACGTATGATCTCCAAGATTTACAACCTTCTCAGATCATCTACACTGGAGGTCTCCTTGATTGGAAAGAAGTGAGTAACCTCTGTGAGTCTGGAAATGACAACCCAAACTACATCATTCCCTCGATGTGACCTCGGTAAACCTGTCATGAAGTCCATCGTAATATCATTTCACTTCCACTCGGGAATGAGAAACTTCTTCAAAATCCATACTGGTCATTGATGCTCCGCCTTCACCTACTGACAGGTGGAACACCTCATCACAAAACCAGAAACATCACTCTTCACACTTGGACACCAAAAATGGTGGTGGAGATCTCGATAAATCTTGGTAACACCATGATGAACTACCCAAATTGAGGAATGAAAATCCCACAAAAGATCCTCACGTATGTTTTCTGACACCCACATGCATCCCGGAAAGTGTAAGATATCATACTAACCTAAGTTCTATCAAGGAATAGGGTCCTCTCCTGACACACTCTTCCGTAGGACTAGGCCAACGGAATCTGATAGTTGCCTCATTTTCACATGTTCAAGAAGAGTAGAGGTAATAGATATAGAAGAAATAAATTTCTTCCCTTGTTTGTCGTGTACCTCCAATGAATCTTAGTTAATAGAGCCATAAGCTTCCACTCACTGTTGGCCAACGAAACTACATGTATCTGTGTTCTCTTACTCAATGTATTAGCCACTGTGTTTACTTTCTTAGGCGTATAGGTAAGCTCAAAGTCAAAGGACTGAAGGTACTCAAACCACCTTCGTTGTATCAAATTCATATCACGTTGAGTAAAGATATACTTGATACTTTTACGGTCGGTGAAAGCCAAAAAAAATGCAGTCTCAAAAGATAATGTATCCAAAAACATAGAGTACGAGAAACTATAGCAACCTCAAGATCGTGCATTGGGTAATTCCTCTCATCTAGCCTCAACTGATGAGACTTGTACACAATGATTCCTTCCTTCTACATAAGTATTTCCCCCATCCCAAAACCTGATGCATCACAGTATAAAGTATATCTCTTTCCATATTTGGTAAAACTAGTATCGGTGCTGAATTCAACCTCCCTTTCATCTCTCGAAAGGCTAAATCATAGGAATCTATCCATAGGTACTTTTCACCCTTCTTAGTCAGGCCCGTTAGTGGCACTACTATGCATGAAAAGTCCTATATAAAATATCTGTAGTAACCATCTAGTCTTAGAAAACATTGTACCTCAAAGACGTTCTCTGGCTGCTCCCAGGAAACTACCACTCTCACTTTCTCTAGGTCTAATGATACTTCTATCTCTGAGATAACATGACCCAAGAAGTGAATTTGGTCCATCTAAAAAAGGAATTTTGAGAGCTTATCATATAACTAAATCTCTATCAGTGTAATAAAAAAAATCTCAAGATGGGTAGTATGGTCATTTTGAGTGTGAGAGTAAACCAATATATTATCCACGAAGACTACCATGAAAGAATCCAAGTATGGATGGAACACACGGTTCATCAGTGCCATGAAAACTACAGCTGTGTTCGTGAGACTGAACGTCATACCCATATAATTTTATAGACCATACCTGCTCTGAAAGGCTGTAAGTGGAATATCTGATGGTCTAACACACAACTGATGATAACCAGATCTTATGCCAATCTTTGAGAACACCCAGGCACCTTGAAGCTGGTCAAAGATATCATCAATCCTCGGAAAGGGATATCCTTTCTTGACTGTCAACTAGTTCAGCTTCTGATAATCCACGCAAAGTTCGTGGGTACCATCCACCTTCTTTGTAAATAGTATAGGTGAACCCCCAGGAGAAGTACTAGGTCAGATGAAACTCTTTGACAACAAATCCTCCAAATTCTTCTTGAGCTCTTGTAACTCTAGTGTAGACATCCTATAAGGAGGAATGGACACTAGAGCAACTCTTGTAGTAAGATTAACAGAAAATTCCACCTCTCTCTCTGGAGGAAAACCTAAAAATTCATCTGGAAAGACATCCCTAAAACGATCCACCACTAGAGGAAAGTCCATCTGTAAAGTCCCCTAATAATCCATATATAGACTAGAAATTTTGGAAGAAAATATCCTAACCCACGATGCTCAAGTCCTACTCTACTCACCTAGACATCTCATTCGCCCTTATGAAGAAATGATCCACCCTCTGGTGATGTTAAAATCACCTTACGGTGATAGAAATTAACCACAGCTTGGAAGGTAACCAACCAGTCCATTCTGAAAATGACATCATAGCCTTTCATCTATAGGAAATAGAGGCCCTATAAGAAGTTACACCCACTAACCTCAATATTTCACTCCTTACACTGACATACACTAATTTTTCTAGTCCCCAACATAGTTTCTAGCATCAAGATATCAGCAGATGTAAATATACAGAGCCCAAGGCTCTCCACAACAAAAATAGATATGAAACTATGGGAGGCCCCTATATTGAAAAGTTCATAATCTAAAACTAATGAAAATAGACGCATGCCTCTAACTGTAGAGGGTCCGGCATCCAGCTCTAGTTGGGTCTGCTCCACTAAAAAAATTTGACATGTATTGCGGACCTACCTGGCCACCCTAAGCTAAATCACCCTATTGTCACTAAAAATCTAGAGACTGGATACCACGTCCATGACCTCCACCTCATCCAAAACGGCTAGATGAACTCCAGTAACTATATTGATGAAGAACTGGTGGTGTTTCTCATGAATGAGGAGTCATAGAGCAACCCCTGTCATAAGATTTTGGTGAAAAAAACTGACAAAAAGGCTGAAGATGGCCCATCTTGCCACAAGATCGGCACTCCACTAGGTCTCTTGGGAAATGTGGCCTCGTATGCCTGCCTTTCCCACACTGGTAGCATACCACCTAGATACTGGAAGGTGTATCTCACCTACTCAGATATCCATGTGTAGACTCCCAATGGCGCTTCCTACTATCATCTTGAGAAGTACTAACTTAGGATGCTAAACCGCCTTAGCCCAAAGCTCTAGAATCCCTCATGTTGAACTCTATGATCAATTCCTGGTTGAATATCAAAGATATGGTAGTCAACCTAAATATTTTCACTTGATATTGGATGTCATGCCTGAGACCATCCTCAAAATTCCTTGCTAGGAGGAGCTCATCACCACCTAGAATGGGTGTGAAATTTTGCCACTCTGTGAAGCGAGATGAATACTCCATGACCGAGAGAGTACCCTGGTCCAAACTTATGAAATCTCGGGCTCAATCATCTCTCAAAGTATCTGGGTAGAATTAATCATAGAAGGTATGCTAGAACTCACCCCAATCCATAACCTGCTAGCATCCCACCTATGGGATCACATCCCACCATCTCTTGGCAGAATGCTGAAGAATATACATACTGAGCTTCACCCTCCTCCCTGGAAACATATCTAGATGCTCGAAGATCAACAATGTGGCTTCTAACCATGAATCTGTAGCCTGAGGTCCTCCATCCCCTAAGAAAGTAGGAGGATGTTGCTTTTGAAAGACCCATGTCAGTTCTGCCATAAACGGGGCAGGATGTGGTTCTCCCTGGAAGATATGCATAAACCTCATGAAGCCTTCTCAAAACTATGCATCAGCACCTGTATCCGGGATAATGGATGATGCCAAGACATTCATGGTGGGAGAGTCTACTGTTAGTACCTGGTCTTCAATGTATGGTGTCAGATCATGGACCTATACTTGGCGAACAGCCGGAGGACATCACAGTGGCAAGACTCAACAAGGTCAATCACACACCTTAGATCAATATTATAATGGACCGAAACCTAGAAGTGAAAGAAGGTAATAGGAGAAAGAAAACAGTCAGGTTTTACATAACATGGATACACAGCATGTATGAACACTACACGGTGTGTTCCCTTATGTCTTCAGTTGGTTGTGTACTCCTTCCAACCCTGGTCATGTGACACCCCATACGCATAACATAATCTCCCAAGAGACGGCGTGTACTTGAATCATTTTACCCTGCCTGAGTTCTTCAACAATAAAAACCCACACGGTTCTCCTATAACATGACTAGACGGTGTGTTCACTCCAAACATGACATGTACTAAAAGGATTTCACTGACCCGTGTTGTTAGTCACATGGCAGGACACATGGGTTACACTACACGGTGTGTTCAATCTTGACACGACGTGTATAACTTAAGTTGCATCCATCCATGTCATTAGTCACATGGGTGGCCACATGGTCCCTACAACACAGCGTTTACATCCAATACACGGCATGTTCCTCCAAGGATTTCCCAACCCCATTTCTCTACACACACATCTAGTTATATGGTTAGAGGCTAAACAACATGTACATATAGTACACAAAGTGTACTTAAGAAAAACAATTCCTTCTTGAACAGAAGGATACATGGTGTGTATTCAGCAATACAAATCGTGTATTCTGGGTTTTTTCAGACAGTAAGCCTCAAAAACTACTCTGGAACCCATAAAAACACCAAAGCAGATAATAAAGTGCCAAATTCCGATATGCAGGGGGCCATACTCCCCGCGAATCAAATCATGGAATTATATACATGTATATCATATGGTATAATAGTGCAATCAATCCCATGATCCACCAAATTTGGATCCATCAGGGCCCATAACACCTCAAAGACCAAAGTTTGGTTCTCATTCAAACGAATCCTTACACAAACCAATACCCTATCAAGGAATCTATCAAAACAACTTGCATATTTATAACAACATCTATCACAAAAACATGAAACCAGTAATTCACCCTAAATGGAATGATAAGAATGAATGACATGTGATCTCTAGAAAGTTCCTATATAATGCATGAGATAGAATACCCTAATCTCATCAGGTTGCAACAAAAATAAAACCTCAATGATATTAAGGATAATAGCACAAAAACATGTGAATAACCCAATGGTGAAATCAAATCAATAGTAATAATTTCAAAAACAGAAAAAAAAATTTCAATAATCGAGGTAAATTAGATTTTCCATGTACACGGGTTAGCTACTCCCAAGCACAGCTTATTACCAACTACCTATTCCTTCTTATCCCTATCTATAGGCTCCAAGTAGTAAGTCAAATAAGAAAATAATCCTCTGATACCACTTTGTAACATCTCGGTTAATGCCTTAGTTCCGAGTGCTGCCCAGAGGTGCCCCGTAACTGGTTGGTCACAAGGCCTCAAGTGCATTTCCCTGAACACCATAGGCTACTAACTAGCAGCGAGGGACTTGGGTTTGATAGTGGGGAAACTATGCCCTCATTGGTAGAGTAACACAACGGAAATAAATAGATAACATTAGAGGAAGAAATAATAATACCATACAACCATGAATAGTGTAAGAATGAAAGTAAATAAACAACTTTATCATGTACATATAAATGGTGATGAATGTATCATGTATCTAGGAAAGCATCCAAACAAGTCACAATATTGGAATACAATAATAAATCCATGTACAAAAGAAAACATGTAAACCACTCTAATAGCATCGCAAGCCTCAACTTGGTCCCATGCTCTCCTGCTCCACAATAATCAAGTACCTGAAGTGTAAGGGAACTTTCCATTATCTATACCTGCAACAATATAATCTGTTTGGGCCCAAAATCATGACCCAAATAGGGTGTGAGAATAATCCCAGTAGGAAACCACCCAAAGATTTATGCCTAACTATCAGTGAATATATATAACAGGAAAATATGCCAAATGAAGTAATAAATAAGGAAGATCTCCCAATTAAACAGTCCTGCAGTTTCAAAAACATCCATTTACATTTATTTATTTTCCATCTAATCATTCACAAGTAAGCCTTTTGGAAATTTCTCATAGTATAACCCCTCTAGTTCAACTTATCATTCAACAATAATGATATAACAACCCCCTAGGATAGATTACACAGTCTAACCCCTTTGGTATCATGAAAATAAAGACTTTTTGAGGAATCACTCACCATCAATTCCCCATATAGTATTTTAATGATAAACTACAGACACTCTAAGGAAGAACTCAACTTCAATTCCCCTTCTGGTCTCATAATGATAACTATAGACACTCTAAGGGAGAACTCATCATCAATCCCCCCTATGGTCTCGCAGCATGAAAATTATAACATACATTATGGGGAAGACCTCAAAGTCAATTCTCCCTATGGTCTCCCTACACCAGGTTTCCACAAACTTGTGTAAAGAAATCATGTACAAAAGATATTACATAGCCAATGTAAATCACAAATACTACTTGGATAAGCAACTACAATGTATATCAAAAGCAGGTAATATAATATTAACTCAATCCTAACAATACTATACATGGAAAGCATAACATCCTAACATTAAATTCTTGACTAAATGAACAATATCAAATCAAACATGAGAAAACACATCCATAGCAGGGTAAAAAACCCTATTTACAATCACAACCCCATACTCAAGAAAATAAGGCATGGAATACATTAACAATGTTAAATTCCCTAAACATGAAATACCCTAAACTAGGGTATTGGGCAATTTTTCACATATAATTCAAAGAAAATATAAGGAAAGGCAAAACCCACCTACCTCGACATTGTATGATCGATATAGTTGAACCTCAGCCTTTGAATCGGCCTAGAATTCCATAGATCTACAAAAACGTCCAAAAAGTTCAACCAATAATATCTTACAAAAGAGGAGGAATCAAGAGAAGAGGCCTTAGAATAAGGAAGAACTCGCTATGGTAATTCCAACGAAATCGATAATGGTTGATTTAGAGAATGGATGGTCGATCAGGGGCTTCGGGAAGAATCGATGATATATGTCACTCATGGATGAGACGAGCCGAGAAGAAGATGTTCCCGTCGATTAGATACAAACCCAGTCCATTTAATCAATTAAAAATAAATATACATGATGTGTCTTTTAAAAGTACACAGCATGTATATTCCTTTACCTATCCCCACTTTAGGCAGTCTCCAGGTCACCCCACACATCCATGTACTCAAATGTTACACGGCTAGTACACATCTACCCATGGAAACCATGTACAAGGCATGTACTCCATAAATTTCCAAAAAAAAACTCCTCTTTTTCTCAAAAACAATAGAAAATATGATCTATACCTGAAAATAAGATTCGGGTTCTTATATTCTTGTCACCCCCAAACTAACGGGCAGTTAGAAAGTATGATCCAAAATTTAGAATACATGTATAGATCATGTTCACTTAACTTCCAAGGTATGTGGGATCAGTATTTACCTTTGGTGGAGTTTTCCTAAAAAAAATTTCCCATTCCAATATTACAATGGCACTATATGAATCATTGTATAGAAAGAGACATCGTACACCGACATATTGGGATGAGGTTAGTGAAAGGAAGGTAATGGGCCTAAAGCTTATAGATGAAACAATAGAAAAGGTAAATACTATTCAAACCCATATCAAAGTAGCTCAAAGTAGTAAAAATAGCTATGTTAATAATCGATTGAAGGATTTGTAATTTCAAGAGGGATTTCATATTTTCTTGAAATTATCTCTATAGAATGGTGTAATAATATTTAGAAAGGAAGGGAAACTGATCCCCAGGTACATAGGCCCTTTTGAAATTTTGGAGAGACTTAGAGCTATGGATTATCATTTGGCAAAGTCGCCTAGCATTTCTAAGGTGAAAAATGTGTTCCATTTCTCATTATAGAGAAATTACATGCCATACCCAACACATTTCCTCAATTTTGAAGGTAGATAATTGGAACCTGAATTATGTTTCTGTGAAGAGCCCATCCGGATTCTAGATACTAAATAACAAGTGTTGAGGAATCAGAAAACTTGGATAGTAAATGTACTTTGAAAAAATCATAAAATTGAAGCGGCGACGTGGGAGCCTGAGGAGCTTATGATGAAGAACAACCCAAATCTTTTTATGAGCTAACATTCTGGTAATTTGAAGGATTAAATTTTTGTAAGGGGGGAAGAATGTAACACCCCAATTATTTAAAAATAGATTTATTATATAATGCATTCAACACTGAGTATATGAAAAACAAACACTTTAGTATTTATAGGAGCTAGTTATAACCAAGCTGGTATACATAATTTTTCTGCTTTTGTGGTCTGAATTTCGAAAAAATAACATACACAGTTTTGATCAGTAATATATTTAGAGTCTAATAGGATCAACTTACATTTTTGGTGAATAGTGACATACCCTTATGAATAGTAACATACCCTTGTGAATAGTATGTACCCTTATAAATATTAACTGCACCCATGTCAATATAAAAAAAATTAAAAACATTATAAATGAAATAGAATAGTTTAAAAATTTATAATTAATTTGTGGTATTTTTGTGAGAAATAAATATTGAATTATAATTTAAAATTAATAAATTAATAAAATTAATTTTCCTTAAAAAATATTTTCACCCTATGATTTTAGGATATTTTTCTAGGACCTCAATTAATTTATGAAAGTATTATAGAATCTATTTTAAATTTCAAATATGTATTTTTTAGGTAAATATTGATTTTATTTAAAAAATAAATTTCTTTTATTTATAGAATTATTTTGATAAAATGGAGTTAATTTTTGATTTCTAAACATCAAAAAATAGTGAGAGTGAATTTTTTATATTTTTCTAAAATACTTGAATTTTTGTTACTGAAATTATATGATTTACGAAATATACTAAATAAAAAAATTTATGCACCATGATTGATTCATGAATGGTTTTAATGGCCACTGGTTCAAACTCAAATTCCCTTATTACTATTTTTAGTCACAATAATCATGAATATCCATAGTCTTGAGCCAAAATAAAAAAATAAAGATTAAAATAATGGAAAACCCCTCCTCTCCTCCATTATAAAAACCACCCCTACTCCCTCTTCTCTTCACTCCTATAATCCTTAAAGATTCAAAAAGTTGTGACCAAATACTATTACCTAGTCCCTCCTCACTTCTAAGATCCCTTTTTCTTTCCAAAAGACCAAAACCCCTTCCCTTAAGAATATTTTCAGGGAGGATATTTCACGAGGTAAATCCTCTTCCCTTTTCTTTTAATTTCATTTCTATTTATTCTCTTTTATTAGTATCTCACTCACCACCTCTATAAAAATGATCATGATAACTCTAGTATCATATATATACTAGAATTATATCATGTTAATGTAACATACATCATAAGTCTCCTTACATTGTCTCTCTTTTATTTTAAAAATATAATCAGCATCTGGGCGGTGTCAATTTGCAACCTTTGTGGACGATGAACCTTCATGCTTCAATTTCTCCATCAGGTCTAGTCATGAAACCATTTTTATGGTTGAAAAACTATAATATATGTATTATAACCTATTTATAGTTATGTAACTAGTATATATACATAATATTAATACATATAATAAAACTAGTTCTCAATATTCAAAATACCGCTAAAATAATCTAAATGATTTTCATTAATGTTTCACCTAATAAATAATATTCATAACAAATAAAAAAATTAATTATATGACTATTTAATCATATTAATATTAATTATTATCATATAAAACCAATTCTATATAATTATATCTTTTCCACATGAACTCCATTAATTATAAACAACCAAACCGATTATGAAAATCATGGAAATGAATACTCTAGAATGATATAATTAAATCATATAACATATCAATAAGACCATAAATGAACTCAAAAAATATAATGAATAAAATACATGAATATGAGATTCTAAATTAATTAATTAATGGGTTTAATTTTATTATCCTGGAAGTTAAGGTCAACTGCATAACAAGTTCAGACATAAGGTAAGGGTTTTCTTCCCAAATAACCATTTTCATTCGGGTTAATTTTATTCTCAACTTACCTAATTAAAATTATTATTTATTCTTAATTACTCTTCATAAATTCTGTGGTAATTTTTTATATATTTTTACAAATCATAATCTTTTTTTAATTTATGGGTAGTTTCATTTTTTAAAAGGATCTTACAAAAATTAATCCTCAAATACAATCTTGGTTCTAGGGAATTTATCAAAATCATACCTATTTTCAAGGGCACTCTATAATTTATTTTTAGTAACCATTATTTTATTTAAATCAATATTTTTTTATAAAAACTACATTGATTCACTTTCTTTTATGCAAATAGTTTTCCAAAATAACTCTTCCTTTCAAAGTAAAAGAGTGTTTATCATAATAATTGCTCGATGATTTTATATGAGTTTTTTTATCTATTTGAACACTATTATTTATTCTTATGTTAAATTGGGATTAATATTTAATGCTATAATCTAGCATATTTTATTAAATTTTATTATTATTTTTTTTATTGTGGATGTTCTATCTTGATACCATTCACCATATTACTTCAAAAGGCTAGTGGTCATATTTAATGATTGGGGGATAGTTATTTACACTTCATATGTTAGTTTTAATATTAATATATATATTGTTTATGATTGTACATGTTCATACAAGGAAATAATTGGACTTATTACGTGATTTGTGGGGCCCACTATAGTCCCTCGATGCATCGTTAGGTCTTATGAGGCAAACTAATTTGGGTTTTTACCCCTTTATGTATGGTCTTGGTATGAGGCCTTGACTGCATGATTATGATGTCCAGAATTATGCATTTTCTCATTAAGAATCAAGAGGTTAATAATCCATTTGATTATTCAACTGGTTTAAAATCCAAGGATATGTTTTATGGACTGATTTAATCTATTTTTATTCCTTCCATATTATACTCAAGTTTATTTTTAAAGTCAGTCATTTTTAGTTATTCATCATGCCCAGTGTTAATGTTTATAATTTCTTCCACTATATTATTTACCCTTGATGAGCATATGAGCTCACACCTTTCACATGTTTTATTTTCCCTAGATTGTGATGAATTATATTATGAATGACTTACAAGGATAATCTAGGATATTTTGTGTGATTCAAAAGAATGTGATATGTTTTTTTCTTTCAAGTTTTAATTTTGAAATTATGTATGTATCTTGTTTTACAATGATACTAAATTGTTATTTCCTTAGGAATATGAATTCCTTGTTTATATTTCAATGTAATAAAATAAGGCAGCAGCTCTGGGAAATTGTGGTCAGGTCCTTACATGATCATTCTAATCCACCATCTTTCTCATCACATCAGACCTAAAAGCCCCTTCATTATCTTGTTTGTTGAATTCCTATCTGAATCCAACCTTAATCATCATATTCTCTTTATTCCACCACAATATATAACTATTATGAATGGCCTTCCAAGAGTTTGGCTCGATTCCACCTAATACGACTACCTTTTTTCCTTATAATTATTAACACTCAGTCTATCCTTCATAGGCTATCAGTCCACAACAAGCAACAAAAACCAATGGAATGATTTTCTTCCCAACGAATCTTGGTGAGGTCAAAATTGAGCATAAATAAAACTATGGGTTAAAAATGGTGGAAAAATATATAAATACATACATACATACATATATATATGTGTGTGTGAGTAATACTATAACAACTAAAACAATGGATTTTCTATTTTATTTTCATATTGAGAAAAAAGAGGAGCCTTGGTATTTAGAATATTATAGAGTAATATGTATACTATTTATGTTTCCATGTAAATCATATTTATATTTCCCACTACATAGCTCCCTCCTCAAACATTATAAATTATTTACAGTGCCCAATTGAGATCTAAATACAGACACTCTCTCTTTAATAAAGAAACTCAAACCCTTGACCAAGGTTCCTCCTCCCACCTCTGTTATTCTTCCCATTCCTATAATTTAATTAGAGGAATACCATTTTCTTGGATCTTTTTATTTTCAGTTTCTAGTAAGGGAAATATATATATGTATATATAATTTATACAATTATTATATGAATTTAATTTTTAATAAAAATAAGAATATTATTTTGAATATGAACATTTACTAGTTTCAAAATCCGAATTTCAAATTATGATGTTATGTTAAATTCAAGTTTGATTTAAAATTTTGTAAGGGGATGTTATATTTTAAAATTATAAGATTATGCATTTTTAAACATTTAATTTTCTATGGGTGTCTTGTTTTATAAAATTTGGATTTCAAAGATCCATTCTTATTTTTAAAAAACCCTTTATAGGGGATTTATTTTAAAAATTATAATTTCAATTTTTTATAAAACTGCATTTATTTTCTATTATTTTATATAATAAATAGTATTTTTATTAAAAATTATGATTATTTTATGTAAAGGATTTATAATTTCATACTTTTATTTTATTTATGGGAAATGATATTTTCAAAACTTACTGATAAAGGAAATTCATTTTATAAATTCATTTTTATTAAATGATTTAATTTCTCATGAAACACTAATTTTAAGAAAACCCATCATTTTATGTTCTTTTATTTCAATAAAATTATTTATAAGTTCAAGTGGATTCTGTAATTTTTATTATTTGAATAAAATGACATTCAAAATTTATGGATATTTTAAATATATATATATATATATATATATATGGATGTATGTATATTTGTATGTCCATGAACTGTATCATCATTAAACAGTCCACAAATGTCATAATAATTTCATTAATTTTATTTTATAAGTGTCATATAAAAGTTTCCTTGGAAGGTGTGGCCTTCAATAAAGAGTATATTCCTAATAATTATTCCACTTTATTACATATTATTATAAATAATAATTGTAAAAAATGGACATCTCGTAAATTTATGGTGTTTTATTAAAAATCCCATTTTTAAAAAAATTATGTGATATAAATTATTTTCTCTTGAAAATAACTTATGTAGTTTTAGAAAAGACATTTTAGTGGAAATTAAATTAGAAATAAAACCCTACTAATTTTTTTATAAAACTCAACAATTGGGTATCAAACATGGTAATGAGGAATTGAGAGTGAGCCCATAGCATCAAGTGGAAGATGTTCAAAAAGTGATACAGAAAGTGGCCACATGGATTTCGTAAGGGTTTCCATGTATTATTTCTTTCCATAAAAATTTATTATTTTCAAAAGGAATATTTTTTAATCTTTAAGGATAAATCAAACCATTTTCAAAGATTATTATGTTTTCAAATTAAGTAATGCTTTCAAGGTAATAATTATTTTTAATGGTTTAATAAAATTATATATATTTTTAAAATTTTATTTTAATATTTTTAGAAAAATATTTTTTATATTAAATGTTTTGATATAAATGGAAAATGCTTTCAATGTAATTATTTCAAAGAAAATATATTTTAAAAGTTTTTTAAAAGAATATTTTATGGTTATCTATTTTTAAAACCTTAGAATTATATTTTTTTAAATTATTTATCATATTTTTATATTTTATATAAAAGGAAATTTTTCACAATAATTTTTAAAGCATATTTATAAAACGTATTTTCACTATTTGTTAACCCCTTGCTTGGAAATTTTATACTCGTCCTACCTTTTAAAATTTTCTTCACAATATCATTAGAAGATCCAAAAGAGTTTGACATTTTATAGGATCTAGAGTGAGTGATATCTAATAATTATTTGTGGATAATTCGTATTAAACTCTAATATATTGTAATGGTTTATCCTTTCTTCCAAAACCTAGGTAGAAAAATATCCTAATTTTTGTATAGGAATGTATATTTTTCAATTATTTTTTATTAAAAAATATGTTTTCTTTTTAGCATCAGACATGGGAGTATGGGTCTTGTTTTTTCATAGTTGGTATTAAAGGAATAGTTTAGAAAATTTTGGATATTAGGATGTTATCATTTGAGGATAATTTTAAAATTAGAAATTTCCATTTGAGGTTAATCTAAGAGTAAGATATTTTCTTTTCTCACACAAGGTAATTAAATTTTAAGAAACTATTAGAAACATAGAATTATAGAGATTCTATTTTTCATATTTCTATAAATGGAAATTCATAAGTTTATTTAAATAAAATTAAATAATTTTGGGGACCAAATTCATTTTGAAGGAGTAAATTATTACATCCTATAATTTCAAAATATAGTATTACATTTTAAATAATTTTTATTAATTGATTTACTTTAAAATTAAAAAAACTATAGTTTGATTAACCAAAAATAAAACGCGTTTCTATAATAATTTATGATTTTCTTATAAAGTAAATTGAAATATTAAAATTTGATAATATTATTTTTAAGGGATTCTATCATTTAATAAATGAAATAAATAATAATTTATGAGTGAAGGATAAGTATATTTTATTAAGAAATACATTACCATAAAATTCAGTAAAAAACACATCCTCAAACAATATATCTATGAATGTTAAATATACCGCAACTATTAGTAATAAAATATGAGACGTTAAAATAAACATGCCATCAATAGTGTTGTATCCCTCTTCACTAGGATCCATCATGAGTAGGTTCCCTCTATAGATAATAATTGTAAGAATCTGGAGAAATATAAAAAATAAGAGTCATCCTCATAAAATAAGAATAATAAAATACACAGAGTTCATTTCAATACAAATTTTCTTAGGTAGTGTACAGATATAATAATTTATATGTACAATATCATATGTAAATAGTAATTTTGACTCTTTTTGGATGAAAATGATAGTAAATAAAAAAAATGTAGCCATTGAGATATTTTTATAAATATATATAATATATATGTAAGATATATAAAATGTTTAGACAAATAATATAATATTTATTATAATAAAAACATATTTTTTAGAAATTATTATATGTTAATTTAAGTATGTGTCTTTAGGACTATATTTTTAAATAATATTTTAATAATTGAATAATAAAATTATATTAATTTGTGAGAAAATTATTTTTCACTAATAATAGAATTATGACTAATAAAATATCACTAATTTTTTTAAAGTAATCAATAAGTAATAAATATAACTTTTATTTTTTTATGCTTATATGTAAAAATATGTACATATGTATTTGGATGAATTAAATAGCTTTTTAGATAAATTTGTGTAACCTTTTAGATATTGAATACTTGGTTATATTAAAAAAATTCCCAACCAAGTAAGAAACATAGGTTAACCCATTATACCATTTATTTATGGAGAAATATTGACTCATAGGGGAAGAATGGCCCAAGAGACCCATATAGAGGCTTGAAAGATCATGTGCTTAAGCTGGGAATACTTAGAGGATGCATGGTTCTTGAAGATCGTGCATGACGTGAACATGGGGTGCCCTTTGTGGGTCACGTAGGTGCAACATGACTAGTTGGGGATTTGGGTGCACTATTATATGTTTCAACTCTGGTTGCAGCTCAAACAATTTTCGAAAGTGGTTATAATATTAAACATCGCTCAAGTGAAGCAGTGATCAATGTTGGACACATTCCATCAGTCACTATTCACATGTTTTAAAAACACTGCTTATAACCTCAAATACCTACTCAAATAAAAGATGGTTTCCAAATCATCCTAATACTTTTCCTTCCCTAGCATGTCAGACCTATTAGCCCCTTTGTAATATTTTTCATCATATTCCCATCCAAAGATAAACTTCATCATCATTTTCTCCTTCTTCACCATTAAGATATCACCAGTATGAATATCCTACCAATATTATGGCTCGATGCCACCATATAGAACCATATTTTTCTCCCATTGAAAAAAATATATAACCCTTAATCTATCCTTTATAGGATAGTGGCCCACAATGGGTAACAAACACCAATGTAAATATTTGCTTCCCAATGAATCTTGGTGAGGCTGATAATAGGCATAAATCGAATTATGGGTTAAAAATATGGTGAAATTGATATAAAAATACACACACACACACACACACATATATATATATATGATTAATCCCATAAGAACTAAAATAATGGCTTTTCCATTACTATTTCCATATCAAGGAACACAAAGAGGCTTGTCGTTTGGAATCTTATATAGTAAAAGGTTTAATTTTTATGTTTCCACAAAATTATAATTCAAATTTCCCATTGTATATCTCCTTTCCCAATCAATAGAAATTATTTTCAATTTTTAATTACATCATAAATACAAACATTCTCTCACCCATCGAGAAAACCAAAACCCTGACCAAGTTTCCTCATCACTGCTTTTTTATTCTTCTCATACCTACGCTGGAAGTAGAGGAATACCAATACCTAACATTATATGATTTTTAGGTCCATGTAAGGGATATATATATATATATCAATTATTATTTTCTTAATAGAATTAAAAAAATACTATTATATTTATGAAAATTTATTATTTTAAAAATCCTAATTTCAAATTATTATTTTATATTGAATTAATTATTTATTTCATATTTTTTAATGGGATATTATATTTTCAAATTATAAGATTATATACTTTTAAAAGTTAATTTTATTAGGGTGGCTTGTTTTCCAAAATTCTGATTTCAAAGCAACATTCTTATTTTTAGAAAATCATTTTTAAGGGATTTATTTTAAAAAATATAATTTTAAAGTTTGATAAAAAAAATATTTAACTATATTATTTAATGTAATTAATATAATTTTTCTAAAAAATTGTTAACTATTTTTTGTAAAGGATTAGTATTTTCAAAATATCATTTTTAGTATAGGAAATGAAATTTTATAACTTATATTTAAGGGAATTTTATTTTCTAAGACCCTTCCTATGCAAGGTATCATTTTCATAAGTAATTCCATTTTCAAGAAAAATAATCATTTTATGTTCTTTTATTTCAATAAAATTATTTATAAGTTTAAGTGTATTTTATAATTATTATTCTATTCATAAAATGGAAATTAAATTTTATAGATATTTCATATATATAGGTATTTCCATACACTATATCATCATTAAACATTCTATAAATTTCATAAGAATTTTATTGTGTTTATTTTAGAAGTTTTATATAAAAGTGACCTTTGAAGGTGTGCCCTTCTATAGAGATTATTTACCTATGTATTGTTTTTCCTTATTATGTATTGTTGTAAAAAATAATTATGAAAAATGTATTTCTCTTATCTTTATGGTATTCTATTAAAATAAAAAATATATTAAACTTGTGTGATATAAATTATTTTCTCTATAAAATAATTTATATAGTTTTCAAAAGGATGTTTTAATGTAAATTAAATTAGAAAATAATACCTATCAAAAAAATTATTAAACTCGACACTTGGGTATCAAATTTGATAATGAGAAATGGATAATGAACCCATGGCCTCAAATGTAAGTTCTCTACAAAGTGATACAACAAGTTTCTATAAGGATTTATTAAGGTCTTCCAAGTATCATTTATTCACATAAAAATTTATTATTTTCAAAATGATGTTTGAAAAAAATTAAGGAAAAATCCAAGCATTTTTAAATGTTATTATGTTTTGAAATGAAGTGATGTTATCAAAGTAATAAACATTCTAAATGGTTTTTTTTGAAATATAATTTCTATGGTTATATATTTTAAAAACCCTAGTTTTATATTTTTTGTAAAATATTTATTATATGGTAATATATTTTGAAAACCATATAATTATATTTTTGAGAAGTATTTATCAATTTTTTTTATTTTTTATTAAAAAAAATGAAATAATTTTTAAATAGTATTTATAAAAATGTATTTTACTATTTTTTTAAAACCCCTTAGTGGGAAATTTTACTCTCAACCTATGTTTTAAAATATTTTTCACATAATCCTTGGAAGTTCCAAAATATTTTAACTTCATTAATAAGCTAGCTTGAGTGAAGTCAAATAATTTTTTTGAATAATTTGTATTAAACTCTAATATATTGTAATGGTTTTTACTTTTCCCGCAAATATAGGACATGAAAAGATCATAATTTTTTAAAGGAATGTTTATATTTAAATTAATTTTTATAAAAAAACTATATAGTATTTTCAAAATTGGATCTCGGATTGAAGGTCTCGGGTTGGCATAGTATCTCAATAGTGCCTCATGCCAGACAACATAATCATCATATCACGGAACTACCATGGGTCAGGACACATGGTTTTCATACCCCTACCCTATTTCTTGGTCTATAATCATCGTCGTCTCATGTCACACATACTCCCCCTCTGAGATCTAACCAAGCCAAACAACCTAACTTTCAGTTGCTAATAGAAGAAAGTCCTCCAAAGTTCAAACATCCATACACAACATGGAATAACACATATAATCACAAAATAACATAAAAATCATGAGTTCCAATAGCCATATACACCCACACATGTGATAATCATCAAAAATGGGTCTCTCTTCCAATAAATTCGCACAAATGTGATTAAAATAAAACATGGGTCTCAGGGGTTACACATGTAATAGCTCAAATCATGCACTCCCAGATCCGGTTCTAAAAAATAAATGTTACATTAATAGTTTTGATAATGATAAATGTTATCCAATTTTTTCATCTAAACCATGTAACATGAAAATTAAATATTAGATCACTTACATACCGAAGGACTATTTTCAGTTTAGAGTTTTAAAAAATTCTGATAAACTCTTAACAAAATTGACGCATAAACAACTGGTTAATAAGAATTAACATCATCTCTTATAAAATTCTCCCCAAATAAATCTTGTCTAGACAAAAATCATTATTCATAACTTGGGTAAAATTGAACATACTATGGGTGGGTTCAAATTATCATCTAGGGAAAAAAATAATTGACAATTAAATGTCATTAGTGAGAATAAGATGAGCATAATGGTATAATGAAATAATCAAAGTGTATGAACATAACATAAAGGAATTAATCTGTATAAATACTTGGATCACCACTTATGAAACATGGAATAATTTTATAACAAATAAAACATTCATTGGAATCAATAATCATGATCCATGTGATTTCAATTTTGATCAAAGGAATCATCAAAATCCAATAGCTAGAATAAAGAAAACGTGTTGGTATCGTGGAACATTTTCATATAACTCTTACATATAGAATAAACATCAATGTTTTAAGTGTATTAACAATAATGGTTACATATATAATAACCATCATGGTTACACTTAGAATATCCTTTATGGTTACACATAAAATAACCATCATGGTTACACTTCGAATAACCATCGGAGTATATTCCCATAATATATTAGGGAAAACCTTATCAGTAAGCTCTATCCCTTTACCCAATGCATTAAAGAGATATAATGTTCTCACCCATCCTTAATTTACAATAGATCCACCCATCATCATAAAAATTTTCCAACAACCATAATATGAATAAAGTATATGCAACAATCATCTCATCATTAAACTCATATAAACATCCATTATTTCATTTATAAAGTGATTAATCCATGGAAATGAAATTGGTTCCATGAAAATATTCTAAAACAATCATAATATATCTATATAAATAATGAGGATTGTATTTTTACAAAATATCCTCAGTGTATCGTAAGTAACCTCAAGGGTTGTCAACATTGATGAATGTAAATACCATTAAAAAATACTAAAAATGTTATTGTGGTAAATACATTTCACCTTCAAAATCAATTTAAAAAAAATAAAAAATCAAAATATATTGGGTAAATACTTTTCATTGAAAATATACTTTATAAATTATAATTTAATATTAAATGTAAATAATATTCATGTCGGTGGTAAAATCTGTTCATGTTGTAGATGTTAAAAATAAAAATTCTTTTCAATAATTTTATAAAAGGAGTCTAAAGTGAACCTTTTAGAAAATTTTGAGAAGTTTAATTTTTAAAAACTTTTAAAATAAGGTCAAAAAACATGTTAAATATCTTTTTTATATAATTTATTTTTATAAAAAGAACATTTTTTACAACATTTTAGAAAACATGGATATAGAAGATAAAGATTCCCAATCTAAAAGAAGATAAATGATTAATATCACTTATATACAACTTTGTTGACATTTATTCAATCACTAAGGGTGAAATATAAACTAAAAAAGATAACCACATTAATAACTATATGATAATAAAAGATATTTGGTTCAAGAAAATAAGAGCATATTAATTCCCCCAAATAAACTTTGAACATAAATAATCCCAAAACAATTATAACAAGTAGCCTTTTCCACTTTGGTAACTTTTCTTTAATAAAACCCATGAAATAATAAAATAATATAAAACTTTAAATATACTTAATTTAAGTTTATTCATGTTATGATATTTCAAGTGGGATTATTGAAACCTCGTAAAATAACATAGGTGAATATCATAAATTTATATCCCAAATAAAGGGAATTTAATATGAATAACCCTTTAAAATATCATATCAATGAATAGAGAATTAATAAATGAATATATTATGTTTAAAAAATTTAAATACACACAAAACATGTGTAAATATATAATAAATCAATTTAAATATCAATTCATGTATAATCATGACATAAAAATTCAATGAATGGGGGTTATAACCCAATGAATGGAAAATGAGTTAGGAATAATTTTTCCACTTGGTAATGTTCATATCAAATCTAATTGTATGAAGTAATTAAAATTTAAATAAAAATTACCATGAATTATAAATTTTTAATGTTATAACATGTAAAATGGGTAGTATATACACCACATAAAATAAATTAGGTGCATAAACACATCTTTTAAATTGAGATGAAATCAATTTCCTTGAGTCTATGATTTCTATGTATTCCCTTTAACACTAGTATAATTTAAATATATAAATTATTTTATTTCATTATAACCTTTTAAATTGTTAATAAATTTTCCTTAAATCAATTATTTCATTTATTTTAATGACATATTTAAATACTTAGTCATTTAATTCCACATTGGGTGTTTTGAGGACATTCGGTCAATATTTTTAAAATAACTTTGGTACGTTGACCATGGTCAAAGGGTTAATTATTTCCTCATATAGAGAATAATTATCATGAAATAATTATTATTTTTATACATCAATTATACTTTTAAATCCAACCATTATATATGGTTATAAAAAATGAGATATGTTACAGCCATGGAGAGGTAGACCGTACATATGCATGAGTAACGTTTCGATTTTTCAATGATCATTATGGAAATAAGGTAAGTATATTTCATTACATAATTATAAAAATATCATAAAAATCATATTAATTATTTAATATATATATATTCCATGTAACATGGTGATGAAAAAAAATTGCATTGCTTCATAGAGGTGGTAGTCCACACATATGCATGAACGACTTAATCATTTTTCAGGGAATGGAATGGTAAGAATTTAAATGATATATTATCTTTTAATAATGATAAATATTCCATTATTATCATATTTAGACATTTATTTTATAATTATAACCATCCATTAGATGTGTTGATGGAAAACGAGTTACATCAGTCTGTGAGGTAGTAGTCTGTCATACACACAAACGATGGATTTCTTCACCCTTTCATGGAGGTTGGAGATGTATATAGGTAATTTCACTAACATAAAAAAATATTAGTATATTTAAGATAATTTTTTTTTATCTCGTCATGGTTGGAAAAAAAAATTTAAAGATGCGTAATATTAAATAAAACAAAAATGCTCAGTTACGAACTATATATCTTCATTGGAAAACATCTTTTTAGTTACACCTTAAGACCTCTAAAGATTGTATTATGCCCAAATTAATCCCTCTAGAACATGATTAAGGATTTTAAAAATTTACTAAGTTGTATATTTTTTAAAAAATGGGTTTTTAAGTGTGAGTAAATTAGAATAAGTGGTTCCCTTTTATAAGAGAGGGGGCGGGCACTTTTAGAATTTAATAAAATAATTAATATAAATTAATTATGATATAAAAATAGATCTAAATTGATATTATTAAAATATAAAATTATTATTGGTATAAATAATCTAATATAATAATTTTTTCTAATTTTTAGATCAAATATTTACCCTTATAATTTGGCTTCAAACCCCCATTTACCCTTTCCACACTACCATGACAGAAATTGTTTTTACTCTATGAGGGTCATGATAGTTACTATAAATTAAAAAAAAGGCCAATAAATGAAACATATATTATATTTTAAAAAACATCCTAATAATTTGGATGAATAAATAATTTTTATTTATTTTATATCATTTAATAAAATATTATCTTTATAAAATATCAATCACATAATTTTTGGATATATTTATCTACTTTGACATTTAAAACATCAAAAAAAAATTATGTTAAAAAAATATATTTTAATAAATACTTAAAAAATTATATTTATATATAAAATTTTATTTTTTCATAAATTATTTAAAATTATACTACTTTTAATATTTTTATTATCATTTATTTTATTTCGAAATTAATTGAATATTTAATGCATCAACATTGTTTAAGAATTTAATACAATTATTTCTTATCTAAATTTTAAAAATAAATTATAATTATAAATATAAATATTTTATAATTAAAATTAATATTTATAACTTAAGAAATCCTCTATTTAATCCCATGTTTAAAAATGTATAGTTATTAAAAATAAGAGTGTGACGGTTTTTACTTTTATTTACATAAAATATTATAAAGGTCATAATCAAATCTAAATGAAAATAAAAGGGCATATAACAAAATATTGTATGAGTATAGATTAAATTTGTGCATAAAATAAAATTATGGGAAGTTTTAGTTTCATTTTTGAGTCCTCGCCATTTTGTTTTTAACTTTAATTACCAGGTTTACCCACTACTATGGTAGCAAAAAATGTTATGTTTACTAGTCATATAGAAAAAATATAAAAGTACTGATTTAAAAAATTACTATCCAATAACTAAAAATACACAATCCATTTTTCAAAATTCAAAACATGGAATTGGGATATTTTAATTTAATATTAAACTTGAAAAATGTGATAAAAAATGTTTTTCAGAAAAATGACCATTGTATGTATAAAATGTTTTTATATTAAATTCAAAAATAAACTTCATTTTAAAATCCATAATAATATTATTTTAAATCAAAATGAAAAAATTAAATTAAAAAATATAATTTTAATTTTTAAATAATTTAAATTAAAATACAGTTTTTAATCAAATCTGTATATTTCACTATTTGATGATAAATCAAAATTTTCTGAAAATTATAATAATTTCACCATATGATAAATTTAGTATGATTATTTAATAATTTATTTAATTTTTATAAAATAAAATTTATAAAAATTCAAGAAATTATTTATAATTTTTTATCATGAAAATAAATAAAACCCATTTTTGATGAAAACAAATTTATGATGAATAAAATGAATTTATGAGAAACCTAGGAGATTATTCAATAAGAATTAATCAATATGTTGTAATTGATTTATTTCCTCTATATATATTTCATAATTTAGTTAATCCTATTCATTCACACCAATTTAACGTTTAGGTTATAATGGCCATATAAAAATATTTTTCAGTTCATTTAAGCTTGGTTTTTCATATCTTGTATGCTATGGGGAATAGTTTTAAGTCTTGGTATTTTACCACCGCCCCAATTTTATAAATTGAGTCATTTAAATTTTAAATTGGTTAAAATAATCAATTTTTTTATGGTTTGGAAATTCTTTTGTTGATATCTAGCATCATAAAAAGGGTTTTTAAAACATAATCATAAAATAGGGAAAGATAATTATGAAGGCCATCTATAATAACACGTAACTAGGTTTAAAAATAGGGGGAAATCAGTTGTGGGTGAATTTATGGACATGGAAGGGAAAACTAGCACCCAAGTATTAATAGAGAGTGATAGAGAATATGGTCATAGAAAAGTTAACCTCACAAGACCATAAATATCTAATGTGATAAAAGACTAATGAATTATTTTTATTTAAAGTGAATGGATAATATTTTTGTTTCAAGATCATTTTTATATAGTTAATGAATTTCTTTTACCATCTATAATAATAACATAAAGAAATATACTTACTTTCCAATTATAACTTCATCCTCTAATAAATATCTACCACAATATCATATTTTTCTCCAAAAGATGAGTATTCCAGAAGAATTTTTCATGTTTAGAGTACTAGAATCATCTTCTAATGGATAACATAATTTCAAAAAATCATAACAAGTTATTCCTACTATATTTAAACATTAAAAAATCAAAATGGTTATCATAAGGTAAGATAATTCCCAAAAAGAAGAAACAAGCATATTAATAAATAATATATTAATATCTATAATTCAACAGAAACACTAAAAGTTAAAACTAAATAATTTCATAAATAATTATCCATAAAATTAATCAAATTATACATGATCAAGAGTGAAACCCAAAAATCGGAAGGATTTGATCACACATTATTCCAAGATAATATTAACATTTATCTTCAAATAATATTATTTACCCATAAAGTCATATAACCTAAAAATGTATATAACATGGTCATATAGTCTCCAAGATATTCTAATAATTTCTAAAAATAACTTGATTAAACATCAATCTATATTAATAAAATATATTATTCCAAAAAAATCTAAACTTAACTGCTCAAATAATACTTTATGCTAGACCTAAGGGATATATATACCTCAATCCAATAAAACGTCTCCAAAAATATCATTAGTCACTTAAAAATACATCACTAAAATCCTAAAAATGGGGTTGAAAAGACTCAGAAACTCATTAAGGTACTCATTACTCTTAACATTACATCACATGAAAACGCCTTAATCAATAAATTTATCTAAACCCTTCTCTAATACTAACTTTAATGTTTCAAAACCCACAATTTAGGATCCAGTGATAAATAAATTAACTTTATATTTATGGTTATGATACTGATAAATGTGATCAAATTTTTTTCATCCAATCCTTAAAACATAAAAAGTAAATTTCGGATCACTTACATACCAAAGGAACATTTTAAGTTTAGAGTTTTAAATAATTACAACAAACTATTAATAGATTAGGTTCATAAACTAATGGTTCATAATAACCAACATCATATCCCATGAAATTCTCCACACAAGAAATCATTACAGAAAAAAATAATTATTAACAACCTGATAAAAAAGGAAACATAAGAAGGTTGATTACAAATTCCCAGTAAGGGTAAAAATAATCTTAAACAATTTAATTTCATTAGTGATAAAAAGATGATCATAACTGTATGATGGCAGAATAAAAGTGAATGAACATAACATAAGGTAATTCATACACATAAAAACCTATATCATAATGTGTGAAACATGTTAAAATATTTAACAATTAATAAAGTCAATTAAATAAATAATAATTATCAATGTGATTTTAATCTTGATAAAATGAATCATTAAAAAACAAATAAAGAATAAGTAAAATGTGTTGGTGTCTTGGAATGTATTCATATCACTTTTACTTAGGGAATATCCTTCATAGTTATAAGTGTAGTAACCCTAACACTTAGAAATCTAATTTTTATCATAGTTACACTAAGAATAATTTTAATAGTTCCACAAAAAATAACCATCATTGTTACACTTGGAAAAACCAATGAATAATATTCCCATAATATCTTAGGAGAAACCATATCGGTTAACTATGTCCCTTTACCCAATTCCTTGTACAGCTATAACGGTATCACCTTACATTGGTTTATAATGAAACCAACCATCATCATAAATAATTACCAATAAATATAATACGAATAATTTATATACAATATTTATTTCATCATAAAAGTCATAGAAACATCCATTATATCTTTCAAAACATGATTAGCCCATGAAAAATAAATGGGTTCTATGAAAATATCTTAAAATAATCATAATATATTGAGAGAAATAATGAACATCATATTATTAAAAAATATCCCAAGCAGAGCTCAAGTAACATCAAGTGTTATTGGAGTTCATGAATGGAAACACTATTAAAAGATCATAAAAACATTCTTGAAGTAAATACATTTTTACTTTGAAAATGAAATTTTAAAAAATAAAAAAATATTAAAATATTATGAAAATCCTTTTTTTAAATAACATTGCTAACTTATAAATGAATATTCGAAGTAAATAATGGTTATGATGGCGGGAAAATCCATTCATTTTGTAGGTGTTCAAAATAATAATTCTTTTCAAAAAAATGTAAAATGAGTCTAAAGTGAACATTTAGAAATCATTGAAAATTTTTATTTTTTAAAACCTTTTAAAAGAAGGTCAATGGCTTTGTTAAATAGATTTAATATATCAATTTTGTTTAAAAATAATATTTTATAAAACATTTTATAAACATTGATATGTAAGATAAATATTCTCAATCTAAAAGAATATACATGATGAGTATCACTATATACAACTTTCTTGGTGATTCTTCAACCAATAAAGGGGGGAATTAAAGTTAAAAAAATAAACCAAATCCATAAATAGAGTATAAATAAATATATTTTGTTTAATAAAATAATAGCATATTATTTCCCCAAAAGAAACCTTGAACATAAAAAATATCTAAAATAAAAGTGATTATAACATAAATCTATTTTCACTATGGTATCTTTTCAATCATAACCCCATGAAATAATAAAATCAAATGAAAATTTTAATATAATGAAAAAAATTATATTCATGATATAACATGTCATAGGGGAATTATTTACACCTCAAAAATTAATATAGGTGTAAATAATGAATGTATGTCCCAGGGAAAGGGAATTTGAGACAAATAACCCTTTCAAATATCATATCATTGAATTGATAATTAATCGATGAAGAGAATATGTGTAAAAAATTTAAATCCACAAAAAAATTAACAATGTAATAAAATAATTTACATATAAATTCACACATAATCATGGAATAACAAATTCAGTGAAGAATATTTATAACCCAAAAAAAGGAAATTGAAGTAAAAATCATTTTACCACTTGGTAACAATGACGTAATTAATATTAATACTTAAAATACCATGAATTATAAATGAATAATTATATAATATCTAAAATTTTCGTTATATACACTATATAAATTAAATTACGTGTATAACATTGAAATATCCCTCAATGAACGTAAATTGTGACAAAATCTCTTACCATGAGTCCAGACATTCTATGTATACACTTTAACTCGTGTATAATAAACATATATCCATTGTTTTATTTCCTAATAACCTTTTATAGGATTAATACCTTATCATTAATTTATTTATTTCATTTTTTTGATGACATGTTTAAATACTTAGTCAGTTTAGGCCACGTCAAGTGTTTTGAGGGTGTTTGATCCATGTTTTCAAAATGGAATTGGTATGTTGACCATGGTAAAAGGGATAGTTATTCCTTCATATCTATAAAAAATAATGGAATTATTATTATTTTAATACATCAATTTTATTTTTAAATCTAACCATTAAATATGGTTAGGAATAATGAACTTCCTTACAATCATGGAGACTGTAGGTCATTCGTACGCATGAGTAATGTTTCCACTTTTCAATGTTCATTATTTGAAGAATGTAAGTATTTAATAATAAAAAACTGATAACTATATCATAAATTTCATATTAATTATTTAAATATACTTATAAATAACATATGTGTGATGTGGTGATGAAAAATGAATCGCATCACTTCATGGAGGTAGTAGTCCACACATACGCATGAACAATGTTATCATTTTTTACTTAATGTAAACATAAGAAATTAAATTATATATTATTTTTTTATAATTATAAATATGTATTTAATATCATATACAAATGTTAATTCCATAATTATAACCATCAGTGATAGATGGTGATAGAAAAAAATTACACCAGTCACTGAGGTGGTAGTCTGTTGTGCACATGAATGATGGATTCATTTCCCATTTGATGGATGTTAATGATGGATAAAGATTATTCAAATAAAATAATATCATATTATATGTAATATAATTATGTTTTTATCTCATAAAGTTTGGGGGATATTTTAAGGATGTGGAAGAACAAATAAAACAAAAATGCTCAGTTAATAATTACACCAATTCTTCAGACAACCTCCTTTTATTTAAAACTTAATACATCTAAAGTTGGTATTATATCCAAAATAATGAATATAAAATGTGGGTAGCAATGTTAAGAATGTATTTAGGTAGATATTAGTCAAATAAAATGGTTTTTTAAGTGTAAATAAATGAGAATAAGTGGTTCCTATGTATAAGAGTTTGGAGGGTCATTTTTGTAATTTCATAAAATATTTAATTAATATAAAATATTTGTGATGTAAAAATGGATCCAAGTTGTTATTATTTGAAGTTAATGTGATTATGAGCCTAAATAATCTCACAAAATAAAATTTTTACATGTTTGGATCACATTTTTACCCTTTATCATTTGGTTTTAAAACCCTATTAAACCTTTTCACACTTACCATGAAAAAAAGGTTTTTTAATCTTTAACGGTCAATATAGTTACTATAAATGGAAAAAGGCACAAAGATGGATAATGAATGATATTATAATCCATTTTTAAATAATTTTGATAAATATAGTATTTTTAAGTATTTAATATCATTTAGTAAAATATTACTTCTATAAAATATCAATAATGTCAATTTTAAAATTATTTATTTACTTTGAATTTTATAACATCAAGATAAAAATGAAATTTAAAAAAAATAAAATCATCCATAAAATGTTATTTTTTTTCTTAAAAATTAATGGTTTTAATTAATTATTTTAAATTATACTACTTTTAATATTTTTAATATCATTTATTTAATTTTTCTATTAATTGAATAATTACTAAGAGAGCATTGGGTAATAAATTAAGGTAATTTTGTAATCTCAAAAAATTAAAAAAATTATCATGATTAATATAAATATTTAGATTTAAAATTTATATTTATAACTGAACATATCCTCTATTTATACCCATGTTAAAAATGTTATAGTTATTAAAAATAGGAGTGTTTTATTTTTTACTTTTCTTTACATAAAATATAATAAAGGTCATTGTCAAATATAAATGGAAAATAGACCATATAACTCAATATTGGATTATTATAAAATAAATTTACTAATAAAATGAAATTAGATAAAGTTTTAGGGTCATTTTTTGAGCCCTCATAATTTTATTTATAACTTTAATTACCTGATTTACACTTTACCGTAGTAACAAAAATTACTATGTTTACTATTCAAATTGAAAAAAACTAAAAGGAAAATATTTACCAAATTAGAACCCAATTATTAAAAATTATTAAATCATTTCTTAAAAATTTAAACCACATAAGTGGAATAATTTAATTTAATATTAAATTGGAAAAACTATATGAAAAACTATTTTTTATATAAATGTGTATTTTAAGTATAAAATGTTTTTATAATAAATTCAAGGATAAATTTCATTTAAAAAACCATAATTTGATTATATTAAATAAAAATTAACTAACTAAATAAATATATATATATATATATATAATTTTAATTTATAAATAATTTAAAATAAAATATAGTTTTCAATAAAAAAATGTATTTTTCACTATTCACTAAAAAATCGAACATTCCAGAAAATTCTAAAAATATCAACCCAAAATAATTTTGAAATGATGTTTTAAAAAATGATATCAATTTTATTATATAATATTTAAAATAGTTCTTGTAATTAATTATAATATTTTCCCATGAAAATCAATAAGCACAGTTTTTTAATAAAACATGTTTTTGATTAATAAAATGAATTTACTAAAAAATTAAGGTATTATTCCTTAAAAATTAATCATTATATTTGAATTGATTTAGTGAATTTATATATATTTCATAATATATTTAATCCAATTAACTATCATCAATTTCACTTCTAGATTATAACAATCATATAATAATATTTTGTGCTTTGTTTAAGGTCAGGGTAGCATATCTTGTATGTTATTGAAAGTTTCCTTTTTTTGAATGACGGGATATTATAACGCATGCACACACATGAGATCAAATGAATACATGGGTTTCAAAGTATAGAATTATATACCATCACAGCTTTCTAACTATCATATGAAAAGGATTTGTATGGTAAAGAAAATTCCTACATCAAACGTGTCAACATCAGCATCAAGATTTTCCAAGTGGATTGTTACTCGTATCACGTCCACACGCCACCCAGAAAAATTCCATGCACTAATTATTCCATATAACCAATACCAATACATCATAATAAGGGTTTTATAGTGATATTAAAGTATATACCCACGCCTATAGGATAGACACACAATAACTTACTTAAGGATAATGGAGTAAAACCAGATTGAATGGGAGAAAAACTCACTTAAAATTGTCAATATTTGATCATCTGACACTGTGGATGAAGAAAAGAGTCTGAGAAATACACTACTACAAATTCGGGTTAATTTAGAACTAGATTTTATTAGCGACAAAAAAATCACTGATAAATGTTTCTTTTATTAGCGAAAATAGAGATGATAAAATAAAACATTTATCAGTTCTTCTTTTAGTGCTAATAAAGGGTATACTCTATCAATACATTTCATAGTGCTGATAAAGGATCTCTTTATTAGTTATTGATAAATCATTGATTAAAGTAAATATATCACACATGCTAGTCCCACATTAAACTTGCAGATGTTTGATTGATTCTTTTTATATTATTCTACAGCATCAACACATTGGAATCCTACAATGAGGATGGTCTCCCACATACACAATCCATAGACCAAAAAGGGATTGTTTTTATTTGAAAGTGTTCCCGCTTGCCTTTTCCCACCCTCTTCTCCCCACTTTCCACTCTCTACGGGCCCCCTCGGGCATTTGCCCACCTTTGGATTGCTTTGGTCCACGCTCAGTAGGCCTTCCCTAGTGATTGCTAGTTGAGTTAATTAATTTTTTTATAATTAAATTTTAATATCATATATAAAAATATATATTTATATATATGAATATATTAAATATTAATATATATATATATATATATTGTTTTTAATTTTATTTGTTAATATTTTTTAAAATTAATTTGTTTTTAATATTTATCTTTATTTATTAATTTATTTAGAATTAAATTCTTATTTTTTATATTAAAAAATATATTGATATATATATATATATTGATATATATAAAAATATAATAGTGTATTTTACATATTGATATGAATTGATATATATATATATTAATATATATTGAAATATATTAATAAATAGTATATTAATCATGTAAATATATATATATATAATTTAATAAATTAAATACATATATATAGCAATAAATAGTATAAAAATTATTTAATTAAAATTTAAAATATTTAAAATATATATATATATATATTATAAGAAATACATTTCTTATAATTAATAAAAATGATTAGATTTATTAAATACTTAATATACTAATTAAATAATTAATATAATATTTATTACTATATATATAAATATATTAAATATAATAATTTTTATTAATAAACTTTTCATTAATAAATTTTTTAATAGAATTTTTTTACATTTAATGTTTTTAATATAGTTTTAATTTACATAATTAATATATGTTCATTTTTATTTAAACATATATTCATATAGGTCAGTAGCTAGATCACATGCTACTGTAGTGAATGATGGTGCTCATGTGAGTTGTCCTGATTTACATGGTGCTTCACTACCAAATTGAAATCTAGGTGTGACTAGTTGTCCAGAATCAGGTCTGAAATAGGATAGAGTCTAGTCTTTGGCTTTATTCATGGATTTGGTTTCTGGAATAATCCTTTTTAAGGGATCATCATTCCTCATTGAAGTGAACTCTTCAGCACTCTCTTAGAGATTGGAAATTGGAAAAAAAACTATATGATTACACATCTTGTCTTACCTGAGGGTGAGAAACCATGAAAGATTAATGATTTGGTTCTTTGGATTTTGTTTTTTGGGGTATTTTATGACTGGAGATGTGTCTCTCTTAGTCATGATCTTTTCACTTCCTTTTCCCATTAGATGATTCTAATATTTGAGCATAGAGTGCAGGTTCTATGTTCTTGAAGCTTGTATGTCTTCATCTACATGAATGGTCTTTGGATTTCAATGTATCGTGAAGAAGAAATGACTTTTCTCAGGTTTGGGTTCATCCTTTTAGACTCTATTGGGTACTTTGATATCCAAAAATATTCATGATATCAGTATGGAAATTAAGACTCATATTCGTCTTGATAAGGAAATTGAGTGTGTAGGTTTTGGATATATTACCAGGTTTTTTGTAGAGATTTATCTTTGTTACACCATTATTAATAAGGTTACTCTTTCTAATCCCACTAATGATATCAATATTGATGTTGAATATAAAATAAAACCTCTCTTTTTTAATGATTATATGGTTGTTGGACACTCACTGGAGTTACGTTGTAGGAAGGTCTCTTGTGAGAAGTTTGAGATGAGGGGTCATGCAGCTACCCTCTGTCACATGAAGAAAATGATGAAGGATGTTACTACATAAAATTTCCTTTCTCATGATGGATATGTTTCTAGAAATCCATTTTCTAATGAGGTTTATTTTCTAGTTTCTAAGAAATAAAATTCTAAGGTGCTTAATATAAAGAGAAATGGGCTGAAATCGAATGAGTATCCAGATAGAGCTATTAGTGAACCCTCTAATGCTTTTCCAGACTTTATAGATTATATAACATCAAATGATAGTCATGCTTCTAATTCTTTTAGTTTGGCTTAATATGGATTTTAGACTGGTGGCCTCAATGTTACTGCTTCTCCTAGGGGGACTTCGGCCAATATGTCTAAAGTTGTAGCTAGTATTGTTGTTGAGGATGACAGAGAGGGTATTTTACCTAATAGGGTTGATACTTCTTTATTCAGGTCATCTTGGGTGAGGTTTTATAGGTAGGTATTGGAATTGACCAGGAATGGGGTATTATTTCTGTTATTTTTCCTATGTATATGGACTTTAGTGCTTCCTTGGTTAGGTGAGGTGAGGAATTTCACCCTAAGCCAGAGGCTATGGATTTTTGTAAAGCTATCCAAGATTCCTGGGATAATTACAACTCATAAAAAATTGACAAATGGGAAAACATCTTAGATGATGAAAGTGATAATGAATAGTTATTGACTTTATTAGACACCACTCGACCTATTGAGAGTGATGTAGCTGTTACCTTTAACGATGTTGTCACAAATGGAAAGGGGAAAACAAGTGACATGGATCCTCCAAAACTAAGTTCATAGAAATATTACTCCACTAAACCAAGTAATGTCTCTACAAGATCATCTTCCAAATCTTTATAGACCTTTCCCACTCTGGAGCAGGAAAGGTCCAAGGCAACAATGCTTAGGATTCTCATTCACGCAAACTCATTATTAGAGTAGGAAGCTTATAATGACTATGATTATGGATATGGAAATGTTATTTCATTTTATGACTCTTAATATTGTTTTTTGGATGAGGGGTTGTTCCTTTGTTTAACTATGTCCTCTCTCATTGTATGTTTCTTTTCTTTAATAAAAGGTCACGAACTTTGCTTCTCATTAAACCTTCCTTGATATTAATAAATAGTACATTAATTATTTAATTAGTATATTATGAATTTAATAAATTTATTCATTTTTATTAAATATAAAATATTTATTAATTATTTAATTATATATTTAATTAATATTCACTCATTTTTAACATGCATTCATTTAATATAATTTATTCATTGATGATACGAAGTGTGTGATTACATTTTTATAATTTATATATTTTAAATATTTATTCATTTAATATTTCTATAATTTATTCATTATTATTATTTTTTCTACATAATTATTCTTTAATATTTTTAATATTTTTTTAATTCATTCACTTTCAATTTTTCACTATTCATTTTTTTGTAATTTTATCTATTCTATATTGTTTATTCATACATGATTTTTCATTATAATTTAATGTTTTTAATGTGGTTATAATATATATAATTAATATGTATTCATTTTCATTTTAACATATATAAATATTTATTTATAATTTTTCTCAAATTATCTGTATAGTTAATAAAAGTTATTCATTTTTTAAATCCATTCATTTTTATGATTTTTTATTTCATTAATAGATGTTACATATAATATAATTTCATTTTTTTAATATAAAATATATTAAACTAGTATATATATATATATATTTATTTATTTACTAATTTCATGCACACAAATATTTACATAATTGCTGAAATATTATATAGAAATACACACACCTAATATTTATATAATTTATTCTGATTTTAATATTAATTTCATAATTTCATTTTAGTAACATAATATATTTAATATATTATGTTTTTAATCTATGAATTTTATTTATTTATTTATTTTTAATATTATTTCAGATAGAATTATTTATTCATTTTTAATATTTTTATTATATTTTTGTATTTTTTATTTTTTTTGAATTGAATCATTTTCTAATATTTATTTATACATATTTATTTACTGTGTTTTAATTTTTTCAATATATATTCATCGTCATTTCAATATATTTTGGTATTTTATATTTTTAATAATTTTTTTAATTAATAAAACTTATCTATTTTTTTAATATTTTTAAAGTCTACTCATTTTTATTTATTCAATTTCACTCATTTTTAACATTCGTGCATTTAAGATTATATATTCATTAATATTGTTAAAAATATATTTATAAGTAAATATTTAAAATTAATTATATTTATAAATGAATGTTTATTAAATTTACAAAATTAAATATTTATAATTATAAATAAAATTTATTTTAAAATTATTTATATAACTATAAAAAATTAATTATATATTTAAAAAATTATAAAATTATAATAAATATATTTAAATAATGAATATATTTACAATATTTATTTTTAAATTTATATTTATTGCATATATATATATATAAATATTTATAATTATATAAAAATATTTATAATTACATTTACAAATATATTTGTTATAATTATAATTATAAATAAATATTTACAATTATTTTAATATATTTACAATTACATACATTTATATTTAGTTTTTTATTTATAATTATATATATTTAAATTTGATAATTATATTAATTATATTTCTAAATTTAATTATATGGGTCTTTATCAATGTTTTTTAGTACTGATAATGATTTCTTTTATCAGCACATGTTTAGTACTTATAAAGAGGTATTTTATCATCACGTATTATTTTAGGATTGCTAAAACTCCTCTTTTATCATTTCTTTATTCAAAGCACTGATAAAACTCTTCCCAATCTTATAAATATGACCCTGACCAATTTTATTTCCCTCGCATTGTTCAAGCTCTCACGGAGGTTCAGCTCTTCTTCCATTCCCCTCGACTTTCTCTCAGACGAATCAACTCTCAAATCTAGGGTTTTTTATTATTTCTCCTCCCTCACTTATCAGTGTCATCCATAACCTCTCAAGCGCATACTAGGTTCAAATCATGTTATATTTTCGTGTATTTTATTTCTTTCTTTGTTCTTCCTTACCTCCACACCATCGTTGCCTTCATCCTGGTCCGACCACACACCATCATGAATAATCCATTCTCTGGCCACCCTTTCCCCATTTTTTACTCCTTCGGTTGACCAATGCAGCAAGCCTTCCCCCTCTCCCTTCCTGAGCATCTCTCCTCCATCACAAACTCGATTTTTTTTGAATGGATTGTTTTGTAGGTCATGCTAGTGGGATAAGAGTGTGATAAATATAAATCCTATTATTTTGTTTTCTATTTTATTTAAATTTATTTTAATTATTAAGATATAACTGACTAATTAGTTAAATTGAATTTGTCTAATTATAATCCTTTTACCATCACATAATCACTCGAATGACCCGAAGGCCTTCTTTTTTATTTTATTATAGATAATCCCCCTTTTAAGGGTTGAAGGGGTACCCGTACATGACCCATATGCCCAAGGCACAAGGCCCGACATGACCTGTAATACATGACCCGAAGGCCCAGAGGCATACCATGCCCAATACATGACCCGTAGACCCAGCCCACTAGAACTACCCCTCCCAGCTTCTACATCATTGATTGCCTTTAGCTCCCCACCTACATTGCTGATTGGCTAGCATTGCCCCGTACAAAGATGCACGGTGCCTAGTTTCCGATGGCGGTTACCATATCCTCTCATTCTTCTAATCCGGTTAGCTCTGCTTCTGGTGACTGCTACTGGTGCTCTGATCCTCGTCTGGGGCCTTCTCTATGTGAACTGGGCTACTTCATGGTCTTCAATGGCCCGATGGCCGTGTTTTCAATTTATTTATATGTTTATTATTCTATTTTTCCAAAAGATTAATGAGAATAAGTGTGTTTTTAATTAAAGGAATGACTATTTTTTTCTTTTTTTGGGATGTTTTTTTTATATGTATTATTTGAAGGTAGATTTTATACTTTTATAAATTTTTGTTTTCTTTAATTTATATTCAATAATCAATAAAGTTTTTATTATTTATTTTGAAAAACTTTTAAAATAAGAATGGAATTTTGGGGTTTTGAAATTAAAAAAATAGTTTGGTAATTAAATTTTATTATTTATGGTGATTTCCACAAAATGGGTTTGTATTTGATTTTGTTATTTGGTTTTAAAAATGAATATGAATAGTCAAGGATTTAATAAAATTGATTTCAAAAGGTATTACTTGATTAAATTGGTAAATTGTCTTTTTTGATAAAATAAACATTGAATTAAACTTTTTTAGAGTTAAAAATAATAATATGTTGCTTTAAATGTAAACACATGGATTTAATTAAGATTATCTATGATTTAATAGACCTATTAATTGGGTTTATTATTGGGGTTCAGTGTGTGTTTTATTTTAGATATTTATGATATGATCATGTAAATATTTAAGGTTTGAGGTATGGAATTTCTATAAGGTTTATGTCATGTTTAGATAGATTTTAAAGGGAATGGGGTTTCCCCATTTTTTTAGGACACAAAATCATTTTTTGACTCAACCTTTTTTAATCTTGTAATCTAGTAAATAGTTATATAATAGATATGTCAATTCTTAGGGAGGTGTCAAGGTGTTTCAGTCTATTCTACTTCTTTTTGAGTTAGAATAAGGATCCTTGAATTTATGGTTTTGTGAGTTTTATTTGGTAAATAAAGATGTTGAGAAAATGATTTTTTAGATTCACTTTCTTATCTAGTCACCTTCAATACTATGGGTGGACAAGGAAAAAATTTATTATGGTTTGAGGTGTGTGGGTATATATAAGTTTCATATTATTATTTATAAAATTATTTATTTTTATTAATCCATGTATATATTATTATTATTATTTTAATCTATTGTGTATCATTAAGAAAATGGTTTGAGTGTCACCCATAAAATGTTATAATTTAAATCACATATATATTGAACATATATTGTATTATAAAATATTGGAAGAATTCTATAATGTTTATTATAATATCCCCTAACCGTACATGTAGTCTGGATTTTACTGAGAATGAGTACACTCTTTTGGATATACCTGGGAAGTTTTTGACTACTATATTTGAGATATTGATATAGTTATATGTGTCCTTATTAGAGGTGGAATTAGAATGTTTTGGATATCAATGATTTTTAATCCATGCTATATAATTTTTTTGGAATGTTTATTATTGGAAAGTATTTGTGGTGTTTTTAAGGAAATTGAATAGAGGTTTTGGATATTGTAGGATATGTGAAATGTATCTATGATAAATTACTCTAATAATTTTAAATAAGGGTTCATTAATGGGTTATAGTACAAATATATTTTCTTTTATTAATATAATACATAGTCTAGAATAATCTATAGAAAAAGTGATTAACATGGGATCCAACTTCACTTATATCATCAATAACAGTTTCATCCATTTGTTTCATGAAATTACAAGATCCTTGACCCTGTGTCAAAATATGGTGATTACATGTCCTTGTATGATCCAAGTAAAAATATTTTTATATCCATTTAGAAAGTCATATCTCAATTAAATGATAATAAAGAACAAGAATTTATAAAGGCAATTCCACCATCCAATAATAAATAATTTTTTTCCAACATATTTATTACCACATTTTTTCCCTCACAACATCAAATAGAGACCCTAGAATAAGATCCACATGTTTACCCTAGGTTGTTTTTTTCGTTTCACCCTTTTTCACAACCCGCCTTCACCAAGATGAGGGAAGGGATATCAGATTTCCAAACCCTTCCTTCCTCATGTTGAAGGACAGATAATGACCCCAAAAACCTGCCTTTAATAGGCCCTAGAGTGGCGACTAACACCAAGGGTATAGAATCACATGTTATAGGGAAGGCATAACCCTTTTTATTTAATAGGATGGGGAGATAATATAGTAAATCCCAAACAACACCAAAGATGGAAGTAAAAGTAAATCCAAAACAATCCATTTCCCATATGCATGTTTCAAAAAATAAGTGCTAAAATTCAAGAAAATTCAAAAGGTAAATACCAAAGAAAAGAAAACAGCAAAAACAACTGACCCAACGTCCAAACTAGTACGGTCTTGCACAATCTTCGAAGTCCTACTAGAAACATGAAATCAGTTTTATATACATAGGGTGAGTATATGGGTATACTCAGTAAGGAAAACCAAAATCCCTCATGCACATGTGGGGAGTCATTCTAATGCCCTGTGAGAAAAGGAGATAACCAATCACTTAATAAGAAAACTTTCCACTAAATCCTCACTAAGAAACACTCCCCAAATAATGCAAGTAAAGTAAGGTAATAGTAATAACTCATTGATGTTTGGGTACCCCACACCACTTTCCTACTGGTTATTAAAAACATACTATGCATTACTCCTTCCCCGCCATTTTCACCGCATTCCCACTACCATACCCTGTCTTCACACACCTGGGATACCAAAACCACTCACCCCACCAGTAAACACTTGGGCCACAACCACAGGTGACCACACCCGCAGACACCTGGGCCAGAACAACTAATGCCACACCTGAAGACACTTGGGCCTCATCCCAAAGAAACTTAGGAAACAACCTGACCGCACACACATGGTCTAACCACCATAACATTCCTTTCCCAAATAATATTGGGCTATAATGGACCTCAGGTTGTTACAGCCTACCTGAAGAGTCTTGGGATACTCGAGAAAGGGATCAGAAAAGGATCTAATAACCAACCACTCATAGGAGTGTTGGGAAAAACACCCTCCCCAATTGAAATGGGGGTGTTCAGAATGATGTGATCAACTTGTGTGGGATAAGAATAATAAACTTAAGAACTAAATTACATATATAGTAAAAAAATAACTCATCCCAACCTAGGGGTTCCAAACCCAGCCTATACACAAACACCCTCATTACTATTCATTCATAAAAAGCACACCACCCATAGCCAAATCACAACTCATTCCCAGAAAATATTTTCCCATTGAATCCATTCTTTTTATCACATTTGAGTGGTTATATTTTAAATAATTCTTCACTAATGGGAAACTAACAGGCATAACCACTTGCCAAGGAAGGAAAAACAAAAAATCAGCAGATTAAGAATTCACACCTGGTTCTCTTGTAAAGTAACAACAACAAAAGGGATTTGTGAGATCCCTCAAGGTACTGGAACCAAAACAAGACCCGCCATACGGCCCCACAAGGTCTCATATACACAAACCAACAACTTTACCACAACAGGGGATCCCATTTCCACCCATGTCACCCCATAATCATCAAGCAGATCAACTGCACAAGGATTCTTATGCATTGGGCATCCATTTAATCAGCTGAGTTTATATGATTAACTAGTTTCCATGTTATATCCTTTCAATTGTCACAGAAGACAGAGTTCCATTAGTGTGAAAATAAATACCACCAACGACCATTATTTTCAGTGGACACAATCCCATACAATTCACAACATATAATAAAGGGTAAAAGAGTACATCAGCATCATCAAACACACACCTTCATTACTTAAAAGACTATTTATTATCTTCATTAAGGTTTGGTTTCATAAATCCCTATAGAAACATTAGAATTCCAACCCCTCATGATACACAGTAATGAGAGACCAAGGAAGAACCCTACTTGGATGATCAATGATCGAAGTTTCTATCCACGTGCCAAGAACTGGGGATGCGTGACTTGTAAGGAAGGAACTCTGGGGACTCCAAGAATGAGTATAAAAGCTCCAGCATAGGCGCACCACATACCTCGGGAAGGGGGACTCCAAACTCACTAAGGAGAATAAGAAAAAGAGACCATCCCCGAAGAAGAAGAAATCTCATGCGATAAAAAGGTGAGATCTTGGTGTTATGGGATATCAAAATATTGAACGGATTTAAAGGTGGATCATGGTTTCACCACATAGTTGGACAGTTACATATGATGGAATTAATTTTCATTTAAAATTTCTCATCATAGAGGTGAATATAATAGTTGTGTGTTAAATGGATTCCTTCAATCAGTGGAAAATGCGTAAAAGGGGAGGAACCAGAAAGTACGGGAAAAGGGTGTGGCTCTGAGGAAAAAGACACACGTTTTGGTAAGTCAATGTTCGCCCAGATCTTGGGGGATTTTAGATATCATTTATGGGCTATTAAATGTCTTTGAAAGGGGTATTAAAATTTTTTACGTCAAAATATACATTACGGGAGCGGAAAAAGTTGTAAACTAGAAAAAGAACTAAGGGTGGAAAACCATTTGGTGATACACCATAAGTGTTGCCACGGTCACAATGCCACCATCACGGTGCCACTGTTTTGGTGTGTGACCATGATGGTGTTACCGTGATATTTCCACCATCATGGTTTCACCCTCACGGTGCCACCGTTTCAGTGTGTGACCATGACAGTGCGAACATTTCGATGCCACCCACAGGGTGCCACCCTGAGCGGTGCCACCATTTCAGTGTGTGACCGTGACGGTGCGACCATTACGGTGCCACCTTTATGGTGCCACCCTCATGGTTCCACCGTTTTGGTGAGCGACATTGACCGGTGCCACTGTTTTGGTGGAACCGTTTGATGGAACTGAGTTTTTGGAAAAATCCTTAATGAGTCATTCTCCAAGCCATTAAAATAGATACCTCTCAAACTATTATCTCCCTCGATAATTAAAACTAGACTTGAAGAAAGGATAGGGGTCCAAAAAACCACCTCAAAAGATAACTCTCAGATCAAACCTCCTCGACATCTTGAAACACATCCCCCTCATGTAACCACACAACATATAAATAGGTCACTGTCCAGACATATGGATTAGGGATTCCTTTCCCTAATGTCAACATACTATCTACTTTTGGCAGTAATGAATTTCCCACATGAGTTTAATCAAATCCACTCTAATGCATCAGGATTAGGGGATCAGGTCCTTCATTCCCCACAGTCAGGACTCTTCACACACATTCGGAGAACAAGGAAAACAACACATTTCATAAATAACAAGTTTAAGAACTGCATCACAAACAAGTACGAAACAAAACAGAACAAAACTCAAAAGAGCTCTGGGTACTGGGCGTGAATTTTTTCCTCTCATTCCCATGTACTCTCCTCAAGGCCAACATGCTTCCATAATACACAAACCAATGGAATGGTTTGTCCAAGAAGCACCTTCTCCTCACAACCTTCGATCTTAATTGGTCGCTCTATAAACATCACATTGTCCTCGATATCAAGCTTTCCCCATTCGAGGATGTTTGAATCATCGTGTATCTACCGAAGGAGCTGAGACAAATGGAAGACATCATGCACCCTCAGTAGAGGCGGTGGTAGAGCCAGCTGATAAGACACTCTGTCGACCCTCCGCAACACCTCAAAGGATCTGATGAACCTGGGAGAAATCTTAATCCCCCTACTAAACCTCTTTTGTTAATGCCAAGGGGAGACCTTCAAGAGCATGTGGTCCCCGACCTCGAACTCTAAGGGTCTCCTCCTATTATCTGCATATGACTTCTACCGATCTCGGGCCACCTTCATCCTCTCTCGAATAAGCTGAACCTTCCCCATCATGCTCTGCACTACTTCCAAGCTAGTAACACATGATTCCCCAACCGCTTTCCATCACACAGTAGAGCGACATAACCTCCTGTACAAATTTTTGAATTGATCCATTCTAATGGTAGAGTGATAGCTATTATTATAGGAAAACTCTACCATAGGAAAGTGTTGCACCCACAATCCCCCAAAGTCAAAAACACATGCCCGTAGTATATCCTCCAACATCTAAATGGTGTTCCTTGTCTTCCCATCTGTCTGGGGGTGGAAAGCAGTGATAAGGCATAGATGGGTTCCAAAAGAAATTTGCAATCCTTTCCAGACCCGTGAGGTAAACCGGGTATCCCGATCAGAGACTATGGACCTCAGAACTCCATGAAACCTCACCACCTCATCCACATATCTCCATGCTAAGGCATCTACCGCACTTCAATCCTTGATTTCCAGGAAGTGAGCTGATTTCATCAGTCGGTCCACCACTACCTAGATGGTATCACAGCCCCATTGAACTCTGGGTAGTCCTATGATGAAATCCATCGAGATGTCTTCCAACTTCTACTTGGGGATATCTAAAGGTAATAACAGACCCCCGGGACATGGTGTTCAGCCTTCACCTACCGATATACGAGGCACTTCTCCACAAACTATGCCACTACCCGCTTCACCCCAGGCTACCAAAACTGACCCCTCAGCCTTGGTACATTTTGGAAACTTCTGGGTGCACCTCCAGAGGTGAGTGGTAGAACACACCAAGGAATCTATCATGCATCATCTCTAGGACACACATCTTCCCTTGGAAAACAATCTGATTCTGACCATCCTCCGACCACCCATCTGGATCATTTCCTTGGTTAACCAAATCGTGCATCACTTCACTCTTTGAGTCTACCCACTGAGACTCCTCCACCTACCACAACAAAGAGTATTGCTCTGTCATATGAAATAGATAGCCTCTTCCCCCTTCAACTGGTCAAAAAGGTCTACTATCCTAGGGAGAGGGTAACTATTATTGACTGTTACCTGATTCAGTCTCATGTAGTCTATGCACAGCCTGAGACCACTATCTTCCTTCTTCATGAACAAAACTAGAGTTCCCAATGGTGATGCACTTGGTCGAACAAAACCCTTCATCAACAAATCATCAATCTGAATATGTAACTCATGCAGCTCAGAAGGCACTATCTGGTAGGGGGCCATTGAAATCGGATGGGCACCAGGTTGCATGTCTATCTCAAACTCAACGTCATGTCAAGGGGTAGAGTCACCACCTCCTCAGGGAAGAATTCCATGAACTCACTAACAATTCTAGGGACTTCCACCATTTTTGTATCTACTGACTCCCCTGACAGCTCAGCTAACAAGGAAAGAAGGGGCTCCACTTGTCAGTTGCCTCCCTAGAAACCACACTCTCCATCGAAAGTCACACGTCGGCCGCCCATATCTAAAAACACAACACTTATATGGAATAATATGATAACAGAACATACAGATAACAACCATTAGATGCCAATAATGACATCATACAGCTACATCTGTAGCCAAAGAAGGTCCACACTGGACTGATGTAGACCCAACATCACTCTACATTCATAGAAAACACGAGACAAGCTGGTCTAACCTCTGATTGGCATACTCAAAAAAATGGTATGGAAGGTCTCTCTGCATTTAGACCCAAATCATGGGCAATACTAGGTGTAACAAAGGAGTTTGAAGCTCCGGAATCAAACAAGGCATAGGCAAGAGTACTAAACTAGCTGATCGTGCCTCAAAAGACTTCCAGAACTATTGAAACTGTTGCCTATGCAGCATTTAACTACCCATACCCAACTCCTCTGCCCCTCGGATATTGGTCGGCTTCCTGAACACGCCCTGGTAGAGGTCCTTGAGGAGCACCCTGAGGTCAGCCTCCTCCCGCAACATCTTCTCTCAGAGAAGCGAGAGATTTTTGTCCCTGTAACTGCTGTTGAAAGGGCTCGGATAGAAACTGATGTTGCTGGGGTGGGTGCTGATTCGGCCCACCCCCATCGTAATACACTCGGTCTGGGAACTGATTCTGAAGGTTCCCCTGCTACCACAGATGAAGCATCTCAGTCATGGGCCCAAAAATAAAGGGCAAGGATTGGGAGACCGAAACTGAAACAGGTGGGGTCTGCTCCCCACTTGTAACGCCCCGACCCCAGTTACCCAGAGTTGGTGCATTATTACATAACATTGGCATGATCACAAAAGATCAAGTCTCAAAAGACCGATTAGATTAGTATCCTTGTAAGCACTAGATACATTCATAAGTCTTACATTACAACATAAAGTGAAAAACTACAACAACATAATCTCTATAGCCCACACTCATATCTCCTCAGACTATCCCTATAGGTCATTCATAATGTACTTCTTCATATCCTAGGAAAAATAAAACATATAAAGGGGTGATATCAGATGCTCAGTAAGGATAACAATATAGAGTAAACTTTCATAAATAAGCATAAACATTTAAGGCAATGTATAACTAAAACAAAATCCTTTTAAACTTGAACTTCATAATAATATGAAAAAACTAAAATGAAATAATTCCATTTAATTATTCACATGGATATTCTACAAGTCGAATAGTCACATGCAATATCAATAACCACTTTCATAATGATGGAATGCATAATGCCAGACTATCATAACCCTAAAGTCGAGGCCTTGTACCAAGACTAAAAATAATATTTTGTCAAGGCCTTGTGCCAAGACACTAGTTTGTCTCATGAGACCTAACAATGCATCGAGGATCTATAGCAGGCTCCACCCATCACTTACTTAGTCCAATGCATTCCTCATATGAACAGGTTTAAACATAACATAAACATTCGTATTAAAACTAGCATACGAAATGTCAATACTTTCTCCATAAACCATGAATGGAATAAAAATAACACATCCACAGTCAAACATATCATAAAACCATCAATATAATATGGAATTTTTGTATCATAATAAATCAACTTCAAATAAGCTTAAAATCCATCAAAGGATGTTGACATAGATGAAATCAAAACTATTTGAGACAAATATCTCTTTTTTAAAATCATTTAAAAGTAACATAATTATAAAATAAAACATTTACTTTGAAAATATTCTTTTAATCTTGTAAGGGAAGCTTATATGATTCTATAATGGCGGAAAATAGTTGTACCCACCGTATAAGTTAAAAAGACATTCTTACCTTAATTTTGTCAAAAAGGTTAAAAAGGACCTTGTTCGGAAAACGACAGAAAGATTCCTTTATAAACATATTATAAAACTTCAAACAAGGGTATAAATTACTTTAACCCATAGTCTATAAAATAATAATAATTATTTTAAATACATTTTTAAGAAACATGTATGTGGTTGATAAAGAGGTCCATGTAGATAATTACGTATAAACAGTCTTGGATAATGAAGAGATTGTGAAATAAACCCTTACCTTATACTTTTCCTTGGATTAGGGTAGTTTAACCTCCTGAATAATGGTGAAATAATTGTAATTAAATTATAAAAGAATCATATACAATAATATGATATCATATATTATCTTTTAACATTGCTTTGTTAATAATATCTTTAGTATTATCGTCGTTTTGGGTGTTAACTTACTCATTTTATTTTATATGTTTTGTTAGATAAGTCATGTTTGTTATGGATAGGTTGTATATTATTCATATCCAAAATGATATCAAGTCCTTAAACATTATTTTTAATCATCAAATGGGAATTACACTTGAATGGATACGATGGGGAATTAATCTCATCGTGTTCGCGGAGACGGTAGTCCGTGCGTACGCACGAGCGACAATATCATTCTTTTGATATTAAAATAATATATAATTGGATGGTATATCATATATACAGAATCATTATAATTTTATATTTACTATTTACTTCAATTACACATCATTATCATACCCATCCAAATAATAATGTTTTGAATAACAATTACACCACGATGTGGAGACGGTAAGCCGTACGTACGCACATATGGTGACATGTAATTAAAATGATGGATAGAATACTGAATATGGTTGTACCATATTTATAATAACATCACATTATAAAGAAGATACTGGAGTTATTATTGTAGAATGGAAATAACAAAGAAAGAAGAAGTGGAAGAAGAAAGGAACTTGAAAGAGGGTGGTGAAATTATTACCTCTTCTTCGGGTTATTCTTTTTGATTTGATCAAAAGGGATCCTTAAGTTGGCTTTATGACTAATTGAAGGCCTTTAGGGTGAATTGAGGTAATTTGAGAGGATATTTGGGTAGGGTTTGGACGAACCAAAAGGCTTTGAAGGTATGAATTTTAGAGAAGGGGGAGTGCCCTTTTATAAGAGGGGTGAGGGGCACCTTAGGAAATACTTAAAATATTATTTTATAATAAATTCATATTTGGTTTATAATGGCTCAAAAGTGACTTATTTCGAGGATAAGGTGGTTATGGGTCGAATTAATTTCATCCAATAGATTTTAGATAGGTTTGGGTCACTATATCAACCTTATCATTTATATTTAACTCCTAGTTAAATAGTTTGACATTTACCATGTCTCTTTGTATTTTTATATTATATGGTTAATAAACGTATTATATACTTCCAAGAGAACCCCAAGTGGTTCATTAATGATACAAATATCATTATATAAGTCCTTTGGCCGACCTTAGATTTTTATGGATATTATATCAATTTATAATATAATATTTGTTTTAAAAACTCCTCTATGTCAATTTTGACACTATTTAATAATTGATTTTTGTTAAAGTGTTAACCACTTTATTAATTCGAAAAAATTTATTTAAGAAATACTAACATGTCATATTAACCTATAAAATTAGTGGAATTCATAAAAATTCTCAAATTACATTTATTTGGAAATTTATAATATCCATTATTTTAATATTTCATTAATTTGGTAATTAATGCATCACCATTGTGTCATAAATTAATTAAATTATTTAATATCTAATAATTGTAATAAAAATACCATTATTTATGACGTATTTTTATATTTCTAATGAATATTTATAATCGAATTTATCTTATGTATATCCCTATATTAAAAATGTTTTAGTTATTAAACTTTGATTTTAACTCTTTTAACTCTTCTTTGAATTAAATAGTAATAAATGTCCTAATCTAATCCAAGCAGACCAAAGAGGTTATTATTTTATTCATAAGGTTATTTTTGGTCGAATTATACCCATAAAATAGAATTAAGACATGTTTTAGGGTAATAGTAATATCATTTTTACCCTTAATTACCCTATTTACTTTTAACCGTGGTAAATAAAAGTAAAAAGTTACTATTTACCAAAAATTATTTTTATCTTATTGAACCACATTTTACTTATTGATATTAACCCTGTCTCTTGGATTTTCTAAATTCCATTCACAGAAGAGGTAAAATTAAGTTTTATGTGAATTTATAAATTCTCCTAGGAGATGAGTAAAAGACAGTGAAAAGTTCAATAAAATTTTTATATATCTAAAATTATTATAAACTGACTCCAATGAATTACATTTAAATTATATAGGTATTATGTATTTATTTAGACCTAAAATAAATTTAAATAAAATAAATAATTATTTAAATAAAAATTTGGCTTTAAACTATAACTCGATGTTTTTCACTATTCATCAAAAATTGAAAGTTTTCAGAAAAATACCAAAATTTCACCCTAGGCTAATTTAGATATTCTGAATCCGAAAATGAAGTCCATTTTGAAATATAAAATGTATAAAATTTCAAAAAGTGGGTATTATTATTCATAACAGCTAGTTTTATTGGTTGTGGTATGTTAGAACTCAAAGTTACGTACAACACACGTTACTGTATTATTCAAAGGGAAGTGTACTGTGGAAGATTGGGGTGTTACATTTTCCCCTACTTCAAATAATTTTGTCCTTGAAATTTCCAGAATACTACTGCATGAAAAGACTCGGTTGGTTCTTTATTATAAGTTCCTCGGTTTTCCATGTTGCCTCTTCCATCTTATGATTTCTCTATAGAACTTTTACTAGACAAGTCGTCTGGTTTCTCAGTACTTGTTCTCTTGTATCAAGAATCCTAATGGGATCTTCGTAATAAGACAGATCGGGTTCCAGTTATACTTCCTCATAAGTGAGTACATGCGTTGGGTCAGGCATGTATTTTCTCAACAGTGATACGTGGAACACATCATGAACTTTGGAGAGACTTGGAGGCATTTCCAAATAGTAAGCTATATCCCCAATTCATTCTAGAATTTCGAAATGTCCTATGTACCTGGGACGCAAGTTACCCTTCTTAAAAAAATTTATAACTACCTTCCATAGAGATACCTTCAAGAAAACATGATCTCCAACCTGAAATAAAAAATCCTTCCTTTAGTTGTCAACATAGCTCTTCTGCCTACTTTGAGCTTCTTTAATGTGGCTTTGGATTACCTTCACATTTTCCATTGTTTCCTCCACCAGTTCTGGGCCTACGAGTTTTTCTTTCACCAACATCATCCCAATAGTTTGGTGTGCGACATCTCTTTCTATATAATGCTTTATACGGTGCCATCTAAATACTTGAATGGAAGCTATTGTTGTAGGAAAATTCTACCAGAGGTAAATATTGATCCCACATACCCTGAAAGCCAAGTGGGAAAGATCTCAACATGTCTTCTAAGGTTTGAATAGTCTGTTCTGATTGTCCATCTATTGGAGGGTGGTAGGCAGTGCTCAAATGGAGTTTAGTATCCAAGGCCTTCTGATGACTCTTCCATAATCTTGAAGTAAAATGGGGATCACGATCAGAAACAATCGATAGGGGTACTCCATGATGTCTCACAACTTCATTAATATATAGTCTTGCTAGACGTTCAAGTTGTAGATCTTCTCTTATAGCAATAAAATGTGCTGAATTGGTAAGACGATCAATAATGACCCATATTTCATCGTTCCTTCTAGGAATATTTGGTATCCCCATGACAAAGTCCATCGTAATATTATCCCATTTCCACTCCGGTATGGGAAGAGGTTGCATGACTCTTCCAGGCTGTTGCCTTCCAGCTTTCACTTGTCGACAAACCATACATCTTGACACAAAATCAAAAATCTCCCTCTTCATGTTGTCCCACCAAAAATGTTCCTTCAAATATCTATACATTTTGGTGCTCCCTGGGTGAATAGAGAAATTGGAACTATGAGCATCATCCAACAATTCTCTTTTTAGATCATTTTTATCGGGAACACAAAGTCTCTTCCCAAATTTCAAAATTTCACCTTCATACAAAAGTCACTCAATCTCCCATCATTCACAGCTTTAATCTTCTTTTTAAATTATTCATCATTAGTCTGAGAACTCTTTATCCTTTCTAGTAAAGATGTTTTGGAAACCATTTGAAAAAGTATCGATGTCTCACCTTACATGGTAATTGCCATATCCATCTTCACTAGATCCATGAAAATAGGATCCCTTTCAATTCTCATCACGTTCAAAACTCCATGATCCTTTCTGATCAAAGCATCTGCCACCTTATTTTCCTTCCCCGGGTGGTAGTGTATCATGCAATCATAATCTTTGAGTAGTTCAATCCATCTCCTTTGCCTCATGTTGAGTTCTTTCTGTGAGAAAATATACTTCAAACTTTTGTGATCAGTATAAATCTCACATTTTTACCATAGAGACAATGTCTCCAAATATTCAAATTAAATATTATAGCAGATAACTCAAGATTATGAGTAGGATAGTTTTTTCTGATGAATTTTCAGTTGTCGTGATGCATAGGCAATAACCCTATCATTCTGCATAAGGACACAACCAAGTGCTTTCTTCGAAGCATCACTATAAATAACAAACCCATCATTCCCCGATGGTAGAGTAAATATAGGAGCATTGACTAATCTTCACTTCAGTTCTTCAAAACATTTTTCACACTCTTTTGTCCAAATAAATTTAACCCCTTTACGTGTGAGATTTGTTAATGGGTTAACCAATCGGGCAAAATTCTGGACGAAACGCCGATAATAACCTGCTAAACTAATAAAACTGTGTACCTAGGTTATACTCGTTGGTGCTAGCCATTCATGGATTGCTCTTTTCTTGGAAGGATCAAAAGAGATTCCATCCTTAGAGACAATATGGCCAAGAAAAGAAATATCCTGAAGCCATAATTCACACTTGCTAAACTTCCCATATAATTCATGTCTTCTAAGAGTCTTCAGGATAATGCGCAAGTGATTTTCATGATCTTCATAGCTTTTGAATTATACCAAGATATCATCAACAAATACAACTACAAAATCATCGATATATTCCTTGAAAACGTTTTTCATTAGATCCATGAATACAGAGGGTGCATTAGTCAATCCAAAAGGAATTACTGTAAAATCGTAATGCCCGTACCTGGTTCGAAATGCTATCTTCAAAATGTATTCCTTCTTCACACACAGCTGATGATATCCAAATAGATGATCAATATTTGAGAAGTATTGTTCTCTACGAAGTTGGTTGAATAAATCATCAATGAGAAGTAGGGGATACTTGTTCTTTATTGTTATAGCATTGATCTCTCTATAGTCAATGCACAATCTCATAGATCCATCTTTCTTTTTAACAAAAAGAACAGGGGATCCCCATGGAGAAACACTAGGGAGAATAAATCCCTTATTACTCAATTCCTCTAGTTGTTTATTTAGTTCAACTAATTCCACAATGGCCATTCTATAAGGGGTCTTCGATATAGGCCTTGAACCATGAATTAAATCAATGGAAAACTCAATTTCTCGTTTTGGAGGATGTCCAGGTAAATCTTCCAGAAACACACCTACATATTCTTTCACAATATGTGCATCCTCTATTTGAACATTCCTTTCCTCACCCATAGTTATTTCATTATCTTCCACCCAAACAATTGAATTTAGTTGAGCAACTGGGGATGGATCTAGATAAGAATTAGGCAGTAATGATTCTGCTCTAAAGATAAGGTGTTCTTTATCATCATAATCAAAAATAGTAACCTACTTATTCTTATAATAAATATTTTAATCATGGTCCGAAAGCCAATCCATACCAAGGATTATATCAAATTCAATCATGGGTATGACAATGAGATCAGTAGATAAAGAACATTTATGTGCTCTAATGGGGACTGATTCACAAAACTTTGTTGCAATGATACTTCCTTTAGAAGTTTTAACTGACAAATCCCTTGTTAAATCAAATTGGAAATATCTAATTTTCTTAGAAAACTAGGAAGATATGAAATAATGTGATGATCCAAAATCAAATAATGCATTTTCTGAACTTGAGGAAACCTTTAAATTACCTGCCACCACGTCTTTCGGAGCTTCTACCTCAGCAGTAGTGACAGCATACACATGGCCTTGATCCCTTGGCCTTTTCTGAGGTTACTTCTCCAGACTCTTAGGAAATTCATTTTTATAATGTCCCAACTCCCTGCAATTGTATCATTGAACATCAGTAGCTTATTTCTTCCCCTTGTAATCACGAGCTTGGTGGCCTTTTTCACCACACTTGTAACAGACTCTCATTCCCTTCAAGCAAGTACCAGGGTGTTTCTTCCCACATTTACTGCAGTATGGGTATTCAACATTTCCCTTATTTCCCTTATTTCCATTCCCAGAGTGATCAGAAGATCTCTTCTTCTATTGCTTTGCTTTAAAGTCGTAAGACTTAGAGAATTCTTTTTCTGTATTGATAGCACATGAGACAATATCTTCGTACGATGATAAGGATTGTGAGAATAATGCTCGATGGAGAAACAGTTTTTACCCATCAAATAAATGATCAATATTACTTCTTGGGTTACATATATAATTTTTAGCATGCCTCACTGACCTTGTAAAGTTATCCTCATACATTGCGACATTCTCATCCTCCTTTTGTCTCAGACTTAGAAATTTCCTTTCCATATCTGCTCGATGGTCATGAGGAAATTTTTTTTATAATAAAAGCTCTTTGAACTCCCCTTATTCCATATTTGATACTTCATCATCCTCCTTTGTGTTTTGAATCAATAACCACCATTGGTCAGCATCTCCATTGAGGCTGTAAACTTCCATGATAACTTTTTCCCTTTCACTACTCCCCAAGGCATGGAATATTTTCTATAAGGAATTTATCCATTTCTCATCTACTAATGGATTTGTACTCCCATTGAATTTTTGTGGTTGTTTCCTCATGAAGCGATCTAACATTGATCCTCCACACTGTGGATCTGGGTGCTCGATACGGGTAAGGTTCTTATTCATAACCTGGGTGATTTGTCCTAGTATGGTGATTAGCTGATCAGCACTAGCTGTATCACCAACTCCACTATAATTATCTTGAGTAGGGGGGAAATCCCTACATGGAGTTCTTCTATTGATACGGTTTACATTTCTTCCACTAGGTTCCATTTATGAATAATGGCATACACTAGATTAGTTTATGAATCGCAATACATAAATCCAAACTTGTAAAACACTAAACATGAATTGAACAGTTTATGGATATAATCCATAATCATAAAAATGTTTTCTTTTAGGAAGTATATACTCATAAACCCTTCATAATGTTTTTTATAGAAAATGATAATTATCCAAAGCATATCCCCCGGGAGTGTTGTAACCAAGAGTGCATCAAGGCCCATTGTCGTGCACCAGTTCACATTTGAGTCTAGCTCAAAGTGGTGTTTTTGGGTTTTATCCCTAGGTACATTTGTGCCAGAGCCGCCTCTACCTGCTCGTATCCAGATAGGGATGTATTGCTTGGAAAACTCACAAAATATCTACAATACCAAAATTCTAGGAAGTTATTCTATACTAATCCTCAAAGTCCATCTTAGTTCTATGTGCGCTAATCAGAGTTTATCTAAATCTAGCTTCCAAGGTTTGTACTAAACTTCCTCTGATACCAACTGTAACACCCCGAACCCAGTTACCCAGAGTCGGTGCATTATTACATAACATTGGAATGATCATAAAAGATCAAGTCTCAAAATATCGATTAGTTTAGTAGCCTTGGAAACACTAGATACATTCATAAGTCTTACATTACAACATAAAGGGAAAAACTACAACAACATTTTCTGCATAGCCCACACTCATATCCCCTTAGACTATCCCTGCAAGTCAGTCATAAAATACTTCTTCATATCTTGGGAAAAATAAAACATAGAAAGGGGTGAGCTCAGATGCTCAGTAAGGATAACAATATAGCGGAAACTTTCATAAATAAGTATAAACATTTAAGGAAATGTATAAATAAAAAAAATCCTTTTAAACATGAACTTCAGAATAATATGAAAAAAATAAAATGAAATAATTCCATTTAATTATTCACATGGATATTCTACTAGTTGAATAATCACATGTAATATCAATAACCACTTTCATAATAATGGAATGCATAATGCCAGACTATCATAACCACATAGTCAAGGCCTTGTGCCAAAACTAAAAATAATATTTTTTTAAGGCATTATTCCAAGACACTAGTTTTTCTCATGAGACCTACTGATACATCGAGGAGCTATAGAGGGCTTCACCTGTCACTTACTAAGTCCAATGCATTCCTCATATGAACAGTTTTAAACATAACATAAACATTCATATTAAAACTAGCATAGGAAATGTAAATACTTTCTCTATAAACCATGAATGGTATAAAAATAAAACATCCATAGTAAAACATATCACAAAACCTTCAATATAATATTGAAGTTTTGTATCATAAAAAATCAACTTCCAATAAGCTTAAAATTCATCAAAGTATGTTGACATAGATGAAATCAAAACTATATGAGAGAAATGTCTCTTTTTTGAAATCATTAAAAAGTTACATAATTATAAAAGAAAACATTTACTTTGAAAATATTCTTATAATCTTGTAAGAGAATCTTTGATGATTTTATAACGGCGGAAAATAGTTGTACCCGCCGTATAAGTTAAAAAGACATTCTTACCTTAATTTTGTCTAAAAGGTTAAAAAGGACCTTGTTTGGAAAACGACAGAAAGATTCCTTTATAAACATATTATAAAAATTCAAACAAGGGTATAAATGACTTTAACCCATAGTCTGTAAAATAGTAATAATGATTTAAAATATATTTTTAAGAAACATGGATGTGGATGATAAAGAGGTCCCTATATATAATTACGTATAAACAATCGCACATAAAGAAGAGATTGTGAAATAAACCCTTACCTTGTACTTTTCCTTGGTCGAGGGTAGGTTAAACTCATGTATAATGGTGAAATAATTATTATTAAATTATAGAAGAATCATATACATTAATATGATATCATATATGATCTTTTAATGTTTCTTTATCAATAATATCTTTAGTATTATCATCGTTTCGGGTGTTAACTTACTCATTTTATTTTATATGTTTTGTTACATAAGACGTGTTTGTTATGGATAGTTTGTATCTTATTCATATTCAGAATGATATCAAGTCCTTAAACATTATTTTTAATCATCAAATGAGAATTATACTTGAATGGATACGATGGGGAATGAATCTCATCGCGTTCGTGGAGACAATAGTCCGTACGTACGCACGAGTGACAATATCATTCTTTTGATATTAAAATAATATATAATTGGATGGTATATCATATATATATAATCATTATAATTTTATATTTATTATTTACTTCAATTACACATCATTATCATACCCATCCAAAAAATAATGTTTTTAACAACAATTACACCACGATGTGGAGACGGTAAGTCGTACGTACGCACGTAAGGTGACATTTCATTCAAAGGATGGATAGAATACTGAATATGGTTGTACCATATTTATAATATCATCACAGTATATAGAATATACTGGAGTTATTTTTAAAATGGAAATAACAAAGAAATAATAAGTGGAAGATGAAAGGATCTTGAAAGAGGGTGGTGAAATTATTACCTCTTCATCGGGTTCTTCCTTTTGATTTGATCAAAAGGGCTCCTTAAGTTGGATTTATTATTAAAGGAAGGCATTTAAGATGAAGTGATGGAAGTTGATAGGATATTTGGGCAGCGGTTGGATGAACCAAAAGGCTTTGAAGGTATGAATTTGAGAGAAGTGGGAGTGCCCTTTTATAAGAGGGGTGAGGGGCACCTTAGGAAATACTTAAAATATTATTTTATAATAAATTTATATTTTGTTTATAATGGATCCAAAGTGACTTATTTAGAGTCTAAGGTGGTTATGGGTATAAATCCTTTCATCCAATAGATTTTATACAGGTTTGGGTCACTATATTAACCTTATCATTTATATTTAACTCTTAGTTAAATTGTTTGACATTTACCATGTGTCTTTGTATTTTTATATTATATGGTTAATAAACTTACTATATACTTCCAAGAGAACCCAAAGTGGTTCATTAATGATAAAAATATCATTATATAAGTCCTTTGTCCGAACCTTATATTTTTAGGGATATTATATCAATTTATAATATAATATTTGTTTTAAAAACTCCTCTATGTCAATTTTGACACTATTTAATAATTGATTTTTGTTAAAGTCTTAAAAACTTTATTAATTCAAAACAAATTTATTTAAGAAATCCTAACATTTCATATTAACCTATAAAATTAGTGTAATTTATAAAAAGCCTCAAATTACATTTATTTGGATATTTATAATATCAATTATTTTATATTTCATTAATTAGGTAATTACTGCATTACCATTGCGTCATAAATAAATTAAATTATTTAATATCTAAAAATTATAAATAAAATACCATTATGTAGCAAATATTTTTATCATTTAATGAAAATTTATAATTTAATTTATCTTATGTATATCTCTATATTAAAAATGTTTTAGTTATTAAACATTGATTTTAACTCTTTCAACTCTTCTTTGAATTAAATAATAATAAATGTCCAAATCTAATCCAAGTGGACCAAATAGGTTCATATTTTATTTCTAATGTTGTTTTTGGTCAAATTATACTTATCCAATAGAATTAGGACAAGTGTTAGGGTAATAATAATATCATTTTTACCCTTAATTACCCTGTTTACTTTTAACCGTGGTAAATAAAAGTAAAAAGTTACTATTCGCCAAAAATTATTTTTATCTTATTGAACCACATTTTACTCCTTGATATTAATCGTGTCTCTTGGATTTTCGAAATTCCACTCACAGAAACTGTAAAATTAAGTTTTATATGAATTTGTAAATTCTTCTAGGAGATGGGTAAAAGACGGTGAAAAGTTCAATAAAATTTTTATATATCTAAAATTATTATAAACTGACTCCAATGAATTACATTGAAATTATATAGGTATTATGCATCTATTTTGACCTAAAATAAATTTAAATAAAATAAATAATTATTTAAATAAAAATTCGGTTTTAAACAATAACTCAATGTTTTTCACTATTCATAAAAAATTGAAAGTTTTCAAAAAAATACCAAAATTTCACCCCAGGATATTTTTGATATACTGAATCCAAAAATGAAGTCCATTTTGAATGATAAAATGTATAAATTTTCAAAAAGTGTGTATTACTATTCATAATGACTAGTTTTATTGGTTGTGGTGTGTTAGAACTCGAAGTTGCGTACAACACATGCTACTGTATTATTCAAAGGGAAGCGTACCATGGAAACTTGGGGTGTTACACCACTGGAAAAAACCTGGAAGGCCCTGATGCTGGAGGCCTCCTGCTGATGTCCTTTCTCTTTGTCATGCCCAACTGTCTCCCCTCTCGTAGCACACCTCCCAGCATGTGAATCCTCTCCGCCACTTCATCCTTCTTCTGGACTTTCAAGTACATCAGTTGGGTGAAGGGAGTAACAACATAATGAATATAATGTCAGAGTGCCTCCTCTAAACGTCTCACGTGAGAATCCTCTTCTAGAAAGAGTTTTGTAGTGAAGTGAAAAAGATTCTTGAACTTGATCCTCAACTCTCTCACTGACATACTCCCCTACTGTAGGGAGAGTAGCTCCTGCCTCTTCTTAGCCTTCATCGTGGAAGAGAGGAATTCTGCCTAGAACTCCCTCTTGAAGCTAGTTCACGTAACCTTAGCCTACCTCTTCTCCCAAATATAGAGCATCCACCACTTAAATGATGCTCCCCATATTTTCCTTACAACATGAGGAACCTAGTACTCCATTGGAGCCCTAATCAAGCTGAAATCTATCACCAGCTCCTCGACCCAGCTCTCTATCTTCACATCTGAGACGCTGCCCTTGTGCTTTCCAAGGGTCTTCCACTGAAAGGAACTAAGCGTCCTCTACCACTAATTGTCCTCCTCCTCTCCATCATCCCTCTACCAATCATCTGGATCAACATCTCGAGCCTCAATCGCCCGCACTACTCACGGTCGTCGTCTAGGTGCCATGGCTGCAAGGTAAACAAGGAATGCCTAATACTGAGTAGTGTAAAAGATTGAATTTAATTTTTCTTAGACTCTTTATTCATTTTAAATCCCAAAAATACCTAAGACACACAATAACACAAGTCATTATGATGCATGTACCTTTCCTAGGGACTCTACCCTACAATCAGTATAGCCTCACTTGGTCGTTCAGTAGGCCTAGAGTCCTTGAATCAGATAACGAGGGGGGCCTAAAATCCTATGTACTAGCCAGTATTCCTTGGCCTATTTCATGCACCAATATTTCCGAACACTGTTTCCCTACCATCCCATTCAATCCTCACTATTTTGTACCCCGAGCTCCATCCTATCTCTCAACCCCCCCCCCCCCCCCTGATACCATTCTGTCATGACCCGCCTTCACCAAGATGAGTGAAGTGATAGAATATTGCCAAACCATTCCTTCCTCAAGTTGAAGGAGAGATAATGTCCCCCCCGAGTCCCGCCTTCAATAGGACCCGGAGTGGAGATTAGTACCAAGGGTATATAATCACATGTAATATGGAATGCATTACCCTTTTTATTTAATAGGATCGGGAGATAAGATAGTAAATCCCAAAAAACATCAAATATGGCAGTAAAATTAAATCCAAAACAATCCATTTCCGATTTTCATGTTTCAAATAATAAGTGCTACAATACAAGAAAACTCCAAAGGTAAATACAAAAGAAAAGAAAACATCAACAACAACTATCCAAACGTATGAACTAGTATGATCACGCATGGTCCTCGAAGTCCTCCTAGAAACCTGAAATCATTTTTATATACGTAGGGTGAGTATACAGGTATACTCAATAGGGAAAACCAAAAGCTCTCATGCACAAGTGGGGAGGCATTCTAATGCCTCAGAAGAAAAGGAGATAACCAATAACCTAATAAAGAAACTATCCACCCAAACCTCACCAAGGAACACTCCCAAAATAACGCAAGTAAAGTAAGGTAATAGTAATAACACATCAATTTTTGGGTACCCCACTCCACTTTCCCACTGGTTATTAAAAACGTCATATGCATGAGACATTCCCTGCCATTTTCACCGCAGTCCCACTGCCATACCCCACCCGCACACACCTGGGCTACCACAACCACTCACCAAACCCAAAAACACCTAGTCCACAACAACATGTAATCATGCCCACAGACACCTAGGCCAGAACAACTACCACCACGCCTGAAGACACCTGGGCCTTATCCCAAAGACACTTGGGAAACAACCTTCCCACACACACATGGGATAACCACCACAAAATTCCATGCCCAAAGAATCTTGGGCTATAATTCACCTCAATCCATCGCAGGCTGCCCAAAGAGTCTTGGGCTACTTGGGAAAGGGAGTATAAAAAGAGCTAATAACTAGCCACTCGTAGGAGTTTTGGGAAAAGAACCCTCCCCAATTGAAATGGGGGTGTTCCGTAAGAAGTTCTCAACTTGGGTGGGGCATGAATACGAAACATAAGAACTAAATTATACATATAGGTATACAAGAACTCATCCCAACCTAGGGATTCCAAAACCATCCTATAACCAAACACCCTCATTACTATTCATTCATAAAAAGCACACCACCCACAGTCAAGTCACAACTCATTCCCGGAAAATAATTTCCCATTGAACTCATTCTTATTATTGCATTATAGTGGTTCTATTTTAAATAATTATTCACTACTGGTCAACTAACAGGAATATCCACTAGCCATGGAATGAAAAACAACCAACCAACTGATTAAGCATTCACACCTGGTTCTCTTGTAAAGTCAAAACAAAAAAAGGGATCCATGAGATCCATTAAGTTACTCGAACCAAACCAAGCCCCACCATATGGCCCCACATGGCCTCAGATCCACAAAAAACAACTCCACCATAATAGGGGATTCCATCCCCAACCATGTCACCCCACAACCATCAAGCAGATCAACCACACAAGGATTATTATTCATTGGGAATCTATTTAATCATCCGAGTTTATGTGATTAACCAGTTTCGATGTTACATCCATTCAATCATCACAGAAGACATGGTTTCATTAGTGTGAATGGAAATACCACCAACATACATGATTTTTAGTGGACATAAGCCCATAAAATTCACAACATATATGAAAGGGTAAAAGAGTACAGTAGCTCCATCAGACACACCCCTTCATTCTTTAAAATTCCATTTATTATCTTCATTAAGGTTCGGTTTCATCCATCCCTGTAGAAACATTAGCATACCATCCCCGCATGATACACAGTAAATAGAGATGAAGGAAGAACCCTACTTGGATGATCAACGATCGAAGATTCTCTCCATGCGCCAATAACGGGGGATGCGCGACATACAAAGGAGGAACTCTGTGGACTCCAAGAGTGAGAAAAAAATATCCAGTATAGGCGCACCACTTTCCTTGGGAAGGGGGGACTCCAAACACACCAAGGAGAAGAAGGAAAAGATACTATCCTTGAATAAGAAGAAATCTCGTGTGATAAAAATGTGATATCCTGGTGTTACGGGATATCAAAATATTGAATGGATTTAAAGTCAGATCTTGGTTTCACCATGTGGTTTAACAGTTTCACATGACGGAATTAATTTTTCATTTAATAATTCTCCTCAGAGAGGTGGCCCTAATAGTTGTGTGTTAAAAAGCTTCCTTTAATTAGAGGAAAATGCGTAATAGGTATGGAACCAAAAATTACCGGAAAAGGGTGTGGGACTAAGGAAAAGTCCACACATTTTGGTAAGTCAAGGGTCGCCTTGCTCTTGAGGGATTTTAGATATCATTTATGGTATTTTAAATGTCTTTGAAAGGGGTATTAAACATTTTTCTGTCAAAAGATACGTTGCGAGAACAGAAAAGGTTAGAAACTGGAAAAAGAACGAAGGGTGGGACACCATTTGGAGAGACACCATAAGCAGTGCCATGATCATGGTTCCACCATCACGGTGCCACCCTCCGAGTGCCACTATCATGGAGCCACCGATAGTGGTGCCACCATTCCGGTGTGTGACTGTGACGGTGCAACCGTTACGGTGCCACCCTCACGGTGCCACAATTTTGGTGTGCAACCGTGACGATGCGACCATGATGGTGCGACCATTACAGTGCCACTGTCATGGTGCCATCCTAGCAGTGCCACCATTTCGATGTGCGATCATGACGGTGCGACCATTACGGTGCCACCATCATGGTGCCACTGTCAAGGTGCCACCGTTTTGGTGTGCGACCGTGACCGGTGCCACTGTTTCGGTGGAACCTTTTCATGGAATTGAGATTTTGGAAAACTCCTTAATGAGTCAGTTTCCAATCCCTTAAATCAGATACCTCCCAAACTATTATCACCCTCAAGAATTAAAACTAGAATCGGAAACAAGAGATGGGTCCGAAAAACCACCTCAAAAGATACCTCTCAAGAGAAAAACTCATCAACATCTTGGAACACCTCCCCCTCAATAAAACACACAACATATAAAGATGTCACTATCCGGACATATGGATTAGGGAGTCCTTTCCCCCATGTTAAGATACTATCCTCTTTGGGAGACACTGACTTTCCCGCATGGGTTTAATTGCATCCACTCTATTGCGTCTTGATTAGGGATCAGTTCATTCCTTCCCCATAGTCATGACTCTTCACACACATTCAGAGAACAGGGAAAATAAAACATTTCATATTTAACAAGGTTAAGCACTACATCAAAAACTAGTATGAAAAAAATAGAACAAAACTCAAAAAATCTCTGGGCATTGGGCGTGCATTTGTGCCTCTCGTTCCCATGTACTCTCCTTGAGGCCACCATGCTTCCATAACCCACAAACCAAGGGAATGGTTCATCCACGAAGAACCTTCTCCTCACATCCTTCAATATTCACTGGTCACTCTAAAAATGTCATCTCATCCTCGATATCCAACTTTCCCCAATTGAGGACATTTGAATCATCGTGTAGATACCGACAGAGATGAGACACATGGATGACTCCATGCACCGTTAGTAGAGGCGGTGGTAGCATTAGCTGATAAGCCACTCTGTTGACCCACTGCAACACCTTGAAGGGTCCAAAGAACCTGGAATAAATCTTACTCCCCCTGTGGAACCTCTATTGTCCATGTTGTGGGGATACCTTCAATAACATGTGGTCACCGACCTCAAAATCCAAGGGTATCCTCCTATTATTAGTATATGACTTCTGTCGGTCCTAGGCCACCTTCATCCTCTCTCGTATAAGATAAACCTTCTCTGTCGTGCTCTGCACTACTTCCGGGCTAAGAACACATGCTTCCTTGACCTCTGTCCAGCACATGGTTGAGTGACACAGCCTCACATACAAATCTTTGAACAGAGCCATGCCAATGGTAGAGTGATAGATATTATTGTAGGAAAACCATACCATAGGAAATTGTTTCACCCACAATCCCTAAAAGTCCAAAACACATTCATGTAGCATATCCTCCAATGTCTGGATGGTGCGCATTGTCTGCCCATATGTCTGGGGGTGGAAAGTAGTGATGAGGCATAGCTAGGTTCCAAAAGAATGTTGCAATCCTTTCCAAACTCGTGAGGTAAACTAGGTATCCCGACCGGAGACTATGGACCTCAAAACTCCATGAAACCGCACCAAATCATCCACATATCTCCGTTCTAAGGCATCCACCACACTCAACACCTTGATTTCTAGGAAGTGAGCTGATTTCATTAGTTGGTCCACCACTACCCAGATGGTATCGCAGTCCCATTGAGCTCTGGGTAGTCCTGTGACGAAATCCATCAAGATGTCTTCCCATTTCTACTCAGGGACATATAAAGGTTGTAAAAGACCCCTCGGGATGCGGTGTTCATCCTTCACATGCTGACATATGAGGCACTTCACCACAAACTCTGCCACTGCCCGCTTCACATCGGGCCACAAAAACTAACCCATCAAGCCCTGGTACATTTTGGAAAATTATGGGTGCACCTATAGGGGTGAGTGATGGAACACACCAAAGACTCTATTGTACATCATCTCTGGGACAAACATCTTCCCTCAGAAAAGAATCTAATTCTGACCATCCTCTGACCACCCATCTGGAGAATTTCCTTGGTTAACCCGATCGCGCATCACTTCACCCTATGAGTCTCCCCACTAAGAATCCTCCACCGTCCACAATATAAAGTACTGCACTGTCATCTGAAATAGATTGCCTCTTCCACCCTCTACCCTTTCATTTAGGTGCAGGGTAGCAAACTCCTCTATCGCCTTCCAAGAATTTTACAAATCTTGAGCCGCATATTTCTACGACTTCCTACTCTAGGCATCAGCCACCAAATTACTCTTACCTTTAGTGTAAGAGATTTAGAAGTCATAGATCTGAAGAAACTCCATCCACCTATAATGTCACATGTTCAGGTCCCACTGGGAGAAGATATACCTCAATATCTTGTGATCCTTGAAGATGACAAAATGTTATCCGATGAGGTAATGACACCACAACTTTAGAGTGAACACTACCGCTACAAGTTCCAGATCATGGGTGGCATATTTATTCTCATGGGGACATAACTTCCTAGACCCATAAGAGATCACCCCTACTGTTGCATCAGTACACACCCCAAGACTTGGCCTAAAGCATACAGAACACCTCAAACACCACCCCTTCTTCTGGAAACCTCAGCACTGGGGCACTAACCAACTTCCCCTTAAGATTACTGAAGGCTTACTTACATTGTCCACTCTAAGCAAAGGCCTGGTAATTTCTGGTCAAGACTGTCAAAGGTGCCGCAACTCAGGAGAATTTCGGCATGAATCTTCAGAAGTAACCTACTAGGCCCAGGAAACTATGAACCATTGTCACATTCTTGGGTGCCTCTCAAGAAACTATCACCTCATCCTTTGATGGTTCCATATCTATTCCCTACTCAGACACCACATTTCCAAGTAAGTACACTTCTCATATCCAGAACTTACACTTGGACACCTTCCCATAGAGTTGGTGCTACCGGAGGACCTCTAAATCCATCCATAGATGCTCAGAATTATCCTCTACTGATCTTGAGTAGATCATGATTTTTTCAATAAACACGATTGTGAATGGGTCCAGATATTCTTGGAAGATGGAGTTCATGATGCCCATGAACACAACTGGTGAATTCGAAACATGAAATGACATGACCATGAACTCAAAGTGTCCATATCTGCACCTGAAGGTGATATTCAAGAATTCACCCTCCTTCACCCTCAACTGGTGATATCCTGGCCACAATTCGATCTTGGATAACCATCATTTCCCCTTCAACTAGTCAAAAAGGTCATCTATACTCAGGAGAGGGTAATGGTTCTTGAATGTTACCTGATTCAGTCTTTGGTAGTCTATGCATAGCCTGAGACCACCATATGCCTTCTTTAAGAACAAGACTTGACCACCCCATGGTGACACATTTGGTTGAACAAAACCCTTCCTCAACATATCATCAATCTGAATTCATAACTCATACAGCTCAGAAGGCACCATCTGATAGGAGGCCATCAAAATCAAACGGGCACCAGGTTACAAGTCTATCTCGAACTCAACATCAAATCGAGGGGGTAGAGTCACCACATCCTCAAGGAAGACTCCAATGAACTCACTAACAATTCTTGGGACTTATACCATTTCAGTATCTGCTGACTCCACTGACAACTTAGATAACAAGGAAAGAAGGGTCTTCACATTCCGGTTGCCTCCCTGGAAAAACTGATCGCCGATGAAAGTCACACATTGTCATCCCATATCTGAAAACACAACCCTTCTCTAGAAGAAACTGATAACATCACATACATAGAACATCCATTCGATGTCTATAATGACATTACATGGCTACATATTTAGAAAAAGAAGGTTCCCACTGGACTGTTGTGGTCCCAACATCAGCCTACATTCTTGGAAAACACGAGAAAAGCTGGTCTGAGCACCGATTGGCATACTATAAACTAGTGGTATATAAAGTATCTTTACATCTAGAACCAAATAATGATCTATAATAGGTGAAACAAAGTATTTTGAAGCTCCTAAATCAAACAAGGCATAATCAAGAGTACTAAACAAGCTGATCGTACCTCAAACGACTTCTGGCCCTGCTGGAATTGCTGCCTCTGCGGTGTGTAACTTCCCACACCCAACTCCTCTGCCCCTAGGTTGTCATCCACCTTCCCGACCATGCCCTGTTCAAGGTCATGGAGGAGTTCCATGAGGTTGTCCTCCTCCTGAAATGTCTACTATTGAAGAATCAAGAGCTCACTTTCCCTGTTGCTGCTTCTGAAAGGGTCTGGCAGGAAACTGCTGCTGTTGGGGTGGTCGATGAACCATCCCACCCCCACCATACATCACTTAGTCTAGGAACTGATTATGAAGGTTCCCAGTGATGCCATAGGTGAAGCATCTTGGTCTGAGACCCGAAAAGAAATGGGCAAGGACTGGGAGATCGAAACTAGAACTAATGGGGCCTGCTCCCCACTAGCCAAAACCTAGAAGGCCCTAACACTGGAGGCCTACTACTGACAGCCTTTCCCTTTGTCAAGCCCAACTGGCTCCCCTATCATGGAACACCTCCCAATATGTGCATCCTCTCTACCACTTCAGCCTTCTTATGGACTTCCAAGTACATCGGTAGGGTAAAGGGAGTAACAACATACTGAATATACGGTCAGAGTGCCTCCTCTAAATGTCTCGCCCGAGACTCCTCATATGGAAAAAGGTCCAGAGAAAAGTGAAGGGGATCCTTGAACATGATCCCCAACTCTCTCACTAACATACTCCCCTACTGTAGAGATATTATCTCCTTCCTCTTTTCATCCATCATCGTGGAAGAGAGGAATTTTTCCCAAAACTCCCTCTCAAAGCCAGTCCACATAACCTCAACCTCCCTATTCTCCCCAAAATAGAGCATCCACCACTTACGCACTACTCCCCAAATTTGTCTTATAGCCAAAGGAACCCAGTACTCCTTCAGAGCCTGAATCAAGCTAAAATATATCACCAACTCCTCAATCCATCTCTTTGTCTCCACATCAGAGACGTCGCCCTCGTACTTTCCAAGGGTCTGTCACTGAAAGTCACAAAGCGTCCCCTGCCACTAATCATCCTTCTCCTATCGGTCAGCCCTCTGCCGATTAGATGAATCAAACTCCTGGGCCTCAATCGCCCGCACTACACGTGGTCATCGTCTAGGTACCATGGCTACAAGGAAAAGAAGGAATGCCTAAGTGTGAGTAGTGTATAAGATTGCATTTAATTTTTCATAGACTTTTTATTCATTTTAAATCCCAAAAATACCCAATACACACAAGAACAAAAGTCATTATAATGAAGGTACCTTTCCTAGGGACTCTACCCTAAAATTAGTGTATCCTCACTTGGTTGTTCGATAGGCCCAGATTCCTTTCATCGGATCACGGGGGGACCTAAAATCCCATGAACTAGACAATCTTCCTTGGCCTATTTCATGCACCAATATTGCCTAACATTGTTCCCTACCATACCATGAAATACTCACTATGCCTAACCCCAAGCTCCATCCTATCTATCAACCCCCCCCCCCCTCTGATACCATTTTGTCATGACCCGCCTTCACCAAGATGATAGAAGGGATAGAAGATTTCCAAACCCTTTTTTAGTCAAGTTGAAGGAGAGATAATGTCCCCCCGAGACCGGCCTTCAATAGGCCTCGGAGTAGCGACTAGCACCATGGGTATAGAATCACAAGTAATATGGAAGGCATTACCCTTTTATTTAATAGGATCGGGATATAAGAGAGTAAATCCCAAACAACACCAAAGTTGGAAGTAAAAGTAAATCCAAAACAATCCATTTCCCATATGCATGTTTCAAATAATAAGTTCTAGAATACAAGAAAAATCCAAAGGTAAATACCAGAGAAAAGAAAATAGAAAAATCAACTATGACAATGTCCAAACAAGTACGGTGTCTCACGATCCTGGAATTCCTCCTGGAAACCTGAAAGCAGTTTTATATACGTACGGTGAGTATATAGGTATACTCAGTAGGGAAAACCAAAAGCTCTCGTGCACAAGTGGGGAGGCATTCTAATTCCCAATGTGAAAATGAGATAACCAAGCACCTAATAATGAAAATATCCACCCAAAATAAACCATGGAACACTACCCAAATAATGCAAGTCAAGTAAGGTAATAGTAATAACACATCGATGTTTGTGTACCCCGCACCTTTTTCCCACTGGTTATTAAAGACATTGTACGCATCAGAACTTCCTCGAAAGTTTCACCATAGTCCCACTGCCATACCCCACCCGCACACACATGGGCTAACACAACCACTCACCCCACCCTCAAACACCTAGGCCACAACCACACCTAACCATGCCCATAGAAACCTGGGCTAGAACAACTACTGCAATGCCTGAAGACACCTAGGCCTCATCCCGAAGACACTTGGGAAAAAAACCCTACCCGCACACACCTGGGCTAACCACCACAACATTCCTTGGCTGAAGAATCTTGGGATATAATGGACCTTAGTCTATCATACGATGCCCAAAGAGTCTTGGGATACTTGGGAAAGGGAGCAGAAAAAGAGCTAATAACCAGCCACTCGTAGTAGTGTTGGGAAAAACACTCTCACCCATTGAAATGGGGGTGTTTGGCACAAAGTGCTCAACTTGGGTGGGGTGTGAATAAGAAACATAAGAACTAAATTATACATATATGTAAACAAGCACTCATCCCAACCTATGGATTCCATAACTAGCCTATACACAAACACCCTCGTTACTATTCATTCATAAAAAGCACACCACCCCCAGAAAAATTACAACTCATTACCAGAAAATAATTTCCCATTGAACTCGTTCTTGTTATCACATTTGAGTGGTTTTATTTTAAATAATTTTCAACTAATGGAAAACTAACACGTATAACCACTTTCCAAGGAAGGAAAAACAACCAATCAGTGGATTAAGCATTCACACTCGGTTCTCTTGTAAAGTCACAACAATAAAAGGGATCTGTGAGATCCCTCAAGGTACTGGAACCAAACCAAACCCCACCATATGTCCCCACACAACCTGAGCTCCACAAACCAACAACAGCACCACAATAGGGGATCCATCCCCACCCATGTCACCCCACAATCATCAAACAGATCAACTACACAAGGATTCTTATTAATTGGGCATCCATTTAATCAGCTGAGTTTACGTGATTAATCATTTTCCATGTTACATCCATTCAATCATCACAGAAGACCCAGGTCCATTATGTGCAAGGAAAGACCACCAACGGCCATGATTTTTTGTGGACACAAGCCCATACAATTCACAACATATTAAAAAGGATAAAAGAGTATAGCAGCCTCATCAAACACACCCCTTCATTCCATAAATGTCCATTTATTATCTTCATTAATGTTTGGTTTCATCCATCCCTGTAGAAACATTAGAATACCCACCCTGCATGATAAACTATAAAGAGAGACGAAGAAAGAACCCTACTTGGATGATAAACGATCGATGATTCTCTCCACGCACCAGAACTGGGGATGCGTGACTTGCAAAGGAGGAACTCCAAGGACTCCAAGAGTGAGCAGAAAAGCTCCAGCACAGGTGCACCACTTGCATCAGGAAGGGGGGGGACTCCAAACACACCAAGAATAAGAATGGAAAGAGACCATCCCCGAAGAAGAATAAATCTCATGCGATAAAAAGGTGAGATCCTGGTGTTATGGGATATCAAACTCATGAACAGATTTAATGGAAGATCGTGGTTTAACCACTCGGTTGGACAGTTACACATGATGGAATTAATTTTCATTTAATAATTTTCATCAGAGAGGTTTCCATAACAGTTGTGTGTTAAATGGTTTCCTATAATCATAGGAAAATGCATAATAGGGGCGAAACCAGAAATTATGAGAAAAGGTTGTGGCACCGAGGAAAAAGACACATGTTTTAGTAAGTCAATGGTTGCCCGACTCTTGGGAATTTTTAGATATCATTTATGGGATTTAAATGGATTTTAAATGGGTATTAAACATTTTTACATGAAAAGATACATTGTGGGAGTGGAAAAAGTTAGAAACTAGAAAAATAACAAAGGGTGGGACACCATTTGGTGAGACACCGTAAGCGGTGCCACGGTCACGGTTCCACCCTCACAGTTCCACCCTCACAGTGCCACCGTCATGGTGCCACTCTTTCGGTGTGAAACCATGAATATGAAAACATTATGGTTCCACCATCATGGTTCCACCCTCACAGTTCCACCGTCAAGATTCCACCATCAGTAGTGCCACCTTTTCTGTGTGTGACCGTGATAATACGACTGTGACGATGCAACTGTTATGGTGACACTATTTCGGTGGAACTATTTCATGGAACCTAGTTTTTGGAAAACTCTTTAATGAGTCATTACCCAGGCCATTACACACTTGTGTAAAATGATAACTTTTTAGGAATCCTAACCGATGACATTAAAATGTTGGGTTTCCCTCATTAGAATTGTCTCTAATTTTTTCCTTTGGAAATGAATATATTATATTTATTTATTTATATTTTGTATAAAATGAATATTTTATGAACATAATGGATAGATATAAATCCAAAATGTATACATTCTAATTGTATGATAAAAAAATTATGAATACAGAGATAAGGAGTTTATAGAATTTGTAATAGATCATGTATTAGAACATTCTCAAACCCTTTGTCTATGTTTACATTGTTGTTATTCAAGACAAATTAGCCCATAAGAGTTGGAAAATTTTTTGACTTTTCATGGAATATATCAGAGTTATAAATGTTGGATTATACATAGGGATAATTTTAATGTGCAGACCAATTGGGAAGGTACTTTGGTTTATGGATCATTTGATATGAATACCAATGTAAATGATGATAAAGATCATATGGAAGAAATTATAATGGAAATTTTAGATAACCTTCATGAATGTACAAAGTTTTTTGACATGTTAAATAGATGTTATAAGAGAACATTTTATATCAGTTGTACTAAATACCAAACATTTTCAGCTATATTAAAGTTATATAATTTGAAAACTACAAATAGATGGAGAGACACCAGCTTTATAGAACTAATTGGTCTCATGAATGATGTGCTATTAGAATAAAATGAAATTACTTATTGAACATAATATTTTAAATGAATAATATGTTCAATGATAATGATCTATAAAAAAATAAATTTTTGTCCAAATGATTGCATAATGATTTGCAATGACCATGAATCACTCATGAAATGCCCTATGTGTGGTGTGAATCAATACAAAAAAAGATAAATCAAATTATTAAAAAGATATATGATACTTTTATATCATTCTATGGTTTAGATGACTTTATGGATATCAATATTTTATGAGACAATTGACATGACCTGGAGATATAGGAATTAAACATGGGAAACTATGTCATCTAGAAGACTTTACATAGTAAATAAAAATTGATTATGAGGGTCCTAAATTTTTAATGGAGATAAGAAACATATTTCTTGAATAATATATAGATGGAATAAATCCATTTGTTGTACAGAGTATTACTAAAGGTAAATGGATAGTTATGTTGGTAAATTATAACATACCGACATGGTTATGTATAAAATAAAAATACATTATTTTTTCTATACTTATATATAGACCAAAACTACTTAGAAATTATATATATTTCTATTTGGATCCATTGACTAATGCTCTAAAATTGATCTAGGATACGTGTGTTATAGAGTATGATGCTCATATAAGTGAATAATTCACATTAAGGTCCATGTTCAATGGGATGATAAATGACTTTCCTGCTTATGGAAATTTTTTAGGCTATAGCAACAAAGTAATTTTGGGGTTACCATCTATGATGAATTCACACACTCAGTTTGCTTGAAAAATTCCTTGAATACTGCGATTTTAGGACATTGTAAATTTTTATCTCGACAACATAAATATTGATCTTGGATGAAATAATTTAATGGTAATATCAAACAAGTTACAAAACTATCTCCACTAATGGGTGATAAAATGTTTGATGAAGTAAAAGATATTGACACTATTTTTGATAAACCATGTTCAAAATATATTAAAAAACAAGGATAGAAAATAGATCAATTTTATTTTAATTACCATACTAAAATTGTTTAAACTTCAAATATTTTCTTAGTTTTATGCATGTAGAAAAAAAAGTATTTGATTATGTTATTTTCATGTTACAAAATGGTCAAGGAAAAAATATCGAATCAAAGTTAGGATGGAATTTATTGACATGGGTATAAGGGAAGATTTTTCACCAGTGAAGGGTAAAAGGTATAAATTTCTTCATAAAGTAACTTACACTCTATCTAGAATTGAAAATTTTCAATTATTCATTTTCTTTAATGGTGTAAATTCTCCAGATCAGTTTTTATCAAATATCAATAATGTTTTTTTAATTTATAATTTGAATTTATATGGATTAAAATCACATGTCTATCACATTTTGATGAAATATTTGATACCCATCGCATTACATTATATTCTTCCTTGAAATCTATGACATATATAAACCAGGATCTACATTTTTTTCAAATCTATATATATTAATGTTATAGACCTGAAAGAGTTTTCAATCATGAATAAGGAGCTTCATGTCATATTATGTGAATTTGATATGTACTTCCCACAATAATTATTTGATATAATGGTCCACTAGATGGTTTAATTGGTTAGAGAGGATCGAATATGTTGTAATATCCTTTACGTATGGATGTACCCCATTGGATAATATATGATGATTTTTAAAGGGTACATATAGAATTGAATTTAACTAGAAGGTCATATTGGATAATGTTATATTATTGAATTTTTTTAATTATATACATATTACCTATCAGATGTTGATAGCATTGGTCTCCCAAAGTCTTGTGATAGTGGATTCCATATTGGATAATATTTTTTTGGAAGATATGTTGTTTCAATTACCATCATAGAGTGGTAGAAATATCACCTTTAAATTTTTACATAATAGTAAATATGTTGATCTATATGTTGATGCCCACAAAGTAATTATTATACATTTGAATCCATAAAGGTCTAAAGTATGGATATAAAATACACATAAAAATATTTTATATGATGGTTTTGATATCATACTTATAAGTAGTTATCTGAAAATATAAAATCAATTTTTGAATGACTTCGATAGCTAGTTAGGGGGATAAATGAAAATGTTATATCTTACATTGTTTTTTTAATTAATCATATGCATTATATATAAAATAACATAGTAACCAAATTATGCTAAAAAATACTAGAGTTATTCTTATGGTATCAGTAATGCACATATCTAGTTCTATGTATAGAAACTTAATTTAGGAGAATATTTCATGTTTTTTAATCATCGAACTAATATTCGAGTTGGATGATACAACATTTCAAGTGCTGATTTTCCATTGCAAATGGGTTGACAATAGGAGTGTAGTGAATTTTAATGAAATGGGATTCATAAAGGTAAATTTTTTATAGAAGGGTATATGGATGATCCATTTAGTATGTAATCATAAGTAGTGCATGTGTTTTTTGTCTCAGATTCAAAAATAATAATTGTTCCATTATCCTGTTAGTGACTAGAATAATTAAAGGGTCAAATGAAAATTGAATTGAGGATAGCCCTTTCATTGGGAGATCACAATCGTTCCATGGTGTCTCGATATATATAACGTCTTGTACATTAGAGAGGACCACAAATATGGGATTTGGATTCTCGATAGAGGATCCAAATCTCTTAAACCATTAAAGAAAATAAAGAGAGTCTAATGATAAGGCTAAATTTTTCTTAATATTCTATTATTTTCTCATAATATTATGTGTTCTCTAATATATTAAAAAAATCTGATTAAATTTTTTAATAATCATGTACGAAATGGCTTCAACGCATGATGATGTTACCAATATCGTGGAAGAACATGTTTTTAATTATGAAACTATTTAATTATTAGGGGCTCAATAACACGTTGATGGAAAAAATAATGATGTAGAATCATTATGTTGACTAAATTTCTAATGCAAGAAGAAAGGGGATAAAATTTTAGGTTAGATGGAATCAATGCGGCCAACCTCCCAATAAATTCAATATTCATTAGTTATTTTGGGATCACGATGAGAATTAATATTCTAATTGATATGGATTAGTGGTTCCATGTCTAGTTTGTAATGAAGGAAACCCTATAGAAAGTTATTAAGGTAATGATACGATATACATTCCCTATTTTACCAAAAAAACAATATCATGAAAAATTAATTTAATTTTCATTATCCCTTGTATAGTTTTTTTCTATTTTAAATGATTTTCATATGAAATATGTTTTAATGTCCACTGGAAAATCCTATAGAGGATTCCAAACAATTCATAGCAACTTTATCTTAGGGGTGTTTAGGAGAAAGTAAATCCCCACCCACCAGTTTTGTATGAACACATAATAAAGTAAGAATCGTGGAATGATTTAGTTAGCCATTATAATGAGAAATCATTTTAGGTTTACTATTGTTGATCATATATTATTTGAAATTATTTATTTTATCTAATTTGATTCAAAAAAATTAATTTATGGAATATAAAAGGAGTTCTAAAAATAAACAATGCGAATCAAAAACTAATGTTCCCTTGTCGTAAAGTAAGGATGGGGTATGCATAAATAGATAAGAAAATGTATGTCATTTAAATTTAAAATAAAAGTTTTATGTGATTAGAAAAGAAATATATTCCTTTTTTATATGTATATTGATGAATCAGAATTCAAATCCACTTCCATCCCACGTCATGTGTTATGGAATGAGGACCGTGTGAACAAAGAAGGTAAAATAGTTGATGAAAATACACCAGTAATATGGTAAACATGTGTATGTATAACATAATAGTAATTTTTTATGATTTATAATAGTATTACATAAAAATATCTATTTATTTTCATAGGTTTTTTATGTAGTTTAGAAACAAAAAATTTCATTCACCATACCTGAAGAAAAACTACCTTCATTAGCTTTGAAGTGTCTGGAACAATACGTTCATGTAGATTTATAGGTTTTGAAGTGTCACCTTGAACATATTTTTTAAAGAAAATTCCACAATAATATAAATATCAGATGATGAAAGGATTTCTGGTGAAAATAGATGACTTAAAATCTATTATTATCTATTTTAGTTTAGCAAACCAATATATGTGAAAGGCTCAAATTGAATCGACAATGAAATAAAGATGAGCACAAGAAGAGCCAAATGGCCCTACTATATTTGAGATTAGTTATTCCCCTCAATCACATACCTTAACTAAGGTAGTTAATTTTTTCATTGATCTTTCTTCTAAATGTGAATTAAAAAACTTTCAATAAATTTATATTTATAAAAAATTAGGTTTAAGTTGTATTGGTTTATATCTATCAATTCCCATACATCACCTTGATGGGATGGGTAAACTGTATCATATCTTGGGTGACATGATACACAAAAAAATAAATCCCAAAAGATCACATGAGAGTGGGGATTTAAGTATCTCAATAGTCAATCACTAAATTTTTGGTTCCTCTTGATGATCTAGATATTACAATGTTCAACGATGCTACCGGAAGTTTCAATGCATGGTTATCTAATTTTATAAAGATACATAGAGTATATCCTTAACAAATTGGTTCAAATGAAAAAATAGTAATGGTTGATGAAATAAGTTCTTAAAAGAGGTATGTTATTAGATATGGATAAAACGATATGGAAACAAAAAGTTAGATTAAAAAAATCTAGTGAATCGACCAAGAAAACAAATGGACCTTCCAGAAGTACCTTCTCCCAACCAGTTCCATTACAAAATATATTAATATTAAAATTTCATGCATACACCACATCCAAAGATGGATATTTTTCTTATATTCAATATTAAGAATAGATATTTGGATATTTCATTGTAGACATGGTTGGACTAGAGAGTATAAATGAGATTCCCAAGTGTGAATGGTTGGGTATCTTAGTTGAAAATGCAGACATGAGATACATTTTCTTAATCCATCTGTCCAAAAAATGATTGAATATGTTCATTAAAGTAGATAACAATTCATAATTTATACAGGAATTTATATTACTACTATATAAAGGGAAAACCCTATAAAGAATGATTTAGATTCGTTAACTCCTGTATAATTTCTAGGGAATAATTTTTTTAGAGTTGGAAGAAATTGATAAGAAAAAAGATGATATTATCAAGGTGTCTGAGAAGAAAATTACAGAAGAAAGACTTTATTTAATGATAACTATGTAGGGGTAACTCTGAAATCTAATAACATAAATTATATTTTTCTTTTATTCATTACTTATTTGTTTTTAGGAACTATTAGTTGCTGATCACAATCAATTTGGATACCCTAAATGTTTATCTTTTGGATACAATGTATGGATTTCTATCAAAACAACCACACATGATCTATATTGTGAACTTTTAATGCACTGAAAAGAACATTTTATAAATAACCTCTAAATTATATTTTTCAGTTTATGTTTTAAAAATAATTTCATTATGATATAACGATCTATAAATATATTCCAAATCATGGTATGAGGTTAGTGACTAGACACAATAGGCCTATGGATTTATTAAAATAAAAATATATTAAGGTATATATAGAAATATTTAACTATAAAAATATATTTCAAAAAAAATTATCATTTTTTTCAATGTTTATATAGTTTATGAAGAAATATAACAGCAATGATTATGTATATTAAGTTTTAAATTTTTTGAAAGATTTAATATACCATCAAAATAATAGCATCCCTGAACAAGTAATTTCTGAAGGTAATTACAATTTAACTAAAAAATTATTAATCATTTGTTTGTCTATATTTTCTCAGTCTATCAAGATTTCCAAAAATCTATGTACTCAAAGAAGTATATTTTTTTGGAGATGAGTGGGAAAAGTACATAGTGTCAGAATGTTTGCTGAAATAAAATTTTGGTGATTACCTATTATGTTTGTGATATATTATGTGCTATGAACTTAGAGATATAATTAGGATGTGAATCCTTAGTATCATAATTCTTATATATTATTTGTGATCTTTTTATCAAGGATAATTATAATGGTGGAAATTTATTTGTTTAGAAATGATTGGGAAAAATATATGGTGTCAGAATGTATAAAACAATCATGAATAGGTGTCTCTTTACTACTTATTTAGTTAATTTTCTCTTCATTTTTGCTTTTTTTTTGTTAATTTTATTATCATTTTTATCTAAAACTTATTTGGTTAAATTTACACATTCGTTCAAAACACATGTCACACACTCAAAACCAAGAAAACAATTTTATATTGTTTTTATACTTTGGGATAGTTATCCATATGAAATATTTAATGTTTAGGAATTAAATGTAAATCAATTTTACACCCAATGTTTTTGGTATGACTCTAAGTGAATTTTTATAATATAAAAGTTTCATTTTATTTTAAAACACATGTCACATCACCAAAACCAAGAAAATAAGATTGAATTATTTTAAAAAATTAAGAAAATGATCCATAATTCATTTTTTACATGTTGAAATTGAATGAAAACCAATATGAAACAGGACGTGTTCAGTATGACATGAAATACGTGTTTTCAATATAAAAGAGTCATTTTAGTTTAAAACATATCACATATTCAAAACTGAGAAGATGATATTATATTTTATTAAAACCATATGAAAAATCTCCATATTTCATTTGTGATGTATAGGAATCAACTGAAAATCAATATGACACCTGATGTGGTCATTATGACTCTAAGTACCTGTTTTCAATATAAAAGTTTAATTTTAGTTTAAAACATGTGGAACATGTCCAAAAAAAATAAAACAAACATTTATTGTTTTCAAACATTAGTAAAATGATCCATAATTCATTTTTGATATATATTAACTGATCACACATCAATATAACACACGATGTGGTTTGTATTACTCAAAATGTGTGTTTTCAATACTAAAGTGTCATTTTAGTTTAAAACACACATCAAATGTCCAAAACTGTGAAAAAGAAATAAAATTATTTCTATAATTTAATACAATGATTTATAATTTATTTTTCACATGTAGGAATTGACTTCACATCAATTCAACACCTAATGTGGTCGTTAGGACTCTAAGTGCATGTTTTCAATACAAAAGTGTCACTTTATTTTAAAAAACACATCAAATAGAAAAGCTAAGAAAATGAGCTCATATTGGTTTCAAACCTTAGGAAAATGTTCTATGATTAGTTTTTTAAGAGTAATAATTAACATTATATCAATCTGACACATGATGTGACAGATATAAAAATGAGTTTTTTTCAATATAAAATTATAATTTTATTTTAAAATGTGTTTCACATCACCAAAACTAAGAAAATGTGTACAAATTGTTTTCAAACTTTAATAAAAATATTAAAAATTTATTTGTAACATGTATGATTCAACCACACATTAACTGACACCCAATGCAGTATGTATGACTCAAAGTGCTTGTTTTCAATATGAAAGGACATTTTTGTTTAAAACATATGTCAAATTTTCAAACCAAAGAAAAATATATTTTATTTTTTACAAACTTTAGGAAAATTATCCATAATTAATTTTTCATGTTTATAAATTAACTGCATTCCAATATGACACATAATGTGATCAATGTGACTCAAAGTATATGTTTTCAAGATAAAAGGTCCTTTTTAGTTTAAAACACATCACACAAACAAAATTATGAAAATGAGATCGTATTGTTTTAAAATTTTAGGAAAATGATCTATAATTCATTTTTGATGTGTAGGAATCGACCAAATTTCAATCTGACACCTGATGTGGTCGATATGACTTTAAGTGCGTGTTTTCAATACAAATAGATCATTTTAGTTTAAAACATGCATCAAATAGAAAAAACTGAGAAAATGAGCTTGGATTTTTTTTTAAAAATTATATTAAAGTGATCAATAATTCATTTTTTATCTGTAAAATTCATCAATCTGACACCCAACATAGTCTTTATGACTCTAAGTGTGTGTTTTTCAATACAAAACTGTATTTTTAGTTTAAAATGCATGTCGCATCACCAAAATAGAGAAAACGAGATTGGATTGATTTCAAACATTAGGAAAATGATCCATAATTCATTTTTTTACATTTTAGAATTGATTTTAATTCAATACGACACACAATGTGTTTGATATGACTTAGAGTGTGTCTTTTCATTATAAAAGGTTCGTTTTAGTTTAAAACGCGCATCAAATTTCCAAAATTGAGAAAATGGGATCAGATTGTTTTTAAACATTAGGAAAATGGTTCATAATTCATTTGTGACTTGTAATAATAGATCACACATCAATCTGACACATGATGTGATCGATATACCCAAATTGTGTATTTTCAATTTAAATGTGTCAATTTAGTTTAAAACACATGTCACTAAGAAAATAAAAGAAAACAAGATCATATTCTTTTCAAAATTTATGAAAATGATCTATAATTTATTTGTGATAAGTAAAAATTGAATTCACATTAATCTTCCATACAGTGTGGTTGGTATGACTCTAAGTACACAGTTTCAATATATAAGTTCCATTTTATTTTAAAATGTGCATCACATAGAAAAATTTGATCATAACAATATCATTTTTTTCTCATCATTTTATCTATTATTACTTAATTAACATTCTTATTATTTTTATATTATACTTATTTAGTTAATTTTCATAGAGATAATGTTTGAAGATGAAAAATAGTTAGTGTGATTGTTAAATTATTGTTCTCAAAAATCATGTTCTCTTGAATTGGATCACATACATAGTGAGTTTTGTATCTTCATATATGTGATCCAATTCAAGAGAAACTATTTTTGAGAGAAACAAGAAATTTTATGATGAGTAAGAATCAACCGCAACTTAATCAAATACATGGTGTTCCTTTTATTACTCAAAGTATACGTTTTCAATTTTAAATTGACACTTTGTGTTTGATTTATTTCTTTACAGTATTACTAACATAAGAATTTTTTTCTTATACAGTTCCATTTTTTTCTTGATATGGGGTGATTTGTTTGGAAACTAACACTACAATATATTTATCTTTTTCCAAAAGGGTCAAATCTATTGGTAGATAAATTTTCTATTGGTAAAGTGTTTTACCAAAAAATATGCCCTTCCCCTAAACTATTGGTAAAAACTCTCTCGCTAAATGTTATTGTGATAAATAAAATAGTTCTATTGTAATTATAATAATACCAACATATAATATATTTGTTGATCTTTAAGTAATACCAATAATGATATTTTTTCTAATATATTTTTAAAATAAAAAAATATTCTTTTTATTCATATATCCATTACATTATATTAAGTAATATAATTATATATAATATGACTATTATAATTATTATATAACAATTAGAAAATTAGTTTGAATGAAACTTATCAAGGTTGAATAGTCACATGTACAGTAATAGAAAAAAACAATTACCCCAACAATGATTCTCAATAATCTATATCTCTGAAACAACAAACATAACCTAAAAACCTAGAAAGATACATGTCCACTTTAATTGAAACAACAATACCCTAGAATTATATACACTAGTAAAAATTGAAAAAGAATAATGTAAATGATAAAAATACACTTATTCCCTGACAGTAAAAACCAAATAGCAGTAACATGTCATTCATCAGCCGTATGAAAATTCTCATAGATACAGACACAACTCATGCTCGAATAGGTGATGCACATGAATGGTGGATGTTGGTTCAGTTAGGTTTATGTTCAACCCACCAGATCATTCATTCAATCCACCTTCCTCGTCAATTTTGTGCAAACCTATCATAGGAATAAATATCAATCATACTTTCGCATTCATTCGATTACATGAAAATAAATAACATGATACAATTTAGAATACCCTCCCTTGACCTTGAGATAAATAATCATATAAAAGAATTCATAAACTACTTACTCATGTTGTCCAACATATCTTAAAGATATTCACTATAGTTGTAGTAACAATTCTGGAATCAAAAATAGTGAACCAAAAAATAAGAGTTCACATACAATAGAAAAATCCTAGGAATAGAGGATTTATCTAAAAAAAATGTTATGGAATACCTATGAAATGGGTATGTTAGGTTTATGGTCTCTGCCAGATGATTCCTTCAATCCACCTTTTATTTCAATTTTGTGCATACCTGTCGTAGCACTAAAAATCAATCATACTTCCACTTTCATTCCATAACATGAAAAGGAATAAAATGATACAATTTAAAAGACCATACTTAATTAATATATAGGAGTCTAATAACAAGATATACACTCCATAATTATTTAAGGGGTGCTCAAGATGGTGATGAAAAGCCTTCCACCTTTCCACATGTACATCTTTTATATAGTAGAATAGTCACATATTAGAATTTTCAAATACGAAATGTAAAATTTTCTCACCTAATAAGAAGAAAATTTTACAAGATCAATTCCATTCTAAATATAAATTCATATTATACAATGATAATAATATAAAAATCATGTATCTATATGAGATGATCATCATAAATACATACCAATAAAATAATAGACTCAAAATTCAACTAACATATTTTTTCCTATTATTTTTTCAAATAATTTATAAAAATCAGTGTAATTACTAAAAATAATTAATGATAATAAAAATACAACATTATCTTTGATATTTTGTACAAGTGCCAAATTATAAACAATATGAAAAAGAACATATAACAAAATTCATATAAGAAATAAGAATATTTAATTTATGTGGTTTTCCAAAAAAAGGTTGTATAAAATGAGAAAAAAAATCTATGAGTGACATAGACACTGGTTAAAATAAGAAAAACAAGGGAAAATATAAGAATTGAAAAATATAGAAACATAGAACTCATCACTCGTCCAAATATCCTTAAACTGTTCTTCTCATGTCGGATAATTCAATTTTTCACAACATTAACACCTGCAAAATTCCACACATGGACTATAAGAACCTTAATTAAAATGAATCTCTAAAAAATGTTCCACCAAAATTTCAAACCAAATTTTGACATGAACACATGCTTCTGAAACAGATGTTATCCCTGTTATGGCTACTTGTTGTTTTTTAATATTTCTTCTGGTTATGTCCAATGGTAATGTATCATTCATAGGTGGCTATGAAGACATCATTGAGTGTATCATATTCAGCATCAAATCCTAAGAATGTTTTTCCTCACTAAAAAAGTTTGTGTTTTCTATTTATACTTAATTATATTTAGTTTATCATTTAATTAGATCTTCATAAAGAATCTGATTATTAATGTAATACAATGTTAGGGAATAATATAACAATGAAAATTGTCACATGAAATGTAGTCAATACAGAAAATATTGGAATAACTAACACTTCTTTAAGTATTGATATTTCCAAAATTAAAAAAACATACTATTAAACACATAATCAAACAAAATTATCATAAAAAATAATCATTGAGTTCTAAAATAGACAATGATTCATGTCTAATGTTGATAATTAACAAGTTCATTACATAAAAAAGACCAAGAGCATAACCCAAACATATGAGGCCAATACCATGAAATGAACATCACAATTAGGCTCAATTTTATATATAAAAACTATTTATAACAAAATAAAAATTACATTGTTAGTGTTTTTTTCAAAAGTGAAATATTTATATAAAATTAAGTGTAGTAAAAGTACTTGGATAATATGGGAAATAAATGTCGTTAACATAAAATTGTTTAATAATTTTTTTCTGATTATTATTACCTTTAAATAGTTTCTCAAAAATTACCACATTAATACTTCATTGATGATCCAAAGACGCTAGTGAAATTCCAAGATGCATGTAGGGGAGGTCTTGAGAACCTTTGTTTCAATCATTTCTTTCATCGAGATTTGTTTGAATGAATATAAATTTTGAATGAAGAGGACTAGACTAGGAACAAGTCCAGATGTATCTTACACTTTGAATTTGGAACCATTTTCTGATGTAACCTCAAAACTTTTTCCAGGTTCTAGATACATGAAACTATAAAAAAAACAATCCAGCATTGATTTATTTTTATGAGATATGATACCATTCATGAACATTTTAGAGATAACATTTAAAGTGTTCAAATGATAAATGTCATCAATGATATCAATAATTATAGAAATCATGGATAAGGGGAGATTAAAATGAATTTCTTCATCAATTATATCAGTAATCAAATGACATTTCTCATTAATTATCTCAGTTTAACAGAATATTAAAATCCCATAACATTAGAGATTAAAAAATTCCATGTTCATAATCCAAATAATATCTTTAGGAGCATGAATTAGAATTTATTAAACAAAAATCAATGAGTTTTGTGTTAGGAAAAGAACCATTTAATAACATAAATGAGAAATTGAGAAAGGAAATGGAGTCAATGAGGAATATAGTCACCCAAAAAAGGAATCAAATGAACTAATTTGAATCAATCACAGCAAATATCACAACCTGAAACCACATAAACCATAACTAAATTTTATGAATGATTATAATTAAAACATGTTTACTAGTGTTAGATAAAAAAATTCCTAAAAATAGTTAATTATTTTTTAATGAATATGCAAAAACTGTGATTAATATAGAAATGAGATCAAATTTATTATAGGAAAAACAATTCAGTGTGTCAAACCAAGATCCAAATCCACCTCCATAAAAAAATAAGGACACAAAAACAAAAATTATAGGGGTTGAGGAGGAATATTTTAAAAAATTATAATCTATAAGATGTAATACATCCCTTCCCCAAGTCACATGTGATGCTCACCTTCAAATAAAATTAATAGTACATGTATGCCTTTCCACTTTAATACCAAATCCTGAGAATCAAGGTGATGATAGCTAGACTAACAATGGTTGGTCACTACATTTATTAGTACCTAAACCTTTATGATCCCATCAAAGATGTTCTGAATATTAATTCCCACTATACTACACATCACTCAATACTGGAAAACGGGCTATTTTCGACGGTGCATTTATGATGGGTTCTCATTGAAAATAGTCTTTTGTGAAGGGGTACCATCGAAAATGGTATGTTGCAGAAAAGGGAATTGCAAATATTTCCTTTTACTATGGACCATCGCAAAAAAAAATCATTATTTTCAACGAGCAGTAATACCATTGAAAATATGTTCTGTGAATTTTTTTAAAAAACGTATTGTGATGGCCTGGCTACCCATCGGAAATACTTTTCCAGGTTTTTTTTAAACCTTTTTGCGATGGACTATAGAAAATACCAATTGCGATGGTCTCGTCGCAAATACCAATTACGATGGTCCCGTCGCAAATAATGGGAAAAAAATAAAAATATAAAATAATATTAGCAATAATATAATATTAAAATAAATGAAATATTAATATTAATATTAGTACAATAAAATTATTTATAAAAAAATATTAATAATGATAATAATATAATATTAATATAAATTAAATAATAATATTAATATTAGTAAAATAAAATTAATTATAAAATAATTACATAATAATATATTATTATTATAATTATTATTAATGAAATAATATTATTAATATTATTAATATATTAAAAACCAAGGTATTCAAAAAAATATAAAAATATATTAATCAATAAAATAATAAATATAATAAAAAAACTAAATAAATATTAAAACAGTAATATTCGCAACAATATAAAAATGAGCTATTTTAAAACTTTAAATAGTTAATATTACAAAAAATTACATTAAAATGTTTCATTATAAAATTAAAAAAACATAACTGAGGGGGAGGGTCGTCTGGAGGAGCTAGAGGAGATGGTATAGGGAACTACATCCCTAAACTACAAGTCAGATGTCGCATGTACTTCATCTTCTCCTGCTCCTATTGATGCCGCCATCGATATATATCATCCTGCATCTCCTACTATTGCTGCCACAGCTGTTGTCATAGAAACTCTTCCTGCTACTGCTTTTTCCATTAACGCATCTCCACCATCTCCCTACGGAGTCTCTAGAAGCTCACTTTGAGCTCACAGCTGCTCCTGATACTGTGCAGTAGATAATGATAACTCTTTGTGATCTCATCTCGAGCTAGACGCTGACATCAAAGTGGTTCCATAAATACTCTCAAGGGTCAATCGAGAGTCAATACCAACAACCCTACCTATCTCGAAGGCATATTGGGTCGTCTGCATCCATGTTGTGTCATCAAATAGGTGGGCACTTGTAACATCCCAGGTAAATAAAGAACATGAAGTTTTTCATATTTATTAATATTTGTGAATTACATATTAATTTTACTTTAAAGGGGACACTATGATTCAATGTAATACCTGATACACAACAATGGGTTTCTTTGAAATCTTACGTTGCACACAATGCTCAGTCATAATGAAAAATAATAATATAATATTATTATTTTAAATAGTAGTTAATGCCTAGCCGTTGTAATGGCAGGAATGAATAGAACTAACTATAATATGATTATACATGTTTGTTAAATATTTTTACATTTATCCAATAAATTATAGATCCTTAAAATAATAAAGAATCTAATTTTAAGCATAAATACTCTAATATTCTTTAAAAGGTCGATTTACCGCCTTTTAATGGCGAACCCTCTTCAAATATAGTTTTGCCCACTTTTATATGTTACATTTGAAAAAATAAAATTCTTCTTTAGAATAAGGACATCAAAACTTACTTTGGGTAACATTTTGGTATTTTTCTAATAAAACTCATTTTTTTGATGAATAGTGAAAAATACTGTATTTTAATTCAAAACTGCCTTTTAATCTAATTTATTTATATGGTTAGATTATCTTTTTAATTTTTTTTAAAGTTTAATTAGATTATATTTTTACCATTTATTCCGATGGTGGTTATTTTAATTAATTTCACTTTGAAATTGGACATAAACAAGTGTCAATCTTTTGACAGATATTATATCATAAAAACACGCTATTTGTTTTGACAAGAGGAATTAATTTTAAATTAATTAATGCAACTTATTTGTTTTAAATTTTTTAAAATATAAATCATTTTTGAATTCAGAATATCAAATATATCTTTGGCTGAATTTTTGGTATTTGTCTGAAAAACTTCAATTTTTGATGAATAGTGAAACCACTAAGTAGTAGTTAAAAACTGACTTTTTCATTTAAATGAAATTTTACCACTTCTGTGAATTGAGTTTTGAAAATTCGACATACATGGTTGTTATTAGTAAGTAAAATGTGATTCAATAAACTGAAAATATTTTTTTGGTGAATAGTTACTTTTGACTTTTATTTGTCGCGGATAAAGGTAAATAGGGTAATTCAAGGTAAAAAGAATATTATAATAATAAAAAATTACACACTTTTCCTAACCTTATTTGATGAGCCATTTACGACCAGGGGCATCCTTGGGTTGATTTTGGGACCCCATGGAGCCACTTGAGAGTGATAATGACACTTTAGATTAATTAATTTAAAGTAAAGACAAAAATGACACAAAAAAATATCTTTTAGTATATTAATTTTTACATGGAGTTATATAAGTTATCTTTTCAACTATAAATATTCATTGTAAAGATAAGAAGATTTCCTACATCATGGTATTTTTTTATAATTTTTAGACATCAAATAAATAATATTATTTACGAAACAATAATGATGCAGTATTTACCTCATTAATAAATGATTTAAATAAATAAGATTATAAAAATTAAAATAACATCCAAAACCTATAAAATTCTTATTGGATGAATTTATTTCGACCATGAGTCATATTATATTCGTTCTTAATGAGTTTTGGACCTTTAGAAACCGAAAATCATTATATAATAAAATAACATTTTCAAACATTCCTAAATAACCCCTCCTCTCTCTTATAAAAAGACACCACTTCTAACCCAATCCTCACACCTCTCAAGCCCCTTGGATCATCCAACCCCTACCAAAATAATCTCTCAAGATCCCTATATTACTCTTATAAGCCTTACCTTAGACAGAAGGCACTTCAAGAAGTCCTTTTGGTTCAAACCAAAGGGAGTTACCCAAATTAAAGGAAGAACAAGGAATAAACAAGTCGAGTTGGACACGAGGTAAGGGGTTTCTTATCTCACTTTTAATTCCATGATAATTTTATTTTCAACACTTATTTATTGAATGTGGTTTATTTTGTACTACCATTTGATATGTATTATCATGATTCTCTGTATATATATAGAATTTTTTGATTCATTTGGTGGTTATTAACTTTTGGTCATACGACTCAATTGATTACAACACGGTAAGGTATTTCTTATATCACTTTTAATCCCATGAGATTTATGCTATATTTGTCACTATTGATTTTTTTGGTTTATGTACTGCCCATGATTTGTACTCTTTGTGTAATATACTTTCATTTATGGGTATTTACATATTCATTTAATGATTCTTATTTCATGTGGTGTATGTTTCATAAGTTACCAAATCGGTAAGGGAACTTTTTAACCCAAATTTCTTTGTTTGGGTTAATCTTATAATTAATAATTATGTCATGCTATGATTATGTGTGGAATCACTATTTATTTATTTATGTTGTAATTTTCACTACCCTTTGTGTGGATCTACTTTTGATACACATAATCACTCCATCGATAAATTCTCAAGTCATCGATATGAATTTGATAAGAGTAATTTTAACTCAATTTCCATTCATTGAGTTAAACATCCAAGTCATTAGTTTTTTCTTAAAAAGAACATGTGTGAATTTCCTATGATTGATTTACACTGAATATCCAATTATATTGAGTGTATTTATATTTTTCAAACATTATTATGTAATTGATTTATCCTTAATATAAGGATATAGTTTTTATAAGGGATTTGGTCTCAATTTACATTCCATTGAGACTTCATTGTTGTTATGCACCAATTCACTTGTATATGGTGTATATACTATCCTTTGGAATATTATATCACTAATCCCTTTATTCTCATGATATTATAAAGTTTTAATTGAATTTTATTCTTCAATTATTTGTATTCAAGCGTCTCTCATTTTGTTAAAAACTATTTAAGTAAAATATCATTTTAAATGTTTTAAAGATTTATTCTTCTAAATCTTTCACATTAATGTCTGTGTTTTCAAAATGGTTTTTAGGATTTATTTATATGGAAATTATTTTTTTCAAATGATAATTCATTTAAAATATTCAAGGTGGTATGGGACACTTTGATTCAAAAATATCTTTATTAAATGTTTTAAATGGTTTTGAAAATGGTTTTGACAAAGCATTGATTATTTCAATATCTTGAAATGATATATTGTGATTGGAATGTGGAAATTTTATATTTATTTTATGCTTGTATTATGTGTTATGAATTTTTTATGGTTATTGGGAATTGTTTACGTATACGGGTGGTTCCAGGATAAACCTAGGGCAGGTGATCCCGAGATAGATCTCCAATGCATTGGGTAATGTGACGGAGGTAAATGTTAATGTTTATCCTAAAATATTTAGGGAATATTCTGTGATGGGTATTCCAAATTTGAATCCCTATGTAGTTGTGATATCTAAAATGTAATTATGTTATGAATACCATAAGTTGCCTTTATGATTTATGATTTGTGTGTGTTATTCATAAATCTTATGATTTCGTAAGGTATGTTATGATTGAAAAGTATGGTTTCATTGATTTTTATTTAATGGTGGGATAATGTTTTTCTTCCTTATTTTATAACCCTTACTGAGCTTTTTATGATCATCCTAAGTTTTTGAAATGTTTTCCACAGGACTTAAAGATGAATAGGGACAAGGATGAGATCAAGAAAAAGTCATGTTGTCTAAAACATGGAACTAGACATGTTTCTTTTTAAGAGTTTTTATTTTATGAAAAAAAATGGATACTGAGTAGTAGTTTATATATGTAATTTTCAAGTTGATATGTAATAGTTATGACCTAATTCTCTAAAACTATGAACCTGAAAAGATCCTTAATGTGCATTATTCATTTGATTCAAGATTATGTAATGTTTAAGGCTAGGTCCATATAGCACTGGTTGGACCATCAGTCTTAGCCTGACTCTCACTATGTGTTTGAGACGTCGTGGCCTCCTATGACTCCTTCAATTTCAATTTAAAATTAAAATAGTTAAAATATTATTTTTAGATAAATTTAAAGCTCAAAAAAGAAATTATACTTACCACAATCTGATGCTAGCGAGCACCTCTAATCTCTCTAGTGGATAGATAATTTTACATCCTCCTATAAACATCGTTCTCTGTAATATCAAGTTTTGTGACTGCCAATATGAATATAAAATTTAACGTTTACATTTAAAGTTATATAAAATATTTAAAAAAAATGTACTTACCATATGCTTCATATGCGTACTAAATATATGACTATCGGCTTGATGTGTCACCTCCTGTCTCCCCTAACTTTACTAACCTATTGGTGATCTACTCTGAAACCACCTACTCAACCAGTGTGTACATAATCAATCCCAAACCTAAGATGAAATATAATCAGGTCAATGGACTCGAAATTTCTCATCGAGCTCTGTAACTCCTGATTTCTTCATTACTTTCCTTTTCAAATTGTGAATAAACTAAGTGCAACGTAGAGGCACAGCTCTCTATCATGCCTTCTAGATAGCGTCATGCATGCTCTCATAAATGGGATACCATAAACCCTACAAATAATTTATAATATGAAGTTATTAATTAAATTAATCTCAAAATAAATATTATTTATTTACATACCATCCAATGCTTTAACATGCAGTATTGAACATCAATGGGAACCTGATCCCATGAAACCCATTCTTCAGAAAAATAATTGTGCAATATAGCGCTCCCCTGTGAAATAACTATATGTGTAAAGATGTGAAAAAAAAGAACAATTAATCAAAAAATTAGAATATAAATAAATTAGTGAAAATTAACTAAAATATGCTAGTAAACAAACCTCTGCATGCGTGGATCGAACCTAAGATGTGGATTTTTCTCAAGGATAGGGTCAGGAATCGTCAGTCAGGAAAGACCACACCTCCTCCAAGTGGCCCCTGAACCACCAGTAGTATGAGGGTCAGATGATCCAACATGATTCTCGTACAACGGTAGATCAGCCTTTTGCAATAGATGATGCATATCCTTGTCCATCTGAAACAAGAAATTATTTTTGTTAGAAAATAGTTGAAAACAACAATTATATATAGATATATATTATAAATTATTATAACCATCATTTAATTGTGTTAATTTCCATATTTATCCTCATCTTTATAGATGTCAATGTCAATGTATTCATCTTCCTCCTCGGTATCATCAATTTCCATATTAGATTCAGTTTCATCATCTCTTGTCATTTCAAATTCAGTTGAAACATCATCATCATCATCAACCCTTAACTGTGGGGTGTCATCAATTATATTCATATATCTTCGTGAAAAAGATGGACTTGGAGCTGTCTCTTGAAAAAATTCAATTCCTTTCACTTCATTGGAACCACATTCATTATCCGTAAACTTATTCTCTCGAGATTTAATTTTTATTACGCTCCACCAATCACCCAACTCTCTTGAAGTAGCATAGGAATTTTCATAATAAATTTGATGTGCCTGATGAGCCAATAAAAATGGTCCATTTACTATAAGAATACTTTTATATTTAATATCAAAAATTTCATGTATCGGATGAACATACAAGCCTCTATTAGTATCAAAGCACTAACATTTAAACATCGTTATGTAATGTTGTCCCAGATAACATAGTTCAATGACTTCTTCCAACATCATGTAAAAGTCAAATTTAGTATCTCTATGATGAGATCCTCTCAAGAAAACACCACTATTAATTATTATTTTTATTACCCATATACACGTGTATGAAATAAAAAAACCATTAACCTCATACACATTATAATATTTAATCATTTTGGATGGTGGATTACTCAATACATACAATCGATTATCAATTTTATCAGTATGTTAAGATGCAGTCATTTGAACATGCATGAATCTTCTAATAACCAAGACCCAGATTACAAACCAAACTCTTTCTCTCATAAAAATTTGTAGGCAATACATTTCCTTCATGTATCTATGTTTTTTGCAAAAATAATATCTAATCAAAACAACTATTTGAAATTCTGTTATCTGATTTAATAGGCATAAATTTAGCAACTACATCAAACTTTTCTATCTTGCAACCATGATATAAGGAATCCTCAGATGACCTCAACAACTCATATAAATGAGATGGTTCCAACTTAGGAGTTAAATCAATATCATTCTGAGTTTTAGTTTGTTGAAAATACAGACCTATCACATCATGTACTAAATTTTGAAACTGTGCTGGATTTGGAACAAAATTATTAGTATCATCTCTAGAACTGTGTGTACCATGTTGATACCAAAGAACATAATATGGTTGAAAAATAAAATGCCATAAATGACCTCCAATGTTGTCAAATGAGTCATACGTCCTCAGAGCACATTTTTTACAAGAAAACTTAATTGACCCCTTCTAAAAAATAGTTTTGATGATGCAAATGATAAGAAAGATTGAACACCCTTAATATATATGTTATTTAAACTAGAATTATTTGGATTCATACAATTATTTATCTAAGTACGATCATCTAAAAATGGTTATTATTGACTTTCTTATTCCATATTTTTATAAAAAATATGCAATATTTAGTTATTTTGTATAATTAGATATAATATAATCACTATCCAAAAAAGAGTATAAAATTATTAATTATGGGTATTTTTTACTAATTATTGTTAATTACCGGCAGCATAATTTCTAGTGGATTAGAATTAGCTCTTTTTTCCAATGACACATCCCCTTGCAACTTTCTTCGACTAAAATCACTATGAAAAGTCTGCTCCGACGTATGAATATCTATTTTCATTTGCATGAGGATGGAGATCAGGGATGCCTCTCTGTGATACTCTCTATGCTCTTGCATATGAAAATTGATATCTATCCATCATAACATAATTTTCATAGTGATTTTAGTCAGATAAGTTCCAAGGAGTTGAGTCGTTGGAAAAAAGATACTCTTTTGTCCAACATCTCACCTCCTTGCAACTTTTGACAACTGAAATCACTATGAAAAATCTGCTCTGACGTACGTTCGAGCATATTTTTCATACTACTTCCAGTGGGAGAAAGTTTCAAGGAGATGATGTCGCGATCAAAATTAATGTCGACAATCTGTTGGAAATTGTGTTGATTGTCACAATGTTCTTGAATTTATTTTAATTTATTACTAATTAAACATATTTTTTACTAATTAATCCTAATTAATCCTAATTAAACATAATTAATCCTAATTAATCCTAATTATTACTAATTAATCCTAATTAATCCTAATTATTACTAATTATTCCTAATTATTACTGATTATTCTTAATTATTACTAATTGTTCGTAATTATTACTAATTATTCATAATTATTACTAATTATTCCTAATTAATCCAATTTAATCCTAATTAATCCTAATTATTGCAAATCATTACTAATTATTCCTAATTATTACTAATTATTCTTAATTATTCCTAATTATTACTAGTTATTTCTAATTATTCCTAATTATTACTAATTATTATCAATTATTATTAATTATTATTAATTATTTCTAATTAATCCTAATTATTACTAATTAATCCTAATTATTACTAATTAATGCTAATTATTACTATTTAATCTTAATTATTACTAATTATTCCTAATTATTGCTAATTATTACTAATTGTTCTTAATTATTACTAATTCTTCCGAATTATTACTAATTCTTCCTAATTATTACTAATTATTCTTAATTATTACTAATTAATCCTAATTGTTACTAATTAGTCCTAATTATTACTAATTAATCCTAACTATTACAATTTATACTAATTATTACTATTTATGACTAATTATTACTATTTACTACTAATTATTTCTACTTACTAATTATTATTATTTTCTACTAATTATTACTCTTCACTACTAATTAATCCTAATTAATCCTAATTATTACTATTTAATCCTAATTATAATTTTTTATTACTATTTATTACTAATTATTACTAATTATTACTAATGATTAATATTTATTACTAATTGTTTCTATTTATTACTAATTATAATTGTTTATTACTATTTATTACTAATTATTACTATTTATTACTAATTAATCCTAACTATTACTAATTAATCCTAATTATTACTAGTTAGTCGTAATTATTACTAATTAATCCAAATTATTACTAATTATTACTAATTAATCCAAATTATTACTAATTATTACAAATTATTACTAATTAATGACAATTTATTACTAATTAATCTTAATTGATCCTAATTATTACTAATTAATCCAAATTATTATTAATTAATCCTAATTATTACTAATTAATCCTAATTATTACTAATTATTCCTAATTAATCTAATTATTCCTAGTTATTATTAATCCTTCCTAATTGTTACTAATTATTCCTAATTGTTACTAATTATTACTAATTAATCCTAATTATTACCAATTAATCCTAATTATTAGTGATTGATCCTAATTATTACTAATTAATCCTAATTATTACTAATTAATCCTAATTATTACTAATTAATCCCAATTAATCCTAATTAATCCTATTTATTTCGAATTAATCCTAATGATTACTAATTAATCCTAATTAATCCTAATTAATCCTAATTATTACTAATTTGTCCTAATTATTATTAACTAATCCTAATTATTACTATTGCCAATTATCATAGTTTATTACTAATTATTACAATTTATTACTAATTTTTTATAATTAATACAAATTATTTCTAATTATTTCAAATTGACATTTACACATAATTATTCATAAAAATAAATATTGAAAAAATAAATCTCTAATTCTAATTTAATTTAATTGCATCTAATTAACAAAAATTATAAATAATTCAAAAATAAAATAAATTAACTAAATAATAAAAAATAGATAAATACCTTGAAACTGAATCTTTTTGAGTATAAAAGTCACGGATTATGCTCTGATTTAAAACTTTAAATTATGAAAAAAAATTGAATAAAATTTTTCAGAATAAAGAGATATAGAAGTTGAGAATGAAGTGGAATGAGGGGATAATGAGATGGAGATATATATAGGTTAGCTTCTTTGCGACGGGATTATTTGCGATGAGACTCATCGCAAATAGCCACCCAATAAAAATTTAATTGCGACGAGATACTTATCCCATCATGAATACAAAAACCCACCACCGGGAAATTGCAATGAGAATAGGAACCTGTCGCAAATACCCTTCCTATGGTTTGGTGCACATTTCGTGCAAAACTTTTTACGACTGGTCCTTACTCCCTCATCGTAAATATCTATTATTTACGACTGGCCGATTGTTCCGTTGCAAATAACCCCTTCTGACGGGTTATTTTCAATGGGCCCCTAACCCATCATAAATGTCCATCTTTCCCGTAGTGACTATCTTATTCACATGCACTATCATGAATGATGATGACTGAATCACCCACATCATAAATAATCATCTTCAGAGATGTTCATGAAAAACAAAAAAAAATAGTTAAGATGATTAAAAATAGAGAGAACTACAATGAAAAAACTGAAGTCTTGTTATAGAATACCTGAGTTGGAATCTTGCTAACATTCTATCCAAATAGAATCTTAATCAAGACATTGGTTAAGAATATTCAAAGAGAATTTCATAGGGAGTGGTTGAATTATAGTAAGAAAACTAAGATCGTGCTACTCTGAAAAAGCCTCACACATATCCATATCAACAATGAATTTAGGGTTTTGAAAGAAAAAAAATATTTTAACCCTACAAATAACATTTCTATATTCATTTAATGTTTTAAATATACACAATATCTTCAAAGAAATATAGGTCAAATCATTCTACCCATAAAATTATATCATCCCCTGGGATGGACTCCATAGCATGTTGTCTTAAAGTTTGCAATCCCCCAACATCCAAAAAACTAAAATCAAATTACCTATTAACCAAATAAATTCCCTCCTTATTCAATGAATCTTTCTAAATAGTATCAATAGTTTCATAAAAAGAAGCTCGTGGCCTTTTCAAGGCCTCTGTTATAGAGTTTTCATTTTGTTCCTTCAAAATAAATAAACTACTTACAGCCTCCACATGATTCATAGAATCAGTAAGAATGGGATTTAATGAGAATGAGGTAGAATATAACATGTAAATAATATCTTCACGAGGGTGGCCAGGGTTCCTAGAAATGTGAAATTATCAGGTACTTGGAAGATAACATTATTCCTAGATGAATCAAATTGATCATTTACCAGATCAAATTTATCCACACCACTCTCGATCATGGTGGAGGGAAGGCGATTAAGACAAATAAATATTAGGGCCTACCTCACTGTCAATCAATTAGGCCAGAGGGAGAGGATGAACACAAGGCTGGAATGGTCGTGTGGGGAAGGCCAGGGATTGTGGGGTCGAAAGGGTAAGGTCAAGGATGACGTAGGTCAATTGAGGAAAGTCAGGGGTTGTGGGGGTCGTCCAGTGGGAATGATAAGGATGGTGTGACGACCATTGAAAGAGGGTGGTGGTTCATGGTTGATGGGGCTAATGGAATAGGTGTAGGGTCACTAAGAAGGCAACGGGGGTCACAGAGGTGGTAGGTGGTGTCGGTGAAGGATGTTTGAGGATGTATCGGGGGTCTCCATGGGTAGTCGTGGTCATGGAGGAAGCAGAGGGCCATGGGGGAGGCGGCGATAGTGGAGCATGGTGATGTCATGGGGATAGGGTGGATCATGTATTGGTGGGGTCGGGTGAATTATGATTGAGGATATGGGCAGTGATTTTTAAAAATCAAATCAAATTAATAAAATAAAAAATATCATTCACTTATTTAAAATAAAAATATAATACATATATGTATGAATGGTATATAATTTTATAAAAAATAATAATTTTATTTTATAATATAAAATTAAATTTCAATATGTGGATATTAATTATTAATAAAAAAATATTACTCAATTCATTATTATGTTTCTTATTTATTAAATTTAAATAATTAAATTCGTGAATTTATTTTGGTTAGATTTAATTATGTTAATTAAATTTAAATATAAAAATTAAATTATCATGTATATACATATAATCAAACATATATGTAAATATATCAAATACTTTAATGATTTAAATTTTTTTATAAAAAAATATTTACCTTTTTATTAAATGAAAGACATTAAAAAATAAACACTATTGATATTTAGATAAATTTGAAAATTAAAAGAATGAACGTGATATTTTTAATGATACCTCAACAATGGATATTGACTTTAGTCATAAAAAATAAAATATATAAAAAATTTCTTTATATTATTTGGTAGTTGATAAAATCTTTACTGTTATTATTTTATAATTTTTTTATTGATGGTAAAATATTTTTTTGTAATTTTTATTATTATAAAAAAATATTGTGTTGGTAGAAAAATTGATAGAATTAGTATGATAAAGAAATAGATTTAACTATTGGTAAAATATTTGTTGGTATTGAACAACCAATATCAATATATATAGATGTTGGTAAAAACTAGTGATGGTACTTAACATAATACCAATAAATGTTAATATCTATTAGAATTTCCCATTTTTGCCAACATATATATTATCTATCAATAAATTTATGTTGATATAAATATTTTTTTTGTAGTGTAATAGCAGGAGAGGGAGTCAAGGGACAAATACAAAGGTACATTATTGTTTTTGAATGTCTATGATAAATTTTACTTACTCATGTAATTGTACAAAAAATGTTTGAAATGACTATAATATAGTTTTTTTCTAGTATTTTTGTTGTAAGTTTTATTTCAATTAAATTCAGTATTTTCTCATATATTTCCCCCTATTTTTATAGTTGTAGTGTGAATTAATTTTAATAGAAAACTACATAAATATTCCCCTTTATTATCACTAGTAATAGTGATGATGAAGTATCAATTTATCAGTGCTTTTCTAGCATTGATAAAAGACTAGGAATTTTAAGGGTTTTCTGATTATCACCATTTTGTGCTTACATAGCCCTATTATATCACTATTAAAGGCTGCATTTTTAGTAGTGTTTTAAGCTCTCTTGAAGAATCCCTCGAGTCACTCAAAGTTTGAGATGAATGTATGGGAAATGAATGGGTTCAAGGGGACTCTAGAATTTATAGGAAATCTGGAAAAAAATAGGCATCATGGTGCAACACTTAAGGTTACACCACAATGGGTCCCAAACCATCAAAGACAATGGCGCAAAGTATATGGTCATACCACAGCGGTACCTAGTCAAAATCATCTCTAAAATTTGTATAGTGGTCAACAAATAGATCCCATAAACCAAGGAAAGAGACCATAACATAATGGTCATCACTATGTCACAACCTCTAATCTCTCCCAAGGACACCAAATCATAGAAAAAACTCCACACTGTAGCTATACCAAATTTGGAAAAACATCCTGATCCCACCATCCAATCCATCATGCCACATTCGATGCTCCACACCACAATTGTGCCAAAATAAATTGAACCATCAAAACTGGACACTATGTCGCAGTTTCCCAACCACACCACATCCACAACCCCCATAACACAAAAGAAGAGCCATGTTTTAGTATTTATTTATGAATAAAAAATTAAAATCAACTTCCCATTTGATCCTATGGAATTAACTAGAAGCTACCTATGATTTCACTTAACCAAAGAATATCCTAAAAATAATTAAACATGGGTTGAAAGTACAGCATAAGGAAGCTGGAAAACTATGGGTCATTATAATGAGTGTGATATACTCAAATCCAATAAAATGAACTCTTATTGTTTTGATACTTTAGAAATCAAAATCAAAGATTTATTTGTGATTTGTAGGAATTAACCTAAATTCAATCTGACACATAGTGTGTCCAGTATGACCGAAAGTGTGTGTTTTAATTTTAAAATGAAATTTTATATCAAAACATGTATCAGTTACTCAAAACTGATAAAACACACTCTGATTCTTTTAAAATTTTAGGAAAAATATCAATAATTCATTTGTGACATATAGTAATTAAGCGCACATCAATTTGGCACATGATGCGAACATTATAACTAAAAGTGTGTGTTTTCATGTAAACGTGATATTTTAGTTCAAAATGCATATCACATACTCAAAACCAAGAATACATGCTCATATTTTCTTGATACATTATAAAAACACTCCATAATTCATTTGTGACAAGTTGTATTTAACCACACATCAATCTAACACATGATGTGGTTGGTATAACTCAATGTGTGTGTTTATAAAAGCAACATTTTAACTCACATCTAACATAGTAATAAATGAGAAAATGTGTTCATATTTTCACAATAACTGATTATTAATTTTTGATTTATAGGTAGTAACCACATATCATTCAAATTTTAATTTATGTGAGATTATAAATTTTAATTATAATTTATTTTATTTTTTGTTACTATTACTAAAATAAGATTTTTTTTTTCACACACACTTCTTTTTTATGAGTTTGTGTTGATCATTGGAGATGTTATTCTATGAGAGTTTTTTTGTATTAGTTGTAATTATTTTTTAGTGAATTTTATATTAATATAATTGTATTATACTGAAAATTTTTAATGTAATATTTTTTTTGAAATTATGGTTCTATGTAAATTTTTATTTTTATTTATGTTCAACGTCATATTTTTATTGTAATTTAAATTGTTTTTTATGTTTCTTATCAGCTACTGTGATGTGATCTTTATACAGAAACTAGCACTATATAGGAGTTGATATTGGCCTTTATCAATTCTAGGTGTAGCATTGATAAATGATTTGTTCTCAACACTGATAAGATGGGTCTTTATCAGTGCTAAAAAATAAACTGATGAAAAATACCATAACTAAAATACACATTGATAATAATGATTTTGATATCCAATAAAGATCTTAATTTTGCTAGTGTTTTCTAGTATTAAAGAATGTAGCGATGTTCTCCTGTGGATGTAGGACTAAAATCTGAACCAGTTAAATATATTTTTGTCACCTCCTATAGTAATTTATTTATTATTGTATGTTTTTTCTGAGAGTTTTGAGTATGTGAGGGTGAAAAATTCACTGTAGTGTTTAGGGTTCATTTGTGTTCTCAGTTTCAAAACATTATTTCATGGGATCATTCAAGTATGGGAGTTTCAAACATTATTCTTCAGTTCTAATGAATTTCTTCTAGATTGGTGGATCCATTGATCTCAACACTAGCTCTCGTGGACATCCCTAGTTATGAATCCTCGTAAATACTAGGTTTTCATTGATAATGACCAAGAACAACTTGGGGAATGCGATTAATGTCAATTGTGTGATTTGGAAGAACAACCATAAAACTTTTCCAATGTCAATGATGGTGTGGAACCCTACTTCAAAACTAGAATTGAAACCATCAGGATTTCATTCCAGTACACTTGTCCATATATAGGGAATGATAATTAATTTTAAAGTAAATCAAATAAAATGCATTTTTTCATCTATTAATATATTTAACCTATATTTTTTATGAAACATTATTAAATTGATGTCATAATTTTGATAATAATGACCCCGCATGTCATAATAAATTTCTCTCATAATGGATAAACTTCCATATTCTCTGACCACAAGAATTCTAGCTATTGGATTAAATGTTGTAGGGATTAATATCAACTGATGGATCAAATTACAGGTACTATGTATATATATGGTGATATGTTAATGAAAATTTGAGAAATTTTATCTCTGCACTATGTTATTTTATTTACCTCATGAATTTCTCTTGTAATTGTTTTTTCTATTTTTCATCTCCATCATCATATGAAAATTTGATTCTTTATTTGTCAATGATGTTTTTTTACTATGATTAATCTTACATTTTTTGTTTTGAAATTCTTCATAGTTTCAAACGGTGTTCAATCAATTTTATAACATGTTAGTAGCACGATATTCTTCTTCTCATTGCATATTCTGAATATTTTTTCATCATCTCTATCATTGACATAAGATAAATCTCATGGAAAAAAGTATGTTACATGTTTTTGTAAGCTTTTTTTTTACACTCTTTCACATGTTCATAGACTAAACTCATTAAAAGAGTTGCATCAAAAGGTGCGTCTTATTTTCTATGTAATATATTGTTACATTTTTTTTACCCTCTTGATAAATCTAAAAATAATATACGATTCTCTTAATATTTTGCTTTAGGAAAAAGAATGAGCTCCTGAAGAGCTAAAATGACTCACAGATGAAAAATTTCAATCCATTCCCTAAATAGAATGTGTTTCATTAATAAATGATGTGTTCGATATCAAGACAGAAATCATTCATAAAACGAATAAAAATGATTCCACTAGATGTGGTTGAATTGTGAACATCATGTAATTTCTATACGTCGATCTAAAGTTTACTAATTAGTGATGAACATTGCATATATGTTTTACTTCAAGACAAAGTTATCTGATCATTCCATGAACCATGAAATTTCATCTCTTATTCCCTTTTTCACCCTGAAGGTGTCAATTTTTATTATGATGTATAAATTTTCATGACAAGTATTATATATGTTTTTAAATATTGTAATGCATTATTTATTATTTATTTAATTTTATTTCTTATAAAATATTTTAGATAAATTAAATGTTCATGAAAAATAGGTGCAAATATATTTTTCATATATCCATTCACCGAAGTGGATGAAATTGATGAAATTACTAATTGAATTTTCATTTTATTGTCTTGAAGACACTATAAAACTAGAGAAAATAATCTTATTCTTTTCTCCGAAGTGAATGAGAATATTTATTGAAAATTATTTATTTCATTCCCTGAAGTGAATGGAAATATACATGATTTTATTCATCATGTGATTATGAATTACCAATACCACCTCTAGTAATTCACTTAGCGTTCCATAGGAGTCATAATTTCTTATGAGACTAACCACAGTCTTCCTCCAATCTCTTAAAGACATAATTAAATAATAATAATAATTGATGTCTCAAAAACACAATTTAAATGATACACTACACCCTTTTTCCCTTCATTAGGTTTTTTCCATTGAGTTTTCCAAATAAGGTTTTTAAGAGGGTAACATGACATGGAATTTAATTACTTAAGCTCAAGTTACTTTTCCGAGATGGTTTCTTTTTAAGTGGAAACTATAATATTCAATGAAATTATGAAATCCAATGAGAACTGTTATGAAACATTATTAAATGGATGTCATAATTATCATAATAAAATTTCCGTTTCCAAATTCTTGACTATTAGAATTTTTGTCGTTGAATTAAATATTGTAGAGATTAATCTCAACTGTTGGATCAAATTTATATATGGTGATACATTAATGAAATGGGTTTCGCCTACATTCGATTTTACCGTTCTGATTTCAAAATTCATTGTAATTTCAATCTTTGATTAGCTTTAGGTTAAACTTATAAAAAAAATGGAATCTGCAATGGGACAATGATCAAATTTATCTTTTAGAAAGCTTAGACATCTAATGTCCAATGAAGGCAGATAAACAAAGCCATAAACAGAAGAAAAAAAACACAGAACCCAACCGAAGCATAAAAATTTCACAGGCGAGCTGTGGGAGTGCACGGTGACAGCCGCGAACCTTATACCCTGCTCGGCGCTGCCCGGGACAGACCTCCAGCAGAAGATGGGGGAGAGGTGGAGTAGAAACGCTCCACGGTGGTAGCGGGGAAGGAAAAACGCGGCGGCGGCGGCGGCGACAGCCGAGATCCCAGCGACTGGCCTCTTTGGTATGCTGGTGTAGTAGAGTAGCGGCGAGAAGGTGTGGTGGGGTAATTTGGCAGCCGCGGCTTGGAGGTGTAGAAAGAAGGCGGCGACGGCGAGGACCACCGCCGGGATGCCCGAGACTGTGGCCTTGTGTATTCCGGTACCCTCGAGGCGGAGTCATAAGGAGACGCCCTGGATGCAAGCGATTGTCGGCTGGAAACCATGGAGTTGAAGCGTGTTGGCGACGGGGGGTAGGTGGAGTAATAAGGCGGCGACGGCGACGACCACCGCCGAGATTGTAGGGATTTGCCGCCGGCGAACCTCGGGTAGCTGCGAGGGGCGGGCGGGGGAGAGGTGAAGGAAAAACGGTGGGGCGACGAGGATCGCTGCTCAGATGGAAGCGAATGGAGCGTTGAGATTCTAGAGTGTCTGACAGTGGACGATGGGCGAAGGTAGGAAGCTGCCGGCGGCGGCGGAGAGGCGAAGAGGTAGGGCCGGGACTGGCCGGATTCTGGGAAATAGCGGACTGCACGGGCTGACGCCGCCTCGCCGGAAGCGAGGATGAGCGCCACTGCCACCCAGAGATGTGGACGGAGATGGCCCATCTGATGGCCGGACATGACAATCGGAAATAAAAGGGTGAATGATTTGTAGTGGGGTAAGGTGGAAGGGTGTCTCCCTATTTATAACCTAGAAGGCACCACTCCATATTATCAATGACGTGGGACATTAATATCACATTCAATGTGAAGCGTTTTAGAATATGGGGTGTCACACCATTTAAGACTCTTAATATCATTGTCAATTTTGAATTGATTGTCCTTGTTAATGAATCCAATTTTTATTTTTATTCATTTTTGTTGGGGCTGGTTAAATTTGGGATCATCTAAACTTAACCCATTTTATTGTTCATAAACAGAATGACTAATCAATTTAAACATTAGTTTATAATTTCAAAGTTTTGAAACTCTTTTATAAACATAAAATGAAAGATTCATAACTTAAAAAAAACATGTTTTTCAATTGTATTATTATTTCAATACGATAGAACAGTGCACCGGCTTTTATCAGCGCTATGAAAAAAACGCAAATAAAAGAAGAGCTTTTATGAGCGCTATTATTAGCACTGATATAAGTTTTTAATAAAAAATATTATTAATTTATATAAAATTGTTATATTTATATTCATTTTTTATATACATTAAATAAAGATTACTTGTTTATAATTAATATTTATAATTATATATCAATACTTTTTGAATATACATATATTTATAATTATAATTATAAATAAATATGTGTTTCCAATGAATTTGGTCAATAAATATACTGACGCGTAAGTATAATTGACGTGCATATGATATGAATTGATCATGAATGTTCATTTATATATTATATCCTTATTATATATATATATATATATATTTTAAATATACATATATTTATTATTATTATTTAAATACAAATAAATAAATAAAAACTTATAGTTATAATTATAAATAAATATTTATTTATTTAAATAATTATAAAATTTTAAAAATTATATTTATTATACTTATAGTGTTATAAATATATGTAATTAAATAAATATATTAATAAATATATACAAATATTTATAAATAAATACACAAATTTTTAATTATAATTATAAATAAATATAGATTGCTCTTGTCCAACTTCATTGCCACCGCTCCTTCACTCTCGTCCAGCTGCACTGCCACAACCCCGCCACGCCACCGCTCTCGCCGAACCTCGTCGTCGCCTCGTGCCCCTCTCCCCCAGCCGCACTACGTCTACACCACCACTCCACCACACTGCCACCATGCCACCACACCACCTAGAAGAACCCCACAACCACCACATTTTCAACGAATCAAGTCCCTCAAAACTAAATGTACAATATTCAAATCCTGTTTTTATGTATTTCTCTCTGATTTCTCCTCCTCTCCCTTTTTTCATCATTATTCATTCCTTTACGTTGGTGATTGATACTATAGATGGATATCGGGATGAACCTAGGGTAGGGGAGGAGGGTTTAATAAAAATTCACGTCTCTCTTGGTTCTTAAGGATCCTTCCTTAGTGATTCTATAGGAATGTGACACAGTTTATGAGTTTTAATGAAGGTGTCTCTAAATATCTTTTTGTTCCCTATGAACTCCTAATGTTATTGATATTTCCATTCGTTGTTATTATAAAACATTCTTTTGATGAAGCATTAGGAATTATTGTTTAATTTAATAACTTTTGTTTTCTAAAAAAGAAATTCCATGTGAATTTTTAAAGGGAAATGTTTTGGGGTGCATCGAGTGCTCAATGAAGATATTCAATGGAATGATTTGGTTTCAAATAAATCATTAATATACATTTTTTTATTGAAATGTAACATAGAAATGATGTTTTTGTAATTGAAAACTTATGATAATTGAATTTTATATGTTTTATTATTATTTTCACATGGGAGACACTGTGTGATTTGGTAACATGGACATATGAAATGACCAGTATAGATTACTCTCTAGAAAGGAATAATGGTCTGGTTAGACTGAGTGTGTTAAAAGGATTAATTATTACCTCAATCACTACTACAAATACCCCTTTTATCAGCGCTAAAAATGGACTTTAACAGCGCTAGAAAAGCGCTGTTAAAGTCAACGAAGATAAAGAGGGTCCCCTTTATCAGCGCTCCAAAAAGCACTGATAAAGACCCTTATTATCAGCGTTTTTTTCAAAGCGGTGAAAAAACTAAAAAAAATCATGCCAATCTCGGGGGGGGGGGGGGCTTTTTACAGCGCTTGAGCCCCCCCTTTATCAGCGCTTTCCCACACCTCCAGCGACCACACACACCCCCTCCCCCCTTGATCAGCACTAGCCCCTTAAATCACCCTAGCGCGCGCGTCCCTGCCTCCACCCAGATTTGATCTCGAGACCCCCCCCCCTGCGCGCCTGAAGCCTTTGCCACTCCCCTATATTGATTTGTTCTCTTATTTATGATATATCTATTTATATATATTTATATAGTTATATTTATTCGTATAGTAATATATATTTATATTAATATATATATATAGTTTTATTAATATATATATATAGTTATATTAATATATATATTTATAGTTATATTAATATATATATATATAGTTATATTAATATATATAGTTAGATTAATATATAGTTATATAAATATTCATATATTGGTATTTTAAATAAAATGGATATTAGTTATTATTTAGATAAAGCTAATATCTTTTATATGTAAATATGTTTAATTATGTATTCAAAAAATTAAATTTTTAAGTGTGAATATATAAAAAATATGTACATATTGTTATATATTTGATTATAGATAGCAGTGCATTATAAAAAACGATAAAATTTTAGAAACATAATATCAATATGAATGTAATACCTTAGAATAAATTCAGTCCCCACCAAAAAAAGCAATAATACCCCCTTAAACGAGGCTGAAAATCCACAAAATGTTAAAAAATCGAGGTACCCCGACTAAAAACTCAGTTTTGGAGGCCTTCTGGACCTTTCTTGTCCTTTAAAAGACCTTAACCAGGGTCCCCATAAATTATAAAGGTGTAGACCTCGTCACAAGCTTCAATTTGATATGTGGTAGTACTCAAACAGACACCCGGATCCAAAGTTATGACCGTTTGAAGTTCGAGTTGCGTTTTCAACATATTTTGGATCGTTTTTTAATTTTTAATTTTATTTTTTTAGTCTTCAAATTGTTATTAAATGACTATTACTCCATAATAATTAGAAAATTATTAATTAAAAATATTTTTTTAATTTTTTTATAAGTTATTTTCACTAAATATCTTATATATTAAGTATATTAAGTGTAAATGTATATTTATACTTATCTAAAATATATTTAAAATTTATATATTATATTTATATCAATATAACTATATTTATATATTTATATATTTATATATTATTTTTAATTAATTTTTTTGAAGTCGACCCTTTATCAACGCTTTTAAAAAAAGCGCTGATAAATGCCCCCCTTTATCAGCGCTACTAAAAAAAGCGCTGATAAAGGGGGTCCCTTTGTCAGTGCTTTTTCGTTAGTGCTGATAAAGGTTGGCACCGGGAAAAACTATTTTTGTGATAGTGAATGATATAGATGAGATCCCTCGTATGGAATAATTGGTTCATGTATTGCATCTAGTGTTCCTAGTGGTAGTCTTATTATTCTTAGATTCAAAGGTTTTATCATATAATGCATGATTAATGACTACCTGTGACGTGATATCTTTATTTCCCTCTTTATTATTCAATCTTGATATTTCCAATGCCATCCAACCTTGGTTTAAATTTATTTTCCCATTTTCAGGTTTTCTATTATGGAGATATTATTTTAAAGAATCATAGATTTTTATGTCATTTTTTCAAAATAGAACTAATGGTTTCCATGGTGAAAAACATTATTTAGATTCAATGTGTTATACTATTAGGCTTTTCTTCACACCCTACATATTCCAAAAGGGGTATATGTTAACTTGGTTTTATAGGATAAATGAAAAATAAAGGGTTTCATTACATTTGGTGACTCTTATTGACCCGTTTGGTTTATCAGATAAGATAATTATGAAAATGTTTTAATCAATCAAGTGATTTTATAAAGGTGTACCAATTTATAAATTGATTTAAAGGGTGGTTTAAGTGTAATGTTTTAAGAAATGTCTTATGAATTATTTCAAATTATTATATAGATAATTGGTCACTTGGTGTGTTTTCTATGTGGTTTTATCCCATGTTATGGAATGATATTCGATGATAAGTGTTTGGGAAAATGGCTAAATGGATTTTTTTTAAAAGTATGCTTTTGGTTTTAAAATCAGTGATATATAATCATTGACTTGATGTTTTAAAAAATTATTCTTACGGTAATGAGATTTCAAACCAAGAGTTTGGGTGATTTGGATGTGTTAAAAAAGTTGGAAAATGTTGTTTTATTTTTAAAGTGGGCAGTTAACCCATGTGATCTCTATTTAAAACCACCTTTTTAGACTTGGTTAATTTTTATATCAACAATTTGGGGTGTTAAAGCTTTTAAGATTTCCAATTGAGATGGATTATTTCAATAGGGTGTGTTTTCCCATGTGGATTGAATTTTGAAACTTATTGTGTCTTTGAATGTTTTTCGATGACCATTTAAAGGGTAGTATGAATTCCCATTTAAGTTTCAAAGGTGTTTTGATAAAATTGGTCTGAAGAGTAGATGGGGATGAATTTTATAAGTGATAAAATGGCTTGTCATTCCAAGCTTGTTTTGAAAAGAGAAGGGCCATTTAAAATTTTATAAAAAATGAGTTTAAAAGGGGTGATACCCACTTAAGCCCCTTTGAAAAGTGTTCTCAAATGAGAAAAGTTAAAATGGTTTATATTTGAGATTCCATGAATGTGTGAGTTTTGATGATGGGGTTTAGGCCACTATTCCTAGTTTTATGGAAATAGTTGGTTTTCAAATGTATTTTAGAAAACTTTATGATAGTTGGAAACATCTTGGAGTTTTGAGATGTGTATATTAAAAATGGATGTTTATGAAATAGTTCAAAGTCATATTTTAAAAAGGTGATTTGAATGAGAGATATTGTCCAAGAGAAAATGTTTTCCAAGTGATTTTTTTCATTTAATGAAAATCTTAGAAAAAGAGTTTTAACATACTTTTATGTGTTACTACTTATTTGGTAAACCTTAATAGAAAATGTTTACCTTTCTAATGTATTTGAAACTATATTTTTTTAAGATGTAATAAAAAAGTGATCTCTTAGATTTCTTAGGTTTTGGTGACATACTGGACATTTAGATCATGCCTATATTTTATAGGTTCAAATTTTTCTTGGCTTGTTTCGCTTCCTCTGGATCCCCTGAGAGGGATATATGGTTGGATGGTGACCCTAGTTGAACATCTTTTGTATATTTATTTTTGTTAAATATTAATATTACCAAATAAAAAAGGACGGATATGAATAAAGAATGGATAGATGTTAATCATTGGACAAAAGAGTATGAAGATGGAGTAAAAGAGTTTATCAAGTTTGCAAAAGGTCATGCATATGACCCTTCTCAAATCCTTTGTCTGTGTTTACACTATTTTTATTCAAGACTAATTAGTTCATAGGAGTTGGAAGAACACTTGATCTATCACAGAATAGATCAAATGTATAAATGTTGGAATAAACACAGGAGAAAAGAGAATGTAGCTAGTGGTTGGGATAACACTGTGTTTTATGGATCATCTGATATGATTAAAAGTATGGACAATGAATAAGACCATATCGAGGATATGATTATAGATGTAAATGATGATGAAGATCGTGTTGAGGAAATGAAAAGGACAGTTGAAGATGAACTTTGTGATTGCCCAAAATCTTTTAAAAGATAAAGGGTTGTGGAGAGATTCCATTGTATGTTGGTTGCACTAAATATATAGTACTGTCAGCTATATTGAAACAATATAATTTGAAAGTATGAAACAGATGGAGTGATTCTAGTTGTACAGAACTACTTTCTCTCTTGAATGACATTCTCCTAGAATATCATGAGATCCCTAGAGAAACATATGACACCAAACGAATGTTATGCTCGATGGGTATGATCTTTGAAAAAATAACCACCTCCTCGAATGACAGTATATTGTTTTGAAAGGACCAAAAATCACTTACATAATTCCAAAAATGTGGTGCTTCTCGATACAAGAAAGAAAAATACGGTCCTACAAAAGTTTTATGGTACTTTATAATCATTTCATGGTTTAGGTGCCTATATGGATGTGAGGAGACTACAATGCAATTAACGTGACACACAGATACAAGACATAAATATTGGAAACTACGTCACCTGACAGACTGTCCTTAATGGAAGAGAATTGATCATGAGTATCTTTAATTTGAAAACAATCCGAAAAACCTTCGTCTTATGTTATCTACAAATAGATTGAATCCTTTCAGTTTTCAAAGAAGCACTCACAGTACATGGCTAGTTATGTTGGTAAATATAACTTTCCACTATGGTTAGACATGAAATAAAAATACATCATGTTATCTATGATTATATCATTAACAAAACAACTAGGTAATGATATTGATGTTTATTTGGCCCATTGATCGAGGATTTGAAATTATTGTGGGATTTGGGTGTTATGTTGTATGATACTTATGGAAATGAAGATTTCATGTTGAGAGCCATGTTGTATGAGATGATAAATGATTTTTATTCTTATAGAAAATTTTCAGGATATATCATTAATGGAACTCAAGGATAACTATGGGAAAAACCGTTATTTGCAATGGGTATAAATCTCGTTGCGAATAGTTCGTCGAAGAGGTTATTTGCGATGAGAATAGGCGTTCCGTCGCAGAAAAACTTACGCGCCGATTGGCACGGTTTGCGCGCCAAAACGCGCGAAAGTGTATTTGCGACGGGTAGGCACCGCCCGTTGCAAATGCCGAGAGGCGGTATGACCTAGTTGCGATGGGGGATCCCCTTTCGCAACTAATTTGACCCCCGTAGGGTATTTGCGACGAGAATAAATCTCGTTGCAAATCGTCCGTCGAAGAGGTTATTTGTGACGGAAACAGGCACCCCGTCGCAAAAATTTATGCGCGGATTGGCGCGAGGGTATTTGCAACGGGTAGGATTTGCCCGTCGCAAATGCCCAATGGCGGTAAGAACCTATTTGCGACCGGATGTTGTCCCGTCGCAAATAGTTGTCGGCAAGTTACTTTTTGCGATGGGCCCCGTCGCAAATAGCCTTTAACCGCCGATCGTAATTAATGCGACCGAAGGTATTTGCGATAAGACCAGTCGCAAAAAGCACTATTAGCGATTGGAATCCCGTCACTAATAGTCTCGTTGCAACTAATCTAACTTATATATACACCCTCCGTTTTTTCTTCCCTCCTCCTGAATTATGAAGAAGTTGTGAAACTGCTTACAATTATAAGAGATCAAGTTTAAAGGTATTTATGTTTTATTTAATTTAGTATTTTATTTTATTTATTTATATTAAATTTAATTACTGTTGATTAGTTGTAATTAAGTTATATTTAAATTGTCTTGACGCCAGTATTTATTTGTAATAATAAAATTAAATTATTAGTACCAATTATTAGTAATTAGTAATAATTAATAATTATTAACGATAATTGATAATGTATATAAATAATTAGAGGGAACTAGTAATTTGTAGCTGTATTTTGCAGTAATTAATAGTAATTAACACAAATTAGTAATAATCAGAAATAAATAGTAATAATTTGAAAAATAATAATAATAAATATTAACAATTAGTAATAAATAGTAATAAATAGTAATAAATAGTAATAAATAGTAATAAAAACTAACAAATAGTAATTAATACTAATAATTAGTAATAAGTACTAATAATTAGTAATAGATATTAATAATTAGTAATAAATACTAATTAATAGTAACAAATACTAATAAATACTAATAAATATTAATAAATACTAATAAATACTAATAAATAGTATTAATTTGTAATAATTTCTAATAATTACTAATAAATAGTAATAAATACTAATAAATAGTAATAAATAGTAATAAAAAATAATAAATAGTAATAAATAGTAATAAATACAAATAAATAGTAATAAATACTAATAAATACTAATAAAAAAATAATTAGTAACAAAAATTAATAAATAGAAATAAATAGAAATAAATAGAAATAAATAGAAATAAATACTAGTAAATAGAAATAAATACTAATAAATAGAAATAAATACTAATAAATAGTAATAAACACTAATAAACACTAATAAATAGTAATAAATAGTAATAAATAGTAATAAATAGTAATAAATAGTAATAAATAGTAATAATTAGAAATAATTACATATAATTAGTAATAATTAGTAATAATTAGTAATAAATAGTAATAAATAGTAATAAATAGTAAATAGTAATAAATAGTAATAAATAGTAATAAATAGTAATAAATAGTAATAAATAGTAATAAATAGTAATAAATAGTAATAAATAGTAATAAATAATAATAAATAGTAATAAATAGTAATAAATAGTAATAAATACTAATAAATAGTAATAAATAGTAATAATTAATAATAAATAGTAATAATTAGTAATAATTAGTAACAATTAGTAATAATTAGTGATAATTAGTAATAAATACTAATAAATACTAATAAATACTAATAAATACTAATAAATAGTAATAAATAGAATTAAATAGAAATAATTAGCATAAATTAGTAAAAATTAGTAAAATTTAGTAATAAATAATATTAAATACTAATAAATACTAATAAATACTAATAAAAACTAATAAAAACTAATAGAAACTAATAAATAGTAATAAATAGTAATAATTAGTAATAATTACTAATAAATAGTAATTAGTAATAATTAGTAATAAATACTAATAAATAGTAATAAATAGTAATGAATAGAAATAAATAGAAATAAAAAGTAATAAATAGTAATAATTAGTAATAATTAGTAATAATTTGTAATAATTAGTAATAAAGAGTAATTAATATTAATAAATAGTAATAAATAGTAATAATTAGTAATAATTAGCAATAAATAGTACTAAATAGTACTAAATAGTAATAATTAGTAATAAATAGTAATAAATAGAAATAATTAGCAATAATTAGTAATAATTAGAAATAAATAGTAATAAATAGCAGTAAATAGCAATAAATAACAATAAATAGCAATAATTAGCAAATGTAGTAATTACTAATAAATAGTAATAATTACAAAAAATACTAATAAATTGTAATAAATAGTAATAATTACGAATAAATACTAATAAATGCGACTAATTAGTAATAATTAATAATAATTGGTTATAATTAGTAATAAATACTAATAATTAGTAATAATTAGTAATAATTAGTAATAAATAGTAATAAATAGTAATAATTAGTAATAATTAGTAATAATTATTAATAAATAGTAATAATTAGTAATAATTAGTAATAAATAGTAATAAATAGTACTAATTTACAATAATTAGCAATAAATAGTAATAAATAGCAATAATTAGCAATACTTATAAAAATTAGCAATAAATAACAATAAATAGCAATAAATAGAAATTATTTGCAATAATTAGCAATAATTAACAATAGTAATAATTACTAATAAATAGTGATATATAGTTATAATTACTAATAAATAGTAATAAATAGTAATAATTAATAATAAATACTAATAAATACAAATAATTAGTAATATTTAGTAATAAATACGAATAATTAGTTATAAATAGTAATAAATAGCAATAAGTAGTTGTAATTATTTATATTCTTTTTTTGGATAGTGTCTTTCTAATTTCAAATTATTCAAAAATAGTATTGTTTTTATATTTTGTAGAAAAATATGGAACAAGGAAGTCGACAACAGTCATTATTAGATGATCGCGCTTAGATAAATCAATACAGAAATACAAACGGTTCTGGTTTAAATCCTATATATATTGAGGGTGATTAATCTTTCTTATCATTGACATCATCAAAACTAGAATTTGTTTTAGAAGTAACAATTAATTTTCCTTGTAAAAAATGTTCTCTGAGAATGTTTGACACATTTGACAAGGTTGTGGGATATCTCTTACAGTTTGGTTTTCAACCAGATAATGTTTTTTGGTATCAACACTGAAGAACCTTTGTGGTGTTTTGTTTAACAAAGTTTTTTATTTGTTGACAACTAATCTTTTTGTTGAAGAATGTTTTTGTGTTCAGAAAGTTGAAGTTGCTGGTTACTGAAGATTTTCTTAAATAAGATTATGTTGAAGAATAAGAAGTTAAAAGTTAAGAATGTGTCTCAAACTTTCTTAACTTAATCAGACGATACTTTTATGATCTTAAAGTTATCACAAATCATGAAAAGTTTCATGATAAAGGCTGTTGAAGAAATGGTGGAGAGGATTGATGTTTTTCACTATTAAAAATTCTAAGAAAATTTGGAACCATTTTTCCTGAACCTGTTTCCTGAACCAGTTTCCTGAATCCACTTCCTGAGCCATAAATTTAGAGTCTACTTCCTAAGCCAGAAATTCGGAGTCTACTTCCTAAGCTAGAAATTCAGAGTCTAGTTCTTAAGTTAGAAATTCAGAGTCTACTTCCTGAGCCAGAAATTCAGAGACTACTTCCTGAGCCAAAATTTGGAGTCTACTTCCTGAGCCAGAAATTCAGAGTCAACTTCCTGGGATAAAATTCGGAGTTTACATCCTGAGCCAGAAATTTGAAGTCTACTTCCTGATCCAAAATTCGGAGTCTACTTTCTGAGCCAAAATTCCGAGTCTACTTCCTGAGCCAGAAATTCGGAGTCTACTTCTTGACCCAAAATTCGGAGTCTACTTCATGAGCCAAAATTCAGAGTCTACTTCCTGAGCCAGAAATTCTGAGTCTACTTCATGAGCCAAAATTCGGAGTCTACTTCCTGATCCAAATGTTCGGTGTCTACTGCCTGAAGCCAGAAGTTCGGAGTCTACTTCATGAGCCAGAAATTTGGAATGACAATACTGAGCCAGAAATTCGTAATGACAATTCTGAGCAACATGCTGAGAAATATGGAATGACAATCCTGAGATAGAAATTCATAATGACAATTCTAAGCAACATGCTGAGAAAATCGGAATGACAATCATAAGAAACATGCTGATAAATTTTTAATGATAATTCTGAGCATGTTTCTAAGAAAATCAGAACCATAATCCAACTTTATCATTCCGAGAAAGATATTAAGAGTTCAAGAAAACTGAATTTCAACTTTGCATAAATATCGGAGAAATTTAAGGAGATTTGAAGAAGTAAAATATTGAAGATTAAATGAGAGAGATTTGAGGAGTTTTTGAGATTTGAGGAAGTGAGAAATATTTTCAATATTCCCACCTTTGTTTTCTGAGTTTCCTATAAATATGTGCTCAGATCATTCGCTCATGTGAAACTTTTTACACACGCAGAAAAAGCGGAGCGTTGGAAAATTCAAAGTGAAAAGCATCTACCATCTTGAAGAAGTTTTCTTGAGTGTTTGATAAGAATAGAATCAAATCCATTATTTACTTGATGAGAAGTTTGAATTCAGAAGATCGGATCCAAGAAATCCGGATTCAATATTCGGAGTGGGAATTTCTTCAGGATCATTATTATCTTACTGAGAAGACCGGTTTCAGAAAATCGAATCCAAGAAATTTGGATTGAATATTCGAAGTGGGAATTTCTTCGGGATCATTATTATCTTACTGAGAAGATTGGTTTCAGAAAACAGGATTCAAGAAATCCGGATTGAATATTTGGAGTGGGAATTTCTGTGGAATCATTATTTTCCTTGCTGAGATGTTCGGTTCCAGGAAATCTGATCCAAGAAAACCGGATTAAGAATTCAGAGTGAGCATTTGTGGAGCTCTTTCAAAAAAGTTATTTTTCTTATGAGTGGCTCATTTGTTCTTTAAGAAAACATTGTAAACTGACGGGAGTCAATATAATCTTTCCTATCGGGAGATAGAAGGTGTCTAATGGGATTTCACACAAGATGTATTCAATTCTTCATCATAGTGGATTTCCATAGACCCATAGGAGTGGCTATGGAAAGGATGTAGGTTCTCTTATTGAGGCTGAACCTTGTAAATCTTGTGTGCATTTCTTGATTTACCTTTCATGTATTCTTGAGTTTCTTGCTAAAGATTGATAAGTAAATAAATATTAACAGTTTGAAAGGGTTGAGTTTCTTAAAGTTTTGAAACTTATAAAAAGTTAAACAACTGATTCAACCCCCCTTATCAGTTGTTATTTGATCCTTGGAACTTCAAGTGGTATCAGAGGGAGGTTCCCTTGTTTAATCCTTATCATGGAGAATATCAATTCTTTCAAAAGTAGAGGAATTCCTACGTTCGATGGAAAGAATTAGTATGGATGAAAACATAGGATGATTACTTATATCCTATCTCTTGGCCTTGAATTTGTTGATGCTGCTACTATTGGCTTTCCACCTATTGAGAAAAAATGCTCCTATGACGTTTGATGATAAGAGAAACATAGAAGTTGATAGAAAGGCTAAAAATAACATTCTTATGTCCTTATCAGAATATGTTTATCAGAAGGTGATGGGTCTCACAACATCAAAAATCATGTGGGATAAGCTGGAAAGTGTATTCGAAGGAAATACAAAAGTCAAGGAGGTTAAGCTACAAATCTGGCGTAGTATGTTTGAAGACATCAGGATGAGATATGATGAAACAATTGATGAATAATTCACCAGAGTTAATGAAATTGTGTGCAATATCAGAGGATTCAGAGAAGACTTGGAAGATTCTACAATTGTGAGGAAACTTATGAGAAACATTCTAGACAGGTTTGATTCTAAAATTTCATCTTTAGATGATAAGGATGATTTATCTCTTGATGAACTGGATAACTTTGTTGTTGATTATGTAATGAGGAAAGCTCCAATATTTAAGAAGAAGATAAAAGATGAAATGGATTTTGAAGCTATAAAAAAGATGAAAATCCAAGATGATGATAAAGCTGATCCTTGTGAGTCTGATGATAAGGAAGATGAAGAGTTGAATGAAAAAATCATGTCTCTCATATCCAAAAAACTATCAAAGAGGAAGAGTAAAGTATGAAGGGAAACTTCCCCTAAAATATTTTGAGAGTGGCGGAATCAGACACTTTTCTATGAATTTCCCTAAGAAGAAAGTTGGAGAATATCATGATTTTTCTGATGAGAATCCTCGATGGAAGAAGTATAACAAGAATGAAAAAGAAGATAAGACTTCTAAAAAATTCAAGATGAAGTTTTCTGGAAAGAAAATAAGTATGTTGAGAAAGAAGGTTGAATCCGAATCATCTGACAATGATTCCTCAGAAGATGAAAGTAAAGAAAGATTCAGAACCTTCATTGCAAAAGTTGAGAAAACAAATCTTTCCTCAGAGAGTGAAGAAGGTGGTGAAGAATCTTACAGAGAATATCAGCTAAGATCCAAACTTCTTGTGTGTCTTGAGCAAAAAAAATATCTCAAGAAAGAAATTTGTGTGAGGAAGAATAACCATGAAGAAGTTCAGGATGGAAGTAAAGATTTCACCAAGAAGGAAGATGAATACATTCAAGAAATTTTAAGTTACAAACTTAGAATTGCTGAACATGGAAAGAAGATTGAAGATCTTAGCAAGAATCTAGAATCTAAGGAAGAAGAAGTAAACAAGGTGCAATCAAAACTCCTTGGGTCTGAAAATACCCTGATGAAGATGAATGAAAACTTCAACAAAGCTATATAATTTAAAGTTGAGACCTCTAAAAATGCTGTGAATGCTCATTATGAGAATTAGGTGAAATCTTCTCTTACCAAAAATAATGTTGTATCTGATTCTTCTAACATTTCAGGTTATGGAAAAATTATTAGTAATGATTTGGTGGAGAATGTATGTGATAAACCTATCAATCCTACAAAAGTAGAAAACTCACTCAAAAGAAGAGATGGCATACATCCTGAGTTTTCTAGAGCTGAAAGAAGTTATCAACCTCAACAAAGTTTTTATAGAGAAAGATCATTCTTGAATAGAAAACCAAGATTTGAGGGCTATTGTTGGTGCTGCGGAATATATGGGCATAGATCTTATAATTGTTGGCATAATTTATCTCTACCTGGAAGAAGGTTTGAGCAAAGTGGAAGAATGAGTAACTTTCCGTACTCACAGAAAGTTAAAAAGGGGAATTCTAAAGATGTTAGAAACATTCCAACAAAGAATCAATTTGAATGTTTGGAAGAAGTTTGTGGAAGATGTGATCAGTCTGGTCATCATGCCGAATGATGTATGACACTTCTTCCAGAACAAGTTTCTTATGATAAGAAAGAAAAGAAATCTAAAAATAAGAAGGTTGATGAAAGAGATTTTATTTTTGAGACAACTTTGAAAGCAAGTAAGAGGAACAAACCATGGACACTTGATAGTGGTTGTTCTTTACACATGACAGGTGATATAAAAATCATGGAACATGTTGAAAGTCATGATGGATGAGCGATTACTTTTGGAAATGATAGTTCCTTAAAAATTAAGGGAATCAGAACGACAGTGATTGAAGTAGAGAAACTGAAGTCTAAGGAAGTTTTTCTTGTTGATTGACTAAATCATAACTTACTTAGTGTAAGTCAACTTTGTGATGATGGAAAAGAAGTTATCTTTAGAAACAATTCTTGTATCATCAAAAGTGTGAAAAATGGAAAAGTGATCACAAAAGGAGAAAGAAACAGTGAGAATCTATTTCAAATTGGAGAATCCAATAACTCTTTCTATTTGAGTGATGAGGATTAAAACAAGTTGTGGCACTAAAGACTTGGCCACCTTGGGCAGAAGAACATGAATAAGCTTTCTAATGTTGATGTTGTTTGGAATTTTCCAGAACTGAAAAGAAGAGATCAAGATGCTTGTATTACTTTCCAGAAAGGAAGATGACTAACAAAAGGCATAAAAGAGTTGAGATCCAATCTAACAAACCACTTGAGCTTATTCATTCTGATATGTATGGGCCAATGTGAAATCAATCAACAAAAGAAGATTTATACTTTATCAATTTTATTGATGATTTCACTAGGATGACAAACATCATGTTCATGAAGCATAAGTCATAGGATATTGAAATGTTTAAATTCTTTAGATGATATGTTGAGAAAGAATTGGGAGATTCCATAAAGAAGTTGAGAACATACAATGGTACTGAATTCACAAGAAATGCTTTTGAAACTTATCTAAGGAAGCCTGGTATCAAACTTTAGTATAGTGCTCCTTATACTCCACAACAAAATAGAGTAACAGGAAGAAAAAATAGAAGCTTGGTGGAAATGGGAAGAAGTATGTTATCTGAATACAAACTTTCAAAATTATTTTGGAGAGAAGACATTAGCATTGCTGTGCATTTTCAAAATAGATGCTTATAAAGACCAGAAACCAACATGACTCCTTATGAGATGTTGTATAACAAAAAACCTTCTTTTAATTACTTTAAAGTTTTTGGAAGTCCATGCTAGCTCAAAATAAAAAATCCAGACATAGGAAAGTTTGAAGAGAAAGCTGAAAAAGGAATATTTATGGGTTATTCACCAAATGGAAGAATTTAAAAATGTTGGAAAAAATGGTTACAGAAGTTGGTGGACTCATATGATGTAAAGGTAATTGAAAATCTAAGTTCTTTCACAACATCTGTTAAGAATACTGAGGAAGATAAATCAGAGAATTCCCACAATAGTGAAAGTGTCACAGAGAAGTCACATGGGGATGAAAGTGATGCTGGGAAAGGAAATGTGAGTTTTCCTACCCTAAAAAACATGTTGAATTTGAGAATATTATTGGGGATCAGAAGTCTCCAGTTCAGACAAGAAGGAAGTTAAGATTAGAAAATCAGAATTCCCTTATCTCAAAAGTTGAACTAGAATCAGTTTCAGAATCTATTCAACATAAAGAATGGGTGGATGTTATGAATTAAGAACTGGATCATATTGAGAATAATGAAACATGGGAACTTGTTCCAAGGCCAACAAATAAGAATGTTATCGGAACCAAGCGGGTTTACATAAATAAATTGAACGATCATGGAGAAGTTACAAGAAAAAAAGAAAGGCTTGTGTGTAAAGGATATGAACAAGTGGAAGGTGTGGATTTTGATGAAACTTTTGCCCCTGTTGCAAGGTTGGAAACTATTCAAATTTTTCTTTCAGTGGATGCTCATTATAATTACAAGGTTTATTAGATGGATGTAAAACCAGCTTTCTTAAATGGTGAGATTGAGGAAGAAGTTTACATTGAAAAACCTTTTGGGTTTTTACTTGATGAGGATGAAAAAAAGTTTGAAAATTAAAGAAAGCCTTGTATGGGCTGAAATAAGCTCCACGAGCATGGTATTCGAAGCTTGAAAATTCTTTGAGAAAGATGAACTTTTCTAAAGGAAAGGTTGATAGCAACTTGTATGTTAAAGATGTTGATTCTAGAACTTTAATTGTAATCGTTTATATGAATGATATAATTTTTTCTGGAGATGAAGAAAAGGTTTGTGAAGAGTTTTTTGAAGAGATGAAGAATTTTTTTGAAATGTTAATATTGGGGGAATTAACTTTATTCCTTGGCTTACAAGTTCAATAACAAGAAAACTACATTTTCTTATCCCAAGAAAAGTATGCCAAGGAACTATTAAAGAAGTCTGGGATGGAAGAATCAAAATAAGTTTCAAACCATATCTCAGTGAGCACAAAGTTGAGCAATGATGAGTCAGGGAACAGTGTGAATCAGAAAGTCTTATGAAATTTAATAGGAATTCTTCTTTTTCTTACAGCCTCAAGGCCTGATATTTCTTTTGTTGTGACTCTCTATTCATGATATCAAAGTAATACAAAATTATCACACATGATGGCAATTGGGAGGATTCTGAGATATGTTAAAGGAACAACTTCACATGGGTTGTTATACAAGAGGAATAATGAGATGAAGTTTCATGGTTATACTGATGTTGATTGGGCTGGTGATTGTAATGATAGAAAATCAACATTAAGAGGAACATTTTTCTTAGTAGAATGCTGTGTGAGTCGGCACAACAAGAAACAAAGTTCAGTAACTTTAAGTACAGCTGAATCTGAATATGTTGCAGCTACTCAGGCTTGTACTCAAATGATGTGGATGAAAGTTCTGCTGGAAGATTTGAAAGTGAATGTTTCTAAACCTTTGAAAATACTCTATGATAATCAAATTGTCATTGATCTTTCCAAGAATCCTGTTCAACATTCAAGATAAAAGCATATTCATATAAAGTATCGCTTTTTAAAAGAGAAATCTACTACTGGAGAAATATTGGAGGAATATATTTCAACAAAGTATCAGATTGCTGATATTTTTTAAAAAGCAATGTCAAAGGAAATGTTTGTTGAACTGAGGCTGCAACTCCATATTCAACCTCCTCCCAAGACTTCCTAAAACTCATAAGGAAGTTACCCCCCATCATGCTTTAGATTATGTTGAAAACGGGGGAGAGTAAGTTTTGTTTTATGAATCTAAAGTTGTGGTTATCATATAATGTGGGAGAGAGAAAGAAAAATGAGAGAGGAAAATAAAAGTGAGAAAGAGAAAGATAAAATTTGAGGGGGAGTTTGAGTAACGTGAAGTTTATCTTTACATGGACACAAAATATTTGTGTCACCAAGGGATGGAAATCCTTCAAAAACATTAATTTATCCAGTAGTGTGGTTTCAGGACACTCTTTTTGAGAAATGCTATGTTTTAGAAAAATTCAGGAACTTTAGATGTAAATTTTTTGAGAGGTGAAAACTTGTTAACAAGGGGTTCCAACAAATCCAAAGGGGGATATTGAATAACCTTTGTGGTGTTTTTAACAAAGTATTGTATTTGTTGACAACTAATCTTTTTGTTGAAGAATGTTTTTGAGTTCAGAAAGTTGAAGTTACTAGTTGTTGAATATTTCCTTAAAGAAGATTATGTTAAAGAATAAAAAGTTAGAAGTTAAAAAAGTGTCTCAAACTTTCTTACCTTAATCATATGATGCTTTGCTGATCTTAAAGTTCTCACAAATCATGAAAAGTTTCATGATAAAGGCTGTTGAAGAAATGGTTGAGAGGATTGATGTTTTTCACTAAGAAAAATTCTAAGAAAATTCGGAACCAGTTTTCCTGAACCTGTTTCCTGAACCAGTTTCCTGAATCTACTTCCTGAGCCAGAAATCTAGAGTCTACTTCCTGAGCCAGAAATTCGGAGTCTACTTCCTGAGCCAGAAATTCGGAGTCTACTTCCTGATTCAGAAATTCAGAGTCTACTTCCTGAACCATAAATTCAGAGTCTACTTCTTGAGCCAAAATTCGGAGTCTACTTCCTGAGCCAGAAATTCGAAGTCTACTTCCTGAGCCAAAATTTGAAGTCTACTTCCTGAGCTAGAAATTCAGAGTCTACTTCCTAAGACAAAATTCAGAGTCTACTTCCTGAGCCAAAATTCGGAGTCTACTTCCTGAGCAAGAAATTCTAAGTCTACTTCCTGATCTAAAATTCAGAGTCTACTTCCTGAGAAAAAATTCAGAGTCTACATCCTGAGCTAGAAATTTAGAGTCTACTTCTTGAGCCAAAATTTGGAGTCTACTTCCTGATCCAGATGTTCGGTGTCTGCTGCCTGAAGATAGAAGTTCTGAGTCTACTTCATGAGCCAGAAATTCGGAATGACAATCCTGAGCCAGAAATTCGTAATGACAATTTTGAGCAACATGATGAGAAATCTGGAATGACAATCTTGAGCCAAAAATTCGTAATGACAATTCTGAGCAACATGCTAAGAAATTCAGAATGACAATACTGAGGAACATGATGAGAAATTCGTAATGACAATTCTGAGCATGTTTCTAAGAAAATCAGAACCATGATCTAGCTTTATCATTCCGAGAAAGATATGAAGAGTTCAAGAAAACTAAACTTCAACTTTGCATAAATCTCAGAGAAATTTAAGGAGATTTGAAGAAGTAAAATATTGAAGATTAAATGCGAGATATTTTCGGAGTTTTTGAGATTTGAGGAAGCGGGAAAGTTTTTCAAGATTCCTGCCTTTGTTTTTTGAGTTTCCTATAAATATGTGCTCAAATCATTCACTCATGTGAAACTTTTTACATAGGCAGAAAAGGCGGAGTGTTGGAGAATTAAATGTGAAAAGCATCTACCATCTTGATGAAGTTTTCTTGAGTGTTTGAGAAGAAGAGAATCAGAGCCATTATTTACTTTCTGAGAAGTTCGAATTCAGAAGATCGGATCCAAGAAATCCAGATTGAATATTCAGAGTAGGCATTTCTTCAGGATCATTATTATCTTACTGAGAAGACCAGTTTCAGAAAATCGGATCCAAGAAATCTGGATTGAATATTTGAAGTGGGCATTTCTTCAGGATCATAATTATCTTACTGAGAAGACTGGTTTTATAAAATCGGATTCAAGAAATCCAGATTGAATATTCGGAGTGGGAGTTTCTGCAGAATCATTATTTTCCTTGATGAGAAGTTCGATTCCAGAAAATCGGATCCATGAAAACCGGATTAAGAATTCAGAGTGAGAATTTGTGGAGCAGTTTCGACAAAGTTCTTTTTCTTATGAGTGGCTCATTTGTTCTTTAAGAAAACGTTGTAAACTGATAGGAGTCAGTATAATCTTTCTTATCGGGATATAGAAGGTGTGTAACGGGAGTTGTCACAAGTTCTATTCACTTCTTCATCATAGTGGATTTCCATAGAACCATGGGAGTGGCTATGTCAAGGACGTAGGTTCTCTTATTGAGGCCGAACCTTGTAAATCGTATGTTCCTTTCTTGATTTAACTTTCTTGCATGCTTGAGTTTCTTTCTAAATATTCATAAGGAAATAAATCTTAACAGGTTTCAAGGGTTGAGTTTCTTAAAGTTTTGAAACATATAAAAGTTAAAACAACTGATTCAACCCCCCTTCTCCGTTGTTATTCGATCCTTGGAACTTCAAACACGGTGAACATAGTTCCAGAGAGGATAGTAATAACTTGATTCTGGATCAATCACAGTTTCAAAGTTTAGTACATGGTGTTGTAGGTCAATCTGTTCAACAAACTGAAACTCGGGATGCTATTGATTTAACTCCTGATTTGACACCATCCAAATTTTATGAGTTGTTTAGGTCTGCTAAGGATGTATTATATCCTGGTTGCAAGATAAAAAAATTAGAAGTGGTTGAAAATTTTATGGCTATTAAATCAGATAATGCAATGTCAAACAACTTTTTTGATCAAATATTTTTTTGGTTAAAACACTATTACATGAAGGAAGTGTGTTTCCTGAAAATTATTATGAGAGAAAGAGGCCGGTTCATAATCTAGCCCTTAGTTATCAGAAGATTCATGCATGTGAAAATGATTGCATCTTATATTTTCGCAAAAATGAGTCATTAGATAGTTGTCCCACATGTGGACAATAGAGGTATAAAGAATCTCAACCGGGGAAGTCTGGATCGGTTCCCATGAAACAATTGAGATATTTCCCCCTTACACTTAGGTTTCAGTGTTTGTTTATGTCTTAGAACATAACATCAATGATATCATGACACAAAACAAAGATTTCAACCGATAAAAACTTGAATCATCTATCTAATGGTGATTCATGGAAAAATTTTGACCGACTGCATCCATATTTTTCTTTAGAAGCCCGAAACGTGAGATTGGGTCTTTCTAATGACGGTTTCTATATGTTCAGTTCTTATAGTTGTCAGTATTCATGTTGACCTATCTTTATAACTCCATACAATTTAACTCTATGGATATTGATGAAGGAGCCCTATATCTTTTTGACATTATTAATCCCAGGACATCCGAAAAAGAATATTGATGTTTATTTGAAACCATTTATTGATGAGTTAAATTTATTGTGGAGTAATGGTGTTAGTACACATGAGGTTACTGTGAAAAAAAATTTCATATTAAAAGCTGCATTGATGTGGATGATTAGTGAATTCTTGGCATATGAAATGTTATCTGACTGTAATACACATGGTTGAAAATAATGTCCTCACTGTATGGAAGACAACAAAGCCTTTATGCTCATCAATGAAAAAAACCTTGCTATTTTGACTGTCATCATAGATTTCTTCCAAATGATCATCCTTTTTAGAGGAAAAAAATCTCATTTTAGAAAAGGCACAATTAAAAGGGATGAACCTCAAGAAATGATCTTAGATAAAGAGTTAAAATTAGTTGTATTTTCCTTACCTCCCATCACATTTGGTTCAATAGTAAACCAAAAAAAATTCATGGCTTTAGGAAAGAACATAATTGGATAAAACGAAGAATTTTTTGGGATATTCCATATTGGTCTGATTTGTTTGTCCGCCACATGTTGAATGTCATGCATATTGAGAAGAACTATTTTGATAATTTATTTCATATATATTTGGATACACCAGGTAATACCAAAGATAATGTAAAGGCATAATTATATCTTTCCCAAATTTGCAGATGACTGGAACTACAACTGTTTCAAAATATCAGATCACAGTGGTTAATGAAGCTAAAAGTATCTTATACACTGTCTAAAGAGAGTCGCTTATTATTTTGTTAGTAAATTGTATATTGGAGACTTCCAGATGGCTATGATTCCAATTTGGGTAGATGTGTTAAGAATGGTCATATTATCGGATTAAAAAGTCATGACTGTCATGTTATAATGGAAAGACTTATGCCGATTGGATTCAAAGTTTTGTTGAATTCCATGATTTGGGATTCAATAACATGCATATCATGTTTTTTAGAGACATTTGTATGGTGAAAAAAGACTATGATGCACTAAGTAAATAAGAAGAATATGTGGTTGTCATTATATGTAAACTGGAAAAAATCTCCCCGTCAGATTTCTTTGACTCAATGGAACATTTGATATTACATTTTCCACATGAAGCTAAATTTGGATATCCGGTACAGTTTCGATGGATGTACCCATTCAAGAGATGCATGCAGAAATTGAAGGAAAAAGTACGTAACAAAGAATCAGTTGAGGGCTAAATTGCTGAAGCTTATTTGCAAGAGGAATTTTCTTTTTTTCTTCTCTCAATATTTTGAATCTTAATATCCCTCAAAACAAAACTGTATGGGATGGAACGAGGAGAATGATGATAATGAAATGGAGAATCAATTATCAGTCTTTAATTAGCTAGAGTTTGGCTTTAGTGGAGTTCATGAATGATGGATTTCAAATGATGAACATCACTGAGCTCATACATATGTTGTAACACCCCAATATTTCATAGTATGTACTTCTTCAAAATAATTCAATAACTTGCGATGCACGTAAAACCGAGTTCAAGCGCACCATGACTTACCAAACAAGCCGTTCAAAAGAGGTTATGAATAGTATTAACTAAATTTTGAACCTTATATAATCCTTATAATTTTAGAATCCATATTATGAGCTTCTTAGACATAATGTAATAAAAAATTCATTTTTTTCAGATAAAAGAAGTATTTTTTCAAAAATGCACTTTTACTAACTTTAATAGTGAACCCTTTTTAAATCCAATATTTTAAACTTTTATATATTCAATTTGACTAAATAAATTTATTATTTAGAATGGTGACATCAAAAATTTACAATTTAACACCCCAAGCTTCCACGGTACGCTTCTCTTTGAATAATACAGTAGCGTGTGTTGTACACAACTTTGAGTTCTAACACACACTACAACCAATCAAACTAGCTGTAATGAATAGTAATACCTAATTTTTAAAATTTTATAAATTTTATCTCTCAAAATGGAATTCATTTTTGGATTCGGAATATCGAATTTATCCTAGGGTGAAATTTTGGTACTTTTCGAATAACTTTTATATTTTGATGAATAGTGAAAATTACTAAATTTTAATTAAAAACAACTTTTTAAATAAAAATAATTAGTAGTGATAAATTTTTAATTTGAGTGGTTTTAAAGTATATTTAGAATATATTTTTACCATTTAATACAATTTTGGTCATTGGACATAATTTCACAATTAAACCGGACATAAAAAAGTGTCAATCTTTTGATAGTTATTATATCTTAAAAACACGCTTTTTGTTTTGACAGCGGGAATTATTTTTAAATTAATTTATGCCACTTCTGTGTTTGGAATTTGGAAAAATGGATTGCATATTTGGAATTAGGATGTAAAAATTGTGTAAATAGGTAACTTTTATTTTTAGACATTTTGAATAATTACTTCGGTAAATATTTTATTTACCATTGTTAAAGGGTAAATCCGGTAAATAAGGGTTAAAAAATAATATTATAATAATAATAAATTACCCTAAAACATGTCCTAACCTTATTGTTGGATACATGTTCTACCATGAGCATCTTTGGGTTTATTTTGGGACCCCATGGATCCACTTGTAATTGATAATGACACTTTATATTAATTAAGTTAAAATAAATACAAAAATGAAACAAGAATATATCTTTTAGAAAACAAATTTTTACATAGGGTTATATATTTTTGAGTTTATACTGTAAATATTCATTAGAAATATAGAAATATTTCATACATAATTGTATTTTATTTATAATTTTTAGACCTTAAATAATTTAATTTATTTATGATACAATGATGATGCAATAATTACCATAATAGTGGAAAATTAAAATAATTGATATTATAAACAACCAAATAAATATAATTTGAGACTTTTTATGAATTAAACTAATTTTATAGGTTAATATGACATGTTAGTATTGATTTAATTATCTTTTTTTTAAGTAATCATTCTGTTATAATTTTTACAAAAATCAATTATTGAATAGTGTCAAAATTGACATAAAAGAGTTTTAAATACAAATATTATATTATTATTTTATATTAAATTTTTAAAAATCTAAGGTTTGGCCAAGAGACTTATATCATGATAGGTGTATCATTAATGGACCACTTGTGGTTCTCTTGGATGTATATAGTAAGTTTGTTAGCTATATATTATAAAAATAAAAAGTGAAATGGTATTTGTTAAACTAATTAACTAAGAGTTAAAACTAAAAGATAAGGTTAATATAGAGACCCAAACCTGTCTAAAACCTATTGGTTGGTTGGATTTAGACCCATCACCACCTTAAAATTTAAATAATCCACTTTGGAGCCATTATAAAAAGAATATAAATTTATTATAAATCAATACTTTAAGTTTTTCCTAAAGAGCCCCTCCTCCCCCTTATAAAAGGCCCCAACTTATAACCAATTCTTCACACCTTCAAAGCCTCTTGGTTCGTCCAAACCCTTCCCAAATACTCACTCAACTTCCCTCACTTCATCCTAGAGGAATTAGTTTGATCAGAATGCCAACCTAATGAGCCCTTTTGATCAAATCAAAAGGAAGAACCCGAAGAAGAGGTAACGTCTTCACCACCCTCTTTAAAGTTCCTTTCTTCTTCAACTTCTTCTTTCCTTGTTATTTCCATTCCAAAATAATAACTCTAGTGTCTTCTATATACTGTGATGTTATTATAATTATGGAACAAACAAATTCACTATTCTATCCATCCCTTGAATGACATGTCACCATACGTGCGTACGTACGGCCTACCGTCTTCACGTTGTGGTGAAATTGTTATTCAATATATTATTATTTATATGGTTATAATAATGATGTATAATTCCTGTAAATAATAAATATAACATAATAATGATTCTTTATATATGATATACCATCCAATTATGTATTATTTTAATATCAAAAGAATGATATTTTCGCTCGTGCGTACGTACGGATTACCGTCTCCACGATGCAATGAGATTCATTTCCATGTTCACCATTCATTGACGATTATAAAAATATATATGACTAATAAGTATGTAATATATGACATAATAATGATACTGGAGATATATATATTTATATATATATATATATATATATAAGTTTTTATGTACTTACATATATCTTATTCACTTACTTCCACTCAATACTATATGAAAACAGAAACAACGTTTGTGCGTACGTACGGACTACCGTCTCCATAAACGGTGTTTTCCATTTCATATATATGACTATTATACATATTTATATTCTGAATATATATGATATAATTATCATGTTTTATATTCTAGAATTATTTAAATCATGATCTAAGTGATACAATCAAGAGTAACAAGTTAAAATACGTACGATAAAGAAAGCGATTATTACCCGAAATGTTAATTTAACATGGAAATTATTATTAAATGGGTAGTATAAAGTCATAAATGAATCATGTATGATATCATAAATATTAATACGGTTCTGGTATAATTTAATAACATACTACGATCTTCGTACAGGAGGTTACGTACCCTTGACTAAATGAAAGTGCAAGGTTGGGGGTTTTCATCACACTTTTTATTCCGGTGAGATTCATGCCATATTTCCACTATTACCTTTTGTGTGGTTTATGTAATTCCCATAATTATATTCTTTGTGTAATAAAAATTAATTTATGTGTATTTACATATTCATTGTATGATACCTCTTTCATGGGTTTTATGTTTTGTATGTTACCAAATTGGTAAGGGTTAATTTATCTCATTATTATCCGAGATTGTTTATGTGTAAGTATTTACTGGGAAATTTTTACCATCCATGTCTATTTTTCATAAAAAATGATTTCAAAATGAGGATTTTAAGGATTTTGAAAGGTATTCTTTATCATGATCGGAATTTCAAATGTTTTAATTAATTATCTTTCTAAATCTTTTTAATTAATGTCCATGTTTTCAAAATGATTTTAAGGATTTATTTATATGGACATGACTGTTTTGAATGATAATTCTTTTCAAAAGTTTCAAAGTGGTATGGGACAATTTTATTCAAAAATCACTTTTAAATTACTTCCTTTATAAATGTGTGACTTTTAAATGATTTAAAAAAAGGATATTTCTCTCAAAATGTTTTACTCATCATTTTCATCTATGTCAACATCCTTTGATGGATTTTAAGCTTATTTGACGTTGAATTATTATACAAAACATCCATTGAAGTTTTTGTGATATTTTTGACTATGGATGTATTATTTTTATACCATTTATGGTTTATAGAGAAAGTATTTACATTTCGTATGCTAGTTTTAATACTAATGTTTATGTTATGTTTTAACCTATTCATATGAGGAATGCATTGGACTTAGTAAGTGACGGGTGGAGCCCGCTATACCTTCTCGATGCATCGGTAGGTCTCACGAGACAAACTAGTGTTTTGGCATGAGGCCTTGACAAAATCTTATTTGTAGTCTTGGAATGAGGCCTTGGATACTTGGTTATGATAGTCTGGCATTATGAATTCCATCATTATGAAAGTGGTTAGTGATATTTCATGTGATTATTCGACTAGTAGAATATCCATGTGAATAAGTAAATGGTATTATTTCATTTTATTTTTGCCATATTATGCTTAAGTTCAAGTTTAAAAGGCTTTTGTTTTAGTTATACATTGCCTTAAATGTTTATGCTTATTTATGAAAGTTTCTGCTATATTGCTTACCCTTACTGAGCGTTTGAGCTCACCCCTTTCTATGTTTTATTTTTCCTAGGATTCCAAGAAGTGTATTGTGATTGATATGCAGGGTTAAGACAAGGGAATAATGGCATTCATAAAGGATTATTTATGTTGTTTTGTATGTTATGAAGTGTAATGTAACATTCATGTATGTAATATATTTTACAAGACTGCTAAACTGATCGGTCCTTCGGGACTTGATTCCTTGTAATCATGCCAATGTATTAAAATAATGCACCGACTCTGGGTAACTGGGGTTGGGGTGTTACAGTTGGTATTAGAGGAAGTTTAGCAATAACATTGGAATCTAGATTTAGATAAAATTTGACTAGAGCACATAGCCCTATGATATACTTTGAGGATTAGTATGGAAGAACTTCCTAGCATTTTGGTATTGTAGAGATTTTGTGAGTTTTCCAAGAAATACATCCGTGTCCGGATATGAGCAGGTAGAGGCGGCTCTGGAACAGATGTACCTAGGGGTAAAACCCAAAAACACCGCTTTGAGCTAGACTCGAACGAGAACTGGTGCACGACAACAGGCCTTGCTGCACTCTTGGTTATGACACTCCCAGGGGATATGCTTAGGATAATTCTCATTTTCTTTACAAACCATTATGAAGGGCTCATGAGTATATACTTACTCAAAGAAAACATTTTTATGACTATGGATTATATCCATAAACTGTTCAATTTGTGTTAGGTGTTTTACAAGTTTGGAATTATTTATTGCAATTCATAAACTGACCTAGTTTATGCTATTTTATAGAAATGGCGCCCAGTAGAAGGAATGTGAACTCTAGTAATACATATGATCCAAAGAGTAAGAAGGATCATATCTTTCATGGTATTAAGCCATCATTTAGAAGGGAAATAGTCTCCTATGTATTATCATCATATGAAGAAATAGTATCATTTGTGGATAAGATAAGTAAAGAGTTTACTGAGTCATATGGCTTTGAAGGGAAGTAAGAGAAGAAAAGGATGGAAGAGAGAAAAATGAATAAAGGGAAGAGGGAAAAGAAGAATTTCCCCATATGTGATAACTGTGGGAAGAAACACCCTGGAAATTGCCTGAAAGGAATGAGAGTTTGTTATATGTGTGTAGGAAAAGGGAACCAAGTACGTGACTGCAAGGGTAAGAAAATTGTTTCAAATGTACAATGCTTCATTTGCAAGGAGTTTGGACACTACGCGAACCTATGTCCCAGTCATCAGACTATGCCGCAAATGATGCTATTGGATAACAATCAAGTTATGATACTACCATAGATGAAGAGGAATTATTATATTTATTATGTTGATTATGTCATTTGAGTGTTGTATCAACAATGTACTTGTTATAATAATTATGGACTATATAAGGATTGTACTGCAATACTATTTTATTGAGGATTTGAGATTTTATGGTACTAAGAAAAGTGACTCTACAATAAGTTAAACATTTTGGAAATTACATGGTTGAAGGAAAGATAAACCTTAATATGGTCCTAATATTGAGGTACTTATTTTGGAATAAGATATGGTTGATTTGGGTAAATTATATTGGATATTCTTGACTGCATTGAAACCGATTAAAGATTTGTATATTCCATAATTGTTGGAGTTTACAAAATTTTTGGATGGATGAAGTATATCCAGCATTCTATATGGAATAAGGGAGAATGAATGTAATCAATAAGGATTATGGTAATTCAGGATGTTTCAGTGTTTTAAAAGAATACATGATGAAGGTATTCACAAGCTATTACGAGGTAAAAAGGATCTACATTATGTTTACCTTCCTTATAATTGTTGGACTGTGAGTTTGGACAGAAGAATTTTGGATAATACTAGTTTGAGATTAATTTTGGATTTCCGTAAAAGGACAACCCGGAGGTCGGGCAGCAACCCGTCGCGACCGGAAAGGCCGCGAGACTTGAACCCACAATTGAAGGGCGACAAGGGTTTATCACCTATCACTGGCCCACGAGATGTCCTGGATTAAATAATGTAGTTTATTATAATAAGGTATAGTAGATTAATTATAAATTCATTTTTTTAACCCCAAACGAATAGGATAAATAGAATATTTTTTTAGTTCTATTATCTTTTAGAGTAAAATATGAGTTTGTGGTAGAAATTAGTTAAAAGATGGAACTCTACTTTTCAAGTATATATTTTTCTTCTCCTCTTATTCTGTGAAGAAATTAATTCTTATACTTTATTGAAGGGATCTTAAAACCAAAAATGTGTTATCCTAATACCTTATGTTTTGTTGAACCGATGACATTTTAAATCCACATAGATTGCTAAATTTAAGGACCTCAATTTTAAACTTGTTTAAGATTGATGACCTCAATCACCACCTATATATATTTACATTTTTCCTCCAATTATATGTCTCTAATTTCCACCAATGTTCTCCTAATCGAGATCATCATTTGGTGGCGACCCTTTCATTTCTCTTTTACTCTTATTAAGACTAAATTTTATTAACCAAATTCCTGATGTGGGTTTTCCCACAAAGATATTTTCTATTTTCAACCATTATTTTTGAAGAAGAATATCAAATTGCGAGGATGCGATTTATTGATGTAGGGAAGAATGTGACACCCCAAGATTTCATAGTATGTACTTCTTCAAAACAATTCAATAACTTGCACTACACGTAACGCCGAGTTCAAGCGCACCATGACTTACCAAACAAGCCGTTCAAAAGAGGTTATGAATAGTATTAACTAAATTTTGAACCTTATATAATCCTTATAATTTTAGAATCCATATTATGAGCTTCTTAGACATAATGTAATAACAAATTCATTTTTTCAGATAAAAGAAGTATTTTGTTCAAAAATGCACTTTTACCAACTTTAATATTGAACCCTTTTTAAATCCAATATTTTAAACTTATATATATTCAATTTGACTAAATAAATTTATTCTTTAGAATGGGGACATAAAAAATTTACAATGTAACACCTCGATCTTCCACATACGCTTCTCTTTGAATAATATAGTAGCGTGGGTTGTACGCAACTTCGAGTTCTAACACACACTACAACCAATCAAACTAGCCGTAATGAATAGTAATGCCTACTTTTTAAAATTTTATAAAATTTATCTCTCAAAATGAACTTCATTTTTGGATTCGGAATATCAAATTTAGCCTAGGGTGAAATTTTGGTACTTTTCGGATAACGTTTTTATTTTGATGAATAGTGAAAATTACTAAATTTTAATTAAAAACAACTTTCTTAATCAAAATAATTAGTAGTGATAAATTATAAATTTGAGTGGTTTTAAAGTATATTTATAATATATTTTTACAATTTAATACAATTTTGGTCATTGGAAATAATTTCACAATTAAATCGGATATAAACAAGTGTCAATCTTTTGATAGTTATTATACCTCAAAAACACGCTTTTTTGTTTTGACAGCGGGAATTAATTTTAAATTAATTTTTTCCACTTCTGTGTTTGGAATTTGGAAAAATGGATCCCATATTTTGAATCAGGATGTCCAAATTGTGTAAATAGGTAACTTTTATTTTAAGACATTTTGAATAATTACTTCGGTAAATATTTTATTTACCATGGTTAAAGGGTAAATCCAGTAAATAAGGGTTAAAAAATAATATTATAATAATAATAAATTACACTAAAACGCATACTAAACTTTTTGGTGGATACATGTCCGACCATGGGCATCTTTGGGTTGATTTTGGGACCCCATGGATCCACTTGTAAGTGATAATGACACTTTATATTAATGAAGTTAAAATAAATACAAAAATGACATAAGCATATATCTTTTAGAAATTTTTTTTTACATAGGGTTATATATGTTGTATTTTCTACTGTAAATATTCATTAGAAATATAAAAATATTTCATACATAATGGTATTTTATTTATACTTTTTAGACCTTAAATAATTTAATTTATTTATGACACAATGATGATGCAATAATTACCATAATAGTGAAAAATTAAAATAATTGATATTATAAACACCCAAATAAATATAATTTGAGATTTTTTATGAATTAAACTAATTTTATAGGTTAATATGACATGTTAGGATTGATTTAATTAACTTTTTTCGAAGTAATCATTCTGTTATAATTTTTACAAAAATCAATTATTGAATAGTGTCAAAATTGACATAAAAGAGTTTTTAAAAAATATATTATATTATTAATTGATATTAAATTTCTAAAAATCTAAGGTTCGGCCAAAAGACTTATATCATGATAGGTGTATCATTAATGGACCAATCTGAGGTCTCTTGGATGTATATAGTAATTCTATTAACTATATAATATAAAAATACAAAGTGACATGCTAATTGTTAAACTAATTAACTAAGAGTTAAAACTAAAAGATAAGGTTAATATAGAGACCCAAACCAGTATAAAACCTATTGGTTGAGTGGTTTTCGACCCATAAACACCTTAAAATTTAAATAATCCACTTTCGAGCCATTAGAAACCAAATATAAATTTATTATAAATTAATACTTTAAGTTTTTCCTAAAGAGCCGCTCCTCCACCTTATAAAAGGACCCAACTTCTAACCAATTATTCACACCTTAAAAGCCTTTTGGTTCAGACAAAACCTTCCAAAATACTCTCTAAACTTACCTTAATTCATCCTAGAGGCATTAGTTTGATCAGAAATCCAACCTAAGGAGCCCTTTTGATCAAATCAAAAGGAAGAACCCGAAGAAGAGGTAACGTCTTCACCACCCTCTTTAAAGTTCCTTTCTTCTTAAACTTCTTCTTTCCTTGTTATTTCCATTCTAAAATAATAAATTTAGTATATTCTATATACTGTGATGTTATTATAATTATGGAACAAACAAATTCACTATTCTATCCATCCCTTGAATGACATGTCACCATACGTGCGTACGTACGACCTACCGTCTCCACGTTGTGGTGTAATTGTTATTCAATATATTATTATTTAGATGGTTATAATAATGATGTATAATTAATGTAAATAATTAATATAACATAATAATGATTCTGTATATATGATATAACATCCAATTATGTATTATTTTAATATCAAAAGAATGATATTTTCGCTCGTGCGTACGTACGGATTTCCGTCTCCACGACACAATGAGATTCATTTCCAAGTTCACCATTCATCGATGATTATAAAAATATATATCACTAATAAGTATGTAATATATGAAATAATAATGATACTGGAGATATATATATATTTATATATATATATAAGTTTTTATGTACTTACATATATCTTATTCACTTACTTCCGTTCAATACTATATGAAAACAGAAACATCGTTTATGCGTACGTACGGACTACCGTCTCCATAAACGGTGTTTTCCATTTCATATATATGACTATAATACATATTTATATTCTAAATATATATTATATAATTATCATTTTTTATATTCTGGAAGTATTTAAATCATGATCTAAGTGATACAATCAAGAGTAACTAGTTAAAACACGTACGATAAAGAAAGCGATTATTACCCAAAATGTTAATTTAACATGGAAATTATTATTAAATGGGTAGTATAAAGTCATAAATAAATCATGTATGATATCATAAATATTAATATGGTTCTGGTATAATTTAATAACATACTAAGGTCTTCGTACAAGAGGTTAAACATACCCTCGACTAAATAAAAGTGTAAGGTAAGGGGTTTTCATCTCACTTTTTATTCCCGTGAGATTCATGCCATATTGCCACTATTAACTTTTGTGTGGTGTATGTACTGCCCATAATTATATTCTTTGTGTAATACAATTTAATTTATGTGTATTTACATATTCATTGTATGATACATCTTTCATGGGTTGTATGTTTCGTAAGTTACCAAATTGGTAAGGGTTAATTCCTCAATCTCATTATTATCCGAGATTGTTTATGTGTAAGTATTTACTGGGAAATTTTTATAATCCATGTCCATTTTTCATAAAAAATGATTTCAAAATGAATATTTTAAGGATTTTGAAAGGTACTCTTTATCAATATTGTAATTTCAATTTTTTTAATGATTTATCTTTCTAAATATTTTTAATTAATGTCCATGTTTTCAAAATTATTTTAAGGATTTATTTATATGAACATGACTTTTTTGAAATAATAATTATTTTAAAAAGTTTCAAAGTGGTATGGGACACTTTTATTCAAAAATCTCTTTCAAATTAATTTATAAATGTGTGACTTTTAAATGATTTTACAAAAAGGATATTTCTCTCAAAAAGTTTTACTCATCATTTTCATCTATGTCAACATCCTTTGATGGATTTTAAGCTTATTTGAAGTTGAATTATTATACAAAACATCCATTTAAGGTTTTGTGATATGTTTGACTATGGATGTATTATTTTTATACCATTCATGGTTTATGGAGAAATTATTGACATTTCATATGCTAGTTTTAATACGAATGTTTATGTTATGTTTAAACCTATTCATACGAGGAATGCATTGGACTTAGTAAGTGATGGGTGGAGCCCGCTATAGCTCCTCGATGCATTGGTAGGTCTCATGAGACAAACTAGTGTTTTGGCATGAGGCCTTGACAAAATCTTATTTGTAGTCTTGGAACGAGGCCTTAGCTACGTGGTTATGATAGTCTGGAATTATGCATTCCATCATTATGAAAGTGGTTAGTGATATTGCATGTTATTATTCGACTAGTAGAATATCCATGTGAATAAGTAAATGGAATTATTTAATTTTATTTTTTCCATATTATGCTTAAGTTCAAGTTTAAAAGGATTTTGTTTTAGTTATACATTGCCTTAAATGTTTATGCTTATTTATGAATGTTTCTTCTATATTGCTTACCCTTAATGAGAGTTTGATCTCACCCCTTTCTATGTTTTATTTTTCTTAGGATTCCAAGAAGTGTATTGTGATTGATATGCAGGGTTAAGATAAGAGAAGAATGGAATTCATAAAGGATTATTTATGTTGTTTTGTATGTTATGAAGTGTAATGTAACATTCATGTATGTAATATATTTTCCAAGACTGCTAAACTGATCAGTCCTTTGGGACTTGATTCCTTGTAATCATGCCAATTTATTAAAATAATGCACCGACTCTGGGTAACTGGGGTCGGGGCGTTACATATGTTCTGCTCAACTGTGAAGAAATGACATCATTTGTACTATGAGTGATTTTATCACTTATTCTATAATTTATGTTACAGTAAGTAAAAATATTTTCTTTGTAGGTTATATGATAATCATATCAAGAAACAACTTCCACAAATTACAACAACTGATCTTGAAGAACACCGATAGAAAATATTTTCTCAATGGTTTCAAAAACTCGTAACATAAATTATTGATGGTTTAACCTATCAATTCAGTTTATTATTTATTATATTGATAATTTTTTTAAAAATTTTCAGGTGTCTCAACATGCTGATAAAATTGATTAGAAACTGTGTATATTGAGTAACCCACCATCCAAAATGGTTAAATCTTACAATGAATATGTGGTGAATGGTTTTCGATTTCATATACATGCATATGGGGAATAAAAAAACAATGAACAATGGATTTTTCTTGAGAGGATCATATCATAGAGAAACTGAAGTTGACTATTACAACATACTGGATGAAATTATTGAACTGTGTTATCTAGGAAAAAATTACATAACAATGTTTAAATATCAGTGGTTTGATACTGAGAGAGGCTTGCATGTTCATACTATTCATGGAATCATCGATTTTAAATATAAAAGTCTCCTTGAAGTAAATGAACCATTTTTACTAGCTCAATAGGCACATCAAATATATTATGCAAAGTATTATGCTACTTCAAGAGACATAAGTGATTGGTGGAGCATAATAAAAATAAAATCTCAGAAATATTAGTTTACTCAAACTGAATGTGGTTCCGATGAAGTACAAGGAATTTAAATTTTAAAGAGACTACTCAAAATCCATCATTTTTACAAAGAGACATGAATATCGATGATGACAAACCACAATTAAGGGTCGATGTTGATGATGATTTTAATGATGTTTCAAATGATTTTGAAATGGCAAGAGATGATGAAACTGAAACTCATATGGATATTGATCATGCTGATGATGAATATGAAGACATTGACATTATCATATATGAAGATGATGATGAAGGTGAGCATTGACATAGTTAAATACTAGTTATAATCATAAATAATATATATCAATATGTAATAGTTATTTTCAACTATCTGCTAACAACAATCATTTTGTGTTTTAGATGGACCCTGATCTATTTCGTGAGTTAGAGGAGGCAGAGCTACCTTTGGATAAGGAGGATTTGGGATCATCTGACCCTCAGACTACTGGGGGTTCAGGGGGTACGCAGAGGGGGTGCGGTCTTGCATGATTGATGATTCTTGACCCTATTCCCGAGCGACATCCACATCTTGGTTTCGATCCACGCATGTGGAGGAATGATAACCCATGTATTTTAGTTAGCTTTCATTAATTTATTTATATACTAATTGTTTTATTATTTGTTCTTTTTTCAAAGTTTTTCACATGTAGCTGTTGGATAGGGGAGCGCTATCTTGCGTAATTATTTTTCTCAGCAGTGGATCACTTGGGAACAAATTCTCATTGATCTACGACTTGGAATGTTCAATCATTGGCTGGTACATAAATAAATAATATTTATTTAGAAATTTATTTCATTAATAACTTGATATTATAAATTATTTTTAGGGTTTATGGTATCCCATCGATGATAGTATGCATGGAGCGATTCACGAGGTGTGGGAGGTGTCTATGCATGAGCGTTTCCATCATTTTTTGCAAACTTTGAGAAGGACAACCATTAAGAAAGCAGGAGCGATAGTATTTGATTAGTCATATAGATCCCACCAACCAGAGTACATTTCATCTCACGTTAAGGATAGATTATGTTTACACTAGTTGAGTGGTGGATTTTATAGGAGATCATCAATGGGCCGGTATAACCAGGGGAGATAGGAGGTGACACATCGAGCTGGTAGCCGTATATTCAGTATGCATAGAGAGCATCTGATAAATATATGTTTTAAAAATTTTATATAACATTAAATATAAACAGTTTATTTTATATTCATATAGGTAGACGAGCATCCCGATATTACAGAGTACGGTGTTTATCAGAGTATGTACAATGATCCATCCACTAGAGAGATTAGAGGTGATCGCTAGTGTCAGATTGGGGTCAGTATTATTTCTTTTTTAGTTTGAAAATTAAATTCATATAATATTTTCACTATTTTAATTTTAAATTGATACTGATGGAGTCATATGAGGTGGAGACCTCTCAGACATGGGCTAAGAGTCAGGCTGAGATGACCGATCAGACTAGTGCCCACCATTTCGATGAGGCGGTATGGATGCAGGTGACCCGATATGCCTTTGAGAAGGGCTGAGTAGTTGGTATCAACTATTATTTGACTATTGTGACTTATTATGGTACTGATATGAAATCGGAATCCAGATCTAGGGGAGATTGTGGAGATACATCATCTTCTGGCTCGCAGTATCAGGAGCAGTTGCAAGCTCAAACTAAGCTTATAGAGAGTTTGCAGAAGCAACAAGAAGAGATGCGTCAGCAGCAGCATGAGGAGGACATGCGTTGATGGCAACAACATCATTAGCATTAACATAGGGAGGACATGCGTCGATGGAAGTAGCAGTAGTAGTAGCAACACGAGGAGGACATACATCACCGACAACAGTAGCATCACGAGTAGATGAAGTACATGCGCCGTCTGACTCATAGTTTAGGGTTGAAGTTTCTTCCACCATATCCTCCAGCTCCTCCAGCCCCTCCAGAAGACTATCCCCCTAATGGTTTTTTATTCTGTTAAAAACATTTGAATTGAACATTTGTTGTAATATGAACTATTTACAGTTTTTGTCTTTTATATTGGTGTGAATATTGCATATTTTTTTTTAATATTTTAACATTATATTATTTATTATTTTTATTATATTTTTTAAAGTTGGTTTATTTTACTACTAATAATAATAATAATATTTTATGATTTATATATATATATTTCCCAAATATTGAGAATTTTAATATTTTTTATTATTTTTATTATTTTAATAATATTAATGTTTTTTTCATTAATCATAATTTTATTATTATTTTTTATTTTAATAATTACTAGAAAATAATGATAATTTTAATATTTTTTTTATTTTAATAATATTAATATTATTTTTTCATTAATCATAATTATAATATTTTTTTTATTTTATTAAGTATTTACGGCGGGGCCTATTGTGATGGGGGCCCATCACAAATAGGTTATATATATATATATTAAATGTTTTTGCGATGGTCTAGTTTACCGTCGTAATAGATTTGTTGTGATGGGCCCGTCACAACAGGTTTATAACATATATGTTATTTGTGACGGGATGACGTCCCGTCACAAATACTTTTTGTGACGAGCCCAGTGTAAAAAATACTAGTTGCGACGCCGTTTTCTGCAAAGGGATATTTGCGACAGGACCACTTCGCAAAACGGTTTTTGCGACGGGCTCCCTGTCTCAAATAACCCATTGCAAAATGAAGAAATTCTAGTAGTGGGTGACCCCTTGGCGATCAAGGTAAATATTCAATTTGGTTGAAATATTCATCAAAAATTGTGTTTCTAGTACATCCTAGATTTCTACCCTCAAGACCTAAGTATCAATCTTGGATGACATCATTCAATAGAAGTTTAAAGAAACTTATAACACCGTCTCCACTAACAGGTGATCAACTATTTGAGAAAGTAAAATATGTGGACACTGCCTTTTGTAAACCATTTTTGAAAAACCCTACGATAACCGATCAGAAAAGAGATCAGTTTTTTTGAACTAACATACTAGTATTGTTTGTAAGTTAGACATTTTCTTGATGTTATGCATGTTGAAAAAACGTACGTGATAGTGTCATTGAAACATTTCTAAATGAACTTGATAAAAAAAGGATGGAATTAAGACTAGTTTGGACCTGGTTCACATGAGAATGTGAGAAGAGTTGGCGCCGGTGAAGGGTGGAAATGAACTTTTCTTCATCTAGATGATTACACTCTTTCCAGAAAGAAGAGATATCCCTTTTTAAATATATTGAATGATATAAGGTTCCATAGGGGAATTAATCGAATATCAAGAATATCGTTTCAATGATATATTTAATGTTAAAGGGTTTGAAACCACATGACTTCCATGTTTTGATGAAAGATATAATTCTTATAGCATTACGTTGCTTTTTTCCCAAGAATGTTTATAATACATTAACCAAGACTTGTTTCTTATTCAAAGATATATGTAGAAAATTTGTAGACCCAGAAAAATTGCCGACTATGGAAAGAGAAATTATTGTCATATTACATGAATTGGAAATGTTCTTCTGGTCAAAATTATTTTATATGATGTTTTATTTTTTGGTTTACTTGGTGAGAGAGATTTGACTATGTGGACCTTTATACTATAGATGGATGTAACCCATTGAATGGTTTATGAAGATTTTGAATGGCTATGTCAAAAATATAAGTCAGTCATAAGGTTGTATTGTGGAACAATATATTGTTAAAGAAGTTCTTGAATTATGTACTGAATACCTGTTCAGTGTGGAAAACTTTGGTCTACCAAAATCACGTCACACTAGGCAGCTTGAGGGTGAAAAAATTTATGAAAGATATGTTTTCACAATCAATATTATATATTGAGAGCAGGAACACCTTTATATTTGTATAATATTTTGGAGGTCACCCCATATATTGAAACCCACAAAGAAATTATTAGGCATTTAAATCAATTAAGGGATAAAAGAGGATATCAAATACATATAATCAATAGTTTATAGGATGGTTTCAGGACCATATTTTTAAGGATTCAGATGAAAATCTATATTAAATTTCAGAAAAAATTTGATGGCTAGATAGAGGAACAAGTGTGTATGTATTACTGGAAATGGTTATACATTCTATAAAAATGAACATGATGAAGAATGTAACATGAAAAATTGTGAAGTTACACTTATGGCTATAACGTTTCATGTTTCTAGTACTATGAAAAAAAACCCAATTTATGTGAATATTTCATACTTTGGAATCATGAAACAAATATGAGAGTTGGATTATACAACATTATTAGTGATGATTTTTCAATGAAAGTGGGTTGATAACAGGAGTGATGTTAAAATAGAGGATTTGAGATTCATGATAGTTGATTTGAGTCATTTGGGGTACGTAGATGAACTGTTTATATTGGAATCATAGGTTGTACAAGTATTTTATGTTCCAAATCCCAAAAATCGAAAGTAGTCAATTATTCTGTTATCGACCAAAACCACTGAAGGATCTGCTGAAAATTCAACTAAGGATGACACTTTCATTGGGACATCATAATCATTTTGTAGTGGTCCCAATGTAGATGGAATTTTTCATGTCCTAGGATATCATAAAGAATGGATTTTGATAGTATATAGAGGGGTAAAATACCTTCATCCATTAAAAAATACAGAGTTAAATTATAAGGTTATATATATATTTTGTAATATACACTGTGTTACCTCATGTTATTATTTGTTCACTGCTTTATTTATGTAATATAAATTAAGAATTAAACCACTTTTGTAGATAATTAGTTCTACATGTGATGGTGTTACCAATCCCAAGGAACAACAAGTCTCTCAACCTGTTGATACTCATAGTGAAGAAAAACAAAGACCTTTTTTATGTGCTGGTGATCCCAATATTGAGGAACAACAGGTTTCTCAATATATTTCTGCTCCCAGTGAAGAGGTAAAATGATCATATTCACATGCTAATGCTACCACTGCAAAGAAACAATATATTGATTATTTTTAATCCAAGGAAATGGAAGGATATGAAGGACTGACGATGTAGAAAAACAGGAGTGACATAGTTTGATGGTGTTAGAAAAAATCATTAATATGAAAATCAAAGTCATCAAATACAAGGTCAGATGGAATTCATGGGGATAACATGTTAACCCCAACAAGACCATGTTCAATAGTTACATTGGAATCATCACTTGACAAAACATATCAATTTATATAGATTCATGGAACCATGTTGTTCCCACACTTAAGATACTAATGTGGGAAGAGATTACAGTAACATTATGATATCATTTCTTTATTTTACAAAAAAATATAATAACAAAACTCTGACTTGCTCTTCATCATATCTTACAGAGTGAATTTAATGTATATGACTCTCACAAGAAATTAGTATTAATTATTTCTAGAAAGATCCACATAGGCATTCTCATAATTTTAATGAGATATCATCTTAATGATACTAAAGGGAAAATAAACCTACACCCACCCCTTATGTATACACACTCGATAACCTAAGAATAATGTGATTTGTTTACTATCTTTTGTGAGGATGTGTCTTTTTCTCATAATATACTATAATGGATTTTACCAAGGGCGTACACCATGAGAATTTTCCTTAATGTATTATGTGTATCTACCCTTGATAGCCTATATCCTTTGTTTCCTTGAAATTATTTCATTCGACTATAGAATATATATTTAAGAATACTATCATGGTACTTTTGGGTTCTCATCATAGAAAGGAACGACTATGATCTTTCAGTGAGGTATCTAATATTAGAAAATTATCATATACTATGTCACACAAACTAATAATCCTGATGTGATAATAAGTTTATTAATATTCAAAAGAATTGATACAAATTATCATAAAGTACATAAAATTTGGTTCTAGGAAACTACTCCAACAGACTCCCACTTTCACTAGAGCCAACCTCTAACATCGTTTTGTCCACTAGATCTCACATGATACACATGCTTCTTCTGAGAGAGACATTTAGTCAAGGGGTTCACCATGTTTTCTTTTGTGGGAACTCTGCTTATTGTAACTTCAACTCCTTGAGAAAAATACCTCTAGAGGTGATACTTTCTGAGTATGTTGTTTGTCTGTTGGTGTGACCTTGGCTCTTTTTCATGAGCCACCACTATAGTATTATCACAATACAATGTTATAGGGTATTTAATAATAGGCACCACATAAATCTCCTAGAAAAAGTTTAATATCCAAAAATATTACATGGATTCATCAAAAGTCTCTATATATATGTTATCCGCTGTAGAATTAGTGAAAACCAGTTGCTTTGAACTCATCCACCTCAAAAATCCTCCACTGAGATAGAAAACACATCTATACTGAGAATTCAAATCATTATAATCTATTTGAAAATTTACCTCAGTATAACTCATGATGAATAGATCTTCATCTCCTCCCCCATACAGCATGATCACATCCTTAGTTTTTCTTATATATTTAAGGATAAAATTAACAATAGACCAATATTATTCTCCAAGATTATATTTATACCTATATACTATGCCCAATGCATAGTAAAAATCAAGTATAATACATAAAAAGGAATAAAATATTGATCCTATCACTAAATAATTTGGGATATTAATGTTTATCTATTTATTATATTGTGTTTGAGGGAATATTTTCCTAGAAATATGTATACCATGTGTCACTGAAACCAATCCACTCATAGATTATTCCATATTAAATATATTTAGAATCTAGTTAATGTATGTACATTTAATTATTCCACGATGCCTCCTGGATCTATCAAAAATGATCTTGATACCAATAATATAGGCTGCTTGACCTATTTCCTTCATAAAGAATGGTTTTTAACCAATCCTTAAAAGACTGTAAGACTGGTATGTTGTTTCTAGAAAGTGATATATCATCAACATATTCTAATAGGATAAAAAATGCATCCCCAATAATCATCTTATAAAAACATGGATCACATTTATTGGTGTCGGTGTCTCATGAACAACTGTTTGTACTTTGACTATGTGTATATTCCATGTATTGAATATTAATTAAACATATTATTATATATTTTTCATTGTTCTATAGGGCCTTAATGTAATAATTTCCTAGATTATTTATCACATTGATAAGGTCACAATAATTCCCCTTAATGATGATAATCATGACGTTTTACGAAAATATTCTTAATATAGTTTTGCGATTGGCTTAGGTACTATGAAGGGATACATAGTGCTAAGACAGTTTAGTGCGTGTACTTGTAAGTGGATTGAGCTTCTTATCATGAATTTCTCACTTGGTAATCTCAATGATGAGAGATTATGAGAAAAGATATTCTAGTATAAATTCCTCATGTTTTGGTGTCATTGGATATTCTTATATATGAGAATGAAAAACATTCCATAGGATTTAAGATTATCATTAATGAATGGCATGACTCACACACTTAGATTTACTAAAGAAAAATGTGACGACATATGTTTGTGGTTAGGTAGGGTACTTTGTATGCATTGTGATAGACATTTCATTAATGGATAAGTCAAGGAAGGATTTATCCATTCTATTCTTATAGAATCAGATATATCATTCCTTTGATTGGAATAAAACAATCACCCTAAATTCCATAACCATGATGTAATGACATGTTTATTCTAGATAATCAATGAAATATATTCCAAGCATATAGGATGGTGACACAGATGTGCAACCCAGTTTATGAGACATTATTGAAAAGGGATTATATTAAATAGGAAACTTTTGTATTTGGTTTTTATCATTGTAACATTAAGTTCTTTCTCTTTGGTGACTTGACTCATTACTAGATAGTAATCTCAGAGTTTAAGAAAGCCCGCCTCATGCCAATGAGAAAGAATCCTAGAGGGTCACACAATAAGTGTTTTTAATGGTCTTGATTAAATTATATTTGAATTTAATTAATATAATTAATATTATTCCCAAGACCGAGGAATAATTTTATTTAATTTTTACTAATCAAATAAATTAAATTAATATTTATTCACAGTATGTTGAATACAATATATTTATTTATTATATTGAATTTTTAATGAATATCAATTTATTAATTTTTGAATAAAATATTTATTTAAGAGAATAAAATATTTTATTCAGGTATTTAATAAATTCTACAGGAGTTCTAATGGACCAAGAGCAAGTCAAGTGATAAATATTAATTATCAATTCAGTTAAATAATACTTGTTATTGCACAAGTTGGCATGTACTAAATAATAATAATAATAATATTATATAATGTGGAATGATGTTTATAAACGGTTATTATATTACTTAATGGCCAACATGTAATTAAATAATTATTTTAACCTAAACCCTATCTCTATAAATAGGCAGTTATGTATATTGTGCATAGTATTGATCAGTGCAATTGAAAGAGAGAATTATTGCACAAAATGAATTATCTATAGAATCCCATTTTTCTCTCTATCTCAAGATATATAAATGAAAGATATTTCATCAATATCAATGAACTATCTATCAATAACGAACAATAAAAGATATTTTATTAGCATCAATAACACCCATAGATTGAGTGGCATTTCTCGAAGATTATAGGATCATGTCTGGATCCCCTCTAGAGGGATTCTATAATTGGATCCTCACAATGCAATGAAGGATATCTGAAAGGGTATTTTCAAATGATCAAAATTCATCAACGAATGAATTTTCTAATTCTAGGTATTAATTTCATCAGATATTAAATTAATTAATTATAAATTTGACATGAAAAATACTCACTCACAGTTTTGGGAAATGATAATTAAAAGAAATTTTAATATATCTCCCACCATCATACGCTTCTTCTTCACCTGGAACCAACAAGTTGTATTGGAGCGGGAATGTTTAAATTTATAATTATTTATTTGATTTTTGATTTGTGTGAAATTGTTTTTAGAGTTTAATTTTATTTTATTCATTCTTTAATTACTTTTAAATTTACATACTTCGACATATTGATCATGATTCATTCAATGTTTCATTTTCTTAAATTTTTGTGAATATATAAAGAACGATAGAAAATTCCATCTAGAAATAGATAATTTTTTGCTGGTAATACAGGGTTACATGACCAATACTTGGAAGTATACACCATGTACCCTGGTGCACATCATCTGTATGTTTCAAGGGATACATGATGTTCTACATAGTAATTAAACTTGGTGTATGCCACATAATATAGAAAAATTAGAGCATTTATGATATACACAACATGTATGCGGTTTACATGACATTTAGTTCATCAATTACCTTATCCCAAACACCTAAAGAAAACCTAGAAATTCATCTTAGAGACACGAAAAGCAGAACACCTGACGTGTAGCTCATATGTACACACTGAATAGTCCATCTGAGGTACCCACTGTAGACCTAGGAAGTTACCCTAAATACATAAATACTAAGATACATGGTGCGTAGATAGTATGTACATGCTGTGTAGTCTCCCATTAAAGGAAAAAATTAGAAAATTAAATTGAATTGAAAATTACAGCATTAAAACCTTATTTTATTTATTGGAAATCCAATGTGTGTTTGAAAATTTATTAATGGTTTTAATGATTATTAAATGCTCAATAAATTTAATGTAATTAATATGTCATTATTGGTTCTTCCATTTATTTTCAACGAATGCCAAAAATTATGAGCATATCCAATTAAGTTCAGACGATCATTGAGATGAAAGGGAATTAATTAATTAATTAATGTATGCATGTTCATATTAATATTAATGAATAAATAAAAAATGAATTCTAGCTAGTTGTTTTTCATATTCGTTTCATGTATGACCATTCATGAGCTTGTCCATGACCTGTGTATGTGTTCTTTTTTTAATTTAATTTATTTTATGTGTTTTCAATTATTTATTATTAAATTAAATTTGATGGCATGTGTGTTATCCCTCTCTCCATTATTATATAAGACCTATATGTCCAAGTATATTTATGTAATCCCTTTTTAACCAATCCTTTGGTTCCCCTCAACTACATGTGAGTCATAAATACATGTAATTAATGGAGTGTCCTAAGGTGTGTGGAGGCGGTTCAAGACGAAACCATTACGATGCCAACTCAGGTGATACATAGGTGGACATATGGAATACTGTAACTCATTCCAAGACTGGAAATAAGAGTTACATCCTAGGGTGTAAAGGTTTCTTTAATGTATTCTCCTTAAATCATTCATTAAATAAATCTAATGAAAGGATCATTTAATTAATTAATTAGTTACTTTGATACATGAAATTATTTAGTTTATGAATGTGTGAGCACAATCAAATAAAAAAAATTAATTAATGTGAAAAATTGAAAATTAAATAAATGAATTATGCATAAATGTTTTATCCATCTAGGTTAATTAATTAAGTAACATCTAATTAATATTAACAAGACATGTAAAGAATAACACAAGATAAAAATTTATTCATAATTAATTTAAATCCCTTAATTAAATATTAATTCATACTTCAGCTTCTATTAATTGATGAGGAATGAAATCCTTGATACTAAGTGTTTGACCAACCCTCATTGGGACACATACTTTTAATGTGTAGTTCTTATAAATGTTATGTGTTGAAAAAACCATATTACATCAAGATAAGAATCCCTCACTAGACATGATGCAACTTAGAGGTAAGTGTTGACGAAATACAAATCATTATTTTATGATAGGGGAGTCCACTCAATGGATCAAGGAACTGAAATCCCGTAGTTGGAAAAGACATGCATACCTAAATACCATCAAGAATATTGAACAACCCTCGTTGGGGTTATGAGAAGGGGAATATAGATCCTTAACACTATAATTTCATAAAAACACGACAGTCCATGATCAATGGTGAGGGCTATTAGGACTTGATAAAATAGTGGGAGATTTAAAAAAATTAATAAAATAAAACTAATTTATTATTTCTCACATGATCAGTAATCAAGAAAATTGATAATAATATGCTCTTTTAATTATAGAATAAAATGGAAAGCTCATCATCCATTTTATCCCTACAATCAATATTGGATAAATACAAACTTATTATTATTAGTAACTTCTAGGAGTTCTTTAAACACCTTGGGGTTATTATTTTTCATGAACGAAAATCTTACCTACTGGAATCCTCAATACAAAATCTTCCTACTAAAGAGGTGAGTGATGGAGAGTTATTGGTCTATGATTTTTTGATATATATGGTCTATGTTCATTATTTTATGCTTTCATTTTTGTCTAGTGAACTCATGAAGTATCATGAAAACATGGATTCATGTAGCATTCTTGGGAACCTCTGTGGTATTTACCATTAGAAATCTAGAAAGGAATGGTAAGAGATATCCAAGGTGAAATTTCAGAGAAATCTTGGATTGGGAGGCCCAACTAGGTCGCACGTAGTGAAGATCATTGTCCACTATGAGCAGCTAGAGTTTCTAGGGTTTAAACTCCCTGATGAATTAGGCACCAATATCATTTAAGAACCACTCCCTCAGATCTTCTCCCACATTTTTGTAATTTTTAATATGAAAAAATGAGAATTATTTTCTAGATCCTCTTACTCTCTTTCACCAAGTAGATAATGATATGAAGTGAGAAAATCTAAATGTTATAATGGAGAAAAAGCAGAAAGGGAAAGTGAAGAGATTCAAGACCAACAATTCTTTATTCCCTTCCAAGAAAAAGAAAATTAGGGGAAAAAGGGAAAAATATGTCGTATATTTCAAATATTGCAAGAAGGGCCATTGAAAGAAGAAATTTACCCTACAAAATAAAGAAGGGAATCTTTAGGGGAATTTTTTATTGAGGTCAATTTATCTATTATTATAAATTGGATATTAGATACAGCTTGTGGTGATCACATATGTTTTTAAATATAATAACCAAGTATATTTCGAAATAATGACCTAGGAGAGGTAGATCTATGATAATCCAACTAAGATAAATATTTTATTGTATCTATTTGTGACTACAACCTCACAATTAAAACCAGAATGATATTGGTTTTAAACGATTTTGATTATTCAATTCAATTACCAAAAACATTATATCAGTATCTAGACTAGATAAAAATTGTTTTAAATACATATTTGGGAATAAATTTTTCTTCTTTTAGAAAGAAAATATTTTTTATGGGAAGACACAATTAAATTACGGTCTTTATGTGTTATACTACACAAACCAAGTAATGAAAATTGATTGTGAAACAACCTCACATGACTCATACTACACCCAACTTTGGAATCACTGACAAGGTCATGTAAATGAAAAGTGATTGACTAAACTACATCAAGATGGATATTTAGAATTTTTTGAAGTAAAACCATTTGGGGTATGCCATGTAAGTTTACAAGGTAAAAAGACTAAATAACCATTTATAGAGAAATGTGAAAGGGATAAGGAGATTATTAAATACATTTATACTAATGTGTGTCGACCATTTCCTATTGAAAAAAGGGTGGATACTCATACATCAAAACGTTTATTGACGATTTTAGTAAATGTGTATACTTCTACTTTATAAGTTATAAGTTCGATCCTTTTGATAAATTCAAGGAATAAAATAATTAATTTGAGTACCAAATTCTTAGGAATATTAAGAAACTACACTCAGACTGTGGTGGATAATATCTAAATTAAGACTTCATTGATTATTTATAAGTTTTGAGGATACTATCTCAACTCACTCATCCTTATAAACCTATGTTTATTGGTGTAAGTGAAAGGAGAAAACACAGCTTGGTGGACATGGTGAGACCACGAATGATCCATGGGAGTCTTCCATTATCATTTTGGGGATACACATTATAAATAGTAGCACAAATATTAAAGTTACAACTAAAGTGGTAGTCAACACACCATACCAACTATGAAATATAAAGAAACCTGTGTTGTCATACCTATATGTGTGGGGTTGAAAATCATTTTTAAGGCCTCTTCAAGTAACATAATTTCACTCTAAGGTACACAATGTACCTTTATAGGATATCCTATGTAAAAATGTGGATATTACCTATAAAACTCTAGAAAAAGTTTATAGTGGCATGACCCTCTATATTAATTTAGAGGGAGGACATCTCTAAATGAGATAGTGGAATCCTGATAGACTTTGATGAAATTGAGGATCAAGTTCCACAAGAGTTGGTACATGAATATATTACCCAAAGCCCCGAGGAAGAAGAAATTGTTCCGGTGATAGAAGTACAATGTTGGAGTATAAGAGAGATTAGAGAACTGAAACGTTATGTTTTATAGTCACTAAGGATAGTGACTCATTATTATTTAAAAATAACGATCTGCTAACCTACAAGAAATTTGTATGTATCAGAAATTTTTCCAAGTGGAACGAATCAATGAATTATAAAATTAATTCCATGTACCAAAACCAAGTCTATATTTTGGTTGATCCTCCAATGGATGTAAAGCCTATTGGTTGAAAATGTGTATTCAATAAGAAACTGGAATTAGAAGGAAATGTTAGTATCAATAAGGCATGAAAGGTTACTAAAGGGTATAAAATACATCAAGGCATTGAATACGATGAAATCATTCCACTAGTTTCAATGATGAAATATTCCATAATTCTACTTTCGATTTCATCTTACCATGACAATGAGATTTGTAAAATGTATGCCAAAAAATCCTTCCTTAATGAGAAACAACAGGAAAATGTAAATATGACACAACTCGAAAGGTTTGGGACACCAAAGGATTGCAATAAGATGTCGAAATTGAATATAAAAATATATATAGATTACATAAACAATCATGGTCATGGAACATTGATTTTGACGAATCCATTAAAAAAATTTTCTTCATAAATAACAAGTGTGAGCCTTGCATCTACAAATAGTTTAGTAGAAGTGAAATAGTTTTCTTTATAGTATAAGTTATTGAGATATTACTCATTGGAAATGAAATATTAGTATTACAATCTATTAAGGTATGGATGAATAAATTATTCTCTATGAATGACTTGATCCAAGTAACATTTATTCTTGGAATCAAGATCCACCATGATTGATCCAAGAGGTTTCTTGTCTTAAGTAGAAGTATATACATTCAGAAGATACTGAAGTGAATAAATATGGAACAATCCAAGAGGGGACTATTTCCATCATCACATGACATTCATCTTTCTAATAAAATTTGTCCTAAAAAACATGAAGAATGAAATAGAATGGAAATTATTCCATACATATTAGGTATTTTGTCAGTCATGTATGTTATGTTATATACTAGCCTAGATGTCACCTACACATTAATTTTGTTAGGGAGATATCAAGCTAATCTAGGTGACCGCCATTGGATGGAATTCAAGGCTATCCTTATGTATATGAGGTTAACTAAGGATATGTTCTTGAATTATGGAGGATACTAAGAAGTAGTCATCAGATGATATACGAGTGATAGTTTCCAAACTGATCAAGATGACATGAAGTCACAAATGGGATACATCATAACATTTAATAGAGGTGTTGTGAGTTATAAGTTCTCAAAGGAGTCTATGGTCATAGATTCTAAAGAAGAGTCCGAGTATATTCTGTATTATTAGGTAGCTAAAGAAGTAGTATGGATGTACAACTTAGTCTAAGATATTGAAATGGTACCTAGTAGTAAAGATCTTATCATACAATACTTTGATAATGCTACAATGGTTTATCTTTAAAAAGAGATAAGGCCACATTAGCAGATGAAGCACATACGTGAAAAGTATCATATCTTGAGAGATTTTTCTCAGAGAAGTCAGGTTGTAGTGAGAATTATTCCCATAGAAGGCAATGTGGAAGACCCATTGAATAAATAATTGACTCACCATAAACATGATTATCATGTGAGGTCTAGAAGAACAAATGTCAAAGGTTGTTATCCCTAGTCTAAATGAGATATTTTTTGAGTTTCTGTCTTAGGACCAACTTTTTGTTAATTGATTAAATTTATATTTTAGGTATTGAATATTTATTAAACTTCTTTATACCTATTTTTAATTTCCCATCATCTCTTTAATGTAATAATATCCTAGCGTATTCATCACATTGATGAGGTCATAGTAGATTCTCACTATGATGAGAATCTTGAAGTGCTATGAAAGTATTATGAATATAGTTATGAGGATTTATAACATACTATGATGGGACACATAGTATTTATACAATTAGTCGCGATCACTCATAAGTGATAAAGGATTCTTCTCATGATGTTGGCACTTTTGTCATCTACATGTGTGGAGATTATGACAACAGACCCACTGATAAGAATTATTCATTCTTTGGTGTCATCAGATATTAATATCTATGAGCGTGGGTAATGGTCCTTAGATTTTAATATTATCATTAATGCATGTTTGGACTCACACATTTAGAGTTGTTGATGAAAAATGTGATGAAATATGTTCATGGTGAGGTAGGGTATGTTGGGTGAGTCATGATTGACATGTCAATAATGGATAATTTGAGGAAGGATTTTCTATTCAATCTTTATAGAAGCTGATATATTCACCTATTGATTGGAATATAACCATCACCCCAAATCCCATGGAAAAGTTGTAATGACGTGTTTCTTCTAGATAGTCAAAGAAAGACTTATCAAGTATATGGGTTGGTGACATTGATGTGAAACATTTTTTATGAGATATTATGACAAAGAGAATATATTACACAATGAGCATTCATGTGTGGTTGTCAACATTATGAAATTAAGTTCTTTCTCTTCAGTTCCTTGAACTGTTATTAGACAATAATCTTGGACTTTAGGCAAGCCCATCTAATACGAATGAGAAATAATCCAAGAGGGTAACACAATAAGGGTTTCCATTGATCTATATTACATTCTATTTGAATTTAATTATTGGAATAAATATTATTCTCAAGTTTGATGAATAATTTTATTCATGTTTTATTGATCTCATAAATTAAATAAATATTTATTCACCTAATAGTGAATAAAATATATTTATTTATTTTATTGAATATTTAATAAATATTTATTGACTGGTTTGTGAATAAAATATTTATTTAAGGGTATAAAATATTTTATTCAGGTATTCAATAAATTCTAGAAGAGTTTGAACATACCAAAACTAAGCCTGGTGAAAACTATTAATTAACAAGTTGGTTAAATAATACTTGATATTTCGCAAGTAGGCATGCTCCACACAATAATAATGATATTATTTTATTACGTTGTATGGCGTTTATTATAGGTACTATTTGAAACTATAGCAGCTGGGAATACTCCCCTGTTTGGGACTTCAAGCCACCGATTTGGTCCCTGAGTCCTTTAAGGCCTTCGTGCCACCCAGGCCTTCGAGTCAGTAAGGCCTTTGGGCCACCTCAAGGCCTTCGAGCCACCTTACGTGTAGATGAAAACCAGACGACCTATGAGGAACAAGCTCTACAAGGAGGATGAGCAAGGAGCTTTCACCATATCAGAAGCTAAACATATTGCAATAATGAGAGGGTATGACACCTACCATCGGGACAATCTTGTGCATACACGGGAATGCCTAGCCAAATAGCCATGCGAAGGTGGAGAGCTAATTTCACAATGAAGATGATGGGGAGGAGTAGTTCCAAATATTTAGTTTGGGTTGTATGTAATGTTTGAAGCTTACGGGAAAATGAATTCATCTAAGGCCTACAGGACATGTAATACTTATGCCTATGGGCCTTGTAAGGGTTCCACCTCACCCCTTGAAAGGTGGATTATCAAAATCAATAAAAAATGAAGGCCTTTGGGCCATTGAAGGTAATGGATAACATTCTATTAAATAATTATTTTGACCTAAACCCTAGCTCTATAAATAAACAGTTATATCTATTGTGTAGAGTATCAATCAATGCTATAGAAATAGAGAATTGTTTCACACAATGAATTCTCTCTTAACTCCTACTTCTCTTTCTATCTCAATAATAAGAAATTCAAGAGAGGGTTTTTCATGACCAAATAATTAGTGATCAAGAATGAAAAAAACAAGACATTTGATTTTTTGTGCTAGCACCAATAGATCATGTGGATTTTCATAGAGATCATAGGAGCATGTTTGGATCATCTCTAGAGGAATTATATCCTTGGATCTTCATAGTGAAAGTAAGGTAATCCAAAAGGGTATTTTTAGATGATCAATATTCATTAGTGAATATATTTTCTAAGTCTAGGTATTAATTTCTTCATATATTAAATAAATTAATTATAAATTTGATGTGTTACATCCTCACTCATGGTTTCATGAAGAAATACTTAAAATAAATTTTAATATACCTCATAATATCATAGGCTTCTTCTATACCCAAAACAAAAAAATATCCTTCTTAATAAAATAAAATTCTTTTATAACTTCATAAAATTGAATGTTCCATAACTTAGTTTCTCAATTCAATCCATAAATATATCTCTACAACATGAAAATATTTTTAGCATCACCTGGAGTCACAAACCCTTCTAGTTGTACCATTTAGACATCTTCCTGAAGGTTCCCATTAAGGAAAACTATTCTGACATCCATCTACCAAATTTCATAGTTATGGTAAGATATTATAGAAAGTAGAATTTTTATGGAATTAAAATTGGAAACTAGTGAAATGGTTTCATCATAGTAAATTCCTTGACACTTTTTAAACCCTTTAGTAACTAGTCTTAATTTATAGGTATTTACTTTACCTTATATGTCTAGTTTTCTCTAGAATTTCTATTTTAATCCTATGGGATTTACATAATCTCGCACATTGAAAAGAACCAAAATATGGTTCTGATAAATGGAATACATTTTAGAAATCATGGTTTTTTTCCATGTTGCAACTTCTATGCTATCTAACACCTCTTTATAGGATAAAGGTTCATTGTAAATCAATAACAAGTCACCATCTTCAGTGACTATAAAAACATATCTCTCTAGTTATCTTACCTATCTAGTGCCTATACATAGTAATTTTTCTAGGAACTAATTCTTTTATGAGGACCTGTGGAATCTATTAATATACTAACTCTTGTGTATCTTTATTATCAACTTCATCGAAGTCAATATTTCTCCCAGTATCTTTTTTTAGGATATGCTTCCTCTTAAGAATTATGGATTTCCTAGCAATATTATATTTTTTGTATTAGGGGTTGTATATGTAGTGTCCATTTGTTTCCTTAGGATACCATATAAAGATACCCTTTGTTCCCCAGGGTTCTATTTTGTTTTCTAAGAAGGCCTTAAAAGGTTCTTCACAACCCCATACAAGTGTAAGTGACTAAAATAGTTTCATTCCACTCTATAAATCGAAGGTAATTCCATTTGATGCTTTAGTTATTTCTATGTTTAATGTATATTCCATAATTTGCAATGAATATCCCTAAAATGATAATGTAAGATCTGGATAGCCCATCATCGATCTTACCATGTTAAACAAGGTATGGTTCCTTCTTTCACTAACACTATTCCTCTATAGGGTGTAATGTGGTGTGAGTTGTGATAGAATCCCAAAATACCATAGAAATTCTATAAACTCTTAGTTAATATATTCAGCACCTCAATCCGATCAAATACTATTTAACTTCATTGAAATTTGATTATCTACTTCATTCTTGAATTATTTTAGTTTCTCAAAGGATTCATACTTATACCTCATCATGTAGATATAGCCATATCTACTCAAGTCATCAGTAAAAATTATGAAGTAAGAAAATACACATCAATATTCTACTAGAAATAGTCTAAACACATTAGTGTATACCATTCCTAAAATCTCTATGTCCCTTTCACCCTATCCATCGGATGGTGGTTTGGTCACTTTTCCTTATAAACAATAATGAAATATTTCATGTGGTTTTATCTAAAAAGAGTCTAAATAAGAATGTTAATATATCACTGTCAAACACTTCTCATTAACATGACAAAGATGATGATTCCCTAACTAGGTATTATATGAGTCTTATGAACATGATTCATTATCTATTTCTAATACTTGGTTATTGTAATTTAATACATATAGACTATTATTTAAATGTTCCACACGATAACATATGTTATCCTTATAAAGGAAACAAATTTTATTTCCAAATTTGAAAATAAAACCATCCACATTAAGGCATGCTATAGAAATCTTGTTCTTTCTAAAAGTTGATATAGAATAACAATCTCTCAAAACCAATATCATTCTAGTTTTAAATGAAAGGCGATAGTCAATAATAGATAGATTAGCTAGCGTCACACCATTGGAAACTCACACATCCACCTATTCTATAGAAATCACTCAAAATCAACTTGGATCCAATATTTGGATATAAATGTGAGCACCAAAAAACACCCAATGTGTAGATATTGAAAGATCACACTTGACAACGAACACAAATTTATCTCCCACTTTCTTATTGGTGTATTTTTTCTTTGGGTGTCTTTTATAACTAGATGAAAAACATACTAATCCCTTTTATGTGTTCTTCCACTGGATATTTATCTTCTTATAAGGATTATTCTTAGAAGCCATATACTTTCTTTGAGTCTTGGTATCCATCACCTTGTTATTTATTTTATTATCCCCCATAAGGATTATGGGGTTTTCACACCACATGTCCTTATCCACTAGTAAAATTAGAGTATGATGTTATGAAATAGTCTTCTCATTATTTCACATGTTATAATTAAAAATAAAACTAGAGTACTTGGTAGCAAGGAATGTATGATATCCATGTGAAACTAATCTGGGAATTTAATCCCTAATATGTCTAATATTTCAATAAATCCAATAATATTGACTACATGAGGAACATATGGAACTAATTCTTCGATATTATTTGTAAATAAAGCATTGGAGATCTTGCATATCTCTTGTCCTGACTTCCACTAATAGAGATCCCAATGGTGTGAAATCATTCTATATATAGCCATATCATCATTTTTCTTTAGAATCTCATTAGTCATGGATGATAGCATAAACCACTAAACATATATGCCTTTTAACCAAGGATTATCATAGATATATAACTCTTTCTCACTAGTCACTTTACAAGTCACATAAAAAATATGTTCTTCTAGAACATTCAATTTCCTTTAATGGATCAGGATAATGCATAAGTTCCTTTTCCAATCTTGTAAATTTGTTATAGGAATAAGGATATCTTTCTCAAGAATGGATCATAGTGATATATTTGAATTAGTTTTTATTGTTGTTTCTAAATATAAGTTGATCATAGTTTTAGTACTTTATTTGAACAAATTAGTGTAAATAATTAAATAGTATATTTATTAATATCCCACTATTTTATTAAAACCAAATATCTCTCACCATTAGATTTTAAATATATATATTCTTGGATATTCTAGTGGTAAGGATCCATATTCCCCTTCTCATCATCCTAAATTTGTATGGTCAAGTAGTTTTAAGGGGTTTAGGTAGGAATTCCAAAAACCAACTACATTAAGTCATATTTCCTTGATCTATTGAGTGGAATCCCTATTACTGGAATCCTTAAATTGGATTTTGTTAACCTTTGACTCTCAGTTACACTGTATCCTACTTTGTAAGTCAACCCTTGATGTGAACTAATTTATGTCAACCCAAAACATCAATCTATAATTCCCTGGTAATTGAAAACACCCAAACTTTGGCTGGTCAAGCACTTTGAACTATGGTATGATTTTAACTGTAGTAGTGAAAGGCTATACCGACTTAATATATATAATTGAGGGATTTTATATTTAATATATAAAATTATAATTATTATCATTATTATATTCTCGATAATATTAAGTGTATTTACATAAGTGAATAACCATGTATTGGATTATGTTTATCCCTAAATCAATTTATTTTTGGTGTATCTTGGATGATTTTTAATTCATTAATTAAAGTGATCACAAAAAATATCCACAATTAAATAACCATGCAAATTTAAAGAAATAAAATAATAAAGTGTAATGATCACGAGCTTTTATTAGTGGTCAATATATATAGAGGATTATAAAATTACTTTCAACCTAGTGGAAAAACATATTGAACCATTTATGGTTCATATTGTAGCTTTACACGTTTCCACCTATATATATCTCTTAGATTGATTTTTTACTTGGATACAAACTTGAACCCCCTCTACTAGCATTAGATCTCCATCCATTACATATGATTTCACTCACATGAAGGTGAGGGGAGCCAGAGAATTTGTTAATGGGTTTACATAAAGGAAACCATGGACACACATACTATCAAATAATGAGGGGAGGGATGACAAGTAGAAGAAAATTTAATTTAATAAGAAATTAATAGAAAGAAATCATATACAATGTTTTGGTATAGGATCATGATCATTCAAAAGTAAGCAATGAATTATGAATTTAATAAAATTAGCATTCAAATCTAATAGTTATTATTTAAGATAAATCATGCTATAATTAGTTAATTATATTTTTTTAACTAATAAATTATTTTTTCGTAACTCTCATCCAAAATTTCTTGAAATTCTAATCCATCATAATTTAAAAAAATTTAAAAAATTAATTTAAAATTAACTGTGTATAAAAAAATTATATCTTGGAGGTAACACAGTCAATACCCATCTGAATAACCCAACATGTATTATACTCATATAATTTTTATTCTTTTTACTTGTGTCATACATAACTTATCATTTAATTTCAAGGAATGTACTATCAACTTAATGAACACACAAAAAACATGAAATTCACATAGTGTGTTATGTTTCAATATGAATAGAGTATTAATTATAATATGACTTATACACGATATGCAGATCTAAAAGTTAAACCAAAATTAATTATACATTTATATATATAAAACTCATCCCATGGCATGTACTATCAACTTAATGAACACATATAAAACATGTTGGTAAGGTTTGAACAATATTATAAATTAATTTTTAATTATACAAAATTTTGTAGAAGTACATGCCATGTAAATTTGAGCTACATATCCAGTATTATTCTCACTGTATATCTATGGTACATGCCTAGAGACTCAGTGTGTAACCATGATGAAGAAAATATTTTATTACATAGTGTGTACATAGGATGAACATTTTTTGGTCTTTGAGTTACATGGTCACCCGTCATGTACTTCATGTAAGAAGATACGTGATGTATCTGTGACTGAAGGACTAAATGTTGTGTATGAAAGTAACACAACGTGCATTCGGGCTGACCATATACCATGCTGGCCTAGTCAAAACATAGTGTGTAATTAAATTCACTGCATGTAATAAATTCACATGGCTTGAATTAATTCTAAATTAATTCTAGGTGAATTAAAAACTAGTACACAACATGTACTCTTGGATTGTATGACCGGACTCCTTGATACAACCAAATGAGATCTTTTAAAGAGAGATTAAATTGGAATTTAACACTAATGAATAATGTATAAAGAAATCAACAATCTGTAAATAATTATAACTAATTATATGACCACTTTGATTCCACTTGTAGGTTCCAAGTGTAGAAAAAGTGTCAGTTGGGGCATGCCTATCTCAAATATTTTTCATGATCAATGATTAATAAAACATTTACATGATGATAAATTCCATGATCAACAAAATTTAATCAAATAATATAGACAATATATAAACAACAGAACCAATGTACTGGATCATAACATTTTATTTTTAATTAAATTAAGTAATCAACAAATTACCATTCGAGAAATTATTTCTTCATTAATAGATCTTACAACATATCTATTTTGTACTATCATTGAATTTCAGGAATCAAGAGTAGATCCCCTCCAGCAGTGATCAACACATGTTTCATGAACTTTCAAACTTCATCATAGGAATATATGTGTTCTAGCATGACAGATCCTAATGCTTTCATAATTCATCTTGGATCACCCCAGAAACACTTCAAGAAAGGGTTCTCTTATATCTCTCTAGAAATGAGAGTAGTGGTTTGGTAGGATTGGTTTTTTTCTTGAGATATTTCTCGGAGAGTGAGCACTCTAGGTATTTGAGAGGATTATCTTGGGATCTTGTTATTAACAACAAATGAATTAGATCTCTTATGAAAATAATATAATTGGGTTTATATACTTATAGGGTTAGAAAATAATAATTACACATGCACACTTTTTATTTACGTAATACCTATGAAACGTCATGTCTATAATAATAATAATAAAATTATTTCTTAACATGCGCTAAACTTGCGAATTAAATTAAATATTATTTATTCAAATAATTTTCAATATATATATATATTATTTCTCATTGGAGTATTAAACATAGTCTGTTATTCCTATATAATATTTATCGGGTCTTGAATAATGAATATTTATTTAATAAATAAATAGAAATTCATTATTCTTTAATAAATAAATAAATATTATATTCACTAAATATCAAATAAATATTTATTAAATATTATTCTCACAAAATATTCTATTGAACAACCGGTGATGAAATATATATAATAAATAAATCATGAATAATTATTAAACAACATGTGAGAATAATATTTATTCAAATTTTCAAATAACAATATTATTTAACTGAGATTCTCGATACACTTGTTTGTGATCCTCTAAGACTCTATATCAGTGAAATCAGGTGAAGTAGCCTAAAGTTAAAGGATAGTATCTAGTAACACCTCAAGGCACCAATAGAGAAATAATTTAATACCATAATGACATAATACCTTCTATCGACCATTATTGGGTATTACAATCCCTTTATCATGATACCTCTAATCAAGTTGGTTTCTTAAGGGTGCCATCAAAATATATGTTCGATGCCTCTTTATTTGACATTTCGAAAATCAAACATTCTTATAAAAAACCATGACCATGGATTTATTTAGGTGATATCATTTCTAATAAAGAGCCTTAGATATTAAATTCTATTAAATAACATAAGGGAAAAATCCTTTATCATGTTATTAATTAATAGAATGTGACACACCAAATATATCGTACCTCATTGTGAACATATTTCATCATAGTTTTTCTTTCAATACATAAAATGCATGACTGATAATACTCATTAGTAATAATCATAAAGTTTAAGGATAAATACACATGTCCATGAAAAATAACATCCAATGACACATGTAAATATGGATTTCCTATTTCTGGGTCTCATTCTTATAATATCTTACACTGGATATTATTAAGAGCACACACCATGAGAAGGTGCCTCAAATTCCTTTGAGTCTCTACCCCTAATAGCCTATATTATCTATCTCCCGTAAATGATTTCATCTAGAAACCTTATATATATATATATATATATATATTTAAGAATACTATCATGGAACTTATAGGTTCTCATCATAGTGGGGAACTGCTATGATATTTAAGTGAAACATCTACTCTTAGGACATTATCACATACTATTTCACATAGAAGAATAATCACGATATCATAAAGAGTTTATTAATATTCAAAAAATGAAAATATGTTTTCATAAAGTAAAAAAAGTTGGTTATAGGGAACCAAATATAATAGTCTCTATATCCACTAAAATTCTAGGTATATTGAATACTTTAGCTTGCCCAGCTAGTATGGTAGGGATGGTGGGTAGCAACACATTCTTAGAAGAAACCCATTCATTAGCACCCTCGGTTTCCCTTTATAACCCCTTAAAATTATTTTTAGAATGATGTGTCTCTATATACATATCATATTTAAATTTAGGCGTGGTTTTAGGAGTCTTAGTATGGTTCCCATTTAATGCTGAGGTTCCTAGTGCAACTAGGTATATCCTCTATAGCTTAGTCGTGCTATCATCTGGGATTGAATCACTATGTATATCCACTAATTTAGAGGCCATGATGTTTTGTTTGGGGCATCACATATAAATATAATCATTTTATTCCATCATGGGTCTCCCAATAAAAATAATATAAGTTGGATTAGTAATCACAGAACTACCATCTAGCCGAGTAGAGATCCCATCTTTATCTGTATCATGTGTGGAGGAAAATCCACCTTATTATCCATTCATTCAAAAAGTCCCAGCCATAGCTTTGCTCGAGGAATAAATGTTCCTATTGATAATGGTGGATATTAAAGCCTATACACGCTCCTTGGAATTAGGTTTCATGATATGAACAAAAAAATGATGAAACTATTCGATTTGGTCTTTCTGTGAATCATAGTTCGATAGATCAAATTCATGTGTTATTTTATAAGTTTTTTTATAAAAAATTAGGAAAATACACCATGTTTGGGAAAATATTAGGGATACACCTGCAATAACAACAAAGTATCACCGAATAGAAGATTAATGTTCACTAAATATGTTTGATATAATGTTGATGATTCCAGATGAGATTAAACGTCGAAGCATAATAAAGAAAATAAAAAGAAATAAAAAAGGGGGAAAATATTTAATGTTTTTCAGATCATTTGGTATCATATGTTTATGGAAAGAACACGACCCCAAACAGATTCATTTTATTATTCTCAAAACACCAAATCAAATGATACAGGAAGAAAACCAAAAAGAAAAAAATTCAAAACAATTGCAGCTAAAAAACAACCAAGAACAAAATCTAAATAATAAGAAAAGATCTTAGAGGGCCTGAATAGTCTTACAAAGAAATAGGAAATATTTTTACATGTTAGGTTAATGTTAATTGAATTGTTATTTATATGAAAAAATACACCATAAGTGAACATTTTTTGAATATACACGAGGGATTATCTTTGGTGGGTTGGAAACACTTATTCTCATTGAAGGATCATCCAAAAAATAGAAACATTCCAAAAGATTAATCTTATACAAGGAAGAATGAACATGAAACTAGGTTTTCCCTCCACCATATGAGAGAGAGAGAACCAACAAATCAAATGATCTAATTATTTTCATTATGGAAGGAAGAGGTTATAGGGGTTAATTAATAACCCTAATAATTGTATAGTCTAGCCTAACTACCCAGCCAATCAAATAACACCATAGATACATTCAAAAAAGAAAATAAATGACACAAAAACATTTGAAAAGGGTTGAACTATGTAAGGCTTAGAGATACCCACATAATGGTAATGAAGGCCACATGTAAAGGTAAATCATGTTGTGTTAACGTACATAAAACCACTATATATGTAGGACCACTATGTCATAATGGGAAATGCGTAATGGTAAGCCTATCACCACATAAGGGTAGAGAGTGAATCAGATAAGGGTAAACCAATCTATAAAAAGTTTAGAGACACCCATTTAATTGTAATCAACTCCCATGTAAGGATACATGAACCACATAAATGTAAAGGGAGCCCCACATAAGGGTAAATCCATTGAACCCATGTTTAAGGGTAACACTCCCATAAGGGTAACCAAACATCTTGCATACGGGTAAAAAATTTAGATCCAAAATCAAAATTTGAGCATAATTATAAAAGGAGAATTAAAATTCACTTTTCCATGCATACATAACAATGAATAAAATATAGAAATAAATGAACACAATTTCATATGTAAATCAAATAATAAATCAACACCATTTTATTATGATATTGGTGATGTTATTGAACATATGTTCATTGAATTGGAACCAATTTTATTATGCACATACAATACTTGAACATAGATAATGTCAGGAATATTAGTAAACTATCGGTTGAATTGTCATCAGTGTGTATCTTATTGAAAAACATGGTTCCTAATTTAATACAAAATCTAATAAAATATACACTAATGTAAATATGATTATACCTATGATGGATTAATAATTTTTTAGATAGGTGTAAGTAATATTTACTATCAAATATTTAGTAATTATAAAGTTGTTAAGGATATGTTTGGAAAGAAAACCATTGATCTAAATAGTGTCTTTGACAACCTCAGTCAGGGGTATATATTCTAATTTATTGGTTAAGAGGAACACCATATATTTTATATTATATTTTTAATATATAGGTCATCCATAGGTAGTAAATACATACACTGTGATGGAATTATAAGTTTCCATATTCCCTATATAATCTAAATCTACATAACCAACAAAAGTTTTAGTAATTTCTGGTTTTTTCCCATAGTATAAAGACAATTATAGATCTTGAAAAATATATCTAATTAAAAATTTTGAAGCTTTACAATGTGCCTTTATAAAATTACTCACAATCTTACTAATTGTATTAACAACATATGACACATCAGTTAATGGAAAAATCATGGAATACACGATGTTTACAACTACTCTAGAATATGGTATATTAGAAGTAAATTCAGAATTAGATTCTGAAGTAAGAGATTAAGACAGTGAGAGCTTAAAATATTTTTTATCAATATATTATCTGGTTTCAATAATTCAAACATATAACTCTTAAAAATTCTCAAAATATAATCATGTTGTAGTAGTTAGAGAAAATTATTATATCTATTCATTAATATTTCTATCACTAAAATTTTCCTAGAATTACATAGGTATTTCAATTCAAACGTTTCCTTTAACCAAGAATTAACAGAAATGATAAGTTTTATTTTCATACAAATAATAGGCATGTCATCAACAGATAACAACAAATTTATAATAACAGTCTTAACAGTTTTGAAATATAAATATTCATAATATCTATTTCTATTAAACTAATTATTAATCATGAACATATCAAACATAAAATATCACTTTCTAGATTATTTCTTGAGAAAATAAAGACATACCTAATTGGATTTGAGATTATTCAAATAACCATCAGATGATTTCATGTAGATGGTATCATTTATATCACCATGAAATAATGATGTTTTCACATCAAGCTGCATAATGTACCAATCCTAAAAATAAAAAAAGAAAGAAGAAAATTAAAGGATGAATGTGAAAAAATCTTAGAATAATAAATGAAGGTTTTATGAACAACAGAAGTTCTAGATAGGGTATTCCCAAATATTATTTTTACATGATCGATGATTAATATGAGATTTACATCGATGATAAATTCCATTATAAATAGAATTAAATCAATGATTAATTTATGAAAGAACAGCAGAACTAAAGCGCATGATCATCATATATTATTTATAATTAATTTAATTTTTTAAAATTAACTTGTGATGATTTATTTATTGACGAATGAATTTCACAACCTCTCTACATCATACCATAATTGTGTCATTGGAATCAAAAGTATATTCCCTCCATCGATGATCCAAACATGTTCCAAAAACCTATGATCATCACTGTATGAATCTTTAGGAGCTAATGTGGAAGATTCTAATGCTTGTTCCATTCACCTTTGGTTGCCCTAAGAATATCTTCATGGAAGGGTTATATCTAATCTCTATATACATGAGAGTGTTGGTGTAGGAGTATATCTCTCTATTCTTGAGAGTATTCTTGGAGATGTTTCTCTCTATAGGTTTAAGAGAATTCTCTCTAGACGTCGTTTTCCAGAAAAAATGAAAATGGATACACATAAGAAAATAATATAACTGGGTTTATATACTAATACAGTTATAAAATAGTAATTTCACACCCACCCTTATTATTTTCATAATTCCTATGAAAACCCATGTCTATAATTATAAAAATATTATAATTTATTGATATATGTAAAATGCAAGAATGAAATTAAATGTTATTTTTTCAAAAAAAATATACAAAATATATTATTTCTCAGCAGACCATAATATTAGTCCGGCATTCCTCCAAAATATTTACCAAACCTCGAATAATCAATATTTATCTAATAAATCAATATCACTTAATTTTTCTATAATAAATAAATAAATATTATATTCCCTAAATAGAAAATAAATATTTATTAAATATTCTTCTCATAAAATAATCTACTGAATAATTAGTGAAAGATTATTTGAGATCAATAAAACATGAAAAATTAACAAACCAAATGTGGTAATGATATTTAATCCACTTATTAAATAAAAAATAATCTTATTATTTTACCGTTGTTCTAGATATAATTAATGTTTGACCCACTAGGCCTCTTTCTAGGCATAAATAGGATAAGTAGCCTAATGTACAAGGTTAGAATCTTGAAAAATTCCATATAACCCATAAAGAAATATTTTATTTTCATAATGACATAAAACCTCATACAAACAATTACTGTGTAATACAATCCCTTTATCATGATATCTATAATCAAATAGATTTCATGCTTGTATTATTAACCTATGTGCATGATATATCATTATATGAATTTATGAAATTGAACATTCCTACATAAATCCATGATCATGTATTTATTTAAGAGATCTCATTTCTATAAATGGTCTTATGATATTAACTTCAATTAAATAACATAGGTGAAAAATATTTTCTTGTATTATTCATCAAAGGAATATTACTTGTGAGGCACCCAAAATATAATAATTTACCGTGAATATATGTCATCATGGTTTTTGTAAATACATCAAAGTATAAAATTAATAGTATTCATTAATATGAATATTAAAGTTTGTGCATCAATACAAACATTCACATATAAGACCATCAAATAAAAAATATAAATGTGGATTTCCTACTGGATGGTCTCATTCTCAAAATTTATGACACTAGAAATTACTAAGGGTGTGAACCCTAAAAAGGTGACTCAAATTCCTAAATGTACAAACCCTTGAGAGCCTATCTAATTTATGTCCCTCAAGCGATTCCATCTGGCTAGAGAGAATATATTTACGAATACTGTAATGAAACTTCTGTGTTATCATAATAGCGGGAAACTACTATGACCTTTCAGTATGATATCTTCTCTTAGTACATTATCACATACTATGTTACACATAAGAATAATCATGGTGTTATTATTATTCAAAAAATGAATACATGTTATCATAAAGTACATAAAAGTTGGTTCCAGGGAACCAACTCTAATAGACTCCCACTTTCACTAGATCCAATCGCTGACAACCATCTCCCACTAACTCTCACATGATGCTCTTGATTATGCTAAGATAATTATTTATTCAAGGGGTATACCACATTTTATTGAATGAAAAATATGCTTACTACAACTTAACCTCTTCAAGATAAATCCATCAATAGGTGATACTTATAGAGTATGTTCTTTATTTGTTGTCCTAACCTTAAATATTTTGAAAGATTCACTGCTATAGTATTGTCACAATATAATGTGAGTATTTACTATTAGGCACCACAGAATGCTCTTAGAAAAAGGATTGTATAAAAAAATCTTATTTCGATCAATAAGAAGCCACTATATACTTGGAATCCATTTTATAATTAACAAAAACTGTTTTATTTAAAATCATCTAGCTCATAGATGCTCTATTGGGGCTAAAAATATATCCTGATTGAAACTTCAAAACATTCTGATATATTTAATAACTAGAACCAGTATAACCCCTAATAACCAGATTCTTATCTTCTCTACAAACCAGGAACATATCCTTAGTTATTCTCAGATAGTTATAGATAGACTTAATAGAAAACTAGTGATGTTCACCTATATCTTCTTGATATCTTCCCACCATGCTCAATTTGTAGGCAATATCATGTCTAGTACATAACCTGACATACATTATTTATCATATCTCCAAAGCGTATGTGATCTTACTCATTATCTATTTCTACTATTTTTAAGGAAACATTTTCTTAGAAAGATGTATTCCATGTAACACTGGAACAAATCCCCTCTTATATTATTCCATTCTAAATATATTTAGTATCTCGTAAATGTATGTACCTTGACGTAGTTCAATATTCCTCTTAAATGTATCACAATTTATCTTGATACCTAGAATATAGGTGCATTAACCTATGTACTTCATGGATAAACACTTGTTTAATCAGTCCATAATAGACTATGAGACTAGTATGTCATTTATTTATGTAATATTATATTAACATATACTACTAGGATATCAACTTCATCCCCAATAAACCTCTTATAAACACATATCTCACAATCGTTCTTAATGAAAAAAAATTCTTTGATAGCTTCATCGAATAAAATATTCCTTGAATTGGATCATTTATTCACTCCATAAATGGATATCTATAACATTAATTTTTTTTGGAATCACCTGTATTCAGAAACCATTCTCGTTGTGTTAAATATACATCTTTTAAAATGTTTTCATTATGAAATGTTGTTTTTATATCCATCTAATACATTTTATAGTCATGGTAAGATGCTATAGTAAGTATAATTATAATGAAATTAAACCTGGAAAATTGTGAAAGTATTTCTTCATATTCAATTTCTTGTAGCTGTATAAACCCTTTAATCACTATCCTTTTGTCTATTGGTTCTTACTTTACCTTCCATGTATATTTTTATCTTGAATTCTCATTTGCACCCAGAAGACATTTCATCAAGTGGTCGATCGACTAGAACCCAAACATATTCACCATACGTGGAATCCACATTATAATTCATGGCTTCTTTCCATCTTATAACTTATAATCTCTCTCTTTCCTCTTTATATGAGAGTAGATTATTAGTGTCGACCAACAATGATTCACAATATTTGATGACAAGAAAACTATATCTCTATAGTTCTATTATCTCTCTAGTTCTATTACGCAGTACTTTTGTTTTAGAAAAAACATCTTCCATGGGGAATTGTGAAATATATTCTTATAACAACTCTTCTATATCTTGAGCATCAACTTCATCGATGTAAATCTTAAACCCACTATCCTTCTTGAGGATTTGATGCCTCTAAAGAAAAATAGATTTTCCAGTAAAAATAAACTTCTTATCTAAGGTATTATATAGTTAGTATCCATTTTTTCCCTTAGGATACCCTATATAGATACACTTTATTCCCATGGTACTAGTTTGTTTCTAGAGATAGACTTAAAAATTCCTGCAATACTGTACATGTTTATACAATAAAATATGTTTCTTTCCACTTTATATATTGAATAGAATTGTATTTTTATATTTAGTTGGAACTAATTTTAGCAAGAATAAGAAAGTTTATAATGAATATCCACAAAATAATAATGAAATATCCATATCAATCATCATTGGAATTACTATGTATAGTAAGGTACATTTCATCCTTTCACTAATACCATTGAAATATGTCGTCTGAGGTGGATTGAGTTTAGAAAGAATCCAAAACTCCTATAAATAATTTATAAACACTTTGTTAAGATATTAACCACCTTGATATGATCTAATATTATTTATCTTATCTCCAATTTCATTCTATAATTCATTATTGAATTATTCAAAATTTTAAAAGTATTCAGACATATATCTCATCAAGTAGACATAGAAATATCTACTCGATTCATTAGTAAATGGTATGAAGTAATAGTATGAACCTCTAGATTCTATCGTAAATGGCCCACACACATAAGTGTGTACCAATAATATACGATCTGTGGTCCTTTCAACATGTATACTGAATAGTGATTTGGTCATTTTCCCTAAAAAAATTCATGACATATTTCAATTGGTTTTATCATAAAAGAGTCTAAATAACAATCTTGATAGAGCTTTGTCAAATAATTCTCATTTATATGGAAAAGATGGTGATGCTATAGGTAAGTGTTATATGAGTCATGTTAACATGATTTTTATCAATTATATATATATTTTTTTTTCAAAATTTAATACACAAATACCATTATTTAAATTTTCTATACCATAACATATGTTTTCTTTATAAAATAAACAACTTTTATTTCTAAATTTGAAAATAAATTCATCTATATCGAGTCAGGATATAGAAATTATATTATTATTAATAGTTGGTACATAATAATAATATCTTAAAACTAATTTAAATCATATTGGAAATAAATGGTGGTAGTCTTCAATGGCTAGAGTAGCCATCCTTCACCATTCTCAGCTTGAAAATCTACTTCTCCTCTAGAAATATTTATTAATCTACTTATTTTCGGCATTTGGATACATATGTGAGTACAAAAATCTATATCTGATACCCAATACTTAGATATTGAATTATTACACTCGATAAAAATCAATCCTTTAGCTTCCCCTTTCTTTTCGGAGCAATTCCTATTTTAGTAGCCCTACTTGCCACCTAAAAAGCACTCTACTTCCATTTCCTCACCCTGCCTTTATATATACCTCTTCTTGGAAGGAATATTCTTAGGATATTTATATTTTTTATGTTTCTTAGGACCCTTTTAACTGTTCTTCCTTTTCTTATTCACCATAAAGACTGTTGGTTTGTCACACCCCATGTCCTTGACTACTTGTAGAATCAGAGTAGGAAGTTCTAAATACATCTTCTCATCATTTCTCATGTTATAATTAATAATAAAACTAGAAATGAACTTGGGTAGTGAGTAAAGTGTATGATTTATTCAAAACTCTTCTATTAATTTAAAATCTAAGTTGTATAAGCATTCAATGTAGACAATAATATTGACTACATAAGGCCTATTTGGCATTGAATCTATGATCTTGGTGGTAAACATATCATTGGATATCTCATATCTCTCTTGTCTTGCCTTCTCTTGATAGAGATATGGAAGGTGATACATCATTTAGTATAAAAACATGTACTCATGTAACTTTATAAGCTCATTGGTCATGAATGATAGTATGAAGCACTAAAAATCTGTTGTGTCATTCAAATGTTTCCCATAGAGGGAAAACTATTCCTCACTAGCCTCTTTATTGGGTGCTCCAGGAATATGTTCCTGCAGTATATATAATTTTTTAATGGAATAATATAATGTGTAATTACATTGCCTACTCTTGGATATTTTTTCTAGTGAGAAATTTATCCTTCTCAACTATGGGTTATAATGATATGTTTAAAGTAATGTTTATTACCATTTCTACAAATAAGATAACAAAAATTTTAGAATTTTATCTGGTAAAAGGTAGATAAATAAATAAATATTTAATTTATTAATCTCCCACTATTTTATTGAAACCCAATATCCCTCACCATTTTATTTATAATCTCATGTTTCTTGGAAATTATAGAGTAAAGGATCTGAATTTACATTCTCATTACCCCAACATTAGCAGGCTAAGAAATTAGAACGGTTTAAAGTACACATTACAAATGGAAACTACATTAACTCACAATTATTTGATCTATTGAGTGGAATCCCAAATCCTAAAATACATAAATTGAATTTATCAACCATTTCCACTTAGATACACCATTTCCTACTTTTTAAGTCTACCCTTGATGTAAAATAAGGTAAGTTAACCCAAAAATTCATGTTAGAATTCCCCGATAATTGAAAGAACCCTAACTTTGGATGGGCAAGCACATTGAGCTATGGATTGATTTTAACTTAAATAGTGGAAGGATATAATGACTTAATATATATAATAGATGTATTTTTATCTTTATTCATAATTTTACCATTTTTATCTTCATTACATGCTTGTTAACATTAAGTGTAATTACTTAAGTGATTAACCGTGTATTAATTTTCTTTAAACAAAATCCAATTTATTTTAGTTCATTATTACATGATTGTTAATTAATAAATTCATGTGATTGTAAAAAAACCCATAATTAAATTACAACAAAACTTGAAATAAATAAAATAATAAAGTGGTATGATCATGGGACTTTACTAATGGTTAGTTTATCAAGATGATGATAAACTAATCTTCGACCTGGGGGAAAAAACTTGGAATCATGACTTGGTTTGTGTTGCAGTTTTCCACCTATATACCTATATATATATATATCTCTTGGAGTAGTTTCTCCTCGACTCTAAACATGAACCACCTCCACTCGGCTGGGAACTTCATCCATTACATAAGCTTTTACTCATACACAGGTGAGGTGAACCAAAGGATTTGTTAAGGGGCCTACATAAAGGGAAACAATGGGAACATAGGCCCTTACATTATTACAGGAGAGATGACACACAACACATCAATTTAATTTAATAATAAACTAAAAGAAAACAAATTATATACAAAGGTCAGTTCTATGGGCATGATCAACTATATACATGAAATGAATTAGGCATTTAATAAAAACAAAATTTAATTCTAGTCATTCTTATTTAAGATAAATCGTTCTTGAATAAACAATTTATATTATTTAATTAATAAATTCTTTTTCTTAATTCCCATATGAACTTTCTTGAGATTATCATCCATCATAATTTTTTTAAAATTAAATAAATTTAGTTAAAATTAATTACGTACAACATATGAACCTTGGAGACAACATGGCGAGTACCCGTTTGAACTAACCATCTTGTATTATAGTAATATAATATTTAATCATATGATATATAGTATACATGACTTATCACATAATTTCAAGGTGTATACTATCATCTTAATGACCACACAAAACATGAGGTATTTACGTAGTGTGTTATGTTTCAATGTGCATAGAGTAATGACTGCATTACAACTTATACATGTTATGATATTCCAAACATTATGTAAAAATAAATTAGACATTTAATATATATATATATATATAACCCATTAAAAGGTGTGTACTATCAACTTAATGACCACACAAAACAAATGCGAATATGGTTTGAGTAGTATAATAAATTAATTTTTAATTCAGAATAATTTAGTAATATACACGCCATGTAAAATCTTGTTACATGTCATGTATATTTCTCCACGTATATTCATGGAACACACCTAGGGACTCAGTGTGTAGTATTTCAATGGAAATTATAGAGAACATGGAATTTACATAGGATATATAGCATGCGGTATTTGAGTTACATGGTAACCAGTCATGTGTGTCATGTAAGAGAATACACAGACCATTTTTGACTAATGAAATACACATCATGTACGGATGTTACACAATATTTAGTCCGGTTGACCGTGCACCACAATGGATTAATAAAAATGTTGTGTATTTAAATAAACATCACGTGTAACAAGTATACATGAATTGAATTAATTACAAATTAATTAATGGTGAATTTATCATGGGTACATGGTGTGTACCAATGGACTACACCACATATACTCATGTGCTATCTTACAAGAATTCTCAGAACCTTTGGATGAGTTTGTTTGAATGTTATTCATACATAAAATTAATCTATTTTATAATATTTGGGAGAATTAAAAAGAAGAAGATATGGTATTGTTATTGGGACTAAAGAATGATTAAATTGGAATTGAAAACCTATGATAAATTCATAAATCAATCAATGCTCTATAAATAATTATAAATAATTATATGATTGCTCTAATACCACCAGATGGTTCTGCGAAGAATGGAAGTGATGGATAGTGTATGCCGACCATAGCTTTTTTCAAGATCAATGATTAACATGAGATTTAAATCAATGATAAATGCACTGATAAATGAAATTATATCATAGATTAATTGATGATAGAAAACTGAAACCAAAGTGCATGATCATCATATATTATTTATAATTAATTTCAAATTTTAAAAATTAATTTTTAATGAATGGTTTCTTCAATAATGAATCTGACGACATCTCTATATCATTGTTTTGTCCCAATTCATGTCGCACCATATATATTGATGTGGTGAGATGGTCCCACTGGGATTAGGCAATGTATTGTTTTTTATGATATTAAGGAGGTGCCGCGTTCGCATAATCCTGACAGGCTATTGAAAAGGGGGTTATTTGTATGTGAAATAGTCCTATGTTGGGTATTATGTCCTCGAATGGTCTCCAAAATGTTTATTTTTGGATATAAAAACACCCAATGACCTTTATATCCACGATTCATGAACCTAGTATCCAAATGCATGCTCTTGTTGGATAAAGATTTGGACAAAAACACTTGAGGACTCCATTGGCTGAGAGGATGGGTGATCGGGCTCATCACACCCTTTGGGGGGGATTATTGCCTACTAGAGGAATCTATTATAGATTTAAGAAATGTTAATATGTTCATAAATCCTTTTTTATTTCTAGAATAGTGTGTCCAAATATTACCCATGGGTTTTAATATCAATCATGGATTCAAATGGATAAGGAATTTCTAAGAAAACGCTATTTTAAGACCTATGATGAGGTACTATAGAGTTTATCGTCATCTGGGGGAGACGAAAATTTCTTCGACATTGGGATCGAACCCATGACATGGGTTTCTAACATATCATCTTGATAAGAATCAGAACCTATGTAGTTCGGTGTCACTTAACTGGAAACATAGCCTTTTAAGGTCGTGTGACAAGGACCTATCCCTGTAGTTTAACATCATGTGGAAAGGAAATCTAGGTGAAAGGTTTCTAGTCAAGATCCAATGTTGGGATTAAGATGAGGTGGCATGATATTCCTAGGAATGATATAGTCTCCTTGATGAATATGACCCTACCAGGAATATGGTGCAGAGAATGCTAGGGTGCTTTGAGTATCAGTTTTGGACCCCAGGGAGGCTTCTTATGTGTCCTAGTTGACTAGGAATCAAATACCTCATAGATAAGTTCGAGTTGTAAGATAATTGGGGATTATTCTTGTAATATTCCCATTTTAATGGGTCAAGATATTTCATTTCATGGATGTTATGGTATGGATCTCAAACCTAGGTAAAGGCTTCCAACATATCCCGATTGTGTTGGGAATCAGAGTTCTCTAAGTTCATTATGGGTTGTGCCAATGTCATATTAACACAGTCCTATAATCCCATGCGATCCATGATCAGGGTGAGAAACTAGAGGATGTGAAAGATTAAATAATTTAACACTTTCTCTTTTCTATTGGTGGAAAATGAGGAGCCCATGCTGGAAGAAAATGAGGTAGTGGTGGATGAGGGTGCAGAGCAATGAACCCTTCACAGTGAAATGACAGTGAAGGTTATTATGTCTATCCTTAAAGGCAAGGGGATTAATCCAGGAGGGATTACCAAGAATGTGTTCTTGGAAATGAGAGGAACATTTATTCTCATCAAAAGGAAAAGAAATTGTGATTCCTTCGATTGATCGCTGCCCCTCATTGAATGTAAAAGTAAGTGATCACCCTTAATCCCAAGAACGGGTATAAAGACCCATACTTTACCTACATTGTTATTACTTTAGAATTGAATCATACTTCTCACAACATATAACAAAACCATGGTAGGACTGTATAGGTATAGTGTCTTTAGAAACTGGGAAACATAAACAACTGGTTCATAAAGCATCTACATTGTCTCCCATTTATTTCATCATATCTAGAGTCCCTTTTGGCATATCCTACTTAATACCTTTAATCCTGACCTGGGGAAAAGAAAACATACAAAAGGGTGAGCTCAAATGATCAGTAGGGGTAAACAAAGGAAATATCATATTCATAAGAACATAGCATTTTGAAAATCTTAACCTGCAAAAGAGATCATAATATCATAGCATGGGATAAATCATATTAGTGAAATGTAATCCCAATAATCATAACATAAAACATGAAACTTTGTGGAATACACACATAGTCATATATAATAATTTATTATTATTGAAGACTCATTCCCAAGACTATCCTAGTGGACAAAGTCCATTTCTGAACCGAGTTCACTCCTCGTTTCAGTCATATATCACTGAACCAGATTAACCTACCATTCCAGCCATGTCTATCTCATGAGATATAAATATTTACCCAATGCATTGGAGGGAGATATATGTCTCACCCATCTCCTAATGAAACCATTCTTATGTGTTCCAAAAAATCATAAATCATATATCATAGAATAACCCATGTAATAAAAATGGGATTCTTAAACATCATGCCATCATAACATAAACCATATAAGATAAAAGGACTTCATAAAAATAATTCCATCATAACATAATCAAATAAATGTAAAAATAGGGATATAAATATAACCTTATATTATCTTAGATGGAAAATAATTTTGATAAAACACTTAAACTCCATTCTTGAGGAAAATTTCCTTTCTACTTCAAAAATATTTTTCATTTCTTAAAATGTCATAAAATTTTAAACTAAAAGAAGTTAATTAAAAATAAACTTGAAACCTTGTAAAGGAAGTTTCATGGAAATAATGTTCTGTGAAATCATAAAAATCTATTCATGTCGTATCTCGTACTTTGGCCGGAAAAGTTAAAAAGTACCTCATACTAAAAACAACAAAAGATTCCTTTCATGTATTTTACTAAAAATTCACAAATAGGAAAAATTGGATTTAAACAATTGTAGGAGGATAGAAATAATATTACATATTGAGGAAACATGGATGTGGATGATAAATATGCCCCAATAAATTCATAAGTATAAAAAATCTTGGATAAAAATGAGATTGTGAGATCTTCTCTTACCTTATGTCCAATTTACTTTGTACGTATCCTAACCTCCTGTATAATGATTTAAATAATTTCATTGACTAATTAAATAATCATATTCATTGTTATGATAACATATATGGTCATATTCTTATCTTCTAATTAGTAATATTTCATTACTACTTGTTATACGAGTGTTTATTGCTTTATGTTCTTATGCGTGTTTTGTCGAATAAATTCTTATTCCTATTTTTAGGTTATAGTTAAATAATTTAAAGAATGATAGTAGTATAATATATATCATATTTATTCATTCAATTCATTTATATAATCAGTATTTGATGAAGATCATGTAGAACGAGTCGCATCACATCGTGGAGACGGTAGGCCGTACGTACGCACGAGCGATGATATCATTCCCATGATTGTGGAATTGTATTGAAGAGTATGTATAATATTTCAGAATCAATATAAATTTAAAATAATACTATATAGTTATTCTTTACACCATTATACCCATCCAAGTTAGGTGCTGGTGGAAAACAGATTACACCACAGCGTGGAGACGGTATTCCGTACATACGCACGCGCGGTGATTTAATTTTACATAGGATGGATATAAGGTGAAATAGGGTTGTTTCATATTTATAATAAAATATCCATATATGAGTGATAATGATGTTATTAATTCATAATGATACAACTAAAGAAGAGTAATTAGAAGAAGAAATAAATTTGAATGAATCTGTAACAGATATTACCTATTCTTCAACACGCCTCTTTGAAAACTCCTCTTAGGGCACTAATGTTGGTCTCTGAAGAATACCATGACATCTAGAATATTACTTGGGGAGTTGAGAAGATTAATGGGTAGGGTTTGGCTGATCTTGAAGGCTCAAAGTTGTGTAAAGAGGAGAGGGAAGAGGTGCCCTTTTTTAAGGGAGGAGAAGGGCATCTTAGAAAAAACTTAAAATATTATTTTATAATGAAGTCATATTCGGTTTATAATAGCTCAAAATTGATTTATTTCGAAGTTAATGTGGGTATGGGTAGAAATCCTCTCAACCAATAGGTTTTGGACAAGATTAGGTTAGTATTTTAACCTTATCATTAGATTTAACTCTAAGTTAAATAATTTAACTTTTACCGTGTCTTCTTGTTTACTTACACTATATGGTTAATAAACATACTATAACAAGCCAAACGAACCCCAAGTGATTCATTATTAATATATATAAACTTCTCTAAGTCATTTGGCTGAACATTAGATTTTTAGGAATATAATAACAATTAATAATATAATATTTGTTTTAAAAACTATTTTATGTCAATTTTGACACTATTTGGTAATTGATTTTTGTGAAACTCATAACATCATTATTAGTCCTAAAAAAGTTAATTGAATCAATAATAACATGTCATATTAACCTAAAAAATTAGTGGAATTTATAAAAAGTCTCAAATTACATTTATTTGGGTATTTATAAAATCAATTATGTTAATATTTCATTAATATGGTAATTACTGCATCATCATTGTGTCATAAATAAATTAAATTATTTAATGTCTAAAAATTATAAATAAAATACCATTATTTAGGAAATATTTTTATATTTATAATTAATATTTATAGTCTAATTTATCTTATTTATAACCCTATATGAAAAATGTTTTAGTTATTAATCTTTGATTTTAACTATTTTAACTCTTCTTTAAATAAAATAATAATAAATGTACTAATCTAATCCAAGTGAACCTAAAGAGTAATATTTTATATCTCAGGTTATTTTTGGTCGAGTTAAACTTATCTAATAAAATTATTACACTTGTTAGGGTAATAATAATATCATTTTTACCCTTAATTACCCTATTTACTTTTAACCGTGGTAAATAAAAGTAAAAAATTACTATTCACCAAAAATAATTTTTATCTTATTGAACCACATTTTACTCCTTGATATTAACCATGTCTCTCAAATTTTCTAAATTCCATTCACAGAAGTGGTAAAATATAGTTTTATGTAAATTTTCAAATTCTCCTAGGAGGTGGGTAAAAGACAATAAAAAGTTCAATAAAATTTTTATATATCTAAAATTATTATAAAATGACTCCAATGAATTAAATTGAATTATATAGGTATTATGTATCAATTTTTACCTAAAATAAAAATAAAATAAATAATTATTTAAATAAAAATCGTTTTTTAAATAGTAACCCAGTGTTTTCACTATTCATCAAAAATTGAATGTTTTCAGAAAAATACCAAAAATTCACCCTAAGATAATTTTGATATTACGAATCCAAAAATGAAGTCCATTTTGAAATTTAAAATTTATAAAATTTATAAAATTGGGTATTACTATTTATAACGTCTAGTTTATATAATATTTTAAAAACATATCATTGTTTTGTGAAACTTGATATTGCGTACAACATAAGCTATCGAGGAAGGTTGATCTTGCGTATAATGAAAGCCAAGACAATGTTGTGTGTAGTGAAAGATTCCTTTATATAACATAATACATAAAAACAAAATATTTCTTATAAAATCTCGGGTGTTACATTCTACCCCCCTTAAAATGAATTGTCACTCGAAATTTTTCACTTTGTAACAAACAGATGAGGATACCACTCCCTAATCATATCCTCAAGTTCCCATGTAGCTTCTTCTAATTCGTGGTTCCTCCATAAAACTTTCACCAAGCGAGTGGTCTTCTTCCGTAGAAGTTTTTCGCTACGATCCAGAATCTCTATCAGCTGTTCTTCATAAGAAAGATCTTGCTCCAACAGTACAACTTCATAGCTTAGTACATGTGAAGGATCGGGTATGTACTTTCTCAGGAGAGATACATGGAACACATCGTGAACTTGAGAGAGATTTGGTGGAAGCGCCAATCAGTAATCTTCCTTCCCAACATGATCCGGTATTTCAAAAGGACCTATATACCTAGGGCTCAACTTTCCCTTCTTTCCAAATCACATTACTCTCTTCCAAGGAGATATTCATAAGAAAACTTTGTCACCCACTTCAAACTCTAGGTCCTTTCATCGGTTGTCAGCATAATTTTTTTTTCTACTCTGAGCTGATCTTATGTGTTGTTGAATAGATCAGACCTTTTCTACAATCTCATCAACAAGATCAGGTCCTAATAGTTTTCTTTCCCCAACTTCATCCCAGCAAGTTGGAGTTATGCATTTATTTCCATAGAGAGATTCGTAAGGAGCCATCTGAATACTGGAGTGAAAGCTATTATTATAGAAAAATTCCACTAAAGGTAGGTGTTGATCCCAACCACCTTTGAAATCCATAGAGCAAGCTCTTAAAATATCTTCTAGATTGTGAATTTTTCTCTCTGACTGACCGTCTGTCTGAGGATGAGAAGAAGTGCTGAAAATCAACTCTATATCTAAAGTATGATGAAGAATTCTCCAAAACATTGAGGTAAAACTCGGATCCCAAAAAGATATAATGGAAAGTGGTACTCCATGCAATCTTACCACTTCCTTCACATATATCCTGGAAAGATGATCCAGAGAGAAATATTCTCTAATAGAAATGAAGTCTGCCGAATTCATAAGACGATCAACTATAACCCAGATAGATTTATTTCCTTTGGATGTTTTTGGAAGTCCAGTGAAAAAGTCCATAGTGATTTTTCCCATTTCCATTCTGGTATGGGTAATGGTTGTAACATCCTCTTAGACTTCGGTATCTCAGATTTAACTTGCTGACAAACCAAGCATCGAGAGACATATTCAGCAACATATATTTTCATGTCATCCCACCAGAAGTACTCTTTCACGTCCCTATACATATACATGCTTCCAGGGTGAATAGAGAATGAAGAACTATGAGCCTCATACAGTAGCTCCTTCTTTAATTCTGGGATGGGAGGAACACAAAACCGATTCCTGAACCTTATTATTTCATCAAAATCAATGTGGAATTTAGGAACATTTCTCACCTTCTTTTTTAACTTTACATCTTATTTATGTGCCTCTTTAATCTTCACATGTATAGATAGTTGAACATTTATTTGAGAAAGACAAGATTTCTCCCCTTCCATTATAATTCCAAGATCCATCCTTTGTAAATCCATAAATATTGGATCTTTTGTGATCCCCATCATGGATAAGCTAGCATGGTCTTGTCGACTTAATGTGTCTGCCACCTTGTTTGCTTTCCCAGGGTGGTAATGAATTGAGCGGTCGTAATCCTTAATCAGCTCCAACCATCTTCTTTGGTTCATATTCAGCTCCTTTTGTGTGAAAATATACTTTAAACTTTTATGATAAGTATAAATATCACACCTTTCACCATAAAGATAATGCCTCCAAATATTTAATGCAAAGATTACCGTAGCTAACTCCAAATCACGAGTTGGGTAATCTTGCTCATGGATTTTCAACTGTCGTGAGGCATAAGCTATCACCATATCATTTTTCATGAGAACACACCCCAATATCTTCTTGGATGCATCACTATAGATCACAAACCATTCTCCACTACAAGGCAGTTTGAGCATAGGTGCACTGGATAACCTTCTTTTTAACTCCTCGAAATTCTCTTCACACTACTCTGTTAAAATTAACATAACTCCTTTCAAAAGTCAACCTGGTGAGTAGATTAGATAATCATGAAAAATCTTTCACAAAACGTCGATAATATCCAGCCAAACCAAGAAAAATTCAGATCTCAGTTACTGTTGTTGGTCTCGACCATCTTTTGATAACATCTCTTTTTGATGGATCCACATATATTCCATCTTTTGAGATTATGTGACCAAAAAATGCAACTTTTTGAAGCCGAAATTCACACTTGGTAAATTTGGCATAAATCTTATCCTTTCTCAGGGTCTTTAATACAATTCTCAAGTGATCTTCATGTTCTTCCTTTCTCTTTGAATAGAAAAGAATATTGCCTATAAAGACTACCAAAAACTGATCAAGATAGTCTCTAAAGACTCTATTCATTAGATCCCTGAATATTGCTGGGGCATTAGTAAGACCAAATGACATCTCTATAAATTCATAGTGCCCATACCTTGTATGGAAATTTGTGTTTGGTATATCCACTATTTTGACCCTTAATTGATGATACCCTGAATGAAGATCAATCTTGGAAAATTATTGAGCTCCCCATAGTTGGTCAAATAAGTCATCAATGCGTGGGAGAGGATATTTGTTCTTGATAGTGATCTTGTTAAGTTATCGATAATCAATGCAGAGTCTCATTGATCCGTCTTTCTTCTTAACAAACAGAACAAGTGCTCCCCAAGGTGATGCACTAGGGTGTATGAATCCCTTATCAAGATTCTCTTGGAGTTTCATCTTCAATTCCTACAACTCAATTGGGGCCATTCTATAAGGTGTCTTTGAAATAGGCAAAGCACCCGGTACAATTTCTATTGAAAACTTAACTTCACGATTTGGTGGAAGACCCGACAATTCCTCTTTAAAGACATCATAAAACTTCCGTACAATAGGAATATTATTAATCATGAGTTTCTCACCAACCATTTGAGAGAAATAACCTTCATTTAGTGGAATCAAGACCCATAAGATGGAAGAAATTTTCACTGGTAGGTTATGTTCATCCCTACATCGATAGACGATCATAGATTGATCTAGAATATGAAATGTGACTTCCCTTCTTTGGAAATTGATATGATTTCCATATAAAGAAATCCAATCCATGCCAATAATCACATCAAATTCCACTATAGGAAGGATCACAAGATTTATAGGAAGAACTTTCCCACAAACTTCAATTAGAGAAGAATTGTAAACTTTTGATGCGACCGTTGTGCCATTAGGAATTTTCATAGCTAACTCAACATCTAATGGTTGAGGTAGTACGGCAGTACCCTTATAAAATTATTCAAAAATAAAATAGTCGGTGGATCCATAATCAAATAAAACATTTTCTACTTTAGAGTGGATGGTAAGTGTACCTTTCACCACTTCGTTATCGTACTCCACATCGCCGATAGAAATTGCATGTGACTTTCCTTTGTCTTTAGCCTTAATAGTTTGTTGATGTCGATCATAATAAAAAATGCTTAGATTAGGGAATTGATTATCATAGTGACTCATTTCCTTGCACTTGTAACATTTAAGTGTAGTAGGTGCGTTCTGTGTAGCCTTTTCTTTGTTCGGATCACTAGACATCTTTTTCCCATCATTGAGACATTAAAATGCCCGATGACCTTATTTTCCAAATTTGAAACATTTACCTATCCCTTTAATACAATTCCCTCCATGTTTCTTCCCACACTTTGAGCATAAGGGAAAACTCATCTTCTTTTCAGTGTGGTCTTTAGATTTTCCTTTGAATTCCATTTTACTCTTCTTATCAAACCCATATGACTGATGGGTTACCAAAATCTCCATCTCAACCTTAAGAGAAAATAGAAAAATTTCCTCATAGCTATTGAAGTCCCTTATGGCTAATATCCTTCAAAGACTTGGTTTTAAGCCACTAAAGAATCGACCAATCTTACTATCAGGTTGGATAATAATTATGTAAGCATACCTTGCAAGTGTTGTAAAGTTTTCTTCATAGGTACCAACCGATTCATCATCCATTTTCTTCAGTTCAAGAAACTCCTTCCCCATCTTTGTTCGAAGAATACGACAGAAGTACTTATTGAAAAATAAGTTCTTGAACTCATCCCATTCCATGGACTCAATTTCATCTCTTGGCCTTGTATTCTTGATAAGATACCACCATTGATCAGCTTCACCTTCCAAACGATATACTACTAAGATGAATTTATCATGTTCAAAACATTGAAGAACTGAAAATATCTATTCATAGGTTCTAATCCATTGTTCAACCACTAATCGATCAGTAGACTCGCTGAATGAGGGTGGATGCTACCTCACGAAGGATTCAACAGAATCTTGCTCCTTCCTTTTCTTGTTTGGAAGTCCTACATGATTCATATCTTGATAAAGTTGTGTGAGAATGGATACAAGATTTTTCATTACATCTCCCATAACGTTTGGTTACTCAGGGGGACAATCATTGCATTTTCTGTCGCATTCAACATTAACACGGTTCCTTCAGGTTCCATCCATTGACTAAAACCAATAAGTATAGTGTGAGAAACACTAATCATAATAGTAAAACCACATAATCAAGAATAAAATTTCACACCTTAGGTCTTATCATAGGTGATTCATGGACATTTCTAAAACACTAATATTGTGTACTATGCTTAGATATATCCTTAGGTTTCTTACTAAGGATTTACATCCTAGTTTCCAAAGATTTACTGTACCTTTGCTCTGATACCAACTATTATGATCCATACTTTACCTACATTGTTATTATTTCAGAATTGAAGCATACTTATTACAACATATAACAAAACCATGGCAGGACCGTATAGGTATAGTGTCTTTAGAAACTTGGAAACATAAACAACTAGTTCATAAAGAATCTACATTCTATCCCATTTATTTCATCATATCTAGAGTCCCTTTTGGAAAATCATACTTAATACCTTTCATCCTGACCTGGGGAAAAGAAAACATACAAAAGGTTGAGCTCAAATGTTCAGTAAGGGTAAACAAAGGAAATATCATATTCATAAGAACCTAGCATTTCGAAAATCTTAACCTGCAAAAGAGATCATAATATCATAACATGGGATAAATCGTAGTAGTGAAATGTAATCCCAATAATCATAACATAAAACATGAAACTTTGGGGCATACACAAATAGTCATATAGAATCATTTCTTATTATTCAAGACTCATTTCCAAGACTATCCTAGAGGAAAAAGTCCATTTCTGAACCGAGTTCAATCCTCATTTCAGTCCTGTACCACTAACTGGATTAACCTACCGTTCCAGCCATGTCTATCTCATGAGATATAAATATTTACCCAATGCATTGGAGGGAGATATATGTCCCACCCATCTCATAATGAAACCATTCTTATGTGTGCCACAAAATCCTAAATCATATATCATAGCATAATCCATATAATAAAAATGGGATTCTTAAAAATCATGACATCATATCATAAACCATATAAGATAAAAGGACTTAATAAAAATAATTCCATCATAACATAATAAAATCAATGCAAAAATAGGGATATAAATAGAAGCCTATATTATCTTAGATGGAAAATAATTTTGATAAAACACTTGAACTCTATTCTTGAGGAAAATATCCTTTTTACTTCAAAAACATTTTTCCTTTCTTAACATGTCATAAAATTTTTAAACTAATTTAATTTAATTAAAGATAAACTTGAAAACTTGTAAAGGAAGTTTCCTGAAAATAATGTTCTATGAAATCATAAAAACCCATTCATGTCGTATAAGTTAAAAAAACATTCTTCTCACACTTTGGCCGGAAAAGTTAAAAAGTACCTCGTACTAAAAACGAAAAAAGATTCCTTTCATATCTTTTACTAAAAATTCACCAATAGGTAAAATTGGATTTAAACAATTTTAGGAGGATAGAAATAATATTACATATGGAGGAAACATGGATGTGGATGATAAATATGACCCAGTAAATTCAGAAGTATAAACAATCTCGGATAAAAATGAGATTGTGAGATCTTCCCTTACCTTAGGTCCGATTTTATTTGTACGTATCCGAAAATCCTGTATAATGATTTAAATAATGTCATTGACTTATTACAAGATCATATTAATTGTTATGATATCATATATGGTCATATTATTATCTTATTATTAGTAATATTTTATTACTACTTGTTATTCAGGTGTTTATTACTTTATGTTCTTATGCGTGTTTTGTCGAATAATTTCTAATTCATATTTTTAGGTTATAACTACATAATTTACAGAATGGTAGTAGTATAATATATATCATATTTATTCATTCAATTCATTTATATAATCATTATTCAATGAAGATCACGTAGAACAAGTCGTATCACATCATGGAGACGGTAGGCCGTACGTACCCACGAGCGATGATATCGTTCCCATGATCGAGAAATTGTATTGAAGTGTATGTATAATATTTCAGAATCAATATAACTTTACAATAATCATATATAGTTATTCTTTACACCATTATACCCATCCAAGTTAGGTGCTGGTGGAAAACAGATTACACCACGTCGTGGAGACGGTATTCCGTACGTACGCACAAGTGGTGATTTCATTTTCCATAGGATGGATAGAAGGTGAAATAGGGTTGTTTCATATTTATAATTACATATCAATATATTAGTGATACTGATGTTATTAATTCATAATGAAACAACTAAATAAGATTAAGTATAAGAAGAAATAAATTTGAAAGAATCGGTAATGGATATTACCTCTTCTTCGACATGCCTCTTTGAAACCTCCTCTTAGGGTAATAATGTTGGTCTTTGAAGAATACCAGGACCGATAGAATGTTACTAAGGGAGTTGAGAAGAGTAATGGGTAGGGTTTGGCCGAGTATGAAGGCTCAAAGTTTTGTAAAGAGGAGAGGGAAGATGTGCCCTTTTATAAGCGAGGAGCGGGGCACCTTAGGAAAAACTTAAAATATTATTTTATAATAAAGTAATATTTGGTTTATAATAGATCCAAATTGATTTATTTCTAAGATCAAGTGGTGAGGGGTCGAAATCCTCTTCACAAATAGGTTTTAGGCAAGTTTATGTTACTATTTTAACCTTATAATTTAGATTTAACTCTAAGTTAAATAATTTAACTTTTACCGTGTCTTCTTGTTTTCTTACACTATATGGTTAATAAAATTACTATAACAAGACAAACGAACACCAAGTGGTTAATTATTAATATATATAACCTTATCTAAGTTATTGTTCCGAAAATTAGATTTTTAGGAATATAATAACAATTAATAATATAATATTCGTTTTAAAAACTATTTTATGTCAATTTTGAACTATTTGGTAATTGATTTTTTTTAAATCATAACATCATGATTAGTTCTAAAAAAGTTAATTGAATCAATACTAACATGTTATATTAACATAAAAAATTAGTTTAATTTTTAAAAAGTCTCAAATTACATTTATTTGGGTATTTATAACATCAATTATGTTAATATTTCATTAATAAGGTAATTAATGCATCATCATTGTGTCATAAATATATTAAATTATTTAATGTCTAAAAATTATAAATAAAATACCATTATGTTGGAAATCTTTTTAGATTTATAATTAATATTTATAGTCTAATTTATCTTATTTATAACCCTATATTAAAAATGTTTTATTTATTAAACGTTGATTTTAGCTATTTTAACTCTTCTTTAAATAAAATAATAATAAATGCCCTAATCTAATCCAAGTGGACCTAAAGAGTAATATTTTATTCCTAAGCTTATTTTTGGTCGAATTAAACTTATCTAATAAAATTAGCACATGTGTTAGGGTAATAATAATATCATTTTTACCCTTAATTACCCTATTTACTTTTAACCGTGGTAAATAAAAGTAAAAATTTACTATTCACCAAAAATTATTTTTATCTTATTGAACCACATTTTACTCCTTGATATTAACCGTGTCTCTCGGATTTTCGAAATTCCACTCACAGAAGTGGTAAAATTATGTTTTATGTAAATTTTCAAATTCTCCTAGGAGGTGGGTAAAAGATGGTGAAAAGTTCAATAAAATTTTTATATATCTAAAATTATTATAAAATGACTCCAATGAATTACATTGAAATTATATAGGTATTATGTATCAATTTTGACCTAAAATAAAAATAAAATAAATAATTATTTAAATAAGAGTTGGTTTTTAAATAGTAACCTTGTGTTTTCACTATTCATCAAAAATTGAATGTTTTCAGAAAAATAACAAAAATTCACCCTAGGCTAATTTCAATATTCCGAATACAAAAATGAAGTCCATTTTGAAAGGTAAAATTTATTAAATTTCAAAAATTGGGTATTACTATTCATAACAGCTAGTTTATATAATATTTTAATAACATATCTTTGTTTAGTGAAACTCAGTATTGCGTACAACGCAAGCTATCGAGGAAGGTTTCTCTTGCATGTAACGCAAGCCAAGACAGTGTTGTGTGTAGTGAAAGATTCCTTTATATAACATAATACATAAAATCCAAATATTTATCATAAAATCTCGGGTGTTACAACAGGGAGGTTCATGTCTGTATCCCAAGGTTGGAATCTGAGTTACCAGGGAAATGTAGAGTTAAGAAAATTCTAGTAGCCCATACTGATGTGGGGATTACTTTAATGACTCCTCTTACCATGGGTATGTAGAATCAAAAGGGTGAACTGATGCACATGATGGTCTGTTCATATAGTTCTGGTGGCTTTGGAAGAGGCTTTGGCCTGATGCCGCTAGAATGGTTTGCGGATGGGATTTAAAGTATGGGATGGAGGTGGAAGGGACTTATTGGTACGGAAGGGTGGAAATCCCAATGATACCTTACTCTGCATACCATTTTTTCATGCGGGGTGGGGTACCTTCCACATAGAGTTTTGCTATGCGGGTGGAAGCGTCGTCGACGTACAAGAGTGGTACACAGTGCTGGATATGAACCACGTACCAAGGTGGTATGAAGACTTCATATCTGTTCTCATGCCATGATGGTATGAAGCACTGAAGTCCCTCCATGTAAAAGAATACTACATCGGGCAGGGTTTTGTCTGCACAGGGTTACGTTATGCGGTATGCATGATTAAATAAGGATAATTAGTCTCACAGTTCACGGGGATTCTTCTGTGAAGGGAGTATGGTTCACATTTTACCTTTTAGGTTCACGGTTTTCCCATATTATTATCCTTTATTATATTTATGGTTTTTGGTTTGTTTTTACCTGCTGTAAACCATTCACAATTCTGTAATTCACCAACATTTCATCTTTGTAGCCTTTGGTCCGTAGAATCCCATCTCTACCAAAAATCTGATCCTTTTTCATAGCTCCCCTTGGGATCCTTTTATAGAGTGTTGATGAGGCTATAACTATGGGCACACAACACCATTCAAGGAAGCGTATGGAGGGATCATCAGACCTATGAATGACTCAGTCAACCAAGGCTCGCAGTGATGTGGTTCACAGCGGAAGAAATTACTACCTCCATTCTATGAACAACATGATTTGTGGGGCACTATCAGCCTTTCCTCATCCACTAGCTGCTTAGTCTGCGGGGATGGTATGTGGTGGTGTACCTCTCCTCTATATTTTCCCCAATGATGTGGTTTGTAGGTGGAATTTCTATGACTCTATTTTAGAAATGATGTGGTTTGTGGTGGACTAACATCTTTACTCATTCATTCTATAAAATTCTTGGTTCGCTGGCTTAGGGAAGTGTATCACAGACCGTCTATGTACCACTTAGTTCACTGTCACTTACTTCCACTGACCCTTCTCAGAAACCAATAGGTGAACTATTTTTTCCTCTTTCCAATCTGGATTCCTTCATTATTTTCCTCTAATTTTCATCCCCACATTAATCCTTTTCCTTTATCAATTCTATGGGAGTATTTTATTTGACTTTGAGGATGCTTTTGGGACCTTAAAAATTCCCCCATCTGAATGAGGTCTGGTTGGAATGAAGAGAAGGCTATTCAGATTTAGAAAATGGTCCTGAACTAAACTAGTTTGTCAAAGAAAGGTGGACCAGTTGGGGACCACGCCTATATATAGGGGCCTCAGGTCATTTTTATTTTACCTTGTTTCTTGGTGAAAAGTTCTTCAAAAAGCACTATTGGATTTCCTTTCTTTCATGTACCAGCTTCTTTGTGAAATTTGTTGTCCGCAAACCATGCCTTGCCTTGTTTGAACTGATTACTCTTCAAAGTTTCCCCAATCATGAACCATACTTTGGATTCACAAACTGAACTATGGAATTTTAAAACGTATTTCTGAAATTCCACGTAGTAATATGCTACACGGCTTCAAATTCCTTTGGACTTAACTTCAAAGAGATAGAACTAAACTTCAAATTTCCAAATAGGGTTTTAAATATCTGAATTTTGAGCATCCGCATAGCGGGGATTGGTATGCGTCTTTTCAATTTCACAAACCAATCGACCCACTGGAAAATGCTTCGTAGGATAGCTTCTTGAGGGGAATTCCTCATATTTCTAGTTTGTGGGGGATGCATTATGCGTACTATTCTCAGGTTTCAATACGCGGAGCCTTGCAATGAGGATAATTCTTTGTTCCTTTGGTGTTTTTTTGGCCTTTTTACCAAATTATTTTAATTGGACTGACCCTTTATGTGGGTATCTTTGTTATTATAGGAAGAAGATGTCTCTTCCTCTTATCTAGATGGAAATGATTTGGAGGAGGATAGACATGGTTGATAATGTTGAAGAGAACCTATGTAATATTATTGTTCCTCAAAGTGGTATCATCTGAGATCTCCTTTCACCAGATTTAAAAGCCTATACACTATCCAATCATCTAACACATATAATTTTGGACTCCAAGACGATTCTCCTTTTCTAGGGATTGATTATAAAAATCTTATCACACATTCTGGAACATCCCATCGGCATAATGGGGAAAACATCTCTATTGCTAGATAAATCATTATTACTTTGATTCAGGAGGGTGAGTTTATCCTACGAATCTCTATGTGGATCCAGAGTAAAAAATTACCTCGTAGTATATCCTTGGATTCCATTTTCTAGATTATCCTTACACCATTAACCTATAATGAGGTAGTCCTAACAAAGGATGGAGCTCCAAATGGGACCTCTGACCAGGAGGGTGTTATTTTGATGAGTGGGCTTAGGCATTCTGAGATCATAAGAACTACTTGGAAGCCTCTAAACTACTAAAATCTTTCAATCTATATCAAGTGGTGTGGGTATCCGAATTCTCTATCTTTTCTCCGGGTGAAATACTGCCTAAGCTACTCACCTGTTGGTGTTCGGGAACTAACACCTTTCACCTATCCCATGGAGAGGTGGGGATCAACCTATGGGATGTCTACCAGATAGGGGGACTTCCTATCCTTGGTGACATTTACAATGAATTTTTACATGTTCCATCACCTGGAGGAATGTTGAGAAAGTATCCCACTTAGTAAGAGAATTATTGTTCATGGAGGAGATGCTACTTGGTCAGCCCCTTCATGGCTGCTCACTCATATCATTTGACGATTGGACAAGGATATTCTTGTCGGTGAACACATTGAGGCCGAGAGTTCAGTATAGCTGAACCCATCTGACCCAGTAGTCATGAATCATTTTTGGTTCTTACTATGCTACCCTTGAGGCAGATCAATATGAATCTTGGGGTTATGAAATCATCCATGAGATTTCACTTGAGCTCAGGCAGGTAAGTTTCTTTTCCATGTTCCTGTCTGGGTGGATTGTTACCTCTCAGGATGGTTATATCAGTGTTGGGGTATCCACTTTGATGATGGAAGACACATTGGAGGAGGGACTACCCATTAACTTTTCCATTTCTACTGTTTCCCAAATATATGAAATGTTAATGAAAATATAGGAAGGGAAACCCCTGCACCATCTCTGTGGACCATTTCAATTTTTATGTGGCTAGATGGTAGAACATTTCCCCTAATATGAGTACCAACATACTACCACGGTTCCCCATTCATAATTTTCCCATCATTTCTTAACATTGATGTATTATGGGAGAAATATTTGATCATTGATGGCGTGATTGAACTACTAAGTGATGTGTCTCACTTCTCTTTTTCACCTTTTGTAGCGCCCCATGGGCCAATGGTAAATACTAGGATATGATCCTATGAAGAACGTTCATACATCATTGTAATTTGAGACAGATTTTTGACCACATGCATAAACATTGTGACCATTTACGAGCCTTATGTTCCTTATAGGTTTGCTAGGTAGTTTGGATGCCTTCAGCAGATCACATTTTTCCTCGTCACCCTGGTCAAGTAGGAGTCTCACCCCATAATCCTTCTTGAATTGTGGTTGGACATGACATGAGAGGATGCGAATATGGAATTCCTAATTCCTCCTCCAGTATCCTCAACTTACCAATCATTATAGTATTCCCAGATGAGGGTGGATTTCTATCCTAACAGTGTATTGTAAAGGCTAGTTCAGCAGGTTCAGAGATCGTTGGCTATTTCAGATCCTATCCCAATCATGCCAGTTGCACAATCTGTTCCCCTTCTTATGGTGAGAATGTTTTCTTTCTACTATCACATGTATTTGGAAGGGGCTACACCTGCACCACCCATTTTTATAGAGAGTGATTCAGACCACGATTATTTAGCCAATGTGGTTCAGGGTCCTACCAAATCCAGTAGGAGTAGGACATCACTGGACGTTCTTGAATTTTCTTATATCCCCCCTCATTTAGTCCTGAAGGCTGAACCATCTATCAGGATGGAGAGTAACCCTTCTTGGGTGACTCAACTCTGGGTTCCTTTGTCCACTGAAATGATGATTCCTAATTGCGTACCTACCATGGTGGAGGAGGACCAAGATCAAGGTGCTATTAGGAGGCATCAATCTATGGGAAAGAGAGAAAATCCCCAAATTCATAACATTTCCATGGAAACTCCACTAATAGATTTTAAAAATGAGGATGATAACTTTATAAAACTATTTTTTTGACCTAGGTTAATGTGGATTTGATTATCGAATTCCACATCTCCTTGTGCACCAAATTGTTATAACTTGAGAGGATCTTGCCTCTTGTGAAGGAGACCTAGCTCGGTTCAATACTTCCCACCACCAATCCTAGACTTTTTAGGATATTACTGATGATTTGAATCATCTGGAATATGAGGAAGCTAGTTCTCATGACCAGGTGATTTCCCAGATGGAGGAATTGTGCGAGTGAGAATCTCGCATGGCCAGACTGAAATTTCAACATTCTTCATAGAGCGCCAATTATGAGGCTTTTCAATAGAAAGGGAAAGACCTATGGACTTTTATGAAGTGAGTGCACTATATGGTTGAAGTTTAAGATGAGAAGATGGCTGTTTTGGAGCAGACCCTTGATGGCCCTCATTAGGAATTTGCCAACTTGTGGGGAAGAGTGAGTTGGGGATCATTGTAACCCATTGGGCTACCCATAATCACCTTTGTTTTGAATTTGGGGATAGGCTTCAGATTGTAGAGGCCACCAACATTCTCACATACCTTACATATAAACTAGAAACTTTTTCATTCTAGTATTCCACTTTTACGATTTGCTTCAATATTAATCATTTATGATCAAATACATTTTAAAAAATAATATCAACTGGATATTAATTTGAATTATAACCTAGTATAAGGAAATAATCATGCTATGCTATCATTTGTTTATTTTACTGAGAGGATTAATAAGTGTAGTTTGACTTTTTATTGGGTCACATGGATAACCCTACAAACTTCCTACCATCTTCGGTATCACCCTAATTTTTCCTAAGTGTGTGGTGCAGACTTATCAGGTATAACTCAAATTTTTATTATGATATCCTTTTTGGGATTCTGACCAAACATGATTTGTGTCTGATCTTGATGATTTTTACTGCTCGATGTTTTTCACAAACTGTATATAGCATTTACTTAGTGAGTTGGCACTAGACTTTTGTCCTGGTTTCCCTTTGGGGGTTTTCATCATAGCGAGTGTTACGTCTTTTTCATTGGAAGTTTAGATTATTTCCCTCCAAACTATCCTTACTGATGTTTTTGGTTAAATATATTTGACCATGACTTGTGGGGAAAGTGTCCCATTTTAGGATTCACTAACCATGAATGCCCTGACAACTTTTAGACAAGGAAAAGGGATTTTTTCTTGACCCTGACATGTGATATCTAGATATAGGACATGATATGGGGCATATAATCCATGTGGTGTACATAGATAGAAAAATCCTCTCCTGAGGATGAATTTTTCTTGGGTTTAATGTTCATTTTTTTTCGGAAACATATGTATAGCCATCAGGGCATGATGTGCACAGTCAGACAAAGTCATCTATAAGACATTAGCCTTCCATTTCTGATGGCTAGAGATTTTTTATGGAACCTTAGATTTATTGGGCTATTAAGGACCACAATGGGTTCCCATTTGAAGGAATAACATTTTAATTTAATAAGGGAATTTATATCAGCTTTTGATGGAGAATATCTCCCACATGAATTTGGTTTGTGTAAAGGAGGGTTGAAGCATGGTTTAGTTTAACATTGTACATCCAAGACATTTGGGACCAGCTTTGTGAAATCATACTTCTCTGTCTAGAGGAGGGTACCCGACTCATTTCTTCTATAATAGTTTGGCAAAGAATTCCCTTAACCTCTAGGTATTGAGAGAGGGAAATATGTAAACTATAATCAGAGGGGTTTCCAAATCCACAGGATGAGGTGGGACATAAATGTCATTAGGGTTTATGTAGGTAGAAAGAGATGCTCTTAAGGATGGATTTACCATTGGTTGATAGACCATTTTTGTGGGAATATATGCAGAGCCTTCGGGTCATAATGTGCATAGTCAAACAAAGGTGTCCACAAGACACTAGTATTCTAATACCTATGGACATGGAGGATTATGACAATCCAAGATTACTTAAATAACATAGTCTAATGAAGATACATGGTTGACTTGGATACGTCAAAAACACCCAGGCCGTGATTATTCACAAAATTTGGAGTCTCTCTATACATATTTAACATGTATGTGAGGTGGGATATTTTGGATCCATTGTAGGATTGCGGACCATTTTTGAAGATATAGTCATTCTGAGGCCATGTTCCACACACATATTTTGGTTCATGGGTAAGGATTGGGGGAATTTTACCCATATTTTGGGTACCTTATAGTTTTTTATGTCATGCGGTGATGACATATTCTGTATAGTTTGACATCATGTGGAAAGGACGTTGAAAACCCATTTTACTCTTCATGTTATAGGGATGAAACATCAAAGGGATCATGTGTAATTATGAGGTAACTAGGTTGGTATATTCATGGTATGCCCCAGATATGAGTGGGGGAAGATGGTCTAACCCATGGTTGTGGGGGTGCTGAAGTCAGAAGGAATTAAATGGGGCTTAGAAGCCTTTAGGCATATGATAATAGGAAATTCATCTTTTAGGTATTAATTTTTCTTTGGTTGACATGCCATTTTTGTGGGAAATATATGCAGATCCATCATGGAATGATGTGTATAGTCAAACAAAGGTGTTCATAGGAAACTGACCTTTCATTCCTGATAGTTGTGGATGATTATGGTGACTTGATATTTTTTGGGGAATAGAATTTGATGGATAAAAATTGGATATCTAAGTTCATGAGGAATGTATTGTCCATGATTAGTTCTAAGGTGCAAGATACTTTATATAGATCAAATTCATATGTAAGGGGAAGCACAATCTTTCGACTCTTTCTAGATGTAAGAACCTACATTTGAAATCCCTTTCATATATATTTATTTAATATACGAGGGGTGGGAGATTTTCCCCTTAGTTTAATTCTGTGTGGCAAGACCTGGGATATACAGATCGAGTATCATTATGTATCTCATCATACTAAGAAACCAGCCATACCCAATTCTTGAGATATCTTATAGTTTAATGTCATGTGGTTAGGACTTCATTGTCCATGAAATTTAACATCATTTGGTAATGAATCATTTGGTTATACAGTTTAATGTCATGCAGAAAGGACTCCTTTGGATTTCCCTGTGCAAGTATGGATTATATATAGATTGAGAATTTGTTTCATGACGGATAGACCTGAGAAGGTCCACGTGTCACAATGTGTCCCATTGGTTGATGGGAATTAAAACAGATGTAGTTTTGGTATCCGGTGTAGTTTAACATCATACAATAGGGACGCAAGTAAACTGACTTGAAAAGGATGAGGTGAGTGAAGATTGAGGCTTGAACCTCATGGAGGTTTCCTACATATCGTAGTTAATTTGGAATCAAAGTCCACATAGTTTTTGTAGGGAATTCCCTACATATATCTAATTTATACACAGGAAGGAGGGATTTTTTTAAAGTGTCAGTTGAACCATGATAAAGAATCTAAGCATTACTATGTATTCCATAAGGCAGGAAACAAGCCGCACATAGTTCTTGAGCATGACATGGTTGATGACTTAAGCAGGTAGCAATGACCCCTTGAGTGAAAACATCATTGGGGACATGTAGTATAACATCATGTTGTTAAGAATACATAATTGTATAGTTTATTGTCATTTTATTAAAACATTTTCCATACTTTTTAATGTCATGTGGTGAGGACATAAGCAGTGCCATGCAGTTTAGAATCACGCAACTAAGATGATTGTGCTGATCAGTTTAACATCATGCAGCATGAACTAAAGTATTGAACAGTTTAATGTCGAACAACATGGACAAATATGTCACTACTACACAAAATAATTTTTTAGGAACCTCGGATTTGTGGGTACTTTTTAAAGCTATCCATCCATTAAAATCAGGGCATATGCTCCATTAGAGTAAACTTTGTGTATGATATATGGTCCTTACCATTTTCGCTCCAACATTGGAGGTTTCTTCTCGAGTATCATCGGGGTTATGAGGACCAATACCATCTCTCTTTCAAGGAAATATCAGAGGTGAACCTTCTTATTGAAGTCTCATGCAATCCGATTTTGGTAGAATTCAAGATGGTGCATAGTGTGCAATATTTTCTCATCCAACCTCTCTATCTAATCAAACCATTTTTGAGATTTTCTATTCGCATATAGTTGATCAAATACAATGAAACAGAGTGATGGATGTTAAAATTCAATGGGAAGAACTTTCTTTATCCCATATACTAACAAGTGTGGGGTTTCTTTAGTGGTGGTGCAGGTTTTGGTTCGGTAATCCCATAGAGCAATGAGGAGCTTGTTCCACCACAATTTCTTATCGTTATCTACAATCTTTTGGAGTATGCTGAATATGGTCTTGTTGACAGCCTCTATATGTCTGTTGGATGCCGCGTGGTAGTAGGATGGAGAGTTGGCCTTGATACCATACTCATGGAAGAGTTTTTACAACTCAAAAAAGTAGAAATTGGTTCCATTGTGCATTAGTATTGTTTGAGGGAAACCGAACTGTATGATGATATTGGATTTCACAAAGATGACAATTTTTTTATTTTACTTCTTTAGAAGGTGATACTTATTACCATTTGGAAAAGAAGTCAATTAATGTGAGGATAAACTTAAATTGTCTGGCTGTGGTGAGAGGATATGGTCCCATGGTGTCCATTACCCAAACGAAAAATGTCCAAGAGTACTTTTCTGTGTGAAGAAACATAGGGGGTTGATGGATGAAATTGGCCCAGACTTGGTAGGAGTGAGACTTTTGGTGAAATCGGCACAATCCTTCATCATGTCGTGGCAATAATATCTAATCCTTCAAATTTGTTGAGAGATTTTGGATGTTGACTGGTGTTCCCCACAAGTTTCGGCATTAAATTCTTTCATGATGGTCGTGGTCTCTTCTCTATCAACTCATCTGATAAAGATTACCTCAAGGACTTTCTTATAAATAACCTTTATCCAGTTTGTAGAATCGTACAATAGTAAATTGACTTCTCTTCATAAAATTTTTTCCCTTACATCCCTATCTGGTGGGAGTTATTCCTTTTGAAGATAGTCCACAATGGGGGTCATCTAGTCGATAGTAGGACCATACAGATCAGAGATGTGACTGATCTCATTAATATCATTTGTGATGGCCTGAAATTATGGTAAAACCATTTGGAAATGGGTAATACTAATGATTATCTCGTTCCGATTCAAGTAGGCCAGAGCATTGGATGCATTTTACAGTGCATCTAATTGCACAATTTTTAACCGAGGAATGTAAGTCAATGTTTGTTCTGACCAGAATTCTACCATCAGTTCTTAGGCATGGTTCATCAAAGGGATCGAGTCCTCTTTCTTGATAGCATATTCACCATTGACTTGCTTGATGACCAGTTCTAAATCACCTTTTACCATGAACTGTCCGACTTGAACTTGTATTACTAATTATATCCCTACAAAGAGGGCCTGATACTCTGCTTCATTGTTCATGCATCCTTCTAATAGTAAGGAGTAGGGAAAAAGTAAATTTTTTGGGGATATGATTATGACTCTCAGACCCACATTGTTGAACTTGGGGTCTTCCATTCTTTTTTTATTGAGATTCTGGAGGCACTGTCGAAGTGAATTTCCCACATTTGGGAGTTCTCTTGGATAGATAACACTTCCTCATCAGGTAGATTAGCATCTGATGGGCCCACTCCCATTGGGGGATTCTCTTCCAAGAAATATACTAATTCTTGGACTTTGATATCTTTTTGCGGTATGAAATGTATATCGAACAACAGTTAGATGACCACCCACCATGACAGGTGTCCAGTTAATATTTGACAACTGATAATGTACTTGAGCGGGTTGCTAAGTGAGACCAAATGGACATTGTGGTATTGCAATTAATTTCTCAACTTTTGGACCACAAATATTAATGCAAGGTAGCTCTTCTCGATATTTTAATGATGTGTCTCAGCATCAATCATGGTTTGGCTGAGATAATAGATACTATTCTCACTACTGACATCATTTTTCTTCATGATAAATCCATCTAGGGATCATTCCAAGGTGGTTATATATAGAATGAGTTGTCTTCCTTAAACGGGTGTCATTAAAACTTATATAATGAAGATATGTTTATTGAGATTGTTCAATTATTCCTAACAATAATCAGTCCATTGATATTATTCCCCTTTCTTTAACAACTTGGTGAAGGGAAATCATTTTCCTGTAAGGTTGGATATGAAGCACCAAATGTGATCTAGATGCCCTTGGATTCCTCTTAACTCAATGAGGTTGCGAGGTAGTGAAATTCCAAGGATTTCCTTTTTCTTCTCAGGGTTGACTTCGATGCCTCAGTGGCGTACAAAGAAGCTGAGTAATTTCCCTGAGGTGACGTCGAAATCACATTTTAGGGGGTTCATTTTTTAGACTGTGCTATCGTAGTTTGTTGGAGACAGTTTCAAGATCCACCAGATTGTCTGAGAATTGTCGTGATTTAACCACTAAATCATCAACATAGAATTCTTTGAACATTCCCAAGACGGGTTTGAAAATGATGTGCATGGCGCGTTGAAATGTGGCTCCAACATTTTTCAAACCGATAGACATCACCTTGTAGAAAAAAACTCCCTAGGGAGCCCTTAAGGTGGTATATTATTCATATTTTTGTATCATTTTGATATGGTTATATCCTGAATATTTGTCCATGAAAGAGAGAACCTCATATCTAGTGGTTGTGTCAATAAACAATTCTATGATCGGGACTCGAAAATCATCTTTTAGGAAGTTCCTGTTAGGGTCCCTAAAATCAATGCAGACCCTGATTTTCCTATTTTTCTTCTTGACAGGGACAATTTTTGCTATCTAGTTGGGGTATTAGACCTCCGGAATGAAGTTAACTTTTATGATCTTGTCGACTTCGACCTCTATTTTGGAATCATGTGTCGGGTTCGTCCTTCTGGTGGCTTGCTTTTAACCACAATGATCTTTTGGATATCCCAAGTGGTGAGTAGCCACCTTTGGGTCAATACCTATCATTTCCATATAAATCCAAGTGAAAAATTCTCGATATTCTTCAGGAAATAGGCATATACCGCTTTCTATTTGGGAGGCATTGACGCACTAACTAAAGTGGGTCACGAGTCTTATTCTCTACCCAAGTTGATTTCCTTGCACTTATCAACAGTGGTGGAAACGACTTCCTAAAATACTAGAGGGGAATCCCTCAGGTATTATTATTCATCATCCCCTATATCCTCCTCCTCATCATCTTCTTCTTCTATTGGGGAAACAATTCTTGAAATAATTTCTCCATATTTGAGGGGGGAGTTTCACTTTTGGTGTCTAGATGTCTCTTCTACCTGAACCATTAGTGGAGGATTTTCTAGGAAATATATAGTGGAGAGTAAAAGAGTTTCCACATCATTTATGAATAAAGAAACACTTATTCCTGCCTCAACCAGTGAGGTGGTAATTTTTTGGAGTTTTAATGTCGGTTTAGGGATATTTTCATCCGAACCCTCTCCATTATTTTGGGAGTCTATGAGTTTTTCAACATTATCAGGCTCGACATTCATAATTTAAATCATGAGGAATACTGAATACACATCTTAATTTGGACTTTTTCTTTAAATATGATTAATGGGAAGTATATATTCTTCCCCGATCTGCTTGAGGGGATCGATATAAAACAATTCCAAACCATTTTGGTAGGCAACCCAATAAATTCCATTAGCTAAGGGTTGTTTTCCATTTGGGTCATAGAACCCTACATCATTATATGGTGACTTTTTGGACTCAAACAAGGCCTTATCAGAATATAATGTCTTACATTATCCATTGATGCTATATTTGAGGCACTGATGGTAAGAGGTGAGGATTGTTGGGTGACTATATAGCCAGAGACTCCCTAGAAGAGCATTGAAAGCCATATTATTTCAGACCACCAGAAATTCTTGGTGAGCTACGTGGTCACCGAATCAGGTTTTGAGTATGATTTGGAAAAATTTCTTCTGCTCTCTTTTTTTATATCCCAATAGTGACACGGTGCATGGTGTCAGATTATCCTAATTTTAGCCTAGCTAATGAAGTGTCTCCAGTGGGAGGAGATTAAACCCTGATCCATTTTCTAAGAAGAATTTTTAAATATTGACACCATTTATCATACCAAAATCATATGAAGGTTTGTTGTGTCCTTACATTATGGAATCTTCATATTGATCTGTGAAGGAGAAAAATGTATGGAATTATGCATGATTGATCTATCTATGGTATACTTCAGGGGTAGATACTTTAGATTCAAACTCCTTAGGACTCAACAAAGACTCTCTAAGAGCTTACCTATGATTTTCTAAGAGATAAAAGGAATCCTTGATTGAGATATTAGCTGAAACTGAAGATAAATATTTCAAAATATCATATTTATGATATAAAGTATGGTTCTTCCTTGCTTGGGGATTCTATTTCATAGGCACTTTAGGGTTTCAAATATTTGATGAAGATGGGTCGGCCCTTGGTACCGGAGCTGTAAGAGCTCCCGTTCTTTATGGACTAGGCCAGGTTGATCTACTCACATTAGTTATTTGTTCTTACTCTAATGGGTACTACAAGATGATTGGACTGGGGTGGTTTCCTATGGGGTAGAGGAATTTTATTGTCCTTGGAGGATCCGTTGGAGTGTCCTTCCATGGGTTTCTGCAACACTGATGGTTTGAGTGTTGTTGCTTCCATACACATGATTTCTTCCATGGATGCATCTCCCTTGGTATCCCTAACTTCTGTGGATTATTCCTCCAGATCCCTGGTTGGGTGTGGGGAATTATGGATCATAACCATACTCATCGTCGGAGAAGGGATCCATCAAATGGATGACATTGACAGAGCCAAAAATCAGATCCTATTCTGATGATGTATTTACCTCATCATATGCTTCTGTCTATTTTGTTTGGTAGGGTGGTTCCCATTTCATCAAATTTACTAGTATGAAATATGAGAGTGTCAAATCTAACCTTGGAATTAGTATAATTTTATCTTCCTACACCTACTTTCCACCGTTCTGATTGGACTACTTTTAGGGTGGTTGTCTTATAGAGGATTGTGGAGCCAATGATAACAATTGTATTTTATTAGGAGTTGTTAGAGGTGCGGTTGGTTGCTTCAACTGTGGCTGAAGTATTACTCGATCTCGGTTGACTATTTTCCATGTCATCCAACTATAAAACATTTTTCCCTTTTTGTTAACAACTTTTTTCCAGTTTCCTTCTTCATCATGATTAGTGGTGGAAACATATGCTAGTTGTGCAAGAAGTGGTCACAGATTAACTTGTCCAGAATTTATCATCTTCTACAGGAGGTCTTTAAAGAAAATAAATTCCTGGATATTGTGTCCCAATATTTGATGAAAGGGACATTAGTCTGGTCGTCATCAATACCTACATCATCAGCCCTCTTTGGCTCGGGAAGCCAAATCAAGTTTCAATTCATGGTGTCTATGAAGTAAACATAGACTTGGTCATCCCAAAATGAGTAATACTTATTTCTTAATTCCCTAAATTAATTTATTTTATCTCCCTCCACTTTTCTTGATGGGGTGGGGGTGGATACTAATGTTCAGAGGGACCTACATAGTTTGATGGGGGCCTTGGAACTAGGGCCGATGTAGGGGGTGGCTTAAGCGTGACAGAAGCCACTTTGGATCTTCCTACCCTTTTCACTGGAAATGATGGGACTGATCGGGACTTGAGATTAGTCTATTGCGAGGAATCCTCTATGATTTGAGTGATAATAATGAATTCATAGAACCAACTTGTATACTTCACTAGAATGAGCAGCGTTCAAAGCTCATCTTAGAGATTATCGATGCACATGAAGAGAATCTCACATTGGGAGAGTTTCTAGTTCAAAGAGTAAGTTAGTCATTTCCATATGGATATGAATTCTGATACTTTCTTGTTCTATTACTATTTTTAGTTCATGAGATCAATGAGTTTTGTTTTCCAAAACTTTGAGATGAATTGGAATAGGAATTGCTGTCAGTGATCCTCACATCCTGTTATTTTGTTAGCTTACAAACGGGTGTACCACCTGAAGGATGATCCTTGTAGGGTTCACCCAAAGCATCTGATATTCACAACCTCTTATTGCTCTAGATTTTCCATCGTGGGATCATAATAAGAAGAGTAGTGTATTGGATGCTACTCCGGGTCCCATGATCCATTGGACACTAGAAATACAGGATTCCTTATATTTTGGGGAGGCGGGACATTGATCACCAAGTCGGGGTAAGGCCTATGTTCTGGTTGTACAAGAACATGATGCCCTTCCATTTCTTCCATTCGAGTAATTAAAAACTCAATTATATTCATGATCCCTTGATGCATGTCCTGTTGGACCTGATAATGTGTGGGCACAGTAGGGGGTAAGATTGGATGTGTCAGCACAGTTGGAATATGAGGTGAATAACTAGATGGGGGACATCTTTTGAGGGTTTTCATGAATTTGTTCTAGTTACTTCTTTAATAGAGGGAAATATTGATATCCTTTCGAGATTGGGCTTAGGTGTATTGATGGTCCCAACACCGCCCAGAATGATCCCTATAGACTTGCTTCATTCATTGGTATGAGACCGTGAGGTAGATGGACATCTTTTATAAGTGTTGTTGATGCTCCACCTGAGTAACATACCCAGTAGGATGACATACTCCTAACAACTCAGTGTTGAGTCACCTCAATTATTTCAATTCGTCCTCTTATTGAGAGAATCTATCCTCAAGAGTAGGGGAATCATCCTCATGGGGAGGAGGTGGTGGTTAATTAACATTGCTATTATTTTTATCCCTATTGAGTATTCGCGTGGGAGGTAATGAAGGATTTAATGAGGGGTCACCCAAGTTTAAGACAACTCTTTGGTTTCTAGTGTGCACACCCACAGGCTCGGTGTGGATCGTCTCTGGGAGGGAACCCTCTTCTAAAATTTCCTTATTATTTGCATTATTTTTAGTGAGGTTTGTAGGGATAATATCCACGATGTTCACTAATTCATACCACACTAGGGGTGGAAAACTAGGTTCTTAATTGAAAAAGATATTCTTGTTCCCTTTATTGGATATTTTTCAGCTATTCTGTAATATATTTTTTGGTTTCTTGAGAGGGAGTGACTCGAAGGGAGCCTTGATATTACCTTGTAGTATGTCGTCTTCCTAGGGTACATGATTCATGAGACCTGATGGAATGGGTTATCCCCTCTACATTTTTCTCCCTAGATGAGAGAAGACATACGTCTATTGGGTAGGAATTTAAGGTAAAAATGTCACCATCCCTATGGGTTGGGGTTGCTTCCATTCTTCTATTGACGATAAATGGCCTGGATTTGGTGGTATTATAGGGGAATTTTGAGTTAAAAAAGACCCTAGCCCCACAGGATGAGGATGGTTCCATATTTCTATTGCTGCTGCTTCTATTTCCGTCTTCTTGATCTCACACATTCCCATGCAGATGTGAGCTGAATATAGTGTCAGGTCTGCACATGAATTACTTGTTTATGAGGACATGAGAATTTCTCTTTGAATGGATTCCCTTAAATAAGAGTATTTTTGGATTTTCTCAGTGTCCTAGTTAAGGAGACTCTCGATGGCTTTCTCTCATTGAACCTAACACTTCAGAGACTTTCTCAAGGATCGTTCGTATCGAGTGTTCCACCTTTCTTGAGAAGGGACTTCATTTGGATGCAGAATTTGGATAATGACTTTGTAAGATGTCATTTACACTGAGTTCATCTTGATGGAGAGTGGGGTTAAGTATAGGTATCTATTTTCTCCCCACACCTAGATATGAAAACCAAATAGGGAATCTTTGATAAGAAAATGAAACTTATGCAATACATAGTGGAAGGTCATCACGAGGAATTTCATTCACCTTTTTTATTGTTTCCACCATATAGATGGAAGTGATTCTATACTGATTTGACAATGAATCTCTCTCAAGACCATAACATGGTCTGTTTAACCATCTTTGGGTAAAACATTTCTTTTTAACTATAGGAGAGTTGTCTAGTTATTGAGGTGAATGTTATGCATACATTCTTATAACAAATCTTTTGGTATGTTGAACTAATAAGTGTCCATGGGACAATAAATTACAAGAATTTCATCCATAGATAGTTTTCTTATCACAAGAAACACATCTTCTTGTTGTTCTACCAAAGACTCTTCTGCTTGATCCACCTAGTTTGAGTGCTCCATAGTGATTTTATTCCAAGAAACAGGGACAGTGGGAATCTTATTGACAATTGAATGGTACAAGGGTAGATCAGAAGATGAGAATGGCCCCAGGCCATCCTGTTTTTGATAAAGTATATCTTTTTTCATGGAGCGAGTATCCTATACATCATAATCTATTTTTCCATGTGCCACAACATATGAGGGTTTTCTCATATTTGACCTAACAAGGGGAGGACCTTCTCTTCAGTGTAAATTTGGATTATGGTGTGGACCTTCGATGTCGATGCCATAATGTTGAGGGATACTATCATAGCTTACTATCCGGACATAGAGAGGACTTACATGGTGTATACCCTATGGAGTACCTTCAGGGAAGACCACAACAAGGGGAGGTTCTTCTTGTTTCTTAGCATCATTGAGGGTAGGACCTGCACAACAACTGCTATCATGGTGAGGACTACAATCATAGATCTATATTTAGGGAGAGTATTTGTAGTTTATAACATGGAATGAGCCTTAAAAATTTACTTCAATGAGAGGAGGGACTTCTCGTTTCTTAATGTCACTATGAGGAGGACCTTCATAGCGAATACCATCATAGCGAGGGCTACCATCACAGCTTGGTGTCTGACTATAGGGAGAAGCATATCTGTAGTGTATACCATGGGGAGGACCATCAAGGAGGACTATAGTAAGGGGAGGGACTTCTTGCTGTAAGATCTTCTGGTCTAGGGGAGGTCTACCATGACACATATAAGGAGATATGATCTCATGATCGATCATCTCTTGCCCATGGAGTAAGCCCCCATGGGTGCTCTGGGGAGGACCTTCAGAGGAGCTGTTAGTGACATTCAGGGAGGACCTTCCCAACTACTATTATCACTTCCATTTTTGGTAATGGGCTAATAAATCTTGATCCTTTATTGATAAATTTTTTATGGTGTTAAGAACACCAGCCTCTAGCAGAGAAGAATCATGAATATGCTCATTATTTTTTAGTTGCATTTGGTGCCTTTCAGTTTTGTGCACTCTCTTGTGGGAAACTGGGGCCGCCTGCTGTTGGTAATGACATTCATGTAAGAGTCCCTATTTGGTTGGTTCTGTTAATGTTTTCAGGATATTTCGATGAACATATTGAGTTTCGATAGGGATATATGCCTTCCCTAGAGTGGACACTATATTAGACCAGCATCCCCTAGTTGGAACATGTACCTGTTCCCGATATGGTTATCCTCGTATCATGGAATAAGGTCATCGACCCTCATGGACTGAACCATGCATTCTAGTATTATCCATATTGATTATCAGATTTGTTGGATATATCACCCCACTTGGAATGATCGGGTCAAGGGACCGACTTATCACTTTTCCCACTGACAAAATTATCTCTTGACATGTATGGAGGATATAGTATGGAATCGATGTCTGATCCTCCATCATGGCCAGGATGTGATGAGAAACATCTTTTTCTAGAACTATCATGAATTCCCATTCCAATATTGGGGTAGGAGGTTGTGCCTACTCCAATCCTCCATGAGTTTTCAGTGCGTAATAATAATTATCTTGTGTTAAGGAAGAGGAATGAGTCAGCCGCCAGATGTTTTCATCAGTTTCCATTGTATTTGGATGGTGGGGTTTGTATTTGTGAGCAGGATTTTGCATCTTCTCATTTTCCATTGTATTTTTCTCACATGATTGATTTTAATCCATAGTAATTTGACTCTTCTCATATTTGATTTCCACTCTATTTGGTTGATTGGCTACATATGTACTGGCAGTGTTGTATGACTACCCATAATTTGCCTCCCTATTCAGATAGTGGTCTTGTTTTGCATTAGTAGGGATTTGTGCCTATATATATCTGGGTGTCATCCTATTTGGGTGATGATCTTATTTTTCATTAGAATATATTTTCATATGCCCGTAATTTTCTACCCTGTCTATGCAGAAGGACTGGCGAGCACTAGCTTGAATGTGCATTTTCTTGTATTTTTTCATCTAATTTTTGTGGTGGGATTCAGAAGGAGAGGAAGGATTGTATTCATGCTTTTTACATTCCACCACATTTTTGTGGAAGACCTCCTCACCGGGAACCAGGATTATAACATGTCCCTGATTATGCATTTTTTACCCTAGGAAGGAATCCTGAAGGCCCCGTGTCCTTTGGAATTTATCAGTTTACCTTAGCATAGGATCCTATTTAGTGTGAGGATATCGAGTTGTACACTGATGATGGAAACGTCCACCAACAGGAGCCCTCAAGCAAGGTTCTTGTGAATTTTGGATGAATTCATTGGTTTCAAATTCATTTACCTCCCTAAGATAAGGAAGGCACTTGTTATCACGCTTTGGGGATAGATTCCTGAAGCGGTTGGAGACGACCAGTGGGGCAGTCCTTTGATGGGGTGCTGGTCAAGGATAGAGAGGTGGCTGGTAAGCTTTCACTAATTGGAGAGCCTTCCTTTCGGCTTCCACTATAGGGAGAGTACCATTTATATGGTACTATTTGATCATCACACTGTAAACCCAATGTTGAAGATGCTAGGTAGGTGAGGGGGTCCTGTTCTTTGCTAAGGATCCAACCACCCATGTGGTCACTGACAAGCGTGTTTGAGCGATTTGTTGAGATTATATTTGGATGGAAGATAGCTTTTCTAAGTTCTTGGTATATATATATGACATATACAATCAAGAAAACCCTGTCAAAGAATCATCTAATAATCATGTGTGAAATTAATGAACTTGCTTTGCCGTCTTTCCATTGAATGTGAGAGGGGCTTGAGGTGGGGTAATCTTTCACCTTGGTGAAGGAATCACGTCAGTTTATCTATTTTTGTTTCATCCTGATTCACGTTGCACTGAGTATATTTATGGGGCGTGATGGTCCCACTAGGATTTGGCAGTTTATCCTTTTTCGGTTATTAAGGAGGTTACACATTTTCATAATCCCAATGGGCGATAGCAAAGGGGGTTATGTGTCAGTGAAATTTTTCTTTGTTTGGTTTCATGTACTCAGATGGTCTCCAATGGGTTTATTCATGGATCTAAAAACACCCAATAGCCTTAATATCCATGATTCATAGACCTGAATTCCAATGGTAGATGGTCATTGGATGATGATTTGGCCAATGACACTTCAGGATTCCATTGGTTGAGAGGATGGGAGATCAGGCTCATCACACCTTTTTGGGGGGAATTATTTCCTACTTTGAGACTTGCATATAGATTTAAGCAATGTTCATAGATTTTTTAATCCTTTGTTATTTATTGAAGAGTGTTTCTATAGATTACCCATGGGTTTGAAGATCCATCATGGATACACATAGATTAGGAATTGCTGAGACAACTCTAGTTTAAGCCCTATAATGAGGTGCTCTGGAGTTTATCTTCGTCTAAGGGGGGGGGGAGTTGCTTCAATATTAGATCAAAAATATGAGATGGGTTTCCTATGTATCCTCAAGAGAGGAATCAGAAACCACATAGTTCAAGGTCACTTAACAGGTCACATCACATTTTATGGCCATTGGACAAGGACCTATCTATGCAGTTTAACGTTATGAAGCAAGGACATCTAAGAAAAAGGTTCCTCGTAAAGATCCAATGCGGGGCTTAAGCCAAGGTGGTCTGAGATTCCTAGGAAAGATATGGTCTCCTGGATAAATATGACCCTACCAGGAATATGTCATGGAGATGCTAGGGTGATTTGCTTATCAGGTTTTGACCCCAGGGAGGCTACCTACGTATCCTAGTTGACTAGGAATAAAGTACCTCATAGTTAGGTTTGAGTTGTAATTTGATTGGGGATTATGTTTGGGAGTTTCCAATTTAAAGGGAACACAATCTATCATTTTATGGATGAGATGGTAAAGAGCTCGGGCCTAGGTAAAGGATTCCTATGTATCCCAATTATGTTGAGAATCTGAGTTCTCATAGTTCAATATGGGTTATTCCAATGTCATAATACCACATTCCTCTAAACTGGTGTGAGCCATGCTCTATGTGAGAAACAAGAGGATGCGAAAGATTCAACAAAGGCACACATTTTCTTTTCTATTAGTGGAAAAGGAGGAGCCTACAGTGGAAGATTCTGTGAAGTGGTGGACAAGGGCACAGACCAATGGACCCTTAAATGTGAAATGAGAGTGATGGTCATTAGGTCTGCACTAAAAGGCTTGGGTCTTACTCTAGGAGGATTTTCGTAGAATGTGTTCCGAGAAAGGGGAGGAATGTTTCATCTCATCAAAAGGAAAAGCAAGTTTGATTCCTTTGACTGATCACAATTCCTCATTGAATAGAGAAGAAATTGATCACCCAAGATCCCTTTATTGGGGAGGTTCACGTCAGTATCCCATGGTTGGACTCCAGGTTACCATGGTAATGTAGACTTAAGAACATTCTTGGAGCCCCTACCGATGTTGGGATTACTTTTTTGAGTCTTCTTACCAAGGGTATGTATACATAGATTGGTGCACTGATGCACCCGATGGTCCGTTCATATAGGTCTGATGTCTTTGAAAGAGGCTTTTTCCTGATGCTGTTGGACTGGTTCACAGAGGGGATTCAGATAATTGGATGGAGATGGAAGGTACTGATTGATATAGGAGGGTAGAAAGCCTGAAGATACCCCACTCTGCATAACATTTGTTCATGAGGGGTGGTTTACCTTCCGTATAGAGTTTTGATATGTTGGTGGAAGGGCCATCGGTGTACTGGAGTGGTACACAGAGCTGGATATGATCTGTATAGGGTTACACTATGTGGTACACTAGATTGAAGAATGAGAATTAGTCTCATAGTTTGAGGTGATTTTTCTGTGAAGGGATTATGGTTCACGATTCACCTTTTAGGTTTTTAATTTTCCTATATTATTATCCTTTCTTCTATTTATGGTTTGCGATGTGTTTTTACCTGCTAGAAACCATTCTACATTCCGAATATCACCAAATTTTCACCTTTGAAGTATTCTATTTGTAGAATATCAGATCTCCCAAAAATCCGATCCTTTTCATATCTCCCCTTGGGATCCTTTTATAGAGTATTGAGGTTGCCAGATCTATGGGCACATGTCACCTTTTACGAAAGCCCGTGGAGGGGTCATCTGACCCGTGGACAACTCAGTCAACTGAGGCTCAAGATGTTGTGGTTCACAGTGGCGGAAATTACCACCTCAATTCCACGAATGATGTGGTTTATGGGGCACTGGTAGCCTTTCCTCATACACAAGATACTCATTTCATAGGGATGGTATATAGGGGTGTACCTCTACATCATATTTTTACCAACGAAGTGGTTCACTGGTATAATTTCTTCACCTCTATTATACCAATGAAGTAGTTTGCGGTGGACCGACATCTTTACTCATTCATTCCAAAAACTTCCCAGTTCACTGGATAATTCTTTATGGGCCATCATTTCACAGAACACCCGCATACCACTTGATTCACAGTCTCTACCTTTCACGGACCCTTTCTGAAAACCAGTACGCAGACTAGTTTGGGGCTTTTTCCAAACTGGATCCCTTCATTATTTTCTTCCAATTTTAATCCCCACATACATCCCTTTCCTTTATCAATTTTATGGGAGTATTTTATTTCCTTTTTAGATGTTTTTTTGGGACCCAAAAATCATAACACTACTAAAAAACTTTAATATATTGTTTTATCCTTTATCGACACTTTATTTGTAGCGATGGTAAGGGTCTCGATCACGTGCATGATTCCAACATAAAAATAGCTGATGTTTCACTACTTCTTTATATAATATTTTTCCACTATCTAAGACGAGAATCCTATTGTGGGGATGTGCTTCCACATACACTACACCTACCCTTATGGGCCAATGGGTCAGCGCCTGCATTAGCCCACCTTATGCTTCCTACGAGCTTTAGCCAACCCGCATACACACCTTAGCCCCATGCTTCCCACAAACATGACAGGGGGGCCTACACGACCCAACCCAGTTGCCCATGTGGGCCCTCTCACATTTTTTTATATACCAAAAATATACATGTATTAAAAATATTAAAAATATTTAAATAATTGAATAAATAAAAAGTTTAAAAATAATTTTTTATTAATTAAGTAATTATTAATAAATTTAATATATATATATATACAAAGTATAAATATTAATAAATAATATATATTAAATATTGATACATTAAATGAATAAATTATAATAATTAAACAAAAAATGGAAAATTTATAAATTAAATTTTTTTTAAAAAATGCATTAATGAAACAATTATTAATAAAAATTAATAAATTATATATGTATATATTAATAATAAATAGTAATAAATAATATATATTAAATATAAAAATTTAAAATTAATAAAATGTAATAATTAAAAACATATTAAGGTATTATTCATTTTTAATTGTTTTTTACATAATTATTCATTAATATACATGATATTTTTAATATATATATATATATATATATATATATATATAAAGGCTCCTTCTTGGCATCCAAAAGGTCCTGGGATCAATCCCTATTGGCCATAGGTACTACTCAGTACTATACCAGTGGTGACGTTGACGATGACGTAAGGAGGTGGTGATGCATACATGATGCATGCCTGGTAATACAAGCATGATGCTGCATTTTGCTTCCAGGCCATGTTATGGGCTTCACTCCCACTAGGTCTATGGGCCATGTACTAAATAAATATTTCTTACTAATTAATGTCTTATTAATTTTAATTGTCTTTATACCTAATTATTCAATAATATAATTAATATTTTTAATATTGAAATATATTCATACATATATATATATATAATATTTCCTAACATATGATTTATATGTCACAAAATATTTATTATTACATTAAATAAGTCATATACTTAGTGAAAATTATTTATAATTAAAAAACAATATTAATTAAAAATATTGACTAATTGTATCAAGTAATAGAGATTTAATCGAATGTCATTTTATTTTTCAATTTAATATATATTAAACATATGTTACATTGATTTCACACATACATATACATAATTAATGCATTTTTATATACAACACACACACATATAATATTATTGCAATTTATTAAATTTTTAATATTTATTTGAATATTATATTTATTAACATAATATATTTAATATATATTATGTTTCTAATAGGAAAATCCTATCATTTTTTATATTTTTATTCAATATATAATATTTACTAATTTTAATATTTTTTTAATTTATTCATTTTAATGTTATTTATTCACTAATAGTCTTAATAGATTTTTTTTATTATTTATGTAATTCGTTCAATTTCAATTTTTCATTATTTAATATTTTTTGTAATTTTATCCATTTTAAATATTTTTTATACATGTTTATTCAAAAAAATTTAATGTTTTTAATATGGTTGAATTTTATATAATTAAAATATATTCAGTAAAATATATAAACATTCATTTTTAATATTTTTAAATTATCTATATAATTAATAAGAGTTATTAATTTTTATAATTTATTTATTATTATTATTATTTATTTAATTAATAGATACAAGTTATTATATAATTTCATTGTTCAATTTGACATATATTAAACTTGAATATATATATATATATATATATGTATACACACATTAATTTCACACACACAAATATTTACATAATTAATGAAATCTTATATAGAAACACATACACATAACATTTATCCAATTTATTAAAATTTTAATTTTCATTTTAGAATTTAATTTATTAACATAATATATTTAATATATTATGTCTTTAATCGGAAAATTTAATTTATTTATTTTTAATATCATTATATTCATTATTTTTATTCATTTTTAGTATTTTTTAGAATTTAATTAATTTCTAATATTTATTTTAACATATTTATTTACAATTATTTAATTTTTTCAACATGTATTCATATTTATTTCATCATATATCAATATTCTGTTTTTTAATAATTTTTATAATTAATAAATATTATCCATTTTTTCAATATCTATAAAGTCTACTAATTTTTAATTATTAAATTTCACTCATTTTTTACATTCATACATTTATGATTATATATTCATTAATAACGTTTAAAGTATATTTATAAATAAATATATTTTTGAAATTTTATTTTCTATATTTATAAAATTAATAGTATTTCCAACCGTGAAGTTGCACGAGATTTGATGTGTGTTTTTATATTTAAATATAATGTGTTGATTATGAATTGTAAAATTAAAATAATAAATATAAAACATATATTGACACCATAATATATTTTTTAACTAATATTAAAATTGAAAAATGAGTTGTGAATCAATGATATACAGTTAGAGGATCTAAATTAAACAAAACAAAATTTAAACAAATGTTTTGAAATGTTGAAATAAAATTCTATTTGATGTAAATGGGATAATAAATATAGTTTAATGTAATTTTAGAGGCAAGAGAATCCTATTTTTGGTTTATTTTAAAAGTGAAATTATCAAAAACAATTAACCTCATAGAAAAATTAAAAACATCATCAGCAGATAAAAAAAATGTTCTTCCACATTTATTGATGTATAGTAAAAAAATTAGACTCAAATGTTTCCACATGGAATGAAAACATGAAATGAGATAGTAATTGAAAGAATATAAAAGAAAAAATACACGAAAATGGATTATAAAAAATCACATACTTCCCACTGAAAGCTATAAAAAATGCTACTGAATCTTTACTATATCCAACAAATAATAAAAAAAATTAGGTTTTTTGAATATCATTTAACCAAAGAATATTTAAATAGATGGTATTATTACTAATTTTAAATGAGAGAAAGAGGAATGAGATATTAAATAATCATAGTGGTTTTACATGTTACAAATATTGAAGGGAGATATGACAATAAATTTTGAGATAGGTGTGGAACAACATTTTATTTAATGAATTTTTTTTCATATATAGTAAATACTTGACATTGCTTTTCCAAAAAATAATTTTAAAAACATAAATAAACCTTGAAATCTATATTATTTAATTTCAGTCTTTGCAATGTCAACAATTATGAAGGATTAAACACCATCAACTAAACTAGATATTCATCCCCTAAAAACCAAAAATCAAATAGCCAAGACTAAAACAAAATTATAGGCTTGAAATTCAAGTGGAATACATGGGTAGTTAATTATAAATAAATATCAATTTTATATTGAAATGAAAAAATGTTAAGAGTTGTTTTAAAATGTAAAATAAAAATCAAATTGAGTCTTTTTTAAATTTATAACCATCACATTTATGTCAAATTCACTGGACAATTTGCTGATGAAATCATAGTTGAACATCACATAGAATAATTATATGATAAAAAATAACACAACATGTATTGAAAGATAAATATAGACAAGAACTATAAACCACAACTAAACCATAATAAATTCATCAATAAATAACACAACAAAACAGTTGAGTAGTAAAAGATTTTATTTAAACTAAAATGAATTCAAATTTCAGTAGATCATAATGCAATGAAACATCAATGTATATTGAAATATAATGTTTTTTTTAAAATGAAATTTTAAGATAGGACATAAAAATAAATTTCATTTCTAAATAAATATAATGTCAATGTACGAAAAATACCAAAAGTGGATCTGGGGAAAGTAAAATCCTTAAATATAGCAGAGTTGGAAGTAGTAAAATGATCAGATGACTAGTTAGGGGCAATTAGATAACTGGTTATAAGAAATAATATTAGTTATTGGGGGAGGTAAAGTAATTATAATATATTAAAATATTAAGAAAATGATAAATATAAAGGAAAAAACTATAATGGAATTGGAATAAATGTTATATCATTGGTCAAATAAATGTAATTTGGGTAAAAAATGGACACTATGATACTCTAATTGGGGGTGACTCCTCTAATTCATGGGAGTTGATATTGTGAAACTACACTCAAGGAGTAGCACCTACACTCAAAAATAAAGTTCAAAAGCCTAGGATGAGCTGATAGAGTATGGTAGGAGATTGAGGCTTACATTGATTTATTCCTAGACTGTAAATAGTGAAAACAAAGTGAATGTCGAGATAAACTATCCACCAAATTCAAAGAACCATGGATTGATAATACGATCATATTGTCACTAAATTGGGAGAATAACTCGATAATTTAATTTTTTGGTTGTTCTCATCAAGGTTGTTGTTTTTTTGTAGCAATAAACTTTAACTTTCCTACTCTTGGCTATCTTCCTTTCACCCATGGGACCTCTATTTCTAGGATAATTACTTATCATTGACGTAGATCTATCATTACATTAGTTGCGTCCTATTAATTCCCACATAGATAACAATATAACTATAAAAAAATAAGAAAAATCACGATTTGTGTATTTGAAACTAATAGTTGTGACATGAGTTATTAAAATAACTTTATATATAATTTTCTATTTAACGTATCTATAAATTATTATAATAAATGTTTATATTGATTAAAATTCACCAAAAAATTAACTAAAATAATTCATAATCAATTTTTTGATGAATATTGTTTGTGAATATACCACATTGTCCTTGTCTTCATTTAGAAAATTATGAGAAGAAAAAGAGAAGTTTGCATTAGGTCCCCATCAGAGGGAAACAATCTAGTGGATAAAAAACATCAATATTCATTATATATAAACCTTAAGGAAATATTTAGTAAAATCCACACCTATATTGAAGATCTCTTATCATGTCATTTATAGCAGGATAAAGTGTTTATAGGGAAATACATAATCCCAACACCAATGATTTTATTCTATAATTAGGAAAAAATATCTATTTCAACCCTTTCTAAGTAATTTTTAATTATTTTAACATTACAAAATTATTTTGAATAAGTCTTTAATTTTCTCTTTGTTCCTATGATGATAAATTCAACAATGAGATGCCAGTTATTAGTTTATTTTAGTTTCAAAATTGAGAAAACAATGTTTTTTCTTGATTGTGAGAAATTAAAGATGAATTAATAGAAAAAACTTATAAACTATACTTCAAAATCATATGAATATGTAAAAATATAATGATCTCACATGACATCATGAATTGTGTCATTGGGTGCAGGGTGTTATTTACTACATATTGGATATACCACTATTTGCACTATTTTCATCACTATGGTCCAATGGTTTCTCATCATTGATGGTTGATAATCTATAACATGATGACATTTTATCGCAATAGAAATCTATGAATTATGGTTTATTGGTGTATTATGAGGAATTATTTTCACTATAATTTATTGTTTTTTCAACATTAAAGGATAATGTTATAAATTTTGTTAGTATGTAATATACTTGATAGGAAGATGGAACCATTCATGTGATGTACATATTTCTAAACAATATAGTTTCTTATGCAATAAAAAATATTAGGGATGAGGTATTTGTTGATTTTGGTAAATAATAAATACAAATAACTTTTTTCCATCCCTAAATCTCTTAATGAGTTATAAATCAGATATAGAAGAAAAAATATTCCATAAATTCTAAAGGGAAAAAGTTCAGTAAGGAATAAGAGTTCCATTGAATTGAAATTTTTATTAAAAAACATCAGTAAAAACTATAAGTAAATATAAATATTTTAATGAAATTTTATATTAAATGTGTAACAGGTGAATTGAAAAATTGAATTCATTAAGAATATCCAATACTAAAGGGATGCAATTTTATAATAATATGTAAATAATGATTAAGAGTTGTGATAAATATATATTTACATGCATGTAACATAACTAAAATAATATAGAGAACGTCATTGAAATGTTATGAATAAATTAACTTTATGTGTATCTTATAGATAATCTTCATGATCAAAGTGCATAGTATTTCTAGAAGCATAAGAATATGCATTATAAACTTGAAAATGTCTATATATTATGGCATACCTATAATCATAAGAAAGAATATTCCCTAAAAACATGAAAATATGAATTTATTTATGTTTCAGTATACACATTAGTGTAATAATGAACATAATCATAAGTATATATATATATAAATAAAATAATTGTATAATAATAAGCCAAAGAAAATGAATTTTCTATGATTTATATATTATCATATTTTTTATAGTAATTTTATATTATATTATTTAAAATTATATGTGTTTTATAGCATTTGTAAAAGTATGGGTATATACATAATCATATGAATTCACACTATTAATTTGATAATGTGAATGTATTGTGGAAAATGTTTAATAATAAGAATAATCATATGCACTATAAGCTTAAAAATGTTTATATTTCACTAACTGTATAAAGATAACAAGAGCATAGTCACAGACATAACCTTATGAATGTATATATTAAATATTTTCATCATCATGGACAAAATAAGACGTAGAAGTACTTGTTTGGAAATATATAGTATAGTTTAATAGTATTTTTATATAAACTTAATTAGTCACTTTTTCTTATCATTTTTTGGATCATGGATGAATGCAATTGAATGTTGATAAAATTTATATTCATATATATGAATGTTGAAGGAATTAAATAGAAAAAAAATATTGGAATGTATAATGTTTTTATAGATTATTCTATATAGAATAGGTAATATTATTGAAAAGAACATTACATATATTGATGTAAACATGTTATTAACAATTTTTGAAGTAAATGAATGTGAATACCACATGGGTTCAAGTCTGGATATTTGAAATCCCGAATTTCATAACTCTATTATTGTCACATGATGTTCCAATAATTATAAGCACCTAGTAAAAAAATAAAAGAAATGATTCTTTTTAATTTATGTGGTGAGATATATGAAATATAAATAATAAAATATGATTATAAATAACAATACTACATAGATATAATCAAATTATTTCTAAAAGTCCATGAAGGGCCCATAAATTTTTGAAACAAAAAAAATTCCACATCTATTTTATCAAAGGATTGGCAGTGGTATAATATATAATAATCTGAAATTTACATTGACCATAGATTTTTTTGTCTTCAAAATATATGTTATTTAGGGAATCTGAACTCATAAGTCTTCTAAATGATATAGAACTAAAATTTAATAATCAGTTGTATGTAAGTCAGTTTAATAAAGAAATCTGAAAAAAGTAGTTAACTGAAGAAAACATTCTCTTGATTAAGAGGTCATATTTTTATACAAACTGAATTACCTGTATGCCAAATAAAATAACTAATATTATTTCACTATGAATTATTACCATTAATTGCGTTGGAAAACTACATTTGAAAAAATAAAACTAGTAATAAATCATTAAAAAACACAGTAAACAATATCTATTTAACGCGATACACTTATATAACTTCAAGAAAATGAAAAAAATATAGAATAAACTTGAAATAGTATATTATAGAGCCACATTGAAATTTTTATAGTAAATATTACCATCATGATGTTATATATTCTTCATAAAAGTTATTCATGATTTATAAGACCCGCTATAATGGCTTTATATGTTCATAATTTTTGTAATAGTTGAATACCTTGTTGGATAGAAAAATAAAAATATATAACATGAATTGGGATAAATATAAAATCATTATATTATTCATTAAAAATTAAAATATTAGCAGTACAATATACTATAGTTTATGTTAATTTTAGAAGAAAATAGTTATGATAATGATATTTCCATTATTATTGAACATGTAAAAATATTTGTAAGTCAAGCAGATAGACTGATGTTTAACTATGTGTATACCTATAAAAAATGAAGAGAGGAAAACAAATATGATCATGTTAAAATATATGAACTTAAAAAAATATGTACTAATTAAAATATAAAACCTTATAAAATACATAAAACTGTCCAAACCCTATTTTTTATACAAACTGCATTACCAATATGTCAAAATAAATAAATGATATTCTTCCACTATGATCATTAACATTAATTGAAATCAAAATATAAAGAGACAAAAATACAAATAGTAACAAATCAATTTGTTTTGAGGAAAACAAATCTAGTTAATGTGATGCACTTGTATCACTTCAATTAGTTGAAAATAGTGGATAATAACCTTAAAATTGTGCATGCTGGAGCCAAATTGAAATTTTTATAGTAAAGATAACCATGATGATGTTTTATGTTCTTCATTCAAATTATAAATGACTCACAATACGAATTATAATGCCTTTTTTATTTTCACAATTTTGGTAATATTTGAAAAATATGTTGGTTGGAAAATCAAAATATATAACCTAAATAGTGAAAAAATATAAAATCATTATAGTATTCACTAAAAATTAATATATAAATAGTACAATATACTCTAGTGAATGTAAATTGTGGAATAAAATGGTAATGATAATGATATATCCATTATTGTCTAACCTGTAAAAATATTCATAAGGCAAACAGATATGCTAATGTTTAACTGTATATGCCCCTAAAAAAATAGGAATCCAGGAAAAGAATTTGACCATGTTAAAATATATGAACCTAAAAAAAGTGTAATGATTAAAATATAAACCCTAGTAAAATACAATAAACTATAAATAAATATGTACCTGTATGAAAATAAAATACAAACCATTAGTAATTATGATCAAATATGGGTGTTTAAAAATATAAACCCTAATAAAAAATATGAACTTGTAAAAAATGAAATGTGGTAAAATAAATGAACCATTATAAAAGGTGCATATAAAACAAATAGTTAGACTGATGTTGAACTACATGTGTTTATATAAAAAATATTAAACTTTAAAAGTAGGAACCTAGGTAAAAAAATATGATTCCTATTGAAATACAAGAACCTATAAAAATTATATGTACCTGTAAAAATATAAACCCTGGTAAAAAAATGATGCTATAATGAAATATATACTTGTATAGAAATAAAATTTGAACTAGAACAAATATGGACAAATATGTATATGTAAAAGGTATGAACCAATAAAATAATTTAAACCCCCCTCTAATCATAAACAAATTGAAATTTTAAAAAATGTTGACCTACAAAAAGTATAAATGTATATATTGTAGCAGAATCGATTATAAAAAAAATATGAACTACTTTTCTAAACATAAAAAATAGATACCTATATGAACAAAAAAATATATATCTATCAGTAAAAATATGAACCAGAAAAAATAAATGCAACTTTAAAGAAACATGTACCTATATGAAAACCAAATATGAATTTTCAAAAAATAAGAACAAATATGGATTTGAATAAAATATGAATCTATAAAATTATTTGAACTACCCCACTAGACTTAAGAAATTTGTACTTATAAAAAATATTACCCAATAAAAAATATGAACCTATATATTAAAGTGGAATCGATTATAAAAAAATACGAACTACTCTGTGAAAAGTAAAAAATAGATACATGTATGAAAAAAATAATATATATGCCTATATAAAATAAAAATATAATTTTGTATAAAAAATATCCACCTGTATGAAAAAAATGAATAAATAGGACAAAAATATGAACCTATAAAAAATATGAACTTGTAAAATAATAAGAACCTATAAAAATAGGAAATTTGGTAAAATACATAATCCTTAAAAGGAAAATACCCGTAATGAAATCATATATTCTAATGTTGAACTATGTGTGTTCCTATAAAAAAATATAAACCTAAAAAAATATAAACTTAGGTAAAAAATATGATCCTATTAAAATATATAAACATGTAAAAATGTGAATCAATTAAAATATTAAATGTATTAAAAAATATATACCTGTATAAAAATATGAACATTAAAAAATATGAACCATGGTAAAATCAGTCATTTGTGTAGTGAAGAGGATGTCATAAATCAGAGTAATGGAAGTACAAGAAATCAATCTCAAGGGATGAATGATGAGAAGAGGATATAAAAAATCGACACCCTAAAAGGACTGAAGAACCATGAGGACATTTTATATTAACACCTACCTCAATGAACTTTGGTTATGACATATGATCACCTCTCTCGATGGTTGAGAGCCTGTTGAAATAAATATGAACTAGATAAATGACTATGAATTATGAATGATTGGTGATCTGATTCTGCATATTCATATGAAATAGTGATAATGTGATAAAGATCAAAATCCATGTTATTTATGGTTTTTATGGGAATAAAGGATGACAATATGCCAAGAGGTGGAAACAGGGAGAAGTAGGTGGAGAGGATGGTGAGAAAGAGGTGGATTTAGGGATGATGAGGGAATAAATGGTTGAGGAATATAGGATGCGAGTGATGGAAATATGAAGACAGGGTTTCATCAGAGGGGGAGAGAGAGATAGTGAATGGAAGCGAGGGAGAACAAGTGAAAGTGGGGATACATAAAAACAGATGTGAAATGGGAAGTGGGGGGAGAGACATGTGGACTAAGAGCCATATGGTTTAGTATGAGAAATACATATATTTATAATAATAAATAAATAATATAATTTTTTAAAAATTTATTTATGTAATTATAATAATAAAAATAATAATATATATATATATATTTGAAAAGGTAGGGAAAAAGACCCTTAAATTTAAGAGAAATAAAAGAAAAAAAGAAATGAAAATATTGTGTTAGACAGAGCACCGCTTCCCTCATCAAAAATAGTCAACGACCATGTTTTTTTTCTAATATTAATTTCAATATTGTGATCTTTTCTCATAAGGAGTTACAATTAAATCCCTAACCACTCCCAGGATTGTGACCTATGGAATTATCTTCTAAACTTCTTCTACTTAATGATTCTTTTAATGTCAGTGTCTCAAGCCTCAGAATCAACAATTGGTTGCATGTTTTTCTTCTTAGTATCCCAACAAGAATGCCCATTCCCTCGACCAAAACTTTAGGGATGATGACCCCACCTCTAATGTTTTTATTCTTTCTAAGTCCCTTCTATATCTTCCCTTCCTAAATCAGGGTTTTATTTCTTTATGGTAGTATGCTACTCTACTTTAAGATCGTCATTTTCCATAAAAGAGTTATTTCTCTACTCCACAATATTCTACAGTTTACCTTTTTGTACATCATTATAAGAATCCTTCTCACCATTAAGGGATTCCAACACACTAAAAGATTTTTGGGAATTAATATGTACATTTATCAAATTCTCATACAAAGCATGATGCAAGAAATCAAATTTAATTAGAGAAGAGAATCTAGGTTCATTGTGAACCCTAGATGAGTATGCTTGCTCCTTCATAATTTATTGGTCTTCAGAATTAATTACAGAAACATCAATAATGGAATTAAGAATTGGATCCCCATATCAATCTTTAACAGATTGTTTAAGATGAACAATAGAAAATACTCTTGGATATTTTTCTAATTCCAATTTTTGGTTAACAAACTTTAATTTTGAACAAGGAGAATCTATAGATTTACAAATATAAATCCTTTTCCTAATTATCTCATTAAAAATATAGGTATGATATATATCCTTTATGTGTTCAATAAAAACCATCAAGCCTTGAAACTCACTAATGATGGAATTAAAGGGGAGTTAGATATGACCAGAGGATCAAAAACCTCTTTACTAGAGTCTCCAACAATAACCCCAACTTAAATTCCAAAATATGTGGAGGTAGTGTTAGCAGTCGGGTAGAATGATAAAAGACTAATAGAGAGACATCAGTTTTTCACTTTGGACCATCTTCAGAAGATCATCTAAATTCCATCACTATCCAAAACCTTCATCTTATATTTTTTTTATAAAAAAATTTAGTTCTTATCTAAATTTATGATCAAATTAATCTTGAACAACATCCTAAAAATTAAAATGTTCCTTATCCTCATCATCAGTAATGTCTGCCCAAAAACATGGATCAGAAGGTGGACTACATAATTCACCATATATATAGTGACCCTCAATTTTCATACAATAACATTACTTAATATTTTTATAATACTTAAATCATTATACAAACAGACACCCAATACCATATTAGTCTAGTTCCTTTAGAAACATGGAAACATAAACACTGGTACATAAGTGAGTTAAATTATCTCCCATTAGGTCATTCTTTACTATAACCCTTCTTAGACATATAGAACATAATACATATCATCATTACCTAGGGGAAAGAAAACATAAAAATGGGTGAGCTCAGATTCTCATTAAGGGTAAACAAAGGAGATATTTAAGCATAATAATGAGCATAAGGGTATGAGAACATGATCATGAAAATAGAAGATCATGCCATACATAACTATGATCATAAAAAGAAATCATGGAATAAATATTGGTAGTTTATAATACATGAATAGTACGTAAATGAAGAACGTAAGACATGAAAGAAAAAAATAAGAATAAAACATAGAATTTTAGCAACAACATAAGTATATAATATTATTTCCATAGTTGTCGAGGCATCACTACCAAGACCATATTAGTATTATAGGTTCTCTCCCCATACTATCTTGGTAGTCATGGTTTGCAACCATAGCCATATTAGAAGCATGCATTCACTAATCATACTATCCTTGTATTAATTGTTAAATTCCATTTCCTTATTAGTAGTAAAGCTTCACTCCTAATACCATCTTACTCTATCTTATGAGATATAATTTTTTACCAAATTCATTGGAAGGAGATATTGGTCCCAAAAATCTCATAATGAAATCATAAATATATGTTCCAAAAGATCCTAAAAAATAATATTATAACCCATGAAATGAAATAGGTAGCATAAAAATGTAATCATATCATAAAATTGGAAAAAAGATATAGGTTACATAATATTTAATCAAAATCAAAACCTATGAAAAGAAACGGGTTTCAAAATCATATAACTTATGAAAGAGAAATTAGTTTCATAAATATCATGACATCCAAAAATAAACCATCCATTGAATGAATAAAAATGAAAACATTGAATAATATTCCTAGAAAGTCATGATTAACACTAATGGATGTCTTATTAGTTGGGAAATAATTTTTATATATTTATTAGAAACATTTCTTGTTTAAAATATCAGTTTTACATTGAAAAATGTTTTTTATAACATAAATCATTATTAAAAACATATTAATTTGAAAATTTATATGAAACTCTGTAAAGGAATCTTGGAAAACATTGAAAAAATATTTTTACTCCAAAATTATTTACAAGGATAATTTTAATACATTTTTTAAAACATGGGTTTTTAAATAAAATATATTTCTGAACAAAGAGGGAAATACAATCGCACTTTTATTAAAAAAAAATTCTTAATTATTTTAAGTACTGAAGAGTATAAAAATGTTACAAATACATTGATATACCATGAATAAATCGATTATAATGATACCCATGAGTTTTATTGAGAGATTAATCATAATATTTCATCAATAAAATCATAATCATAAATAATCATGACAAATTATGATATTTCATCAAATAAACTCTTACAACTAAGTAACTTTGGATCATACTCTCTATATAAGAAAATTAATTTACATGAAGCTTTAAATATCATGAAAATAATAATATTCATTATATAACATGTCAAATGGAATCATATAGACCTCATAAAGTAATGTAGGTGTATAACAAAACATGTGTCTCAAAAAGACAAACTGAGACCAAACGATCTTACCGATTTGGTAAAATTTGGAACATAAACCCCATGAAAGTAAGATAATATAATGGATATTTAAATATCAATTAATTTAATAATAATAATAATTGAATACATTCACGGGCATTATATACACCACAAAAAAGAAAAGAGTGGTTTCTAAGGCATGTATCTCATGGAAAAAAGTGAGTTGTAATTTCCCATACCTTGTGTCCTGACTATCTTCGTACTTGTACAATATTTTTGTATAATAAATTTAAGTTTATTATAAATAATTTATAGAAGAATATTATTATATCTAATAACATATATGGTTTATTATTTCTATATACTTCTTTCTTGATAACATTTCTATGTTAAGGTTTCACTTTGGGTAATATCCTTTTTATTCTTTGCATGTGTCTTAATTGTTTAAATAGTTGGTCATTATACTTATATCATGGTTTAAATAATGTAAAACATGATATTAATATCATTAATATTCATTATATTTTTACTATAACAATCTATCAGATATATAAGTATGAAATTGAATACACCATTCATGGAGATGGTAGGTCTTACGTGCGCAAGAACGCTATTTCTATTTTATTGTCATATTGAATAAAAGAGAGAAAATGAAATATAAGTATATATATATGTATATATATTATTATTAAAAATATAATTATTATATCATATATATCATATAGTTTCACTAAACACATCCTTAATACATTCCATGTAGTGTATGAACGAATTACATCACTTTGAGGGGATGGTAGTCCACACTTTCTCAAATAAAATTATCATATTTACACAAAATAGAAAGTATAAATACATGAGTTGTAATAGTATTACATAGTATTAAAGACATAAAAAATATAATATATTACATATCTAAATAGTGTCCATCATAATGTCTACCATGAGAGGTGATAAAGTAAAAAAGAACAATCATCATTTCATGAGGTGGTAATTCACTGTGCACGTAAACAATAAGTTTTTTACCCATTATATTGGAGTGTGTGTAATTTTAGGAAAAACAATTATCATAAAAACTTATAATTATATTGATTATAATGTTATTTTTTATAATAATTTAATAAGGAGAGTTGAGGGTGGTGGAGAAGGAATATAAAAGAATGAAGTTTGAGGGAGGATGTTACCTCTTATTTGGGTAACTACTTTTGGTTTTCACTAAAGGGATACCTTGGATTCATTTCCTTACAATGTAAGGATTGAAGGATGAATTATTTATTTTTTTAATTTTATTGGTTATAAAATGGAAGAACATAAGTTTTTTTATAGGTGTTAGTAGTGGGGGAGAGGTGGTGGACTTTTATAGGGGTGGAAATTGACTCACTTGGTATTTTTGAAAAAAGTCAGGTGTATCAATGAATTTTCATAAAAAAAGTCATATAAAAGTAATAAAACTAAATAATATAAGGTTAATTGGATAATAATGTCCATAAAATGGGTTTTGGACATATTTATAGGATGTTTTTACCTTAAGATTAATGTTTAGTTCTTTGTTAACCGATTTTTTCTCTTAATAGTTATAATTAATTTTAATTAGTTTCCCTAATATTTTTGGTCAAAAAATAAGTTGAAATTATTTGAATCTATAAATTATTGTGATTAAAAATATGTAATCCATTTTTTCAAATTCAAAAAACATAAGTGAAAGAATTTAATTAAAATTTAATCTCACCAACTGGATGACCCTACGGGTTTTTAAAGTACAAATGATCAAAAGTTTACTTGGTTTTCATGTCCAATTTCAATGTAAAATTTGTTACAATGACCTAAATCATATTAATTGATAAAAATATGATATAATTAAACTTTAAAAACAATTTAACATAAATTTTATCCTTATAAATAAATTATATGAAAAATAAGTTTTGAATAAAAATTCTATATTTTCACTCTTCATCTAAAAATGATATTTCTTAGAAAAATACCAAAATTCATCCTATGATAAAATTGATATTCTAAATTAAGAAATGAATTTTATTTTATCAAATTAAATTTATATGTGTTTCTAAAATTATATTATTGTTTTTTACAAAAGTACATAAAATGTTTTTTATTTGAGAAAATAGTATTCATAAACAAAAAAATACTTTACCAAAAATTATATCTTCTGTTATAATAATGATTTAAAAATTAGTTTTTAATATTAATATTAATAAGTTTAATGTCTAGTTTATAATTATCTCATTTAAATAATTATAAAAAAAAATGAGATGTTTCATAGAAACTCATTGTTTCTTGTATCGTATGCCAAGTCGGTGTTGCGTGTAAGGTATACCAAGTCGGTGTTGTGTGTAATGTACACCATGTCAGTGTTTTGTGAAAGTAATGTTTGATTAATATAATGAAATATATAAATTAAAGTTAATTCATTCTAAAAAATAGTTCCCTAAAAACATGGGGTGTTACATTCTACCCCCATAAAATTAATTTCTATCTTAAAATTCATCATTCAGGTAAAAAAATGAGGGTACTTATACTTCATCATATCCTCAAGTTCACACATAGCTTCCTCAAACTGGTTGTTTCTACACAAAACATTGACTAGGTGAGTGTTACTATTTCATATAACCTTATCTATATGATCCATAATTTAAAACAGTTTCTCATCATAAGAATGATCATGCTACAGCGGTATGAACTCTAAGTTCAATACATTTGAAGGGTCAGGTATGTACTTCCTCAGAAGAGATACATGGAACACATCATATACTTGAGATATATTTTTAGTAAGTTTGAAGTAATAGGAAACTGTCTAGATATGATTCGTAATTTCAAAGTGATAAATATTCCTAGGACTTAGTTTCCATTTCTTTTCAAATCTCAAAACATTCTTATAGGGAGAGATTCATAGAAACTAATTTTCATCAAATTAAAATTCTAGATCACATCATTGGTTATCAACATAAATTTTATGCTGACTTTGAGATACCTTGATATGATACTAAATGGTTCTAAAAATCTTGACCATTTCTCTAGTGATCTCCTGTCCAAATAACTTCCATTCTCCAACTTCATCCTAACATGTTGGATCTCTACATTTATTCCCATAGAGGGCTTCAGAATGTTCCATTTGAATTATTGAGTAAAATATATTTTTGTACTAAAATCTACTAGAGGAAGGTGTTGATCCCAAACAACTTTTAAATTTTGATAATAATATATCAACATATCCTCTAGGGTTTTAATTTTTCTTTTAGACTAAGAAAATTTCTAAGGATGATAAGTAGTTCAGAAACTCAACCATGTATCACGTTCTTGCTAAAGTCTTCTCATGAACATTGAGGTAATCCTTAGAGACTGATCTCAAAAAAATAAAATGTGATACTCCCTGAAACCTTAAAATTTTAATAATGTATATCAAGAAAATATGATTTAGTGAGAGGTATTTTCTGATAGCGATGAAGTGTGCTAACATAGTAAGGAGATCTAATATCACCAATATAGCATTAAATCATGTAGTGGTTTTTGGGTAGTCCAATGAAAAAATCCAAAATTTTGTTCTTCCATTTCCATTCTAGTATGGTTAATGGATGTAACTACCATTTATACTTTTACCTTTCAACCTTAACTTTCTGGAATACTATGAACTGAGATACAAACTCTGTGATATCCCTCTTCATTCCATCCCACCAGAACTATTCTTTAAAACCCATATACATCATTTTACTTTCAAGATGAATAGAGAATGAAGAACTGTGATATTTCTGGAATAAATCCTTCTTAAAATATGTCCTAGATAAAACAAAGACATGGTTCATAAACCTTTTCATTCCATATTAATAATGTTTAATCTTAGGAACATTTCTAACTTTCCTTTCTAGCTCTAAATCTTCCTTCTTCACATCCTTAATATTCACTTGTATAGAGGGTTGAACATTCATTTGAGAATGATAATATTTCCCCTTCCTTCAGGATTTCTTGATCTATCCTTTTTAAATCCATGAATATTGGATCTTTTGTGATCGTCCTCATGGATACACTAGAATGATCCTTTCAACGTAAAGAACTAACCACCTTGTTCTCTTTCCTTGGGTGGTGATGTATTGATTAGTCATAATCCTTTATCAGCTCTAACCATATTCTATGGTGTATGTTCAAATCCTTCTTTGTGAATACGAATATTTTAGACTCTCTGATCAGTATATACATCAAAATTTTCTCCATAAATATAATGCCTCCATATATAAATGCAAAAATTACCGCTACTAACTCCAAATCAGGAGTTGGGTATTTTTTCTCATGAATCTTCAAATGTCTAGAGTCATAGAATATAACTATGTTCTTATTCGTAATTAAACATCTCAATCCCTTATTGGATGCATCACTATATATTACAAACCCTTCTCCAATATATGGTAATGTAAGAAATGTTTTATTGACCAACCTTTCCTTCAGTTACTTGAAATTTTCCTCACATTAATCTGTCTTGAGAAACATGACACCTTTCCGAGTAAACTTGCTCAGAGGATTATATAGTCATGAGAAATTATCCATAATCCATTGATAATATCTAGATAAACCAAGAAATCTATGAATCTCATCCATCATGGTTGTTTTAGGACATCATTCAATAGTCTATGTCTTGGATGGGACTATTTCAATTGTGGAAATTCTATAGGGAGTCTTTGAAATTGGTGTGGAACCATACATGAGTTCTATTGAGAGCTCAACATTAGGTTCTGGTGGAATTCTAGGAAACTCTTTCAGAAATACATCCACAAATTATTGATAAATAAGAATATCTTCGATGTCTCTTTTCTCCCCAACCATTTAAGATAAACAACCCTTTTGAATGGGAATTAAGACACATATAATGGATCTAGTATCCATAGGATGTTCATACTTATCATCACATTTATGGAATATACTAGGAGGGTTTGAAATATAAAATTTAACTTCCATTTGTTGACAATTGATGTGGGATTTATGAAGATAAAGCCAAGACATGCCTAATATTATATCAAATTCATCCCAAGGAAGACTGAAATGATTTTAAAGAAGCACATTACCACAAATTTCAATTTGGGGAATCATAGACATGGGATGAGATCATCGTACATTAGGGGTTTTTACTTATAATTCAATAGCTAATAATCTTGGTAGAATCTTAATACACTTATAAAATTCTTTAGATATGAAAGATTTGGTAGATCTAGAATAAAATAAGATATTATCAGTTATAGAGGGGATGGTTAATGTACCTTTCACAACATTTCTATTTCACCCCTGTCCAGAATAGTGATACCATGAGATTTCCCATTGTAACATGGATAAAAATTTTCTTGATGTTGATCATCATCACTATCCCTTGGGTTTGGGAAATGGTTAGAATAATTCCCATTCCCTCCAATGGCCCGAAGGCCTTCATTTTTTATTGATTGATAATCCACCTTTCAAGGGATTAGGTGGAACCCTATTACATGCCCGTAGGCCATTTTTTAGGAACCAATGCCCATAGGCACAAACATACCATACAACCCAGACAAACAACTTGGAACTTGCTCCTCCCCAGCATCTTCATCTTTTAAATCATCTCTTCACCTCCGCATGGCTGTTCGGCTAGGCATTCCCGTGCATGCACAGGATTTTCCCGATGGAAGGTGCCACACCCTCTCATTCTTGCAATCTGTTTGCTCCTGCTGTGGTGAAAGCTCCTTTTCCAATCCTCCTTGTAGAGCTTGTTCCTTGTAGTTTTTGGTCTGGTGTTTGTATCTTCAGGTGACCAGAAGGCCATATAGATAGCCCGAAGGCCCAACTGACCCGAAGGCCTGGGTGCCCGAAGGCCAATGAAGGACTCGGGGAGCAAATCTGATGCCCGAAGGCCCAAACGGGGGCAGATTCCCGGCTGCTACAGTGCCAAACATTACCTGCTACAGTACTGCTACAGTAACCGCTACAGTTCCTGCTACAGTACTACTACAGTGCTGCTACAGTACCCGGAAATCCTCTCTCTACCTGGTTTTGATCCCTGGTCACTTGGATGCACAATCAGAGACCTTGCCAACTGGGCTAAGGCTCATGTGCGAATAATGACCATTCTCTTTACACTTATAGCACTTAATCGTGGGAGGTGCATTATGTGTTTTTTTCTTTAATCAATTTTACTGTTTGCTAACTTTTTTACTATCACATCAGAAATAAAATTCCTAATGGACTTCCCATCCAAAATTGAAACATTTATTATACACCATATGTTAATTTTCTCAATGCTTCATCACACACTTAGATCATAAAGTATGGTTCATCTTCTTCTCTTCCTTGTTTTTAAATTTTCCTTTAAACTCCATATTCCTTTTCTTGTCAAAACCATGAGATTCATACATGAATCCAAAGTCCATTTCAACCTTGAATGTATAAAAAAATATATTATCATATCTACTAAAGTCTCTTATGTCCAACACCCTTCTGATACTTGGGCTTAAGACACTGAAGAACCTATCAACATTACAATTGGGTTGGAAGATAATTCTTGAAGCATACCTCACATGTATCATGAAATTATCCTCTTAGGTACCAACAAATTCATCCTCCCTTTTTTTAAGTCAATGAACACTTTCTCCATCTTGATTAAAATAATACTTGTAAAGTATTCATTAAAAAATAAATTCTTGAACTCATCCCAATCCATAGATTCAATCTCATCTTATTGCCTCGTATTCTTGATTAGAGTCCACCAATAGTATGATTTGCATTATAAATGATTAATAACTAGAATTGAATTATCATACACAAAACACTAGAGAATAGAGAATATATTTTCAGTAGTAATGATCCATTTTTCAGAAAAAAATGCATTTAAAGGACCTCTGAAAGAAGGTTGATGTTGCCTCATGAAAGACTCAATAGAATATTGTGATCTTCTTTGTGAATTTGTAATTCCAATGATTTATATCTTGATAAATCTATGTGAGAAATGCAATAAAATTTTTCATTCCATCTCCCATATAATTATATTTGTCATGAGGAAATCATTTCATTGTTTGTCATAATCACCATTAACAAGGTTCCTTTAGGTTTCATGCATTTAGTAAACCAAAAATCATAGATTAAGAAAACGTTATCAAATTGAGGAACCACATAATCATGAAAATTCACTTATAGGATGTCTAAAATATGACACCATACTTAATATATGAAACTTTAGGTTTATCACAGGTTATTCATAGTCATATTCTATTTAAATCCATTATAATGGTTCATGATGAGTTTGTGAATTTCTAAAGCATATCCCCTGGGAGTATCAAACCAGTTTTGCAGTAAGGCCCGTTGCCATGTACCAGATTACCATGAGTCATACTGTAGACATATTTTCATATTTTTTACCCCTAGGTACAACTATACGAGAGGCATATCCACTTTTAGTATTCAGATAGGGATGTATTTCTATGAACCCAATCACTTTAACCTTTACCAAAATTCTAGGACAATTTCTTATATTTTTATTCATTATAATAGTTATCCTTATGCATGTACTTAGAGTTCTCCCAGTTTTTTTCTCATCTTAGCTAACAAAGGTTAAATAAAACTTTTCTCTGATACCAAATAAAGTATCCCTCACTATTCATACATTTACATTACATAAAATTTTCAGAATACATAAACCATTTTACCAATAGACTCCCAAATACCATATTAGTCTAGTGAATTTGGAAACAAGGAAATATAAACAACAATACATATGTGAGCTACATTATCTCCCACTAATTTATTTTTCACTAGCACCCTTATTAGATACATATAATACATATCTTCATAACCTAGGGGAAAGGAAAGAAAAAAGATTTGAGATCAGATGCTCAGTAAAATAAAAAACAAGGGATATATATAAGCATCATAATGAGAATAAGAGTATGAGAACATGATCATGAAAATAGAAGATCATACACTACATATCAAATATCATAAAAAGGAATAATGGAATAAATATTGAAAGTTCATAAGGCATGAATCATAAGGGAATGAAGATCATAATCCATGAAAGAATAACATAGGAATAAAACATTTAATTTTAGAAAACACCTAATCATATAATATGATTTCCGTAGTTTCCAAGGAATCACTTCCAAAACCATCTAAGAAGTATGGGTTTAATCTCCATACCATCTTGGTAGTCATGGTTCACTCCCATGGATATCTTAGAAGCATGGTTTCACTCCTCATACTATAATGGAAGGCATGGTTCACTCCCATGGCCATATTAGTAGTCAAGGTTCTCTACCAAGACCATATTATTCTATTTCATAAAATATAAATCTTTACCAAATGAAATAGAGGGAGTTGTAGATCCCACCCATCTCAAAATTAAATCATACATACATGTTCCCCAAGATAATTAAAAAAAAATCCTAACCCATGAAATTAAATGGGTATCATAAAATTTTAATCATATCATAATCTATGGAAAAATATTAAAGTTTTATAATAATTTTATCAAAATCATAACCTATGAAAAGGAGTTGGTTTCAAAAGTATATAAATCGTAAAATAGAAATGGGTTTCATGAGCATCATGCCATCAAAACATAATCCATTCACTGAAAGAATATGAATGGAAAAATTTAATAATTTTCCTAAAAATAAATTAGTAACACCAATAGATGTCATATTAATTGGAAATAATTATGATATATCCTTTAAAACATTTCTTGAAGAAAATTTCCTTTCTAAATTGATTTTTTTTAAAGAAGGATTTTTGAAAACAATTTATTTGAAAATATATTTTAAAAAATATAAAGGAATATTTGAAAACAATATATATATATATATATTACTTGAAAATTATATTCAAGGATAATTTAGAAACCTTTATTGAAACATTTTTGAAAACATGTTTTTTAAAAAAATAATAGATTTCCCATCGAAGAGGTAAATACATTCAAATTTTTATTAGAGACATTTTGAAATTTATTTTAAGTACCAAGGAGTGATAAAATGGTACTAATAAATAAATATACCTTAAATATATATAGGAGAAAGAACAACATGAATGTTCTTGAGAGATTAATCATAATATTTTATCAATGAAATCATAATCATAAATAATCATGATAATTGATGCGATTACTTCAATAAACTCTTAACACTTGGTAAATTTAGATCATACTATCCATGTAAGAAAATAAATTTAGATGAATCTTAAAATATCATGAAAATAATGATATTCATGATATATCATTTCAAATATATGTATAAATACCTTGAAAAGGAATGTAGTTGTATATCAAAACATGTTTTACAAAGAAGGAAAATTGAGACAAAAATTTCTTACAGATTTGGTAACTTTTGAAAAATTAACCCCTTAAAAGAAAGATAATATAATGGATATGTAAATAATGATAAATTTAATATTAATAATTATATAATACATTCCTGGGAATTATATACACCATAGAAAAGAAAATAGGCGTGTTTAAGGCATGTATTTTATATAAATAAGAAGTGAGAAAAAATTTCCCTTAACTTTTGTATTGAATCTCTTCTTACTCATACAATATTCATGCATAATAAATGTAAGTTTATTATACATATTTTATATAACAATATTATTATATATAATACCATATATGGTATATTATGACTTTATATTACTTTCTTGTTAACAATTCTATGTTAAGGTATCTCTTTCGGTAATATATGCTTTGTTCATCAAATGTGTCTTAATTTGTTATATATTTGGTCCTTATACTTGTATCATGAATTAAATAATGTAAACTATGATATAAATATAATTTAAATTCACTATATGTGTATTATAATAATATATAGGATATATAACTATGAAATTGAATACACCATTCATAGAGACGGTAGGTCGTACGTACGCATGAACACTATTTATGTTTTATTTTTGTATTGAAAGAACGAGATTAAATGAAATATAAGTATATATATATGTATATATATAAAATTATTTAAATTGAATTATTATATCCTATTTATCATATAATATCACTAAATAGGTCCTTAATAAATTCTATGTACTGTGTGAATGAAGTACATCCCTTTATGGGGGACGTAGTCCACACTTCCTCAAACAAAATTATCATATTTACAACAAATGGAAAACATAAATACATTTGTTGTAAAAGGATTGCACAATATTAAAGAAATAATAAATATAATATATAACATATATAAATATAGTGTTCATCATAATTCCCACCATAAGAGGTATTAAAGGGAAAAAGAACAATAATTATTTCCTAAGGCAGTAATTAGCCATACACGTAAACAATATGTTCGTTACCCATTAGATGGAAGTATGTGTATTTGTAGGTAGAAACATTAGCATCGCAACAACTTAGTATATTTAATATACTGGTGTTTTTTTATAATAATTGAATAAGTAGAGTTTAGGGGGTGCAGAAAGAAAATAAAAGAAAGTATCTTGGGGGAGGATGTTAACTCTTATATGGGTAACTCCTTTTGGTTTTCACCCAAGGGATTCCTTGGATTTATTTGTCCATAAATAGAGGCTTCAATAAGAAAGGGAGGAATTTTGGGAAGTGGATAGGTCAGATATTTTATGAGCCTAAGGGTTTTGAGATGTGTGAGGATTGTAGGAGACGAGGTTGACTTTTATAAAGGAGGAAAAAGTCTCACTTGGTATTTTTGAAACAAAGTGAGGTGTACCCACGTTTTTACCTAAAGAAAGTCATCCAAAACCAAAAAAAAATCAATAATGGAAAGTCCATGGCTGTATCATGTCCAAAAAATGGTTACAATGTCCTACAAAGGATTAATTGATAAAAATATGACATAATTAAACATTTAAACTAATTTAAAATAAAATTTACCCTTGTAAATAATTTAGATGAAAAATCAATTTTGAATTAAATTTTGGTATTTTCACTATTCATAAAAAAAATATGTTTCTTAGAAAAATAAAAAAAATATATCCTAAGATAAATTTGATATTATAAATTAATAAATAAATTTCATTTTATCAAATTAAATTTCAATTCCTGTATAAAATTATTTTTATTGTTTTTTACAGAAGTACATAAAAATAGTTTATTTGAGAAAATAGTATTTTTAAATATATAAGGACTTTACAAAAAATTATATTTCCCATTATAAAAAAAAATTTAAATGTATTTATTAATATTAACATTACAAATTTTAATGGATATTTTATAATTATCTCATTTAAATAATTATAAAAAAATATTTTTCATTGAAACTCAGGGTTGCGTGTATCATACACCAAGTCAGCGTTGCGTGTAACCTTTTCCAAGTCGGTGTTGCATGTAACGTATGCCAAGTCAGTGATGCATGTAATGTATGCCAAGTTGGTTCCATGTTAATGAAATGTTTTACATAGTGAAATAACACATATTAACGAAAGTTCATTCATTAAAAAAATTGTCCCTAAAAACCTAGGGTGCTACACTTTACCTGCTCAGAAATAGGCTCAGTAAACTCGTTGTTTCCAACACCCTTCCCACTTAATTCATTAGAATATAAAGTATTAAAATCATTTTAATGAAGATTAATATTTTCATGGGAAGGGATCAAACCATGAGTAGTCAAGTTAGGCATAATAGGAGTCCCCTTAGAGTTTGTAGCCCTCAGCTTGACTATATCAACAGAAGAGAAATTCCCATCAGAATAATCTTTAATATCAGTAACAACTCTATATTTCCATTTTTATACATTAAATAATTTCATGGGACTAAGGTGACACTACATTTGATTAATTCCAATATATTTATTATGCCTAAAGTGTGTAGAAACATCAACGAATTGTATAGAATTAAATAATTTCATGTTTTTATGATAGATCTCAACAGAATGACTGATACAGAAGAAAAATCTAATACCCTGATGAAATGACCATACCACGATTTCATTATATTCTTATCAAATTTGATTTTCGTCCCCACAATAGAGATTACATCCCGCAATATTAAATGGTTCCAGAAAAACAAATTGAAACCACTAATTCTAATCTAATCTTAAAATATAGTGTTCTTGGAAGCGTGAAGAATAGTGAGAGTATCCCATTTCTATAGGGTGAGAATCCCATGATTAAGAAAAAATGGACCAATACTCCAAGAGAGAAATTTTATTTCATTTGAAGGGAAAAAAATGATGCAAATAACCTTACCAATTGAAATTAATCTCCAACCATCAAATCCCCAATGGTGGTGAAGTTACTTCTTTAGATCCTCAAGTCTCCAATGAGTATCTTTCTGAGGAAATGATACTTGATCATGTAGGGAAAACCAAAATTCCTCTAGGAGTTCTTCAAAAAATTTATGGTTCACTTAAATGATAGTGATAGAATAATTATTTGAAATTATTTTGTGCAATATTGCTGAGGAATCCTGAAAATACACAAAAATTCAATTAGTTGTAACATTAATCTTCTATTTCTTAGAGGATATCGTTGGATTTAGATCAGTCTTCACCACTCCAACCCCTAACGAAACATTAGATGCCCAAGCCTTAGTATTGATCTTCCCCCCAAATTTTTCAGGAGGTATAAAGACATCTTTAGGAATATTGTAGCAGTCACGATAGTCTTCTATGGATCAAGAGGAGAAGATCATCGTGGAATATCCTAGAAATCACCGAGAAAAGCTCCCCATTTTTTCATAATATATTTTAATAATTATAAAATTATAATAAATACATTTAAATGATAAATATGTTTACTATATTTATATTTATATATATTTATTAATTATATAAATACATATAATGATATAAATATATTTATAGTTATAAAATTATATTAAATATATTTAAATAATAAATATATTTACTAAATTTATATTTATATTTATTTATTAAATATATATAATGAAATAAATATATTTATAATTATAAATATATTTAATTATAAATTTATATTTACTATATTTATAAAATTATATATTTTTAATTATAAATAAATAAATATAAAATTCTAAAAGTATTTATATAATTATAAATAAATTAATACATATTTAAATAATTATAAAATAATAATAAATATATTTAAATAAAGAATATTATATATATTATATATATATATCTATATAAATATATAATGATATAAATATATTTATAATCATATAAAAATATTTATAAATATATTTACCAACATATTTAATTATAATTGTAATTATAAATGTTTATTAGTGCTTGTTTAGCGCTGATATAACCACTCTTTATCAGTACTTTTTTAGAAGAGATGAAAAAACTCTACCCGATATTTTTAAAAGAACCCTAAGAGAATAGATTTCTATCATGCTGTTCAAGCTCTCATGGAAGTCCACACCTTTTTTCACTCCCCATAGACCTTCACTCATATGAATCAAGCCTTGAATATAAGGTATATTATTTTTTTATCCTCCTTCCCCATTTCTTGCTTGTTTGGGTTCAGTAGTGTGTGACAATTTGGCGCGTTCTTGGATTTGTGGTCTCATTGTTCCATGTTTAGGAGATCTGTTGTTGAAGTCCTCACCATCATTCGTCCTCCTATGATGATTCCTTATCTGTGGGTTTCCATATTCTTGATTTTACCATACTACAGCTCACATAGGTTTCTTTATTTCCCAATCTTACTTCAAGTTAGGAATATCAACTACAACTCCTAAAATGGATAAGTTCTCAATTTTTTATTGATTAATGCGACCTAACCTATAGTTGTATAATATATTTTTTCCTTAAAATATTTTAACAAAAGTTTTCTCTTTTCTATCTATCTAATATAGATTTTAAATTTTCCTCCAATATTTTATAATATAAATACCATCCTTTCCTTTGATGTTGTACCATTTATGAATGAATTCAACTTCTAAGCCTGAGTTAGAAAGATGAATGATAGATAATAAACTATTACATAGTCCATCAATATATATGACTATTGTATTCTATAATTCATGTATCTATAACTTGGTTTTCCCACTACCTTTAATATTTAATAGTACATCATTTCTAAGAAATTAAACTGAATATTTCATCTTCAAGCAGATAAAACTAGTTTTCAAAAAAAAACATTGCCTTTTATCCATTTAAATTTAAATTCTTTAAAAATAACTCACTCTTATATTCTTGAAATATAACTCTTTATCAAAATAATTTCGGAGTTACAAAAAAATATATCAAATGAATTTATATTTTAATTTAAATGATAGATTCTTCCTTCTACTCTGTTGGTGACCAATCACTTCATCTCATAAATAGTTTTCCACTTCACTATAATAAGACATCATGTACCCAATATAGGCACAGAACTAAAACATAATAAGAGGAAATATATTAATTCTTACATATCTCATCATATCTTCAAATTTTTATAAATTTTTAATTATTGATAAATTCTTGATGGTCGATAAATTTATCCTTTTAACTTCTCATTTTTTCATTTCATGTTGGATGTATTTTTTTAATGTTCTATTATCTTATCAAAGTTTAATTTTATAAATGAAATTTGGAATTTAAAATTTTCACAATTATTAAATTAATCATTTTCCTTGTTTATCCCTTTATCAAAACCCTTCTTATGAAAACCATATTAATTGGAAATTCTTCTTTGAGCCATCATTTTTTACATTCAAAATCAAATTTATTTATCAATGAAATAACATCTACTTCTACTGTTTCCATCTTATTTTCATATTCCATGAAAAATATATTATGATCATGTCACGACCTACCTTCACCAAAAGGAGGGAAGGGCCAGCAGATTGCTAAGCCCTTCCTTCTTTATGTTGAAGGAGAGATAATGACCCCTGAAACCCGCCTTCAATAGGTCCCGGAGTGGCGACTAGCGCCAAGGGTATAGAATCTCGCACAAAAAAATGGAAGGCATTACCCTTTTTATTTTTTTTGTTTATAGGATCGAGAGATAAGGTAGCAACCCCAAAAATACCCAAGCTGAAAGTAAAGGTAAAGACAAAAGTAAACCATTACCATATGCATGTTCAAAAGTAAGGGATGCAAGCCACAAAACTCCAAAAGGTAAAGTACCTGAAAAAAGGAAAACGACAACAACAACTGCCCCAAGGTCCAAGCTAGTACTGTCCCGCACGATCCCTGATGTCCTCCTGGAAACCTGAAAACAATTTTATATATGTAGGGTGAGCATACAAGTACACTCAGTAGGGAAAACCAAAGACTCTCACGCACAAGTGAGGATACATTCTAATTCCCCGTGGAAAAAGAGATAACCAAACACCTAACAAGGTAAACTATCCACCCAAGCCTCACCAAGGCACACTCTCCAAATAACACAAGTCAAGTAAATTATAGTAATAGCACATCGATGTTTGGGTACCCCACACCGCTTTACCACTGGTTATTGAAGACATACTATGCGTCAAACCAATCTTGCCATTCTCACCACAGTCCCACTACCACACCCACCCACACACACTGTCCACAACCACACATCCTGCCTGCAAACACCTGGGCCACAACCGCTATCCCACCCAAAAACACCTGGGCCACAACAACCTCACATAACCATGCCCGCAGACACCTAGGCCAGAACAACCACTTCCATGCTTGAAGACACCTGGGCCAGAAAGCTACCGTCACGCCCGAAGACACCTGGGCCTCATCCTGAAGATACTTGGGGAAAAACCTGCCCATAAACACTTGGGCCAACCACTACAACCACCCCGCCCGAAGATTCTTGGGATAATAATGTAACTCAGGCCATCATAGCCTGGCCAAAGATACTTTGGATATCCGGGAAAGGGATCAGAAAGAAGCTAATAACCATCCCCTAATAGAAGTGTTGGGAAAAACACCCTCCCCACGAAATTAGGTGTGTTTGGCACTAAGTGCTCAACTTGGGTGGGGCACGAATAAGAAACATAAGAACTAAAAATATATGTATAAGTAACAAACACTCAACCCAACCAAGGGTTTCCAAATCCAATCCAAGCACAAGCACACTCGTCCCTATTCATAGAGAGCACCCTGCTCACAGCCGAGTCACAACTCACCCCCCGAACAAATTCCCATTTAAGCTATTCTTGCTTCCATGTTTAAGTAATCTCATTTAAATAAGGTTCTGCACTATTGGGAAACTAACAGCATAAGCACAAACCAAGGGAAAAAGTTACATCCAACAACAATTTAAGCATTCACACCCGGTTCTCTTGAAAAGTCACAAAAACAAAGGGATAAGTGATATCCCTCGAAGTACTAGAACCAAAGAAAACCCCGAGATACAACCCTATGTTCCCAAAATCTAGTAGCCAATGGTTTCTCAACAATAGAGGATCCCACCCCAATTCATGATATAAACAGAGTAATCACACATGCTCAAATTCACAACCAACAAAAGTATAACAACAGGGGATCCCATCCCCACCCGCATCGCCCCAGCAATCGGCCCGTGAAAGAAATTACCAAACTGCTACCACCAACACAAGGTAGACCCATGAATGTATTTTCATATTTAAAATATTTAACACACTCCATGGCTTCAATTCCACTGTTCTTTAACCAGGGTTATCATAGAAAAGGGTTGATCCTGGTGCTCTAAATTTATTGAACCGAGTATACGTAATTAACCAATTCCATGTTACAGTTATTTAAACCTCCTGGAGCATCGAGGTTCAATAGTGAACAGAGAAAGACCACCAATGGCCATGATTTCCAGTGAGCATAGGCCCGTACAATTCACAACACATAACAACACAAAGATTACATCAGAACATCGATCACACCCCCCTTCATTCTTTAACGGTCAGTTCATTATCTTCGTTATGTTTGGATTCATCAATTTCCCTAGGGAAAAAACATACCCACCCTACATGATACACATAAAGGAGAGGTGAAGTAGAAAATCCAAACCTGACGGATCAAGGATCGATTTTAAGTCCTCGCGTGAGTAGCAGGAAGTCCACAGAACGTGAGAAAACTTCGAGGGGTTACAACTCGTCAGGAGGAAGGGTACTCTGACCGCAGGGTGATATATAAAAAGAAACATAGGGAGAACCTTTAGGTTATAAAGGATGAGATACAGCATCCCTGTGATGGATAAGATGTGGAAAGAAAAACTTGAAATCACATAAGAAGCGGGATCGGGGGTTGACCACGCGGCTGGGACACCCCACACGCTGCTTAAAAGGTCCCTGCCTTTCGGGGCAGTTTAAACCGACACAAACCTCATGGTTTTTCATTTAAGGAGGATAAATCACCAATAATTTAATTTAAATTCCATTAATGGGCATTAGTGGTCTTTAAAACAGGCTTAAAGGGGTCAAAACATGGTTTAAAAACCAATTTGCATAAAAAGGAGGCGCTTCTGGAAAACCCGTGGGGGTAGGCGAGAGATACCTGTAGCAGAGAGCTACCGGTTGGCGACATCTATCGTTATCCGAGAGCTACCGGTTCATGACAGCTACTAGTAGCTGAGAGCTACCTGTTGGCGATAACTACCAGTAGCCGGGAGCTACCGGTTGGTGACAGATACCGGTATTCGGGAGCTGCCGGTTGACGAAAGCTATCGGTAGCTAGGAGATACCAGTTGGTGACTGCTACCGGTAGTCGCGAGCTACCAGTTGGCGATAGATACCAGTATCCGGGAGCTACCGGTAGCATAGAGCTACCAGTAGCCGAGAGCTACTGGTTGGTGATAGCTACCGGTAGCCGAGAGCCACCGGTAGCCCAGAGCCACCGGTAGCCAAGAGCCACCAGTAGCCGAGAGCCACTAGTAGCCGAGAACCACCAGTAGCCGAGAGCCACCAGTAGATGAGTGCTACCGGTACCCCAAGGTCACTGGTAGGCTAGGTCTACAGGTAGGCCGAGGCTACCGGTAGGACAAGGCTACTGCTAGGAGTCACCGAGAAGCTGGGATGGCCTTCCAGACCACCCATAACACCTCAAACATCATATTTTTACCAAGTAATGGACCCCAAAAACCCGAGCCATTATATCAGATACTTCTCAAACAATTCTCATCCCGAGAATATAAGAACAACCGAGAAAGGAGAAAGGTGGGGTCCAGACAACCACCCTCTTAAGATACTTCTCAGGGGAAAACCCCTGAGTTGTTCTAAATCTAGAATAGAACCCTCCCCCTACATCCTGGAATACTCCCCCATGATTTATCAACCAAAAACATTCACAACAAGCACAAGGATCACGCGTCCAACACATGAGTTAGGGATTCCCCTCCTATATGTCAGGATATTATCCTCTTTGGGCGGCACTGACTCACCCAAATGGGTTTAATTGCATCCACATTAATGCATCCTGATTAGCAGTCAGGTTTTCCCATCATCACACATTCATACACACACACAAAGAACAGAGAATAGATCATCTAATAGCTAAGTAAAACAAGCACTTCATATATTAAAGCACAAGGTACAATATCTCAAGGATCAGAACAAAAACAACAAGGAAGTCAAAATAGCTCTGGGTACTGAACGAGTAACTGGGCCTCCCACTCCCATGTGCTCTCTTCCAGGCCACCATGCCTCCACAACATGCGAACCAAGGGGATGGTTTGTCCAAAAATCACTTTCTCATTATGATCCTCGATCTTGACTGGTCGTTCTATGAAGTTCGCATCGTCTTCTACATCTAACTCTCCCCAATAGATGACGTGGGAGTCATCGTGTAGATATCGACGAAGTTGGGAAACGTGAAAGATGTTGTGAACTTTCTCCAATTGAAGTGGCAATGCCAGCTGATACGCCACCTCACCAACTCGTCCCAACACCTTGAAAGGTCCGCTGAACTTAGGGGAGAGATTACAACCCTCCCCAAACCTTTGCTGCCCATACCGTTGTGAAACCTTCAAGAACACATGAATCCCAACCTATAACTCCAAGGGATTCCTCCTACGATTGATATAGGACTTCTGTGGTTCCTGGGATACCGTCATCCTCTCACGCACGATTCGAACCTTCTCAGTGGTTCCCTACACCACTTATGGCCCAAGAATAGCTGCTTCCCCAATCACTGCCCAGCAAATGGGTGAATGAAACGACCTTCCATAAAATGCCTCAAACAGTTTCATAAAAATAGTTGAGTGTAATCTATTGTTATAAGAAAACTACACTAGAGGACAATGTCATACCCATGATCTCCCAGAATCCAGAACACATGCCCGCAACATGTCTTCCAACATCTGGATCATTCGTTCAGTTTTCCCATCTGTCTGAGGGTGGAAAGAAGTGATAAGGCGTATCTGGGTGCCAAAGGCATGATGTAATCCCCTCCAGACTCGTGAGGTAAACCGCGTGTCTAAATCAGAGACAATATATCTCAGGATCCCGTGCAACCACACCACCTCATCGACGTACCTCTGGGCTAAGGTGATCACCGGGCTCGACTCCTTAATCTCCAAGAAGTCTGCTGATTTTTTCAACCGATCCACCACTACCCAGATGGCATCATAGCCTTTCTGAGCCCTGGGTAGCCCTGTGATGAAGTCCATCGATATGTAATCCCACTTCCACTCAAGAAACTCTAACAGCTATAACGGCCCTCCAGGAAAACGGAGTTCAGCCTTTACTTGCTGACACATGAGGCACTTTGCCACAAACTCTACCACTGCTTGCTTTACCCCGGGCCACCAAAACCATATCCTCAGGCCTTGGTACATATTTGAGACCGTAGGATGTACTGCTAAAGCCGATCCATGGAACTCACAGAGAACACCTTTACACATCATCTCCAGAACGAAAAGACTTCCACAGAAAAGCATCTGATGTTGACCATCCTCCGACCACCCCTCAGGAGCATTTCCCTGATAAACACGATCCCGTAACACTTCTACCTCCGAGTCCCCCCCACTGAGACTCTTCCACCTGCACCACTAAGGAGGGAACTACAGTAATCTGAAACAAAAAACCTCTTCTACCTTCCACCCTTGCATTCAAATGTAAGGCCGCTAACTCTTACATCGCTCTCCAAGCTTCTGAAGATTCCCGAACTACTTCCTTATGTGATTTCCTTATTTGGGCATCAGCCACCACGTTTCCTTTGACTGAGGTGTAGGAAATCTTGAAATCATAATCCTAGAGGAACTCCATCCACCTTCACTTCCTTAAGATCATGTCCCGCTGGGAGAAGATATAGTTCAAGCTTTTGTGGTCCGTGAAGACCACAAAGCGCTCTCCGATGAGGTAATGTCGCCACAACTTTAGTGCAAAAATGACCGCCGCAAGCTCTAGATCATGGCTGGCATAATTACGCTCATGAAGATGTAACTGCCTAGACCCATAGGAGATCACCCCTTTCTGCTGCATCAACACACACCCGAGGCCCTTCCCTAAATCATCAGAGAATACCTCATACACCACCCCTTCTTCTGGAAACCTCAACACTGGGGCACTAACCAACTTGTCCTTCAGATAGCTGGAGGTTGCCTCGCACTGCTCACTCCACACGAAAGCCTGGTCCTTTTTGGTTAAGGCTGTCAAAGGTGCTGCTACTCGGGATAAGTTGGGTACGAACCTCCGATAGTAACCTGCCAGCTCGAGGAAACTACACACCTATGCCACATTTTTGGGTGCTTCCCAAGAAACAACCGCCTCAACCTTCGATGGGTCTACCGCTACTCCCTGGTCTGACACTATGTGCCTAAAGAAGTTCACTTCTTGCGTCCAAAACATTCCCTTCGACAACTTCCCATAGAGCTGGTGTTGTCGGAGGACCTCCAAAAACGTCATCAGGTGATCAACGTGATCCTCCTCTGATCTTGAGTAGATCAGGATGTCTTCAATGAACATGACCACGAACCGATCTAGATACTCCTGGAAGACAGAGTTCATAATCCCCATGAACACAACTAGAGCGTTCGTAATGCCGAACGGCGTGACCACAAACTTGAAGTGCCCATATCTGCACCTGAAGGCCATCTTCAGGATGTCGGCCTCCTTCACACTCAGTTGATGATATCTAGACCGTAGGTCGATCTTTTAGAACCATCCTGCCCCTGTCAACTGGTCAAAGAGATCGTATATCCTTGGAAGATGGTATGGATTCTTGACCGTTACCTAATTCAGCCTCTTTTAGTCTATGCACAGCCTTAGACCACCATCCACCTTCTTTGCAAACAACACAGGAGTGCCCCATGATGACGCACTCTGCCGAACAAAACCCTTATTTTTCAGATCTTCAATCTGAATCTGCAACTCCTGTAGCTCTGAAGGCGCCATCCGGTAGGGAGCCATCGAAATCGGACGAGCACCAGTATGCAAGTCTATCCCAAACTCGACATCACGTCGAGGGTGTAGAGTCGTCAACTACTCAGGGAAGACGTCCATAAACTCACTGACAATCCCTGGTACCTCCACCATATCTGCATCTACTGACTCCACTAATAGCTCAGCTAACATAAAGAGGAGGGGTTCCTCTTGCTTGCTGCCCTTATGGCCACCCCGCTCACCAGTGAAAGTAACACGTTGACCGCCTATGTCTGAAAACACAACCCTTCCTCAGAAGCAGTCGATGACGGAACATATAGAGAACAACCAATAAATGCCTAGGATGAAATCGTATAGCTGTATCTGAAATAGCAGGAGGTCCCTGTCTGATTGATGTGGCCCTATCATCAGTCTGAATCTTTGACAAACATAAGATAAGTCGGTCTGACCTCCGACTGGTGTACTCAGCACTAGGGGCACTAGAAGTCTCTCAGCATCTTGACCCAAATCATGGGCCAGACTGGGTGTAAGAAAGGAGTGCGAAGCTCCTGTATCGAACAAGACGTAAGCAAGGGTACTGAACAAACTGATCATACCTCAAATGACCTCCAGTCCTGATGGAACTGCTGCCTCTGCAGCGTGCAACTGCCCGCACCCAGCTCCTCTGCCTCTCGGCTGTCGGCCAACTCCCTGACCACGCCCTGGTCGAGGCCCCTGAGGAGCGCCCTGAGGTCAGCCTCCCCCTGCAACATCTTCCCTCAGAGGAGCGGGAGCTCACTGAACCTGCTGCTGCTGCTGGAAAGGCCTCACTGGATACTACTACTGTTGAGGTGGGTGCTGAACCTACCTGCCACCGCCGTACTGCACTCTATATGGGCACTGATCCGAAGGTGCCCGTGGCTCCCATAGATGAAGCATCTCGGCCCTGGGCCCGAAGGGAAATGGCGAGGGCCAGGGGATCGGAACTAGAACTGCTGAGGCCTGCTCCCTATTGGTCGAAATGTAGAGGGTAATTATGCTAGAGGCCTGATACTGACGACATTTCCCTTCAATGATCCCAGCTGGATCCCCTCTCTTGACACACCTCCCAGCGTGTGCATCCTCTCTACCACTTCAGCCTTCCTTTGCACCTCTAAGTATTTCGGCAAGGTGAAGGTGGTAACAACGTACTGGAGGGAAGGTCGGAGTGCCTCCTCTAAACGTCATTCCCAAGACTCCTCATCCAGAAAGAGGTACGGAGCAATGCGGAGGAGATCCTTGAACTTGATCCCCAGCTCCCTTACTGACATACTCCCTGCCGGAGGGAGAGTAGCTCCTACCTCTTCTCAGCTTTCATCGTAGAGGAGAGGAATTCCGCCCAGAACTCCTTCTCAAAATCAGCCCATGCCACCTCATCCTCTCTCCTCTCCCCCAGGTAGAGCATCCACCACTGATGCGCTGCTCCCCACTTCTGGATCACGGCCAGAGGAACCTAGTACTCCATCAGAGCCCGAATTAAGCCGAAAGCTATCACCAGCTCCTCTAGCCAACTCTACCACTCCATGTCCGAGGTGCTTCCCTCATACGTCCTGAGGGTCTGCCGCTAAAAAGAACGAAGCATCTTGTGCCACTGATCATCCTCCTCCTCTTGATCAGCCCTCTGCCGATCGGCCACATCAACCTCCTGGGCCTCGATCGCCCACACCATTCGTGGTCATCTCCTAGGTGCCATAACTGCAATGTAATCAAGGAATGCCTAATCCCAAGTAGTGAATAATATTGTTCTTATATTTTAATTGAATTCATTATTTATTTTGAATCACCAAGACACACATAAAACATGAGAACACAAGTCATTAAGATGCATGCAACTTTCCTAGGGTCTCTACCCTGCAATCAGCATGGCCTCACTTGGTCGTTCGGTAGGTCCAGAGTCCTTGCATCGGATCACAGGGGGCCATAAAATCCCATGTCCTAGCCGGTCTTCCCTGGCCTAATTAACGCACCATGGTCACCCAACATTGTTTCCCTACCATCCCATGAAATCCTCACTGTGCCTAACTCCAGATTCCATCCTATCTCTCATCTTGTGCCTCTAATACCATTCTGTCATGACCCGCCTTCACCAAAAGGAGAGAAAGGTTAGTAGATTTCCAAGACCTTCCTTCTTTAAGTTTAAGGAGAGATAATGACCCCCAGAAACCACCTTCAATAGGTCCCGGAGTGGTGACCAGCACCAAGGGTATAGAATCTCACACAAAAAATGGAAGGCATTACCCTTTTTATTTTTTTTGTTTATAGGATCAAGAGATAAGGTAGAAACCCCAACAACACCCAAGCTGAAAGTAAAGGTAAAGACAAAAGTAAACCATTCCCATATGAATGTTCAAAAGTAAGGGATGCAAGCCACAAAACTCCAAAAGGTAAAGTACCCAAAAAAAGGAAAACGACAACAGAAACTGCCCCAAGGTCCGGGCTAGTACGGTCTCGAACGATCCCTGATGTCCTCCTGGAGACCTGAAAACAGTTTTATATACATAGGGTGAGCATACAAGTACACTCAGTAGGGAAAATCAAAGACTCTCGTGCACAATTGAGGAGAAATTCTAATTCTTCGTGGAAAAAGAGATAACCAAACACCTAACAAGGTAAACTATCCACCCAAGCCTCACCAAGGCACACTACCTAAATAACGCAAGTCAAGTAAAGTATAGTAATAACACATTGATGTTTGGGTACCCCGCGCCACTTTCCCACTGGTTATTGAAGACATCCTACACATCAAACCAATAACACCATTCTCACCGCAGTCCCACTCCCACACCCGCCTGCACACACCTAGGCCACAACCACACATCCCGCCCGCAAACAGCTGGGCCACAGCCGCTATCCCACCTGCAGACACCTAGGCCACAACAACCTCACGTAACCATGCCCACAAACACCTAGGCTAGAACAACCACTTCCACGCCCGAAGACACCTAAGCCAGAAAGCTACAGTCACACCCGAAGACACCTGGGCCTCATCCCGAGGATACTTGGGAAACAACCTGCCCATAAACACCTGGGCCTACCACCGCAACCACCCAGCCCAAAGATTCTTGGGCTAATAATGGACCTCAGGCCATCACAGCATGCCCAAAGATACTTGGGCTTTCCGGGAAAGGGAGCAGAAAAGAGCTAATAACCAGCCACTAATAGAAGTGTCGGGAAAACACCCTCCCCATGAAATGGGTGTGTTCGGCACTATGTTCTCAACATGGGTGGGGAGTGAATAATAAACATAAGAACTACAAATATATGTATATGTAACAAACACTCAACCCATCCTAGGGTTTCCAAAGACAATCCAAGCACAAACACACTCGTCTCTATTCATAGGGAGCACCCTCCTCACAGCCGAGTCAAAACTCACCCCCAGAACCAATTCCCATTTATGCTATTCTTGCCTCCATGTTCAAGTAATCTCATTTAAATAAAGTTATGCACTACTGGGAAACTAACAACATAAGCACAAACTAAGGGAAAAAGTTACATCCAACATCAATTTAAGCATTCACACCTGGTTCTCTTTCAAAGTCAGAAAAACAAAGGGATAAGTGAGATCCCTCGAAGTACTGGAACCAAAGAAAACCCTAAGATACAACCCCATGTTCCCAAAATCCAGGAGCCAATGGTTTCTCAACAACAGAGGATCCCACCGCAATTTGTGATATAAGAAGAGTAATCACAAAACCTCAAATTCACAACCAGCAAAAGTATAACAATAGAGGATACCATCCCCACCCACATCGCCCCAGCAATCAGCCCGTGAAAGAAACAACCAAACCACTACCACCAACACAAGGCAGACCCATGCAGGTATTTTCAAATTTAAAAAATTTAACACACTCCATGGTTTCAATTCCACTGTGCTTTAACCGGGGTTATAATAGAAAAGTGTTGATCATGGTGCTCTCAATTTATTTAACCAAGTATACATAATTAACCAATTCCATGTTACAGATATTTAAACATACAGGATCATCGATGTTTAATAGTACATAGAGAAAGACCACCAACGACCATGATTTCCAGTGAGCATAGGCCCGTACAATTCAAAACACATAACAACATAAAGAGTACATCAGAACATCGATCACACCTCCCTTCATTATTTAAAGGTCGGTTCATTATATTCGTTAAGTTCGGTTTCATCAATTTCCACATGGAAAAAGCATACCCATCCCACATGATACACATAAAGGAGAGGCGAAGGAGAAAATCCCTACCTGACAGATCAAGGATCGACGTTAAGTCCTCACATGAGTAGCAGGAACTCCACGGAACGCAGGAAAACTTCAAGGGGTTACAAATCGTTAGGAGTAAGGGTACTCCGACCATAGGGCGATGGAGAAAAAGAAACATAGGGAGAACCTTTAGGTTATAAAGGCTGAGATATAGAATCCCCAGGATGGTTAAGATGTGGAAAGAAAAACTCAAAACCGTGTAAGAAGCAGGATCGTGGGATGACCACGAGGCTGGGACACCCCACACACTACTTAAATGGTCCTCACCTTTTTGGGAGGATTAAAAAGACACACACCTCATGGTTTTTCATTTAAGGAGGGTACCTCACCAATCATTTAATTTAAATGCCATTATTGGGCATTAATGGGCTTTAAAATAGGCTTAAGGGGTCAAAACATGGTTTAAAAACCAATTTTCGTAAAAAGGAGGTGCTACTGGAAAACCCGTGGGGGTAGGCGAGAGCTACCGGTTGGCAACTGCTACCGGTATACGGGAGCTACTGGTTGGTGACAGTTACCGGTGGCCGGGAGCTACCGGTATCCTAGAGCTATCGGTTGGTGACAACTACCAGTAGCTGAGAGCCACCGGTAGCCCAGAGCTACCGGTAGCCGAGAGCCCCGGGAAGCTGAGAACCCCTGGTAGCCGAGAGACACTGGTAGCAGAGAGCTACAGGTATCCGAGGGATACCGGTAGGCTAGGTCTACGGGTAGGCCGAGGATACCGGTAGGCCAAGGCTACCGATAGGAGTCACCGAGAAGCTGAGATGGCCTTCCAGACCACCCAGAACACCTCAAACAATAGATTTTTACCAAGTAATGGAAACCAAAAACCCATGCCATTACAGATCATTAATTATATTGATCTATTATATAGTATTCCATTTGAAATTTATAACAAATTTAGATTTAATATGATTTTTTTTTCACATTCTTACACTAATTTTTTGTGATGATTAAATTTGGATTTATGTTCATCGACATAAGATGTAGAATAATTCAAAAAATCCATTAATCTTCCGATAAATATTTATTTTTAGATTGAGCCACATGAGCGCCCCATACAATTCCAACTTAAGATCTACAAATCTTTCTTATTTAACATCATCCTCAATTAATTTTTTTTAATTTTTTCCAGTGATTCCAACATAACATCTTCCACATAAAAGATAAAATATTTTTCAATACATTCAATTGTATCCTCCATAAAATCCAATACCTCATTACTCACTAAAACAATTCTCTGAAACTTTTATTCACTCAATTTCTAGAATTGAAATTCTTTATAGGGAAAAATTTAAACTTTTGTTTTTTTGGAAAAATCCTATCTGATCAATATCTTCAAAAAACTTCCTTGGATAAATAGTAGAAAAGAGACAAATATTTCCACAATGAATGTAAGAAAAAAGTAACATACCCTCAAATTTTCATTTACCTATTTTAAAAATCATTTTTAAAAGAGTTAATAAATCATCAGTTTCCACTTCTTCAATTATATTCACCCAAACATATTGGTTCTCCACATATCTAAATAACACTTAATTAGGTGAATGTTATAAATATATTTCTAGATTCACTCACATTTCTTATGAAACTAGTCTACTATAAAAATAGGAATGAGATAACTCTACAAGATCCATTTCATCATGTGATGTCACATTCATATTGTTAGTTGATGTTAATAAACATATGATCTTATTTAAAATATTTGAATCGTTGAACACATTACCAAGGTTAAGAATATCTCTTATAACTTATGTTAGATTATTAAATAATTTATCCAAATTTCTATTTGAATTCATATTAAATTTATTAAATTCTCATTAAAAAACATTCAACTTTTATTTTCTCTCTTTTATATCACCTTCATAGATATTATCATGCTTGTCCTAGGATTTTAGGGATGTTGTGTCATCAATAACCTTCATATTAATCTGATTAGTTAAATATTTGGCTAAATCATTTTGATATTTAGTTTTATTACTAAACATCATGTTACATACTTGAATTATTGACCATCTAAAAGGACCACTTACTGGAGTCCCATGTATTGTTTCTGAGTAAAAAACTTTCCCATTATAGATGGATATACCCCATTTAATGGTATATGAAGATTATCAAATGGAATGTTAAGAATCAAATTTATCCATAAGGTTGTATTATAGAATGATTTATTTTTGATGAAGCTGTTGAATTCTATACTGATTACCTGTTAGATATTGATAGAATCAGTCTCCAAAAGTGTTATAAAAGTGTATTTCATATGGATGAAGGGATTTATATACTATATTTTGTAAAAATTAATATCAAATAGTGGGATAAAATACACCTTTACATTTTACATAATAGTGATGATGTTGATCCAAATGTTAAAGCCCCTAAAGAAATTCATAGAGATTTGAATCAACTAAGGGATGGATGATGGATATCAAATACACTTATTCAAAAGATTATATAATGGTTCCAAGATAATATTTAAAAGATTTTATATGAAAATAAAAATTAAATTATTGAATCACTTTGATGGAATGCCAAGGGACCAAATACAATTGTTATATGTTACACTAGTTTTGTAATAAATAGTTATATGTTCCATACAAAAGAACAAGATGACTAAAGTATGATGCAATATAGTGGAGGTGCACTTGTGATGGAGGTGATACACTTATTGGGATCCAAGGATAGAAATCCAATTTATATTAATATGTCATATTTCAGCATTATCAAAGAGATATACAAGTTGGAATAAACAATATTTTAACTACCGATTTTCCATTTAAAATGGGTTGATAAGAGGAGTGTAGTAAAAGATGAAGAAATGGGCTTGTGGAAGGGGAAAATGATGATACATTCATAATATAATCAGAATCAATGAAAGTATTTTATATCTCAAATCTAGAAAACAATAATTGGTTTATTTTTTGATTGGTGACTAAAATAACTGCAAGGTCAAATGAAAATTCAATCAAGGATGAACCTTTCATACGAGATCACACTTTTTTCATAGTGGTACCAATATAGAAAATGTATTGTATGTTAGAGGGGACCTTAAATAGGTTTTTTGGATTTAGATAAAGGATCCAAATCCCTTGAAAAATTAAAAAAAAAACAAATTATTTCAATGAGTAGGTTACAATTTTTTAATATAATATGATTTTCCTCATAATATTACGCGTCCTCTACTTATTATGATAATCTAAATTAATTGTTTGACTACTCATGTAGAAAATATATTTTTCACCAGATGATTTCTCAAAACTTAGGCAATAATAGAAGGTTGATTCTAAAATTCAATAATTATTAAGTGATCAATAACATATTGATGAAAAAATAAGAACGACCCAACAATAAAATGTTTACAACAATTTTCAAGGTAAGATGTAAAGGTATAAAATTTGAGGATGGATGGAATCAATGCAGACAAACTATTGAAAACAATAAGACAATTATCATTATTTATGTTGGGGACACAATGAGGATGAATGTACCGATTGGTATAGATTCATAGTGCCATTTCCATCCTATAATGAAGGAAACTCTTTGGTGAGATAAAAAGGTAATGTTATGATATACACTTTCTATTTTACTAAAAAAATTATACAATGAAGAATTGATTTAATTTTCATTATTACTTAAAAATTTCATTTATTTTAGATGATTTTTATAATAAATATTTCTTAATGGCTGTTGAAAAATACCATAAAGGCTTTCAGACTCTTCTTACCAAGTTTCTTCTTAAGGATGTTGTGGGGAAAGTAAATCCCCACCAACCAGTTTCTGATGGACACACTATAAAGTTGGGAACATAGAATTCATTCATAAGTCATCACAATGAGAAATTATTTCAGGTTTATTTTAGTCGATAATATTTTATTTGATGTTATTTATTTTATCCAATTTGATTTAAAATTTTTAATTTATGAAACAAAAAAGGAGTGATGAAAATAAAAATCAAAACCCATGTATCCTTATCAAAAAGAAAGTATGGGGTACACTTCAATAGAAAATTAATTAGTGTGTATTTTAAATCAGTAATAAATTTTTTATGTGATATGAAACAACATATGTTCAATTTTTCATATAAGTATTGATGAATAAAAATCAAAATCCACTTCCATCCCACACCATGTCCTATAGAAGGAGGCCCGTGTAAATATTAATGGTAAACTAGTTGATATAAACACAAATGAATTATGGAAAACATGTGTATGTATAAAATAATACTAATATGTTATTATTTATAAAAATATTACATAAAATTATCTATTTGTATTGAAATGTTTTAATATTATTTAGACATAAAAATTGACAGTGACCATACTAGAACTAATTTCAATATCATTTTAGAGGAAGAAAAAATATGGTCAATACTAGAGGTGTAGGTTTTGGAGTGTCTCCTCAAACATATTTCAAGAAGAAAAAACTGTAAGAAGATATATATAAGTTTATTAAAGGATTGAAGGAACAAATATATTCTTGGAAGGAAATTATTTTCTAGTCTGGTTTAGTAAACCCATATTTTCAAAAGGATCAAAGTAAACCGATGGTGGAATAAATATCATCACATGAATAACCAAATGACCCCACTAGCTTTGAGTTTAGTCATTCCCTTAAACCGCATACCTTAAGTGTGGTAATCAATTTTTTCATTACTCTTTCTCTTAAATTTGAATCAAACGAATTCTTTTAATTTTTTTTAAAATTATGCTGGGTGAAGTTGAATATGATTTCTATCTATCAACACCCATGTACCACCTTTTTTCAAGGGTTATAGTGTATAAAATCTTAGGAGACAAGATACACAATAAATAAGTCCAAAAATATCACATGAGAGAGGTGATTGAGGTATCTTAGTAGCCAAGTATTGAGTTTTCTATTCCACTTGATGATTAAAATATTACAATATTCAATGATGCTATAGGAACTTTTGTATCATGGTCATCTAATCTTATAAAGATACATGAGGTATTTACTTAAAAAATAAATTGAAAAAACTATAATAGTTTATGAAAAATTGTCTGAATAGATTTATATTATTATAGATGAATAAAATGACATGGGAATAGAAGGTCAGATCATGAAAATCTAGTGAATCGAATAAGAAAACAAAAATACCTTTTGGGAGTACCTTGTCCCAACCAGTTCCACTGAAACCTACATTATCATTACAAATTCATGTAGACACCATATTTAAAGTTGAAGATGTTTCCTATATTTCATATGAATAATATATATTTGGAACTATCATTATTGATTTAGTTGTTATTGAGAGTATAAATGAGATTCTCAAATTTGAATGACTTGGAGTCTCAATTGTGAAAACATACACAAATTAAATTTTCGTAATATGTTTTCCAAAAAAAAAGATATAGAATTTTCATTAAATTTAATAACTATTAATATTTTCTATAGATGTTTATATTAGTACTATATAATGTGAATACTTGATGAATCATGATTTGGATTCATTATTCATTATATCATTTATATAGAAAAAATTAAATTAGAGATGAAATAAATTGATAAAAAAAAGATGTGATAAATAATACATTTGAGAATAAAATAACATATGACATACAATTTTTGATGCCTACAATTCAAGGGTAAAACTATGCAATCTAATCATATAAAATGTATTTTTTTCATTACATAATAGTTTTTGTTTTTTAGGAATAACATGATGCTGATCGAAAAAATATTGGATACCCAAAATAATTATTATCTTTGGATCCAATACAGGGATATCCATCCAACTAGCCACACATCATGTGTATTTGAAATGTTTAATGCACTAGAATCATCATTTTATAGATAAAATTCAAAATTATATATTTTATTATGTGTTTTAACAAGATTTTGTTTCCAAAAATTAGGCTACTTATAAATTTTGGATAAATCATAATATGTAGTCGGTGAATGAATATAAGAAGGATGTGAATTAATTCAAATGGAAAAAATTAAGTTATATATAGATTTATTTAACTATCAAATCATATTGAAAAATAGTTTACTTATTTGTTTCAATGTTTCAATAACTTTTAAAGTAAGATAACAACAACGATTATGGATATTATGTTTTAAAATTTATTAATGAAGATATAAACCACCAAAATACTAGAATCCCCAAATAGGTAATTTCAAAAGGTAACTACAATTTTATTAAAAATATATCTTAATTTTTTTTCTCTATTTTAATAATAATACAAAGATTACCAACACTCTATATACTCAAAATAAAAATTAAATTTTTAAGAGATTATTTGGAAGCATACATTGTGTTGGAATGTCTTGTAACATAAAATTAACGTGATTACCTACTATTATTGTGGTCAATTATGATATATGGCCTTTGAAATATATTTGGGGTGTGAAGAATTAGTATCATAAGGCTTGTGTATTATTTTTGGTTTGTTTCTCAAGGATATGTGTACTGAAGGAAATTAGTTTTTTAGAAATTAATGGGAAGAATACATGGTGTCATAATGTGTACAAACATCAAAAAGAGGTGACTTTGTACAACATATTTTGTTAATGTTTTCATTATATTATCTTTTTTTAGTTAATTTCCTTATCAATTTTATTTGACACTTATTTTGTTAAATTTACAAATTAGTTCAAAACACATTTTACATGATAAAAACTAAGAAAACTTGCATATATTATTTTAAAACATTAGGAAAATGATCCATAATTTATTTACAAACATGTAGGAACCGAAAGCATGCCAATTTGACACACTATGTGGCCATTATGAGAAAAGGTATGTGTTTTTAATATAAAGTTTACATTTTATTTAATATTTGTGTCACATAGTAAAAATCAAGAAAACAAGCTCGTAATATTTTAAAACATTAGGAAAACAATCTATAATTTATTTTTTATGTGTAGGAATTAACCAAACATCAATATGACACCTGATATGGTCTGTATGACTTGAAGTATGTGTTTCAACACAAAAGTTTCATTTTAATTTAATAGACACATCAAATTGTCAGAACTGTTGAGTCAATAAGGTTTTCTTTATGACTTTTCCATTCCTTCTTGTTTTGAAAATCACAAACATCTTATAGTTAAGAAAATATATATTTTAATTCTCTAAGGAAAATTTCCTTAAGGAAATTTACCCTAACCTAGATTTCCATATACATATCAATATATATTTTTTTGTATAAAAATCGGATTCATACCCAAAACCTCAGAATTGTATAATGATTAGATATGAAGCATTCTGTTTTAGGATCCAAATTCTGGATATCAATTGTAATGAAGTTCCACTCATAATTCTAGATATGAACTGTAATGAAGTTCCACTCCCAATTTTGGATATGAACTGTAATGAAGTTCCACTCCGAATTCTGGATTCGAACTCTAATGAAGTTCCACTCCGAAATCTGGATACGAACTCCAATAAAGTTCCACTCTGAATTCAGGATACGAACTCTAATAAAGTTCCATTCTGAATTCTGGATACGAACTCTAACAAAGTTTTAACTCTGAATTCTGGACTCCGAACTTCTATGAGTTCGACTCTAAACTACTATGAGTTCAACTCTGAACTTCTATGTGTTCGACTCCAAACTTCTATGAGTTTGACTCTAAACTTCTATGAGTTTGACTCCGATGTTTTATGAGTTCGACTCTGAAATTCTATGAGTTCGACTCCAAACTTTTATGAGTTTGACTCTAAACTTCTATGAGTTCGACTCCAAACTTCTATGAGTTCGACTTTGAACTTTTACTTGTTCGACTCTGAACTTCTACAAGTTCGACTCCGAACACTGTTAGTTCAGATTCTGAACTCTGGTGAAACTAGAATCCGTATTTCCTTAGAAATTCAGACTCCAGATTTCTACAGAATTCAGGTTCCGAATTCCTATAAAACAGAATCCGAATATATTTTTATTATAGACTCCTAATTCAATTTTGGTTCGACTCTGAAATTTTATTTGCTTACATTCCGAACTTCAGTTTTTCTTATACTTATACATGTTTCATTCCAAAACAATGTCGTGATTTTAGTTACACATGTTTTGTTATAAAATGATGTCGTCCATTCTGTTTCTAACTAACCATTGGTTTAGTGACACGTGTACAGGTCCCACTGAAATTTAAGGAAAATATGACCGTTGGAGGAGGAAGCCGGCCATTGGAAATTTGCCTATAAATAGGAGCTCATTTGAACGAGATCAAAACACAATTTTGACAATAGTGATTATATGTTGTTGAATTGATTTCTAGAGAGAGAGGCTCTTATTAACTCTCATGCTTTGTGCAGAAAGTTTGAACAACTTGTAAAAACTTTTCCTTGTGCAGACATGCTTCATGAGACTCTGATTGTTGGTAATTACAATCGAGGGCTTCCAGGGATAGGAAGAAAGATGTTCCAACAACTTAAAGTTGAGGGCTTCCTTGCTGAGGAAGACAGAGGTTCCAACTAACTTGAAGTTGAGGGCTTGCAGGGATAGCAAGATAGAGACTCTGATATTTGTATTGAGGGATTACCCAGGTGTGGGTAAGACAAACTTGCTTGAAAGTATAAATCAAGGGACCTTTATGCAAGGTTGTTGGATACCCTTCTCTTTGGGTTAAAAGAGTTATTGTTTGTTACTTGTAGTTTTTACTACTTGTTTTTTCGCTGCATTGTGTATTGAAAGGAAAGTATAATCTTCTTATATTTCCTTACACTTATACTCTGATTAATTTATATTCTATACGCTTAAAGATAGAATCTCATATGGTAAACTTTGGTTAAGTTTCTATTTCTGGATCCATATTTTAGGAAAACGTTTTTTGGATTCACTTTTGAGATTTAAGGAAGTGCATAGAACTAGAAGTTTGTAACTTCATACTTTGTCCCAATATTTCAATTGGTGTTAGAGGTGTTGTGAATTTTCTTAGTTTATCTTTGTTAAACTTAGATCTTTCCTTGTTTAAGAAATTTTTTAAATTGTACAATTCAACCCCTCTCGTGTATATTGAGCATCTATATCATAATTTCAATCCTACAATTGGTATCAGAGGTTGGAAACCTCATACTCTATACCAATCCTACAATTGGTCTTAGGGTAGGTCTCTGAAATACTTATACTCACATATAAGTTTTTTCTTGCTTAGTTTTTCTTTGTTCTGTATTTTCCTTACTTAGGAATATTTTCCTTGAATCTGAACTTTTGTTATTAACAAGTTTTTGTGTAGAAAGAATTTCTTAAGGATGGCAGGTTTAAATGTTGGCTCCATCGACAAACTAAATCCTACAAGACCACCAATTTTTGATGGCAATGATTATAAGTATTGGAGAGATAGATTGAAGACTTTCGTTATCAATACCGGGGTAGATAACTTTTTTATGCTTATTGGAGGTTATAAAATTCCTGATAAGGATGTTAGTGCTTTCAAAAACCAAGAGAAGCATGATTATCAATTAAACTATAAAGTATGAAATACTCTACTATGTTCAAAGACTAGGAACATATATAGCCAAATTTATTCTTGTGAAACAGCTAAATGTATATGGAAGAAACTTGAAGTTACACACTTTGGTACATCTAAAGTGATTGAGACTAGAAGAGCTATGTTGAGAGCTGAGTATCATGGTTTTAACATTCCTTATGGAGAACCTATAAGAAAAGTACATCCAAGGTTTATGAATATCGTGAATAGCCTACAATCTATGGGAGAGAAAGGTCTAGATGATGAAGATCTTGTGGACAAGATTATAGATATTATGCCCAATGAGTGGGAATCAAAGAGAACATCTATTGATGAGAACATGAAGGTCAATCAAATTTCCTTAGATGAGCTGTTTGGAACTATTCTTCAACATGAAACAAGAATGAAGAGAGATGCTGACAACATCAAAAAGATGAATAGGAATGGTACTGTTGCTTTTAATACAACATCAAATCACATGAAGGAAAAGTCTCCTGAGAGAGTTAACAGAACCAAGTCTAAGAAGGTTTCTATCCATTCCAAATCTAGTGAGAGTGAAGTCTCAGAAAATGAGTTAGAAAATATTGCTCAAATAATGAACAAGATAACTTGTCAAAGGAATTTCTTATCGAGGTATAAGAAGAAGGAAAGGAAAGATAATAAAGATTCAGAGGTCACATGCTATGAATGCAAGAGAAGTGGACACATACAACCTGATTTCTCTTTGCTTAAAATGAAATATAGAAAAGAAAGGCATTCATAAAGGAATAAGAAGAAGTTCGACAAAGCTAAAGCTAAGAAAAGTCTGAAAGATAATACTACATGGAGTGCTAGTTGTGGAGACTCTTCAGAAAGTGAATCTTCAGAATATGAATCATCAGATCATAAGAATATGGGATTCATTGCTAATGATTCTTTTCCACATACATGTTTTATGGATAAGGTACGCTATGCCGAGGCTTTAACAAATTTATCTCTTGATAAGAATTACTATTTAGAAAATAGTACTTATAATGAATATACTTCATCCCCAAAAAATGAAGAACCTTCATATGAAGAAGTATCTAGATTTTCCAAGTTACTTGAAGTAAAAAATTATAAAATTTCTAAGAAGTTAGACAAGGAAAATACTAGGGAAGAAGTTCTTACAAGAGAGATTTCATATTTTTCTTCAGATCTTAAAGATAAAGAAGAGATTTTAGAAAAACTTTCTAAAGACCTTGAGAAAGAAAATTCTGATAAGGAAGAACTTTATAAAGATATTAAGAATGCTGTTTCAAAAATAATTTTTTTTGAGGAAAAATCTAACTCTAATGAAATTATTCCTGAGGATTGGAATTTAGTCATTAGACTAAAATCCGAAATATTTTCTCTTAAGAAGATTCTTGCAAATTTTACCTCTGGGAAGGAAAATTTTGACAAGATGTATTCTCAAATTAAACCTCACAGAAACACTACTGGATTAGGTTATACTCACCAAAAACTAGTTTCCAAAAACAACTATTTTATTCCTTCTAGAGGCCCTTTTTGCACTAAGTGTCAAAGTGGTGGGCATTGGAAGAAAAAATGTTCTTTGAATAAATCGCAATCTCTTGGGTTTCATAAAGAATATTTCTCTAAACAAATGTGGATACCCAAAATTTTGTTATTTGAAAATCTCGGATCCAAACAAGTTTGGATTCCGAAAGTCTAATTCTTTTCTTATTTTCAGAAAGATAAAGGAAGTGCCAACAACAGTACTTGGTACATGGATAGTGGATTTTCTAGGAATATGACTGGTAACAAAAACTATTTCAAAATTTTTATCAAAATGAAAGGAAGAAAAGTAAATTTCGGAGATAATCCTCCGGGAGAAATTTTTGGTATAGGTAATATTGTTCTTCTTGGTAAAACATTGATTTAAAATGTATTATTTGTTAAGGGTCTTAAGAACAACCTCATTAGAATAAGTCAATTATGTGATGAAGGTTACCTTGTGAATTTTAGGAATGATAAGTGCTTAGTACACGATTCCAAGGAAGAGTTTATTCTTTCTGCCCATAGGCAAGAGTATGTTTATACTTTGAACTTTTCATTTCTTAGGAGATTCATTAGTTTCTTGGTCCTGCAAGAAGCAACAATCATTAGCTCTCTCCACTGCTGAAGCTAAATATGTATCAGCTGGAAGTTGTTGTGCTCAAGTGTTGTGGATGCAACACACACTCACAGACTATGGCTTGAGTTTTACTAAGACTCAAATTTTGTGTGATAACACAAGTGCCATTGCCCTTAGTAAAAACCCTTCACATCTCTATCGTGAAAAACACATAGATATTAGGCATCACTTTCTTAGGGATCACACACTTAATGGAGATATAATTCTTCAATTTATCGGAACGCAAGATCAACTTGCTGATATTTTCACAAAATCTTTACCCTCCGATAGATTTGAATACATTAAATAGAATTTAGGAATGATAACCGTGAGGTAATCCTTCTTCATTAACTTCTTTTTAAATAATTCCCCTTACAGTAATAAACTCCTTTTCATAGGGGGAGTACATTTGATTAACAACATAATCAAAATTTTCGTAGTCGTTTAAAAAAAAATCTTTTGTAACCAAAATTTTCGTAGTCATTTTTATGGCTTTTGTAATCAAAATTTTTGTAGTCAGTTTTTCAAAATTTTCTAACTAAAATTTTCGTAACGAACTTTTTGGAACTGAAAATTTTCGTAATGAAGTTTTCAAAACTGAAATTTTCTTAATGGGAATTTTCGGAACTGAAATTTTCGTAATGGGAATTTTCAGAACTGTGACTTTCGTAATGGGAATTTTTAGAACTGGTACTTTCGTAATGAGAATTTTCGTACTAGGAATTTTCGTAATGTTTTTTTTCATACTCATAATTTTCGTACTGAAATTTTTCGTACTCATACTTTTCGTACTGAAGTTTTGGTACTCATAGCCTTTTCAACTTAATGTTTTTCGTAGTTAGTTTTTCGTCGTCAAAATTTTTTTTCTTCAAGAAGAATATCACCTATTACGAATAAAATTCCAGGCCAATCTGAAAGGTATGATTTCCTTACTTAAGTTTTCATAGTCATATTTTTCTTGCTAGTATTTTCTTATGAGTTTTAAAATTTCTCAGATTCTAGTTTTCTTAAATCCAATTGTTTTTCTTAAAAACCTCAAAAGATCAGATTCAAGATTTCCTTTGGGGTATGTTTTCAACCGTCAGATCAGATCAAAGGGTTTTTCAACCGCTATATGGTTTTTTGAAGTTCAAAGGTCAACTCCATCACCTATATAAAGGGGACCCCCTAGGGTTGTCCCACATCGGGTTTTCAAAGCTCTCGCGTCTCGAAGATCTGCCTCTCTTCTTAAGGCCATTCCGATCTTTGTTAAAGCCCATTCCAGATCTTCCATAACTCTCCATTCTGAATGTCTGCTGAAGCAAATTCTCATGATATTTCAACTACGAAGCCAATCTCAAAGTGGTTAGTTTACATGGAGAGGTTAGTGCATCCGAGTTTCTACAAGTATGATTCTTTTATATCTAAGAATATCAAATTGAATGGCTGTGAGGAGGTTTTCTTATTGAAGCCAGAGAAACAGGATCCGGTTTTGACAGATTTTCTTATTGAGTTCTATGAGTCTGTTTCCTTCCTTGAGGAAGATGGCAAAGAGTTATTTTCTTTCATGTCTTATGGGAAAACTTACAAATTATCTTACACCAAGGATGCAAGCTTGTTGGGTTTATCTTATGAAGGTGAAGCTGAGTTTTGTTCACAGAAGCTTCCGGATGAGCAAGGAAGTTTCAACAAAGTGAAGGCATTGAAATGCCTTGGACTAAAAGATGCCATGACTGCTAAGATTTCTCATCTCTCTTTGAATAATTGGATTCTACAGCTATTGGTACAAGGTTTTCTCATACCAAGAAGGTGTGACAAGGATAATCTCAAGAAGAGTGACATTTACATCCTAGATTTCTTGGTAAATATAAGGAAGATAAATCTGATGAGGCGTGTTTTGATTACAGTTAAGAATATTAAAGAAGGGAATATGAAATATTAGATCATAATGTATCCGACCTTGATTTCTAAACTTATCATCAGATGTCTTGATTCATTTAAAGTTTCTTTCACTTTCAAGAAAAGAAATTGAAAGGTAATTCTAGTTAGTGATGATACACTAAAGAGGATGAAAATGTGTTTTTCTGATGAATCTGGAGAATTATATCCTTTACCAGAGGAAGAGGATGAGACCATTCCGGAAAATATGACAAAATATGAGCCAGTGAAGAAAGTTACTAACAAGAGGAAGCATAAGGAAGTGGTTGCTGAAGAAAAAACCCCCAAAGCTAAAGAAACTCAATCTGCCCCACCCAAGCCAAAGAAACAAAAAGCCTACCCAGATAAAGTGACTGCTAAGTGGAGAGAAGACAAGGAGAAGAGAAAATAATGGGATCCATAGTTTTGATTGGACCATGCTAAGGCTAAGGACTTAAGAGAAAAAGCTGTGAATGAGTTAGAAAAAAAAGAAAAAGAAAATAAATTCAAGAAAAAGTTGTCAGAAGAAGAGATTGTTTAATCTCTTTTGAAAGCAACTGAAATAGCTTCTGAGCAGATTTCGGTTCCGGAAACTTTCCTTACCGAACCATTACCTGAGACTCCAGGAAAGAAGTACATCACTCTGGAAAAGCTTAAAGAAAAAGAATCTGTTGAAAGAGAAGAAGAAGTATTAGAGGAAGAATAAGAAGAAGAAGGAAGTGCTGATCTAGATGACTTGATTAAACAAGTACAAGAGTATCAAGAAAAGGTTGAATCCGCAAAACTTGTCACTCCGGGAAAGGGAGTTGAGAAAGAAAGTAGTAAGGATGATGATAAGAAAGAGGAAGAGAAAGAAAATGTTTTGTATGATGAGGATGAATCCTATGAGAAGAATTTTCCTGAGGAAGGAGCAGAAAAGGAGAAAATAGATAAAGACCAGATTTTTCAACTATCAGAGAGTGAGGAAGAATCTCCAGATGATAAACCCATTATGAAAACTGGCAAAGGTAAGCAAGTTCCCATGGATACACTAACAAAAGATATCATCAGGAAGAGAGAAGTCGGTGGTTCTTCTAAAAGAATGCTAGTGGAGGTTGAAGAAGAGCAATCTTCAAGAAAGGTCTCGGATTCAGAGTCATCAGCACACAGTCATGACTTTGTTGTCGAGTCTTTGAAAATGTTAGTGGACACCATTCTTATATTTCCCACTATATACTCTAGATGCTAGATGCTGCAACATATCTTGAATCAGATGTCATAATCCTTATTTATGGTGATGGATAAGTGTGTGAAGATTGAAGCTGGCCAAAGAAATTTCCTTATCAAATACGATGTTCACAGGAAATCATGCAGCAAAATCACTTTGTGGTCTATGAAAGTTGAAGAAGACATGGATGATTTTGATCGTTTTCAGAATGATGTTAAATATGCCTTTAACACCGAGACCTCCAAGATTAATAATCTTCAGGATGAGATAATCATTGAGAAACGTTCTCAGAGTCAACAAGTGAAGGAATTGAATAATAAGGTTAACTCTCTTGCTAATTTTTTTTAAGGGATAGAGATCTCCAGATTGAGCTCGAAAAAAGACTTGTAAAGAAAGATGTGTTAGTGAAGATGCAAGAAGAATCCATGAAGGCTCAGGCAGAAGTTTTAAAAGCTCAAGATGAAAGAATAAAAACTTTGTATAAACGAGATGAGGAGGATAAAAAATACTTGAAGAAGCTAAAGATCTTGTTGAATAATCTTATTCCGAAGGAAAAGGATGACAAATAGAAAAATCCGATCTATTGTTTCATTTGTCTTTCCTTGTAAATTTTTTTCCACTCTAATGAAATTTTGTGGTTGGTTATATCTTGGGTTGTTATATACTAATGTTTCAGGTACCTTATTTCTTTTCCATTCCCTTAAATTCTTCTTGAAAATCACAAAGGGTGAGAAGGAAAAGAACTACTTAAAAGTGGAGAAAGAAAAATTTAAAATGGAGAAGGAAAAAATTTCTAAGTGAAGATATCCTTAAATTAAGGGGGAGTTTCTCATTACGAAGTTTCTCATTCCCATGATAATGAAAACTCCACTCCAGAAATTCAGAATACAATCCTTAGAGTTTCAATGCCTAAGGGGGAGTTAGTTGTATTGACTATCATCCATGAACAAAGGGATATATGTTTTAATTTCAAAGTCTAATGAAATTTTTTCAAAGTTCTTATAATCTTTTTCGTAAGGTTGTTTGTGCTTTCCAAAAAGGGTGAGATTGTTGAGTAAATAAGGTTTTACTTATGACTTTTCCATTCCTCCTTGTTTTGAAAATCAAAAACACCATATATTTAAGAAAATTTATATTTTATTTCTCTAAGGAAAATTTCCTTCCTTAAGGAAATTTACCCTAACCCAGATTTCCTTATACATATCAATATTTTTCTTAAGTATAAAAATCGGATACATACCCAAAACCTCGGAATCATATAATGCTTAGATATGAAGCATTCTGTTTTAGGATCCAAATTCTGGATATGAACTATAATGAAGTTCCACTTCGAATTCTGGATATGAACTGTAATGAAGTTCCACTCTGAATTCTGGATATGAACTATAATGAAGTTCCACTCCGAATTTTGGATACGAATACTAATGAAGTTCCACTCCGAATTCTGGATACGAACTCCAATAAAGTTCCACTCTGAATTCAGGATACAAACTCCAATAAAGTTCCACTCTGAATTCAGGATACAAACTCTAATAAAGTTCTATTTCGAATACTGGATATGAACTCTAACAAATTTCAACTCTGAATTATGGACTCCGAACTTCTATGAGTTCGAATCCAAACTTATACGAGTTCTACTCCGAACTTCTATGAGTTCGACTCCAAAATTCTATGAGTTAGACTCCAAAAATCTATGAGTTCGACTCTGAAATTCTAAGAGTTTGACTCTGAACTTCTATGTGTTTGACTCTGAACTTTTACTAGTTCAACTCCAAACTTCTACAAGTTCGACTCCGAACTCTATAAGTTCAGATTCTGAACTTTGGTGAAACCAAACTCTAAATTTCCTTAGAAATTCAAACTCCATATTTCTACAGAATTTAGGTTCCGAATTCCTATAAAACAGAATCCAAATATATTTTTATTATAGACTCCAAATTCCATTTTGGTTGGACTCTGAACTTTTATTTTCGTACATTCCGAACTTCAGTTTTTCTTATACATATACTTGTTTCATTACAAAATGATGTCGTGATTTCAGTTACACATGTTTTGTTATAAAATGATGTCATCCATTCTGTTTATAACTAACCATTGGTTTAGTGACACATGTACATGTCCCTCCGAAATTTAAGGAAAATATGACCGTTGGAGGAGGGAGCCGACCGTTGGAAATTTGCCTATAAATAGGAGCTCATTTGAACGAGCTCAAAACACAACATTGACATCAGTGCTTATATGCTGTTGAAGTGATTTCTAGAGAGAGAGGATCTTATTAACTCTTAGGCTTCGTGCATAAAGTTTGAACAACTTATTCAAACTTTTCCTTGTGAAGACATGCTTTGTGAAACTCTGATTGTTGGTGATTACAATCGAGGGCTTCCAGGGATAGGAAGACAGAGGTTCCAAAACCTTGAAGTTGAGGGCTTCCTTGTTGAGGAAGACAGAGGTTCCAACTACCTTGAAGTTGAGGGCTTGTGGGGATAGCAAGATAGAGACTCTGATCTTTGTATCGAGGGATTACCCGGGTGTGGGTAAGACAGAATTGCTTGGAAGTATAAATCAAGGGACCTTTATCCAAGGTTGTCGGATACCCTTCTCTTTGGGTTAAAAGAGTTATTATTTGTTACTTGTAGTTTTTACTACTTTTTTTACATTGCCTTATGTATTGTAAGGAAAGTATAATCTTATTATATTTCATTATGCTTATACTCTGATTAATTTAGATTCTATACGATTTCAGATAAAATCTCATATTGTAAACTTTGGTTAAGTTTCAATTTCTGGATCCATATTTACAGAACCAATTTTTCAGAATCACTTTCCAGATTTAAGAAAGTGCATAGAACTAGAAGTTGGTAACATCATACTTTGTCCTAATCATTCAATTGGTGTTAGAGGTGTTGTGAGTTTTCTTAGTTTGAATTTGTTAAACTTAGATATTTCCTTGTTTAAGAAAATTTTTAAAGTGTACAATTCACCCCCTCTTGTATATTGACCATCTACATCATAATTTCGATCCTACAAAAACTAAGAAAAATATCTTGGATTTTTTTTGGAAATTTTGTAAAGTGATCCATAATATATTTCTAATATGTAGGAATTGGACACATATAATTCCAAAAAAGTACGAGGTCAGGATAAATCAAAGTGCTTGTTTTTAATATACAAGTTATATTTTAGTTTAAAATGTGTATCACATAAACCAAACCATATAAACAAGCTCATATTATTTTTTAAATTTTAAGAAAATGATCCATAATATATTTCTGACATGTATAAATCCACCACATATCAATATAACATATAATGTGTTCAGTATGACTCAAAGTTCATGTTTTTAATAAACAAGTGTCATTTTTGTTTTAAAAAAAGGTCATATAGACAAAACCATGAAAACAAGCTCAAATTGTTTTCAAACATTTGGAAAATGATTCATAATATATTTATGACATGTAGAAATCTATCACATATCAATTCGACATATTATGTGGTCGGTATGAATCAAAGATAATGTTTTCAATATAAAAGTGCTATTTTAGTTTAAACACATATCACTTAGCCAAAACCAAGAAACTAATCTTGTATTTTTTTTTCAATTTTTTTTGGAAAGTGATCCGTAGTATGTTTTTAACATGTTGGAATTGACCACATGTTAATCTAACACATGACATGGTATGTATAACTAAAAGTAGGTGTTTTCAATATTGAAGTGTCATTCTAGTTTACAATGCACATCACGTAGACAAAAATGAGAAAAAAAATTATATATTTTCCGAAATTTATGAAAACAATCCATAATATATTTATTATGGGTTGGAATTTTCCACATATCAATTTGACACAATATGTAGTCAGTATTACTTAAAGTGTGTGATTTCAATATAAAAGTTCTACTTTATTTTAAAACACCTATCAAATAACCAAAAATGATGAAACATGTTCATATTGTTTGAAAATAATTGAAAAATAAACTATATTATATTACTAACATTTGGAAATTGATCATATATCAATCCAATAGATGATGTGGTCGGTATGACTTGAAGTGTGTGTTTTCAAAAGAGTAATGTCATTTTAGTTTAAAATGCATATCACATAGCCAAAAATGAGAAAATTACTTTTAATTGTTTTCCAAAATTATAAAAATTATCCATAATATATTTTTTATGTGTAGGAATCTATTTCAAATCAATAAGAAACATGATGTGGTCAGTATGAATAAATGTGCATGTTTTTTATATAAGTTTCATTTTAGTTTAAAACATGTATCACATAGTTAAAAAAAATGAACTCATATTATTTTCAAATTTTTGGAAAATGATCCATTATAAATTTTTAATGTGTAGGAATTTATCACGCATCAATCCAACTGATGATGTGGTCATTGTGGCTCAAAGTATGTGTTTTCAATATAGAACATTCATTTTAGTTTAAAAAAATATCGCATATTGAAAACCAATAAAAAAAATTAAAATATGGTTTTCAAACTTTAGTAAAATGATCCATAACATATATTTTATGTGTGGTAATTGAAAACAAGTTAATCTAACATATGATATTTTTGGTAGGATTCATTGTGCATGTTTTCTATATAAGTTTCATTTTATTTTAAAATGATCCTCACATAGTCAATTCCAAAAAAATGAGTATAGATTGTTTTGAAAATTCAGAACAATGATCCATAATTCATTTGTGACATGTATTAATTGACCGTACATCAATTCGATAGATTATGTGGTCAGAAGGACTCAAAGTCCATGTTTTCAATATAACAGTGTCGTTTTAGTTTAAAACATGTATCACATAACAAAAAATGATAAAAAAAATTTGTATTATTTTTAAACATTAATAAAATTATCCATAATTCATTTTAGACTTGTAGGAATTGACCATACATCAATTTGAAACACGATGTGCTTGGTATGACTTGAAGTGCGTGTTTTCAATACAAGTGTCATTTCAGTTTAAAATGCAACACACATATAAAAAAACAAGAAAATGAGCTCATATTATTTATAAACAGTAGTAAAATTATCCATAATATATTTATAACATGTAGTAATAAACTACACATTAATCCGACATACGATTAACTGATAATATAATTAATATATACAATAATTAACAATATAATTTATCAATTGGGGATTAGATAACATTAAAATTAAAAATTTTATATTTTAATATTTAATGTTATTAAAATAAATATATGTTTTATTATACTGATAAACTTTTATATAGGGGTTTATTTTTGAAAATATTCTTCTTGTTTTGATTTTGTAAATGGGTTATATTTTTTTGGTTAACTATAAATATGACTTTAATATAATTATTTTGTACGTAAATTTTTAATTGAAATGATAATAAAATGTTTAATTTATATTCCATTCTTTTATATTATATATTTCTATTCCTTTTTATGTATTCTGATTGGGTTAGATTTTACAAGGTTGTTTTAGGGCTGGAACTATGTAGCAACTAAAATGGCCTTTATCAGCACTAGATGAAGCACTGATAAAGATACCCTTTATCAATTATAGATTAAGCATTGATAAATTGACACTTTATCAATGCTTAAAAAAATTTCTAATAAATATACCATTTATTAGGTCTTTTTATAGCACTGATAAAGGATGTTGGATTTTAATATCGATTAAATTTTCAGCGCTTTTAAGCGCAGAAAAATATCATTTTTAGTTCAATTAAAAAACATTTTTTAGTAGTGTTACATCATTGTGTCATAGAAAACAAGAGTAGATACCCTGCAGAAATGGTCCACACACCCTCCATGAACATATGAATGTCACTATTGGAATCACTAGGTGCTAGTGTGGCACGTTATAACACTTGTGTCACTATCCTTTGATCACCCCAAGAATCTATTCATAGAAAGGTTCTCTTATATCTCTCTATGCTTGAGAGTGGTGGTGGTGGAGGATCTATCTCCAATATCGAGAGTTTTCATAGAGACTGAGCTCTCTAGGGACACGATAAAATTATCTTCTGATGTAGTTGTTCACAAAAAATGAAAATGGATACACATAATAAAGTAATATAATTGTGTTGATAAAATTTTAAGGATAGAAAATAATAATTGATCATATACCCTTATTATTTTCTTAATTCATGAAAAAACCCGTATCTATAAAAATAAAAATACTACTATTTATTTACAAACAGAAAGCTCATGAATCAAATTAAATATTATTTTATCAAAATAATATACAACATATATTATTAATTACTGGACCATTAAACTTGATCTTCTATTACTCCACAATATTTATCAGACCTTGAATAACAAATATTTATTTAATAAATAAATATCACTATATTATTATCTAATAAATATATAAACATTACATGCACTAAATATCAAATTAATATTTATTAAATATTATTATTACAAAATATTACCTCGAATATTTTTAAACCGAATATGTGTAATAAAGAAAACATGAATAATTATCAAACCACATGTGGGAATAATATTTAATCAACTTTTTATGTAAAAAATAATATTACTATTTGATTAAAGTTCTGGATACACTTTGTCTGTGACCCACTAGGTCTCTTTTTTAGTGGAAATAGGCTAAGTATCTCAAAGTCCATGTATATAATCTTGAATCATTCCAAGATTCCCATAGAGGAATTATTTAATGCATCCAAAACATAAAACCCCATACAGATTCTTACTATGTAATATAATCCATTTGTTGTGATTCCTCTAATCGAGTAAGTTTAATGATGGTTCCATTAACATATATGATATATGTCTCTTTAATTGAATTTTTAGAAATTAAACTTTACTACAAAACACCATGACCATCGATTTATCTAGGCCATATCATTTCCATCAAAGGGACTGAGATAACAGTTTCTATTAAATAACAAAAGGAAATATCCTATTTTACATTATTCATCAATGAAAAATTACTCATGTCACACCCCGAGTATCCTAATTCACCATGAACATATTACATCACAATTTTCATCAATAGCCCAAAGTACCTGACTCATAATAACAATTAATAATAATCTTAATGTTTAAGGATCAACACACACATCTACAAATAGAAACATCCAATGAAACATATAAATGTTCATTTCTTAATTTCGAGTCTCATTCTTATAATTTCTTACACTAAGAATTACCAAGGGAGTATACCACGATAAGGTTCCAAAAAATCCTATGAGTCTTGAACAATTATAGCCTATATCATTTTCCCCACAAATTATGTCATCTAGATATATAATATATATTTTAGAATATTATCATGATACTTCAAGGTTCTCATCATACTGGTGAAATACTGTGAATGTTCAATGGAAAAATTAGGAAATTATCACATACTATGTTACATAGAATAAAAACTAGGATATGATAAGGATTTTATTAATATTAAAAAAAATGAATATAGGTTTTCATAAATTACAAATATTGTTGTTCTAGGGTACAAAATTCAATAATAAATTTCTTTCTTTTTGAGGAATCTTTTGGCCAGAACCCCAACCTAAAACTTTTTGTTATTCTCATTTTTGTTATCTTATTTCATTTTAAAAATCAACTTTAAGATAATAATATGGAATTTATTATCATAATTAAAATATATCATGTTTATTTTCCCTTTAAATATTTCATTTCATTGTCCATGATAGTGACATAATGTTTGGAAAATCTATCATTTATTTCACGAATATAAGTTTTGGGATCCCCAAATTCAAAATCTTAGTAAACATATAAATTAATGGAAGACATGAAAAACTGATTAATACATGTTAGAGGCATGATGAAACTCAAATATCTGTATCAAGTAAGCTGGTAATCAACTTTAGCCTCTATCATATTCCATATGATTCTATAAGAAAATCAGGTCCATTACGGTCTTTAGGGTGAGGCTCTGGAGGAGTAGGCTCGGTTAGGGACTAAAACTAGTTTTGATTATTAGTTTTAATTTCCTCAATGTGAGTCATGTCATCACTATCATTAGTGAAATATTTATATTTAGGAACTAAATATTCATGTAAAATAATATGTCATCTTATGATGCACTTGCGGTAACCTCTCTTGTGAACCCAAAGTTTATAACCCTATACCCACAGATGATTTACTATAGATATAAATTTAAGTATATTGGTTAAATATTATCACCTTTAATGCTTGAACATGATGTGTATCCATAAAATTATAAATGGTTATAATTATTTGTTCAGTTACCCCAAAAATATTTTGGATTTTTAAATCTATTTGTAGAAGAAGGACATTAATCGATAAGATAAAAAATTGTAGGTGTAGCTTGTTCATAGATATATTTGGGTATTTCTATGTTTTATTACATACTCTGGACACTTTAAAATATATTTTCGTTCATACACTCTACCAAACCATTATTTTTTGGTGTTTCTCTAATAGTTTTATGTCTAACAACACCTTATGACTCACAAAATTGGATGAAGATGTATGGGAGATTCACCAATACATTGTCTCTTATTAAATATTTTACCCTTCTACAGGTTTGGTTCTGAACAATTTCTTTCCAAAATTTAAGGTTTTTGAATATATAAAACTTATTTTGAAGGACAAAAATACAAACTCTTTTAGAGTAATAATGAATTAACATTACAAAATAATTGCCTACACTACGAGAGGTAGTCCTAGCTAGCTTCCATAGGTTAGAATGGACATATTGTAAAGGGTGAACTTATTTAAAGGATGAATTATTAAATATGGCTCCCTTTTCCTTTATTATAACACAATCTTAATACAATGGAAGGTTTCTTGATGTTATATTAGTCAAAATCCCTTGCTGACTAATTTCTTATGGAACCTTATGGCTTACATGCCTTAATATTCTATGAAAAGGAATGGTAATATCTCATTTGGTTACATAGATACTACCCAGATAAATATGGCATGTACTTCCATCTAAAACATACAACCCATTCAAAATAATTACTTTAATTATTATCCAATATCCCTTATAGATCCTTAGATAGCCACTATCATACATGAATGAATACCCGTTCTGGTCGAATATACCTAAAGAAATGAGGTTTATATGTATGTTAGGAATCCACATTACATATAGTAATGTCACTAAAGAGTGATCATGAATATTTAACATAATTAACCCTATATTATGAAATCCACACCTCTTGTTGTTACCTATGAAGAATTATCCCTCAATTCTCTGAGACTGACCATGTAACACATATTTTACATGGAATATATGAAAGAAGCATCTTGAATCTGGAACCCACTAATTATAAATATTTTTATTAGTAAAATTTATCGACACATTAGTTTCATAACCAACATAAATTACCAAATATTTATTATTACATTCACTAAGGCTAAAAATTTGTTTTTGTTTGGGCTTGTGACACTCCGAAGCAATGTGTCTAGGTTTTCCACAATTATAGTAGGTAACATGATTACTCTTAAACTTTGATTTATGTTTATGTTTTTTAGTAATATTTACAATTAAATCATTATTTTCTATATTTTTATACTTATTCTCAAGTTTACCTTTAGTAGAAAAGGATTTCTACCTTATTCTTCAATTTAGGTTTAGTTTGAAATTCTTCATAAAAGAGATCCTATCTGACTTATACGAGTTTTAAAGAGTATTTTCCATACATAAAGGTGTCTAAAAGGTATTATGGGAACTATCAGGTAAATATAAGAATATAATATATTTTTCCTCTTATGTAATTTAAACATTAATGTATGAAATATCTAACAATATATAGTTAAATTCAATAAGGTGAGTTTGAATTAGAGTACCCAAGAACATTCAAAAGGTTAATAGTCTATTTTATTATATAGGGTAACTAAAAGTGAAGTATTCATATATAAGTTTTCACATTTTAAACATATACCATAATCTATTATTTAAAAATATCATTATATAAGAAATTTATCACCTTAGGATAAATGAATCGAGCTATGGGATTTTTTCAATGTGTTAAAAATTATATATTGATAAGTAATTATAGTCTATCCATTATCACAACATGAACCTATAGATTTTATTTGTCCATATAAATCATCAATAAGTCCCTACTATAAAGTAAGACTCTAATCATTACTCTCTAAAGGATTAAGTCATTATCTCCATCAAACCTTTCTATATCATTTTTTACAGATTCCATCTTGTTATTCAGTGGAGATGATACCAAGTTTTTAGGGAAAATATTATGGATAAACCTGACTGAAAAACAAAAGATCCCAAAATGAATAATTAGTTGTCACAAAATATGTTAGATAGAATGTTTTAGATTAAATATGTGATAAAATGAGGAATCAATATAAAGAAAACAAAAATCAAGAAAAAAGGGACATATGATTTAACACGCTTCGAATCCTTTGGGATCCTTAGTGAATGAATAAAACAACACCCCACATATACATATTCTGTTATTCTCAACAAAAAATCAAATTATAAAGAGGAAAATTAGAAATAAATATTTAAAACAACATTAGTTACAAAAAAACCAAGAACCAAAGATAAATAATATTAAAATTTCTTAGAGAGACCATATAGTCTTTGCACCTTCCAAAAAAGAATGGTTGATTATAGGTTGATTTTAAGAGCCTTTTTCTTGATCTAAAGGTGTAATATAAGTGTACCTAGTCTTAATTTACAAAAGGGATCATCTTGGGTTGTTCATCCAAAATTTTTCCTATTTAAGGATCATCCAAAAAATGATGATAGGCCAAAATATTGAGCTTCTTTATAATGAACCCTCTTTTATCAAGGAAATTTAAATTATTATAAATATATCATGAAGTACAAAGAACAAAAATCATACATAAAAAAACATCATTCTCATAAATGAAGAATGGTACATTAGTAAGAAAATAAACCTATAATAATTCCAAATATTATTTTCAAAAAATAAATAGAAAATAAAAGAATAATAATAGGATAATTTGGATATGATCAACCCATCAGAATGACCACACTCATGAATAATGTTGTAGAATTGAAACAAAATTTTTATAATAAAATATTAATTTTAAAAATTAATTCATATAAAAAATTTAGAGAAAGTATAAGTGACTGGAGAAAAAATTTAATAAGAGGTATTTATAGGAAGTAGAGAACCCATATGAATATTCTAAATCTAATTGTTAAACTAGTAATATGAGCATTGGAATATTAATCTGACCACTAGTAATAGAAATATGAATGATTGAATAGTAAAATCACATATATAATTATAAAATAATATTTTGGAATCATATAAAATTAAAATGTAAAATATTTTAACCATGGTACATGAGAATACATATTTTTTAAAAATGATAAATTAATTTTTTGTATTTTTATAAAATATAAATGTTTTAATCCAACTTATATAATAAATATAATGATTTAAAATAAATTTTATAAACATAAAATGGATTTAGAAATTAATATTATGTTTTATTATGAGGATAAGATAATTTTATGAGACCATAAATAATTTTTCAAAGGGACATAAAATCTATTATAATTTTAAAAGTAGTACTTTTCAAATAAATGATGATTTTATATAAAAATTAAATTTATCATATTTAAAAAATTATTTTCATAAAATGGATTCTATTTTTGAAATATAAACATCAGAATATCATTAGGGTGAATTTTTTGGATTTTTCAAAAAGAGTTGATTTTTTTGTGAACAATGAAATTTGGTAATTTATGGTATTTAATATTATAAGACAAATACATGAAATTTTGAGTCATGGATGATATAAGAAAAAGTTATCTCAATATCACATGAACTATTTACTATATATATTCACAGGAATAAATAATTTCTATAGTATTGATCCAAAATAATAAACAGTAAATAGAATAATAAAAAACACCCCTCTATTCACCTTATAAATACCACCCTCACAACCCCTTATCCTCACACCTTATATACCTAGAAGCTTTATAAATATCTACCATAAAATCTCCTATACACTCTCTCCATGCCCATGTACTACTTTTCTCATCAAAATACAAACTCCATTTTCCTTAAGGGGTCTTTTATGGAGGTGATATTCAAGAGGTGTGTTTCTCAAATCACATCTCTTAATTTATTTTATTTTTATACCATATCTTCAGATAATTCACCTATCAAAGAATAATAACTATAGTATCATGTATATAATAGAATTTTATTTTTCCAATGGAATATAATACATCCAAACCTTTTCTCATATCCTCTAATTCAAATAAATGAAACCATTGTCCAAATTATTGTGGTTAACCGTGCCAATGGATAATGATTTTTAATTTTCCATTACCTTCATCAAGGACAGTCATAAAAGTATTATTATAGTTAAATAATATTTTAATAAGTATATTATAACCACTTCATGTTCTGTTACTAATATATAGTCATAATATTAAATAATAGTTTACTAATTCCTGATGGTTAGAAAAACCGCTTAAAATAAACTAAACATTTATCGTTAATGTTTTATCGAATAAATCATCCTCATGTAATAAAAAAATCATATATGTGGACATTAAAAATTATATAAGTTCATGAATTATTTTTCATTTCACTTTTTAATTCTTCTTTACATTTTATAAGAACATCCATAATTATACACAAGTGAACTGACCATGAAACCATGAAACGAACACTCTTAGAAAAACAAAATTGATCATTATAAATAATCAAAATGGCTATAAATTTAGCTAATAAAATTATAAAAAATAAAATATATGTATAATAGGTTCTAAATTAATTAATAAATTAATCTAATTTTATTATACATGACATTAAGTACATGTATAGTACACATTCGTACATAAGGTAAGGGATATCAATGAACCAACATTTTCCCTTTAGGTTAAAATTTATCTCTATATTTACCCCAATATATTTCTTCATCATTATTATATAATTATCATAAGTTATATTTATATGTTAAAAAATATTTATATATCTCAATTCATCTTTCCTTGATAGGGAAAAACATTTTTTAAAAGTTTCCCTTCTAAATTACTCTCATTAAGAAAGCTAGATTAAAGGTAACTTCTCTGTTTCTTAACTATTTTAAAGTAAAATAAATAAATAATTTTAATTCACTAATATTTTTATAAAATCACACAATTTACCATGAAATAATAATTTATATCATTTCTGTTTTTATACAAATAATTATTTTTTTGTCCTCCTTAAAGACTCTTTATTCTTTTCCATAAACAACCCTTAAGTGGAATAATTCTAATGTTACCTAACTACTCCCTTTTTTGAATTAAATTAATTTAGACATCATTATAAAATATATATTATTATTATTATTTAATTAATTACCAATAATTATTTAATTACTTCTTTCGTGGATACCATTATTATACATATTTTGATTTTGTCCTATAACATGATTATGAAACCCATTTCATTCCATGGGTAACCATTGTAATTGTTACTTATGTTTTATTTTATTATGTGGTGCACCTATTCATTTACATGTTATAATGGGTAGTCCTAGATATAAATCCAATGCATTGGGTAATTTTTTGTCTCATGAGGTGTTATGTATGGGATTAGAGAGTAAACCTAATCCATTGTAGGGCTTTGTCCACCATGCGATATAGTCTTCCAAGTTATCCTTGAATCATATATATATATATATATATATATATAATTTTATATGGTACCATAATACAATATTTATATGATCATATGATTCCATGTTCTATATGTTATTCCTTCTAATGTTTATTCGTGATCCATGCCTTTTATCTTATCATGTTATGCGTTCCAACTCATGTTCAATGTTTTATTTCCATGTTTATTCCCATATTGGGATTTTTACCTCATCTATTTACCTATATATTTCCCCAGGTTATCCTATACAATTATAGGTTCTTAAAGTGAGTTAATAACTAATTATGGATATTAATAAAGAGAAGTTTTATTAAATTTTTATGTTTTATAATTATTTATCTATTCTTCTAAAGACACTAGGATTTTCGATCCCCAGTTCATATTTAATAGACATTTATGCTCAAAATCATACAATAATATGTGTAAAAGGATTGGGTTCATATTTTTGGTATCATAGGATAGCGTAGTTATGTTTATGGATTAGTACTATAAAACTTTAGCAGTAACCATAGGTATAATTATATCACCATGGATAACGTGGTTTCCAAAACTATAGAATCATATTTTGGAAATACATTTCATTTTTCAGTTTATCCTTATATGTTCATAGGTGAATTTTTATATTATCATTAGCTAAGTATTCAAGACCCATAATTTTCTTTTTCTTTTTTCATTAATGTTTAGATATAAGAAAAACCATTCTAACAACCAACATGATAGGCAATGTGATGATTTACCAAATGATATTCCATACCTAATGGGAACAAGAGATTAGAACTTAATGAAAGTACATGCTCAAATGGATAAAGTTATGAATAATAACTTGAATAATGTGGAATAACCTCATAATCGTAAGTAATATCTATTTGTGTTTTAATCCTTTATATTGAAAATTCCTCATACATTTAGTGGATCTTTAGATACCCTCTTCATTAGAAAATGGATCAACTCTATTGAGAAGATATATTCTATCCTAAAATTCTCAGTAGAAGATAAATTCATGTCAGAGGTCTATCATTTTGATGGGGAAGCTGCTCAGTGGTAGAAACTAATCATGAACACAAATTATTAAGAGTAAATTGATTACATGGAATGAGAAGGATTCAAGAAAATATTTTTTCATAAATATTTTACCTAAACACTCTGTCTTAAGATGATGAAGAAGTTCCTAATATTGGAGAAAATAGAATATGAGTCTATTGGGAAATATGTGGAAAAATTTAGACTACTTTCATGATAAACCTCTATATTTTTCATGAACACTGAATTGTAGGTGGATCAATTCTTTAGTGGATTAAATTTGAGTATATTAATAACATTGGTAATTATATACTTTAAAAACTATTAAGTGATTTCCTATTATGCCCTTATGGTTGAGATGGATATTGGAGGCTCTTACTGGTCTCATGGGCTCAGATATTAATAGTGTAAATAGAAGTTTAATATGAGAGGATCAAAAAATAAATCTCATAGAGGAAAGAAAACCCAACATACCATGTGTCAAATGTTTTTGAAAAATAATCCTGAGAAATATCTAAAGGGAACTGAGAGATGTTTCAAATGTGGAAAAGAGGGAAATTGGGAGAATAAATGTTGATGGGATATGAATAATACAATAAATTGAAAAGAAAAAAGGAAGGTTTATATCCACACTCAGCCTATACTATGGTGTTTCAACTGCAAGTAGCACATAAATTATTTGAGACAAATCTATAAGAAAAGGGTTGTCAAGGATAGTCAATGAAAATAGCCTCCAAGGAAGAAATAATGTGTATATAATATCACTACTTATAGGATGGATCCAAAAAATGATGTGATGATTAGTAAACAAATTATTCATTTACGAATATAAGATGTAATTTTTAATTTTGGATCAAATTCTTTCATATCATGCAAGTTTAGCATAACTATTCAAAAACCACCGCAACATATGGATGTTGATTTATCCTTGAGAATGGAGAATGGGGTTATTATTTCATCTAAATTATATAAATCCTCACTAATCAATTTTTATGGAATAAAACTTCTAAAAAATCACATATTACTTGCATTGGTGGATTTGGATGCTTTATTGGGCATAGATTTTCCATCTTTACAAAAATACATAATCAACTATCAAGAAAGGGATATCACTCTTAAAATCGTGAGGCATCCTCCCATTATATAAAAATGTAAGGAGGATGATGATTATCATTAAAAATATTCTTCTCAAGAATGGTTTTTATTTCCTTATGAGAAATAAAATCTAGATCAAATGATTAAAATAAAGGAAAGGATCTTGTATGAAGACAAACCCATTTCGGGGGACTACAATGATGTGTTCCCTAAAGAATCACTTTTTCTTGATCCTAACTGATTGGTTGATTTATTAATTTAACTTATAAAAATATCTCTAAACATATCAAAGACTCCTTATAGTATGTCCACCATTGAGTTTAAATAACTAAAAATTAGTTAAAGAATAATTTTTATAGGGGCTTCACATGCCTGGGTGCTTCACCGTATAGTGAGAAGAACCCATTAGTAAAGAATAATGATGAATAAATGTTCCTATCCATTTATTATCATTATCAAAAAAATCACAATAAAGGAAATTATCCCTTGTCATGAATATATGATTTTTTGATCAACTTATTGGGGCCAAGTATTTCATTAAGATGGACCTTCAGTCGGGATATCACCAATTAAAGGTCAATAGGGAATATATTCACAAGGACACCTTTTGAATGAAGTATGGAAATTATGAGTTCATAGTGATACCCTCAAAACTTACTAATGATCCCAAAATTTTCATGGATATAATTAATAGAGTGTTTTTTGATTATCTTGAAATTTTTTTGGTAGTCTTTATAGATGATATTATAATATATTCTAAGAGAAAAGAAGAGCACTGAGAGTATTTGACTATAGTGATAATGAAATTACAAGGGGAGAAACTTTATCTAAAATAAAATAAATGTGATTTCTAGATGGAGTAATTATCATTATTAGTAAATTTTATCACCATAAAAGTTATATTTGTAGAAATTATTAAGATAATAGAATTTGAGGATTGAAGAAGACCAACATCTATAAAAGAGATCCATAGTTCTCCTAGCCTATGTGGGTAATACTAATTTTTTTTTGAGGAACTTCTCATGATTTTCAAACCAATTATCCAAGCTATCTCAGAAGGGAGTAAAGTTTTTTTGGACAAGTAAATATTAAGACTTATTTAAATAGTGGAAAAGTAGGCTTGTCACAGCAGTTGTACTGACACTCCCCTCAAGTGGGGAACTCTTCATGGTATTAAATGATGCATAAAAGAATTTCTTAGGTTGTGTAATGATCCAAAATGATAAAGTGACGTCCCAAACCTCAAATAATATTAAATTTCATGAGAAAAACTATCCTGCACATGATTTAGTGTTGGTAGCTGTGATCTTTGATTTGAAAATATGGTGGAATTATCTCTCTAGGGAAAGGTGTGATGTATATACAAATAACAAGAGCTTGAAATATATATTCACATAGAAGGAGGTTAATATGTTCTAGTTAATATAGTTAGAGATCATAAAATATAATTACTGATGAATCCACCACCCTCCTGGTAAATAAAATAAAGTGTCAAATTGTCTATGTAGAAATAATCCTACAACTTTATCAATGATAAATATTGAGAAGGATTAATTATTCTTAGACATGTAAAGTATGGACATGGAAATCATAAAGGAAGTAACATCATGATTTCTTTCTCAAAAAAATTCTCAACCATCACTTTTATAGAATATAAAGGATACTTAAAGATTTGATGTGGAAATTTAGAAGACGATGGAAGCTATTAGAAATGAGAAATCTTTAGAGTTAAAAATTGATGAGGATGGAGTTGTAATATTTGGGTCACAAATATGGGTACCATCAAATATAGATATAAAGATCGAGTATTTTAATTACTCACATAACTTGACCTTATCCATCCACCCAGGGAGAACAAATATGTATAAAGATCTCATAGATAACTATTGGTAGACCAATATGAAAAAAGGAAATTTATATATTTATATAAAAGTGTCTGGTATGTCAACATGTGAAGACTGTAAGGGAAACTTCTAATGGGATTATGAAACCATTACCCATACCTAAATGGAAAGTGTAAAACATAACTAGGGAAATTATCGCTATAATTACATAGAAATCTAAATGAAATAATTCAATATGGACTATTTTTATCATATTAAAAATACTGCTCAGTTCATTGCAATTAGAGAGAACTTATCACATGATCAAATTTTATGGATATACATTAGAGGATTGGTGATGAAGCATGGGGTACCATTATTTATTTTATATAATTGAGATCAAATATTCACCTCTATATTTTGGAAGAGTATCCAACAATCTCTAAACATTGAGGTGAACTTATATATGACTCATCATCCACAAAATAATGACAAGTCTATGCGATAAATTCATACAATGTAAGTCATGTTGATATCATTCATGATAGACTTAAAAGGATGATGGGGACAACATATTCCTCTTCTCGAGATCTCTTAAAAAATAGTTTCTATTGAAGAATCGAAATGACTATATATGAAGTCCTTTATGGTAAAATATTCAGAACACCTTCATGATGGGATGATGTTTTTGAACACAAGCTACTGGGACCTAAAATGGTCAAGGGAATTATAGAAATGGTTAAGACCATTCAGTAGCACATCGAGGATGCCTAAAGTTGATAGATTATCTATGCATAAAAACATTTATGGGACTTAGTTATTTTGTTTGGAGATAAGGTACTTTTCTTCATATCTCCATGGAAGAGAGTCATGAGATTTGGGAAGAAGGGAAATCTAAGTCCCATATACACCGACCCCTTTTTGATTCTTGATTGCATCAGAGCTATTGCATATTGAATAGCAGTTACAACAACCATGTCTCAAGTAAATGATGTATTGTATGTATCACTTCTGAATTAGTACATTTCAGATCCCTCACATGTATTAAATTTGGAGGTGGTGCATCGGGAAAATGATATCTCTTATTAGAGTAGTCGGTGAAGATCATGGATCATAGAGATAATGTTTTATGTAGCAAGACTAATCATCTATTCAAATTAATATGGTGGAAATATAAATAAAAATATGAGGAATAAAAATCATATGAATCGATGAAGGATAAGTACCCTCACTTGGTTTCACCTTATTATATTATATAAAATTTTGAGGTTGGAATTTTATAAGGGGGGAATAATGTAATGACTTAGAATTTTATCAATAGAATTTCTATTTTTATAATTATTTCATGAAGTATAAAGCACAAAAATCACATAGAAAAACCAAAAAAGTTATTCTCATAAATAAAGAACGGTACATTTGTCAAAAAATAATATACGATAATTCCAAATATTATAGTGGGAAAATGAATATAAAATAAAATAATAAGAATAAGATTATTCAGATCTGCCCGATCCACTGAAATGACCACACTAACAAACAATGTTGTAAAATTAAAAAAAATTGTTAATAATAAAATATTCATTAAAAAAATGGAATCATATATAAAATTTATATAAAGTATAAGTGAATGAACAATTAATGGAATAAGAGGTATTTATAGGAAGTATAAAACCTATACGACTGTTATAAATCTGATCATTAGAATAGTAACCTGACCATTGAAATAGTAATCTTACCATTATTAATAGTAATATGACCCATAGAATAGTAAACTCACCTATGTGAATGTAAAATAATATTTAGGTATCACATAAAATTAAAATTTAATATATTTAAACCATGGTACAGTAAAATTATTTTTTTTAATTGATTAATTAAGTGCCTGTATTTTTATGAAACATAAATGTTTTTGTCAAAATTTTATAATAAATAAAATCATTAAAAATAATTTTTATTTAAATAAAATGGATTTATAAATTAATATTATGTTTTATTATAATTATAAGATAATTTTAAGAGATCATAATTAAATTTTCTAAGGGTCCTAAAATCGATTATAATAATAAAATCATTATTTTACAAATAAATAATGATTTAATTAAAAATATAAATTTATAATATTTAAAAAATTATCTTTATAAAAAGGATCTATTTTTTGAAATGAAAAATTTAAAAAATGGTTAGGGTGGATTTTTCATATTTTTCTAAAATAGTTGAATTTTTAGGGAATAGTGAAATATGGTAATTAATGGTATTTAATATCATAAGCCAAATAAATGAATTTTTGAATCATGGAAGATATAAGAAACCATTATCTAGAACTCACCTGCACTTGTATATAGTCACAAGAATCAATACTACTGATAGTCTTGAGGGAAAAAAATAAACAAATGAATATAACAAAAAAAATGCTCCTCTCCCCCATATAAATATTACCCATCAAAACCCCTTCTCATCACACATTATAAGAATAAAAACGTGAAAAATCACTGAAAAAATATCTCATCCCCAATATCCCCATGTCGATTTAATACTAGTCTCACCAAAAGTCAAATTCCAAGTTCCTTAAGGGGGCCTACAAGGAGGTGATATTTAAGAGGTAACTTTCTCAAACCACCACTCTTAGTTTCATTTCTTCCTCTAACTTATCCTCACCTCATTAATCCATCAAATCATAATAACTATAATATCACATATATAATAAAATTTTATATTTAAAATTTAATATCTTCGATCCACCCCATTTCTCATCTCTTCTTATTCAAATAAATGAAACCATTGTCCAAATTATGTCAGTTAACGGTCTTCATGGATAATGATTGTTTGTTTTCCAATACCACATTCAAAGATGGTAATAAATGTATTATTATAATTAAATAATATTTTAATAAGTATAATACAACCTATTTCATGTCCAGTATCTAATATATAGAAATAATATTAAATAAAATAAAAATAATTATTACTGGTCGAAAAAACCACTAAAAATAAACTAAACATTTATCATTAGAATTTTATTAAACGAATCATCCTCATGTCAGAAAAAAATGATACATGGTACAATTTAAAATTATATAAGTTTATTAATACCATTTAATTTTTGTTTTGGGGATATATTTTCATTCAAATTGAAGATCCATAATTATTCACAAGTGAACCGACCATGAAACCATGAAATGAACACTCTTGGAACAAAAAAATTGATCTTTATTACTCATCGAAATGGATATAAATGAACTTAATAAAATTATAATAAATAAAATATATGTGGAATATGTTCTGAATTCTGTATTTAATGAATATAATTGGATTATTCTGAATATTACGTTCAAGTGAAGGATGCATTCAAACAGAAGGTAAGGGATCTCTCTAATCATCCGATTTTTCCTTTAGGTTATACTTTATATCTCTTTACCAAAATGTACATATTTACTCTTATTATATAATTATCCAAAATTATTTATTTATTTTAAGCACATATTTATATATCTCAATTAATATTTCTTTTTATTTGAAACTAAGTGTTTTTAAAATTTACCCTCTCAATTCCACTTAAGAAGCAAACCCGAATAATGGGAACTTTTTAGTTTGTTAACAATTTTAAAGAAGACTCCTAAAAACAATTATTCATTTTTCCTCTTTAAGGATTCTTTATTCTTTTCCCTGAAACCACACTTTAGTGGCATGTTTATAATTTTACATAACAAATATATTTCTTGATTTCAATTCATTTGGACATCATTATTCAATATAAATTATTATTTTCATTTATTAATGAAAAATAATGATTTCATGCCTACTTTCATGGATATCATTATGATACTCCTTTTTTATTATCCTTTTGAAATGAGTACAAAACCCATTTCGTTTCATGGGTAACCCTTATGATTATTTCATATATTTGATTTCTTTATATAGTACACATATGAATGTACATGTTATGATGGGTATTCCAAGATATATTTTTCATTAATTGGTTAATTTTTTGTCTCATGAGATGTTATGTATGGGATTATGGAGTAAACCTAACCCATAATGGGACCATGTCCACCATGTGACATAATCTTGGCTGTTAGCCTTGACTCATCTTTATATCATGATATATGATGCCACATTCCAATATTTCAAAGATAATATTATTCCATGTTCTATATTTTATTCCTCTATATGTTTATTTATTATCTATTCCTTTTAATTCATCATGTAATGTCTTTTGACTAATATTCCATGTTTCATTTCCATGTTTATTCCCTCACTGGGATTTTTAGATCATCCATTTTGCCTATATATTCCCATGGGATATCCTATGATATTGTAGGTGATCATAGAGAGTTTGTAACTCATTATAGTGATTAATAAAATGATTTTATATTATCACTATAGACAAATAAGCATTTAGTGCTGGTTTATTTAACTGCCTATAAAAAAACTCAAAAATTTAACGGCAATTTGTGAAAACCTATTGATATTTTTTTTCATTTAAAAAAACTTTATTCCACTAACATCACTCAAACCCACCACCCTATCTCAATCCCACAATCTAGAACCATCACTTCCAAAAACCCTCATCTCCCATGATCCATTACCACCGACCCCTTTCTCCCCTTCTCCCCAAAACCTAACATCGGGTCACCAGCCCCTATTCTCCCAAGAGCCCCTCGAGCTCGAGCTTGAGCTATCAACCCATCTCTCCCTAAGACATCACTACATACCCTTCCCCCCCACATACCCTATTATTCTCATATTCATCAATACCCCAAACCTCTAATCTCCACTCCTTTATGTCTTTTATTGTTTATTTTTCTCATCTTATTCATTACTCATACAATTTAGTCAAACCCTTACCCAATTTTGGGTGTTCCATTTGATGATTCTTGGTGTCTATGGTTTATTATGCCCAAATGAGGTCAATACTTAATAATTCCATTGAATTTATTGTATATCCATTGATTCAAGGATGTGTTTTGGTCCATTCTTCCATTTTAGATAGATTTTAATTAGGGGTTTCTTCATTTACGTCCCACTTTGTTCTCTAGGGCGTCATGGTCCTTGTTGAGGTGGGACATTGTCCCAATTTTCATAGGAGGTGAGTTTCTAGTAGGTGAACCTTTGATTTGGGTCATTAAATTTTATAACCTTGCTTGATTGTATTTTTAATCCTTCATTTGCATATAAAATTATAATATTTTTTAAAAGGTATTTAATGTGGAAATAAAGTTTCACATGATTTCCACTTCAATTATATGATTTTTCTCAAATTGAAAGTTATTAAAAATCCTGCTTTAATTCATTTGACACAGTGAATGTTTTGAAAATTATTGAACAATGTTTAATTAAAAAGTAAAATCATTTAAGAGAGGTTTTGGTTTTAAATTTGGGGCTATCTCTTTCTCTAAAAATGTTTATTATATTTATATGATTTTAAAATGTGTTTATATATATATTTTTGTTCTACACATGTACATAAGTATACAAATATATTTCTATGGATAAGAATTCACATGAGAATATGTGAATTTATGCAATGGGATATATGTATATATCCCCTGAGCCCAATCCCTCGATTCCCCAAAGCATGATCCCAAGATGAGCCGAAGCCTCCTAAGAAAGAGTCCTCACCCTTACTACCCCCTCTCCCACCAACCACCTCTTTCGAAAACCCTTCTCTACCTCCTCCCCTCATCCCCCCGAGCACCATCCCTCACCCACACCCCGCCCAGTCTCCTCTTTATCCACATTCTCCCCTTACCTTCCTTCTCACTTGACTTCCATTTTCAGAGGGTTCCTCTGGACATAAGGTAATAATTTATATGGAATTACCTTTTAATGCATGGTTTATATTTCATGGATGATTTTAAATGATTTATTAAGATTCAATAAGAAATTTATAATCCCATTATGGGATATAAATTATTTAAAAATTGATTTTTCTACTTTCCACAAATGAGTCGCATGATAAGAGTTTACTTTAGGACACTAAAAATATCTTATACATCTATCTATAATGTAAAAATAATGAAAAATATTGATATTATCATATTGATATTTATTTTTATGAATAAGTTGTCTAATTTTGAAAATGTAAATGTTATATTTGTTTGTATGTACAATCATTCATTATAATTCCATTGTATATTTTTTTGTCAGTAGTGTGCATACGTTTTCATTTTTAAATTTATTTTTAAGCATGATTTGTTCAAAAAATATGTTCCTAAGTTATTTTTATATTATTAAATGACATTAATTCCATGGAATAATAATTTCAATGAAACTAGTCAACTCCACTTGACATTCCCTCAACCACAAATACACCTAATGATCTATCAGGCTCCCTCCCTACAACATTTATGAAAACCTCTATCTACCCCCTGTCAGCATTAGAAACACCATCTATCTCTATTATGCTAGAATCTGGAACACCCTCCTCCATCTTCATAACAGTATCTGGTACATTGACTCCATATTCAACTGGTTTAACATGCAAAAACTTCATAGTGAGGGAATAAGTGGTTACTTTTTTTCATCACAATGCTATTGGAGGGTGAAATTTATAGGTACAAATTTTGATGTGAATAAATTTATTTCAAATTTTTATACTAATACAATCATTTTCATAAAATATGGAAAAAAGGTTACTAGTGAGACAAATATTAATAGTCTAGATGTCTAGAATCTAAATGTATTGAAGACAGTTGTTCCATAGGATTATTATAGCCCCCATCAGTGATGTTGTGGGTTTATTTGGATATATTCTAGCCTTGTTAGGGGTTGAGTCAGTTACCCTTCCGATTACATATTTTGATTGGATGAATATTCCTCAATCTTGTCAGAATGAATTATTTGATTCATAGGTAAATGTAATTTTAATACCATATGCCTCAATTCAATTACATTAGTTAATTTAATTATAATATTTTAAAATGAACCTCTTTGTAAACATGTTATTTCAATTTACCATTGCTGATATTATCGTTCGAAAGTGTAATTTGATTTTTTTTTGTAAAAAATTAAAAGCATTTAAATATCTATTATGGATTGAATTCAATAATAAGTCATTGTACCCCCAAAAATTGTATGATAAGGTACTAGAAGGGATACATATAGAATAGTGGAAGGTGTTTGTTGATAGTCCTCTCTTTGAATATTAAAGGGAATTGAAAAATATAATATAATATTAATATTATTTTACATATAAGGAGATGGAAGTTCATAAATTACTATTAAATTACATGTTATTTATTTTAGAATGTATCATGAAAAATTTTATCAAGTCAAGCTAAACAAATCATCCCCCACATTATCAATTCAAATAGTTTTCCATGAGAAAGATCGACTATGTTATTTTTTGAATTAGTTTATATATTTTTAAGATAAAATTATTAGTTTCATATATTTAATTGTTTGTTTATATTTGTTTAATATAGTTAAATAATTTAGGTCACCATGTCTCATGAACAAAACTTTGGTTGGATGTTCATACAAAATCCTATGGGACTTACGTGAATGATCCTAGAAAAGAAGTTTGGGATATGAATTCCATTTTCATTATAATCACTTCTTCTTAGTTTTCACTTTGTTAATATGTACTATATTAATTATGAATAATAATTGATTTATAGGTAAAAGTAAATAATTTTGGGATTCCAATCCTAGAAATTCATTATTTGTATCCAAAGATGATCTTGTTGGTCAATTCCTTTGGAAAGATAATCATAGATGTGTTCGTGGAATGGGTTTAGGACTAGTACTGTATAAGGTATTTGGAAGGTCACAAGATATTTCACCCGCATCTACTACAAGATTTTTTACTGCCTACCATAATATTCTCAGAGGTAGTTTATCGAAATGAAAAGTACAATTTTGTAACATGAGAGCACAATAAAAAAAATAGGTGGATCATATATAGATGCTGGATGTGAAGGTCATTATTCTATAGATAAAATTAGTTGATTTATATCAGAAAATGACTCGATCCTTCCCCAGTGATATTTCATGGATGGATGGTTTCAGTGAGTAGGTAAATTACACAACTTCAAAATCATTAAGTACACAAAATTTTATTGTTTTATCATTAAATATAAATATAAAAAACTGTTTAATTTTCATGAAAATTATTATATAGGTGCTGGTAGTAGTGAGTGGATATGAGGATATTGATAGGATCATTATTAGTTTTTCAGGTAGAGATGAGGTTTAGTTATGGTGATGTGTAACTAAATTCATGACTGACTAATACAATGACATAGTGATTGAGAAACCATGTTGTGGTTTGAGGTTTGTGTTTTTATATAACTCTGTTTATTTGAAATTCCTTGAATGATTTAGTTTTCTAAAACTCATATTTTATTCATTATCAAATTATATATTCTAATTTTGATGAATTTAAATATGATTTCATTATATTTATGATTTCCAAGTTTTATATAAATGGGGTTTCTATTGGTTTCTATGTTTTACACATGTGGATTTTTTTTGTATAATCTATACATTTGATAAAATGCCTAAGAGGATTTTTGTTATGAATTTTTAATCATAGTAATGTTTTAATTTAATAGGTGATTTCCAAAATAAAATAAAAGTAAAACATGGTATTTATTTTTCATTTAAAAAAAAGTTATGGCTTGTAGAGGAATCCAAAACTCAAATAATGGCAACAACGGAGAAGAAGTCGTTGTCGCCGCATACGTAATACAAAACATTCCTTTTTTCGTTTAGTAAAATGATTCTTATAAAAAGATTCCTCTTGAATAAAATTAAAATTCAAAGGGGTTTATACACTGTATAAAAGAAAGTTGTGTATAAAAACAAATATGCCTCAATGAAAGGATATTGAGACGAAGTCCCTTACCTCGTGTCCGACTTGACTCGATCATTCTTTAATCTCCTGAATAAAAAACTAGATTTAATTTATACTTGATTAAGAAACTTTTTCAAGTTGATTATTCCTGTTATATCACTTATTACCATGTTACGAACATAATGTAATTATTTAAGTTAATAATGGTCATTTTTTTGATCTTTGGTACTTGAGTCAAAAATAAACTTCTTATAATTACAAGTTGTTCATGTGATAATATATCTATTATATCCAGAATTATATTAATGATTTAGATAACATATATATTATATATATCCAGTATATACATGCATTTATAATATTACAAAACATTCAGAGGTAAGAAATGAAATGTACCATTCATGGAGATGGTAAGCCGTATGTACGCATGAACGCTACATTCATTTCTATTTCATATTTAATGGAATGAAATAATAATTATATAAAGGTATATTATATTTCCAGTATAATATCATATATAATATCATTGACTCAATATTTTATATGTCCCACATATGGCATTAACGAATCAAATCACTTTGAGGGGGCGGTAGTCTGCAATTCCTAAAATGAAGATATCACGTTTACCCATAATGGAAACCATAAGGTATGACATAAATAAAAAATACAGAATCATAAGGAAAACATAGACATAATATATATCATATATAAATAGAGTTATATCTTAATGGCCACTATGAAAGGTGTTAAAATAAGATTGAACAATCAACGTTTCGTGAGGCAGAAATTCGCCAACCACAGAAATAGTATGTTCTTTAACCAGTAGACGGAGGTGTGTGTATGTGTAAATAAAATAAATCTCATAAAAACATCATATTATATTGAAGATACTGTTTTTGTTACCATAAAATTTAATAAAAATAGGTTAGGGTGTTGGAGAAGCAAAATTAAACAAAAGAACATTAGAGAAGACATTCCCTTTAAATCGGGTTACTCCTCTTGGTTTGACCCAAAATGGTTTCATGAAGAGCTTTCTGCCTATGGTAAGTATTATATGATGAATATAGGGATGTTGAGACATAAAATGAGCATATCTTGGCTGATCCAATGGCTTGAGAGGTGTGGGTAAGGTGGTAGAGTTGGGGGCCTTTTATAAGAGGGAGGAGTGCACTATTGGAAATCCAAGAAATGTTACTTTATTATATAATGAGTTTCGGATTTTTAAGGTCCCAAAATGATATATTTCAAGGATAAGGTGATAAGGGTTCAAAATACACCCATTAAATAGGTTATTGACAAGTGTACGTCTTAGATTTTACATCATCTTTTCATTTTATTTAAATCATCCATTAATGAGGTAATCGTTACATCATCATGGTGTCATAAATAAATAAATTCATTTAATTTATAAAAATTATAAAAAAAATACCATGATGTACGAAATATTTTTAGATTTACAATGAATATTTATAGTCTAAGAGATCATTTACACAGACAAAACAATTTTTTTTTACTTGGGTGATACATACTTTGGTTATACTTCCCTTTTAAAAAAATATAAAACGATAATGTGTCACTATCATCCCAAAGTGATTCCATCGTGTCCCAAAGTTTATCACAAGGCATCCCATGATCGGACATGACACAAACAGTAGCATTAGGACACATTTTGGGGTCATTTTATATTATTTTGATACTATTTTATTACCCTTAACTACCCAATTACTAATTAATCACGATAATTAAAGACAATTACCGTCATTACTAATCATAAAGTCCAAAAAGAAAAGAGTCTTAATTCCAATGACCGCAATTGGATTAAATGGTAAAAATATATTCAATTTAAACTTTAAAACCAATTAAAATGATACTCTATCCATATAATTAAATTAGATGAAAAAACAGTTTTGAAGTAAAATGCAGTATTTTTCATTATTCATTAAAAAATGAACATTGTCAGAAAAATACCAAAAATTTATCCAAAGTAAATTTCAATGCCCCGATTCTAATGAATAAGTTTATTTTGACAAATAAAGCTTATAAAATTTGCAAAAGATATATTTAAAAATGGTTCACCATCAAAAGGCGGTAAAATAATCTTTTAAAAATATTAGTGTATTCAATGATTGAGATTAGATTTATTGTCATTTCAAGCCTCTAAAATACTATCGAATTCACAAATAGACATAGATATGAAAATAAACAATTCTTTACTTACTTGGTATGTTACATCCTTTCTCCCTTTTGAAAATTGCTTCCCCTCAATTTATTTACTTATTGAATAAGTTGGGGTATTTATCCCTCATTGCATTTTCAGATTCCCATGTTGCCTCTTCAATCATGTGGTTTTTTCACAAAACCTTTACTTGATGAATCACCTTATACCGCAATAATTTCTCCCTATGGTCAAGAATATGTACCGGTTGTTCCTCATAAGATAGGTTCTCTTCCATCTGAACTACCTCTGGACTCAAAACATGAGATGGATTTGGCATGTACTTCCTTATCTTTGAAACATGAAAAAAATTGTGTACCTGAGATAAACTCAGAGGTAAAGCCACTAAGTAAGCAACTGATCCAACTCTCTCTATAATTTCATATGGTCTAATGAACCTTGGACTCAGCTTTCCTTTCTTACCAAATCGCATCACACTTTTCCATTATGAAACTTTGAGGAAGACATGATCACCTACCTCAAAAGAGAGATCCTTCCTCCTATTGTCCGCATAACGTTTCTGACTGCTCTGAGCTGTTCTCATGTGTTTCTATATCATCTGAACTTTTTCTGCCAACCCTTCTACCAATTTTGGTCCCATCATCTTCCTTTCACCCACTTCATCCCAAAAAGCTGGAGTTCAACATCGATTCCCATATAATGCCTCAAATGGTTCCATCTGTATACTGGAATGAAAACTGTTATTATAAGAAAACTCAACCAAGGAAAGATATTGGTCCCAACTTCCCTGATAATCCATCAAACAAGCATATAGCATATCCTCCAATGTCTGAATAGTTCGTTCTGACTACCCATCTGATTGAGGATGAAAATCTGTACTAAAATTTAATTCTATATCCAATGACTTCTGAAGGCCTTTCCAAAAGTTAAAAGTAAACCTGGGATCACGATCAGATACAATGGATAGGGAAACTCCATGTAACCTGACTATCTCCTTAAGATATAAACGAGAAAGTTGATCTAGGGAAAAAATATCTTGTATAGCAAGGAAATGAGCAGATTTATTCAAGCGATCAACAATAACCCGGATTGCATTATTTCCTCGAGGTGTCTTCAGCAATCCCACAACAAAGTCCATGGATATATTCTTCCATTTCCACTATGGCACTAGTAAAGGCTGAAACATCCCTTTAGGTAACTACCGCTCTTCTTTAAACTATTAACAAGTCAAACACTTCACAGTAAAATCATCATTATCTCTTTTTATTCCATCCCACTAGAAATACTTCTGATGATCTCTATACATCTTAGTACTGCCAGGATGAACAGAAAATGGAGAACTATGAGCTTCACATAAAAACTCTCTCTTCAACTGTGAATCACAAGGCACACACAATCTCTTCCCAAATCTCAAAACACAATCATTATCAATGTTGAATTCAGGTAACATACCCTTCTGAACCAGCTCTACATTTTTCTGTAACTCACTATCTTGCTTCTGAGCTTGCTTTATTCTGTCTGATAGAGATGATCTCAATGACACCTAAAACATAACAGAAGAACATCCTGCACCAAAAACTTCTATGCCAAGGTTCATCAAATCCTTAACCAAAGGATCACATTCCAAACGTAACATGGTTAATGAAGCATTACTTTTTTGACTCAAATCATAGACACTTTATTTGCTTTTCTCGGATGGTAATGAATTATACAATCATAATCCTTGATTAATTCTAGCCATATCCTACGTCTCATGTTCAATTCTTTCTGAGTGAATATATACTTTAAATGTTTGTGATCGGTATTTATTTTACACTTTACTCCATACAAATGATGCATCCAAATTTTTAAAGTGAAAACAACAACAGCTAATTCCAAATCATGTGTATGGTAATTTACCTCATGAGTTTTTAACTGACGTGAAACATAAGAAATTACCTGATCATTCTACATTAGGCTGCAACCAAGTCCTTTTAATGAAGAATCACTATAGATAACAAACTCACCATTCCTAGAAGATAGTGAAAAAACTAGAGCATTCACCAATCTTCTTTTCAATTCCTGAAAACAATCATCACATTCTTTTGTCCAGATAAACTTAACACCCTTTCGAGTTATCTTAGTCATTGGACTAGATAACCGTGATTTTTTTTAACAAACCTTTGGTAATAGCCTTCCAAACCAAGAAAACAACGAATCTCGGTTACATTTGTGGGTCTTGGCCATTATTCAACAACTTTTATTTTTTCAGGACCAACAGTTATCCCATATTAAGAAACAATGTGACCAAGGAAAGAAATTTGTTGCAACCAAAACTCACACTTGCTGAATTTCCCAAACAATTTCTTTTTTTAAGGTTTTCAAAATAACCCTTAAATGACTTCATGATCCTATTTAATTTTAGAAAACACCAAAATATCATCAATGAAAACAACCAGAATATTATCCAAGAACTCATGGAAAATTATATTCATAAGGACCATGAATACAGAAGGTTCATTTGTTAACCCAAAAGGCATTACTACAAATTCATAATAGCCATATCTTGTACGAAACACAGTCTTCAGAATATCTTCTTCCTTTACCTTCAACTGATGGTACCCCGATCTCAGGTCAATCATTGAAAAATACTGAGCTCCCTCGAGTTGATAAAAAAAATCATAGATATGAGGAAAATGATACTTTTTCTTAAGAGTGATGTTTTTTAATGCTCTATAATCAATGAAAAGTCTCATTGAACCATCTTTCTTTTTAACAAACCAGACAGGAACACCCCATGGTGATGTGCTAGGTCGAATGAAACCTTTATCTAATAACTCCCGTAATTGCTTATTTAACTCTAAAAGTTCAACTTTATCCATTCGATAAGGGGTTTTTGAAATTGTCTTAGAATCAGAAACTAAGTAAACATTAAATTCAACTTCCCGATCATGAATAATACTAGGAAACTCATCAGGAAAAACATCAGTATACTCATTTACCACTGGCACATCATTAAGATGAACAGTTCCTTTGTTTTCAACAATATGTGAAAGGTAACATTAATTTCCATATTTTACATGTTTCTCAGCCTCTTGATACATTATAAACAGTAAGGGTTCATTCTTGTACACAAACTGAAATTCTTTCTGAAAAGAAACTTCTTTAGCTCTACAATCAATCTTAGCATGGTAAACAGAGATCCAATCCATACCCAAGATAACATCAAACTCTACTGGAGGTAAAACAATATTGTTTTAAAGTAGGTTATTTCCACAGATAAGGATAGAAAGATTCTTATAAATTATTTTTTCATCAACATTACCCCTAGGTGTTTTTACCACAAGTTCAGGAGTCATTTCTTGAGATGGAATTCCCAATTTACTAAAAAAAAATTCAGAGATGAAAGAATGTGTAGACCCCTAATCAAACAACACATTGACATAATCTGAGAAAACAAAAAAAGTACCGAATACCACTTCATTTGATGGACCAACTTCTGCTGAAGTAGTTTCAAAGGATTTCACCACACCTTTCTGCTTGTAGTCTGACTACTTCCCATCATTTGAGCTCTTTGTCGAACACTCGTTTTCATAGTGACCCATCTCATTGCACTTGAAACATTTCACTAACTATAAATCAAATTTGGTCTCACCATCACCCTGATCTTTTTCAGTGAAATCAAGAGCCTTATGTCCCATCTTACTACATCAGTTGAACTTTCCAGAATTCAGAAGACATTCCCCAGCATGATTTTTACCACATTTATCACAAACTAAAATCTTAGTTTTCTTACAATCAGACCTTTTTGAAGTATTCTTCCCTTTCTCCTACCACCTCGATCTCTTCTTCTATAGGTTCTTATAGAACACTTGATCATCAAAAAACTCCATTTACACCTTCTTAGCACACCGAACAAGATTTTCATAACTCTTGAACTCACAAGAAGCTAAAGACATTCGATATTTTGGCTTTAATCCAGAGTAAAAATGATTGATTTTACTATCAAGGTCTCAGATAAAATTTGGATCATACCATGCCAATCAAGTGAACCTTTCTTCATAAGCAGCCACTGATTCATCCTCTTGCCTCAATTCCAAGAATTATTTTTCTATCCCAAGTCGAACAACCTTAGGAAATTATTTCTCAAGAAACATACCATTGAATTCATCCTAGTCAGGAGCATCAATCTCATCAGCGTCCCTGATATTTTTAACCATCGACCACCACTGATCTTCTTCACCCTCCAAACAGTAAACAGAAATACTAACCTTTGATTTTCTGAACACCCCATGACATCAAAAATCTTATCCAGTTCTTTAATCCACCCTTTGGCAAGCACATGGTCAGATTATCCTCCGAATGATGGGGGATGTTGCCTCATGAAATGTTCCACCACTGACATGTTCCTATGTGGTTGATCTGGCTGATCTCATCCATGGATACCACCACCATTTATCACTTGAGTCAACTGCGCCATTACTGCAATAAACTGTTCAGTTCCAATTCCGGCCATCTCTAGATGCTGATTCGGAAGGACATTTCCTTTTGTATGCCTTCCTAACACTGCTTCCCTATTTCTTCTGCGGAAAACCATCCTGAACAAAGATGTCTTAGATGAAGCAACATGGCAATCTTCAAATGCTATATCATTTCAATTTGACCATAAAAAAATTATTTTTGGATAATCATTTAATATAATTCTAACTCCTAAGGTTATCTAAACAGACCTATGATACCAACTATAAGGTCCCAAACTTAAACATTACTTAATCTTGATTTATTAAAAGAATACACATTGAGGATCTTTTCAGGTTTATAGTTTTAGAGAATTAGATCATAAATCATGCATTATATTCCACATTTGAACGAGGTGGTTACATAAAAGACAATATTTTTTTCACATCAAAGGAGACATATTCAAAATAAAACATGGATTCTTTTGTGACACTTCCTCGACACTATCATCACATCATGTACTTTTCCCTTGACCCGTGAAAAACATTTCAAAAAATTGGGATGAGAATAAAAATTTCAGTAAGGGATATAAAAGTACGGAATGAAAAAATTAGTCCATGTATACATAAGAATTAAAAAAATCACACTTTACTCATAAAACATAAGAACTTTTTCATACCTCAGGAAATCTTAATATTTATGAATAACTCATAGAAAACATAAGACATAAAGGTAACTTGAGGCATTCATAAGATTCTTACATAGGGAGTAACCCTCATGGTTACGTTTGGAATACCCATCACAGTATATTCCATAAATATCCTCGGAGAAACCTTAGCGTTTAACTACATCATGTTACCCATTGCATTGGAGAGATATCTCGGGCTCACCCACCCTTAGTCTATCATGGAACCACCCGTCTTCATAAACAATGCCCAAGAACCATAACATAATCGTATCACATAAAACATGCATAAAGGAAACATAAAATTTCCACATTTCAATCACAAGATATCAAAAACACATTGATATAATAAAAACATTACCAAAACCATTTTAAATACCAAAATGAAAGAAAATTAAAACATGGTATTTATTTTTCATTTAAAAAAATGTTATGGCTTGAAGAGGAAGCCAAAACTCAAATAATGGTCACGATGTCAGAGAAGTCGTTATCACTGCATACATAAGACAAAACATTCCTTTTGTCATTTAGTAAAACACTTTGAATAAAATGATTCCTCTTGAATAAAATTAAAATTCAAAGGGGTTTATATACCGTATAAAATAAAGTTGTGTATAAAACAAAATATGCCTCAATGAACGGAGATTGAGACGAAGTCCCTTACCTCATGTCTGACTTGACTCGATCATTCTTTAATCTCCTAAATAATAAACTAGAGTTAATTTATAATTTATTAAGAACCTTTTTCAAGTTAATTATTACTTTTATATCACTTATTACCATTTTACTAACATTATGTAATTATTTAAGTTAATAATGGTCATTTTTTCGATCTTTGGTACTTGAGTCAAAAATAAACATCTTATAATTACAAGTCGTTCATGTTATAAAATATCTATTATATCCTGAATTATAATAATGATGTAGATATCATATATATCATATATATCCAGTATATACATGCATTTATAATATTACATAACATTTAGTTGTAAGAAATGAAATGCACCGTTCATGGAGACGGTGAGTCGTACGTACGCATGAACGCTAATTTCATTTCTATTTCGTATTTAATGGAATGAAATCATAATGAAATAAAGTTATATTATATTTACATATTAATATCATATATAATATCATTATCTCCATCTTTTATACGTCCCACATATGGCATTAATGAATCAAATCACTTTGAGGGGGCGGTAGTCCGCACTTCCTAAAATGAAGATATCGTGTTTACCCATAATGGAAACCATAAGGTATGGAATAAATGAAAAATACAGAATCATAATGAAAACATAGAAATAATATATATCATATATAAATAGAGTTACATCTTAATGGCCACCATGAAAGGTGTTAAAATAAGATTGAAAAATCATCGTTTCGTGAGGCAGAAATTCGCCAACCACAGAAACAGTATGTTCTTTAACCATTAGACGGAGGTGTGTGTAAGTGTAAATCAAATACTTCTCATAAAAACATCCTAGTATTTTAAATATAATTGTTTTGTTACAAAATAAATGAATAAAAATATTTTAGGGGTTTGGAGAAGAAAAATAAAACAAAAGAACATTAGAGAATACATTACCTTTAAATAGGATAACTCCTCTTAGTTTGAACCAAATGGTTTTCTTGAAGAGATTTCTGCCTAAGGTAAGGATTCTAGGATTAATATAGGGATGTGGAGAGATAAAATGAGCATATATTGGCTGATCCAATGTCTTGAGAGGTGTGGGTAAGGTGGTAGAGGTGGGGTCCTTTTATAAGAGGGAGGAGGGGCACACTTGGAAAGTTAAGAAATGTTACTTTATTATATAACGAGTTTCGGATTTTTATGGTCCAAAAATGATATATTTCTTGGATAAGGTAATAATTGTAATAAATCCACCCATCCAATAGGTTTTTGAAAAGTGTAAATCTTAGATTTTACATTATATTTTCATTTTATTTAAATCGTCCATTAATGAGGTAATTGCTGCATCATCATGGTGTCATAAATAAATTAATTTATTTAATGTCTAAAAATTATAAAAAATACCATGATGTAGGAAATGTTTTTAGATTTACAATGAATATTTATAGTCTAATATATCATTTACACAGACAAAACTAATTTTTTTTACTTGGGTGGTACATACTTTGGTTATACTTTCCTTTTAAAAAAACATAAAACGATAAAGTGTCACTATCACCCAAAAGTGATTCCATGGGGTCCCAAAGTTTGGAACAGGGCATCCCATGATCGAAAATGACACAACCAGTAGCATTAGGACGCATGTTTGGGTCATTTTATATTATTATGTTATTATTTTATTACCCTTAACTACCCGATTACTAATTAATCACGATAATTAAAGATAATTACCATCACTACTATTCATAATGTCCAAAAAAGAGTATTAATTACATAATTTGGACCTTACGATTAAAAATATTGAATCCATTTTACCAAATTACAAACACATAAATTGTAGTAAATAATTTAAAAATAATTCCCATTGTCAAAACAAATAGCAGGTTTTTTTGAAACAATATTTATCAAAAGTTTGACAATAGTTTATGTCCAATTTCAACGTGAAATTAATTAAAATTACCAACATTGGCTTAAATGATAAAAATGTATTCTATTTAAACTTTAAAACCAATTAATAATATAACCTATCAATATAATTAATTTATATGAAAAAACAGATTTGAAGTAAAATGCAGTTTTTTTCACTATTCATTAAAAAATGAACATTTTTAGGAAAATACCAAAAATTTATACAAAGTAAATTTCAATGCCCCAATTATAAATAATAAGTTTATTTTGAAAAACAAATATTATAAAATTGTCAAAAGATATATTTAAAAATGGTTGTCTATCAAAAGGTGGTAAAATAATCTTTTAAAAATATTAGTGTATTCAATGCTTGAGATTAGATTTATTCTCATTTAAAGCCTCTAAAAAACTATATAATTCATAAATAGACATAGATATTAAAATCCATAATTCTATACTTACTTGGTCTGTTACACTTCGATCCTATTATCAAGAAAATATTCCATATTCACCGCCTAATATGATTGATGGGACACCCACCTTTGGAAAGTGGGAGATTAACATTAAGATCTAAATAACAAAAATATACCTTTTAAAAACTAAATAATTGGAAAAAATTTCCTTATGAAATGATAATAATTGGTACTAAAACATCTATATATATTGATTTTATATCCATAAGTACTCATACAATTCTCCTTTACCATTACATGGAATATATAGAATAAGGTCCATATTTATCCAAGGGTAATATTTGTAGGATATGAGTATATCATACCTAATTTAAGATAACTAACCAAAACCAACCCATTTATCACAAATTCATGTTTATATTTTATCAATATAGTATCAATAATCAATAATGAGATTAAAATAAATTCATTAACTAAAATATAGAATAAGAGAGGTATTCTTGCTTTACAATATTATTAAATCACCCAATGAATCATTACATACTATAATGATTGTATAAAATAAATAAACCAATGAAAAATAATTTAAAGCATGCCCAAAATCCTTGTTTATGAAGAAAGAGGATAATAAACAACATACATATTCCATATAAGGAAAATATGTGTGTGTGTTTGTTTCTATGTATATCTACTTCAAAATCTATATCAACCCTTCTGTGTAAGTCTGTAGGTTTATTGAGTTTCTACTATATTCTATGGAAAAAATATATCTATTGATTGATGTGATCATATTCAGAATGAATATATGAAAAGTTTTTGTGGATGAAGGAACAATGTCTTCTTCTTATGATTGAAGTTGTAAGACCATAATATTGAGCTTGAGTGATTCTTGATGTGTTTGAGAAGGACAAGGTTGATTTTTTGATAAAGATAAACATAGATACATTGATCAAATGACTTATAGTGGTTGTGACCACACCTAGTGAGTGTGACCACATAAAGGGTTGTGCGATCGTGTAGTAGAATGTAGCAATTTCATGAAGGGGCTGAAAAAATATGGGGTAGAAAAAAGAGACCACCTATTAAGATGATGTTAAAACACCTCTAAAAAAATGAAAAACAAATAAGAACATCATCAATATGTCATAAGATAATTACAAATGATTATGTGTTGGATTTTCTCACTATAACCTATGGTATTGTCAATGATATATAAAATTTTACATTTACTTCTTATTGTTGATTATTTTTACTTCTTTTGTTAACTTATTTCTACTGTTATATTAATTTCCCATGATTTTAATTATATTGAATATACTCTTTGATCATTTTTAATTCTTTATCAATTATATTTATTCATTATCATACAAAATTAATTATCTTACTTGTATATTTTAACATTATTTGTTTACTTATGTCATGTTTTCCTTGGTTTAAGTCTATAGTTATTTTTTGTTGTTTTTTTATTCTTTTTTTATGGTTTAGTTTCATAATTTTATTTCAAATGGGTTTTAATTTAAACTAATGAATAATTATTTGAAAAAAAATTAGCATTATCTTTTCTTTGTCTTATTTATCTACCCTTTGTGCATGCCTCTTGATATTTAATTTTTTCCATGTTTGATATGTATACCTTATAGTATGACTTGTTTAATTTCTATATATGCTGGAAATTATTTATTTTGATATAGATGGAAGTAAAGTGTGTGGATACACCATATATTGATTTTATTATTTTTTAACAGTTATAATTTTATATTATTATTGTTTTTTCCTTTCTTAGGGCTATAGTTTCTACAGTTGTAATTTATATGAGCTTTAGTATATAGTGATGATTTAAACCAATTATATAATTAGTCAAATTATTTTCACAAGTAGTTGAAACTACCATGATATTTGGTCACAAATATTTTAGCACAATTTTAAACCACTATTATATATTAGTAAGTTTATCAATGGTTAGAACCACCACAAAATCATCAATAATTTTTTGAGATGAAAAAACTCTTTTAAAAATGAAATAATCAATGATAAAAAAAATGTTTTAGGACATTTCTTGGAAATCATTACAATATTGGGGAAACTGAATATGTTTGGATGCAGATTCAAAATTTAGTGGTGGTTTTAGAAAATTACTATGGAAACATTTAGATGTGGTTTAAACCACTGCCAAATGAAAATAAAACATCCGTTAGATGAGTATTATGTTATAGTGTATAATTTTATGTTTTCTAATTATGAACATAGTATTACAAAGACACTAGGATTTTTGATCCTCTATTTGTATTTAATGGATATTTTTTCTCAAAAACATGTAATAATATGTGTAAAAGGCTAGGGTCACTGTATTTTACAAGGAAAAAATAATAAGGAATTGCATTTTCTCTTCACCAGACAATAACTGGAGAACCATGAATCTAAATGATTGAATTATTTTTTCTATTGGTGGATGAGGATATAGGGGTTCATTAATTCCTCAAACAACTGCATATGATATCTTAACTACCCAACCAATCATAGGATTCCATAGAACCTAATAAAACAGAAAATAAACCCTGAAACAAAATTTTAAAATGGATATGCTATGTAAGGGTCAAAGATACCCATATATGGGTAAGTCATGTTATATGTAATGGTATACTATGAAGTGTAAGGTTACATAATCCTTTTATGTCAAGGTACAAGGTGGGACCACTACAATGTAAGTGTAATCCCTACGCTATGAAAAGGTAGTGAGGGCCTCATTTAAGGGTAAAAAATGTATGAAAAGGTTATAGGCATCCATGTATGGGTAATAAACTCCAATGTATGGGAAATCCATAAACCACATAAATGTAAAGTGACCCTCACATAAGGTTAAATCTAGTGAATCCATACATAAGGTAAACACACACCAAAGGGTAACACCTTAAGATGAAAAATAAAAAATTAATCCTAATAATGAAAAGTGGATTAAAATTAACTTTTTCATGCATGTATAACAATGTATAAATGGCATAAATATATGAATATAATTTCATATAAAAATTAAACAAAAACCTTGGGTTTAAAATATTTTGAATTTAAAATTATAAAGTTATTGCCTCCCAAAATGATTTTTTCCTCTTATTAGGTGAAATACATTGTGGGAGAAAATTCATTTCTCCTAATAAAAGGTTAAAGGTGTTTTGGGTGGAAACTCCTTTCACCCCACACCTAAAAATTCCCCCAAACTCCCTATTCATAGATTTTATATCTCTCTTCATAAGGTTCACATTATTTTGGTACCCACTCTAAAATTATCCCATTTTTAATACCTTAACCGTAACTCTTTTGGAGGCCTTAAATGAGTTCATGATTTGTGACTATTCCTTTAATTTTTTTCTAATTTATTTAATCTATTTTTTATTTAGTTTTAAGTTTTTTTCTTTCATTTAATTATTTCGTTTACTAATTTTCAGTTAAATAGATGCAATTTGTAAATAATAGTTAATATTAGTGAGTAATTTTTTATTCTTTAATTATGAACATTTGGTAATGAATTTAAATTAAGACTTAGTAATTGAATAATTATTATGAAATGAAAGCTATTTAGAATCACTTATATTTTATAATTAATTAGTAAATGATAACTAATAACTAATAGATAATTAATTATGTAATCATTATAAACTTATAATTAAGTAATAATTACCTGATAATTAATTACTTAGTAAAAATTTGTTCATATTAATTGGAATATGATTAAGTATAATTTAACTAATGATTAATAATTAAGTAACTAATAATTAATTGTTAAATGACTATTAATTAATGTATTATTAATAAATGATCAACTAATTATTAATTAATGATTAAATAATTATTTAATAATGATTAACTAATTACTAACCAATGATTATCTAATGATTAGATTGTGATTAAATAATGATTAACTAAGGATCAAATAATGATTAACTATTTATTTAATCATAATGAAATAATGATTAATTATTAATTAAGAATGGATTACATATTAATTAATTATTCATTAACAACTTAATAACTATTAATTAACAAATGATTATCTAATGATTAAATAATCATTAACTTAGGATTAACATAATATTGAATAATTATTAGTTAATGATTAACTAATGATTCAGTTAGGATTAAGTTAGGATCACATAGTGATCAAATAATGTTTATATAATAATTAACTAATGATGAAATAATGATTAAATATTGATTAACTAATAAATAACTCATAAGTAGCTAATAATTAATAGTTAAACAACTACTTAATAACTATTAATTAACTATTAATTAATAAATGAATAATAAAGGATTGATGAATGATTAATGAATGATTAATAAATGATTATCTATTTCTTAAATAATAATTATGTAATGATTAACTAATGATTATGAAAGGATTAACTTAGGATTAAATAATAATTGGAAAATGATTAACTATGGATTAAATTATGATTGACTAATGATTAGATAATAATAAACAAATAATTAACTAAGGATAATGTAATGATTAAAAAATAATTAACTCTTAAGTAACTAATAATTAAATATTGATTTACTACTTAATAACTATTAATTAACTATTCATTAACAAATGATTAATGAATTATTAACTATTGATTCACTAATTTGGACTATGAAATAGTAGTTAAATAATAGGAGAAATAATAAAACCTTCAAAAATTTATGTCAAGTAATGATTGTTCAGTTATATGAGTAATGAATCACCATTATAGATACAACAAGTTAATGCAGGCTTTTGCACAGTTTTACATAGTGGTAATAACCTCGAAAAGGGTGGATTGGGTATTAACTCAATCGCCAACTGGTGCACAAAAAAGAAGCCCAATTGCAATTATGGGTTTAAAATACTAGGTAATTTTCTTTATATTATTCACATTAGATTTAATTAATATATTTAGATAACATTATGAATATTAAAATTTGGATTGTGAAACATTAGTTAAATCATTATGGATATAAGAAAAAATTATAAAATTTTGAAAAATTAAAGATCCAGTGGTTATCAGAATGGTGAAATCATTTTCTAGATACTATAAGTGGATAAAGTATTTTGAAAATTGGTACCAAGTGGAAATAACGTCGAAAGGGGGAGATAGATTATTAACATAATCCTTACTTGGTGCAAGATGAATAGTCCTAACTACACACCTAGTTTGTCAATCTTAGGGGATCTACTTTAGATGATTCAAATTCTCTTTATAAGCTGTAGAACATTAATTATATCCTTGTAGAGTGAAGTAAATTTACAAAATTATTTTATAATCACCCCTAAATGATTATTCTTCTCTATTAATATTAGTTTCTATTGAAATTTTGATCAGAAACCATTCTTCACATTGACAATCATGTCTTCTTGTATCAACTGCTACGAGAATTGGTTATAAGCTACGAGATAATTTAAACAATTTTTTGATAATTATTTTATGGTGTTATGTATGGAAGTTTATACTATCCAGCAGTAGCCTACTATTGTATAATGAAATAAGTATACAAGATTTTTTCATGAAGGCCCATCCTAATAATATGTGACTCTTCCATGTCATGTAGAAGAATAAAACCAAACTGATCACCCATATATGTTGCAAGAACACTTTGATAATGAGGAAGTGTCTAATAATTGATAGATGGAGAAAATAGTGATGAAGAGGAGGAATCTTGAGAAGTTGGGGAAAATGTTTCTTGAAATATAATAATTTTACATCATCCTTAATGATAAATAATACACTAGTCTTCATATCCTGGTCAAATGCTATGAAAATTGTTCATGAATTTTATTAGAATATAATCACACCAACAACAGAGTTTTACAAAGTTGTAAAGGATATATTTTCCCAAATAGACAAAAAATTATACATTATAATACATTGGTCGAGAAAATATTCCTTTAAAAGTATAGTTTAATGGTTTATATTGAGAGACACTATAAATATTTAGTTCATAATTCAAACTAGAAAAAAATATATCATATGGTGTAAAAAGTATAGTGATGATTTAACATTTCTATTAACGGCGTTTCTTGATATTTCTCTTAGAGGGTAGTGAGTTTCTATGATTGAGTCATATCATTTGTGAATATAGACTAACCTCATATAACATTTGTTGATGTCGATGAACCATGACGATGATGATGTAGACAATGTCGGTCTATGTATGAGGCCTCACTTATTCAAAAGGAAAAGGTAAAACCACTAGCAAAAAATCCTCAACCGATCTTGGATGTGTACAATTAGGTAAGGGATCCATTTCTATTGTTGACTGAAAGTTACTTTTTTTTATTATTGTAAGTCCCATTTTAAGGGTTGTGGGGGAACCAAACACAACTTCATCGAGTATTGTTTATTTGAGCATATATCAGGAGTCATTTCCAATGACTCCATCTTTTGTGACTGAGCCTTCACATGCCTTATAGATCCCTCATTAGATGAAATGTCCTTATACTTAAGTAGTGGGAAAAGGATCTAGGGATCTTATTAAAATCTTGATGGAACATACTCCCAAATATTTTTATATAGAACAAAAGTAAGTTGAGGTTCCCACACATGAGGATAGAACCTCCTCCAATTTATCAAAGTTCACTACTTCAGAAAGGCCAATGATCTCAAAATGGGGGTCTAATTCATACACCATGATTTTGGGATGAGACATAATCATAGACATTGATTGTACTTATTGATATATTTTTCTATTGAATTAATTCACTTGAAACAATAATGTTTTCTATAATCTATAATATGGTTTTTCTATTATTTTAATTAAAATATTTTTATTAGAAATTATTTTTTATATGTCTAGCATATGTTTTAAATTTACTTTAGATTGTACTTATAATTTAAATTTTATAATATTTTAATTCCAAATACTTGATACATAAAATAATTTATAAATTTTCAAGTAGATAACTTTAAAAGATTATAATATTAAATTTATTAATTAAATCTAAATTAAAATTAATACATAACATAAAAAAAATAAAAAAACAGTTGAAAATAAATCATCAATATAATAAACCAAAATTATTTCTCATGAAGAAAAACATTATTGATTTAAAAAATAATATTTAAAAATTAAGAAAAGCACATATTAACTATAGTATGAATAAAATCTAAATTAAATTTAGAACATTGACTGTAAAAATAAAAAATAACTAATAAGAAAATGAATGATAAAAAAGTTTTATGTATAATTTTTATATTATGAAACAAACATATTTTGTGTCATTAAAATTATTTTCCATTTATTTTTTTGAATTTTTTTTATATTTTGAATTATTTTTTATTTTTGTTTCAAATTTTCAAATTTAATTTAGAATTTATTTATACTTTGTAAATTATTGGTTTTCAAAATCATCCACCTAATGTATTATTATGTTTTATGTGGGTGACTTGGAATTCTTTTAAATTATAAATTATAAATAAAATATAAATTAAATTTCCAATATTGACTAAACATATAATAAATAATCAAAAAATATAAATAATTTCAAAAATATAATAAAAAACAAAAAATTAAATAAAAAACTTTATTGTTTAAAAATATAACATTTACACTTAAAAAAATTTATAGGTATAATTAATTTTAATTATTATATTATTAATTTTTTTATTATGAAGTATTATTAATTATGTTATTACTATTAAATGTTATTAATTACATTATTAATAAATATTAAATATTTTATTAAATATTTAAAATAATGTCAATAATAAATATGTGTAATGGTATAAATAATGTAAATTTTAATTTAATTAATATAGTAGTTAATAATATATTTAAAAAATATATTAATTAAATTAGTAATTTTTAAAATTTAATTATTAAATTAAGTATTATAAATTAATAACACTTTTTATTTTTAATTTGATTATTAATTTCATCATATAAAAACATTATTATTATTAATTTTAGTTTTAACAACATTGATGACATTATCACTAATCATTATTATGAATATATCAGTTAATATTTATTATATAACTAAATAATTATTATTTATAAAAAATATGTTATTTATAGTCATTTATTATCATTAATGTGTTATTTTAAGTAATATAGTATTAATTAAATAATGGAATGGTAATGTATGTATCTAAAATCCAAATTTTGGAAAATATTTAAAAGATCAAACCCTTTTAAAAGGGGATCCTCGATGTAGGTTTTTGTCAAAATTAAAGATTACATTAATTGTAGTAATACTGGATATTTAGTATAAGGTAAATAAAGATATTTTTTATCTTATTTATATATATATATAAAATAATTTTTTTTAAATATATAAACACATATAGGTGTTTTTTTTGGGTTTGCGAAAATGCATCAAGGCCATTAACATATTTTACCAAAATATCTGGCAATAGAATTAGGGGCTGATATTTTTTTGGACGTAGCCGAAAAAACCCAAAGTCTTAATGTCCCATAATTACTTTGTGGATTATTTTCATGAAAAAAATTATCCAAGGATTAATTTAAAATTTTAAGGAAAATTTATAAAAAAAAACCTCATATTCACCTTCAGAATCCTTCTGATTATCCCCAGCTTCCTCACTTTTGTGGTCACTCAATTCCCCTTCTTCATATACCTACAAATTCAAGTCCCCTCCTAGGGGATGAGCAACACCATGAAGATCACCGACGAAATGAGTATCATTCCCAGGACCTAGATCCCCAAGTCACTTTTGTGGTTACTCAAATCCACTTCTTCATGCACCCTTCAAGTCACCCTCAAAATGAGTTTCATAATAATGAATGTTATGAATGTGATTAATATTGTTAAAACTAGACCCCTAGGTGTAACTTAGTGGTTGTGTGTCTACATGTCCTTGAAGAGGCCTCAGGTTTGAGTCTCTCTACGTACTTTTTAGTCAAGGTAGATTTTATTTGTTCTTTTTAAGTCCTTATCCTCAAACATTCATAAATATTATTAAAAAATAATTAATAATTACAAAAAAAGAAATTAAATTAGTTAATTAATAATAAAAATATTATTATTTACAATTTATAATAAATAATTTTAATTATATTATTATTAGCATAGTTAAATAATAATAATAACACTAACAATAATAATAAAAATATTTATTATAAAACAATAATGTGATATGGATTTTTAAAACGTGTTCTTTTAAAAAAATATTAGGTTTTAGATGTTTTTTATTTACCCAAATGAGATATAAATGGTGAGATCATCTCAGAATTTTTGAATAAACTCTGAAATCACGAGATGGTCTCAGGATTTTGGGGTGAAATAGCTTTTCTAACAACCCAAAATCTTGATACCATCTCATGAATTTATGGCGATTTTTTTAAATAAACCCCCAAAATCATGAGATTGTCACACGATTCTAGGGTGATTTTTTTAAAACATCAAAATTAATAATTTGTGCCAATAATTATAAAATTTAATAAACATAATCGTATTTATAATTATAGTAATTATAAACATAGTCATATTTATAAATATAAAAGAAAAAAAATATATTTTAATACATATATTTTTAATTATATTTATCTATTATACATTATGGGGAATAGTTACAATGAAACAAACACACACCCCACGTCCATAATCCATGAGTATAGGTCAAATAGGCTTAGCAATGGACCCAATGGTCCATCCCATTTATTAAAAAGTAAAGCAATATAAAAATTGCGTTTCGAAGTTAGGTGAATAGAGTATGGATTCATTAATTTAAAGAGAATTTAATAATGAAGAAGGAAAACAAAAAATAATGATGCTTTCCATGAACTTGGTAATTTCCTCTATCACACAAATGATGAATATATCTCCACGTATTTTCCATCTACCAAGGATCTTTTCCTCATATAAGGATGATGTGGGGGACCCACCGATGTCACCTTTTACCTCATCATTTCTCATGATCCAAGGCCTCTTTTCTATTATAGATCCTGAATATATAATTTGGATTTGGATCTAATTTTTCCCTCAATATGGATAGAAAAAAATTCTAATAATTCAAGATAATATTTTAAGCTAAAATAATCATTGTCCATATTTTCATAAAAAACAAAAAATTAAAAGTAAAACCACTCCTTCGTTTCTCTATTTAGACCTTTAGGTGTCCTATCACCCTTAAGTTCCTGTGATATGATATTTCTTTTTGTATTTATCTCATTTTCCTTCTGGAATTCCTTAACTGGGGCCCTACCAAAATCATCACAGACAACTTTTGTTATACCTGATAAGTACTAGGGGTACCATTGGCTTTTGGTCATCAGTTGGGATAGAGTTCCCATTATCCCCAAGCCCTAAATACACTTGATCAGGGATGATTGGATCGGGAAAGCCTGCCTCTCTAGCCTCAATAAGAAATTTAAAGGAACAAGAAGTCTCCATTTCAATGGATAGATTCACTAAAATAGATGGAGAATGCTGCACACCCTTAGCCTGCTACCTAAGATCAAGATGGTCACTCGAGGACACAACACGCCCCCTACTATGTAAAAATCCGTTATTCTATATAAATAAAAATATTTAGGTAAAAAAATTAGTAATATTTTTAAATTTATATATATAATTCTATAAAAAAATTGTGATTATGTAAACATAATCATAATTTATAATTATTATTCCCATGATTTTACAAAAAATATATTTTATTTTTTAATATATTTATATAATTATATTTTTAGCTATTTTAATCAAACTATATTTATAATTACATAAATAAATTTTTATTATATAAAAATAATCATAATTTATATTTATAATTATATAAAAAAATTTTAAATAAATTTATTTATAATATTATATTTATCAATTTAATAATTTTTATTTTTTTAAAAAAATCACCCAAAAATCATGAGGCTGTCTCAAGATTTTGGGGGGTTTTTTAAACAAATATTTCACCATGAAATCATGAGATGCTATCATGATTTTGGAAACCATTTGTTCAAATAGAAAAACCCTAAACCCATTACAATATTTTTTTTAAAATCCATCTTAAAAATTCCCCAAGCGGTGATAGATACAGAAGAAGAATATGAAATTAAAATTCATTAGTTTTATTTATAATTTTTTATTAAGATAGATAGGATTTTAAAAAATAAAATCCCTAAATTTATTAGATAATGTAGAAGGTGTGTTGAAAGAGACAAAGGCCACACCCATCATATTTATATTGATTTTATATATAATATATATGTTTTGATAATATTTTATATAAATATACTAATATTTTTTTCCTTATTAATACATATACGATTGGGATGTGTGTATTAATATGATTTAAATATTAATATTTGAATTAATTTTAATACTAGTAAAAATAGTCATATTAATAATAATAATAATAATAATAATAATAATATCATTATTATTACACAAATATATATATATATATATATATGTTGGTATAAAAATAGAGAGAAATAAACATTTTTTACTTGGGGACTAAATTCATCAATTGAATAATTGATTTCATAAGTTCTTCTATGTAGACCATGATAATAATATTTTTGGGTCCAACATGGATAAATTTGAGGTAAATTCAAGAATTTAATAATATTGCACACTAAGATCATCTACAATGCAACTTGTAAAAAGTTCAAAGGTTATTAAAATAATTTTTTTTCCGCAGCAGGACATTTGTGATAGACAGTTTTCCTAAGGAAAAAATGTTTAGAAAAAATTTAATTTTCAATGGAATATGAGTCTACTGTAACAAAATGTTTTATGGATGGACATCTTAGACAATATATGGATTCCATTGAAAATTCCATTCACGTGACCTACCCGTGAAATGACGGGAAATGATAAGAGTTTTTGTTAAGCAACAAACTTCAAGAAGTCCTTAGAAATTAGTATTTCTAATTAATTATTTTAATCTGACCATGAATTCCTTGTAAAATATAATGTTGATAGGTTTATTATAAATATAAGATTCCATTACATGTATTTTTTTTGAAAAAGATGGAATGTTTTTTATGGTGGATATTTGTTGTTATATACTTCGTGTCCATCGCAAATAACTGGGGAAACAAAACAACCCTTTGAAAATAACTATGGCTATAAATATGAACCTACCTCATTTTAAAGTCACTATGTTGAAAGTTTTCATTTCTTCAGGAATATTTTTTTTCTATTTGGTGAATGTGGTTTTATGATTCAAATTGTAGGGTTTTTTTTTTCAAATTTGTTTAAATTGATTTTTAGTCCTATATATTATATAATTTAATTATTAAATAATTTTTTAGGTTTTATTTATATTTTCATAGTGTATTATATATTTTAATATAGTATATGTTGTTAAATATATATTAATTAGTTATAACTACTTAAAATTAGTAAAAACTGTAATAATTACTTAGAATTAGTGAAATATTATAATAATTAGTAATAACTACTAACAATTAAGAATAATTAGGAATAATTAGGAATAATTAATAATACGTTGGACCAATTTGTAAAAATTAATAAAATATTGCAATGAATAGAAAATAATTGAAAAGAATTTGTAAAAAATTGTAATAAATAGGTATAATTAGTAATAACCGATAAAAATTTGTAATAATAAGTTATAATTAGTAATAAATGGATATAATTTTTCATAATTAGGTACACTTTGCTATAATTAGGTATAATTAGAAATAATTCTGAATAATTAGTAATAATTATAAATAATTAACAGAATATAATAATTAATAATAGTTGTAATAATTACAAATAATTTTATTAATTATGAATAATTAATTTTTTAATAATTTGTAATAATTAGGTATAATTTCCATTGGGGCTGTAGGTGAGTGGTAACTGCATCCCTTATATAACATCTGACACCGGGGGATCAAATACCTTGGATCACCCATGAGGCCCACTTTGGGGGTGGGCTTCATCTTCTCCATAATGGGGTTGGACTAGTTTACCAGTAGGTGGTCTCACATATGTTGGGCATGAGATGATGACATCGTGGAGGGTTGGCGGTGGCTATGGGGGACGTTCGCAATTGTTGGAATGGTGAAAATGCGATCAATTGTAGCCAACGATATGGCGGGATGCCGGTGGCCTCAACTTATGGTAGTGACGATGATCGGTCTCGATTATTGATGATCATTTGGTGAATATGGGAGTTCGTGGATATGGTGGTGATACAAATAAATGTTTTAACATAGTTATGGAAGTGGCGATTATGTTCTGGTGCACAATGGCTAACATGCATAGGTGGGTTTTGTGTTGAGTTTTCCGATGACCAGGGCCTTTGGTCTAAGTATTATTGAGCCTATGGACCGGCGTGTTTCAAAGGTACTTAGCTCCCCTTGGCCTACAAGAAATGTAATGGTTTCCCACTTCCTAGGAAGAAAGACAGTTTCTTGCATTAAATAAAAAAGGGGTGATTCCCCCCTACCTGTTTAAAAAATAAATTGGAATAATTATGATAATTTGAAATTATTAAAAATAATTGTAATAATTACTAATATATATGAATAATTATAATAATTAGTAATAATTAGTAATAATTATTAGAAATTGGTTATAATAAATAATAATTTTGAATAATTATGAATAATTACGAGTAATTAACAATAATTAGTAATAGTTAGTAACAATAAGTAATAATTTTGAATAATTAGTTCTAATTATGAATAATTATGAATAATTATGAATAATTATGAATAATTATGAATAATTATTAATATTTAGTAACAATTAGTAATAAATAGTAATAATTATTTATAATTATAGATAATCAGTAATAATTAGTTTTAATTTTGAATAATAAGTAAAAATTACGATTAATTATAATTTAATAGTAACAATTAGTTATAATTAAAAACAATTAATAGTAGTTATGAATAATTAGAAATAATTAACAATAAATAATAATAATTAGTTATTATTAGGTACGATTATGAAGAATTAGTAATAACTACAAATAATTAGTAATGATTAGTAGTAATCAGTAGTAACTATTAATAATTAGTAATAATTATGAATAATTCGAAATAACTAAGAATAATTAATAGTAATTATTAAAAATTTGGAATAATTATAAATAATTAGAAATAATTATTAATAATTATGAATAATTAGTAATAATTACAGATAGTTATTAAAAAATAGTAATAATTATGAATAATTTGTAATAATTAGTAAAAATAAGTTATAATTTTTAATTGTTTGAATTAATTATTAATAAATGCCTAAATATTATTAGTTATAAATAATTAGTATTAATTTTGAATAATTAGTAAAATCCAGTAATATTTAGTCATAATATGATTAACTATTCATAACAATTATTTATTAGTACTTTATTCCTTTAAACCAGATTAATCCCAAATACTATTTCATAGTACCCTCTTTATTTGTATAAGATTAATTGTAGCGACTACTTCTTATTAATTTATTCCTCTCTTCCAGATTAATAATTACCACCATTTTATAGTAATTCCTTCCTCTCTATCTGATTAACCATAACCACTATTTCATTGTACTTTCTATCTCCATATCAGATAAATCGTAACCACCATTTCTTATAACTTTCTTCCACTCTATCAAATTAATCATAAAACTTTCTATTAGTACTTCTCTTCCTCTATAAAAATAATCATAACCACTTTTAATTATCTTGGAAAACTATAGAAATAAAAATTATGAATTATATTTTATTAGAAGACCATGATTGTATAGATCAGTGAAAAAATTAAAACAGTTGTGGAATAAAACCAATCTATATTGAGGGTGTTGAAACATTTATATTATTTGAACTAGTGAATTAAAAATTTGTTTCAAAATTGGAAATTAAGTGTTTGTTTAAGAAATGTGATTGGAGGAGATTTGAATCGTCTGAAAATGTTGAGGTTAATCTATTTAATTTTGGTTTTCAAAAAAATATTTTTTTATAATCTTAATGGAAAATGTAGTTCAGTAGAAAATATAGATTTGTTGGTTTGAGATTCATCACAATTTCAAAATTTAGTACATGATGTTTCTAGTCAATCTTTTGTGAAATAGAAACTTATAATGGTTATTAAATATGCTGAGGATGACTTATATCTTGGATGAAGGATCAGAAAATTTGAAGCTGTTATATGATTTATGGTTATTAACTCATAAAATCTAATGTAAAATAGTTGTTTCAATCAAATAATTTTATTGGGTAATATTTATTACTAGAGTGAAATATGTTGTGTATAATTTTTTATGAAATAAAGAAGTTACTCTCTAATTTGGGTCTTCGTTATCAGAATATTCATGCACATTCAAATGATTATGTCTTATATTACTCTGAATATGATTCATTAGTTAATTTTCCAAGATGTAAAAAATTGAGGTATAAATAGGTAAAATATGGAATTTCTATATTTGTTCCCATTAAACAGTTTTGGTATGTTCTACTTACACCAAAATTAGAGCATTTATTTATGTCTCCCTACATAACAATATTAATGAAATAGATAAAACTAATATTTTTGTTTGTAAAAGTTTTAATCATACTTAGGATAGTGATTCATGGAAACATTTTGATTAGTTTCATCCATATTTTTTGTTAGAACCATGTAATTCATGTTTGGGTATTTCTATTAATGGTTTATGTCTATTTGGGGAATACAATAGTTAATATTCACATTGGACTATATTCATAACTCTATAAAAGTTACATCTATGGAGGTTTATGAATAAACCATATAACTATATAAAATTACCAATTCTAGGACATAAAAATATGAATATTGATGTTTATTTAATTACATTGATTGATGAGTTAAATTTATTTTGGAGTGATGATGTAAGCCCTTATAATGTAGTAGTGGAACAAAATTTTACAATTAAAGTTTCATTAATGTGGAAAATTAGTGACTTTGTAGAAAATATTTTGTTATCAAAATGGAGAACACATGGTCTAAAATCATATATGTACTTCATCATTGAATAAAATAATTTATTCTTATCAATGTAAGAAAAACATATTTTTTTGACAATCATCATATATTTATTCAAACATATAATACGTTTTGATGGAATAAAAATAATTTTACAAATTGTAGAATTGGGATATATAGACCTCTAATAGTGCTCTCAGGTATTCAGATAAAATCCATAATCTATTTATTTCCTTTTTTACCTTTAACTCAACATTAATCTAATAAAAAAGGTGGATTTTTGAGTGATAATAATTGGATAATGTAGATTATTTTTTAGGACCTTCCATATTGGTCTAACTTTTTGGACCATCACATGATATATGTCATGAATATTGAGAAAAATATTTTTGATAATATATTTTATTTCATTTTGGACTCACCTATTAAGACTAATGATAATATAAAGGCATGATTAGATCTTTCCAAAAAAATTCAGGTGTCATGAACATTAGTTATTTAAAAATAATAGATAGATGTTAATGGATCAAAAATAATCTTATGTACTTTTTAAAGAAATTCATTTATTATTTTTTCACTCGATCAAATATTTATGGTTACCAGATAAATATGCCAATAATTTATCTCACTGTGATAGAAATAGTAATATTAGTAGGTTAAAAAGACATGAATTTTATGTAATAATTTAAGGATTATTACAAATTATCCAAAGAGGGTTTTTGAATTCTTTGATTATGTATTTTTTGATTGAAATATCATATTTGTTTTGAGATTTTTATGTGGATAAAATGTAATGACTTGACCAATTGGGGACCAAGACATAACTACACCTACCATACCTCTAATTAACTGGGGGATGGTGACTAGATCCAAGAATACATTTCAGAAACTTGAGAGACATTATGCTAAAGTACATGTATGCATGAACACATCTACAAGCATATACAATGCTAAAATACAAAATAATAGACAAAAATTCTTGAATAATTCTATAATCCCCCAATCATAGTACCACATAATGTTATGAAAATCATAAAAATGGGTAGAATATATGCCAACCCAAAACTAGAAAATAAATCACAATCTACTCAGAAGGAGGGGACTAGTGTCAAATGAAACACTGATATACACCTCAGTTTGTCTAGCGCAAACTAATCACCACCTTCTCCTGGTCCTCCAATGCCTCTATAAAAAGGGTCATCATATTCCTGAGACATGTCATTTGTGAGAAGATCCCATCTAGGGGTGAGTATTACAATACAAATTAGGATACCCTGAAATCACTAAGTATCAATAGTAGTAATATCATTAAAGGACATCTCAAATAAAAATGTGTAAAATATAATAAAACATCCAAATATACTCATAAAATTCTATGAATCATAGAGGTATTAGCCACTTCTTTCTGTAGTTCCATTACAAGGTTTCAAGGTAACACTTATCCTGAAGGAACTACTCCCTGAGTTATACTGCTACTAACAAAACACATACCATCGGTCACACTCATCAGTTCTATCCAAGAATAATCATTAAGGAAACTGATAGGGTTCATTAAAGAAACACACTCCATCAAAATACTCCTCAACATATTGATCAAATATCGATACACTGCTAGAGGGTCATTGCCCAAGGCTCACTAGGGTGACCTATGACCCTACAAAAAACATCCTCATATATATGGGATCAATTCCCATGAAAATATTTCTCACACTAATTCCAAAAACACTATCTAAGGAAACATGAAGGGAATGAGGATCCATTCGGGTCTCTCAGAGGAATACATTTTCCAAAACATTGTGGAATATGTTTAAGTGGACTAAGAATACTCATTCTAGAATAAGGGAACCCTCTTTTACTGCACTAATCAACAAGATGTTTTGTTGGGGTCACCCTCTATGATTGGAACTTTATTCTACATCGGACCATTATAGGAATGAACAAAGGGAACACACTCAAATGATACTGGTTGAAGGAAGAATACTTATACTCAAAAAGAAGATGAGTTGAGAAGAATTAGGAAACTGACCATTTATCAAGGAGTATTGGATGTATTCATATAGGAAAGTAACATGTCCCACTATGACATTCACTACCAACGTCTCACACTCAAAAGAAATGAACTTTTCCTAAACTACACAACAAGTTCACTGAGGATACATGATGTGTAGATTTCAATCTGGAACTCAATGTGTTGTCATCCCATTCCCATATAATTTCCTATATTAATTATGTGTATTCCACCACACATGACAAGTGGGTCCACATAATCTTCTAGGAGTGCACTCCCTGTACATGTTGTGATTCTTTCCAGGGTGGAAAAGGCATGTGATATAGACCGCCGAACATGTAATGCTACCCAACCTCCAAGGAATGTACTCCCTATACAAACTGAAATGGTCCAAAATGAGTCAATAAACATGTGAAAAATTTCATACGGAGTATGGTACTTATCTATGAATGGAAACCCTATCACCATATAGGAGGAACTATATGTCATGTGATTATAGGACTATATGAAGTGTAGTCTATTTTTTCATGGAAGACATGGAAATTATCACAAATATTCACCCACAAATACATATTCACTAATTCAACCTTGAACTATTCTATATGTCACAGATCTAAGGTTGACCAAACATCTTCACCACTAATAGCTATAATCTATCCATATCTACTACTCAAAAAACACCCATTGTTTCACCTCGTCGGTGTCACATAGAAAACCAATATCATGAACCCACAAACCAGCTATGGATTAATTTCCATTGTCATAGACTAATACTATATTATCAAATCACTATAATGAACCAGTGGTAGTGATCCATTGTTCCAATGACCAAATATGCAATAATTTTTCACAGGGTATTCGTTGAATCATGGGCCAAAAGAAAACTACAATGACAAATGCATGTAAAATGGGGAGAGGAAACCATAAAACATAAATATGAGGAAAAAACCTCAAAATTTGGTCATTTTAAGCCTCAATCTAGTTTCATGGAAAATATTAAATAATAGGTATAAACACTAATGAAAAAAATAAATATTATACCCAAATCATGAAAATACACCCATACCTAAAAATTGATTGATCTATGAATCAATACATTAGTTGATTGATTCACATTTTTATGGGATAATAAATACAGATAAACCCACAAAAAATCCTATCCTCAATTTGTATTAACTTATGACAATGAATGATCACATGTCATTATCATTTAGGAGATCCACAAGCTGCATTGGTGTACAATCCTTGGTTTGATCTTCATATGATATCACCATCCAATGATCCTCCAATAGAACCTATCATGTCTCTAGGGTTATGAGAATAACACTAGGGATTAAGAATGGACTTATTTAAAAAGAATATGATAGGTCACTGTATTTAATAAAATAAAATAAAATAAAATAAATAAATTTATTTTATTATTTTTTCCCACAAAAAAAATTTACAAAAACACCCAACACTGATGAATAATATGTCAAAAATAGGGTAAAGAATAATCCCGAAACACAACAATGACCTAATATTTCTGATCCAAGTCCCTGTTTAGATGTTATTACACTTTTTTGGAAAAATATTTCATGTGTGATATTAATATATTTAATATCTTTAAAAATCAAATTATGGGATCACCTGTCCTCAAAATATCACATCATCTCTACACCTATCATTGAAAATATTCATAGAAATATTCCGAGGTCTTACCCAAAAAAAATTGTACATTATATTACTCCCACATTAAGTATTTTCCATCCCTAAAAAGGAAAAACTAAACCAAATAGTTGGGATAATAATCTAACAACATGGTATCTCACTCCAATGAGCTCCCCCGAAGGTTTTTCACATTGTCAAAAATCTAAAACCCAAGAGAACCACTTGAACATGATGTGTTCTTCTCTTCCAGATCGCAAAACCACCAGATCGTTGAAAAATAAAAATCCAGTCTCACAACCCAACTTACCTAGGTCAACAGCATGCAATGAATCATATACATACCACCTCAAATGAATCAAGTGGGGAACACCAAGGAACCAAAAATATTGTGGTCACAGTATTAGGTGGTGCGCCACCTCACATACACAACACAATAGCATAGAAAAAAGGGAATAATATCCTAGAGATAGCCTAACATCTAAGATAAAAATCCATAACTATAAAAATCCAAATTAATTCTTTGCTAGGCCATAAATAAATCATGATGTTTATGGGAATTATTCATATACCTTTGGATGAACTATACCCACAAAACCATAATTGGAACAAAATCTAGGACCCATGTGTTTCATCCCACTAGCACCGACTTGTAAAACAGTAACCTAAATGTTCCTTCATACATGGCCTCAAAGAGGTTCTACATTGGTGGTGTAGTGGTAAACAGTATGATACTCAATCTCTACTGATGGTAGATGATCTTCCCAACTATGGACCAAAACCAACATGTGATCTCAAAGCATGTTTATTGAAACCTAAAAGGTCTACTTACATTTATAAATGACCGGGGTTAAACAATGTGCTCAACCAAAACTGAGTCCACAATGACTTCCAAAATCCCCTCCCAAATCATGTCATGAAGTAAGCATCACACACTAAAACAATGGTCAAGGGAATTACATGAATCCAAAATACCTTCTTAATGAACAGGTGAAAAAACTCTCCAAAAGATCAGTTGGTTGTCACCCTTATATATGTGAGATAACTAGAGTTTAGCATGAAGACTTTATGCAAATCCCATTTCATTTGAGCTGACACCAAGAGATCCCAGTACATCCAAAACTCCAACAGATTTAATACTAAAGAAAAACATCCTCCTCTGAACCTTCTTCCACAGCGTGATTGGTGTCGATGTCTATCCTAGAAAAAAATGATGATATTTATACCTTTGGAAAATCCATGATGAATATATCCAGTGGATATATTTTGATGAAGCATATCATAATCGAAATCTATGAGTTTTACATCCCTATGTATCTAAAGAAGTATAGGGGTAACGACTATCAACTAGAGGAAAACTGTGCCATCCTTAGGTGTCTTGCATGATTCTACTTGAGCGCAGAAAAAAAATGGATGTAATTAAATATTACTATTATGAAATTATCCAAGAGGGGATAAGGATTCAGTCCATATGTGTTACAACTATTATACAATATATAATATTCCAAATAATATCACATTTAACTCAAAAAAACTATAGTGGTATTGTAAATCCACATGATATGTCTTTCTCCAGAACAAAAGTTGGTGATAACCTATCTCAATGTCAAATATGATAATTGCTTCCCCCAAGACCTTAATCACTCAACCATATTCCTATAAAAAAACATTTATACCCAGGTAAATACATTGGGTCTTAAAAACCCCATTCTATGCAAACTCCAGACTACACATTCATCTTATGAAGCTCAATGATATCCATATGATGTGATATGACATATATTTGGGGTGATCCCTAGTTCCAATCCTTGTAGAATCCCAACCATCAGTGTGGAGATAAAGTTAGAAAGTCCCTAGGAAATACATCCTCATACTCCACAACCTATGCTAGAAAAAAAGACTCATATCATCCACTAATTCATTGGTATCACTATCCAACTAATAATAAGTAGTTTTAGACATCATGAAAAAGAGATCATCTTTACCTACATAGTATCACCCCTTATAGAAATTGAGAAACTCCATCCCAACAAGCTGAAAACACCACCACACTCCCTGGTAGAAAACATATTCACATTAATTTTAGAGAACTAGGCCATACATAGGAAAACATCATAGAATATCATAATAAATATAAATAGATTCCATGTGAGTGTCTCTCTCTCCTAATAGAGTTAGGCCACAAAATCTATAGAAGTGTGTAATTACCGATCCTCTCTATAGGATCCTCAAATACACGGGCTGAGAAAAAATATCAGATAGTATCACTAGGTATTGAACATGGGATATGATTTGGGATAAGTGGATCATGAAATTTTGTAAAAACTGTAGATAGGGTAGTGAAGAAACACATCATACCTCAAAAAACACTAAAATACTCTCTGATCACCTATGATTTTGAAGCCATCCTCTCCCTTTCAATCCTATTTACCATAACTAGAGATTTCTCTACTAGCTCCCAATCCACCAAGGACTTCGTAATAAGGTTCATCGTCTTCACAAGACTCGACATGTGTAGGAATACCCCTTTCTGGGGTGAGTATAAAAATACCTATTAGGATACTCGGAAATAATTAATCATATTTTCAGTAATTTCAACATAGGATATATAAGATAAAAATATGAGACATATTATAAAAAACCTAGATAAACTCATAAATGATTCTGAGTCTCAAAGGTATCAACTATTTCCATCCATATTTCTATTAAAAGATTTCAATGTAACCCTCATCTAGGAGGAACCGCTCCCGAGATATACTACTATTGATTAAACTCATAACAAAATATTCACTCATTAGGTTTAAATAGAAATATAAACAACAATAACTAAGAATATTAATCGTAGAAACACTCTCAATTGGACTACACCTCACCAAAAAAATCAGAAATCAATAAAAAGATAGGGTTTCAACACATAGGGATCATTGGGGAGACTCTAAAACCTACTAGAGGAAAGATCCTAAATAGGTGATAAATGGCCATGTAAAAATTGGATGTACCAATTCCATCAACAATATCTAAAGAAACACAAAAGAAATGAGTATTTCTTCAGGATTCTCAGAGAGATACATGATCTAATCCACTGAGGAATCTGTCAAAGTGGACTGAGAATTATCATTATAGAATAAGGGAACATTCCCCCACTGCATTGATCATCAGGAAGCTATAGTGGGGTCACCCTCTATAAAGGGAATGTGATTCCTCACTGAACCATCATATGATTGAACTAAGGGAATACACTCAAATGAAACTTATCCAAGGAATATCACACAAGTTTACAAAAAAAGATAATATGAGATTAATGTGGAAATAAACCCATCATGAAGGAGTACACTGCATGTCCCTATGGGTACACAATGTGTCTCACCAATCTTGGAAATTATTGTGTGTCACACCCACATGACATGAACTTTTCCAAAAGAACACAAAATATCCTCCGAGTGTACATGATATGTAGGTGTTGATCTGGAACTTGGTATTCCATATGACCATGACAATATAGTTTCATAAGTACATGGCATGTTTCCTACCACACATAAAATGTGGGCCCTCATGATCTCCTAGGAGTGTACTCTTTGTTCACGCCAAGCCTAGGGTTTACATGGTATGTGGTATTGCCCACACAACATGTAATGATATCTGACCACTTAGGTGTATACTCTCCATACACGATAAACATTTTGGATAAGGGTCCCAAATCATGTGACACATGCCACATGGTGTGTGATACTTATCTCTATGTGAAAAAATTATATCTTCTTAGGATTAACTATACAATTTGTGTTCGTAGTTTTACACACACTGTGGTCTATTTTATAAAAAAACCCACAGAAATTACCATGAATCTTCCCCCATAACTCTGTAGTCATCGATTCTTCACTTAACTGCATGATAATTCATTGATATGAGTTTAACCAAAACTCCTCGCTACTGATACCTGGAATTTTTCCGTATCCACTTCTTAGGAAAAGATCACCATCGCGACTCTTTAGTGCCATATGCTAGACCAGTATCACACATCCCAGAACTATCGTGGATCTACTGCCATCATCAAGTACCACAACCATAGTGTCATATATACATCCAAAAAATGTTTTAGATACCATTTTCACAAAATACTAAATCCACAATGATTGTTCACTAGGTATTCATCGAATCATCAACCAAAATTAAATGCCAAAGATGAATACACATAGAACGAGGGGAGAAAACTATAAATAATAACCTGAGGAAAGGACCAATTTTTTTTTAACTTTTAGAATTAATACATTTTCATTGAAATTATGAAGAAATATTTATAAAAATCAATGATTAAACCAATGAAAATTTTCACCAAACCCCACGAATAAATCCCTATCCAAAAAAATGATCGATATGTTAATGAATCCATTAATCGATTGATTCATGTATGTTAATGGATTATAAATGGGGATAAACCCAAAAAAAATTTAACATAATTTGGATCAATCCCTAATGAATAATGATCTCACATAATTATTTTTGATGAGATCCACAAGCTGTGTGGGCGCTTGATCCTTGGCCTGATCTCGATCTAATGTCGTTTTCTAATGATCCCCCAATGGATCCTTCCAGATGTCTCCACTTATGTATCTAGGGTTATGAATATGATTCTATGTACTATGAATATACCTGATTTAAATGAGTATTATAGGTCACTGCCTCAAAATAAATAAAATAAAATAAAATAAAATAATTTATTGTATTATTTTCACCCATGATAGCACTTTATAGAAATGCCTAAAACTAACAAATACAATGTCATTACTAGAGTAAAACCCATACTATAAACTCAATTATGACCTTATAATTTCATTCTGAGCATCAATTTGGATGTTATTCAAATTTTCCAAGACAATTGCACACAGATAATTTTAATATATTTAATACATTTAAAAATTAACTTTTAGGCTCATTAGGTCCCAGAATCTTCCGCCGTCTTAGTTCCTAGATCCAGATATATTATTGGAAATATTCCAAAGGTTTACATGTAAATAAATGGAAAATTGCAGAAAATATTAGGATGATATACGTATGATACAAAAATATGTTGTTCTAATTATATTAAAATTCAGAAAAATATTTTTTCTAACATTTTTTGATTTAATGGAACATTTAATATTACATTTTCAGGTGAACCTAAATTTGGAGGGAAAATATAATTATGAGATATATAACCATATGTGAGATCAATTAAAGGATTTAATAAAAAATCATATAATAAAACATTAATTGAAGGGTCAAATAGTAAAACATATTTTTTTGAAGAAATTTAAATTTTTTTCTCTTATTATTTTCAATCTAAATATCTTTCAAAACATAAACGAATGGGTCATATTGAGGTAAATGTTGATGATGTCACAAACCATCGAGTATTGAAATTTAATCATCTTGATCATTTCTTTAGTGGTAATCATGAATGATGGCTTTTAGATGACAAAAAAAGATATTTCATACATATGTTATTCTCAATTAGGATGAAATGAAAAACATTGTGCAGTAAGTGATACTTTTATTTATTTTTCAAATTAAATTTATATTAAATATTTTATAGAATATATGATGATCGTTTCAAAAAATAATTAACTAAAATTACACCAGTTGATCATGAATTTCACCAAAAATATAATTATGTCTACTTGTTTCAATGATTAGAAAGTCAAATTATTTATGATTGAACAAATGGAATCAGTTTGTTATTTTATATAAATTATTATTAATATTTTATTTTTATTTGTAGAAAAACATGGAAATAAAGTTGGTATTTTATTGCATGCATGGAGTAATACACCATCCAAATTGGTGAAATCTTATAATGTGCGTGTGGTTAATGGATTTCAATTTCATTCAATAACATGTGGTGAAGAATAAAAAGAATAATAGTGTTTGTTTGAATGGATTTCATCAGAATGAAAGTGATGGTGATTTTTATATCAGGATGGAGAAAATAATTGAGTTATATTATATAAATTTTTTTTGTAACAATGATAAAATATTATTGGTTTTATAATGATAAAAGGTTACATATTCATCTAAGAAATTAAATCATTAATAAAAAATATAGAATTATTCTTATATAAAATGGACAATTTATGATAGAACATCAAGCGCATAAATTTTATTATGAAAATTACTATTGGTTTTAAAGAGATTTAGCTAACTGAAATAGTGTAAAATAAAATCTCAATAAAATTAGTTCATCGACAATGAATTTGGTTCTATTGAAATGTAATATATCAAAATTATTAAAGTGAAATTGCTTAATATATCTTTTTAAAAAATAGATACAGATATCAGTGATGAAGACCAATAGTTAATTATTTATGGCATTGAAAATATTTATTATATAACCAATGAATTTAAAATAAGAAGGGATGATGGAATTGAATCCTGTATGAAAACGGGTGATGTTGAGGATGAAACTGAATACATTGATACAAATGAAGATAAATAATGATATATTACATTACTAAATATAAATTTATATGTTTTTTATATTTTATAACCAGGTTAATAATTAATTATAGGTTAAATTATTTTTGTATTTCATATGGATATATATTGTATGAATGAAATTTTTATGCCCTCATGGAATCCGAGCTTACTGATGATTAGTTTGATGAACCTCCAGTTTAACTGCATGATGCTTCAACTACACCATTGACTAGGAGGGGTCAAAACGCATTGATATTTATAATTAAAAACCCTATTCCTGAGTGATGTCCCTTTCTTCATTTAGATCAATTTATGTAGAGTAATGTTCATATATGTATTTTAATAATTTATTTATATAACAACTATTTGATTATCGATTAATTTTTATACATTTTTTCACATATAACTATTAGAAATGATGGGGTGATTCTACAAAATTATTTTTTGGGCAATGGATGATGTGGGATTACATTCCCATAAATATTCATCATCAAAAGTTTCATCATTAGATGATATGTAGATAATGTTTTTTTTAAATTTATTTAATTATTATCATTCAATTATTAATCATCTGTAGGGTTTATGGTCCAATGTCAATGTTATATGGAGTACCTCCATCTAAGATGAACAAGATATTTGTATATATAATAGTTTTAATTAGTTTTTACACAATATTAGAAAGAGATCCATGGATAAGGATTATATTATAATTTTTAATTTGTCTTTCTTCATTTACGGACCCAAATATGTCTCAGCCCGGGCTTAGGATGAATTATGATCCTATTGGATAAGAGAAATTATTTAGTGGAGATAATTATATTATAAAAAAACCTAGAGAGGGAATAAGTCACAAAAAAATATGGGAGTTTTATATTTGGTATTCATTATCATCATATGGTACATAATTTTGATTTTTAATTTATATTTTATTTTAATGTAAAATGTTTATGTTATATTTATATAGGATTTTTTATCAAAGTGTTACATAGTTTTATGTTTATAGGAGTTTTTACACAGAACTATTATAGGATATATTACTAGTGATAAACATCATCAGACTTTGGTTATTATTTTTTTGGTTTTACAATTAATTTAAATGAATTTTTTACTATTATAATTTACAATTACATTTTATGGAGATGTATGTAGCCATGAATGCTCATGAATGATAGATTAAATATTTGATTGAGGGTTAGTCATCTTATGAGTCAGGTTTTGATGAGGCAGCTTAGATGTAAGTAACCATATATGATATTAAGAAATGGCAGATGATTGAAAGTGGTTTTAAATCAAGGATTTATAATTAAAATGGTGATGTTGTGAGGTAATCATCTAGATCAAAAATATCTGGTATAACATCATCATCTACTATAGTGTAAGAGAAGATATTTTTAGATTAGGATGATATTTTGCCGTTTGTGTAATAAGAAAGAAGAACATCATCCACAAGAGGAGCTATGACTTAAGGAGCATCACTAGTGACATAGGAAGATGATGGATTATATGTGAAGGATTTTATATATTTTAGGGATAACATTCAATTATCCCTAACATTCAACAAATAACCCTCCCCCAATGTGTCTTTATAATGTTTTTATCGGTAAAAAATTGTGTTAAATAGTTATTAGTTCTTTCAATGAATTATTTTTTATATTTTCAAGGAATTTTTTTTATTTTTTTTATTTATGATGTATATTTTGATTCATCACAATTTTTTTTTCAGAACAACCATTTTAATCCACCGTGGATTCTTTTTGTGATGAATAGATGATCCCATTGCAAAATAGTTTTTTTTTGTTTTTTTATGATGGGAAATTTTTTTATTATGAAATATTAGTAATTATGGATTGAAATATCTATTCTGAAAAATATATATTTATGATGGGCCACCAAAAATAAAACTTTTTACAATTCCACATTCCACCATGGGACTTTTGTGGCAGAATCTCATCATAAGTGACTATTTGCAACAAGATTTTATCACAAAAGACCCATTAAAAATGTATTTTCCCTATTGTGAGTTACCATTTTACTATTTTTTATGACTAGAACATAATTGATGCATATGTTGAGTAATTTAGAGATACTAATCTGAATAAATTAGTAATATAAAGTTTATTCATGAGAATGCATATTGAAATTTTAGAAATTTTTATGACAATCATGATGCATGAGGTGCTTATTATAGAGCCCATGAAAGATTGTATTATTATTATTAATTATATACATTAACACATTATCTTTATTTTAGGGCTTAATTATATTAATAATGAATGATATAAATAAATAATATGTGGTTAGCATTTTTGACCATGTAGTGATTGCTCAAAAATTGACATGGTTAGTGTAATATTATGAGGTAATTAGTGGTGTGGTAACTAAAACCATTAAAATAACACTAATAAATTTCCATGGATGTGATTTTTGAGTCATATAGTGATATTTTTGACTGATATGTGTTGATGAAAAATTATTAATGGAGAATGTAGTTGAGTGTTGATTTTTCTCTTCAATGTGACAACAGACATTAAGATTTTCATAATGTTTATTTTTATTTATCTCATTTGGGTTGTATAAATAGAGTGTGTTTCATTGATATGTTTGGGTTATTTAATGGTTTAAATATATTTTTAAATTTATTTTTATAATTATATAAATAAATTATGACTATATAACCATAATCATAAGTTATGATTATTATTTTCAAGCTTTTACAAAAATAAATTATATTAGTAAATATTTAAATATCATTTTTATTTACATTAATTAATTTATATTTATAATTATATAAATAAACTAAGATTATATAAGCATAATAATAAATTTTATATTCATTTATATTTATGAATTTATTTATCCTGAGGTTATTTAAAAAATCCCAAAATCATGAGTCTGTCAAATGATTTTGGTGTTTTTTTACAAATAACCCCAAAATCATGAGATGGTCTCATGATTTTTTGAATGTTTGAAAAATATATATTTCACCGAAAAATCATGAGGTAAACTTAGGCTTTTTTGGTTCGTTCCAAAATCATGAGATCATATCATGATTTTTGGATCCATTTGGGTAAATAAAAAAAACCTAAACCCATTACAATAATTTTTTAAAAACCCATGTTTTAGGTCAAGTAAATTATTATTTTTAATCTATTTAAAAATAATAATTATATTAATAATAATGATGATTTTGATATGAAGAATAATATTATTATTAAATAAAATAATCTATATATAATGATAATAATAATAATATTATTTTTAAATTTAAAATATATTTTTGTTTTTATTAAAATAATTAATAATATATTATTATTTTCAAGTAAATAATAATGGAGGTTCAAAACCTATTGGGTTCAGGTTGCTGTTGCAGTATTGTAGCGCTACTGTAGCAATGGTGGTACTGTTGATTGGTGGGAACTGTAGCGGCGGCAGGGTATTGTAGCAGCGGTGGGTACTGTAGCAGCCGGGTTAAAATTCACAGAATGGGCCTTAGGCAAAAAATTTGGGCCTATGGGCTATGTAATGGGCTACAAGACAACTGGGACTTCAGGCTATGTAATGGGTCTCCCTCAACCCATTTAAAATAGGTTTTTTCTTTTCTTTAATAATAAAATGATGCTTCGGCCCCAGCCTTTTAAAAAAATATTAGTAAAGGTAGAGGGGATTACAAGCTACAAGCACACAGACATCGTGGGTCTCATGTGGTATATGTCTCATCCCTCTCTACTGTGATTGACAAGATCCTCTTAGAACCCTTAAAATTTGCATTATTTGAGGGCCCAAAGGAGTGAATGCCCAATACAAGGACCAAATTATGGCCCAACGAACCTTATGTGAAAAATAATACTAAACTACCCTCATTTTTATAATACCTATTATAGAACCCATTTCTGCTATAGTACTTGTCAATCTTATAGTGCTGCTAGAATACATTTTGTGGTATGCTACAAAACTACCATTAAATTTCCCCAAAATTGGGAGTCATCATGGGATGAACCCCCTACCTCATGCATGCCATGAAAGTTCCTACAATTAATATAATTAATAATTTATTATTATAATAAATTAATTACTATAACATAATAAAAATAAAATATTAATTATTATTACTTCATTTGTTATAATTTATTAATTTTGGGGAGTTTTAGAAATTCCAGGTTATTCTTTGGTGAACTAAGATGATGTATGATAGTGAATCTACTGGATTGTTATTTTGATCCCAAGGATGTGTTCATAATATATTTAAGGGTGGTGGAAATGAGTGGTGATTTGGGATAGGAAGCTCAATCATTTTTTTATTATGCAACAATGATTGATAAGAAGAACCCTATGATAAATATTAATGGATTGAAGAATATTACATCAATAATTAGGTTTTTTCCATAATTTCCAGGATGATTTGACATCATTGAATAAACAAATTAAATGAAATGGACCCATAACATTCATGGAAAAAACCCTCAAAATTTTGAAAACAATATGGAAGAGTGTAAATTCTCCCTCCTCTCCCAGATATCTGCTTCTCAGATCCCATAAAATCTGGAAAACCTAAAGAGACTAATTAGAAAATCATAGGTATTTATTGATTGGTGATAGATTTCAATCAGTAAGGGTGTTTTTAATATTTTCTTCCCTTATAAGGTAATTCAAAAATTTTCATGGAGATTTGGGTTGAGCCCTCTAAAACCAAGTAATATCATACTCTAGAAATAGGATTCCATTCTGAATCCATTTACAACATGGAGTTCTGTGAAAACATTGATTAGAATAAGAGGTTGGAGTTGTTTTTTAGAATTTATCAATACTGGGGGAGGTTTACTTTGTAGTGGGGACTCATATCAATATTGACAAGGAGGAAGATAAATCCAAGTATAACCACTTCACTCAATTTCTTGTTAGATTTATCTATCTTATGATCAAATTTATAAAGTATTTCTTGTTTTAGGTGATTCCAGGTCAGAGTTGCCCATTAAATTTTCGTGGCTACCCAATTTTTGTGAAACCAATTTATGTATTGGACACTATGATGAGAAATTTCATAATATATTACAATGTTTTCATTGTAATAATTTATGACATGTTTCTTATCAATTAAATAATTGTCTATTCGATGATCATACAAAGAATAAGTAATTCTTCAAGAAGAAGGGTGCTGGCCCCCGTCTCTAATACAAGGAAATATTCATTTTCCAGTGTTTCCAAGTTGAGTGTAGTGTGTCATAATCCTTCTAGAATGAATAATTCCACTTATTATAAGCTTCCTATGTATACCATATTAAAATTTCCCAGCATACATATTTAGCCCATGGGTTTGTATCCCAAAACACCAAGGAGGAGGTTTTTTCATACAATTATGGTTGTAATATGGATCACAATGGGGAACCTACTGGTGTATTTGAGGGTGAAGGTTGTTCCAAGACATCATGGGATTATGTGGCTATTAATGAGGATTATAACTTGTCTTTCCTTTAGTATTATTATCAAGAAATAATTAACTTTGATATGGGGCATGACCACCTTGTTTCGGCTAATCGAAAGGGGAACGACAAGTTGATAGATGATGAAGGATTTCAGATGGTTACACCGAGAAATACATGGGATATCATAATAGTGCATTCATATTTTCATATTTATGACCATAAAATGAATCATTTGATCATAATTTATAGTCATGTAGAGATGGATGGGACCCCACTTATGTTTACATAAAGAACAAGGGTTGAGGAGAAGGCTACTCCCTTGCAGGTTGATCATCAAATTGTCACTCCCTTATACTGTAGTGATGATTATTCATAGAATGTGGGGTTTAATTATCCATATCATTTATCTGATTTAATGAAAAAATTTTATGCCTCCATTAGAAGGGAATCTAATAAAGATCGTGCTTTTGAATGGGAAAAAAATTAATGTATCATAACCCCAGAAGACTATGAGGGTGAAAGGCCCATCACAGGCATCGACAAGGAATTTTCATAATGGAACTTCTGACAACTTGAAAATACTTTCTCATAAATAGAGATGGATTAATCTGGATTCAATGAATAAATGATTGTGCATAGGTTTGTATCTATTAACTTTTAATATGTACTTTTATTTAATCATGAAATCAAATTTTAAGATTTATCATGGAAATTTAGAATATTCTTCACTCTGGACGATTCATCTAAATCATCATGAGTTGAAGAATTTGTTATCCCTTAAGGGGTCAAGACATGGTGGCATGGTTGACATCCAAAATTTATTGAATGACATTTAAGGATTTTGGGATCTATAATGTCTTCAAGGTACTATTTTATTGATTTTTTATTGTGTGTACTGTACGTCTTATTGACTTTCTTTCCTCCTGCCTTGTACATTTTTATTTTCTTAATAAATTTAAGGGTCATGATTTGTTCCTTCCAAATCAAGGGATAATATTCTTGATTAAAAATTAAAATAATCAGTAATATAAATAAAAAATTATATAATTGATTTTATTATAAATAATGTAGGTAAAGTAATTTATAATACCTAATTATAATATGATTCCTAATGTAATACATAATTTATTTAATAATATAATTTAAAATAATTAGAAATAATTAAAAATAATTATGATGTTTTAATATATTCTAATTATTTATGAATTTAATAGTATATAATAATAATTTAATTAATTATAAATAATCATTACACATAAAATATGTTGTGGGGAAAATTTAATATAAAGGGTATGTTTTAAAATAAAATTGTTTTGTGTTGTTTAAATTAGTTTACATCGATTATTTTTATGAATTTGTTTTTATTTGTAGTTTTTTTCAAGTGTTCAATAAATGTTTTAAATTTCAATTAAAGTATATCAATACATTATATTTTATAATATTTTAAATATCATACACTAAAAATTTGTCATCCACAAATGTTTTTTTGGATGGAACATCGTGTTGGATCATTTAAGTTTTATATTTTTCATTTATTATGACTTTTTACTAAGATTTTTCGTTTTCATTTGATGGATAAAATTTAATTCTAGTTATATTTATAGTTTATATTTTATAATATTTCAAAGTCACATAATTATTTTTTTTAGATTATGAAATCTATATTTTGAAACAACAATGTTTTTTTGTCATTTATATTTTTTACATATAATATTTTTAAGATTTTTTAATTAAATATTTTTTTATATATGTATTTGATGGTTAATATTTCTATAATATTGCATCTATGTTCTATATTTCATAAGATTTCAATGTCACAGATTTTAAACATTATTATATATCATGTATGTGACCTTAATAGCTTATAAAATATAAGTTATTGATACAATCTAAATAAAATTAAAAAATTGACATAAAAACATAATAATTGAGAGAAAAACAATTTTATAAAAATAGTAAATGTAAAATAATTTAAAAAACACAAAATAATGTTATTTTAATAAATTAAAAAAAAAATATTTATGGTCTATTTATGTCTAGAAATCAAGGGAGATAACATTAGTGGGGAAATATTGAAACACAATGTAGGTAGTATGGTGGGAATGCTGAATGGTCCATTAGAACACTATGACCTTCATCAATCCATCAAATATGTGGACATTGGGCTATAAAAATTATAATAGACAAGCTATTTAGTGAGTCCACCACTGGAGGGGGTGCAACCCATCACTAATGAAAACACAATCATTGCCATCTTATAAAAATACTATTGTTAGTGTGAAGAAATTTTTGAAATTAATATCTAATTTAAAATCAATAGAATTTATTATTGCTAGAAATATCATGGACAAAAAAAATTCATTATCATTAAAAAATCATTAATAATGGAAAACCTTTGTCTTTGGTTTTTAGAACTAAAAATGGTTATTTTATCAATTTTATTTCTAGCAGTGTTAAATGGTCCTTGTATAAGTGATTTTTTTTACTGCTAATAAAATATACATGCTATAATAATGTGCTGTTACATTTACATGACATTATAATGAACCATTAAAAATAAAATTACCATTTAATTTTAATTAAACAAAAAATAAAATATTTAAAAAAATCAACATTATATTAATTCTGATACACTACAAGAAAAATTGTTTTCAAAATTTATTAAAAATATTAGAATTTACAATAATTTGAAAAACACCCTGGGTGACCCTATATTCCACTATATTTGGGGAAGAATTTTAAAATATCCCAATCACAGTACTGCTTTCCTAACATACTACCAAAGCTCCATAATTTTTTTACCTATAATAATAAATAATGATTATCTTAGTAATACTATATAGAAATAAATTAAACATAAATATGACACAATTCATTAATAAAATGTCACATTTAAACTGAAAAAATGCACTTTGAGTCATATTAGTAGCACCATGTGTCTGATTGATGTGTGACTGATTCCTACACATCACAAATTATTTACATATTTTCCCTTAATGTATCAAGACAATCTAAGAATGATTTCATAATTTTTAAAAAGTGATGTGTATTTTGATCTAAAATGTTGATTTTAAATAAAATCACACACTTTTTATTCATATTGTCCATAACTTGTGTTGGATTGATTTACACATGATTCATGCACATAAAAAATGAAATATGGGCAATTGTCATAAAGTATCAATATAATTGAATAATTTTTTCTCATATATGAGTACATGAAGTATGTTTTTTTTACTAAAATGTCATTTATAATAATGAAACCCACATTTATTCATAGAAGAAAAACCACATGTTAGATTTACCTGAAACTAATTCCTAAACATCACAAATGACTCATGTATCACTTTCTTAAATTATCATGACAATCTAAGTGTGTTTTCTTGGCATTCGGTGAGTGAATTACGTATTGAATTAAAATTTATCTTTTAAAATGAAAAAACACATGTTTATTCATACTAGGAACACCGTGTACAATATTGATTCTTGGAAGACTCATATATTTAAAAAATTAATCATGTATTGTTTTTTAAAATTATCAAAAAAAATCCGTGTGGGTTTGCTCAGTTTCCAGTGAGTAACACAACTATTAAACTGAAAACATGAATGTTGAGTAATACAAGGAACACCATGTGTTAGTTTTAAAAGTGAATAATTCCTACACATCCAAAATAACAGACATATCATTTACCAAAAGTATCAATAAAATTCAAGAATATTTTCTCTATTTTGATTATGTGGTCTGTGTTTTGTAAAAAAATGTCAATTTTAAATGTAAACCTTCACTATCAGTTTTATGAGACACACCTAAGGTAAAATTGATGTTAGGATAATTCATATACTTAAAATTTGTATTATGGGTCATTTATATAAATTATCAAAATAATATGACTTCATTTACTTAGTTTTTAGTAGGCGACACATGATTTGAACTAAATTATTACTTTTAAACTAAAAAAACACAGTTTTTTGTCTTACCAGGTATATCATACGTTGAATTGAAATTTGGATAATTCATACCAACAAAAAAAATACTTATAGATCATTTTCCAATATAGAATGATAATATATGTGTGTTTTCTTTGTTTTTGTTGAGTGATTAATCTTTTGAACTAAAATTTCACTTTTAAACTAAAAACATGTACATTTAGTTATACCAATAAAACGGAATGTCATGATGAAATATAGTATGTCAAGAATGAAATATGCATGATTTTAATAAATTATAAATAAAATCAAAATATTTTTTCTTAATTTTAAGTATGTTATGTGTGATTTTAACTAAAATGTATATTTTAAATAAAAACATGAACTTACAGTCATACAATCTACATTGTCTGTCAAAATAATGTGAGGATAATCCATACATATCAAAATGACTCATGGATCATTTTTCTAATTTATAAAGATAATATAAGATTTTTTTTTTAAATTTTTATTGATTTATACATATTATGAACTAAAAAGATAGTTTTAAACTGAGCACACAAACTTGGAGTTATACCATACACAATATATGTTTGATTAATGTGTGGTTGATTCTTAAGCATAAAAAATGACTTATGGATTATTTACTAAAATTATAAACAAAATATAATAATTCTTTCTTAGTTTTGGTAATGTGATTTGTGTTTTGAATTAAAGTGTTGATTTTCAATCAAATCTCACACTTTTAATCATATCGGCCACACTATGTGTCAAATTGAGGTGTGATAAATTTATAATCATCCCAAATGACTTATGATTTTTTTTTAAAATTATAATGATAAATTTAGTGAATTTTATTGATTTTTATTTATTGACTCATGTTTTGAGCTAAAATGTCTCTTTTAAATTAAAAAGACACATTTTTAATCATATCGGGCACAACATGTTTCAGATTGATGTTCCATTGATTATTACAAAGAAATTTTTTTTGATTTGTTTTTAAAAGTATCAATATAATATTATAAAAGTTTCTTTGTTATGAGTATGTGATGCTTATTTGGAATTTAAATATTAATTTTAAATAAAAACCCACACTTTAAATAATATTTGGTACACTATATATCCTATTGATGTGTGATTAATTCCTATATGTCAAAAAATGGATTAAAAATATTTTTATTAATTTATCAAGACAATTCAATTTTTTTAGTGGTTACCAGTGAGTGACACATATTTGAGGATAAGTATCACTTTTAAATTGAAAACAATCACTTTGAGTTGTACCAATAACATTGTGGGTAATATTGACATGAAGTTAATTCATACATACGAATGATGAATTAAAAATAATTTTTTTTATTTTAAATCGTATAAAAATATTAAAATATATTGGATAAAAATTATAATTCATTATATCACTACTGAACAAAAATAAATGAAATAAAGAACAATCAACTCTATGTAGAGAACATTAAATGCTACCATAGTGAATCATCATTATCAAATCCTTCATTATGAAATTATTTTTTCATAATCACTTTGTGTCTATAAATACTTAAACAAATTCATTGGGGGTTATATTTGACCCCATTCATAAAATAATAATAATCCATACATATATGTTCTATTAGAATATGGAAATATTCATACTTTAACAATCAATTAATTATCTCATTTAAAAGAGGTGGGTTTGATGAAAAACATTCCAAGAACATTATATATGAAATCTATAAAAAATATTCTTGGTGGATTTAAAATAACACAAATGTAAAATAAGAAGCATTAATAATGTTTTCATAGATGAAAAAGATCTTTTTAAGATATTTGTATAAGTCACTTGAAAATTAAAAAATGAATACCCATTTTTTGAAAGGCTTGAAAACTCATTAAATAATGGTTTCTATAATTTAAGATACTTATTCTTGATAAAACATTTAAAAATCATCATTTAAAAGAAAAATATGGTTTTCAAAAATCATATTTTTATAATATAATTATACATTAAAAGACATTATATGAAAAGAAATGAAATAGTTGAAAATCCTTTTTTAAAACTCAAGCCTTAAAAATCCCTTTTAAAATAAATAATTACATTAAAAAAAAAATCTTTCACTTTAGAAAAATTTAATAATATTTCTTTTGAAAACAATAAAGAGTTAAAATAAATTATTAATTCACTTTAAAACATGGAAATAAAGGCAAAGAGAAATCTTAGGAAGGATGGGAATTATTATAATCAATTTCAAACTTTCATGAGTAATAAATTCACAAGAAGGAATATATAAAAAAATATTAATTTTAACCAGATATAAGTAACTAATATTTAAATAAATAAGTTCAATATATCACATTATAACTCAATAAAAATAATTGAGTTAGCAACAACCATTAAAAATTTGAAATATAATGAAATAATATATATTTAAAGAAAGAAAATGGTATGGATATTTTAAGCCCATGAATATGAATATAGAAAACTAAATTAATTAGTTATTAATAACACAATATCAAATATATTTCAATGAATAATAATAAATAGGTATCATGTAATTAAATTTGATATAAATAACCCCTTACCTTATATTCCCTCTTACTTGAAATTTTTTTAACCATCTATATAATAAAAAAATATATTAATAATTTATTTAAGATAATTATTTGAATCTTCAACCTTTTATATATTTCATTTAATAATTATTATATATATATATATTAGTTATTAATTAAATGTTTTAATATCGAGTGTGAGTAATCCAGATAGTTTTCAACTTGTTTCTTAAAAGCGGTGTTATTATTCATTATTCTATCAAATTTAATCAGTACAAAATTAATCAGGGCACTATAATCATGTTGTTTCAATTATTCATCATATCGTATTTTCATTTGGTTTATGATATTAGTATGGTTTTTGGAAATTGAAATGCTGAACAACTAGTTTTGAAAATGTAACTATCAAAAGGTCATAGTTAATTAATATATTAAATATTAATAAAAACATTATAAAATAATTAAAACATATTAAATAAAATATTATTACATGACATCATTATTATATGACATTCCTTAACCATTAAATACATAAATATTATATCATCATTTATGTAGGTGGTAAAACTAACTCAAATAGGAGCGCCTTATATTGATTTAACGAGTAATTTTTTAACATAATGCTAATATAACTTTTATAAAAGCATAAAAATTTCATAAATTTAATTTTCCTTCATTAAATTATCTCTTCAAACCATCTATGAAGGGTTGTGGTGAAAATGATAATTCTTGTTTGTGCAGGTGATAACCCATGCACACACACAATTAACGATTCCATTTCTAAATTAATACGATGGAATGAAGGTATATGAAAAATTATTTTTTAATAATAATATATTTTAAATATTAAAAATATTTTTTTTCACAAAATCCATCCATATTATCAATTGTAAAAGGGTTTATGAAAAACAAGCAACATCGCTTCGTGGAGGCGATAGTCTGTATGTAAAGATGATTGATGTTTCTTTATTTTAGTTAGTGGATGAAAAAGATTGAATAATAGTGGATACATTAATAAAATAACATATCTGCATAATAATAATACTTATAAAATTATATTATTATGGCCTTAATATGTTTAGTAGAGTTATATTAAGAATAAATGTCTAAGGAGTAATAAATACTCATGTTTAGAACTTGAGACTTTTCTTGGAAATCTCATTGGAAAATGAGGAATTAATATTTCTTATTAAGAATAAAGTATTAACAATTGGATATATGTTTATAGGAGGATATAAATTTCATAGTTTTAGGATAAAATTTAATGGGATATGTGCATCATAAATTGGTGGAAGATATCTCTTTTTATAAGTGAAGAAAATGGCACTTTAGTGAACACATATTTTTTTCAAAAATGAAATGTCACCATTCAAGGGTAAAAGGTTACAAAACTGTGAAATATTAATGGATATAGATATTTCTAATATAATCCTCGACAAATTTTTTTAGAAAACATATAGTAATTTAAGTTGTTTTTTTACTTTTTTTATTTTTACCCCAGTGTACTTTTAACATAGTAATTGTTTTTAACCTGATAATTGATTTTATTGAAAAAAATTAAAAATAAAATTTCTAAATAATTTGAGAGTCAATTATTTACCAATTAGAATTATTTTTTCAAAGAAAATTTCAAGGGGTGAGAAATTTTAATTTTATAATAAATTCTCATAATGGGTAATTTTTTTTTTGAAAATATGTGTTTGAAGTTTAAAGATTATTTATAGGTTAAAAATAAAAATTTTATTAACTTCCATGATGTAAAATTATTTATTATAATTTATTTATCTATCAAAGATATCCAAAAAGTATTTTTCAATAAAAATGTGTAATTAAATGAAATTTTTTAAAATTGTTTGTAAATTAGAAGTAAATGTTACTTATGTTATAAGAATTTAACATAGGTTTTATAAGTTCATAACAATTTTTTTATTTCATAATTTTAATCTTTATATAAATATTTCATGAGTTAAATTTTTTAATAATTTTCAATGTCTTGATTATGAAATGATAAAGCCATAAAATTTTTAATTTTGATAAAAACTTTATGTTTCACCATTCTCTTAAAAATCATGAAATAAAGAAAAATTAAAAAAATAAACATATATTATATTTACATGATGAATTCAAAATAAACTTAATATTACAAAACTAAAATTCTAAAATTTATAAATGTATCATTAAAAAAACTGCAATATTTAAATAAAAATGGTTTTCTAGAAAATTTCCCTTTTAAAACATGAATTGTTATTAATGATATTTTATATGAATTTTTAATTGATTATATTTTGTTTGTTAAATACAGGTTTTATTATTGTCAAATTTTCTTAATAATCTTCATCTAATATGTATTCTATCATTCTTTTATCATTGTTGTGTGTGAAAAAATCTATCGACACAATACTTTTTTAAATAAAAATAATAAAATATTAGGGTGCTACATTCACCCACACTTAAATAAATTACATACTCACAATTTTAATTTCTAATCACTAATGAAATATTTAAGTATCTTCATATGAAATACATGACTCATGGTTTATCTTTTAGAAATATATTGACCTTAAAAACATTGGAAGTCCATTTTTTCCTAAAAAAAAACTTAACCCTAATGTTGAGGTTTTATCTAACCATTTCAACCAAGAGTCTATTTTTATTTGGTATCAAGACCCAAAAATATAATATACATCTAATGGTTTCTCATAATCATCCATACATTTATTGAGTACCATAGGTTGATTTGAAATGTGATTTCCTTATTCAAAATAATTTTTCCTCTAAGTAAAGTGAACTAATAAATTTCAAAAATCACTATAAAAATCATCTAAAGGAAGGATAATAAAATTTTCACATGGAATGTTCCCATAGAAGTAAAATTGGGATATAATATAATAAAAAATTTTATTCAAAAATAAAATCTTTTGTAGGATGATTTAATACCCCTATAAAACATCATAGATACACTAGAACTAAATCCAATAAGCCATCCAAAAAAATAGTGTTAGATAAGGGTTCTTTAGTTATCATAATCCACTACAATAATTGATATTGGATAGTCTATCCCTTTTCCAAATTTATTAGTGGTTTATTCATACCTATAATTCTCATTAGACATTATATTAGAGAATAAATTTATATCATACCCAAACTCCCTGTACTGGATGTGTTAGAGTACAAATGGTTTGTTATTTAGAAATCCAATACCATCCATTGCATAGGATGAAATTTTTTATCACTTTAAAAATCATGATCCCAATGGAAAATCCTTCAATACATAAAAAATATTTTCATATTACTTTGATAATTTTTACCTTGGGATTCTTCCCACATTTGTAACACATTGGAATTAAAATATTCTTTCTTTAATTATCTGCATCACTTGTTCTTTTATGAACCCCAACAATATATTCATTGGTGTGTTTGAATGTTGTGAATAAATAATGTTATTAATCATAACTCGAGAGATTTAGGTGAGAATAAACATAATATTTTCAATAGCAACATTAATTGAACTTGGTTTCTCATTATGATAATTGATGTATTTTCCCTCACGTGAATTATTAACTTAGTTCCTCTAAGATTTTATGATTTATAAAACCAATTGGGATAATCAGGAGTCGTATATATTAACATTATTAGAGAATTATCATAAATAATATCATTATTTATTACTTTATGAAACAAAAATATTAGAATATAATTCATTTAGTTTAACCTAGATCACACTTATTTGAAAATATGTTTCTATATTTTGGGTTCTCTTTAACTTATTAACTTAATTCCATAATAAAATTATTCCTTTATGATGGATCATAAAGAGAATTTCATTGAACATATCATATTCTGTAGGAGTTTATAGAATGGTGTGTATTAATATGCACACTCATCATGCATAAGGGTGATGATTAAGTTGATTTTAAAATATCATTTTTAGGGTGATTACCCATAGTTTCATCTATTCCATAGCTACATACACTTACCTATATCCAAATGGGGTATAATTTCTCGGAGAAGTAAACAATATCTACTTCAAAAAAACATCAAGTTGTTTTTATATATATAGAATTATACATTTGGAATATAAATTGGGGTTTAAGTAATGTTTTTTAATAATAATCCCAAAAAATATCTAAACTAGTCCTAAAAATAACGAAACTTTTCTCTGATAGCATCTGAGGCACCCTAGACCCACACACTTAAGTCTAGTGATATTTTTTTCTTTTATATGTTTATTTGATACAAAGTTAGATTAACCTATATTTATTTTAGAAAATTACCGTAAGCTAAAAATAATTACACAAAAAGTATCTCAAAATCCCATAAATATAATGTTTAGTGTCTTTGAGGACCACTTACATAGACAACATATGTTAAAAAACATGTGGTAATTTATCTAAAATCAAACTACACAAGACTCTATTTTAGAATTATCATAAGTTATACTCATATTTATAACATAGGGAAGATAATTATATGATAGTGGTTACATCATATGATCAATAATGGTAATCATATAGGATAACAATCAAAAATCGTATGCTATAAGAAGATGAGAATATGGTTATAATCAGGATTGATAAGAAAGTTATAACCAATAAATAATTGTAATTTTTTTTGGAATAAGGCCAAAAATAACAAAATAATAATTAATGTCAAATATTTAGAGTATATAAACAAGAAATACTAAGTTAATTATGGAATAACAATAAGTATAGGGAAATTATAACTTTGTGAACAAAGAAAATATATACACTTCATATTGTGAACAATTTTTTTTTCAATTATTAACAACATTTTCTCATGAGATATAAATCATTAACCAATAAATTTATGTATGATATAGTATCCTACACATAAAGTAATAATAATTTATACAAATACATTATATTATAATATGAAAACATTCAAACTTCAAACATAATTTTATTAACTTATGTAAAATAAGGCGGTTTAAGGATCAAAATTCCAAGAAAATTCCATAATACATCTAGAGAAAGAAGCATAAGAGTGGATTAAAATTATACCTAGTGTAACATAAGGATAATTAAGGATGTTTTAAAAAATTATTTTTTAATGATATTTGGATAAGTCACTTGAAAAATAAGGGGGAATACCACATTTGTTGAAAGGCATACAAAATATAACAAATTGTTTCCTTAAATTGAAATACTTGATCTAGAAAAAATTTGAAAAAAATAATTTGAAACCAAAATAGGGGTTTCAAAAAAATTATAAGATAAATATTATTTCAAAAAATTATTTGATATGATATAAAAATACTTTAAGAATCATGTATTTGAACAAAATCTTTTATAACTCCTTTAAAAATAAATAATTTATTTTTATACATAAAAACTTTTCTTTAGAATATTTTTAGAATATTTTATTTTCTTTTCAAAATCATAAATATTTAAAATATTTTGGAAAACCATTTTAAAAAAAATAAAGTAAGGAGAACTTTTATTTTGGGAAGGACAAGAATTATTCATAACACGATCATACTTTTATGGAGATGAAATTAATCAAGAGGGAATATTTGAATCAAAATTATCATTTTACCTAAATATATTTGAATTTAAATGAATTAAATTTATAGGGTGGAAGAGACCAATATTTGATTAAAGAAGTTCAAGAATACGCAATATAACTCAATGAAGGGAGTTGAGTTAACACAAAACCTTACAATATTGGTATCTTTGAAATAAAAATATATTTAAATAAATAAAATTTTATATATCTTTAATCCTAACGAATTTCATGAATATAGAGAAATATATTCCTTAGAATATAATCAAATAATATAAAAAATATCATTGGGAATAAAAAGGAATATGTCTTAAGGAATTAAATTTGAGATTAAAAACCCCTTACCTTTTATTCCTGATTACTTAGACATGGTATAAACCTTGTATAATAAACATAATCATCTTCATCAATTATCCCGAAACACTATTAATGTTTATAAAATTTTATAAATTTCATTTATAATTATTCACTACATGTATTTTAGTTAGTTATTATATATTTTTGACATTGGGTATGGTTAATCTTGATTGTTTTGAAATAGTTTTGTAATAACAGTGTTATTATTCATTATTCTCATAATGTTAATAATTATTAGATTGTTCTAGGTAATAGAATAAATGTTTTGAAATTATTCATCATATCCTATTATTATTTTGTGAATTATAAAGTTATAGTTTCTGAAAATTTTAATTTTGAAGAACTAGTTTCGACATGTTTAACGATCGAAAGGTTGTATATTAATAAATATATTAAAAATAAATGAAATCCTTTTAGAATCATATAAACATATTAAATAAATTATTATTATATTATATTACCATTTTATGACCATCCTTATTCCATCAAGACATAAATATTGTTACATCATTTAAGTATGTGGTAAAATTATCCAAACAGAGATTGCCTTATAATAATTTATTGAATAAGGAACTATTTTTATGTAATGATAATATAAAATTTTAAAAATATTAAAATTTTAATAATATAATTTAACTACATTAAATTAATTCTTAAAACCATCTATGAGTGACGTTGATGAAAAATAAAATTCTTCATTCATGAAGGCGGTAATCCATACGTACTCGCAATTAATGATTCCATTTCTCAACAAATGGGATGAAATGAATTTATATGATAAATTATTTTTTCAATATTTTTTTTAAAATATTAAAAATATTTATTTATTAAATCTATAATTATGATCAACAATAAAATGCGGTGATGGAAAATCAACAACATACGTTCATGGTAGTGGTAGTCTGCAAAGATCCATGATCGATGCTATTTTATTCTTCATAGTGGATGTAATGGTTGAATAATAGTTTATAAATTAATATAAAAACATCAAAACATATTAGTAATACTATTTTAAGAATATTATGGTGGAATGAATAATTTTATAAGAACAAAATTAAGAAGAAAATAACACGGAGTAAGAATTACTCACATTAAGAACATGATATTTCTCTTGGAAATATCCTTATAAATGGAGGCATTAAGATATATAACTGGTACTAGAAGATTATGAACATGATAGAGTCTATTTATAGGTGAAATTTTGAAGAGTTTCATGATGAAATTTTAAGGAATAAGTGTAGCATGAAGTGGTTTAGGTGATCCTATTTCATAATTAATGGAAATTCACTTTTGTGAATACCCATTACTTTAAAAAATGGAATGTTACTATTCAAGGGTTAAAGCATAAACATGTTTAATGTATTATGTGGAGATATATATTTAGAATATACCCCTCTTCACCAATCATTTTAGAGATGACATGGATTGATTTGAGGATTTTTTATTCTTCACCCAAATGTTATTTTACCTGGGTAATAAATGTTTAACCATGGTAATTAATTTTAATGACCCAAATTAAATGAAATTATTAAATAATTTTAACATCAATATTTCAAATTTTATATTTTTTTTATATTTTTTTTCTAAGGGTGAGAAATATTATTTTTAGAATCAACACTCTTAACACATATAAATAGTTTTTAGAAAAAATATGTTTTTAGGATGAAAATCTATGTTTTAGTTAACATAACTAATTTTATTAACATTAGTTATAGAAATTGGTTTATTAAAAAAAGTAAGGCTTTAAAAGGAAAAAAATTATGATAAAAAAGTGTCACACCCCGACCGATACATCCTTTTAATTTAATTATTTTGTGTCTCACTTTTGAGATCCAGTTTGAACCGGTTCTTTTTTTAAATTTTTTTTGATCTTATATAGGTGTGCAACCATACACACGACCGTGTGTAGTACCCAAATTTAATAAGATAATGTTTTATTATTAAATTTATTATTACACTAGCGCATGACCTTGTGTGTGACCATGCACGTGACCGTTCGTGGTGTGTATCCTCAGTTAATAATGATATTCTTTATTTGGTTGGTTTTATTATTTTAGTATTATTATTCATATTATCATTACTCAAGTTAAATTTTTTATTAGGTTATGATTATAATGATTATTTTTCAGTTAATATTTTTATTTGGTCTTTAATAATAAATTAATGTTACAATTATAAAATTATTAACTCACTATTTAGATTACTGTTATTTTAATAATTATGTATAGTTTAGTTTATGTTTTTTTAATGTTTCATTTCATTTTCATTTATCCATTTATTTTTATCTCTTTTATTTATTATATTTTTTTTCTTTTTTCACTCTCTCTTTCACTCCCCTCTCTCCCTATACGGATCCCATTTTCCCCTGAAACCCTAACGCACCACACAACCCTCCTTGGCCATGCCCTCCTGATCCCATCTGGGTTGCCTCTCCAGCATCCTCACCACATGCTTCCCGTCTTTCACCCTGATCCTTGGCCGCACACCCACTTCCAGCAAGGCCTACCAGCACCTCTTCCCCTCCAGATTGTCGCACACCGCACAATCCTCCTACAATATGCTGACTTACCTATAACACCCCAGGTAAATAAAGAATATGACATTTTAATATTTATTCATATTATTTGAATAAAATAATAATATTACTTTAAATGGGACACTATGCTCGATGACGTACCCAATACGCAACAACGAGTTTCTTGGGAATCTTATGTTGCACTCTAATAATAAAATAATATTATTTTAAATGGTAGTTAATGCCTAGCCGTTGTAATGGCGGGAATTAACAGAACTAACTAAAAAATTATTATATATGTTTGTCAAATATTTTTACGCTTTACAATAAATTTTAGAGTATTAAAAATGCGAATGAATTCAATTTTAAGCGTAAACATTCTAATATTCTTTAAAAGGTCGATTAATCGCCTTTTGATGGAGAACCTCTTTTAAATCCACTTTATTACAATTTTATGTGTTATATTTGACAAAATAAACTTCTTCTTTAGAATCGTGACATAAAAATTTACTGTGTAAAGTTTTGGTATTTTTCCGATAAAGTTTATTTTTAATGAATAGTGAAAAATGTTGTATTTTAATTCAAAACCACTTTTTAATCTAATTTATTTATATGATTAGATTTTTTTTTTGAATTGGTTTTAAAGTTAAATTAGAATATATTTTTACCATTTAATCCAATAGTGGTCGTTGGAGTTAATTTCACTTTGAAATTGGACTTAAACTAATGTCAATCTTTTAATAGATATTGTTTCTTAAAAACACGCTATTTGTTTTGACAGCTGGAATTAATTATTAAAATAATTAATGAAACATATATGTTTTGAATTTTGTAAAGTAGACATCATTTTTGAGTTTGGAATTTTAAATATAGCTTAGGGTGAATTTTTGGTATTTTTCTGAAAAACTTCAATTTTTGATGAATAGTAAAACCACTAAGTGGTAGTTAAAGAAACTGATTTTTCGTTTAAATGAATCTTTTACACATCTGTGTTTTGAATTTCAAAAATCCGACATACATGGTTTCCATTAGGAAGTAAAATGTGGTTCAATGGGATTAAAATAATTTTTTGGTGAATAGTAACTTTTATGTTTATTAATCGCGATTAGAGGTAATTAGTGTAGTTTAAGATAAAAGTAATGTTTTAATAATATTAAATGAACATGACACATGTTCTACCCTCATTGGATGTGTCATGGCCGACCAAGACAATCCATGGGTCAACTTGGAGACCCCATGGATCCACTTTGGCTGGAAAATGACATAAATACCTTTTTATTTAAAGGTAAAATTAAAATGTCACAAACATGAGTTGTTTTACTAAAACAATTTTTAAATGGGGTTATACAAGTCAAATTTTTGACTATAAATATTAATTAGAAATCTAAAACGATTTACTACATCATGATATTTTTTTATAATTTTTAGAAATTAAATAAATTAAATTATTTATGACATCATGATGATGCAGCAATTACCTCATTAACAAGGGATTTATATAAAATGAAAAGATAATGTTAAAACTATAACTTAAACATGTCAAAAACCTATTGTATGGGTGGATTTCGAAACTTTATCACATTATCCAAGAAATATTTCTTTTTGGGACCTTTTAAATCTGAAAAGCATTTTATAATAAAGTAATATTTTATAACTTTCCAAGAGTGCCCCTCCTCTCCTCTTATAAAAGGCCCCCACCTCTATCACCTTACACACACCTCTCAAGTATTTGGATTGGAAAACCCATGCCCATTTCATCTCTCCACATCCCTCTCTTAATCGTTGAAGCCTCACTTTGGGCAGAATCCTTTCCAAGGAAGCCTTTGAGCTCAAATCAAAGAGAGTTACCCGATTTAAAGGTAATGTCTTCCCTTGTGTTCTTTTGTTTTATTTTTCTTCTCCAACCCCCTAAACTCTTTTTATTCTTTTATTTTGTAAAAAAAGTATCTTCAATATAATAGGATGTTGTTATGTGAAGGATTAGAGCTACACTTTTACACACCTTTGTCTAATGGTTAAAGAACATACTATTTCTGTGGATGGCGAATTACTGCCTCACAAAATGATGATTGTTCAATATTCTTTTAAAACCTTCAAAGGAGGCCATTAAGATGTCACTATATTTATATATGATATATAATATGTTTATTGTTTCCTTAAAATTATTTATTTTTTATTTATGGCATACCTTTATGGTTTCCATTATGGGTAAACACGATATCTTCATTTTAGGAAGTGCGGACTACCGCCCCCTCAAAGTGATTTGATTCGTTAATTCCATATGTGGGACGTATAAAGGATGGAATTAATAGTATTAAATATGTTATCCTACTGTAATTATAATATACCTTTATATAATTATTATTTCATTCCATTCAATAAAAAAAATAAATGAAAGTAGCGTTCATGCGTACGTACGGCTTACCGTCTCCATGAACGGTACATTTCATTTCTTATCTCCAAATGTTATGTACTATTATAAGTACATATATATAATGGATATATATGTAATATATTACATATAAATGATGGATATAATTCTGGAATTATAATATATATATATATATATATCTCATTTTGTTTTAATTCCATTAATATGACAAAAAATGAAAGTAGCATTCATGCGCACGTACGGCCTACCGTCTCCATGAACGGTGCTTTTAATTTTTTATCTCCAAATGATATGGAATAGTATAAAATTAATATATAATGGATATATATGATATTTAAAACATCAATACTATTTTTGATATGATGTACCTATAACTACATGGAAAATTCTTTTCCTACAAGTTCAATTTTTACTCATGTACTGAACATCAACAAAAACGTCTGATATAAACTCACTTTGTTAACCAATTATTATAACATTATAATATGTGATATGAACTGAATAATAATATTTAAAGGAGGTACTTAGGAAACTATAAATTGACCAAATTTTATTATTCAGGAGATTAAAGAACGATCGAGTCATGTTGGACATGAGGTAAGGGACCCTACCCCTCTCTTTCTTTTTAAGTACACTCTTTTATGTAATTCCTTTTAAGCTCATATTTCTTTTTATTGGTATGTTCTTTTACTGTACTTTTTATGTTCATATGATGAGAGAACCTATTTTCTCTCATCAATACATTTTGGATGTTTTGAGTGGCACCGTTAGGCTGCTGAATTTTCGTAAGAGATCCAACCTCTCTCTTTCTTTTTAAGTACTCTCTTTTATGTCATTTCTTTTAAGCTCATCTTTATTATGTTTGGGGATGTTAATTTATATTTTTTATTCTGTACTTTTTATTTTTATATTATGAGATACCCTATTTGATCTCATCAATCCATTTTTGGAATTTTTAAGTGGCACCGTTAGGCTGCCGAGTTTTCGTAAGGGATTTTTTTCATCTCACTTTTATTCCCGTGAGATTTATGCTACATTTTCCACCATTTCTGTTGAGTGGTATATATACTTCCCACTATTCTAATCTTGTTTAATATAAATTTTTTTAGGATTATTTACATCAATTATGTATTTTCCTTCTTTCATGGGGTGTATGTTTCGAAAGATACCCAAGTCGGTAAGGGAACCTTTCACCCTCCTCTTTTTAAAAGACTTCTTTTGTTAGGTCTTTTAATTTATATATTGTTATGTTGGGATATGTTCTTCTATATCCTTATTGATGTAAATTTTATGTCCATGTAATGAGATACCCTTTTTATCTCTCATCAACTCATTTTGATGTGACGCCGTTAGGATGTCAAGGGAACTTCTTAAGCTAATTTCGATTTCTTTGGGTTCAATATGTAGTTATTGAATATGTCATCTTTTGAATATGTGTGAATGACCTTTGATTATTTTACACTTAATATCCACTTATATTGGGTGTATTTATATTTGTCGCACAAAATTTTGAGATTTATTTATCCTTAATTTAAGGATACCATCTTTATAATGGATTTCATCTCAATTTACATTTACATTAAGACTTCATTGTTGTTATGCACTAATTCACTCTTATATGGTGTATATACTATCATCTGGAATATTATATCATGAATCCCTTTATTGTCATGATATTATAAAGTTTTTATTAAATGTTATTCCTCAATTATTGTATTCAAGTGTCTCTCATTTTGTTAAAAACCCTTTAACTAAAATATTGTTTTAAGTGTTTTAATGATTTAATCTTATAAATATTTCTCATTAATATCCATGTTTTCAAAATGGTTTATGGGATTTATTTATATGGATATTAATGGTTTAAAATGTTAAAATTTTCAAAGTGGTATGGGACACTTTGATTCAAAAATATCTTTATTAAATGTTTTAAATGGTTTTGAAAATGGTTTTTAGAATGGATTCATTATCTTAAAATGTTATATTGTTATCGCAATGTGGGAATGTTATCTTTCCTTTATGCTTAAGATATGTGCTATGATTATGTTATGGTTCTTGGGAATTATTATGAAGACGGGTGGTTCCATGATAAACTAAGGGCGGGTGAGCCCGATATAGCTCTCCAATGCATTGGGTAACACGAAGGGGTTAAACGTTAAGGTTTCTCCGAAGTGATTTAGGGAATATACTATGATGGGTATTCCAAATGTAACCAAGAGGGTTACTCCCTACGTAATAATGTTATGAATTCATCAAGTTACCTTTATGTCTTATGATTTCTATGATTTATTCATGATTTTATGAGGTATTTTAAGGTGGTTATGCTTTATGGGTAAAGTATGATTTCATTCTTATGTATATATATATTCATGTTTCATTTCCATACTTTTTATAACCCTTACTGATCTTTTTATGGTCATCCAAAGTTTTTGAAATGTTTTTCACAGGTCAAGGGAAAGGTACATGATGTGATTATAGTGTCAAGGAAGTGTCAAGAAAGAATCCATGTTTTATTTTATATATGTTTCTATTTATGGGAAAAATGAATACTATATTTTATGTAACCACTTTGTTTAAATGTGGAATGTAATGCAAGTTTCATGATCTAATTCTCTAAAACTATAAACCTGAAAAGATCCTCAATGTGTAATCTTGTAATAACTCAAGATTAAGTAAGGTTTAAGGCTGGGGCCTTATAGTTGGTCTTAGAGGTTGGTTTAGATAACTTTAGAGGTTAGGGTATTCTTTAAGCATAAGTGACATTACCATAATGGTTAGAATTTCAGAAAGATTCATAGTTTTTAGATAAAGTGAATGAGTAAGTATATCTTACTCATTAGTACATGATGGTTTTGTTGATATAATCACACTGACATTTCTGTTTTTAGTGAATGGATGGATCTTGCAGGCACCAAAGTGACAATAGGTTTGAAGGAAACTATGGTGGCTCTCTGATTAAGAGACATGAAGAAATGGGGGATTCAATGAGGAAACTCGTGGTTGTTCTAAACCAACTAGCAAGGAGTCATGATCAACCACTTTAACCTTGGTATGTTCTGTAATGAATCATGTACAAGATGACCAATCAATGTGGACGTTCATGTAATAATTATAAAGGTAACCATTAGGGTTTATATGATCCTTACTTTTGATGTAATTATGGGTTATTATATGTTATGATGGAAAATTAAAGGCATGAGATAAACTTGAGGTTAAAATATGTTATGATTATTTTTGAATATTTTATCTCATTATGGGGAATGTTTTAAGAATTATATAGTTTTGGAAAAATGACAACACGCAGACCGTGTGACAACCCATCGCGTCAGACAAAGCTGTGGGAATCGGACCCACAACCAAAGTGCGACTGGTATTTAACGCATACCACTGGACTACATGAAGTCCCTGGTTATTTTGACTAATTATTTTAAGTTAGATGATTTTAGGAATCAAGAGTAAGTTTTTTTTGGGTTATCTATGGAAATGATTAACCTATCATGGAGGATATGTTATTAGGTTAATTACTTTTCAATATGAGAATTTAAGAGCAACTGATGTTATTTGGAGATAAAAGTTAATTTGTACCTTGGAAGACTATGTGATTAAATCCTTCAAATATTTGGGTTTCAATCATAGTTTGGTTTACTTTGAAGAATTTTATGGACAATTGTTTATCAAGTGGTCTTCATTGAACTTTGGGTTTTTTTGGACAAATTTTGGAGATTAAGAATTGATTTTCTTTTTATAAAGGACTATACTTTTGTGGATTATCTGACCTCATACTAACAATTTTGGTTTTGGATTTTGTCTAAAGACATGGGAAATATATAGTTCTCTTTTGTGGATTAGGTGATTCTCAAGAATTTGATTATAACACTCTTAATACGATCAAGTCTTCCTAAATACTCATCTTTTGGAGAAAATATGAGTTTGATTAAAGAATATAGTAAAAGTTGAAAGTCTACATGACAAGTAAGTTTGTTTCATTATGATTTAGTTAAGCTCAAAAATAAATTCCTCAATGAAGATAACTTAAAACAAAAATGTTGTCTGTTAACTTTTCCTACTGGGGAATCAAATACCATTTAACCCATCACAAGTTTGTGATATTCATATGGTTAACTTTCTCCAAGGCATGTTTACTATCACTCTCCATCAGAACATGACCCTTTGTTTTCTCCTCCATATCCATATTTTCATACATGGAATCCTAGTATGGGTTAACTCGGGTGACCTTTTTTACTTCTCTTTATTTATTTTAAAGTGCTTGTTTTACTGACTCTTGTTCGGATGTGGGATTTTCAATGAAGTTTCCAAGACCAATTTTAAAATTGCGAGGATGCAATTACCAAAAGGGGGGAAGGATGTAACACCCCAGGTAAATAAAGAATATGAAAATTTTATTTTTATCCATATTTTTTGAATAAAATATTAATATTACTTTAAATGGGACGCTATGCTTGATGGCATACCCAATACGCAACAACGAGTTTCTTGGGAATCTTACGTTGCACTCTAATAATAAAATAATATTATTTTAAATGGTAGTTAACGCCTAGCCATTGTAATGGCGGGAATGAAAATAACTAACTACAAAATGATTATATATGTTTGTCAAATATTTTTACTCTTTACAATAAATTTTAGAGGATTAAAAATGCGAATGAATCCAATTTTAAGCGTAAACATTCTAATATTCTTTAAAAGGTCGATTAATCGCCTTTTGATGGCGAAACTCTTTTAAATCCACTTTTTGAAAATTTTATGTGTTATATTTGACAAAATAAAATTGTTTTTTAGAATCCTGACATCAAAATTTACTTTGTGTAAAGTTTTGGTATTTTTCCGGTAAAGTTTATTTTTAATGAATAGTGAAAAATGTTGTATTTTAATTCAAAAACACTTTTCAATCTAATTTATTTATATGATAAGATTATCTTTGGAATTGATTTTAAAGTGAAATTAGAATATATTTTTACCATTTAATCCAATAGTGGTCATTGGAGTTAATTTTACTTTGAAATTGGACATAAACTAGTGTGAGTCTTTTAATAGATATTGTTTCTTAAAAACACGCTATTTGTTTTGACAGTGGGAATTAATTATTAAATTAATTAATGAAACTTATATGTTTTGAATTTTTTAAATTAGACATCTTTTTTGAGTTCGGAATATCAAATATATCTTAGGGTGAATTTTTGGTATTTTTCTGAAAAACTTCAATTTTTGATTAATAGTAAAACCACTAAGTGGTAGTTAAAGAAACTGATTTTTCGTTTAAATGAATCTTTTCCACCTCTGTGTTTTGAATTTCAAAAATCTTACATACATGGTTGTAATTAAGAAGTAAAATGTGGTTCAATGGGATTAAAATAATTTTTTGGTGAATAGTAACTTTTATGTTTATTAGTCACGATTAGAGATAATTAGTGTAGTTTAAGGTAAAAATAATGTTTTTAATAATATGAAATGAACATGAAACATATCCTACCCTCATTGGATGTGTCATGGAAGACCAAGAAAATCCATGGGTTAACTTGGGGACCCCATGGATCCACTTTGGTTGGAAAATGACATAAATACCTTTTTATTTAAAGTTAAAATTAAAATGTCACCAACATGAGTTGTTTTACTAAAAAAATTTTCAAATGGGGTTATACAAGTCAAATTTTTGAATATAAATATTCATTATAAATCTAAAAAGATTTCCTACATCATGATACTTTTTTATAATTTTTAGACAGTAAATAAATTAAATTATTTATGACATCATGATGATGCAACAATTACCTCATTAACAAGGGATTTAAATAAAATGAAAAGATAATGTTAAAACTATAACATTGACTTGTCAAAAACCTATTGGATGGGTGGATTTCGAAACCTTATCACCTTATCCTTGAAATATATCCTTTTGGGACCTTTTAAATCCGAAAATCATTTTATAATGAAGTAATATTTTATAACTTTCCAAGAGTGCCCCTCCTCTCCTCTTATAAAATCCCCCCCCTCTATCACCATACACACACCTATCAAACCTTTTTCTCGGCCAACCCCTGCCCATTTCATCTCTCCAAATCCCTATATTAATCATTTATGCCTCACTTTGGGCAGAAACCTTTCCAAGGAAGCCTTTGAGCTCAAATCAAAGAGAGTTACCCGATTTAAAGGTAATGTCTTCCCTTGTGTTCTTTTGTTTTATTTTTCTTCTCCAACCCCCTAAAATCTTTTTATTAATTCTTTTTGTAACAAAAAAAGTATCTTCAATATACTAGGATGTTGTTATGTGAAGTATTCGAGCTACACTTTCACACACCTTCGTCTAATGGTTAAAGAACATACTGTTTCTGTGGATGGTGAATTACTGCCTCACGAAACGATGATTGTTCAATAATCTTTTAACACCTTCAAAGGTGACCATTAATATGTCACTATATTTATATATGATATATGATGTGTTTATGTTTTCCTTAAGCTTCTTTATTTTTCATTTATGTCATATCTTTATGGTTTCCATTATAGGTAAACGCGATATCTTCATTTTAGGAAGTGCTGACTACCGCCCCCTCAAAGTGATTTGATTCGTTAATTTCATATGTGAGATGTATAAAGGATTGAATTAATGGTATTACATATGTTATCCTAATGTAATTGAAATATACCTTTATATAATTATTAGTTAATTCCATTGAATACAAAAAAAATAAATGAAAGTAGCGTTCATGTGTACGTACGACTTACCGTCTCCATGAACGGTACATTTCATTTCTTATCTCCAAATGTTATGTACTATTATAAGTACATATATATAATGGATATATATGTAATATATTACATATAAATTATTGATATAATTCTGGAATTATAATATATATATCTCTCATTTTGTTTTAATTCCATTAATATGACAAAAAATGATAGTAGCGTTCATGCGTACGTACGGCCTACCGTCTCCATGAACAATGCTTTTAATTTTTTATTTCAAAATGATATGGAATTGTATAAAATGAATATATACTGGATATATATGATATTTAAAACATCAATACTATTTTGGAGATGATTTACCTATTACTACATGGAAAATTCTTTTCCAACAACTTCAATTTTTACTCATGTACTGAACATCGACAAAAACGTCTGATATAAACTCACTTTATTAACCAATTATTATAAAATTATAATATGTGATATGAACTGAATAATAATATTTAAATGAGTTCCTAAAGAAATTATAAATTGACAAAATTTTATTATTTAGGAGATTAAAGAACGATCGAGTCATGTCGAACACGAGGTAAGGGACACTACCCCTCTCTTTCTTTTTAAGTACACTATTTTGTGACATTCCTTTTAAGCTCATATTTCTTATGATTGGAATTTTCTTTTACTGTAATTTTTATTTTCATATGATGAGATACCCTATTTTCTCTCATCAATCCATTTTGGATGTTTTGAGTGGCGTCGTTAGGCTGCTGAATTTTCGTAAGAGATCCAACCTCTCTCTTTCTTTTTAAGTACTCTCTTTTATGTCATTTATTTTAAGCTCATATTTATTATGTTTGGGGATGTTATTTTATATTCATAATTCTTTACTTTTTATGTTAATATTATGTGATACCCTATTTTATATCATCAATCCATTTTTTTAATTTTTAAGTGGCGCTGTTAGGCTGCCGAGTTTTCGTAAGGGATTTTTTTCATCTCACTTTTATTCCCTTGAGATTTAGGCTACATTTGCCACCATTTATGTTGAGTGGTATGTATACTTCCCATTATTCTACTCTTTTGTAATATACTTTTGTTTAGGACTATTTATATCAATTATGTATTTTCCTTCTTTCATGGGTTGTATGTTTCGAAAGATAGCCAAGTCGGTAAGGGAACCTTTCACCCTCCTCTTTTTAAAAGACTTATTTTGTTGGGTCTCTTAATTTACATATTGTTATGTTGGGATATGTTATTCTATATCCTTATTGAGGTAAATTTTATGTCCATGTGATTAGATACCCTTTTTATCTCTCATCAACTCATTTTGATGTGACACCGTTAGGCTATTAAGGGAACTTCTTAACCCAATTTCAATTTCTTTGGGTTCAACATGTAGTTATTGAATATGTCATCCTATGAATATGTGTGAATGAAATTTTATTATTTTACACTTAATATCCACTTATATTGGGTGTATTTATATTTTTCTCACATAATTATGAGATTGATTTATCCGTAATTTAAGGATACCATCTTTATAATGGATTTCATCTCAATTTACATTTCCATTGAGACTTTATTGTTGTTATGCACTAATTCACTCTTATATGTTGTATATAATATCATTTGGAATATTATATCATGAATCCCTTTATTCTCATGATATTATAAAGTTTTTATTAAATGTTATTTATCAATTATTGTATTCAAGTGTCTCTCATTTTGTTAAAAACCCTTTAACTAAAATATCATTTTAAATGTTTTAATGATTTAATGTTATAAATATTTCTCATTAATATCCATGTTTTAAAAATGGTTTTAAGGATTTATTTATATGTATATTAATGGTTTAAAATTTTAAAAGCTTCAAAGTGTTATGGGACACTTTGATTCAAAAATCTCTTTATTAAATGTTTTAAATGGTTTTGAAAATGGTTTTTAGAATGGATTAATTATCTTAAAATGTTATATTGTTATTGAAATGTGGGAATGTTATCTTTCCTTTATGCTTAAGATATGTGCTATGATTATGTTATGGTTCTTGGGCATTTTTATGAAGACTGGTGGTTCCATGATAAACTAAGGGCGGGTGAGCCCGATATAGCTCTCCAATGCATTGGGTAACGTGAAGGGGTTAAACGTTAAGGTTTCTCCGAAGAGATTTAGGGAATATACTGTGATGGGTATTCCAAATGTCACCAAGAGGGTTACTCCCTACATAAGAATGTTATGAATGCCTCAAGTTACCTTTATGTCTTATGATTTATATGATTTATTCATGATTTTATGAGGTATATTAAGGTTCTTATGATTTATGGGTAAAGTATGATTTCATTCTTATGTATATATATATTCATGTTTCCTTTCCATAATTTTTATAACCCTTACTGAGCTTTTTATGCTCATCCGAAGTTTTTGAAATGTTTTTCACAGGTCAAGGGAAAGGTACATGATGTGATGATAGTGTCAAGGAAGTGTCAAGAAAGAATCCACGTTTTATTTAAAATATGTTTCCGTTTATGGGAAAAATGAATACTATCTTTTATGTAACCACTTTGTTTAAATGTGGAATGTAATGCAAGTTTCATGATCTAATTCTCTAAAACTCTAAACCTGAAAAGATCCTCAATGTGTAATCTTGTAATAACTCAAGATTAAGTAAGGTTTAAGGCTGGGGCCTTATACTACCCCTCTTGCTCCTGTCTGGAGCCACCCCATCAACCTTCTTATCCAGTGCTACCCTAGCAGAATTCCTCACTAGACGCCCACCGACTCTCTGATCACCTAACGCTACAAAGAAACCCTGATCCTCCCCTACTGTCCTCCTCGCCAGACCACCTACACTCTCCAGCTTCCTCGAGCCACCTCCCCCTCATCTGGACCACCCGGTGAACCCTACGGATGAGCGGCCCAACACCGTGCGCTGCCCAACCTTACACTGCCTTCTCCCTCCCCTTCGCCCCTCCTCCTCACCGAAAAGCCACACCCCTTTGCTCCTCCTCACCGGACTGACTACCATAGAGCTATGCCGCCATGATGTTGTCCTCCTTCGGTGCACCTCCGTCTTGCGCCCTACTTCCTCTAGCTAGATACACACACGCAACAACTCCCCCTTGAACCCCTCGAGCCGCGCCCCTACTATCTCTCTTGAAAACATGTCCAGCTGTGCACTGCCTCTCTGACCTCATTGTCAGCACGACACCTTCCAACATCATTCTTCTCACTTGTACAGCTTCCCAGACCCATTGTCAGAGGTGTGATATGCCTCAGTTGTTCCTGTTATTTTTTGGTTATGTTGTGGTTAAGGTTTTGTTTGGTATTTTGGTTGGATTATGGTTTAAATGATCCAGTGTTTTGTTTTTAGGTTTTAATTATGTTATTAATGGTGTGTTGGCATGTCATGGAAGATTCACACTAAAATATTGTGGTTATTGACACTGAGGTAGGTGGTTCCATTCTTAATTATTATTTGATCAATTAATTTGCTAGTTTGATTAATTTCACATATTATTTAATTAATTTTTATAATTCAGAGTTAATCTTCTCTAAAGTTTGATTTGCATTTTAATGGTATTGCATCATTTTTTTTATTATGTGTGTGATATCCGCTTAAAACACATATATGGTTGTTAGAAAATTTGTTAAACACCATGATTAGATTATTAATATATGCAATTGGTGCGAATAATATTTTTGACTTGGCATCATGAGAATTTTTTCATAAAAGAATGTTTTGTGTGGGTTAGTGGGTGAGGCCAAGTGTCTTATTTTAAATTGTTTCATAAGGTTTTTTGGCTTGTTAAATTATGTAGTTTGTGAAAAGGTATCATACATGTGGTGTAAGGTTTTTTCATCAAACTTTTTGGGTGGTGCGGGTCACACATTAAAATTCTAATTGAGTGCGTGCAATGTTGGTATGTGTTTTGGATTTAAAAATAGTTACTTTTGTTTATGTAAAACCATGGGACCCTCTTTTTCTATTATTTTATAAATTTTTTAAATGGTTTATTGAATTATTTCAATGGTGGGAAACATGTCTGGAGGATGTTTTAGTGTACGCATTATTTCAAATACTTTTTGTGTGTGAAAATGGTGGTTTTTCCATGTGTAGTTCCTTGTTTGGTTTGGGTGTATGATTATGACACGTGACATGAACTCTGAACTGCTTGAGCATAATTGGGAATCTTGGGTACTAGGTGAGTGGACTAGGACTACTGTGCTAGTGATATAGAAGTGTAATTAGCCCAGTTTCACTTAGATGGATATACGACTACAACAATAACTAAACTTTTGGATGATGTTGGGAGACCACTAGGTTATGGATGTGTTACCCTACTAGTGTCTCATGCACAAGAACATATGTTAGTGGAATTATATACCATTTACCATTGAGATGCTATCTAGATTCCCACTTATCACTGGTATCTTTTGGGCAACTCCCATGTTTTGTGATCTTCCTTTACTTTTTGTTCACTATAGACACATGGTGTGACAATGGGGTTAACATGAAAGAAAGTGTGTGTGTGTGTGTGTTTTAATTTAAGTTGTTTCCTTTAAAGTTGTTTCCATTAAAACTGTTTTTATAAGAAAAATCATTTTCACTAAAATTGTTCAAGAATTTATTTCTTTTATTTTGTTAAAAATGTAACTATATTTTTCATTTAATAATTATGCGTGGACACTTTTCTTGGTTAAATACTACTGGGATTTTGTCTCACACCCTACATACACGTTTGGGTGTATATAGATCCTATTTATTTTGTATTCTAGGTTGATGCATCAAGCATGGAATGGGTGGTTCGAGTTTTTAATGGAATTCTTATGTTGGTTTGGTGGCAGTGGCTTGGGGGTGTGACTCCTCATGTCACACAAAGGTTTGAGTTGGAGTTTTGGTTTTCCTTTGATGTAGTCAGTTTTTGGTTTTTAGTTCAAGATGTAAAACTTAAATATGAAATTAGATTAAGGGTATGTTTGGTTGTCTGATTTTAGTTTTAATTTATTCATCTTTTTGTTTGTTTTATATTTTTTTCATTTGGGTAAATCGTTCCCAAGATTTATTTTTGATACCCGGGAACTTGGGCAAGCCCATAGGGATCGGGAAGACCCTTTGGGACATGACACTGACTAGAACGGCCATCAGTTTGATGGAGACCCAAATTGGATCATGAAAAAATGGTATCAAAGGTTGTTTTTGTTATTTTTATTTGGGATTTTAGGAAGATCGAGGATAGGATTGTCGATACTCTAGGGGTAGGTGTTGGATGAGAGTTACAAACTCTTACTCGTTCTGATCCTTGAGTAACAAGGGGTAGTCCAGGATTTAAATTTTTGGCTTTGGCCTTTGTCGATGGGGGATGACAGTAGGAGTAAACTGGTACTGCGCGTAGTATCACATAAAGTAGAAACCCATGTGATGCTCAAGGGTACAATTTGACACTTTTATTGGTTGGCACTTGCCTAAGGCATGGTCTGCTAAACCATGAAGCCGGGTTAGGAATGACCACTAGTTCTCCGTCCAGGTGCTTTAGTGTTCATGATGTCTTGCTTCAGTTTGGGGTTGGTGCGAAAGTGATTTCTTTGAAAAGAAAATAGGACCATGGGGCTTCTCTTATTTTATTTTGGTGTGTGTTGGGCATGATTTTTGGGGTTCATTTAACTTACAATTGGGCATTGGATTTGTTGAAATTGAATTCCTAAAATAATGTCTTGGGTTATCTGAAATTGATGTGGGTTGTTTTAGTAATGGAAAGCATTTTGGAATTTTGTATCCAATATTTGAAAAGGTTTTTTTTAAAAATAGTATTTTTAGAATATTGGGAATGTTTTATTTTTGAAAGTAGATGAACCATGGTTTGTCCAGTGGTATTTCTATGGGTTCTCACATGTGCATGTGGATGTGATTAATGGAAATTTGTTGGATCATGTGGATGGGTGCCTGAGTGGCATGGAAATTCGTATTTTTGGGGCATCATAGAATATCTGTGGTGAGTTAGTGATTTCTAAGGCTTCTTCATGTTTCTTGAAAAGTGTGTTTATCTCAAAATTGGGTTTTTGTGCTTAAATGGTTTTCTAATTGGAAAATGTTTTTGAGTCCGAAGTGAAAGTGATGGGTTCAATGGAGCTATTGGGCTTTGTTGTGATGTGCTTGTTTTTTCAAGAGGGTTTTTATTTTTCAATGAAAAAGAATTTATGTTCTAAATTGAAATTTTTAGATTTTTGTCTGAGGTGTGGATGTTTGTTTTCTGATGTGTTTGGATTTTTGAAAAATATTTTGTGTTTTTGGTTTGGAATATTCCCCTAGAAACGCATCAGGGGTTTCCAACAAGTCTTTTGGTTCATGGCTCAGCCCAGACTCCCAGTGGACTGTCAGAGTTGGGTTTTCCTTGGGGTATTGACTATTCTTAGATGTCGAGTTCAGTGGGATATCGTTGAATTCTTTGAAGAAGTTGTAAGTGTCTCCATTTTTTGAGGAACTCTAAAAGTTGCGTGCGTGTAAGTTGTCTCATGTATGTCTGGAAGGGCAGGACTAAACCAGTGAATGGTGATCATTCTATTTTTTTTGCAAATGGGGATGTACTGAGAGATCCTTGAGACTAGCCTCATTCAGCAGTTGTACTTAAGGAAGTGAAGTCAAGGGAATGTGGTGGATCTCACAGGTGCTTTATTAGTTAACAGGAGGAGAAGGACGCGTCTTGACCTTCATGATGTGCTAGTTTGATGTTACCTAGAGGTTTTGAGGAACAATCAATTAAAAGTGAGTAATAGTTGTTGGTATAATATATATTGTGGTAAGTGAAGGTTCATCAACCGATGTGATGTTTAAACCAAAGGGACTTGTTCTTGGTGTTCTCCTTCTGTCAGTTTGTGTCCCCATTTGGTCGACCGCTCAACCACCTATCTCTAGTGTGGTTAGTCGGGAAATCTAAGTCGTTTGATGAAATTCTCATTGGGTAGGTTGATAGAGTGGATTGTTGGGACTTGAGAAGAATTATGCAAGTTTCTTTTCCAGCATAAGAAGTTCCATTCAAAGGTGGTCATCTTATGACTACTAGGTAGTAGATGCTTCAGACATCAGGGCCCCTACCATAGGTCTCAGGGTGAAGGTTTCTCGCAGTCTAAAACATAGCAGACGTGGGATGGTGATGGCTTAAATTTCCCTATTTCGGTTCCATATTTGAAGGCTTTAATTTTGTTGTGAGGGTCATTAAGCCCTTGTCTTTTTGTTGTGGTCTTAATTTATGGGAGTTCCTCTTGGGCTGTAAAGAGTTTTGGGAAATCAGTATTGTTATAAATCTAGAATATGTGCTCTATGAACCTTCTTGTGGGTTGCTTAGGTGTCAAAATTTTACTCGTTTTGGAGATGCTCTTGTCTTGTGGAATTAACAGGTGCCTATCTATTTTACCTCTATGTTTTGGGGTTTCTACTATCAAAACCATCTCATGTGGTGGAGTTTTATCCACTGTGGGAATTTTTCATGCAAGTCGGCATGTGTTAGTGGGTTTGTGTTGAAGACTTCAGTCCATATCACTTAATGTAAACATGGAATTCCCACTCGGGTGTCGTGCTTTTATAAAAATTATAAAATGTTGGGGAGACCCACTACAGTTCCCACTGGCTTCTCCTCCTGTGTTGGTTTGGTTTAACTTATGGAACATGAAGGGTAAAACCAGTGTTAGATTTTTTTTTGGTTTGTCAGTTGTTTTGGTTTGGAGAACCAACATTTTATAAGAATCCTAATATGGTGGAGAGACCACCATAGGATTAACTTGTATAGAAACTATTTTTTCAAAGTTCACTTGGTGGGACAACCCCTTACTTCGGCTCCGCCCAACCCCGAACATGTTAATTGGTTTGCTCGGATAGTGGGTCACATGATGAATTTTATTGGAGATCTCGAGCGGCCTTGGTGATCCCTATGCCAGGGGATAGGGTGTTCCATGTTGTAGTTGTGTTTGGAGGTGAATTCCATGTTGTTTTATATTCTGCTTGGTGATTCCGGTTTTGGGAACATTGAAGATTCAGGTCATGTGTATTTTGAATACTATGTCTTTGGGTGATTGAGTTTTTATTTTAGGTATCTTCACGATCTTGCTTGGAATCTTGGGGTCCTCAAGTATTTTGGGATTTTTGGGGGCATAAAGTGTCATGGTGGGGAGAATTTTCTCACCTCGACCAACACATCATTTTAATTTAATTATTTTGGGTCTCACTTTTGAGCTGCGGTTTGAAATGGTTCTTTTTTTAAGAAATTTGAGATCTTATACGGGTGCGCGACTGTACACGCAACCATGTGTAGTACCCCAATTTAATAAGAGAATGTTTTATTATTAAATTTATTATTACACTGGAAAGCAACCGGGCATGTGACCGCGCATGCAATCATGCACGGTGTGCAACTTAGTTAATAATGATATTATTTTTTTGTGGGTTTTAATGTTTTAGTATTATTATTTGTATTATCATTACTTAAGTTAAAATATTAATTAGGTTATGATTATAATGACTATTTTTTCAGTTAATATTTTAATTTGGTCATTAATATTAAATTAATGTTACAGTTATAAAATTATTAACTTACTATTTAGATTACTATTATTTTTATGATGATGTATAGATTAGTTTAGGTTTATTTAAAAAGTTCATTCCATTTTCATTTATCCATTTATTTTTCTCTCTTTTATTTATTCTTTTTTTATACTTTTTTTCACTCTCTATTTCTCTCCCCTTTCTCCCCACACAGATCCCATTTTCCCATGAAACCCTAGCGCACCACATAGCCCTTCATGGATGCAGATTCCTGCTACGGTTTGGGTTGCCTCTATGACCTTCTCACCACACTCATCCCCTCCTTCAACATGCTCCTTGGCTGCACACCCTCTTCCAGAAAGACATACCAATGCATCTTACCCTCTGGATCATTGTGCGCCACAAAACCCTCATACAAGCCACTGACCTTCCCCTCCTTCTCTCGTCTGGAACAACCCCATTAGCCTCCCCATCCAGTGCTTCCCCAACCAGATTCCTCACCAGATACCTACCGTCTCTTTTACCACCTTGCACTAGAAATCACCCCCAAGCCTCCACTGTGATCCTCCTTGCCAGACCACCTCCGCCCTCCTACTTCCTCACGCCACCTCCCCCTTGGTCAGAACACCCTGCGAACCCTCCCGATGAACTGTACAGCGCTGCACACCGCCTAGCTTTGTGCTACCTTCTCCCTCCCCTTCGCCCCTACTCCTCACCGGAATACCACAACCCTTTGCTCCTCATCGCTGGACCAACTACCAACGAGCTGCGTCGCCTCCCTGCTGGCCTCCTTCGATGCACTGCCGTTAGCGCCCTTCTTCTTCCAGACGGATACCCGCACACAACACCTCCCCATTGAAACCCTTGAGCCACACCCCTCTTCTCCCTCTCCGGTGAACCGTACCAGCCATGCGCCACCTCTACCACCTCTTTATCAGCGAGACACCTTCTGGAACCATTTTTCTCACTCAGACAGCTTCTTGGACCCCTTGTCATTGGTGTGATATTCCTCGATTGTTATTCTTCTTTTTGGTTAATTTGCGGTTACGGTTTTGGTTGGATTTTGGTTTGACTTTGGTGTAAATGGTCTGATATTTTGTTTTTAGGTTCTAATTGTGTCGTTAATGGTGTGTTGGCATGTGGTGGCAGTTTCACACCAAAATATTATGGTTCTTGACACCGTGGTATGTGCATCCACACTTAATTATTATTTAATTAATTAATTTGCAAGTTTGATTAATTTATCATATTATTTAATTAATTTTCATAGTGAGAAGATAATATTATATGATGTTTGATTTGAATTTGAATGGGTTGGTAGCATGTTTATATTATGTGAGCAGTTTCAACAGAAAACTCATATATAGTAGTTAGTAATTTTTTTAAACTGCACGGTTTAACTTACAAATCTTTGAAATTGGTGCGAATTATATTTATGACATGGGTTTGTGTGAATTTGGTCATAAAAGAATATTTTTTTGTGGGTTAGTGGGTGATACCAAGTGACTTCTTTTAAATTGTTTCATAAGATTTTATTTTCTACTCATTAAATTGTGTAGTTTGTGCAAAGTCATCATAAATGTGGTGTAAGGTTTTTCATTAAACTGTTTGGGTGGTGCGGGTCACACTGTAAAATTGTAATTGAGTGCGTGCAATGTTGGAATGTTTTTGGGATTTATGAATAGTTTCTTTTGTGTGTGTAAAACCATGTGACACTCTTTTTATGTTGTTTAATAATTTTTTTAAATGGTTTATTGAATTATGTAAATGGTGGGAAATGTGTTTGGTGAATTTTTTAGTGTTCCTATTATTTTAAATGGTTATTTTGTGTACAAATGGTGGTTTTGGAATGTGTAGTTCCTTTTTTGGTTTGAGTGTATGATTATAACATGTGACATGAACTCTCATCTACTTGAGAAAAAATGGGAAGCCTAGGTACTAGGTGGGCAGACTAGGACTAGTGTTCTAGTGATACAGAAGTGGCATCAGCCCTGTTTCACTTAGATGGATTTATGACTACAACACTAACTAATATTTTTGATGATATTGGGAGACCACTAGATTATGGATGTGTTACCCTACTAGTGGCTCATGTATGAGAATGTATGTTGTTGTGTTTCTATACCATTGCTCACAAAGACACGATGTTCTTAGGTCCCACTTCTCACTGGTATCTTTAGGGCCTCTCCCATGTTTTGTGCTCCTCTTTTACTATTCATTCACCGTAGACACACTACGTGACATTGGGGTTAACATGAAATCAAGTGCATGTGTTTGTGTTTTAATTTAAGTTGTTTCCTTTAAATTTGTTTCAATTAAAACTGTTTTGATAAAAAAAATCATTTTCACTATTATTGTTCAAGCATTTATTTCTTTTCTTTGGATAAAATTGTAACTGTATTTTTCATTCAATAATTATGAGAGGAAATTTTTCTTAGTGAAATTATACTAGGATTTTGTCTCACACCCTACATACACCTTTCGATGTATGTAGATCCTATTTTTTTGTATTCTAGGTTGAGGCATCAAGCATGGCATGGGTGGTTTGGGTTGTCAGTGGTATGCTCGTGTTGGCTTGGTGGTAGTGTCTTGTGGATTTTACTCCTCATGTCATACGGAGGTTTCAATTAGATTTTTGGTTTTCCTTTGATATAGTATCTTTTGGGTTTTATGTTCAAGTTGAAACATTAAATCTAAACATATTTTAATGGTCTGTTTGGTTGTCTGATTTTAGTTTTAATTTATTCCACTTTGTCTTTGTTTTATATTTTTTCATTCGGGTAAATCGTTCCCATGTTTTATTTTTGATACCCAGGCACTTGTGCCAACTCGTGGGGATAGGGAATTCCATTCGGGCCTTTCCGCAGACTTGACCATGTGTCGATTTGATGGGTACCCAACTTGGTTCATGAAAAAAGCGTAATTAAAATAAAATACTAAAAAATATTTTTAAATTTTAATAAAATGTTAAATAAGATCTAAAACTGAGACATATATTTTATAAGTTAATAAAAATATTTTAATTAATAATTTTAACCCTATAATACATATTATATTAATTGAAATGATTAATACATTTATAATTATTTCATATATAGTGATAATGTTAAAAATTTACAATTTCTGTAAAAACTAATTTTTTCACGATTCACTTAAAAATAAAGTAATTAAAAAACCTTCAAAAAATTTCACACTAATATAAATTTTACAGGATAAATTGTAAAAACAAGTTAATTTTAAAAAATTAAAAATTAAAAATTCATAAATTTATATTTTAAATAAAAAAAATATATGAAAACCAATTTTATTAAAAAACACCATTTTATAAAAGTGAGTGCTCTTAATAAAATTCTATATTTGAATACAATATTTTTATCTAATATATGTTATATTATACATATTTTTTATTAATAATATTTATCTAGTATGTTTTGGATAATTTTAATCCATAGTTGTATGCGTAACAATCTATCGATAAAATGTTTATTTAAAAGAAAAAAATGAATTCTTGGGAAATTACAATAAAAATAACAATAATTTTAACCAAATAGAATATTAGTATAAAAAATGTATTTTTATATATCTGATTTAAATTTTTAAGAAAAATTTCTGAAAAAATTGATTTCCTCTGGTAAGGAAGACCTTTTAGAGGAATGAATGACCTTAGGGGGGGATCTTCATGTAGTTGTTGTTGTTGTGTTATTTGTTTTCCTTTATTCCATCCCATAACATTATACAACAAATCAATGTTCCATTTATTTTTTAATTTTAGAATTTTTATCCATTCCAACATATCATCCTTTTTCTTATGTTTACCCCCTGTTTATTTCTTTTACCAAAATATGTTTGAGGAAAAAATCAAAAAAACTACACCCCTTTCGTGACACTAAAACTTGATGAAGGATTGGATTTTATGTGAACTGTGATTCATCAATCTATATATAAAAAAGGAAGATAATTTATTGGTTTTTTTCTATAATACATAAATATATTACTCTAGAGATAGAATATATACCATTTTTTCAAGTGAAGCATACCCCATCCTTGATTTATAGTTGGGGTACATTTGTTTTAATACACGATTCTTATTTTCAACATTCCATTTCTATTTCATAAAATTAAAATTATAAAATCAATGTGATTAATATGGGCATTTCCAACTAAAATATTACATATCTCTATGTACGTAAAATGATGCCTTCTTATAACAGGAAACAAACATGGTCTATGTTTCATGTTTTATAATGTGTGCATAAATATGTGGTGGGTTGGAGTTTAATTTCCCTTCAACATCTATAATGAACCATCCTAAGTTAACCTAAGATATCACCTAATCTGTCATTCTATAAGGACTCAAGTGAACCTCCCTGAACACCAATGGTTGATGACCATCATTGAGAGTCTAAAAGGTGTAGTGGGGAGTACATACACGCTAGTTTGAGTGTAGTAACAGTGAAAAGTAATAAAATTCATAAAAATGGATAAACATCAAAGTACAAATAATAATTGGATTAAATAGAAGAATGATATAACAAATTAATTTCATTATATAGTCATACATATTAAAAAACATGTAAAATAAACAAAAACTGGTCTCCCATCCACCGTGCAACCTATTATCTAATATGGAAGTAGACATCAAGTGTGCATGCACACTTAGGTGCATATATAAGAAATGGAAAAAAAAATCTCAATATGATACCCCCAATATTGAACTTATAATATACATTCCTAATATGTACTTTTATATGTGATATGTCTATCCTCACCAAAAGTCTAATAACATTTTAAAGAATAAACTAGATAAAATATAGGTAAAAATTAAAATCAAAAACAGATAACCACAATTTCTATCTTGACACCAGAGTTAAATACACCCATACTCCATCCCACGTAGGAGGATTTACAACACGTGGTTCATACTGCCACATGATATTAGGTGCATCAACTAGTTCTAAAAAGGAGCTATAATATGTATAAATGAAAAAAAAAAATTCCACACCCCAAGGAATAAATAGAAGTTTCCAGAAAACAATGTTTTTTGTACCAGGATCGACGAATCTAAGAGCATGATCTGAACCAATGAAATGAACATCTAGGTCGACACAACTAGAGAACCTATTAGTTCTAAAGGTCCTAAAGAAGGAATCAGTCACCATATGTTCACCTAAAAAATGTGGGATCCATACATAACCTGAGAAAATAGAACATCCATTGAACCGAGATCATAAAAAAAACCATGGTACATAGAACCCACTTTTTGAGTTCCTTATCACTTCAAAAGGTCAAATCCACTCTAGACTAGGTAGAAACTCAACTTTAGGGGGATGCACTCAGCTAGATCATCTAATATATCCATTATATTGTAAAAAAACCATCCAATAAAGGATACAGATATAAAAACATAGATACAAATTGAAATCTAAGATATCCTAAGGATCTCTGTCTCAAACCAAATTCATCATAATAAAATTCCTAAAATGTCCTGGATGAAGGCCAACCAAACGTGCGATGATCCAACCTCAAACCCGAAATCTAAAGAACTAAACTAGAAATGTTGATAAACAATTGGAAAAAAAATTATGAGTTCTCTTTTATCACCCTGTATCTCAACATAAAAAAGGCACCACAAGCTCTCCCTGACCCACCTCAAGGCCAAATGAAAACTTAGGGGTCCCATAGTCCCTAGGGTCAAAACATGATGTGGCATCCAACTAGGTAATCATTTACTACACCCATGATATTGATTCATTCCCATCCACATATCAAAAATATACCTAATAGACACAAAAATATGTGGAAACCCTATAATGGGTTTCAATATCTCATTAAAAAGAATAATACATGCCCATTGTCAAAATATCCCAAGTGTTATACAATGAAATTCACTTGAACCTCAATCCACAAAACACCCAAAGGGGAATCCAAAAGAAAATGAAGTAAAACTGGGTGTTAACACAGTTCTCTTGACCACCACAATAGAAGAACCCAACATGTATCCTTATCCAAGAAAAAAATCGGGGTAATTCTCATTCTAGAAATCCCTATTTGACCTTACTGGTAAATAACCCATAAATGGGTTCCAACTCACCCATAAGGGAATCTAAATAACTTCATGTAACATGTGAATTCTCAATATTTGACTACAAAATCCCAATTAGAAACAAGTCTATAATGGAATCATCAAGAGTCTCTTAGAATCATCTCAATAGTTCAATGACACCAACCATGACTTCCATCCCATGATGTTAACCCAATACAAAAGATCCAATAACCCTATTTCTTAATCTAGGGAGCTAAACCTCAACTTCTCTTACCACATTCAACTGATCCCAACACAATGGAAAATCCAAGATATCCACATAGATATAAATCAATCAAACATTCTCAGACATGTCTAATAGAACTTTAAAAAACACTAACCTTACATCCACAAGACCAAGCCAACTAACGAACTCAAAACTATCCCTTGGGATTCAAAACTCACAACCCAAACCATAGGAGGTTTTTGAAACCAAAACATGAAGAAATACTCATTAAAACAATCACCCTTCAAAAAAATCGTCGAGAAGGCATTTAAATTTTGAAAGAATTCCAAAATCATGAATTGTATGAAAAAATTCTTATAACAAACTACTCAAAAGTCCCATTCAAACTCCATGGTAAAAATAGGAAAAACAAAACGAGGTAGTAAAAGTACACTACTAAAAAACTAGGTTTATACAACACTAAGCCTTTAATGGTGTTTTTTTATCACGGTAAAAGGTGGTCTTTAACATCTCTAAAAAAGAGATGTTAAAGGGTGTTGGGACCAAATTGTGTATAATGTTGTATTTTTTTTCAATAGTTGTCAATGAAGATCAAAATGAAGAATGAGATAATGAAGAAATAAAATGATATTAAGAGTGAAAATTCATAAAATTGTTGAACTAATCTTGTGTTCAAAATACATGTATCTAATGTGATACATTGTATACAACAATGAAACCATCTTAGAGAGTTTTGAAGGGCTTCATGTTATAAAGTTGTCATGCAAAATCTTACTATTCAAAGAGACCCTAAAAGAGCCTACGTGAAGAGACGTGAATAATTTCTTGAGAGACCATGTGTAGATTTGAAGATTTAATAATGATAATACAAAGCTGAGAAGATTATTGTTGAAGAAGAAAGATTAAAGTGTATTATAATGGGTGTTCTTTCCGAAGAAGATATTTAAGGTGGTTCCATTTCCTAGTGTTTTCCAAATTGTTGACCTCAAAATCTGGATTTTATTTTATGGAAATGGAAGGATTTATGAATAGAAGTTAATGAGATGCAGAATGAAGAAGGAATCAACGAAGGATGAAAACTGTAGACGTCAGAGCATGGACCAAATACCATGTCCCGTAACATTTTCGGTCACATACGATGTTGTGGGAAGGTACGCAGAACTGTTTGTGGAATGGAGCACTATACCAAAAATGGTTCTCCGCGAAAGGAGTTTCGGAACATGGAATGGATCGTCATTGGTAGGAGAGATACAATACATGGACTAGAAGACACATGGTACACGGTGTAGGTTCACAGTTCGTAGGAGGATCACAGTACACATTGGTGGATCACAGTACGCAGAAGAAGAGTAGATCATAGTGAAGATTGTCTGACATTGAAAATTTTTATAAAACAAATTAATGAAAATTTTGGAGTTATTTGCCTATATAAAGAGTGCTAATACCATAATTTAGGGAGATTGAATTTGATAAGAAAATATCATCACTGTGGAAGAACTCCTCTATGTCTAAACGTGGTATGTAAGATTGATTGTGCATAGGATTTAGTGGTACATGAAACGTGAAACATTTTGTGAAATTGGAAGAGGAAGTTTGTGGAGGATATTTTGTGTACAAAAAAGGGTATGAAGGAGATGAAATAATTCACAGAACTTGAAGAAGAAGTCTGTGGAAGGAAGAAATGGTATGCTAAGGTGATACACATAGGCATTACCTGAAGGCGGTATGTAGAAGCATTACACGGAGGCGGTGCGTAGCTGTGGTGTGCGGAGCAGGCATGGTGCGCAGAGCACACATGGTGTGTAGAGAAGGTATAGAGTAGACGCATTACTTGGAGCAGGTGCAGTACACAGAGCAGGTGCGCTACGCAGAGCAGGCACGAGACATGGAGTAGGTACAGTACACAGAGTAGGCATGATATGTATATCAGAGACAATCCGTAGAATCAAGGATAGTTTGCAAAAGTAGAAACATCATAAAAGGAGTTTTTGAGTCTAGAAAAAAGAAGAATAAGTTTTAGTGAATTTAGTAACTGTATTAAAGGATAAAATTTAATATAAAATAGAATCAATTCAGGACTTTGATGCAATAAGTGTCTCATTCCAAACAGAGACCAAGACTTTCATGACAATTTTCTAAAGAGGACTTCAAGTAGATAAACATAGTGAAACCTCTTCCATAGAAGTGATATAAGGGAGTCTACAGAAGTGATCTGAGGGAAGTAGTGAGCTATCTATGAACCTTTTTCATGGTAGTTTTCCTAGGATAGAGTGACTATGGAAAAACTTTGTAATCCAAAACTAGTTAAGATTAGTGAAATTTGGTTATGACCAACATCCTGTCAGTGTATTCTTCTTGGATGTTTCCCTTAGTGGTGAACCAAGTAAAAATTTATGTTTTTTTCTTCTATATGTGAATGTTTTAATTACTTTATATATCCATCATAGAGGTTTTAAAAAGGGTTGCTACCAATTTGGGAACACAAACTAGTAAGGAAGATAAAAAAGTTGACTCCCTAATTCACCCCCTTTCAGGGTGGTATAGGGTCCTTCAATTGGTATCAGATAACAAAAGTTCACATATGTTGGATACTCTACAGTAATTATATTCAGAACAGGATTTGAGTTTTTCATTACTAAGTCAATAATTAAATGTAGTTTTGATTAAGATTCAGTGATTATTGATACGAAGTCTATATCCAGTAAGACTATGACGAATAGAAAAAATAAAGAGAAGAGACAGTTGATGAATTCCCTCATTTTCAAATAAGATGATGTTTATGGTTCTCTATGACTTTAAAATAATAAAGAAATATTAGGTTGGGAAATTAAAGAGCAGTTGGTTAGGTTTCCTCCAAACATATGGATTCCAGCACAAGTGGTGATGTTGATCATATTTTTTACCTCATAAGAGCTTTCAAGTGATCAAAATAAATTAAGAACCTATCTACATGTTATTCCTGAAGAAATAGTTTTTGTGGTTTGTAGAATGTTTAAATTTATGTAGGTTGAGATCACTTGACTATAAATAGAAGATGATAATATGGAAATGAAATTAGTAGAATTTTTTTTTAAATGTTATAAGCTCTCCAGAAAGATTGAAGACATTGAAAATAATGAATGAGTCAATAAGACTCTAGAAGAAAGGATCCATGCACATAAAGATGTGATGAAGAAGAGAAATGAATAAAAGGGTAAATATTTGAATTAAACTTCCAATAAGATCAAGGAAATTAAACATTATTTGAAAAAAAAAGTTAAGATGCATTAAGATGAGGTTGAAAGATTGAAGAAGACATGTGAAGAGAAGATGATCATGATTGAAGATCTGAAGATCATCTTCAATATGAAAAGTATAAAATTGGAAGCTCTGTGGACCAATCTTGAGATGACACATATTTAACATTTACAAAAGAAGGAAATATTTGCTACTGGTACTCAGTTTCCACTGGAGGATTCTACAACTGAATGACCTTCAACAAGTGACAAGAATATCTTGACTTCTGTTGATGATCTATCTAAAGAAAAGGTGTATATTTCTAAACAATTTTCATTGGAGTAACCTAAAATTGAAAGACCTCAAACATGTGATAATAATATCCTAACATCTTTCAGTGATATACCACAAGAAGCTAAGAGGAATAAGGTACCATCCAAACCATCTGGTACTCATGTTTCTAAATGTTTTTCCACAAGTAGTGTATGCTGGAAGAGAAATTAAAAACAAGTATAAATTTGTTAAGGTGAGGAGTCACCTACAACTATGGCTAGGGTGTAAAGGAAGAAAAAAAATATGGAAGACGATTACCGATATAGAGCACAAAAAATAAAATATAGGACTCATATACCTTGTCCAGAAGATATAAAGAATTCACGTTTTGTGGACCAATGTTGGTGCTATGAAAAGTTTGGGAATTGTGCATTATATTGGTGGTCCAATCCTCAAAATGAAAAATCAAAAATGAAGTCTATCATAAGTTGGATAAACTCATTGAGGGAGAAGCCACATCCATAGAATCAAAATAATATGTATACCACAAAAAAAATTGGAATGCATGAAAAAATATATAATGTATTCCAGAGCAGTACTCACAAGGTTGGTATGTGCTCATCTGAAAGTGAATAAAAATATTATAAAGAGATAACACCAGAGAAATTTACTAAGAATGAAAAAGAAACCTTTGGAAGAAATCAGAAGAATATTGTGAACAAAAATTTCCCCAAGAAGATCTCAAGTGGGGAAGGTGAGAAGAACCTGGTTTTTAGATCCAAGAAACTGAAGGGAAATTCATCCAAAAGAGAAACTAATTGGTATGACAGTCATATGAACGCTTTTGGAAGATCCAATCCTACTACAACCATTCAAAATTACATGTTGGTCGTCTAGACAGAAGATTTGGAAAGAATGAAGAAACTTGAAAATGAACAGGCCAAGGCTGGTGGTAAAGGAAAAAAACATTCATGTGATGAAGATAATGTGCCTGAGATATTGTAAACCAAGATAAACAAATGTGTTAAAGAAGTTCTATGTGAGAGATGTATAAAATATGGTCACATTGAAAAAGGTTGTCTAGCCTTAATACCAAAGCAAAAAAGTAGTCTTTAAGAGGAGTAATAATGTATCATTTATGATGGATATTAATAAGAATAATTCTCCTCAAAAACCACAAGAGAATGTGAATATATTCATGCCACATCAAAAAATATCAGAAAATATGTTCATATATGTAAGCATGAAGAATAGAGAAAATGGAGCATCTTGGTTGATAAAACCATCTCAGAATTTCTTCTCACATTGAAAAAGCAAGGAAGAACCACCTCATTCCCTTAATCATTTGTGTATTGTATTTGTACTGATAATACAAGGAATTGAAGGTGAAGAATACTCTCAGGGGGAGATCCTGAGATGTAGTGAATGTTGTCAACTCTTGATAGAGAAACTGAAGAATTTTTCCTCCATGTAAGATTATTCAATTGATATTCAAGGATTAAAATGATGAAATATCAACCTTTATAAATATGATGAGGAGTGTTTCTCTTGAGGGGGAGACAAATGAAGAAGCTTCCAGAATTACTATTTCAATATGTATGAAAATTAATTAAAATTAAATTCAATTAATCTTTAGATTTATTGAATAACCTATCATTGGAAAAGGTATTTTATTTCACAATATCTCTTCCCTAGTAACTCAGAATGAAGATCATTTTAAAAAGTCAGAGTAACCAAATTAATCAATCACATAAGAAGAATGGAAGTTCCCCAAGGCCACTTATCTTTCCAATTTTACTTGAATGTTTTTTGATCTGTTTGTTGAAGTGAGTGTAGGAGTTTCGGGTTTATTATTCTAAATCACATTCAATTTATTTGGCTTTAAATGAATATGGAAAACCCTTGAAGACAAATTATATGACTTCTCATCTCATAAGGTATCATGTTTAGTGAATAATGGACAACCTTGTTGTCTTAATCGAATACTCAAGTTTTCTAAACTAAACATTTCTCAATTAGACTTAGAGTGAAATGATTGATGGAACATTTCATAAGAAAGGACTGATACCCTTTTCCCATGAACTATTTATTTCTTGTCAACAAGGGGGAGAGAAAATGAAATGAATTTTTGAAAAGTGAGAGATAAAGAAAACGAAAAATGGGAGAGAGAAGGTTCTCATTTTTATATTGACACATTCACTCGAGGGGGAAATTATAGTATTGAAAACAAAATACAAAGTGGGATATTGTGGTGACCACTTTGTGTATAAGGTTGTATTTGTTTTCAATAATTTCCAATACGGATTGAAATGAAGAAGGAGATGATGAAGAACTCCAATGTTATTGAGAGAGTAAATTTAGATGATTTTTGAACTGATATTAAGTTCAAATTACATGTATCAATGGTGATACACTGTATATAGAAATGAAACAATCTCAATGAGTGTTGAAGAGATTCAAGTTATAAAGTGATCATGCAACATCTCACTGTTCCAAGAGACCACGGATGATCTAACCTAAAGAGACATGCATCATTGCATGAGGGATCATGTGGAGATTTGAATATTTAATAGTGATCATAAAATTATGAGAATATGATTGTTGATAAATAAATATGATATTGAATTAGCATGGGTGTTCTTGCTAAATAATATATTTAAGGTTGTACCATTTCATAGTGTTTTACAAATAGTTTGACTTCAAAATTAGGTTTTTTTTGGAAATAGAAGTATTTCTGCATAGGAGTGAATGAGATGCGAAACAGAGAAGGAAATCGAAAAAGGAAGAAAACTTCATACCTCAGAGCATGAATTGTATACCATGTCTGGGAATAGTTCGCGGCTGCATACCATGTAACAGGAAAGGTACGCAGAACGGTTTGTGGAATGGGTCTCGGTATCGAAAATGGTTCACCGTAAAAGGATTTGTGGTAAGTATAATGGATATTCGTTTGCAGAAGAGATGCAGTATGTGGACTAGAAAACACATGGTACAAGGTGTAGGATCATAGTTTGCAGGAGGGTCACAGTACGTAGTGGAGGCTCACAGTACACAGAACGAGCATAGTTCCTTGCGAAGATTGTCCCACATTGAAAATTTGGGTAAAACATATTAGAGAAATTTTTGGAGTTATTTTCCTATATAAGGAGTGCCAATCCCATCATTAAGGTAGAGAGAATTTGAAAAAATATATCATATCTTTAGAAGAACTCATCTAAGTTGAAAAATGGTACGTAGGAGAGATTTTGTGTAGGATGTAGTGGTACGTGAAACATGAAACAATTTGAGAAATTTTAAGGAGTAGTCTGTGGAAGAGATTTTTCCTACGAAAAAGGGGTATGTGGGAGATGAAATAATTCACAGAATTTGAAGAAGAAATATGTAGAAGGAAGAAAATTTATGTGAAGGAAGTATGTGAAGATGATATGAATAGGTTGTACAGAGTGGTGTAACGCATAATAAGTATGCCAAGGAAGTATGTAAAGATAGTAGGATGAGGCAGTACGTGGAGGGGGTGCCTAGAGAAGGCATGGTACACAATAAGGCAGGGGTGTGCATAGCAGGCGTGGTGCGCGGAGTAGGCGTGATGCGTGGAGCAGGCATGATGTACATAACATGCACAGTGCATGGAGAAGGCATGGTGCACGGAGCAGGCACAATGAGTGGATTAGGTGTGGTATGTGGAGCAGGTGCAGTATGCCGAGAAGGTGCAGTACATGGAACAGGTGCAGTACGTGGAGTAGGTGCCGCACACTGATTAGAGACAGTCCATAGAATCAGGGATAATTTTCAGATGTAGAAACATCAAAAAGGGTGTATGTGATTCTAGAAAAAGTAACATGTTTTAGTGAATCTAGTAACTGGAATAAAAGAGGAAACTAAATTATAAAGGGCATCAATTTTGGACTTCGATACAGGAAGTGTCTCACGCTGAATAGAGACCAAGACTTTCATGCCAATCTATTGGAGTGACATTCAAGTTGATAAACTATGTGAGACCTCGACCAAGTCAGTTATCTTGGGGGAGTATACAGATGTGATCTAAGGGAAGCAATGAGATATACCTGATCCTTGTTAAAGGTAGTGTGCTTGGGAAAGAGTGACTAAGCCCGAACCATTATAATCCACAACCAGTGAAGATTAATGGAATTTGGTATGACCAAAAACCTTTCGGCATATGCTCCTTGGACATAGCCTTTAGTGGTGAACCAAGTAAAAAAGTGATGTGTTTTCCTTATATATATGAATGTTTTAATTATTGCACATATCCATCATATAGGTATTAAAAAGGGTTCATACCTATGTGGGAAAAAAGATCTAGTAAAGAGGAGAAAAAGTTGACACCTTGATTCCCCCTCCCCTCTCAGGGTCATCTAGGGTCCTTAAAGGGGGAACTTTATTAACCCCTTTTTTACAAGGGATGATAAATGGGTTCTTTTACCAGTGCTGGTAAAAAAGAACTGATGGGGGTGGGGGTGCTTGTTAGCGCTTTTTTAAGAGTGCAGACAAAGACCCCCTTTATTAGTGCATTTTTAGTTGCACGGATTAGGGTATACTTTAAAGAAAAATCATACTTAATTAATAATAATAGATTAAAATATTAATATATTTATTTTCATATAAATATAATATATATTTTCAAAAATATGTTTAAGATAATGTAATCAGGCCTTTACACATAATATATTTGATATTTAGTGAAAATGGACTGTAAAATAAATAAAAAATATTTTTAATTTAAAAATTTCTTATTTTGACTAAGTAATAGTCATTTAATATAAATTTGAAGAAGAAAAAATCATTAAATTAATAAAATACCTAAAATAAGTTGAAAAGATAACTCGAACTTCAGATGACCATAACTTTTGATCCGTATGTGTTTTTGAGCTCTACCAAATATCAAATCAAATCCTACGACATGATCTATGCCCACACTAAAAGTGGTAAACCTTTGACACATTTTTAGAGTCCAAAAAGCCTTAAAGGACCCTATAACTGAGTTTTTTGTTAGGGTGCCCCAATTTTTAATGTTTAATGGATTTTCAGCCTCATTTAAGGGGGTCTTATTTCCTTTTTTTGTAGAGAATAAATTTATTTTTAGGACATAAATTCATATTAATTTTAGGGTTTTGAAATTTTATAGTTTTTTATAATGTAATTATCTTTATAAGTAAAAATTTACTTTATCTCTTATATTTAATTATAATAAATAACAAATATAAATACATATATCAAAATATTTATGTAAAAATGTATATTCTAATTTATGTAAATAAATACATATTCAATCAATGTATTTTAAAAAATATATAACAATTTTTTACATTATATATTCATATATATACGTGTGTATTAATAAACAGATATATATTTATATTTTATTCTAGTATATGTAAATGAATATAATATATAATATGTTTAATAAATGTAAGTATATATATCACAAACACACTCATATATTTTATAAATGTATTTAAAAATAATTATATGAATATACATAAACATATATGTAAACATGTATATAAATAAATAGAAATATCATCAAACAGATAGGAAAACTACATGGTGTAGTCGTAATGGCATTCCATATTTGAAGGAGAGGTGTAGGGTTTGAATCTAGGTGAGCACGCATGAAGAAGGAAAATTTTAAAGCACTAATAAAAGGGGTTCTAGGGTTAAAATAACTAATAAAGGTGGAGTGGAGCAATTTTAAAGGGGTCGTTGAAGCACTGATAAAGGGGTTGGGCTCACAGGTGTCTAAAAAAAAATAATTTCACTCCTTTAACAGTGCTAAACAAAGCTCTGTTAAAGGAAACTTTTAAGACCAATTTTTTTTTTGTGTTGTTAAATGGGGTCTTTAACAATGATTATTTTCACTGATACATGTTTTGGGATTTTAACTGTGGTCACATTATTAGCATTTTTAGTGCTGATAAAGGAATATTCTAGTGCTGTTAAAGGCCAATTTTTTAGTAGTGGTACATGAAATTTACTTTAAGTAAATGATGTGTAACCCAAAGGTATTCCCTTTCTACATTCCTCAGGACACTTAGTGTTTACATATCCAAATTACACGGAATGTTCTTCTTAGTAAATGGCATGTAACCACACTTGGGTAGCTTCCCATGTACCTCATCCCCACTTGGCATGTAATATGCCACACTATATAGCTTATCCCACAACATGCATTGTGTGTACCCCAAATGAGGTCGGATTCCATGTACTTGGCCATGTACCCCCACATAGGGTCTTTCCAAGCATAGAACATGGCCAGAGGCCATGGACCTCTCATGGGGTTTGTCTGTGTACTATGCTTGACCATGTTCCCCCGACACACCCCGAGTCACCACTACCACTACTATACTCCCATGTACATGGTGTATAGTCACAAAAACCATATTCTCCAAACATGAAGAACACATAGTGTGTGTTCTCTAAACTATACATCATGTACATGGGCTTTCAAGAATGAAAAACCTCAAAAGGGATGAAGACCCCCCCAATTCTCCCTAATCCAGCCTAGATTGACCCCACACGGCCCCCAAAAACCAAAAAATGAATTAAAAAACATATTAAATGTATAATATATGAATATTTATTGTGAAAATATAAATAAAGGCCAACCTATTGGTGGAAACTGCTGAAGCATGGAACCAGATCCATGCCATGCACGCATCGAGCCTCAATCTACCATCAGACAAGCTCCTAGGGATGTTATGCCTCCTCTATCACCCTCTAATATCCCACTCCCTTTCTCAACCAAAAACCCAAAAAGTATAACCCCATGTTCATACAAAAAAATACAAGATATAAGAGAGAAAAAATAAAAAGAAGAAACAAATAAAAGAAAAATAAAAGAAAAGAGGCCTAGGCTCGGCCCTAGTGCATAATGCATGGTTATGAATTTATTAGAAAAAACCCATAATTCTAGACTCAACCATAGATAGAAAACATTAATCTGACACTCTATTTAATAGATACAACCAAATGAACACACACAATTAAATTACTATTTTATTAATTAAATATTAAATATTTTTTGAAAATTTGAACAGCTCAGATTTCAAAAAAAAAATCATGTCCTAGATAATACAATATATTATAAGTACAATAGATTGGTCAAAAAAATATATGATGTCATATTATAGGAAAAAAAATTTCATTATATAACACTTCTAAGAACAAAATTCAAATTTCTCTTGATTTTAACAACCTGTGATGAGATGAGGCATTATAAAATTTCCACTCCAAATACTTCTTCCCTAAATAAGCCTTGTTCTCAACCAATATCAATGATATAACCCACTAATTAACATAAATGTCACTATATCCACCATCTAATTAGCATTCTTAGTGTATCCGCAACTCTATCCAAACATAATAGATTCTCAACAACAACAAATATGATTCTCCCCACAAAAAGAGTATCCATATGATCACAAAACAACTCGAATAGAAAAACACATGGGCCATGAAACATCCATCACCAAATGTACCTGATAGATGGGGTCAAACCACTCACAACTGAGTGCTATCAGGAAAAAAAATTCTTGTTGCAAACCCACAAAGAGAAGAAACCTATGTACTAAATAAACAACTAAAATGAGGCCCATGACATCCAAAAAACATAAGGTGTACTCCCCACCATAAGTATTTCCGTAAACAAATATAAAATTAACATAGTGACTCATGATCATGCATATAAATACATTTCAAAACTAGGCTTACATGTATAAAACCACTAACCATGATCCTCATGTATGATAGTTCTAATAAATTAGACCACCCTCAACAATCCTATTCAACGAGAGGTATCTCCCTCAATCCACAATCAACTACATAACCACCATCTACTTGGGTGTTGAACCAATTATAAAATCATCCAACCACCTTTTAATTGTGTTACCAAAGTTACAAGGAAAATGATTAGGGCCATGGGCCTAACATAACATTCCCTATCAAGACATCCATTAGTCATGGATAACTCCCAATGCTCTAATTATAAAACGCCTAGAATACTGATGCCTAAACACATCCTATTGATATCATTTATAAATTTCACCACCAAGGAAGAAAAACCATGCCCACCCAAACCATTGTCAATATTAGGCACACATGCCCACCAAAAGACCCGAGATACAACACATGGAAAAAACAACTCCCTCAGAAACAACACAAACATATAAATTTGGGGGAGCCACTAACTCAGGGAAACTGAATCCCAAACCAAATATCCCTCAAGAATATTTTCCCTCATCGAGCCACCAACAGGGCACTCAGATCCCACATCATCTCACAAGGGTTCCTTTGCATCCATCGATGAAGGGACTGCATCTATATTTCTGAAGAATATATCACTACATGATCCACATTTCCTATCAGAAAAAAATATACATGTGGTTTAGTTGAGAATAATTCCACCAAGTGCTTATATAAGAAAACATTGTATGAGTAGTTTCTAACACATTAAAAACTAAACATCCAACATTACAAAAAAACCACAAGATAAAAAGTACTCATGTGAATACCACATTCATAGAATGGTTCCTGAAATAGGCCTCCTACCAACGACCCAAGATCCAAGAGCAAGGGTAAAAAATAAATCCATAATCCAAATTTCATTACACTAGTTCAAATCATAGAAACATAAAAACTGAATCCAGGAATGGAAATCCCATTCTATAAAAACTTATACATCCTATCAGCAAAGGAATTAATGAGACACTCGTCTAATATCCATAAAAAATCCGAAGAAATTCATATGCCACCTATAAAAATATTCTCAAAATCATAATGTCAAACACCTCTGATACCATTTTGCAAAGAACTAGTCTGGGTCGATCTAGCACGTCAACTGATCTGGCTCCCCACCAGGTTTCATGGAATCATCCTTAAATTGATGAGGCTGATGACCAGGAATGAGGTTCTAAAATGTGATCTTGAAAAAATAGAACCTCTAGTTATAGTGAAATAATAGAAAAATAACCAAAATCATACACATGGATAAATATCAAAATATATGTAATAAATAATTGAAATATATAAATGCTATAATAAAACAAATGAAACATAAAATCATATAGATTATCAATATCGAAAAACAACAGTCAGTTTCCCAATGGACTAAACACATATAAAAAATAATGAAATTGAAAGTAAAATACATATAGCTCTAAAACCAACACCAAGATATAACTCATACCCAAACACCAAATTACTTAAGATGCATAAGCACGATCATGAGACTCTATATGAGTTGATCCACTCAAACAAGTAATAGTGGGACTGGCCTGATCCACTATGAAACATATTATCTTACTTAAAATAAGACATCCAGTATTCTTTCACATCAAGGTGCATATATAGGGGGTGAGAAATAAATCTGTGTAAGCCACTCATGAAATGTACCTATAATATGATTTCATAAAAAGTTTATGCACATGTGATATTAACATACTAAATAATGATTAATAAAAACTATAATAAAGAAACAATGACCTAAAAATTGGAAAATAAAGAAAATATACAACCGTTGGTTTTATCCCGACACTTTAGGTCAATCTACCCCCGTCAAGACCATTTGAGAGGATTTATAAAACATGGATCACCATGACACACAACATCAGGTACATCTTCCAAGTATAAATAGGATCTCTAAGACATATAGATGAAAAGGGGAAAATGTGATACCCCTGGGTGTAAGAATAGTCCTCTAGATGATAATGTGCATCTACCAAGTACTTGGACACTAATAGAATGATCTGAACTAGAAACGAGAACATATAGTTCAATACAACCAGAGAACCTATCTGTCTTGAAGGTCTAGTAGAATTAATCGGGCACCAACTATAAACAAAAAAGTTGGATTATATACAGAACCTGAGAGAAAATAAATACATGACCCTAGGGGAACAACAATATTCATGGTACAAAAAACCCACTCTATGAGTTCCTCAATACCTCAGGATCCTGATTCCACCCTATCTAGGGCATACAGTCAACTAGATGGGGGTTTAATTCATTTTGAATGTACATTATGTCTGTAATCTCATATAAATAGAATTATCTAAAAGAGTAGGGAACCAAATCAAAACTCAGGGTCAATACCTAATTGAAGATATCCCGAGGGTCTCATCCTCAAACCGAATTGCGGATAAGAATAATCCTCAATTGACATGTCCAAAATCCAACTTAATTTGGGATGATCAAATATCCAAACCACCAATTACAAAGCTAAACTAGAAGTGTCTATTAAATATTAACTAATAAAACATGAGGCCTCTATAAACACCCTAGATCTTAGCATCCAATAAAACTACCACCACATGCTCTCCATGACACATTTCATGTCCAAACCAAAACATGGGGATCTTAGGGTCCCTAGGGTCAAATCATATTGAAATATCCAACTATGGACTCCCTTGATACACCCATGATCTTGAACCACATCCATCCATAGATCTATATTTTTTCCAAAGGCCATATAAAGATAAGAAAACACTACACGTTGTTCCTCTAGCTCATCCAAAAATATGTGACATGCCCAATTTTGAAACATTATCATGTGGCCCTCAATGTCCCCCATCTGATCTTCAATCAACAACATTCAAAAATTGGAATCCAAAATAAAATCATTCCAAATGGGTGTTTACATGGTCATATTGACCTATGTAAAAGCAGGACCCAACATGGAACCCTATCTATGAAATAGCTCAGTGAAAACTCATTATAGAAATCCTAATACATCCTTCCCAATAAAAAAACATCAATAGTTACCAACTCATCTATATAGTCATCTAAGGAACATCATTCCACGCATGTATTCTCAACATCCCACAATGGAATTCCCATGATCACTTGATTAGAAACCATCCAATAAGGTAATTAACAAGAGTCCCTAAATATTATCGCAATAGATTAAAAAATTGGAAATTTGATTTCCATATCATGATTTCAACCCAATAAAATGGATCCAACATCTCTGGTCCTTAAATCCATGAGCTAAACCTCAACTGCTCTAACCTTAAACAACTGTACACAACACATTTTTGAAAAACCAAGGTATCCTTAGAGATACAATTCAATCCATCCTCCCTAAATCCATTTCAAAATATTCTATAACAATAAACAACTATCATTCACAATCCTGAGACAACTAATGAACTAAAAACTCTCCCTTGGGAATCACATCTCACAACCCAACCCACAAGAGGATTACTAAAACAACCCCAATTAAATCCTCATAAAAACACACAACCATCCAGAAAACTATATAGAAATACTCTAAAAAAAGAAGTGACTCCACTATCCTTATCTATGAAAAAAACAGTCAAAATGAACTAATCATAAGTCCAATTCTGATTCTAGGTAGAAATATAGGAAAAATAGTGCAAGGCAGGAAAAGTAAATAGCGTGTACTCTAGGTACACGGCATGTACACAAATGGTTCCTACCTGAATATATGTATCAGGACAATCAGTGTGTTATTCTATAAATTAGATGGTTTAAGTATATTTTCACATTATTTATAAACCCACATGGGAACCTTTCTATATACCCCATCCCCACTTAGTGTGTACATTTCTAGACAACTTGGCATGTACCACCCAGTACATGGTGTGTACCCCACACTGGGTCCCCATCCATGTACTTTTCCATTATAACATCCAACATTACTCAATGTTATGGACCATTAGTTTTTGGATTTATTTATTTTCATTGACCCTCATAATGTTTACTAACAGAGTCTTTGAGGTCATGGTGGTGTCTAGGTCTTATTCAGATCATGGAGCCCATAAATTTGAATAAGTAGACTTGAACACACATTTAGGAGGAATCGTGTAGCCTAGCCCACATGATTTTTCTAACTGTGTGGTTTGTGATAGTGGGAATCTAGGGGATTCAGGGTTTTTTTACAATGATGTTTCCTAGGAGCATGACCATGTGTGGTTGTAGAGATCTTGGATATTTTTTTTGTTATGGTTATCCAAATCGTGTGCATGAACCATGCGTAGTCCATTCTTATGAAGAACGGGGCACAAGGATGGCACACAACTTGTCCAACCATGTGTCCAAACCGTGCGACCTAGTGTTTGAGGGGTATTTTAAAATTTTTACTTTAATGAACCTATTATTAAAACCCCCCTTATCACCCTTTCTTTTCTAGTGATGTGAGCACATTTACCTCTTTCATTGATCTATCCTCCTACATAATCTGGGGATTTCTATTGATTCTCTGTCCGATCCCCAAATACGTCACCATCAAATTCATAGGGAATCTTGAGTGGATTAGATGAATTATTTTATAACTCTCATTCTTACTTAAATCAAAGGTCTATGTTGTAATAGGGAAGCACTCTGAGACTAAGGATTGTGGTCTAGTTTATTTCCCAATGATTCATCACTTTTTATATGGTGCACCATTGTCCCATGCACCAGATCCTTTCAGTGACACCACTAATTTGTTAAATAAATTAAATTGAACCCATTACCATGTACGGTAAACTACGTGAGTGGATAATGAATCCATTGGTTGATCACCTTGTCTTTTTCCACTTTTATGGGCATGGTTCCTGCCTTGAGGTCTAATTCCTTTGAACATTAAATGTTTGAACATCCTTTTGGGTCTGTTTAACCTCTAATAAATTCCACAAATCTATACTTTCACTTAAGATGAATTTTAAGGCATGATTAAGGACCTTAATATTGACACCCTATTCTTATTAATTTTCTTTTATCATGATTTATTCCATGCATCTTATGATTTATGCATGTTTCTTAGTGATTATGTATAGTTTCCTTTTTCTTATTCTTATTTCCATGTTTGAATTCCTTATAGACTTGTTTTTATTCCTTGATCACATTTCATGCCTTGTGATATTTTCCATGTTCTTTAGTTATAGGCTTGAATAAAAGTGTATTGGATATCATGATTATCTTGTTGTACATGAAAATGCCTTTTTATGATATGTGATCCTAGTTTTTATGCCTAATATGCTGGTAGTTTGGGAGTGAACATGTGTCCCGAATTAAGGACGTTGTATATGGACTCGCCATGCTTAGCTTGGAACTAAATGATGTGTTAGGAGTGACCCATGGATTCCCTTGGAAAATGTATCTATGCAGGTTACTTATACTCTTAAGTGACGCTATTTTCTTATGGGATAAACCATGAAATATATCATTAGAAATATGTAAATTCCATGCCTCTTGTTATACTCGATCTCCTATACGAGATACCTCGTAAGAACTAAGAGGTTACCATGCTAAGAGTGATACACGAAAGGCCATTATGGGTCACCTTGGATGAACCATGTGGTATTGGTTATATCAAAGGCTCTTGTAATGAACCTTGGTATTCTTTGTAGATATCCTTGGATGGGATTATGATTCCATTATTCGATTTGATAGATTAATTTATCATATTATATGAGATGCCTTCTTGTTAAATTATGAGCATGCCTAATTCATGTATTAGGGATGCATCTGCCAAGCCAAAAACACATGTTTGGGGTCAATCCAAATTTGATACCATATTTGTGATGACCTATGTGTACAACTTATTTCTTGTACAGGTTCCCTTGGTTCAGACATCAACATTAGGCTGAAGTCGGTAGAATCAATCAGGTATCCTCTCAAGAACCCAGACTGAGGGGTTATTTGTTTTTATATTTATTTCCATATATCCACCTATATTGGCACACTATTTATTTATATTTCACAAACTAGATTGATCTAGACACCATTGGTGGGGACATAATGGGATTATATCTCACACCCTTCTTGGGTTTCCTTTGGTAGCCAAGATAACTTCATAAATGTAGGTATAAATTAAGTGAAGCAACCTATTTCCAATGCTTTATTGACCTTTATAGGATTGAGTATGGGGGTAGAGGACTATGTCTATTCTTGATATTCTTATAGTATAATATTTAACCATTTTTTTCATATTGTTTTCATCATGTGGTATATCTTTATACTCCTTGTTCCATATGCACACCATTGAATAGATACATGACATGCCATCATCATCATTATATACCTATTATTGTTTGTTCAGCTTCCACATATTTATTATCTCTCCTATATGGATTATTATTATTCTTCTGTAGTCTATCCATTATTACTTATTCTACTATGGCGGGTTACTGGTGTAGTGATATAGTGTTTGATTTTACTGCTTTGTACCTATTAGCACACTACAAATTTATATTTCAATAATTGGATTGATCCTGACACTGTTGGAGGTGGCCTATTGGGATTATATCTCACACCCTACATGGGATAACTTTGGTTCCCAAGAATAATCCATGATTTTAGGCACAAATAAAGGGAAGTAACATCTTTTATATGATTTATTAAACTTTCTTGGATAGAGTATGATGGAAAAGGACTAATCCTTGCTCAATTAACATGAATTAGTAGTTTTCCGTTTTTTCTATATTTTTGTTAGCATGTGTTATATGACTGTATCTCCTATTACCCAAGAAAAATTTTATATAGATACATGACATGTCATCATAATCATTCTATACCTATTATTATTTTTCCAAATTCTGTCTATTGATTAGTCCTAATGTATAGTTTATTATTATTTTTATTTTTTTGCCTCTTATTACTGCTTCTGCTATGGAAGGTTACTGGTCTAATCATAGTGTCTTATTTTTTTGATTATTATTTGTTATATATATATATATATATATATTTAGACACTTCAATCTAAGAAATTAGGGCATATTCTCGCCATAGACACACCCTAGGACCATACTGCTAATCAGAATCCTCTAACATTTTTGGAGGAGTGTTTGAGGTCTTATGGACACCGTCTTAGGGAACAGTTAAGTTGCATCTATAAAGGGTCACTAAAAAGTGTTATCAAATGTATTATTTTCAATTTTTTTATTTCTTTGGTATTATACCTCGTACTAGGATATTGGAATTTGGAAATGATAATGTTCTTAGAAGTAGCTTACCCACATATAGGGGGAAAAATTACATGGGGTGGGTTAATGTTGTTATTGCTTGTTCCTGTTATAGTTTCATATATTTCAATATTGGGTGATGCACTGGTTTTGTAATGTTATTAATGTTTATTTCATTATAAAGGGTTTTTAGGATTGGCTCAAAGATATGTGGGTATATAAATTCATGCATCATACTAAGAACAACAAGACTAAAATGTCATACATTATTCCATGCCATATGTATTTTCTATATGCATTTTCCTATCTCATATTATTAGTTCTTATGATTCATGTTCTTTTCATAGTGACTTGACTATTATATATGAAATTGTATTAATATTAAATACAATAATGGAAAAACATAATTAACGTTTAATGTTCATGCCTTATCCAAAGAGTTATATGCTAGATATGTTAAAGAAGACAACTTATGTAGTCAGTTATGGAACATTGACCCATGAACCATTTGTCACATGGGATGGAATATGTTATGTTTAGTATTAAGTGGACACCACATTCAAATTTATAAGGTGTATGGGCCCTTATAGATTAGAAATGGTTATCCATTTAATTCAACCATTTAAATATATTTAAATGAATTAATGAGTGTAAATTTAAAAGAACTATATCCTTTAAAATGAAATGGACACTATATATATTTAATAAGAGACCTTGAAATTTACCTAACCATAGTAGTGGGTACTATGTCGTGTCTATGTGATCATTCTATGATTTTATTGGACACCTAGACAGGGATCCAAGAGTAGGTGAAGGGTTATGTTTGGATATAGGAAGGCCTGATGCATGTTCCTTTTTTATTTCTTTCCCAATCTATTATAAATCCTTCCTGAGGAGTGAATTTGGAAATTTTAGATTTATTCCACCATGAATCTCATGAACCATCCCCCGAGGCCCATGCTGTGACTTCCCCAAGCCTGCCTCCCATAGGCCAAGGGCTGGAGAATTGCGCCGAGTAGGAATATACCAAAAAAATTAGAGGAATTGGATTATATACATGTACACATGTAAACAAATTCAAGCCAAATATACTGGAAGGAGAAAATAATAAGTAAACAAAAAACAAGGTATGAAAGTTGAAAACTGAAGGAAAATATAGTCAGAACAAAATCCCAAAAAAATGGAAGAGTAAAAATAAAAGTGTCTGGAACTCCACCAATAAAAACCGTACCTGAAGGGTAGGTACAAAAATAGCTGTATGAAACTAAAAAGAACACCTCTTCTATCCCGTCACTATAAGAACCACTTGTCCCCTGTCCAACAAGGAGTCTATCTAAGCATAAATTGTCTAGAAAAGATATGACACATGCAGACAATGCCCATACAGGGGTGAGTAAAACAATACTCAGTAGGGAACCCTGAAACAAAAAGTAAAATACCACAAAGAAAAATACCAAAAATAAGATACAGTCATATCAACACAAGTATGTGTCAACAACACATATAACAGTAACATCCAGGTATACTTGTAAAGGATTCCAAGACACAAGGTCTCATCCACTACTCGCCATATGTTCCAGCTAATAGAATTATTGATCTACGAGATCCTACTCCTCAAGCGATTAAATAGTAAGCTTGTATTACTATTCTACCAAAAGTATACGAGATAATATCTGGTCTCAATACATCACGAAGTTCCTTGAGTCATTCAGTATCACTAGTACAAGGATTATAGATATCACAATCAATTCTTTACCACATGATTATGCCCAAGGATTGTTCAAATTACTAGGAGACACACTTCAAATCATCATAAGAGACACACTCTATATATCCATAAGAGATACACTCCGTATATGAATAGGTGAAACACTTCGTATAACTGTTGGAGAGACACTCCATATATCCATTGGAGGCGCACTCCGTAGAGTCACTAGAGTATTCTAAAACTATGTATAGGTTTATGGTACGTAAAAAATATGGTTGTAAGAATCCACATTACCCTCAAGTAGTAATACCCAGAGTGTTGGTAACCCACAAAGTATAGGTAACACACAAAGTGTTTGTAACACATGGAGCGTAGGTAACACATGATGTCTTGATAACTCATAGAGGGTTGGTAACACACATAGTGTAGGTAACAAACGAAGTGTCATCAAAGATGAGAGGACTAGAACCATGGTGGGATAGGGGTGTACCGAATAAGTCTTGGTAAGACACAAATTCTAGATAAGACACATAGTCTAGGTAATACATGAAGTCAAGGTAATCACATTTCTTCTAGGTCGCAGCAAGTCACATGATTTCTTCCTTAGTGTGATCACTCTGGGAGAACCTACTACTAGAACAAAAAATTCACATGTAAATGACCATGAAAACTATATTAGATTATATCAAATTGAAAACCTATTCACGAGGATTCCAACACCGCAAACGACTCCTCAAACAGACACTCAGTTTGAGATTTATGGGTATTAAAGTGAAAATGGGATTGGATCATCCTGCGTCAGACCAGACCTAACATGGTCAGTCAGGGTCGAACCGAACCAGCTTTATGTCCGGGATGGCTACTCCGGATCGACCTGCTGCGTGCGGGCTGGAGTGCTCTCCTGGCCACCGCCCGCCTTGGCCGTGGCCCTCGTGTCTCTTGCATGCAGATTTCCATGTGTTTCCCAGTCAACACCGACAGATTTCGTGGCACAACTAGTCTATGTGAAATGTGGATCTCATGGCTATACCATGGGTGCCTCTTCTAAATGACGCAACTTTGACAAGATGTGTCCCTCTATCGCGACCTCCTACCACAACCATCCACCGCCACCACAGCCCGCCTGACCGTAGCCCCCAAACACCACCCACATCAGCTACCACCATGGTTCTCCTCTATCGCATGGGGTCACTGACATGGCTTAATGCTGCTTTCCAGCCACAACCAAATCTTCTACGCCAATGTGATTTTGGATTCTTTTCCAGATCATTGTAGTGATGAAGAACAAGAAAGGATTTTGGAGAGGAATCAGGTCACAAGAACTCCAGATGTGGATGGATCTTGGCCTTGTTCATGTCGACCTTGATCCATCCACATTAGAATTTAATAATGAGGATTAAAAAAAACCAATTCCAATATAATTCTATAATGTATTGAATTCCAAAATAACATCCCAAATCAAAACCCATACCACATAATACGCACGATCTGTGAATCGCTCAGTTCATCGATGGATTCAAGTTCATCATAGGAAATCAATAATGGGGAATAAATCGAAAGGAAGAAACTCCCTACCTGGTATTAGATCATTCAATTCTATGTATTTGTTGTCATTGATGATTCGTTGATTAATGTTCTAGATCCGTGTCTCCGATCAGGATTCATCGTCATTTTTCATCGAGGGAGAGTCTTCTCTTTGTCTTAGTGAATCTTCAGGTTTATGGTGAAAGCCCTGGATCTCGGACAAATATGTTTTAAAAAAGAAAAATCTTTTTTTCATCAAAAATATTCTTATTTAAAATATTTTAATGATATTTATCTCCAAAATCTAAACTTTTTGTCTGGCCTGCGCCAGATGATGTTAGGACCCTCCTAAGAGAAACACCACATTAAGAACTCAACGGTGGTCTCATATTTTCAATCCAATTCGCCATTCATGAGTTATTAATTTTTCAAGATAAAACTATTTTATGTAATTATTTTATTTATGTTTACATCTTTTACGTGTTTTCTCATTGAAGACCCATGCCGAATAAAGTTAATTCGTGCCTAAGGTAAACCCACTATCCTGAATACAATAGTGCCTACATATTTTTGATTTCAAAACCCATTTAATAGTTATTCCACTTATTTTGGAAAAATACTCATGCATGATATTAAAAACATAATATTTTTTGTTGAACCATTCTTGGAACACTAGGCCTCAGAATCACACAACGTCTCAGAACCTTTTTTCTTAATTATCCCAATTAATTTATAATAAAAATTGGAAAATACAAGTCATTAAATTATCCTCACCTTAAGTATTTCCCCCCAAAATACAAACCAATGGATACCCAAATAGATGAAGGTATGAGCATTAACCTGAGACCCCCTCTCCCATGTTCTCTTATAAAAATTATCGTGTTTCCACCATGCATGGACTAATGCAATCGACTTATACAGAGGGTCCTCTCAGCAGATAATCACTCTCAACGACCAAGATGAAATTCAAGAATCCTGATCAGAAACTGTCATTTATGGGATTTCTTAGAGTTGAGCTATCTCCTACATGTAGAGGCATTTAAATCTCTCTAATAAACTCTACTCCTGAAAAGATACGAAGTGGATGACATGGTGAGTCGATCAACGATCAAAAAAATTGTATCATTTCCCCTAGAAGTATGTGGAAAACCCATCAAAAAGTCAATCAATATACATTCTCAATCTCTTTTTGGAACCCCAAAGAAGAATGAAGAAACCCCTTCCAAGCATAGGGGATCGACATGCTGAGTCGAACAACCATGAAAATGATTCAAACAAGATACCAGGTTTTATATCAATATATTATCCCATATTGAACTTGTTCTATCTCCCCCAATTCCTAGCTTCACACCCACATGCATATCCCGACGCATCTCACCACTCTAGTCATCCACTGCTACTAATGTGTGTCCTCTAAAAGCAACAAACTGCTCCCTACCATTCATATATACATTAGGGGCATTCCCCATGGATAACTAATCATGTAAATCCTCACAATTTATATCACCAAGCTGTGGCTCCCATACTTACTATAATAGTGGAGGGGTAATAACCATCGACTTGAGGTAAGATACATCGTCACTAAACCCAATGGATAACTGTAACAATGACAACTGCTCTGTTACCTCATTCAGAAACTACAAACTGGATCTCTGGCTAAGAGCATCCACTACCACGTTCCCCTTACAAGGAGTATTGAATCTCTCCAAGTCATCATACTAGAGGAACTCAAGCCAAAAACTCTATCTCAATGGTTGAAAATCCTATAAGCACCTTTCTATCCACATGAATGGCTTCTCCATTCAACGGATAAAAGAGTTCATCGACTCTATGGTATTGGATAATCATTCTCGACTGTCACTTGGTTAATGTGCCAGTAATCCAAAAATGATCATAAACACTGGGTTTTACTAATACCTTACTCTATAAGGAATCCACGTATAACATTATCCTAAAAATATCTACAAAATCCATCCAATATACTAATTCTAGATCAAGAGTGATTGGTTGCACCCTCCTATGAATGAGTCTATTTCATACTTCCTGGGTTTGATTTTTTTCTTACCATAGAAAACATCATTCCATCACTAAAAACTTACCACACCCTTTTTACTAAAATAGTAAATCTAAGAATGTACTGTTGATAAAAAATCCATACCAAGAATGACGTCGTAAGGCCTCGATGTTGCCACCAAGAGGTTCCAACCAAAACTCTCCCCTCAAGGGATAGATCACACTGCCAGCATAAGTTTTATTATCAATTCTCCACCCATAGGTGTCTCTAGACATAAGTGTCAAGTAAACTATTTAACCAAAAGCTATAGGTCTAGAATAATATTCGTGATAAGGAAGAATTATTATCACATGTTTCTATTAATACAAAATCTAAGAATAGACACAGACAGTACCTCGAATCATTCTTGGAGCCCTTGGGTCATATTTAATGACTTCATGCATCTGTCCCTTCCCCTATCCTCAAGAACCCTAAGCCTGGTGTAGAATACATGGGGGTGGTGGTGGTAACATGTCGAAATTTATACCACCTTCTACTACTCGCCCAGCTCCTCTTCCACATCTTCCCCCTTGCAGATCTATCTGTTCCTGCCACTATCTCTACCTCAGTGGCCCATCTACCATTTCCTTGTCAGTAGTATGATGGGATGGAATATCTCTAATGATATTTCCTTTTCCATAACCTAAAAATAATTGACTGATACTGATATCCACTGGTTGTATCCGCTAAACCTAAGTAAATTCAACCAAAATGGTTATCTCTAGAACCCTATCATAGGATGTAATGTTTATAGGAATAAAGCTGAACCAATTGTCCCTATGCACACATTTCTTATAGGTTTGATCCCTGATATGCTGGTTGTATCGTATACATCATTTACCTATAATGGTCAGTATGCCTTAATGGATACTCAACTACCAACATGTCATCATGCTGAAGTTGTATAATTTCTTGGGAATGCATAACCCTTTGCTTTTATGGTGAGAGCCCCTTATCTGAGAAAATGTTTCAAACTTTTTCCATGGAAGAGTCACCTCATTATAAGATCGGGGATCTAAACCCCACCATCACCTAGGTAATTCACATCGAAGGCTCACTTTCAAGACAACTATCTTATCTAATGGTGTCCTGACTGGTCGGAAAACTCAGTTACCACCTCAAGCCCACCGTTAGCCTCTTGTGAGTCGGGCTCAACTCATAACCGAATGGGTCTCTATCACTGAAACTTGTGAAGTGATATTAGCATGAAAATATCATCAATGGGTACTATGAGTACCATGTGATACTCTACAAGTTGTGTTATAACTAGAAAAACGCCCAAAGGGGTTGTCTCTGGTAAAAATACATTTACAGATCTCATCACCCCACAGATCATTATCATTATCATGCAGAGGAATCTTGGATGGTTATGTATGTGGAAGAATCTTGAAGTGAAATAAGATGTAACACATTAAATAGAGTATACCTTGTGAGATGACTCAAGAAGGACCCGAAAAAACCCAACCCATTCCTATATGATGAATGTTCTATCATTTCCCTCGTGAAATAAGTGTTTTCATGTACCAAGTCGAAAAGAATAATTTAGGGTCCTATTGTATGGATATGTCAGCCGCTGTGCAAACACTATATTACTTGTCCTATGAGCCGAACTCAAAACATTTAACACTATTTCCCCAAACCAAAATCATAGAAAATGGGTTCTTAAGGTAGAACCGAACTCCTTGTATAACACTATATCATGAACCATCCCCCAAGGCCCTTGCCGTGACTACCCCAAGCTGACCTCCCATAGGCCAGGGGTTGGCGACTAGCGTTGAGTAGGTATATATAAAAAAATGGAAGGAATTTTAATAAGTATCTATACAAACGAACACAACTCCAACCCATAGATTATAGAAAATGAAAACAGTAAGTAAAAAAATATAAGGTATGACAGTATAAAAAAAAGGTAAATGGGGCTAGAATATTAGCCCAAAAAAATGGAAAAATAAAATTACAAATACCAGGAACTCCTCTGAAGAAAACCATACCTGATGTGTAGGTACAGAAACAGCTGTCTAAAACCACAAAAGCACACCTCATCTATCTGGTAACTCTAAGAACCACCTATCCTCAGTCCACCAAGGACTCTATCTAAGCGTTGATAGGCTGCACAAGACATGACATGTGCAAGAGAATCCCATGCAGGGGTGAGTAAAACTTTACTCAATAGGGAACCCCAAAACACAAAGTACAAACCAAAAATGAAAACACCGTTAAGAAGATACAGTCAGCTCAACATAGGTATGTGTCAACAACACATATAACAAGAACATCCAGGTATACTGGTAAAGGATTCCAAGACTCAAGGTCTCATCCACTGCCATCCATATTGTCTTGATCATAACATTATTTATCTGAGAGATCTCCCTCCTCAATCTATCTGATAGAAATCATGTAGAACTAATCTAACAATAGTATTTGGGAGAACATCTAGTATTGATATTTCATAAAGTTCCCTGAGATATCTAGTCACACTAAGACATGGAATACCGATATCACATCCAATTCATAGCCACATGATTATGTCCAAGGCATCTTCGAATTCATAGGAGACACACTTCACATCTTCATAGGATACACACTCCATATATACAAAGGAGATACACTCTGTATATGAATAGGAGAAAACAATCCGTATAACAGTATGAGACACACTAAATATATCCATAGGGGACACACTCTATAGAGTAACTAAAGTCTTCTTACACCATGTATCAGTCAATGGTATGTAAACAGGATTGTTCTAAGAATCCATAGTACCCACAAGTAGCAACACATGGAGAATTAGTAACACACAGAGTATAGGTGAAAAAAAGAGTTTCGTAACACACAGAGTGTAGGTAACACATAGAGTGAAGATAACACATGATGTTTTGGTAACACAGAGAGTGTATGTAACACATGGAGTATTGTCAAAGACTAGATGACCCTCACCATGTTAGTACAATGGTGTACCAAATCAATGTTGTTAAGAAACAAAGTCTAGATAAGGAACATAGTCTTGGTAATACATGTAGTCTAGGTAATCACATAGCTTCTAAGTCACATCCAGTTACAGGATTCTGTCATTAGCATGATCGCTCTGAGAGAACCTAATCCTCGAGAAAAAATAGCATACTCCAACCTCCATGAAAACTCTCGTAGAGTACCTCAAATAGACCTCCTCATAATAATATTCCCAACACCATAAAAATATCATCAAATGGACACATAGTTTCAGAGTTATGTGAATTTAAGTGAAAAAAGGACCAGCCGGGTTGGGATCCAACTTGGCCCGGTTGATTTGGGTCAACCCAAACTGGCCCAAAGGCCTGAACTATTGGGCCACATGTCTAGATCATTTGTCTATGGTTCCAGCCCATTGGAACTATGGGATCCGGTCCCACTAGGCCACGATTCATGCCCGCGAAGTTGCAAGAGTAGCTCGACTGTTCCGGTCTAGCCCACCGCATGCGGACCTGTGTGCTCCATTGGCCGTAGCCCACCTTGGCAGTGAATCCTGTGTCTCCCGCACATAGCTTATCCACATGTTGCCTAGTCAATGTGGTCAGACTACATGGCATGGCCGGTCCACATGAACAGTGGATCCCATGACTCTACTGTGGGCCCCTCATTCAACCGATGTGGATCTAGAGAGTTGCATCCCTCCCCCGCGACCTCCTACCACTTACATCCGCCACAACCATGACCCACCTGACTATGCGCCCCCAAATGCCACCCATGACTAATACCATTGTGGGACTCCTTCTCCACCTAGGGTAACCAACGTGGCTCGATGCCAGATCCCAAATGCCACCAAAACATAAACGTTGTGGTGATTTCATATCCCTTCCCAGTCTATTGCGGTGATGAAGAATGAGATAGGAATAGGGAGAAGAAGAGGGTCCCAAAAACACTAGGTGTGGACAGATCTAGGCCTTTTTCATGTCGAACTTGATCTCTCCATGTTAGAATTTAAGAACGAGACTTAAAAAAATAAATTCCAACACAATTCTATCCTAGATTAAATTCCCAAAAAAATCCCAAATCAAATCCCATCCTACAAAATATGCATGATCTGTGAATCAATCCATTATTTAATTGATTCACATTCATAATAGGAAATCATGAAAGCAGAATAAATCAAAAATAAAATAAATTCCCTACCCGGGATTGGATCATTAATTTTCATGGATTCATTGTTAATGATGTTATTTTGAAGAAAGATATCAATTTGTGTCTCCGATCATGATTCACCGACATTTTTTGTTGAGGGAGCTCCTCTTTTTGTATTAGGTAAACCTTGGGGTTATGGTGGTAACCCTGGATCTTTGAAAAAGTTTTTTTTAAATATCAATCATTGTTTCATCAAGAATATATTTTTTAAAATATTTTAATGATGGTTATGTCCAAAAGATATCTTTTTCATCTGGCTCATGCTAGATGATGTTAGACCCCACATAAGAAAAAGACCACATTACGAACTCTACAGTGGTGTTATATTTCCAATATGAGTCACCGTTCATGATTTATTAAGATTTTAAAATAAAATAATTTTATTTAATAATTTTATTTACAATTATCTCATTTTCATGTTTTCACACTAAAGACATGCACTGACTAAATTTATGTCATTCATAGGGTAAACCCACTATCCTGAACACAATAGTGACCTTATATTTCTAATCTAGGAACCCATTTAATATTTATTCAACTTATTTATTATATCTAATTACACATGATATTAAAAACATAACAATTTTCATCAATCAATTTGGGGCACACCAGGCCTCAAAATCGCATTCCGTCTCAGCACCTAGCCTCTGAAGTACCCCAATTAATTTAAAAAAGGGAAAATCTGAGTGATTAAAATGACGTACTCATTTCGCACTATAAAAAATTGGAGAAGACCATGATTTTGAGGTAGTGGGTGGTGAGCCCCCTATGATACCTCTTATAGTACCACTCGTGGAACCTCATGAATATATTCTAATGGGAACTGATCCTTATTTCCATGATAGTTTCTTCCAGTTTATGAAATCTTCTCAGGGTTCCCCCCAAACATCCCCTACTATGGGAGGGATGACTTGGAAATTACAGTAGTAGAATACTCCGTATTTTTCAAGGGATGGTGGACCTCAGGTTGTTGAGTCACATTTAGAATATATAATGTGGATATTTGACCATGTTGAGATTCCCCCAAAGCAGAGGGTTAAGATCACTACCTACTATTACATGATTCCTTCTATAATGGATGGGACATCATCTCTTGGGTAGCGAATCGTTGAGGTATAGGCTGGGAAGACTTCCAGATAGCCTTATACGATCAATTCATCCCATAGAATCTATGTGGGGACCACGCTAGGGTGTTTATAAATCTTCAACAACTTACTATGACCATCCTATAGTATTTAGCTTGCTTCACCTAATTATAGCCTTTCACTCCATATGTGATAGGTGGTGAGTGAAAAAATATTAAGTTATTTTAGGATGGCCTTGGTTATGATATATGATTGTAGGTGAATGTATTTTGGTTTAAAACCATTACAATTATAATAAACCACACCTTGATTATAGAATGGTACCTCAGTGAGGATGAAAATGTGAGTAAGGGAAGTTTAGTTTCAAGTTAGGGAACTATTTCATCTACTATCATAAAACACCATTTTGAGGGTGTATATGGGGGGGTGCTTTCCAGATAACCCACAATAATTTACATGTTGTTTTTTACCTATGTAGAAGGACATGAAATAAGAAGACTTAATTAATGAAGAACATGATCGAGTTCTGATCTTATGGCATGAGGGGTCACCTTCATCACTTATACCAATTCCTTCCTACAAATTCTAGAGAGAAAGGATCCGTACCAATGATAATGTATGATATAGGATCCATAAATCCTCATCAGGATGGGTTTTGTTCTTCTACTGGATGATCAGGCCATGTGGGTGGCAGCTGTGGTTGATGTATTTAGGCTTTAGAGGTTTAACGTCAGTAGAGTTGACCTACCCAGGCTAGTCAAGCATCATTTTAGGGCTGCAGTTCATTCCATGTTTATATAGTGAAGACAATGTTTTAGTATCATATTCCTAGGCCATTTATGGTTATATGTACTACTAAATAAGCATATACATTAATTTTTCATTTTTGATTGATGTGAAATACACTATTTTATATCTTCTACGGTTATGGAAAGTCTAGGCCTTGAAATTGAGTACTTATGTGTTGTAATGTTTATCAACATTCCATTAGGGTTCATATTATAAGGAATACTTTAGTGTAAGGAGTGACCCATTTAGATGGTTTGGAATTTTTTCTTATGGAGTTTCTCCAACATTGAGATGAACGAATTCGACGTCATTCTTAGGATGGACTGGATTGTGCCTTTCTAAGCCCATGTGATTTTCTATCACCATCGTGTGTCAATCACATCCCTTTAATGCATAATTTATATCCATAAGGGAAAATGGGATACCTAAAAATTCACACTGGACCCAAGCATACTGGTCTAGGTAGAGTGATAACTAAAAGAGAGAGTCTCTTTATGAGAGAATATGGAATGTAGCCTGTAAAATTTCCTCATATGGTGGATCATTTCAGGGATTTATTCCCTAATAATTTCTCTAGATTAACTCTTGAGAGAGAGAGATAGAGTTAAAGTTCACTATCAGACTAGTGTTAGGTGTGACACTATAGTCCATTCCTCCCTATATGATGTCAGCTACATAGATCTTAGTACTCAAAATGATGATTGAAGATCTAGAAGATAATGGTGTTATATGACCCAACACATCACCATGGGGATAAATAGTATTTTTTATAATAATAAATATATTAAACTTTATTTTTTCATGGATTACTCTTAATTGATCCAACTTAAATTAAGGAATTGGTATCCAACGCATCGTATAAATGACCTCTTTAACCAGATCTGAGGAGTGACTGTTTTCTCCAATATCAATTTGAGGTCGATCTACTATTAGATGTTTGTGAGGAAAACATACATACTAAGTATAGTGTTTCAAAGTAGGTACAACTAGTACGCATATTTTTTAATCCCATTCATCAATACAAATGTGCTGAAAATATTTATGGCTCTGATGAATCAGGTTTTCCACATGTACCTTGATTTATTTGGGGTTATCTTTGAAGATGAAATATTAGTGTATAATCACACTAGACACGACCATGCCAACCATATTGATATTTTTCTGAATACACTGAGAGAAAACTAGCTATGTGTAAAGCGTAGTAAATACAAATTTTGGATTAGTAAGGTTCACTTATCGAATAATACCATTTCAAATGTAGATGTATTTATTGATCTAAAGAAGGTGGGCACTATGGTTTCCCGAAAGAAGCTTAAAAATGTTGTTGACATATGAATTTTCATAGGGATAGATGAAAATTATAGGTAATTTATAGAGGACTTATCATACCTTACATTGCCTCTTATGGGATTGACTAATAAGGGTGTGAAATTCATGTTTTTTGAGGCTTGTGAGCCATATTTTTAAGAGTTGATGGGAAGAGTATCTTCAGTGCCTATAAAAATTATGCCATATCCTAAAGGAAGTTATATAATCTATTGTTATGTTTTAGGAATCAGGCTATGTGCAGTTCTGATGTAGGGTTATCAGGTTGTGGAATATGGGTACCTCTAGCTGAGGCCTCACGAGAGGAATCACCATACTTTTGAACTTGATCTAGAATCTGTGGTTCATGACCTACAAAGTTATATGAATTATATTTTTTCTGAGGGAATAATCATTTAAAAAGACCACATAAGTCTCAAATACATCTACAGACAACAAATATTTAATTTTTGGCAGTGTAGGTGGGTAGAGTACCAACACTCTTTCAACATTGATCTTGCATATACACCTGGTATGTGTAATGATGTAACTAATGCATTGGACTATAAAAATCAGACACAATCTCTCCAATTATCTAGAAGTGAGTTGAACCTGATCGATTTGTTTTCTAAGATTCACCTAAAGGTCCCTTAACAACATAAGAAACCTGTTTTAGAAGCTTCAACAGTGACATAATCACTTCTAGAGTGGGTGTGGTTTAGGTAGTTATAAGATCCCGAGGGTCTCACCTTTATGGAATTATTTCTAGTGAGAACCCACCTTCTGGTTGACTTGTTTATAATAACGAGATTATACACTTTCACATGCCTGTTTGGGTGCATTCTGATATATGAGAAGATTTGATGTGGGAATCCCATGCCTATATTTGGTCAGTTCATCGAGTTCTAGGAAAGATGTTTATTGATACACATTATTATCATTGGTGCCCATGTTTGAAGAGATATATAATAAGTTTCAACATGAGGCATTACACCTATCTACATGTGAAGGAAGAACACCATCTACCTTCTATAATTCAATAGCATCACTCTATTCTTGAATGGAAATGGAATGACATCACCATAGATTTTGTGACAAGATTTCTGATATCTACATGATGTAGTAATGTATTATTGGTGATATTTGACCATCCAAAGTTACACACATCCTACTGATCCTAGAGTCTTTCTCTATTGATGATCTAGGAAGAGTTTACATATAGGAGATAGTGTAGCTTCATGGTGTTCCCCTTTTTATCTTATTAAATTGAGAATGCCTATTTACTTCATAGTTCTATAAAGGGTTAAGGAAACCACTGGGTTTACATGATCTATTGGGTACAACTTATCACCCTTATACTGATGGGTAGTATGAGTGGATGATACAAGTTTTGTAGGACATGCTCTGAGCATGTATCCTTAACTTTGGAGGTTTCTGGGAAAGCCATATTGCTCTTGTTGTGTTTTCCTACAACAATGGTTCCTAGTAATTGATTCAAATGGATCCCTATGAGGACCTATATTATAGGCTGTTATTTTCCACTCTATGTTGGATTGAGGTAGGTGAGGCTGCACTACTGGGTCCTCATATCGTTTAGGATACCTCAGAGCATGTCTATATGATCCAAAATCATATGGGTACAACCTAGTCTAGGTAGAAATATTATATCGGTCATCATTGTAGACCTCTAGAGCTCATGGTAGGACATATGGTCTTTAAATGGGCATCAATTATATTGATTCCTATATGAATTAAGAGACATGGTATGTTAACAACTTAGTATTTTGGGACCTTTGAGATACTAGTGGGTGTCGGGAAGGTATCTTATTGGTTGTAGTTTCCTCAGAGGCACCATTCCATTCATGATGTCTTCCAAGAATCACAACTTCATTAGAATCATCTTGAAATGTCTCATTTGTTTGAACTTGAGGATGTTGATATGGAGGTGGATGCATCCTTCAAGGAATATCCAATATGCATTGTTGATCGAAGAATGAATTATCTCCGAGGAAGGCCAGTTCCTCTAGTCCAGCTGCTGTGGGAGTACAAAAACACACAAGAAGAGATCCAGGTGGGGGAGGATGATGTATATGCATAGTTTCTAGTACTCTTTTCTGATAATGTTTTACCGCCCTTAGAAGGGAAACATGGGGATGAGTTGTCTTAATAAGGGGATGTTGTAATGTCTCAACTTATCCTAAAGGCATGGACCGTTAGTTTTATTCATTAATTATTTTATTTTTCCTTAATAATGTTTCATAAGGGAGTCTTTGATGTCATGGGGGGTGTCCGAGGATTTTTCAAAGCTTAGATCCCAAAAGTTTGGAGAACCAGATTGGGCTGCACAATTACGAGAAACCATGCAGCCTATCCCACAATTTGTCTCTAACCATGTGTTTGATGATAGTGGGAAGAAAGGGGCTTATGTTTTTTTTCAACCATGCTATCCCATAATCATGCATGTGCGTGTTTTGAAACATCATAGATAGTTTATTTTCATACGGTTTGTGCCCTGTCAGCCAAACAACACACCTCAACTATGCATCCAAACCATGCATCCTAGTCTTTGGGGGATGTTTTAAAAATTTTCCAATAATGAACCTATTATTCAAACCACCATCTCCCTAATTTTTTTAGAATCATGAGTACCTCCTCCTATTCCATTGATCTCCCATCCTTCATAATATTGGTATTTCCACTGTTTCTCAGTCCGGTCTCCAAATCTCTCATCGTTGGATCCAACAAAATGCTTGAATGAATTTGACAATTTCATTGTCAAATATTGTTCTTGCTCAAATTAAAGGGTGACACTGGATGAGGTATGTTTTATAGGATTAAGTTAGGTTGTTTAGATTCTTTCTAACTATTTAATTTCTTTTGATATGGTGTTCTATTTTTCCACACATCAGACCCATCCAACAATTCTTCTAATTTGTTAAATAAATTAAATTGAACCAGCTACCATGTACAGTATGACCTAAGTGAGTGGTGAATCAACCCTTTGGTTGATCGACCTCCCTTTTCCCACTTATATGGGATTGATTCCTCCATTGATTCTTAATGTCTTTAATGTTTAATTTTTTGAACATCAATTGGGATGTGTTTCACCTTTTATAAATTCCTTTAATCTATAATTTCACTTAACATGAATTGTAATTCTTGAGTAGGGAACTTATGCTTGATGCCCTATTCTTATTATTCTTCTCTTATCATGATTTATGATATGAATATTTGGATTTATAAAGGATTATTAGTGACATTTTCATGTTTCCTTGTGCTTATGATTATTTCATCACGTGCATGATTTATATTCTTGTTATTATGAATTGATTACATTTCATTCCTTTTTCACTTTTACATATGTCGTAGTTATTGGATTAAATTAAAGTGAATTGGCATGAATTATTATTAGGTTGTATACACAAATGCTTGATTATGATATGTGATCCTGATTTCTATGACTTATCTTCTTGCATTCTGAGAGCGAACACATGTCCCGAATTATGAATTCCCTGGATGGACTTTCCATGATTGTCTTGGAACTAATTAATATGTGGGGAGATATCCTTGGCTTTCCTTAGAGGGATCTCATGGTAGATTACTTATACCCATGAGTGACACTATATACCTAGGGGAGAAACCATGTATGAGCTCATTGGAAAGATGGATATTCCATAAATTAGTTGATACTCAGTCCCCTCTGTGAGATACTTGGTATGGACTCAGAGGTTACCATGCCAATAGTTATTTAGGGACTCCATTATGGGTCTCCTTGGATGAAATACATAGTATTGGTTATATCGAAATATCATGTAACAACAATTGGTATTTTTGGTTGACTTCCTTGGATGGGATTAGGATTTCATTACTGTATTTGAAAAATTTATTTCTTCTCTTATGCATGCTGTCATCTTATTAAATTATGAGATTGCATAATTGTTGTACTAGGGACATGTCCTCTACGAAAAAACACAAGCTTGGGGTCAGCCCACACTTGATGCCTTATTCATGATGACCTATGTACACAACTTATTTATTGTATAGGTTTCCTTGGTATATACATTTGGATTGGGATGAAAAAGGTAGAACCAGTTGGGTATCCTTTGAGTAACCCAGACTGAGGTGTTATTTGTTTAATAATTTATTTACTTGTATCCACCTATATTGGAACACTGTTCATTTATATTGTAGGAACTAGATTAGTCTAGAAACAATTTGTGGTGGCCTATAGTGATTATATCTCACACACTCATTTGGCTACCTTTGCTACCCAATAGGAATTCGTAATTATAGGTATATATAAACAGAAATAACCTATTTCCAGTGCTTCATTGACCTTTCTAAGATGAAGTACGGGGGTAGAGGATTGTGCCTATACTCAAGATTCTTATATTGGAAATTTTTACCATTTTTTATTATTGTTGTTAGTATGTGGTATATTCCTATATCCTATGTTACACATGCATACTATTTTATGGATACATGACATGTCATCATGCTCATTCTTTACCTATTATTATTTATTCATCTTCCACATATTTATTTTTTCTTCTACATAGTTTATTATTATTCAACTGTTGTCTATATGTTATTACTGATTCCGCTATGGTGACTTACTGGTATGATCATATAGTGTCTGTTTATTCAAATTCATACTTATTATATATATATATCAACACTTCACTCTGAATATTGATTCCATAGTCTCCCCATACACTACTACAAAAACGGGCAAGGGAAGCGCGCCCTTATAACAGCGCTAAGCAAAAACGCTGATAAAGGATACCCTATATCAGCGCTAATATTACAGCGCTGAAAAAGCTAATTTTTATCAGCGATTTCTTAGCGCTGATAATAGTAATATTTATCAGAGCTAGAAAAGCGCTGATAAATATGATCTGTATCAGCGCTAAAATATTAGCGCTGATACAGTTGGTCTTTATCAGCGCTTTTTGAGCGCTGATAAAGGTTTCCTATATAAGCGCTAAAAAAGCGCTGATACAGAAAACCTCTATCAGTGCTCAAATTTCAGCGCTGATATAGGGTATCCTTTATCAGCGCTCAAAAAGCGCTGATAAAAATTATCTTTATCACCGCTAAAAAATCGCTGATAAAGAGACCCGGTATCAGCGCTGAAATTTGAGCGCTGATACGGGGAATCTTTATCAGCGCTTTTCTAGCGCTGATAAATCATAATATTATCAGCGCTAGAAAAGCGCTGATAAAGCTAGATTTTATCAGCGCTATAATTTTAGCGCTGATAAAGGTAGCCTTTATCAGCGCTTTTTTAGCGCTGATAAAACCTTAGTCGACTTTTTTATAAAGTCGGTCGCACAGTGCCCTCGTTTTATCGCAGCTAAAGCTCTCGCGGAACCGTAACCCTGCTACTCTTCTCCCGAATACCGCTGCTGTGTTCGCTTCGCCGGAGCTTGCCGCCCTCGGTACAGTCGCCGTCCTCCGCCGCCCGCAACACCCTCGGCCGACCTCCACCGCCTGCCGCCCTCGGCTGCCCGCAACGCCCTCGACCGCCGTTCTCTGCCGCCCTCGGCCGCCCTCCGCCGCCCTCGGCCGCTCTCCGCCGCCTCCGTCGCCCTCCGCCTCACTCGGCCGCCCTCGGTCGCCCTCCGCGGCCGCCTTCCGCAACCCGCAACGCCCTCGGCCAACTAAGGGTATGAATTCTATTCTAGTTTTATTTATTTGTTTCAAACATTCATGGAATCCCTTCAAGTTGTTATGGAATGTATAAAACCTACTAGAATTTGTCTTATGTAATGGAGAGTTGAGGCATGGTGTAGTTTAATGTCCTAAAACCAGGACCTTTGTGCAGGTTTCCATTTTGTTCTGATAAGGAGGGGAAATGATTCACCCTTTTCACTATAGTATAACCAAGAATGTTCTACAATAATCATGCATGAGGGGGGGGGGGTGGTAGATGTAAATTTTAACCCAGGGGTTCATGAATCCAAGGATTGATATGGTACTTAAATGTCATAGGGTGTTTGATGGTAGTAAAATCCATTATTGAGGACGAAATTGTCTTTGGTTGACATGTCTTTTTAGTGGGAAACATATGCAGATCCACCAGTGCATATTGTGATTAGTCAAATAAAGGTGACCTTAGGACGATGACCGCTCATTTCCGATGGCCATGGAAGGATATGAGGATTAAGACCTTTTTGTGCATAGTGTATGGTTTTTGAAAGGAAGAGGCCTGAACATGAAAGGGTAGATGCAAGTCAAGATTTCCTAGTGAAAATGATAGAGATGTTTTCTCTTATAACGATGTGGTAAGGTTCCCTTATGTAGGACCGACCCATGCATAGGGACAGAACATTGGCCACACAGTTTAATGTCTTGTTATAAGGACCTACCTATATTACATCCTCCCATACAGATTTAGATTATTCATGGGAGTGGATAATTTTTTTCATAAGATATCACTAGTGGGGAAAACCTCACATTTCACTCCACTATGTAGATTTATTTAATTCATGGGAGCACAAGGGGAAAACAATCTTTATTGTGTTTAAAATTTCATCTGTAGATTTGGCTCCGACATAGTGACAATGGGGAAATTTATGTCTCATGAATAGACCCTAAATATGATGTTTATGTATCACCATGTTTCTTGTGATGGAAAGAATCAAGCTGTACATAGATATTTTAAGTTAAAACTACATGCATGGGTCTAACCCACACAAAGGGAGGGGGAATGTTTAGTTTTTGGGGTGTCTGGACTAGAACATAATGACTTAGGCATTACTATAGAATCAAACCAACTATAGTACTTGAAATCATGCATTTTAGAATCATGCAATTAGAACTATGGTAGAACTTTTTAGTGTCATATTGTGGGGACTGATTCCTTGAAAATCCTGAGTAACTTAATGGAAAATCAGTCTAAGATAATTTGACATGCGCTGGACATGAAGGTGGAGAAAGGTGTAGACTATGACACCAGGGATTCTCGAATCGATAAGAATAAGTCCATGCACGCAACTTTTTACCATGCACGCAACTCTCTTTACAAACTCCTATTGAATGCAATTCTACGCGATTCAAAGCCTCATATTTTCTATAAAAGTTGAGATACTAAATTAAGGGGGTATCTTATTATTTATAATCGTTTCTGAACATGAACACATGTTTATCCCAAAGTGTGTAAAACCATGTTTGATGTCACATTAGGTGCATACGTATCTTTTTCTCCTAATAGAGTGATAGATAATCATCTTTTTAGTGAATCTAATATTCTTTTTTATGAATCTTGATTATAGGTTAGACTACTTGATCTCCTTCCAAGGAAGTGGTTCCCTTCTACTGTATTTGGAAGTCTTCTTTTGTGTACTTGAACCATAAATACTAATATTTGAGATTAAAATAGGATGAAGATGAATAAAGATTGGATGGATTCTAATCGTTTAACAATAGAGTACGAGAACGGAGTGAAAGAGTTCATCAAGTTTGCAAAGGATCACACAAAGGATCCTTCTCAAATCCTTTGTCCGTGTTTACGTTGTTGTTATTCTAGACTACTTACTCCAGAGGAGTTGGAAGAACATTTGATATGTCACGGAATAGATCGGAGTTATAAATGTTGGAATAAACACGGAGAAAAAGCGAATGTAGCTACTGGCTGGGATAAAACTGCGTTTTATGGATCGTCAGATATGAATACAAATATAGATAATGAAGAAGACCGTATGGAGGATGTGATTACAGATGTCAATGATGATGAAGATCGTATTGAGGAAATGACAAAGACAATTCAAGATGAACCCCGTGATTGCCCAAAATTGTTTGAGAAGTTAAAGAGTTGTGCAAAGACGCCATTGTATGCTGCTTGCACTAAGTATACAACATTGTCAGCTGTACTGAAGTTGTATAAATTGAAAGCAGGCAATGGATGGAGTGATGTCAGTTTTACGGAACTACTTGCTCTCTTGAATGACATGCTTCCGGAAGATAATGAGCTCCCAAGCCGGACGTATGAAGCTAGACGAATGCTACGCTCGATGGGAATGATTTCTGAAAGAATACATGCCTGCCCGAAAGACTGTATATTGTTTCGAAAGGAGAACAAATCACTTACAGAATGCCCAAAGTGTGGTGCTTCTCGATACAAGAAAGATAAATCCAATCCTACGAAAGTTGTATGGTACTTTCCAATCATTCCAAGGTTTAAGCGTTTATATGGAAGTAAAGAAACTGCAAGACAATTGTCGTGGCATGCAGATAAAAGAAATAAAGATGGGTTATTACGTCATCCGGCCGACTCTCCTCAATGGAAGAAAATTGATCATGAGTATCCTGAATTTGGAAAAGAGCCGAGAAACCTTCGTCTTGCGTTATCTACAGATGGAGTGAATCCTTTTGGTTTTCAAAGCAGCACTCATAGTACATGGCCTGTTATGTTGCTAAATTATAACTTTCCACCCTGGTTATGCATGAAGCGAAAATTCATCATGTTATCTATGCTTATATCAGGACCAAAACAACCAGGTAACGATATTGATGTTTATCTGACTCCTTTGATCGAGGATTTGAAGTTATTGTGGGACTCAGGTGTAATGTTGTATGATGCTTATAAAAGTGAATACTTCACGTTGAGAGCGATGTTGTATGGGACAATAAATGATTTCCCTGCTTATGGAAATTTTTCAGGCTATAGCATTAAAGGAACTCAAGGGTGTCCCGTGTGCGAAGAAGATACAGAATCAATTAGGTTGAAACATTCATCGAAATCTGTGTTTCTAGGACATCGTAGATTTCTACCTCGTCGGCATAAGTACCGATCTTGGACGACATCATTCAATGGAAGTTCAGAAAAACGCACAACACCGTCTCCACTAACAGGTGATCAGCTGTTTGAGAAAGTAAAAGATATGAACACTGTTTTTGGTAAACCATTTTCGAAAAACCTTACGAAAATCGGTTGGAAAAAGAGATCAGTTTTTTTTGAATTACCATACTGGAATTGTTTGTACGTCAGACATTTTCTTGATGTGATGCATGTGGAAAAAAATGTATGTGATAGTGTTATTGGAACGTTGCTAAATGCCCCTGGCAAAACAAAAGATGGAATTAAGGCAAGTTTGGACATGGTTGACATGGGAATACGAGAAGAGTTGGCTCCCGTGAAAGGTGAAAATCGAATGTTTCTTCCTCCTGCTGCTTATACTCTTTCTAGGGCAGAGAGATATCAGTTTTGCAACTTCTTTAATGATGTAAAGGTTCCAGAGGGGTACTCATCAAATATCAAGAACATTGTGTCAATGAATGATTTGAAGTTAAAAGGTTTGAAATCACATGATTGCCATGTTTTGATGCAAGATCTAATTCCTATAGCTTTACGTTGCATTTTACCCAAGAATGTTCGTCATACGTTAACCAAACTTTGTTTCTTTTTCAAAGCTATATGTAGCAAAGTTTTAGACCCGGGGAAATTTCCAGCTATGGAAAAAGAAATTGTCATCATATTATGTGAATTAGAAATGTTCTTCCCGCCAACATTCTTTGATATGATGGTTCATTTGATGATTCACTTGGTGAGAGAGATTCGACTTTGTGGTCCTGTGCACTATAGATGGATGTATCCTGTTGAACGGTATATGAAGATTTTCTGGAAGGTTTCAGTTTAAATGCATTTTGGAATGATCATTGCTAGCCATGGTCTTTTAGGTTTTTTTGACAGCCGAGGGGAAAGGGTGGGGTCTGAAGACATTGTAGGATATGTCGAAGGGTGATTTTGTGTGTGAATATGTTGGAGAAATGTTAACTCCCGCAGTTCTGAAAAGAGTCACTATTTGAAAGAAAGTCACAAGTTTAGATACATCTCAAGATGGTCAGTTTAAAGACATTTTGAGGGACACTACTAAAGACATGCTCAGATATGCACTCATCCCCCACTTTTAGATCGTTGTCTACTACAATGATCTTCCAAACAAGATATGCATTAGAACGCTCATGATACATAGAGAAATTCACTGGCCACCTTCGAGAATGATCTGAAGCACAAACCATGACAACATTATGTTTTTAACTTCAGCACCTCAATTGAGAATGTGACACCTTTCAGGACTTGGCACCATTGTATGTCGTTTCGTCCACTGAATGGGTCTATCCTTTTATTTAATTTTTTTAACTTCAGTCAAATATTCTAGAAAGATGTCGCGGCAGATCCTTCACCAATTTGTTTTGCTGAACATCTCATTACATTGTTAAAAAAAAGCAGGGTGTCTTGCATGGGCAATACGTTCCTGTATTGAAGATGATGCACTCCCATTTTAATGGACTAGGTTTACTCCCTAATCTCATACATAACATCTCATGAGACAATAGATTTAACCAATGAATTGGAGTCCTATCTGGGTACAACCATCATACGATTTTCATGATTATGTGTTCCACAATAATTAAATCAATCATTAGGCTTAAACAAAATAATTAACCATGTGGGTTCGAATAAATGGGAGTGCATCATCTTCAATACAAGAACGTATTGACCATGCAAGACACCCTGCTTTTTTTTAACAATGTAATGAGATTTTCAGCAAAACAAAATGGTGAAGGATCTGCCGCGACATCTTTCTAGAATATTTGACTGAAGTTAAAAAAATTAAATAAAAGGATAGACCCATTCAGTGGACGAAACGACATACAATGGCGCCAAGTCCTGAAAGGTGTCACATTCTCAATTGAGGTGCTGAAGTTAAAAACATAATGCTGTCATGGTTTGTGCTTCAGATCATTCTCGAAGGTGGCCAGTGAATTTCTCTATGTATCATGAGCGTTCTAATGCATATCTTGTTTGGAAGATCATTGTAGTAGACAACGATCTAAAAGTGGGGGATGAGTGCATATCTGAGCATGTCTTTAGTAGTGTCCCTCAAAATGTCTTTAAACTGACCATCTTGAGATGTATCTAAACTTGTGACTTTCTTTCAAATAGTGACTCTTTTCAGAACTGCGGGAGTTAACATTTCTCCAACATATTCACACACAAAATCACCCTTCGACATATCCTACAATGTCTTCAGACCCCACCCTTTCCCCTCGGCTGTCAAAAAAACCTAAAAGACCATGGATAGCAATGATCATTCCAAAATGCATTTAAACTGAAACCTTCCAGAAAAAAATAGAGTAGAATACTTGCAAGTTGTAGCTTAGGTCGCTTTGCACAAGCCGATTTCCACATTGTTTGTAGCAACCACATTTGCTCCAACACTCTAATGATCTTCATTGCTTCATGTCTTTTATACTCTTCCAGAAACCCTTCTCTAAGAAGGTCAACTATCGTGTATGCATACTCACCTTAAAATGTGACGTGTACGAGTCAACCCCGCCTCAATCTGAGGCCTGTTGTGGCTGACACAACTCCAAGTGCCTCTGTTTTGTTCAAAATGGACTTATTTTTAAGTGAGAAATCAACAACTGACATATGGGAAACCGACCAAACGCCTTCGGATTGTGTTGACACTTTAGGACAACGATTCATGGGTTATATGTGACGTGTACGACTCAACCCCGCCTCAATCCGAGACGCGGTGTGACCGGTATCACTCCAAGTGTATGTATTTAGTTTAAAATGGACAATATTTTACGTACATACGCCAAACTGATCTAACGGCTTCTGATTGCATTGATACTTTTTCACAATGATCAATGACTCATGTGTGACGTGTATGATTCAACACCGCATCAATCCGAGGCCCGGTGTGGCCGACACCACTCACAGTGTCACTGTTTTGTTAAAAATGGACTTAATTTTAAGTGAAATCAACAACTGACATACGGCAAACCGACCAAACACATTGGGATTCTATTGAAACTTAAGGACAACTATCCATGGGTCAAATGTGACGTGTAAGATTCAACCCCGCCTCAATCAGAGGCGCGGTGTGACCGGTATCACTCCAAGTGTATGTATTTAGTTTAAAATGGACAATATTTTACGTACATACGCCAAACCGATCTAACGGCTTCTAATTGCGTTGATACTTTTTCACAACAATCAATGACTCATGTGTGACGTGTACGATTCAACACCGCATCAATCTGATGCCCGGTGTGGCCGACACCACTCACAGTGTCACTGTTTTGTTAAAAATGGACTTAATTTTAAGTGAAATCAACAACTGACATACGACAAACCGACCAAACGCATTGGGATTCTATTGAAACTTAAGGACAATGATTCATGGGTCAAATGTGACGTGTACGAGTCAACCCCGCCTCAATCAGAGGTGAGGTGAGACCGGTATCACTCCAAGTGTATGTATTTAGTTTAAAATGGACAATATTTTACGTACATACGCCAAATCAATCTAACGGATTCTGATTGCGTTGATACTTTTTCACAATGATCAATGACTCATGTGTGACATAACATCGCATCAATCCGAGGCCCGGTGTGGCCGACACCACTCACAGTGCCTCTCTTTTGTTCAAAATGGACTTATTTTTAAGTGAAATCAACAACTGACATGCGGCAAACCGACCAAACGCATTTGGATTCTGTTGAAACTTAAGGGCAATGATCCATGGGTCAAATTTGACGTGTAAGAGTCAACCCCGACTCAATCCGAGGCCCGGTGTGGCCGACACCACTCAAAGTGCCTCTATTTTGTTCAAAATGGATTTATTTTTAAGTGAAATCAACAACTGACATACGGGAAACCGACCAAACGCCTTAGGATTGTGTTAACACTTTAGTACAATGATCCATGGGTCATATGTGACCTGTACGAGTCAAACCTGGGGTGGATTACATGGCTTTCCTACATGGAATATATCCCACTACACGTCTTTAATGAGCCAGCTACGCAGTTTATCCCTTGTACAGATACACAGGAAGAATCACACGAGATCGACGTCATGTACTAACATAGGGCAAGGGTGCATAAGAGGACACAAGATCAAAGGGTAACACGTATATGTTTTTTAACATGCCATGTAATTTCCTATTGATATGACATGTATATTCACACAGGCAGCTGAACATTGGAGTTACCCAGGGTAAAGCGACAAGGCATGTGACCCTTTAAATGACACATAATTTTATGTACCATGATTGATCTCTTTGAACACTATATCAAGGACATATTTCATTAGGGTTGGCTCCCATGATCCTTCCTAGGATGGTTTTGGTATCTTTTCCGACTTACGGTAGTACGATCGCTTCAGCAGGACGTCCTAGACATAGTTGGAGTCTCTCTGAAAGTCCTGGAGTGAGATCATATATCTATTTTTGAGGTCCAGGTAGAGTCATGTATCAACGCAACCAATCCTACCAGACATTGATCCTATATATAGAATGTTAATCTTGATGTCTCATTACAGTACCCCAATTTATGATATGTTACCTTTTTTGTATTAATATACATAATTACTAAGGGTGATGGTTGGGAGAGTTAGGATATCCTTTTTATGTATTGCAGAATGATTCAAGGAGCACGGGCTCTGCACGATTTGTCAAAACCAAGTGGCAATCCAAGGAGAAACAATGCATAGTGGAATGTTCTAGTATTTATCTTCTGAGTTGTGTAGGAATATTTTGTGATACTATGTAATGAGGTAGTTTTGCTTTCTGGGTAGATGGTATCTAACTCATGGTAAGAACACTGTTTGGTTGGGTTGTGACCGGTTGATGACATGCTTGTGGTTGATATACTGGTTTTTGTGCAGGTCTGTGGTTGATATACTGGTTTTTGTGCAGGTCTGCTCGGCTGGCTGTACTAGTGCAGGTTTTTTATTAGCAGCAGGCAGGGATTTAACAGCGCTAAAAAAGCGCTGTTAAAGTAGATATTTAACAGCGCTAAAAAAGCGCTGTTAAAGGCAACATATAACAGCGCTTTTTTAGCGCCATTAAAGGTATCCTTTAACAGCGCTTTTTTAGCGCCATTAAAGGTGACATTTAACAGCGCTTTTTTAGCGCTGTTAAAGGTGACATTTAACAGCGCTAAAAAAGCGCTGTTAAAGGACCCCCCCTTTATCAGCGCTGAGCATTACAGCACTTTTCTAGCGCTGTTAAAGCCCGATTTTAGCGCTATTATTGCCCGTTTTTGTAGTAGTGATAGACACACCCTATGCCCTTGCTGCTAATCAACAACCTCAAGTGTCTAGGGAGGCATACATGGGGTCTTGTAGAAAACAACTCAAGAAAAAATTAAGTGGAATATGAGGTGGGATGATATATCTATTTACCCACACATGGGTTTTGGCCAAGAACAGTACATGGAGAATGGAAGTGTACCACTCATGGGGTCTAGCCATGTACCCTACAGGGCCAGTGCCCTCATTACTCCCTGAACCACCACTAGAAAGAGCGTACTCCGAAGTACATGATGTTTAGTACCAAAATATCATCATTTGTAAATGCATATGGTAAACAAAATGCGTTCTTTGAAATACACACCGTGTACATGGGGTTTCCTAAAACAAAAAACCCACAAATGGCCTAAAACCCTGTTTAGGAAACCCCATGTACACGGTGCGTATTTCAAAGAAAACATTTTTTTACCATATTCATTTAAAAATGATGATATTTTGGTACTAAACATCATGTACTTCTGAGTACGCTCTTTCTAGTGGTGGTTCAGGGAGTAATGAGGGCACATGGCCCTGTAGGGAACATGGATAGACCCCATGAGTGGTACACTTCCATTGTCCATGTACTATTCTTGGACAAAATCCATGTGTGGGTAAATAGATATATCATCCCACCTCATATTCCACTTAATTTTGTCTTGATTTGTTTTCTACAAGACCCCAAGTATGCCTCCGTAGACACTTGAGGTTGTCGATTAGCAGCAAGGGCATAGGGTGTGTCTGTGGGGAGACTATGTCATCAATATTCAGAGTGAAGTGTTGATATATATATATATATATATATAATAAGTAATAATTAGAATAAAAAGACACTATATGATCATACCAGTAAGTCACCATAGCGGAATCGGTAATAACAGATAGACAGTAGTAGAATAACAATAAACTATGTTGATGAAAAAATAAATAGGTGGAAGATGAATAAATAATAATAGGTAAATAATGAGCATGATGACATGTCATGTATCCATAAAATAGTATGCATGGGTAACATAGGATATAGGTATATACCACATACTAACAAAAATACTAAAAAATGGTAAAAATTGTAACTATAAGAATCTTGAGTATAGGCTCAGTCCTCTACCCCTGTACTCCATCCTAGAAAGGTCAATGAAGCATTGGAAATTGGTTATTTCCATTTATATATACCTTTAATTACGAAGTCCTATTGGGTAGAAAAGGTATCCAAATGCAGGTGTGAGATATAATCATTGTAGGCCACCAAAAATGGTTTCTAGACCAATCTAGTTCCTACAATATAAATGAATAGTGTTCCAATATAGGTGGATACAAGTAAATAAATTATTAAACAAATAACACCTCAGTCTGGGTTCCTAAAAGGATACCCAACTGGTTCTACATTTTTCATCCCAATCCAAATGTATATACCAAGGAATCCTATACAGTAAATAATGTGTGTACATATGTCATCATGAATAAGGCATCAAGTGTGGGCTGACCTCAAGCTTGTGTTTTTTCATAGAGGACATGTCCCTAGTACAAAAATTATGAAATCTCATAATTTAATAAGATGGAAGAATGCATAATAGAAGAAATAAATTTTTCAAATACATTAATGAAATCCTAATCCCATCCAAGGAAATCAACCAAAAATACCAATTGTTGTTACATGATATTTAGATATAACCAATACTATTTATTTCATCCAAGGAGACCCATAATGGAGTCCCTGAATAACTCTTGGCCTGGTAACCTATGAGTCCATACCAAGTATCTCATAGAGGGTACGGAGTATCAACTAATTTATGGAATATCCATCTTTCCAATGAGCTCATACATGGTTTCTCCCCTAGGTATCTAGTGTCACTCATGGGTATAAGTTATCTACCCTGAGATCCCTCCAAGGAAAGCCAAGGATATCTCCCCACATATTAATTAGTTCCAAGACAATCATGGAAAGTCCATCCAGGGCATTCTTAATTCAGGACATGTGTTCGCTCTCAGAATGCAGGAAGATAAGTCATAGAAACCAGGATCACATATCATAGTCAGGCATTTGTACGTACAACCCGATAATCATGATTTCCAATTCACTTTAATTGAATCCAATAACTACGACATATGTAAAAGGGAAAAAGGAATTAAATGTAATCAATTCATAATAACAAGAATATAAATCATGCACATGAGGAAATAATCATAAGTACAAGGAAACATGAAAATGTCACTAATAATCCTTTATAAAGCCTAATATTCATATCATAAATCAAGAGAAGAGTAGAATAATAAGAATAGGTTATAAAGCATAAGTGCCCTACTCATGGGGTCTAGCCATGTAAACACTCACTTAGTTTCTATCTAACTCCGAATAATCTCCCCAGGTTGTGCCACATCCTCCCTTTCACACTTATATCACTCGAAATCTAAGATAAATCACAAACTAGTATCATCAAAATCATATGAGATATCCCATGGGAGAATATAAAATAAAAATAAGAAAAGGAATAAAAAAAGAAAATAAATATAGATGAAAAGGGGCCCATGCCTAATCCCAGAACCAGACACATTATTTTGCCTCACCTAGAAAAACTCCCATTTCTAAACACAACCATGGAGAATGAATCTCAATCTAACTATTTGTTTATATAATATGACTGAATGAGAACACGAGACTAAATTAATAATTAATTATTATTTTTATATTTTATGCTAAAATTAGAATGGCTCAAATTTCCACAAAACTACTATCCTAAGATAAAAAACCTATTCCTACACTAACATAGCGGTTGGAAAAATTATCCAAGATCATATTATCGGATAAATCACTATTCATACCATAAAATACTTATAGGAACAATATTTCAAATTTACCATGATTTTAACAACACATGATGATGTGAGGAATCACAATATATCTAAGATGATGCATCATAATAATTTTATCAAAGTATTTATAAGACATTACATTACTATAAATTTAATTGAATGATAATTTAGTATAAATTCACTCTTTAGGGGATAATAAAGAGTAAATTCGCATTTCATTATATGATTTTTTTAAAAAATAGAGAGTATATTTTATAATTTTACCCTAATATATTCCTAAATTATTGACTTCAATGTGGTAACAATATTGTTACATGTTTCTATATGAATTGATAGATTAATCTAACTTTTGACACAAATGGAAATAATGTAAATGGATTTTTTTGGGGCTAGTAAGTTGGTGTTTTGAATTCTATTCAACCTAGAAATTATCCATTTACTTCTAAGCTTAATAATTTTTATGATGACTATTTAACTAGAGAAAACCTTCTTTTCCTAGAAATAGGATTTCAACATCCACCATTTTCTCAATATCATCATATTCAATATATTGTTCCTTAGGATTGGTAGCATCATTATTTGGAGAAACCTATTTTTCCTCAAGTTTGGGAGCATCATATGTGGATAAGATATTTTCTATATAAGTAGTTTAACATTTAATTTAGATTGCATAAATATAGTAGTGAACACATAATATTATGAGGTAATGAAATGAATATTTATTAAAAGTTAACATGATCATTGAACACTATTTTCAATAAAGGGTGAAGAGATTTGACCTTTCTATTGACTATCTAAATCCCCTCCTTATTATCACATCTAGCATAAAAGACCTAATATATATTAGTACCACTGTGGAATGATTGTGAAGACCCAATAAAAGGTTTATCCTAAATTTAAATGAAATATTACCCTATAGTTGTTTTAGAACAATTTAACACATTCTATTTTGAATATCCAGTAGGTAAAATAAATTTATTACCAATGACTCCAATATGATGTGTTTTTCCATTTACCATTCCTGACTAAAATACATTTTCACAATTCCTAATTTATATATTTTTACCAAAATTCTATTATCAGTTGAAAAATAAGTAATTTTAATGATTTATAACCCAAATACCATATTTTTTATGATTCCAATTTATGAAATACTCATATAAATTAGGTTACTATCCTTAGTACTAGATACATTCTTCACTTCTACCACAATTGTAAATCCACTATTGTACATGGTATGACATTCAAAATTTTCATTTGTATATAATGTTTAACCATTAATTACATAACCGATATAATATAATATATATAGTTTTGGTACCATGTCTAGAAATAATAGTTTTTTTGAGATTGAAGTCATATTTTCTACTCACTCCTTAAAACATTTGGTCTTGAAACCATCCTATAAACAATTTTTTATGTGTATTTCATGTCAATATTTTATACCTAAAAGGATTTAAATTTGTATGAAATAAATTTTTGGTTTCAAAATATGTTCCAACCCCTAATTTATTTTTAAAAAATATAAAGGTGAGGCTTTACCAACTCTGTAATGGTAATTATGAAAACTTCTATTTTATAAATTCATTCACCCAAAAGTGTCAAAAAATTATAAGCTATTATGAGACCAATGAAATTTACAATATATAGGTAGTTGGTATAGTATCCAACAACATAATCAATAATATATTACTCTATAATAAAACTTTCTTGAGAAATTATATTTTTCATGCGCCCTTTTAAAATAGTCGAATAACATTCAATGAGGTACGTCCATTTATATTTTATATGACCGAATAACCAAATCTTAATAACCAAGTGAGTCATCAAAAAAAATGTTGATGGTGGGAAGAATATTTCAAATTCACTTAATATTCCATAAAGTTTCTTTTCCATAGTTGGAATGTTCATAGGGTCTATAACTTTAATGAATATAACAGTGAATAAAAATATTGGTTAATGTATAAGAGATTTTTTATGAAAAATTAAACATAAAAATACCTGTATTAAATATTACTTTAAAACATTATATTAATGTGATTTAAAGACCTTTAACTTTAAATAAATAATTTTTATTATATTCCTTATAGTTTATGAATCCTCCATTGGAACCTTTACATCATCTAGGAACATAAAAACCTAATATATCTCTTGCATGTAATTTAAGTGGTAAGAAGAATAAAATTACATTATTCACCATTCCAGGGAAAAAAAATCTTCCTTTATCTCCAATTTAATCATGTCCAACTTTGAATTAATTCCATCCAATGTTTTTATGGGTGAATTTAGTGACATGATAATGAAAGCATCACATATATTGTTTTCTATATTCATGAAATCATGATTTTTTTTATTTATAAATAATTATAGTATGGTAATTAAAAAATATTTGTTCTCTTTTCCAATTGGTTTTCATAAATTTTTTGAAAAATGTTTTACTGAAACCAATTAACACACCCATCACTTTATCAATCTATTCATCACCTATTAGTGGAGATGGTGTTGTACTTTCTTATAAATTCCCATAAAATGATTACATCCTTGATAATTATTATGTAGTCAAGGTAAAAATACATGATATCCTATAAATATTATATTCAAGGAATATTTCAATGTAACCGAGGGTTTATCTTGTCGCAAAATAGGAAACCATATCATTATGTTAATTCTATATCATGAAATTTTTTCAAAAGAGGGACAATCATTTATCATCTAGTATAACATGGATCTCAATGTAAAATATTAATTTATAAAATAATTATAAAATGAAACTCTTGAATTCCACATTAATTTTAGATATTTGATCAGTGAATCCAAATAAAAATCAATATCATTACCTAATTGTTTTGGTATTGAAATAAGAAGAGACAATATAATATATTTTTTCTTTATGAGTCACAATATTTGAAAGTTATAATTTACCAACATAACTGGGAATGTACTATGAATGATAATTTATACACAAAAAGACTTCACTCCATATGTATATAACAGAAAATGAATGTTTATTGGCTCATTTACAATTTCAGAATCAATTACATTCCATTGAGGAGAGTTAGTTAGGTGGTGAATTATACCACCTTTATTTCTTGTGTATAAAGTACTTATTAATTACAATTATGTCTCCTCACTTTCATATAGGCTTCTAAAACATGGAATAGTTGGAAAGTACCATACAAAATTTAAATAAATTGATTCATCTATCTTGTATCAAGATGAACCACACATTGAATATTTTTTAAGTGATTCATGGACCTTGTGAAAAATATATAGTAATTTTGATGGACATTTATTCACATAAATTTTATACCCATTAAATGTAGCATTCTTTTAACATCAAATTTTCAAGGAATATAATTATCCTTGAGAGGCTTATCATTTAAGAGAGGAAGTAGTTCAATAATGTTGGTGTAACTCCATCTATTTAAAAATATTAAATTAAAAAGATGACATATGGTTGGAAATGTTGGATATTTAGTAAAAGCAAAATATAATGATATAGAGTGACCAACTGATCAGTGCATTGTATTAGGTAAGCCATGCAGATTGGCTACATGAAACATTGTTGGGTGGCCCATTAAAAAGTGTGATAGAAGCATTGGAACCTATCAACAATCCCACTAAATAATTATTCATAGGGGGGATATTCCAAATAGATATAAAGATAATAAAATCCTTATTGTTCTTGTTATAGGGTGAGATTCATCATGTAAATGGTGGATACTATATAGGGAATGAAAAAAGTTTAGTTAGGTTCCATGGAATAGAGACATGAAGGAATTTCTAGGTAGGAATCTAAAAAGAGTGATGGGTTTACTAATACCTATCATCAAGAATTCTACAAAAAATTGGGTTAAATATGGGTTCTATTCCATGAATTCACTATTGGGTAGTTTAATGAAACAATTATTGGTAAGCGGTGTCGGGATGTTGTGTTGAGAAGACTAAGACCATGATGCAAATTTTGGCTACTCAACTTGGAATACGGGTCATCTATGGGGAATTTTAATACATAAGGACTTTAGGACATAAAATTATTATGTAAAATAGAGCCACTAGGCCTTCAGGGTCATATAAGGGTTACCATTAAACTCATTTTAAATGATGAATTTATTTCCCTAAAAAGGGATTGTTGACCCAAGACTATTAAAAAAATTCCATGAAATATTTTTATAGACCATTAAATTTTGAATTTTATTTATAAAATGATGAAGTTCATATTTAAATATCATATCCATTTCATCAATATTATATTCATCATCATTAACACTTGTAATCATACCAGATTATCTATAAAATACAATGTTATCCTTATCACTAGCAATATTCAATTCTTTGCTACTTTTAGTTCAACATTTATAACCTAGATATATTGCATGATATATCAAGTGTTCTCCCAACTCTGTTGGGCTAATTAGTCTTGAATAAAAACAATTTAAATAGAAAATTGTTTTTATAAGGGTCATATGCATGATAATTTCCAAACTTGATGAACTCTTTAATACCAACCTTATTCTATTTTGTAATAAGATTGACATCCATCCTTTTTCAATTTATATCCATCATATTTTGTTAAGTAAAATTCAGATTTAAAAATAAATAAATAAATATAGGGTATGATTTTATAATCCTAAAATATATTATTTATATTTACACACACAACCATATATTTATAATATTTTATAAAAAAATTCATTGACTCAAAAAAATGTTAGAACCTAAAAAGATGAATAATTATAAGAATAAAAATCATTTTAGCACTTATTTTATTATTAGAATAATCCATATATCCTAAATCATTCTATTTTTTTGAAATGGATTCATTAAGGCAGATAATTCATTTCATTTCACAATCAATGTTCACAAGAAACCTATATATTTGTATAACTAAATTAATATTAAAGTATATATAAAAACATTTCACTATAAACACATATATAAAAAATTACATATTTAGTGTATAAAATAATGTAATCAAATTGATTATGGTTATTACACATTTAATGTTATGAAAGATATCACATTCTATCAACAAAATAGAACCCCTAAGGAGGTATTTCCCAAATTTATCTCTTGAACTCAACATAGAGATGTGAAAACAATTGTTTCTTACAAAATTTTGAGGATTTTATAATTATTAATTTATTATATGATTATAGTTAAATATATTAAACAAACTAAATCTGATTAAAATAAAAATTTTGGACGAAAAAATTTATCTCGTTATTTTCTATAAACATTTTTAGTAAAATATGACTTTATCTAAATTATAGTATTAATAAAAATTGTTAACCTATAGAAGATTTGATAATGAGACCATTAATCACATCACAATGATGCATACAATGGTGTGGTGTATACTAATGTGGTTAAAAAATTTAATCACAACCTGAACATGGTCTATAAGTTAATTTTGGTGAATCAGGTATATAAATGAAAAAATAGATCAAATCACTCTTAAAATCCTTTCAAAATTGATTTTTTCATTATCCCAACAATTTTTCATACACTATGTGTATTTTGTTAAAATTAAGTGTAAATTTATTGGAATATTACTTATGGTTATGTTGATTTCATCCTATTATAATAATTAATAATAATTTCGATCCATTTTGAAATTAGAACTATTTTGAAAAGAAACACACTCCAAATTATAATTTTAGTAAATAATAAAAATATTTTAATTATAACTCTTTTGGAAAATATGATATTTGAAGATAAAATTGTTGATATACTAAAATATTATTTGATGGCAGTTTTTTAGATTAGAATATAATTATGTTAATTTATTTCATTATTGAAAATCTTGTAATAACACATTTGATCAATTTTAAATTCTTCATTTTTAATAATATAAATAACAATTTTAGTATGCAAGGATATTTTCAAAATAATTAAGATTATAGATAGAATTAGAAAAATGAATGATTTATCAAAAACAACAAAAAATTTCAGTTATGAAAGTCATGAATAAGATGAATTTAATCTCAAAAAAATTTAATGAGTAATGGATTACATAAAATAATGAACGATGTTATTAAAATTTTAAAAATTAATGTTTTGAATTTTTTTAATTTTTTAAAAATTGTGAATTTCCAAAAATTAATTCATATATCATTGAAAATATTGTAAACTTTTAAAATGATATTACACAATATATGTTAAATTATAATAATTATAATGTAGAAAAAAATTAATATGAATTTTGTTTAAATTTTGAAGTGAATGGTCAACAAAATAGTTATTTTTTGTTATTACGCCTTGAAAATTATTATATTGATATAGATTAATTTGATTTTTTTCATTTTTAAATAAATTAATTGAAAAATTTAAATAATAATGAACAAAAAAATCATAATTATAAAAAAAAGTTTTTAAATTAAAATTTTAAACCAATAGAATCGATTGAGAGATTATTTTTTATGACTTTTTGGCATGAAAATTAGATAGAAAATATTTGTTTTTTTTATCCACTGAGAGATCATTTTGCATGTAGAAGAAGAAAAAGCTAAAATCTTCCAAGAAAGGTAAAAACATCGATGAAAATAGTTAATTTATTTGAAAAATTACAAAAAACCATGAATGATCAATTTTTATAAAAATAAAGAATAACATATCTATAAACTAAGGGTTTATTCATTTGAAAAAATTTGAAGTAAGTGACAATAGGGCATGACTTTCACGAGATCTTGAATGACATGTGCAAGGAAAATCTCAAATAGGGTTATTTTAAAATAGGGGATAAGGTTTTATCAACTCTTGTAAAAAGGAACTAATAAAAGATACATTTATCAGTGCTCAAATGGAATGTGCTTATAAAGGTATGATTTTTAGTGCATTTTTAGCATTGATAAAGCCAAGGATTTATCATCGTTTAAAAGGAGTTAATAAATTATACTATTATTAACACTAACTAAAAAGATCCGAAAAATGTATTTTTTATTAATGTTTAATATAGAACTGATAAATACAAGTGGAAAATCAAAAAATAAAAAATAAAAAAAAATAAAAAAATAAAAAATAAAAAATAAAAAATAAAAAATAAAAAAATAAAATGAATTACTAATTAAATAAAAATATATTTTAAAAAATAATTTATTATAAGAATAATAAATATTTAAAATAATTAACTCTTAAAAATATTAAAAATAAATAAATCTTACAAATATTAAAAATAAATAAACTAAATTATTTATATTAAATTTATTAATAATTGTGATAATCATATGATAAATGTATTATATATATATATCACTACAATGATAAATGAATAAATAAAATTAGTTATATAAATAACAAAATATTGAAAATGTATAGATAATATATATTATATTTATTACAAAAATAATATTAATGTGTAAGCATTAAAATAAAAATGAATAATTTATAAATAATAAATAATAATTTTACATAAAAAGGTTTAAAATAAATTAAAAATTAAAAATAAATATATAATAAATGTTTAAAAATTTAAATAAAATAAAAGAAAAGAAAATGAATAAATATTAATTTTGTAAATTAAAAAACTAATAAAAATATTTAATAAAAATATTTAAAAGTATATAATTTTTTTTTAAAATGATTAAATTTTAAAAATATTAAGAGAATAAATATTAGAAATGAATAAATTGAAAAAAATATTAAAAGTGAATGATTATTAAAAATGAATTGACTATAATAGATGAATAAATATTAATAGATTAATAAAATTTAAATATAAAAAATGCATAAAATGAAAAAAATTAAAAAAATATATTAGAAATTTTAATTATACAAATCAATGTAATGTTATGAATGGATAAATATTAAAATAAATATATAAAATTATTAGAAATTAAATTTTAAAATAAATAGATTTATAATAATGTATTGATTATTAACGAATAAATAATAATCATATGAATATTTAATTAAAAATATTTAAAAGAAAATAAATAATTAACCATAATTATATAAATTACATACATATTAAATGTTCTAAATATTAATATTTAAAAATTCATAAGTAATTATAAAAAAGAATACCTAAAAAAATAATAAATAAATAAATATTAAGAATGAATAGATTAAATAAAATATTAAAATAGAGAAATATGAAAAACTTATAAATAATATTAAATGAATAAATGTTATAAATGAATAATATTATAAAAAATATATTAAATAATTTATAAGAAGTTTTTAAAAGTGAATCAATAATATTTACTATATATATTTAAAATATTAATAAATATTAAAAAATGAATAAATATTGAATTAAAATTCAATAAATATTAAAAAGACAACTTAAATACAAGAGATTCATAAGAAATCACTAATTAAAAATGAATAAATAAGTTTTTTATAAAGAAGGTCAGGGTTGATATCCTTTTATTAAAAAAGAAAAAGAGTAATGGGGTGGGAGGATGAGGTCTGAGAGAAAAATCCTTCCCTAATCCATAAAATTTAGATCTAAAGAGTATTGAAAAAGTCACTATAAAGAATGAAAATAATAAAAACAACTTCACAAGTCAAGCAGAGTAGACATGACTAACTCAGGGAAACCCGAAAATATCATTTAAAAACAATATTTTTGTTTTTAGATAATTTAACAATGTTATGAAGAGACCAATGACCTCCTCATACACATTGTCGTCATCCTCTCCTATAACTTTTACCCATTATCCATGGAGTACCTTGGTCATCAAATCATTCTTTTATAGAGACATCAATTATACCAGGTACAATACCCCATATTATCGAAAACAGCATGTTCCATTATAAAATTGTGACACTTATCATTTTCACCCCACTTTCCTAGAGAATTAGAATATTCGAATGAATAAAGAATGTCGAAGGAATTAGAAGTGGATTCCTGGTTTATCACTTTACCTTGAGACCAATTTGATGTGACTTGAGTTGATGGAGAGGCAATCATTGGGGTTCCACCCATATTTTCTATAGATTTAAAAACATCTAATTAGAAAGCATAACTAGATTCACCAAGAATTATCATGTTAATGAGAAACCTCAATATGCTTAACCAAAAAGTATACAATCACATTTGGTTTCATGGAAACATAATTGTCATGAGATGATGTGACCACAAATTTCAAGTTCTTAGAAACAAAATCATTGGATTCAGACATCTTGAACCAATTCTATTCTTTAATATTAATTTCCCCTTTTCTAAAAGAGGTAGAATCATTGATAAATACCTTCATATATGGCGATTCCATAACCAGTGTGGGATATTCACTGATCATAGAGTTTGAAACAACACCTTAGTTTTTATTAATTTAAAACTAAAAGGAATAGATCCCAATCTTATATTAATACCCTTATTAGAAGAGATGATCTTTTACTTAAATCTTATAGAGATTAAACATCCAATTTTATATTACCATTGCGATCTCTTGTAGAGGTCATCCTTTCCTTATGCCACAATTAATTATCAACCTCTTCTTGAATAGATAATTCAAAATTATATTGACCATAAATATGATTATAACTATAATCCACCCTAAAAATTTCTTCTCTACCCATTCCCATATGATTAGGAGCTATCCCTTCATCCACAACAATATCCCAAGATGCCATAATTGTACCTAAGAACACATGTAAATAATATTGATGTATATAGGTTGTACATGCATGATTGTATTCTCCTTTTCAGTTTTTTTTCATGTTCTTAGAGCCCATTATAGTCTTTTATAGGTTGAGAACATGAAATATCAGTGGTCAAGGGTTCTGGAGTCTTAGAATACATCTATTTCCTCTAGCTCGAGGCTTTGGTTTCATCAAAACCGACTCACCAACCCTTTATTCCAAAGGACAAAAAATATAAGATTTATCCTATTGAATAATCACAACATGATTGTTCCTAATATCCTAATCTCCTGAGTCATCATGGAATTTTTCCTACAATATAGATCCCTCCTTTGAGCACCCACCCCTTGAGAAGTCTGTCATTACATAAACTTATAGAAGACTTCAACATTTTTCACTACATCATCCCGACTTTCCATCCTTTTACAATCTGGAACATGATTCCCTATCATTATACCAACATCACATTTTAGTGTTTTAAATCATTTCTCCATTGAATTCCCAACTACATTAAAATATTAAAAAAATAAGGGATTTTTTTGAGAATAAATTTTTAAATTGATATCATCGTTATTAATAGTTAAGAAAACTTTATCTATCAAAATTCTAGTTTGGCCAATTCCAAAAGGAACTCTAGAAAAATAACTATACCGAACTAATTTATTTTCCATATTCATTCAAATAAGAACTCCAACAATGTATACAATACCATAAATAATCATTTATTCCCAGATAATCTAAGAAAATCTATACACATACATACAAATAAATAAATATACATACACATACATGCATTCACATGCATACATACACATATATCAATATAAATAAATATTTATACACACACATATAAATATATGTGTGTCTTTTTAGTTATTTAATACGATTATGAATATATAAATTTTAATATGAACTATATATATTCATTTATATATTTATATAATAGTTTAAATATATTATTTATATGTTATAAATATAAATTCATTTTTTAATTAATGTATATAAATATATTTTTAATTTTTTTATTAATATAAATTTTGTTAATCTATATATAGATAATTATAGAAATATGATTGATAATAATAATAATAATAATTATACGGATATATAAATCATATTTATATATTTTATTTACATATATATACTTATTGTTTTATAAATAATATTTAAAAATATATAAATATGTATATATAAATTAAATTATTCATATTCCCCTTAAGAAGTGTTTTTTAGCACTATTAAAGATGAGGTTTTTTATCAATGATAATTAATGTTCTTATAAATGCAATCCTTATCAACGGTAAAACATTCACTGAAAAAAATTCAATTATCAATGATTTTATTAAGAGTTGGAAAAATGCAACCTATTATGAATGATTTATAGCAATGATAATGTATACCTCTAAATAAAGTGGAATTTGTTGTAGTGTTCCTTATATTCTCTGTAGTGTGGTAGTTGTTTCTTTTTTTTACTTTAACCTTTAAAACATTAATAAATTATTATTCATAAATATAATAAGTGAAGAATAATTTACATTTCATAAAAAATTATAATTTAATAACAATTAAAAATAATTGTCGTATTATTATTATTATAAAATAAACTTAAAATTATATAATTAATTTTCATTATTATAAATTATTAATAATTATATTTTTAATAATATTTAAATTTTTAATTACTTCATTTAAAAAAAATTTATATTATTAAATAAATTTTCAATAATGTGTTATGACTAATCATTTATTATCATTAATGTGATATTATAAATAATCTTTTTTAAATTTAATGTTAAATCCCATATAAAAAATATGGAAAAGATATTAAGGACCACATAGTTATAAAAGGGAAGTCTCTGTGAGATTTTATGTAATATTTTTGGAATATTTTAATCACTATTCGAAGTTGAGGCTATTTCAATGCATCTATACCAAAAATTTTTAAGAACCACTAGGATATAGTTCTTAGAATTAGTCTTTACCAATGGGTTATATAAACCATTGGTATATATAGTCCTATACCAATGGTTTTTATAAACTGTTAGTATATCCCACCATATACCAACTATTTTTTAAAAACTATTGGTATAGAATCTTCACATAACTCTCAACCTCCCCATCTCTCAACCTCACCCACAATCCCCAATATCCCCTCCCCCAATCAAGAGACAACCAGTTATATATTTTCACTTATTATTATCCCCTTATTCAAGGATTTTTCTGATTCTAATCTTCATCAATATTAGATTAGTGAGTTCTAAATATTTCTTTTCTTCTACCATTTTTTTTCATTTTTATCTATGTATCAAAACCTAACTATGATACTTCCAAACCATGATTCTTCCTTATTATTTAAAAAATATTTTATTAGATTATTTTTGGTATATTATTTCAAAATAAATGCAATTTTGATTTGTATATATGTTTTTTTTTAATTTAGTTATCCACTTGTTTTATATAAATATAATATAATGTTTTTTATAAAATATATTAACTAATTATGTAATTAATTAATGTATTAACTTGTTTGTTTTATTAATGTATTTGGGGGTTATTATATATCCTATGATTATATAAAATAATTTATGAGAGAGAACTTGGATACTTTGGTTGGAACATAGGATATATAATTAGTTTGTTATCAATGTTAAATAGGGTTTGATATGATTTAAATTATTATGTGAAGTTTTATAAGTATATGTCACTCTCATGGAGTAAATAATTTAGGGATGTGTTTCTCCATTTTAAATTGAACCATATTGTAATGATGCTCCAATAAAAATACACCCCAATGATATGGAATTCCCATATAAAATGAACTATTTGGACATGGTTCTCCCATTGAAATATAGGACAAGGACAACATGATATAAAACATGTATAATTTTCCCAACCATATCTCTTTTTCTACTAAACCATGATCCATATTGAGAAACATTATTAAGATAAATTTTCTTAATATGTTCTTATTTAATGTAATTATTATCACATAATCTAATTTTTCATTTTTATTTTTGGGTACTTATGTGCATCATAATGGTATTGTTGATTATTAACTCTTTTATGTTTCATATTAAATATGTATTTATATTCAATAGAATTTAAATGGTATTTTTAATTTTAATAATCTAGTTCATTGGATATAAGGTGATGTTTTTTTTGAAATTCTTACTTCCATTTAGCCCAATTTCGTTTCAATATGAATAAAATTTTATCATCATATATTGATGATCCTTAATACCCATTAACATTTTCTTTACAAGATACTTTTCCTCATAAATCAAAGCTAATTACTTTGTATGTCCAAATTTAATTAAATATCATGAAACAGATTGGAATATATGTTTTAAAAGTGGAAAACTATAATTTCTCCAAAGGGATAAAGAAAAATTCCTTCTTTGATTCTTCTATTTTTTATTGAAAACTAAAATATTAGTTTATTAGTTTTATTTCGAACAACCATAGCCTGGATTATATTATAATGGTTAAGAATGTAGAATTTAGTCTAGTCCTGGTGAAAGTTATTTTTATTCAAAATTCATTCACACTCTATATGTATTTCAACCAAATTTACTTTAATTTTGGAAATTTTGAATTACTATTTTAGTTAGTGGTTGATCATTGTATATTATCCATGCTTATGGAAGCAGATAAGTGATAATTTTTCCCCATAGATATTTTTAATTTTTGTGAACAATTTTTTATTTCATTTCATATATATTTCAACTTCATACATATATATCCTTTATTAAATTTTGGATATATTTCTATTATTGTATAAACTATAGTTTCTATATATTATAATTGGATGATAATTTATTTTTATATCATTTTTGGTATAATTTCTTTTATATTATTATATAATGTTTTTGGGGTTTTGATATTAGGTGACACATTACTGTTATTCATGAGTAAATGATTCCATCCTAAATAAAAGTGTATTGAATTGAATTAATGACATACTAAAAAAAATAATGTTTTAAAACAAATTTTTTCATAAAGACATAAGTATTTAATTGGATTATGTAATAGTTTTTTTTGATTCCATGTATTATACATTTTCTCGTTCATTATTTGTAGTCATCAATTATATCATATGTTATACATATATTTAATTTTTAGATATATAATATTATTATTTAATGACTTTGATATTAAATTATTTTTAATAATTTTTTGAATTATTGTTTACATTATTTATTTAAATATTTTTTCTATAATAGAATGGATATAAGTTGGACGTATCATACCCGTCCAATTTTAACTAAGTTTCCAATTAATTGGGTTTTTTATAATTTTTATTTTAAAATGATTTATGTGGAGGACATATTTGTTTTCCATCATATAATTATTGTGTAAGACCTTGGTTATAAAATTAAGTAGTTAGCTACCATATAAGAAAGTTAGAGTTAAAATAAACTATTATGTTTAGTATCACAATAAAGAGATGAGACAATATTCTATTGTTCATTAATGGAAAGAAAGACGTAGTATGGAGTATTTTATATTTTATCAGTTTTTATTTGTGCATAATCATAAGAATGATAATATTCCACTAATGTAAGACAATTCTATCAATAAAAATTTGAAAAATAATGTAAATAATTATTTTTAGAGAGTTAAAAAAATAATGATGGTAGAAATATGTTTATTAAGAATATTCTAAAATGAAATTATTTTAATTTTTAATGAGGTTGTATCCAAGAGAAACCATGTATGGGATTTATATTACATCCATTAATTATATTCTTACCTTTTTAAGTAATTTATTCTTGGTTGTGTATATAATCCCTCAAATCATTATATGGAATGAAATTTAGTGAATAAGATTTAATTTTCTACTAATAAAATTCATGATTTTTTTAATGATTTTGGTTTGGGAAGAAATAAAAATACTTAATGACTGTAAAAAATGTGTTACATTTTGGCGGATTTAAAATTCAGATGTATTACCATCTTGTGTTCCACAGAAATTCGTGTATAACATTCCATTGATTCCGAGGATCCAAAATCTATTCATGTCTACTAAAATATTAATGAATATGAGACAAAATGATGCTGAGATATTTAATTATATTGATGAGTTAGTTCATACTATAGATATAATATCATGTTGGATAATTTATTAATAAGATACTTATTTTTTATCTAATGAGTGTAATGTTTGTCTGGTTCTATTCCATGATGGTTTTTATAGATTTGGTTAGATACTTAATTCTCACTACATGTGGCCAATATTTATTCACATTTACAATCTTCCTCTGTACTTGTGTATGGTAAAAAGACTCAATTTATTATGTATAATATTATTTTGACCTTCTAATCCTTGAAATGATATAGAAATATTCTTTCACCCTTTAATAAAATAGTTGAAGTGGCTTTGGGATAAGGGTGTGCACACATTTTAGGATTCTTTAAAAAAAATATTTTAGATGTGTGCTACCATTATGTGAACTGTAAATGATTTACCTACATATGAAATGATGTTTTATTAGAAAATGAATTGAAAAATATCATGTCTTATTTTTATGAGGAATACACGATCGAAAAAGGTGAAATATTATCATAGTTTTAGTTTCATGGGAGCATTGACGATTCATGCCAATGGATCATTAATATAGAATGAATCACCAGAGGTTTGAAAATACTATAGAAGCTAAATAGTCACCTCAATGTTTTCAAGGAAATTTAATGCTTAATAAATAGTAATTTTCCACTTTTTCAATAGGTAAAATTTAGATGGAATCTAAAAATAGGTTTAATGTTGACACTGAATCCATAGAAAATTGGGAAAAGAAAAGTATCTTTTTTTAGTTTCCATATTGGTCAATTTTTTTTACATCGTTGATTTGAAGAAATGAAAAATAAGAAAAATATATGGGAAATAATTGTTTAAAATCATATAAATATCCATGTGAAGACCAATGATGACATATGATATTACCATAAGATGTTAGATTGAGGTATTTGACTATAACAACATCCTGTGTGTATCGATGAAAATAAATAGAAATTTCAATGTTTTTCTTTTATGATGAAACTGTTGAGCAATTTTTGTTATCTCCAATACACAATTTTATTATTAAAATTGGGGAGATTGTTGAGGACAATATAACATCTCTTTATGATGATTTTGATGCTCACAAATAGCCTTATTTGTTACTCTATGATATATTAGAAAAGTATGGTACAATAACCATACGTTATTAGAAATGTATGAAAGAAGGAACCCTCCATTTGGAAGGAAGCTTACATTTGGAAGGAACCCTATGTTTGGAATGAAACCTTACATTTGTAAGGAACCTTACATTTGGAAGGAACCTTATGTTTGGAAGGGACCTTAAATTTGTGAAATCAACAAAGTATGGAAGAATATCATTATGTAAGTATGGAATGATAAGTTTGTTTCTTAAAAGTATGATTCATCAACCTAAATTTTGTGATCAACCATACATTTGAAAGCTAAATATAATAGTATTATTCATCAACCTTACTTTTATAAACAACTGTACATTTGATTGATATGTATGGATTATATACAATATGTTTGAGAGTTGAAGAGAAATTTTTGAGATAAAACTTACATTTGAGATCAACCTTACATTGTGAACCATACGTTCAGAGAATGTATGCCATGCAGTTCAAACCTACGTTTAATGTCAGGTGTTTAAATTATGAATTTATTAAAGAAACGGTATTTATGCCGAACATCAGGCTGATTTTAATCCAGATTAAAAGCCAAAATTTAAATTGAGTTTTTTACTGATTCAAATCCATTTATTTTTTATTCAAACGATCAATTAAAGAGGATATTTTCATGCCGAATTTTCAGGGGAGTTACTTCTACTCTTCTATTCAAACATTTAAATATCAATATTTTAAAGGCGACTTTTGTGGATCTAGATTTAAGAATAGGACACTCATATTTATTTTATATATATACCTATATAATTTTGTTTCACACAAGGGGATGAATTATTGAAAAGAAGATCAGTTATTAGAAAGAGTGAAAAAGCTTTGTTTTCTGAAGAAGAAGAAACTCGACTGAAGATTTACTGATCTAAATTGAATATATTTTTGTGAATCAACTACTGTTAATGTTGCGAACGAAATTTCAAAATCTACTGCAACTGGATCGGCTCAGAACTACTTTTACCCGAAGATCATCATTTTTGAAGATAACGATCCATCTACTGTCAATTTCGTGCTGTTGCAGTTGTGAAGAACAACTGGGAAAGTATTTTCAATGAACAAAATACTATTTTATCTTGAGTCATAATCTTGTCATTCTAAGCTATGTATTAGATTCTGTTTGTGAACTAAAAGGATCTGTTTAGTCTTATTATTGTAAATGTGTCAACTGCCTATACTCAATTGTGTAATGGTCAATTGATAAGAGGAATAGATAGTGAAAATCACCATGATCATGGAGTAGAGTGCTGGTGGAGTGAACTAGGGGATTTTTATTCCCCAAACCACTATACATCGTGCCTACTGTGCTATTTATTTTCCACTGCTAAATATTTGTTATAAAGATAAAACAGAAAATCATGATCGTTCGAATAAATTGAAAAAGGAACAATTCACCCCATGTTGTGAGTATCTAGTATAACCCGATCCAAAAATTGGTATCAGAGGTGGAGCTTTTGTTAAAGCTACAACAAGATAAATTTTTTGAAGGATTATACTCAGATCAAGATGACTTGTGGAAGAGAAGGAATGTCTATGGTTAGATATCTATACTAAAATGGTGAGAATTATATATGCTGAAAATCAAGAATGATAATCTACTTGAAAAATCTCAGATACAGAGTCTACTGACAAATACTGACACCTTATGAAATAGCAGAGAAACCTGAAACATGTAGTGAAACTGTAGAAGATGAGTATGACATGAATTCGAAGGATATTAATGCAATCATATGTGGTCTAGGACCAGATGAGTTTAATATAGTATCTCAGTGCCCAACATCATATGAAATGTGGAAGACAATTGCAGTTATTTATGAAGGAACTCACAATGTCAGACAGATGAGGTATGCTACTGCCAAACTAAAATTCAATACATTCAGGATTTTTGAAGGAGAAAGCATCAGTAAAATCAATGGAAGATTGAAAAATATTTTCAAAAATATAACTGCTTTGGGAGTCCCAATCAAACAAGATGATAAAACATTGAATGTACTAAAAGTATTTCCAACTCGATGGAATGGAATTTCTGCAACTATTAGACAATAAACACCTGTGGAAGATTTAACAATGAGATATTTAATTAGAACTCTCATGTTGTATGAAGTTGAGATGCTGGATGAAGAAAATGAGTATAAAGTTTTGATCAAGAGAGAAGACACTACCTTAAAGTCATCATCTCAAAGAAAAAGTAGAAAGCTCAAGAAAAAATAAGTGACAGTGAAATCAGAAAGTTCTGATTCATCCAATTCAGATGCAGAATTGGCTTAGTTGGACAAAAAATTCAGTAATTTTTATAGGAAGAAGAATGCTTTTAAAAAGTCTTTCAAAAAGGATGAAAAGGAAGTCAGATTATATGAGTGAAAGAAGATGAGTCATATAAGACCTGAATGTCCACAATTAAAGGAAGACAAGAAAAAGAAATTCTTTAAGATAAATTATTATGAACAAAAAGGAAATAAAGTAATGAAGGCTACTTGGAATGTATATGAAGGCTCCATCATCTCTTCAAAGTCTGATTCAGAAAATGAGGAATCAAATCAGAAATCCAATATGTGATTTAATGTAGAAATTAATGAGGTACAATCCTATTATTCTTCTGCCTCTATTTCAGAATCAATCTATAAAAATGATAAACTTGCATCTTACTATAACAATATTGAAGAAAAATATGATTCTTTATTTAAGAAACATGAATCTTTAAAGAATATTCATAATTATAATTTAGGAGAGATAGAGACTCTGTTAAAATAATATCAAGAATTACTGGAAGAAATTACTCAATAAATAAAAACAATACAAATCATGATGCTAAAATAAAAACACTACAAACTGAAGTAGAAACATATAAAAGTGCAGATCGTATTTTTACAAAAGGGGAAAATACACTAAATGGAATTCTTGTAAATAATTTGATTAAAAAGGAAAGATATGGAATTTACATTAAAGGTGAAAAACCTAAACTATAAAAGAATTACATTATGCCAAGTACTAGAAAAGTAATCTGTAACTATTGTGGTGAAAAAAGACATCTATCTAAGAATTTTTATTTAAGGCAACCCCAGATAAGTGGAATAAAGAAATCCTTTGTTTAAAATAATTTATATGATTCTGTTGATTTTAGAAAAACAAATCAAGTCTAGATTCCAGGATCATTGCTTTCTAACACAATTGGACCCAATAGAATATAGGTATGAAACCAATTTATTTAAATGCCTTTGCAGGAAGCAGGTCATAAGAGAAAAAAGACCATATGGTATTTGGATAGTGGTTGTTCCATACATATTATTAGAAATTCATCTAATTTTAAAATAGTAACACAAATGTATGATGGTCTAGTCACATTCGGTGACAATGCCAAGAACAAGATTATTGGAATTGGAATAGTTGGAGATCTAGAAACTGTCTTAATCAAAAAAGTACTATATGTAAAAGTATTGAAACAAAATATGATAAGTATCTCTAAACTCTGTGATGATGGTTATATTGTTGATTTTCCTAACAACTGCTATTCTTTTTTCAAAGATAAATTTCTTAAATTTTGATCTCCCTTAACCGATAATGTGTATACCATATATTTAAATTCTTTATGTAAACAACAAGTAAGCTGCTTAACAACTAAGATAAATGAATCCTGGATATGGGATAGGAGATATGGAAATTACAATGTATATGTTATACATAAGTTATATAATAAACAATTAGTGTTTGATTTTTCTAGTGTCATGTTTAAAAGTTATAGATTTTGGGATGCATGTCAACTTGGAAAGCAGTACAAATCATCCTTCAAATTAATTAACAAAATTGCTACATCTAAACCTCTAGACCACATCCATATGGATTTGTTTGGACCTTCAAGGGTAGAAAGATTGGCTGGTAAATTATATATATATGTTTTATTTGTGACTATTCTAGATTTACATGGATTTTCATTTTTAAATATAAAAATGAATCTTTTACAATATTTGAATGTTTTTGAAAATCTGTTCAAAATGAAAAAGGTTTTAAAAAAATTTCATTAGTAAGTGATCATGGTGAAGAATTTGAGAATCTGGAATTCAATTCCTTTCGCTTAAATATGGGTATTAAACACACCTTCTCTACACCAAGAACACCACAAAAAAATAGAACTGTTGAAAGAAGAAATATGACTATTCAATAAATGGATAAAAATATGTTAAATGAATATAGTTTTCCTACCAATTTATGGACTGAAGCTATAAGTACAACTAGCTATATAATTAATAGAGTTTTAATTAGTCCAATTTTCAAAAAGACACCCTATGAATTTTGGATTAACTGAAAACCTAAAGTAAATTACTTTAAAGTTTTTGGATGAATGGTTTACACCTTAAACACCAAGGACAATCTTGGTAAGTTTGATCCAAAATATGATGAAGGCATTTTCGTAGAATATTCTGCTACTTCCAAAGATTATAGATTTTTTAATAAGAAGTTAAGGATTTTTGAAGAATTAGTTCATGTGAAATTTGATGAATCTAATACCTTTGACAAAAAGAAAACACCAAATTGATGAATCTGACTCTAATGATAACATGATACTTGAGAACTTGAAAAATTATTTAAAAAAGATATAAATGAAATCGAGTCTAGTCCAGAAGAACATGACATTGAAGAACCTATAAGTATACTACCTAGAAAGTCAATAACCCTAAAGAATCACCCTTTATAAACTATAAAATGAGACTTAGATACATGAACAAAAAATAGAAGGAATATAGAAAATCTTGTTGAGTTTTCGGCCTTTCTATCCCAATTAAAACCCAAAACTATAGAATCATTCTTAGTTGATGAATGTTGAATGATAGAAATGCAAGAAGAACTAAACCAGTTCAAAAGAAATGATGTTTTGAATTTAGTTGAAAGACCTCATAAATACCCAATTATAGGAATGAAATGGGTCTTTAGAAATAAACATGATGATCAAGGAATAATAACTAGAAATAAATCAAGACTTGTAGCTAAAGGATATAATCAGGAGGAAGGTATAGATTATGATGATACCTTTGCATCTGTAGCTATATTAGATTCCATCAGAATCCTTTTAGCCTATGAATCTCATATAAAATTTAAATTATTCCAGATGTATGTTAAGTCTACATTTTTAAATGGTTATTTATTGGAGGATGTTTATGTTGAGAAACCTATTAGTTTTGAAAATTCAAAAGAAACATATTCTATTTTTAAACATACTAATGCTCTTTAATTTCTTAAACAAGCACCTAGAACTTTGTATGAAAGATTATATTATTTTCTTTTGAAAAATTATTTTACTGTTGGTATGGAAGATCCAACATTATTTAAGAAAACTGTCAATTCTAATATTTTAATATTTCAAATATATGTTGATGATGTAATTTTTGGTTCAACAAATAAACATCTTTTTCATGAGTTTTAAAACTTAATGAAAAAATATTTTGAAATGAGTATGATGGGAGAATTAAATTTTTTTTAGGACTTAAATGTTTTCAAAAATATTTCAGAAATGTTTTTAATCAAAGAAAATACACTACTGATTTACTAAAGAAATTGGGTCTTGAAAATAGTTAGACATATACAAATCCTATGTGTACTAATATAAAACTTTATTTGGATGAAACTGGAAAACTAGTTGACAACAAGTTATATAGAGGTATGATTGGTATTTTATTATATCTTACTACTAGTAGGCCAGATATAATGTATTCAGTATATCTTTATGCACAAATTCAATAAAATCCTAAAGAATCCCATTTATCTACTGCTAAAAGTATTTTTATATATTTAAAAGGAACTATTTTTCAATATATACTTTATCCAAAAACATCTGATTTTAATTTAATTTTATATTCAGATGCAGACTTTGGGAGTAGTAGATTATATAGAAAAAAAACCTCAGGAACTTGTCACTTTTTAGGAAAATCCTTATTATCATGGTCTAGTATGAAATAACACTTATTTGCCCTGTCAACAGTTGAGGCAGATTATGTATCTCATAACATTTTCTATCAACAATTTTTGTGGATGAAAAACACGCTTAAGGATTTTGGACTAAATTTTAATAACACTCTTATTTTAGGTGATAATAAAAGTGTTATAAATATTTCAAAAAAATCCTATTAATAATTTTTGGACTAAGCATATTGATATTAGACATCACTTTTTAAGAGACATGTTATTAAAAAGGATATACTTTTAGAATTTATTAATACAGAAATTCAATTAGCTAATATTTTTACTAAACCAATTATCACAGAAAAGTTTGATTTCATTAAGGGGGAGTTAGGTTTATTTAATTATAAGTAATTTTTTTTATACATTTCATGAATTCTTTTTTGAAAATAGTTTAGTTACATGTTTTTCAAATAGTTACGTTTTTATATTTTTCTGTTCTGAGTGAAATTTTAATTTGTTTTAAAATTTATGCAATGATTAGTATGTACGTAATGACATAGGAATCAAGGATGTCCAAAAAAAAATTTCAAATACTAAACCCATTCAATTTTCTCAAAACCCTTAGAAACCTCGAAAACTTTTACCACTATTCTCTCTCGAACCAGAACCTTTGAAACCCTAGTACTTTTCGAACCTTCAGAAATTTATGATAGAAATGTCCAACACCAAGAGAACCGATGAGCTAGAGACCAGCACTATAAAGAGGCAGCACTCGGCAGGGAGAATGATTTTAGAAGGAAAAGTCATAGATCTGGAATGGATCTATCAAACGAACCAAATGCTAAAGCAATATTTAGCATTTCAGTTCTTAGAATAGACATTTAATGGAGATTGCATGGAGTTTCAAAATGTGGTATAACTTTGTCATTTCATTAAGTCGGTACATTTTAGTACGAGAAATAATGAGGATTCGATAATCACTAAGATTGAGAATCGAGATTTTTCAATCTCATCTGTGGAAATCACAAAAATTCTAAACTGCACTCATGAAGGAGTTTATCATTTTGATTTGAAAAATATTGGAGATAATGTATATAAATTTGAAATATTATGTTGTTTCTATTTGGATCAACTAATATCAAGAAGATGTTTGTAAAGGATTTGTAACCAGGCCATAAGATATTGGTTAATTTTGTGAATACCGGTATTACACCTAGGATGTCTGAAATGGAAAAGATTATTTATCTAGATATGTATTTATTGTTTTTGCTAATATGTGATATCAAATTAAACATTTAGATATACATGGTGAGGTATCTCAGTTACTATTTCCAACCAGAGGCAAGAATAAATTTTTATCCTTTTGGAAGATTAATCTCAAAGATTCTCTTTAAGAACGATATGATAATACTGGTGGATTCTTGGGTGAGATGCCACCATAGTAACATCTTCAATGCAGGTACATTGAAAAAAATTGGATATTTATGGAGCACAATCAAAGGGAAGATGTTGCCTGTTGGAGCTGAAGAGGATGAAGAAAGTGCTTTGGCTTGACCAAAAAAATCAAAGGAAGGACAAGATGAATCAAGAGTCAGTGTTGTATCTAGAAGAATCAGGTTTGAGACTGTGAGTGTATCTGTTGAAAGAAGTCAGGAAGGAATTTAGATCAAAAGGACTAGGGATCCTAATCCTGTTAAAGAGCCTATTGTAACATTGAATGTTTTAACATCTGGTTATCTCTTAAGTTACATGTTTTTAAGAGAAGCAGTAGTTGAAGCAGAAACATTAATAGAGAAAGAAGATGAGATAGTGTCTGGTGAAGGAGAAGAAGTGGCCCAAACTTAAATTGATCAAGTAGAGGTTGAACAAGAACAAATTATTTTAGAGAATCCAATGATAGAGGAAGAATATGTACATTATGCTCATGAGGAGAAACCTCTAGCACATGAAAACCAGGAAGAGAATGCTTCTGATATCCCTACAGAGGTATTGAATGAGAATTTTTCCATGGATGACTCTAGGAATGGCTCAGAGGAAAAATTTATTGAGAAACCAGTATAGGGAGGGGATGATGAAAAATCAGATGCTGAATCTTTTCCAATAGTATTGTTGCATCCAGTTAAAGATGAAAATGAGAATCAAGCATAGGGTGCCTATGTTTCAGTAAATAAAGATATGGGGGAACTGAACAAAATGTTGACTAAAGCTGAAAAGGAGAATGATGCTCTATGGATATCATTAGAAAATGAACATTTAAATTTTTAATGGTTGAAAGAAAGTACTATTTCTAAACAAGAAGTTTAATGTTTTAAGAAGGAAATTTTAAATGAAGTTGAAAAGTTGAAATAAGAGATGGTTATGAAGGCAGATTTAATGGAATTTAGATCATTCATGAAGTAACAATTTGCATCTGTCAGAACCAGTGAGTCTAGTGAATCAGGTACTTCACCTAATTTAATCAGAAGATTTCAGTCTATTACCATGGCCATAGGGAATATGAATGCCTGGCAGCAGTACTTATAGTGCAAAGATGCTCCTTTTTTAGTATTGTTTGATAATCAGAAGATTCTAGTGGACCAGTTGACTTCTAGTGAACCAAGAATTAGAACTGTGCTGAATCAGTTCACAAAAAAGATGACTCTTTTTATGGAGAAGGAAGAATGACTTCCTAAGTTTTTAGATTAAATCTAATTGTAGATATTTATTTGTCTCAGGAAAGCAGAGGTCTAATTATCTAGGTGGGTGATGGATTGATGAGAATATTCAGGGAATAATTCACAGAGAACAAGGCAATAGGTCAGAGGAGATTAACCCTACCTCACACTCTTACCCAACCTTGATTCCTGTTGTTTTTCATTATTGTATTTGTAATTCAATGAAATATCTTTACATATCATTTTTAGGTGTTTTAATTTGTTTTACTGTACTATATATGATCAAAAATCCAGTAATCCAGATTCACATATTGATAAACAGTTTATAATAGCATTTAATTAAGTTCAGTGCTACATTAAAATGTGTTAAATCCCTTCTTCTATCACTCTTTTTGATATCATAAAAGGGGGATAAATTAGAATAAACACAACAATTTATCTTTATATATTTTAATTTATTTGAAATTTTACTTTAATTTAATTAATCAAAAATGGTATTATCTTAATCCTTGAAGGGGGAGAAATTATGTTAATCCTAACACTGTATTTTTAAGTTATTTTAAATTTTTTGATGACTTTGGATAATACAATGTTCATTTTTGTGAAAATAATCTTGTTCAAATTAAATATTGTATTTATCTTTTCAAAACTCAATACTATATGTATTGAATTTTATAAGTTAACTTCATTGGTTATTTTATGGGTTGTGTGATCATCAAAAAGGGGGAGATTGTTGACAAAGTGTTGTTTTCAACAATACATAATTTAATTATTAAAAGGGGGAGATTGTTGAGAAGAATACTCTATCTCTTTATGATGATTTTGATGCTCACAAATACCCTTATTTTTTATTCTAATGATTTTACATTAAGTGTATTTTAGGAATTTAATATTTGTTATATTCTTATTTTTGGAATAAATATTTAAGTATTTGAACCGTGAGAATTATTTTCACAGGTATTCAGAAATCATTTATAGCATGTTTTGGAAACATTGGTCATACCCAATATTGAGAAGTGTAGTGTAAGGATGGAATGCAGTGTTTACTCTATAACATGTCAAAAAATTATGGTAAATCAACCATATGTTATTGGGAAAGTATGAAGGAAGGAACCCTACATTTGGAAGGAACCTTACATTTGGAAGGAACCCTACGTTTGGAAGGAGCCTTATGTTTGGAAGGAATGTTACGTTTGAAAGGAACCCTATGTTTGAAAGGAACCTTACGTTTGGGAAATCAGAAAAGTATGGAAGAAGATCATTACGAAAGTATGGAATGATAAGTATGTTTCTTAAAAGAATGGTTCATCAACCACACTTTTGTGAACAACCATACGTTTGAATGATAAATATAAAAAGTATGGTTCGTCAACCTTACTTTTATGAAAAACAGTATGTTTGATTGAAAAGTATGGATTGTATACTGTACGTTTGACAGTTGAAGAGGAACATTTGAGATCAACCTTACATTTTAGATAAACCATACGTTGTGAAACTTACATTCAGAGAATGTATGCTATGCAGTTCAACCCTACGTTTGACATCGAATGTTTAAATTACAAATTTATTAAAGCAACAGTATTCATGCGGATTATCAGGATGATTTCAAACCAGATTAAAAGACCAAATTTAAAGCGAGTATTTTACTAATTCAAAGTCATTTATTTGTGATTCCAAGGATAAATTTAAGAGGATCTTTTCATGCCAAATTTTTTGTGGAGTTACAATTGCTCTTCTATTCAAACTTTTAAATATCGCGATTCTAAAGGTGAATTTTGGGGATCTAAATTTAAAAAGATAATGCTCCCCTTTTTTATATATATACTTGTATTATTTTTTTCCACAAAAGGGGACAAATTATGGAAATAAATATATACTATTACAAAGATCAAAAAAGCTCTGTTTTCTAAAGAAGAAGAAGCTCGACTGAATATTTACTGATCTAAATCGAATATCTCTTTGTGCATCAACAAATGTTAAAGTCTCAAATGAAATTTCAAGATCTATTATAACTAGATTGTCTTAGAACTACTTTTACCTAAATATCATCATTTCTGAAGACAAAGATACACCTACTGTCAATTGTGTGATGGTGCAATTGTGAAGAACTGGGAATGCATTTTCAACGAACAAAATACTATTTTTTCTTGAGTGATCAGCTTCTCATTCTAAGATGTGTATTCATTTTTGTGTATGAACCGAAAGGATATTTTTATCATAAATATTGTAAAGGTTTCAACTGCCTATACTCAGTTGTGGAACTGTCTGTTGATAAGAGGACCGGATAGTGAAAATCACCAAGCTCATGGAGTAGAGCGTTAGTGGAGTAGATTAGGGGGTTTTTGTTCCCTAAACCAGTATACATCGTGCATCATGTGCTATTTATTTTCCAATTTTAAATATTTGATATAAAGATAAAATGACAAATCAAAATAATTCGAAGAAATTGAAAAATGAACAATTCACCCCCTATTGCGCGTATCTTGTATAACCCAATCCAAGAGAAACATTTTAATTTTTTTTGAAGTATTAGAGAATATAAATGTTCTTGACGGTTATTCTTAAAACATTTCTAAATGATTAAGTAGATGGAATTTGAAACTAAAATCCTTATAAACTCATGATTATCACATCCTTCTTCATGAATTGATTCCAATATCAATATAGCATTTAATTGCTGATAATATAAGGGTTATGGTGATTATATGGTTCCATTTTTATATATACCTTTTTGTGAAAAGGTTATCCAATTACTTATTTACAAATATACTGCATGATGTACACATTAATGTTTTGTGAGATAGAGAAAAATTTTCCTCCATCATTTTTCACTAGCATGCTGCATTTTACTATTTATCTTCCAACTGAAAAAATTCTTGAGGGACCCATTTATTTTTGGTTAATGTATTCTACTGAAATAAATATGCTTATAATGAAATATTATGTACAAAAAAGAATCATCCTAAATCTTCTATTGTGGGAGGTTATCTAAATCAAAAAATTTTCTTCTTTTAAAATATTTTTCTGATGTGAGAAAAAGATGTAACCAGCCAATGAGAAATAATTATGAAAAGTGTGGAAAAATTGATACCTCATTTCTATCTCTTTTCCAAATAGAAGGAATTCCTGGGTTATTTACATTGGCAACAATCAACCTTTTCCAAGATGGATATGGAATATCACACAGTTTTTTTAACTTTGGGTTGTTCGATGACTATATGAACTATGAAATTTGATTATTTATATGTTATCTTATGATAAATACTTTAACATATAACTTAAAATTGTATTATAATTTTATGTTGGGAACATATAAAATTATATTTATAGTTCATCAATATTTTCCATTGAGAAAGAGAGATATATTTCATAAAAAAGAGTTTCCATCATTGTCGAAATCAAATGTATGAACATTAGTTTAATTAAATTAAAATATAAATATTAATATAAATGTATTATTTTTATGTATATTTGATATTGAGTTTACTTATTGAATTTGAATATAATGAATTATGAACATTGTGTTTTGGTTCTACTTATTTTTTTCGTGAATGAAAATCTCTAATAATCAATGGGTATAAATTTGTTGCAACTGATCAAGTGGTGAATATGAGAACACAAAATAATGGATTTATGTTAACATTAAGAACAAACTACTATTCTAGTGCATCAGATAGTAGTCCTAGATATTAAACTGTGTCTTATTATAGACTTTTTAAGATAAAACTATTATAGTATTAATACTCCCATGGTTGATCCACTATGATGAAATGTAAATGGATTCTATTTAATGACATGACAAGGTGAATTTATTGATGACTCACACCCTGGATACTAATTAACTATATATTTTGGTATCAATGGAAAACATTTTTTTATGGGGAAGATCATATGAGACTATATTATGGTGTCATTATTGAAGTAATAGTAAGGAATATTATTCATGATGGTGGGGATGAAATTAACACCATTAGTTCCCAACTAGGTGTCAACCAAAATGTTGTATTTGATTAATTTTTTTTCAAATTTTTATAATTGATCTTGAACCAGATGTAGTGGTGGGTAATATATATAAGAAACCATATATGTTCATAGTTCATTCATTTTATCTTAACGTGGATTTATCAGAATGATATTAGAATAATTAATTTAATTTGGATTCATCTTAGAATTATATGTTTGTTTTAATTTTGTTTTTTTTTTCTTTTATTTTAATTAGATTTATTTTAATTCATAAAATTGGGTTTAAAATTGGTTTTAAAAAAGGGGTTTTTTAATAATTTATTATTTGGTTTTAAATTATAGTTTCTAAAGGATGTTATTATATTTTTCACATCATGTTTCACTTCTAAGATGTATGAATAATTTTTAAAAACATTTTCTAAAAAATGCATATGTAATTCTTATGAAGATTTTCAAAGATATTTAAGAAATTCCAAGGTAGTAAATATTTGATAATGATCAACGACTATATAAATTAGGGATTCTTTCTATGGTTCCCATAGTGAGTATAATAATTGATATATTTTTTTCTATATTCAATTTAATTATTATTAATTGTATTGATTTTTTGTTTTCGGGATGCATTGAAAAAAATAAAAAGTACATGGATTCTATGATTTATTTGAACATATTTTGGCATACTAAAATGTAGGATCATGAGAGGCACTATGTACTTTTATGAAAAAATACGTTTTACTATGAACTAATTAGGATCACATGAAAGATAATGAACAGTGATAAGGGGATCAAGGTATTTGTATATTCCCACAAAACAATCCATTTCTCTAATAATAATTCAATACTAATCTATGAATACAAACAATGGTTCAGAAAACAAATAAACAAAACAAATTTTTTAATTGGGTTTTTCATCTAAAAGTAAGGGCACCCCCCCTATGATTTGGTTTTTAACTTACACACTCACAACACCCATATTATTATCAATAAATAGCTATAGGTATGAGTATGTCCTTAAACATACTAAAAATACTAGCTAAAACCAGTTATAATATTACATAAACATAAAAATTATTTCTTATGATGAATGATCTCTATTGTAAGCATGATCTTCAATACGGGCTAGTTCAATATATATCTTTTTCTTCTTGTTTGTCCTTTTGGAATAACATTCCTCTTCCACTATTATAACGTGAGTAATTAGAATTATCATTTATCATCAACAGCTGTAGAAACTAGAGATATCAAAAAATAAATATTTTGTTTGTTTTTATTATAGAAATAGTGAAAACATAACAGTAATAAAAGTGTTCTCTCATGTTGAAGATTTGAATTCTAAAATACTACCTACGTCAACTACACTATATAGATTTTCACAAAAAACTGTATACACTAAAGAGAGGAATAAACTTATCACAATAATAATTCTCTAATGAAATCAAAGGAAATGATTTTTTTTGCGAGTGATTAGATAATGAATATAAAATAAACAATATATGTATATATAAAACATGAATTAGAGTAGCTTTCACAATAATCTTAATAGATATTTCATGCTATGTTTTCATGCTGATTCATTCTCAAAATGTGATGAAAATCACAGCACATATCATGATTATATTGTATTAATATACATAATATGTGTAATCATTGGAATAAAGATTGATGTTTGAATAATTTATTGATACGTGGTTCATTTTTCTCTCATAAATCATCCTAAAATTAAATAAAATTGTACTTTTAATTATTTTATTCTATGTATTTAAAAACTATATTTCATATTTTTATTGAATTTGGAAGATCATATTTGAATGAATATTATATATTCTCTCATTTTGTCTCACATGGATTATTTCTATATCTAATTTGATAATCAATACCCAGTTAGTATTGTTATTTATTCTTTTACAATTATTTAATTCTGATATAATTTTTCTCCTATAATTTAGGTTAATAAATTCATTAATTGAAGCATTAAAAAGGTTTTTGTTTTGTAGATATGTCTAGAAAATAACAGCATAATGGAAAACTTTAGTTCAACCTCTCCTATTATTTCATGGCCTCTTAGATATCCATCTCTCTCCCATTTTCCATTTCTCCCTCAATCAATGAGTTCCCTTTATACTCATCCAATATTATGTCATCTCCCTCAACAAAAGTACTCATTATTAAAAAAACATGTTTCATTTTCAGCAACAATATACTGAAATAACCTCATTGGTAGATTTGGTTCATTGTATCCAGACTAAAAACCCAACATCAGTTTTAGTTAAAATACAATCCATTAACTATATAAGATTATTCTAGATTCTTCTTCAATTTATATACTTCTTCAAAATCTAAATTGTTGATTCAATATAGGTTGTTTTGAACTCTTATGTATCTTAAATTGGTTACTTCAAAATGATCAGCTCATTATATTATTAATCTAACATAGCTGCCTTTTTATCTATGATCCTCATTTTTTCTCGTATTTAACATAATTATATACAGATTCATTCACTTGTACGTTAATCTATATTTTTTATTTAATTTAATACCATATAGTGACTCACCACTATAATTTAATCTAATTTGGGAAGGTTTTAATTTGATGTGAGTGGATGGTTAATATCACATGTCTTAAAAATTGAATTTATTTTGGTTTTTTATCAATTTAATATTATAAAATAATGTAATATTATAGTAATAAAGGTCTCTTACAACAAGTGTCAAAGGGAATCAAAGACTGTGTGTCTTGAGAAAAATTATTTTTCTCGAGTAGAAAGAAAAAGTATGTAAGTGTTGTAAATGCACAAAGACAAGAATATATTATAAGTACATTTAATAACAATTTAAATTTTTATATGTAATTCATAATTAAATATATTTTTTTTCAATAGTGTTCCTTGGAGGACCATAATGGGAATAATGATGGAATCATTAGACTAAATGATCATTTGAGATTGCTATTATGTGAGGAGTAATAGGGGAGAGTCTAATGTCGACCCAAGAAAAAAATCATCCCCACTAGGTATTATCCCCTATAAAATGAATCTCAAATCTCCTAAACCACCTACTAGAAAAACAATAATAAAAACGAAGATGAGGCCAAAAAAATATATATACATGAGTGTGAAGGAGGTAAACTTATCAGTGAACAGTTCTTGAATGTTATGATAGTTATATATCCATCACTCAATTAGAGGCTTATAATATTTTTGATTCATTCATTGAAACAATGTTCCCTTTATATAATGTAATGAGTGATGGAAATTGGGTTTCTAGTATAGGACGAGGTGATAATAATCGTGGTGATGATGATGATGATGTTAATGATGACGATGTTGGTTCTCTAGACAAAAATACTGATAAGGATGTTGGGAATGATTATGATGTCTCTAGTGGTGATGATAGATATTTTTTATCTCCTCTATTTTTGAGTTGATAGTTAAGAGTCATATGTGAGGATGGTTTATAATGACTAAAAGTGATTGATTTTGTGGGTTGTATATGTATGTTACAATATTGTAAATGGTTTTAAACCTATTTACAAGTAGATGGACACATTCTAAATATATAATATTTTTTCTGTATTAAATGTATATCATGGGTTTTTTGGTTACAGGATTTAGAAGAGGTGTTGGATGGTCCTGGTATGTATAATAGGGAGAGGATGGTATACCAATTGTTTTTAAACCATTATTTTATATCACTATTAAACAACATGATATACCCACATTTTCATGAATCGTTGGTATATATGTAGAGAAACGGTTTAGTAAAAACAATGGGTATTCAAATTTTTCAATGGTATATACCAAAAATTTCAATGGAAACTATTATTATATCCCTATACAAATAGAAATATACCTTGTGGTTTAGAAAACCATTAGTACAACCTATACTAATTGTTATGTGGCCTATTCCAACAATACTAAACCATTGGTATAGGTTACTTTTCCATTAGTGAATAAAAGTAATACTAAATATAAATATTGTTAAATAATAATATTATTTTAATTTGTTTATATATTTCTATATAAATATTATAATAAAAAAAATTAGAAAAGAAATAAATAAATAGAGATTTTCAAGATAATTCCTTCCATGAAATTACTTTAAGGAAGTTACTATAAAAAATAAAGACTTCTTCAAAAAAATTTAAAGAAGGTTTAATCTATGAAATAATGCATCTTTCTCTTACAAATTGTTCCAAGATCAAGAAATAGTTTCCCAAAACAATTATTTTTATATTTTTTATTTTATTGAATGAGGAAATGTTCATGTACCTAACCATAATATTAACTAGATTGCGAATTCAATTATTTATCTATGCAAAATGATGATTCAAAACTAAATTAATACTACTTAATTGAGGTGGGATGTGTTGTTTACCTAGTAAATGTATCAATGTTTCTATGTATACATAATTTTTATTAAATTTACATAATTTTAAATATGATAAATAATAATTTATCTAATTTTTATATGATAATAAAAGATAACTATGTTTAATATTTTGACAAATAAGTGGACCAATTTATACCAACATATAAAAAATATTTAAAAAATATTCATTGGTAACATCTGAGTGTTCAAAGGTGTTTTAAAATCATGTATATTATTTTTATTGGGGTTTAATACAAATATAATATAGGGGTTAATGTTATAAGTATCCAATTGAATGAGTATGATATGTTAGAAATAACTCATGTGATATTAAGTTTAAAAAATATTATAATAATATAATGGGATATAATTTTATTAGATCTATGGATATTGAAAAAAATAACATCTTCATATTAATTTAATGTTACTTTTATCACATTAATAGAATTTGAAAATATTAGTTGTAAAACATCTCAGGTAACAATTTTATCTCTATTTAAAGGGTCCTTCCTTTTCCATTAGGTCTCACCTTTGGTATTCCTATACATTCTATAAAATTGAATGTAATAGATATTATAAGGGAAAATGATAACGATAGTTTTCTTCAATAGAAAATTAAGGGGATTCAAAGGATTAAGGTATGTCACTTTATTTTTAATATAATAATCTGTTGTGTTTAATTTTAGATGTGAAAAACAAATATATAAAAATCCTCTGTTTTAGACTTAGTGATTTACATGTGGTATTATAGGGAGAGGTTGTGAAATCACTATTTTTCCATATTGGATTAGTTTTGTACGAAAAATATAATAATTTATGAGTGTACAATTTGATTAAACTTATGTCATATTATTTTTTTATATTATTTATATTATATTTGGGGATTTTTCCTAAAATTTCTATTATCATCATGTTTTAGGAGAGGTTTTAGAAACTTGAATATGTTTCCACTTTTCAAGACTAAAAAATACGAAATATCTTTTATTTATCTATCCTTATTTTTTATAAATGTTTAGATTTTGAATATATTATTTTATCCTTATTAATGTTATTATAATTTTAAAAATTATTAATATTATTAAATTTCCATTTATGATAATTTTTAATTTAATGTTTTAACAAATATATAAATTAAAAAAAAATCTCTATTCAGTTTTTTAAATTCATAATATTACTGGATGTGTTTTTTTAATCACTAATGTTGTTAAATAATAAAGTTAAAGTTGTTAAATAAAAAATTATATAAAAATATTATATATTAATTCCTCATAAATATGACATTATTATGATATTTATGTGTAATTAAAATTCATTATTACGGGATAGTTATTAATTTCCGAATGAAAATTTACATTTTCTTATAATTTTTTAATATATTTGTTGGTTATATCTATACATTATTAGATTTATTTTTATATCCAAAGATAATAAATTAATCTTATTTATGTATATATTATTTCCAAATAAAGATAATTTAATTAGTATCAATTATGACTATGTATTTTTTTAATACCTAAAGAAGAAAACTAATAAACATTTATTTTGTTACATGATTTATCTTAATCAATGCATTTTTTACACAGATAATTAATTTAAGAAATTATTTATTGTATTTATATTTCCATCATCATTGTTATAAAATGAATCAAATCCTTAGATATTTAATGGACCAAATTTCCTTGATCAGAGTGACAAAATACAATTTCAACTTGGTTTATGAGATCTTGATTTAGAAATCTGAGAAGAAGAAACTTATACTATTGAAGATGAAAGTATTTATGATGATAGAATATATTATGTAATATGGAGAAGACCAAAAATGTTAAGCTTGATGTTCATGTTAATGATAACAATATGTAACATCAAGTCTAGTCTACCCAAATCTAAAAGTGTTAAAAGATTTTTTAAATCAATTGGTGACTGATCTCAAACAACTAACAAATATATTATTAGTAAATTAATGAGTACATTTCCCACAATTATGGTTCATGGTTCTCATTCTATACATGTTAATTTCACTAGAATGAAAATTATCATAATAAGAATTATGTTTTTGGGAATGGAATTAGAAGCATGTTTCCTTTTATAGTTTTTATTAAACTCATTACCAACTGAGTATGGACCATTATAAATTAACTAAAATACCATAAATGATAAATGTAATGTGCATGAATTGCAAAATATACTAGTTCAAGATGAAAATTAGTTAAATAGGTAGGAAATCCACTCCATACATTATGTGAATAATCAATTATTAAATAATTATGATATAATGAATCATTGAAAATGTAAGAGTCCATTGAAATTCAATGAGTCCTATTGACTAAACCATAAGAACATAAATAATGTTAAGGTCCATTTTTGTGGGAATGATGGAAATTTCCAAAAGAAATTCCAAGAACAAAAGGATTGGTTTGAATAGAAATATAAGAAAAAGGATTATATATATTTTCAATCAAACATATTTTATATTCCATATAATATATAGTTAATTTACTCTTGTTTCTAATACGAATAAAAGACTCCTTTTAACCCAAATCATAATTCCAACTAAGAATTTCATTTTCATGGGTGATGAAGTGAGTGTTCCAATATACGTATCCCAAACATACCATTTAATCCTTGAATGTTGATATATTTTGGATTTATGTAAATAATTTTATTTACCTAGTATATCTTGAAATATGGTTTCTTTATAAAAACATAATGCTACTAGCTACTCTTTTAATTTTGAGAATGAATATTTTAGTTTTTTTAAGTATACATGAATGATTGGATCTAGTTTATTATATCATTGTTTATAAAAACTAATTCTTGATAATTTATAAACTAAAATTCTTATGACCTTGCATCATAATTTTGGAAATCAATTTGGTTTATTATATGAAAAGTATTATTTTTTGTGGCATAAATTTTTAGTTTATATTCCTAATGATATATTGGAGAGATTTATTATGATTTAAATCCTTTTTGATTTATGTTTTACAAACCTAATAATTTGTGTAAATTTTATGAAATGAAAAGAAACAAAACATAGAGAGAAAGGTTTCACAAGAAGTTATAAATTCCTTGAGATCATACATACTGATATATATAGACATTTTTATGTAAATTATTTTAGTAAATAAAATGTTTCATTACCTTAATTTATGATTTTAACATTATGTATATGTCTATTTAATGTTTGAGAAATATCAAGAAAAAAATTCATTTAAAATATTTATACATGAAGTTGAGAAATAATTAGAAATAAACATGAAGGTCATAAGTCCTGATAGGGGTGGGAATTTTTAAAAAATCATTTTTGAATATGAAAAAAACCATGGTCCATTTGAATAGATTATATAAATTCATGGAATATGTACGTGATACACAATTCCAAGAACACCAAAGCTAAATGACACATAAGAAATGTGAAGTAGAATATTAATGAATATGGATAGCTGTATATTATAAAATTATTATTTACCCTTATTGTTGTGGTTGTATGGCTTAAAATATAACATGTATATATCAAATTGCGAACCTATTAAAGTAGTTATAAAGACTCTTTTTGACATGTGTACTGGTTTAAAATCTAGTTTGAGACACATGAAAGTATGTGTTTTTCATTAATAAATAATATCATATAATCCATAACAAATAAAATTTGATGTAAGGATAATATTTTGATATATCATTGGTTATACAGATAAATAAAATTTTTATATATTTTATTTACTTTTCAATATTATGGGAATTATTGGAACGAGAAATACTAAATTTGTTGAGAATGGTGAATCTGATGGGAGTGAAGTTCCACAAAATATAAAAACTAAGTAAGTTAGAGTTCAAGTTCAATTTTCTTATAATCCAACTTCACATGTTGTTGTTTCTAAATTTATTTCATCACAAAATGATAATGTACAATAACAATAATGGGTTTTCAAATTCAAAAAAAATAAATGACTAAAGAACCACATTAAATCCTGTTAAGAAGAACCTAAAGGGAATAAAGATTTTATATTTTTGAGGATTATGTGGTATATCTACATGATATAAAAGGTTATCATAGAATTTATAATGACCCATTTTCATATTCTCAATATTCCAATTGTGATAATTTTAAAAAATGGTAACATTTAAGAAACTATGATTTGAATTCTATGAATCACCATAATGTATGGGAACAAATAATTTTTTTGATTGATGCAAGAGATATGTTTTTAAATGTATATTCAAAACCAAAAATGAATCTCATTTTAATATGGAATGTTACAAGTCTAGAAATTTTACAAGCTATTTAATCAAAATGATGGTATGATCTATAAAGAAACCTTATCATCAATTTCTAAGAAAAATTATTTCAAAATTATTATGGAATTGGTAGCTTAGCTTGATATAGTGTTTCATCAAATAGATGTTAAAACAAACTTTATAAATAATAACTTAGGTTAATATGTATATATTGATCAACCAATTTGTTTTCTACATTGAAGGAAAATAATAAATGGTATATAAAATAAATAAGTGAATATATTGGCTGAAAAAATATTCCAAAAAATGGTATATTAGGTTTAATAAATCCATTGTATATTTTTGGAATAAAGAAAATATCATTGATTGGGGTATATACCAGATGATCAGGGAGATTAAATTTATATTTTTGATTATATTTTTTGATTATTTTTTTACTAAAAATTATCATGGTGTGTTATGTGAGACTAAGAAATTCATATCTAATAATTTTTAATTTATAGACATTGGAGAATCCAAGTATGTAGTTGGAATAGAAATATTCTAAAATCTAAATGAGGTTTTATTACCATTATCTCAAAAATAATTTACTAATAAAATGTTTGTGATATTTAAGATTAAAAAATGTTCAGCAACATCAATTAAAATTTAGAAAAGATATAAATTCAATCTCAATCAATGTCCAAAATATGACTTAGAATGAAAAAAGATGAAAGGAATTCCTTATGCATCATTTGTTGGAATCTTAATGTATTCAAAAACTTGTAAAAAGTCTATATATTATACTTTTAATTTTTATTCTCATAATATACAAAATAAAATATTTATTGGATTATTAGAGAGTAATAAAGAATGTTTTTGATGGTTTTATATAACAAAGGATCACATGCTTACTTAAAAAATATGAAATTATCTTAATGTGATTAGATATTGTGATTCATAAATTTATGTTTGTGTTGATAACTGAATGTCTAAATTTTTTATTTTTATATTCTACAAAATTAATGAATATCTTGGATGATTACAAATCAATTGGTTATAGATGCTTTGAACATAGATGATGAATTTATACCATTTTTTGATATTATAATTCTGGTTATGAGGTTGTGAAACATTATTCCATTATTTATATTTGTCGATAGTATTTACAATCCATTGAATATTTATTATGAAAATTCCATAGTGGCCTTCTTTTTAAATAATGACCAATAATCTAATGGTTCAAAACACATGGAATTATATTATTTTCAAGTAAAAGAGAAAGTTCAGAAATGTAGGGTTTTAATTTAATATATTATAAAATATATTATGATTACTAATCTTTTTATGAAAGGTTTTCTACCCAAGAATTGTATTAGACTTGTTTTATTTATGGGAATTTTTACTGAGTAGGTTTCAATTTATATAATGACATTTTTTTATTATAGTTAAAAATTGGACCTAATTTTTTTTGATCATGTTTATCATTTTTCATTTTGTATACATGATTGAATTGAATAATCATAACAAGTATAATATTAAAGAAAAAATTTCCATTGGTGTAATTATATATTACACATTTTAATTATGATTAGGAAAATATCAATATTTTAGTACATTGAAGGGACTATATTAATTATTGATGTATGATGACCATGACTCATGTGACATTATCGTCAATTATGATGAATGGTGTATACATGATAGAATGAATATAAATGCGCATAATTACAAATTTATTTTATTAAAAATATTAAAATAATATCACATGGGATTAGGGGGAGAATTTTTGAAATAAATCACCAGATATTATGTTTAATAAATATTATAATTGAATAAGGAGGGATAATTTTCATAGATTTACACACGTCAAAAAAATTAATTTTTTCACAATAATGGAAAATTAATTGATCACATTAATGGAATTTGAGAAAATTAAATTTTAAAATAAATATGTAACCATTTTTTCCCTATTTAAAGGGTTCTATTCTTTCTATTAAGTCTCACCTTTTGTATTCCAATACATTCTATAAAATTGTAATGGAAAAAGAGAATAAGGTAAAAATATTTGAAATTTTTTTATTCATGAGAAAAAAAGTAGTTTCAATGGATCAAGTTATGTAAGATTATTTTTAATTTTATTATTATATATATTTAATTTTAGAGGTGGTAAATATAGAATTGAAAACACTCTTTTTTAGACATAAAATTTTACATGACAATACATTGATTCCAAAAGTCATTACTCATTTCATAACATAAATTAGAAAAAATATATTAAGAATATAATTATAATAATAAATTGTATATTTAATCATAATTATTTATATAAAATGCATATATATATATATATCACGGGGTTAGTGTTTTGGGTCTAGGGGTTTAACTTTTCTATTTTTAGTGCATGTTTTTAAATTGTATTTCTAGATCCAAATCAGTTTTTAATTTCCTCTTAATATGGATAATGATTTTCTAAACTGATAACAAAATTTTCACAAAAAATTTTACAATTAAAGTGGTTTTTTCCATCACTAATTGTTTATCCACTTTTGAATGTATTATTTGTAGTTGCAAACAACCATAGGAAAATGGCCATAAAAACTACTAGCAATTTTTGTCTATGAAAATTGGTAAGGTAAAACATTTATCCTCAAAATTAATAATTATTAAATATTTTGTAGAAAATAAAAAAAATAATCATACTTAAAAATAAGTATTTATATTCCAAATTAAAAAAAACAAACAGAAATTTCAATCAATTCCTAATGTTTTTTAAATAATCTATTGGCAGTTGTAAACCAATCCTAAATTCTATATATTGTGTAAAAAAATCCACCATAGTGAGAAATCTCCACTCACTTCACCAAATGGTTTCCCATCCTGATTTACTTCACACATTCCCAAACTATTGTCCCTTCATACCTTAATTACAAGGCATTAATAAAATTCCCCTACAACCCCTCCCCTATGAAGAAAATTCCCCCGCACCCACAATGAAGGTCCCTGGGCCCATAGTGAAAGACAATGGGTTGGGTATTTTAAAATTTTCATCGACGAGACAATGAAACTTGTTGTCACTGATGATCTGAGCCCAGATATTGTCCAAGTATCTTGTGAAAATTAAATGAGCAGATAAATTAAAACTAAGAACATACCTTTTCATATTTGAAGTTGCGATCAACTAAAAATCATCAATGGAGACTGTTTCTTGAATGATCCATAGTAAGAACACTCTATATCATCAAAACTTGCTTAAAAAATTTGCTGGAATTTCGATCACTAAATTCTGGGTGCTAGCATAGAGATCTAGTGACATCTTCGACACCCTAACGACCAACACGATTCACTACCTTCATTACATGAAGGTCCTCATGGATTGTCACTTTAGAGGGAGATACTGTCTCTCTAATAATCTTGAGGGGGTGATGTTTTCATTAATAAATGGATGAATAGTCCACCAGGAGAGATCTTCTCTCACTATTTACAATGGAGTTTCTAAATACCCAGTTGGGTTCTTTGACCACTGTTTATTTAATATCCACTAAATAAATAATTATAATGAACTAAACTGTGTAAATATTGTTTATTATTTTATCACATACTTGTAATATATAAAATATATATTACGTGATAAAACTGAGCCATTTAACTTGACTGTCCATTCCAGCTTAATGTAAACTGAATCGCGAAAATTAAAATGTAATATTCGTTCAAATAATATTTTATCGTATTTAATTAAATTTTAAATAATTTTAACAAATTCAATATCAATTATTCATAACTTCAATAATAATTAATTTATTTCATTCTTTGGTTATTGATACATTGGAAAATGCTTGGACCCTTTGGTGGGGCCCACCATGGCCAATATACCTATTCAACTGAATATAGTGGATTATTGAATATGATATTGTGTGTGACCCTATAGGCCCCTGTCTTGATAGTAGTGAATAAAATCTACAGACCAATAGTGGAGTCAAGTTACCCATCAAGGCCACAAAAGAGATAGGAATTGTCATAGAAACAACAACAGACCTACGAACACTGACTCTATACTATAATATCATTTTCCTTAAATATATCATAAAGAAGGACACACACTTGTGTCATCATCCATTTATTTCTTTATTATTTTTTATCTAACAGAATTGATTTACCATTCGACTGCTTTGGCCAGTGACTTATGATGTTAGTCCCATCCTGATCAACCCAGCTTGAGATATACAACTTCCATAACCTGGAAGCGACAATTACTTTTTTAACCATTCATGCAATTTAATACACCAATAACACTCCCAAAAAAATCTACCTCTCCACAATTTCAATACCATGGTTTTTCCTTACATAAAAGTGCGCAATCAAATGGTACACACTAGTAGGATCTCAAGTTAGGAGACCAATACACATGTTTGTAGAAACAAATAAACAATGACACCAAAAACATATGGTGTTCCAATTAGGGGGTTTGTCCCCATGCTATCACTACTAGAGATCACCAAGTGGGAAATTCATGAGAATAAGTTTCAATGCTTATGAACCCCTATAACATTATATTCAAACATCAACTATGTCTAGTCAGTATGACACATCTAGACTATATGACCATTGTTTATGATTAATGTCATAGTATCTCATGTTTCTCATTATATCCCGGGTTCTTCTTTAAACTTTTGTTATGATGATTTATATAATACATTACCATTAAACAGTGGATATGAAAAATTTTACACTATAATGATAAGGATACATCATGTACAACTAACTGTATACATGATATAGTAATCAAAATTACTGCATGGTTAGGTCTAGAGAACCCACTATTTCAACAATCCCACTTTCACTAGAACCAACTTTCTAACTATTCTTATTAACTATCCATACGATGAAAAACATGTTTCTGCTAAGTAATAGATTTAGCTGCTGGGTCTTCCACATTTCCATTGTGAGGCTATTCTTCTATATAAGACCTCATCTCCTTTAGTAAAACCTTTCAAGAGATGTTAACCCCAAGTATATCTCCTTTTTCCACATTTAAAACATGAAATTTTGGCCAGTAATAATATAAAAATTTATATTTTGATATTACTTTACATACTAGGTGCAATTCAATGAACTGAAACAAATCGTTCCATTTGATAACTACTTCTTATCTTCCTTAAAAGCTGCAATGTACTCATTATTTTTAGGTATGTCGACCACTAGTTTATATGATACTTTCTTGATCAAAACCTTATCCTAACTAAAATATTAGATCATGTTGATATTATTAATATTACTTAGTATCCCACCATAACATGTACCCTTCTCCTCTATATACTATGTATATATCTTTTATACATTTCAAAATGAAATCATATTGTTCCAACGGATTCGTATATAGTGCTCTAGAATATAATTTATATGTTCCAACCTTAAATTATATCCTGGAATTTTTTTTTCATATCACATCATAGGTTATTGATTCATCGCTGCGTTGTATGGAACTCTACTCACAACTTTAATCTCCTCCCATGTATCGAACATGTCAACCTAGAGAGATTATTCCATGTGACATTATTAAGAATTCTATCTTGAATTGTTACTACATGTATTCTTCAATACTATTCCACTATATTTATGATTATATAAGTCCAAGAAACCATTATATCTACCTTAGTATATCCTCTACCTTAGAACATAGGTTGCTACTTTATGTTAAGCTTTAGAGAATAAATTTTTTCTTGGTCCTAAATAACTCTAAGACCAATATCTTTTTTTCTATATGTTGAAAAATGTATTTATCTTGGAAAACTATTGAACTCATAACAACCTCAAGTAGAAACATGGAAAATATTAATTAAAAATTAATTCTATGAGATCATTTTAATTACTTTAATCATGAACTAGATTTCAGTAACCTGTAACCCTTAATTGAATCCAATGGTGTCAGTATTTACTTCTGGTTGCACCTTATAGACACCTTCCATGAAAGTTGATATTAACATCCAATGGCTAATATTATAATCTTAGAATTTAGATATGAAAAGTAAAATTGAAATGGATTTAAGAGTACCAACATGGAAATACCAATCGATACTTATTTGTACTTCCCTTGTACCATCAATGTATCATCTCTCCTGAATACTCATAACTATATTCAATGTATAATCCCTTATGCACTTTGGTACATGGAATCCATTATTGAATTTTATTTTATATTGTTAACCTTATCTTATTTTAGTATTATACATGTAGGAATAATTATTCACAATGAATAATTTATCATCAGTGACGATGAAAATAAAACCATCACTGTAGATTTAACCTTCCTATACCATAAGTGTTTCTGGAACATTCCTCTTTCACATGTACTTATGGAACTTATTCCTATGCCAACCATTTATGAATCTCGAGCATTGACTGAACCAAATTCTATATTTCTATCACTATTAATTTAGATAAATACACACTTTTTTATAGAAAGGATGTTTATCACTTGACTTCCACATTTCTATCTTAGGTACTTGTAAAATATCCTAAAAAACTATTAGGATAATTACTCAGATGCACCATGTGTTTATTTTAATGTGTGTTTGTTTTTATCTTAAAAAACAATTTTCATCTAACACACATCCTATAAATATGGATTTCTATCATATTATAACTTGTATGATTTCTATTTTTCATTTTTAATTGGCAATAAAGTTACAGGATTTTACTGTTATTTGCAACACATGTCTTTAAATATAATAGATGTTTCTACAAAGTTTAACAATGATAATACTTACATCATAAATTTTATGTATAAAGTGATTATTTTGGAATTTCTTCACACTACATCTTTGTTGATCAATGTTAAAATGTAAGACACATCATTAATACTCCAAATGAAAATCAATGCTATGAAACTGATAAGGTAATGTGCATTTTGGAATTACTTCACACTAAATTATCATTATTGTTTAATTATTGGTCTAGATATTCTTCAGCATACTGATTCTAAGTAGCGTATATCCATAGGCCATGCTCAAAATCCACTATCACAATCTATAATAACTTAAATAAATATTATGAAGAGACTTTTCCACTAGCTTTCTCTTGGAATAGTTCATCCACACTTGTTGAACTAATTTCAAAATCCACGGGACATACCTTTATTTCTAAATGTTACTTTGTCTAAACTAAATACATTGATTATACCAAAGGTGTTTAGTTTTGGGAATACTAAATACTATATAGGGTATACAATTGATGTATACTTTTAGTTTTTCATGAAAAATATTTATCTTTCCACAAATGGGTAAAAGTTTTATATTTTTTATTCATCATTATTTGCTTATGACTCATGTATCATTGAACAATTTTTGTATGTGTATGATACCAAAAAAAATTCATTCCTAAACATGAAATAATGTATCATTTTGTCTAATGGTCATGCGATAATTTTTTTTTGTTATACTCAACAACTTTTTCAATAGGAATCAATGACCTAGAAAATAGAATATATGTGTTTCTCACCACTGACTTAGGAATCACCCTTTTTCTACTACTTGGAGAAAACACATTACTTATTATAATGTTTCTATACTTACATGGTAACTGTATTTCAATAAACATATTTGAAAATCATATTTTCATTAATAACCAAGAAGTATCTTAGAAACAATACTTTTAATTGATGAATATTCACTGAAGAAGAAGTGAGTTCTTGCTTCTTTAATTCAATTAATTTCATTTTTTTAACATCTATAAATTTATTTCATAATATATTATAAAAATATCTTCTTGTTTAGATAAATATCCCTTATTCATTGAATGAAATTATGAAGGTTCCTTTGGAATAAAATTCCATTGGAGTTTTCACCTTTCTTTCCAATTTATTTGTGAGAAGAACTAAAGATGGTGCTATCTTTGATATTTTTATTACTTGGAAAACCTTAACTAAAAGGTAATGAAGCACTTAATCCATTCTGTTAATTTGTATCCTTAAATAGTAATAGAGTAATTGGGTGAAAAATATATAAAAATGGGATTCCATTAATGATCAGAGTCTATCATTCATGTTTACAAAAGGAAACTGTAATCATCGTATTCAAATATTACTTCACCTTCTCCTCGGAAACTTCTCAGATATGAGATGGCATGTTCTTATCATCCATGTTCTAATGTAGTGACCAAAACTAACATCATACATAGATGATAACATTATGAAATAACCATTATATGATTGATTCATGAGTCTCTTGTAATCATATTAACACCCACGCTTTTTGAGGTGGCTTAACTGGTCGGGACAACAACACCTTGAATTTCCGATATAGCAGTAATATGCGGAATCACCTATACTACACTTGGAAATTCATGGTAGTTGGACATTAACTTGGTAAAATATTTATATATTTTTTTCTTGTGATATTAATTTCCCTTTTTCTATAAAAATAATACATAATAATATTATTACTTTTTTGTTTATTACCAAATTAGGCATTACCAATTAACTAATCCTTAAAGGTGTCGTACAATTTTATCAAATTCTAGGAACCATCTATTTTGTAATCAAAATACTCTATCTATTGAGTATTTTAATGAAAATAATCCCTGAAACTCCTCTCATAGTCTATAATCTATGGATACGCCACAGATCGAAGGGTTCAAGGTAAGATTTTAACTATCCAAACACATTAACTCTCGGTTCCTTGATATGTTGAGTTAAATCTGGATTTCGAAATTTTTACTTTATTTACTCAATTCTTTCCTATAAAATTACAATAAGATATATTTGACTATTTCTTTTCCATAATTTTAGTTATGTTCACCCACCACCCTCATAAAAACTCCTCGGTAATAAGAGAAACCCTCAACATTAGCATGAATGGTACCCCAAACACCTAGTTTTTGTCAAACATGAAATACGAAAGGCTCTATTGACATAATATTACTAGGTGGGATTTCATGTTTTTTCAATCTTATAATGTAATCCATTTATATTAATCTTGTTTATATATGTTGTCTCCATCACAACTGATCATTAATAGAAAAACATATATCGATTCATTATGCATTTTATTATTTTTTATTTTATGTATTTCCCTAACTATTATAAAAATGTATAAAATAATAAATAAATTTATAAAGGAAAATTGATACCCTACTAGTCATGGGAATATAAATTAACTAAGGGCATCATTCTTGAGTTACCTATTGACTCTTAATATAGCTAACCCCCGTCCGGTATGTTCTCTTATCGTCTGGAGAATCGCCCTTTCTTGGTGAGGTCCACATCACATCATGGAGTACCACCTCATCTTGGTGGGGTCCAAAAGATGTCTTGAATCAACGTACGTGGCCTAATCATGGAAGGACCCATTTCGTACATTGTCTTCATCTGATGTATAAAAATAATCATGTACATGTGAGGGGGGACATGGGTGTAGTGTACATTAGATAAAATTGGGTGCACAAGCCCTTGTACATTTCAACAAAAAATAAGACGATGCACAGACATCCATTTAATTAATTAAAAAAAACCACACAATGTTAAAATAATTAATTTAATAGAATGTAGACATACTTGGGTCAGTGCTCAAGACCAATAATCAGGTAAAATAACACGTGATAAAAATTAAAATCCATTAAATAAGTAAGAGGGAAAACTAATTATATTAAATGAGTTACATAATTAAAACAATTAAATTATTCTTCATTCCATTAATTAATTTAACTTTAATATAAAAATTACATTAATTAATTATTTTAAACCCCAATTAATATATTACTTTAAATAACATGGTCGTAAAACACTACTATGGCCCGTTGTGGGTTCCGCTAAACCTACAAATACCCATAACGAGCCTAGAGAAGTCCATTGTTTGATTTTGTAGGCTAGGCCGGTCCTTTTAGACCTATTCTGGGTAGGGCAGACCCATTCAGGCCTATTTTGGGCCTTACTAGATCCAACAAAATCTGAGAGGGTTACCTCTCATGACTGAACTGTCACAACACCAATAGTGAACGAGATCAGGTAATAAAGGAAGATGGTGCCAAGAAGATATTCCCATCAGGTGTTTGACCAGGGGAGGTACTCCATCTAAGGGATGCTCCGGGCTGGTGTGACCCTCAACAGGAGGAGGTAGGGGAGGTCAGATCGACAATGTGAAGTTTCTGGATCTGGCGGCAGCGGCCGAGAAGGACTACGGTAACAAACTGCATGCCTCCAGTAGAGGAGATGACTGATCCAATAGGAAGGTGGTGCTTCTGTGGGCTAGCTCTAGTTGGAATGTGGCTACCAGGGTTGGAGCACAGTGATAGGCTACTTTCTCGAGGAGGATGGAGCAGTAGGGTGGTCTGCGTTGGTGTGCCACGATAGCTTCTCGACGAACTCATGTTGGATGAAGCCTGGATAGAGGGTGGATGATGTAGTGGACATCATGCAGTGGTGAAGGCCTATAGGGGAAAAGACCTCGTTGAGGTTGGGTCAACTTTTGTAGGTAGAGAGAGGAGGACCGACCCAATCTGGTCAGTGCTGGTTCACCCAAAAGGTCACTAGTGGTAGGTTGAGGCCATCCCATACCCAAGAGGGAAACATGGAGTTCTATGTAGACCCTTGTTTGAACCTATATTTATTTATTTATTTTCGACTTCATGTGTTGTACCCCACCCTCCCACTTGCATCCTTTTAATTTTTTTAATATAATTTGGGATTCTCATGTGTAGAATTCAACAAGTACATCCATAATTCAAATGGTGATTAATTTTGACTTAATATTATAATAATAATAATAATATTATAATAAAATAATAATTTATTATTATTTTTATAATAATAATAAAATAAATATTATTATAATAATAGAATTTTTATAGAAACTGTATAATTAAGAAAAATATAATTTTCATAGAATTAGAATTATTTTTGATGAACTAAAATAGATCATAACTTGACCGGTTCCTTAGAATCATTGGAAATAATGAATAAAATTTTAAAAACTGAGATAAACCGCAAATTCGATCCACATCTAAAATTCATAAAACACAATACTTGGCCATTCAGAATCAGATTGGGGCACGACCGGAACCATTGGGACCAATATCCATCCCTCTACTTAATTTTAATGAAAAATATTTTTTATATTCTTAGATAATTTACATTATCCCTCTAATACCAATTGAAGGTACTCGAGCCTATAGTGGTAGCCAATGATCTCAGGATTTTAAAATTTTCATCAACAAGATGATGGAACTTGTCGTCACTGATGATCTGAGCCCCAGTATGGTCCAGGGATCTCGCCTAAATTAAATGAGAACATATATTAAAATTGATAACATAACTGTTTATATACGAAGTTGTGCTCCACTTCAACTCAACGATGATGAACGTTGCTTTATGGATCTATATGAGTAACCTTATAGATCACCCAAAAACACTTTAAAAATATACTGGAACATCGATTATCGAATTCTAGGTGCTAGTGTGGAGATCTGATGACGTCTTCGACACCTTGATGATCACCATGATCCACTGCCTTCATTGCTGGAAGGTCTTCTTGGATCATCACTTGAGGGAGATAGATACTCTCTCTCTAGGAATCTATATCATAGAGAGGATGTCATTAATAATTTAATTAATAGTCTATTGGGAGAGATCCACTCCCTCTATTTATAGTGGAGTTTCTAAATACATGGTTGGGTTCCCCAGCCCCCATTTATTTAACATCCACTAAATAAATAATTATGACAAAATAATATGCATCAATATTATTTAGTATTTTTTCACATAATTTATCATATAAAGTGTATATTACATGACAAACCGAATCCATTTAGCTTGAATCACCATTCCCGATTAATATTAAACGAAACTTGAATGTTAAAATATAATTTTCGTTTGAATAGTATTTTTTTATTTACTTATCATGTAAATAATTTTAATAAAATCAATCACAATTATTCATAACTTTAATAATAATGAATTTATTTATTTATTTGATGATTGATACCTCGGACAATTCTAAGACCCTATGGTGTGGTATACCAAGTAAAATATACATATTCAACTGAATTGGGAGGATTATTGAATATGATAATGTGTGTGACCCTCTAGGAACTTATCTCGATAGTAGTGAATCAAATACATAGACCAAGTGTGGAATCTAGAAACCCATCAAGGCACCTTAGGAGATAATTATTGTCATATAAATGATAAAAATACATTGAACACTAACTGTGTACTATAATTTCTTTCTATTTATATATCTCATAAAGCAGTAAGCACACTTCTGTCATCATCCTTTTCATACTTTATTATTTTTTGATCTAACGGAATGGATTTAGCTTTTGACTTCTACGGATAAAGAATTATAAAGGTAGAACCATCCTGATAAACTGGGCTTGAGATATAAAAATTCCATAGCCTAGAAGAGACAAATCACTTCTTGACCATTCAACTAACGTCATACCACTAACAACACCCAAAAAAGAAACCTCATCACAATTTCAATACATGGTTTTTTTACTTGCATAAACATTTTTAATCAAATGGTAAACCGTAGAAATGATCTCAATTCAAGAGTCCAATACACATTTCCATATAAATGAACAACCAATGACACCAAAGACATGTGGTGTTCCTATTAGCGGGTCTGTCCTCATGATCTCACTACTATAAATCCTCAAGTTCAAAAATCAAGAGAAGAAGTATCAATGCTTATGTGATACCAACACCTGATTTTGAAACAAAACCTGTGTCTAGTTAGTCTGAAACATCTAGACAATAGAAACTTTGTTTCATATTAATTTCATAGTATCTCAAGGTTCTAATTATAGCATGGGATCTAATATAACCTTTTTTATACAACAATTAATCGTGGACATTACCATTAAATAGTGAACACAAAAAAGGATGCACTATAATAGTAATAATACATCATGTATAAAAAACTATATACATGATATGTTAATCTAAAGAACTATATACTTGGCTCTAGGGAACCCTCTATTTCAACACATGAATTAATCCTGCAACCCTGATAATCGAAACTATGTGTGCACCCAACTCATCTAATCATGCACCTTGTATTTTATTATACCGTATTAATATATATACACTTATAATATGAAATATATAATATTATTATATATATATATATATTAGGTTGAGGGTATTATAAGAAAAAAAATCACACACCCACACACCAAGAAAACCCTTTGGGTCAAGCCTCATCCATCCATATAATTAATGAAAAAACCCAGTGGGCATATTTTATTACAATATATGGATTAAATGACTAAAATTAATGGAGTCCTTAGAACATTAATGGAACCAAGTCCTAGTGTCTTGAATGTTTAATTCATGTTTTCTCTCATATGAGTAGTTTACTTCTTTCCATGTCACTGGTCTTATGCCACTCCCTTGGTCAGTAGTCATCACACTATGTAAGTAGTTAGAAACTTCCTCAAACCCACAATGAATCATTTCATTTTCTTGTCCTCTAAAACACCTTGGAAGGTAACCCATCCATCCCACATTAAATTTACATATGGAAAAGGGTTATTTAAAAAATTGTATCCATACAGATGATGAAATTAAGAAGGTATTTTTGATTTATGGATGGTTCATTTTAAGGTCTATATTTTTGAATAAAATTTTGGGTATTTGAACACCTTAGAAATGTGTTCTTGGATTTGGAGTAAGGATAAGAAGGTGGTTGGTAGAAATTTTAGAGAACCAGAGGAATGATGTGTTTTTAGAGTTATAACTTAGAGCCATCAGCTAGCCGTTGGACATGCCAGCGGCTCTATCGACAATTAAGGTTCACTGACAAACTGATGGGGATAATCTGGGTTTTTTAATCAAGAGAAATCTTTCCTTTTCTTCCTTAGGGTGAATCCTAATTTTAATGGGATTAAGTATTGGGTGTGTCTAATCATGGTTAGTTCTCTCCGTCACATGCTCCCTTTTGATACTCCTTGAAGGTTTATTGTTATTGGTTTTGTATGATATATATTTTAAAATGCATTCCTCCCATCCGCTCATACCATTTTGGGTCCCTCTCACTTCCCTCTAGTTTATATTGATTTGGGATTGTTTTTTGTCATTATTCAATCAGTTTATTATTGTATCGACTATAGATGATGGGGATGTTTCTAGACTTTCATAGAGGATTCCCCAAGATGTCATCTAGCTACCTTTGGAAGTGGTTTTGGAAAAGGTATGATGCCTGGGAATTTTTACAAGGGTTTGAAGAGAAATTATATTTAATCTTCCTTTGAATCCTCCCTATTAATTAGGGATTTTCTGTTTCCTTAGTCCATGAGTGTGATTTAAACCATCCAACTATATTTGGTTGAGGGTCTAGAGTGACAATGTTTATCAATGGGTTGTTCAACACTTATGTTTCATTTACATTAATTAGAGTTATATTTGAAATTTATAATTAATTACTAAATTGAAACTAATTAACTCAATTCGAATGTTGACGAAATATATCTGTGATATATGTATTAAAATTTGGTATTCTATAGGATGATCTAGCTTGATCCTCAAAGAGACTAAGAAAAGTTACTAGATGTGAATTGAAATTGAATAATCTTCCAAAAAAGGTAGGTGATACTTGGTACTTTCCCTATGGTTTTATATAGTTTTTATGATCCATGTAACATGAATCCTCTCCAATAATATAATTATACTATTTCAACTAAATATTTTTTCATTTTAAAAAATGGTGAATTTATTTAATTAAAATGAATTTCTTGGACTCAAAAAGTGCCATGGACATTGGGGACTGGGGAACTAGTTGATATCTCAGTCACCAATGGATGAGTCATTTCCTATAGAGACTTGAATTGAGACAACCAAACCTCCCTGATAGGTTTGAAATGTATGGTATTAAATGATTGAAAACTTGTCCCTAGTATTAGGATTTGTTAGAGACCTCCTGGTAGAGGGTATTGAAGATATAGAATGGATGGAAAAGGGTTTTTCCATGTGATACCTTGGATATTTCTTTATGCCTTTGGTTTGGAGAAATATCCATGGGATTTTCTCACCCTATGGTGACATTTTGTCCTGGGTGAGTAGACGTGGGAGAGAATGATGAATAGGTTTGATGTTCAGGTTTACTGATAGCAACTTGGTAATGGGAATGCGCTTGAGGATACCTCCCTCATGAGGTCATCCTAGGAGGCCAATGTGGCATCAAATATACCTTAGGGATTAAAAAATTTACTTATCCTTCCCTATGATGTGTTTCAGCCTTAATGATTTTTTGGGGTGTATAACATACCATAATTTTCAAACATAAATATCACATATTATTAAGTGAATATTCGATACATAACCTTATAATCCTCCCCTTAACCACAATTGTTAAGTGAATTTGTAAAAATGGATATGTAAATAACTGGTTTATAAAATATTGAAATTTTCAACCACTTAGTTCCTTACAACTACCACCTCTTTTAGGAATGTTTTACATAAAATGTTTCATCTTATCTTGAGGGAAATAGGACACAAAAAAGGGTGAGATTATATAAACATTAAGGGTAAACAAAATAGATATCAATGATCATTTAAACATCACATGATCACATGGGAATGTGAACATGAACATAACCTTTGAAAATTATGCCCAATAAATATTATGTTCCTAAAAATGAGTCATGGAATAAATATTGGATGTTCATGAATAAAAAAAGGATCATGTAACATAATCCCTAAGAACAAAACATTGAAAAAATATCATTTCCTAAATTAGTGTAACAAATTGTGGCATAATAATAACCATAGAAATATTATATCAATTCTACCATCCATGACATTCATAACATGTTAGGATTTGGATAACTGTATATGTACTTAATTCAAGCTTGAGATAACCTCCCATGTACCCTCATGTAATGTATTTTTGATAAACTACCATATACCTATTAATATTATATAACATTAACATTTACCTAATTCACTTTATGAATATATAATTATTTTTCCACCCATCATGTAATCGTAAATCTATTTATATTTATACCACTATATCATAAAAATATTGATCAAACATAAACCATGAAAAATGGGTTTCATTAATAGTTCATCATCATAAAAATAAACAATTTAGTGAAATAATAAATATAGATTCATTGGATCATTTCCCACAGAATAGAAAAAGTAACATCAATTGTTATTATAGTAGATAAAAAATACATTTAAAATATCCATGTAATATTTCTGGAGGAGAATACACTTTTAATTTTTAAATCACATATTTAAAATATTTAAATTTACCAATTATTATGGAAAATATTTTTTTGAAAATAAAATAGTAATATTGTAAAGGAAGTTTAAAATTATTTATTTTTCATGATGGTGGGAAATTTTTTTCATGTCATGTATGTAAAAAACAATTATTCCTTTCTATTTTTTTTTTGTAAAGAGTAAAATGTGAATCTTTAAAAAAATGAAAAAAATATTTATATTAAAAAATTTAAATCAAATTAAATAAATATATAAATTAATTTAAAGGTTCATATTATATTAAAAAAAATATTATTTAAAACATTTTAGAAATAATGGATATGGATGAAAAAGGCTTTCCGATCGAAAAATTAATTAAAGGTAGTTTTCTATAAAATTAATTTGATTTCTTGAGTACTTATAATGATAAAAATGAATGGAAAGCCCGTATTCTCCTAAAATTACTAAATGAGATGGAAATTAAATGGGGTAATCATAAAAGATGAATCTAATTTCTTTCAATGGAAATGCAAGACTAACTAATCCTAGTTAAAATGAGATTGAATCATAAATCCATTACCTCAAGATTGAATTTCCTCGAAGTAATCTAACCTCATCTATAATAAATTAAAATTTGTAATAATTTATAGTAGAGTAATTTACATACATATAATATCATATATCACAAATTATAACATTTCAACACCCTTATTTTAATAATTCCTTATTGAAATCATTATTTCCTAGTGTTAACTATTTTTTTCATGTGAATCTCTATTTGGTAGTTCTGGTCATTGTACTTTGATAATTATTCCGTAATCTACTAAATTTTATTTCTTATAAAAATATATTATATAAATATATTCATTATACATATATATGTATATATATTTATAATTATACATAAAAGGTGTAGATTGATAAATGAATAACACAATTCTTGGAGACGGTAGGCCATACGTACACACGAACGTTGTTATCAATTTTTAAAATAAGGAATTAAAGAAAGGTAAATAATAATTATCCTTTATAGAATAATTAATATATAATATATATCATACATTTTCATTAAATCCATCCTTATTACCATAAAATTCATTCGGAAAAAATAACAAATCACATTATACATGGAGGTGGTAGTCCGCACATATGCACAATCAATGAAATTGTTTTAGAATGTATTGCAAGATAATAATGTAGATATGATATTAAAATTATAGAATCATAACAATTTATTAAATATAATTTATAAAAATTAATCCCTTCATAACACCCATACATGGAAGATGGCCATGAAAATTGTGGAGGTGGTAGTCCACATGTATGCACGAGCGATACATTTAATTTCCATTTGATGGAAAAGAAGTTATATAATGGTGGTTTCATGGTGATAAAAACGTTTTAGTAAATTTAATATATATAATTTTTTATTTTATGATGAATACCATAAATTTATATGAGGTATAATAAAAATAAATTTAAAGAGGTCTGGTAAGATGATTAACTATAATTCAGGAGGCCTCATTTAGATCATTTCTTAAGGACCATGTGAATATTAATTTAAGAATAAAAACACATATAATTAATGGATTGAGATGTTAATAAGAGAATTTGGTAGGTTTTTTTTCAATATATATTGCTCAAAGTGGTGTAACGAAAAGAGAGAAAGAGTTTCCTTTTATATGGGAGCCGAAAATGTTTGACTTGGAATTAGAAAAAAAGATTAAAATATAAATAAGTTATTCTCATGAAAAATGATTCCAAATAGATAGAGATTCAATGAATAAGAGTATATGGTAAAAATATAATCCTCATAATAAATTTTTACATGTTTTATTATTATTTAAACTTTATATTTTGGTTTAACTCCTAGGTTAACCAATTTTAATCTTAACCATGTAAATGAATTTGTAAATATTAAAGGGTTATAATTTTACATATAAGGATACAATAAGATCATAAATTTTATAGGACCTTAGGGCACCCTAAGAGGGGAGGGCTGAATCTGAGTGGAAACATTTTTCTTTTAATGTTATGGATATTGTTCCCATGTTTGTAGGAAATCGTTAAACCTATATAATGGACATGATTAGTAATCAAACATTAAAATGTAAAGAGATGACACAACACGTTTACTTGGTTCACCACTAAGGGATACGCCTAAAGAGCATACACCAATAGGTTTCTGGTCATACCAAATTCCACTGATATTCAATTGCTATGTATTACAAAGGTTTGGGAACAATCACACTGCCTTTACAAAGGTTCCGCGATAGCTCACTACTTCCCTTATACCACTTCTATTGACTCCCCCTGGCTCAATGTCTTGGGAGAGGTCTCATACAATTTTTCGACATGAATGTCTATTCAATAGATTTTCATTGAAATATTTATCTCATTATATAATGAGACACTACTTGCATCAAAGTCTTGAATTATTTTCCTTGAGTGAATTGATTACACAAACCGAATATTCCAAAGCCTATCAGAATATTAACACTATTCTTGCATGAAAAACCTAAACTTGCATGCAAGATTTGGGATTTATCACACAAGTTGATTTTCACACAACCCCTAATTTTTACGCAAACCTTATCTTTCTCTCAAAAACACTAAAGTGTTCCCTTTTTCTTTTCATACTAAAGGAACAACTTGCACATAAGATAAAATCTCTAGAATTATTTCGGGCATAAATACTTCACGCAACAGAGAAATCTTATTTTTTGTTTGAAAATTATTAATTCTTATATGGGGGTAACTACTTATTTATAGGCCCCCCTGACCATGTGTGCAATATTATGACACTTCTCACAAGTGTGTGTAATTTACATTCAGAGCATGAAAAACCCCTTTTGATGTTGCTTTGGGCGCGTACCATTTTTCTATGCAACCTCATCTTTCACGCACATTTATGTCTTGCACACACTATTTTCCTTTTCCATATGATGATGCACTGATCCCAAATTAGGCCTTTAATGTAACATTCTATAAACCCTTTAGTCATGCATGTAATTTTTTTTTCCAAAAACAATTTTCTTCATATTCAAATTTTTGAACCCAAAAATTTGAAAAACATTGGGAAACAAAACCACATTCAATATTGTTTCCTAATTGAACTATAAGATCCATTTTCTAGAAAAAATATATAACATCCATTGATAATTGAAAAAAAACAAAAAAACATACTCCATTTTCAGCATAGAATGGTCATAGTTTGAACAATATCCCCCCTTTGGGGTTATTAGAAAATCTCCAAATAAATTCAATTGAGAACCTACCACCATCCCAACCTGAAATGCATGAATAAACTCAGCCAACCCTCTAAGTCTATGTGAGAAAGACTCAGTGCATAAAACAAGACTGGAAGCTTGAATTGGGTTCCCATTTTTGGAATTCTTAAAGACATCCAAGCTATTCTCTTACTGTGCCACAGAAGTATTACATGGCCTGAATTTATTACTTCTCATCCTAACACTGAATTCTCACTGTGTCACCAAATAATTACATATCCTAAAAATATTTCTTCTCCCCCATTGGAAATAAATCTAAAGACTAGTATTTATTCATTCTATAGCTCAAAACACACTCCTTGTGGATAGTATCTCCCCTATAAACCTGCATCACATCAAAAATCAGATTAAAATCAATTAACATAACTAGGGAGAGGGGAAAATTCATAGCCCCCTTATGCACTAAGATGTAGATGAACATCGGGGTTCAATTGATGTATCTCAAACACAGCCATTGATAGCTACTTGGTCATAATTCCAGCCACAAGCTCAGCTATTCCTACATGTTCCATGTTCATTATTCCTTATTCAACCTTTTCTTTGATAAAGTGATATTCGATTTCAATTTGTTTTATATGAGAATGACGAATATGATTCTTTGTTAGATAAATTTCACTCGTCTTATCAAAGTAAATAACCATTGGTTGTTTCACCTCATCACTTATGTCAGTCAGCTGCTGCTTTATCCAAAGTAACAAAGTGCACGCCTTGGTAGAGGAGATATATTCAGCTTCAGCAGTACTAAAAGTTGTACATTCCTATTTCCTTTTTAACCAGCCTGTGTAATTACGATAAAAAAATAATGATCCACCACTCATGGAATTTTCATCCACCATATCACCAACTATGTAAGCATCCAAAAATGATGATAATTCATTATCTTTTCCTATAAAAAATAATAAAAAATAATTATTAGTACCTTGAATGTACCTCATGAATTGTTTAACTACTTCCGTATGTTCTTCCTTCAGATTACTTTGAATGCGGGCTACTAAAAAAGTTGCAAATAAAATATCTATATTTGTCGATATCTGGAACAATAAGCTTCCAATTATTCTCTTATACATTGTGGGATCTACATACATCTCATCCTCATGCATTACGAGTTTTGTTCCAACCACAATCGAAGTATCCATTGGTGTGTAATCACGCACATTAAATTTCTTCAATATCTCTTTTGCATAATTTTCCTAAGAATAGAAAGTTTAATCCTTATTATGAATCACCTTCCACCCTAACAAGTATGTGATTTTTGAAATTATAGAAATTTCAAATTGTGACTTCATGTGATGAGAAAACTCTTCCGCTAATATATGCCTTCTACCATCGAAGCTAATATCATCCACATAAACAAGCACCATGAATTGATCTTTTTGATAATTCTTCACATAGATATTGTGATGCAATCCTTATCTTATAAATTTGGTCTTCATCAGTATAAATCCAACCGTGAATACCATGCTCGTGGGGTCTTCTTCAGACTATAGAGCGCTTTATTTATTCTTCAAACCTTTATTTCAAAATTTCCGAGCAGGAAACCCATTGGTTGTTCAATGTAGACGTCTTACTCAAGAAAACAATTCATGAATGCGATCTTGAGATTCATTTGATACACTTTATATCCTCTTCATATTTCTATGGTAAGAAATAGCATGATTGGCTCTAGTTATTCCACTAGAGAAAATATTTCTTCAACATCAACACCTTCAATTTCTGATTATTTTTACATAGTAATCGTGCTTGTTTCTGATCACATTTCCATGCTCTGAAAATTTATTCTTGAAAATTAACTTTGTACCAATCACATTGTGGTTTTTTTGTCTCTTAACTAGATTCTAGGTTTCATTCTTCTCAATCTAATCCATCTCTTCATTCATGGCTTAAACCCATGATTCATCCTTTGTAGCTTCTTCAAATGAGGGTGGTTCCACAATTGATAAGAATGGTGATTGAGAATTGTTACTCATTCTCCTTGTTTGTGTGGGTTAATTCCAATAATTGATGATGTTGGATTGATCAATCTCTTCTATGAAATTGGTCTTTTGAGGTTTAACTGAATTATCCTCATCCATGGTTTCCTCTTTTGATTCTTTTTCAGAGTCAATATCATGTTGAGGCTCCTGAATGTGTTGCACTTCTTCTACATATGCATTTAAATATGTTCCATGTCCTTTGACTTATGAATCCTCAATCACATTATCATAAGGCCCCATTATATTTTTTGTAGTATTCTCTTCCACAGTCTTTACATCATTTCTTTCCACAATTTTTCTGTGATGCTTGTTGAAGCTTATATAAGAACTAGTATTCATTGAATATCTAAGGAATATTCATTCATATTCCGCATCAACATACATTCCTTGGTTTCCTTCTTTGTTTCTAATGAAACATTTTCTTTTGAAAATACAAAAATACTTCAATGAGGGTTTCCTTCCATGCCAAAACTCATACATGATTTGTCCTACAAGTTGTCTTTCATGCAACCCCTAATTTTTGTGCAACCCTTATCTTTCATGCAACAACATTGAAGGGTTAATTTGGACTTTTTAGACTAATGGAACACCATTTGCACAATATTAACTCTCTACATTTCTTTTATGTGCAATTCGTTCGTACAAAAGGTCAAAAGGATTTTTATTGGAAAAATATTAAATCATCCATGGGGGTAGCCATGTATTTATAGGCCTCCACGACCATGCATGCAAGATTTTGGAGCATCTTTTTATGTGCACAAAAGTTTCTTTCTGAGAACGCAAAACCCCTTTTGTCGTCACATTGGGCACGTAATATTTTTCCGTGAAATCTCATCTTTCACACAAATTTATGTATTTTTCACACCATTTTACTTTTCCAAATGATGATACACTGATCCCAAATGAGGTGTTTTGTGAAACTTTCTAAACACACTTCCATTTTTCATACAACTCCCTTTGCCCAAAACATGTTTCTCCACCTTCAATATTATTTCCCTCTTGAAATTTATGATCCCTTTATTGAAAATGATCATGAACTTCTAATGAGAATTGAAAACAAAAAAAAACCATACTCTATTTCCACCATAGAATGGTCATGGTTCCAACAATCTCCCTTTGGGTTTTCTGGAAATATACAGTAAAATTCAATAGAGCACCAGCCACTATCGAAAACTGATATGTACGAACCATCTCAGCCGACACTCTAAGTCTATATGAGAAATGCTCAATATAGAAAAAATAGGGTAATATTGACTTAGGTTACAATGTTTTTGAATTATTAAATATATCTAAGTTATTCTCTTACTATGTCACAGAGGCATTATATGTCCTGATTTTATTCCTTCTCCTCCTAACATTGAATTCTCATCATGTCATCCAGAATTTATTTCTTCTCCCCAATTGGAAATAAATCCAAAGACTAGTATTTGTTCATTATACAGATCAAAACACACTCCCCCTGGATAATATCTCCATCATAAACCTACATCACATCAAAAAAATATTAAAAACATTTAACAGAAATGGATAGAGGGGGAAATTCGTAGCCCCCTTATGCACTAGGATGTGACTGAACACCGAGGTTCAACAAATGTTTCTCGAACACAACCGTTAACTGAAGCTTGGTCATAATGTCAGCCACTTGATCAACTATTTTAATATATTTCATGTTGATCATGCCTTGTTCAAATTTTTCCTTTATAAAGTGAAATCTGGATTAAATATGTCTTATAAAGGAAAATGGAAAAATGATTCTTCTTGTGATCCATTGGGCTCTTTTTATCATAGTAAATCACCTTTGGTTGTTTCACCTCATCACCTATGCTAGTCAATTGCTACTTCATCAAAAGTAACAAAGTGTACACCTTGTAAGTGCAGATATATTCAGATCAACACTACTAAGAGATGTACTTTCTTTTTTCTTGCTCAAACAGCCTATGCTTTTCTTTCCAATAAAAAATACTCCACCAAATTTGGTTATTCTATCCACCACATCTCAAGCCCAGTCACCATAAAAAAAATGTAGATAATTCAAAATCTTTTTCTGTGGAAAAGAATAATCCATTATTATGAGTACTTTAAATTTACCTCCTCCTCATGATTCGTTTAACTACGCCCATATGTTCTTCCTTCATATTACTTTGAAAGTGGGGTGTTAAACAAGTTGAAATGAAAATATCTGGAAGTGTCGCTGTCAGGTAAAGTAAGGATCTAAGGATTCTCCTATACATTGTTGGATCTATAGACATCCCATCCTCATGCTTTCCTAGTTTTTTTCCAACAACAATCAGAGTCTCCATTGGTTTGGAATCTTTTATATTAAATATCTTCAACATCTCTTTTGAATAATTTTCCTATGAAACAAAAGTGTAATCCTTCTTCTAAATCACCAAAATATCAATGAAGTATGTGAGTTTGGAAATCATAATCATTTCAAATTATGTATTCATGTGATTAAAAAAATTATTCAGCTGATCCTAGTATTATACCACTAAAGATAATATCATACACATAATCAAGAACCACAAACTGTTCTTTCTGATAATTCTTCACATAGAGATTGTGATCTACTCCTCCTTTTATAAATTTGAGCTTCTTTAGGTATGAATCCATCCATGAATACCATGATCCTGGTTCCTGCTTCATACCATAGAGTTCTTTATTTAATCTTTAAACCATTATTTGATCATTTTCAAGAAAGAGACCCACTAGTTGTTCAATATAGATTTCTTCTTCAACCACAACATTCATGAATTCTATATTGACATCCATTTGATACATAGTATATCCTCTTTGGATTTCAATCAAAAGAAATAGAGTTATTGACTCTTGTATTTCCATCAAAGAAAAGGTTTTTTCAACATTGACACCTTCAATATGTGAATATACATTAAAAACCAGCCACAATTTTTTTCTAATCACATTTCCGTGATCATCAAATTTATACATGAAAACCCACTTTTTAACAAAAACATTGTGGTTTTTGGTTCTCTTAACTAGATCCCATGATTCATTCTTTTCAATCTGATCCAACTCTTCATTCATGGATTTAACCCATGATTCATCCTTTGCAGCTTCTTCAAATGAGTATGGTTCCACAAATGATAGGAATGATGATTGAGCATTGTTCCTCATTTTCCTTGTTTGTGTGGGTGCAGTTCAATCCCTGATGATGTTAAATAGATCATTCTATTCTCTTTGATTGTTCCTTTTAGGTTCAATAGAATTCAATCCATCCCTGGTTTCCTCTTCCAATATTTCTTCAGAGTCAACATAATGTTGAGGCTCATGAATGTGTTGCACTTATTCTATATTTTGAATTAAATATATTCCATGTCCTCTATCTTCTGTATCCTTAATAACATTAGCATAAAATCCCTTTATAGTATTTTTGGTCTTCTCTTCAACTGTATTTACATCACTACTTTCCACAATTTTTTTGATATGTTTGTTGAATGATTTATAAGATTTTCTATTAATTGAATATCTAAGGAATATTCCTTCATCTTCTGCATCACCATACTTTCCTTGGTTTCCTTCTTAGTTTCTGATGAAACATTTAATTCTAAATATATGGAACTAATTCAATGAAGGTTTACTTCAATGAAAAACACATATTATGTCTTCGTTTCTGCCATATATAGTCCTATTCGATTTTTAATATAAACTATAGCTTGAACAACATTTTTCCAATACTTTTGATAAATACAAATCTTAATCAACATTATTCTAGCCAAAAAATTCGCCTGTTGATTCTAGAACTCAATAACTGCATTTATATATGGAGTTATCATAGTGGTGAAATGATTTCGAATTCCATGATTTTCAAAGTAATTTTCAAAATCAGTGGATGTGTATTCCTCTCCATTATTAGATCGTAGAACATTGATTGTTCGCCCAATATCATTCTTGGAAATTCGGTGATCAGTTTTCATACAATAAAGGACTTGTCATTTCTTATGTATAACCATCACACAAGCCATTCTACTATACTCATCAATGAATATTATAAAGTACCTTTCTCCATGTTTTCTACATACATTTATCGGGCCACATACGTTGTATGGATGAGATCATGAATATTTTATGCCCTTTTTCTCTATGGCTGATAGGAACTATAAAACAGCATCCCATGCATGCAATCATCAGATGATTTTTCTCATTCACACTTTAGGATGGTAATATCCATGAATATATTAATCCTTGATATCTTTTCCATGTCTTTCGGATTAATTTTCCTCAATATCCAATACCAAAAGTGTTTTCTTCTTCAACGGCCATGTAGTAATTTTTTTCCTTACTATCAACTTGATATAAGTTCTTTTTTGTTCTACATACTTTCATAAGATAATTAGTTTTCTTTACTTTTATAATACAAACCTTTTTATTGAATATCACAACAAGTCCGGAGTCATAGAGTTGACTCACGCTGAGTAGATTAAGATATAATCCATCCATATAATGAACATCAGTTTTTTTCAACTCTCCATTAGCAAGACCAGCACTCTAACTACCTTTAATCCTCAATTAACCATCATTACCAAACCTCACCATTCCATCAACCATTTTCATAAAATTTGTTAATAGGTCACCATTCCCTATCATGTAAGATGAGTATCTTCTATCAACAATTCAGGTTCTGTTGCTCTTGGTTTCATTGAGAGCTACTTTGGAAAGGTTGGATTTCTAAATTTTCCACTATTCATTGCATGAGATATTAGATTGAGAATAGGATACTTATGGCCTTTCAATTATATCTTCCATATAAGTGGCTTCATCAAGCTCATACTCTTCTTCCAAAAGAGATAACCTATTTGAAATATTTACTCTGTATGGTTGTCGAATATTGACAAGTCCCTGAGAATTTTATGAATTTATTCTGTCATTCCTCTACCTAAAATATACACCATTGTGACCAAAGTTAGAACACAAAAAACAATATCCATAGAAATTATTTCTTCTATAAGAATTGTATATGAGGATGATTTTCTTTTTTGAGCTCATATATATTCCCCATTCAAATAGTTCATTGCCTCATCACAATATGACATGGTATGGCCTAGAAAACCACATAATTAACATTTCACATGTGGAAATATCTTCTTATTTTGATTCATAATCATGTATCGTTCCCTAGGAAAATAGTTTGGTTTCCTATCACTTCTGGATACCTGTGGAAAAGTTTTAGTACTTCTTTTAAATTGAATTGAGGGTTTCTTTCTCATCACTTTAGGAGACTTTTCAAAATGACCCATTTCATCTTGCCTTTATTTTGGCCAATTTTATTTAGAGGATTTGAAATTTTAGTACCACAACTGATTCCACTATTTCTCATGCATGCTGATCTTTGATCATTAAAAACTTTTTCAACTTTTTTAGAACCACACTTAGCTCTTTCTAGCAATTCAACTTTTTTAGAACCACACTTAAATTTTGAGTTTTAGTTCCACTACCTAATATGTGCTTTTAAGAATTGATGAATATATTTTCACAAATTCTTATAGTTATTCAATATCGTATTCATGATGATCAACTTATTCTAATGATTCATCAACAATTCATTTCCACTTATTACATCTCTTACATTTATTCTCAATCTTACCAAAAGAATCCAGAAGCTGGAACATAGGATTGGCATCTATGGGAAACTAATAATATCCAGCTTTACTTTTTGATGGTTCTAATTTTTCATTGTAGCCATCATTGAAAAATGGTTTCCAAATGTAAAATCTGATTATTCTTCCTCAAATTATTCACTGTCATCATTATCATCTTCATTGATAAAACTCTTTTGTTATAGTTTCTTCCTAGATTTGAAGTCTCTATTTTTGTAAAACATTTTACGTGGCTTCTAAATATATATAGATTCACTCTCCTCACCATCAAACATGCTTGTGCATCGAGAGGCAATTTTCCAAACTCTACCACAAAGAAAACAATTGAGATGTATCTTTCCTTAAAACTTCCCTTTTCCCTTATGAATTTCTTTGTAATGAGAGAAATAATTTCTTTTTCTTCATCATCTTTATCAACACAATCTTTTGAATGTTTCAGTTTGTCAATGAATTTGAATTTTATTTCCTTTATTACATGATTCATTGCATATTCTAATTTGACTCTCATCTAACATCCCACCAGGATGCTCAGTAGATCATCCCGAGAGAGTTTAGAGAGATCCCTTTCCCCAAGGGCGGATCCCTTTGCATTGTAAAGAGTTGGAAGTCTCCTCATGATTTTATTACAATATCAATATCCTTTATCTATTCACCAAGAACTAGAATTCCTCCTACATCATTAGAAATTTGACTAAAGAAGGAATCAACATTTTCATTAGGGTTTATCTTTATATAATCAAACTTATTGTTAAGAACTTGGGGTTTTGACTCATTCATTTTACTATATCCTTCATAAATATTTTTAGTTTTTCTCACATAGAATTTCCTAAGGTGCATCTAATTACCTTCATATAGATCTGATTTTAAAGTGATACAGTGAAAGAATTATATGCTTTAGGATCCACATACTATATTTTTTGTCTTTATTAGTCATGAGTAGACCTGTTGGACTAGTGACTCGAATTCCTTGTGCTACTGCAAAAGGGACATCCATTCCAAGAGATCTTAGATGTGATATCATCATGTTCTTCCAAATCTAGAAGTTACTTTCATTGAATAGGGGCACTCCCCTAAGATTTATTTAATTCTCCATGACAATAAATAAAGGATAGGTTTAACACCAGAAACCTTCCTCTTATACCACTTGTAGGACCCCAGGGAACCCTGTGAGAGGAGGGGTGAATTAGGGTGGAAAGTTTTCTTTTAATGTTATGGATATTGTTCCCACGATGGTCAGAACTTGCTAAACCTATATGATGGATATGATTAGTATTCAAAAATTCACTTGCAAAGAGATGACATTAAACTTTTACTTAGTTCACTACTAAGGGCTACGTCTAAGGAGTATACACCGACATGTTTCTGGTTGTACCAAATTCCAATAATATTCACTAGAATTGGATTAAAAAGGTTTGATCATAGTTACTATATCCATGACACACTTCCATTAAAAAGGTTCAGGGATAGCCCACTTCTTCCCTCAGATCACTTTCGTTCACTCCCCCTGGCTCACTTCCGTGGGAGAGGTCTCACTCAGTTTATCAACATGAAGGACTGTTCAACAGATTTTCATTGAAGTCTTTATCTCAATCCAGCACAAGACACTAGTTGCATCGAAGTCATGAATTGATGTCCTTGAATGCACTGATCACACGAAGTAGATATTCAAAAGCCTATCAGAATTTTAATACTATTCTTGCACGCAATACTTGAACTTAAATGAAAAAATGAGGATTTTTTTTCGCAAGTTGACTTTGATGTAATACCAACCTTTTGCCCAATCCTTATCTTTCATGAAACAACATCGAAGGGTTTTCATGGTATTTTCAAACTAAAGAAACACCTTATCCACAAGATTAACACTTTGAATTTGTTTCGCAAAGAAGAGGAACCCGATTTTTGTTGGAAAATTATTAAGTCTTCCATTGGGGTAGCTAGGTATTTATAGGTCTCCATGACCCTACGTGCAAGATTCTGGCATATCTTCATTGGTGCAAATATGTTTCTTTCCAAGTGTGAAAAACCCCTTTTCACATCGTATTGGGCGCATAAAATTTTTCCACACAACCTCATCTTTCATGCACATTTACGTCTTCTACACACTATTTTCCTTTTCTACATGTTGATACCCAGATGATAATTGAAAAAAACACAAACCATACTCCATTTTTAGCATAAAAGGGTCATGGTTCCACAAAGTTAACATTGATCAAATTTTAGAGCACTTATCATCCTAATTGGCCTATTTAAATATTTTTATGATATTTAAATTATTCAACAACAAATTATTTAAAATAAAATAACATTAATTTAAATTTTGACACTAGTAATTTAATTTGAATTTAAAGACAACATGATTGAAAATTATTTTGAATATAAAACATTTAATAATTCATAATATGTTATATTAATTAATAAAATTCATATAACAAAATAATTCACCCACTTTATTTTAACATTATTTTTTAAAATTATTTATTCAATTTTTATATTAATTAAATAAATACAGTCTCGACATTGCATAAATAATTGTGGTTATTATTCAATAACTAAAAATTATCCATAAATTAAAATGATAAAAAATTAATTATTGTTTCATATAATCATTTATAACCCCAATTATCTTCATTTTTTCATGATTCTAAATATTTAGTGTTATTAAAGTCAAGAGAGTGATATTTTGTATTTACCATTCTCTTAAAATAATATAAGGGTCATAATCTAAGAAAAAAGGAACCAAATGGAAATTTTTTTGAGACTTAGATGAGAATGGTGGGACTAAACCCATAAAATAGGATAAATACATGTGTTTGTGTAAATTTAAATCCTTAATTTAAAATTTTAACCATGTTTTACCCGATTTACCATTACTAATGAGACAAAAATTTACTACATGTACTATTCATAATTACCAAAAATAAAAAGGGACTATTTAATCCCAGGATTCTAAATATGTAATCCATTTTTCTTGTTTAATTTCTATATGTGTCAAAAATTCAATTTTAAATAAGTGTTCAATCTATGACAAAAATTATTTTTTAGAAAATTCATTTTAATCATAAAGATGTATTTATTTTTATCCCATGCATATAAAAAACAGTAGATGTATGATAATTTTTTTAAAATATATAATACATAAATTTCATTAAAATCATTCAAAAATAGTGATTAATTTAATTTTTTTAATAAAAAAATACTATGCACATAAATGTAGTTTTTCATAAAAATATCACTTTTACATTCAAATGATTTTTTAATTGTAATAAATTGATAACCAATGAATTAACTTTATAAATGATTAAAAGATAAATTTTTAGTAATTTAGTTTGTAATATACATATTCATAATTCCAATATGTAGATGATAACTATAAAATTAAATAATAATATTAAAATAGTATATCACAGTTCATTTAAACTCAGTATTATATGTAGAATAAGCTGTCATGTAAATCACATTTATTTATAGAGAACTATATCATAAAATATTTGTGCGTTAAAATATACCCCCTTAAAATGAATTTTTAACTAATAGTTCCATCACTTAGATACAAGAAAACGAGGATATCTTTATTTCATCACATCCTTGTGCTCTAATATAGCTTATTTGAAATTTTAATTCCTCTAGAAAGAATTAACTAGGTTAGTATTATTTTTCCATAGTAATTTATCTCTCTGATCCAATATTTATACTAGTTATTCTAAATAGGATGGATTATTCTCCAATTGTATGACCTTTTAGTTCAATACATGTGATTGATCAAATATGTACTTCATTAAGATGGATACATCAAACAGATAATGATCATTAGAGAGGTTCAGTGGAACTATCAACTGATAAGATACCATCCATAATTAGTCAATAATATCGAAGAGGAAAATATACCAAGCGTTCAACATTCCTTTCTTACTAAATATCTTATTTATATTTCATGTATAAATTCACATAAATACCTTCTCTCCAACATTGAATTCTATATTTCACTGATGACTGTAAACATAATGTTTCAATCAAAACTATGCCACCATGATGTACTACTAAATAGATTTGAGTTTCTCTACCATTTCCTCATCTATCATAATTTTCAATAGGTTTCTCTCTTCATCTTAATCTCACCACATTGGAGTTATACACCTCTTTATATATCGGAATTCAAAATTAGCCATATGAATGATTGGATGAAATCTATTATTGTAATAAAACATGATTAGTGGAAGGTGTTGATACCAACCACCATTTAAATCTCTTAAATAAGACCTCAACATATCTCCTGGGGTTTTAATGGTTATCTCAGAGTAACCATCTATCTGAGGATGATAAGAAATATGGAAACCCAACTTTAAATCTAGAGCTGGATAATGACATCTCTAGAATATCAATGAAAAATTCATATATTTATCAGATATAATAGAATGTGGTAATCCATGAAATATTACCACTTATTTAATGTATATTCTGAATAAATTATCAATTATGGAATATTATCTGATAGAAATGTGGATTTATAAATTTTTAAAGTGATTGATTAAAACCCAAAATAACATTATAGATATTTTACTCTTTGGGGAGTCTTATGATAAAATCAATGGTGATATTTTCCTAGTACTATTATAGTATTTGTCATTTTTTTAACATCCCCATATAAATATGATTCTTATCCATAACTTATTGAAACATCATGCATTAAGATACATACTATAAAATATATTTCTTCATTTTTCCCACCATAAATAATATTTTAGATCTATAAAAAACATTGTAGATTGAGGGAAAAAATAGAATTATGAACTATAACATATATCCAGCATCTCCATCATCAAATGTGGTATGGGTGGAGAAAATATATGGTTCCTTAACATTATCATTTTATCACAATGTAGGTTGAAATATAGAATATTTTTGAACATCTACTATAGTTCCACATCTTCCTTGTTCTCCAATTTAATCCACTCATTGATATATGGATGAAACCTCATCTTAAAAAGATAATATTTCTCCACTTCATTTAATATTTAATGATCTATAATTTTAAAGTTTAAAAATATTGGATTTATTTTGATCCTCATCAAATATAAGATAGAATGAACTTTTCAATTCAAATCATCATCCATCTTTCTCTCTTTCCTAGTGAGGTAATATATTGAGAAGTCATAATATTTAATCAACTCTGATCATCCAATCTGGCGCATATTATTCACTTTTTTAGTGAATATATTAATTAAAATTTTATGATCATTATATATATAAGAAAATTCAATATAAATACAATACATATATATCTATAATTCAAAAATTACTACAACTAACTCCAAATCATGATTTGGATAATTTTTCTCATGAACCTTTAATTGGACTGAAGAATAAGATGTCACCATAACATTATAAATAAGGATTCATCCAAATCCCTTATTCAATGAATCACTATCGATCACAAACTCTTATTTACTATAGGATATTTTAAGAATATGTTCACAGAATAACCTTATCATAACATCCTTGAAATGTTAGTCAAATTCATCAATCCCAAGGAATTTGGCACCCTTCTAAGTAAAAATGGTGAGTGGATTAGATATCTATGGGAAATTATCCAAAATGAATATATAATATCCATAAAAAAATAAAACTAATGATATATATCATATTGTATTATCTAGCAACATATCCACAACTTCCATCTTTGATGGATCCACTAATATACCCTTTCTTCAGAATATATAACCCAATCATAAAACTTTTTTAAAGCCAAAATTTACAATTTTTCAAATATTCATATATCTTATCCTTCCTTATGGTATTTAGTATAATCCCCATGTGATCATAATTATCTTACTTTATCATTGAATATATAATAATATTCTCTATAAACACAACCAAAAAATCATCAAGATAATATATAAATATCCTGTTTAATAAATCCATTTTGGTATTGGGGGAAATAGTAAGACCAAATGGTATAATTATAAATTCATAGTGTATATGACATGTACAAAATGAAATCTTGTATATATCCAACTTATTCACTATCAATTCATGATATCTAGAACAAAGGTAAATCTTGGGAATGTATTGAGTTATAACCAGTTGATCAAAAAAATCATCAAATATGAGTTAGAGGATTTGTGTTCTTAATAGTGAACTTTTTAAGTTATCGACAATCAATGATTTTTTTTCATTTAACCACCTATATTGTTAATAAAAATAATAAATTCCCCCAAGGTGACACACTTGGATGATTTAATCCAATGAAAATATTCTAATGGATTTTCTTCTTCAATTCCAACAACTTATTCAGGGTTGTTCTATATAAAGTCTCAAGAATTTGGTGTAGCACTAGGTATGAGTACTATTAAAAACTCAACTTCATGATTTTGTGGAATACATGGACAATATTTAAGAAATATATCAATAAAACACTACACACTTGGCATATCATCGATTTTCATTTTCTCTCTAATTATATAAGATAAACACTCCTTTTTAAAAGGAATCAATACCTTTATGATTGATTGAATTTTGATTGAATGTTTATATTTATCATCGAACTGATATATGATCATTTGATGATTCATAATATCAAACATAAATTACCTTCATTAGAAGTTGATATGGGATTTATTAAAACAAATCCAATCCATTCCAAAGGTAACATCAATTTAAAATATAAGGAGAATAAAAATATTTTTAGGAAGGACATACCCATAAATATCAATCAGAAAATAACCATAGACATGAGATGGGATCATCATACTATTAGGGTTTTCAATTATAAATGAACATATAATCATTTGGGTGGAATTAAGGTACCTTTAAAAAATTCATCAGATGTAAAAGTGTTGGTAGATCACAAATCAAATAAGTCATTAGCAATTCTAAAGTGGATAGTAATTGTACCCTTCACCACTTCGTTATAAAACCCAACATCGGCAATAGTGACTACATGAGATTTTCCATTTTCTCTAGGATTAAGATGTTAATGAAATCATTCATTATCATTAACCACCATATTTGGGAACTAGTTTTCATAATTACCATACTTTTTGAATTTGAAACACTAAAGCATGGTTGATCTATTCTATGGTGCTTTTCCTCCATCATTGGATAAATTCATCACATCACTTCAGCATTCAATTTACCAACTACCTTACGTTCTAGATATAATGAATTTAATAGTCCCATGAATATAATTTTCTTTATATCTCTTTCATAACATTGTTTATAATGGAAGTATCATCCTCTTACCTGCATGGTTTTTATTATTATAATTTACATTGAATTCCAACAATCTTTTCTTATTAAAACCATGAGATTAATGACAACTAAAATCTCTATTTCTACCATAGTAGAAAAATTAATGATTTATAGATAAATAATAAATTACCTTATGGATAACACCCTTCAAAGACTTCGTTTTAATTCACTAAGGAATCAATCAATCTTACATCCTAGTCAATGATAATACAAGAAGTGTGTATCATATTATTTTTAAAAAATTTACCTATTTGAACTAACAGATTCATAACCCTTCTACCTTTGATTAAGGAACTCCATATCAAATTATATATCAATAATATTAGGAAAGTAGTGGTTTAAAAATATCCATATAATCTCATCCCAAAATATCAAGTCAATTTATTCATGTTGCCTCATGTTCTTGATAAGAGTCCCCCATTGATCTAATTTTCATTTCAAATGATAAATAATTATAAATATTTTTTTAGGTTATATATAGTGAAGAACATAAAATATATTTTAACTGGTACTTATCCATTGATCATCAACTAGTGGATGAGAAAAACCACTAAAATAAAAGTTTATTTTACCTTATGAAGGACAGAAATAAATGTTTTCTGCTCATTTTCATGTTTGGAATCTCAGCATGATTTATCTATTAATAAAGACACGTAAGAAAAAAATAGGATTTTTTTAACTCCCACAAAATTTAGTTTCTTTGGAGGAAAATAATTTCATTTTATGTTGCATTCAGCATTATCAAATTTTTTTAGTGATCCATCCATTGACTAAATGATAAAATCATAGTGTGAGGAATAATTATCATAGTGGGAAACCACATTATTGTGAAAAATAATTTCTAGGATGTATAAATCATGAAACTTTATGTTAAATATTTGAGATATTATTAATAAATCAGGTTATCCATGATCATAATATTTTCAAATCCTTCATGATGGTTAATTGTGGATATTTGATTTAACGCAAGCATATTTCCCAGAATTCTCAAACAAGGTGCATAGAAATAGAACACTCATCATGAACTAGAATGATGGCTAAGATATACTTGACCTACTTTTTTTAATGTTATTATACCTATATCCTTCTATTCTAAGCCGATTTCCACTTTTAGTATCCACACGAATTTATTTTTATAATAAAACCACACTCCTTTATTTACCATAACATAGGACGTTATCCCAAACATATGATTATCCTAAGGGTTATCACTAAATTTATATTATCCTAGTTTGAAAAGGAAACTTAAAATTTCTCTTATTCCAACTATAGTAACTATATAAATATCAAATATTATTAGATCAATATTCAATACCTAACATTACGATCTATTCGAAAATCATAAAGGTTTCGTGTATTTGGTAATATGGATACATAAGCAACTGGTTCATAAAATATCTACATTGTCTCCCACATAGTTCTTCACAACTACCACCCCTCTTAAACACATCATAAATAATTTTTCTCACATCTTGAGGAAAAGAAAACATAATAAAGGTTTACATCAAATTCCCACTATGGGTAAAAAATTGAGATATCATTGACCATTAAAATATAACTTGAGCATAATGGGAATGAGAACATGAATGTAAACTTTTAAAATGATACCCTTCAATCCTTATACCATTAGCACATGACTGGGAATATAGATTGGATATTATTTAATCAAAAGGGTTTAAAGAAAATGATATACGAGAACATAACATTTTCATAAGATCTCTTTATAAAAGTGTGGAATAATGCATGGAATAATCATAATCCTAGAAATATTATGTCAAGGATACCCACCAAGAAATTCATAATATGTTAGGAATGTGCCAATCACTAATTCCCATACTTTCAGATTGTGATACCCTCTAGGGTAACCTCTTTTGGGAATGGGATAACCCCCCGTGTACCCTATCTTTCCAGTCTTTGGATAACTTACCATGTACCGATTTTTATCATTGAACATTAATATTAAACTAATGAATTGTATTGATATATATTTTAAATCCCACCCATCATAGAATCATAAATCAATTCATATGTATTCCCATTGATCATTAAATCAGTCATCATAATTTAACCCATGGAAATGAAAATGGGATTCACTGATATTTATTAATCAATACAAAAAACCATCAAAATAGATAATATAGATTTTATCATTGAATACTATACCTAAAAAATTATAATTATCATCAAAGGTTGTTATGATAGATGAAAATCTATTTAAAATATCACTCTAAAATTTCCTAAGTAAAATACAATTTTCATTTACAAATAGAATATTTAAAATATAAAAAAAATTAAGGGAAAATTTTTTGTAAAAAATATCCTTATAAACCTATAAATTAAGAATCAAATCACTAATTAGTAATGATAGTGGAATGTTTCATTCATGATCTGTATGTTTAAAGAATGATTCCGTTCTCATTTTTGGAAGGAAGTCAGAATTAACTCATTCAGAAAATGACAAGAAGATTCATTTGAAATATATTTATAGAAATTAAAACATGGGTAAAAATAGAATATGAATATTAGTAAAAAACATCTTGAAAACCTTTTAAAAAATAAGGATATTTAAGGAAAAGTATATCTATCCAAAGAGAGAATTAAAGTCAGTTTTTCTTAAAAAAATATTTGGTCTCTCTAGTATATAATGTGAGTAAAATGAAATGAAATAATTTATTATCTTGAAACAATCATATGAGAAGAATATTAAAGGGTATTATCATAAATTAATGATTATATTTTTTTCAAAATAAATTCAAGCATAAACAATCCTGATAAAAATGAGTTTGAAATATAAATCTCTTAGCTCATGTTTAATTTTAATTAATGGTACTCTATCCTCTATTATTAATAATTTAAATTGATTATAATTCTATAGTATATCCATTTAAATTTTTTTATATCATATATTATCCACTAATAACATTTCAACACCAATTCATTAATAATTCATTATTAAAATCATTGTTTTTAGGTGTTAGCTATTTAATTTGTCTTGAGAATCTATGTTTGTTGGATTCAATAATTATACTTTGATAAAGGTTTAATAATATAAAAATGATATTTATGATACAGAGATCATATTTATTCATTATATACATATTTATAATCATTAATGTAATGTGGATAAAGAAAAATGTATTATACTGTTCATGGAGACGGTTTGTTGTATGTATATATGAACAATATTTTTTTTACTTTTCAAAAGATCAAAGAAAAAAAGGTAAATATCAATTGAACTTTCAGAAATAATTTTAATATTAAATATATTATATAAATTCATTATAACCATTATTATTACTTTATATGTAATGTAGAAATTAAAAAAATTACATTTCTTCATGGAGGTTGTAGTCCACATATACACACAAGTGATGTTATGGTTTTCAAGAGGAATTAAAGGAAATAAGGTAGATATGATATTATAATTCTATACTAATAATATTTCCATAATTATCATTTATGAAAATTCAAATCATCATAATACTCATCCATCAAATATGTTGATGAAAACTGAATTGTATCACTATGTGGAGGTGGTAGTCAACATGTAAGCACGATAAATACATTCACTAACCATTTGATGGACAATATGGTAGATACTAATGTCTTTATGATAATAATAATACTTATATATATTTGGGTTATTGAATATATTATTATATTATGACTTCCATAGATCTAAAGGATATGTATGAAAAGTAAATTGAAAGCGATCGGGTTAGATGATTATCTCTTCTTTGGGAGACATACTTTTGGTCATTTCTTAAGGACCCTTGCAATAGTATTTTAAGAAAACCATTATAAGGCCCCAGCCATAAACATCTCTTAATATTGACTTAAATGAATAATTCACATTGAGGATACTTTCAGGTTTAGAGTTTTAGAGAATTAGGACATAACTGTTACATCTCAAAAGGTTACAAAGTATACACTTATACTAAGTTTCCATAGAATAAAAAAACTCTTAAAAATAAACATGTCTAGTTCCATGTTTTATATAGCATGAATTTCCCTTCATCCCATCCTTGACCCTATTCCACATGAAATCCTGTGAAGAACATTTCAAAAAAAAAAACATGGGGTGAGCATAAAAAGCTCAGTAAGGGATACACAAAGAATGAAAACTGTTAGTTTTTCAAACATCAAGTAAACCATGTATACTTTATCAAAGTAATACCTTCACCTTCATGAAGTAGTAAAAACTCTTCACTGAATAAAATAACATTACTTACCCTTTTGTAACCAAAGGATTACCATAAAACACATATAAAGAACACATAACATATAAAGGTAACTTGGGACATAAACATACTTAAGTGGAATAACCATACGGTCGACTTTCCCACATATCACTTAATGGAATAGCCATACGGCCAACTTCCATACATACATAATGGACTAGCCATACGACCAACTTCCATACCCAATGCATTGGAGGTTATAACGTAACCACCCATACTGGTATTCATGGCACCATCCATCATATGGTTTATCACGTAACCACCCGTCAAATGTCCAAGTACCATCATAAAAATCATAAGACATAAAACAAATATAATGGAAAGAAAACATTTCCACACTTTGATCACAATATATCACTTAAATATATTGACATAACAAATCCATTATAAAAACCATTTTCAATACCAAAATACATAAAAGAGTATATGGTATTTATTTCATTTAAAAAAAATATGAAGGCTTGTTCAGGAAGCCAAAGACCAAATAGTACTCACGGCGGCGGAAAAGGTCATTGTCACCGCGTACGTTAAAAGAAACATTACTTTTTTTCATTTTGTAAAACTCTTCGTAGAAAAATATTCCATTTGTATAAAAGTAAAAGTCAAAGGGGTTTATACACCGTATAAAATAATGTTGTGTATAAAACAAAATATGCTTCAATGAAAGAAGATTGAGACGATGTCCCTTACCTCGGGTCCGACTTTACTCGACCGTTCTTTAACATCCTGAATAATAAACATGAGTTAATTTCTATTTTCTTAAGAACGTTTATCAAGTTCATTATTCCTTTTATATCACTTATTGCCAAGTTATAAACATTATGTAATCATTTAAGTTAATAATGTTTGTTTTGTCGATATTTGGTTCTTAAGTCGAAAGTGGATTTCTTACAATTACATGTTATTCGTGTGGTCAAAGGTTCCTTATATCCAGAATGAAATTCCTGATTTGGATATCATATATATCATATATATCCAGAATATACATGTATTTATAATATTACATAATCATTTATAGGTAAGAAATGAAATGCAGCATTCATGGAGACGGTAAGCCGTACGTACGTATGAACGCTACTTTCATTTCTTTGTCATATTAATGGAATTAAAACTAAATGAGAGGTATGTATATTTTAATTCCAGAATTATATTAATCATTTAGATGTATCATTAATCATATATATCTATTATATACATTTACTTATAATATTACATTACATTTGGGGATAAGAAATGAAATGCACCGTTCATGGAGACGGTAAGCCGTACGTACGCATGAACGCTACTTTCATCTCTATCTCATACTTTAATGGAAAGAAATAATAATGATATAGAGGTATAATATAACTCCATTATAACATCATATATAATAACTTTAAATCCATCCTTTATACGTCCCACATATGGCATTACCGAATCAAATCACTTTGAGGGGGCAGTAGTCCGCACTTCTTAAAATGAAACTATCGTGTTTACCCACAATGGAAACCATAAAGGTATACCACAAATGAAAAATAAAGAAGAATAAGGAAAACATAAACATAATATATATCATATATAAATATGGTGACATATTAATGGCCACCATTAAAGGTGTTTAAAAGAAGATTGAACAATCATCGTTTCGTGAGGCAGAAATTCACCAACCACAGAAACAATATGTTCTTTAACCATTAGATGTAGATGTGTGTAAGTTTAGCTTGAAATATTCTTATAAAAACATCCTAGTATATTGAATATACTGGAGTCGTTACAAAATAAATTAATAAAAAGAGTTTATGGGGTTGGAGAAGCAAAATAAAACAAAAGAACACAAGTGAAGACATCGCCTTAAAATCGGGTAACTCTCTTAGATTTGAGCTCAAAGGCTTCCTTGGGAAGACTTCTACCCAAAGTGAGGCATCAAGGAGTAAGAGAGGGATGTGTAGAGACAAAATGGGTAGGGGTTGGCCGAGACAAAGGCTTTGGAAGTGTGGGTAAGGTGGTAGAGGTGGGGGATTTTTATAAGAGGAGAGGAGGGGAACTCTTGGAATGTATAGAAATGTTACTTTATTTTAGAATGAGTTTCAGATTTTAATGGTCCCACATTGATGTGTTTCGAGGATAAGGTGATAAGGGTTCAAAATCCAACCATCAAATAGGTTTTTTACATGTTTAGTGTAACACCCCGAGATTTTATGAAAAATATTTTTTTTAATTTAATTAATGTCTTGTGTTGTATGCTACACCAAAAGGATCTTGCAGAACACGCATCCTTGACTTGCCTTGCATTACATGCAATCACGACCTTCCTCGATAGCGTGTGTAGTACGGAATACCGAGTTTCACTAAACAACGATATGCTATAAAAATATTATTAAAACTAGCCGTTATGAATAGTAATAACCACCTTTTAAAATTTTTATAAATTTTATCTCTCAAAATGGACTTCATATTTGGATTCAGAGTATCGAATTTAGCCTAAGGTGAAATTTTGGTACTTTTCAGATAACTTTCATATTCTGATGAATAATGAAAATTACTAAATTTTAATTAAAAACATCTTTTTCAATTGAAATAATTAATAGTGATAAATTATTAATTTGAGTGGTTTAAAAGTATATTTAAAATATATTTTTACAATTTAATACAATGTTGGTCATTGGATGTAATTTCACATTTAAATCAGTTATAAACAAGTGTCAATCTTCTGATAGTTATTATCTCTTAAAAACGCGCCATTTGTTTTGACGATGGGAATTAATTTTTAAAATTAGTTAATGTAACTGATATGTTTTGAATTTGGTAAAATAGACATCATTTTTGTGTTCGTAATATCAAATATATCTTAGGCCTAATTTTTGGTATTTTTCTGGAAACTTTCATTTTTTGATGAATAGTGAAACCACTAAGTGGTAGTTAAAAAACTGAATTTTTCATAAAACTTAACTTTACCGCTTCTGTGAGTGGAATTTCAAAAATCTGAGAGACACGGTTGATGTCAGTAAGTAAAATGTGGTTCAATGAGATGAAAATATTTTTTTGGTGAATAGTAACTTTTTACTTTTATTTACCACGATTAAAAGTAAATAGGGTAATTAACGGTAAAAATGATATTATTATTACCCTAACACATGTCCTAATTCTATTGGATAAGTGTAATTCGACCAAAAACAACCTTAGGAATAAAATATGATCATTTAGGCCCACATGGATTAGATTAGGACATTTATTATTATTTAATTCAAAGAAGAGTTAAAAGAGTTAAAATCAAGGTTTATTTACTAAATCATTTTTAATATGGGGTTATACATAAGATAAATTAGACTATAAATATTCATTATAAAGATAAAAATATTTCCTACATAATGGTATTTTATTTGTAATTTTTAGACATTAAATAATTTAATTTATTTATGACACAAAGATAATGTAGTAATTATCTTATTACTGAAATATTGACATAATTGATGTTATAAACACCAAAATAAATGTAATGTGACACTTTTTACGAATTAAAATAATTTTATAGATTAATATGACATGTTAGTATTGATTTAATTAACTCTTTTCGAAATAATAATTCTGTTATGACTTTCACAAAAATCAATTACTAAATAGTGTCAAAATTGACATAAAATAGTTTTTAAAACAAATATTATATTATTAATTGTTATTTTATTCCTAAAAATATAAGGTTCGGCCAAATGACTTATATAAGGTTATATATATTAATAATAAACAACTTGGGGTTCGTCTGGCTTGATATAGTATGTTTATTAACCTTATAGTATAAGAACACAAGAAGACACGATAAAAGTAAAATTATTTAACTTAATGTTAAATCTACATGATAAGGTTAAAATAGGAAGCTAAACTTGTCTAAATTCTATTGGATGAGACGATTTAGAACCATCCCCACCTTAGCCTCAAAATAAATCAATTTGGAGCTATTTAAAACCGAACTTGACTTTATAATAAAATAATATTTTTAGTTATTCCAAAGGTGACCCTCTCCTCCCTTATAAAAGGGCACCTCCTCCCTCTCTTTCTCACACCAATTTGAGCCTTCATGCTCGACCAACCCCTGAAAATTTCTTCTCTACACTTCCCTAGCAACATCCTAGAGGTTCTGGTCTTCCTCAATGACCAATTTTAGTGCCCTAAAAGGAGGTCTCAAAGAGGCGCTTCAAAGAAGAGGTAATGCCCGTTACCGATTATTTCATCTTTATTTCTTCTTCCACTTTTTCTTCTTTAGTTTTTTCATCATGAAGTAATAACATCAGTATCACTCATATACTGATATGTTATTATAATTATGAAACAACCCTATTTCACCATCTATCCATCCTACGGAAAAAGAAATCACCGCGCGTGCGTATGTACGGAATACCGTCTCCACGCTGTGGTGTAATCTATTTTCCACCACCACCTTACTTGGATGGGTATAATGGTGTACATAATAACTATATATTATTATTTTAAAGTGATATTGATTCTGAAATAGTATACATACACTCCAATACAATTCCACAATCATGATAACGATATCATCGCTCGTGCGTACGTACGGACTACCGTCTCCACGACGCGATGAGATTCATTCTCCACATTAACCATTCATGAATGATTATAAAGTATATATAATGAATAATAATAAAATATATGAAATTTTAAATCTAAGGGATTTATGTATATATATGTATGTCATCTACTTACTTCCATTCAAGACAATAAGGAAAGGAAAACAGCGTTCATGCGTACGTACGGACTACCGTCTCCATGAACGGTGTGTTTCATTTCATTTATCTATCTATTATATATATATATATACTGAATATATATGATATATAAATCATGTTTTATATTCTGTAAGTAAGTAAATTATGATATAAGTAATAATAATATCAAGAACAACAAGTCCAAACACCTACAATAAATGAAACGATTTTACCCAAAACGCTTCTTTAACATGGAATTTACAAAAGAACGGGTAATATAAAGTCATAAGTGAACCATGTATGATATCATAACAATGAATATGATTATTTAATAAGTTAATGACATTATTTAAATCATTATACAGGAGTTTCGGATACGTACAAAGCATATCAGACATAAGGTAAGGGAAAATATCACAATCTCATTTTTATCCGAGATTGTTTATTCGTAAGTATTTAATGGGGTGTATTTTATCATCCACATACATGTTTCATCAATATGTAATATTATTTACATCCACCTACAATTTTTTAAATCCATTTTTACCCTTCGGTGAGTTTTTAGTAAAAGATATGAAAGGAATCTTTTGTCATTTTTCGTACGAGGTACTTTTTGACTTTTCCGACAAAAGTACGAAGAATGTTTTTTTTAACTTATACGACATGAATGGATTTTTAAAACATTATTTCCAAGAATCATCCTTTACAAGTTTTCAAGTTTATTTTTCATCAACTTCTTTTAGTTTAAAGTTGTATGACATGTTAGGAAAGGAAAAATGTTTTTGAAGAAGAAAGGATATTTTCCTCAAGAATGGAGTTCAAGTGTTTTATCAAAATTGTTTTCCATCTAAGATAATAAAGGGTTCTGTTATTATCCCTATTATTACATTGATTTGATTATGTTGTGATGGAATTATTTTTATGAATTCCTTTATCTTATATGAATTGTTTTATGATGTCATGATGTTTAAGATTCCAATCTGTATTACATGGGTTATGCAATGATGTATGATTTATGATTTTGTGGCACACATAATAATGGTATCATTATGAGATGAGTGGGAACTATATCTCCCTCCAATGAATTGGGTAACGATTTTATATCTCATGAGATAGACATGGCTGGAATGGTAGGTTATACCGGTTCAGTGAAACAGGACTGAAACGAGGGTGACTCGGTTCAGAAATGGACGTTGTCCACTAAGATAGTCTTGGCAATGAGTCTTGACTAATAAGATATGATTCTCTATGATTATGTGTGTATGCCACAAAGTTTCATGTTTTAAGTTATGATTATTGGGATTTCATTTCACTACTATGATTTATCCCATGTTATGAAATTATGCTCTCTTTTGCAGGTTAAGATTTCCAAAATGTTATGTTCTTATGAAAATGATGTGATTGATATTTCTTTTGTTTACCCTTACTAAACATTTGAGCTCACCCTTTTATTTTTTCTTTTCCCCAGGATATAAAGAAATGTTTTAGGTAAAAAAAGGGAAGATCTTTATGGGAGATGTTGAAGATCTTTCACCAAGATTAGAAGATTATATTCTGAGTTTCGAAAGACACTAAACTATTACGATCCTTGTGTGTGTGTTTTTGTTATGTACTAAGTATTCCGCAAAAGTAATGTAATTTCCATGTACGTCAAGCTTCGGGTCTCTACAGTTGGTATCAGAGGAAAGGTTTAGTCAACCTTTGAAACTAGGATGCGAAAACGTTAGTGAGATCCCTAGAGATATTACTAAGGTATGTCTTGGGATGTCCCTAAGGATAAGTATACGTATAGGTTATAGTCCTAGAACTATGGTAACGATCTTAGAATTTAACCTAAGATGTTAGATATTAAGGGTACCCCCCCTTTACTATTTTGTTTTCCCTAACATTATTTTTGCCTCTCACACTATTCTTTTTGGGTTTTAGACGATGGCTCGAACCCGAAGGAACCGTGTTGATCACTGTAATGGACAATGCAATGATTGTCCTCCTGAACAAACAAGTGTAATGGGAGATAGAGTGAAAAATCTTATTGATATACTTACACAAGCTATAAATCATTCTGGACTTCCAAATGAGCAGAGAAGGGAACAATATTCTATTGAGTCCTTCATGAGGCAACATCCACCTTCTTTCAGTGGGTCTTCCGATCCACCTGTTGCTGAACAATGGATCAGTACCACTGAAAAGATATTTTCAGTTCTTCAATGTTCTGAACATGATAAAGTCATCTTAGCAGTATATCGTTTGGAAGGTGAACCTGATCAATGGTGGAATCTTATCAAGAATACGAGGCCAAGAGATGAAATTGAGTCCATGGAATGGGATGGGTTCAAGAACTTGTTTTTCAGTAAGTACTTCTCTCGTATTCTTCGAACAAAGATGGAAAATGATTTTTTTGAGCTGAAGCAGAAGGATGATGAATCTGTTGGTATATACGAAGCGAATTTTACAAGACTTGCAAGGTATGCATCTGGCATTATCATCCAACCTGAAAGTAAAGTTGATCGATTTTTCAGTGGCTTAAAACCAAGTCATCGAAGGGAATTATCTATAAGACACTTTAGTAGCTATGAAGAAATTGTGTGTTGTGCTATCAAGGTAGAAATGGAAGTTGGTGTTACATATCCATCTCATGGTTTTGACAAGAAACGAAAGATGGAGTTCAAGAAGAAATCTCAGAATAATGGTGAAAAGAAGATGAATGTTTCCTTATGCACAAAGTGTGGAAAGATTCATGGTGGAGATTGTCTTAAAGGGACTAGAAAATGTTTTAAGTGTGGAAAAGAAGGTCATCGAGCAGCTGAGTGTTGAAGTAATGGAAAAAGGGTTTCTAATGATGTGAATAAAGCAAACACTGCATAGAATGCACCACCAACACTTCAATGCTTCAAGTGCAAGGAAATGGGGCATTGTGCTAATAAATGCCCTAATCCAAGGGTTAGTGATGATCGACATGAGCAACTGCTTAAAGAAAAGGACAAAGGGAAGTCACATGCGATCACTATTGGCGATGTTGAACATGACAACGATGTGGTGGAATGATTAAGTGTTTATGTAATGGGATTACAAAATAATGTTGTATCATGGAGTATTGGAATATTTATGTATTGGTCTAATGTGGTATTCCATGTGATTGAGATATTTTTGGAAATAAGATGATATGCGCATAATGAAGGGAAAACGAGAAAATAAAATGTTTGACAGTATTCATAAGCTCATGATTGATATAAGGACTAAATGATATCATGGTTTGAGTATATAGAATTTTGAGGATTTTGGTATGTGGAAAGTGTTATCTTTTAACTACATTTATGTTTTCACTATGGTTCAATGGGTATTCATTTTTTTCAAGAGAATACATGATTAAGGTATTCACATGATTGGAATGAGACCAACAATATGTATATATGGGGGATAAATGATGGTATTCACATGCTTGGTTGATGACATTTCAAGTAATCATTTTCTTTATATTATGATCTTGGACTGAAGTATTTTATATAAGCCTAAAGATTGAAATGGAATATGTTGGACATATGTTAGTATTGTTTATGGATATAACTTTTGATATTATATAGTTTTAGAAAAAGGACTACCTGCAAGACGGGCGACAGCCCATCGCGTCGGACAAGGCCTTGGGAATCGAACCCACAACCAAAGCGCGACTGGACTTTATCTCCTACCACTGGCCTACAGGAAGTACCTATTTAGTAGAAACTAGTTTTATTATATTAAGCAGTATGATATATGAAGTATAAGTCCATTTTAGGAACCATATATGATTAATCTCACTAGAGATAGACTTATGTATTTTTTGATAACATTTATAACCTTTTGTTTGAGAGAGATGGAATGACCCATCATTCTATCACATGATCTGCTAACACATCACGAATGACAAATTAAACTTAATTTCATTAAGAGATGAAGTGGAAATTGTCCAACGGTGAGACTATACCGAAATCACGAAAGTATTTCTTCTAATTTCAATTTCATCAACTTTAAGGAAACGATCTTGAAAACCAAAAATGTTGTCCTAGTGCTCTTATATCTGATGAATCAGATGGTACCTTAGATCGTCACAAATTTATGGCTTTGTGATTGCTGGATATTCCATAGCCATGTTCTCTACCACTCTCCATCAGAACATGATGGTTAGATTTCTCTTCCATATCCATATTTTCACCTATGTGGAAACCCAGTGATTAGTTTATTTGGGTAATCGATACATTTTATTCTTTAGTTTTTAAAGCCAAGTTTTGGTATTCCTTTTTACGATGTGGGTTTCTATTAAAGAAACATTCTAGTAGTAAACCATTTATAACCCCGACGAATTTCCAGGGCGAAATTCATTTTAAGGGGGCTAGAATGTAACACCCCGAGATTTTATGAAAAATATTCTTTTTAATTTCATTAACGTCTTGTGTTGTACGCTACACCAAAAGGAGCTTGCACAACACGCATCCTTGACTTGCCTTGCATTACACGCAATCGCGACCTTTCTCGATAGCGTGTGTAGTACGCAATACCGAGTTTCACTAAACAACGATATGTTATTAAAATATTATTAAAACTAGCAGTTATGAATAGTAATAACAACCTTTTAACATTTTTAGAAAGTTTATCTCTCAAAATGTACTTCATATTTGGATTCGGAGTATCGAATTTAGCCTAAGGTGAAATTTTGGTACTTTTCGGATAACTTTCATATTCTGATGAATAGTGAAAATTACTAAATTTTAATTAAAAACAACTTTTTTAATCAAAATAATTAATAGTGATAAGTTATTAATTTGAGTGGTTTTAAAGTAGATTTAGAATATATTTTTACAATTTAATACAATGTCGGTCATTAGATGTAATTTCACATTTAAATCAGTTATAAACAAGTGTCAATCTTTTGATAGTTATTATCTCTAAAAAACGCGCCATTTGTTTTGACGACAAAAATTAATTTTTAAAATTAGTTAATGTAACTGATATGTTTTGAATTTGTTAAAATAGACATCATTTTTGAGTTCGTAATATCAAATATATCTTAGGCCTAATTTTTGGTATTTTTCTGGAAACTTTCATTTTTTGATGAATAGTGAAACCACTAAGTGGTAGTTAAAAAACTGAATTTTTCATAAAACTTAACTTTACCGCTTCTGTGAGTGGAATTTCAAAAATCCGAGAGACACGGTTGATGTCAGTAAGTAAAATTTGGTTCAATGAGATGAAAATAATTTTTGGTGAATAGTAACGTTTTTACTTTTATTTACCACGGTTAAAAGTAAATAGGGTAATTAAGGGTAAAAATGATATTATTATTACCCTGACACATGTCCTAATTCTATTGGATAAGTGTAATTCGACCAAAAACAACCTTAGGAATAAAATATGACCATTTAGGCCCACAAGGATTAGATTAGGACATTTATTATTATTTAATTCAAAGAAGAGTTAATAGAGTTAAAATCAAGGTATATTTACTAAATCATTTTTAATATGGGGTTATAAATAAGATAAATTAGACTATAAATATTAATTAGAAAGCTAAAAATATTTCCTAAATAATGGTATTTTATTTGTAATTTGTAGACATTAAATAATTTAATTTATTTATGATACAAAGATAATGCAGTAATTATCTTATTAATGAAATATTGACATAATTGATGTTATAAACACCAAAATAAATGTAATTTGACACTTTTTATGAATTCCACTAATTTTATAGATTAATATGATATGTTAGTATTGATTTAATTTACTTTTTTTGAACTAATAATTCTGTTATTACATTCAAAAAAATCAATTACTAAATAGTGTCAAAATTGACATAAATTAGTTTTTAAAACAAATATTATATTATTAATTGTTATTTTATTCCTAAAAATCTAACGTTCGGCCAAATGACTTAGATAAGGTTATATATATTAATAATAAACAACATGGGGTTCGTTTGGCTTGATATAGGAAGTTTATTAACCTTATAGTATAGGAACACAAGCAGACACGATAAAAGTAAAATTATTTAACTTAATGTTAAATCTACATGATAAGGTTAAAATAGGAAGCTAAACTTGTATAAATTCTATTGGATGAGACGATTTCGACCCATCCCCACCTTAGCCTCCAAATAAATCAATTTGGAGCTATTTAAAACCGAACATGACTTTATAATAAAATAATATTTTTTGTTATTCCAAAGGTGCCCCTCTCATCCGTTATAAAAGGGAACCTACTCCCTCTCTTCCTCACACCAATTTGAGCCTTCAATCTCGGCCAAACCCTGCCAATTTCTTCTCTCCACATCCCTAGAAGCATCCTAGAGGTTCTGGTCTTCCTTAAAGACCAATTTTAGTGCCCTAAAATGAGGTCTCAAAGAGGCGCTTCAAAGAAGAGGTAATGCCCGTTACAGATTCTTTCATCTTTATTTCTTCATCCACTTCTTCTTCTTTAGTTGTTTCATCATGAAGTAATAAAATCAGTATCACTCATATACTGATATGTTATTATAAGTATGAAACAACCCTATTTTACCATCTATCCATCCTACGGAAAAAGAAATCACCGTGCGTGAGTACGTACGGAATACTGTCTCCACGCCGTGGTGTAATCTATTTTCCACCACCACCTTACATGGATGGGTATAATGGTGTAAATAATAACTATATATGATTATTTTAAAGTGATATTGATTCTGAAATAGTATACATACACTCCAATATAATTCCACGACGCGATGAGATTCATTCTCCACATTAACCATTCATGAATGATTATAAAGTATATATAATGAATAATAATGAAATATATGACATGTTAAATCTACGGTATTTATGTATATATATGTATGTCATCTACTTACTTCCATTCAAGACAATAAGGAAAGGAAAACAGCGTTCATGTGTACGTACGGACTACCGTCTCCATGAACGGTGTGTTTCATTTAATTTATCTATCTATTATATATATATATATATATATACTGAATATATATTATATATAAATCATGTTTTATATTCTGGAATTAAGTAAATTATGATATAAGTAATAATAATGTCAAGAACAACAAGTCCAAACACCTACGATAAATGAAACGATTTTACCCAAAACGCTTCTTTAACATGGAATTTAAAAAAGAACGGGTAATATAAAGTCATAAGTGAACCATATATGATATCATAACAATGAATATGATTATTTAATAAGTTAATGACATTATTTAAATCATTATACAGGAGGTTCGGATACGTACAAAGCATATCAGACATAAGGTAAGGGAAAATATCACAATCTCATTTTTATCCGAGATTGTTTATTCGTAAGTATTTACTAGTGGGTATTTTATCATCCACATCCATGTTTCATCAATATGTAATATTATTTCCATCCACCTACAATTGTTTAAATCAATTTTTACCCTTCGGTGAGTTTTTAGTAAAAGATATGAAAGGAATCTTTTGTCGTTTTTCGTACGAGGTACTTTTTGACTTTTCCGACAAAAGTACGAAGAATGTTTTTTTAACTTATACGACATGAATGGATTTTTAAAACATTATTTCAAAGAAGCATCCTTTACAAGTTTTCAAGTTTATTTTTAATCAACTTCTTTTAGTTTAAATTTGTATTACATGTTACGAAAGGAAAAATGTTTTTCAAGAAGAAAGGATATTTTCCTCAAGAATGGAGTTCAAGTGTTTTATCAAAATTATTTTCCATCTAAGATAATATAGGGTTATGTTTTTATCCCTATTATTACATTGATTAGATTATGTTGTGATGGAATTATTTTTATGAATTCCTTTATCTTATATGAATTGTTTTATGATGTCATGATGTTTAAGATTCCCATTTGTGTTACATGGGTTATGCAATGATGTACGATTTATGATTTTGTGGGACACATAAGAATGGTATCATTATGAGATGGGTGGGACATATATCTCCCTCCAATGCATTGGGTAAATATTTTATATCTCATGAGATAGACATGGCTGGAAGGGTAGGTTATACCAGTTCAGTGAAACAGGACTGAAACGAGGGTGACTCGGTTCAGAAATGGACTTTGTCCACTAAGATAGTCTTAGAAATGAGTCTTGACTATTAAGATATGATTCTCTATGACTATGTGTGTATGCCACAAAGTTTCATGTTAAGTTATGATTATTGGGATTTCATTTCACTACTATGATTTATCCCATGTTATGAAATTATGCTCTCTTTTGCAGGTTATGATTTCCAAAATGTTATGTTCTTATGAAAATGATGTGATTGATATTTCTTTTGTTTACCCTTACTGATCAATTGAGATCACCCTTTTATGTTTTCTTTTCCCCAGGATATAAAGAAAGGTTTTAGGTAAAAAAAGGGAAGATCTTTATGGGAGATGTTGAAGATCATTCACCACGATTAGAAGATTATATTCCGAGTTTCCAAAGACACTAAACTATTACGATCCTTGTGTGTGTGTTTTAGTTATGTACTAAGTATTCCGCAAACTTAATTTAATGTCCATGTACGTCAAGATTTGGGTCTCTACATTTAGGTCTTAGATGTTACATTATCTTTCCATTTTATTTATATCGTTAAATAATGAGGTAATCGCTGCACCGTCATGGTGTCATAAATAATTTAATTTATTTAATGTCTAAAAATTATAAAAAACTACTATGAGGTATGAACTCTTTTTACATTTCCAATTAATATTTATAGTCAAAATTATGATTTGTATAACCCCATGTAAAAATTGTTTTAGTAAAACAACTCATGTTTGTGACATTTTTATTTTAACTTTAAATAAAAGGTTATTAATGTCATTTTCCAACCAAAGTGGCTTCATGGGGTTCCCAAGTTGGCCCATGGATTTTATTGGTCGTCCATGACACATAAAATGAGGTTAGTACATGTTTCAAGTTCTTTCATATTATTACAACATTATTTTTACCTTAAATTACACTAATTACCTCTAATCGCGATTAAAAACTTAATAAGTTACTATTCACCAAAAAATTATTTTAATCCCATTGAACCAAATTTTAATTCTTAATGACAACCATGTATGTCAGATTTTTGAAATTCAAAACACATAGGTGGTAAAATTTCATTTAAATGAAAAATCAGTTTTTTAAGTACCACTTAGTGGTTTCACTATTCATCAAAAATTGATGTTTTTCAGAAAAATACCAAAAATTCACCCTGAGCTATATTTGATATTCCGAATTCAAAAATATAGTCCATTTTAAAAAACTCAAAACATATAAGTTGCATTAATTAATTTAATAATTAATTCCCGCTGTCAGAGCAAATAGCGTGTTTTTATGAAACAATAAGTATCAAAATATTGACACTAATTTAAGTACGATTTCAAAGGAAAATTAATTACAACGACCACGATTGGATTTAATGGTAAAAATATATTATAATTTCACTATAATACAAATTCAAAAGATAATCTAATCATATAAATAAATTAGATTAAAAAGCGGTTTTGAATTAAAATACAACATTTTACACTATTCATTAAAAAATGATCTTTATCGGAAAAATACCAAAAATTTACACAAAGTAAATTTTGATGTCCCGATTCTAAAGAAGAGTTTTATTTGGTCCAGTAGAATGTATAAGAGTGAAAAAAACTATATATAATGACGGTTCTCCATCAAAAGGTGATATGCGAACCTTTAGTGAAAATTAGGGCATATACGCCTAAAATTGAATTATTTCCACATTTTAAGCCTATATATTTTATTAGATAAAAGTAAATACATTTAAAAAACATATATAATCATATTTTAGTTATTTCTATCCATTCCCACCAATACAACAGCTATGTGTTAACTACCATTTAAAATTATATTATTTTATTACTAGTGTGCAATGAAAGAATTCAATGAAACTCTTTGTTGCGTATCGGGTACTCTATCGAACATAGCAACCCTTTTAAAGTAAAATTAATATTTAATTCGTAAATATTAATAAATATGAAAAAGTTTTATTCATTATTTACCTGAGATGTTAAATCCTTCCCCCCTTTTGGGAATTGCATCCTCGCAATTTTATTCACTTATCAAAATAAGTGGGGGTATTTATCCATCATAGCATTTTCAGATTCCCATGTTGCCTCTTCAACAATATGGTTTTTCCAAAAAACCATTACCTGGTGAATTACCTTATTTCGCAACACTTTCTCTCTTTGGTCAAGAATCTGGACTGGTTTCTCTTCATAAGATAGGTTCTACTCCATCTGAACTACCTCTGGACTCAAAACATGAGATGGATCTGGAATATACTTCCTCAACATCGAAACATGAAAAACATTGGGTACCTGAGATAAACTCTGAGGTAAAGCCACTCAGTAAGAAACTGATCCAACTTTCTCCAGAATTTCATATGGTCCAATGAACCTTGGACTCAACTTTCCTTTATTACCGAATCTCATCACACTTTTCCATGGAGAAACCTTCAGAAAAACATGATCACCTACCTTGAAAGATAGATCCTTCCTCTGGTTATCCGTATAACACTTCTGCCTTCTCTGAACTGTTCTCATGTGTTTCTAAATCAACTGAACTTTTTCTGCCATCACTTCTACCAATTCTGGTCCCATCAGCTTCCTTTCACCCATTTCATCCCAAAATGTTGGAGTTCAAAACTGCTTCCCATATAATGCCTCAAATGGTGCCATCTGTATACTGGAATGAAAACTGTTATTATAAGAAAACTCAACCAAATAAAGATGTTGGTCCCAACTTCCCTGATAATCCATTGAACAAGCTCGTAGCATATCCTCCAAGGTCTGAATTGTTCGTTCTGAGTGCCCATATGATTGCAGATGAAAAGCTGTACTAAAAATTAATTCAGTACCCAACGACTTCTGAAGGCCTTTAAAAAAGTTAGAAGTAATCCTGGGATCACAATTAGATACAATGGAGAGTGGAAAACCATGTAACCTGACTATCTATTTAAGATACAAACGGGAAAGTTGATCTAGGGAACAATTATCTCATATGGCAAGGAAATGAGCAGATTTAGTCAATCAATCAACAATAACCCATATTGCATTATTACCTCGAGATGTCCTCAATAATCCCACAACAAATTCCATGGATATATTTTCTCATTTCCACTCTGGCACTGGTAAAGGCTGAAGCATCCCTTTTTGTAACTTCCACTATACTTTAACCTGCTGACAAGTCAAACACTTCATAGTAAAATCAGTAATATCTCTTTTCATTCCATCCCACCAGTAACACTCCCGCAGATCCCTATGCATCTTAGTACTGCCAGGATGAACTGAAAATGGGGAACTATGAGCCTCACATAACAACTCATTCTTCAACTTTGAATCACCAGGGACACATAATCTCTTCCCAAACCTCAAAACACAATCATTATCAATGTTGAATTCAGGCAACTTACCCTTCTGAACCAGCTCTACCTTTTTCTGCAACTCACTGTCTTCCCTCTATGCTTGCTTAATTCTGTCTGATAGGGATGATCTCACTAATACCTAAAAAAACAGATGAACTTCCTTCACCAACAACTTCTATGCCAATGTTCATCAAATCAAAAACCAAAGGCTCTCTTTCCAAACATAGCATGGTTAATGAAGCATCACTTTTTCGACTCAAAGCATCAGCCACTTTATTTTCTTTTCCCAGATGGTAATGAATTGTACAATCATAATACTTGATTAATTCCAGCCATCTCCTCTGTCTCATGTTCAATTTTTTCTGAGTGAATATATAACTTAAAATTTTGTGATCATTATATATATCACACTTTACTCCATACAAATGATGCCTCCAATTTTTTAAAGAAAAAACAACAGCAGCTAATTCTAAATTATGTGTAGGTAAATTTACCTCATGAGTTTTCAACTGACATGAAGCATAAGCAATTACCTGATCATTCTTCATAAGGACTCATCCAAGTCCCTTCAACGAAGCATCACTGTATATAACAAACTCACCATTCCTGGAAGGAAGTGCCAAAACTAGAGCATTCCCCAATCTTCTTTTCAACTCCTGAAAACAATCATCACATTCTTTTGTCTAGATGAACACAACACCCTTACGAGTTAGCTTAGTCATTGGACTAGATAACCGTGAAAATTTTCAACAAACCTTTGGTAGTAACCTACCAAACCAAGAAAACTATGGATCTTGGTTAAATTTGTGGGTCTCGGCCATTCTTCAACAACTTTTGTTTTAGCAGGATCAACAGTTATGCCATCTTTTGAAACAATGTGACACAGGAAAGAAATTTATTGTAACCAAAAATCACACTTGCTGAATTTTCCATATAGTTTCTTTTCTTTTAAGGTTTGAAAGATAACCCTTAAATGACTTTCATGCTCCTCTTTACTTTTAGAAAACTCCAAAATATCATCGATGAAAACAACCACAAAATTATTCAAGAACTCATGGAAAATTCTATTCATAAGGTCCATGAATACAGCATGTGCATTGATTAACCCAAAAGGCATAACTACAAATTAATAATGGCCATATCTAGTACAAAACGCAGTCTTCGGAACGTCTGCTTCTTTTACTTTCAACTGATGGTACCCCGACCTCAAGTCAATCTTCGAAAAATACTGAGCCCTTTGGAGCTGATCAAACAAATAATCAATATGAGGCAAAGGATACTTGTTCTTAACAGTAATATTATTCAAGGCTCTATAATCAATGCAAAGTCTCATTGAGCCATCTATCTTTTTAACAAACAAGACAGGAGCACCCCATGGTGATGTGCTAGGTCGAATGAAACCTTTATCTAATAACTCCTGCAATTGTTTCTTTAACTCTAAAAGTTCAACTTGAGCCATTCGATAAGGGGGTTTTGAAATTGGCTTAGAATCAGGAACTAAGTCAACAGTAAATTCAACTTCCCGATCATGAATAATACTAGGCAACTCATCAGAAAAAACATCAAGATACCCATTTACCACTGGCACATCATTAATCTGAACAGTTCCATTATTTTCAACAATATGTGCAAGGTAACATTCATTTCCATCTTTTACTAGTTTCTCAACTTCCTGATATGTTATCAAAATCAAGGGTTCATTCTTGTACACAAACTGAAAATCTTTCTGAAAAGAAACCAATTTAGCTCTGCAGTCAATCTAAGCATGATAAAGAGAAAGCCAATCCATGCCCAAAATAACATCAAACTCTACTAGAGGCAAAATAATAAGGTTTTCTGGTATATTATTTCCACACACAAGGATATGAAGGTTTTTATAATGCCTTTTTGTCTCAACGTTCCCTCAGGGTGTTTTTACCATAAGTTCAGGGTTCATATCTTGAGATGGAATTTCCAATTTACTAGAAAAATTCTCAAAAATGAAAGAATGTGTAGACCCTGAATCAAACAACACATTGGCATAATCTGAACAAACAAACAGTGTACCTGATACTACTTCATTCGATGGCCCAACATCTGCTGAAGTTGTTGCAAAGGATTTCACCACCCCTTTATGCTTATAGTCTGGCTGCTTTCCCCCAGTCGAGTTCTTCGTTAGACACTCATTCGCATAATGACCCATTTCATTACACTTAAAACATCTTACCACAGGCTTTTCATTTCCTTCTTGATCATCTCCCTTACAGTTACGAGAAATATGACCAGACTTACCACACCAAAAGAACTTACCAGACTTCGATAAACATTCCCCATGATGCATTTTACCACACTTCTCACAGGATGGATATTTGGTTTTCTTACCTCCTTGCTTCTTGGATGAATTCTTCCCCTTTTCCTACAAACTGGACCTCTTATTCTGTTGTTTGTCATAGAACACCTGATCATCGGAAAACTCCATTTCCACCTCCGCACATCGAACAAGTTTTTCATAACTTTTGAACTCACGAGAAGGTAAAGCCCTTAGATACTTAGGATTTAACCTTGAGTAAAAATAGTTTATTTTATTATCAAGATCTCGTATGATGTTTGGAGCATACCTTGCCAATCGAGTGAACATTGATTCATAAGCAGCCACTGAATCATCCTCCTGCCTCAATTCTAGGAACTGTTTTTCCATCCTAAGATAAACCACCTTAGGAAAATATTTCTCAAGAAACATACCTTTGAATTCTTCCCAGTGAAGATCACCAATATCATCACTATCCCTGAAATTTTTCACCATCGACCAACACTGATCAGCTTCTCCTTCAAAATGGTAAATAGAAAGGCTAACCTTTTGATGTTCCGAACACCCTATGACATCAAAAATCTTCTCCAGTGCTTTAATCCACCCTTCAGCTAATACAGGGTCAGATGATCCTATGAATGATGGGGGATGTTGCCTCATTAAATGTTCCTCCACTAACATTTTCCTCTGCAGTTGATATGGCTGATCTCGTGCATGGATACCACCACCATTTATTTCCTGAGTCAACTATTCCATCACTGCAACAAACTGTTCATTTCCAATTCCAACCATCCTAGGTTGCTAATTTGGAAGGTTGTCTTCCTCCTGATGTCATCCCAACATAGCTACCTTGTTTCCTCTACGGAAAACCATTCCGAACATAGAAATATCTTAGGCGAAGCAACCTGGTAATCTTTAAATGCTAAATCATTTCAGTCATACCATAAATTAACTTATAATTTAACAATTTTATAACTCCTAAAGTTGTCTAAAACTACCTTTGATACCAACTATAAGGCCCAGCCTTAAACATCTCTTAATATTGAATTAAATGAATAATTCACATTGAGGATATTTTCAGGTTTTAGAGTTTTGGAGAATTAGGACATAACTGTTACATCTCAAAAGGTTACAAAGTAGACACTTCTACTAAGTTTCCATAGAATAAAAAAACTCTTAAAAAGAAACATGTCTAGTTACATGTTTTATATAGCATGACTTTCCCTTGATCCCATCCTTGACCCTATTACACATGAATTCCTGTGAAAAACATTTCAAAAAAAACTTGGGGTGAGCAGAAAAAGCTCAGTAAGGGATACACAAAGAATGAAAACTGTTATTTTTTCAAACATCAAGTAAACCATGTATACTTTATCAAAGTAATACCTTCACCTTCATGAAGTAGTAAAAACTATTCACTGAATAAAATATCATTACTTACCCTTTTGTAACCAAAGTATTACCATAAAACCCATATAAAGAACACATAACATATAAAGGTAAATTGGGACATAAACATACTTAAGTGGAATAACCTTACGGTTGACTTCCACACATATCACTTAATGAAATAGCCGTACGACTAACTTCCATACATACTTAATGGAATATCCATACAGACAACTTCCATACCCAATGCATTGGAGGTTATAACGTAACCACCCATCCTGGTATTCACGGCACCACCCGTCATATGGTTTATCATGTAACCACCCATCAAATGTCCAAGTACCATTATAAAAATCATATGACATAAAACAAATATAATGGAAAGAAAACATTTCCACACTTTGATCACAATATATCACTTAAATATATTGACATAACAAATCCATTATAAAAACCATTTTGAATACCAAAATACATAAAAGAGTACATGGTATTTATTTCATTTTAAAAAAAACATTACGTCTTGTTCAGGAAGCCAAAGACCAAATAATACTCGCGGTGGCGGAAAAGGTCGTTGTCACCGCGTACGTTAAAAGAAACATTCCTTTTTGTAGTTTTGTAAAACGCTTCGTAGAAAAAGATTCCTTTTGTATAAAAGTAAAAGTAAAATGGGTTTATACACTGTATAAAAGAAAGTTGTGTATAAAACGAAATATGCCTCAATGAATGGAGATTGAGACGAAGTCCCTTACCTCGGGTCCGACTTGACTCGATCGTTCTTTAACGTCCTGAATAATAAACTTGAGTTAATTTCTATTTGATTAAGAACCTTTTTCAAGTTAATTATTTCTTTTATATCACTTATTTACATGTTATAAACATTATGTAATAATTTAAGTTAATAATGTTTGTTTTGTCGATATTTGGTTCTTAAGTCGAAAGTGGACTTCTTACAATTACATGTTGTTCATGTGGTCAAAGGTTCTTTATATACAGAATGCCTTTCCTGATTTAGATATCATATATATCATATATATACAGAATATACATGTATTTATAACATTACATAATCATTTAGTGGTAAGAAATGAAATGCACCGTTCATGGAGACGGTAAGCCGTACGTACGCATGTACGCTACTTTCATTTCTTTGTCATATTAATGGAATTAAAACTAAATGAGAGGTATGTTTATTTTAATTCCAGAATTATATTCATCATTTAGATTTATCATTCATCATATATATCCATTATATACATGTACTTATAATAGTACATTACATTTGGGGATAGGAAATGAAATGCACCGTTCATGGAGACGGTAAGCCGTACGTACGCATGAATGCTACTTTCATTTTTATCTCATACTTTAATGGAAAGAAATAATAATGATATAGAGGTATATTATAATTATAGTATGAAATAATATATAATAACTTTAAATACATCCTTTATACTTCCCACATATGGCATTAACGAATCAAATAACTTTGAGGGGGCGGTAGTCCGCATTTTCTAAAATGAAACTATCGTGTTTACCCACAATGGAAACCATAAAGGTATAACACAAATGAAAAATAAAGAAGAATAAGGAAAACATAAACCTAATATATCTCATATATAAATAGGGTGACATATTAATGGCCACCATTAAAGGTGTTTAAATGAATATTGAACAATCATCGTTTCGTGAGGCAGAAATTCGCCAACCACAGAAAGAGTATGTTCTTTAACCATTAGATGTAGATGTGTGTAAGTGTATATATAAATCTTCTTATAACAACATCCTAGTATATTTAAGATACTGGAGTTGTTACAAAAGAAATTAATAAAAAGATTTTAGGGGGTTGGAGAAGCAAAATAGAACAAAAGAACACAAGTGAAGACATCACCTTAAAATCGGGTAACTCTCTTAGATTAGAGATCAAAGGCTTCCTTGGGAAGACTTATGCCAAAAGTGAGGCTTAAAGGAGTAATATAGGGATGTGTATAGACAAAATGGTTAGGGGTTAGATGATCCAAAGGCTTTTGAAGTGTGGGTAAGGTGGTATAGGTGGGGGCCTTTTATAAGAGGAGAGGAGGGGCACTCTTGGAAAGTAAGGAAATGTTACTTTATTTTAGAATGAGTTTCGGATTTTAATGGTCCAAAATTGATGTGTTTATAGGATAATGTGATAAGGGTTCGAAATACAACCATCCAATAGGGTTTTGAAATGTATAGGTCTTATATTTTACATTATCTTTCAATTTTATTTAAATCATTAAATAATGAGGTAATCGTTGCATCATCAGGGTGTGATAAATAATTTAATTTATTTAATGTCTAAAAATTATAAAAAAAATACTATGATGTAGGAAATGATTTTACCTTTCTAATGAATATTTATAGTCAAAAGTATGATTTGTATAACCCCATTTAAAAATTGTTTTAGTAAAACAACTCATGTTTGTGACATTTTTATTTTAACTTTAAATAAAAAGTTGTTAATGTCATTTTCCAACCAAAGTGGATTCATGGGGTCCCCAAGTTGACCCATGGATTTTCTTGGTCGGCCATGACAAATCCAATGTGGTTAAGACATGTGTCAAGTTCATTTCATATTATTACAACATTATTTTTACTCTAAATTAAACTAGTTACCTCTAATCGCGATTAAAAACTTAATAAGTTACTATTCACCAAAACATTATTTTAATCCCATTGAACCAAATTTTACTTCTTAATTACAAACATGTATGTAGGATTTTTGAAAATCAAAACACAGAGGTGGTAAAATTTCATTTAAATGAAAAATCAGTTTTTTAAGTACCACTTAGTGGTTTCACTATTCATCAAAAATTGAAGTTTTTCAGAAAAATACCAAGAATTCACCCGAAGATATATTTGATATTAAGAATTAAAAAATGAATTCCATTTTACGAAATTAAAAAAATATAATTTTCATTAATTAATTTAATAATTAATTTCCGATGTCAGAGAAAATAGCGTGTTTTTATGAAACAATAAGTATCAAAAGATTGTCACTAGTTTAAGTCCGATTTCAAAGTAAAATTAATTCCAACAACCACTATTGGATTTAATGGTAAAAATATATTCTAATTTAACTATAAAACCAATTCAAAAGATAATCTAATCATATAAATAAATTATATTAAAAAGAGGTTTTGAATTAAAATACAACATTTTACACTATTCATTAAAAAATGAACTTTATCGGAAAAATACAAAAAAAATACCCAAAGTAAATTTTGATGTCCTTATTATAAAGAAGAGTTTTATTTGGTACAATAGAATTTATAAGAGTGAAAAAAACTATATTTAATGACGGTTCACCATCAAAAGGTGATAAGTGAACCTTTAGTGAAAACTAGGGCATATACGCCTAAAATTGAATTTTTTCCGTATTTTAAGCCTTTATCTTTTATTAGATAAAAGTAAAAAAAATTAAAAAACATATATAATCATATTTTAGTTATTTCTATCCATTCCCTCCAATACAACGACTATGTGTTAACTACCATTTAAAATAATATTATTTTATTACTAGTGTGAAACGAAAGATTTCAATGAAACTCTTTCTTGCGTATCAGGTACGCTATCGAACATAGCAACCCTTTTAAAGTAAAATTAATATTTAATTCATAAATATTAATAAATATGAAAATGTTTTATTCATTATTTACCTGGGATGTTACAACCATAACCTATGATTCATGGATATAGAGGTTTGAAATATAATTTGATAGGTTTTGGTTGATTTATATGGCTCAATGTTGTGTAATTAAAAGAGAGAAGGGGTGCACATTTATAATAGAGGGAAAGTACATAATGGGAATTAAGAACAAGATAAATATATAATTGAGTTATTCTAAAGAAAAATACTTCAATATGGGAAAATATTTAAATAAAAATACGGTAAGGGTTAATAAATTTTTTATATGAAATGTAGAAATCTTTTCATTTCATTTCAAACACTATCTTTTAGTTTAACTTCTTAGTTAACAAATTTTAATCCTCACTGTGGTGATAGATTTTTTTAACATTAAAGGGTTATAATTTTTCTTATAAGGTATAAATTAGCTCATAAATGGCCATGGTTTGGAATTTTATTCCATTCCTTTCCTAATTTTCTTCTTTAAATATTTTAATGCCTTTTAGATATTTTAAAAAAATATTATTTAACATATAATATCATTAATGTCATTTTGACACTATTATTATTATTTGAATTTACATACAATATATAAGAAAATTAAATTGATTATAAAAATTAAAAAAATTAATTTTTTTTTAATATTTATCTTTATCAATCATGTAAATTAATAATTCATCAACAAATTATTATTTCAATATTTTGAAAACTATTTATTTTTTTTCTATAAATTGAATAAATAGTGTGGTTGCACTGCATAAATATTTAGGTTAATTATTCAATATTTAAACAATAGAAATAAATTACAATAATAAATAATTAATTCAACTTTAAAATCAAAATTTATGACCAAAATTATCCTCTTTGTATCCTTATAAAAATAATTTCGAGTTATTAATGTAAGGGGAGTGATATTTTGAATTTATAATTTTCTTAAAAGAATATAAATTCTATAATAAATTATAGATAGCATAAAATGAACATATGTTGAACAATTATATGGTAATGTTCAAACACAACTCACCCATTAGGATAAATGAAAGTGTTATAGGTCTTTTAAATCCTTAAACCAATGTTTTATCCTTGATTTTCTTGTTTTACCTTTACCATGTTGAATTTTGATTGCAAGGTTATAATTCATCTTTAACAAAAATAAAAGGTTCATATTTACAAAATATGAAGATCTTAATTAAAAATATTGGATCAAATTTTCATGAATAAATTTATATAAGTTTTAGACAACCATTTTAAAATAAGTGCACAAAAGAGGACAAACCAGTTATTTAGAAAAAAACATTCTTAAGTATAAAATTAGATTTATTTTAATCCCATGACTAGAAAAAATTATATAAATGTAAAAATTTTTATTGAATATATAATATATAAATTACATTAAAATCATTCACCAATAGTGATTAATTTAATTTGTTAAGATATATTACATTGTGCATAGAAAAATAATTTGTATAAAAACATCTCTTTTTCTTTCAATTGATTTTTATTTTCATTATAATATTTTTATAGCCAATGAATTAATTTTATAAATGCATAAACCATATGTTTTTCATAATTGTTTTCAATTCACACCCATAAATCCAACAACTAGATGATAATGAACAAATTAAATAATAATATATCAATGGTATGTTGAGGTTCATTTAATCATGACATTTTATATAAATAAATCTATCAACTAAAAAAATTAATTATATATAACTATAACATAAAATATTGGGGGTATTATAGGGTGCACCCATGGGAGCATGACCTTGGGTTTTTATGACAGGTTGGGTAGATGGAAACTCATGATTATTGTATTCCAATATATTGATACTAGATATAATATACACCATTGGGGGAGTATTTTATTATAAATAGAAAACACCCCTTTTAGGGTGTTTTGTGATTCTAAGTAAAACTTTTAGACTAGGTAGGTTTCAGATGATATAAATGTTCCCCTTGTATAGGGGAATGTAACACCAAATAAAACCCCCTAGTACAGAGGTCTATGAAATTAAAAATGGCAATTCCATGGATTTTGAGTTAGAATTATTGGTTCCAGGTAGAGAAGAGGGTTTGTGTCATATTCTAGGTACTAGGTGCGTGTGGGGTATTCGGTGGGCATTTTTGAGTCTCACATACTTCGGGGGATCTACTACCAAGAACCATTTTATAATGGGATGTATCATTCCTTAGGTTGCTATTTTGGGTAAAATCAATCACTAGGTTGTTATACTGTATAACATAGAGAATCGGGAACTTCAAGTCATTATAATGTATACGAGGGTGAGTTTATTACCCAGATCATTATCATTTTATAATTGGGTAAATGAAACCTAATTATTATTATAGATATAAAGTTCATAAAGATGAGAACAAGGACACTCCAACATTGGACAATGTAGGATTGATATATTGGGGTCATGGACATGATGATCAATAGTGGTTATTTATTTATTTTATTGTGGTTATTTATTTATATAATAATTTCACTAAATATATCACTACATTGACCGTTATATATTGTACCACATTGGTGATTCTCTATGAAGTATTTTACTCACTACTTATATGGGCCACCATTGCACATGGGTACTCGAGCATCCTCACCCTTAGTTATAGTCATAGTTTGGGCATGGGTTAATGTTTGACATGATTGAGTTGAGGAAAAGTGAATGGGATAGGAGACTGAGATGTCCTAGGGATTGATGATGTAGTAAGGCATCATTTTTATTTACTTTCCAATTTTTATTCTTTAAATGTGATCGGCCCCATGGGTGATAGATCTTGTATGATTTCATGGACCCATTTCTTTTGGATATAGCATGTCCTCTTTATTTACTTCAGCTTGTTCTATCAAGTGTAATGTATAATGTTTAGAGATTATGAATATTATTGTGAACTCTTATACAGGGGTATAGTTTCCCCACGACGCTACTATAGACCCCCTTTACTAGTTGATAGACTCGAGTGTATGAGGAGCTGTTCCTGAGGTCACATAACAACACCGATTGAGTTACTATTCATAGTGAAATGGGGAGGGATGTTAGAAAGTGGTATTAGAGATTTTTTATTTTTACTAATATTTATTATAAAGAAGAAAAGTGACTTAGTATTGTAGGTATTGTGTTCTACCTCGAGCTAGTGCAACATGAACACCAATTTTTATGGGAAATTATGTTACTGAGGGAAGGATTACGATATCATGTATATATTTTTATTGTTTAATATATTATTTCACCTTGTGTGACTTGTATAGTTTTTAGATTTAGGACTTATTATGTATTTTAATCTTGTCCCATAGAGGAAAGAGGTATCTCATTCATATGCCTTAGCATGTGATGATTCATTTGACTTGTATGCCTACTAGTGTGATTTGTATCACCAATGACAGATTTCTAGCTATTTAAAGTGACAAAAATAGCTATTATGAAATTTTTCAATATCGTTTCATGGTGTAATTCTAATTATCTAGACCAAAATTTATATTATTTTATTTTTTATGGAAGGTCATGTCTATTCCTGGTGAGATTCATGATTATGAGGATGATAATGGTGTAGTAACCCGTGTGCATAGAAGTTCCAGTGAACCTTGAAGGTTGACATGATCATTGGATTCCCTTATTATAAACCATGTGTGGGTGACTATTATTTCGGGTAGGATTATTACGGTGTTAGTAATAACCTATATGGTATTTCCACAAATATCATGGAGTAATATTTTAATTAACCAAACTCTGTTATGGATTTTCATGGGAAAAAATAGTGGAAGGTATATTTTGTGGCCCAGATATATATATATATATATATATGTGTGTGTGTGTGTGTGTGGCCTTGGGTGATATTTCATATACTCATGGGGGTAGTCTAGTATGAGGATTCTTGGTGAGATTCATATACCTAGTAGGATGAATATTTTCTCCCTCGTAGGCATACGGTTTGGAATATGATTCCTAATGTTTGTGTTTGTGAAACCCTAAAGTGGGTTGTTTGGAATCTGAGTGATAGAGTTATTGGCATAGGTTCACGTATGAAACTATGTTTGTTATGACCTATGTGTGATATGAACTATAGGTTAGGCAATATATCATAGTGATTTTGATGGGGATTATAATACAAATGACCTAGGTTTTAGGATTAAGATGCAATATATATGTCTAACTCAAAGTAGGGGTTGACTCAAGCATGTGAGCGATCTAATTAAAAGTAGCATGAGTGGGTTCTTTGGGTAAGATATCAGTGAAAATGTGGGAAAATGGTCCTATGAAATAGGTATAGTGATGCCTTAAAGGATATTTAACAAAAAAGATGCTTCAATTCTAGTTCATGAGTAATAAATTTGGGTTTTTGAGGCTCGAACCGACAAAATACCATACACTAAGGTATCTTGAACATGCTTATAGTGTCATGGTTAGAGAATGTATGGATGATTAGTTATTTAGAATGAAACAAGTTTTTGGGTGTGTCTGTGATGGACCATAGAACAAGTGAAGTTCCCAAGTATGAAGAGGGATAATAAGTGTACTCACTGTCAAATGATATACAAACCTTCACAAGAGTTTTCTTACTGGTTTAAGTATGTGAGCCTATTTTTGACATGATGCAACTCATGTGAGCGTGATTTATGTTTTTCTATGGGTGGTATGTGAGAAAATATTGTTATGTTTGGAAGAAATTGATGACTAATATTCTCATTATGCACAGTGATAATCAAATTTTGAAATCGATGATGGCCATGTGAAGGATAAGGATTATTTAATTCAATGAGTTTGTCATGGGCCTATTAGCCTAATAATCATAATCTGTATAACAAAGTTTTTTTATAAAATAATAATGATTATATTAATGAAATCATGCCATGGGATTTTATTGATGTTCCTGGATCGGGAAGAGTGACATGTGTGAGTTGATGATGGAATTTTATGGGGTTTCCCTTAAAGAGAGGGATAAGAGGATCTGAGTGGTGGGGAGTGAAACATTAACCATTGGAGGTTGTGATTGATTTTTTATTCATTCCAAGAATAAAAGTTGAATATAATGGGAATAGGCTGTGCATAATTTTGTGGTTTAGTGATCAGGTTTGAGTGAGTTTTTCAATGTCCAACCATTGTGTTTGGTGATGAACAAGACATAGGATAGGGATATTGTAATTTAGATCTTGGAATGTAACACTAATGTCACTCTTATAGTTGGATGTTTCACATAGATCATGGTCATGTGACCCTGTGTTCATAGAGTCATAGGTGTAGCAAGATCAGTCGGTGTATGGTTGATGTGTCCATATGATTTTTATGGGAAGTTGTTTCAAATTTTATCTATTATTTTGATGAAAACGTGATTTGAGACAAAGTTGTCTTTTAGGGGATGGTTGTGTTTTTCAGGAAATTTTGGAGTAATTATAGCTTGGGTATAGATTGTGATAATTTTTTATATCATATTTGAATTTGGAAATGAGGTTGGTATTAGAATTTAATAAGGGCTTCATGATTAATGGATCACAGTGATTTGAAAATTATTTCAAGAATATTTTAGAGAAAAGGAGTGATGTTTGGATATAAAATTCTATCAGTGTGGGAAATCATAGTTAGAAATTGTCTTTGAGATCAAGGCCTTATAGTGGGGAGCACCATTATTTAGATGACCAATCAGATAATGATTCTAATGGAGTCTCAAGATAGATAGGTACAATGAATATATTCTTAGTGTTTTAGTATTGAGGATGAGTGTTGGATCAATTTTGGATATGGGTTCTCCTTATATTTAGAGTTGTTATATTTGAGTGAATGGTGTTTTTAATAATGTTTCTCAAACTATTGGAGTTTAATTGATAACCAACATTGGCCATGATGTGTGGTTAGATGATGTAAAACCTTTCCCATTATCCAGGTTCTTCTATGTATTAATTTTATATTGAACCATTTTAAATTCCATAAATAAACATCGTTCCACATTTAAATTTTAGAATCTATGGTGCATGGGGTTTTAAAAGGTTGGAATTATTGAAGGTTAATAATGTCATGTATAAGAGGATCTATTGTAGTTCCAAAAACCAGCTTGTAGATGGGGTAGTAGTTGAGTAAGGCTATATGAATTCCCAAAATATCTGATGTTTAAGAACCGTTTAGCCACTAACCCACTATCTAGATGGTGGTATTGTGTGACCTAGCTGGTGGATTGGAAAACAACCATACTAGGATATAGGGGGACATTGTCTAGACAATGAGATTTTATCTAAATTATAATGACCGTCTATTGGTTTTTTAAGTGGGGTAAAGTCAAATAATTTTCTCTTATATCAATTTTGATGTTCCCTAATCCTCTTATTCATCTTTAATTCTATATTATTCATCCAGATGGGATCTATAGGGCTTTATATTCTTCTCTATTAAATTCCTTTGATTCTTTGATATTTTTCTCGATTTAAAGATCAATATTCAATTTTTTCTAGAATTAATGAATTCATTTTGTTTTCTTCCTAGTTATTATTCTTCCATACCTAAAAAGACGATTCTATCACTATCCTTGTGGATTTTTCAGTGTTTCACATTGAATCATATGCTTGTTTATTTGGATTTATATTCTCTATATTTGAGTTAGGTGTTCTAAAGAATATCTCAATATTATTATTTTGGGTTTTATTATATGGAACACATGATATCAAACTTGAATTATGTATGTGAAACATATTTTTTTTAATAACCACATTTATTCCTTAAATATATTTACCTAGACATTTAGTTGATCATGATGGGTCCATTTGTGAGTGTACCTTAAAATTTAATCCGTTGCGAGGTGTTCCTATCTTTGAACCTAGAGTTAAATTTAGGTTCAATTAATATTTTTTTCTTAAAAATCAATTGTGGAATTAGGGGTTGGTATTTTTATCAATCCTTGTGAACATTATCACCCTAGAGGTTTAAAATAAGAATTATAGACTTGGATTGACATGTGAATCGGTAAATGGTATAATTAACAGGTAAATTTGTAATTTAGTATGTTATCATTGGAAGTCATATTACTATCATGGTAATGGACTATTATTTATTAATGGAATTTTGGAATAACTAATTCGTAATTAGATATTTAATTGGTATTAGACATGAATTGATTGAAATGTCATACAGGTAACAAACTTGGATTGTTTTTTCCTATTGATGTGTATTATATATTTGTTTATGCTTGATATATTTGAATTTGAATTTTTCATCGAGCATGAAATTGGTAAAAAAATATTTAATTTCCCAATGTAATGTGAATTCCCCTTGGGTATAATATGAATTAATTTTGTAATTAGCACCATGCATGGGAATTCAATTAGGTCCTACTATGAGATAAATATGTAACTGGACATGGAAAATGTAATCTACCTTGAATTTGTGATGAATTTGAGATTTAAAATTTTTATATAAGTAACCCCATGTAACTAAGACCAAACTCATTTGTGGGTATGGATAGATATATTTGGAATCATGATGTATTAGGTATTGTTGACCTCATTTGTTAATCGAGCACTACCAAAAAATAGTATATAGCGGTGGGTTTTTAGAATGGGTTCTGCATAACCCCCTCTAAAATCATTTTAGAGGGGGTTATACACAACCCCCTCTAAATGTTTTAGCATTTTTTATTTGTAATATTTGGTTGGATTTTAGAGGTAGTTGTGTCAAAACCACTACAAATTTAATAATTTTTGTCCCTATATGATTGGATAGATTTTAGAGGTGTTATACATACTCACACACATAATTTTTTTTGGATTTATATTAGAAGCTATATATATATATATAACACGAAAATTTTATTTTAACAGAAATAGTGGGGGTTCACAACACCCCCTAGATCTCTTAAATCAGGCAGGGTTAATGAACTCCCATTAATCCCTTAGTTTAGAAGGGGTTTGAATGTAACACCCGGGACTTTTATGTTATAGAAATCATTAAAGGAATATTTTTCTACACAACATTTGCTTGGCTTGCTTTACACAAAATCGTGACCTTCCTCGATAGCTTGCGTCGTACGCAATACCGAGTTTTACTAAACAATGATATGCTATTAAAATATTATTAAAACTAGCCATTATGAATAGTAATAACCAATTTTTGAAATTTTATAAATTTTATTTTTCAAAATGGACTTCATTTTTGGATTCGGAATATCGAAATTAGCCTATGGTGAAATTTTGGTATTTTTCTGAAAACATTCAATTTTTGATGAATAGTGAAACCACTAAGTGGTAGTTAAAAAAATGATTTTTTCATAAAACTTAATTTTACCGCTTCTGTGAGTGGAATTTAAAAAATCCGAGAGACACTGTTGATGTCAGTATGTAAAATGTGGTTCAATGAGATGAAAATAATTTTTTGGTGAATAGTAACTTTTTACTTTTTTTACCACAGTTAAAAGTAAATAGGGTAATTAAGGGTAAAGATTATTTTATTATTACCATAACACATTCCCTAATTCAATTGGATAAGTGTAATTCGACAAAAAACAATCTTAGGAATAATATATGACCATTTAGGCCCACTTGGATTAGATTAGGACATTTATTATTAATTTATTTAAAAAAGGGTTAAAATAGTTAAAATCAATGTTTAATAAGTAAATAATTTTTAATATGTGATTATACATAAGATAAATTAGACTATACAGATTCATTAGAAAGATAAAAATATTTCCTACATAATGGTATTTTATTTTTAATTTTTAGACATTAAATAATTTAATTTATTTATGACACAAAGATGATGCAGTAATTATCTTATTAATGAAATATTGACATAATTAATGTTATAAACAACAAAATAAATGTAATTTGAGACTTTTTATGAATTCCACTAATTTTCTAGGTTCATATAAAATGTTAGTATTGATTTAATTAACTTGGTTCGAACTAATAATCCTGTTATGATTTTCACAAAAATCAATTACTAAATAGTGTCAAAATTGACATAAAATAGTTTTTAAAACAAATATTATATTAGTAATTGTTATTTTATTCCTAAAAATATAAGGTTCGGCCAAATGACTTAGATAAGGTTATATATATTAATAATAAACAACTTGGGGTTCGTTTGGATGCTTATAGTAAGTTTATTAACCTTATATTATAAGAATACAAGAAGACACGGTAAAAGTAAACTTATTTAACTTAATGTTAAATCTAAATGATAATGTTAAAATAGGAACCTAAACTTGTCTAAATTCTATTGGATGAGAGGATTTCGACCCATCCCCACCTTAGCTTCTAAATATATCAATTTTGAGCTATTTAAAACCAAACATGACTTTATAATAAAATAATATTTTTAGTTTTTCCAAAGGTGCCCCTCTCCTCCCTTATAAAAGGGAATCTCCTCCCCCTCTTCCTCACACCACTTTGAGCCTTAAAGCTCGTCAAACCCCTGTCAATTCCTCCTCTCCACTTCCCTAGAGACATCTTAGAGGTCCTGGTCTTCTTCAAAGACCAATTTTAGTGCCCTAAAAGAAGGTCTCAAAGAAGCACTTCAAAGAAGAGGTAATGTCCGTTACTGATTCTTTCATCTTTATTTCTTCTTCCACTTTTTATTATTTAGTTGTTTCATTATGAAGTAATAACATCGGTATCACTCATATACTTATATGTTATTATAAGTATGAAACAACCCTATTTCACTATCTATCCATCCTATGGAAAAAGAAATCACCGCGCGTGTGTACGTACGGAATACCGTCTCCACGCCGTGGTGTAATCTATTTTCCACCACCACCTTACTTGGATGGGAATAGTGGTGTAAATAATGACTATATATGACTATTATAAAGTGATACTGATTCTGAAATTTTATACATACACTCCAATACAATTCCACAATCATAGGAATGATATCATCACTCGTGCATACGTACGGAATACAGTCTCCACGATGTGATGCGACTTGTTCTACATGATCTTCATTTCATAATGATTATATAAATTAATTGAATGAATGAATATGATATATATTACACTAATACCATTCTGGAAATGAGATATCTATAACCTAAAGAGAAGAATAAGAATTTATTCGACAAGACACGCATAAGAAAAAAAAGTTATAAACACCCGAATAACAAGTAACAATGAAATATTACTACTAAGAAGCTAAGAATATGACCATATATTATATCATAAAAATAAGTATGATTCTGGAATAAGTCAATAAATTATTTAAATAATTATACAGGAGTTTTGGATACTTACGAAGAAAAATGGACCTAAGGTAAGGGAAATATCACAATCTCATTTTTATCCGAGATTGTTTATACTTTGGTATTTACTGGGGTGTATTTTATCATCCACATACATGTTTCCTCAATATGTAATATTATTTCCATTTATCTAAAATTGTTTAAATCCAATTTTACCCTTCGGTGAGTTTTTAGTAAAATATATGAAAGGAATCTTTTGTCGTTTTTCATACGAGGTACTTTTTGACTTTTCCGACAAAAGTACGAGAAGAATGTTTTTTTAACTTATACGACATGAATGGATTTTTAAAACATTATTTCCAAGAATCTTCCTTTACAAGTATTCAAGTTTATTATTAATAAACTTCTTTTAGTTTAAAATTGTAAGACATGTTAAGAGGGGAAAATGTTTTTGAAGTAGAAAGGATATTTTCCTCAAGAATGGAGTTCAAGTGTTTTATCAAAATTATTTTCCATATAAGATAATATAGGGTTCTGTTTTTATCCCTATTTTTACATTGATTTGACTATGTTGTGATGGAATTATTTTTATGAATTCCATTATCTTATATGAATTGTTTTATGATGTCATGATGTTTAAGATTCCCATTTTTATTACATGGGTTATGCAATGATGTATGATTTATGATTTTGTGGCACACATAAGAATGGTATCATTATGAGATGGGTGGGACCTATATCTCCCTAAAATTCATTGGGTAATGATTTTATATCTCATGAGATATACATGGCTGGAACGGTAGGTTATACCGATTAAGTGAAACAGGACTGAAACGAGGAGTGAACTCAGTTCAGAAATGGACTTTGTCCACTAAGATAGTCTTGGAAATGAGTCTTGACTAATAAGAAATGATTCTCTATGATTATGTGTGTATGCCCCAAATTTTCATGTTTTAAGATATGATTTTTTGGATTACATTTCACTACTATGATTTATCCCATGTTATGAAATTATGATCTCTTTTGCAGGTTAAGATTTCCAAAAGTTATGTGCTTATGTATATGATGTGATTGATATTTCTTTTGTTTACCCTTACTAAGCATTTGAGCTCACCCTTTTGTATGTTTTATTTCCCCAGGTTAGGAAGATGTTTATTAAGTATGATATGCCAAAAGGGACTATATATATGATGAAATAAATGGGAGACAGTGTAGACGCTTTATGAACCAGTTGTTTATGTTTCCCAGTTTCTAAAGACACTATACCTATATGGTCCTTTCTTGGTTTTGTTATATATTTTAATAAGTGTGCTTCAATTCTAATAACAATGTATGTAAAGTATGGGTTGTTATAGTTGGTATCAGATGAAAGGAATAGTCAACCTTTGGAAACTAGGATTTGAAAGCCTTAGTAAGAACCCTAAGGATAAGTCTAAGCACAGAACACAATCTTAGTGTTTTAGAAATGGTCATGAATAACCTAGGATAATACCTTAAGTGTGAAATTTTATTCTTGATTATGTGGTTTTCCTATTATAATTAGTGTTGTTCACACTATTCTTCTTAGTTTTAGTCAATGGCTGGAACCCGAAGGAACTGTGTTAATGTGGAATGCGATGGGCAATGAAATGATTGTCCCCCTGAGAAACCAAACGTTATGGGAGCTGGAATGCAAAATCTTGTAGCCATGCTCACACAACTTTCTCAAGCTATGAATCATGCCGGACTTCCAAACAAGCAAAGGAAGGAGCAACATTCTGTTGAATCCTTCATGAGGCAGCGTCCACCTTCTTTCAGCGGGTATACTGATCCATTAGTTTCTAAACAATGGATTAATACTACTGAAAAGATATTTTCAATTCTTCAATGTTCTGAACATGATAAAGTCATCCTAGCAGTGTATTGTTTGGAAGGAGATGCTAATAAATGGTGGAATCTTATTAAGAATACGAGGTAAAGGGATGAAATTGAGTCCATGGAATGGGACGAGTTCAAGAACTTATTTTTCAATAAGTACTTCCCTCGTATTCTCCGAACAAAGATGGAGAAAGAGTTTCTTGAACTGAAGAAAAAGGAAGATGAATCTGTTGGTACCTATGAAGCAAATTTTACAAGACTTGCAAGGTACGCTTTTGGTATTATTATCCAACTTGAGAGTAAGATCGATCAATTCTTTAGTGGCTTAAAACCAAGTCTTCAAAGGGCGTTAGCCATAAGGGACTTCAATAGCTACGAGGAAATCGTTCGATGTGCTCTCAAAGTTGAGATGGAGATTGGAGTAACCCATCAATCATATGGGTTTGATAATAAAAGGAAAATGGAATTCAAAGGAAAATCTAAAGAGCACACTGAATAGAAGATGAGCTTTCCTGTATGCTCAAAGTGTGGAAAGTAACATAGAGGGAGTTTTCTTAAAGGGAAAAGTAAATGTTTCAAATGTGGAAAGGAAGGTCATCGGGCATTTGAATGCCGCGATGATGGGAAGAAGATGTCTAATGATGCAAACAAAGGAAGGGATACACAGAATTTACCTACTACACTTCAATGATTCAAGTGCAAGGAGATGGGGCATTATTCCAATCAATGCCCAAATCCAAGGGCTGATGATGATGGTAGACGTCAACAAACTCTTAAGGCTAAAGACAAAGGAATGTCACATGCAATTTCTATCAACGATGTGGAGTACGATAACGATGTGGTGAAAGGTACACTTACCATCCACTCTAAAGTAGAAATTTTTTTATTTGATTCTGGATCCACTCACTCTTTTATTTCTGAAGAAGTTTCTAAGGGTATCACCGTATTACCTCAACAACTAGATATTGAGTTAGCTGTGACAACACCTAATGGCACAACAGTCGCATCAAAAGTTTATAATTCTTCTCCGATCGAAGTTTGTGGGAAACTGCTTCCTGCAAATCTTGTGATCCTTCCTATAGTGGAATTTGATGTGATTCTTGGCATGGATTGGCTTTCTTTATATGGAACTCATATCAATTTCCAAACAAGGGAAGTCACATTTCATATTCAGATCAATCTATGATCGTCTATCAATGCAATGATGAACATAACCTTCCAGTGGAAATTCCTTCTACCTTATGGGTCTTGATTCCACTAAATTAAGGTTATTTATCTCAAATGGTTGGTGAGAAACTCACGAATAAGAATATGCCCATTTTACAGGAGTTTGATGATGTCTTTCCGGAGGAATTACCGGGTCCTCCACCAAATAGTGAAGTTGAGTTTTAAATAGAACTCGTACCAGGTTCTTTTCCTATTTCAAAGACACCTTATAGAATGTCCCTAATTGAGTTGTAGGAATTGAAGAAGAAACTCCAAGAGAATCTTGATAAGGGATTCATACGCCCTTGTGCGTCACCTTGGGGAGCACCTGTTCTATTTGTTATGAAGAAAGATGGATCAATGAGACACTGCATTGATTATCGAGAACTTAACAAGATCACTATCAAGAACAAATATTCTCTCCCACTCATTGATGACTTATTTGACCAACTATGCAGAGCTCAATACTTTTCCAAGATTGATCTTCGTTTAGGGTATCATCAATTAAGGGTCAACAGGGAGGATATACCAAAGATGACTTTCCGTACAAGGTATGGACACTATGAATTTATAGTGATGCCATTTGGTCTTACTAATGCCCCTACTATCTTCATGGATATGATGAATAGAATATTTAGAGACTATCATGATCAATTTGTGGTAGTCTTTATAGACGATATTCTTGTCTATTCAAAGAGCAAGGAAGAACATGAAGATCACTTGAGAATTATATTGAAGACCTAAGAAAGGATAAGCTTTATGCCAAATTTACCAAGTGTGAATTTTGGCATAAAAAAGTTGCATTATTGGGTCACATAATCTCAAAAGAGGGGATATTTGTGGATCCAGCAAAAACAGAGCTTATCGAAAGATGGTCGAGACCAACAACAATAACTGAGATCCGAAGTTTTCTTGGTTTGGCTGGATATTATCGACGTTTTGTGAAAGATTTTTCACGATTATCTAATCCACTCACCAAGTTGACTCGGAAAGGAGTTAAGTTTGTCTAGAAGGAGGAATGTGAAGATAATTTCAAGGAGTTGAAAAGAAGGTTATCCAGTGCACCTATGATCACACTGCCTTGTAGTGGAGAAAGGTTTGTGATCTATAGCGATGCATCCAAGAAGGTATTGGGGTGTGTTCTTATGAAAAATGATATGGCGATAGCTTATGCCTCACGACAGTTGAAAATACATGAGCAAAATTACCCAACTCATGATTTGGAGTTAGCTGCGGTAATCCTTGCATTAAAGATTTGGAGGCATTATCTTTATGGTGAAAGGCGTGATATTTATACTGATCATAAAAGTTTAAAGTATATTTTCACACAAAAGGAGTTGAATATGCGCCGAAGAAGATGGTTGGAGCTGATTAAGGATTATGACTACTCAATCCATTACCACCCTGGTAAAGCAAACAAGGTGGCAGATGCATTAAGTCGATAAGACCATGCCAGTTTATCCATGATGAGGATCACAAAAGATCCAATATTTATGGATTTACAAAGGATGGATGTTGGAATTATAATGGAAGGGGAAAAATCTTATCTTTCTCAAATTAATGTTCAACCATCTATACATGTGAAGACTAAAGAGGCACAAAAAGAAGATGTCGAGTTACAAAAGAAGGTGAGAAATGTTCCTGAATTCAACCTTGATTGTGATGGGATAATAAAGTTCAGGAATCGGGTTTGTGTTCCTCCCATCCCCGAATTAAAGAAGGAGCTGCTGGATGAGGCTCATAGTTATTCATTATCTATTCATCCTGGTAGCACGAAGATGTATAGGGACCTGAAAGAGTACTTCTGGTGGGATGCCATGAAAAGAGATGTTGTTGAATATGTCTCCCGATGCTTGGTTTGTCAACAAGTTAAAGCCGAGAGACAGAAGTCTAAGGGGATGCTACAACCATTACCCATAGCCGAATGGAAATAGGAAAGCATCACTATGTACTTTGTCACAGGACTTCCTAAAACATCCAAGGGAAATAATGCTATCTAGGTCATAGTTGATCGTCTTACAAAGTCTTCACACTTCATTGCTATTAGAGAGGATTTCTCTCTCGATCAGCTTGGCAGGATAAATGTAAAGGAAGTGGTAAGATTGCATGGAGTACCACTTTCTATTATATCTGATCAGGATCTGAGATTTACCTCGAAGTTCTGGCGAAGTCTTCAGCATACTTTGGATACAAAGTTGAGTTTCAGCACTGCTTATCATCCTCAGACAGACAGTCAGTCTGAGGGAACAATTCAAACCCTTGAAGATATGGTGAGAGCTTTCTCTATGGATTTCAAAGGTGGTTGGGATCAACACCTACCTTTGGTGGAATTTTGTTATAATAATAGCTTTCACTCAAGTATTCAGATGGCTCCTTATGAAGCTCTCTATGAAAAGAAATGCAGGACTCCAACTTGCTGGGATGAAGTTAGGGAAAGAAAGCTATTAGGACCTGATCTCTTTGATGAAATGGCAGAAAAGGTCAGATCTATTCAAAAAAAACATAAGAGCAGCTCAGAGTTGACAGAAAAGTTATGCCGACAACCGAAGAAAAGACCTATAGTTTGAAGTGGGTGATAAAGTGTTGTTACGAATATCTTCCTGGAAGGGAGTAATGAGATTTGGAAAGAAGGGGAAGTTGAGCCCTAGATATATCGGTCCATTCGAAATACTGGATCGTGTTGGGAAGGTAGCTTACCGATTGACGCTTTCACCGAATCTCTCTCAAGTTCATGATGTGTTCCATGTATCTCTCCTGAGAAAGTACATACCTGATCTTTCACATGTACTTAGCTCAGAAGTTGTACCGCTGGAGCAAAATCATTCTTATGAAGAACAACCGATAGAGATTCTGGATCGTAGAGAAAAAGTCATATGAAACAAGACCACTCGATTGGTGAAAGTTTTATGGAGGAACCACCAATTAGAAGAAGCAACATGGGAGCTTGGGGATATGATGAGGGAGAGGTATCCTCATTTGTTTGTTACAAAGTGACGAATTTCGAGGGCGAAATTCATTTTAAGGGGGGTAGAATGTAACACCCAAGACTTTTATGTTATATAAATCATCAAAGGAATCTTTTTCTGCACAACACTTGCTTGGCTTGCTTTACACGAAATCCCGACCTTCCTCGATAGCTTGCGTCGTACGCAATACCAAGTTTCACTAAATAATGATATGCTATTAAAATATTATTAAAACTAGCCGTTATGAATAGTAATAACCAATTTTTGAAATTTTATAAATTTTATTTTTCAAAATGGACTTCATTTTTGGATTTGGAATATCGAAATTAGCCTAGGGTGAAATTTTGGTATTTTTCTGAAAACTTTCAATTTTTGATGAATAGTGAAACCACTATGTGGTAGTTAAAAAAATGAATTTTTTCATAAAACTTAATTTTACCGCTTCTGTGAGTGGAATTTCAAAAATCCGAGAGACACAGTTGAAGTCAGTAAGTAAAATGTGGTTCAATGAGATGAAAATATTTTTTTGGTGAATAGTAACTTTTTCTTTTTTTTACCACGGTTAAAAGTAAATAGGGTAATTAAGGGTAAAGATGATATTATTATTACCCTAAAACATGTCCTAATTCTATTGGATAAGTTTAATTCGACCAAAAACAAACTTAGGAATAAAATATGACCATTTAGGCCCACTTGGATTAGATTAGGACATTTATTATTAATTTATTATAAAAAGGGTTAAAATAGTTAAAATCAATGTTTAATAAGTAAAAAATTTTTAATATGTGATTATACATAAGATAAATTCGACTATAAATATTCATTAGAAAGATAAAAATATTTCCTACGTAATGGTATTTTATTTGTAATTTTTAGACATTGAATAATTTAATTTATTTATGACACAAAGATGATGCAGTAATTATCTTATTAATGAAATATTGACATAATAAATGTTATAAACACCAAAATAAATGTAATTTGAGACTTTTTATGAATTCGACTAATTTCCTAGGTTAATTTGACATGTTAGTATTGATTTAATTAACTTTTTTTGAACTAATAATTCTGTTATGATTTTCACAAAAATCAATTACTAAATAGTGTTAAAATTGACATAAAATAGTTTTTAAAACAAATATTATATTAGTAATTGTTATTTTATTCCTAAAAATCTATTTTTCGGCCAAATGACTTAGATAAGGTTATATATATTAATAATAAACAACTTGGGGTTCGTTTGGATGCTTATAGTAAGTTTATAAACCTTATAGTATAAGAACACAAGAAGACACGGTAAAAGTAAACTTATTTAACTTAATGTTAAATCTAAATGATATGGTTAAAATAGGAACCTAAACTTGTCTAAATTATATTGGATGAGAGGATTTGGACCCATACCCACATTAGATTCGAAATATATCAATTTGGAGCTATTTAAAACCGAACCTGAATTTATAATAAAATAATATTTTTATTTTCCCCAAAGGTGCCCCTCTCCTCCCTTATAAAAGGGCACCTCCTCCCCCTCTTCCTCACACCATGTTGTGCCTTCAAGCTCGGCCAAACCCTGTCAATTACTCCTCTCCACTTTCCTAGAGACATCCTATAGGTCCTGGTCTTCTTCAAAGACCAATTTTAGTGCCCTAAAAGAAGGTCTCAAAGAAGCACTTCAAAGAAGAGGTAATGTCCGTTACCGATTCTTTCATCTTTATTTCTTCCTCCACTTCTTCTTATTTAGTTGTTTCATTATGAAGTAATAAAATCAGTATCACTAATATAATGATATGTTATTATAAGTATGAAAGAACCCTATTTCACCATCTATCCATCCTATGGAAAAAGAAATCACCGCGCGTGCGTACGTACGGAATACCGTCTCCACGCCGTGGTGTAATCTATTTTCCACCACCACCTTACTTAGATGGGTATAATGGTGTAAATAATGACTATATATGACTATTATAAAGTGATACTGATTCTGAAATATTATACATACACTCCAATACAATTCCACGATCATAGGAATGATATCATCACTCGTGCATACGTACGGAATACCGTCTCCACGATGTGATGCGACTCATTCTACATGATCTTCATTTCATAATGATTATATAAATGAATTGAATGAATGAATATGATATATATTACAATAATACAATTCTGTAAATGAGGTATCTATAACCTAAAGAGAAGAATAAGAATTTATTCGACAAGACACTCATAAGAACAAAAAGTTATAAACACCCGAATAACAAGTAGCAATGAAATATTACTACTAAGAAGATAAGAATATGACCATATATGATATCATAAAAATAAGTATGATTCTGGAATAAGTCAATAACATTATTTAAATCATTATACAAGAGGTTCGAACACTTACGAAGCAAAACAGACCTAAGGTAAGGGAAATATCACAATCTCATTTTTATCCGAGATTGTTTATACTTTGGTATTTACTGGGGTGTATTTTATCATCCACATCCATGTTTCCTCAATATTTAATATTATTTCCATTAATCTAAAATTGTTTAAATCCAATTTTACCCTTCGGTGAGTTTTTAGTAAAATATATGAAAGAAATCTTTTGTCGTTTTTCGTACGAGTTACTTTTTGACTTTTCCGACAAAAGTACGAGAAGAATGTTTTTTTAACTTATACGACATGAATGGATTTTTAAAACATTATTTCCAAGAATCTTCCTTTACAACTTTTCAAGTTTATTTTTAATAAACTACTTTTAGTTTAAAATTGTAAGACATGTTAAGAAGGGAAAATGTTTTTGAAGTAGAAAGGATATTTTCCTCAAGAATGGAGTTCAAGTGTTTTATCAAAATTTTTTTCCATCTAAGATAATATAGGGTTCTGTTTTTATCCCTATTTTTAAATTGATTTGACTATGTTGTGATGGAATTATTTTCATGAATTCCTTTATCTTATATGAATTGTTTTATGATGTCACGATGTTTAGGATTCCCATTTTTATTACATGGGTTATGCAATGATGTATGATTTATGATTTTGTGGACAACATAAGAATGGTATCATTATGAGATGGTTGGGACCTATATCTCCCTCAAATGCATTGGGTAAAAATTTTATATCTCATGAGATAGACATGGCTGGAACGGTAGGTTATAACGGTTCAGTGAAACAGGACTGAAACGAGGAGTGAACTCGGTTCAGAAATGGACTTTGTCCACTAAGATAGTCTTGGAAATGAGTCTTGACTAATAAGAAATGATTCTCTATGATTATGTGTGTATGCCACAAAGTTTCATGTTTTAAGTTTTGATTTTTGGGATTACATTTCACTACTATGATTTATCCCATGTTATGAAATTATGATCTCTTTTGCAGGTTAAGATTTCCAAAAGTTATGTGCTTATGTATATGATGTGATTGATATTTCTTTTGTCTACCCTTACTGAGCATTTGAGCTCACCCTTTTGTATGTTTTCTTTCCCCAGGCCAGGAAGAAGGTTATTAAGTAAGATATGCCAAAATGGACTATAGATATGATGAAATAAATGGGAGACAGTGTAGACGCTTTATGAACCAGTTGTTTATGTTTCCCAGTTTCTAAAGACACTATACCTATACGGTCTTTTCTTGGTTTTGTTATATAGTGTAAAAAGTGTGCTTCAATTCTAATAACAATTTATGTAAAGTATGGGTCATTATATTGAACACCTTCTAATTTACGAAATTAGGGGGTTTTGTGAACTCCCTCTTATTTTGGATATTTGAGGGGGTTGTGAATTCCCTCTAATTTATGACCTTAGAGGGGGTTTTCAACCCCCACTAATTCATGAAATTGGAGGGTGTTCATGTACCGTTGTTAATCCCTTTGATTAGAGGGGTTTTATCCACCAATTATTTTTTATGTATTGTTTAAAATAAATATCATATCAATTCAAATATTATAATATATATGCATGGGAGTGCATGTGTATCTGCATACATACATACATACATATATACAAACACACACACACACACATATATATTATAGAAAAAACTTATATAAATGTATTTAAATACATTATAATCATATATATAGAGATGTTATATAAATACTTTAAATAAATACTTATACATAGACACAAAAATGAATACATATATAAATACCGGCATATATAATATAAATGTAATTATAAATATATTTATTCAAATATATAATATTTATATATTGTTTCATAAATACCAAACATTTATATTATGATTTAATTATACATATATTATATATAATACATTTTTATTGTATATTTACGTATAAATAAATTTATAATATATTATGCATAAAAATAAAAATAATAAAAATAAATTAAAATTAAATATAAAAAAATAAAAAAATAAATTTTGTATCATGAATATTTTGTTATATATAAGTTTTTTATATTATATAATTATTTTATATATATTCCAGTATACCATAATAAATATAAATTGACATAGTAAATATATATATATATATATATCATTTAATTATATTATATATTTCCAATTATGTGATTGTATTTAATTTTATTTATTTGTATGTATAAGTATAATTGTATAATTGTATGTAAATTTATATATATATATATATATTTATTTAAATTAATTATATTTCATATAATGCTATTTATATAAAACATAAAAGCTAAAACATATCATATGAATATAATTCATTTAAAAAATAAATCATATAAAAACCCAAGCTTATTGCTTTTAAAATTCTTATTACAATAATAATAAATATATTTCTAAATAATATTGATATGATTTTATATTATATATAATTAATTTTCTGTTTTATAAAATTTAAAAAAATAAATATATATTAATGTATAAAACAATATAAAAATATATTTACGGAAATAAATAAATATTAATGTACATAATATTCAAAAATTATATTTATTAAAATACATATATATTATTGTACATAATATTATAAAATTATATTTATTGAAATACATATATATATTAATGTGTATAATAAGAAATATTTGTATGAATTTTATTTCAGATATAATATTTTTATAAATTAAATTTCATGCAATATTAATTATATATGATAAAAATAATTGTAGAAATTGTATTTCATAAATATGTATTTCATATAATATTAATTATTTGTAATATAATATAATTTTTACAAAACATATATGTATTTAAATACTTTATATTAATATATTTTTGAAGAAATTATATAAATATGTTAAATAAATACTTATATATATATATCACATAGATAAACATGTACATAATATAGAAATATTTATTTATGTATATAAATAATTTATATAAATATATAAATATATGTGTGTTTACATAACATAAATAGAATTATAAAATATATACTCAAATGTTTATAAATACACATATACAATACATATTTTATCTAAATATATAAATTTAATATAATATAAATAAATAAATAAATATAATATAAAAATGTTTATATTAATTTATATAATTATATATGTATTTAAATATTTATTTAATTAGTATTTATTTTAATTAGTTTTTTATTATATATAAATAGAATAACATGTGATTATCATATCAAAGTGTGATGGCCATTGTGGTAAAGGCGCTTCGATTACACACAATCACTCCACTGATAAAATCTTACCAGTGCCTATATTTTGAGATTTTTGGGATTTCTATCATGGCTAGGGAGCGCTGTTGAATGGGAGGGGAACCATTGGCAGCAATTGGGTTACTACAACAAAATGACTGGGTGTGAATGGGAGGGTCGGGGTGCGGGTTTACTGTACAGAGAGGGAGGGGGTGAGTGTGCGGCCGTGAGAGAACTGGAGGGGTGAGGGTGTGGGGTTTCATGGGATCTGGAGGGTGAGGTGGGGTGAGGGTGTGAACTGGAAAGACAAACTGGGGTGGGGTCAAGGGAGGATTTAAAAAAACTAGAAGAACATTTTAGAGGCAGTTCTAATAACCACCTCTAAAATGTGGTCCAATTAGAGGGGGTAAAAACAACATTTAAATTACTACCAAATAGAGGTGGTTCAAATAACTGCCTCTAAAATGGATCTCCCCACTCCATTAGCAGCGGTTCCTAACCACCGCTATTCTAATCACAAATTTTTAGGGGGTTTTAACCCCATCTAATTGTACATTCTATGGTGAAATTAGATGGGGGTTTTAATCACCTCTAAATGAAATGCCACTAAATTTTCTATCAATTTACCAGTGGTTTTTCAAAACTGCATCTTACAAGAGCAGGCAAGAACATTTTTAGTGGTTCATCATAACCAATTCTAAGGTGTTTAGAAGGGGTTATAACCCCTTGTAATCAGGTAATTGTTTTGTAAGGTGGATATTAGTTGTCAACATGTTATTACTAATGCCTCTTTTTATCATAATATTGAAAGAAATATTACAAAGAATGGAAGGTTTTCGATACTATTGGTTGTGGCATACTGAGTTTTATTCACAACCAGTTCATCCTTCCATTTGGTATCCAGAAATAAATCATGGATGTAGGTCTGGACATAGGAATGGGGCCCTATGTATGATTAGTTGACATGCTAGCTATAACTTGATCTTAGAAATGGGATAGAACATGTTGTTTAGGAATATTTTTTTGGAGTCTTTATCTTGAGTGTTTCTTTTAGTTGGATTATTTTTTGAATTTAGGATAACATTCAGTATGACATTACATTGATTAAGGATATTGGGTTTTTTGGAAATTGTCTATTTATCAATTGTTGCTGATTTTATTGATTGTTTATTATGGTTTCTAATTTTTATCCTTTTATAAAAGTGGTTATCATCTCTACACTATACTTATTATACCCTCAATACTTGTCAGTAGTCTCTAGTGCATGGGGAGGTGCACCTGTGGTCTTTTTTTGACCCTCTCCGGTGATATGAGGGAGAACTGTGCTAGAGAGGTCAAAGGGTTATCAAAGGGAATGCATTTTTTATTTACTTTTTGGGAAATTAATATAGTAGAAAAATATTTGTTTTGGATTCCTTAGAGATTATTTGTGGGAGTAACTAACCCATGTGGGGGGGAAAACCCAAGATCCCACAGACAGGATTAAAATTCTTGAGGATTCTCTTATTATTATTATTGTTAGAGTTGGTTCCCTATAATCAACTACTTTTTTTTTCAGATTATTTGAATATTAAAAGGAATTAATATTAATATAAATATCTTATCACATATTAATTTTAAATCATTATAACATTGATTTGATAACATCTTAGAGTGTCTGTCTCAATGATATGGACATAATAGTTCCCCTCTATGATTTGAACCATGAAATTCTATCAATATATTCATAATATACTTATATAGTCAGATAATGTACTATGATAGGGAAAATAATATATATATATATATTCAAGTGGAAGTTCTCATATGTGGATGGGGGTTCATCTCATGAAGTTCATAATTGATAATATTCAAGATGATGGATAATGTGAAAAGAACCACAAGTAGGAATTTGGCATGTTTTGGCACCATCAGATATTTCTATCTATGATTATGTGTAATGGAATGTAGGATATAAGAATATTATTAATGAATCTTATGAATCATTCACTGGGATGTATTTTTTAAACCATCAGAAAAAAATTCCTGGAGAAGATTGAAACGTTTGGTGCGTCACTAATTAACTATCATTAATTAGTAAGTCGATGAAGGATTTTTCCTCTACAACATTATGGAAGATGATATCTTGGACCATTTATTGAAATATAACTTTTTAATTAAATTCCATGACCACGGTGAAATGAAATTTAGTTCAGATAGTCATATAAAAATGTATCAAGAATATAAGTTTATGAAACAAATGTGAATCCTTCTTTATGAGATATTGAGACAAAGGGATTATATTACATAGTGAGTATTGATATGTGGTTCTTGAAGTTGTGACATTAAGTTCATTCTATTGGGTTCCTTAACACGTTTCTAGATAGTAATCATACACTTTAGGCATACCTACCTAATTCCAATGAGAAAAAATCTTACAGGGTCACACACTAATTGTTTCAATTGATCTCGACTAAATTATACTTGAATTTAATTATTTTAATAATTATTGTTTTCATGAACAAAGAGTAATTTTATTTAAGTTTTATTTATCACTAATATTCTAATAGTAATAAATACATATTTAAGTATTAAATAAAAAATTTATTTAATTATATGTATATTCAAGAAATAATTATTCCTTGGATTGTGGATAAAATATTTATTTAATTTCTTTATTTTTTAAAAAATATTTATTTAATGGTTTATGAATACAAATTTTGTCCAGGTATTCAATAAATGTTGAGGAGTTCGAGTAGGCTAATATTGATTAAGGTGATAAATATTTATTTACAAGTTAATAAAATAATATTTATCCTTACGTGAGTTAGTATATGCCGTTGAATAACAATAATAAAATTATTATGAAGTTGTATGATTTTTGTTAATGAATATAATATTATTTAAATGCTGGTTCACAATTAAATATTATTTAAACATAAAACCTAGCTCTAAAAATTGATGGTTGTGTCTATTGTATAGAGATAAAAGAATATTGAAAATAGTGAATCGTTGTTCACAACTAACCTCCCTCCCACTCTCTATCTAAAAAATTCCCCTATCTTCCTATCAATAATGAGAAGATATATTTTAAGACCAAAGGATTTTGGAGTTATCAAGGTGAAAAATGCTAGAAAAATAATTCTCCATGCTATCACTCGATAATAAATTGACATTGCTCATAGAACAATGGAGGATGTGTGGATCACCACTAGAGGTATTCTACATGAGAATGCATATAGTGAAATTAAGGGAACCTAAATTGGTTTTTCATAACATCAAAAATTTCATTGAGGAATGGATTCCATGATGGGGTTATTGTTTCTTTCAATCATAAAAAAATTAATTACAAATTTAATGTGAAAGATCTTCTATCAGGGTTTTGAGAAAATCTAAATTAAAATAAATTTTAACATTACACCACCAATGGTTTATCCATTGTAACCAAAGCATATAAGTTGTAAATATGGGATCCGATTTAAAATTAATATTTATTTATTTTATTATTTTTGATTAATATGAACATTTTTGTTGAATTATTAATTTTATATTATTCATTATTTAATATAATTTGAATTAACTTGTTTTAAACATTTTAAATTCTTCATTCATGATTAGAAATTTATAATGTTCAAGAACGGATGATGAATGACTCAATATGTTATTGGTATGTGTTGAGGAATTTGGATAGATAGAATGGGATTACATGATGTGTAGACAGAGCACATGTCATGTAGACTTGTTCAATGTACATGGCTGTGTTGTGGGATACACGATGTTCCAAGTAGTAATTACACACTGTGCATTTATTTAAAACCAAATATAGAATATGGAAACCTGGAACATGACATGTCAGATTATTTGGCATGTAGTTGGCCTACACGAAATGTAGTTTACATGAGTTTACAGTGAAATTCACGCAATACATGTGATTATTATACATGGTGAAACCACGCCAGACTAACAACCTAGAAAATTAATGATATATACGACATGTAATTGGTGTAAATGACAATTAGTTCATAATTTTTTGTATTTAAAATACACACTGATCAATTATATATGTTTTGTGGAAACACGACATGAGTGATACATTGTGTGTAGCTAACTTGTACATACTGTGTATTCTGGACAAGGTACATTACCAAATCCCCATGTATGTAACTTAGATACATGATAATAGAGTTACAAAATGTGTAGTTCATTAGAACACTCGGTGTAGTTTCCTAATAAAGGATACAATTAAATTAAATCAAATTGAAAATTCTAGAATTAAGACCTTCTTTTATTGATTGAAATACCTAGTGTGGTTGAAAATTTAATAATGGTTTTAAATAATTTTCAATTATGAATTAATTTATTATAACAATTATTTCTATTTCTTGTTCTACTATTTATTTTCCATGATATACAATAATGATGCATATCTCCAAATGAATTCTTATGGTCATGAAGATGAAATGGAATTAATTAATTTATTGATTGATTAATTAATGAAATCGTGTTTATATTAACAATAAATAAGGAATAAAAATTAATTTTAACAGCTTTAATATTGTGTATACATTGCATTTATGACTTTTCAAGATCATGTACGAGACCTATGTATGATTTCGATGTCTTAAATAAATTTATGGCATGGATTTAGAATTAATTAATATTAAAATAAAATTTTTACCCATTTTTCATCCCTACCTCCATTATTTTGTAGGAATTTATTTTTCGTGGTTATTTTTGTAATTCCCATTACCTTGATTTTAGTTCTTCTCACCAATGTGTGAGTTATAAATGATTCTAATTAATAGAGTATTCTAAGGAATGTGGAGGTAGTTAAAGATGGAACCATAATGATAGCAACTCAGGTGATACACAAGTGTATATGTTGAATTATGTAACAAATTCCAAGAGTAAAATAAATAATTTTCTCCTAGGTCAAAGGTTGATTTATTATATTCTCCATAAATACACCATTAGATAAGTGAATGATTGGGATATTAATTTATTAATTATTTCTACCATATATATTAATTATTTTATAGATTTGAGACCTCTATAAGATAAATAAATTTTTTAATGTTCAAGGATGAAATTAAAATAAATGGATTATACATAAATATTTTACCCAACATGGTTAATTAAATAAGTAAAATAAAATTAATATTAAAAAGTTATTTTATGGATAAAAAATATAAAATTTATTAAAAATAAATAAAAATACCTCAAGTTAATATTAGGCAATCAATTATTCCTTCATCTGAATTATTACGAACTCGTAGTTCAAGTGTCGGTTCAAACTATATGAGGGGAACATTGAATTATTGAGAAGTCTTAAATTAGATAATGAGTTGACTTAACTAAAAAATTATTGGTTTTAATGGCCTCTATCTCTCAAATAAAAATTTAAATGGCAGTGTTGAGAAAATCTGAGCTAGGGTTTCTTGGTTGGGGTTTTCATTCAACAGATCAAGAAGATGCAAGATTTCAGTTGTCAAGTCCTCATACCTAAATACTTATAGTAATTTTCATGGCCCTTTCTAGATTATAGGAAATGAAATATAGATCCTTTCCACTATAATGTCAGAGAAATTAGACATTCCATAATCAATAGAGAGAGATTTTGAGACTTGATAAAATAGTTATAGAATTAAAAAATTTATTTTTAATTATTTCTCTAACAATCGATTATTAAGTAAAGTATTAACCATCTATTTTAATTATCTTAGGAAATTTAATGAGAAATCATGAAAATAGTGAAATAATTACTTAACTTAGGGTAAATATTTAGGAATTAAAATTTCCATATATGTTATAATCATTTTTTAGAGGTAGTATTATCATAATGTTTTAATTATGTGTTAAAATACATTATTTATATTTTGGTATCCCAATAGGTGAGAGAAGGTGAAATGGATTCCTACCATAGATATGTTAAAGATGATTCGGATGTCAATTGTATTATATTATCAACTATCATTGGAGATTTGTGATAGATTATAAATATATGTATGCATACACTTATAATATAATATCTATATTCTCTTGAGAAAGAGAATGAAATGATAGAAATAAATTGTATTGTAATTACACTAAATAAATTTATTATGGAAGAAGGAAATATATATTTGGATCATGCTTTTAAAAATTTGGTGTATATTGATCAGTTATTGAAATTTTGATTTCAATTGGATAAGAAATTATCCATTAATATTCTCTTATTATCCATACCATAATATTTATCCTTATTTTTCCAAAACAAGATAAATTAAATGGGTAAATCACTTGAGAAGTTTTTTTTCCATAAGTCACCAAGAAGATAAGGATTGGTTGAAACTAGTATCTACACCCACATTGATGAAATGTTTGAAATATAAGTATTAAGATCAAATGGATAATCTAAAGGTAAATTATTCTTTATGGAATCTATTAAAGAGAAAAAAGATTCCAAGTTAGAAAAATTAACATGATAATATTTTATTCTTATGTTGAAAGAGTGGAAATTAGAATTGAAGATTATATGAATGTAAGAAGCAAGAGTTTTCATCCATTTCAGGTATATTCATCTTGTTTACATTGAAAAATTGTGTATTAAATATAATATTTTTATGACATACATGTATTTAAAAATAAGAAACTAGAAAGAATATAGTGGTTATAAAGTGACATAAAATAGAGATAAGAAAGTGTGATTCCTATAAAAACAAAGGGGAGATAACTATTTATCATTTACATATTAAATTGATTCATGTTTTTAATAACTATGACCAAAAAAATTATCTCATTATTCATCTTGACACAATGTGACATTATATCATTTTTTATATGAATCTTATTATAGTGGATAGATAATAAATTAACACTTCAGTAACTCTTGAATCAAAATTATCCATTTCAATGTAAGATTAATATAAAACATATAAATCTTACCATATAGTGAATGAAAATTATTCTTCAAATCAAACTGAAACTGGATGACTTGGTTATATACATAAAAGTGTTTTAGTTGTAATTGAGCTAAGATACTCAATATAAAGTCCAAATATTTATCATCTTTTAGATAATGAAACCACTAAAAATAAATAAACAACATAATTATTTTTAAGGTAGTTAATAATTTAATCCATAAGTATTCTAAATATAAAGGAAACTTCATGATATTCTCTTTATAACTTTATAAATTATTCATGAAGAAAATGAGTTAAATTGGAAAATGTTAAGGAAGCTCTGAGCTCGATTATTGGAGAACATATTATACGAGTATTCATTGATCATATATGGGGATTAAAGGTAAAATCATTACTAAAATTTTATTTTACAGGTCAATTTCACGATGGTTTTAAAAGGAAGATGAATGATTAGAGTTATAAATATTTCTAATCTTCCATTTTTCCATCAAAGACAATTTTTTCAAAATGAATTTAAATAACTTTATATATTCTAACCATATTGTCTAATGGATATCATATCAATTGGGATATAATATGAATATATTTGGACACTAAAACACATGTTTTTTGGAAAATGTTTGTTTAAATATGGAATTATTGAGAAATGAACAATAAAAAAATTAGGTGAATCCAATTTAACGATCCAATAGTCACTAATGAAATTAAACATTAGTCAATATTGAATATATCTCCATAAATTAATCCTATATATTTTAAGATAGTGTGAGAATACTTATCATCTATAAGTTAATTATATGGATACAAATGGGGTGAAATAGGATACAGGACTCTACTATGCTTAGTGGGAGGAGGAATTACAGAGATACATGGTATGTAGGAATATATTTTCAAATAGGTTGTTTATATTCACCATGATGGGTGGTGCATATATTATTATTTCATAACAAATTTTCCTATAAGTAATTCTTAAATGGTAAAATACTAATTTCGAAATGTGTGTATAAATTCAAGTAATGGACTCCATGTATCAAGATCCAGGAAAAACATATTTTGATTATTTCTAAGACATGATACTGTTGGTGAGTATTAAATAGAAAACAGACATGGATGGTACATGCTGGTACCAATATAGCATGATATAATATTTTGAGGTTTAGTATATGATAAAACTCAATCACTAATCATCATGAATATATTAATTTTGAATTTTACTTATCAATGAATATTTATACGATCATTATATTTTGATATTGATTTAAATTCCACCTTATTTAGGGAAATCCATTTGAAAAATGTCAAGAAAATGTGACTAAAAGGAAACCCTATGGAATTTTTATACTAAGAATAACTAAATTGGTTAGTGACATGAATAAATTTCCACAAGATATGAAGAATACAAAAAAATAATGAGTAAATCATGCATAGTGATCAATTTTTTTTTATTTTTTAAAAAAAATGAGTGACATGAATCTATTAATAGTTAATGGGAGAACTATATGTTTTCATGATTAATATATTGATAAAATATGAAAAATATTATTGTGTCTTACCAATTATTTAACAGAAAGGAATGAAATTTCTCTCAGTTTAAATTAAAGTAAAAACCATGTTCTTGGTAACAAGATCTATATAATGGATCTATGAATTTTATAAAGATAGTCATAGTATGTATACTAACATAGTATTGGAAAATAAAAGTTGAAACTATTTTGGAATAAATTATTTTTGGTGTATAATCTTTCCAATATAATAGTATGGGCATAGGAGGTGATTATATAGATTATTATTTTTTACAATCATATGTTCTAGTAATTCATATCATGATCCATGATTTTCATTTAATTTTGATATTAATGATCCATAAAAAATAACAGGTGAAAATAAAATAGATCCAAAATAATTTCATAGACATTCACCTATAACTATCCAAAATTTCTTGGAAAAGTAAGACTGGATGAGTTCCTGGTGTTTGTTGAAGGGAGAGTACTTGTAATCAATAAAATTTAGCACTTATGTAAAATTGGTTCAATTAGATGTAGTACCATAGAAAAAGGATAAAGTAATATGAAATAAAAACTTATTAAAGTTTGTGGTTATCATATTTACAACATTCAAGTATATTGCAGCTTCTAATGAAACTTAAGAATCAGTTTAGAAACATCATGTTTTGATTATTGGTTATACCAAACAAAAGACATTTATCATTTTATTGTAATATTTTACTATGGATTTAGTTTGTATGTCAGTATTATAACTTGGGAACAAGAAGCATATAATCTATTATATAACTACATGAAATATTTTCTCAAGATAGTAATGTTACGACCAATATTTTATTTTATTTCAAAGAATATTTAAGGGAGAAGTGGGGAACCATGTCGAGGAAAATAAAAGTCACTACATACAGGAGGAAGTCAATGATTTACCAAAAACAAGACAATATTTATAAAAATAGACACCTATAAAATTCCAATTTAAGTGAAGTGACATGGATATCCAGGTCATCATTGATAAGTTATTTAAAAATATTATATATTTTTTCCAATGTCTGTATGAATTCCTTCAGGTTGATTTTACACTCTTTGAAACATCTACCCAGAATTTGTTATTGTTTCTGGATCTAAAATCTTTTCTCCATAGGGGTATCAACTCAATGTCTTCTATCATTAATTCTATCAACATCCTCTATTGAAGCTTTGATACAGACAAATATTTTTAGAATTTATTCCTCAGAATAAAGAATAAGGTTTAGACACTACCCTTTTTCTACTTCCAATACTCCATCTATACCACTCTATTCCACATTTGGCACTGATCCCTTGTCTAACTCAAAGGATTCACTTGTTTTTGCTCTAATAACCACTTACTCGCCCGCCTAATCTCGCACCTTGGTTCAATTAGTTCCCTTGTTGTCTATGGTTGGAGAGAGCTTGCCTCTCTTGAAATTGGCCTTCTTTACCCCTCAACCTTTGAGGATATTCCCAGTTTTCCTTCTTTATCATTTCTCTTTACCTTAATGGATGATATAGTAACTATAGTCTTTGGATTATTAGAATAATATTTCCGAGTACTTTCTTTCCCCCCCTTTATTGATTGGAATGTTCCCGGGAAGAGTAATTCCATATTTCCCATTCCTTGACCCATAACCCACCATTCTTTCCACCGAACAGTCCTTCTCACGATCTATTACTAATTGAGATTCAGCTTCATTATCCCTGATCTTGTTATCTTTCGAATACCGTGACCCAACTTGTTTATGCTTTCATCTTGGAAAGTTTGTCTTCCATCTTTTTGGGTCAGAATTCTCCTTTCTATCTCCTCTCAAGGTGGAGAAACAATTTTGGTCCTTGATTTCCTTTTATTTTTCACTATGATAATCCAACCCTCAATTCAAAGATAATACAATATACAGATCAGAAGAACCATGTTTCTATGAAATAACTCTTGCGTCAACTAGGGTGATAACACTTCTGGTGGGAGTCTATTTCTCAATCATCATTCCACATAGAAAAACGTCTTTACTAAACCTAGACATATAAACATGGTAGTCCCAATAGCTATAAACAGAGTCAATAGAAACATGATTTTAATGTGAGGACTAACTGTTCATTAGTAGTTATCTCTAGTACAAGTGGTAGTATTTTGGAGTTTGTTCCTTTGAACCGACTACTTTTTAATATAGATTACATGAATATTGATTGGAATTAATAGTTATATAATTATCATATCATATTTTTTTTTGTTTCATATAAAATTGATGTTATAGTGTTCTCATGTATATGTTTTGTTGATATGGTTAGGGAATTTCCATACTCTGATAAAAACATTAAACTCATATAATGATATTCATAAAATAGTTTTAAGGCTAGATAATTTACTATGGTAGGGAACATAGTATATAAATTGGATGGTGCGATTACTCAGAAGAGTATGAGGCTTATTCTTAGGATTTTAAAAATTGATAATCTCCAAGGTGGGGGATTATGAGAATAGTCACACGAGAAGAAAATATTAATTTTTTGGTGTCATATTATATTTCAATATGTGAGTGTGTGTAATGATCCTTAGACAATAATATTATTATTAGTTCATGTTATAAATCACACACATATTTTAATTTCATAAACCATGATGATAATAGTTCATGGGGATGTTGGATATGTTTATTTCTTCACAAACGACACGTTGTAAATTAATAATTCAAGGAAGGATTTCTGCCCTCCATCTTTATTGAAGATTATTTCTAAACCCTTTTATTGAAATATAACTGACACATTATGTTCGATTTCCATGTTTCAATGACTATTATTTTCGATAGTCAAAGAAATATTTATAATTTATATAGGCAGATGACACATATGTGCAACCAACATGATGATATATTGAGGAAAAGGGATCATATTAGACAGTGAGCATTCATATGTGGTTGTCAATGTTGAAACATTAATTTCTTTCTCTTGGGTGCCTGGACCTATTATTATAAAGTAATATTGGAAATTAGGCTCAGCTACCTAACTCCATCAAAAAATACTCCCAGAGGGTCACACACCAAGTGTTTTCATTGATCCAGAGTAAATTTAACTTTAATTTAATTATTGGAATAAATATTATTATCATGATAGAAGAATAATTTTATTCAATTTTTATTGATCACTAATATTTTCATGGTAATAATTTTTTATATATTCATTAAGTGAATAATTTATTTTAATAAATTAACATTTAATAAATATTTATACACTAGATTTCTTATAAAATATGTATTTTATTTATTTAATATTTAGAAAATATTTATCTGATGGTTTATGAATAATATATTTATTTACGTGAATAAAATATGTATGCTGTTATTTAATAATCTTTGAAGATTTTGAGTAGACCTATATTGTGTATGGGGATAAATAATAATTTAGATGCCATTAAAATAGTATTTATCATTTCACGTGTTATGCACAATATAAAATAATAATATTAATATTATTCTGATAGGAAATGGGTTTTATTAAAGATTATAATATTATTTATTGGTCTATACACAATTAAATAATATTTTAACATAGTATATATCTCTATAAATTGTTTTCATGTATATCGTATATAGATTTTTGAAAATTGAGAATATAGTATCATTGAGAATAAAAAACCTCTCTCTCTCTCTCTAATCCCCCTCTCTTCTTCTTACAACTGATTAGAACTCCTTCAATCCCGAAGGATTGGAGAACAAATAATAAGAACAATGTAAGATAATTTTTTCTCCATGTTAAAACCTATAAATCCATTGTAATTTCATGGAGATCAAAAGACAATGTGTAGCTCCTAGTTAGAGGGAGTCTACACTTGAATCATTACAAAAAAATGAAGGTAATATAAAAGGGTTTCTTAGTAGATAAAAAATTCATCAAAGAGAATATCTTAATATGGGGTAATTATTTATTCTAGAAATTAATAAATTAATTATAAATTTAATGTAACAAATCCCTTTTCTTGGTTTTTGGAAACTCTAAATTAAAAGAAATTTAAATCTAACACCCACCAGAGTCACTTCCGATGTGCCCCAAACATAGAGTTGCATTGTTATTTTACATTTTATTTACACTTGTTCAGTTATGAAAATGATAATGAGATTTTACTTACAGAATGGTTTGTAATTAGGTGTGTATTCATGAATAATAAGGGGAACATTGGAAAATATTTAAACATTCATCGCGTATGCTTGAGATATATTTACTACATATGAAATATCTTCTTAGATAAATTTCACATTAAATCGTAATATGTTTCTGGTGACATGAATAAAAATAATCTATTATAATAAGTTAAATATCTTATTAACCAATATTTTTAAGTGACATTATATCAATGGTTACTTTTTAACCATTATTTTCATTTTTGAGTTGAATATGTGATATTATTATTCATATGGTGACTGTGTTGACCATTGTATAATAATATATCTATGTCATACATCTATTGAAAATATGGTTGGTGGTAGTAATCACACACCTTACATAATAGTGTTGAATCCTACAGAATCTCTGATGAATCTGATTGACGATTACCTCTATGATAGATTCTTTTGGGTCTGTGGTCCATGAAGAGGTTGACCAATCATGTCGAACATTCATTGTATGATTTTATTTTATATATAATTACACAATATTATAAAGTGAGAATAATATCCCTATGACACTACCTTAGACCAAAATTACAAGATAGCATCCACTGATATATGAGGTGGAACGTATGAGGCCATGTAGCCCAACTTGTCTAGTCAGTGTTCATAGTGTTCCATGGGAAATATAGGTTACTAGGGGTAGGATTAAAATTCTTGTTATGTTTTTTTATAGTTATATATTTTATCTCACATCGTGTGACTTAGATGGTGTTGAAATTTATGATATTTTTGGATTTAACTCTTGGAAAGTTGAGATATGAGGATTTAAATTTATCATTCATGGGATATAGGTATTCACATGATATGTAGGCCTCCTGGTGGGACTTTCATTACTGAATATAGAAGTCCATCTATTTATTGGGTCAACAAGAGCTCATATAAAATTTTCACATATAATATATTACTTTCATTATACTCAGCTGGACCACCATGTATATTCTTTTTTATCTGATTGTAGGTTATGTGTTTCTATGGTGAGATACATGATTATGAAGATGAAAATATTGTAGTAATCTATGTGTACATGATCTGAATGGAACCTAATACGTTGATATGGGTATTGGATTCCCTTATAATAAAACCACTATGGGTGACTACTATATGTGTTTGATTTCATAAATTTTCTGTAACAACATATATGGAATTTCCCCAAAAAATATTGGAATAATAATATACTTAGCTGAACCATGTGATAATTGTTCGTGGGACACAAATCATGGTAGCGTGATGTCTTTATATATATATATATATATATATATATATCTGTGTGTGTGTGTGTGTGTGTGTTTGTGTCGATAAGGGTGAGATTTTATATACCCGAGTTAGTAGTCCCATATGAGGATGATCAGTTATAAGTAGTTCCCTAGTGGATTGAGTATTGGTTCCCATGTAAGTAGATGGTCTGTAATATGATTCTTGATGATTATGTATGTGAAACCATAGATGTTTTGGAATATTATTCATTTTATTTGGGATGGGTTATAATAAGAAACTCTATGGGTTATGACATAATTAATATATAAAATATGATTTAGATGGAATCACCCAGTTCTTTTAATAGTTATTTGAGTACCAGTGATCCATGTTTGAGGATTGATATACAATCTACAAGGGTAAATCGAAGTAGGGGTTGACATGGGAATATGAGTTCCCTAGTAATGGGAAGAATGGCTTGGTTTTTCAGGTATGAGATCAGTGTACATGATGTGAGAATGGGAATATGGAATATGTATAATGATGTATTAAAGGATAGTGAAAATTAAAGAACCTTGAGCTACAGTTATTGAGTACTAATATTTGGTTTTTAAGGGTTGAACAGGCCAATTACAACAACCTAGTGTTTTATTGACATGATTCCAATGGAATTTTTAGACCATGGATGGATAAATTCGTTTTTAAAACAACAGAAGTTGTTAAGTGAGTGTGTGATGTATATTGGAATAAGTGTGGTGATGGATTTTGAAGAAGAATCATGTGGGTACTACTGGATAAATGATGACTGACCTGTATGTGTGCATAAACAGTGGTTTAGCCACATGATCCTAGTATTCCTAAAATGTGACTTATGGGAGTGTTGTTTATGTTTTTTGATCGAGTTATAAGGGTGTAAATTTTATACTTTTGATGATATTGTGCCAGTATATTCTCTTTATGCTTAGTTCCTTCAGAATTTTGAAATTGAAGATGGTGATTAGAAGGATGGGGATTAGTGAACCTAATTAGTTTGTTATTGGACTAGTAGTTGAATAATTTTAATTATGCAATAAATTTTTCCCTTTAAATAGAGATGATGTTGTGAATGAAACCATGTTAGGGACTTCTATTGATGAGTGTGTCTCAGAAGGAGTGACACACATGCTTTGATATAGGAACTTGATGAAGTTTCACTCTAGGAGAGTCATCAAAGGATCCGGGTAATGGGTATTACACCATCAGACACATAAGGGTGTGATCCTTCTGGTGATTGATGTTTTGATTGATGTAGCGAGTGACATTCTTGTGATTTATTAATGGGTTTAAAATGAATGTTTGTTTCAGTGCATGGGATTGAGTGAGTTTGGCCATATACAACCATTTTGTTAAATTATGAATAAGATACTGGCCTTGGTGATTGATATTTTCATCTAGTAAAGTAATGATAATGGTATTCCTTTAATGATAAGTGTCACATCGGTCTTGTTCATGTCACCATATGATGGGAGAATAATAGATATAACAAGAATGGTCAGTGGATGGTTGAGGTGTCCTTATTATATCTATTGGAAGTTGATGAAAATTTTACATAGTTTAGTGATGATAAAAAATATGAGACTCAAGAATGTTTTATGGATTGCTTGGGATTTTCATGAAACGATGGAATGACAAGAGATTAGGAATGGATGGTGATAACTCATCCATTTTGGCATGGATTTTGGAAATGAGGTTGGTATCAGTGTTTGATTGGGTTCTTCGTTATTAATGGGGTGTGGTGATTTAGAAGCTACTTGACGCATGTTGTTAGAGTAAAATACTGATGTTTCAACATACCAATATTATTGCACAAGTTTGGGATTTTTTTCTTTATATTTATGTGTATTGAATCTTTATCACAATTGATGTATTAGAAATTCGATTTGGCCTCGAGCATGAAATTGGTATCTAAAAGTGTAATTTTCCCATGAAATGGTAATTCCCCTTGGGTTTGTGGTGAAATAATTATATAAGTGACACCTAGAATAGAAATTCACCTTTTGTCTATTACGATATGAACATATAATTAACCCTAGGAATGGGAATCCTCATTGGGACTATGTTGAATTTTATATTTATACTGTTTACCTATAGAAACCGTTGATATTGAGATTAGGCTTATTTTTGGTTATGGATAGAGGCATTTGATAACACGATAAGGTATGTATCACTGATCTTGGGTGTTAACTTGAGCTCTAGGGTTAAAAAGTATATTTAGATGTATTGCTTTTAATTAATAATTAATGACACTATTTATCATACTTTGGCATGAAATATTACTCGGAATTAAATTATTTATAAACTGTTGGTGGTGGCATACTGAGTTTTAATCACAACCTATTCAAAAAACCATTTGGTACCCATAAATACTTCATTGATGCATGTCTGGAAAAGGGAAATGGGCCTTATACATGATTGGATGACATGATAACTGGGACTAGATCTTAGATATGTGATATAACATGGTGTTCAATACATGTTTTCTGATTCCTTATTTTGACTATTTCTTTTAGTTGGTTTATTTTATAACTTTATCATGAAATTCAGTAGGATAATTCAAAGATTAAGGATATTATATTTATTTATAAATTTTGTATTTATCTAATAGTGTTGATATTATTGATTATTTAACATAATTTCTACTATATGTTCATTTTTTAAAAGTGGGTATAGTATACCCATTATACTTATTATACCTTAACTATTATTTTGTAGCTACTAGAACATAGGGAGGAGTGTATGAAGTATCATGTTGACACGTTATGATCATGAGAGGGAGAACTGGGACATGGACATTATAAAGAGGTATCAAAGGGTAGGTAGTTTAGTTTTCATTACTTCTTGGAAAAGTTTCATAATAGTATATGGTTTTTTTATTAAGGATTCAGTTGTTTGAGTTATATTATAGTATCACCTTTTATAATACACTTGTTTTGTGATGTCAAAGACTTATGAGGGTTTTCTTATGGGGTCTTATGGAATGAGGGTAGTATGCATGCATATTAGTTGGCATATAAAAAAATATGAAAAAATGCATCACCCATAAAAGGGATATATATAATGAATGTGAAATATATTCATATTTAATTTTTAAATTATAATCCATAAAATTTATGATGAATTGTATAAAATTAATCCTTTATAAAATGTCAATTCAATTTTAATCCTTGATTTTGATGTGAATTTATATCTATGGTAACCAGTTTCCCATTATTTTTCATTGTGAGTTGAATATGTTATATACCATGTGATTTTTTGAATGTGTAAAAACTTGTATAGAAATTCCTCTGCATCATCTTCTAGTTGAATATCAAGAGAGCGGTGCTGAGAAAACACATCACTTAATAGATTTAGAACCTCATGCATCTCCAATAAATCTCATAGATTATTATCTCCATGATAGCTTCTTGAGGGTCATGCGATCTATTGACATGGATACTAATAATGGTCTCCCTTATATGTATGAATTAAGGAGGGGTTTCTAGATACAATACACATACATGTTTTCTTAAGGAGAATCTATGTTAAAGTGGTACATTATTATTTAGGATGGACCACATAAGGAACTCACTTAGAAAGGCTTCAGATAGATGTTTGTAAGTCAGTTTTAACAAGAGACACAGAGGGATAAAAGATCATATGAGTTTATAAACACTACATAACATACAATATATATATATATATAATATAACAAAGTTGTAATTTCAACGACCTCCTATATTTTAAAAAATATTTGTTAGAATATGATATATCCAAGGAAATGTACATCAAGTATTTGAATCAGTATAAAATCATGGTGCAGTTGAACAACTTCCATTTAAAGAAACTCTCTGACATAGTGAATCAGGTTCTTATCAATAATAGGATTCTAATCGAGGTCCTAAGTTGTGGACCAAAAACTGTAATGAGATTATGGTGGAGTTACTCTTTATGTGTTAGAAATCACTGCTTTAAGAATTTTCTCCAGGGCAGTGGCTGAAAAAACAACCAGGGGAGTAGACAACCATCTTAGGACCACATCGAGGTTATAACAACCCAATACTTTATCAAAATTCATTCCATGATTTTTTAGATAATATTAAACATAATAAAACTCAACGGATCTAGAATCAAAGTTTCTTTTGTAATTAGGCACCTTACATAACAACTTAAAATAAGAAATACATCATATTTATTGAAAACTACATTAACATGCTCATACTTAAAACTCGAAGGGATAACTGAGGGACATAAATAAGAAAGGGGTGGGATATAAATAATAGTATGGTAATAAACATAGAATAACATGAAGAATATAATTCAATTTATAAAATAAGAATATTATTGGGGCATAAAAGTAGTGAGAATAATAAACATGAATAATGAGAAATGATATAACATGATAATCATAATGGCAATAAGATGAATGATTAAATGACTTAAAAAAATGCATCATAAATGTTAGTCATGGATAACTTCCAATACATCAGGATGAAAAAAGTAACATAAAATAAGTACGTTTCTTCTCTATCCCAACATGACATATCATGATGCTAAACATTACCAAATACTTTGGAGGTCAATAAAATTCTGGGCACAGCCGTCACTTTCATTTCATTATCTAGTTTCAGTGTGCCACATGGATCATACAACGGGGAATCATTTTTCATCAAATTATATTTCATGGATAAAGGAGTTTAGAATACATACATGAATGTAACAAATCAAATAAGTATTGGTGCGTGAAGGTGAAAACATTTGATATGAATTGTGTATAGGTATTCATTATACATTTTTTTGGTATGGAATCCCACAGTGAAATTTTGGAAACATAATATGGGAAACAAATATTCTAGGTAGGGATTAATGAGAGTAAAATAGGTCTATAATCATTTATATATCATATGTGAAGTATATAATAGGCAGAAAATAACACCCTAACATTAGGAATCTAAAATAAAAGGGCATAAAATGAATAAGATTCTTGAATAAAGGGGAAAATGAAAAGAACCCTTACCTTGTGAGTGTGACACTAAATAATTGGGAGGAGATTATTGAGATATTAGGGGAACCTTGGGAGGACTCTAGAAAATGGATATAATAGTAATGGAGTCCTCAATGTATTTTTATTGACTATAAAAGGGGTCTTGTGTGGTTTTATATAGGAAATGAGTGGGGATTTCTTTAATATTTCTCAAACCTAGGTTTCAGAATCAATATAATAAAATTACCAAAACCAAAAAGAATACCAAGTTTTTCTTTAAAATGGGATTGGTTTTAATTATTTTATAAGTTCAGGTGGTGAAAATAATAAAATAATAAACATTCTTATGTGGAAGTGAGTCAAACTCTTAATGAAATGATTTTAAAACATCAAAATTTATTAATGGTTATGTAGGATTAATAACGGTTTTATAAAATTAACCAAATAAAGACTAAATAAAATTATTTTAAAGGAAAAATTTATATTTGTACATGGATACCAATTATATTATTTTTTACATTAATTTTTGGTCATTAGGATTTTATAATACACATTTTATATTTATACAATATTTAATTTTTACCAGAAAATTTTAAAGTCTTAGAAAATTATGAAAAATTTACTGTTAGATAATTTAAATATTTTAATTAAAATAATAATAATTATTTTTACAACATAATAATCTGAATATATCTATTTTATCTTTTAAAATAAAAAATGACATTTACTGAGAAATGATGAGTTTGTTTTGATAATAATAGTTTTCAGACCCTTTTAAAAATTACATTTGACTCCATTAAAATTATATGATCATTTATATTTGAACGAAATTATTTAATAACAATATTTTATTAAAATATTACTGATTTAAAAAAACAAATAAATCATCAATAAAATTTCATAATTGAAATTGAATACTAATTAAAAATTAAATATGTGTTTTATTGCATAAAAATAAAAATTATTTATAACGAAATGATTAAAAGAAAATATGGACATTATTCCATTGAAAATACAATATATATTCACATTTTTATGGTTTTGATACATTTTCATTTAATACAAAAAGAAAAACACTGAGATTAAGGTGCACGATGGAGAGACTTTCATGGGGTGGTTCAATGTACATGGTTTGGGATGTGATCTCGATGAGCTTGAACATATCGCATAAATGGTTTCTTTTTCATGAATAAGTTGTTGGATATTAGATTGGGATTGGTCAAGGGAATATCCAATTTATTCTATATCACTTGGAAGATCCAATAAATGGGATTCATAGGGTATTATCTTATTGGTTAAGGCCATGAATTATTTTTTCCATGTTAATTATATTTAATAAAACCTATATTTATACTAATAATGTGATCACTGTTCAAGGACTATATCATAAATTTCAATGAAGATTAATAGTATTTTAAAGCCGATAATATTTAATAAAAACAAATCAGTGCATGTTTTTTCTATAATCATTATATACATTAAGACATTTAATTAAATCATATGGGTAATTTTATTTACAACAGTTTTGTTTGTTACACAGGTGCAGTTATATAAGTGTGGAATGATTGAGCATAATCACTGGTAATTTCCTTTTCATCTTGTGGAGTTCAAAGATTGGGGTAATATAGGAAAATTTTAGAAATTATATAGGCACAATCAATGACATAATGATAGAGGAGAATAATGGAAGACCCCATAGCCTGGGACAGCCTCTGCTCCTCAATAGAATAGAGGCTAGAGTTCCATTGGTTACACATGCTAGGGTAGGGGGAAAGGTACACTGATGCTATATCAGAAATATCAGTAGGATGGAGCATCGCTTGGGAGTCATTATGGACATAGTGAATATGGATGATTCAATTGTGCATAATATAGTATACTCCTACAAGTCTTGATGTATGTCCTTCCACTTTCAGAGGTACAATTCTTGTGGAATCTATAGCTTCATATGTTTTCCTTGATACAAAATAATCACAATAATTTATATCTTTTCAATTCATAAATTTAATGTGTTTCTCAATGAACTATATAAATGTGTTTATGACCATCGATACAACGTTACCGGTACGATCAGAGGGTATCAGACACTATAAAGAGTAATATATTAAAATTATTAAATTTCATTTTTTTGGGATCTATTTTTGGTAGATATGATAAGATCTTATTTTATCTATGATATGGATTATGTAGTTGTATAATATAATTGTATTTACTATTAAAATAGTACATTAACCTTTATCTCTCTATAAGTTAACAATTATGTATATCAATGTGAATGAGGCCTTTAGGCTTGTACTAGAGTACCAATTAACTAAAAATTGGATTGTCTTATCCCCCAATTATAAAGAATTATTATGGATTTTGGTGAGTTATAATAGAATATTTTTTTAAAAAATTGTTGACAACTTTCACAGCGTCTTTATTGAATATTTATCTCTGTTACCACTTGAGAGAGAGATCGTGTTCACTATCGAGTTTGTGGAAGGAGACAGACTTGCCTCATCCTTCCCTAAAAGATGGTTCCAATAGAGATTATCAATTTAAATTTAATGTTTTATGATCATGGTGATAAAGGGTTCATATCACATAATATATCACAATGGGGTTCTCCAGTGTTATTCACCATGAAGGGAGATGGAACCCTACATTTAAATTTGGATTACTAGAGGATGATCCAAATGAAATTGAAGAACATATATCCCCTTTCACATATCTAAAATATCTTTGATCTATGGAAATGTGGCAAGATATTCTCTATGATTGACATGAATTTCGGGTACAATTATTTGTGGGTGGGGCCATCTGTTATCCCAAGACTTCCATTAAGATAAGGCATGGCTTGTATGAGTTCATAGTAATGTCTCTTTGTCTAATTAACCCTCCAATGGTATTTAAGGACTTGGAAAATTAGATCTTCTATACTTATATAGATCATTTTTAGGTTTTATTCATTGATGAAATCTCGGTACACTCCCAGACATGGAATAATCATGCCAAAATTTTGAAATCATTCTGTGTAAACAAAGATAGGATTTTTATATGGAAATATTTATAAATTTTTGTTTCTATATTATCCAATTGAACTTATTATGTTGAATTATCCTACAGTTTGGAGTGTTAGTTGACTTAGAGAAGGCTTATGTTGTGGTATCATGAGTGAAAAACTATAAAATCTACAATATTCAATGAGTTTTAGGTTTGGAAGGATATTGTATATGAATCATCAAATACTTATCCCATTGGGAGGCACTAATGTCTGTTCTAAGAATGAAATTTGTGCAGTTTCGTTATTTAGATGCTTTTGAGGAGGATTTTTAGGATTTGTTGAGAAGACTAAACTCAAAACTGATACCGACCTTATCTAATCCGTTTAAGGAGTATACTATGTTTTCAATGCATTAGAAGCTAGGTTGGGAGCATTTATGATGCAGGAGGATCAAGTGGTTTCTTGTAGATCTCAAAACCTCAGACCACATTAGTGGAATTATCCTAAAAATTAATTTGAATTAGATATGGTGGTATAAACTCAATTATTATATATACAATATCTATTGGGAGGGAGATTCATGATGTACACTGATAATAAGATCTTTAAGTATATATTTTTATAGAAGGAAATGAACCTTTAGCAGAGGAGGTGGGTCTAGTGATTTAATTATTTTGACTTAGAGTTGTCATATACACCTAGAAAGGAAAATTTTTGTTCTTATGTGTCAAGTATAAAGACTAAAACTGAGGATGTGTGTGCATATTTTGATGAATTGTCATTGATGGTGATTTTTTCAGACATGAATATTAATGTTCCTGAGCCTTAGGAGACGGAAACTCTAATGTTAAACTATGTTGTTCATATGATTTTAAATTGAATCAGAAGAAGGAAATGATATGATTTGTAGGTTTTATCCATATGGGATATCATATATGATAGGGAGATGCATAATTTCTTTGTTATAACTGATGAATAAATTCCTCATGCCCATGGTCAAATCTTGGATCCTATGATACTGAATAAGGGGTTGATGGGGGAAATATCATTATCTGAACTAGGTGGTACATTATGGATTAATGAAGATGTATTGTGACCTCCACAAGTCATATTAGTGTTGATGGATTATGAAAAAGATATACTTCTTCATGGTATGATGATACACCTCTCAGCAGGTGAAGTATGATCATAAGTGGACTTCTAGGTTAGTATAGCTTTTACTAATACCATAATGAATGTCGGAAGATATTTCCATGTAAATGGTGACATGTTTACCATGGAAAACCTAGAATAATGATGTTTTATGGGTTATCATGGATGAACTGATGAATTTAGACCATTTATTGTATACTATGAAAACTGTCACCATTGATGACATTGGGAATTCAGAAGGATCTAGGATCATGATTTCTTATGAGCATAGCCTTTCACCCTCAGAATGAGGTGTAATATAATTGGATGATTCATATTTGTGAGGAAATTTTTTAGCCTTTTTTTTAGTCTTCAGTGGTTCTATGGAGTAGCATATGGATCTCATAGAGTCATCCTATAATAATTTCTTCCTGTTATCAATCCAAATTAATGATTTCTGGGATTTATGAAGAATACCATGTTGTTCAACTCTATGATAGTTAGTGGTAGGTGAGTCAATTATCATTGGAATTAGTCTAATTCAAGATAAATTATATAGAGTGTAATTAATTAGTAAGTGTTTTGAAACCATGCTATGTTGGCATAAATGTTATTATATCCATTAAATACGACCTCTATAGTTTGAGGTTGGTCACTGGTAAAGTTTATGGGTGTTGTCTAGGATAGGGAAATGATGTATCTAGAAGAATGGGAATATAGAACCCATGTTTTTTGGGCTATTTGATATTGTGGTTAGGACCAATGTAATGGATTACTGATTGCCTCTTCCATAGTGTTGTAGTTCCATGCATGATATGTTTCATGTGATAAAGATTACAAGATCTTAACATAATCATTGTAATGTTTGTGATTTTTATGATGTTGATATTGATGTTGATTCACACATTGAGGAGAATTTGAGACATATCTTATATTATAGTGGGAATATTTTTTATGGAAAGACTATTCCTCTAGTTTATGTGTAGTGGCATCATGGACATTTTTAGGAGGAGACTTGAGAGAGGGTGTTTAGTATGCATGAACTATGTATATATTTATTTTTCTATATCTCTTAGTGATACATGAGACAAAATCTTAGGGATGAGAAGTTATATGGTGGGGAAGAAGTAATACCCCATCCTTTGTCTATGTACTTATTTATTATTAATTTCATGTTAAAAAATCTCAAATTTTATAATAGAAAAAAACTATAAGTCTAAAGAGTGTAATTAGATATGTTGAGGGGTTTAAAGGGGTGGGATGACGGATGGCCAGTAGTGGAAAGAAGAAGAGGAACTAATATAATTTCATCAACTAACCAGTTGATGGGGAGGTATCCTAGTAAGGATATAGGATCACCTTAACTATCTAGTGTATTTCCACTGGCTATAGGATGTTCAATTGGAAGGTTGGTGGGATCAATGTGGCTAGACTGTGAACTAGACAATAGCCCGTACATGGCTACAGGGGCCACCAACTAGTTGGTGGTAACACACTGACCAACCGATTGGGTTTGGAGGGAATTTTTATTAGGGACAACCCAATAATTTCCAAATACAACTTTTTTGAAATTTCTTAATCCTCCCATTCAAACCTAATTAAATATTAGTGATCATTAAGGCTTATATTGGTATTCTTTAGCTTCTACAATGACGTACTTTGATTCCTTAACCCTTTTTTTGACCGAGGCATCATTATTTGGGATGTTTTTCATGGGATTTATGAGTTACTATTTTTATTGGTTCATCTTCATTATTCCCTAATAGGATGGGTCAATCACTATCCATAGGGATTCGAGGCTTTTCATGTTAATCTTGAATCATGATTCTTAGGGTTTATCTTTTCTTTTCCTAGGTAGGTGGTCCAAAGCATCTCCCATTGGTATGTTTTTTGTTTTTTTATATCTAACTTGTGAGATCATGTAGAAACCCCATGCACATGACCTCTTTCATGGATCCCAATGGGTCCACTGGTTAGTGGGACCCTAGAATTTTTGTCACCACGAGGCTTCCCTATCCTTGACCTAAGTTTAAATCCAAGTTATACCTATCTAGTGTTATTGAACCTGAATTGTTAAATTGTGGGATGGTCTTTCTATCAAGCCTTGTGAACCTTGTCACCCTATGGGTTTGAAATTGGAAATATAGAATTGGATTAACATGAGAATTGGTAATTGGTTATAACTTATATGTAAATTGGTAATTTGTAATTTTATCCTTGAACGTGGTATGATTAGTATAGTGGTGGAATATTTGAAATTATTGGCCAATTATCATGATTAATTGATAATTGGAATGTAAATTGGTTTTTGACATGAATTGACCAAAATAGAATATATGTAATATACATATCAGGTTTTTCAATATTGAAGTGTAATATGAATTTGTTTTTTCTTGAAGTATTAGAATTTATATTTTTCCTTATTAATGAAATTGGTAAAGTAATATGTAATTGGGCCTTGAAAAAGTAATTTACCTGGGCTATATTGTGTAATAATTATGTAACTGGCCACTAGAATAAGAATTCACCTCGATGTTTTTATGTGATAAATATGTAATTTATTCTAGAAATTAGAATCTACCTTGGAAAAATGTTAAATTGAATATTTATTCTCTTTATATATGGAATCCCTTGTTATTAAGACTGGACTCATTTATAGGTAAGTTAAGAGACATCTAGTATCATGTTGAAGTTGATACAATTGACCCTGAGTTTCAACCAAGAGCTCGAGGGTTAGTGGATTTATTTAGATGTTATATTATTAGATTTTTTATTAATCCCTCTATTTATCATAATATTTCATGTAATATCAATCATATTGGACTAGTTGTGGCACCATCAGTAGTTTAATAATGAGTTTTACTTAAACCATTTTCAGTCCCCTATTAGGTATTTGAGAACACTTCATGGATTGATGTTTAGAAATGGTAAAGGGCCTCTATAATTGATTGGTTGATGTGATATCTAGGAATGGAGATTTGTGATGGGACTGAGCATCGAGTTGAAGACTAGTTTTAAGAGAATTTATTTTGTGACTATCTTTTAAATGGTTTCTTGTATGACTTTAGAAAATATTTATTATTCCATTTCAATGATTGAGGATGTTGGGTTGCTTTTTAAAATTCATATTTATCTACTGGTGTTTATTTTATTGATTATTTATCATGGTTTCAATGATGTTTTTATTTTTGTACCAAAGGGTATAGTACCCCCACTATACTTATTAGACCCCCAATTCTATCCAATTAAAATTGGCATTAGGGGGTGTCTGAGGTCTAATGGTGACCCATTCTTGAAAAATACTAGAGAACTGGGAATGGGTCATTTCAGATGACCACCAATACTTTTCAAGGATCATAAATTTGATGGTTTGGATATTGAAAGAACTCATCTTTATATGGGTGGTGAAATCTGGATGTGATTTGTATTATTCAATTTAGTGGATAGTTCATTTGAAGTAAAAGAATTAGAAATAGAATTCCTAGTGTTTGAACACCACAAAGAGGTATTTTTATATTTTGAGTAAGGGTCAGAAGGAGGTTCGTAGTAGTAAGAGAGCACCAAAGGAAGGCTGAGTGGCCATTGATTTAGCCTATAGTCACTAGATCACTAGTGGAGAGGCAAGTGGCCCTATAGAATTTTAGTCCAACTTGATTAATGGTGGGACTTTTTTGACCTTTTTTAGGAAGTTTTAAATATTTTTTTAACAGTTCCTGGGGATTATATAATTTAAGGGGGGGGGGGTGGCTTTTGAGGCCATTTTGGGATGGTTCCCCCTATGCCTTTCTCTAACGGCCCAGGTATTTATAGAATAATACCATTTCATATCCATTAATACTTATTACTAAGATATTAATTTTATGATTAAGGAGATGCCTTGTCTGAGTGAGTACTCAACAGGAAACAACATATATCCACGAAATCTTACGTTGCACACAATGTTGAGTTATACTGAAAAGTAATGTAATAATATTATTATTTTAAATTGTAGTTTACAACTAGACATTGTATTGGATGGAATGAACATAACTAACCATATTATTATTATACAAATTTGTTAAATGTATTTACATTTATTTAATAAATTTTAGAGGCTTAAAATTAGGATAAATCAAATTTTAAGCATGAAAAACTCAAACAATTTTAAGAAGTAGTTTTACTACCTTTTGATGAAGAACCATTTTTAAATATAGTTTTTTTCACTTTTATATGTTCCATTTGAGTAAATAATCCTTTTCTATAGTAGATGGTCATCAAAATTTACTTGGGGTAAATGTTTTCGTATTTTTCTGATAATGTTCGTTTTTTAATGAATAGTGAAAAATACTGCATTTTATGTCAAAATTGTCTTGTCATATAGTTTATTTATAGAGTTTATTAGTCATTATTATTTTTTTAAAGTGTAATTGGATTGTATTTTTATTATTAAATCCAATGTTGTTCATTGGAAGTAATTTTAATTTTAAATTGGACATAAAAAATGTCAATCTTTTGATAGTTATTATTTCTTAAAAAATTCTTTTTGGTTTCGACAACGAAAATTAATATGAAATTAATTTCTAAATGTTCTATGTTTTTAATTTTTAAAAATTTATTCTATATTTGGAATCAAAAGTTTAAATTTTTTTAAATATGTAACTTTTATTTTTAGACATTTTGAATAATAACTTTGTTAAATATTTGATTTACCATGGTTAATGGGTAATTCTGGAAAATAAGGGTAAACAAATAATATTATAATAATATTAAATTACCCTAACAAGTGTCCTAATCCTATTGGAAGAGATATTTCTGACCATGTACATCATTGGGTATAGTTGAGGACCCCATTGGGCCACTTGTGTGTGAAAATGACATTTAATTACTTTTAATTTAATGTTATGGAAAATATAACCAAAACATGTAGCTTTTACTAAACTAATTTTTATATGGGGTTATATAATTGATCTATTCGAATATAGATAGTAATTAGGAATATAAAGATATTTCCTATATCATGGTATTTTACCTGAAATTTTTATACATCAATTAAATAAAATTTATTTATGAAACAATGGTGATATAGTGATTACCTTCTTAATGAAAGATTTAAATAAATGAGATTATAAATATTAAAATAAATTTATTTTTAAACTTTTTATATCATCCAAAAATTTTATGGATGATTTTTACTTGTTAAATTTGAATTAATGGAGGTTTTTTTGGAATAATGAAGTTGTTTGTGATTTTTTTAAGTCATCAAAAGAATAGTATATAAATTGACATAAATGAGTTTTTAAAACAAATAATTTTTTTAAATGATATAATAGACCTAAATATCTATGATTTGGACAGATTAATTATATAAGGATGAATATTTCAAGAAATATTTCATGTTATATTTTAATTTTATAGTAACTATATTAACTATATAGTAAAAATATACAAGAAGACATGGTAAAAGTTAAATTAGTTACCTAAGGGATAATGCTAAAAGATGAGGTTAATTTTATGTCCTAAACTTGTTTAACCCATTGGATGAGAGTATTTATACCCATCATAATCTAATCATCTATATATAATACATTGGTGTTATTATAATTCATAAATCAATTAATAATAAAATAATACATTCAAACTTTACTAAAGTACCCCTCACCCCTCTTATAAAGGGACACCATCTCTAACCCTTACTAACACCTCTCAAGACCCCTTGGATCATCCAATATCTGCTCCAATAAGCTCCTAAAATCCATTATTTCTTTCTAGAAGCCTTCCCCTAGGAAGAACACAATTCATGAAATCCCTTTGGTTTAAATCAAAAGAAGCTACTCGATTTGAGGTAACATCATATATCAAGTTCCTTTTCATTATTTTTCCTTCTCCACTGCCTATTATCTTCTTATTAATTGTTTATATAACAACACAAGTATCCCCAATATACTATGTTGTTGTTATGAGAATTATTATAACTAATATTACACACACCTATATCTAATGGGTATAGAACATATTGTTTCCGTGGATGGTGAACTACTGCCTCACAAAATAATGATTGTTCAATCTTCTCCTACCACCTCATATGGTGGTCATTATGATTGAACTTTATTTATATGATATATATTATGTTCATATTATCTTTTAATTTTGTAATTTTTACATAAAACATAATTTTATGCTTTTAATGATGTGTAAATATGATAATTTCATTTAAGGAAGCGCAAACTACCGCCCCCACAAAGTGATATGACACATTCATGCCGTACATGGAATGTATAAAGGATGGAGTTAATGAAAAAATGTAACATATATAAAATTTGATATGATACTGGAATTTTATTATACCTATGTATCATTATGTTTTCATTCCATGAAATATGAAATAGAAATGAAAGTAGAGATCATGTGTATGTACGGCTTATCGTCTCAAGGAATAGTGAATTTCATTTCTTATCTCCAAATTTTATCAAATATTATAAATACATATATTATGGTTATATATGATATATATATGAATAATATTATTTATACAATAGAAATTTTAACACATGTGGAAATTTTCATAATAACAAGATCATTTTCGACTCAAGTACCCAATATTGAAAAAACAACTGATATTAACATAAATAATTTTGTAATTTTTATAACATGGTAATAAGTGATATAAAAGAAATAATAAACCTTAAAATTATTCTGAAGATATTATAAATTAACTTATATTTATTTTTCATGAAACTAAACAATTAATGATTTATGTCAGACATGAGGTAAGGGACTCTGTCTCAATCTCCTTTAATTGAGGCATGTTTTGATAATATACATATACTTATTCTACATATTGTATAATAATCCCCTTTTAATTTTACTCTCATTCAAATGGAATCCTTTTCCGACAAATCATTTTACTAATTCAAAAAAGTAGTTTTTTTGACGTATGTGGAGAAAATGATCTCTCTGACAACGTAATCATTATTTAGCATCCTCTATAAGCCTTAATATTTTCAAAAGGGAAATAAATCCTTTATTCAATTTTTTTTTGTTATTTTGGAACAGAAAATGGTTTTCGAAATGGATTGAGTTTTACAATATCATGAAATTATTTCTTATGATATAAAATAAAATCTTATTAGTAAAATGTCTATATTTTCAATATTTCATGTGTTATAAATATATATGGGAACATGGAAATTTGACAGGTCGTTATGTGATAAACCAATGACAGGTGATTATGTGATAAATAAAATGATGGGTGATTTCATGATAATCCAAGGACAGGTGGTTACTTTATAGGATCCAATGCATTGGGTATGGAAGTCAGCCGTATGACTATTCTATTTAGTAATACGGGTGGAAGTTGACTGTATGGTTATTCCATTTAAGTAGGTTTTCATACCATGTTACCATAATGTGCTATACATTTTTTTCTACGGCCTTTATGGTAATATTTTTATTAAAAAAGAGTAATAAATGAGCTTATCATTAGTGAAGTGTATTTTCTACTACATTAAGGTGAAATGTATTAATTTATGATAAAGTATTAGCGGTTTACATGCTGTTTTAAAAAACTAACAGTTTTACTTCTTTATGTATCCCTTACTGAGCTTTTTATGCTCATCCGATGTTTTGAAATGTTTTTTCACATGACCTAAAGATTAATAGGGTTAAGGATGTGATCATGGAAAAGTCGTGATATCTAAAACATGAAACTAGACATGTTTAGTATTTTTAAATGTTTTTCTTGTAAGAAAAAATAGATAGTGAGTGTAAGTTTACACTTGTAATATTCAAATTGTTATGTATAAGTTATGACATAATTCTCAAAATCATTAAGCATGAAAAGATTATTAATGTGAATTATTAACTGAATTAAATATTATGTAATATTTAAGGATGGGGCATTACATTTGGTATCATATGTAGGTTTAGATACCTTTAGAGGTTAGGGTGTTATTTAAGCAGAAGTCACATAACCATAATGGTTACCATATTAGGAAGATTTGTAGTTGTTTTATATAAATCTAATGATTTTATGATTACATTAATGAGTATATCTTAGTGTTTACCATACTTATAAGATAGTGTATGATGATTTAACTGATATACACACACTGACCATTTTGGTATTAGTATATGGAAGGATCTAGCAGGCACCAAAGTAACAATGGATGTGAAGAAAACTGTGATGGTTTTCTGAATAAGAAACAGAATGAAATTGGAGCTTCAATGAGAAATATTTTTGTTATTCTCCCCCAACTATCTAGAGTCATGATTCACCACCTAAACCTCAATGATTTTTATAACAAACCATATATAAAAGAAAAATATCCCCAAATAATTTCATGTAATAATCATAAAGGTATGTATATTAAAAAACCTATGTGTCAAGGATGTGGAAAGAAAAACATAGGAAAATGCTTCAAAGGGATAAGAATATTTTTCAGATGAGGTAATGAAGGTCGTAAAGTGATAACCTGCCATAGAAAAAGGAAGCATCCTTTTGAATCCAGGAAATGGAAAAATGTTCTTTATGAAGGATTAATTGATTGTTTTAAATGTTCTATGCTTGGTCATTATACAAATATATTTCTTATGAATTAGGTTCTAGAATGGGATTAGCATGACCAAAAAAATATATGATTACCAATACGTAATTCCATTCCAATTGAGGACGAGGAATCCAGCAATGACTAATGAATGATATGTATTATTTCTTAGCTGATGTTTTGAAATTATTGAATCATATGATATGGTTCATGATTTTTTTTATAAAATAAGTATTAAAGAATATGTTTGAAAATAATGGTTAATGGATAATGAATAATTTTTAATGAGTTAGAAGTCTACATACAAGGTACTAAAGAGTTATGATAGATTTTAGGATGATGAAATGCTTAAAAGTTTTAAGGTTCTTTTGTTGACGAGATTATATTGGGGGAATTTTTCTAGAATGTGTATCCTTGAAGTTTGATATGTTAAAATGATATTCACGAAGGATAAAATAGGATAATTACTTTTTAGTATGAGACTTTAAGATTAGTTGATGTTATTTAGAGATAAATTCTTTGGTTTTTGTGGAAGATTACGTGATCAAATCCTTCTAATTTTTTTATAAACCTTCTTTTGATTATTTTGAATAAATTTATGGAAAATTGTGTATTAAATGATCTTTATTGAGCTTTGGGTACTGTTTGCTCAATTTTGTAGATTAAGAGTAGTATTTCATTTCAAAAAATATTATCCTTTTAGGGATTATATGATCTTATACTGACCATTTTGGTTTTAGTTAATTTATAAATACAAAGGAAATATATTGTTCATTTATTTTGGATCGTGTAATTCTCTAGAATTTGATTCTAGTAATTTTTATGTGACCAAGTAATCTTTAATACACATCATTTGGAGAAAAGATGAGTTTGTGGTAGAAATTATTTAATGTATGAATGTCTACATGACAAGTAAGTATGTTTCTTTATGTTCTCTGTTATGCTAGAAAAAAAATTCTTCAACATTATGAATAGGAACAGAAAAAAAGTTTTTATTTTAATTTTCCTACTCTGGAATCAAAGACCGTTTAACCCAACACAAGTTTGTGATTTTTTTCTGGTTAACTTTTTCTTAATAATTTTTTCTATCACTCCCCCTCAGAACCTGATGGTTAGTTTCTATTCTATATCTACATTTTCCAACATGGAATCCTAGTATGGGTTATCTTGGGGGACCTTTGTAATTATTTTTAATTATTTTAAATTTTTTTGAATCTTATTCTTATGTGGGACTTTCGATGAAGTTTCCAAACCCAAATTTAAAATTGCGAGGAAGTAATTTCTAAAAGGGGGGAAGGATGTAACAACCCAGGTATATATAGAATAATTCTTTTTGATATATATTAATACATATAAATAAGATATTAATTTTATGTTAAAGGGGAATCCTTTTCTGATAGCATACTAAACATGCAACAATGGATTTCTCAGAAATCTTATATTTCACAAAATGTTGACTAATACAAAAAAACAATATAATAATACTATTATTTTAAATGGTAGTTAAAGCCTAGCCGTTGTATTGACAATAATGAATAGAACTAACCATATTACAATTTTACATGTTTTTTAAATGTCTTTACCTTTATCTAATAAATTTTATACTCTTGAAATGATAATGACTCCAATTTTAAGCATGAAACACTCTAACTATTTTTAAAGGTAGTTTTGAAATCTTTTGATAGAAAACCCATTTTAAATCTAGTTTTTCTCACTCTTATATGTTCCATTTGAAATAATAAACATCTTATTTAGAATAGGGACACAAAAAGTTACTTTGGGTAAATTCTTTGTATTTTTCTAATAAATATTATTTTTAATGAATAGTGATAATTACTGCATTTTATGTCAAAACTGTCATTTCATGCAATTTATTTATTTAGATAGTTTTTTCTTTTAATTAGTTTTAATGTGTAATTGGATTATATTTTTATCATTTAATAAAATGTTGGTCATTCGATGAAATTTTACTTTTAAATTGAACATAAAAAATGTCAATATGTTGATAGTTATTATTTTATAAAACATGCTTCTGGGTTCTGATAATAGAAATTAATTTTAAATTAATTTCTGAAACTTATGTGTTTTGAATTTGGAAAAATGGATTCCATATTTGGAATCATTAGGTCCAAATTTTTTAAATCGGTAACTTTTATTTTTAGAAACTATGAATAAAAACTTCATTAAATATTTTATTTACTATGGTTAAAGGGTAAATCTAATAAATAAGGGTAAACAATTAATATTATAATAGTTTTAAATTTGATAACACATGTAGTAATCCTATTTTATGAGATATGTAAGATAATGTGCATCATGAGGTCAATTTTAGGACCCCATGGAGCCACTTGTGTGTAAAAAATGACAATTAATTACTTTTAATTTAATGTTAAGGAAAATATAACCTAAACATGTATCTTTTACTAAACCATTTTTTAAATGAGGTTGTATAAGTCATCTCTTCAACTATAAATACTTATTATAAAGCTAAAAATATTTCATACATCATGGTATTTTATTTATAATTTTTTACATTATATAAATAATATTAACCATATAGTATGAACTAGTTGAGGTTTGATTGGGATTTTATAGTAACTATATTAACCATATAGTATGAATATACAAGAAGACATGGTAAAAGTAAAATTAGTTAACTAAAGGTTAAAGCTAAAAGATAAGGTTAATTATATGACCTAAACTTGTCTAAAACCCATAAGATGAGATTATTTCTATGCATCATCATCTGATATTAAAAATATATCACTTTGGTGTTATTAGAATTTGAAAATAAATTAATAATAAAATAATGCTTTCAATAATTCCAAAAGTTCTGCTTCTCCCTCTTATAAAAGGACACCATATCTAACCATTACTCACACCTCTCAACCCCCTTGGATTTTCCATACTATTCTCCATTAAGAAACCAACATTTCTCATTTCCTTTTAGAAGACTTCCCCTAGGCATAAATAAATTCAAGAAATACCTTTTGCTCAAATAGAAAGAAGTTACCCTATTTTAGGTAATGTATTCTCTCAAGTTCCTTTTCATTATTTTTCCTTATCCTCTCCCAATGAGCTTTTTTTATTTTTTTATATTACAAAACTAGTATCCTCAATATACTAGCTTGTTTTTATTAAATGTATTTGAACTACAATTACAAACATGTCCATCTAATTGGACATCAACTTCAAAACCTTCGGATCAAATGTAGCTATCAAGTAGGATATGAACAAAGATTATGATCGTGTGGAGTGGGGATTCATCAATAAGGTGCTGGTAAGTATGGGATTTTTTTCTGGGGATATTGAACTTCTTTTTAGTTGTTTCATCTCTCCTTGGATGGCATTTTTTTGGGGATGTCCTATGGTTTCTTTATGTCCACCCGTGGCCTCCATCAAGGTCATCCTTTTTCTCAAAGTATATTAATTCTCACTCAGGAGGTCTTGAGCAGGCTCATTTTTAGAAGAATCAATAATGGTGATATTATTGCATACCAAAGGAGTATGAGGGCTATGCCTATTTCCCATATTATGTTTTCTGATGATACTCTTGTGTTTATTAATGCTGGGAAAAAGACTTTTTTCTGGTTTGAATAGGCTTCTGGAGGAGTACTGTCATTGGAGTGGTGAACTTATCAATTAAGAGAAAATATTCTTATTCATTTCAAACAAATTATCTCCAAGTCAGATATCTGATATTCAAAATAACCATACCATGAATAAAGGATGTTTTCCTATGCACAAACTTTGGGATCCAGTTTCCCCTATTAGACATCGAATTCCGGACTTTGACATCCTCATCAGTAGGATATCATATCACATCCTCAACTGGAAAAATAGGCACTTATCCTTTGGTGGACGTATTTCCCTTATTAACAGTGTGCTTTTGGAAAATCCAGTTCAAGCCCCGTCTGCAGTTATGGCCCCAAAGGGTGGGATCTCCAACATTGAAAAACTTCTAGATGGATTTATCTGGGATTCTCTTGTGGAAAGAAAAAAACACTGGGCCTCTTGGAATAAGGTGGATAGGCCTGCTAGGGAGGGTGGGATTAATGTGCGTAGTTTGGATGAAACTATCAGCAGCATGCAGGCAAAAATATCCTGGGAAATTGTGGAACAGAGTACTCTATGGGGGAATGTTATGGATCTTATGACTTGAAGTCGTTCCTCTATGGAAGTAAGGGGGTCCCTAGTTTGGCCAAATCGTTCACAACTGGTTTCTAAGCTTACCTACCACTCTCAATGGATTATTGGAAGGGATGATATATCCTTCTGGAACCAAAACTGAGTGGGGAAAGTGTTGGGTTATCCGGGATGCCCGACTCCTTCCATATTCTTCATGTAAACTAGTTTGTACCTATGTATTATTTTCAGGGTGTTGGATGAGGAGTAGTATGCCCTTTTAAAACTCATTGACATTTCCCAGGAACCTGGCCGGTGTGTCTTCACTCTTTTCTCTTCGTGGGTCTTTTATGGTTGGGATTTTCATCACATAAGGAGAACCTCTACTGTTTTGGATGAATGGAATAAGCTCCTATGGATCAAAGCTATGCCCGCTATAAATAATTTCCTCCTTTTGAGAATTAGGAATCTTTCAAATCCCACTGATGATAACATTTAGCATTTTGGTATCCTGCTTGCCTCATAGTGTTCTTGATGCACAACTTCAAAGGAGGAGACGAATCACCATTTGTTTCTCTTGGGTGAGTGGTCGGAGGTGGTTTGGGGTTTCTTCGGGGCTTTCATAGGGTATTGTGATGGTTTTCGGGGGGTCCTCCCATTTTTCGACAAATGGTTTCATGGATCCGGAGAGAGAGGTCTAGAGAGGCCGGATCACATGCTGCTTCTTCAGGCTGGGTGATAGTTGATCTGGAATGCCAGGAAAAAATGAAGATTAGAGGGGACTTGTTGTTCAGGGAAGTCCATCATTAGTAGGACAAAATGCTTTCTCTTGGATCTGGTATTTCTTCTTGGTAGCTAGAGGGGGGATCCCTCCCTCAACTAGTTATTTTTCGGTCTTCGTAATGCACAGTCGGGTGCTGGTATCAACAGAGGGGCCTGGGTTCGATGGTCCCACCTCTCTAGGGGCCTCAAACTTAACACTGATGGGGCATGTTCAATGGGTGTTATAATAGGGGGTAGGGTGGTTTGGGACTCTCGGGGCTCGGTCCTCCTGGCCTTCTCCTCCCGGTTAGGCTATAGTTCCTTTCTTTAGGAAGAAGGTAAGGCGATGATCATGAGTATTACCCTTTATTTTCAGCGGGATCTTTATTTTATTAAGGCAGAAACAAATTCTAAAATTCTTCATGACTCCCTGAATGATTTATGCCCTCCTCCATGGTCCATTTTATACATTATTCGAAAGTGTAATGGTATGATATCTAATAGAACTAAAATCAGCCATTCCTGGCGTGAGGGTAACCAAGTGGCCGTCCACCTTGCTTCTTTGGATGTTCTTGGTTTTAATCCGATACGCTTGCACGCTTTTTCTAATTTGAAGCCTGAAGGAGTCAATTTGATCAGAGGGGATTCCATTGGATTGCATTATTTTAGACATCCTTTGGTTTTTTCAGCTATTTTTATGTTTTTATGTTTGTTTTTCTTCTCAATAAAAAACTAACTATGATGATGATAATGGGTATATAACATACTGTTTCTATGGATGATGAACTACTATCTCACGAAACAATGATTGTTCAATATTTCCCTACCACCTCTTATAGTGTCCATTATGACGGAACTCTATTTATATGATATATATTATGTTTATATTGTATTTATGATTCTTTAATTTTTATTTACAATATAATTTTATGCTTTTTATGAAGTGTAAACATGATAGTTTCATTTGAGGAAGAGTGGACTACCACCCCCTAAAAGTGATATGACTCATTCATGTTTTACATGGAACGTATAAAATATGGAGTTAATGAACATATGTAACAAATATAAAATATGATATTATACTATAATTATACTATACCTATGTATCATTAAGTTTTCATTCCAATAAATATTAAATAGAAATGAAAGCAGTATTCATGAGAACAATAGTAGGTATTCTTCGGTACTATATCAGCCGAGAACTATTCAACTTGGGCCACCGGTTTTCCCTTGGAGTCCTTATGGAATTTGGACCACCTAGGAATTCAGGTCAGTGGGGATTTTAGGCCACCTTTAATGCTTTAGGGCCACCTCAAGGCCTTCAGGCCACATGTAGTTTCTCCAGACAGACTCTAAAAAAAATGAGCAGCCATAGAGGAGGATTTAGAGTAGGCACACTCACTAGAGAAGAACCAAATGGATTGGGAAAGAATGAGAGGGTATGGATACGCCATCACGACCATCTTATTCTTGTATGGGATGCTTATCCAGATGGCCATGTGAAGGTGGAGAGGTACCAACATGATGCAGATGCTGGGAAGGGGTAGTTCCATTTAGTTATAGTCTGGATGAATTCTCTAAGTCCTTCAGGTCATGTAATATCTCTCAATCCTACGGGAAATGTAATCACCCATGTCTACATGCTTTGTAAGGGTTCCCCCTCATCGCTTGAAAGTGGGGTTATCAAAAATCAATAAAAAAGAGGCCTTTTGGCTATTCAAGCTAACTTAAATAATTATGTAATTTTTATAATGTGGAAATAAGTGATATTAAATCAATAATAAACTTGAAAAAGTTTCTGATGATATTAGAAATTAATATAATTTTATTATTCAAGAAATTAAAGAATGAATGTGTCATGCCGAACACGAGGTAAGGGACTTCATGTCAATATCCTTTCATTGAGGCATATTTTGATGATATACACCTAATTCTTTTAAACTGTGTATAATAAACCCCTTTGACATTTAGTTTTTTTCAAAGGACGTTTTTTCCTACAAATAATTTTACAAAATGACAAAATGAGTTTTTAATGTATGCAGTGATAATGATCTCTCTACCACCGTAATCATTATTTGGATTCCTATATATGCCTTAATGTTTTAAAAATGGATAGAAATCCCTTATTTCATTTTGGGTGGTTTCGGTATTAAAAATGATTATTGAAATGGATATAATATTTCTATACCTTGAAAAGATTTCTATTTATTGAAAATGAAATGTTATTAGTGAAATGTTGATATTTGTAATATTCCAAGTTTTATGATTATATAATGGTACTTGGACATTTGACTGGTGGTTACGTGATAAACCAATGATAGGTGGTTATGTGATAAAGAAAATGACTGGTGGTTCTATGATAAACCAAGGGTCTTTATATTATAACCTCCAATGCATTGGATATGGAAGTCATCCATATGGATATTACATTTAGTGATATGTGTGGAAGTAAACTGCATGGTTATTCCATTTATGTAAGTTTATGACCCAAGTTACCTTTATATTCTATATGTTGTTTTATATAGGCTTTATGGTAATCTTTTTGTGACAGAAGGGGAAGTCATGATCTTATGTTCATTAAAGTTTTTTTCTACATCATTAAGGTGAAAAGAATTAATTTATGATAAAGTATTCATGATTTACATGTTGTTTCGAAAAACTAATAGTTTTCATTATTTGTGTATCACTTACTGATTTTTTATGCTCATCCCATGTTTGAACTATTTTTCCCATGACATAAATATGAACAAGTTAAAGGATGGGATCATGGAAAACTCATGCTGTCTAAAACTAGGAAATATATATGTTTCTTTTTTTAAGAGTTTTTGTTTTATGAAAAAAATGGATTGTGAATAGAAGTTTACACCTGTATTATTCATGTTATTATGTATATGTTATTACCTAATTTTCTAAACCTATAAAACTGAAAATATCCTCAATGTGAATTATTAACTTAATTCAATATTATTTAATTTTTAAGGATGGGGCCTTACACTTTATCCCAATATTCCTTCATGAATGGGGACATTTTTTGGTTATTTGTGATTATGATTTTAGGTGAATTATCTCTCCCCCTACTTCCTTTTTGGGTTCTTCTCACAAATTTATTGTTTAACTATACATTAGGACGGGTTTTGAGGTTTATTCTAGCATATATTAGGGGAATTGACTGAGGATGAAGGGAATTTTTCTTAGGTTGTGTTGCAAATGTCTCGAGATTCCATCTACATGTCGTTGGAAATGGTTTCAGTGAGGGTACGTTTCATAATGATTTTTATAATGGTTTTTGGAAGAATTAGAATAAATAAGCTATTGAATGAAGCATAATAATTATAAATTTTATACATCCTCGATCTAAGTGTGAACTATAGACCCTCATGGTGTGGTTGTCATAGGTTTTGTGGTTATTATGGTTCACTATGGGTTGTTCTCTATTTAGACCACTTTGATTTTAGTTACAGTGAAATTTGAAATTTTTTAATAATTGGGAAATTAAATATAATTAACTCATTTTAGAATTTTTAAGCTAGATATAGACAATAGAATTTTGGTATGGGGTTATACGAGCTTGGATATGCCGTGGAAATCCCATGAAAAGTTTCCAATGTGGAATTAAAATAGAAGAATCTTCCAAAAGTGGTAGGTGGTAATTAGTACTCATGCTATGATATTAGGTTTTTTATGGTAAATGTGACATATATATTTTACTATGTTGGTCTTGAACTATTATAACTGAATATGTTTTCTACTTTAAAATGCAGTGAATTACATAAATTAAGATGAATACCTAAGAAAAATTAATGTTCCATGGGCAGTAGTCGATGTCTCCATCATCGATGACTAAGAAATTTCTTATAAATACATGCCTTGAGACACTAGACCCACCACGAGGGGTGTAACATATGGAAACATAAATTAATGTATATATTATACCTAGTGGTATGATCCCATAGATACCTTTAGGTTGATTTCAATGAGAAAATGTGATGGATAACCTTTGGGTTGGCCATATGATACCTGAGAGATTCCGATGAGAATTTAGGTTGGTGAGATAGACATGGAATGTTCTCCTCCTATAAAGACATAGTTTCCCAGGTGAATATACCCTTGACTGTATGAAGATTGGTTGGGTGTTTGAGCCAACCTAGAGTGACTTGGAAAAGGGGATGCACATGGGAACATATAACTTTTAAGATATTCATAGGGGGCCAGTGAGGCGTTGATGTGACCTTAGTGATGCTAAGGGATTATAAGACCCCCTATTATGGGTATTTACCTAAGAGGTGAGTTAGGGTGGGCCCTTGGGATCCTAAATTATATTTTTATGATGGGTTTGGTAGATGTGCCCCCATATTTATTCATTTTTGTTTATACTAATACTAGATAGAGTATACTGCAATGGTGTGGTCATTAATTACAAATAAAAAACATCTCTTTTAGGGTGGTTTGTGAAACTAAATAAAACTTCTTACGTAAGGAGTTTTGTGATATTAAATAAAACTCCCCGTGTTGGAAGGGCTTGGATAATAAACAAAAATCTCTTAATAGGGAGGCTTGTGATTTTATTAGTAGGGTTTCAATGGTTTTGGAGACAAAATTATTTGTTTTGGGAAGAGGAGAGGGATTTACCTCCATGTGTTCACTCTCGAGTAATTATGGGGTATTCGATGACCATTTTTTAGTCCCTTGAACTATTGGGGATCCTCTATTAGAAACAATTGTACACTGGGATGAAGCATTTCAATAAAACCGTAATATTTTATGATTCATTTCTCTTAAAATAAATTTAGTTTCTTAGATATTATGTGATAAATACAGCCCCGTGTCTAATGAAATATAATATAGTATACCATTATAACCTATCCATTAATTGGTACTATGAAGAGGAATAACTAATGCTGAAAAATATGTACAATGGGTTTATATAATGAAATTATATTTAGAAATAAGTTCTTAATTTCATGAAAATATATTTTATACTTCAAAAATATGATTTTTTTTCAAAAATGGGTTTTATTGAGTTTTTTTGTATAAACATTATAGTTAATTTATACATTTTTAATAAATTTTATTTGTAAAAAAGATAATCATTTTTTAAATAATCATGTAAAATAATTTAGGGTTATTTTTTTGAAAATGTTTGAAAAAAATTTATTTTTTGGTGAAAAGTTAAAATACTATTGTTTTTAAAGATAACACTAATTTATTTTCTCATATTTGAAAGGATCCATTTTTACCTATATTGGTTTTAAACTTTTACAAGGTAATGTTTTTTGTAATAATTCAATTTATACATTTTGGATTAACATTATACATGATCTTCATATAAAAATACGTTTATTCCAAGAAAGTTATTTTTTAAAATACCATTTTCCATTATTATAATAAATTAATTATTTCCATTTATAGAGACTGAATAATGATAATTGGATTCCATATTTGTATTAATAATTTAAAAAATTAATAATTAATATAATTTTATTTTTAGTCATTAGGAATAGTAATTATGTTTAAAATATTACTACCATAATAATAAGGGGAAAAAATAATTAAGGCTAAAATAAGTGTTAAAGATATAATTTTTCTTCATAAATATTATTATATTATTTTTAAGACTATTATCAATATATTATATAAATTTAATTGTTTATGGGACGTGTTTCTATGAATGTTTTTAAATAATATTTGAATCCTTTAAAAAATTTAATGTGCATCCTTCTTAGAACATATAAAAGTATATCTATCTATCTTATTTACACCACATTGAGCCACCTAAATTGAAAAATCCATCATCAATTTTCCTCTTAAATTACCTATACACTATATAGTGGGTTTTTACTTCTTAAAAGACCATTCTAGGGGTCCTTAATAAGGGATATTAAAGAGGTCTACAAAAACTGAAATTTTCTTACCTGAACACTTTCAATTTATTTCATCTATTAGATCATCTAAAATAATGGTATCCATTATAAAATAATTACTTGAATATATTTAATATAAATAAATATTATTATGTTTATAGATCAACAAATTTGTCTATTCTTTCCATCAAATGGGAAATGAAATGGACCATCCATCCATACTTATAGACTCCCGCCTCCACGTAGTGATCTGATTCATTCTCCATCAACATAATTTGTTGTTTTGTATTTATGATGTATTTAATATTTATAAATTATATTTATGATATAATTATACCTTTATAATTATTATAACTTTTCCACATTCTTAATGTTCTATCCCATGGAAAAGGATAATGTCGCATGTACGTATGTGTGGACTATATCTTCCATGAAGGGATGTGATTTATTTTTCATTTTTAATTTACATAGATGGTAATAAGGATAAATTTAATTAATATATATGATATTTATGATATATCAATATTTTATAAATGTTAATTATTATTTAACGTTCTTTCTTTCCAAACCTTGAAATGTGTAAACATTAGTCATGTGTTTTTACGAACTATTAGCTCTTCAAAGTGATGCAATTCAATTTTCATCACCAATTTTATGAATAATTACAAAACTATATACGATGAATAAATATTTAAATTATTTTGGTGATGAGATTATACATATGATTAAATAATGAAAACAGTTCATGTATAGTCACCATCTAACCGAAATATTCTTGAATAAAGAATAAGTTATCACCATCAAAATTGATTTTAATAAATAATTATTAATAAATAGGGGATAAAATCTTATAAATAAATATTATTTGGTATGATATTTAGTAATATTAATCTTAAATATATTTAGAATAAATATAAATTAATTTTACATGATATTTTAATGCATATAAAAAAATATGAGACTTACGGTAAGGGATTTATTTTTCCATCCCAATTTAATCGAGATTGTTTTTTTCTTGAATTTTCATTATGTATATTATAAGATTTTCCTTTGATAAAACCCTTTAATATTTATTCTCTTAAATTTGTTTCGGTAACTTTAATGTTTTATTGATACTTTAATATCTATGGTACTGAATATGGTTTATAATTTATTTTTAAGAAAACCCATCCTACATTATCCTATTTCGGTCGGAAAAAAATTTTCTTATACGTACAAGTTTTCTAAAATGTCTTCAATAATTTTTTTATTATTCATAAATTATTTTAAAAAATAAATTTGACAATTTTGTAATTTTTAAAAAAAATTTTATATATAATATTCTTATCATATTCTGAATAAAGAAATAATAATTAATGTGTGAATAAAATCATTGTTTTAACGATTACAACATGAAAAAAATTTACTACAGTCATGACCTCTCAATGCGTTGAAACTGCATTTAAATTTTCCTATGTATATTTTAAAATATAATTTTTTATTAATAAGTTTAAAATATTTAGATATTAAATATTTTATTATAATATAAAAATGGTATTTTCCTCAATAAATATTCCGATTATCATTCAATTATAATCTTCACCAATGATAACATCTTTGATGTTAATTATCCTTTACTAGGGCTATGATTCAATGATAACATCCATTTTTTCTCTAGATATTTTAGAATTATGATTATGATTTTTTTATGAAATTCATTTATTTTAAATGATTTATGCTATGATGAAATTATGAAATATTTATGGAACTCATTTCTTTTCCATGAGTTATGATATAATTTCATGGTGAATGTTTTACGATCATATTGAACACATATATGTGGTTTTCATTATGTGATGAGTGATACTTGAATTATATATCAATCCTATTAAATGGGTAAACATGGATATTACCTGAGATAATAATAACTAGAATAGGATGTGAACCAAGTTCATTAAGGGAACTAGTATAATATTATAGTGATGAATGTAAAACTTGACTAAGGATATAAAAAAAATAGATTGAACCTTTTCCTCAATAAAAGTCTTAATAGTGACCCTTAACTAAGGGTATTTTTTTCTATATATATGTGAATTCAGAAAAAATAATTTCTTATTCTTATGAAATGTTCTCATAGGTCGTGATTGATTATTGTTGATTTTTAACAATTAAAAATTATTTCTTTTTATTATGAGAAATATTTATGTCATGATTTATGATTGATGATAATTTAATAACTCTTTTTGATTATTATAAATTGTGATCATCATTCCATATCCTCGTATTTATCTTATTATCAATTAAGACAAGTTATTGATATCTATTATATTTACTCTTACTATGCATATATGATAACCCTTTATTAGGTTTCCTTTCCTCATGTTATGAATAATGGTTTAGATAGGATATGTATAAGAAGTGTACTATGTGAGAATATATTTGTGGAATATTTTTAGGACATATGATGATTTAATATGATTGTTTATATCCTCCAAAAATACACTACACCTTTACATTTATGGTGTGTAAATGTTTTTATATAATAAATATTCATATAAAATGATTTTATATATATTATTTGTTTTTCTTGGGTCACCTTATTTTGTATCAAAGAAAGGATTAGATATTTTTCAAAATAGTATGAAAAAAAATTATTTATAACTCTTATGATAACTATATGTATTGCATAACATCATAATTCATTATAAAAAAAGAATCTTGATTTTCCTAGAAAATGCATCCCTGTTTAGATAGTTGAAAATGGATGCAACTATGGCACATATACACCTATGAGTAACAAATATAAAATGTGTAGATTGGGAATTAAGTCAATTGGAATCTATACCTAATTGGTGGGTCTAAGAATGAACATCTAAACTGTAACTCCTATGAATATAATTGGGTTAATTAAAATTTTCATTATGAACCATTATGATCAATTTGAATAAATAATGACCATCGATGACCTATGTTAAACTTAGAGTGTTATTGATTAAAAATATGGTGTCATAATTTATCCATGATATGAATGATTTTGATGATTATATGACTGATTAATCTATTTAATGATGTCGGATAATAAAATAAACCATTTTGGATTTTGTATGGGATTGAAGATAAAATAAAAATGTCGAGGTGGTGACATATACACTCAAATATTTAATCATATTATTTTAGTTTATTTAAGATAATTTATTTATACCAAGAAATGTATTTATGAATATAAATTTATACATAAAAAAATTAGATGCTGAATTAAAAGACAAGAATCCTAATGGTATAATGATCAGATATCATGTCTATAACTCTTTTTTAATTAATGTTTTTTTTTGGAATTAGAAGTGAATACTGCCATGGGCTTCAGCCTACCCTCTCCACTGACTCATAGGTCCCTACATATGTATCCCACATGACACATGTGGGTGTTATCCTCTATCGTGATTTCATGGTGTAATGCACCCATGTTCCCCCACTCACTGAGGTCTTGGATGGTTCTCACCTGATCAATGGTTGTATGACTACCCTTGGTCTTGTGGATGATACATAATATTTTTTGCGAAATAAAAATATTTTCTTAGGGAAAAGTATTTTTTTATCAATATAACATTTATATTTTTTATCATTTACAATAGGATATTTACACCATTTTAAAAGTTAATTTATTATTATTATTTTAAATTATTTACACAGGACCATATTTTAAACATTTTAAATTCTCAAGGTTTTGTAACAAAATAATAAATGTTTTACTTATTGTTAAAATAATTTCCCTAAATTTCATCACATTAAATACTGTATTATTTTTATGAAACTGACATCTTAAATCCATTTTAAATTTAATTTTAACACACCTAAAAACTATTAAAAACCCCAAATTTTGTAATTTTACAATGGAAAAAAATTATTATAAATACTATGTCTAATGTAATTATAAAAACACATCAAAATTTCTCGACGTTCAATTCATGATTTCATAATGGTGTTATACATCCCACTTGTTCTTAGTATTTTTGATATTCTTATTAGTATAAATTTTCAAATTATGGATGATTTAGTGGAAGTGGGATATACATTTTGCCTTATTGTGTTACTTGATGGTTCTCTATTTTTGTTTCTATAACTTTTAGAGAGATTATTTAATTAGTAGTGGATACTTGTTTTGTGAGGATGTATTGTAATTAGATATTTTATAACAAAAAATTTACTTATTTAGTTATTAATTTTTAGAATAATGTATTTGATAAAATTTATTAAAAATAAAAAAAATACATCATAGATTATGGTTGTTACACAACCATTCTATCCATCAAAAATTGGAAACATCACTCGTGCGTACGTGAAGACTTCTATCTACATGAAGTGATGTAATTCATTTTTCATCACTGATTTATATGAATAATTTTAAAATTTTATTTGATGAATAGAGATGATATATATGTCATGATTATAACTATTAATATGATGTAACCATGAATAAGAAAAAATTTCTAGAACCATGCAACCAAAATATACATAAAAACGAATTAGTTATCACCTTAAATAATAATTTAATGAATTATTAATAAATGGATGATGAGATGGTATTGGTAAATCATATATAGTTATATATTCATCAATATGTTTCTATAATATATTTATAATAAATACATATTTATTATACATGATATTTGAACATGTAAAAAGTAATATAAGGCTTGTGGTATGGTATTTTTGTTTCAATCCCATTTTAAATGAAATTGTTTATACATGAACGTCCATTAAGGAAATTTTAATATCTTTTTTTGATAAGACAGATTGATTTTTACTCTTCATTGGTTATTCTTATAAATTTTACTTTTCTGTACCGATTTTATCTCTTTGGAACTGAAAATGGTTTATGATTGTTTTACACAATATGAACTTATTTATCTAATTCCATTCAGAAAATTTTTTTGTTCCATATCCATGTTTTCTAAAATATCTTCATGAATGTTTTTTATTATTATTTTCTTATTATTTGAATAAAAGTGTACCAATGTTTTATTTTTTATAAAATTTCATGAAAATAATATTCCAATATTTTTTTGGAATAGTATAATTTTACCAAAGGTAGGGAAAAATATTAATTAATTATTAAAACATGAGAAAAATTCCCAACATTAAGACTAGTCAATTCATTAATGATTTATTTGAATTTTCAAATTGTTATTTTAAATGAAAATATTTTATATAATTTTTGGAAAATATTAGTACCTTAAATAATTGATTTCCATTGGAAGAGGTTATTTTAAATAAGAAATATTAAAAGAATCTTTTAATGAAAATTTTAATCAATGATAACATCGTTTTCTGTTAACTATGATTTAAGGGGGATATAATCTAATGATTCCATAGTTATTCATCCTCGGACTGTATTATTGTTATGATAAGGATATCTTTATGAAACCTATTTATTTTCCTTGGTCTATGTGATGATGAATTAATAAAATTTATATTAAACTCATTTCATTTCCATGGGTTATGATATATTAATATATGAGGAATGTTTTTTGATCATGTGGAGCACATATGTATTGGTTCTTATGTGATGGGTGGAACTAGAATTATATATCCCTATAATTCATTTAGTAAAGATAGATAACTCAAGAGATAAAATTAACAGGAAGGGGGAGTGAACCCGATTCCGTAAAAGACATTATCTGACATGATAGTATTGAGAGTGGACCATGACTAAGGATATCATTGAATTAGGGAGTGAACCCTAACATTTATGATAATCTTGGAATAGATCCATGACTATGAAAAATATTTTCTATACTTATATTTATGCCAAAAAGTTAGGTCTTATGCTTATGATATGTTCTCGTGGATCATGATTGATTTTTAATTATTCTAAAAACTAATGACTTATGTATTTTTTTTGAAAAAGACTTATGCCATGAGTTATGATTTATGATCATTGACTGATTGGGTATTATTATTGTATGTTGTGATAATTTTATCATACCATTATTATTATCTCATGCCCACTAATGATCAATGATTTATCTAACTTATATTTAACCTTATTAACTATATGATATCAACCTTTCATGCGTTTTATTGAATTATATTATAAATAATGGTTTTTGGTAGTGTATGTCTAAGAAATTTACTATGTTAGCGGTTCTTTGTGGGACATGATGAACATATTTCTTGAAATGAGATGATTACGTATCTAATATCCAAACACACCGTCCCTATATGGGTTTGGGAAGGATCATAATGTTACTTAATGAATATTGATGTTAAATTATGTAATATCTTTATATGTTTTTCTGGGGTCACCTGAATTCCTCAAGTAGTTATTCTAGGATTATTCATTTCCTATGTCATTATACTGTATACAAGGGTGGTTCAAGACATAGGGTCATTATCACTATATACCAGGGTGAAAGACACAAGATCCATTTTTGTGGTTGTAATACTTAATGAAATGTGCTTAGAGACACTCTGGAACTGACCAAAGAAGGTATGGTCGATCTGTATCACTTACATGAGGATCGATGATGGTTATTAATTGTATTTAAAGAGTTATTCATTTATCATAGAATGTAACATTTATATATATATATATACATATGAATTTCTGGTAATGTGTATGATTATGTTAGTGGTTCCATAATGACTATTGTACTCACACCATACTCGAGCCACTATTTTCCATGGGTATATGAGTTTTCGTTCACATGATTATAGGCATTGGTTAGACATGGGCATGGTTTTACAATACTGAGCTCGAGTAGCTCATGTGGGACATGATAAATTGATGTTGTATGGATGAGTGTTGTAGTAGGGATTACTATTTATTTATTTACATTTTTTTATAATGTATGTGTGATTTTCCATGTGGGAGATCAATATTTTATTCTTGTATTACCACATTTTCTTTTAAAATAGTATGTAATTTTTTTACTTTGGCTTATTCTATTCAATAGCATGTATTATGTTTTCTAATTTCTCATATTATTTAACACTCTAATACAAGGATTATATTCTACCCCTGATACTACCTTAGACCCCTACCACTAGTCAGAAGCCTCTTGTGATTGGGGAGGCTCTCCTAAGATCCTGTAACACTATTAGTTTGGTTATTATTTATAGTGTCCTTGGGATAGATGTTATAGATTCATATGATCAGTTTCAACCCACCCATATATCATTCAAGATGCTCACCCATCGATGATTGTGAGTCAACCCCCTGTATTTTCTACCTATTTTTTCACACCATATGAGTGGTTCAATTAAATTGAAAATCATAAGGTAGGGAACCCATCTATCCCACATCAGAAATCTTTAGGGATGGATAACTATTTGATAGGTGCTAGTTCACAAATAAATATTTCAAGGATTCCTAATCGATTGTTTGCATGTGTCTCCATGATAAACTACCTGCCTATTATTATAATAAATTTATCTGATCCCGTATTTTCACATATTTTTCAAAGATGATATCATCAAGGATCAGTGGATTGAGATCCAATTTCTTGGATGGGTGACCCAGAGGCTCAGTGGCTCGGTGGCCCATTTTTGGGCCAAAAGACCATTTAAGTTGAATAATATAATTTCCAAATAACCCTACAATAATACCCTAAATTAGTACATGCTAAAATACCCACACCACATGATACAATATTACTACAGTACCTACTATAGTACTTCTATAGTACCAAAGGAAATTTTCTCTCCCTCAGGTTTGATTAGGGGTTCTTGATGTATGATTATAGGGTGTTTTTTACTCTAGTTCCACCCAACCAATATATATTTATGTAATATATAATATAATATAAATATGTTTTTGTAAATATACTTATACATAAATTTATAACTATATTTATACATATATTTATAAATATATTTATCTAAAATACACACACATATTTTTTAAACGGTTATTTTTATATACTTATTTGCATATGTGTGTGCATGTTGTTCCATTAGGATTGGTTCTCAAAACTATGGGGGTGGGGAGACAAGATGTGTTTTACATGTTCCAATTATTTTTTCCTCTATTACCTCAACAAAAATACATTGGATGAATCTTAGTATTATTTTCTCTACAAACCATCGATTTTCATGCATGAAATGATACATTCCAAAGAAAAAGATTAATGAATATAATAATTTGATATTAGGGGTCACCTCCAATGTGTATTGTTATGTATCTGAAGTATAGTTATTTTTATCACATTAACAAACACAAATCCCCATTAATTATTAAGAATAATATTAGGTATGGGTATATCCATAACCTGGTTATCTTGACAATACATAGGTGTAATGAATGCACCAACTTATTCATTTAGACCATATCACCAACCACATATCCCTCAATATATTATTGATTTGGTTGAATTATCAATTTAGTATAATCAATATTTTAGGCCCACTTATCCATTAAAAAATATGAATATGATATTGTTATATATGGAATAATCTCCATGGGTTCCTCATATATAAAAAAAGTAAAAAAGATGGCTCACATTCCCTTTAATCCTTATTGTATAATCATTTTATATATGGTTTCTCAATAAATTGTCCTATATAATCAGTAAAAATACTATTCCTCCCCCCACTCTCTGTCCCCCATCTATCTCTTCATCATCATCATCTTCTAATATTCTCATTTAATGCATAATGTTAATATCCTCTAATAGAGTTAGATCTCTCTCTCTTCTTCTTCTTCCTTATCTCAGATAATTTGTAGGATATCAACAATAAGAATTCTCTACTTCTACATAAAACAAATAATTTATTAAGTAATATTTGAGTTGATTTTCACACAAATATATCAATTTTATTATTATCCTCCCCTTTTTATTCTCATCATAGAATTCAAAAACATCTCATTTAATTATCATTAACATTTAGTTTCATTTCCTCCTTCCAAATACAGTTTGGTTGAATTTTAAATATGTTGTTAATTAGTTGTAATTATTCTATGAATTCCTAGTTATTAGTCATAATTTTAATATAAAAATATTTTTTGAAGATTAATATTAAATAGTATTGATAGCCTAAATATTTGAATTATCAAAAATATTTATCTCTTCCTAAAATATATATATTTATCATTCAGTGTGATCATGATTATTATCATGGACTCTCTCAAAAAATCAGTAATATTTACTCAATGAGTGCATGAATTCATACATGAATAGTTATAGTGTGGATATTTTTATTATGGATCCAACACCATCATTATTTAATCATTTTTGTGACTTGGGTTGAATTAAATCCAACCCATCAACATTTTTATGTTTATTGATTGAAAAATAGATCGACATAATAACATTTAAAACATGATATTTTCCTTTCAGTCATAAATTATATTCTCACAATATCAGTCTTTCAGTTCTCAAAAATATAACATTTATCAAACAATATCATATTTCATAAGATATATGTATCTCATGCATCACTACTACGAGCTCCACATTATCTTTCATATCATGGTAATTATCACAAAAAATTATTCTATAACACATTATATGCCACCTCAAAATATTTTAATTAAGCTCAAATAAATATCATGTATTCATAGTGCATTCAAGAATTTTCTATATTTTAGTTCCATCATAAAGTCATGCCTTCTATATGCACTGAATATCATACATATCACCTTAGCTATATTCTTTTTATAAATTTGAAGAGAAAATATTTTATATTCCAATATAATATATTATTTATGAATTTTAATATATTATGTATGAGTAATGTGATTTTATGTGTCAAAAACAATATTTTAAGTATCATTTTGAGCTCTTGTACCATTCTGATTTTCACTTCTCTATAAGATATTACATATAATAGAATGTGTTTTTGTACAATATGAAAAATGTTATGTAAAATGATGAACTACCAATAATTTTACAATTCTTGATAATATATTATCCATCATTATGAGAATATATAATTTAACTTAATGAGTTTTATTACACATCAAATTTTTTAATAAATAACTTAAAGAGGATCTTAGATCTGGGTAAATGAATTTTATGCATCCTTCAACATTTCAAAATGACACTTACATATTATTGAACCCAATTTTTATTTTTATTTTATATTTTTTTCCAATAAGGACAAAAGGTATTTAGTCAAGTTTCACATTGTGAATATGTTGTTATTGAATTAATTGGATGTAATTATAATTTCACATGTTTTATGAGAGGGATTTTGTAGTACTGTTAAGTCTTATATTTAATAGAGAATAATTTTTTGTGAAACAGATACTTGTATAAATGATGATAAAGTCCTTATAGATTTACCTATATTATTAATTATAAAATATTATTAAATGATGTTTAAGAGACATATAAGGTAATTTGGATGAGGTTGTTTGAATTTAAATTTACATGCTATGATATTATTATCTGCTGATAATATATTTTTATATTTTGAAGAGGAAATTTTTATATATAGTTTATTAGAATATTTATGTAGGATTATTTTAAGATCAATGGATTACAGATTCTTTAGTAATTACCTAAGACTCTAGAAAAAATTTGAGCATCTCAAATCCATCGCATCCACCCAAATATTTATGGCATCACAAGGGCACCTATCAAAGATTAAATATGGAAGATATCCTTGAGTTACATTGGAGGTGACATAAATGATGTAGATCCCTTATGTGGGATAGAAAAGAAGTATGGAGTCAGGAAGAAGGAAGCTATACATGTAGGGTGACACAATAAAATTGTCTAGTCAGTGAAGAGCATGATGTAATTAATAATCTAATGAGAAGTGTGTTGTGTTTTATGGAACTGGAATACCATAGTTAAAATCTATTTTGGAAACACTAATATGGAGAACTATTTATATCTTATATTTCATGAGAAGATTTCATGAAATCAAGTAATTTCTCGTCATATCCCACTCCATCTAGAACTTGAATAAGTGGAATATTTATATTATGTGCATAACACTTGAAAAAACCATAATATCTAAAGATTTTAAATATAATACTATGTTCGATAGCGCATACGACACACAACATCATGGTTTAATGTATCAAGAAATATTATTATTTAATATGACCACAATAACCTAGATGTCAAATTAGAGGGTATGAATATGATCAACTAATTCATGAAGCACATATAAAGGTCCTAATAAATATGTCACACAACATTATTTTTATTAAATTCATTTTTTTTTCTTTAAATTTATAATTTATTTAAAAATATTTTTTTTTATTTCTGTGAGAAAATATGATAATTAATTTCTTAAATCTTTATAAAATGTATTTAATAAAAGGAAATTTATTTTTTAAAAAGTCATATCAAAATTATCTTTAGGTCGAATTTTAATAATTTTTTGAAATGATTGATTATTTATTGAATATAGGAAATCATTGATATTAATTTTATTTTAATGTACTTATAATGAAAAAATAAATTTTGCATTAGTTTTAAAATTCTATTAAATTCATTTTATTAAAAAAATACCATTATAGTTATTTTAAATAATTTTATACAAGACTTTTGTATAAAAACGATTTAATATATAAAAAGGAATTTTTTTGAAAAGATTATTTCATTGCGTTTTGTGGGACTAATTCCAAATAATATTCAGCCACTTATATGAACCAAATTTTAATAATTGTTTTTAATATTTTGAATTATTAGATCCAAATTATTTTAATAGCCCCATTTTAATTTTGGTCATTATAAATTTTAACCTTATTAAATTAATGTCACCTTAGTAATGGTAAATGAGGTAATTAAATTAAATATAATATGGTAAGGACTCAAAAAATGACGTCAAAAAATTAATTAATTTTATTAAATGAACATATATCATCAAAAAACATAAAAAATTCTAATATATGGACTTATTTACATTTTTCCAGGATTTTAACCTTTACAATATTTTATAAAATGAAATGTGAAAAATGTCATTATCCTTGTTTTATTATCCATAAATATTTTACAAAAGTATAAATAGAAGTCATGTTAGATTATAAATAATTATTTAAAACATAATTTTTTTATTCATCATATTTATTTATTTAAATTTTTATGAAATAATTAACATAAATTACAAAAAAATTACAATATAGTATTTATTCGATTAATAGAATATTTTAATAAGCGATTTCAAAAATGGTAAAATTAATATGATTTAAATTATTTATTGTGTTATAAAAAATAATTATTATATAATTACATATTTTGGACTTTTTATTTTATTATATTTTAATTACATTGTCATCTTGTAGTTTTCAAAGTGAAATTAAATGAATAGTTCCGAAATTGTAGTTAATGTTATTTTATAATAATTTTTTTATTGAACGATGTAAAACAAAAAAAAATAATTATTTTGAAAAATCCAATTGATATGGTTGAAAATAACAACCATGGTCCTTTTATGATCTAATTATTATTTTATATTAACCTTCTTTACCCTTAATGAGAAAAACATGTAATACCATGTTCATTTTCAGAACAATTAAAAATGATTTAAGAAAAGTTATGGGTGAAAAAATCATCAAAACATGTCCAATTTTGATTTTATGGGAGTATTTAGAATCAAAATAGTATGATACAACAATATTATAAATTTTTATCCAATTTAATTTAAAAATGAATCTATATTAATTTTATATTTTATGAAATCTCAAGAGTGCCTCTACCATCTCTTATAAAAGGGAAACACCTCTCCTCTAAAAATAACACATTATTTCTTTTAATAAAAAAGTAATGAAAAAACAACATAATTAATTCTATTCAAATTTCTTAGAGTCCTTTCTTTATCATAAAACAATTATAAGAAATATTTTGGTTTAAACCTTAAGAGGTTGTTTGAAGAAGAGGTATATTTCTAAATTGGGAGTTTTTGTTTTATTTATTCTATCAAATACTTCAAATAATTTTCATCCATGATGAAATAATAACAAAATTATAAATAGTATAATTTTATTTTATTATATTAATGGAATAACCCTAATCCATCTCCCCTTCCATTTAATGTGAAATAAAACCATCATTTATGTGTAGAACAGACTACCTCCTCGTGAAATGTTGTAATTCATCTTCCATCACCTCTTATTATGTATTGTTGTAATGAAGAATATAATATATACATATATTATATTCATGATATATTTATAATTATAAAAATATAACATTGTATTTAATTTCTTACCTTTCCATTCACAGAAAAATGATAATGTCCTTCCTGTGTACATGTGGACTACCACCTCAATGAAGCAATGAGTTTAGTTTTTCATTGACACATCAATTGAATGATATATATATGTATATTTAAATAAAATAAATAGTATTTTATATAATTAAAATCATTAATGATAAAATAAAAATTACCTTATTTCCATAATGATCTTTGAAAAATTTAAACATTACTTACGCATACATACGTCCTACCATCTCAATGATTATAACGCCGTTAATTTTTCATAACCACATTTCATGATTGGTTTTAAATGTACAATGTATGTATAAAAATGTTATTTATTTCACTATTGTTATTATGTATACGATTTAATAATTATCTTATTGACCATATTTTACATACTGTAGTCATTTTAGATATATGGGTTGAATACTGTAAAACATTCGATATGAACTTCAATGGTTAAGTAATTGAGTATAAAATTATAACAAATAAAATGAAATTAATAAAAACATCTAAAAATGTTATTAGGAAAGTAAAAAAATAAATTATATTTATTATTCAGGAATATAAATAACATATGTGATGAGTCCGACTCAAGGAAAGGGTCACTTTACTCTAAAATCATGTCTTAATATATTGTAAATATTTATTCTGTAAATATTTTCCTTCCACATCCATATTAATAAAATACTTTTTTATTTACTTATATGGACATTACTTAATTATAAATAAAATTTTATGTCACTTTTTTATGTTCTTTCAATTTCTTTCAAATGTAATCTTTTTACATATTTTATGTAAATCATTTTGAAAAAACAAAAATAATAATTTTTTATTTTAATGTATAAGGTGCTGTAAATGTTAATTTATATTTGAATTCCATTAAAGGATTTCATTTTTTTTAAAAACCCAAATTCTCATTTTTTTATTTATTATTTCATAAATGGTTTTAAAATGAATTGTTTTTTTAATATTGGGATTTTTTTCCTTATAGTTCTATATAATAATTTTTATGTTTAATGATAAAAATGAAAAATATTATGGTTTATGACTATTTTAGGTTAAATTGGAGTTTTTTAAGATGAATAATGGTTCTATTATAAGCCATGTATGGGTGGATATGTTATTAACCATGTATGGTTGGTTCTCCTATACACCAAGGATATGTGGTTTGGGGATATCCCTCTAATGCATTGAGTAGGTAATTTTACTATATTGATTTTTGCAGTTGTAAGAGTGATATGGATACTGATTTCGCAAATTTTATGAACTTATATTTATGGGAAATTATACGATACATCATAAGGTTGAAAAATATAACTTTTTTTCGTAAGATTCTTATAATTACAAAGTAACCTTGAAGAATTTATTTTTTCCCATTAAGATTTAATATAAAATATTTTATGTTATTTTTTGGGGAGGAAAAGATGATTTCTTGGTTAAGAAAAGGATTATTTTGATTAAAATTTTTATTTTATAAAACTTTTTTTATATGTATTCATGAATGAATGAGTTTATTTCTTTAATTTATGTCCCTTGTTGATATGTTTTTTGCACATCCTACAATTTGAAAATATTTTCCACCAGTTTTAAGGTTGTGTAAGAAAAAATAAGAATCAAAATTGAATGTTTAAAATATTTTCTATAAATGTAAAACATGTTTCTTTTGAAAAGTTTTATATCATGGGAAAAAATATATAAAGGGGAGTTCTAATATGTATTATATCGGTTTTTAATATAATATTTATTGACTAGTTATTTAATATTCTAAACTACAATTATCCTCAAGATTGCATGAAAATGAACTACTAAATAAAAACTCAATTTTTTGAAATGTTTAACGCATGGTATTTATAACTGGTATTAGAGACATGTTTAAACAACTTTATAAATAAGAACATTTTTGTGTGAGGTTATTTTAAGAGTCATGGATACCATCATAGTTTTATGAGTTTTAAGTTGATCAGAAGATAAAATTATTAGTCACCCATTTTTTGGTTTTAAGTGATGAGATTTTAATATGATTAATGAAATTTAGTGATGCGTTTTATTTGGTTAAGGTATATATAATACTTAGGTTCAAATTGAAGTATTATTTAAGGAACAATAAACTTTTCATAAGTGTAAAGGTATTTATAACATTTGCGTTTATATAATTAATTATGATAAAGGTTATTTTTGAGGATGTTCATCATATTTATATGAAATTTATAGGAATTATATTCATATATTTTTATAATAAGGATAACCCACAAGCCAGGAAAAAACCAACCACTATCCACAAGGCCATGAGGGTTGATCCCAAAATCTAAGGGAGAAAAGGGTAAAATAACTACAAATGGACTACAGAATGTCCAGATTTTCTGTAAATCAATTTTATAGATAAATATTTGGTTTATTTTTTGAAATTTTTCATCATATAAATAACCATGGAATTGGAAATTGATTTAGTGATTATGTAATTAATGTTATATTGGTAAATAAAAATTATTTTGGGGAACACTATATGAATAAGGTAAAAAAATATTATATTAATTTGTTGTAGGATTAATTTTTGGATTATATTTATTTAGAATATATGTTTTAATGCGTCTTTATGTTGATTTAGGTCATTTATAGAAATTATTTTCATATCTTGAATATTATATGATAAGGGAATATTTTTTTTTTGGGTATTAGATATTTTTAGTGGTTGATGTTATTTAGAGATAAATATAAAATTAATTTTTGAAGGACAAGTGATCAAATCATCCTAATCATTGGGAATCTGTCTTAGTTAGGAATATTTTGAATAATTTTAAGGATAATTATTTTTAGAATGATTTAGTTTGATCTTTTGACATTACTATTAAATTATGAAGATTAATGTATTGTTTATTCATATAATGGTTTAATCATATTGAGATTTCAATTTTGTTGTTAAAAACATTATGGTTATGGTTATTATATAAATATAGTATTAATATACTATACTAATTTTTTGGATGTATTTTTTATTGAAGATGATTTTATTTCTTGAGGCATAAAAAAATTCCTCTTCAATACACATCATTTTGAGAAAAATATGGGATTGTGGTGGGAATTGATTACCTAATAAAATTATTCTTATCAAGTAAGTATATTTCGTAATTTTCTTATCTTATAAGGTAAATTAATTCTTAAAAAATAGGGGAAATATATTAAAAAATTCCTTCCTAATAAAATGTCTTCCTTTGAATCAATGGTCTATCTCACACCTCTTTGGTTTATGGTTTTATGGTCATTGATTTTATCATGATCATTCAATTTCATCTGATCAAAATTATATGTCACTGCATATTTTTGTTTAGAAATTATATATTCCCTATATGTACATATATTCAATTCCCACTAAAGGAATCCTTTTTTTGAAATCATGTTTTTTGTTATTCTAGATTAACGTTATATTTCTCTTTTCCTCTTTTTAAGAGATTTTTTAACCATTTTATGATGTATCTTTCCACAAAAGAATATTCAAGTGTTAAATACATTATTAACAATTATGAGTTCAAATTTATAGGATTAAATTTATTAGGGGTGGGGGATGTACTATCCTACGATTCTAAATAGAAGACTATAATCCATTACTTATAAGACACACAACATTTAGGATTAATGAATGGGGAAATATTATTATTTAAATATGACTTCTATAACATTGCCATTAAATTAGAGTTTATAAATATAATTAAATATTTTATGAAATAAAGATAAGGGTATTACACTATAACAATGTATTGATTAATTCTTACGAAATAAGAAATCAATTTATATTAAAATCAATTTATGCTTTAAAAATATGTTTTCATAAAAAATGATTTTTATTGATTTTTATGAGTAAATAATATAATTTATTTATGGATTTTTTATAAAATTTGTTTGATAAGATTAAATTCATTTTTGGAATAATCTTATTATAATTTTCTTAAGGTTAAATTTTTAGTATCTTTTGAAAAGTTTGATTTTTCAATTACTTAATAAAATATTCATTTTTATTTTATTTTAAATTATTTAGAAGTAATATTCTATTTCAGATTATTTTTAAAAGATAATTATATTAATTTTTTAAGAATAATCAAATTATATTTTTTTTAAATTATTTGTACACTTTAATTGTTTTTATGAAAACATTTTTATATTTAAGAAGGCATTTTTATGAAAAAATTGTTTTTCACTAAGTTTGTGGGTTTAATTGTAAATTATTTTATATGAATTATTTGAATTAAATTTTAAAAGATTGTTTTAATACTTTTAATAATAAAATTGAAATTTGTTAAAAATTATAATTTTATTTTTGTTCATTATGAATTGTTAGTAAATTGATGTCAATCAATAAGGGTAAATCTAGTAATTTATGTTAAAAATAATATTATAATAACTAAAAAATGACCCTAAAACATTAATTAATTTTATTAGATTAGTATACCTCAGCAATAAATATAAACAACTAAAATATACTTCATTTAGTTTCCATTTTATCAAGATTTTGACCTTCATAATATTTTATGTAAATAAAAGAAAAAAATATCACTTTTTTGTTTTATTATTAAATTTTTACATAAGGATAAAAAGAAGGTATGTTTTCTTATAATTATTTAATTGAAATAAAAATTATTTTAATTTATCATAGTAATTTATTTCTAATTTTTAGTGATAAATTATTACCTTAAATTTCGATGAAATACAGATACAAAATCTTTTTAATTAATAAAAAAAATTAAAAAAAATTATTATAAAAGTATTAAAAGAAATTTTAGTCTAATTAATTTTTATATCATTTTTTTAGATAAAAATGGAATATTAGAGTCATTTTAATTTCTTATGTTCCAATTTTATTTTTATATTATAGTTTTCAATGTCAAATTAAATAAATAGTTCCATAATTGGCATATATATTATTTTATATTAAATAAAATTCTATTAAATAAAATCAAATTCCAAAAATCTATTTTCCAAAGTGAATTATACGTGTTTTAAAATTTATACCATGGATCATTTATGTTCTAATTTTAATTTTATAATATCTTTTATGGCCACTAATTTGTAAAATATTTAATACTTTGATGACCGTCAAAAGGGGTTAAAACAGTTTAAAATAAATAGAAAAGTATTAAAAAATCACCCAAATTATCTATTTTTTATTTTCTATGAGATTATATAGAATCAAAATATTTATATATTATAATAATATAAATTTTCATCCATTTTAATTTTAAAATTAATTTATACTAATTTAAAATTTTATAAAATTCAAAGAGTGTTCCTCCCCTCTCTTATAAAAGGGTACCTCATCTCATATTTTATTCACAGTTTAAAAAATATTTTTTTTGTAAATATTTTGAAAAAATAAATTCATTTAATCCCTCCCAATTTTTAATAGGTCTTTGTTTGATTATAAAATCAACCTATGAAATATTTTAGTGTAATACTAAAGATGTTGTCTAAAGAAGAGGTATATTTCTTTTCTAATTTTTTTTGTATTATTTAGTCTTCCATATAATTAAAATATTGGTCCAAAATTATGAGAAAATAACACTAGTATATACCATATAGTTAGATGTCATTTTTTAATGAAATAACCAACATCCTTTCCATCTTACATCAAATGGGAATTGACACCATCATTCGTGTGTACGGTAGACTACAATCTTGTGAACCAATGTAATTCATTTTCCATCACCTTATATTTTAGGGGGTTTAAATGGTGGATTTAATATAAATATATATATATGATATTGATGTGAGATATATCATTGTTAAAAAAGTAATATATCATTTAATGTTTTACCTATCCATTCAATGAGAAATGATGATGTCATTCATGCATGAATGTGGACCATCAGCTCCATTAAAAATGTGATTATTTTAAAAAAAACAATCACATGGATAATATATGTAAGTATTTTTAAAAAAATAATATAGTATTTTCTATATAATTATCATTTTAATGATAAAATAATTCTAATATTCTTTCTATAATTATCGTTGAAAAGTTAAAAAGTAACTAATGCGTACGTATGTCCTACCATCTCCATGATTGTAACATTGTAATTTTTTTAAATTATTTATTTATTTTATTAAAATAATAATTTATGTATACAAATGATTATTAAGTCATGATTTTTATTCTGGATATTATGTAAAAATGATCTATTTGACCATAGTAATACTATTGATGTAATTTGGGACATATGAGCTGAATATCATCAAATCATTAAATGTGGACTTAATTTAGTAAGTAATTTAATATAAAATGATAATAAATAAAAAAAGGAATACAAAAGAAGAAAAAGTTTCTTAAGAAAGTATATAATTAACATAATTTTATAATTGAAGAAGTCAATGAAAGTATGTGATGATTCAGACTTAATGTATGGGACAATTTTCATTATAACCCTTTTCTAAAATGACTTAATGATTTATTCTCTAAATATATTTCTTCCATATCTATATTATAAAATATATTTTTGATTTTTATTTATTTTGATAAAATTTAATTATAAAATAATATCTTATTTCACTTTCTACATTATATTTAAGGTTTTAAAAATCAATATTTTTATATCTTATATATGTAATGTTTAAAAAAAGGAAAAGAGAAGAATATATTTTAATGTATATGGAGAAACAAATTCCATCTTCTATAAATGTTTTTTGATTTTTTATTCCTTAAAAATAATTATTTTTTTCTTCAAATAAAAATATATTTTAGTTTGCCTTCTTATTTTCAAAAAGGGTTTTAAAAGGAATATATATTTCATTTTATGTAATTATTCTCTTTATAGGTAAAAATTATATTTTAATCAGTGTAATGATGAAAAAGAATGATTTCATGTTTTATGATTATCTTATGGTAATTATGAATAATCTTATGGTTATAGATGGTTTTTTATAGACTCGAGATGGCTGGTTATATTATTAACAATGTATGGGTGGTTCTATTACAGACCAAGGACAAGTGGGTCCTTGAGAGCCATCCAATGAATTGGGTATAGAATTCGATCATATTGGTTATTCCATTTATAATAGAGATATATAAAATTATGTCCCAATGTTAAATATATTATTTAACGATGTTTTCTATGGTATTTTATTTAATTATTATGATTTTAAAAAGTAGGATAACAGACTTATGTTTAATGGAAACTATATGGTACTTCATAAGGGTGAAATTTATAACTTTTGGATGAAGTTTTGATAAGTTCATAATAATTTAAAATGGACCTTAATATGTTTTATTTTTTACTTTAACATTTTTTATGACATTTTTTATGATAATATTTGGGAAGAAAAGTTTATTTCCTAGATTATAAGATCTTTATTCTGATCCCAATGATTCATTTTAAAAAATATTTTTTTATAAGTTTTCATAAACTAATGAGTTTATTTCATTATTTTGTATCCCCTAATAAGATATTTATGATCATAAAAAATCAATAAAATGATTTTGCATAGGTTTTAAGGATTATTAGAAAGAAAGAAGAAGTCAAACTGAATATTTTTAATATCTTCCTTAAAAATAAAATCATATCCCTTTTAAAGCATTGTATTATAGGGAAAATGGATACTAATAGGTGTGTCAGTCCTTTATTTTATATGTTTTTATATAAGTGTTATTGCCTAATTCTCTAAAACTATAAACCATTAATATCCTCAGGAATGAAAAAAATTAATTCTATATTAAATTTTTTTTATGTATAGTTTAATGAATATTCCATACACAAACATCCATGGATTGAGAAGATATAATTTTGAAGATAGTGATCTTGGCATGAAATAGAGGTTACAATAATTCTAGTGTATGGTTGAGAAAGAACATAAGGATATGATGGTAGTGAGATGTTTAATCAAGATGATACTCAATATTATATTACACGCCTAATTAATCGTATAGAATAACTAGAATAGAGTAACTAGAAGAGAGTATAATTAATTATAATATGATGATTCTATTCCGAGCCTTTATATTTCACATATCATGATTTTTTTTATTTTTCTATAATTTATGATAAATAATGGATAAAGTGAAATGTTAATATGATAGTTAATTGGAACTTAAGAGAAATCAGGGGTATTAATGTTTACGTAATGGAGTTCATAAGGTTAATGTGCATTTTATGTTAACACATATATCTTTATAAGGTACACTCATCCAATAGATTAGGTTAATCATCATAAATTACAACCATCCTAAAAAATACACACATTTAAACCCATTTAATTATTTTTATAGTATGATGAGGAAGCCACATTGTAATATGGTTATGAAGAAAAAAGAATCATATGAGATAAAATCATAGGAGAATATGAGTATGATATCCATGTTAGGTTTTGATCAATATATGTCTGTTCATGAATGGGGATCCATAATTGATCTATAAAATAAGGGGATCCATAACACAAGTGATCAATATAAAGATATAAATATGTAATGATCAATACAGGGGGATATAAACATACAGAGATCATATAAATATACAGAGATCATAATTTATCATGTAATGTATTTCACCAAACTCAATTAATAATGATTGATTATGAGCACACACACCTATTTATATGAAGGACTATATGATATTTTCAGATATATACTTTAGTGAGTCAATAAATTTAATACGTATCTATGTATTAAATAAAAAATATATTATTTATATCTCATATATAACCCTATATAATAAGTATTAGTTTCTATTCATGTTGATCTTAGTATATCCTGATTCTCAAAAATACATCATGATGATCATATTAAGGAAAAATCCACATTGTACATTGGGGGATAATTATCATTCCACTATTTTCGTAGAATTACAACACACAGAAGTGAATGATAAAAAAATATTGAAATTATTTTAAGACCATCATTCATTTTTTATTCATAATATACATAATAATAATTAACAAAAACCGTTAATAATTTCTTTTTTATCATACCTTATATGATAATCTACCTGTATAGCCTCATGATTTCTATATTTTATATGTATTGTTAACTAATTATATCAATATATAAATCCCACCATATATAGATGTGACCACCTAATAAAACACTCCAACTAAACCTTTTAATGCGAAACATATATAAAGTAATCTAGCTTGAATAATGGCATGATATAGTAATCATATTTCCAACATTCAACTCATGGACTATATTAAAACTCCATGTGTTACCAATATCTAATTATATGATGTCAAAATCCATTGTCTACTTATAAAATCTTCTTTGATAAACATCACCATCTATGTAATTATATTCAATAAATATTTTACTTGAAATAATATAAAAATTTAAATTATTTATAATTTATAAATTCAGAACATATTTAGAATGATGTGAGATTCATTTAAACTAGAATAATATTTTAAGAAATAGTGAATCTCACTTTCTCATTATATGTTAAATAACATTAACATTAGACTAGTATAACCATTTATTTATCAACATTAAATTATATAACTTAGAACATAAACCCACTATCCCCTTGGGGACTCTATATCATTTCAGAAAATATTTCTAGGATTCCAAAAAATTCCATTATGATAGGAAAAAAACTTCTTATAAGATTTTTTGTTCTAGGAAAAACTATCTATACATTTTTACATAAAAACTTTATGATCTGAGTATTAATAAATTATCTTATTACATATTGTTCATTATTTTTCATGACATTAATGAAATACTATCATAGAGAATTTGTAGCATTGATAAGGTCATAACAGTTAACATCTATGATGAAATACATGAAAAGCCATGATAATATTCTTAAATATAGTTATGTGATCAGATAAAATATTATGATAGGGAACATAATATGTATACCATCTGATTTTAGTACCTATAAGTGGATGATGCTTCTTCTCATAAAGTATACACTTACTAATCTACAAGACATGAAATTATGAGAACAAAACCACATGTAAAAATTCCACATGTTTTTTGTCATTTTATATTACTATCTGTAAGAATGTGTAATGGTCCTTAGACATTCATATTTTTATTAATGTTTTTTATGACTCGTACACTATGATGTATTTCATAAACTCGAATGAGGATAGTTCATAGTGATGTAAGATACACTGGGTGAATCATGAGTGGAATGTTATTAATGAATAAGTAAAGGAATGATTTTTTTCTTCCATATTTATGGAATTCATATCTTTTAGAATTTATTGGAATATAACATTCAAATTAAATTCCATTACCCTAGTGTAATGATGTTTTTATTTTAGATAGTCAATATATAATGTGTCAAGTACAAAGTTTTATGAAACAAATTTGAATCATTCTCAATGAGATATTGAGTAAAAGGGATTATATTATACAGTGAGTATAGTTATTTGGATGCACCTGTAAAGGGCTACTGACCTAGGTATTTCCTCTCACCGTCATTGCTCCTTCACTGCGGAAGATACAACGTTTATCCTCACGATCGGTGGGGTTGTGGAGGATCTCTGTGGTCATGGTGTCATGCAGTTTTGTGGTCTTCTCTTTTATGTGGAGTTTCACTATGGGTTTCAGTGGTTACTGGTTCAGATCTGCTGGTGTAAGACCAGTCTGCGTCGACGACATACTCTTTGGAGCGCTCCTGGTGTTGTTCTCGGCTTCTCGCCATTGTCCTGTGGTGAGCTTTTTTCAGTGTTGGGGGGTCACACTCATTAGTTGACAGTTGGGGGGGTTCCTCCTCTTCTCCAGTGAGTTAGTTGGGTTTTATTTGTGTTTGATGTGGTCGTTTGTTCTGGTGGCAGCGCGATCTTCCGGGACAGGGTGACGCTGTGGTGCCGTTTCTTGCACGGTTTGATTTAGTTTTTGGTGAAATTTCTTTTGATCTCCTTGATTTTTACTATTCGTGATGGTTGCTGGGGTGGTGGTTTTGTTGTTTTCTCATGGAGGTTTGTTCCTCTGACGGTGATGGTTTTGATAGCCGCCGACGAAGCTCTCCAGTGGATGACAACGGTCACCGGTGAAGATGACGACGGGAGTCGGTGAACCTCGTCGGTGTTCCAGTGAATGTGGTTTTGTCAGTCGCCTCGGGGGAGTTTCTTGAGGCTGATGATGCAGTTGTAGGTGATCTCGGGTTTTGAGTTCGGCGGGTGGGTTCGCGGCTCATGCTGCACGGCTCGAGGTCCTGTCGCGTCTCGTACGGTGGCAGGTGCACGGATCATGGGCGTTTCTCAGTGATTTGGTTTTTGAAATTTGAAATTTCAAAATTTGAAAGTTTTGAAATTTGAATGTAATGGATGCTTGGTTGTGGTGTCATGGAGGCGTATTGTTCTGTAATGGGTACTGGCAACCTGGAAACCGACTATTTGAATATGGGAGAAAAATGATTAGTAGCAGTATATTAAAGACTTAACACATTAAATTAGAAAGGCTACATAATTTTCATGTGTTCCACGGGTCATTAAGTTGAAAATATATGACATTAAATTCAAACACATGTTGTGTACACAATATGTCATAAGAGTGTGTGGTTTACAATTGTACCATACTGAGTAGTTTAGACGAGAACTCAGTGAGTTAAATATACGTACAATGTTGGTACCAATTTATTGGGTTTTAAATAAAATGAAATTTTTTATTTTATTATAAATTACCATAGATGGGAAAATTTCTTAATATTGGAAATAAGATGAAATGAATAAATTAATTAATAAGATAATTTATTATATTAATTTTTGTGCACCATATCTTATTAATGTATGAAGTGAAATTTATGCTAGATAATTATTTTAAATGCATAACCATTGCTTGTTTATGATTGATCAGGTTATTTTCCAAAACCAGTGTTTGAGATGAAATTATTTTACTTAATTTATTGCATGGTTGTGAAATTTTAATTATTAAATTAAATTTTATGGCCTTCTTGTCATTCCTCACTCCATTAGTTTGTTGGACATGCATATACGTGATTATTTATATAATTACACATTAACTAATACTTTAGTTCCCTCACCTGTGTGTGAGTTTTAAGTACTTATAATTAATGGTGCATCCCAAATCATCTAAAGGTATTTCAAGATCGAACCAAGATGTTACCTACCATAGGGATACACATGGTCATTTATTTGTTTATTTAATAAGGTATTATAAATAGTTTATTATATGGATTCAAGAGAGTCATCAAATTAATAAATTAATTAATATAAAGTTATGGAATATAAATAGACAGATTTAGATTAAAAGTTTTACCAAACATGGTTAATTAATTCAAAAATATACAATTAATATTAAAAATACATGTAATGGATAAAACAAGTTAAATTTTATGAATAATAAATTAAAATTTCTCAGCTTAATATTAAGTCATTTAGCCTTCCATCATCTGAATTAAGATGAACCCATAGTTTATGTGTGGGTTCATACTTCATCAGTGGAACTTTAAATTTTTGGGAAATATATAATAAGTTAATGGGTCATATAAATTATATTTTTAATTTTTTAAAGAAATATGAGTTAGGCTTTCTCAATTGGGGACTCCACTCAACTTATCAATAAGATTCCAGCAAATATTTGGCAAGTCCATCTAACTAAATACTTCCTACTAATTTGAATTTAGTCCATAAAGATTATAAATTGGAAATATAGATCCTTTCTACTAGAATTTCAATGTAACTAGACATTACATGTTCGATGGTGATTGATATCATGTGGTGTATGGACCCAGGAGTCACTAAACAATGCCCTAGGTTGGCGGCCATAAGGCCTTATGATTTCCTTCATGTATTCCTCAGGCCGTCGACTAGCAGTGAGGTTTTAGCATGTGATAGGGGGAGTCTATGTCCTCTGGTTAGACTAGAGCACAAGAGAGATATAACAAGGGAATAAAAAAGGGTATCAGTATAATTAATAAATAAAACTGGTATTTTAAGCAAGCATAAAAATAAAAGTAATAAATAACCATATATGTTTATATGTGACAATCCCAAAGGGACTCATTATTTTTCATAGGTCTAATCAAAATACAATATTTATAAAGACTCAAACTATGCTACTCAATTTAGTAAAATGTTCCATTATGAAAGTTTGAGGTATAAGCAATATAGACATTGAATTAGATTATTTAGGTATTCAAAATATTTTATATATTTAAAATTAAGAATGAGGTGAGGAAAATATGGGTTTTATTGATTTTAAGAAAACAAAATATGATAGAAAGGATGTTTGATTGGTTTGAATTTATATTTAAAAGGCATGATAAGGAATTTTATTTTCAGGTCTTGGCTGAAATTTGAATTTAAATCAAATTGATTAATAAATGTTTCGGTTTTGAGTTGAGATGAGGGAGATCCAATAGTCACGAGATCCCCTCCTTAACAAAACAAATCACCTATTTACCTTCAGGAATGCATTATAGGGATTTTTCGAATTGAGTTTGACTTGATTCCATTTTTTAAAGAGGTCACCATTAATAAGAAAGTGCTCATGCCTTGATTATGGGAAACTAATTAAATAATTTGAAATGCTTTTTTTCAGATTAAAATACCAATGGTCATGATAAAAGTATATTTAATATATTGGAAAATTATTTAATAATATACCATAATCCAAAATACAAGAATAATGAAAAATGAATAAATCCAAATACAGTTTATCCCTTATACTATATAACACTAGAAAATGGAATGTTTACCCTCTCACACTAGAGATGATAGAATAAGATGGAAGGAATAAAGGAAAATAAATCATACCTAATACAATGACGAACCTAGGGAGGACCTTTCACAAAACAACCTCTCGCCCAATGCTTTGGTCTTTAGGGTCTCCTTTATAACAGTATCCTAGCCCTTTACTTATAGGCTCCATATGAGAATGTGAAGTAATAAATTGAATTATGGATGGTTAAAATAGTGGTAATAGTTGGTTACCAGGTCTTAAAATAGGAAAAATCTTAATGATATATTAAATATGGCCAATTTTGGGTTGTCATGAACATTTCAAGTTTTGTAGTTATTACATGAAAAGTAAATGTTTTACCACACGTATCAAAATCACGACATGTGATATTTTTCGGAATAATTCACAAGTATCATAAAGTGTAGCATATTTTTCACTCCATGACACATTTCAAATTCATTTATATTGATTTCCTCCAATTCTTGAAGTTGTAGTTCTTTTATGAATTTCACAGGTACAAGGTGTGTAATTATTACAAAATGTGAAAAGCTAGTTTTTAAATTTGAAAGCCTTGTTTTAGACTGCATCTTCAGTTTCATGCCCCAAATTGATCAATGGTAATAAGAATTCGTGTAAAATTTTTTTTAAATGAAAATGTTTTCATCATAAAAAATAGGAGAAAGTCATTAGGGATATATGCCTGAATTAACAATTAAATCATCAAAATCACTACATTTTAATATAAAAAATGTATAAAATAATTAAACTTTTCAAACCCACCACACATGAGTTCATAATTTTCCTAAAAGAGATAATGTCAACATACTACAATGGATGATTATAATACCATTATTTAAATTCAATATCATAAAAAATGATCAAATGTAATGTTAAATGTTTGAGTGCCACATGTATAATATTTATCAACACATCATTTTTCAAAGAATAAAATCAACTATGTATTTTAATTTTCCACTTTTTAAAAAGCTATGTATTTTCATTCATCCATTTTTATTTTAGAATTTATTTTCAATACACATTCAATATTAAATTTACCTTGCTTTAATTTTTCTACTCATTCTCATGGTTTGAGTGAATAATGTGATGAACATACATCATTAACATGTCACTTACTATATGATTATAAATAATCTAACATATCTACTATGTAAATAAAAAATCACAAGTAATATTGAGGGATTCCCCATTTATTAGAAAATGACTATAAGGCTTTGGGTAGGTTTGTAAATTATGTAATAAATAAATCATAAAATGAGGTTTTTCTCTAAATAATAATGCATGATATCAAAAGATAATCACAATAAATATTTCCCGTTAAAAATTTAATTTCACTCCAACCCCCAAAAAAAATCAATGTGTGAACATGATACAACTAAGCTCAAGGAATGAATCAACATTCGTTTCTCTTTTCTTTAGATATATTCTTAGGTTAAATGTCACATCCACCACCTAAAAAAATACAATCAAAAGATAACCAGTCTGGAAAATGGTGATTTTTTATCTTCCTAAGACATAACCCAATTATATTCATTTTTAACACACACACACACACACATATATATATATAAGAGAAACTAATAATAAATTATGATGAAACATACATTGCCACTACCCATATCACAATGTATAATCCCCTAAAAAAATAACCTCAATAATGAATTTCCTAGTAAAGCCTACAAAATTTCCCCCCAAAGTAATTATTTTAAATATCATAGAAAACATTTATAGGATGGAAGTAATGTATATAATAAACTTTTAAAATGGTTCAGTTCCTAAAAGGATATTCAATAAATCTACATGAATAAAAACGATAATGAAATGCGTTTCTAAGGATACAGGGCTACATAAAATGTTTCTCAATTGTATAAAAATTCACACTTCACAATTATAAAATTTATAAGATGTAAATAAAGGTAGATAATAAATAATAACCATGTTTCATGATTTGAAAATATTTCACCGCAGGTATAAAAATCATGACATGAGAGCTTTCTTGGCATACATCACATGTTTCAGGACATGAGATATATGTGTAATGTCACAACACATGTTAAATTCATTCAATATTTACTTCCTCTACTTCATGACCTCTAGTTCATTAAAAACATTCACTAGTACATGGTGTATAATGATTACACAATGCTTAAAGGCATTTTTCTACTTCAAATGCCTCATTCAATCTTGGTTATTTAGTTTCATTCCTCATAATTATTCCATGATCATCCGACATTGTGAAAGCCCTTATTTTAATGGAATTATTTTTAATTATATATCCTTTTAGTCATATTTCATAATCGCTTTCATTTTAAAAATTATGATAAAACATTAGGTACATAGGCATTAATTGATAATTAAATCATCAAAATCACTACATTTTAATATGATAAATGTATGCAGTAAATGTAATTATCAAACCCCAATACACTTAAATTTATACATTTACTCAAGTATAGAATCTCAAAATGCTATAATTGAAAATAACTATACCATTATTTAAATTAAATATTGACAAAAATAATTGATCAAATGTACTGATAAATATTTTGGAATAACATGTAAAAATTAATCAATGCCTCATTTTTAAATGAATACAAATAAAACATGTCTTATAATTTTCCTATTTTAGAATAGCTAATCCTTTTCATTATTAAATTTTCATTTTTCAATTTTTTATTAATACAAATTCTATTTTCAATTTACCTTGCATGAATTTTTCCACTCCTCATCAAGGTATGAATGAATAACATGATGTAGATACCTCATGAACATGCCACTTAATATAGGGTGGAAAATAATCTAACATATCTACCATGTAAAGAAAAAATAACATGTAATCATTAGAGATTAAACATTTAGGATCAAATGAATCTAAGGATTAGGGTATGCTGGTAAATTATTTGATAAATAAATCTAAAAAATGTTGTTTGTCTCTAAATTATAATGCATGGCATAAACCTATAAGCTAAATTAACATCTCATGTGAAAAATGTATATTCTCTCTCCCACAAATGATCAAACTATGATCATGATAAAAGTATACACAATGAATGAGTCAACCTCCATTACTCATTTTTTGAAGCCATGATTAAGATAAATAACACAACCACCACTTGACCACATATGATGAAAGGATCGTCAGTTTAGAAAATTATTTTTTTTATCTTTCTAAGATAAAAAAACTTTCTCAATATATTAAAATTTTATTTAATTATAAATAAATAAACAAATATATATATTTAAGGAGTGGTGAATAATGATTTAAAATGAAAAATACATGGCCTCTCCCCAAATCAAAAATAATAATACCCAATCAAAATATCCTCGATAATGTATATCCCAATACACCAAAGAAAATACCTCCCCCATAATTATTTTTTCAAATACCTTGAAAAAGATCTAGAGGAAGGTTGGAATGGATAATATAGTCTTATAACATGGATCATTTCCAAACAAGGATTTTCATGGATTTTATGGTATTAAAGAGGATAATTCAAGGTGGGTCCAAGGATAAAGGGATAAAAAATATGGGTCAATAATATTAATAGTTATTTTTTAAAGTCATATATTTGATAATATGTTAAGAAGGTGCTACAATAATGAATACCAATGTTTTATGAGAAATATACTATATAAATAATTAAAAATATTGGCTTTGTGGATGTCTTGAAAATGATATTAATAGTTGTGATAATTACTCATAGAAATGTAAATAAATAATTCAATAAATTAAAGTAAATATTAAAAATTCAATGAAGGGTAAAATCGTAGAAAAATATCATTTACAGTGATTAACAAGCTTCTTAATTCATGATTTTTCAAATCATAATAAATAATATTATCCCTAATAATTTTTTTTAACATAATTTTCATTAAATTTATTTACATAGAAATTTAAAAATTATAGAATTGTAATTTTCCCAACTATTTAAGGTATCATAGTTCTAATGATTGAAGAATGAATCAATTATGTTCATGAAAGAGAACGTTAATGCCCAAAAATAACTTAACACAAGGTGTACAATATGAAAATATGGAATTGAAAAACTTATTATCCATTTACATTATGTTTGAACTCATTTGCACTTGTTCTACCTACTCTATATTTATGACATGCATTTATTACATGATGTGTATTGGTTTCCTGATGTGTAATGGTCTAATAACTTCACTCCCATTTATTTTTTATTTATTCTGGATTGATTCTATTTTGGACTTGAAAAATTAATATCAAGTGAAAGTGCCTGACCATCCAATAACACTCAAAAATAATTAAGGTATTTGATGTAAAATAATAATATAAAAATGAAATCCTATGAAAGAAATAAATTTAAATTATATGAAAGTGATAAAAAATAGGTTACCTCTAGGATACTCTTATTTTAAACCATTGTTTATCATGACTACACCTAGGTTTGCTAATTTATGTGTGTTATAGAGATGACTATATTGTGTTCATCCAATTATTACATCAAAATCTAATTAGCTCATGTAAAATTATCCTCATTAAAATTAGAGTGGAATTTAGAGGATTTTAAAAAGGTATGAATTTTGTGAAGACCACCAAAAGGATGTCAACATCATTCCAATCTCTGTAAAATTATTCTTATTTAACTGTTGGCTATGTGTGTTGGAATTATTTGGTAATTGATTAAGATTCCACAACCATTTCCTAAAATTATTTTCCTTCTTCTTATTCTTCATACTACAAAGCTCCATACATTCTAAAAATGTTTTTATAAATGTGGAATACATATCATCATCCTTAAACTCTAATTTATTTAGTTGGGGTCCTCGTTTTGTGAGGAATATTTGTGGTATCTTAGCAAATGAGGTATCTTCTTCTTCATTTTTTTCTTCTTATTCAATTCCATTTAATTTGTCTTTGATTTTGTTTGTTTCAGTCCACTGAAGATCCATAGCATGATTACCCTCTTCATTATCTTCCCCCTTTTCCTTAAGCTCCGCTATTCCCAAAAGTTCCATATCTGTTTGAAGGGAGCCCTAATATCCCGCTTTTTCTTTCGGAGATTAATGGAGCTTCTTCCCTTATAAACCTCACCTTGGTGGCTCGCATCAAGCAACGTCATCCCTCATTTTATTCGTTTGATCATCATGTCTTCACGTCGTGGGGTTTACAGGAGCGAGCGACAGTGGGTCTGCTCGACAACATGAATATTACCAAATGCTTCTCACGGGAGGAAGATCTAATCAGATCCTGGTTCGGGGCTCCTCGCAGCTTCAAAAGTACCCGCTTCTATCTTTTTCATTGGTCGTATGAATTTCATATGCGTCGTGATTCTCCATTGATGGTGATCTGGGTGAGTTTCCAAAATCTCCCCCGGCCGTTTCAAAATCCCTCTGTGAATCGTATGCTTGCTAACTTGGTCGGGAGATACCTTTGCTCCGATAGCCGAACAGAGTGTTTGTGCCATCTAGTTAACCAGCACGTATGTGTGGAGGTGGATGTGTCTAGGGATCCCTTTGAGTACGTCTAGATTACAGTGGGAGAGGAATTTACATGTAAGCAGCCAGTCATATATGAAGCATGGTCAGAGTTCTGTTTGGGATTTAAGCGGCTGGGTCACTCGAAATCTCTCTGTCTATGGGGGGCTACGAGTCTCCCCAAGGAGGCGACTACAGTTAGAGGCAAGGGGATACAAGATCACGCTGAGCTCGATGTTCCGGAGCAGATTTCAGTGGGTGGGAATTCTGGATGTACCGATACAAGGGGATCACCGATTGGACCTCGGGAGGCAGTTCCCTTGGTGACTGAGGGTGAGGTGTCTAAGTAGAACCCAGCAGGTGACGCCCTCTGACCGTGCTGATGAAAGGGGCTTATAGGTATCACAGGAGGTGAATCCCTTGGTAACCAAAGTTTTTAACCAACTGAGGAATGACTGCGTGCACCTCAACCCTATAGGAAGGATACTTTGGGGCTTGGGGTTGGGGAAGACGAACCATCTGGAGGTGTCAGCAACTGGGAGTTTTCACAAATGATGGATGAGAGATTCTACACGTTGCATGGTAAGACCTCTTATGTAGAGCTCCTGAACTCGGACGGTGGCAAGCGCGGTAGAGGACTTATGCCCTTTGAACAGGCAGGTAAGAGTGTGGCTGCAGTCAGGGGAAGTTCCACAGTGGTCGAAGGTATCGAGATGGTATATTGGTTTGATGTTCTAGTAGCTGAGGACCCTGCTCAAGATGTTGGAAATGACATGGCCCGAGCCTATGCGAATGAAGATACATCTTCTGAGAGAGCGTCCAGTGAAAAATGATCAAGCCGCTTTTCTGGTGATACAGAGGACGAGGATCAGGTAAGGTACCCTAGTCCAAGGCGGAGCAAGAATAGAAGGGGCAAACGGAAGGAGAAAAATGACTACTCATATTTACCGTTACCGATGGAGACCCAATTGGAAAATAAGGGAAAAGACATGTCCAAGGACTACGACCCCCATCCTCTCAAGGGGGTCATCCAGCAACAGGAGGTGGATGATAACACTATTGAGATGCTTATAATCTCAGATGAGGTTATGCTTGAAACTGTTCTAACAATCAACGCTTCTGATGAAGAGGTAGAAAGAATGATGGCGAAGACTTTCAATGTGAACACCAATGACGAGAAGATGCATGGATGGACAAGCAGGACTTGATTCTGGTTCGGGGGTTCAACAATGGCAAGATAAATGCATGGGAGTACATCCAATCATGGGGAAAGCTGGAATTCAGGTTTGAAGACCTTATAATGGTGCAACCAGACATCCAAGTAAACACTATATTGTGGAAACTATTTAGAGAGGCTAACACTGGTAGGCTGCAATTCCATTTTTGTGACTTTGTTCTCCCATTCAGTGCTTGACTTGGTTTCTCACTTTTTTCCTTCAAAATGATTGATAATAATAAAAATTTAATTTTGGAGTGGTTGTGAATTCAATGTTTGGGTATGGTTTTAAGAATTCATTGTACATATTTTTCATCCTAATAACTTCATTGATTAGTTGTTCCATATCTTATAGAAAGAAATAAACCTCTATGTGGTAGTTATCATACCTTTAATCCTTTCCATCAAAATGAATAATACCTCTAGAGGTAAAAATAGGAATTTAAATAGATAAAAACGTTTTAAATTAAAATTAAACACCAAAAATCTTAAATGAAACCATCCTTACAAATATAAATATTTTTGACAATCCTAAAAGGTGTCTGTAGAACACCCCATTTGGAGGTATGCAACATTTTTTTATTCCTTTTTTATATGTTTAATGTTATTGGGTAATGTTTTTAGAGAGTTTGTATTGGTTTTGAGAATTTTGGAATCTTTTTAAAGGGCTAACGGTTTGATAATAGTGATGGGAAAATGTGAAACAAACCCAAGTAATTGTTAAGTTTAAGACAGAGAGCTCTGCACGATTGGTGCCTGCTTTTTTGAACCTTGCGGTGTAACCATACAAAGACCCATTTGAACAGTATCTGTTCCATGGTTAGTGAACCGTTTTTCTATCCTTGTGAGCAAACCGTGCATGGAAATTAAACATGGGTTTTAAAAAATGCGATTACAAAGGATTTTCCCAAAATAATACATTTAATCCATAACTGAAACCCCACTTGAGATTTTTGGTTCTCTATACTTAGAGGGGCTCTACCACTCATTTTTAGGTGATTTTAAGGGTTTTCAAGGTGTTGTGAAGGAAAATATTCTTCGGAAGGTCTCATATATTGGTTCTTTCTTGGTTTCCTTAGATCTACATCTCCCTCTCTCTCATTTTTCTAGATCTACACCCATCACATTTTGATTTTGTGATTTTGTTGTCTAAAATTATGGTTGTTAGACTTGTTGTTTGAAGGAAAATAGATCTAATGTGGTTTTGGTGGAGATATCAACTGGATTTGTGGTTCAATTGTGAGTTAGTCAATTTCACTTGAAACCTAAGGTAGGTGGATTCTTTGCCGACTCCATTTCACTATAACTAGAAGCCTTATTTTCAATTAATTTGTTTTTATTTTATTTTGTTGTGATTATGATGTCCTAATATTTATGAAAATTTATTTCATGATGATTTGTGGATTTTTAGGAAGATTGGGTTATGTGGTGAAGTGTTATTGATGCTGCATTTTAAAATGTATGTTTTCAAATTTTTTGTTTGGATTGATTTATAAAAATTGGATTTAATAAATGGGGTTTTATTATTGGAATATAATATGGAATGGATAATTTTTAAAGGGATTGTTTGGGTTTTAAATGGTTGTTTGATTAATGTTGTGGACTTGGTGTAATATATGCTTGTTTGTTGGTTAAGTATTTATTCATGTGATTGAAATAGATGTGAAGTGGGTGGGGATACGACTATAAAAAAAGAGGGATATTGTATGGAAGGTATACCACCAAGGATAAGTGGGAAGCAAGTACCATTAGATTGGAAAATTAGTAAACATTCTTGGATGGGAAGTTTCACTATGATTGTTACATTGGGATGAGTGTGTGAAAATTTATAGATATGTTTTGATTATGTATGTTATTAATAAATATGAAATTATTATGATAACATGTGATGGTAAAATAGATTATGTACGGTCTTTTGTATTTCCCTTTTATTTTGTGGATTTGAGTGAAAAATTTCTTGGAAAGGGTGAGTTTGGGATGATGGAATTTTTTTCACTATTTTATGTTTTATATAAACTAATTTATATAAATGTATCGATGGTTTTATCATAGTGGTATGTATATGGTATTATTTTGAGGAAAAACTACTAGGTATTATTACTAAACCCCTTCTTTAGAGCTTTTCATATTTTTTTAGATGTGGTATTATAGGATACAGAAAAAGGTAAAGCATCTCATTTTTCTAGAAGTTCATCATGATGTTTGGGATGTATTGTGGTGCTTGGTGTATGGAGATTTGTGTTGAGAAATGGAGTGTGTCATGGTTTCCTTTGGGTATTTTTGATGATTACTCTACATGGTGCTCTGATTTTTTGTTTTTGTATTTATTTGTAATGGGTTTTGGTAATTATTATATAAGAGTATAGTTGATTGGTTTTCAATTGGTAATTTGTTATCATGGTTTACATTGTTGACATGAATCATGTAGTTGTGGTTGGTTATGCCTTGGTTGGCTGGATGGTTTTATTCTAAGATAAAATAATTCCCTATTTGTTCTAGAAGCCTTCAGTATTTATGTTCTGCCTTTGGTTCCTTGGAAATATCGCTTAAGAAAAAGTATCATCTCACCTCCTTCTCAAGACAATGATGATTGGGAAATACATTTAAAGTGGTAATACTTGTTTGATCTTTGGAATCAGTTCTTGGTTTGCATCTTTAAGTTGACAATCAGTCTCAGTTTATTCCTCAAGTTGGGATGGTGGCAAGGAGTAGGAATGATAGAATTGGAAATATATAGAAAAAGTGACATAACTAACCATTTTATGATGTACATCACGTTACCTGAGAGTTGGGAACACTAATTTTGTGGAGACACCTATAGGCATTGGAAATATCATTTTCATGGGTGTATCCAAAGAGATTATCATAGAATTCACGGTAGTAATGACTTCTTACTAGTATTGAATATTTCATTTGGTATATCGATTCATGTTGTAGTGTGATTATATTTAATTGTCAAAATACAGAAATAATTTTCATATGTGCATATTTGAAATATCAATAGTTGTGGTACAAAAAGAATGGGTCAATTTCCAAAGAATGAGGATTTTTCAAAAGTGGTGCAACATGGGAAATGTGAACTTGGGGATATTCTAGTTGTTATTGTTGAAATGTAATTTAATTTTAAATTGTAAGCATTTTTTTGGTAAGGGAGTGAGACTAATAGTTGTTTTATTGTTTATTGAAATTGAAATGGGTAGGCATCATCAAGACCAACCAAAGAAGGATACTGAAAATGTGGTTTCACCTAAATGCTAGGTGAACCAGTACCTAGTTCAGAGTATAGAGAAAGCATTCCATGCTGTGGGATATGAGAATAAAGATGACGAGCCTAAGAATCTAGATCATGTGATTTAGTTTCAATAGAAGAATCCACCCATCATAAGGGGTAATTTGGAACTGGAAATGGTAGAGGAGTTTTTGAACAAAATAAATTTGATATTTAAATCCTTAAAACATCGGCGGAGTTACAAGTGATGTTAGAAAAATACATGTTGGAATATATTTTCAGTTAGTGGTGGGAGACAATGATATAAGCTTGAATGGAACAAGGTATGACATGGGAGGGTTTTGATGAATTGTTTAACAAACAATTATACCCTCCCTTATAAAAAATTAAGTTCAAAATAGATTTATTTTTTTAAAGTAAAAGAACATCTTGGTAACAGAATATGCGGATAAGTTTATGGACTTAGTCTGATTTTCACCCGAGGTGGTGAGTAATAAAATGGTCTAATCACACATTTTCAAAGCTGAGTGGAGGTAAGAAATTGGTTCTAAAATAGTGTTGATATTCACTAATGATTATACAAAAATTGTGAATATAGAAATAATAGCTGAACACGACATTTTGGGGTCTACCGGTGGGGGAATCATGTTACTACCTAATGGGAATGGTGGGAACTCTAACACTGGGATCTAGTGGAAGAGAGACACTTATTTATTGGGTGGGAATATGGTTTAGACTCCAATAGAAAGATTGGTGAATCTTCATTCGAAGGCTTAGAGTAAGCCAAGATGTTTTTAGTGTGACTCTATGGGCTTCAACAAGATGGATTTTATGACACAACCTCGAGCATGCCATAAATATAAGAATACAAGGGCATATTTTGTGTTATTTTCATAATCCTCCAAAGTCTTTTGTTCATGACACTTCTCAAGGTTTATAGTCATCCTATGCATTGACGATATGGGGGAAACCACATACCCCTCTTCAGTAGAGAAAAGTTACTCATGGTAATTCCAGGAACTCCTCGTCTCTTCAACCGGGGAAGAATGTGCAGAGTGTGGCATGGAAACAGTTGTTTGAAGCTGAGAAGATTGTGGTGAATGATCATTCAGTACCATCCTATTGTGATGTGTGATTATTTTAAATTCTTCTTGGATGCAAGCATAGTTTGATACGGGTGCTTGACATTATATTATTTCTTATCGTGTTGTTAGTCTTATGGGTTTAACTATAGAAATTATACCTTCATTTTTAAAACATCAAACTCTTTTGGTTCAAAGAGAGTGTCGAGCCTTCCTGTGTTGATCATGATTTATAGTTATGGATGGAGTTGAGTTGATGTGGGATATGTCAGGGCCTGAGATGGATTCTTACCATTTAATAATGGGAATGGATTGGTTGGAAAAATTTAAGGCCCACACTGACTACTATGTTCAAATAGTTAGTTTCTCGATGGATGTTGTTGTGAAACATCTCTTTAGAGGAGAGAATAATGAAAAGTTTTGTGCAATAGGCTTGTTAGAACTAGCTATTGGCATTATATGATATCAGTTAACATAAATTTAATTGGAATTAATGGATGGAGTTCAACATACCATTTTTCCATTGGTTATTGATCAGTTTCTCAATGTATTTCTTGAAGAATTATCAGCATTGCGAACAATGGGAATGTAGAGATTACAATTCATCTACTTCCAAGGACCAGTCCTATATCACTTCCATAATACCTGATGGAACCAGTAGAATTGATGAAATTTAATGTGTAGTTGGAGGATTTAAAAAACAATTTTTTCATCCATTATAGCACATAATTATGGGAAGTGTCAGTTTTTTGGTAAAAATGTGGATGGAAGGTTACAACTATTTATTTATTATCACTGGTTTAACCAGGTTACGATAATGAACAGATATCCAATTCCATGCATAGATTATTTGTTCGGTCAGTTTAGGAGATATCAGTGGTTCACCAATATGGAAATTTAGTTTGGATATCATCAATTTGCTGGTGTGGAAGGATGGTATTCTGAAAACAGCCATCTAAAGTAGATATGACGATAATGTGAGTGTGGTTATTCACTTTGTTCTGACAAATGAACCAGAAATTATTATTCCATTGATTAATCAGATATTTAATAAGTATCTAGATTATTTTTGAGTGGTATTTGTGGATGAAATATTGTATTATTCAAGGATAACGGTGGATCATGAGCAGCATGGGGAAATAGTGATGGGGATCTTGACAGATCATCATCAATATGGGAAATTTTCAAAGTGTAATTTTTGGATACAAGAGATTAATATTCACGACCATTATATTTTAGGGAAAGGTGTTTTAGTTGATCTAGAAAAGATAGTGGTTTTTATATCATGGAAACCACCAACGGTTGTCTTTGAAATATAGAGCTTCCTTGTTCTTATTGGGTATTATATTCATTTTATCCATGACTTCTCACGGTTAGAGTCACCGATGATATCATTGATAGGGAATAATGTTCGATTTAAATGGAATGGGGGGTGTCAAAAATATTTTGATGAGTGTAAGGGTCTTCTTACATCATCACCAATTTTGGTTTTTTCAGAAATAGGGAAATGGTATGTGGTGTATTATTAAGCACCGGGATTAGGGTTAAGATGTTTTATCATGAAAGGGTATCATGTGGGTGTGTATGGTTCACAATATTTGAGTATTTATTTGAAGAACTACAGAAAAAATTATTTGGAGTTGGTGGTGGTGGTTAATGGCTTGAGAATATGGTATCATTTTTTCTTCAGTGATAAATTCATGGTGTTTACTAATCATAAGAGTTTGAAGGATATTTTCTCATAGAGAGATTTTAATTTAAGGAAAATGAGATAGATGTGGTATCTACAGATATTTGAATTTAACATAATGTACACATTGGGTAAGGTAAATTCGTTGGCAGATGTATTATATAGGAATCAGTACACTCAAGAGCTGAAACAGACGTCAGATCAGTGGTAGTAAATGCCAGTTATATATAACATAAATTTGGAATGTGACGATCAGGGTGATAGAGAGATTTTCATTCCTGTATCATTGGTTCCTAACATGGTTGGTTTGGATAAAGAGGAACATATGTCTGAATCTGAGTGTTTGGTGATGAGGTTTAAACTCTATGGTGGGGAGACCATTTAGGGTTGGGGAAAAAATGGGAAAAATATGTGTATTTAGAATCTGATAGTTGTACCAGTGGCGTGATAGGAGGAAATTATTTGGGCTTATCATTATTCTAGATATTTTTTTCATCTTCGAATTAAAAAGAATGTATAAATCATTGAAAGAACAATTTTGGTGGGCCATTATGAAAAGGAATGTGGAAATATTTTTTTGAGATGCTTGAATTTTCAGGATGTCAAGGCAAAGAATCAATGGCCTACATATATGATATATTATTTACCTATCCCTATATAGAAGTAGGAACATTGAGTGGTGGATTTTTTTACTTGTCTCCCAAGAATGTTCAGAAAGCATGACTCTAATGGGTGATAGTGGATCGACTCAAAAATTAGGCCCATTTCATCCCGATTCATGCATCTCATATGATGGATGATATATCCCAAATCGATATCATTAAAGTGGTAAAGAGAAATGGTAGTCCAGTTTTGATTGTATCACATAAAGATCTAAGGTTCACATCTTATTTTGGAAAATCCATACCGAAATCCCTTAGGAAAATGTTGACAATGAGTTCAATGAACCATCCTCTTACGCTTTGGAAATTCGATAGAATCATAAAAAATTTGGATGATCTGTTATGGGCTTGTGTATGGACATCCGTGTTGTTATCCAATATTTTGTGTAGAAGTAAGAGAAAATGATGGTTTGGTCCATGCCTTGTACAAGAGACAATAAAGAATATTTTGTTGATCAGGAAGGGAATGGATACCACTTAGGGTTGTCATAAATCATATACATACCAACGTTGATGGTCATTATTGTTTGAGGTGGGTAATCACATGTTATTGATAATATATCATAGGCTTGTACATCATTGGTTAGGATAGTAGTTAATTTTATCTCCAATATATATTTGACCTTTTTAAATACATGAGTGGGTTAGAGAGGTGACTTATCAGTTGTCTTTTCCATTACAATTCAGTGTGGTTCACAATTTATGCCATGTTTTGTAGTTAAAGAAGTATCAATTAGATCCTAACCATGTGATTCGATGGGATCATGTTGAGCTAGAGATGAATGCTTCATTGGGACAAGTAATAGTGTTGATTGAAGATAGTAAAAAGGAAGTATTGTGTGGTAAAATCATTGGTCTACTTTGGATTTAGTTGGAGAATGGTCAGATTCAAGAAGAGACCTGGGAGAACCAAAAAGAGATGACAGAGAAATATCATGAGCTCTTTCTACAAAGCGATGGTTCTATACTTTTTGAGGATAGAAATTTCAATAATGGGGAGAATGTAGCATCCCTAGTTTGAGGAATGAAAAATTTTTATTCCCTTTTTAGGTGTTTAAATTTTTAGGTAATGATTGGGATAGTTTGGAAATATTTTAGATATGTTTGGAATATTTTTAATGGGTACACAATTTGAGAACGGTTAAGGGAAACCATTCAACAAACCCATGTAACTAGGTTGTATGGGAATTAGAGATCCACACAGTCGATGAATAATTTGACTAATCATGAAAGGTTACCATGCGAGACCCCATTCGAACTGCAAGAGGCACATGGTTAGCACTCAATTTTTATAACCGCTTGAGCTAACCATGGACGACAATTAAATTAGGGTTTTTAGGATAACTCGTGATTTTACCAAAACACTTCATTTCTTCCCCAATTGAAACACAACTCAACACTTTTGGTTATCAAGTGTAGTAGGGAATCTACCACTCATTTTGGAGGCGATTCAAATGGTTTCCAAGGGTTGGTGAAGGTGATTATTTTTTGTTAACTCTCCCCTCTTGGTTATTTCTTTGTTTCAATAAGATATACATCTCACTATATTTTGGTTTTCTAGACCTAAAACCATTACATGTATATCTAGGGTTTTTGTTTTCTGAAATTATGGGGATTGGGCTTATTGATGGTAGGAAAATATTTCTAATGTGGTGTTGGTAGAGATTTCACTCTGATTTTGGTGTGGTTGTGAGTAGGTCAATTTCACCAAAACCCTATGGTAGGTGGCTTCCCTCTTGACTCCATTTTTCTAGAACTATAGGCATTATCTTCAAAAAGTTTGATTTTCCTGATTTTGGTTGTGATTATGTTATGTGACACTTGATGTAAATTCGTTTTTTGATGATTTTTTGGATTTTGGGGGAATTGGGGTATTGTAGTGAAATTTTTTCCATGTTAGATATTAAAATATAGATTATAAAATCGGTTATTTGGGTTGATTTATGAAAATGGTTTGTGATAATGGGTTTCAATATAAGGGGTTTTTTATTTGAAGGTAATGTGGTATATATAATGTTATATTGTATTATTTAGGCTGGAAATAACTTTTTTGATAATGTTGTTGTCGTGGTGTGTTATATTCTTATTTATTGTTTAAGTAGATATGCATGAGATTGAAATGGATGTGATGTTTTTTTGGAGTACTAATATAAAAAGGGGATGGACAATAGATGAATGTGACACCATCAAGGATAAGTGGGTGGGAAGTACCACTAGATTGGGAAATTAATAAATGGGCTTGAACGAGAAGTTCCACCATGATTGGTACACTAGTTTGAGTGTTTGAAACATTTTGTAAATGTTTTGATTGTGTGTATGGCTACAAAAGATGAAATTTATGTGATAATATGTTATGGTAAAATGTATAATGGATGTTTTTCTATATTTCCTTTTTATTGTTTTGAATTGGGTGGAAAAATTGATTAGTAAGGGTGTGTTTGGCTTGATGGAATTTTCTTCACTATTTGATGTTTTATAGAAACTGATTTATATAAATGTGCAAACAGTTCTTTCTAAGTGGTGTGTGTAAGGATGTAATTAGGGAAAAACCTACTGGGTATTATTAATCCACACCTTCTTTGGCACTTGGGTTCTTTTCAAATGCGGCATTTGGGATGCTATAAAATGTAAACAATCTTGTTTTTCTAGCAGTTTATTTGGATTCTTAGGAAATATTGTGGTGCTTGGAGCATTGAGCTTAGTGTGGAGTTGTCGATTGTGTCATGGTTTCATTTGGGTCTTGTTATTGAGCCTTCCCCTTGTTACTCTGATTTTGAGATTTTTGTGATTTAGTTGTATTGGTTTTTTGGAATTATTTTGGAAGAGTTGGTTTTTTTGTTATCTCTTGGGAATTCTTTATCATGGTTTAATCTGATGACATGCACCGTGTAGTTGGGGTTACTTATTCTGGGTTTTATTGGTTGTTTTTATTCTACATTAAAACCTTTCCTCAATTATTCTTGAATCCCTTTAAATTTATTACTATCCTTTGGAAGCTTGGGAATGTCTCTAAATGCCAAGTAGCATCTCACCGCCTTCTCAAGACAATGAGGAATGTGCGGGATGTTACCATGTAATTAATTTTTGTGGGTTTAGTCTAAATAAAAAAATTATAAAGACTTAAACTAATAACTCAATTAATTAAAATGTTCTCTTCAACAACTCCATGGTCAATCCGAGAAATATGGTGAATTAATTTATTTTGGTTTTAAAAATATTTGATATATTTAAATTGAATAAAGTGTTGATGAAAAAATGGTTTGTATTAATTTAAAAAAATGAATCATGAAAGGAAATAAGATTTATTTGTTTGAAAAAATAATTGAAAGTTATGAAAGGGTTTTGACATTTCATGATTCAGGTGCAATTAGATTTTTTTTAAAATATATTAATCCATAATTAGTGTTAGGTTTGAGATGAGGGATAACCAATGATCATGGTATACACTACATGATTCAAAAATCCCCTATTTACCTTCATTCCATTAATTAAGGGTTTTTCCGAATCATGTTTGTCTTGATACCATTTTTAAACATGGTCCCCCCGAATGAAAAAATGGTCACATCTTGATTCAGGGTAACAAATTTTAAAATATATAATGTTTCTTTGAGATTAAAATATCAATAGTAATGAAAAAATTAAGATAAAAATGTAATAAATTTGTTCAATAAAAATTGTAAATAAAAAAATAAATGAATAATGGAAAAAAGTAAATCCAATGAACCCACCCCCCTTCTGATACAAAACCCCAGAACAATGTTAGTTTACCCTCTCACCCAGTGATTAAATAATGGGAGGGAGTGAAGAAATAAAAATAAAGAATAATGAAAATGGATTTGAAACTAGTGATGACCCTATACAACATATATGTTTTTCCAAAAAAACATTCGCTGGTATTTCCATAATAATATTAGCATGGACCTTAATTTATAGGAACCATATGGAATCTTTCTATAATAAATTTCATTGAGGATGTGTAAAAATGTGGTCATGTGTGGGTAATATGTCTTCAAATAGTTAAAATATAAATTATAGGTCAAATATAATATACTTGTTTCTTTATGAACATTATTTGTCATGTAGTGATTACACGACATGTAAATCTTGCTTCATGTGTATCAAAATAAAGAAATGTGAGATTTTTGGGAAAAATTCAAAAGCTTCATTTTGTGACTAAAATGTGTCACACTATAAAACAAGTAAACATCATTTTATATTGAGTTCCTCTACTTCATGGACTATAGTTCATTAATGACTTGCACTGGTACATCACGTGTAAGGATTTCGTGATGGGTAAAGTCATTTTTCAGTAATGAAAGCCTCATTTTGTAATATTTCCTTATTTTTATGCCCCAAAATTGTTCCATGATCGTCATAATTTTTTTTAAAATCTTATTTTAATTGAATTATTTATCATTTTAACTCATTTTACTCAAATTTAATAATGTTTTGCAGCTAAAAAAATATTAAAATATCATTATGGAAGAATGAGTGCATTAATAGTTAAATCGTCAAAAATCACTGCATTTTAATATCTTAAAGGTATAAAATAAATGTACATATCAACATGGTAGATGGAAGGCCGTGTAATAAATTCTATAAAAAAGAATCCAAAAAGAATTCAGAAAATATCCAAGCATCTTGAGCACTATCTGGATAATGTAATACAAATATCCATCCTAAATTATGCTATGAATTTATGTGTCTATGGTTGGATACTACCCTTTTTCCAAACATATAATCAAATAATTTTCTCAGGTACCAAAGACAGCTCAGATAGGGTTTGAGGCCAATATCAATAAGAAAACACCACGAAAGTCTATACAATCAAGTCTTTGAATAAAAACTATACAATTTATAGGTATGTAATACAGTAAATAATTAAAAATATATAACTCAAACATACTTCAGCCTCATCTAGTGTCTAAACATATATCTATTTAATTAATTATCAATATGTTTATATGGATAAATCAGGTAATTGTGTCAAACGTTCCTAGATATTGAATCATAATAATAAAAGAGGATTAATATTGAAAAAATGAATCTTTGACCTCAGGGGTCGATCAACTCATAGTATTAACTCCTTAAGTCTAGAAATAAAGGAGTCTCAGTGTAATCCAATGTGATCTGCTGTAACACTCAATGTTTTTATGGGCCATTATTTAGAAAGAATTTAATTTTCATCTATATATTACAATGAATTAATTAGGACATTACTTTCACGAGGAATTGACATGGAATACGTTATGCAACACCAACTAGGCATATGTTACATGGAACACACACTTGGCGTATGTTATAAAAAAACTGTGTTTTCTAAAAACTATTGTTTTGATGTTATAATTATTTAAATGAGATAATTATAACCTAGAATTAAAACTTAGTAATATTAATAGTAATAAATAATTTTAAAATATTTATGGTAATTTTTATATATAAATAAAACATATTGATATTGAATGATATAATTTTTTGTAAAGTTTTAGTTTTAAGAATACAATATTCTTGAATAAACTACATTTAATGTCCTTCTTTAAAAAATAATAAAATTAATTTTAAACATAATTATAAATTTAATTTGATAAAATAATGATAATTTCTGAATTTATATTTTCAAAATTAGATTAGGGTTAATTTTTTGGATTTTCCTAAGAAACGTCATTTTTTTGTGAATAGTAAAAAATACAGGATTTTAATTCAAAACATGTTTCTCATCAATTTTTTTATAATGTTAATATATATTCAATATTTTTTTTAAAGTTTAATTATATAATATTTCTATAAATTAATCCAATTTGGGTAATTAAAAACAATTTTACATTGAAATTTGTTAAAAAACATAGCAAACTTTTGGTCATTTTTACTTTGAAAACATGTATTGTTGACTTGACTATGGGATTAATATTAACTTATTTTATACCACTTATGTGTTTTTAATTTTAAAAAATGGATTTAATATTTCAAATAATAAGAATTTATAATGTATAATAATGTCAAATTTGTTTTTTACAAAAAATATTAGTGAATGTAATTAAAATTAATTTCATCAATTAATTTAAAATTAAGATTAACTAATGACTAAACCAATAATTTATGTCACAAGACGACCTATAAAATTTTCTAGAACCCATTTTATGGACATATTTCGACCCTATAATCACTTTTATTGAATATGGATGACTATTCAAATCACATGAAATAAGAAAAACATGGGGGTAATTTTTGTCTTATAAAATTTACAAGAGTTACACTCCTCCTCCACTATAAAAAGGATCCATTCCTCCCAAATAATTACACCTATAAATCCCCTTTTATAATAAAAAATTTTCTATTATAAGATCCCAAATTACATTCATTCCTCCTTGAATCCTCCCTTTTGGAATAAAGTCTTCCAAGGAAGTATTTTGGCACAAAAAAAAATTAGTTACCTGATTAAGAGGTAACATCTTCTCTCAAGTCCTTTATTTTATTTTCTTTACTACCACTCTGCAATCATTTTTACATTCATGTATAAAAAAAAAGATTCCTAAATATAGTATTATTTTTCATAATATATTTATTAAAATATAATTCCAAACACCTCCATCTAATGGGTAACAGACATACTGTATATGTGTACAGTGAACTACCACCACACTAAATGATGTTTGTTCAATTTTCTATATCGCCTATCATGGTAAAAATTATAGTGGAAAATATATTTATATATGTCATATATTATATATATTATGTACTTAAGGTTATTTATTAATTTTTTGAAAATATATATCTTTACATTTTATTTTTTGTTAATATGATAATTTTGTTTGAGGAAATGTTGACTAACACCCCTGCAAGCGATGCGACACGTTCACATAGTATGTGGAATATATTAAAGATGATTTCAGTGAACCTATATGATATATATGATATAATTATGATAATTTAATAATGATATAAATATATATGAATATATATACATATGTCATTTACCTTCTTTCTTAATTTATGAAAAGAAAAATAGAAACAACATTCATGTGTACGCTCGACTTACCATCTTCATGAATGGTTTATTCCATTTTCATACTAATATATTATATATATCATCATAATTAAATTGTACCGTATATAAATATTATTTATATCGTCTTTTAAATTCTAGAATCATGATATATGTATAATGACCAATGATATTTCAAACTAAGGAACCTGCGAAGAACTAAGAGAATATTACCAAATGAGAAACCGTAACATAAGGTTGTTAACAAGAGGGTAATACATAGTCATAATGAAACCATATATGGTATTATATAAAATCATATGTTTCTTTAAAATATTTATATGTAATTTCAATTTAATATATAGGTGTTTTGAATAAATACAATGAAAGTTAAGACACAAGGTAAAGGGATTTCATCTTACTTTTTATTTCAATGAGATTAATGCTATGTTCACCACTTGTTAATTTTGTGTGTTTTATATACATACCATGATTGTATTATAATTATATAATAATTAAATTATTTGGTATTAAAAAATCATTTATATGATCTTTCTTTCCTTGGTTTTAGGTTTTCAAAGTCTCTAAATGGGTAAAATCTTATTGTCTCAATTTTCCTTCATTGAGACTCATTTTTTGTTGTGCACCTAAATTAACTTCCAAGGTCAATATAATTCAATTATACATATTATATAATTAATTTAATTTGTTTCATTATATTCTAAGATAAATGCAAATTCTTTTCTTGCAAAAATAGTATGATCCAAGGTTACCATGTTACAAGAGTTAATTGGGATAATCTCATTGCTTTTCGAGATTGTTTATGTTTATTCTTACTTTGATGAAATATTATGATCCATATCTTCAAAATACTCATGATCTTCCTTATCCTATATTTATTCAATATATATATCCATATATTAGTACCAATTATCAACCCATTTTTACTTAATGTAATGTTTTTATAAAAAATATCATTGTCTCTCTATCTGGTCAAAAATATAGTGTATTCAAAAACCAGGTTTTCAAAAAAGTTTTAAAAGATGATTTAAAAATTTACTGGAAAACCATTTCCATGGAAAAAATATTTTAAAAACGTTTTATATGTTTAATTTATTATTTTTCAATGATATTTTCCATGAAAAATGTTTTCAAAAATTATATATGTTCTAAAAAGTGTTTTAATGAAGAAAGGATATTTTCCACAAGAATTGTTTTTAGAAGATCTTTCAAAATTATTTACCATATTAGATTACATCCATTGGTGTAACTCATTATTTTCATGGGAAATTATTCAATGGTTCTATTCATATTGTTTCTAGGAATTTATTATTTTTTTATGTCATGATTTGTATGATTCCTATTTCTCTTTCATGTGTTATATGCTTTTGAAACCTTCCTTTCTCATGGCTTATGTACATGATGAAATGATTATGAAACCTATCTATTTATATAGGTTATTATATGATTACATGTTCGTAAAACACATTTCTTTTATTGCGTTATGATATGATTATTTAGGATCTTGTGGAATATTTATGTATGATTTCATTATAGGATATGTGGGACCTATATATCCGTCCAACTAATTGGGTAAAGATTTATATCCCCTAAGATATAATAATATAGTCATTTGAATAATCCTTCACTACTAATATGGCCATAGGAGTGATTAATGACTACAATGTTGGTATGAGGAGTGAACTAATTCTACTAATATGGTCATATTAGAGAACCATGACAACCGCGATGGTATGGGAAGTGAACCTATACTACCAATATGGTATTGTATGTGATGCCCTGGATAATGTGTAAATCATATTATATATCCTTATGAATCTACTGAAATTATATTTTTTATTCCTTTTTTATGTGGTCATGTCTTATGTTATTTTTTTTATGATTAACATCTTATGAACTTTTAATCTATATGATATGATTCATGTTTATGATCTTTTATATTCTAGGAATTATCTACTATTTTAATGATCATGTTATCATACCATAAAACTCATGATTATGATTACATGTATCCCTTGTTTTCCCTTACTGGGCATCCAAGATCACCCCGTTTTATGATTCATTTCCCCTAGGTTATGAAGATAGGTATTACATATGATGTGACTAAGAAGTTTTATAGTCATGAAGAACCTAGTTAGAGATAATGTAACTCACTTATGTATCGGTGTATATGATTCCGTGATTCAAATGTAACTATACTAGAATATTATTCGTGCGTCTATTTGGGTAATATTTTCTATATTACCAAAAGGTTATGTAATGTAAATGTATTTCTGGAATGGGTCATTACATCTACCAAGGTATTCACCTTTAAATGAGTATAATAGAGTACATTGATCTCATTCATAGTAATCTCATGCTAAGAATGACTTGGACCAATGGGGAAAATCCATGGAACTGCATGCCCGAAGACATCATGATGAATCCAAGTACCCAATGAATTATAATATTTAGACAGATAGTAAAGGGATCCAACGAAATCATTCTAGACATACCCTAGATGACGAGGACCTTGTTCCATGCTGGGTATCTCCCTTGAAATATAGATCCTTGAATCATAATTCAATCCTCTAAGTACTCAAGAATAATTCCCTCATGAATCCAAGGCATTACCAATTTTGACCATTTTTATAAAGATAAAAGGTCCATATAAATATGAACCTTATTCATATATCATTATTCAATTCATTCCATGTAATATTAATTCTTTTAAATAATTAATTTGCTTCATTCCATTACATTTCATTATAATGGCATGGTATATCAAGGATATGAAACAATTATTAAATTAATTCCATGTATAACGGCTAAGTATAATCACTTTAAAAAATTAAATTTGAATTAAAAATCTATGATTCATCTTTTAAACTGAAACACTTATCTTAAAAGGATTAAGTGATGACTATATGAAAATATATAGACACTGGACAATATCACATTGTAATTGCGTCTATTCAAAAGGAGTTTCCATAGAAAGGGTTATTTGAAACACCAAAAAAATATCTTAAATAGTCACAATAATGGTCAAAAGGTCATAACAAGGTACATAAACTATTTTTGTAGAAGGTGATTAGGTCTCAACCTTCAATGACATTAAGAGAATATACTAATATGGATCTAGAATATGATTTCATCACTTATAAATAAAGAATAAAAATTTTAGAAACAATGCCTGATGAAAATGGAATGCACACAATGATAGAAATTTATAAATGATGACAGTTTTAGGAAAAAGACATAAAAAACTACCTTATCCTGATAGTACTCTCAGAATTCATATCAGCACATAGATTTTCATGGATTGGTAGAAAATAAAAGAATAGAAAAATTCCTAAAAAATAGGGTGTAAGGACCTACATCAATGTAGAATAATTTTTGGAATTGAATAAAAATGAAAAAGTGACCCTAAGTATTTAAGCACTTACCAGTGGCTATCGAATGTTATATAAGACATTCAAATTGGTGTGCATATGGGGAGAACGATCAATGAACATATCATTAGGCCTAAGGGAGATTTACTAACAGAGAACCTAATGTGTTGAATAATAAATAATGGGTGGGGAAAAAAAGGGTTATTCACCATTAAAAACATTCCATGACATTTGAAACACCTTTAAATTTATTAGACGTGATTTATTTATTAATCTATCCCTTATGGGGAATGTTCATTACACACTACGAACTAGCCATACCAAGACAATCAATGTATTATATTTCAAAAACATGTCATGAACTTGGCCTATAGCTAGACATCATCTCTAACATCATTTAATGAAAAACAAAAAAACCACCTTAAGGTGTGGTTTCTTTGATTAAGTGAAAAGCTAACTGCATCATGGGTCTAAAAAAAATTTAATGGATCCACACTAAAAAGAATAACTGAGTTCTTACATACCATGACTTGATAAAATATTGAGAGGATAAATAAAAATAAGTTATTATTAGTTATCATATAAATATTAATCATTTAATGTATTCATAATATTACCATTTAAATTATAGACCAAAGGGAAAGATCATCATCCACATTATCCTGATGATCAATATTAGAGAAATACTATTTTTCACTAGAAGTATCTTCCATGAGTGGTTTAAACTGAATTTAGTTGTGCTCCACCATGAATGAAAATATTACATGATTGAATCATCAATTCCCGATCCACTTATCAAGAAGGTGAGTGATGTAGAGTTCATTAACTATGAAAAACATTTGAATGACATGGTAGAAATTCAATGTTTGATGTTGTTATACATTTATAGTAAACTCATTAAGTCTCAAAAATCATGGATGATTATTTACCTAGTGTACATCACTGTGGTTTATATCATGAGAGGGAAATATAGGAACAAGTTGTGTTTTCTGAAGCACTATTTCATACTAAGCTTGTAGATGATGCGCCAACTGGGCCTCCTGTAGTTAAGCTCATTGGATAACCTATGTTCCGAAAAGTTCTAGTGTCTAAACACATAGAAGAATTCAACCTAATATCATTATTAAATAAATCCATTAGATATTATCTATTTTTTGTTAATTATAATAAGAACTAAATTTTTATGTTTCTTCTAAACCATCTCATAATTCCTCTCTAATTAGATTAGGAGACAATGTTAGAAAATGATTCAGTCCTTATAGTGAACAAATGGATAGGGTTTTTGAAGATCTCTAAGACCAAAGATTTTCCAAGACCATCAAATTAGAGAAATGTCAATGGTAAATAAAGTGATTGAGATACACTCTATTTCAGATGCGACAATAAGGATCACTGGAGGAAAAACTGCACCTAACCAAAGAATCAAGGAAAATTTTTAGGTGTATATGTTACCAAGTGAAATTTATCCTTTTCTATAAAATGGGTATTACATATAGCCTATGGTGCTCACATATGAATTTAAATATAGGAACCAATAATATTTTGAAACAATGACTGAGGGGAGGTTGATTTACAATCATCCAACATGCCTAAATTTATATGGTAGCTATCGATCACTACCACTTCATGTTTCCAACTCGGATGATTATTGATTTATATAGGTTTTTATTATGTTCCATACCATTATAAAAAAATATTATTGAATCACGCCATTATAAATACGGCTTTATTTTCAATTTTAATATAAATGTTACTAATTTTATAAGGATATTATTTATTATGGTACATTACATAAAAATGATGAATTTTTTATGGTTTATTACATTAATTATGTTATGGAAATCAAAAAAAGCAACTAAATTAAATGAAATATAAAATTTATAAAATTGGAATCTCTATCTAGGTAATGTAAATGAAAAAAATTTGAATATATTACAAAATTATGGATATTTAGATTATTTTAAACTAAAACTTCTTGGTCTGTGTCAGACTTATTTATAAGGAAAAATGATAAAATCCACATTTGGTGGAAAATATGAAAGGGAAAAATATATTCTCTAATTAGTTCATGATGATGTGTTATGACCATTTTTTATTTAATAATGTTTTGGGTACTCATACTTCATAACTTTTACTAATGATTTTAGTAGATATTGATATGTTTAATTGATGTGGTATAAGTTATATTCCTTTACAAATTAATGGAATGGAATATTAAAGTTGAGAACCAGCTTTGGAAAAATATTAAAGAAAAATGTCTCATACTGTGGTGTAGAATGTCTCAATAAAGACTTGATTTATTATGTAGGGTGTAACGCCCCATCCCCAGTTACCCAGAGTCGGTGCATTATTGCGTAACATTGGCATGATCACAAAAGATCATGTATCGAAAAACCGATTAGTTTAGTACCTTGGAAACACTAGATACATTCACAAGTCTTACATTACATCATAAAGTAAAACAAAACTACAAAAACATCATGTCATTATATCCCCTCATACTATCCCTGCATGTCATTGATAATATACTTCTTCACATCCTAGAAAAATTAAAACATTATAAGGGGTGAGCTCAGATGCTTAGTAAGGATAACAATATAGCAGAAACTTTCATAAATAAACATAAACATTTAAGGAAATGTATAACTAAAACAAAATCCTTTTATACTTGAACATTAGAATAATATGGAAAAAATAAAATAAAATAATTCCATTTACTTATTCCCATGGATATTCTACTAGTCTAATAATCACATGCAATATCAATAACCACTTTCATAATGATGGAATGCATAATGCCAGAATATCATAACCACATAGCCAAGGCCTCGTACCAAGACTAAAAATAAGATTTTGTCAAGGCATCATGCCAAAACACTAGTTTTTCTCATGAGACCTACTGATGCATCGAGGAGCTATAGCAGGCTCCACCTGTCACTTATTAAGTCCAATTCATTTTTTATATGAAAAGGTTTAGACATATCATAAACCATAACAAAATCATATCACATAAAACATACATAATGGAAAGAAAACATTTCCAAATTTCAATCACAAGATATCAATAAAAAAATTGACATAATAAAACCATTTTCAATACCAAAATAAAATAAAAGTAAAACATGGTATTTATTTTTCATTTTTTAAAAAATTTATGGCTTGTAGAGGAAGCTGAAACTAAAATAATGACACAGCGGTGGAGAAGTCGTTGTCGCTGCATACGTAAGACAAAACATTCCATTGGTTTTTTAGTAAAAATTATTCATATAAAAATATTCCTTTTAAATAAAAGTAAAATTCAAAGGGGTTTATACACCGTATAAAAGAAAGTAGTGTATAAAACAAAATATGCCTCAATGATATAAGATTGAGACGAGGTCCCTTACCTCGTGTCTGACTTGACTCGACCATTATTTAAACTCTTGAATAATAAAGTAGAGTTAATTTAAAAAAATTTAAGAACCCTTTTCATGATTATTATACCTTTTATATCACTTTTTACCATGTTATGAACATTATGTAATTATTTATGTTAATGACGGTCGTTTTGTCGATCTTTGGTACCTGAGTCAAAAATAAACTACTTATAATTACAAGTTGTTCATGTGGTAAAATATCCATTATATCCAGAATTATATTCAATATGTAGATATCATATATATCATATATATCTAGTATATACATTCATTCATAATATTACATAACATTTATAGTTAATAAATGAAATTCACCGTTCACGGAGACGGTAAGCTGTACGTACACATGAACGCTACTTTCATTTAAATTTCATATTTAATAGAATAAAATAATAATTATAAAAATGTGTATTATAATTATGGTATAATATCATATATAATATCATTTAATCTATCCTTTATATGTCCCACATATGGAATTAACGATTCAAATCACTTTGAGGGGTCGGTAGTCCGCACTTCCTAAAATGAAATTATCGCGTTTACCCATAATGGAAATCATAAAGGTATTACATAAATGAAAAATAAATAAGCATAAAGAAAACATAAACATAATATATATAACATATATGAAAATAGTGTCATCATAATGGACACCATGAGAGGTGTTAAAAGAAGATTGAACAATCATCGTTTCGTGAGGCAGTAATTCGCCACCCACAGAAACAGTATGTCAATTAACCATTAGACGAAGGTATGTGTAAGTGTAAATAAAATATTTCTCATTAAAAAATCAAAGTATATTTTAGATACTTAGGTGATTACAAAAGAAAGGAATAAAAAGAGTTTAGGGGGTTGGACAATCAAAATAAAACAAAACAACATAAGAGAAGACACTACCCTTAAAATCGGGTAACTCTTTTTCATTTGAGACAAAGGCTTCCTTGGGAAGACTTCTACCCAAATTGGGGATTCTAGGAGTAAGATAGGGAAGTTTATAGAGTATTTGGGCAGAGTTTGGCCGATCCAAATGGCTTTTATGGTGTGAATAAGGTGGTAGTGGTGGGTGCCTTTTATATGAGGAGAGGAGGGGCACTATTGGAATGTCATGAAATGTTACGTTATTATGAAGTGCTTTTTGGATTTAAAAGGTCCCAAAATTATATATTTAGAGGATAAGGTGATAAGGGTTTGAAATATACTCATCCAATAAGTTTTTTACAAGTGTATGTCTTCGAGTTTACATTATCTTTTCATTTTATTTAAATCGTTAATTAATGAGGTAATCATTGCATCATCGTGGTGTTACAAAAGTTATAATTTATTTTATATCTAAAAATTATAAAAAAATACCATGATGTATTATATCTTTTTATCTTTCCAAATAATATTTATAGTCTAAATGTTAACTTATATAACCCATGTAATAATTGTTTTAGTAAAACAACACATGTTTGTGACAATTTTATTTTTACTTTAAATAAAAAGTTATTAATGTCATTTTCTTACCCATGTGGCTCCATGGGGTCCCCATGTTGACCCAAGGATTTTCTTGGTCGTCCATGACTCATAAAATAAGGATAGGACAAGTTTCAAGATATTTTCATATTTTTATAATATCATTTTTACCTTAAATTTCACTGATTATCTTTAATCGCGATTAATAAAACTTAAAAGTTACTATTCACCAAAAAAGTATTTTTATTCCATTGAATCACATTTTACTTCATAATGACCACTGTTTATGTCGGATTTTTGAAAATCAAATCATTGAAGTTGTAATGTTTCATTTACACAAAAAATTAGTTTTTAAACTACCACTTAGTGGTTTCACTATTCATCAAAAATTGATGTTTTTTAGAAAAATATCAAAAATTCACCCTAAGATATTTTTGATATTAATAATTAAAAAATGATGTCTATTTTAAAAAATTTAAAACATATAAGTTGAATTAATTAATTTAATAATTAATTTTCACTGTCACAACAAATAGCGTGTTTTTAAGAAACAATATATATCAAAAGATTGACAATTGTTTATGTCCAATTTCAATGTGAAATTAATTCTAATGACAACCATTGGATAAAATGGTAAAAATATATTCTAATTATACTTTAAAACCACTCAGTATTATAATTTATCACTATAAATTATTTTGATTAAAAAATTGGTTTTTAAGTATTTTTTTCTATTCATAAAAAATTGGAAGTTCTCAGAAAATTACAAAAAATTCAACTTAGGATAATTTCAATATTCCAAATACACAAATGAAGTACATTTTGAAATATAAAATTTATATAATTTCAAAAAGTGGATATTACTATTCATAATGGCTACATTGATTGGTCGCGGTGTGTTAGAATCTCGAACTTGCGTACAATGCAAGCTATTGCATTATTGAAAAAGAAGCATATCGAGAAGTATTAGGGTGTTACATTCTCCCCTCCTTCAATAAATTGCGTCCTCATAATTTGAAATTGTTCTCAGAAAATAAGATGTTGAAAATAGAAAATACCTTTGTAGAAAACCCACATCAAAAATAAGATTAATAAAAATATAACTTTAAAAGAAAGAAAGAGAAGTACAAAGGTCACCCGAGATATCCAATACTATGAATCTATGAAACATGGATATGGAGGAAAAAAACCATCAAGGTCTGATGGAGAGTTGTATAATACAATATTAGGAGAAAGTTAACTACAAGAAAATAAAAAACATTTGATTATTTATATGATCATTGATTTTCAATTATGAAAAGTTAAACGACAATGTTTTTGTTTTAAGTTACCTTTCATAAAGTTCAAGAATTTATTCATGAGATTTACTAAGAACGTAAGGAAATATACTTACTTGTTATGTAGACATTCATTCCTTTATAAATTTTTACCACAAACCCATCTTTTACTCCAAAAGGTAATAAAATTCAAAAATATTATATTTATCCTAATCGTACAAGGTTCAAAATATTAACACATACCATTTAGATTATGAAAACTATTTTGTAATAGCCAGGGACTTCCTGTAGGCTTGTGGTAGGTAATAAAGCCCCGTCGCACTAAGGTTGTGGGTTCGATTCCTACGGCTTTGTCCGACGAGATGGGTTATCCCCCAACCTGCAGGTTGTCCTTTTCCTAAAAATATAGTATTATAATATTCCAAAAATTATCTTCAGAAATGTTTTAACCATAAAAAATACTATCCAAAGATAAACTTAATCCATTCCAACCTTTATTGTTATCCAAAGTACCTATGTCCAGACTTTCTCTAAAAGGTCTCCAAATTCCAAAATCAATTGTATCATCAGATTCCTCAAACAAATTAAAGTTTCTCTTATTATCACATACAAAAATATGATTACCTTCATCATATTAAAACCTTAATGAAAACAAAAAGTACTGCAGTACAATCCTTATATATATCAAATTATTATTATAAAGAGAATATAATCTTTGGGTCCAAAAGCACCAATACATTAATTATTCCACTTCAACTGTAGTAACAACATATGATTGGCCTTGATCCCTTGGCCTTTTCTGAGGTAATTTTCCTTGGTTCTTAGGGAATTAATTTGCAGAATGCCCCATTTCTCTACAATTGTAGCATTGAACATTGATAGCCTCTTTATTTCCCTTGCAATCACAAGACTGGTGACCTTTTTCTCCACATTTTTAACAAACTCCCATTCCTTTTAGGCAAGTACTATGGTGATTCTTCCCACAATTATCACATAATGGAAAATCATTATTTCCCTTTTTCCCTTTATCTGTCTCTTGTTCCACCGTTCTCTTCTTCTATTGCTTTACTTTGATGTCATAAGACTTAGATAATTCCTTTTGTGTCTTGATTGCACACGAGACTATATCTTCGTATGTTGAGAAATATTGTGATACTAAAGCATGACGTAGAAATGGTTTTAACCCATAAAAGAAACTATCAATCTTACTTCTTGGGTTACGTATATAATTTTCAGTATGTCTTGCTAACATTGCAATGTTGGCCTCATACTTTGGGACATTATCATCCTCCTTCTGCCTCAGACTCATAAATTTCCATTCCATATCTGCTTGATGGTCATGGGGAAAATATTTTTCTAAGAAAATTTCCTTAAGCTCCCTCCATTCCATACTTGATACTTCTTCATCTTCCTTTTTGTTTTGAATCAACGACCACCATTTATCAGCATCTCTAGTGAGGCAGTAAACTTCCATGAAAACTTTATCCCTTTCGCTACTCCCCAAGGCATGTAATATTTTCTCTAAGGAGTTTATCCACTGCTTAGATAATAATGGATTTTTACCCCAATTAAATGTTGGCGGTATCTGCCTCATGAAGTGATCTAACATTGATCCTCCACGCTGCAGATCAGGGTGCTCCATACGAGTAAGGTTAATATTAATAACATGAGTCAGTTGTCACAGTATGGTGATAAGTTGATCAGCACCAGTTGTATCAAAAACTCCACTATAATTATCTTGAGAAGGAGGGAAATCCCTACATGTAGTGCATTCTTTGATATGGTTTCCATTCCTTCCACTAGGTACCATTTCTAAACCATGTAATAAACTAGATCAGTTTATGAATCAAAATACATAATTCCATACTTGTAAAACACTTAACATAAATTGAACAATTTATGGATATAATCCTTAATCATAAAAATGTTTTCTTTGAGGAATTATATACTCATAATCCCTTCATAATGGTTTGTAAAAAATGGGAATTATCCTAAGCATATCCCCCGGGAGTGTCGTAACCAAGAGTGCAGCAAGGCCCGTTGACGTGCACCAGTTCCCATTCGAGTCTAGCTCAAAGCAGTGTTTTGGGGTTTTTACCCTAGGTACATATGTTCCAGATCCACCTCTACCTACTCGTATCCAGACAGGGATGTATTGCTCGGAAAACTCACAAAATCTCTATAATACCAAAATTCTAGGAAGTTCTTCTATACTAATACTCAAATTCTATCTTTGGGATATGTGCTCTAATCAGAGTTTATCTAAATATAGCTTCCAAGGTTAGTACTAAACTGCCTCTGATACCAACTGTAATGCCCTGAACCCATTTACCCAGAGTTGGTGCATTATTGTGTAACATTGGCATTATCGCAAAAGATCAAGTCTCGAATGACCGATTAGTTTAGTATCCTTGGAAACACTAGATACATTCATAAGTCTTACATTAAATCATAAAGTAAAACAAAACTACACCAAAATTTTATCTTCATATCCCCTCATACTATCCCTGAATGTCATTCATAATATACTTCTTCACATCTTAGAAAAAGTACAACATTAGAAGGGGTGAGCTCAGATGCTCAGTAAGGATAACAATACAGCGGAAACTTTCATAAATAAACATGAACATTTAAGGAAATGTATAACTAAAACAAAAGCCTTTAAACTTGAACTTCTGCATAATATGGAAAAAATAAAATGAAATAATTTCATTTACTTATTCACACGGATATTCTACTAGTCGAATAATCACATACCATATCAACAACCACATTCATAATTATGGAATGCATAATGACATACTATCATAACCACGTAGCCAAGGCCTCTGGCCAAGACTACAAATAAGATTTTGTCAAGGCCTCATGCCAAGACACTAGTTTGTCTCATGATACCTACCGATGCATCGAGTAGCTATAGTGGGATCCAACCATCACTTATTAAGCCCAATTCATTCCTTATATGAAATGTTTAGACATATCATAAACCATAACAAAATCCTATCACATAAAACATGCATAATGGAAAAAAAACATTTCCACATTTCAATCAAAAGATATCAATACAAAAAATTGATATAATGAAACCATTTTCAATACCAAAATAAAAGAAAAGTAAAACTTCGTATTTATTTTTCATTTTTTTAAAAAATTATGGCTTGTAGAGGAAGCGGAAACTCAAATAATGGACACGGCACTGGAGAAGTCATTGTCGCTGCAAACGTAAGACAAAACTTTCCATTGGTTGTTTAGTAAAAATTATTTGTATAAAAATATTCCTTTTAAATAAAAGTAAAATTCAAAGGGGTTTATACACCATAGAAAAGAAAGTTGTGTATATAACAAAATATGCCTCAATGAAAAGAGATTGAGACGAAGTCCCTTACCTTGTGTCCGACTTGACTCAACCGTTATTTAACCTCCTGAATAATAAACTAGAGTTAATTTATAATTCATTAAGAACATTTTTCACTTTTATTATTCCTTTTATATCACTTATTACCATGTGATGGACATTATGTAATTATTTATGTTAATAACGGTCGTTTTGTCGATCTTTGGTACCTAAGTCGAAAATAAACTTCTTATAATTACATATTGTTCATGTGGTAAAATATCCATTATATCTATAATTATATTCATGATGTATATATCATATATATCATATATATCCACTATATACATTCATTGATAATATTACATAACATTTAGTGGTAAGAAATGAAATGCACCTTTCATGGAGAAGGTAAGCCGTATGTACGCATGAACACTACTTTCATTTCTATTTAATATTTAATGGAATGAAATCATAATTATATAAAGGTGTATTATAATTCCAGTATAATATCATATAAAATATCATTTACTCCATCCTTTATACGTCCCACGTATGGCATTAACGATTCAAATCACTTTGAGGGGGCGGTAGTCTGCACTTCCTAAAATGAAATTATCACGTTTACCCATAATGGAAATCATAAAGGTAGGCCATAAATGAGAAATAAAGAAGCATAAGGAAAACATAAACATAATATATATATCATATATGAAAATAGTGTCATCATAATAGCCACCATGAGTGGTGTTAAATAAGATTGAACAATCATCGTTTCGTGATGCAGTAATTCGCCACCCACAGAAACAGTATGTTCTTTAACCATTAGACGAAGGTATGTGTATGTTTAAATAAAATAAATCTCATGAAAATATCCTAGTATATTTTAGATACTGGTTTTGTTAGAAAATAAGTTAATAAAAATATTTTAGGGGTTTTAGAGGCAAAATAAAACAAAACAACATAAGAGAAGACATTACCTTTAAAATCGGGGAACTCTTTTTTGATTTGAGCCAAAGGCTTCCTTGGAATGACTTCTGCCCAAAGTGAGGCTTCTATGAGTAAGATAGGGAAGTTGAGAGAGTATTTGGGCAGAGTTTGTCTGAGCCAAATGGCTTGTATGGTGTGAATAAGGTGGTAGTGGTGGGGGCCTTTTATAAGAGGAGAGGAGGGGCACTCTTGGAAAGTCATGAAAAGTTACATTATTATGAAGTGATTTTCGGATTTCAAAGGTCCCAAAATTATATATTTTGAGGATAAGGTGATAAGGGTTAGAAATATACTCATTAAATAGGTATTTTACAAGTTTATGTCTTAGAGTTTACATTATCTTTTCATTTTATTTAAATCGTTAATTAATGAGGTAATCGTTGCATCATGATGGTTTTTTAAAAACGTTAATTTTTTTATGTCTAAAAATTACAAAAAAATACCATGATGTAGGAAATATTTTTATATTTTCAATGAATATTTATAGTCGAAATGTTAACTTATATAACCCCATTAAATAATTGTTTTAGTAAAACAAAACATGTTTGTGACAATTTTATTTTTACTTTAAATAAATAGTTATTAATGTCATTTTCTTACCCATGTGGCTCTATGGGGTCCCCAAGTTGACCCATGGAGTATTGGTCGGACATGAATCATTCAATAAGTGTAGGACTAGTGTCAAGATATTTTCATATTTTTATAATATCATTTTTACCTTAAATTTCACTAATTACTTTTAATCACGATTAATAAAACCTAAAAGTTACTATTCACCAAAAAATTATTTTCATCCCATTGAACCAAATTTTACTTCCTAATGACAACCATGTATATCGGATTTTTGAAAATAAAATCATATAAGTGGTAATGTTTCATTTACAAGAAAAATTAGTTTTTAAACTACCACTTAGTGGTTTCACTATTCATCAAAATTTGATGTTTTCAGAAAAACACAAAAAATTCACCCTAAGCTATATTTGATATTCACAATTGAAAAATGATTTCTATTTTAAAAAAATAAAATAATATAAGTTGAATTAATTAATTTAATAATTAATTCCCACTATCACAACAAATAGCATTTTTTTAAGAAACAACATATATCAAAAGATTGACAATTGTTTATGTCCAATTTCAATGTGAAATTAATTATAATGGCCACCATTGGATAAAATGGTAAAAAATTATTCTAATTATACTTTAAAACCACTCAATATTATAATTTATCACTATATATTATTTTGATTAAAAAGAATGTTTTTAAGTATTTTTTTCTATTCATAGAAAATTGGATGTTCTCAGAAAATTACAAAAAATTAATCTTAGGATAATTTGGATATTTCCAATACAAAAATGAAGTCCAATTTGAAATATAAAGTTTATATAATTTAAAAAAGTGGATATTAATGTTCATAACGGCTACATTGATTGTTCGCGGTGTGTTAGAATCTCAAACTTGCGTACAATGCAAACTATTCCATTATTGAAAGAGAAGCGTATCGTGAATGTTTGGGGTGTTACATAGGGTATTATGTAATTATATCCCAACTAACACCTACTTATACACATTAGTTGAATAACATAATTGAATGGAGGAACTAAAAACGATTGGACCTGGTGAGACCAATGATGATCCATGCAATTCAACCATTATTCATTGGGGGATACACATAATAAAAATAAACAAACAATATAAATTAGTTACAACTAATGTCAAAAGTAGTATTCCATTTGATATTTTTCATGAAAATAATCATGTGTTTGGTCATGCTTGTTTTTGCAGATTTGAAGCAATTTCTATGTCTATTTCGAGAAACAAACATTCACCATGAGGCATTAAGTGTATTTATATATAATATCCTAAGAAAAAAAGGGAATATTAACTTTAGAATATTTCAAATAAAATTTTTTTGGCTGATAAATGCCCAAATTCCATGAAAATGTTGAAAAATCTACAACAATGGGTGGAATAATGTTAGACTTTGATGAATTATAGGACCAAGAAAGACACATGTTTCCACTTGAAAAATTCAAAAAATACCCGTGGAAAATGATGTTTCAGGGATAAAATACTATACAAGAGTACAAGAGAGGGTAGGGAACCAGAACAGTACGACTTCCTTGTCACCAAGGATAATGACTTGTTATTACTTTATTATAATGATCCTTTAACCTATAAATAATAAGGGGAAATGATAATTCTATGTCGAATGAAGCCCTAAAGTCTGAAATGGATTCTATAAATAGAAACCAAGTCTGGATTTTTCTATATCCGTTAGTGGATATAAAGGGAATTGGATGTAAATGTCTATTTAAGTATAAATAATACAAGCAAGGACATATCAGTACCTATAAGGAATTAATGGTACCAAAAAGTTCAAACAATGTCAAGGAATTGACAATGACTAAAGATTTTCACCAGTTGTAGTGTTGAGGTCCATCTGAATTATATTTGTCATTTTCACCTTCCATGAATATGATATTTTGAAAATGAATTCCCAAATATTCTTACTTAATGGGTAACTTTAGGTAGATGTTAATATGAAACAACCAGAAGGGTTTTTGACTCTAAAAGATTCCAACAAGATATGTAAATTAAAAATTATATTTATGTGTTAAAGAAATAATCTTGGTCAAGGAACATTCGATTGTATGAATAGTTAATATTAATTGATTTCATTAATAATTAATGTGATCCTTGTGTCAATACATAATTTTTTGGGAGTGTTTTTCATGATTCAAACAAGCCTGGGCTCGAGCAGTAACTTCCCCAAGCCCACCTACATAGGCCAGGGGGTGGCCACAATTAGTGAAGGGAAAATTAACCTGGGGAGTCCTTTTCCTATGTACCTATACAATCATAAATCCATCTCAAATAAAAAGGGTAGAGGGAAATAATACTATAATGTAAACCAATAATGCATGGACCTCAATATGGTAAAAAAGTAAAGTAGTGTAAATTGAAAAGTAAATGGGAAACATACATGCCAACCAGAAATGTGTGACAAACTAATAGAAAAATTAAAAAGTAAATCGCTGAACGATAGCCTAGCTCCGGAATCCTGAGATAGGACCACCTTATGTGGTCCAAGAACCCATTATCCCTCATCTACTTTGTATTCATGGTCAGCATGTACTTCATCAGTATAAGACATGATATGTGAAGTAAAATCCCATAAGGTGTTCAGTATAAACATTCCTAGTAGGATTCCCTAAAAGCTGAAAGGGGAGCAGTAAGAGATATAATTAAATAGAAAGATAGTATGTAGCACAAGTTATAGTGAAATGGTATAACTTAACCCAAAAGCGGGTGAAGTTACCTCATCCATGGAAAAAGGGATCGACATGGTGAGTAGATGAACTAATCATTGAGTCTTCACCATGTATAACAGGAGAGTCGACTCATTCAACCTTTAGAATCTTAACACTAAAAGCATGTGAAATACCCTGTGCATCTTTGCATCTCTTGGATAAGAGTTTCAAAACCCAAGGTGTTGATATAGAATAAAGATAGATATATATTCTCAGTCAAACACACCCAAACAAGAGAATATGTGGATATCTATCAAACAGCTAAAGCTATGATAAAGGGTAACCAATAAATCCAAAATAACATCAATGATGCCCAAAATCTAACGCATCTATAAATATGTAATCATACCAGTATAACCATAACTTTTTATTGTTCTGAATAACCATGTGGGAACACACATGAAGTAGAGGACCCGCATCGTAGTACATCATGGGGTTCAACTCTGTTATCAGTCAAGGATGACACTAGAAAAATCTACTGGAGGGTCAAATTGGTATTCATCAATTACACCACTTCCCTACTATGGTGGAGTGTTAACTAGGTATCCATCAGGGATTCCACTTCAAATCTATGATAGAGGGTCAAATCAATATCTGCCAAGCATTACACTGCCCAGACACTACATGAGGGTCTACTAATAAGGAATCAAGGATTCCAATACAAAGACCCTACTAGAGAGACTACTCAGAAATTGGTGTGGAATACACTACCTAGTATTTGTTGGAGGGTCAACTCGGAATGCATTGAGAAGTCCAATTCTCAGGCCCTCCGAGAGGGTCTACTCGGAAAGTCTCTAGTGATCCTATGCAATCAACATCATCATAGATCATATCTTAACCACTCATCATACCTCAAAAATTCCACATCTTATATTGGAATCCAATGTCAAGGGAACCATCATGTTCTACATGAAAAAACACTTAGGATGGGCTACTCAATGGCCAACATCTGAGTCAAAATAAAAGAGATGTGAAAATTCTAAGACTCATAAATGAGAAAAAGACAAGTAAGGGACCCACAAAGCATGATATCTATATCTACTATTGGTTAATGTTCTTTCCAGTAGAAAAATTCTAGGCATGTATTAATACACAATGTGTAAGGGTAATACATGAAATTTTTCAAATAAAATCCTGACAAATGGACGTGGATCATCATCAGTTTGAATGGAATAACATAATATCAATAATATTCCTATTCAAAAAACCCCAGATGGGCAAAATTATCACACCATTTTGATCATCATAGAAAAACTATAAGATAGTCTACTCACTTACCTCAATCAAACACTCGGTGAAAAGGCTGCATTTCATTACATCACACTCAAATGAAATTTCATGGGTATGAGCAATGAGTTAGAATTAATTTTTTGATATTTTTATTGAAACATCCTCATCAATTTTAGGGTCACAATGTTTCTAACTATTAATCATTATAATATCATATAAAGAAGATACACCAAAAACCTTAATCCACAATAATAATAAATTTTACTATTACCATGCATTCTGTTGACTTGAAACACGAGTGTAACAAAGGTATCCAATTTTGTTAAAAAAATATTACCTCTGTTGCAGGATCATGTTGTCACTAATCATTTATAAATCAGATGTCATACGAAGGAGATATGTGTGAATTAATGTTTTTCCAATAATAATAATTTATTATTATTTTTCCCATAATAAAATTGTGAGGGATATGCACAAGGCATACTCCCCCAATTATTATTTTGGTACACATACCACTCAAACTAATTTTCATAATTTTATTTATTACTTTAATTAATAAATAACATTTTTATTATCAATACTTACATTTTCTAAAGGAAGTAAGGAATTCATGCATGGCACCTCCCCACCAAAGGCGTATTTTCCCATTTTAAATCCCTTTTTTTATTTAAAAAGAAAAATATATGAATTAGTTTAAATGTCGACACACTTTTTATTTATTAAATTAAAATAATTTAATCTAATTAGATGCATGTATTTTATCCCATCATTATTATTAGTATTTAATATAATAATAATAACAAATCCTTGTTTTATTTTTCTGAACGCATCACAATTAATAATAAAAATAAAAAAATAGTAATAATAAACACTAACTGTGTTAAATATATATTAACACCTCTCGGAGATCCAAACCATTCCATTATCATGTTCATGCTGAGAAGCCTTCACCATAAAACAATTCACATGACCTCCTATTGGAATCAATACCATCACATGACATGTCATTTCCATGTTCCAACTAAGAAAAAGAAGCTCACCTATCTAATCCTGAACCACCTCTGATTACAAACACACACTCATGGTGGTAATCCAGTGTGTTCACAAAACATAATCCCTCATGTTTAACAATCTTTTCACAAAACCACTACTGGAAATAAGACTAATACCAATAGTTTGGGGAAAACCGTGGCATAGTTCACTTATATGGACCTATACCAATGGTTTGGCCAAAACCGTTGGTATATATCACTAATTTGGACATATAACAATGTTTTTGGACAAACCATTGGTATATGGGGGACATATACAAATGATTTGGGTAAAACCATTGGTATATGTACCAAACTCAAAGAATCTATACCAACGGTTTTGAGAAGCATTGGTATAGTTACATTTATTTATTTAGAAGATTCTTACAAATAAAATTAAATAAATCAAAATTTAAAATATTTATAATTATACATATATATATCTATGAAATTTTGTTCACAAAATAAATGTTAGGTTAGTGGTTAGGTCATTCAATCATGAACTAGAGGTACTGGGATCAAAACCCAATGAATGTCCCTTTTTGGAAATACATATACAAATGGTTTTATGGAACCGTTGGTATAGATTTGTCATATTATATATACCAATGGTTTTGAAATCTGTTGGTATAGGTTTATACCAACAGTTTTGGGAAAACTATTTGTATAGACCTATCTCCACGACTTACTTGGCCACGGTTCTCCAAACCGTTGGTATAAGATATACCAATGGTTTGGAGGCCTATACCAACCGCATCAAACCATTGGTATAGGGTATTTTTCTACTAGTGACCGTCGATTCACATTTCATTCATCACACCACAACAAATTCAAGAGTTCAATCACACTAAAACTGGTATCGACAATGTCAAATCGGGACCCCGTGGAATACCAATGAAGAAAGCAAAGAAAGTGGGGGGGGGGACACCAATATAAAAGTGATTAAATTCAATGGACCAAATTTGTTGGCCAAAAATTTCATTGAATAGAAACCATGGTGAGGAACATGACGAAGAAAATAAATAAAATTGGATTAATAATTTATTTAAATTACACGGACTCATTTAAATGCTCAGATTAACCTAGTTCAAAGAGACATAATTGATCATGATCAATATTTTAATTATAAATGAGGAAAGGAATATATAAAGAAACCTACCACAATAATGGATTTATCTTTGGGGAATAATTCATCCTCTGGAGATGAATAATGATTCGTTGCATCTGCGCCAGTCGATTCACCTTGATCTGATCAACGGTCGTTGTCTGGTCTCCATCCGCCAAAGAAGGACACATTCCTCCTCCTCTTTGATCAAACACGAGTTATGAGAAAAAACCTTAAAAAAATTTTATACGAGGCTATTTTTAGAGGGTTTAATTTTTTTTGTTTAACAGAACATATAAATAATTTTTTTAATTATACAAACCTACATACAACTACCTCTTCCAAAAATCCCACGAAGACCGACATTATGTCATCCTTTGGATAAAACATACATTCCAAACTCAATGGTGGTGTCTAATTTTCCATTTTATACTCCTTCCATGTGTTACATGGGTTCATTTTACTAAATAAATAAATTAAATTAAATAATTTATCCAATACTCCCACTAATGGCATCCCCATCTGAATGAACCATGCTGACTAACATTAGGTCATCACTAGGTTATAAAAAATGTTATGGATTCCAAAATAGACATATATTTACAATATTAGACTCCATTTATGAGATATTACACTTTTTTATGAAAATAATGCATGCTTAATAAAAATATATTTAAATTTTTATAAAATTAATTTTGGGCTCACTGGGCCTATGAATCGCATGTCGTCTCAGCACCGTGATCTAAATATTCTTAGAATTAGTCCAAAGTATTACATGAAAAAATATATACATTACTTTATTCACTTATTCAAATAACTTCATGCCGAAAAAGAACAACTATGTGGATAGGCGGGGATATTGGGCCCACAGTTTTATTTTCTATAAATAATCCCTACACCAGGATATACAAACATTGGACACATGTGAAAATACAACATCAGCTTCCCCTGTAACATAACTAGAATCAAAATTCTTCCCTGAAAAATGATGATGTGATTCCATTTTTGAAAATCGATCAATTGAAACTCTTAAGGATATCTGGACACACAAGATCTTGTAGTAAATGTCCCCTAGAAGGTAGTTCCTCCACATCCTAAAGGTGATCACTACCACTTCCAACTCTAGGTAGTGAGTCACATAGTTCTGTTCATGGGTTTTCAAATACCATGACACACATGTGATAACTACCTACCAATGCGTCAAGATTTATTTTAGGAATGAAAGGGTACCAACAAACATGGTAGGTGAGTAGACTCATCCAACTATGAGAAGCTAGAAATAGAGATCACATGGCACACCCCACACATATTCACCTGTCTTGGAGGGGGAGTAACCCCAAACTAGAAACACTTCCACACCAAATAGTATCATCCTAAATTAAAATGGTCATGAAAAAACTCCACCGGAAATTCTACGACCTTCTCTGACTCTCCATCCCACAAAATCACCCTAAACAAACATGTATGAGTAACATGTTCTCCACTCTATGAAAATATCTTCTTTGGGTGCCACTAACTCACCCACACAGTTTTTTTCACGTCAAAAACTCATATATTGATGGGGAAATAATTACTCTTCCTCATGAGTCTAATGAAAGGTCAAACTAAATCACATCCTCCTTGAGTATCCTGTATACGAACTGATGCTCTGTGTAAGATCCCATCTCTTTCCATGTACGCTTCCCTCCGAGTTTTTCATTTGAGCCTTAGGGACCAAGTCACGTTTATAGATGAAGATCCTTTATTGAAGAAAATTACATAGAGTTTAGGAATATATTCTTGTTTGAATTAATGGAGTCCAGGTGTAAATGGGATTAAGTGTTAAATGGGTTTGTGGTAATTTGAGTACATTAAAGGGAATATAGGTTGAGAAATACATGTACAAATAATTTATATTCTAGGTAAAGGGATTACACATCGGTTAAGGGATAATGGGTTGTAATAAAATAAATCTATGGAAATGGGATTTTTGAAGAAAAACATGAAAATAATTTACATGACATGAACCCCAATTAGACAATGTTTAAATGCCCAACCTGTTGTATTAAAAATTTCTATGTGGATGATTTTTTCCCATCAGCTATAGCTTTTTCTCTCACTATCCTAGTGTGTCCTCCAAGTGATTTTGTTGTGCCAAACCTCTTTTTGGATGTCCCTTTCATGCGATGTATCCCTAGTAAGATCATTTAGTTAGATTCTTCAATATCTTTGTTCTTATTTGACCCATTATGGTGAAATATATTGACAAATTACATTTTTGGTTTTGATATTGATCAAACATGACCATGGAACATATTTTCAATCATCTGCTCCATCTTCCTTGTGGGATTTGGCCATTGGAATTATAATTGGATCCCCAGTTTAATGTTGGGGTCTAAATCACATCCCTATGTTTTGATTATTTTGATGTTTATGAAATATCATTATCACACCAAAGAGTTATGTGAAAAAATTAATTAATTAATAAAATGATATTATCCCTTTAATTCATTTCACTTCAACTATATTTGTAATTATATAATGGATTAATTTCTATTTAACATGATATGAGACCAAGGGTGATTTCTTATTATATAATCCATAAAATATAGTTTATTACTTATTGATATTATTTTTAATCAATTTGTGAATTTAATTTTACATGGAATATAAATTAATTCATGTAATTAATATAATTAACTATTTAGATATATGACGTGATTTTATGATATCCATGTTGTTTGACTGGAATTATGTTCTATGATGAAATGATTATATAATGGACTGGGCTTATGAACTTGCATAGGAATACGTTTTAATGATTATAGTGAGTGGGCTCGACCCATGCCATGTTGTTATACTTATAGAGAGCATGTTATTCCCAGTCCTATGCTGTAATACTTATAAGGATTTGACCCAGATTGTTTTTTATGACTTTATATGGTTATATGGTTACATTTTCATAGTTGTAAGACATGATCAGAGATATTCCATCATAGAGGAGAATCAGGTAATTCACCTTATTTATATGGTTTCTTGGAATGGTTTTAAGAAACGTTTTTAGATATTCCCATTCGGTGTTGAAGCTGGTTGTTGTATTTATTTAATTATTCAATTTACTTATACACCTATTTGCTGCTATATTACATACACTTTTTATCAGACTAGTTTATTTAGAGATAGTGGTTTTGACATACTATTTTTTACTCACACACTATTTGGTATTTCCTTTGGAACCCAATAAGACATCATGAATGCATGTTTGGACATAGACTTTAGACCATGATGTTGATTGATTGTTTGCTGTTGGGATGCAGTTTGGATATGGGACTGACATGGGGCTCGAGAACCGGGACATTAGTCTATTTTGAGTATTCTAGGTATTTAATTTCATTTTTATATCATAAAATTTGTTACATTCTAAAATGGATTTATATTATTCCTTATAGATAATTGAATTATTTAGTTAGATTGTATTATTGTCTTTCACATTGTTTTACTCCGATTGTTTCTATTAATATATTGATTTTATTTTCAAAAGAAGCATCATACCAAGGGGTATAGTATCCCTACTATAATATCCACACCCTCACTGCTAGTCGCCTCTGGTATACAACGAGGAATGCCAAAACTTCTGTAACCAACCTTTTCCTTCCACGTGAGAGAGTACCTGATTTTAGGACATTATAAAGTGATATCAGAGCCTATGTTTTTCTTTTCTTTTTCTTTACTACTTTGGAAAAGTATAAATGAGACTAGGATGTGATGGAACTTGGTAATGAGCTTGTTTATGGGAGTATCTAACACATGTATTAGGGAAAATCCAAGTTCCCAATGATGGGATTTCTATTTTTTCTGTTTTCTTATTGTAGTTGAGGTTATTTCACCCTGAGTGATTCACATGTTGTGTGGGAATTCTGGTTTTATGAGGTTATTATTTCTTGAGTTTTTTACTCATGTCCAGGTATGATGTGAGATAAGAATACATGCATCATAATTGGAACATAGGGATATATTGACATGCATTTTCCATGATAGGGGTATATTAAAAAAATCATTTTTCACCTGTAATATATGATATCCTGTTCAATTGTAATTTAAAATATCAATTTGAATTGATTAAAAAAAAATTCATTCATGCGACACTAAATTTATTATAATCCATGGCTAGAGAGATCTTTATAAGAATACATGCATCATAATTTTTCATGTATTCTCCCAGGTGTATTATGAAGATGTAAGCAATCAAACGTAGTTTGGACATCTTTATAAAGATGAAATAATTGATTTTTTTTATTTTGAAATCTTGATGTTTAAATTATGTACCTAATCTCTAATTCACTAGAATTTATAATCCTTCTCTTGTTATTTGATGTCTATTTATGCTTAAAATCATGTAATGATATGTGTAAAAGGATAGGGACACTAGAATACATCACATAGTGTCTAAAAAATACTACTGTAAAAAGTAGAATAGACACAAAGAATACCTATTATCTTCTCATTTGTTTTGGAATCATGGACATCTAAATCCTTTAACTATCAGCGAACCTAACCACTACCTCCATAATAAGTAAGTGGGTAACCTAGTGGAAGTTGAAGAATCTCATAACGATGTCCACCACCCAAAGCTCTTCATATTTCTATGCCTACTCTACCTCCCTGAGGACCACCCTATATATGCCTGGGAGATCCTTGATCATGACATTCCATCTGCTATGGCAGTGCAAAAGAATTATACCTTTTCTAATAAGCATGATGTTTAAATTATTATCATACCATGTGACCTCACTAATAAAATTTAAAGAAACACACATATGTGGGATGCCTCTAAACACATGAGTGATTCTAATTATGGAAAGGTATCCTATGCTGATATCCTTGAGCATGTCGTCTACTATTTGCTACAGATGACTTTGCTATGTGATTCTCAATGCTATATCTAGATATCTATAATCCCTCTATAGAAATATATATGTCACTAGTTCCCACTCTAGTATGCTAGTATGTGTGGGAATGTAGAAGGGCAGAATGCTGGTTTAGATCTCTATGCGGAGTCCCTGCTCAAAATGTCATGCTCTAAAGAAGCTTTCATGGATCATGTGAAGGGAGTAACGTGTAAGGTCTTTGAACCTCACTACATACACATCCATTGTCATCCCTTCATTCCAAAACTCTATAAGCTTCTGGATATGTATAGAGAGTATGTTTTAGGTGCACTACTACTCATGGAGCATCTTCTAGATTTCAGGCCATGGGAGAGTTGAATTACCTTGAATTTTCATAATAAGGCTTCACTAATACCCAAATTCTCAATGGAATAGGCTAGTTGATTGTGAATCTACTAGATCCATCAAGGTACAAACAGTATTAAAGGTATGAACCACAGACTATATCCATGTATCTACTTCTTGAGGATTTTTATCTCCACATAACCTCAACGTATCTAATGCTCAAAATCACGGAGCATGTTACGCCTGTGCACATCCTCAACTTTCTATTCTGGAATGATCTACTACTCAAAATGGGGAGGTGATGATACCTACCCACCCAGAGGAAGGGGTTGTTAGATGGTCCCTGAACTGATGTCTGGTTTCTTATAAGATCGTCATCACAAACCAGAGTTGGTATCCTAGCTCGCTGTCTTTTCAGAGGCATCCTTAAAGTTATCAAGGAGTACTATAGTCATATGATAATATATATATATATATATCAAAAATGGGGTGATGACTCAATAAGGGTAGTCAAATACTCCATCATATATAATGCATGAACCATTTAACCCTGCAACAGATGTGTCATCATGTTGAGTCGATAAGCACGTAATCAGGATCATAGTGAATGGATATGTTGGCTGCCACCCAATCACTAGATTCCATGGTCTAAGACATGCACATGAGACACTTTTAAACTATTTCTCTAAACCCAACCAAATCCTCTTTATTGGATACATCTTTATAGCATCCTAAGGAACACACTTTCTCTTATACAAATAATGCATGACATTACACATGTCCAGGATCATTCTTCAACTACTACAAGCCCACCTCCATAGTCCAGGGGGTGGTGATAAGTGGTGAAGGCATAACTAACATGGGGAGGCCTTTTCCTAAGTACCTATACACACAAAAATCCATCTTGATGAAGAAGTGTTGAGGTAATGAATAAATGACACAAAAATGAGATAATGTAAACAAACCATTCATGATCCTCTATATAGTAGAATAGTATGATGGTGTAATTATTAATGTAAGTGGAAAAAATACATGCCTAAATAGAAATGTGTCCCATACTAACAAAAATAAGAAAAGTAGATAGTTGAAAGAGATCCCAATTTCTAAATCACAATCTACAACCACCATATGTGATCCAAGCACCCAATATCCCTAAGTTCTTGTATAGTCATGTTCGGCATCTATGTCTTTTTCATTAGTCATGATATGTGCGGGAAAATCAAATATAGGGGTGAGTATAAAAATACCATGTTGAACAACTTGAATGTTTATGGGGGAATTATGATATACAAAAAATGATAAATACATTAGATTACACAATGTACAATATAAGAGCACAAATCAACCGAAAAATAGAGTGAAGGTGACCTCATCCAAACACAAGGGGCTCGACCTGGTGAGTATATAAACTACTCATCAAGTCTTCGACACCTCAGGAAGGACAAAAAAATCATCCAACCATGAGAATATAAACATAGAAAACATGTGGAATACACTGCACATATTTGCCTCTCTTGGAAGGAGAGTTTCCAAATCCAAGGTGTTGATATAGAAAAAGGATAAATATATATGCTCAGTTAAATAATCCCAAATAATTGAGTAGGGGGATCTCCATATCACAACTCATCTCAAGAAGTATAGTATTCATCAGTTCCAAAAGTCCATCAATGAGGCCCAATATCCCATACATCTTCCCAGAAGTAATAATACATGTCAAACCATGCCTCATCATTATGTCACATAGATGAGTGGATGAATCTTGAACTAGAGGACCCGCACCCTTGTATGTTTGGAAGGTTCCACTTTGTAATCTGTCGAGCCTGTCACAACTAATCTCTAATTGAGATTTAACATGGTATCCATCAAGGACACCACTACCCAGCTATGCTGGAGGGTTATCTTGGTATCTGTAAAGGACACCACTCTCTATCTATGTTGGAGGGTCAACTCTGTACCCGTCAAGGATTCTATTACTCAGTCCCTACTGAAGGGTCTACATGGAAATATTTGAGGGCTCTACTTCCCAGTCCCTATTGGATGGTCTACTTAGAAATCATTGAGTAATACACTACAAAGTCTTAGTTGGAGGCACTTCTCACAAAGCATTGAGGACTCCACTACCCAGTCCATGATTGAGGGTCTACTTGAAATGTGTCTAGTTATCCTACATAATCATTGTTTTTGCAGTGTGTCACATAATCGAGGTTCATAACTGGATCATTCCCCATCGTATCTTGGAATCCACAACCAAAGGCACCACCATGTTCCATGAGAAAAAATGTAATATCACTAATATGTATCTTCCAATGGAATTGTATGGGAAAATAAATCACACAACTGCAACATTCATAGAAAAACACTCGACATAGTCTATTCACATCCCTTATTCGGAATCTCATTGAAAATGTCACGTTTCACCACATCACGCTCAAATGGCTTTTTGTGGGTAAGAGGAACGATTCCAAATTAAGTATCCAATATTAATTATGAATTATATGCCTCAATTTTAGGGTTGTGATGATGATGAGGTTTATTCAATTTAGCACCATGCGAAGAAGAAATGTTGGATTCAAGATTACATGATATTAATAATTTTATTATTATTTGGTGTTCTATTGACCAAAAACACAAGTCTGAAAAATTTATCTAACATCATTCTTTACATGACTGTCTTAATTCAATTATCAACCTATCACTGATGGTTTATCATTCAGATATCAAATGAAGAAGAAATATCCAGATTAAGGTTTTCCCCAAAAAATAACAATCCTAATTTGTTATTATTATTTATCATCATTTAAATTGAGAGGGTCATGCATAAGGAATACCCTCCCAATTCCCTTATTCTATACCTCCCAGAAAAATAATTTTCATCATTTTATTTATTGATTTAATAAATCAATAATTTTTTTTATTATCAACATATCCATGTTCCAAAGGGAGGAAGGAATTCACCCTTGAAGCCCCCACCCTAGGTGAATTTTCTAATTATAAATATTTTTTTAAATTTTTTTAAATATTAATTCATTTAAACATTTAAATCAATTTTTCCTCACTAAATTAAAATCATTTAGTGTGATTAACCACACACATTTTATTCCAAAATTATTATTATTATTTAATATAAAAATAATTAAAATCCTTGTTTAATTATTCTCAACTCATCACCATTATTATTATTATTATTTCTATTAATTATCATAATACCCAACACGTTGACTACACTGGAACTCATAGTCAGATCTTGAAGCTTGGCCACCATCACATTCATGATGAATAGACTCCACCATGAGACTCTGTGCATCACATCTACTTAGAATCTTTCCCATCACGTGCACTTCATCACTACATGCCAACTAGGAAATTAGGGACCCCATATCTGATCACTGGACACCGTATGATTACAAGCACACATAAATGGTGTCAATATGATAAATTCACAAAAAAATTGACCTAATTGTTTATTAATATGTCCGCAAACCATGGATCCACATGTCTTTTATGCTACCATAATGAATCTGGGGGTTTTTTCACACTCAAAACCATCCCTGATAATGTCAAATCATGACCCCATGATCCAACAATGATTAATGCAAAGAAAAGTGGGGAAAAACCAATAAAAAAGTGGTAAAAATTATTTTAGGAATATTCTTGGACAGTGAAATCATATCAAGGAAACCAAGGTGAGAAACATGACATGAGAAAATAAAATAAAATTGAAAGAATAATTTATTTCGAACACAAGAGGTCATGAAAAGGCTCAAATTAACCCTGATGAAAGGAAGTTAATTGATCATGATCAATATTTTAATTATAATAGCATGAAACCACATATAATGAGTCTTACCTTGTTTTTGGATCGCTCTATGGTGAAGAAAAAATCCACTAGAGATGAAGAATGATCTATTGTGTCTGTCTCCTATCAATTCACCTCAATCCTATCACTAGTCTTCGTTCTGTATGTATCTTACAATGAAATAAACACTACTAATCCTCTTATCTCCAGCAGGGGTTACATATCCAAACCTTGAAAAATTTATATAATATGTTATTTATAGAGGATTTAATTTGGATGTTTGATAATAAAAATAAATAAATTATTTATTTACATTAATTAAACTTACCCAACAATAGCTCCCTCATCTGAACATCGTGCACCAACAATCATTAGGTAAAAAATATGATAGAAAACAAATTTTGATCTTAATGGCAGTATTATATTTCTCATTTGAGTCTATATATGAGAGTAATTTAGGGAAGAGTTATTAAATAAATAAAAAAAAATAATTAATTTATCTAACATGCCCACCAACAGCTTCCCCATCCGAATGTCCAATGCCATCCAACGATAGGTCAAGACCAGGGTATTCTCCATGTTCCATATTCAACCATGGTCTCTTATTTTGGATTCAAGACTTATATATGAGATATTTCACTTTTTCTTCAAAACTATGGGTACGTAATAATAATATAATTAATATTATTATAACAATAATTTCGTACTCCCTAGGAATCTGAATCGTGCATCGTCTCAGCACATAGATTCAAAAATATTCCATTGAATATTCCAATGTTTTATATGAAAAAACTAGAGTCTCTAGAGTGATTTTATTTCCATAATAATATATGTTAATGACATATTACTTATGGTAAAAAGATACAACTATTACTGACGGTTATGAACTGGTTGAATAAATTCTTCTCCATGAAGAAATTAGTCAATGAAAAAAAATATTATTATGATAAAAATGCATCATGATAGATCTACTAGGCTACTCGACCTATGTTAAGTCACATATATTTACAAAATACAGAAGATGATCAATATGGAACAATATTAGAGGGGTGTATTTCTATTGTCACATGTAATTCATCTCTCTATAAAAATGTTTCCTCAAAAACATGAGAAATAATAATGAGTGGAATGGATTACAAATGAATCAAGACTCGGTCGGTCATGTATACGATGATATTTACTTGGTTAGATTTCACTCAATTATTATGTGGTAGGAAACTTTCATGTAGAACTAGTTGAAAACCATTGGATAGAAGTTAAAACTATACTTAATTAACCATGGTGTACTAAGGATATGTCCCTGGTCGATGGAGGATATTAAAAACTATTCATAAAAGGATATTTTGATTGTAGTTTCCATACATATTAAGACAATTTCAAACTGAAAATGAGATATATATTAACATTAAATGGTGGTGCTATGAGATGGAAGATATCAAATTGGGTTGACATCGTAAGTTCTATAGAATAATCCAATTATATTTTTTCTTATAATGATACTTGATATATAATATAATTTCACAACTTCATCTAATAGATTTATGTTTTACATTGTTTTATAGATCATATCACAATCTATTGTGATAATACAATAGCGATGAAACATTACAAGATCCAAGATAACATCATTTGATGAGGAATATATTTTAGATGTATCATATCATTATGAATTTTTCTCATTAATTTTATGTTTTAGTGAGAATTATTTCCAAATAATAAAAGGTTACAAACCCCTTAACTAACGCCTTGACTCAGAAGAAACATGATTATCATATGAGGTCTGTTGGACTAAATGTCATAGATAGTTTCATCTAGTCTAAGTGAGAGTATGTTAGAGTTGGTACCCAAGGGCTTGTTATTTGTACTTTTATTAATGAATATTAAAAGATATGAATATTAAAATAATATTATTAAATATTTTTCATTGTTTTGTACTACCTTAATATAATAATAACCTAGAGTATCTATCACAATGATATTGTTAGAATAGCTCCCCACTATGATGAGAACCTAAAAATTACATAGTGATATTATTTAATATTAGTCTATGGTTGGATAAGATATTATTATAGGTTACATAGTATGTAGAACATCACGTGTGAGTACTCATAAGAAGATGATAATTCTTCTCATGATGTTCTAACTTGATAATATCATAGATGGGAGAATATGAAAATATATCATCCTATAGAAATTACATATATTTTGGTGTCATTGGAAATTATTATCCATGAGTGTGTGTAATGGTATATATAATTTAAAATTAGTTTTAAAGTTTGTCATGTATTGTAGACATAGATTTGTTTTATAACAATTATGATGAAATTTTTGGAAAAATTTGGATATGTTGGGTGCCTCAGGAGTGACATGATATTAATGAATAAGTTCGAGAAATATTTTCCCTTATACAAGTATTTATTATTTTATCTTGACTATTTGAATAGAATAAAACCATGACATTATATTCCATGTCTATGTTTTAATGATGAGTTTATCTTAGATTTTCAAAGAATGATGTATTAATCTTAGAGGTTTATGACACAAATGTTATACTTTCTTGATGAGATATTTAGACAAAGGATTATATTTCATAGTGAACATTCATATATGTGTTATATTTATGTGGAATTATGTTCGTTCTCTTGGGTTCCTTAACCAATTTCTAGAGAGTAATCATGGACATTAGGTGATCCCTCCTAATTCCAATGTAATGGAATCCTAGACTGTCAGACAATAAGTGTTTATGTTGATATTGATTGAATTCTATTTGTATTTAATTACTAGAACAAAAATTATTATCAATGTAATGGAATAATTTTAATAATGTTTTATGGATCACCTACATTAAATAAATATTTATTCAATGTATTCTATGAAAAATTTAAATTTTTATTAAGTATTTAATAAATATTTTCTCTATGTTTTGTGGAAATTTTTTTTATTTATGAATAATGTGTTTATTAATGTATTTAATAAATGTTGAGGGGTTCTAATGGACCATAACCATGTTCGGTGATAATTATTAATTTACAAGCCCGTTAAATAATATTTTATATTGTTACAGAAAGATTATGTTCCATAAAAGAATATATTATTATTATTTAAAATGTAACTTAATAAATATTACTACATTATATAAGGGTTTGAATGAAATTAAATAATATTTTAACTGAAACTGTAGCTCTACAAATATTTGGAAATTTCTATTGTATAGTGTTGGTAAAAATTTAAGTATTGATAATTGTTTCACACAACAGACTTCTCTCTCTGAAACATTTTATGTCTTCCTCTCCAGAATGTGAATAACACCTTCTTGCTAATAGGATATTATATTGATCAATATGAACATCAAATGATGATTTATTCTCCATTCTAGCACCTTGAAATCAATCGGTGTTGCTCAGAGACCAATTAATCATGTGTGGATCACCACTAGAGAGATTATACACTTGAATAATTCTATGAAATATCGGTAATTCGAGAAGGGATTTCATAATATCTTCAATGAAATATGCATTAAAAGTTAATTTATTTTTCCGATCTAAATAAATTAATAATAAATTTAAGGTGAATGTTCTTTTATTGGGGGTTATACAACTCTAAATGGAAATAAAATCTAATCTAACACCCACTAAGGGTACTTCCACTATTCCTAGATGCATTATTTTTTCCTTTTTAAAGGAATACATAAAAAATAAAATATCATTTACATTTCTTATATGGTAATAAATAATTTTGTCTCTATTCCTTATAAATGATATTATTTTTTAAAATATCTTATTGAAGAGTGGAAGCATGAGAATATTCGCTCATTGTTTAATAAAAATATTATCCTAAATAAAACACTTCTATGCATTTCCTGTTTTAAATTTTATTATAGAAACCAATTAATCATAAATGATTTGAATGAAATAAATAATCTCTAATAATTTATCACTAGTCATTATTGATAAATAAAATATCTGATTACATAAGAGGAATAATAGAAAGATACACATCCTTATAAGATCTATTAGTCCTTATTAGGCCCCTTTGCATTCAAATCCATGATGTAACAACTATTATATTCATCATTCAAATGCAATCTAAAATATCTATCAACTCTTCCTTTGTTTTTAAACTTTTTTTTATTTACAGCAGTTTTAAAATATACATTAGTTAACTTATTCCATTTAATAGTGCATATTTTATATTTACAGCACTGATACCTGACATGAACAATCCATGGAGTTTCAAAAACTCATACAAGTATCAAAACAATTACATCTCACAAAATCAATACTTTACCTTCCTCTTAAATATATGTTCAATGACCATGTCTATTAAGAAAATTCAGACTATCCAACAAACTTTTCTATTTTTTGTTTGAACTTTTACCCACTTGTATAGTGTATACAACAATAAAACTTATAAATAACATGCCTAGTTCATATATTCTCAATATTTGAGAGTAATATGTTAACCATGGCTTTATCCGATTCTCATTGGTAGAACATTTCCATCAATAAAAATTGGATTAATTTATTAACTAAGTCATGATTTAATAAGAACACTAGTCTCACAAATTCATTACCATACTTATTCATGTTATGTATTTTGAGTGGATTCTAAGAATTCATAAGATCATATTGCATCTTGGGACTTTGAAAACCTAATTAAATAATTCATTGATAACTATAACCATATAGATTCACCATTAAAACAAATTCAACTCTTGGTTACTCAGGAATGTCTTACTGTTGACACATAGAATATTACATAGTAAACATTTCTTAAGTTATAATTATTGAATGTTACATACAATAATAATATTTTTTCAAAGATTAAATTGGGAGTTTAGATTGATGATATGTCTATTTATATAAAAAAGACATTTTATCCGATGAGTATCACATATCATTTATTTTCCCCAATAACATTGAATGAATGTTCTCTCACTAAAATGATGACCTCGAACATTATATTAATTTATTGAGACATAATCTATATTTTAAAAATTAATGAGTTTTATTTATACTTCATCTGATCACAAAGTTATTTAGGTAGGGAATGATTGTTATCAAAATTGTGGGGAAGATAAATATTTATCCAAATACATCATATAGATATACTTAAGTCTATTACATTAGTGTTCTAATCATTAGGGTTTCCAAGGAAATGTAATCCAAAAACGTTTCCTAGATTGTAACGCCCCAACCCCCGCTACCCAGAGTCGGTGCATTATTACGTAACATTGGCATGATCACAAAAGTTCTAGTCTCGAAAGACCGATTAGTATAGTGGCCTTAGAAACACTAGATACATTCAAAAATGTTAAATTACATCATAAAGTGAAAAACTACACTAACATAGTCTCCATAGTTCACAATAATATCCCCTTTAGACTATCCCTACAGGTCAGTCATAAAATATTTCTTTACATCCTGGGAAAAATAAAACATAGAAAGGGGTGAGCTCAGATGCTCAGTAAGGATAACAATATAGCGGAATATTCCATAAATAATCATAAACATTTAAGGCAATGTATAACTAAAAAATCCATTTAAACATTATCTTCAGCATAATATGGAAAAATTATAATGAAATAATGCCATTTATTTATTCACATGGATATTCAACTGGTCAAATAATCACATGCAATATCAATAAACTCTTTCATAATGATGGAATGCATAATGCCAGACTATCATAACCACATAGGAAAGGCCTCGTGCCAAGACTACAAATAATATTTTGTCAGGGCCTCGTGCCAAGACATTATTTTGTCTCGTGAGACCTTTCGATGAATCAAGGAGCTATAGAGGGATCCACCTATCACTTATTAAGTCCAATGCATTCCTCATATGAACAGGTTTAAACATATCATAAACCATAACATAATCGTATCACATAAAACATGAATAAAGGAAACATAACATTTCCACATTTCCATCAAAAGATATCAATACAACACATTGATAAAATAAAAACATTATCAAAACCATTTTCAATAAAAAATAAAATAAAATTAAAACTTGGTATTTATTTTACTTTTAAAAAAAAGTTATGGCTTGTATAAGAAGCCGAATCTCAAATAATGGTCACGGTGGCGGAGAAGTCGTTGTCACTGAATACATATGACAAGAAAAACATTTCTTTTTGTCATTTAGTAAAACACTTCATATAAAAATATTCCTTTTGAATAAACATAAAGACAAAGGGGTTTATACACCATATAAAAGAAATTTGTGTATAAAACAAAATATGCCTCGATGAAAGAAGATTGAGACGTTGTCCCTTACAAAGATCATTTTTTAAATAAAATAGATCTATTATGTGTATTCACTACAAGTACACATAAATAAAGTAAAAATACAAGATAGTACATAATAATATCATGACATAATTTGAAAGCAAGAGATTAACCCAAAGAACAGAAATTGGGTTAAGAAGTTCCCTTACCTCATGTCCGACTTGACTCGACCGTTCTCTAACCTCATGAATAATAAACTAGAGTAAATTTATAATTGATTAAGAACCATTTTCAATTTTATTATTACTTTATATAAATTATTACTATGTTATGAACATTATGTAATTATTTATGTTAATAATGGTCGTTTTGTTGATGTTTGGTACTTGAGTCAAAAATAAACTTCTTATAATTACTAGTTGTTCATGTGGTAAAATATCCATTATATACAGAATTATATTCATGATGTAGATATCATATATATCATACATATCCTATGTATAGATTCATTTATAATATTACATAACATTTTGAGGTAAGAAATGAAATGCACTATTCATGGAGACGGTAAGCCATACGTACGCATGAACTCTACTTTCATTTCTATTTCGTATTTAATGGAATGAAATCATAATGATAAAAAGGTGTATTATAATTACAGTATAATATCATATATAATATCATTTACTCCATCCTTTATATGTCCCACATATGGCATTAACGATTCAAATCACTTTGAGGGGGTGGTAGTCTGCACTTGCTAAAATGAAATTATCGTGTTTACCCAAAATGAAAATCATAAAGGTATGCCATAAATGAGAAATAAAGAATCATAAGGAAAACATAAACAGAATATATATGTCATATATGAAAATAGTATCATCATAATGGCCACCATGAGAGGTGTGAAAATAATATTGAACAATCATCGTTTCGTGAGGCAGTAATTCGCCACCAACAGAAACAATATGTTCCTTAACCATTAGACAAAGGTATGTGTATGTGTAAATAAAATAATTCTCATGAAAAAATCCTAGTATATTTTATATATTGGTGTTGTTAATAAATAAAGGAATAAAAATAGTTTAAGGGGCTGGAGAAGCAAAATAAAATAAAATAACATAAGAGAAGACATTACCTTAAAATCGGGTAACTCATTTTGATTTGAGCCAAAGGATTCCTTGGGAAGACATCTACCCAATGTTAGGCTTCTAGGAGTAATAGAGGGAAGTTTAGAGAGAATTTGGGCAGAGTTTGGTCGAGACCAATGGCTTTTTTGGTGTGAATAAGGTGGTAGAGGTGGGGGCCTTTTATAAGAGGAGAGGAGGGGCACTCTTGGAAAGTAATGAAATGTTACATTATTATGAAGTGCTTTTCGGATTTCAAAGATCCCAAAATTATATAGTTCGGGGATAAGGTGATAAGGGTTCGAAATATACACATAAAATAGGTTTTTACACGTTTATGTCTTATATTTATCATTATCTTTTCATTTTATTTAAATCGTTAATTAATAAGGTAATCGTTGCATCATCATGGTGTTATAAGAAATTTAATTTATTTAACATCTAAAAATTATAAAAAACCATAATGTAGGAAATATTTTTAGCTTTAAAATTAATATTTATAGTCGAAATTTTACCTTATATAACCCCGTGTAATAATTTTTTTAGTAAAACTACACATGTTTGTGACAATTTTATTTTTACATTAAATAAAAAGTTATTAATGTAATTTTCTTACCCATGAGGCTCCATGGGGTCCCCAAGTTGACCCATGGATTGTATTAATTGTCCATGACTAAACCAATAAATGTAGGACATGTGTAAAGGTAATTTCATATTATTATAACATTATATTTACCTTAAGTTACACTAATTACCTTTAATCGCGATTAATAGAACTTAAAAGGTACTATTCACCAAAAAATTATTTTAATCCCATTGAACCACATTATACTTCCTAATGAAAACCATATATATCATATTTTTGAAAATCAAATAACAGAGGTGGTAATGTTTCATTTACACGAAAAATTAGTTTTTAAACTACCACTTAGTGGTTTCACTATTCATCAAAAATTGACGTTTTTCAGAAAAATACCAAAAATTCACCCTAAGCTATAATTGATATTCCGAATTAAAAAATGATGTCTATTTTACAAAATCCCAAACATATAAATTGAATTAATTAATTTTATAATTTATTCCCGTTGTCAAAACAAATAGCCTTTTTAAGAAACAATATATATCAAAAGATTGACACTCGTTTATGTCCAATTTCAAATTGAAATTAATTCTAATGACCACCATTGGATAAAATGGTAAAAATAGATTCTAATTATTCATTAAAACCACTAAATAGTATAATTTATCACTAAAAATTATTTTGATTAAAAAAGTTGTTTTTAAGTATTTTTTTTATTCATAGAAAATTGGAAGTTCTCAAAAAATTACAAAAATTTAAACTTAGGATAATTTCGATATTACGATTAAAAAAATAAAGTCCATTTTTAGTTGTAAAATTAATATAATTTCAAAAAGTATGTATTACTATTCATAACTAATAATTTGATTGGTTGTGGTGTGTTTTAGAACTCGAAGTTGCGTACAACACACGCTACTGTATTATTCAAAGGGAAGTGTACCATGAAAACATGGGGTGTTATATTCTCCCCTCCTTCAATAAATTGCAACCTCACAATTTGAAATTTTTCTTTGAAAATTAAAGGTTGAATATAGGAAATACCTTTGTGGAAAACCCACATAAAAAATAAGGTTAATAAAAATATAACTTTAAAAGAAAGAAAGGGAAGTAAAATGGTCACCCGAGATAGCCCATACTAGGATTCTATGAAAATATGGATATGGAGGAGAAACAAACCATCAAGGTCTGATGGAGAGTTGTAGAAAACAGGATTAGGAAAAATTTTAACTACAAGAAAATGACAATCTTGTGATTGGTTAAACAATCATTGATTCCCTAGTATGAAAAAGTTAACCGACAACGTTTTTGTTTCAAGTTACCTTTCATAAAGTTGAGGAATTTATTTAGGAGATTTACTAAGAACGTAAAAAAATAAACATACATATCATGTAGACTTTTCTTTCATTAATAAATTTTTACCACAAACCCATATTTCACTCAAAAAGATATTAGAACTCAAAAATATTATATTTAAACATACCATGAAGAAAAATATTTTGTAATAACCAGGGGCTTCTTATAGGCTAGTGGTAGGTAATAGAGGCCTGTCGCACTATGGTTGTGGGTTCGATTCTTGCAGCTTTTTCCGATGCGACGGGTTATCCCCCAACCTACAGGTTGTCTTTTTTCCTAAAACTATAGTATAATTATATTCCAAAAATAATCTTCAAAAATGTTTTAACCTCAAACAATACTATACAAAGTTAAATTTAATCCATTCCATCCTTAATAGTTATCCGAAATACCTATGTCCAGACATTCTCTAAAAGGTCTCTAAATTCCAAAATCAATTCATCAGATTCCCCAAACAAGGTAAAGTTTAGCTTATCGTCACATACTAAAAATATTATTACCTTTATCATATTAAAGCCTCAATGAAAACAAAAAGTACTTCTGTATAATCCTTATATATATCACATTATTCGTATAACCATAATATAGTTCTTGAGTGCAAAAATACAAATAAAATAATTATTCAACTTCATATGTAGTAACAACATAATCTTGGCCTTGCTCCCTTGGCCTTTTTGAGGTATGTTTCCATGGCGCTTAAGGCATTCATTTGCATAATTCCCCATTTCTCTACTATTGTAGCATTCAACATTGATTGCCTCTTTCTTTCACATACAATCATGAGCCTGGTAACCTTTTCTCTACATTAATAACAAACTCCCATTCCCTTTAGGCAAGTACTAGGGTGATTATTCCCACAATTATTGCCAAATGGAAAATCCTTCATTCCCTTTTTCCCTTTATCTCTCTCTTGTTCCACCATTCTCTTTTTCTCATGCTTTACTTTATTGTCATAAGATTTCGAGAATTTCTTTTCTCTCTAGATAGAACACAAGACTATATCTTTTTACATTGAGAATGATTGTGATACTAATGATCAATGAAGAAATGGTTTTAACCCATCAAAGAAAGGATAAATATTACTTCTTGGGTTACGTATATAATCTACAGCTTGCCACGCTAACCTTGTAAAGTTAGACTCATACATTGCAACATTCTCATCCTCTTTTTTCCTCAGACTCATAAATTGCCTTTCCATATCTGCTCGATGGTCACGAGGAAAGTATTTTTCTATGAAAAGATCTTTGAACTCCCTCCATTCCATATTTGATACTTCATCATCCTCCTTTATGTTTTGAATCAATGACCACCATTAATCTGCATCTCCAGTTGAGTCGGTAAACTGCCATGAGAACTTTCTCCTTTTCACTACTCCCCAAGGCGTGGAATATTTTTTCTAAGGAGTTTATCCATTTCTCATCTACTAATGGATTCGTACCCCCATTAAATGTTAGCGGTTGTTGCCTCATGAAACGATATAACCTTGATCCTCTATATTGTGGATCATGGTGCTCCATACGAGTAAGGTTATTATTCATAACCTGAGTGAGTTGTCCCAGTATGATGATAAGGTGATCAGCACCAGTTGTGTCACCAACTCCAATATAATTATCTTCTACAGGAGGAAAATCCCTAATGGAGTGTGTGCATTGATACAGTTTGCATTCCTCCCACTAGGCACCATTTTTAAACAATGTCATAAACTAGATTAATTTATGAAATAAAATACATAATTACATACGTGTAAAACACTTAACATAAATTTAACTATAATCATAAAAATGTTTTCTTTGAGGAATTATTTACTCATAAACAATTCATCATGGTTTGTAAAGAAAATGAGAATTATCCTAAGCATATCCCCCAGGAGTGTCGTAACAAAGTATAACACCCCAGGTAAATAAAGAATATGACATTTTTATATTTATCCCTATTTTTGAATAAGATGTTAATAATAATTTAAAGGGAACTCTATGCCTGATGGCTTACCCAATATGCAACAATGAGTTCCTTTGAAATTTTACGTTGCACTCAAATAATAAAATAATATTATTTTAAATGTTAGTTAACACGTAGTCGTTGAATTGGAGGGAATGAATAGAAATAACCAAAATATGATTATATATGTTTGTTAAATGTTTTTACATTTATCCAATAAAGGATAAAGGCTTAAAATTCGAAAAAAATTCAATTTTAAGCATATATACTCTAATTTTCACTAAATGTCCACTTATCAACTTTTGATGGCGAACCGTCATTAAATATAGTTTTGGTAACTCTTATACGTTCTATTGAACCAAATAAAATTCTTCTTTAGAATCAGAACATCAAAATTTACTTTGTGTAAATTTTCTGTATTTTTCCAATAAAGATCATTTTTAATGAATAGTGAAAAATATTGTATTTTAATTCAAAACCTCTTTTTAATATAATTTTTTAATATGATTAGATTATCTTTTGAAGTGGTTTTAAAGTGAAATTAGAATATATTTTTACCATTTAATCCAATAGTGGTTGTTGGAATTAATTTCACTTTGAAATCGGACTTGCACTAGTGTCAATCTTTGGATACTTTTTGTTTCATAAAAGCACGATATTTGTTTTGACAGCGGGAATTAATTAATAAATTAATTAATTCTACTTATATGTTTTGTATTTTTTAAAATAGACATTATTTTTGAATTCAGAATATAAAATATAGCTTAGGGTGAATTTTTGGTATTCTTCTGAAAAACTTTATTTTTTGATGAATTGTGAAAACACTAAGTGGTACTTAAAAACTGATTTTTCATTTAAATGAAATTTTACCACCTTTGTGTTTTGAATTTAAAAAATCCGACATACATGGTTGTAATTAAGAAGTAAAATGTGGTTCAATGGGATTAAAATATGTTTTTGGAGAATAGTAACTTATTATGTTTTTAATCGTGATTAGAGGTAATTAGTGTAGTTTAAGGTAAAAATAATGTTTTAATAATATGATATGAGCTTGACACATGTACTAACCTGATTGGATGTGTCATGGCCGACCAAGAAAATCCATGAGTCAACTTGGGGACCCCATGGAGCCAATTTGGTTGAGAAATGACATAAATAACATTTTATTTAATGTTAAAGTAAAAATGACACAAACATGAGATGTTTTACTAAAACAATTTTTACATGGGGTTATACAAGTAATATTTTTAACTATAAATATTAATTTGAAATCCAAAACGATTTCCTACATCATTTTACTTTTTTTTTATAATTTTTAGACATTAAATAAAATAAATTATTTATGACATCATGATGATGCAGCGATGACCTAATTATTTAACAATTTAAAATAAATGGAAAGATAATGTAAAATCTAAGACCTACACATGTCTAAAACCTATTGTATGGGTGGATTTATACCCCTTATCACCTTATACTCGAAACACATCAATGTGGGAACATTAAAATCCGAAACTCATTCTAAAATAAAGTAACATTTCATTACTTTCCAAGAGTGCCCCTCCTCTTCTCTTATAAAAGGCCCCCACCTCTACCTCCTTAGCCACACTTCCAAAGCCATTGGCTTGGACACAACCTACCAATTTTGTCTCTCCACATCCCTCTCTAACTCTTAGAAGCCTCACTTTGGTCAGAAGTCTTCCCAAGGAAGCCTTTGAGCTCAAACCAAAGGGAGTTACCCGATTTTAAGGTAATGTATTCACTTGAGTCCTTTTGTTTTATTTTTGCTTCTCCAACCCCCTATACTCTTTTTATTATTTAATTTTGTAACAACACAACTATCATCAATATACTAGGATGTTTTTATGTTAATTATTCGAGATAAAATTACACACACCTCCATCTAATGGTTAAAGAACATATTGTTTCTGTGGATGGCGAATTTCTGCCTCACAAAACGATGATTGTTCAACACTCATATAACACCTTCATAGGTGGCCATTAAGATGTCACTATATTTATATATGATATATAATATGTTTATGTTTTACTTAAGCTTCTGTATTTTTCATTTATGGCATACCTTTATGGTTTCAATTATGGGTAAACGCGATATCTTCATTTTAGGAAGTGCGGACTACAAGCCCCTCAAAGTGATTTGATTCGTTAATTACATATGTGGGACGTATAAAAGATGGATTTGAATTTATTATATATGATTATATAGTGTAATTATAATATACCTTTATATAATTATTATTTTCTTTCCTTTAATGTATTAGATAGAAATGAAAGTAGCGTTCATGCCTACGTACGGCTTGCCGTCTCCATGAACGGTGCATTTCATTTCTTATCTCCAAATGTTATGTACTATTATAAGTAAATATATGTAATGGATATATATGTAATATATTACATCAAAATTATGGATCTAATTATGTAATTATAATATATATATCTCATTTTGTTTTAAATTCATTAATATGACAAAAAATGAAAGTAGCGTTCATGCGTACGTACGGCCTACTGTCTCCATGAACGGTGCTTTTAATTTTTTATCTACAATTTATATGGAATAGTATAAAATGAATATATACTGGATATATATGTTATTTAAAACAGAAATTCTATTCTGGAGATGATGTACCTATAACTACATGGAAAATGCTTTTCCAACAAGTTCAATTTTTTACTCATGTACTGAACATCGACAAAAACGTCTGATATGAACTAACTTTATTAACCAATTATTATAACATTATAATATGTGATATGAATGGAAAATAATATTTAAAGGAGGTCCATATGAAATTATAAATTGACCAAATTTTATTATTCAGGATATTAAAGAACGATCGATTCATGTCAGACACGAGGTAAGGGATCCTACACCTCTCTTTCTTTTTAAGTACTATCTTTTATGTCATTTCTTCTAAGATCATCTTTATAATGTTTGGGGATGTTCTTTTATATTCCTCATACTGTAATTTTTATGTTCATATTATGAGCGACCCTATTTGATCTCATAAATCCATTTTTGGAAGTTTTAAGTGGCGTCGTTAGGCTGTCGAGTTTTCGTAAGGGATTTTTCATCTCACTTTTATTCCCGTGAGATTTATTCTACATTTGCAACAATTTCCTTTGAGTGGTGTATGCACATCCCATTATTTTACTCATTGTGTAATATACTTTCATTTATGAGTATTTAAATCAATTTTTTATTGTCCTTGTTTCACGAGGTGTATCTTTCGAAAGATACCCATGTCGGTAAGGGAACCTTTCACCCTCCTCTTTTTAAAAGGATTCTTTTTTTATGTCTTTTATTTCACATGATATTATGTTGGGATATGTTCTTATATATCCTTATTTATGTAAATTTTATGTCCAAGTGATGAGATACCACTTTCTCTCTCATCAACTCATTTTCTGAATTTTGAAGTGACGCTGTTAGGCTGTTGAATTTTTGCGAGGGAACTTCTTAACCCAATTTTGATTCATTGGGATAAACTGAAACTCCTTGAATGTGTCGTTCTATGAATATGTGTGAATAACCTCTGACTGTTTTACACATAATATCCACTTATATTTCGGGTATTCATTTTTCACACATAATTACGTAATTGATTTATCCTTAATCCAAGGATACCATCTTTGTAAGGGACTTTGTCTCAATCTCCTTTCATTGTGGCATATTTTGTTTTATACACAACTTTCTTTTATACGGTGTATAAACCCCTTTGACTTTTACTTTTATACAAAATGAATCTTTTTCTATGAAGCATTTTACAAAACGACAAAAAGGAATGTTTCTTTTAACATACGCGGTGACAACGACCTTTTCCACCGCCGCGAGTATTATTTGGTCTTCGGCTTCCTGAAGAAGCCGTAATGTTTTTTTTAAATGAAATTAATACCATATACTCTTTTATGTATTTTGGTATTGAAAATGGTTTTTTATAATGGATTTGTTATGTCAATATATTTAAGTGATATATTGTGATCAAAGTGTGGAAATGTTTTCTTTCCATTATATTTTTTTATGTCTTATGATTTTTATAATGGTACTTGGACATTTGACAGGTGGTTACATGATAAACCATATGATGGGTGGTGCCGTGAATACCAGGATGGGTGGTTACGTTATAACCTCCAATGCATTGGGTATGGAAGTCAGCCATATGGATATTCCATTAAGTATGTATGGAAGTTGGCCGAATGGTTATTCCGTTAAGTGATATGTGTGGAAGTCGACCTTATGGTTTTTCCACTTAAGTATGTTTATGTCCCATGTTACCTTTATATGTTATGTGATCTTTATATGGGTTTTATGGTAATATTTTGGTTACAGAAGGGTAAGTAATGAACTTTGATTCAGTGAAGAGTATTTACTATTTCGAAAAGGTGAAACGTATTACTTTGATAAAGTATACATGGTTTACTTGTTGTTTTGAAAAACTAACAGTTTTCATTCTTTGTGTATCCCTTACTGAGCTTTTTATGCTCATCCCAAGTTTTTGAAATGTTTTTCACAGGACATAATGTGGATTAGGGTCAAGGATGGGATCAAGGGAAAGTCATGCTACCTAAAACATGGAACTAGACATGTTTCTTTTTAAGAGTTTATTTTATGGAAACTTAGTAGAAGTTTCTACTTTGTAATCTTTTGAGATGTAATAGTTATGTCCTAATTCTTTAAAACTCTAAACCTGAAAAGATCCTCAATGTGAATTATTCATTTAATTCAATATTAAGTAAGGTTTAAGGATGGGGTCTTATAGTTGGTATCAGAGGTCGGTTTAGATAACTTTAGAGGTTAGAGTATTCTCTAAGCATAAGTGACATTACCATAATGGTTAGGATTTCAGAAAGAGTCCTAGTTCTAGATAAAGTGAATGAGTAAGTATATCTTAGTGTTTACCTTCCTCATTAGTACATGATGGTTTTGTTGATATACTCACACTGAAATTTTGTTTTTAGTGAATGGATGGATCTACCAAGTACCAAAGAGACAACAGGTTTGAAGGAAATTGTGGTGGTTCTCGGATTAAGATACTAGATAAAATGGGGGATTCAATGAGGAAACTCGTGGTTGTTATAAACCAACTATCAAAGAGTCAAGATCAACCACTTGAACCTTGGTATGTTCTATAATGCATCATGTAATATATGACCAATCGATGTGGAAGTTCATGTAATAATTATAAAGTTAACCATTAGAGTTTATATGATCCTTACTTTTGAGGTAATTATGGGTTATTATATGATATGATGAAAAATGAAAGGCATGAGATAAACTTGAGGTTAAAATATGTTATGATTATTTTTGATGATTTTATCTCATTTTGGGGAATGTTTTAAGAATTATATAGTTTTGGAAAAAGGACAACACACAGATCGTGTGACAACCCGTCGCGTCAGACAAAGCTGCGGGAATCGAACCCACAACCAAAGTGCGACTGGTATTTATCGCCTACCATTGGACTATGTGAAGTACCTAGTTAGTTTGACTGATTATTTTTAGTTAGATGATTTTATGAATTATGAGTAAGTTGATTTTGGGTTATTTATGAAAATGATTAACTTATCATGGAGGATATGTGATTAGGTTAATTACTTTTCAATTCGAGACTTTAGGAGAAACTGATGTTGTTTGGCGTTAAATGTTACGATTTAACTTGGAAGACTATGTGACTAAATCCTTAAAATATTTGGGTTTCAATCTTAGATTGGTTTACTTTGAAGAATTTTATGGAAAAATTGTTTATCGAATAGTCCTCGTTGAACTTTGGTTTTTGTTGGACAAATTTTGTAGATTAAGAATATATTTTCTTTTTATAAAGGGTTGTCCTTTTCTGGATTATCTGATCTTTTACTGACCTTTTTGGTTTTGGTTTTGGATTTTGTCTAAAGACATGGGAAATATATAGTTCTCTTTTGTGGATTAGGTGATTCTCTAGAAGTTGATTATAGTACTCTTAATGTGAACAAGTCTTCCTAAATACTCGTCTTTTGGAGAAAATATGAGTTCGTGTAAGAAATCTAGTAATAGTTGAAAGTCACCACGACAATTATGTATTCTTCCTTATGTTTTAGTTAAGCTCATAAATAAATTCCTCAATGATGAGTAACATAAAACAAAAATGTTGTCTGTTAACTATTCCTACTAGGGAATCGAATACCGTTTAACCCATCACAAGTTTGTGATTTTCTTATGGTTAACTTTCTCCAAGACATGTTTACTATCACTCTCCATCAGAACATGACCCTTTGTTTTCTTCTCCATGACCATGCTTTCTTACATGGAATCCTATTATGGGTTAACTCGGGTGACCTCTGTACTTCTATTTCTTTATTTTAAAGTGATTGTTTTACCGACTCTTTTTCCGATGTGGGACTTTCAAGGATGTTTCCGGGCCCAATTTTAAAATTGCGAGGACGCAATTCCCAAAAGGGGGGAAGGATGTAACAACCCAGGTAAATAAAGAATATGAAATTTTAATATTTATCCCTATTTGTGAATAAAATGTTAATATTAATTTAAAGGGAACTCTATGCTTGATGTCTTACCCAATACGCAACAACGAGTTCCTTTGAAATCTTACGTTGCATTATAATAATAAAATAATATTATTTTAAATGTTAGTTAACACGTAGTCGTTGTATTGTAGGGAATGAATAGAAATAACTAAAATATGATTATATATGTTTGTTAAATGTTTTAACATTTATCCAATAAAGGATAAAGGCTTAAAATACGAAAAGAATTCAATTTTAGGTATATATACTCTAATTTTCACTAAAGGTCCACTTATCAACTTTTGATGGTGAATCGTCATTAAATATAGTTTTGGTCACTCTTATATATTCTATTGGACTAAATAAAATTCTTCTTTAGAATTGGGACATCAAAATTTACTTTGTGTAAATTTTCTGTATTTTTCCGATAAAGATCATTTTTTAATGAATAGTGAAAAATATTGTATTTTAATTCAAAACCTCTTTTTAATCTAATTTTTTAATATTATTAGGTTATATTTTGAAGTGGTTTTAATGTGAAATTATAATATATTTTTACCATTTAACTCAATAGTGGTCATTGGAATTAATTTCACTTTGAAATCGGACTTGAACTAGTGTCAATCTTTTGATACTTTTTGTTTCATAAAAACACGCTATTTGTTTCGACAACGGGAATTAATTAATAAATTAATTAATTCAACTTATATTTTTTAAATTTTGTAAAATAGACATTATTTTTGAATTCGGAATATCAAATATAGCTTAGGTTGAATTTTTGGTATTCTTCTGAAAAAATTTATTTTTTGATGAATAGTGAAACCACTAAGTGGTACATAAAAAATTGATTTTTCATTTAAATGAAATTTTACCACATTTGTGTTTTGAATTTCAAAAATCAGACATACATGGTTTTCAATAAGAAGTAAAATGTGGTTCAATGGGATTAAAATAATTTTTTGGTGAATAGTAACTTATTATGTTTTTAATCGTGATTAAAGGTAATTAGTGTAGTTTAAGGTAAAAATTATGTTTTAATAATATGAGATGATCTTGAAACATGTCCTACACTCATTTTATGTGTCATTTCAGACCAAGAAAATCCATGGGTCATCTTGGGGACCCCATGGAGCCACTTTGGTTGGGAAATGACATAAAAAACATTTTATTTAATGTTAAAGTAAAAATGACACAAACATGAGATGTTTTACTAAAAAAAATTTTACATGGGGTTATACAAGTACTATTTTTGACTATAAATAGTCATTGGAAAGATAAAACGATTTCCTACATCATAGTACTTTTTTTATAATTTTTAGACATTAAATAAATTTAATTATTTATGACATCATGATGATGCAGCGATGACCTCATTATTTAACGATTTAAATAAAATGGAATGATAATGTAAAATCTAATACCTAAACATGTCCAAAACCTATTGGATGGGTGGATGTAGAACCCTTATCACCTTATACTCGAAACACATCAATGTGGGACCATTAAAATCCGAACCTCATTCTAAAATAAAGTAACATTTCCTTACTTTCCAAGAGTGCCCCTCCTCTCCTCTTATAAAAGGCCCCCACCTCTAACTCCTTACCCACACTTACAAAGCCTTTGTCTCAGCCAAACCCAGCCCATTTTGTCTCTCCACATCCCTCTCTAACTCTTAGAAGCCTCACATTGGTCAGAAGTCTTCCCAAGGAAGCCTTTGAGCTCAAACCAAAGGGAGTTACCTGATTTTAAGGTAATGTCTTCACTTGAGTCCTTTTGATTTATTTTGCTTCTCCAACCCCCTAAACTCTTTTTATTCATTAATTTTGTAATAAAACCAGTATCTTCCATATACTAGGATGTTATTATGTTAATTATTCGAGCTAAACTTACACACACCTCCATCTAATGGTTAAAGAACATATTGTTTATGTGGATGGCGAATTTCTGCCTCACGAAACGATGATTGTTCAACACTCATATAAAACCTTCAAAGGTGGCCATTAAGATATCACTATAATTATATATGATATATAATATTTTTATGTTTTACTTAAGCTTCTGTATTTTTCATTTATGTAATACCTTTATGGTTTCCATTATGGGTAAACGTGATATCTTCATTTTAGGAAGTGCGGACTACCGCCCCCTCAATGTGATTTGATTCGTTAATGCCATATGTGGGACGTATAAAGGATGGATTTAAAGTTATTATATATGATTATATACAAGAATTATAATATACCTTTATATCATTGTTATTTTATTTCCATTAAAGTATGAGATAGAAATGAAAGTAGCGTTCATTCGTACGTACAGCTTGCCGTCTCCATGAACGGTGCATTTCATTTCTAATATCCAAATGTTATGTACTATTATAAGTACATATATATAATGTATATATATGTAATATATTAAATCTAAATGATAGATATAATTCTGGAATTATAATATATATATATATATATATCTCATTTTGTTTTAATTCCATTAATATGACAAAAACTGAAAGTAGCGTTCGTGCGTACGTACAGCCTACCATCTCCATGAACGGTGCTTTTAATTTTTTATCTCCAAATGCTATGGAATAGTATAAAATAAATATATACTGGATATATATGATATTTAAAACATAAATTCTATTCTGGAGATGATGTAACTATAACTACATGGAAAATTCTTTTCCAACAAGTTCAATTTTTACTCATGTACTGAACATCGACAAAAACGTCTGATATGAACTAACTTTATTAACCAATTATTATAACATTATAATATGTGATATGAATGGAATAATAATATTTATAGGAGGTCATTAATCAATTATAAATTGACCAAATTTTATTATTCATGAGATTAAAGAATGATCGAGTCATGCCGGACACGAGGTAAGGGATCCTACCCCTCTCTTTCTTTTTTAATTACTCTCTTTTATGTCATTTCTTTTAAGCTCATATTTATTATGTTTGGGGATGTTATTTTATATTCCTAATACATTAATTTTTATGATCATATTATGAGATACCCTATTTGATCTTATAAATCCATTTTTGGAAGTCTTAAGTGGCGACGTTAGGCTGCCGAGTTTTTGTAAGGTATTTTTCATCTCACTTTTATTCCCATGAGATTTATGCTACATTTGCCACAATTTCCATTAAGTGGTGTATGTACTTACAATTATTTTACTCATTGTGTAATATAATTTTATTTATGAGTATTTAAATCAATGTTTTATTGTCCTTCTTCCATGAGGTGTATGTTTCGAAAGATACCCATGTCTGTAAGGGAACCTTTCACCCTCCTCTTTTTAAAAGACTTCTTTTGTTATGTCTTTTATTTCACATGATATTATGTTGGGATATGTTCTTATATATCTTTATTTATGTAAATTTTATGTCCAAGTGATGAGATACCATTTTATATCTCATCAACTCATTTTATGAATTTTGAAGTGACCCTGTTAGGCTGTCGAATTTTTGCGAGGGAACTTCTTAACCCAATTTTGATTCAATGGGATAAACTTGCTCTCCTTGAATGTGTAGTTAAATGAATATGTGTGAATAACCTATGATTGTTTTACACTTAATATACACTTATATTTTGGGTATTCATTTGTCACACAAAATTACGTAATTGATTTATCCTTAATCCATGGATACAGTCTTTGTAAAGGACTTCGTCTCAATCTCCTTTCATTGAGGCATATTTCGTTTTATACACAACTTTCTTTTATATGGTGTATAAACCCCATTGAATTTTACTTTTATACAAAACAAATCTTTTTCTACGAATCATTTTAAAAAATGAAAAAAAGGAATGTTTCTTTTAACGTACGCGGTGACAATGACCTTTTCCGCTGCCGCGAGTATTATTTGGTCTTTGGATTTCTGAAAAAGCCATAATGTTTTTTTAAAATGAAATAAATACCATATACTTTTTATGTATTTTGGTATTGAAAATGGTTTTTTATAATGGATTTATTATGTCAATATATTTAAGTGATATATTGTGATCAAAGTGTGGAAATGATTTCTTTCCATTATATTTGTTTTATGTCTTATGATTTTTATAATGGTACTTGGACATTTCACGGGTGGTTACGTGATAAACCATATGACGGGTGGTGCCGTGAATACCAGGACAGGTGGTTACATTATATCCTCCAATGCATTGGGTATGTAAGTTGGCCGTATGGCTATTCCATTAAGTATGTATGGCAGATAGCCGAATGACTATTCCATTAAGTGATATGTGTGGAAGTCAACCTTATGGTTATGGTTATTCCACTTAAGTATGTTTATGTCCCATGTTACCTTTATATGTTATGTGATCATTATATGGGGTTTATGGTAATCTTTTGGTTACAGAAGGGTATGTAATGAACTTTTATTCAGTGAATATTTTTTACTACTTCGAAAAGGTGAAAAGTATTACTTTGATAAAGTATACATTGTTTACTTGTTGTTTTGAAAAACTAACAGTTTACATTCTTTGTGTATCCCTTACTTATCTTTTTATGCTCATCCCAAGTTTTTGAAATGTTTTTCACAGGACTTAACATGGAATAGGGTCAAGGATGGGATCAAGGGAAAGTCATGCTACCTAAAACGTGGAACTAGACATATTTCTTTTTAAGAGTTTTTATTTTATGGAAACTTAGTAGAAGTTTCTACTTTGTAATCTTTTGAGATGTAATAGTTATGTCCTAATTCTCTAAAACTATAATCCTGAAAAGATCCTCAATGTGAATTATTCATTTAATTCAATATTAAGTAAGGTTTAAGGCTGGGGTCTTATACCAAGAGTGCACCAAGGCCCGTTGTCGTGAACCAGTTCCCGTTCGAGTCTAGCTCAAACTAGTGTTTTCAGGTTTTACCCGTAGGTACATCTGTGCCAGAGCCCCCTCTACCTGCTCGTATCCAGACAGGGATGTATTGCTCGGAAAACCTACAAAATCTCTATAATACCAAAATTATAGGAAGTTCTTCTATACTAAACCTCAAAGTTTATCTTTGGGTTATGTTCTCTAATCAGATTTTATCAAAATCTAGATTCTAAGGTTAGTACTAAACAGCCTCTGATACCAACTGTAACACCCCGACCCTAGTTACCCAGAGTTGGTGCTTTATTGCATAGCATTTTCATTATCACAAAAGATCATGTCTTGAAAGACCGATTAGTTTAGTAGCCTTAGAAACAATAGATACATTCATAAGTCTTACATTACATCATAAAGTAAAACAAAACTACTAAAAAAACTTGTCTTCATATCCCCTCATACTATCCCTGTAGGACATTCATAATATACTTCTTCACATCCTGGGAAAATAAAACATAGAAAGTGGTGAGCTCAGATGCTCAGTAAGGATAAAAATATAGTGGAAGCTTTAATAAATAAACATAAACATTTAAGGCAATGTATTACTAAACAAAAGCCTTTTAAACATGAACTTCAGCATAATATGGAAAAATTAGAATGAAATAATGCAATTTACTTATTCACATGGATATTCTTCTAGTCGAATAACCACATGAAATATCAATAACCATTTTCATAATGATGGAATGCATAATGCCAGACTATCATAACCACGTAGCGAAGGCTTCTTGCCAAGACTACAAATAAGATTTTGTCAAGGCCTCATGCCAATTCATTATTTTGTCTCATGAGACCTACCGATGCATCGAGGAGATATAGCGGGCTCCACCAGTCACTTATTAATTCCAATGCATTCCTCATATGAATAGGTTTAAACATATCATAAACAATAATATAATCATATCACATAAAACATGCAAAAAGGAAACATAACATTTCCACATTTAAATCACAGGATATCAATACAAAAAATTGATATAATAAAAACATTATCAAAACCATTTTCAATACCAAATTAAAAGAAAATTAAAACTTGGTTTTTATTTTTCGTTTAAAAAAAGTTATGGCTTGAAGAGGAAGCCAAAACTCGAATAATGGTCACGGTGGTGGAGACGTCGTTGTCGCCACATACGTACGACAAGAAAAACATTCCTTTTTTAGTAAAAAGTTTAGTATAAACAGATTCCTTTTGAATAAACTTAAAAGTCAAAGGGGTTTATACACTGTATAAAAGAAATTTGTGTATAAAACAGAATATGCCTCAATGAAAGAAGATTGAGATGATGTCCCATACAAAGATCATATTTTAAATAAAATAGATCTATTAAGTTTATTCACCATAATTACCCTAAATGAAAGTAAAAATACAAGATATGACATAATATTATCATGACAAAATTTGAAAGTAGGAGATTATCCCAAGGAACAAAAATTGGGTTAAGAAGTTCCCTTACCTTGTGTCCGACTTGACTCAACCGTTCTTTAACCTCATGAATAATAAACTAGGGTTAATTTATAATTTCTTAAGAATATTTTTCAAGTTTATTATTCATTTTATATCACTTATTACCATTTTATGAACATTATGTAATTATTTATGTTAATAATGGTCGTTTTGTCGATCTTTGGTACTTGAGTCAAAAATAAACTTTTTATAATTACAAGTTGTAAATGTGGTAAAATATCCATTATATCCAGAATTATATTCATGATGTAGATATAATATATATCATACATATCCATTATATACATTCATTTATAATATTACATAACATTTATAGGTATGAAATGAAATGCACCGTTCATGGAGACAGTAAGCGGTACGTACGCATGAACGTTACTTTCATTTCTATTTCGTATTTAATGGAATGAAATCATAATTATATGAAGGTGTATTATAATTCCAGTATAATATCATATATAATATCAGTTAAAAAATCCTTTATACATCCCACATATGGCATTAACGATTCCAATCACTTTGAGGGGGCGGTAGTCCGCACTTCCTAAAATGAAATTATCGCGTTTAACCATAATGAAAATCACAAAGGTATGTCATAAATGAGAAATACATAATCATAAGGAATAAATAAACATAATATATATATCATATATGAAAATATTGTCATCATAATGGCCACCATAGGAGGTGTTAAAAGAAGATTGACCAATCATCGTTTCGTGAGGCAGTAATTCACCACCCACAGAAACAGTATGTTCTTTAACCATTAGACGAAGGTATGTGTAAGTGTAAATAAAATACATCCAATGAAATCATCCTAGTATATTTTATATTCTAGTTTCATAACAAAATAAAGGAATAAAACGAGTTTAAGGTGTTGGAGAAGCAAAATAAAACAAAAGAACATAAGAGAATACATTACCTTAAAATCGAGTAACTCTTTTTGATTTGAGCCAAACACTTCCTTGGGAAGACTTCTTCCCAAAGAGAGGCTTCTAGGAGTAAGATAGGGAAGTTAAGAGAGTATTGTTTCAGATTTTGTCCGAGCCATATGGCTTTGATGGTGTTAATAAGGTGGTATAGGTGGGGGCCTTTTATAAGAGGAGAGGAGGGGCACTCATGGAAAGTCATGAAATGTTACATTATTATGAAGTGCTTTTCGGATTTAAAAGGTCCCAAAATTATATATTTCGAGGATAAGGTGATAAGGGTTAGAAATATAATTATCTAATAGGTTTTTGACAAGTTTAAGTCTTATATTTTACATTATCTTTTCATTTTATTTAAATCGTTAATTAATAAGGTAATCGTTGCATCATCATGGTGTTTTAAAAAATTTAATTTATTTAATGTCAAAAAATTATAAAACAAATACAATGATTTAAGAAATCTTATTTTATTTCCAATGAATATTTATAGTCTAATAGTTAACTTATATAACCCCATGTAATAATTGTTTTAGTAAAACAACACATGTTTGTGATAATTTTATTTTTACTTTAAATAAAAAGTTATTCTTGTCATTTTCTTACCCAAGTGGCTCCATGGGGTCCCCAAGTTGACCCATGGATTGTTTTGGTCGTCCATGACTCACCCAATAAGGGTAAGATAAGTTTAAACGTAATTTTATAATATTATAACATTATATATACCTTATGTTACACTAATTACCTTTAATCGCGATTAATAGAACTTAAAAGTTACTATTCACCAAAAAATTATTTTAATCCCATTGAACCAAATTTTACATTCTAATGAAAACCATGTATGTAAGATTTTTGAATATCAAATCACAGCAGTCGTAATGTTTCATTTACATGAAAAATTATTGTTTAGACTACCACTTAGTGGTTTCACTATTCATCAAAAATTGATGTTTTTCAGAAAAATACAAAAAGTTCACCCAAAGCTGTAATTGATATTCTGAATTTAAAAATGATGTATATTTTAAAAAATTCCAAACATATAAGTTGGATTAATTAATTTTATAATTAATTCCCGTTGTCAAAACAAATAGCATGTTTTTATGAAATAATATATATCAAAAGATTGACACTCGTTTATGTCCAATTTAAAAATAAAATTAATTCTAATGACCACCATTGGTTAAAATGGTAAAAATATATTCTTTTTATACTTTAAAAACACTCAATAGTATAATTTATCACTATAAATTATTCTGATTAAAAAAGTTGTTTTTAAGTATTTTTTCTATTCATAGAAAATTGGATGTTCTCAGAAAATTACCAAAATTTCAACTTAGGAAAATTTCGATATTCTGAATAAAAAAATGAAGTCCATTTTGAATTATAAAATTAATATAATTTCAAAATGTAGGTATTACTATTCATTATGGCTAGTTTGATTGGTTGTGATGTGTTTTAGAACTCGAAGTTGCGTACAACACACGCTACTGTGTTATTCAAAGGGAAGTGTTCCATTAAAGCTTGGGGTGTTACAAAGATCAATGCCCTAACCATTAGGGTAACCTCATTAGATGATTTATTTACACATTATAATTTAAGGAAACTGAGATTTGGAATGAAAAAACTTATTTTTCTAATCAAGGTCTTCAAAATTAATGATTTTGATGTAATCTGAAAATTTATATTTGAGGGGGTTTCCATTTCAAAAGTCTCATTGGTTTAATAGAAATTATATACGTATAATGTTCATTTATATTGTATCATATGAAATATTTAACATCAATTATTTTAATCCTTTGAATAAAAATTAGTCTAATGATTTAGTTTTGTAATACCTATTCTTTCCTCCAAATTAATGTGTTTAAAAAAAATCAATATATAATGTTTTACACAACGAATAATTTTGTGTTCTTAACCATGAAATAGAAGTCAACTAAATTCATGAATATAAAAATGTATCAAATAGATAGGGTGTATAAAATTTCGATATAAATTCAAGGAGTTATATTATATTGAAATACTATACATGAGTAATATTAGAGCAATAGATAGCCATCACCACACCTTTCTAGAATGAGGCATAAGCCTCACGGATAGTGGGAAGTTATACCCCATGCCTCATGTGGATTTAATCAAGAGAGAATTGAATTCCTAATATCTTTAACACCAAATATTCAAAAACTACATTCCAATAATATATTCATGTTCATATCTCTAATATAAAACCAAGGTGAAGTTAGATGAGAAACTAATTTTTACGATGTTTCATCTCAGATGTGATGTATAGTTCTATTTCTTAGTATCAATTTGTCACATAAATAAAGCATTGAAATTATTCACATTCTATATAAAAAAATTAAAAATTAATTATATAAAGGAATAAATACCTGAATAAATTTTTTTAATATGAGAGAAAAATATACATTTTTATATTTAACACACTAATTATTCACATTCTATAAAAAATTTATCAGCATACATAACATAAAATAATAAACAGTTATGTAAAGTTTAATTAATCATGATATAAAAATACAAATATATATATATTAAATTCTATGCTTAAACACATTTTTAATTATTATCAAACTTACAGTTTATAATTAATAAATATACTATTAGATTAATATTGAAACAAATATCATATTTAACATTATATTTTAAAAATATATTTCTTAATAAAAAATATATAAATTTTAAAACATTTATAAACTAAAATAATTGTTTTAAATTAAATAATTTTTATACTATATATTAAAAAAACTGACCAACACGCATGTGACAAACAATCCTTAGGGACAACAACTGAACTAGAGCTCCAGACAACCAATGGAAATAGTTGGTGTGGTTTAGATCAATACCCACAAAAGGTGTGTGGGTCATCCCTATTAAATATGTGTTTTGGGTTGTTCAAGTGGGGGACCCAACATGAGGGGTAGTAAAATGATAGTGGCTATGCATCGGGGTCACTACAGGAGATTTATATGAAATCCCTATTGCAGGAATACAATAATGAAGTAGCTATCAGCTGATGTGATTTCTGTTTGTGGGATTCACCTAGTCTGGGTATTTTTCATCCACTTTCAATAAAATTTCATGTTGAACATTACACACAGTATTTACCAACAATCCTCACACTCCATTAATGAAAATATCAAGCTATTATTGATCACTATGAATTAATGTGTACACAGCATGCCATGCCCATCATCTATATACCACACTTGAGTACTTGTAATTCATGTCACACATAGAATATATATTCCATACTAAAACATTTACATTCCACAAAAAATATCATCATAAATAACATAATATCAAATTTTTAAAAAATATAATATCAACAACACATATAACATTGTTATAAACCTTCAAAAAAACCCCAAAATAAGAAAAAGATAATGCTATGATTTTCATATCATGTGATGAAAGTTGTTTTATCCTATAAAGATCATTATATTTCTACTTTCAAATCACATTAATAATTTTAAAAAATTATATAACTATGCAAGGAAAATCTAGCCTAAAATTTTCACATAACGTACAATCAAATGAAAACATTTATTTAATGATGTAAAACCGTGATCTTCATTTTAAGTGAATGAAGCAAATTGATCCGATAAGGACAATGGATCTGATATCACTAATCATATTCATGGGATCATCATTTGATTCTAATAAGTGGATTCAATCTTGAACAAATTTCAAATAATACATTATAGAAGAAACATGAAAACATAATGAAATATCAAGCATAATTATATCATGAAGGCATGGCCTCTAACAACTTCATGGACAGAGTATTTTATGATGAAAGTCTCAAGGGTTTAAATAAAGAGCTTCAAATATACATAGGTATTACACCAGCCTTTATGATCCATGAACAATTATTGGGGACTCCCATGAATTGATAGGCATTATATATCATTTTATACAAACCTCAAGAAGGAGACCATAGAAAAAAGAGATACTTTTGGAAAAAAATTCATGAAACTAATGATCTCAGTCACTTTGAATTCATGAAAAATCAACCTAATTCCATTGAGATAACATCCTACTTTTATGTGATGATTTATGCTCCACTTGAATAAATAACACATCACGAGAATATTATTTCATTAAATAGATCTCTTGTATTATGCCTCATTTATGGGTGAATTAAACTCACTAAATGAATAAATTAAAATCCCTGATTAATCCATTTATGATGTATTAAAATCCAATGAAAACTAAGTTAGTGGCTCAATCAATTTTAGTAACCTCATGCATGTGATATTTCATGCCTACTATATAGGTAGTAAAAAACATCCCATGTTATATAACAGTACTGTGAGGAGTTCCATGAATATGAATTATTGCAGCACATGGAATATAGAACAAGTATACAAACATCACACAAATGTATTCTATTTCCATGCATCGCATACATCAAATTCATGCAATACACTTGTATCATATGTATGGATTTTATATGTACATATATATATTTTTAGTTTCTGTATACTAATTGATGATCATATAATCCATAAAATTGATTTTTACCTTAAATAAAATAAGGAGAAAATAGAATTGATAAATTGTTTAACCTGATTTTATCAGATAACTATTCCAATAGAAAATATGAGATATCCAACTTATAAATTTGTCATATTATATTATACTGATGGAATTTAATGTTGTCTGACTGATTTTTATAATTACGGAAGAAGATCAGTTACATTTTTTAGAATGGATGCTTGATTTTAATTTTTAATTAACTTCATATTCCACATTTCAAATCCACTATTCAATATAAATTACAAAATAGGAATATATTACATTCATTGTAATTATTTGGTTCCAAGATAGTGGGTCTATGATCATACCCTTACCCATGTTTTTTGTTAATATGATGGATGTTGTGTGCATGTTGTATAATTACTATCATACACTGGGGATGTATTCATTTTAAGGGAGGAAAACCTCATCACCAAACCCTAATGTTCTTTTCATGAAACTTTTTCGTTTACCTCTATATACCAACTAATCAAATGTGAGATAATTAAAGAGAGAAATCTATTAACAAAATAATTGAAGACATGCCATGGGATGCAAATTTATATTTGATTAAAAGTTATACCAACGTTTATTCATCGCCTCTATGTATTGGGAATATATCATTACAATTATTTAACATATCCACTTAGAATATATAGATGACTCTTAAATATAGAGAACTATTCCAATTTTTATAAAATCTAAAAATATTTAGTTTTAGGACCATTCTCCAAACATCTGCAAAACATCTTGAAATATTTAAATTACTATGTTATAAACACAAATAAACATAAATTACCATAAGAATAATTCCAAATTGTACATATAAAATAAAAAATCTATATATTTTTTCAATTTTATTCCCACTTCTTTATCCATCTTTGACACATCATTATAAATTATCCATATATATTCATAATGTGACTTCAACTATAACCATATGATAACACTTAGTGTAGAAATTTATAGCAAGCCTTCCAAGATTCTTTATATTTATATAATATCCTAAAATCACCATACTCAATAGAAATTTACGCATCTTTGTAAATAAATTAACCTACCATATTAATTATTCACTATGATCATATATATTATCTTTATAGTTCAATAATTAATATTCTCATCATCTACTAATGGATTTTAAAATATTTTATAGATAGGTTGTCTCTATGGAATACTGGAAGAAGCTCATTCCATTTTCAACACATAATTGATCTACAATAAAAGCTCAAATTTATCAATCTAACTATATATCCCATTTCTCAAATGAAATGTTGAAGTGAAACACTTTTAAGATCCAAGAATTTTTTTCAATCCTCATGTAATTTTCAAGACTCAACAAATAATGACATATTTCTTAGGTACTTAATATTCTCATTAACATGCTCAAGTACTCTAATATATTTCCATGATTCTCTTATATAAACATATTAAAATAATTCTTTTGGTGTTTTTCTTTTTTTTTATAACAAATAAAACTTAACACCAATGCGTTCAAAAATAATCCTTTTGGATTATTTTTGACAATACCAATAAAAAACATTAATGTTTATATATTTTCCATCATTTTATCACTTCTAAATTATTGATCATAAATAAAAATAAACTTGGGATTGGGTTGTATCATTTCACATAAATCAATTTCACAGCAATTACTTCACTCTAAGTTTGTACGAGTAATTCTGTGGGTAAATAAAAAAGTACTAATATAGATATTAAAACTATACATTATAATAATATGATTAAAATTAAAAATTATTTTATTAGGGTTCATTCAGATTTATTTTCATTTTGATATCAGCTATTAAATATATTATCCTTTTTATTCAACCGAAAATTTTGTATTTATCTCGAAAATAAATTATATGAATTCAAAAAATTTAACAAGATTAGTTTTAGCGATCATATTTGAATTTCATAGTTTCTTATTATATCTAATGTCATTTATCCATTCAACATCTCCCCCTTAATATAAAAATTTATTCCTATAACTACTAGGAATATGGAAAATGAAATCATACCTTTCCGATGTCATTTTATAAGAACATTTAAATAATTCTAGATTCATATATATTATTATATTTTCTAGAAGCTCTATCAAATACTCCCACTCAAGGTATTAAATTAAGATTCCCTTCCTCACGATTGATTTATTTATCAAATAGATGCATTAATATATAAAAATTTTAGATCACACCCAAGATGGTGATTTAACACATGTCTGTAATAGATATTTAAACTTTATCATTTTTTATCCCACATAATCTTATATTACATTCAATTGAATACATTGAAGAAATAATGACACTATATTTGGGAATAATATATACTAAATTTTAAATTTAGTTGGAAAAAGGTTTATCATTTATTCTCGACCAAAATGATATTTTATTTATAGCTTAATAATTAGTAAAAATATTACTGATTGGCCCTTTAGTCTTTTATGACAACAAATTAGAAAACATTGACTTTTTACATTTTAAACATCTTTGTGTAATATTTTCTTTGTGTCTTCACAAATAAATGTCTAAAAACTAATTAGTGTTAGTTTTAATTTTTTTAGGTAATATAATAAAAACACTTGGAATCTGGATTGTATTGATTATACATTTCGGACAACTTAGTTAACCCTTATAAATAGATCCTCATGAAATTTTAATCCTTTGTCATTAGATATGCCTTCTTCCAAAAAATTAATTTTATTTCTTTCCTGCATCGATTATTTTATTTGATTCTATAACTTTCGTCCATGAAAAATAATAATCATTGGGTTTTTTTGTAAAAGTATATGATGTTTCAACTTCATCAATAATAAATTTAGCTTCATCTTGTTTTTATGAAGCTTATTTTTAGACTTATTAGATAAATTTTTTAAATTTTTTTTTCTTATAATGATAGGGATACTCACATTATTACTGAACATAAATTCTCCTTAACATTTATTGTATTTTTTACTTTAGAAACACCTAACACATGCTTTATTTTTTTTTACAAATATGCCTTTTCCATTTGAGAACATTTATAGAAGTTACTATAAATTTTTAAACACTTTCAAATTTATTTATGATTGGTAGATTCTTGCATTTCTTTTGCATACCTTGATTTTTATTATCTTTTCTACCACATGTTGTATTATTTATTTGACATCTAGATATGAAAATATTATACCAAAAAATAATTTCCTTATGACAGGACCTTTTACCTCCCAATTATAGGCAATGAACCCTATATTTTTTTAATACTGGTTTTTATAGGATTATTAACATGTAATTTTTATGTTAAAGACCACTATTTTGGGTATATTTTAGGTAAACAGTCCTCCCACACTAAGCAAAATACAATATAGATGTAATGGTGGATTTTTTAGTGGTCTATCCATCTCAGTTTTCCATATTTTGAATTTCAATATTGTCTATGATTATGTAAACAACTGTGATTTTAGAATGTAATTTTCATTAATTAAAACATTTTTAGTAGATTATGTTTCATGAAACACGGAACTAAATTATAAAGGAATTATATTTATTTTAGATAAAATATTTTATTTCAAGATAAACATTAATACATTATGAGGTTGATATAATAATAAAAATTAAGAAAAATATAATTGAAATAAAATAAAAATATATTAAAATTACAAGACCGTATAATATTGTTCTCATTTTTCCACATTGAAGATTATAATATCGATAAAAAATAATGATAAAATTCGTATAATTAGATCTATTTTTGGTTTGTTTAGAGAAATGTATTGAATTTTGGGATTCATACAAGATTACACAAGAATGAAATATAGAAATTGAGATTATATTACAATTGGGTTCATATGGTCATTGAGATTATCTAACCATGGGAACTATATTATCATTGGGAGTATTTATTCATTTTTTATAATACTAGTAATTTTGTTTAAATAATTTATTTGGTATTAAAAAAATTATAATTTTCAGTGATATGTTTTTAAAATATTTTGTATTTTATCATAATAAATTAATAAATTTTGTAAGATGATTATGAGAATATTTATACATAAACATATGAAAAATATATTACCTTTAATCTAATGGTTATTAGTAGATAATTAATGATTATAAATTTGTTTTATTCATCGAAAAAAATTCATTAATTTTTTTAATAATTATTGGAAGAAATTATGATTTGTTTCATCCTGATTTTAAAATTGAATTTTATTAAATGTAACATGTTTTTTGAAATCATCATGTTAAAAAAATATTAAGTTAACTTTTATGTCATTTTCTAATGAGATTTATTTTAAGTGAATAGTAAAAATGCTGATTTTGCGAGTTTTCACACTTTGATGACATTATCAAGGCATAATAATGACATTAATGTTTATGAGATGTTTTTTATAAGTTTAATATATATATTTATGAAGTAATATACTTAATTTTGAAATAAAATTTTATGATTAGAAATCCATTTTTACAATTTTGGTATTTTATTTAATGTTTTTATTAAAATTAGAATTGTTTTTGTCATTTTTTAGTTGAGTTTTATAATGTTTTTTTTATATTTTTGATTTTTTAAAGTAAAATATTTCCCTTATATTTAAATAAATTCAATAAATTCAATTTAAAGTGGAATTTGACTTTATTTTTTTTGTAAAATAATTATTATGCTTAAAAAGATATTTTTTTTCTAAAAATTGTTTTCATTACAATTTGTGTCCATATATTTAGAATAAATTTTACCGCATCTAGAAATTGAATATGGTAAAATCAATTTATTATTTATAATCATTAGTTTTATATTTTATAATGAGTTGTACTTCATTTTTTCATAATGAATAGTAATCTTGGTAAAACTTTGACACTATGGTAATGGTTAAAAGAGATAACGGGTGAGTTAAAACTAATAGGTAAGGATTAAAATATTATATAAAATTGATTAAATTTGATTGGATGAGTGTAATTTTACTCAAAATAGTAAAATATTCAAATTATTTCAAATTGGTTCTACTTTCCTCTGATAAATATAAATAATATAATTAAAAGTTATAAGTATTTACAAGTGTGCCACTCCCCTCACTTTTAAAAGGGAACCACTTATCCTCGCATAATCACAAAAATTGAGCACTATAGATCAAAAAAGACATATCAAAATACCATAAAAACTATCTTCTCTAAATCATAAACGTTATGGTGTCATAGAAATACCAACCTATGATAACTTAACGTGTTAGCCAAGGGAGGTTTTCCACTGAAGTGGTATAATTATTAACTGAGTATTTCATGTTTATTTCATATTATACCTATAAAAAATATTATCTTACCATATTTTAATAATAAAATAAATATATACCATATAAAAAATGTTATTATTATTATTTTAAAATCCAATTTCATCTTCATTTCCATCCTATGAGAAATGAAAACATAATTCTTTCATAATTTTGAACTACCACCTCTATGAAGATATGTGTTTATTTTTTCATCAATAGATCATATGGATGGTTAAAATTATATACATAATGAATTTATATGATATTTATGACCTAATTATGAATATTTAATGAAAATATATTACTTAACTTATCATAGTACCATCAATTGGTAAATTGTGATATCACTCATGCATATGTTAATTCTACCACCTCGATGGAGAGAGGTGATTCATTTTTCATTAAAGAATTAATCGGATGGAAATAATGAAGGAAATATTGAATAATAAATAAATTTATAAATTATATTTGATTCTAGAGAAGTCAAATTTCATAAATTTTAATTATTTTCAACCTAATTGAAAAATCCCAATTTCATTCATACGTACAAAAGGAATACATTATTCATGAAATGATGTGATTCATTTTTCATGACTGGCTTACTTTTTTGGTTTTAAAAGTGTATTTAATTTATAAATATTATAATTCTCAAAGTAATAAAATTCAATATTTAATAGAACAATTTTCCCATTTAATACAGACAACACATCAATATGGTGTTGAGGTTATAAACTGAACAACCCCACAACATCTATTGTGAACATAACCATTTTAGTAACTAAAAAACATGTTAATAAATGAAATAAAGAAAATAATGATTTTGGAATGAACATGAAAATATTTATAAATATATTAAATAAATAATTTTATTTTATTATTTAGTATTTTGACAACTTATGAGGCATGACAAGATATAAGGTATGGAAATTACTCTAGAACATTGTTTTAATATTTATCATTCAAATATTATTCTTCCATGTCAAAGTTATTTTTTTTGATTAATGCTCTTATTTATGATTACGATATTTTTAACAATAACTTTTTATTACTTTTTGTTATTTTCTTTACATTGGTTTTAAAAGGAATATTTTGATAATTTTTTTACATGGGCCAATTTTGACACTTTTCCCTAAAGTGAAAAAGAATGTTTTTATTAAATATAAGGAACAAGAAGAATTTACCATAATCATGTAATTTATTAGTAATAAATATGACTTTACTTTTTTTCAATGCATTCAAATAAAAAATAATTTCTTAACATTTTATGGAATTTATCATTTTAAATTATTATCAATTGAATTATGATATTTCATTTCATTTTTATGAAAAGTGGAAAGTGCTTCAATAATGTGTTGAAATTATAATATTAAGGTTTAATGAATAAAATGTTCACAATTAGAATTTTATTTCCGTAGTATGGTACTTGGTAATTTAATATGGTGAAATATGATCCTGATATGACGGATTATGGTGGGTGAGCCCAATATATATCTCCAAATAATTGGTTAATGATAAGTCATAAAATTTTAATTATGAGGGAGATAAACAGGTATGTCAATCCTATAGAATTATCTGGGTCTTAGTTATTTCTAACATGGGTTTATCAACAGTGAATATGGGTTATGAGTATTAGTCGCCAAGATATCTATTCTTTCATGTTAATTTCTTATGGAAATATTTTGATTTCATAAGGAATGAAATGTTTATGAAATTTAGTTGTCTTTTAAATAAATTATTTCATGAGTTATAACACAAATCATTTTTTCATGATTTTATTTTTTTAATGGGATTGAAAGGTTTTTTTATTTTTTCATGTTAATTTTCCCTTTAGGATATGTTTTATTTATGTTATAACTATTTTATTGTGAAAAATTAATAATTTTACAATGTTTTCATGATTTCTCATTGGTCAAATGGGTTTTAGATATTTTAATATCCCACACTGATCTTTTTATTATCATCCCATATTTTTAAATGTTTTTCATTAGACCTATGGATGACTAATAATAATTATGAATCCCAGATCTTGATAATTGAAATACCACTTGAATGAAGAAAGTGGTCCATGATTTAGAAAGTGATATGAACTTAAAAACCATATTTTTCGGGGAAATAGACATTGTGTGTTAGTGTTCCATATGTAATGTAATGGTATTCATAACTCAATAAGACTCTAATCCTAAATGATCATGGGAATGTACAATTATGAAATACATGTTATTAAACACAAATTTATGTGTTGTTAGAGTCACAAGACATTATAGTTAGAATCAAAGATAAGTTTATTTAATTTTATAGTTTTTGATGTTGTTTTTGGGAGAACATTAAGGGATAATATATTTGATTCAGATCATATGCTATAAGTCTTATGTAACCATAAAGGTTGCATTTTAAGATAAATAATGTTTAATTTTTTTTATTAGGTTAATATGTATATGAGAATCAAAATTAATGTAAACGGTGTTTTTTAACACTTGAAATTTTTTAAATAAAATAAATTTATTTGATAGAGTTTGCGTAACACAACAATGAGATTAAATAACCAAAAACATTCCTTCCTTTAAATTTAATCTCTTTGAGAGCTTACAGAACACATAACCCAGAGTCTAAATGAACATTAATATAGTATACCATTATTACCTAGCCATTAAATTGATTTGTATGAATAGCTGTAAATATAAAATGAAAATTATGGTTTCATATTAACTATAAAGAAAAATTAAATCATCTAAATGAAACAATTTTTTTTGAAAAATTGTATTTTTCGAAAAGACTACTTAGTTATAGATTTAAAAAATTATTTAAAATTATTTTTACCACTTCTAGAAAATTTATATGATAAAATTAGCTTCATTTTTTAAATCATAATATCAAAATTATCTTTAGATTAATATATTAAAATTTTCAGAAATGTTTAGTTTGTGATGAATAATCAAGAAATACTGAATTTTAATTGAGAAGTTATTTTTTGTTTTAATAATTTTTATTTTAAAATTAAATTTATAAAATGTTTTAAAGAAAAAATATATCAATTATATATAAATTATCCTAATTTAGTTGATTATAATCATTTTAGTATTGAATTTTTATATAAAAATTACGTAGACTTTTAAAAAATTTCTATTTGAAAATCAAATTTCTCATCACTTTTATGAGATTAGATTTAAATTAAAATATTAAACTTTTGTGAATGGTATTTCAATTAATGGATTAAATATTTTTAATCATAATAATTTATAATTTATTATGTGTTAACCTTAATTTTTAACAAAAAATAAGTGCCAATATATTAAAACTTATTTACCACGGTTAAGGTAAAAATGATTTACATAGTGGTTAAACTAAAAAGATATGGGTGAAATTTACCTAGAAACATTTTTAAAATATTTTTCATGGATATATTTTAATATTATAAAATCAATTATTGATAATTTTACATTATTGGAGGCCTTTTTAATGAATAAAAATATCGTAGGAATTCATTCTTTTCAAAAATTACAATTGTGCCACTCATTCAACTTATAAAAGGACAACCCCTATGTTCTCTTCTTCACACCATCAGACTTCCTTGGTTTGTAAAAATATATTCCCAAATAATATCCTAAACAACCTCATCTCATCTCATAATCCTTATTTTTTGATGAAATTCAAACTAGAAATTATTTTGGAGAAAACCTAAGAAATATACCCAAAGAAGAGGTAATGTTTTTTAATGACCATTTATATTTTATTTCATCCTCCACCTCAAAAAATTATTATTTGAACATGAAGATATAATAAACTAATAATATACTATATAATAATATGTTTTTATGTAATTTTCATGTCTTAAAACAATCTCCAATTCATCTTTCCATTAAAACCTCTCATGGATGGTTATGATGATAAATATAAATAATATATTTCATATTTATAACAAAATTATACCTTTTTAATCATTATATAATATATAACTCTTTACATTCCATTCCATAGGGGATACAATAATGTCGATCATGTGTATGGTGGGAAATCACCAGGCATATCAATGCGATTTATCATTCACAAAATCTTTTAATTTTAGTTGATATAGATAAAGTAAGTGAATAAATGTGAAATAAATTAAATATTTATTAAATTAAATATATATTTATAATTATTAAAAAATATTATATATATATATATTTATATATATATATATTTAATTTTCCTACTTATATATTCATTCACAGAATAATGATAACGTCGTTCATTTACATTTGGACTACAACCTGCATGAAATGATGTGACTCTCTTTTCCTCAGTACACCACATGTATGATATTTATTATTATATTTAATGAAATAATATTATATATATTATATAGTTATCATGATCAGTAGATAAAATATTACTTACCTTCTTTCCATGGTGATCATTGGAAAATGGAAATTTAACTAATGCACACATAAAACCCACCATCTCCATAACCGCAACGTACTTCATTTTTAATAACCATCTTTCTTGATTGTGATTTAAAGTATAATTAATATAAAAATATAAAAATTATTTAATTATTATTATTTAATAGATGATAGAACTATATAATATGCATAAGAACCAGAACTTTCTTAATAAATGATGAACAGGAAAACAAGGAAATTAACACCGAAAACAATAGAAATAATGAAATATTACTAACAACTGAATGATAATATATTATAAAATTATCAAATATGATATTATAAATTTTAATATGATTCTATTATAATTTAATATCATGTTTAAACCCTCCATGAATGATGTTAATTCATATTTATCCAAAAGGAAGTGTGATGTAAGTGCTTTCGTCTCAATTTCCCTTCATTGAGGAATATTGTAATGTTCTACACCTAATTTCTTTTATAAGATGAGAATAATTCCCATTTACATGTAATATATTTATTAATTAATAATTCATGGTTTTTTAAGATTCAATTTAAATTATTTCATCTAAGGGAATTTCCCTTAAGAGTTTCCAAGTTGTAAAAATTATCATAACATAATATCTTTTCATTGGGTTATATTAATTCTTACTTTTATTTCATATTCAATGATTATTTATGGAAATTATTTGGAATATTTTTTTATAATCACTTGTTTTATGTGAATTTAAATCTCATAAAAACAATAAATTCATTGGTTAATTCTCACTTCAACATTATGATCATTAAAAGGGTTTATTTCAAAATTTCATTCTAATGAAGATTGTTTATTCTTAAATTTCCATTGAAAATATTACTTAATTATTATTTAATAAAACATATCAAATACTTATCCTCTATAAATCTACAAATTTTTAAAATTAATTGTATCATTATACCTCTCTTTTTTTCTTAAAATAATCGATAAAATGTTTTTAGTAATGATCAGCATTATTTCTCTCTCTGGACATTAATATCTTATCTTCTGAAATAATTATTTCTAAAAAAATTTCAAAAATGTTTATAACCTTTTATAAAAGATTTATTAAATACATTTTCCCCGTTATTATTTTTTCAAAAATGTTTTTAATGGAATCAACTTCTAATTTTTAAAATAATATACATTTGGGTTTTTTCTAAAAAAGTGAAAAGAATATTTTTGTCAATGTGTTCATTATGAATGAAATTTCTATCCATCCTGACCACTAAAATTTTTGTTTATTATTTTTAATATTTTAAGGTTATTTTGAAAATTACATTTAAGCTTTTCAATAAAATTTTAATTTTAAAAGGTGATTTTAAATATAAAAAGGTCATTTTCCTCAAGAATGATTTTGAAGATCGTTTTATTTATAATCACTAATGAAAACCTCTTATTATTACTCCAATGGGTATATAGTAAATAAATTCCATCCTTATTCTTCATCTGGATGGTTTTTGAATTTTTTTACTAATTAATGTATTGAAATTCACGTCCTTGATTCATTTTTTGTAGTCAATATCCTTCCATTGAAATGATCAGTTTTATATTATCATTTGATAATAAATTTCCCCAAAATATGCATATTATTTATCATGAATATGTTTATTGATTAAACCATATATCATTTCTATATATGGTGTTCTATATTTAAATTAATTAATTTATCTCGGGTAATATTGATAAATGTATATTATTTACTCATTATGGATATTTTTTTGACAAATAAACATTATTTAGGAATTATATATATTACAAGATATTTGAGGAATGTTTTAGAAATGAAAGAGATGGGTGGGTTCTGAATATAGATAGCCCCTCGATACATCAGTACTCTCAATAGAAGAATTATTTGGTTATCCTTAGATAAATGGGTTTCTACCCATCATTTTTAAATTTTCCTAAAGATAGATCTTGATGATAGAGGTATCATGTGCCTAAGAGATGACATTGAATAATTTAGAATTACCTTATTAAGAATTTTTTTTATAATTATCCATGATATTTATCGAATGATATTATTAGTGGATTCATTTTATTTTCAGTTATTGATTAAATGGAATGTATTTTTAGTTATTTAACTTTACATGTTGATTATAACATATACAATTATTATTTTCAAGTTATTTATTAACTATAATGTGTTATTAATTATTTAATATTCCATAATGATTGTTATTAATGAGATATTTGAATTAAAATTATCTTCATATGGACTTCCTTCTCAGTTTATTGATTAAAAAGAATGTGTGTTCAGTTATTTACCTTTAAATATTTTTTATGATTATTGATTCATGATATACTCCATTATAATTAACCTTCACTAATAATTTGAGCTCCCCATTATTTTTTCCTTTCCAAGGAATCCATGAAGTTCACTATGAATGATATAAAGGGATATTCATGAGGGAATAATGATATTCTGAAAAAACATTAATAATGTTTGTATTCAAATTTAACATAGTAATAATTTATGTATATAGTTTACAGTGTATAACAAACTATTTATTTTATAAGATGTGATTCCTTCAATCTCAATCCAATGCAATAAAGGTGACATTGACTCCGAGCTATTGGGGAAAGGGTTACTACAATTGATATTAGATTAAGTTTAATAGAAACCCAAGAAACTATAAATAAGAAAATATAGATTATGGATCATAAACAGATGATGTAATTTGAGGATAAGTATGGAATAAAATAATAAGGTATTGGTATGTTAAATATTATATGGATTTCCGTAGAAATATATCCCTTTCTGGATACTACAAGAAGACTTGCTTCTGGATGTAATGCCCAATTTTTTTTAGACTGTATATTTTTAAATTTAATATATAAATAGATTATTTCTCCCACAAAAACAAAATTAAAATAAAAATTAAATATTATTATTTGATCATTATAACCAATCCGTTAAATTGACAAGAATGACTAGTATTAATCACATTGTGAAATATATAATAGTCTAACTAAATATTAATTTATTAATTTTTTTATATTTGTGAATTATATTAATGAAAATTATATATTATATCTTAAATCATATTTTTTTAAATTCATCTAATAGATTTGATATGCATAAGATAAGTATAAATCCAATTTTATGTATAAAAAGTTGTGTTTATCTAAAGGTGGTTTTGTCTCATTTTAATGGGGCCCTTTTTTAAAACTAAATTTTGACAGTTTAATAAATTATATTTGAAGAAAACCTAATTTTTGAAATATGGATATCAAAATCTACTTTGGTTTAATATTTTTAATTTTTATGACTTGTTTCATTTTTTATGAATAGTGAAAAATACTATTTATAATTGACAAATGACTTTGCATCTAAATAATTTATAATGTTAAATTATAGCTAAATTATATTTAATGTAAAATTAGATCAATTATACATATATTAATAAATTTAAGGTTATTTAAATATTTTTAATATTGAATTTTGATATTAAAACATTTCATAGTTTTGAAGAATTTCAATTTAAAAACTTGCTTTCTCGCCTCATCTATATGATTAATTTTAAATTAATTCTACCAACTAATGATTTATTGATATTTTAAATTGTATCCCATATTTGGAATCAGATGTGGTAAATTTATTAAATATGATCCTTTTATTTTTGGGGAATATGCATAGTAAAATTAATAATTTTTATTACCATGTTTAAGGGTTAATAATGTAATTTTGGGTAAAAATAATATTATCAATATTTAAAAAATGATCCTAACACATGACCCAATTTTCATGGGTGATTATTTTTTTCCATAATAATAAAATTATATATTATGTGACCATTTATGGCCATTTTTATGAGAATATTGCCTTTATAACATTTTGTTCAAAGAGAAGTAAAACTTTTCATACTATTATTTTGAACATGTTAAATAATTTTTATATAGAGTCTTCTAGGGGATATATTAAATAACAAATAGTGTTTTGAAATCTGTAATAGTTATATTCATAATGAGAATTTATTTTAAATTTTTAGGTATGAAATAATTACCTTAAAGACTTGCATAGTGACGATGCAATAATTGTTTAATTTATTGAAATATCAAATAAATGATATTAAAAATATTAAAAAATAATAATTTAAAATAATTAAAATCATAAAATAATATTAAAGTCCACTTTATCATGTTATTGATTTTTTATAAGTTTTTTTCTGAGTTTATTTTGTAATAATAATATTTTAAAAGTAAAAATAATGATTACTGTCAAAATCGACATTGAAGATATTTTCTACTAAATAATATATTATTAAATTATATAAAATTTAAAGAAATCATAGATTTTGTAAAATGATTTGGATAAGGTTTAAAATTTCATCTATAAATAATGTACGAGCCTTTTTTATTTTATAATTACAATATTAACCCTTATGGAGTTAAAATCCATGTTGTAATGTAAGAGTTAAAAGGATTAAATGAGGGTTAAAACCAAAACATAAGGGTAATAATGTATAATAAACTAGTCTAAAAATTATTCATTGATATTATTTCAACCCATAATCATATTCTGTTCAAAATAAATAACATTAGAGGAATTAGGAATTGAAAATTAATTTATATTAATTTAGTTATAGTGTTTCCAAAATTACCCCCAGCTTAATTAAAATAGGGTACATCCTCCCTTATTTTTTCACACCACATTCAGCAATCAAGATCCACCAAACCCATCAAATTTCTCTTCTAAGGATCCTTATTTATGTAATATATGTTTTGTCCTTCTAAAATACATACACTTGATCCATTAAGAAAGAATCTAAAGGAATCCTCACAAATAAGAGGAGGTTAAAGCAAATTTGACTAAAGGAAAGTGAATGTTAAGGGTTCTCATCATGCTTTTATTTATGTGGGAAATATGATTTATTAAAAACTTATTTCATTTTTTATCTGGTTCTTATACTTCCTCTATGAAATGTTATATTGTGAATTTATTTATTCATAATATATTTTATGTTATTATTAAATGATATTCATTAAGTGGGCATACGATTCAATTGATTACATTTGTTAAGGGAATTTGTAATAAATTTTTCAATAATTGGGTCATACATATACTTTGTTGATGGTTTCATATAAATATTATGTCTGGAATGAATTTTTATTATCTTATGTTGTATTTCCATTTGTTTTATGTGGATTGAAAATGAATACCCATAATCGATTCATTTGGTTCTTGCCTAAACCATATTCCATTTTTATACAGTATTTACATTAATTTTTATATGAATAAATGGGGAAATAATGGTATATCTATATATATTAATCAATATGGAAATTTTTTGATAATAAATAAAGATTCATTAATTTAATTTATTATTTCGATATAATACGAATGCATTGGACATGAGAGAATGGGTGGCGTTCGTATGTATAAAAGCCTCTTGATGCATTAGTAGTATTATGAGACCAACAAATTCCAAATTAAATGGTTTTTTACACATAAATATTAAACTGTCTTGGGAAAGGTCATGGAGGTAGTGGTTCATGTGCGAGATACATGACATCCAATAACTAATTATTTTGTATATTTAGAATTTATTTTTTATTTTTTGGTGGCTTTTCACTATGAAAAAATATATGGATGCATTTAATTATTAGTTTATTGATTAAATGAAATGTGTGATCAGTCATTTAACATTTTATATTGATTATTAGTATTAATTCATGTAATAAATTTCTATACTTAACACTTACTAGCCATTTTAGCTCACCCCTTTCTTATGTTTATTTTTCCCCAGGTTTCAATGTTGTTTATTATGATTGATATGCAAGGTTACACTAAGGGGAAAATGGTTTTCTAAAAGAAAATAATTTTTTCATATTTTATGACCCAAATTTAATTTTAATTTAATTTTTTTCTAGTTTACCAAAACTAATAAATTATTGGGTTTTATCAAATAAAATTTATTGAATCTTATGCCAATGTAATAAAGTAAAGAACTTACTCTAGGTTACTGATGTCTAGGTATTTCTAGTTGGTATCAAAGAAAGTATAGTATAAACATTTGGAACTAGATTTAGGGAAACATATATTTGAGAACATAACCATATGAAAAGATTTATGGAAAACTAGAGAAGAAGATCCCAAAAAATCAATGTTTATGATTAGAAGATTAGAAATAACTAATGTTTTTTAATTTATGTTAATGTATTACACTTCCTTTTTTATTAAAAATTATTTTTTCATAATTATATGATGTAATATAGTGTGTGTCATAATTTAGAAATGGAACATAGTAGATGGAATGGGAAACTCACCAACGCCCAAGATTTAAAGAGTTAGAGGTACCATATCTTTTATGGTCTGATGGAAATATTTATAAGGAAACCAGCCTCCCAAAGATTCTCTTTATATGAATACATAGTATCATCTGTTATTAAGATGGATAAATAATTTTATAAGTATTATGGTTTCATAAGGAAGAATGAGAACATGAGTATAAAAGAAAAAATATGGATAAAGGACATAAGAGAAATAATTATTTTCTAACATGTGATAATTATGTAAAGAAACACTATGGTACTTTCTTAAAAGGAATGAGAGTTTGAGTTAAATTCCACTATGATTTTTTACTTTAAGGTTATGAAAAATGATTCCAATGTGTAATACTTCTAATACAAGTACATAGAACACAATTCAAATCAATGTCTCAAGAGTTAATGAAATATACCTGAAAAGAGGCTAATGGATCATGGTCAATCTTATTCAACTACCACTGGAAAATTGGAATGATTAATATGAATTTTTTTTATTCAAGAATATTTTTTTTTGTATTTTATCAAAAATTCTCTATTTATAAGAGCCGTGAGATATATAAGAATTGTATTATCGTATTTCTTCTTTATGAATTAGGAAGCATGTGATGAATTTCACCAGTAACCATGATAAGTGATTATGTTATATGACGACCTTTTGAAAAAAACAGGATTTTAGAAGCATAACGATAGATTTTCTCTTTATGGTGAGATAATAAAAAATAAATTTTAAGGGATATTGTGAGTGTCAATGAAGGTGGTTAGTGATTTGATGGTTTTTGTTATGTTTTTTTTGAATTAATAGATTTTTGGATTTGTGTAATAGATTAAAAAACATGAGACATTATTTTTTGATGCATGGATGTTTCTGTTATGTTTTTATGGGGATCAAGGTATTTCTATATTCATTATGTGACAATAAGAGAGGCATTATGGTGTTTGGGGAAAGTATCACATTAAGTTGATAAAGAAAATTTTGGGACCTTCCTTATAAATTTTTTTTCTTTGAATTTGGAAAAACATATTTTGGACTAGTCATAAAATTAAATACATACGGAATGGATTGTGGTAAACATTGGATATTATTATTTATGTTTAAAATATGATATTAGGTTTTATCCTTATTGTTTTTTGTAAATATTTAGATAATAATGGAGTTACTTGGGGACCTTATGATTCATTAAAATTGATTAATGTATGATACCTTTTCATGTATATCCATTTATAGATGTAATAGGAAGTGGAAATAGATCTAAGGACAACAAAAGGATGATATTATTCTTAGTGCATGGAAATAAATCAAATAATATTATTTATTCACGTGATTTATATGTATAGTAAAATAATCTTTAAACTCTAGGGAGTGGATTTTAAAACAAAAATATAATCGATTTACACTTTTTATAAGAAATAAATTGTATTTTATCCCATCAAATAATTATTGCTTTGGATAGTTAACTTTATAATGACCATGTTATCTATAACTCCCCATAAGAACATGATAGTTTGATTACTATTCCAGTAAGAAGATTTCAATTTTGTTTTGAATCCCTCAGAACATGTGTTCTGGTTAAGAATCACTACTTCTGGGTGGTTTCCATTGGATTTGTTTATGGAACCAGAAACATCCAACGGTTATTTATCCTAAGGGACCTTCATTCCAAAGTAATGGTTTTCCTATGGTTGAACTTATTATACTTATGAACAAGCACTGTTCAAGAGAATGGGAGGTTTGACTTATCTCACCCATTGGGGGGGGGGGATTATTTCCTACTCTGGGGATCTCTTATATATTTGATATATTCTCATGAATCCATATTAATTCACCATGTATAATGTAAGGTTCCCTTTGAATTTGAAATAAATTATTATCATGTGTGAAATTTAGAATCATCTGTATGTATTCAAGGTTCTTAATTAATGAAGAAATTCATATTTATTCAAGGTTATCAATTAATGGTATCCTCTCATATAGTATTTAGATATTATTTTAACCATTATTATGATAATATTGGGTTTTTAAGCCACTTAGTGGGGGAAATATAGAATATATTGTTGTATAGGGAGAAAAATGTTTGTATTGATGTCATTATCATACCAATAAATGGGATACCTTTGTATACATTTTAAAAGAATCAAAACACTCATAGTTCGGTGCTTCTTAATGTAAAAAATATTACCATTTATGGTCATGTGATAAGGACCCTTCCATACAGTTTAATTTTATGTGGTAAGGACATCTAAGTGAAAGGTGCTTATTCAATGTTTGGTGTGGGACTTATGCATAATCAAGCCAAGGATCTTGGAAGAGATATGAGTTTCTAAGATGGATTATAACCTATTGGGAATATGTCATAGGATTAGTGGGGTTGATTTTAAGTGTTGGGTTTGAACCTCGAAGAGGATTCCTACATATCCCATTTGGATGGGAATCAAATCCCACGTAGTTCAGTGAGAATCATAGGAGAGTGTAGTTCTTTGTGATAAATGATTTGGGGATTATATCCTGAAAAGGATTCCTTGGTGATTTGGGGTTGTAATTTATGGTTTAATCATAAGGAGGATTCCCATTTATGGATGAAATGATAAGTAACATGGGCCTTAAGTAGGGTTCCTACATATCCTAAATATGGTGGGAATTAGAGTTCTCATCATTTATTTAATCTCGTATGGGTGTATGACCCTTTGAGAGAAATAGTTTTGGGATTACTTTGAAGGAGTATTACCTAATTTAGTGAATTAGAGTTGGATTCCTAAAAAATATATCTAATAAGCTCAGGCCCTGATGAAGGATTCCTACATATCCCAATTATGGTGGGAATCTTATTTCTCATAGTTCAAGAGTATGTGGTGTTTGTGAAAATTTTGTTATCATGAAAAATATCTAATCCCACTTGATTCATGATCAGTGTAAGAAAAAAGAGGATGTCAAAGATTCAAAAAAGGCACACACACACTTTTCCTATTCCTCTGTTGGAAGAGGTTGGGCCTACGACGGTGGTAGTGGAAGAGGATGAGGTGACGAACCATCCCTCTATTCACATTAAAATAGTTAAGGGTCCAATGTAAGGAAAGTAATGAAGGAGAATGAAGTAAAGAGGAGCCAGAACGAAACCTCCTACTTGAATGGTTAGGGGATTACATCAGGATGGCTGGCCTAAAATTTTTCCTGGTAGAGGAGGGAGAATTCTCCATTGATCAAAAGAAAAGTAGGTGTGAAACGTACCTTCCATACCAGAGACCAGAGGTTCCAGCTTTTAGAAATGAGAATGTGAGGTCATAACCCAAATCCTAATACTCCAAACCAGGAACTCCCCAACACTGTTCTTATGAGAAATATCCATGTGACTATGTATATACAAACCCATAGACACTCCATTAATCCTAAACCCTTTGCAAATAAAATGTGGGAAACCTCTGATTGCAGATATACAAAACCAAATGGGGGAGAGTCTTATGTTTCCTTCATAATGGTTTGATAATTCATGAGTTTTTGGTGGAGGTTTCAGCATAACCCCTTTCAAATAAGGGATCCAACGAAGAAGAAGAAATTTCATGAATGGATTTGAATAAGTCTTGATGAAAGGATTGTATAGACTGAATAGATTTTGTTAATAAAAAGGCTGAAAATGTAAGTATCTTGAAGGATGGTATGGGCATGCAAGTAGGTTTGGCTGACTGGATGTTCACCTAGGTGATGAAAAAACTGGATGTAATCACTAGGGTGAGACATGAATCAAGCCTTCAAGTGTATTCATAGGTTTACCCAGAAGTGGGGCTCTCATGTTACTTTGAGAGGAATAAGTGGTGTACAATTATTTATTATTTAGGTGGGTTGAGAACTTTAGGAACACCCTTGGTATGGGCTTCAAACACAAATGGAACTCAAGTATTATGATCCTCCTTAAATTCATCCACACTAGGTGTTAAAGAACAACCATGATGGATTTATAGAACTTGAGAAAAGAACTAGGGAGACCAGACAAGCAACTAGGCTTTAGGGAAATTCTTCCATGAAAATGAATTCCCCAAGGATATTTTTATTGGAAAATAATTGACCCTAGAAAACATGGTGGTGTGGAACTCAAGTAGCTTGCGTGCCAGAAATGTGGTGTCTAAGTACCTTGCGTGCCGAAAGATCTTCGACTTGACTGGGGTGATCCAATTTCCAATCCTTTTCAATTCTTGATTTTTTTTCATGCGTTTTATCCTCTTTTTATTAAGACATTTCCCCTTTTCACTTTTGATACTCTATTATGGAACAAAGTTTCAACAAATGTCCCCCCTCATAATTGGATCCGATATGAAAATAGGATCCTATACTGAGGTAAAGTTATAAAAAGGTAAAAAAAAGGTTGATGTGGCATTAAAGTGATAGCACGAGACATATGGGAATGCAAGGTGATGGCACGAAAGGTAATATTTGTAATGCCCCGAACCTAGAATACTGGAGCTAGTGCATTTTTTTAATACATTGTCATGATTACAAGGAATCAAGTATTGAAGGACTGATCAGTTTAACAATCTTGGAAAATAGATTACATACATGAATGTCACATTACACATTCTAATATAAAACACAACATAAATAATTCTTTGAGAATTAAATTATTTCCATAGATTAACCTTGCATATCAATTTCCATATTTGAAAAATAAAACAAAAGAAATGGGAGATCTCAAATGCTTAGTAATGGTAAATAATTCAGCAAAAGCTATAAACTTTTATGGCAAGATGTATATAAAAACAGAATCCTTTTAAATGTAAACATGAACATAATATTGAAAAAATAAATAAGGCACTACCATATTAACATGGACATGAATATTCTACTAGTATAATAATCACATGTAATAACTAATTTCATAACCAGGGAACACATAATGCCAGACAAAATAACTACTACGTCAATGCCTTGTGCCAAAACCATATACAAATATTCTGTCGAGGCCTTCTTCCAAGAAAATAGTTTGTATCAAGAGACCTATTGATGCATTATCGGGATATATTGGGCCATGCCCCTCACATGCAAATTCCAATGCATTCCTCATATTAAAATACTGAAACACAACATAATTTTTATTTATCAAAACTAGTATACGAAATGCTAATACATTAACCATAAACAATGAATTGTATAAAAACAGCACATTCATAGTTAAACTTATTAAAAAATATTCAATAGAATATAGAAGATTGTATCAGGATAAATCAACATCAAACAAGAATAAAATCCTACAAATCATGTTGATGTAGATGGAAATAATTTAATATATTCATTAAAACACTTTGAAGAAAATATCATTTTTACATTATACATTTTAAAGCTGTGAAATTTTAAAATAACACATTTTATTTGAAAAAAACCTTTTAAACTTTTAAGGGATGCATAAAAATGGAAAGGCAACAAAATAGTGGAAAATAGCTGCTCATTCCGTATAAGTTAAAAACATTTTTTCCTTAGTTTTTCAAAAAGGTCATAATGTACCTCATTTGTAAAAAAATTGAAAGATTCCTTAAAAAATATTTTATAAAAAGTTAATCATCGGTGAAAAATAATTCAATCATCCATAGGATTGTTTTTAAAAAATCAATGAAAACATTTTTAAAAACATAGACATGGATGATAAAGATGTCCCAGTAGATACATACACTTAAATAACCTCATATATTAATGAGATTGTGAGGATAACCCTTACTTTAGTTATGATAATATCCATACATCTTCGAAACTCCTATATAACATGTTTATGAAAAATATTAACTTATATAATAATCCAAATATTTTTTTAAATCATATATGATTCTTTTATGATTTTATATTACCCATTTATTAACAATTCCAAGTTAATGTGACATTTCGGGTAATAATATCTTTTTCTATCGAACATGTTTTGACTTATTAATCTTGATCATATTAAATAGATATCGATTTACATACTTCCAAAATTTATAACAAGATTTATATATCATAAATATAAATGTATATAATAAATAGATATATGAAATGGAAGACACCATTAATGGAGACGGTAGGCTGTATGTACGCTTGAACGTTGTTTCCATTTTCATATCGTATGGAAATAAGTGAATGAAATATATGTATACATATATATCATACCTTTAGAGTTATTATGTCATATATTTCAAAATTATTAAAAATATTTATTCTTATAATCATTCTTATATGGTAAACCTGAAAGATGACTCTAATCGCGTGGGGGAGGCGGTAAGCCGTATGTACGCATGAGCAACAACATAATTTCTTAATTTGTTAAATGGTATGTAATTGGATGAAATATGAATTTTAAAGAAATAGTAAAATGTTATATTAATTATTTAAATCCTTTATATTCATCATTATAACATAGAAATATTGTTTTCTTAAAAAACAATTTACACAACAGCGTAGAGACGATAGGTCGTACGTATGGATGCATGGTGGTATTATTTTTCATAGGATGGATAAAAAGAGATATATGGTTGTACCATAATCTTAAAAACACATTAGAATATATTATATTCTGTATTTATTATTTTATTATGGTTACACCTTAGTTAGATGATGTAGAAGAAGAAATGAACTTTGAAAGAAAGGATAAAACGATTAACTCTTCTTCGGGTGTCTCTTTTTTATTTGCACAAAAGGACTCTTTGAGATGGATTAATTCTCAATATGATTCCTCTAAGATGAATTTAGGGATGTTTTTAGGATATTTGTGATGGGTATGGCCGAGCCAGAGGGCTATGGAGGTGTTAATTAAAGAGAAAGAGAGGTTCTCTTTTATAAGATTGGTGAAGGGAAGTTTAGGAAAAGCTTGAAATAATAATTTATTATAAAATTATTTTCGGATTATAATAGATCCAAATTGATTTATTTTGAGGATAACATGATTATTGGTTGAAATACTCTAAACCAATAGGTTTTAGACATTTTTGGTAATCAAATTAACCTAATCTTTTAGATTTATTCCCTTGTAAAATATGTTAACTCTTACCATGTCCTCTTGTATTTTTATACTACATTGTTAATATATTTAATAAAAAAATCAAAGAGACCATAAAGTGGATCATTTATGAATTTTAATCACTATCCATGTTATTTGGGAAAAAAATATATTTTTATAAATTTTTTATCATACAATGAAATAGTATTTGTTTTAAAAACTCATTTATATAAATTTTGACACTATTTAGTAATTTAATTTTTTTAACAGTTCTAAAAACATGATTCCTTAAAACCAAGGGCATTTAAATCATACCTAATATGCCTATTTTGTCATAAAAATTCTGGTATGGCATCAAAACATTAAAATTAAAATTATTTTTATATTTATAAAATCATCTGTTTGATTCTTTCATTAATAATGAAAATACTGCATCATTATTATGTCATAAATAATTTTAATTATTTAACATCTAAAAATTAAAAATAAACTTCCATTATGTAGGAAATATTTTTATCTATATTATTTATATTTTTAGTCAAATATATCAATCATAAAACAATATATTAAAATATTTTTAGTAAAAGATACATGTTTTGTTATATTTTTATACACTTTAAATTAATTCTTATAAAATGTTATTTTCACACCCATGTGGTCACATGTGGTCCTAAGATCTTCCTTATGATTCCCATGGTCGGAAATATTTCATCTAATAGTATTAGGACTTGTGTTAGGGTAGTTTAATTATAACAACCCTTCTCTTTATTTCGCACACAAACATGATTTATTACATAATCTTGCACTTAAGACAACTATGACGATCGAGAGGTCTATTGTACTGGGAAATTAGGAACATTATATAACAACATAGAACAAAAAACACATAAAATTTATTGAATTTTTTTACATGACCACACACATTCCTTTGTACTTAGCATTGCATGGGATAACCTGACGACATACATAAGAAAAGGGTGAACTATAAAGCACAGTAAGGGAGTAAACAAAGAATAACACCAAGAATACAATACATGTTAGGGAATAGGAATATAATTGGATAATAATAGAAACATGAACATAAAGGAATGATATAACATGATTATCATAACATGGAAATGTGGAAACAACCTTTAACATGATTTTAGCATGTGCCAAGGCTAATTGCATAGGTATCACAGGTAAACCCTCATAACACATGAATTATCTTGATTAAACCCTAATTTCACTTAACTCATCATGATACTAATATTTTTCTCAATGCATTGGAGCACTATCGGGGCGCACCCTTCTTAATCATTTCATTTCAGGCATAAGTGTGCCACATGGATCATATAACATGGAATAATTAAAATTTTTCATTTATTCCATGATATTTTAATGTGGGATTAATACATTAATATATATAATCAATCAATAAATGTGAATAATGTTGAATACCCTTGATAGATAAATGGGAATGGTATTCACTACACAATGACTTTGGCTTGGAAAATGACGGTATAATTTCGACAGCATAACGACATGACATAAGAATTCGTAAAAATGGTTAATGAGAGAAAATGGGGTGTCTCATTATATGTAAATGAAATGGACAGTAATTGGGTCATATAGATTCATGTCCCAACTTTTTAAGGGAATTTAGATTTATAAAACTAAAGAATTTCTTGAATGTAAATGAGCAGTGAGAAATCCCTTATAGAATTTCAGCATGGTAGCAGGTGTACAAGGAAGTAATTAATGAAAGAGAAAGGGATATCTCATCATTCAAAAAACAGGTAAGTATGGGTGAGGTTAGAAATCATATCCCAACATTTTTAATTGAATGGTATGGTGTATAAAAATATAAATAAATTTGGACAAAAATGAGAAAAGAAATAATCCCTTTCTTGGAAGTGTGATCCCAAAGACTTGAGAGATTCTTGATAGAGGCTTATTAGAAGTTTGGGGTGCCTTGGGAGGATTGTAGGGAGATGAGGACAGAGTTTTTCAGATCTAAAAATTCTTTTAGTAAAGGGACAGTGGGATCTTGGGTGGGGTTATATTGGAAAAGAAAAGAAATTTGTTATTAATTTGGTTTTGGACACTGTACATTAAAATAATCAAAACCACAACCCAAACCATGATTTTTTCAAAGGGGAATGGAAAAAATTATTTTATAAGTAAAATGACCAAACACATTAAAATATTATGATTTCATATGTTGAGGTGAGTTATACTCTCAAGGAAATCAATTAAAAAGGTTAAATAATTTATAAGTAATGAAGGGTCCACAAGGACACCATAAAATTAACCAAACAAATATATAATAAAATTATTTTAAATTTAAAACATATATTGGCAGAAAAATTCATTTATAGTATTTTATTACATCACTATTGCGTCATTATAATGTCATAAAATGCATTATATATTAAAAAAATATTTAATTTTTACCCGAAAATTCAACTGTCTCAGAAAATTATGAAAAGTTTATTAGTTGATAATTTTGACATCATATTTCCAAAATTATTATTCATTTTATCAAAATAGTTTTATAAACATGTAAATTTTTAATTTTATTATAAAAACCATCATTTATCTAAAATTCATGGGTTTGACAAAAATAGTTCTCAACCCTTAATTGAAATTACAATTATATTTTAAAAAATTGTATGATCATTTATATATAATAAAAATTATTTTTTAATAATATTTTATTAAAATATTATTTAATTCATTAATTCATTAATTAATAAAAATAGATTTATTAATTGAAAATTAACTAAAAATACTATTTGTGCTTTAAAAACTATTTACAAAGTAACAATAATAAAATGAATGTATATTATTTATTCTATATAAAAATAATGCACATAATAATAGTTCTAAGGTCTTGATACATAACCCCTTTATAGCCCCTGCATATGACTAAAGGGTAAGGTGTTTGATGGTGATAGACTCTTGGGGTGGATTAGATAACATCTCTCAGGTGGTAATCTCTGTCAACTTACACTTCTCTCATGGGAGGTTCCGTTCAAGCTTAACATGTTGATGATCAACCTGGGCTTATTCAAGAGCGAATCCTAATGATGGAACCTCATTTACAAGCTCCTACAATAAGGATTCATATAGAGGAATTCTACTGGACTAGGCAATCACATCCTTTTTCCTACTAAATTGGATTTTCTAAAGCCCTATATTTATACAAATCATGTGATCACTGTTGAACGATTATATTATAAACAATAACAATTATTAATGGTATTTTAAAAGCCAAAAACATAAAACAATGGATGTTCATATGTTTTACATAACCATTTTATAGAATAATACATTTAATTAGATCAAGAGGAATTTTCATTGATATATGTTTGGGTTTTTACAATATTCCACCCACAAGAAAATTTTCCCTCTAAATTTTATTTTCCCACACTAAAACAGATGCAGGTAACTCTACATCCTTATTTCCTACGATTCCCATGTTTCCTCTTTAGACTTGTGGTTTCACCACAACACCTTGACAAGGGACGTTGTCTTATTTCTTAGAACATTTCCCCTAGGATCTAAGATCGTCACCAGCTTCTCTCAATAAGAGATGTCGTTCTCCAATGGTACCACATTTTGTTTGGGTAAACACGATGAGTCAGGTATGTACTTCCTAAAGAGTGATACATGGAATATATCATGTACTTGATACTGGATCAGTGGGAGTTCTATTCGATAGGCCACTGCTCCAATGCGACCAAAGTTCTCAAAACAACGGATGTAGCTTGGACTAAGATTCACCATCATCCAAAATCTCATAACTCTCTTCCAAAATGATATGCGGAGGAATACCATGTATTGTACATCAAACTCTTGGTCTTGTTGATGATTATCAGCATATCTATTTTCTCGACTCTAAGTAGATTTAATGTGCTGCTGGATGGCCTTAACATTCTCCACCATTTCTTCAACCATTTCTGGACCTAAGAGTTCTCGCTCCCTAAATTCATCCCAACTTTCTGGTGTTATGTACCTCTTACCATAAAGGGTTCATAAGAATCCATTTATATTCTTGAGTGGAAACTATTACTGTAAGAGAACTCAACGCGAGAAAGATGTTGATCGCATACTACTTTAACGTCCATTGAGAAATCTCTCAACATGTCCTCAACTGTTTGGATAGTTTCCTCTGATTGGCCATCAGTTTGAGGATGATAATCCATAGTACGGTTCAGCTCAGTATTTAGGGTATGTTGAAGACTCTTCCAAAACATAGGGGTGAATCTGAGATCATGATTAGATACAATAGATAGTGGTACTCCATGAAGCCTTATCACTCACTTGGTATATATCTATTCTAGTTGATCAAATGATAGATCCTCTCAAATTTTAATGAGGTGTGCAGTCTTTGTAATACGATCAACAACAACCCATGTAGAATTTATTCCTTTGGATTTCTTCAGAAGTCTAGTGACAAATTCCACGATGATGTTCACCCATTTCCATGCTGGTATGGGTGATGGTGGCCTCATCCCCTTAGAATTCTGCCTCTCATCCTTCACTTCTGGACATACTAGGCACTTTGATGTTTACTCAGTGATCTCTTTCATCATGTTATCCCACCAATAATGATCTCAGATATCCAGATACATATTTCTGTTTCCTAGGTAAACCGATAAATTTGAAGTATTTTCATCATCCAGAAGTTTTTTATTTAACTATATCTCAGATGAAACACATAGTCTTGAACCAAATATCATAATTCCCTCTTCATTAAAATTGAACTACGAGGATTTCCATCTTCAGATAGATTCCAATTTCTTCTAAATTTCCTTCTCATCCTTTTGATAATCCTTTTACATTTCCAAAAGAGGCGGTTAAGAAATAATTTGTAAAAGGATTGATGATGTTACATTCTTTATGATTCCCATGTCCATCATCATCAAATATATGAAGATTGGATCCTTTTCATTTCTCAGTAATGATAGAATCCCTGTGGCCTTTCTACATATATAATATTCTACCTTGTTCGCTTTCCCTGGGAGGTAGTGAATTGAGCAGTCATATCCTTTGATCAGTTCTAACCATCTTTGTTGGCGCATATTCAACACTTTCTGTGTGAATATATACTTGAACCTTTTGTGATCTGTATATATTACACACATCTCCTCAAAGTGGTAATGCCACCAAATTTTCAATGAAAATATTACTGTTTCCAACTCCAGATCATGTAATTGATAGTTTTTATCATGAAATTTCAATTTCTTTGAAGGGTAGGACATGAATTTGACATTTTTCATCAACAAAAATCTCAGCCCCTTCTTCAAAGAATCACTAAATACCACAAACATTTCCCCACTTGTGGGTAATGTGAGCCCATGTGCAGTGATAAGCCTCCTTTTAAACTCCTTTAATCTCTCTTCAAAATTATTACTCCAAGAAAACATGACTCCCTTTCGAGTTAGCATGGTGTGAGGGTCCGACAATCATGAGAAATTTCTCAAAAATCGGCGATAATATCCATCTATCCCCAAGAATCCATGGATATCTGTCACCGATGTTGTCCTCAGCCATCCCTCAATTCTAACTGTATTGGATGGATCCAAAAATATCCCATTTATTTTGATGATATGACCCAAGAATGAGACCTCCTTCAACCAGAACTCACACTTGATGTACTTTTCATAGAGATTCTTCTTTCAAAAGGTGTCTAGTACAAAGCTTAGATTCTCCTCATGATCCTCCTTGGTTTTGGAGTATATTAAAATATCATCTATAAATACTAACACAAATTTTTCAAGCTAATCTCTAAAGACTCTATTCATCAAGTCAATGATGATCTCGAGAGAATTAGTGATTCTGAAATGCATTACAGTGAATTTATAGTCCCCGTATCTTATACGAAAATAATTCTTGGGGATATCCTCCTTCTTCACCCTTACATGATAATATACTGGTTGAAGATCCACCATGGATAAGTATTGTGCTCCACATAGATGATAAAAATATTCATCAATTCATTGAATATGATACTAGTACTTTATTGTGATTTTTTTGAGCATACAATAATCAATGCAAAGGCGTAGTGACCAATCCTTCTTCTTGACAAAGAGGACTTGTTCAACCCATAGTGAAGCACTTGGGCATATAAACCATTTATTTATATTCTTCTGTAGTTGTTTCGTCAGCTCGTCAAGCTCGAAAATAGCCTTTCTATATAGATTCTAGGATATTGGCAGTTCCCCAGATATAAGATCAATCGAGAATTGAACATATCTTCTAGGAGGAAGGCCCGAAAATTCCTTGGGAAACACTTCAGTGAATTCCTTCATAATAGGAAAGTAATTAAGGATGGAAGCTTTTTTGGACTCATTCATCTGAGCCAGAAATGCGTGCTCATAAGGAAATAATATCCACACTTGAGATTATGGTGCTCAATAATATTCATCCTTATCCTTGCACTTGTACAAAATCGAGAGTCGATTTTCCATATGGAGTGTGATTTACCTCTCATAGAAATTTATGTTGGCTCTAAATAAGTAAAGCCAATCTATTCCAAGAATTACATCAAATTCCACTAGAGAGAGTATGGTGATTTTTCCAAGAAGTTCAATCCAAAAATGTGACTGGGAGGAGTTATATTCGTGGGTTGCATGGATTACCCCATTTGTATTTCCCACCGACATCTTTACTTCCATGATTTTTTGTGGTGTTGTGATTGTTCTACTGAACTTTTGGGATATAAAAGAATGAGTATAACCATAAGAAAAAATTATGTTTTATATTATTTAATGAAAACATAACATACATGTCCCCACATTTTTTTGGGGGTTTACTTTGGTGGTATTGATGGAAAAATATATCCCTTGATTCCTTGGTGGTTGTTGGTTTCCTACTAGAACCCTTGGCATATGGAACTAGTTTGCAATGTGCCCTGATTATTTTCAATTGAAGAAATGAACAACGTGTTGAGCATCGAATGGAGTGTTTCTTCCCTCTATCACAGCCATTGGTTTTTCTTTTTGGCAGTTAATGGCTAGGTTCCATTCTCTTCCACACATAAATCATTCACTCAGCCCCTTCAAAAAAAATTTGTGGGGCTTCTTTCTACACCTTTGGCAAGTGGGGTGCCGGATTTTATTCGAACCATTGGGTTTATCCACCAAAATTCCAAAATTGATGTACACCTTACAATTCTTAACCCTATGATACGTATGAGATTCGTCGATCTCCATTTCATCTTTGAGGGAACATCAGACAATTTCCTCATAGCTCTTGATGTCACTGATCACTAGGGATTTACATAGGCTAGGTTTTGGCCCCCCAAACAAGCGAGAATCCTTGAATTTTGGGGTAATGACAAAGGCCGAGCTATATCACTCAATTCTTGTGTAGTTTTACTCATACACTTTGATGGATTCATCATCTTTTTTCATGAGGTCAAGGATTTTCTTTCCCATCTTTAGTTAGATGGTGTGAGGAAAATATTTTTCAAAAAACATTTTCCTGAAATCATTCCATTAAAACACATCGATCTCCTCCATAGGCTTCATATTTATTTATCAATGTCCTCCATTGAACATATTTACCTTCCAAACAATATGAATTCAGGAGTAACTTCTCTTGTTCTTAACATTGAAGAACGAAGAAGATCTTCTCATTAGAGTTGATCCATTGTTTGATGATTGATGGATCAGATAATCTATTAAAAGTAGTAATATATTTTCTCATAAAGTACTTGATTGTGACTTGTTATTTATTGGGGGGGGGGGGTTGAATGTTATTCTTGACCCATGTTTCTATTCAAAAAATGAGTTAACTGAGACATTATTTTGACAAAGTTCTTGATTCATGCTCCCATCGGACTTGGAATATCATTAGAACAGTTATCACATTGATCTTCGCATCAATTGTTAGATCAAGTCCTCCTATTACCGACCAATATTCCGGAATAAAAATAATGTTAGGGATAACAAAAATGGATAATCTAACGACAAAAATGGATGACTTATAAATTACTTTTATTTCTTTAACCTATCAATTTATAGGATTCAAAATTGTTTTTCCATGATCTACTTCCCAACATATATTCTTAGGTGCATTTTTTATTCCATTAAAAATGGTTCATACTAATCATTTGAATTTAACAAATTACATCCCATGGGAGTGTTATAACCAATAGTGCAGCAAAGCCCATTTTCGTGCACCAGTTCCTGTTCGAGTGATGCTCAAAGCAGTGTTTTCAAGTTTAACCCTTAGATATATTTGTACGAGAGCCGCCACTACCAACTAGAATCTAGAACGGGATGTATATTCTTGATAAACTAATTAATCAATAATTATAAAATATTAGGGATGTGTTTATTATACTTAATATTATCCCTATGGATTTAAATAGGGTTTTTTAATCCTAGTCTCAAAAATAACTAAACCAATCCTCTAATACCAACTATAAAATCCCTGCTCTTTATTTCACACATAAACATGATTTATTACATAATATTTCACTTAATACAGATCGGGGGATCGAGAGGTCTAGTTTCTTGGGAAATTAGGAACATTACATAATAACATAGAACAAAAAACACAACAACTTTATTGAAAACATTTTTTGCATGACGACACACATTCCTTTGTACTAAGCACTGCATGGGATAACCTGAGGGCATGCATAAGAAAAGGGTGAGCTATAAAGTCCAGTATGGGAGTAAACATGTTATAACATAATGAATATAGTATATGTTAGGCAATAGGTATATCAATGGAGAATAAGAGAAACATTAACATAAAGGAATGATATAGCATGATTATCGTAACATGGAAATGTGGAAACAACATTGAACATGATTTTAGCATGATGCAAGGCTCATTGCACATGGATCATAAGTAAAAAAATAGAACATTAATTATCATGTGTAAAATCTCATTATGCTTGAAGTATCATAATAATAATTTTTTAACCAATACATTGGAGAGAAATCAGGGCACCCCCTTCTTAATCATTTCATTTCATGCCTATGTGTGCCACATAGATCCAATAACATGGACTCAGTAAACATAATAATTTATTCCATGATAAAAAATGTGGAATTCATATATTAATATCTATAATCAATTAATAAATGTGAATAATGGTGAATACACTTGATAGAGAAATGGACATGGTATTTACTACACAATGACTTTGGGTTGGAAAATCAAGGTGCAATTTCAACAGCATAACGGCGTGACATAAGAATTAATAAAAATTTTATGAGAGAGAAAGGGGTATATCATAATATTTAAATTAAATGGTCAGTAATGGGTTCATATATATACAATTACAAACATATTTAATGTAATTTACATTCATAAAACAAAATATTTTCTTGAATGTAAATGACGAGAGAGAAATCCCTTACGGAATTTAGCATGGTAATGAGTGTACATGGGAAGAATTAATGATAGAGAAAATGGTATATCATCATTAAAACATAAGGAGGGAAGTATGGGGGAGGTTTGAAATCATACCCCAACATTTTTAGATGAAATGAAAAAAAGTATAACAATATAATAAAATTTGGAAAAAATGACAAAGGAAGAAATCCCTTACATTAAAGTGTGATCCCAATGGTTTGGGGGAAGCTTGAGAGAGGCTTCTTGAGATCTTGGGGAATGTTGGGAGGATTCTAAATAGACGAGGTTATGGGTTGGTTGAGCTCTAAAGGCTTTGAGTGAATCGGAAGTAGGATCATGGGTGAGTTTATATAGGAAAGGAGATGGAATTCATTACTATTTAGGTTTTGGAAACCAGACATTAAACTAATCAAAACCACAACCCATACCACTATTTTTTCCCATGGTTTTTTCAAAAAGGGATTGGAAAAAATTATTTTATAAGTACAATGGCCGAACATATGAAAATAATTGGCTTTATTATGCCGAGTTGAGTCATACTCTTAATGAAATCAATAAAAAAGATAAAATGTTTTATAAGTCTTGCAGGGTCCAATAAACACCATAAAATTAACCAAAAAAATATAGAATCAGATTATTTTAAAGGAAAAAAATATTCACCAAACATACCATTTATAGTATTTTTTTACATCACCAATCAGTCATTATGATGTCATAAAACACATTATATATTAAAATGGTATTGAATTTTTACTGAAAAATTCAACTGTCTCAGAAAATTATGAAAAATTCACCATTGGATAATTTATACATATTGATTCCAAAAATAATATTTATTTTATCTAAATAATTTTCTAAACATGTGAATTTTTACTTTTAAAGCAAAAACCGTCATCTATCAAAAATAGATGGTTTTGACAAAAACAGTTTTTAAACCATAATAAAAATTACAATTGTATTTATAAAATTTATAAAATTATTTATATTTGATAAAAATTAATTTAGTAATAATATTTTATTAAAATATTATTTAATTAAAAAATCCATTGATTCATCAAAATAGATTGTTTAATTGAATACTACTAAAAATACTATATTTTCTTCAAAACCTATTTACAATGTAACAATAATAAAATGAATGTATATCATTTATTCTATAAAAAATAATGCACTGAATCATAGTGCTATGGTATTTTTACATAAACCCTTATAACCCCCGCATATGACATAAAGGTAAGGTGTGAGATGGTGACAGACTCTTGCGGTGGCATGTAAAACATCGCTTGGGTGGTAATATCTACCAAATTCAACATCTCTCTTAGGAGGTCCCATTAAAGTTTAATGTGTTGAATCTCAGCTTGGGCTTGGTCAAGAGTGAAGCCCAATAACGACCCTCCTTTCAATGCTCTAACAAATGGGCTTCGTATGTAGGAATTCTACTGGATGAGGTCATCATTTCCTTTGTTTGAGTAAATTGGATTTGTTAAAGCCTATATTTATACTAATCATATGATCACTGTTCAACAACTATATTAACAACGATCTCAATTCTTAATGGTATTTTAAAATCCAAAAAAATAAAAACAAAGAAGTGGATATGTTTTACATAACCATTTTATATAATAAGACATTTAATTATATCAAGAAGAATTTTCATTGATAAATTTTTGGGTTGTTACATTAATATTATTGTAATATTATTTTGTACCGTTATTCACCAGATTTACATTTCAACCAAGGTAAATAAAAATAATTACTGAAGTTAATATTCATAATTTCCAAAAATAAAACATACCTATTTAAAAAATTTGGACCTTATGATTCCAAATATGGATTCCATTTTTCCAAATTCAAAACACAGAAGTTTCAGTAATTAATTTAAAATTTATTCTAATTGTTAAAACCAAAAAGCGAGTTTTTAAGAATTAAAAACTATTAAAATCTTGACATGTGTTTATATCCAGCATAAATGTGAAATTACTTCTAACGAACTAAATTATATTAAATGATAAAAATATAATCTAATTATAATTTAAAACCATGAAAATGTATAAATTAACATTATAACATATTTTGATTAAAAAGTTGTTTTTAATTAAAATTTAGTATTTTCACTATTCACCAAAATATGAAAGTTATCAGAATAGTTCAAAAAACTTATCCAAACTAAATTTTTATGCCCCTCTTATAAAGAAGAATTTAATTTTTTTAAATTGAATATATAAAAGTGCTGAATATTGGATTTAAAAATAGTTCACCATTAAAAGAAGGAAAAAATATATTTTTTAAAAAATAATTCTTTTATATGAAAAATTGAAATTTCCCTTATATTATGTCTAAGAAATAGATAATATTAATGTTAAAATTATATGGGATATATTAAATTCAAAACATTGTCAATAATATTCATAACCACTTTTTAAATGACTAGTTTGATATGTTGTGGTACACTTGAACATGGGGTTTCATACATCACATGCTATTGAATTATTTAAAAAGAAAGTGTATTGTAGAATCTTTGGGTGTTACATTAAACTCTACTTCAATAAATTTCACCCTTTAAATTTAATCTCAGGATTAAAAAATAGGGGTTTGAGATTTCAAAATATATTAGTTGAAATCCCACATCGCAAAATGGATTAACAAAGCCTTAATTTTGAAATAAAGAAAGGTAGGTATGAAGGTTACTAGAAATAACACATGCTAGGGTTTTATGTAGGAAAACATGGCTATGGAAGAGAAAAAAACCATCATGTTCTTATATAGACTAATAGAGAATATTATTAGGAGAAAGTTAACAACTAGAAATATATAAATCTGTGACAATTTATGGGACCATTTGATTCATTACAAAGAAAGTTACAAGGATTCTTTTTATGAACCCTTTCCTAGTATTAGAGAATTAATTTAATTGAATAACTGAGAATACAAGGAAGTATACTTACTTTACATGTATAGTTTCATCCTTTAACTAATTTCTACCAGAAACTCATATTTTTATTTAAAAGATAAAAATAAAAAATATTCTATTTATCTCAATCGTATAATGTTCAAAATATAAACACATACCATGTAAATGAAGAATATTTTTATAATAAATTGGGATTGATTTTATGATAGTGGTAGATGATAAAGCCTTGCCACACTTCGGTTGTCAGTTTGATTCCTGTAGCTTTTCCTAACACAACAGGTTATTTCCCAATATATATGTTGTCATTTTTCTAAAACTAAATTATTAAAATATTCCAAATATATTTTTAGGAAATGTTTTAACCTTAAAAAATAATATGAAATGTTTTACATAATCAATTCTAAACATTATAGTTATCCAAAATAATTCTGTCCAATCTCCATCTAAAAGGTCTCTAAATTTCTAAAATCAATTGTAACATCAGATTACCCAAACAATCACTACTAAAAAACTGCCATTAGCGACCGCCAATGGCGGTCTCTATAGGGTTTTAGCGGCCGCCCAGGGACCGCCATTGGCGGTCACTTTAGCCTCGTAGCTAGAGGCCTATAGCAACCGCCAATGGCGGTTGCTATAGGACGCCCAGATTTTGGCCTCCAGCGACTGCCAAGCGGTCGCTGCAGGCCTCCTGCCGGGCAACCTATAGCGACCGCTTTTGGCGGTCGCTATAGTGATTTTTTTAAAAAAAAAATGTCCACAAAAATAAATATATATATATATATTTAAAAAAATATTCACATATATACTATTAAATACAATATTTTAAATATATATATATAATATATTTTAAATGTTTTAATATATATAATATTAAATATATGTATAATATCGAATCATTGTGCTATAATAATTTAAAACCCCCGATTTATGAAATGCTATCATTTCAGGTTTTTCGAAACACGTTTGCTCAGAATTCGACCGCTGCACGCCGTTTTGGTGTTTTATGACTTCAGAAACGCGTTTCCGGCCGCCGCGGTCAAACGACACCTCTGATTGACGTTCCGTCTCTCAGACCATTTCAAAATTCACGCAACGGATGTTGTTGTGTGGTTTCGGGGAATTCGGAGGTCGTTCGGGTGGTTTTGACCCCCCAACGCGCCATTTCAGCGCGCGTCGAGCTGCTTAAAACGACGCATTCGGTCGTGCCGCGTGCACCGCACATTCGATGGACGTTCCACCTACTCCTGCATCTCAATAATAATATTCCTATCCTTCTCCTGCGGTTTCAGGTTTTTCGGAGCACGTTTGCTCCAAATTCGACCGCCGCACGCCGTTTTGGTGTTTTATGACTCCAGAAACGCGTTTCCAGCCGCCGCGGTCAAACGGAACCTCTTATTGACGTGACGTCTGTCCGACCATTTCAAAATTCACACAACGGATGTTGTCGTTCGGTTTCGTGGCATTCAGAGGTCGTTCGGGTGGTTTTGACCCCCCAACGCGTCATTCCAGCGCGCGGCGAGCTGCTGAAAACGACGCATTCGGTCGTGCCACGCGCACCGCACGTTTGATGGACGTGCCGCCTACTCCTGCATATCAGGAATAATATTTCTATCATTCTCGTGCGGTTTCAGGTCGTTCGGAGCACCTTTGCTCCGAATTCGACCGCCACACGCCGTTTTGGTGTTTTATGACTCCAGAAACGCGTTTCCGGCCGACGCGGTCAAACGACACCTCCGATTGACGTGCCGTATGTCCGAACATTTTCACAATTCACGCAAAGGATGTTTTCGTGCAGTTTCGTGGCATTCAGAGGTCGTTCGGGTGGTTTTGACCCCCCAACGCGCCATTTCAGCGCGCGCTGAGCTGCTGAAAATGACGCCTTCGGTCATGCCGCGCGCACCGCACATCCGATGGACATGCCGCCTCCTCCTACATCTCAGGAATAATATTCCTATCATTCTCGTGCGGTTTCAGGTTTTTCGGAGCACGCTTTCTCTGAAATGGACCGCCGCACCCCGTTTTGGTGTTTTATGGTTCTGGAAACGCGTTTCCGGCCGCCGCGGTCAAACAGCACCTCCGATTGACGTACTGTCTGCCCGTCCATTTAACAATTCACACAACAGATGTTTTCGTGGGGTTTCGTGGCATTCAGAGGTCGTTCGGGTGGTTATGGCCCCCGAACGCGACATTTCAGCGCGCGCCGAGCTGCTAAAAACGACTTATTCGGTCGTGCCGCGCGCACCGCACGTCCGATGGACGTGCCGCCTCCTCCTGCATCTCAAGAATAATATGTCTATCGTTCTCGTGCGGTTTCAGGTCGTTCGGAACATGTTTGCTCCGAATTCGACCGCCGCACGCCGTTTTGGAGTTTTATGGCTCTAGAAATGCCTTTCCGGCCGCCGCGGTCAAACGACACCTCCGATTGACGTTCCGTCTACCCAACCATTTCACAATTCACACAGCGGATGTTGTCATGCGGTTTCGTGGCATTCAGAGGTCGTTCGGGTGGTTTTGACCCCCCAACGCGCCATTTCAGCCCGCACCGAGCTGCTGAAAACGACGCATTCGGTCGTGCCGCGCGCACCGCACGTCCGATGGACAGGCCGCCTCCTCCTGCATCTCATGAATAATATTCCTATCGTTCCCGTGCGGTTTCAGGTTGTTCGGAGCACGTTTTCTCTGAATTGGACTGCCACACGCCGTTTTGGTGTTTTATTGCTCCGGAAACGCGTTTCAGGCTGCCGCGGTCAAACGGCACCTCCGATTGACGTTCCATATTCCCGACCATTTTACAATTCACGCAATGGATGTTTTCGTGCGGTTTCGTGACATTCGAAGGTCGTTCGGGTGGTTTTGACCCACCAACGCGCCATTTCAGCGCATGCCGAGCTGCTGAAAACGACGCATTCGGTCGTGCCGCACGCACCGCATGTCCGATGGACGTGCCACCTCCTCCTGAATCTCAGGAATAATATTCTGATCGTTCTCGTGCGGTTTCAGGTCGTTCGGAGCATGTTTGTTCCGAATTCGACCGTCGCACGCCATTTTGGTGTTTTATGACTCTAGAAACACGTTTCCAACCGCCGCGGTCAAACGGCACCTCCGATTGACGTGCCGTCAGTCTGACCATTTCACAATTCACGCAACGGATGTTGTCGTGCGGTTTCGTGGCATTCAGAGGTCGTTCGGGTGGTTTTGACCCCCCAATGCGCTATTTCAGCGCGCGCCGAGCTGCTGAAAACGACGCATTCGGTCGTACCGCGTGCACCGCACGTCCGATGGATGTGTTGCCTCCTCCTACATCTCAGGAATAATATTTCTATCGTTCTCGTGTAGTTTCAGGTCGTTCGGAGCACCTTTTCTCCGAATTCGACCGCCGCACGTCGTTTTGGTGTTTTATGACTCCGGAAACACGTTTCTGGCCGCCGTGGTCAAACGACACCTCCGATTGAAGTGCCGTCTATCCTAACATTTTACAATTCACGCAACGGATGTTGTCGTGCAGTTTCGTGGCATTCAGAGGTCGTTCGTGTGGTTTTGACCCCCAACGCGCCATTTCAGCGCCCGCTGAGCTACTGAAAACGACACATTCCGTCGTGCCGCGCGTACCGCACGTCCGATGGACGTCCTGACGTCTCTTGCATCTCAGGAATAATATTACTATCGTTCCCATGCAGTTTCAGGTTTTTCGGAGCACGTTTTCTCTGAATTGGACCGCCGCACGCCGTTTTGGTGTTTTATGGCTCCGGAAACGCGTTTCCGGCCGCTGCGGTCAAACGACACCTCCGATTGACATGTCGTCTGCCCGTCCATTTAACAATTCACGCAACAGATGTTTTCGTGCGGTTTCGTGGCATTCGGAGGTTGTTCGGGTGGTTTTGACCCCCCAACGCACCATTTCAGCGCGCGACGAGTTGCTGAAAACGGCGCATTTGGTCGTGCCGTGCGCACCGCACGTCCGATGGACGTTCCGCCTACTCTTGCATCTCAGGAATAATATTTCTATCCTTCTCGTATGGTTTCATGTCATTCGGAGCACGTTTTCTCCGAATTCAACCGTTGCAGGCCGTTTTGGTGTTTTATGACTCCGAAAACGCGTTTCCAGCCACAGCGGTCAAATGACACCTCCGATTGACGTGCCGTCTACCCGACCATTTCACAATTCACGCAACGGATTTTTCGTGCGGTTTCGTGGCATTCAGTGGTCGTTCGGGTGGTTTTGACCCCCCAACGCGCCATTTCAGCGCGCGCCGAGCTGCTGAAAACGACGCATTCGGTCGTGCCGCGTGCACCACATGTCTGATGGACGTGCCGCCGCCTCCTGCATCTCAGGAATAATATTCATATCGTTACTATGCGGTTTCAGGTTTTTCAGAGCACGTTTGCTCTGAATTGGACCGCTGCACGCTGTTTTTGTGTTTTATGGCTCCGGAAACGCGTTTCCGGCCGCCGCGTTCAAACGACACCTCCGATTGACGTTTCGTCTGCCCGACCATTTCAAAATTCACGCAACGGATGTTGTCGTGCGGTTTTGTGGCATTCAGAGGTCGTTCAGGGATGCGGGGGGGGGGGGGGAGGGGGGGTTGTACGGGGGTGCGGGGGGCTGTACGAGTGTGCGGGGGGGCTGTCCGGGGGTGCCGGGTGTTGTACGGGCGTGCCGGGGGGGATGTACGGGGTGCGGGGGGGGGGGGGGGGGGGCTGTACGGGGGTGCGGGGGGATGTCCGGGTGTGCGGGGGCTGTACGAGGGGGGGGGGGGGCTGTCCGGGGGTGCCGAGGGCTGTACGGGGGTGCCGGGGGGCTGTACGGGGGTGCAGGGGGGGGGGGGGCTGTCCGGGGTTGCGGGGGGGGATGTACGGGGGTGAGGGGGGCTGTACGGGGGTGCCGGGGGGCTGTACGGGGGTGCAGGGAGCTGTACGGTGGTGCGAGGGACTGTACGGGGGTGCGGGGGGGGGGGGGGGGGGGGGCTGTACAGTGGGGGGGGGGGGTTGTACGGTTGTGCGGGGGGTTGTTCGGGGGTGCAGGGGGGTTGTACGGGGGTGCGGGTGGTTAGAGTTTTTAAATGCACGCCTTAGATAATATTAGCTATCATATAATAAACAAGAAAAGAAAGAAATTATAAGTACACAACCTTCTAATATAAATTAAATGAATAAATACAGTACATCAATGTCAACCCCACCAGTAAAAACAAAAAACATATCTCGTGAATATATGATGCGTCACGCGGTTTCACCACTGCTACCTCTTTCTGGTGGACCAAGGGCCTACAACAAATAAACATTATAAATATTTTAATAACAAAAATAATTTAAATTAAATAAATAAATACAGTATATACCTGTGTCATATGATCCCCTGCACCATCATCTCAACGCACATATTCCCACAGTGCTCTAACCTCAGCTGTCAATTGCGCATTTGCCTCCTCGGAAGCACGCAGCCGTGCCCCAAAATCTGACATCTGCTGTGTCATATGAGCAACAACAGGACCGACAACCGCAGCGCGTGACACTACAGAATGAGGAATCCCTACTCCATAGGTCAAACTATAGCCATGCCCGTCCCGACCGATAATGCGATGAAAGATCTCATCCCGTCGCATGGGAAGCTGTCGCTGGTCCTCTGGCAGATGTTCTAACTCACCTTCAAATTGAGCCTGTGAAATATTTAAATATATATAAATATATATATATATATATTAATATATAGATTTATGTAATTATTGGTAAGTACATACACTTACTATCAATGATGCAACCTCTGGATCATTGCGATCACGAGTCCTCATCCACACCGACATTTTATCAGTTGTTGTACCTTGCTCTCGCAATTGTATATTAAAAGAATATAAACACAAAACCATATTAATTAATAAATTAAAAAATGAATAATATATACCTCATGTCGGATCTGAGACACGTGACGAGTCCCGAGCCTGTGAGGTGGTCCCTGCAACGCTCGATTCTCAGAATGGCATGTTGACACCTCCTACATTCAATTCATTCAAATTTCAAAAAAATCACATATTCTTGAAACTATATATACACCAAAATAATTAATATACAAACCGCAACACCCTCAGTAGAAAAATATGCAACCAAGTCATGCCACTGAGCCGGGAGGACACCTCTCAGGACTTTTTCCAAAATGTCTAGGGCACCCACATTTGGTACCCAATGGTCCCTCTTCACTTTGCCTTTATAATCTTTCGACATCTTACGGCATTTTCTCATACACACGGGCCGAAACTCATCAGGGCATACTTTAAAATTTTTCTATAAAGAAAATAATCAAACATATTAGTATTCTTTATACATAGAAAATAAAGCAAAATGATTTTCTTACCTGAACCTCCCTCCATAGACGATCTAATGTGTCCTGAGGGATAGAAGCCCAGTCACGCGTGGTCAATGGAAATCGATGTGGGTCATGTATGATATGACCCAGCTGACGAATAAATGTCGGGGAATTCAGTCCCACAGGATGAAAAACCTCATAAAATGAAACATCTATCGTCGTGTCAGAATTTCATGATAATATGCAACGACCAGGGCCTCTCCTGCGAGAGGAAGAAGCAGCCGAGTCTGATCCTGTTGAAAAAAATTTTATATATAAATTGACAAATGTTATATATATATATATATATGTATGTCAACTACATAAAAAATATAGACAATGACATTCAAACATACCTCAACCCTGAGACGTAGATGCCTAAGATGGATGATGTGGATCTTCTGCCTCTTCCCCTGACATGTCTGCAGTCATAGAAAACATCACTAATGAGTCCAAAGTGTTTAAAAGATAAATTGGATTGTTCTTAAAAAATAAAACTTGTAAAACTGTTAATGAAACAAAAAATGGATTGAATAATTAGTTGTGAATGAATTTTAAAAAATCAGAAAGTTAACAAAACAGATATACAAATTATGTACAAAACCAGTCAATGCATAGCCAAATTTCAGATAGAACAAATAAAAAATCAAGCAGCACATGAATCAGATGATGAATACCTCAAAGGATGATACACCAACCATGACATCAATAAATCAAGAGTAAAAACAACCTAAATATTTATGATTGAATTAACTTAGAAAAGTTAGGATTAAAACTTATAAATATTTATAAAACGATTATATAATTTATGATATCCTAGGACATTCTACTGAATAGCGGGGAAAACAATTATACCTTTCATTAAGCATGCAAATCGACCGTTTCTCCTTCAACAGCCGCTCTGACCCAATAAATATCTTCTTCACGTTGAACTATGGTATGTTGATCAAGTTGTTGGTAAATAAACGGAACAGTCTCGGGTTCATCTTCTTCAAATAAAAACACTCCTCGCCGAGACATTTTGACAACAACTTGCCAACTTGGATCCGATGGCAAAGTAACGAAGAATACTTGTTCCGCTTGTGATGTCAAAATGAAAGGTTCATTCTCAACTCGTTCATTATTTCTATATATCATATAGTTAAAATTCACCAATGAAAACAGATATTGATCGACTTTACATCCACGCACTGGATCAACCCAATTACACTTTAACAATATGTACTTCAAACCGTGTGTGTATACAACTTCAATGATGTCTATCAATTGACCATAGTAATAACCAGAATCGACAAAGGGACAACTGATTCCACTGTTTTGTGTTTCTCATTTGTCGTCAACATCTTTAATGCGAAATCGAAAACCATTAGCATCAATATCTTTATAACAACGAGCCGTTATAGATGAACCCTCAGCCAGTTGGATAAATACTTCAGATAGCGTGGGGTCCCCTAACTCCCTCAGCTTACGAACCTAAATAATTTATAAAAATCAATACTGATATATGCAGAAAGAATTAGTATAATACTTCACTCATAATGAAAATCAATTTATACATACATAATCCTTGAACCAATCATGAAATGACGCATAATGAGATTGTTGAATTTGCAGCTCAGTCGCACGATGCATCTCTTCTTTTATCTCATTAATGTGTTTCGTGTAAATGATAACGCGATGTTTAAAAGATTATCTTATGCAAACAAAACATGTAAAAGTTATACAATCACATTGATAAGATACTTACTACATTAATGGTGCAACTAATGGAGTATTGAACAAGATATATCGATGTTCTTGTATCCACTCGATGTTGTCCATATCAAATATGGTTCCTTCTCCAACTGGACCATCATGAATCCGAGAGGGCTTATCTAATTTTGTTTCAACATCCATAAGATATTCTGCACAAAAGGTAGTACACTCATCCATCAAATAACCATTGGCTATTGATGCCTCTGGACGAGCTCTGTTGCGTAAAAATCTTTTCAATGTACTCAAATATCGTTCAATAGGATACATCCACCTGAATTGCACTGGAACAGCATCCATTACTTCATCAGTTAGGTGCACTGTCAAGTGGACCATAACATCGAAAAATGAGGGGGGAAAAGTTTCTCAAAGTGACAAAGCGTAAGTACAATTCGGTCCTGCAAACTTTTTAAATCACTCATTCGTTGATTTCTTAAACAAAGCTGTCTAAAAAAATAACTCATCTCAATCAAGGGCTGAACAACATTGGGGGATAAACAATCACAAATTGCGAATGGAATCAACTGCTGATGTAATATGTGATTGTCATGACTTTTCAACCCTTGCAATGTATTGCTCGTCATATTCACGCACTTTGAAATATTAGAAGAATTACCATCAGGCACCTTGACCATCTTAAAAATGGAAAGAAATGTCTCTTTCTCCTTTGTAGTCATCGTATACTGTGCAGCATGCATATATGCCTTGTTTCCCTCAGCTAACTGTAAATGAAACTGTTTCCTTAAACCCATTTCTTCCAAATCACGACGTGCATTAACATGGTTCTTTGATTTTCCACTTACACCTAAAATGGTCCACAATATGTTATCACAAACATTTTTTTCAATGTGCATGACATCCAAATTATGCCTCAACATGTTAGTTTTCAAATACGGAAGACTATAAAAAAAATACTTTTCTTCTTCCAATTGTGACTGCGCTGCCTACCCGCAGCACGAATATTACGTACTGGAGGAGCCAGCAAATCCTGAATTTCATATACCGTGCGGATGTTTTCTTCCTCAATCTGCGATAACATTTCGACACCTGTCATGATCTTTGGTGCTGGGCTGAACTCTCTAGAACCATCAAATGCCACTCTGTCCTTTCTGAATCTGTGCTGAGGAGGGAGAAAATGCTTATGACCCATGTATGCCCATTTTTTGGAATGTTTAAGCCATACAGATTTTTTACTTTTATTGCAACAAGGGAAAAAAATTCCCCTTTCGTACTCCAGCCTAATAAATTTGCATAAGCTGGGAATTCATTGATTGTCCACAATAAAGCAGCATGCAGTTTGAACATTTCATTCGTTTCACAGTCATAAGTCATCACACCATCGCCCCAAAATTCATTCAACTCATCAATCAATGGCTGACGGTAAACATCAATCTTATCCCCCGGACTTTTAGGTCCATCAATAAGAGTGGAAAGTAATATAAATTGTTGCTTCATACAAAGCCACGGAGGAAGATTATATGGAACCAACACCACGGGCCATGTGATATGAGTTGCACCAACGATAGACTTGAATGGATTGAAACCATCTGCTGCCAATCCCAATCCGACATTACAAACATCTTTAGCAAAGTCGGGATGTCTCTTATGAAAATCCTTCCATGCATGAGAGTCTGCTGGGTGGGTTAAAATATCACTTTCATGAACTCTTTCTGCATGTCATCTCATTAAATTAGAAACATTAGATGACATAAAAAATCTTTTCAACCTCGGTTTAAGGGGAAAGTAACACATTTGCTTTACGACAATCGGTTTCCCCTGTATCGCAATCTAACATTGATGAGTATTATTTCCCCTATTCTCTTTCCACCTGGAAGCACCACAAACCTTACAAATATCCAAATGGGTATTTTCTTTTCTAAACTACATAAAGTTGTTTGCACATGCATCTATGGTCTCATATGTAAAACCTAAGTTCTCTGTCAACTTACGAGCATAGTAATACGACTCAGGAATCTTAGCGTTGACAGGAAGAACTTTTTTCAATAAAACCAAAAGCATGTCGAATGATGTTTCTGACCAATTATTCAAAGTCATCAAATGCAACAACTCTATGTTAAATGACAGTTTATTTTAAGAAGTACGTCCAGGATATAATTCTATTTTCGCATCATCAAGTGCTTCATAAAACCTCCTCGAATCACGATCTGCACCAGAGCGAATATTTATCTCACCGGTCTCAAGATTCTAGATGTCAATGCCTTCAGGATCAAACCCACGTACCATTTTAGTAAGCATTTCATGCATTGGATCAGTAATCCTTGAATCAACATCCATCTGAGCTGCATCTGTATTTTGACAACGAACATATTCTTCTCCATGATGAGTACAACTCTTATAATTTTTCAGATATACATTAAAGAAAAGGTGCTCCCTCGCAGTATCTTATGTGAATTGATATCTGTTAGCACATTTTCTACATGGAAAACTAATATAGTCACTTTCAAATCCTCTCGTGAAGTCAATAAACTGCATAATTCCATTGAAATATTCGCTAGATGTTCGATTTGGAAGATCAATCCAACTCTTATCCATAATTATATCTATATAACAAACATTTACACAATACTTATTACATTTACATTTTTCAAATAAACTATATTTAAAATAAATATTAATCATTTGTTTATGAACCATTGATAAAATAATAATGTAACTAAAAGCCCATGTTACCTGATTGAGCTACAAACCTGAAAGGGAGGGGAGCCGAAGGAGGTGCAGCGAGAGAGAGGAGGCAGCGAAGGGGAGACGGAGCCAAAGGCGGTGCAGCAAGGGAGGGGATGGGCGGTCGCGGCGATGGGGAGCTAGAGGAGAGGAGGCAGTGAGGGGACGGGGGACGGGCAGCGAGGGGGGGGGGGCTGTCCGGGGTCGGGGGGGGGGGGGGGGCTGTTTGAGGTGCGGGGGGGGGGGGGGGGGGGTCTGGGGTGCGGGGAGCGGTCCGAGGTGAAGGGGGGGGCTGTCCGGGGTGCCAGAGCCGTACGGGGTGGGGAGTAGGGCTGAGGGGGCGGAGGGCAGAGGGCGACAGAGGGCGGAGGGCGGATGGCGGAGGCCGGAGGGCGGAGGGCGTGCGGCGGGGGAGGCCGGGCGGCGGGGGAGACCGGGCGGTGGGGGAGTCTGGGAGGCGGGGGGGAGGGTGGCGTCGGGGGGAGGGGGGAGGAGGGCGGTGTCGGAGGGGAGGGGGGGGAGCGGGGGAGGCCGGGAGGCGGGGGGGGGGGGGGGGAGCAGGGTTCGATCGAGAGGGGGGCGGGGGGCGCAAAAAGGCTCGGGTTTTTTTTTATCAAGGCCAGCGACCGCTATTGGCGATCGCTATTAGATATCTATAGCGACCGCCAATGGCCGTTGCCAGATTCTGGGGGGCTTCAATGCCCCCTTTTCTAGTAGTGAATGTAATGTAGCTCTAATTATCACATAATGAATATATGATTACCTTCATTATATAAAATCTTTAATTTAAAAAACTGAATTATAATACTTTATACATCACATTCTTTATAGAACTAGAATATAATTCTTTAATTTAAAATCACAAATACAGTAATTATTCCCCTTTGATTGTAGTAACAACATAATATTTACCTTGATCCATTTGATTTTTTTGATCTATATTTCATTGACTCTTTGGATACTCGTTTCCATAATGTCACATATCTTTATAATTATAACATTTTAGAGCTTCTTTTTTTCACTTACAATCATGAGCCTCATGACCTTTTTCTTCATATTTGTTACAAACTCCCATTCCATTAAAGAAAGTACTAGGCTGTTTCATCCAACAATTATCATATAGGGGAAAATCCTTCTTTCCCTTCTTCTCTTTATTTGTCTCTTACTCCACCATTCTCTTCATCTCCTGATTTTCTTTAATGTCATAAGACATAGAGAATTATTTTTCTCTCTTGATAGAACACAAGACTATATATATGTATGACAAGAAGGATTGTGAGACTAATGCCCATTAGAGGAAATGTTCTAACCCATCAAAGAATTGATCAATCATACTTCTTGGGTTACATATGCCATCTGTATCATTCCTTTATAACCTTGTAAAGTTATCCTCATACATTTCAAAATTCTCATCCTCCTTTTTCTTCAAACTAAGAAATTTTCTTTCCATATCAGATTTCTATTATGGAGGATTTCATTTATCTTGAAAAAGGTTTTTTAATTCCCTCCATTCCATATTACCCACTTCTTCATCCTCATTTGTGTTTTTAATTAATGACCACCATTGATCTGTATCTCTTGAGAGACGATAAACTTCCATGAAAAACCTTTCCCTTTCATTACTTCCTAATGAATGAAATATTTTCTCTACCGAAATTATCCACTACTCATCTAAAAAAGGATTTGTAGTACCATTGAACATTGGAGGTTGTTATCTCATGAAGTGGTATAACATTGATCCTCTGTGTTTTGGATCAAGATGCTCCATACAGGTAAGGTTATTATTCATAACCTGAGTCATCTATACCGGTATGGTTATAAGTTGTTCAGTATCTGTTGATTCACCAACTCCACTATCATTATCTTTCATAGGAGGAAAATCCTTACATAGATTACTTGTGTTGATATGATTTCAATTCCTCCTACTAGGCTCCATTTCCAAATAATGGCATACATTAGACTAGGTTAGAAATCCTAATTCATAAATCCAAAAAAGTAAAATAATTAACACAAATTGAAAATGATATGAATATCTAATAAATACTCATAAATATGTTTCTTTTGAGGAAATATTTACTCATAAATCCTTCATAATGGTTTTCTATGAAAATATAAATTATCCTATGCATGTCCCCGGAGAGTGTCAAACCAGGTGCAAATTAAGGCCTATTGTCATGTGCCAGATTACCCAAAGTCACGCTCAATACACATTGCCATTGTTTTCACCCTTAGGTACATCTGTTCCAGAACCACATCCACCTGTAGTATCTAGACAATGATGTTTTTTCTAAAAATATCCACATAATATATATTTTAAAATTCTAGGACTCTCTTTAATATTTATCCTCAAATTCTATCTTAGGGTTGTGATCCCAAATCATAGTTTCCTATATTCCTTTCCAATGTTATTGATAAACTTCCTTGGATAACAACTATAATTCCATGACTCCATAATCCTAGAGCCAATGCATTATATTAATATACTGTCATGATTACAACGAATCATGTCCCGAAGGACAGATAAGTTTTGTAGTATTGGAATATAGATTACATACATGAATGTTACATACAACATTATAACATAAAACATACCATAAATAATTCATTGATAACACCATTATTTATATAGATCAACCCTGCATATCAGCCAAAAAACTATTCTTGGAATCCTTGGAAAATAATACATATGGGGTGAGTTCAGATATTTAGTAAGGGTAAATAATTCAGATGAAGCTATAAACTTTTAAGGAAATATGTATATAAAATCAAAAGAATTTTAAACATAAAAATGAACATAATATGGAAAAAATAGTCCAAGAATTAACATATAAAAATATACATGGATATTCTACTAGTCTAATAATCACATGTAATAACTTATTTCATAACGAGGGACTGAATAATATCAGACATAATAACTATTACATTAAGGTCTTGTACCAAGATCATTCAAAAATATTCTATCAAGGCCTTTATCCAAGACACTAGTTTTTCTCATGAGGCCTAAAGATGCATCAAGAGGATATATCGGCCCCATCCCTTACTATGTCCAATATATCACTCATATAAAAAGGATGAAAGATAACATAACCATTTATATTAAAACTAGCATATTAAATGCTAATACTTTAACCGTAAACCATGAATGGTATAAAAACAGTATATCCACATTTAAAATTATCACAAAACATCAATTAAATACGGAAGATTTTTTCATAATAAACCAACTTCATACAAGAATAAAATCCAGCAATGGATGTTGAGATAGATGAAAATACATTAATAAAGTCAATGAAACCCTTTGTGGAAAATATCTCTTTTACATTAAATAATTAAAAAGAATGAAATTTTAAAATAAAAAATTTATTTTAAAAAAACCTTGAAATCTTGTAGGTTAAGCTTATAAATGGTATGGTGACATAACTGCAGCAAATATCCGCTTGGGCTGTATAATTTAAAAAACATTCTTTCCTGAATTTTTTGAAAGGTCATAATGTACCTTGATTGGAAAAAACTGAAATATTACTTTCAAAACTTTTTATAAAAAGTCAAGAATGTATAAGAATGAAATTAAAAATATATATTATTATTGTAAATATTTTTTTGAAATTTTTTTTATTAACAAATACATGGATGATAAAGATGTACCAGTATATTCTTACACATCATTAACCCTTACTTTAGGTTCGATACTCTCCTTACATGTATGAAACTACTGTATAATGTGTTTTAGAATATTATTAACTTATATTAAAATCATAATAATATTTATGATATCATATATGATTCTTTTATTACTTTAGATTACCTGTTTATTAGCAATTCCAAGTTAATGTAATATTTCGGGTAACAATCGATTTGCTTATCGTATGTGTTTTGACTAGTTATTCTTGATCATATTACTTATATCACGATTTTCATTCTACCATTAATTATAATGTTATTTAAATAAAATAAATAGAAATATATATAATAAATAGATATATGAAATGGGATACACCATTCATGGAGACGGTATGTCGTACGTATGCATGAATGTTGTTTCCATTTTTATATCATATAGAAGTAAGTGAATCAAATATATTTATATATATATATCATCCTAGTAGAAATATTATGTCATAAATTTCATAACTATTAATAATATTTATTCTTATAATCATTATTGGATGGTGAACATGAAAGATGAGTCTCATCGCGTCATGGAGAAAGTAAGTCATAGGCACACACAAGCGACGATATAATTTCCTTAATGGTAAAATAGTATAGAATTTAATGGAATGTAAATTCTAAAGAAAATATATAATTTTATATTTATTATTTAAATCTGTTATATTGGTAATTATACACATAGAAATAAAGTGTACACGAAATACAATTTAAACCACGGTGAGGAGACTTTATGTTGTACGTACGCATGCATGGTGGTATTATTTTTTATAGGATGGGTAAAAAGAGGAATATGTTTGTCCTATAATCTTAAAAACATCATAGAATATACTAATTTATGGTTATATTATTTTAGTAGGGTAAAAACTTAGTAAGATGAAGTAGAAGAAGAAATGAACTATGAAAGAAAGGATAAAATAATTACCTCTTCTTCGGGTGTCTCCTGTTGATTTGAAAAAAAGGGATCAATAAGTTGGTTTTCTAGCCAACATCTTTCCTCTATGATGTTGTTAGGGAAGTATTGATGAGATTTATTTCGGGTTGGGACGAGACAAAGTGATTTGGAGGTGTGAATTAATGAGAAAGGGAGGTACCCTTTTATAAGATAGGTGGGGGCACATTAAGAAAAGATTGAAATACTAATTTGTTATAAAATTTTTTTTAGAGTATAATAGCTCCAAATTGAATTATTTCTAGTATTAGATAAGTATGGGTCAAAACTAATCACAGCCAATAGGTTTTAGACATGTTTAAGTCATCAAATTAACTTTATCTTTTAGATTTAACCCTATGAAAAATAAGTTTACTCTTATCATGTCCTATGGTATTTTTATACTACATGGTTAATATATTTACAATAAAATACCAATAAATGATAAAGTAGATAATTTATAAAATTTTAATCACTATCCATGTTATTTTTCCTGACTATAGGTTTTTTTTCATTTTTATATAATTTAATAACCTAATATTTTTTTGAAACACATTTATGTCAATTTTGACACTATTTAGTAATTTATTTTGGTTAATGTCAAAAAAAAATTTATTAATTCAAAAAAAAAATCATTAACTCATACCTCATAGTTCGGTGTCATTCAAAAAAACTTTGGATGACATAAAAACATTGAAATTATATTTATTTTAATATTTATAGTATCATTTTTTTGATTCCTTCATTAATAAAGAAAATACTTGATCATTATTATGTCATAAAAAAATAATTATTTAATATCTAAAAACTAAAAATAGACTACCATGAAGTAGGAAATATTTTTTATTTATAATTTATATTATTAGTCCAAGATATCAGTCATTAAAAAATATATTAAATTTGATACACTAAAAGATACTTGTTTTGGGTATATTTTTCTACACTTTAAATTAATTTTATAAAATTCCATTTTCACACCCAAGAGGTCCCATGGGGTCCTAAAATATTTCTTATAATTACCATGGTCAAAAATATCTAATCCAATAGTATCAGGAAATGTGTTATTGTAGTTTCATATTATTATAATATTATTTCTTACTCTTATTTTCCAGATTAACCCTTTAACCATGGTAAATAGAAATAATTACTGAATTTAGTGTTAATAATGATAAAAAAGAATAGGTATATATTTAAAAAAATTGGATCTTATAATTCCAAATATTTAATCAAAATTTTCAAATTCAATACAATGATGTTTGAGTAATAAATTTTAAATTAATTCCCATTGTCAAAACCAAAAGGTGGGGTTTTAAGAAGTAAAAACTATCAAAAGATTGACACATGTTTTTGTCCAATTTAAATGTGAAATTTCATACAATGACCTAAATAGTATTAAATTTTAAAAATATATTCTAATTATACTTTAAAACCAATCAAAATTTTAATTTCACTATATAAATAATTTCGATTAAAGAAGTTTTTTTCAATTAAAATTTAGTATTTTTCATTATTCATCCAAATGTGAAAGTTATGAGAAAAATGCCAAAAATTTATCCAAACATAATTTTAGGCCTTCAATCTGAAAAATAATTTAATTTAATAAAATTGAATATATGAAAGTGTAAAATATCTATTTTAAAACTGGTTCTCCATTAAAATGTAGAAAAACTGCATTTTTTGAAAAATAATTATTTTATCTAAAAAACTGAACATGTCCTTATATTATGTCTATTAAACACATAATTTAAATTTTAACATCATATGGGATATATAAAATTCAAAATTTGGTTAACATTATTCATAATTGCTTTTTTAAATGGCTAGTTTGATAGTTCGTGGTGTACTTGAACATGGTGTTGTATACATCGTATGCTATTGAATTATTTAAAAATGAATCATAACATGGAATATTGGGGTGTTAAAATATTCATAGATTATATATTGTGGATTAAATTCAGTGAAAATGACATGGAATTCTAGAAATCTGGCTCTCAGTGCGCAAGTGTTTTCGCTCAAATGCTCCAGTCGGTCGTGCTTCGCCTGCATGTTTTATATTTGAGAGCCAAAACTGGGGCTCCATACATGCATGCCAAATCCAAACTTGCATGACTTAATGAATTTTCCATATATTCATTATTACTTTGTAAAAAACATCAAAAATGATGTTATTTTGAATGATGAATTTTGATCACTTTTGCAGGTTCAGTGGATCCCAAGGGAATCAGTACTATTGACAAGTTGGCTAGTAATAGAATTGATGTTATGATGATTATTTTTAGCCATGATTATTTTGACGTATGTGACACTGCTATCCCATTCGTGGAAAATCATATTAAGAAATATCATTTCAATTTTCCAAGGAGTATTTATTTTCCTCTTTATGGTTGTAGACATCTACAGGATGTGAACATACCGGATCGGAAGAATTATAATACACTTTCTTAGTTTCAAGACCACATAAATTTCTCATCGACTAATATTTCTATTTTTAGAACATATATCAATGATGGGACAATAGGTAAGGAAAATTATATTCATCACATACCGTGTGCTTCATATCTGAAAGAACATACAACCGAGCTATAACCACACAGTTATCAGCCCATTTTTTGTGATTCTTAGACAGATCAATCAAAAGAATGCAAAAAAATTTCGGAATTCCACCAAGGAGGGGGTGTTAAACCCACATGGATGTGGGAATATTGGGTGTGTAATACATTTAAAAAGTTTATGTATGACGTAAAGGGTGTTACAATTTATGTGGTTGTATGGTTCGGGATAACCTATTTATATAGGAATGAAGATTTTGTTCTAGAGTTGCTAAGCCGATAGAGTCTGGAGACTAATTCCTCCCATTTGACACATAGAGACGTAGGCATCAGTTTGTGGGATGTATACAAGATCTCTAGATCTCCAATCCATAGAGATATGTATAATGAATTTATTCCATCCATGGGGACATGTAATGACATTGAAAAGACACCATCCTTGGTTTGTGAGTTAATGGAGATATTTTATAAACTCAAGAATATGAACAAGAAAAAGTCCTACATAAGAATGGATATTCACATAGAAGTGTGGATGGAGATATTCCTAGTGAAGAAGAAGGAGAAGGGTCCCACTTGCACTCGTCCAACAAGCTGTCCATAGGCAGAAAAATAGGTACACATGACACATTTTGGACAACATTAGAGAATGGAGAGTTTGAAAAGTAGGGGGGGTATGATGTTAATTAAAAAATTCTTGTGAAGAAACGTCTTGCAGGTTTCCTGGCCATATGGATTAGTTTTTATCTATTTCTTGTTTGAGATTCCAAGGGAGGAGTAAGTCCATGATCATTTTTTATCACAGCTAAGCTGGATAATAAGTGGATAGTAGGAATGGATACCACTATTGTGGAAAATATTCATAAGATATTATTTCATATCTATAGAGATACATCTCCTTTTAGAATAGCAGGACTATTCCAGGTGTATGGGGTTGGATCAACACTCATATCAGAACTTATGATGTGCATAGTGGGGCAGAAGTTGTTAGAAGCTTGTTCTGAACATCTGTTCAATATTTATCTAGTATTTCACACCCTAATTTTAATACATATGATAATAAATCTAGTTATGTATGTACAAGGAATTTCATCTTTCTTCTTATGGTAATCCTCATATAGGATGTTTTTTTGAAGATGGGATCACCATATTAGAGCTATGGGCATATATGTTTTCTTACAGGGATGGCATATTAGCCACCAGGATTGATGGGGAAACATATGTGAGGCATATGATCCTTATAGATTTACAAATCAATTCAAATGTATGAAAAAATTATTGTATCTATTACAGTGAATGTCATATTAGAGCAATATATGATTGTATCCTGACAACTATGGTTGCTGAAGACTTTATAGAAAACTGGGGTAATATTCAATTTAGCTACCACCGATGCAAAAAGCATATTAACTATCTGGTATGCTGAGAACTGGGTCTCATCAAACCCTGATGGGGTGTTAAAACATATTCTCACTCGATTAGAGATAAAGAGAGGAAATAGGAAGGAACCCTCTAATTTGGAAGGAAATTCTTCATCATCAAGGGAAGATTCATTGGAGCCATTGGGTGGAGGTGACAGGCCTCCAAGATCACTAAAGGGACCTCATTCAAGATATAATCCACCTATTAGAGTCAAGATATCAACACCATCAATCTCAAATGAAGGTGTACTGAGGTGGTCTAGTTTCCATCATTCAGAATAGAAACATGTCCAATTTTCTCATCCACCATCTGTGACTACAGGAATTGGGAAAATCTCAAATATAAAATTATAGGATCCTCTTCACAACAATCTATAATGTACTCTAAATATTAATGACAAGAGGTGGTTCAAACATGGAAAAGTAAGCATTTTGATATTGAATACTTGTGGATAGATTTATGTGAATGTTTTTGTATCTTGAGGATAGGGGATCTATGAGCCTCTTCTAATATTCTTTTTATGAAAAACCCTGATTAGGTGAGAACTTATATCTGAAAATTTAATATGCTCTTATAGAAAAATGATTAATCAATTCCCACCACAAAACGTCTGAAATAAATGATAGATCATGGTGACACAAAAGGGATTGAAAATTTTTTAGATTATGAATGGCATGATTTTTTGTGATCATAATGATGTATGTTTTCTTTTTCTCACATTCTTTTCTGCTTTTCAATTTGAATTTAGTCAAATAAATTTGACTCTGGTGAATTATCATTTTAACTTTTAGCTATCTAATGGAAAATCGCCTGACATTCCATCACCACAATATAGCCCTAGTGGTACTCTACTTGGAGCTATTGGATAACCCCATGAATCAAGATAGATATCTTCATGAAAATAGGCCATTGAAGAATAGATATAAAGCGAATTGTAGTCTTTAAAAATTATTTTTGGATATGATGATGAATGTACTCCCCAAAAGGAGAAGAAACAAAAACAACTAAGAAATAAAACCATCGTTAAACATTTTCTAAATAGAGGTAAGCATTACTGACAACATGAATTTTAGACTTACTCATAGAAAGTGTTAAAAAAATCTTGGAACTGAATGAGCTTTTTATGTTTCTTCTCCAAGAGAAATCATTGATGATTTTTGACGAACCATGAAGAGTGCTCTTGAACGTGAACAAATATCTGCAATCTCGGTGAATCATTTGACTGAAGAGGCATTTAGGCCAAAGGAACCAACATCTATTCCTGTAATTTCTCATATTCCTTCAATCATGGGTGAGGAGACCTCTATAAAATCATAAGTACTTCATGAAGTGTAAAAAAAATTGACATCAATAATGTGATACTTTAGGATCTTTGCATGAACCAAAAAATCATGTGAAATAGATGTTGACCCCAAAACTATTACTAAGGAATCTATTTAGGGTCAAAAATTGTCAGAGTAGGGTCATGAAACAACCACTCCATATGCTCCCATGGGTGATACTAACATGGGATCTAGTAGATTATTTGATTATATGATGAATCTCGGCATAACTTTTGAAAAAGTATTATAACATGTCAATATTCTAATTTTATTAGAAGATTTTTAAGTTCCTTGTAAATACCAAATAGATGTAAATTTTTATAATTCATTCTATAAATAATCATATGATATTTTTTTTCAACATTTTTCTATTTAAATATGCAATTATATCTAAACAATCTACTGTAATAACGATGCCTGAAGGAAGTGTTGACATCACTATCAATCTCACCATTGCAGAGACGTTGAATCAGGTGAATAATGAGAAATAAAATCTTCTTCAGATTAATTAAGAGGATAATGATAATGTTAATGAATGTATAACCCACCAAGAAAAATCAACCAAAACTGTTGAAGCTGTTAACATTGGGGAGGTGTCCTCTCAGGCCATCGACCTATTATTTGTTAAGGGATACCGATATTGTGATTTTGATCACTCTTCTTATCCATTTAAACTAACCATAATAATAATTTATTAATTCATCATATAGGATTATAAACTTAAATAGATAGGTCTGGAGGTGAGGCTTATGCATCAGCACACACAGTATTAGGAAGTGAAGTAACCACTTTCAAGGTAGGAGAAGAACAAAACACTTGTTTAAGTGCATTAATCCCAGAATACGTTCCTCCATACGACAACGATTCTGAATCTTACCCAAAACGAAAAAAGGATCTTTGTCTTGCACATCACAAGTCATGGAATAATCTATGGAAGATAATATATGAAACTCCCTTGAAGAACATCCATACAAAATTCCATTACATTCATCTCTATTCATTAAACTGGGATTTAGAAATTTTTAATACCATGAAATTCATAATGCAGTGAAGAAGATTATCCAAAAAATGGAGCAAGAGCAGAAACTTTGAAAATATTTGATAAAAACTAGACTATTGACCAACATTGATGAATTCCAAGCATCAATATCCCATGATAAGTTTAGTCATTCTGAAAATTTTAATGAACTGAAGTTGAAAATTAATGAAAATACTATTATGAAATTATGCCTTCAAAAAGATCTGGTTATTATTACAAGGGAGCATGGCCGACTTCATTAATCAATAAGTGAAGTCTAGAAGGATGGTGTAAAGGCCATTGTAGATTCTAATAAAGAACTTCATCACACTGAAAATAATGAAACCAGTTGGCTAACCGAACATCAATAGGTATTTTATGGGGATCAATAGGCCATTAATGAAATGAGACGTTTTGTGGAAAACCTCTTGTTATTTATGAAAGAGATACTCTAGTTTCTGGATTCTCCTCTATGGATTTTTTTACTCCCAAAGGATTTTTTTTGAATTTGATCATCTGTGGCTTAATCGTTTCTTGTTTTTACCTAATCCAATTTTCCTATTAAGTGTAGTTTTATTTTTTTTACTTTGTTTATATAAACAATCCCACAAACCTTATATCTTTTTCCCTTTTTTCTCAATATTTCCTAGAACCAAAAAAATGTAAGTCAAGAGAGATGAGACTTCAACTTCAATCCAAATTTACCATTTTGTTTTTTCAATATGTTTAGTACCAAGTCTCTAGTTATTTGGTAGTTTAGAGTCATTCATGTAGGACTAATAAGGTTCGTGTTTAAGGTCGAGTAACATGGACCATAAATTTTGAAATTAGGTCCCAAATAATGATCAGTGGCTAGGATTTCTATAATATTTTTAAATACTTCCAAGGGGAATATTGAGTCATGATTTTTTTATGGTCACAAAATATAAAACTTTTTTAAAAAAATGTGGTCTTTTCGAAGAACAAGGTAACTATTATTTGAAAAACCCATTATGGGGGTTGTATTATGCAGGGCCAACTATGACATATGCTGCATATCCAAATAGTGGAATCTTTTGATTGATATGACTGTTATGTAGGTAAAGTTATGCAAGGCCACCAAGGGGCACATACTGTAGAATCAATAGAAATAGACCTCATGAATTTATCCTTTTGTTGTCGATAGACAAGGGAAAATATGTTTTGGGTGACTCAAGACCATAATGGGTGGTTCTATCAAGGAAGGTATTTTAAGAACAAAGGGTTGTCTATTAAGATATATTTCAGGAATGGGAAAACCACTTATATACAAACTTGGTGTCTGAGGAATGGTTAAATTTGTCAGTAAGGGGATTTCTGACATCATGCTATGAATTTTAAAAGTCATGTATTTAAGACATTATACTATATAGTTTGAAGTCATGAAGTGAGGATATTATACTATGAAATTTTAATCCAGGTAGTTAAGACATTATACTGTGATGTTTTAGGTCATTTATTGAAGGAATTAGGTGGATTTAATTTATGGTTCTTCACCATGACTAATTTTTTGAGACTCCAATTTTGTGAAATTTTTTTTGGAAAAATAAAAAAAAATTAAATATGGAAGGGAAGATTTGTAAACTGTTATTTGGGAACTTATAGAACTGAAAAATTATATGGGAAAAAAGATAAATGAAATAGAAGAGATATTTTCGATGAATGAAGTTACCATTATTTGAAAAAACCCATTGCGGGGGTTTTATTATGCAAGGTCAACTAGGGGCACGTACTGCAAGGCCACCTAGGGGCACGTACTACATAGTAAGGAAAATGGTCTTTAAAAAATTTGACAATCTATTGATAATACCCAAAGAAGGTTTATAAGATTCAAATTTTCCATAGCACAGAGTTTTGTTAATGGTGAAAGGTACCTGAATACAGAAAGAGTATTTCAAATCACGACTTCAAAATAATAGGAGGAATAGTATTTTCTACGAAGGTCTAACCCAAACATAGGATGTATGGAGTCTATAGTTTTAGGTCATACGACTAGGACCAAAATGGATATAATAATTGATATTTGATCAAATGATCCAAGGTTATATCATATTTCTCTGAACACATGGAGAGAGGAATGTGTAAACCATGGTCTTTAATACTTTCATATCGTGAGAAAGGTAATGGGAAAAAATATACATGGATGACCAGTTTAAGAAATAGATTCTTGTATATTGTGATCATAGTTTGAAGGGGATAAAAGACACATTAACGCATAATAAAGTTACAATTATTTAAAAAACCCCTTATGGGGGTAGTAGTATGCAGGGACACCTAGGGAATATATTGTATACCCAAACTATGTAATATTTTTACTAAAAGACCCTTTATATATGAAACTTATGAAAGACCACCTAGGGGAACATACTGCATAGTCTAGAAAAAAGAATTCTAAAATATAAAAAATTAAACCACCAAAAAGTGTAACAAAGGATATTAATATATGAAATCATTCATGATTATAAGTGTGAAATAAAAAAGGGGATATTTCTTAATGCATAGGAGAAATATTTGAATAAATATAATCCATGGTTTAGGAGTCCCTTACATATATCTAACTCATATGTAAAATGTGGAAATATCTTGTTTCGTTACTGGGCTCTCTAAGGAGAGGACCCAAAATAAAGACTCCCATAAAGATTGCTAATTATTTATGAAAGAGAGATAAACAATTTATCCCATGGATGTGACTAAGAGCTAAGGCCAATCTTTCACTGTGTATCTCAATGGGATGGGAATCAAGCCATACATAGTTCTTTGAGAGATTGGAATGTTAATTTCATACAATAAGGACATTATGCTATGTAGTTTAGAATCATGCAGAGAGGACATGAAGTGATTATGACATGAAAAAATAATATTTCTGATGGACAAGGAAATTAAACCCATGTGTCACTACGTATCTCATATAGATGAGAATCAAACCATATGTATATCTTTGAACATTACCTGTGAAGGTTTGATTTATACATAGGGAATAAAGGGTGGTGGTAGGGGGGTTATATCATGTTTGTGCCCAAGATTTTAGATCTATGCATCTCTATATATCCCATTGATATGAGAATGAAACAAAACATATTTAGTGAACAATCATTTCCCACACCAATTGAGTTTGATGTGAGAGACGAGGGTTTTTTTTACACATTTCAAATGAATAGTTAAACATAGGACACAAAATGGTATGATGATTAAACCATGTATCCCGAAAGAGTAATCTATATAGATCTGATTCATATATAGGAAGATAAAAGGGAAATAAATTTCATTGTGGTTGTGGCTAGGACCAAGATTGGAGATCTTGGAATCTCTAAGAATCTTATATAGATAAGAAAACAACCACACATAGTTCTTGAAATGAAATTCCTGTGAAGATATGATTCAAAAATAAGGGAAATGGAACTCCTGATACACTAAAGAGTATCCATGATAAAAATAATGATTTCCCATAGAAGCTCTTACAATCAAATAAATAAGACGTTAACTGTACAGTTTAATGTCATGTAATGAGGAAAAATAATGTTACACATTTTATCATCATGCAGCATGGATTCTTTTGATTTCTATGTAATTTAATTTCGTGCAACTAAGAATTTGTGTTGTGCAGTTTAGAGTCATTTTAAGAGGAAACATGATGTCATTCTATTTAATATTGTGCAACAAGGACAATGATGATGTGTAATTACACAATGTACTTCTTTATGAATATTACTTTGTTTGGAGTTGTAATATGTTCTCTATTCATTGAGATTAGGGAATATATTCCATTAGAATAGACCTTATGTATAGAGTAAGGTCCTTCCAACTTTGGTTCATGTTTTGGAGGCTTCTTTCCTGGTATTGTTAAAGTCTTGAGGACCAAAACCAATTCTCCTTGATGAAATGAGCAGAGGGGAACTTTCTTGTTAAAATTTCGTGACATTATTTTCTGATAAACATCCAAATCATGAAAATTTTGAAATCTATTTTCTTTTAATCATTCTATCTCATCAAATAATTTCTGAGATGTTTTTTCTATAGATAACTGATCACAGATTGCAACTCAGAGGGAAGGAAAGTGAATTTCAATTGGAAAAACTACTTATGTTTCAAACAACAATAGAATATGGAGTTACTTGAGTGGAAGTATGAGTAGTATTATGATAAAACCATAAAGTATGAAAATTTTATTAGGCCAAGGTTTCATATCTTTATCCACCATTGTTTGGAGGATAGTTGATAGGGTATTATTGAAAGCCTCTATCTGTAAATTTTCTACTGCATGATAGCGAGTTGAATAACTGGATTTGATATTGTTCTCTTGATATAACTTCTTTAACTCAATAGAACATAAATTGGTGCCATTATCCAACAATATATTATGAGGGAAACCAAATTTGGTGAATATATTAGTTTTTACCAAGCTAACATTGCTTTTGTATCAGACTTATTTGAGAGGTATTGCCTTAGCCCATTTGGAGAAGAAATCCATAGAAGTAAAAATATACATGAACTATTTAGATGTAGATGGGGGATAAGGCCCAACTATATCCATTCTCAATGTGGAAAATGTCTAGGATTATTTAGTTGTATGTAACAACTATAAGGGTTTATGAATGAAGTTGGAATTCACATGGCAAGGATGACATTTCTTAGTGAAATATATGAAATATTTTATCATTTAAGGCTAGAAGTATCCATGCATTTAGATTTGATTAGAAAGGCTATTCACATACTGAGGAGAACCAAAATCTCTTGCATGTACTTCTTTCATGACAACTACAGTTTACTATTTATCAATAAATCAGAAGAGGACCTCCTTGAAGACTTGTTTTTATAGGATCCTTTGGTGATATGGAATATCATAAATATTGAGATTGTCCACTCATCATTAGATCTGTTCATTTTTAACTCTATCTAGTGGATGTAATCCATTTTTAAGGTATTATATGATGGGAATCATCCATCCTTTTGTATGACCATACATATCATAAATAGGGATAATTCCATTAATTTTATCAATGTTATTTTGAACAAGTTGTGAAACAACATGATGATTGATGAAACGCCCTGAGCCTAGATACCCAGAGTCAGTGAATTATTACATAACATTGTCATGATAGCAAAAGATCATGTCTAGAAAGACTGATTAGTTTAGTAACATTGGAAATACTAGATACGTTCATATGTTTTACATTACATTATAAAATGAAACACTATAACAATATATTCTCTATAGACCACACTCATATCTCATAGACTATCCCTCCTGGTCAGTCATAATATACTTCTTCACATCCTGGTAAAAATAAAATATAGAAAGGGGTGAGCTCAGATGCTCCGTAAGGATAAAAATATAGCAGAAACTTTCACAATGAAGAATAAAAATTTAAGTAAATGTATAAGACTAAAACAAAAGTCTTTTAAACTTGAAATTCATAATAATATGGAATAAATAAATTTAAATAATTCCATTTACTAATTCACAAGGATATTCTATTAGTCGAATAATCACATGCATTATGAATAGCCACATTAATAATGATGGAATGCATAATGAAAAACTTCATAACCACATATTTAAGGCCTTGTTCCAAGACTAAAAATAAGATTTTTTCAGGGCCCTATTCCAAGAAACTAGTTTGTCTCATGATACCTACCGATGAATCGAGGAGCTATAGCAGGCTACACCCATCACATAGTATGTCCAATTCATTCCTCTTATGAAAAGGTTTAAACAAAACATAAACATTCGTATTAAAACTAACATATGAAATGTCAATACTTTATCCATAAACCATGAATGGTGTTAAAATAACTCATCCACAATAAAACATATCAGAAAATCTTCAATACAATATTGATGTTTTTTATCATAATAAATCAACATCAAATAAGCTTAAAATCCATCAAAGGATGTCGACAGAGATGAAATCAAAACATTTTTTTAGAGAAATATCTCTCTCTATTTTGAAATAATTTAAATTTCATATAATTATAAAAGAAAACATTTATTTTGAAAATTTTCTTATAAGATTGTAAGGTAAGATTCGACAATGTTATAATAGTGTAAAATAGCCTCACCCACCATATAAGTTAAAAACATTCTTACTTTAATTTTGTCGAAAAGGACATAAGGTACCTTGTTTGGAAAACGATGGAAAGATTCCATTCAAAACATTTTATAAAAAGTCAAACAAGGGTATAAATTACTTTTACTCATAGTCTAGTAAATAGAAAAATGTTTTTGAATACATTTTTATGAAACATGGATGTTAATGATAAAGAGGTCCCAATAGATACTTACTTAAAAACAACCTCGATTAACAAAGAGATTGCGAAATTAACCCTTAACTTGTCTTTTTCATTGGTCGAGGGTAGGTTAACCTCATGTATAATAGTTAAAACATTGTTATTAAATTATACAAGAACTACATACATAAATATGATATCATATATGATCTTCCAATATTGCTTTGTTAATGTTATCTCAGTAGTATCATCGTTTCGGGTGTTAACTGATTCATTTTCCTTTTTATGCTTAGTTATGTAAGCCATGATTTCTATGGTGAGAGTAAATTTGATTCATATCCATAATTATATTATGTTATTTAAATATTATTTTTAATCATCACATTAAAATTATTCTTGAATTATTACAATGTGAAATTAATCTCATCGCGTTTGTGGAGACGATAATCCGTATGTACGAACGAGCAAAAATATCATTCTTTTGTAATTAAAATCATAAGTAAATGGATGTTATATCATATATAAAGAATAATTAACATCCTATATCTATTATTTTCATCAATTATACATCATTATTATACCCATCAGAATAATAATGTATTGAATAACAACTACCCCATGACGTGGAGACGGTAAGTTATACGTACGCACGTATGGTGAAACGTTATTCATAGGATGGATAACATAATGAATATGGTTGTACAATTTTTTATAATAACATCACAGTATATAGAAGATTCTGGATTTGTTATTTTATAATGGAAACAACAAAGAATTATGAAGTGGAAGAAGAAAATAACTTGAAAGAGGTGGTGAGATATTTACCTCTTCTTCAGGTTCTTCATTTTGATTTTATCAAAAAATGCTCTTTAGGTTGGCTGAACCAAATGTCTTTGATGGTGTGAATTTTAGAGAAGGGGAAGTTACCTTTTATAAGAGGGGTGAGGGGCGCATTAGGAAAAGCAAGACATATTATTTTATAATAAAATCATTTTAGGTTTATAATGGATCCAAATTGATTTATTTAAAAGATAATGTGGAAATGGGTCTAAATACATTCAACCAATAGGTTTTAGATATCTTTGGGTCACTATATTAACCTTATATATTATATTTAACTCTTAGTTAAATAGTTGCACATTTACCACGTCTGTTTGTATTTTTATATTACATGGTTTAAAAGTTTACTATAAACATTCAATCGATCCCCAAGTGGTTCATTAATGATACAAATATCATTATATAAGTATTTGGGTCTAACATAGATTTTTATGATTATTATATCAACCAATAATATTGTATTTGTTTTTAAAAACTCATTTATGTCAATTTTGACATTATTTAGTAATTGATATTTGTTAAAGTCCAAACAACTTCATTACTTATAAATAAATACATTTAATCAACCCTATCATGTAATATTAGCCTAGAAAATTAGTTTAATTCATTAATAGTCTCAAATTATATTAATTTGGATATTTATAATATCAATTATTTTAATCTTTTATTAATATGGTAATTACTGCATCATCATTGTGTCATAAATAAATTAAATTATATAATGTCTAAAATTATAAAAAAATACCATTATGTAGAGAAATATTTTTATATTTATAATTAATATTTATAGTAGAATTTATATTGTGTTTAACCTTATATTAAAAATGATTTTGTTATGACAACTTGAATTTAACACTTTTAACTCTTGTTTGAATTAAATAATAATAAATGTCCTAATCTAATCCAAGTGGACCTAAAGGATCATATTTTATTCCTATGGTTTTTTTGGTCGAATAACCTTTATCCAATAGAATTAGGACACATGTTAGGGTAATTATAATATCATTTTTACCTTGGACTACACTATTTACTTTTAATTGTGGTAAATAAATGTCAGAAGTTACTATTCACCAAAAAATATTTTCATCTCATTGAATGAAATTTTACTTATTGATATCAACCATGTCTCTCGGATTTTTGAAAATCAACTCACATAAGTGGTAAAATTAGGTTTTATGTAAATTTTCAATTGCTCCAAGGAGGTGGGTAAAATACGATAAAAAGTTTAATAAAATTTTTATATATCTAAAATAATTATAAACTGACACTAATGAATTATATTGAACATATATAGGTATTATGTATCTATTTTTACCTTAAATAAAGTAAATAATTATTTAAATAAAAATTCAGTTCTAAACTATAACTCAGTGTTTATAACAATTCATCAAAAATTATAAGTTTTCAAAAAAATACAAAAAATTCACCCTCAGCTAATTTCGATATTCTGAATCAAAAAATGATGTCCATATTGAAAGATAAAATTTATAAAATTTCAAAAAAAGGTATGAATATTCATAACAGCTAGTTTGATTTTTTGTGGTGTGTTAGAACTCGAATTTGTGTACAACACACGCTATTGAATTATTCAAAGAGAAGAGTACCGTGGAAGCTTGGAGTGTTACATTCTTCCCTCCTTCAACTAATTTCATCCTCAAAATTTATAGAATATTAAAGCATAAAAAGAATTGGGTGGATCTTCATCATAAGTTCCTCAGGTTCCCATGTTTCCTCTTCGATCTTATGGTTTCTTCATAGAACTTTTACCAGACGAGTCGTCCAGTTTCTCAACACTTGTTCTCTTGTATCAAGAATCCTGATAGGCTCTTCGCAATAAGACATATTGGGTTCTAGTTTTAATTCCTCATAGGCGAGCCCATGCATTGGGTCCAACATGTATTTCCTCAATAATGATACGTCGATCACATCATGAACATTGGAGAGACATGGAGGCATTTCCAAATGGTAAGCTACAACCCCAATTCATTCTATAATTCCAAAAGGACTTATGTACCTGGGACTTAGTTTGCCCTTCTTACCAAATCGTATTACTCCCTTCTACGAAGATACCTTCAAGAAAACATGATCTCTTACCTGAAATTCCAAATCCTTCGTTCAGTTATCAGCATACATCTTCTGCCTACTTTCTAATTCTCTGATGTGGGTTTGGATGACATTCACCTTTTCCATAGTTTCCACAACATGTTTTGGGCCTACATGTTTTCTTTCACCAACATCATTCCAATAGGTTTGTGTGCAACATCTCTTTCTGTATAATGCTTCATATGGTGCTATATGAATACTTTAATTGATTCTATTGTTATAGGAAATTTCTTATAGAGGTAAATATTGATCCCACATAACTTGAAAATCATGTGAGCATGATATCAACATTTCTTCTAAGGTTTGAATAGTCCATTCTGATTTTCCATCAGTTTGGGGATGGTAAGAAGTGCTCAAATGAATTTCAGTATCATGGGACTCCTGAAGACTTTTCTATAATCTTGATGTAAAATGGGGATCATTACCAGAAACAATTGATAGGGGTACTCCATGAAGTCTCACAACATCATTAATGTATAGTCTTGTAATACATTCAAGTGGTAAATCTTCTCTTATAGCAAGAAATTGTGCTGACTTGGTAAGACAATCAACAATGAGCCATATTGCGTCGTTCCTTCTAGGAGTCTTTGGTAGTCCCATGAAAAAGTCCATTGTAATATTATCTCATTTATTCTCAAGTATGGGAAGAGGTTGCATGACCCCTCCAAGTTGTTTCCTTCTAGGTTTCACTTGTTGAAAAACCATACATCTGGACACAAAATCAGCAATCTCCATCTTTTTGTTGTCCCAGAAAAATTATTCCTTAAAATATCTATACATATTAGTGCTACCAGAGTGTATACAAAAATTGGAACAATGAGAATCATCCAACAATTCATTTTTTATATCAGGTATGTCGGGAACCCAAAGTCTCTTCACAAATTTAAAAATTCCATCTTCGTACCCAACATCACTCAATCTCCCATCATTCAAAGCTTTAATCTTCTTTTGAAACTCTTCATCATCAGTCAGAGATCTCATTATCCTTTATAGTGAAGATGGTGGCAACCATTTGAAAAAGTATTGATGTTTCACCTTTCATGATTATTTCCACATCCATTTTCACTAGATCCAAGAGAATAAGATCTCTTCCAACTCTCACCTTGTTCCAAACTGCATGATCCTTTCTGATCAAAGCATATGTCACCTTATTTTACTTCATTGGGTGGTAGTTTATTGTGCAATTATAGTCCTTGAGTTGTTCAAGCCATCAATTTTTCTTCATGTTGAGTTCTTTCTATGAGAAAATATACTTGAAACTCTTTTGACCGGTATATATCACACATTTCTTACCATAGAGATAATGTCTCCATATCTTCAAAGCAAAGATTACAGCTGCTATCTCAAGATCATAAGTAGGATATTTTTTCTCATGAATTTTTAGCTTTCATGATGCATAGGTAATAACCATATAATTCTGGATATGGAAACAACCAAGTCCTTTCATTGATGGGTCAATATAAATAAGAAACCCATCATTACCCGATGGTATATTCAAGAAAATAGAATTGACTAATCTTCTCTTAAATTTTTCAAAACATTCTTCACAATCTTCTGTCCAAACAAATTTAACCCCTTTACGTGTGAGATTCATTAATGGGTTAGAGAATCAAGAAATATTCTGTACTAAACTCTGATAATAACATGCTAAACCAATAAAATGGTGTACCTTAGTTATAGTCGTTGGTGATGACCATTCTTTGATTGCCTTAGACTTAGAAGGATCGAATGATATTACAAACTTAGAGACAATATGGGTAAGAAAAGAAATATCCTGAAAACATAATTCACACTTTCTAAACTTCTGATATAATACATGTCTTCTAAGTGTATATAGAATTATGTGAAAGTGATTTTCATGATCTTCGTGGCTTTTGGAGTATACTTAACTATCATCAAAAAATACCACTAAAAATTCATCAAGATATTCGTTGAAAACAATATTCATTAGATCCATGAAGAAAGAGGGTGCATTATTCAATCCAAAATGCATTACTGTAAACTCGTAATGCCCATACCTGGTTCGAAATGCTATTTTCAGAATGTATTCCTTCTTCATACACAACTAATGATATCCAAATCGAAGGTTAATCTTTTAAAGGTATTTAACTCCATGAAGTTTGTCTAATAAATCATCAATACGATGTAGGAGATACTTGATCTTTATTGTTGTTACATTAATATCCCTGTATTCAATGCACAACCTCATAGATCCATCATTATTCTTAACAAAATGGACATGGGCTCCCCATACAGAAACACTAGGGTGAATAAATCCCTTATTACTCAATTCTTCTAGTTTTTTCATTAGTTCCACTAATTCCACAGTGGCCATTCTCTATGGGGTCTTCGATATGGGCCTTGAACCGGGAATTAAATAAATGGAAAACTCAATTTCTCGTTCTGGAGGATATCCAGTAAAATATTTATGGAAACACAACAACATATTCTTGCACAATAGGTATATTCTCTATTTGAACATTAATTTCCTCACCCACAGTTATTTATTTCTCCTCCTCCCCATAAATGAATTTAGTTGAGCTACTGGGGGTGGATCTAGATAAGAATGAGGTGGTGAAATTTTTTCTTTAAAGATAAGGCACTCTTTCTCATCATCGAAAATTATAACCTCCTTCCTCTTAAAATAAATTATTGCATCATGCTCTGAAAGCCGGTTCATTCCAATGATTATATCAAATTGAATCATGGGTAAGACGACGAGATCAGTAGATAAAGGACATTTATATGCCCTAATGGGAACTGATTCAAAAAACATTGTTGTAATGATACTTCCCTTATGTGTTTTGACTGAAAACTCCCTTGTTAAGTCAAATTAAAAATATATAATCTTCTTAGCAAACTGGGAATGTATGAGACAATGCGATGATCCAAAATAAATAAAGAATTGGTTAAACTTGAGGAAACAATTAAATTACCTACCACCACATCTTTTACAACGTCAAACTCAGCAGTAATTATCGCATAAGCTTGGCCTTGATCCCTTTCCCTTTTCTGAGTTATGTTTCCCTGACGCTTAGGAAATTCATTTGAATAGAGCTTCTTTTCTCTACAATTGTAGCTTTCAACATTTACAACCTATTTATTCCCATTTCAATCACGAGCTTAGTGGCCTTTTTCAGCACACTTGCAATAGGCTCTCATTCCCTTCAGGAAAGTACTAGGGTGTTTCTTCAAACATTTACTAAAAAATGGATATTCAACTATTCCCTTCTTCCACTTATTTCCATTTCCAGAGTGTTCAAAAGATCTTATATTCTCTTTCTTTTCTTTAAAGAAGTATGACTTAGAGAATTCATTTTCAGTCCTGATAGCACATGAGATAATATCTTCGTACAATGAGAAGGATTGTGAGACTAACACTCGATAGAGATATAGTTTTAAACCATAAAAGAAATGATCAATCTTACTTATTGGGTAAAATATATAATCTATAGCATGACTTTCTATCCTTGTAATGTTAGCCTCATATTTGGCGACATTCTCATCCTCCATTTGTTTTAGACTAAGAAATTGTCTTTCCATATCTGCTCGATGGTCACGGGGAAAATATTTTTCGAAGAAAATATCTTTAAACTCTCTCCATTACATATTTGATAATTAATCATCTGCCTTTTGTTTTTAATCAATGACCACCATTGATCTGCATCTCCCATTAGGCAATAAACTACCATGACAACTTTTTCTCTTTTGCTACTCCCCAATGAATAAAATATTTTCTCTAACAAAATTATCCATTGCTCAGCTACAAATGGATTTGTACTCCCATTAAATGTTGGTGGTTTTTTCCTCATGAAGCAGTCAAACATTGATCCTCTGCGTTGTGGATCAGGGTGATCCATATGGGTAATGTTATTTAATAACCTGAGTGAGTTGTCCTAGTATAGTGATAACCAGATCAGCACTAGTTGTTTCACCATCTCCACTATAGTTATCTTGAGCAGGAGGGAAGTCCCTACATGGAGTGTGTGCATTGATTTGGTTTCCATTCCTTCCTCTAAGAAACATTTATAAACAATGGAATATACTAGATTAGTTTATGAATTGTAATATATAATTCCAAACATATAACATACTTAATAAAAATTGAACATTTTATGGATATAATCCGTAATCATAAAAATGGTTTTTATTTGAAGAGGTATATACTCATAAATATTTCATAATGGTTTGTAAATAAAATGTGGATTTTCCTTAGAATATCTCCTAGGAGTGTCATAACCAAGAGTACAAAAAGGCTTATTGTCGTGCACCAGTTCTCGGTCATGTCGAGCTCAAAGTAGTGTTTTTTGGGTTTTAACCCTAGGTAAATCTGTTCCAAAGCTGCACCAACCTACTCGTATCCAGACATGGATTTATTTCTTGGAACATTTACAAAACCTCTACAACACCAAAATTCTAGGATGTTTGTCTATACTATTCCTCAAAGTCTATCATAGGATAATGTGCTCTAATAAGAGTTTTTCTAAATCTAGCTTCCATGTTTTGTACTAAACATCCTCTGATACAAACTGTAATGCCCCGACCCTAGATACCCAAAGTCAATTCATTATTACATAACATTTTCATGATCACAAAAGATCAAGTCTCGAAAGACTGATTAGTTTAGTAGCCTTGGAAATAATATATACATTATTAAGTTTTACATTAAACTATAAAATGAAAAACTACAACAACATAGTCTCCATAGGCGACACTCATATCCCATATACTATCCCTATAGGTGATTCATAATATACTTCTTCACATCCTCTGAAAAATAAACCATAGAAAGGGGTGAGCTCAGATTCTTCGTAAGGATAACAATATAGAGGAAACTTTCCTAAATAATCATAAACATTTAATGCAATGTATAATACTAAAACCAAATCCTTTTAAACATGAAATTTAGAATAATATGGAAAATATAAAATAAAATAATTCCATTTAATTATTCACATGGATATTATACTATTTGAATAATCACATGCAATATCAATAGCCACTTTTATAATGATGGAATGCATAATGCCAAACATCATAACCACATAGTCAAGGCCTTGGGCAAAGACTACAAATAAGACTTTGTCAAGGCTTTGTTCCAAGACACTATTTTGTCTCATGAGACCTACCGATGGATCGAGGATCTATAGTAGGCTCCACCCATCACATACTAAGTCCAATGCATTCCTCATATAAAATGGTTTACACATAACATAAACATTCCTATTAAAACTATCATATGAAATGTCAATACATTATCTATAAACCATGAATGTTGTTAAAAAAACACATCCATAGTCAAAATATCATAAAAACTTCAATACAATATGGATGTTTTGTGTAATAATAAATCAACATCAAACAAGCTTAAAATCCATCAAAGTATGTTGACATAGATGAAATTGAAACATTTTTTTAGAGAAATATCTCTTTATATTTTGAAATCATTTAAAATTCATATAATTATAAAAGAAAACATTTATTTTGAAAATATTCTTATACTCATATAAGGGATCCTTTGACGATGTTATAATGGTGGAAGATAGCATCACCCGCTATATAAGTTAAAAAAACATTCAAACCTTAATTTTGTCGAAAAGGTCATAAGGTAACTTGTTTGGAAAATGAAGGAATGATTCTTTTCAAAACATTTTATAAAAATTTAGAAAAGGGTATAAATGACATTAACTCATAGTCTAGTAAATACTAAAAATGTTTTGGAATGCATTTATGAGAAACATGGATGTGTATGATAAAGAGGTCCTAGTAGATACTTACGTAAAAACAACCTCGAATAATAAATAGAATGTGAAATTAACTCTAACCTTGTAATTTTACTTGTTCTAGGGAGGTTAAACTCCTTTATAATAATTAAATCATTCTTATTAAATTATACAATAACTATATACATAAATTTGATATCATATATGATCTTCCAATATTGCATTGTTAATGATATTTCAGTAGTATCATCGTTTCGGGTGTTAACTGATTCGTTTTACTTTATATGCTTAGTTACATAAGCCGTGATTGTTATGGATAGAGTGTATTTTATTCATATCCATAATGATATTAAGTTCTTTAAATATTATTTTTAATCATCACATGAAAATTATTCTTGAATGATTACAATGGGGAATGAATCTCATCGCGTTCGTGGAGACGGTAATCCGTACGTACGCATGAGCGATAATATCATTCTTTTGTAATTATAATCATAATTAAATGGATGGTATATTATATATAAAAAATCATTAACATGTTATATCTATTATTTAGATCAATTATACAACATTATTATACCAATCCAAATAACAATGTATTGAATAACTACTACCCCACGACGTGTAGACGGTATACCATACGTACGCACGTATAGTGACATGTTATTAATAGGATAGATAACATAATGAATATTGTTGTAAAATTTTTATAATAACATCAATGTATATAGAATATATTGGAATTATTATTTTATAATGGAAACTACCAAGAACGAGGAAGTGGAAGAAGAAAATAACTTGAAAGAGGTGGTGAGATATTTACCTCCTCTTCAGGTTCTTCCTTTTGATTTGATCAAAAGGGATCTTTAGGATGGATTTATGATCAAAATAAGGCCTCTAATATGAGAGGAGGACAGTGTATAGGATATTTGGGCAGGGTTGGGCCAAGCCAAATGGCTTTGAAGGTGTGAATTTGAGAGAAGGGGAAGTGCCTATTTATAAGAGTATTGAGTGGCACCTTAGGAAAAGATAGAAATATTATTTAATAATAAAATAATTTTCTGTTTATAATGGATACAAATTGATTTATTTCGAATATAAGGTGGTTATGGGTCTAAATCCACTAAACCAATAGGTTTTATACTATTTTAGGTTACAATATGAACCTTATCTTTTAGATTTAACTCTTAGTTAAATAGTTTGACTTTTACCATGTCTCTTTTTATTTTTATATTATATTGTTAATAAAAATACTATAAACATTAAAGAGAACCCCATGAGGTTCATTAATGATTAAACTATAATTATATAAGTCTTTTGGTGGAAACAGAGATTATTTGGATTATTATATCAACCAATAATATTGTATTTTTCTAAAAACTCTTTTATGTCAATTTTAACATTATTTAATAATTGATTTTTCTAAAGTCCTAAAATATTTATTACTTCGAAATAAATACATTTAATCAATCCTAACATGTCTTAGTAACCTATAATATTAGTGTAATTAATTAAAAGTCTCAAATTATATTTATTTATTTACTTGTAATATCAATTATTTTAATCTGTCATTAATATGGTAATTACTTCATCATCATTGTGTCATATATAAATTAAATTATTTAATGTCTAAAATTTATAAATAAAATGAAATTATGTAGGAAATATTTTTTTCTTTCAAAAGAGTATTTATAATGTTATTTATATTGTGTTTCACCCTATATTAAGAATATTTTAATTATGAAAACTTTAATTTGACACTTTTAACTCTTCTTTGAATTAAATAAAAATAAATGTCCTAATCTAATACAAGTGTACCTAAAGGATAATATTTTATTTATAATGTTGTTTTTGGTTTAATAAAATATATCCATTTGAATTAGGACATGTGTAGGGTAATTAAAATATCATTTTTTACCTTTGATTAACATATTTACTTTTAACCGCAGTAAATAAAACTCAAAAGTTCATATTCACCAAAAATTATTTTCATCGCATTGAACCAAATTTTACTTAGTCATATCAATCGTGTCTCTCTAATTTGTGAAATTAAACTCACTAGAGTTCTAAAATTATGTTTTATGTAAATTTTCCAATGCTCCTAGGAGGTGGGTAAAAGACGGTAAAAAGTTCAATAAAATTTTTATATATTTATAATTATTATAAACTAAATCCAATGAATTACATTGAACATATATTGGTATTATGTATCTATTTTGAGCTAAAATAAATTTAAATAAAATAAATAATTAATAAATGAAAATTTGGTTTTGAACTATAACTTAATGTTTTTCACTATTTATCAAAAATTGATAGTTTTTAGAAAAATACCAGAAATTCACCCTAAGATAATGTCGATATTACATATCCAAAAATGATGTCCATTTTGAAAGATAAAATATATTAAATTTCAAAAATTGGGTTTTACTATTTAGAATGGCTATTTTGATTGGTTGTGGTGTGTTAGAACTCGAAGTTGCGTACAACAAATGTTATTGAATTATTCAAAGAGAAGAGTACCATGGAAGCTTGGGGTGTTACAATGGAATATAATGACGATTGTATCATCATAATTTGGATCTACATAGGTTTTTGCTGCAATATCCAGTGCATCGACTTGGTTATTTTGTGATCGTGTGACGTAAGACAATATTGTCTTTGAGGGAAGTTCATCCATTAACCCCATTACATAATTTCCAAAAGGGATTAATCCTTCTTTTCTAATAGAATAATCCCAATTGATCTCTTTTATTACCAACTCTGAATCACCTTTCACTTGCAGGTTGTCCACTTGTACTTGGAGCTCCAATTCTAGGCCTACGATGAGAGCTTGATATTCTGCCTCATCATTGGTACCTCTTTTTGAATAGAGAGAGGAATATGGAAACACTAGATTCTCTAGGGATATAAGTATAATTCCTATCCCATATTTTTTGATATTGGTATTTTCCATTCTCTTTCCCATTGGACTTATGGAAGCACCATCAATGTAGATTTCCCACATTTGGGAATTATCTTTAATAGAGAATATTTCTTCATCAGGAAGTTCAGTATTCAAAGAGGTATCTTCTACAGATGGGTGTTTCTCAAGGAAGTCTACCCAATATTGAAATTTTATTGCTTACTAAGGCACAAAATGGATATTGAACTATTGAAAAATATCTACCCATCATCCCAGTCATCCTATAAGAATAAGACAAGTGGGGATAAATTTGAACAGGTTATTGCAAGATACAAATTGGAACTCGTGATGTTGTAGGTATTGACTTAATAGTTGAACTGCAAAGATTAATTCAAGGAATCACTTCTCTATACATGAATATCAAGTCTCTATGTAATTCATAGTTCGATTGATATTGTAAAGGCTACTTTAATTCCCAACATCATTCTTTTGGAAAAGGAAAGCACCCATTGATCGGTATAAATCTATCAGATAGAGAACACGTGGTTATCCTTAAATAGGTGGAATTAATTCCTGTAGAATCAAGAGATATTTCTTGATTCTATAAAATTCCTCTTGGAATTATTCGGTCCATTGATGGTTGACTCACTTATTCATTAATTTAGTGATGGGTAAACACATTCCTACCAAATTGGGTATAAATCACTGAATATATGTCATGTATCCTTGAGTTCCTCTTAATTTTTCCAATTTTTGAGGAGGTGACATGCCAAAGATTTCTTTTTCTCTTCTCAGGATGAACTTTGATTCCAAGATGGCATACAATGAAGTTGATGAATTTTACTAAGGTATCCCCGAAAGAACATTTCAAGGTATTCAACATCAAATTATTTTGCTAAAGTATACTGAAAATTGTCTCAAAATTAGTCAACTGATCAAAACATTTTATAGATTTAACTACCTGATCATCCAAATAACATTCAAAAAAATTTCCTAATAAGGTTTTGAAGGTATGGTTCTTGACACACTGACACATTACAATTTCATTATTTATGACAATGGAAATTACCCAATAGAAAAAAAACAACTTGAGGGGATATAAAGGTTATAGACTCCATATCCTCATGGGACATTTATATTTTATTGTACCTAGAGTATCCACCCATGAATGAGAGAGATTAATAGGTGGATTTTACATCAATTAAAAGTTCTGTGATCGGAATTGGAAAGTCATCTTTGAGACAATTCTTGTTAAAATCAATGGAATCAATGAAAAATCAAATTTCCCAATTATTATTTAACACTAGGACAGTGTTGGACATCCATTTGGGGTATTCCACCTCTCTAAAAATGTTATCCTTGATAATTTTATTGACTTCAACTACAATTTTAGAGGAATTAGTTGGGTGTGTTCTTATTTCTGCATGCTTGAATCCTCAATGATCTTATAAAAAACCAAATTATGAGTGGCCACATTAGGATTAATGTGTATAATTTCTTTATAGTTCTAAGAAAATATATCCTTATGTTGATTTCGAAATGAATTATAAATATCTTGCTCTGCAGAAGTCATTGCCGCACTAATTAGAGTGGGGTGTGGATCTATTATTGTACCCATATTTATTTCTTTTAGCTCATACACGGTGGTGAAGATGCCTTACTCAAATGCTAGAGGAGTGTCCCGGAGACATTCATCTTCTTCTTCCTTACATGTCACTTCTTCTGTTTCTTATTTTGGAGTAGGTGAAAAAGAAAATCATTCAGATATAGGGGAGGAGTCGATATTTGAACATCCTAAAAAAGATTCAACCATTTCAGACCCTACTGATGATTAAGGGCCTTCCTAAATCATTGAATATAATATTATTATTGGGGATTCAACATCCCTGTCTTCCTCTAGTATTGTGACTACTTCATCTAGCCTGATTGATAAAGAAATGATGTGCTGATGTTTTATGGATGAAATGAAGACATATCTATTTACGCTTTCAACACTACTTGGTAAATCAACAATTTCTCCCATACTGTCATGATCAATTGCCGCAATTGACATTATGGAAGTCACTTGATGAATTATTGGATTAGGGTTTATAATTTCAATTTGATTGATAGAAAACATATAATCTATACTCAGATGTTTGAATGGGTTAGCATGTATCTTTTTCAGGCCATACAGAGCATTGATTATTGTTACATCTTTTGACAAGGGCCTTGTTCCCTTTGTGTGATAAATTTTTTCATCAATAAACTGAGATTTACATGTTTTAAAGAACGTGTTGTCACCATACAATGTCCCTATTTGATAATTGAGTAAATAATTGAGACATTTCTGACATGATGAAGGAATGGCTGCATGTTGATGTAGCCAAGGACATCTAAGAAGAATATCAAAAGCTCTATCCAAACCAACAACCATAAAATCTGAATTTGATAAAATATCCCTAAAATGAGTTCTAAGTGTAATCTCACCATGGGGATATATTTCATTCTTGTAATAACCTTGACAAATAAAATTCGAAGGAGATAAGTCTGATTCATTTAATCCCAATTGACGATGTATACGAATGTGTATGAGGTTGAATCCTAGGCCATTATCAAGGAAGCCTCTTCAGATGTCTATATCACTAACCCTGCGAGAGAGAAACAAGGGCTTAATGTGTCCATGTACAAAATAATACTCATATTCATCGATAAAAGATACAACTGTATGAAATTATATAGGATTATTCTCTATAAGGAAACCCTCAATAGTGGAAACCTCAATTTAAAACTCTTGGGGATGTGAGAAAGCCTCAATATGTTCTTCTCAAAGATCTTTTGACAGATTCAAGGCATCCAATATTGACGACATGGCTAGTACATGGATTTCTATTTTAAAAAATCATAATTTTGGTACAGAGGACTACATTTTACAACATGGAGATGAAGTTTTGTACGTGCCTTGGATGTTGATGATCCAGATGTAGATGTACTATGTGTCACTGTAGAATCAAGAAATACTTATGATTTTTGTATGTTAGACTAACTACATCTATCTACTTTCTAAGAGAATAATGGAGTAGCTTCTTATCAGTCCTCCATGATAATAATGTTTGGATGGATCCTATCATGAATGGGAGAATTTCCTTTTTCTTTCTAAGCATGCTAAAGGGATCACCCATGAGTTTCTACTATATAAACAATTCGTGTAGGGGTAGAGTTAAAATAGTGGTTCGTAGTATATCCATGACTTCCCATGTATCCTCAACCGTAGATTCTTCCTCTAGTTCCTAGTATGGTATATGGAATCCCGACTCACCAAAATCATAATCATCATTTATTTTGGGATTTTTTACTTGGATAACATTTACAAAACCAAAGATCAATTCTCCATCAAATGAATATTCATTTTGATAGGTTTGTTTTGTTTGTGATGTTTTTTGGGGCGGTGAATGTTCTTTTGGTAGATATGGAATGAAATCTTCCAAGGTTGAAGAAAATTTTTTCCTTGACATGATATCATCCACCTCTGACTGCTCTTAATCATTCTGATCACATCGCTTCATTGATGATTGACCATTAAAGGATTTATGTTTTGATTAAGATGTCTTATTTGTTGCAGAAGTGGCAGAAGAAACAATCAATTTTTTAAATTGTTTTAATAGAATGGCATGAGTTCAGTAGATCATTTTCCGATTCATCTAATTATCATACTTTTTCAAAATTTTATATTTTTACATCCTACCATTTGTCTTCATTCATTGGATTAGTAGTAGTAACACATGGTACTTGGGCTTATTAACATTTTAGTTTCACTTGTTTAAAGTCTACTATTTTTTAAGGATTTCTTTGAAAACAAAACAAGCATAAATGGGATGCCCCATCATTTCATGATAGAGGAAACAATTCCTGAGATCTTCATATCATTCTTTTTTTGGTTACTTCAGACATAAAAAATGTCCCAAATTATTTTCCAAAGATATAATGAAGTAATTGGGAACCTGTTCATTTAGAAAATAATAAACATTGTTCTTTAAATTATCAAACTATCTCTGCTTATGATCTTTTTTATCATCATGATGAGTATGGTATTTCTACTAACGCTCCGGAGGTGGAAACCTTTGGTATGATAATGTTTTGAAGTAGATGTAGGTACAAGTGCTGGTTCTGAGTGTGACTATAGTAGCCTCTAGTTTCCCTATTCCCCTTACTAGAGTTAATGGGATTACCTCTGAATTTCTTTAGATTCCACAATTGAATCCTCCACTTGTTGGGATATTGAACAAAGGTCTCAAAACCCTCGTGTGTATTTCATTGGGATTGGTTTTTTGCATAAATCATCACATAAATTCTCTACACAATTTGAACGAAAATATTCCTGAGGGAGTGATAGATTAAAAGAATATATTAATCCATTCCATCGACCAATGAACACTGAAACTATTTCATTATCTGTTGGTTTTAAATTTTCAAGATAAAAAACTATTGTCTTTTATAGCTTTGAACTGAATTGGAGTAGGAATTTTTGATAGAGGTCTTCCTATCTAATAACATATTGATATTGAAAACTTGTATACCAAAAATGATAGTCCTTTAATGATTACACAAAGAATTTGTGCTTTAATTATTCTTGTTATTGAGGGGTCCCCATCATGACATCAAAACAAGAAACAAAATGCGTTAAGTGATACTCCGGATCTCCCAAACCATTAAATATTGGAAATGTAGTATTCACAAATTTTGGTGGGGGAGGGATCAAATCCACCCATTCGGGGTAGGATTTATTTTCTAGATGTACTAGTTCACGCGATTCTTCCATATATTCTAATCAAGTTGTTTATGCCTCAATTGTGTTCATTATAATTTGTGGAATATATGGAGGAGTTGGGACATATACAAGACAGTAGTTGGAGTTTGGACCGGTGCAACAACTGTTAAAACCATGGGTGGTGGTTCTACTGGTATTCATCTTGGATAACCCATGGGGACATTCCTATATGTATGTGTTTGATCCAACCCTGTATGTATACCCAATAGAGGGAATTACTAATCCTCATCTGTAATTGCAATAAATCCTCCTTGTTGAGGTGTTCCTATAGGATGTTTATGAAGCTCACATTTTCATATATTTTATACTGTAAAAAATTGTTTATAATCCCACAAAAGTGTTATTGAATGGGTAATTATCATGTTTTTAGGTTTTAGTGTTATTTTGAACCCAAATATGAAAAACGACTAATTCTGGATTTTGACAGAATTTTACGTTAGGGGTATTTTGGTCATTTCAGGAAAAATAAAATTCCAAATGTTCTAATTAAATTTTTTTAGAATCCTTATTGTATTTCCTCCATTTTTGTCTTCTGGACCAGGAGCTGATTCGGTCATCTAAAGGGTTTAACAAATCATTGAAGATTGGACTTTTTCCGGGGAGGCAGCATGGACCCACCCAAAGTAACAGACATCAAACGTGGCCTACACATATCCAAATAATCTGTTTCCACCAGGGATACCTCGAGGATAGATAGGTCCGTCTCTAAAATAAATTAGGAGGATGTTGGAGGTCATTAAGGAGGCTATTGAATGACATTAGTTTGGAGGAACCTTCCTGGATGCTTCGTCCAGAAACAGCAACCGAGAATGAAAAATTAATAACTCCTAAATACGGTTTCCAAATTATCTGAAATTTGGAGAGGAGACGGACAAGAGATTTATCAACAACATTTATGAAGGGTGGAAGGCGTGAATATGTCATTAAAGGGGTCTACAATGCGTCGAAATTTGAGGGACAAATTCTTCCTATAAAAGGAGGCCCTCACCTCCTTCCCAAAGCATCCCATTTTTCCATCCATTCCTTCAAGGAACCAAGGAGGAGATCTCCAACGAGGGAGGCCGGCCGCAAATATTCCACCTTTCTTTTTATTTTATTTATTTTTAGTTTTTAATTGTAATTTAGATTTCTAATAAATTCATGCATTGTTTTTATTTTTGTCCACCGATTCACCCTCTTTTCTTCCTCTCATCTTACCATCGTGAACTATAATACACATGATCATTAGTAACTAATAAGAGGAATATACAAAGGGAGTAATCAGGTTCTTGAACCCAAGACCATCTTCTTAATATTCTTTGAGTTAATTCTAAGGATAATTTATAGTGGGTGTAATCCTCACTGTGGTTGTCTAAAGGTTAACTTCTTAATCTACAACCATTTTCCCTCGATTGAGGAGGTGGATGGAGGGTGTTCTTGGTGATTTCTAAGTAGGCTTTTCATTCAAAACTGGGGTAGAATAAGGTGTGCACACATACGATGGAGTGTGTACACTAAGAATATTTGAAGCTGGCCAATGAAGGTGCTCCCTGAATATTCTCTCGGGAGAACTTCCTTTCTTCCCTAATTACATTCTGTTTAGCATTGCATGGTAATTTAGAATTCAATTTATGTTTCTTCTTATTTATGAATTTCATTTATTTTATTAAATTACATTTATTTCATAAAACATTAAACAACAAAAAAAGAATTAGATTAGGTGGAATAGAAGTAGTGATTTATTAACCACAAAAGCTCCTCAAGAGAACGACCTAGGTTAGCCACTATGCTGCACTTAGTATAAATATTTTTGAGAGCGCACACGACAACACTTCGTCAAACTTGGCGCCGTTGCCGGGGAGGTAGTGCCACAAAGAAATTGTAATTATTTGACTTTTTCAATTAAAAAAAACTTTTTTCATGTTGTTTTCAAATGATTTTTTCTTTAATTCATGGAACAGTTACCCACCAGTGAGAGAACCAATTATTGAATCACCTTGGTCTATAGATTATAAAGTTTCTTTCTTGGCTAAAAAAATTAGGGGAGCTAGAATCCAAATCATCACTGAGAATGAATTCAAGGATCTCATTGAAAACCTTAAAGAGAACCTCGAATACCCAGTGTTGGAGGGATTGGCCAGAGAATTAATTGAACTTCAGGAGTATTTTATGGAATTTTATCAAGACATAATCAATGTACAACACCAAGAAGAAGAAGTTCATAAGGATATTGAAGCCCAATTTGAAATAATTAGTCAAACAGTTCAAAACCTAGAGACCTCAATACAGTGGATAGCGGAAAAGTACATGCATCCCAGGATCCACAACTGGAGCCAGAAGAAGAACCAGAACCAGAAAATTTGATGGAAGAAGTATCCTCACAAATCCTTCAAGTTGAAGAACCCAACGAGGCCTTGATGAAATTAAAATAAGTTCCATTGAGACCATCTCAATCAATGTTGGAGAAGATTGATGAAGATGATTTAGCTATTTAAATTCATATGGGAGATCAAAAAGATCTGGATAACTTCTGGAATGAGTGTGAGGATCTTCTTGATCCAACTATTCCTGATAATGTAGATGATTCAGCAACATTGAAGGAAGAAACCAACCAAGTAGTGGAATTTGAAAAGAAGATAGAGGTGTCTGACTACCTACCTCTATCTACAGAAATTCAACTCCAAGATCCACCTCACTTTGAAGAAGAAATTGAATCCAAACAAGCTCAGGGAGTTAATCTTTTCATAAACACATTTTCTTTTGATTTTGTTGAAACTGAATTGAGTATTACCTCCCCTTGTTTTAATTTTTCAGATTCATCCAACACTTGTATATCCTTGGAGGGATAATATGCATCTGAAGTGGAACATCTGGTGCTCCCCAAACCTGTTGAAAATTTAATGGAAGGACTACATGAGAAGATCAAAGTGATTTTTTTTGGTGGAAAATGAGATACAAGCTACTTACTTTGAAAGGGAAGAATTGCATATTGATTCTTCATGCTTTATTTTTTTCAAATAGAATTAAACTCTAACATTCCCTTTGATTTTTCCCCAGATGTATCATACCTTCAGCAACCACTAGAAAATAAAGAAGATGTTGTTCATGAGGAACCCAAGAAGGAGGAGGCTCTGTACTTCATCCTACCACCCCCCCAATGCACGGTGTACCACATTGCAAAGGGGGTGGATCTGGTGGACTCTATCTATGGAGTCATCCTCAACCAGAACAATGAAATGAAAGCTGGGAAGAGCCACATGTGGTGGTTCAAATCAAAGAAACCTCATCCACCATCAGATTGGGGATAACCAATTAGAACTGCCCCTCTGGAGGCAGTCAAAACCCAGGGCCCACTTGGGGGATTAAACCAAGATTTATCCTTCTTTTCTTATTAAAATTCTATTTTTATTTATTTTAATAAATTTATTATGTTATGTTTTTACTTTTTTAGGTTTTCAAAGAGAAACACTTAGGATCCAAACTCAATGTTGCATTGCCAATAAGCCAGGTTGTACCTCTCCTTTATACTTACTTAGTTGTTGTGATTCAATCAAAAATCTACATATATGTTAAATCCACTTTAATGCATCAAGGACACTACATTACTTATGTGTGGGGGATGGAACCTTTGTAGTATAGGATTTTTATTTGATGTTTGTTTTCAAAAACAATAATAAAAAAATTGTGTGTTTTCAAATTATTGTGTGTTTATTTTTCAATTTTTGGTGTGTTTCTGAAACTTTTGAGCTGAAATGATTATCAATACCATTTTTGAAACCCATGTCAATGAGTGAACCAGTCTATTTCATGAAACTGATCTTAAATGAATGCTGAAATAACTTTGTTTCAAGTTCAAATCTTTTAGAATTTCATGAAATGTACACTGATTTTTGAAACCCATTCCATATTTCACTGTCTATATCTTTGAAATCACTTTCCTGTGAGGCTTCTGAACTATTTTTTTCATATTCTTTTCATTCACCTCATTTCTTGAGAGAACCAGACCATGCTTGCTTTAACTAGAATTTGATTTATTCCTTTCAAAACTTGAGGGATTTGGGTACGTGTGTTTTAAATGATTGAGGAATTTATTTGGTTTTAAGCCCCCTTTTCAAAATAATCCTTTTCATTATGGCCCACCTTTACATTTATCCTTTATTTTAGCCCCTAGTAGCCATGAATTGTCTGTTAGGTTAGCCACATTACAAGCCAATTTTCCCTTTCATACCTGCTCTTGAAGTAAAATTGCATGATATAGTTGAACTTAAGTGTGGGGGAAGATGTCTTGTGGTGTACTACCTCATTTGGTTATACTTCGAGTGGAAAATAAATTGTGGAAGAGATGTGTGTCATGCTGAAAAATTATTCTGTTGAAAGTTGTGCCTTTTCTGGAGCTTTTATGACAAGAGAAGTTGTTCCTTTCTAGAGCATCCAATGTAAAAAGAAAGCTGTGCCTATTTGGAGCTTTAAAAAAAATCATGTTTGAAAAGATTGAAATGTTTGCTGATGATCTGATTGAATGATTATGGAGCCTATTTTCAACAAAGGGGAAGTGAAAGAAACCATATTTGAGTGAAAATTAGAAACTTGCAATTTTGTTTCAATAAGAGCCAAGCCTTCCTTTTTAGGCCTCAGAACTTTTAACATCTAAATCCTACCATCCGGAAGCCACAGAACAACCCAGAAAAGTCCTCATGAGAAACACATGTCCTTGACTCACATCGGGTGGAGAATTAGGAATTTATCAAACCTATGGTGACTCTTGTGTGAGTTTGGATGAGAAAAGCCTTGTTCAGCCTTTACATTTGTGATATGAGAGAAAATTCATGTGAGGTAGGTGTTTTGTTTGCATGGGATAAGAAATGAAGAAGAAATATATTAAAATCTTAAATGGGGAACTCGAAATAACAGTTTTTTATGTGGCATGATATCTTTTTGTTTCTTGAAATTGATTTGATTGATCTCATTGATATTTGTTTTGGATTTGATTTGATTTGATTTTTACTTGTCCAGGAGTCCAAGTGCTAAGTGTGGGGGAATTGATAGAGCAAATATTTTCAATTAATTTATATTGAAAATCATTGTTTTAAACCCACAAAATTGTTCCTCTAAGATGAATTGTTTCATTTTTATGATAATGGTGTTATTTTGAGCTGAATAGTAAAAATTGGCCATTTTTGGATTTTTAACAGTTTTAAAGTATTTCGGTAGTTTGGCCATAACATTATCTACACTAATCTAAATTGAAACATTATTTCTTTTCCAGATTCTACACATCCAGGGCTTCATTTACTATTCTTGGACTAAAATCTGAATCGGCAATATGGAATCTCAAAAGAAGCTCACAAGTTGGCATAAGAAATCTGTTTTCAGTTCTTCCTAGTTTTGATGTGGTATCCATACCTCATCCAATGTGGGCCCAAAGCTTGTGAAATTCGGTGGGTGGACACGCAAGGAGTTTTGGAGCATCGTTTATGAAAGAAGCACCGAGGTAATTGGCCGTTTATGGGGTCATTAACTCACCCTAATCCGGAAGATTTCGTTTTGGAGAGTCTGACTGGACAGAATAAATGATCATAGTAAAACGGCCATAACTCTCGGAATACATGTCCAAATCCACTGATATTTTGAGGAGATATGACCAAGGGAATTATCAACAACATTCAAGGTATAAACGCATGAAGATGTCATTTAATGGGGATAAAACGCATCAACATTCGGGGGAAGCATTCTGGCTATAAAAGGAGGAGAGCTCCACCCTCTCACGGCATCCATTCTCCATCCCATTCCTTCTGGGACACCAAGAAGAAGATATTTTCGGCTTTATTTTTTATTTATTTTCTTTTTCATAGTTTTTTAATGCCTTCTTCTTCCCCATTCAACTCGATTACCCTTACCATGGTGGGGTAAACTTTTGGAGTGATTGGGGAAGGGTTGGTTTTCTACATTGTAATGCTTGAGTTCTTGGACGCAGATGAATAAATATCTTTCTTCTTCAAAGTTGTTTTCAATTTATTATAGTGGATTTTATTATCAAGTTTGATTGTTCTTGAATATTAATTCCGTTATTTATTTTTTCCTTGATAAAATAATCAATATCTCCCTCCACTAATTTCTGGTTTATATACGATGGAATAAACCTGGAATTAGTGGTGAAGTACTCGACGATCGTCAGTATGTGTAAAAGGTGTAGTGAATGTTCTTGATTGTTTGGGACAAACAAAACCCGATCGGGTATTTCCCATTTCAATTAAGGATATTCAATACAACAATTTTACACATGGAAGGAGAGTTGACCAAACCGAGATCTTGGTAAGGTTTTCTCTCACAATAGCAATTTCACCAAGGAAGTGAGAGGAAACGATTATGGAAACTCACTTTAATCAACTAAGAAGAATAGGTTTGAATTAAATTGAACAAGGATAGCATTATAATTAGGAAATCAACCCTGAACTAATCACCCATTTAATTTCATAGCTTTTTAATCATTTTAATTTCAAATTTCCTTTCAAAACATTTTCCCCTCGTTTTAAAGAGACAAACCGTTTTGTGTGCACTCCTCTCCAGGAGACATCCTAGGTCAACCACATTACTACATTTTAACTTAGGAAATAATTGTTTTGCCACACCCTACGATAGGCGTGCGTCAAACTTGGCGCCGTTGCCCGGGCGACGCCACCAAAGTTTGACGCAGGCCTGTCGTAGGGCGTGGCAAAACAATTATTTCCTAAGTCAAAATGTAGTAATGTTGTTGACCTAGGATGTCTTCTGAAGAGGAGTGCACACAAAATGGTTTGTCAGTTTAAAACGGGGGAAAAATGTTGTGAAAGGAAATTTGAAATTCAAATGATTGAAAAACTATGAAATTAAAAGGGTGATTAGGTCGGGGTCGGTTTCCTAATTATAATTCTATCCTTGTTCAATTTAATTCAAACCTCTTCTTCTTAGTTTATTAAAGTGAGTTTCCACAATCGTTTCCTCTCACTTCCTTGGTGAAATTGTTATTGTGAGAGAAAACCTTACCAAGATCTCGGTTTGGTCAACTAAGAAGAAGAGGTTTGAATTAAATTGAACAAGGATAGCATTATAATTAGGAAACCAACCCCGACCTAATCACCCTTTTAATTTCATAGTTTTTCAATCATTTGAATTTCAAATTTCCTTTCACAACATTTTCCCCCCGTTTTAAAGTGACAAACTGTTTTGTGTGCACTCCTCTTCGGGAGACATCCTAGGTCAACCACATTACTACATTTTAACTTAGGAAATAATTGTTTCTCCATGCCCTACGACAGGCGTGCGTCAAATTGGCGCCGTTGCCGGGGAGCCAAGTTATTTTCATTCACTATTTTTATTCACAATGTGTAAATAATTTTCCTTTCATTAAAAAAAACAACAAACAAATCATAAATTTCAAAAACTAAAAAAAATCTTCTTTGTTCATGATGTATTCAAATTATGATTATAATGCATGGACTGATCAATCTGAAGTGCAAGAAAATTTTTACAATGAACTAGATGTGCAATTTCATAGGATTAGTGATAAAGTGAAAAACTTGGAGGGCCAAATAGAATTGATTGCAGAATATGTACGCGCATCCCAAGAACAACCCGAACCTGAACCGGAACCTGAACCAGAACGAGTGGTGGAAGAGATTTCACCCATAATTTTTTATGCTATAGAACCTGAGGGGGGTGAGAAGGATCTACTAAAAGAATTTATCACATCATCCCGCACTCAACCATTGCTCGAGGAGGTCCTAGAAGTAAACATTCCAACTGATGCACTGATGGGAGGTCAACATTTTTTAGAAGAATCTTGGAATAACTTTGTTGAAGATAACATGAAACATGATCTTCCCATACTTAATAATGAAACATCAGACACTTTATACCTCTCTCTTGCTTTGGAAGATAAGGAAGAAGATGCACCTGCTGAGATTCAGTTTCCAGTGGTCATGCCTGAAGAGATCAATTACCATGCTGAATTACTTGAAAGGGAAGATTTCTTTATTAATTCTTCATGTTTTAATATTATTCAAGCTAAATTGTTTTCTGACATCTCTTCCTTTGAAATTTTGATACAGCACAAATGGAGTAGACCATGGATGATATGAAAGATACCACTAAAGTAGTGGTGATCATGGAAGAAGATGTGGAGAAGGTGGTGGTGGTGCGACTACCTCCTCAACAAAAATTTTCATACCATATGGAGGAGGACACCACCGAAGTTAATAGGGAGCACCCTTATCTTTTATTCCCTCCCACTTCGAACCTCAAATTTCTTATTTATTCTTTCTCGGGGGTTGGGAACATTCAAATCTTATTTGGGGTTATCTACTTTCAGGTTTTACTCATGGATATCGGGAAAACTCACATGTTGTGGTTCATCTCAAAGAAACCACACCCACCTTTTGATTGGGGATAATCCACTGAAACTGTCTGACTAGGGGCTGTAAAAACCTAGCACCCGGTTGGGGGTCTAAACCAAGCATTATCTCTTTTCTTTTCCTTTTCTCATTCTTTTTATTTATTTTTTCTTATTTATTTTTATTACTATCTTGTAGTCTTAAAGTGGTTGCTTCTATGACCTTAACTCAAGGCATCCACTTCTAAAATAATGTTAGGTTGTATCTTTCCTTCCCTTTTATTATTTACCTTTATATTTTTATTTTGTTGAGTTGAAATAAGGGGTAGTTAAATTTAAGTGTGGGGGAGTGTCAACCTGCTTAGTTCTTCTTGTGTTCTTTTCATTTTTTTAGGATTTTTGAGCTTTAATGAATATTCTTATCACTTTTCACTCATTAATTGATTATAAAGAGTCAAAATGATTTTTTAAATAATGGATTTTAAATGATTGTTGATGTGAAAACATTTTTCTTGAATTGGATTGTCAATCATTTTTATGATTTTGACTGATTTTTGAAATCCATGACCATGAAACACTGACTCAAAATATTTTTTCCAATCCTGTGAGGTATTCTAAACCACTTTTACATATTCTTCCTAATACCCACACTTTCTTGAGGGAAAATTAAATTTTGTGTGAGAACCAAAATTTGTGAATATTCTCTTTCGAAGCATTGGATTTCATGGAATGTATTTAAAATGATTGAGGCATCTCATTGGCTAGCCACATTTTATCCTGAGACCCACCTTTACATTTATCCTTCGTAATCCATTAGATGCCATGAAATGCCTTATAGGTTTAAGCCACATTACAAGCCAATTTTTCCATACCTACCCACACTTTTAGTATTTTTGCATGGATATTTCAAGTTTGAGTGTGGGGGAAGGGCCTTTCGTGTGCGTTCATTGGGATGTGTATCATTTATGGGTAGTGTGAAGTGTGTGTCAATATTTTGGGCAGTGGATAACAAGAGAATTGGGCATGTGTCATCATTTCATTGTGATTTATTTGGTTCATCCATTTCTCCTAAAAAAATAAGAAAAAATGGAGATGTGCTTGAATATTCATTGTAAATTCTTTTATGACTCATGTCCCTCCCAAAAATCAAGGGCATGAATTGTCATTCATTCATTGTATTCAATTTTTCAACTCATCCTCTATGAAAAAATAGAAAATAAAGAGGTGGCTTTCTGGAGCTTTAAAAAAAGAGGAGAACATAGATGATATCATTCATTATAATCACTTATTGGATCATGTACCATGTCATAAAGATGGGTGGGGTTGTTTTTCACCTTTACAAGCAGTATTGAGTGAGGAATTTCCTATGTTCTCACTTGATTTAATCGTGCATTGTACTTAAAAGTTCAACCTCCTCTTTCTAGCATGGAACATTTTTCAATCATTTTACCACCGACCCTAAGCCACAGAATCATTTGAAACATTAATTAATGCCCTCATGATTAAATTCATTTTCATGTTTCACGCTGTGGAGAAATGAGAATTTTCACAAACCTATGGGGATACATGCGATTTTCATGTATGAGTATAACTCTAGATTCAATTTCTCTTTATTGAAGAGTGACATAAAATTCAATGTGAGTTAGGTTGTGATTGGGCCATTGATTGATTTATGAGGTTGAACAAATTTTAATGATTGAAATGAAAATGAGAGAATTATTATTCATAAAATGAGACATGATGGAATTCTATTTTGGATAAAATCATTGATATTTTCTCATTTTTTGATTGTTGTGTGGGTTTTGATTTGGATGTAAGATGATTGCCCAGGAGTGCAATGTTTAAGTGTGGGGGAGTGATGAAGCTCACATTTTCATATATTTTATACTGTAAAACATTGTTTATAATCCCAAAAAAGTGTTATTGAATGGGTAATTATCATGTTTTTAGGTTTTAGTGTTATTTTGAACTCAAATGTGAAAAACGACTAATTCTGAATTTTGTCAGAATTATACGTCAGGGGTATTTTGGTCATTTCAGGAAAAATAAAACTCCAAATTTTCTAATTAATTTTTTTTAGAATCCTTATTTTATTTCCTTCATTTTTGTCTTCTGGACCAGGATCTGATTCGGTCATCTAAAGGGCCTAACAAATCATTGAAGATTGGACTTTTTCCGGGTGGGCAGCATGAACCCACCCAAAGTAACAGACAGAAAACGCGGCCTACACAAATCCAAATAATGTGTTTCCACCAGGGATACCTCGAGGACAGATAGGGTCGTCTCGACAATAAATTTGGAGGATGTTGGAGGTCATTAAGAGGCTATTGAATGACATTAGTTTGGAGGAACCTTCCTGGATGCTTCGTCCAGAAACAGCAACCGAGAATGAAAAATTCATAACTCCTATATACTGTTTCCAAATTATCTGAAATTTGGAGAGCCGACGGACAAGAGATTTATCAACAACATTTATGAAGTGTGGAACGCATAAATATGTCATTAAAGGGGTCTACAACGCATCGACATTTTAGGGACAAATTATGCCTATAAAAGGAGGCCCTCACCTCCTTCCCAAAGCATCCCATTTTTCCATCCATTCCTTCAAGTGACCAAGGAGGAGATCTACACCGAGGGAGGCCGGATGCAAATCTTCCACCTTTATTTTTATTTTATTTCATTTCTTTATTTTTAGTTTTTAATTGTAATTTAGATTTCTAATAAATTCATGCATTGTTTTTATTTTTTTCCACCGATTCACCCTCTTTTCTTCCTCTCATCTTACCATCGTGAACTATAATTCACATGATCATGAGTAACTAATAAGAGGAATATCCCAAGGGAGTAATCAGGTTCTTGAACCCAAGACCATCTTCTTAATATTCTTTGAGTTAATTCTATGGATAATTTATAGTCGGTGTAATCCTCACTGTGGTTGTCTAAAGGTTATCTTCTTAATCTACAACCATTTTCCCTCGATTGAGGAGGTGGATGGAGGGTGTGCTTGGCGATCGCTAAGTAGGCTTTTCATTCACAACTTGGGTAGAATAAGGTGTGAATACATACGATGGAGTGTGTACACTAAGAATATTTGTAGCTGGCCAATGAAGGTGCTCCTTGAATATTCTCTCAGGGGAACTTCCTTTCTTCCCTAATTACATTATGTTTAGCATTTCATGGTAATTTATAATTAAATTTAAGTTTCTTATGATTTATGAATTTAATTTATTTTATTAAATTACATTTATTTCATAAAACATTAAACAACAAAAATAGAATTAGATTAGGTGGAATAGAAGTAGTCATTTATTAACCACAAAAGCTCCTCAAGAGAACGACCTAGGTCAGCCACTATGCTGCACTTAGTATAAATATTTTTGAGAGCACACACGACAACGCTTCGTCAAACTTCACGCCGTTATCGGGGAGGTAGTGCCACAAACAAATTTTAAATATTTGACTTTTTCAATTTAAAAAAAAAAACTTTTTTCATGTTCTTTTCAAAATTTTTTTCTTTAATTCATGGAACAGTTACGCACCAGTGAGAGAACCAATTATTGAATCACATTGGTCTATAGATTATAAAGTTTCTTTCTTGGCTAAACAAATTCGGGGAGCTCGAATCCAAATCATCACAGAGGATTAATTCAAGGATCTCATTGAAAACCTTAAAGAGAACCTCGAATACCCAGTGTTGGAGGGATTGGCCAGAGAATTAATTGAACTTCAGGAGTATTTTATGGAATTTTATCAAGACATAATCAATGTACAACACCAAGAAGAAGAAGTTTATAAGGATATTGAATCCCAATTTGAAAGAATTAGTCAAACAGTTCAAAACCTAGAGACCTCAATACAGTGGATAGTGGAACAAGTACATGCATCCCAGGATCCACAGCTGGAGCTAGAACAAGAACCAGAACTAGAAAATTTGATGGAAGAAGTATCCTCACAAATCTATCATGTTGAAGAACCCAAGGAGGCCTTGATGAAATTAAAAGAAGTTCCATTGATCCCATCTCAATCAATGTTAGAGAAGATTTATGAAGATGATTTAGCTATAGAAATGCATATAGGAGATCAAAAAGATCTGGATAACTTCTGGAATGAGTGTGAGGAACTTCTTGATCCAACTATTCATGATAATGTAGATGATTCAGCAACATTGACGGAAGAAACCAACCAAGCAGTGGAATTTGAAAAGAAGATAGAGGTGTCTGACTACCTACCTCTATCTACGGAAATTCAACTCCAAGATCCACCTCGCTTTGAAGAAGAAATTAAATCCAAACAAGCTCAGGGAGTTAATCTTTTCATAAACACATTTTCTTGTGATTTTTCTGAAACTAAATTGAGTATTACCTCCCCTTGTCTTAATTTTTCAGATTCATCCAACACTTGTATTTCCTTGGAGGGAGATTATGCATCTGAAGAGGAACATCTGGAGATCCCCAAACCTGTTGAAAATTTAATGGAAGGACTACATGAGAAGATCAAAGTGATTTTTTTGGAGGAAAATGAGATACAAGCTACTTACTTTTAAAGGGAAGAATTTCATATTAATTCTTCATGCTTTAATTTTTTTCAAATAGAATTAAACTCTGACATTCCCTCTGATTTTTCCCCAGATGTATCATACCTTCAGCAACCACTGGAAAATAAAGAAGATGTTGTTCATGAGGAACCCAAGAAGGAGGAGGCTCTATACTTCATCCTACCCCCACCATGCACGGTGTACCACATTGCAAAGGGGGTGGATCTGGTGGACTCTATCTATGGATCATCCTCAACAAGAACAATGAAATGAAAGCTAGGAAGAGCCACATGTGGTGGTTCAAATCAAAGAAACCTCATCCACCATCAGATTGGGGATAACCAATTAGAACTGCCCCTCGGGAGGCAGTCAAAACCCAGGGCCCACTTGGGGGATTAAACCAAGATTTATCCTTCTTTTCTTATTAAAATTATATTTTTATTTATTTTAATAAATTTATTATGTTATGTTTTTACTTTTTTTTAGGTATTCAAAGAGCAACACTTAGGATCCAAACTCAACGCTGCATTGTCAATAAGCCAGGTTGTACCTCTTCTTTATACTTACTTAGCTGTTGTGATTCAATCAAAAATCTACATATATGTTAAATACACTTGAATGAATCAAGGACACTACATTACATAAGTGTGTGGGAGGGAACATTTGTAGTATAGTATTTTTATTTGATGTTTGTTTTCAAAAAAATAAATAAAACAATTGTGTGTTTTCAAATTATTGTGTGTTTATTTTTCAATTTTTGGTGTGTTTCTGAAACTTTTGAGCTGAAATGATTATCAATACCATTTTTGAAACCCATGTCAATGAGTGAACCAGTCTATTTCATGAAACTGATCTTAAATGAATGCTAAAATAACTTTGTTTCAAGTTCAAATCTTTTAGAATTTCATGAAAAGTACACTGATTTTTGAAACCCATGCCATATTTCAGTGTCTATATCTTTGAAATCACTTTCCTGTGAGGCTTCTGAACTATTTTTGTCATATTCTTTTCATTCACCTCATTTCTTGAGAGAACCAGACCATGCTTGCTTTAACCAGAATTTGATTTATTCCTTTCAAAACATGAGGGTTTGGGGTACGTGTGTTTTAAATGATTGAGGCATTTATTTGGTTTTAGGCCCCCTTTTCAAAATAATCCTTTTAATTATGGATCACCTTTACATTTATCCTTTATTGTTGCCCCTAGTATCCATGAATTGTCTGTTAGGTTACCCACATTATAAGCCAATATTCCCTATCATACCTGCTCTTAAAGTAAAATTGCATGATCTAGTTGAACATAAGTGTGGGGGAAGATGTCTTGTGGTGTACTACCTCATTTGGTTGTACTTTGGGTGGAAAATAAATTGTGGAAGAGATGTGTGTGATGCTGAAAAATTATTCTGTTGAAATCTGTGCTTTTCTGGAGCTTTTATGACAAGAGAAGTTGTGCCTTTCTGGAGTATCCAATGTAAAAAAGAAAGTTGTGCCTATCTGGAGCTTTAAAAAAATCACGTGTGAAAAGATTGAAATATTTGCTGATGAGCTGATTGAATGATGATGGAGCCTATTTTCAACAAAGGGGAAGTGAAAGAAACCATATTTGAGTGAAAATTAGAATCTTGCAATTTTGATTTAATAAGAGCCAAGCCTTCCTTTTTCGGCCTCAGAACTTTTAACATCTAAATCCTACCATCCAGAAGCCATAGAACAACCCTAAAAAGTCCTCATGAGAAACACATGTCCTTGACTCACATCGGGTGGAGAATTAGGAATTTATCAAACCTATGGTGACTCTTGTGTGAGTTTGGATGAGAAAAGCCTTGTTCAACCTTTACATTTGTGAGATGAGAGAAAATTCATCTGAGGTAGGTGTTTTGTGTGCATGGGATAATAAATGAAGAGGAAATATATTAAAATATTAAATGGATAACTTGAAATAACAGTTTTTGATGAGGCATGATATCTTTTTGTTTCTTGGAATTGATTTGATTGATCTCATTGATATGTGTTTTGGATTTGATTTGATTTGATTTTTACTTGTACAGGAGTCCAAGTGCTATGTGTGGGGGAATTGATAGAGAAAATATTTTCAATTAATTTATATTTAATATCATTGTTTTAAACCCACAAAATTGTTCCTCTAAGATGAATTGTTTCATTTTTATGATAATGGTGTTATTTTGAGCTGAATAGTAAAAATTGGCCATTTTTGGATTTTTAACAGTTTTAAAATATTTTGGTAGACTGGCCATAACATTATCTACACTGATTCAAATTTCAAACTTCTTTCTTTTCCATATTCTACACATCCAGGGATTCATTTACTATTTTTGGACTAAAATCTGAATCGGCCATATGGAATCTCAAAAGAAGCTCACAAGTTGGCTTAAGAAATCTGTTTTCAGTTCTGCATAGTTTTGATGTGGTATCCATAACTCATCCACTATGGGCCCAAAGCTTGTGAAATTCGGTGGGTGGACGTGCAATGAGTTTTGTAGCATCTTTTATGAAGGCAGAACCGAGGTAATTGTCCGTTTATGGGGTCATTAACTCACCCTAATCCGGAGGATTTCGTTTTGGAGAGTCTGACTGGACAGAATAAATGCTCATAGTAAAACGGCCATAACTCTCGGAATACATGTCCAAATCCGCTGATATTTTGAGGAAATACGACCAAGGGAATTATGAACAACATTCAAGAATGTCTCAAGGCGTGAAGATGTCATTTAATGGGGCTAAAACGCGTCGACATTCGGGGGAAGCATTCTGGCTATAAAAGGAGGAGAGCTCCACCCTTTCAAGGCATCCATTCTCCATCCCATTCCTTCTGGGACACGAAGAAGAAGATCTTTTCGGTTGTATTTTTTATTTCTTTTCTTTTTCATAGTTTTTAATGCCTTCTTATTCCCCATTCAACTTGATTACCCTTACCATGGTGGGGTAAACATTTGGAGTGATTGGGGAAGGGTTGTTTTTCTACATTGTAATGCTTGAGTTCTTGGACGCAGTTGAATAAATATCTTTCTTCTTCAAAGTTGTTTTCAATTTATTATAGAAGATTTTATTATCAAGTTCGATTTTTATTGTATATTAATTCTGTTATTTATTTTTTCCTTGATAAAATAATCAATATCTCCCTCCACTAATTTCTGGTTTATATAGGATGGAATAAACCTGGAATTAGTGGTGAAGTACTCAACGATCGTCAGTATGTGTAAAAGGTGTATTGAATGTTCTTGATTGTTTGGGACAAAAAAAACCCGATCGGGTATTGCCCATTTCAATTAAGGATATTCAATACAACTATTTTACACATGGAAGGAGAGTTGACCAAACTGAGATCTTGGTAAGGTTTTCTCTCACAATAACAATTTCACCAAGGAAGTGAGAGGAAACGATTGTGGAAACCCACTTTAATCAACTAAGAAGAAGAGGTTTGAATTAAATTGAACAAGGATAGCATTATAATTAGGAAATCAACCCCGACCTAATCACCCTTTTAATTTCATAGTTTTTCAATCATTTGAATTTCAAATTTCCATTCACAACATTTTCCCCCCGTTTTAAAGTGACAAACCGTTTTGTGTGCACTCCTCTTCGGTAGACATCCTAGGTCAACCACATTACAACATTTTAACTTAGGAAATAATTGTTTTGCCATGCCCTATGACAGGCGTGCGTCAAACTTGGCACCGTTGCCTGGGCAACGCCACCAAAGTTTGACGCACGTCTGTCGTAGGGCGTGGCAAAACAATTATTTCCTAAGTTAAAATGTAGTAATGTGGTTGACCTAGGATGTCTCCCGTAGAGGAGTGCACACAAAACGGTTTGTCACATTAAAACAGGGGAAAAATTTTGTGAAAGGAAATTTGAAATTCAAATGATTGAAAAACTATGAAATTAAAAGGGTGATTAGGTCGGGGTCGGTTTCCTAATTATAATGCTATCCTTGTTCAATTTAATTCAAACCTCTTCTTCTTAGTTGATTAAAGTGAGTTTCCACAATCATTTCCTCTCACTTCCTTGGTGAAATTGTTATTGTGAGAGAAAACCTTACCAAGATCTCGGTTTGGTCAACTAAGAAGAAGAGGTTTGAATTAAATTGAACAAGGAAAGAATTATAATTAGGAAACCGACCCCGACCTAATCACCCTTTTAATTTCATAGTTTTTCAATCATTTGAATTTCAAATTTCCTTTCACAACATTTTCCCCCCGTTTTAAAGTGAGAAACCGTTTTGTGTGCACTCCTCTTCAGGAGACATCCTAGGTCAACCACATTACTACATTTTAACTTAGGAAATAATTGTTTTGCCATGCCCTACGACAGGCATGCGTCAAATTGGCGCCGTTTCCGGGGATCCAAGTAGTTTTCATTCACTATTTTTATTCACACTGTGTAAATAATTTTCCTTTCATTAAAAAAAACAACAAAAAAATCATAAATTTCAAAAACTAAAAAAAAAATCTTCTTTGTTCATGATGTATTCAAATTATGATTATAATGCATGGACTGATCAATCTCAAGTGCAAGAAAATTTTTACAATGAACTAGATGCACAATTTCATAGGATTAGTGATAAAGTGAAAAACTTGGAGGTCCAAATAGAATTGATTGCAGAATATGTACGCGCATCCCATGAACAACCCGAACCTGAACCGGAACCTGAACCAGAACGAGTGGTTGAAGAGATTTTACCCATCATTTTTTATGCTAAAGAACCTGAGGGGGGAGAGAAGGATCTACTAATAGAATTAATCACATCATCCCGCACTCAACCATTGCTCGAGGAGGTCCTAGAAGTAAACATTCCAACTAATGCACTGATGGGAGGTCAACATTTTTTGGAAGAATCTTGGAATAACTTTGTTGAAGATAACTTGAAACATGATCTTCCCATACTTAATAATGAAACATCAGACACTTTCTACCTCTCTCTTTCTTTGGACGATAAGGAAGAAGACGCACCTGCTGAGATTCAGTTTCCAATGGTCATGCCTGAAGAGATCAATTACCATGGTGAATTACTTGAAAGGGAAGATTTCTTTATTAATTCTTCATGTTTTAATATTATTCAAGCTAAATTGTTTTCTGACATCTCTTCTTTTGAAATTTCTGATACAACACAAATAGAGAAGACCATGGATGATATGAAAGATACCACTAAAGTAGTGGTGATCATGGAAGAAGATCTGGAGAAGGTGGCGGTGGTGCGACTACCTCCTCCACAAAAATTTTCATACCATATGGAGGAGGACACCACCGAAGTTAACAGGGAGCACCCTTATCTTTTATTCCCTCCCACTTCGAACCTCAAATTTCTTCTTTATTCTTTCTAGGGGGTTGGGAACATTCAAATCTTATTTGGGGTTATATACTTTCAGGTTTTACTCATAGATATCGGGAAAACTCACATGTGGTGGTTCATCTCAAATAAACCACACCCACCTTTTGATTGGGGATAATCCACTGAAACTGCCAGACTAGGGGCAGTAAAAACCTAGCACCCGCTTGGGGGTCTAAACCAAGCATTATCTCTTTTCATTTCTATTTCTCATTCTTTTTATTTATTTTTTCGTATATATTTTTATTACTTTCTTGTAGTCTTAAAGTGGATGCTTCTAGGAGCTTAACTCAAGGCATCCACTTCAAAAATAATGTCAGGTTGTATCTTTCCTTCCCTTTTATTTTTTACCTTTATATTTATATTTTGTTGAGTTGAAATAAGGGGTAGATAAATTTAAGTGTGGGGGAGTGTCAACCTGCTTAGTTCTTCTTGTGTGATTTTCATTTTTTTAGGATTTTCGAGCTTTAATGAATATTCTTATCACTTTTCCCACATCAATTGATTATAAAGAGTTGAAATGATTTTTGAAATAATGGATTTTAAATGATTGTTGATGTGAAAACATTTTTCTTGAATTGGATTGTCAATCATTTTTATGAGTTTGACTGATTTTTGAAATCCATGACAATGAAACAATGACTCAAAATATTTTTTCCCATCCTATGAGGTATTCTAAACCACTTTTACATCTTCTTCCTAATACCCACACTTTCTTGAGGGAAACTTAAATTTTGTGTGAGAACCAGAATTTGTGAATATTCTCTTTCGAAGCTTTGGATTTCATGGAATGTATTTAAAATGATTGAGGCATCTCATTGTCTAGCCACATTTTATCCTGAGACCCACCTTTACATTTATCCTTTGTAACCCCTTAGATGCCATGAATTGCCTTATAGGTTTAAGCCACATTACAAGCCAATTTTTCCATACCTACCCGCACTTTTAGTATTTTTGCATGGATATTTCAAGTTTGAGTGTGGGGGAAGGGCCTTTCATGTGCGTCCATTGGGATGTGTATCATTTATGGGTAGTGTGATGTGTGTGTCAATATTTTGGGCAGTGGATAACAAGAGAATTGGGCATGTGTCATCATTTCATTGTGCTTTATTTGGTTCATCCATTTCTCCTAAAAAAATACGAAAAAATGGAGATGAGCTTGAATATTCATTGTACATTCTTTTATGACTCATGTCCCTCCCAAAAATCAAGGGCATGAATTGTCATTCATTCATTGTATTCAATTTTTCAGCTCATCCTCTATGAAAAAAAAAGAAAATAAAGTTGTGCCTTTCTGGAGCTTTTAGAAAAAGAGGAGAACATAGATGATATCATTCATTATAATCACTTACTGGCTCATGTAACATTTCATTAAGATGGGTGGGGTTGTTTTTTCCCTTTACAAGCAGTATTGAGTGAGGAATTTCCTGTGTTTTCACTTGATTTAATCATGCATTGTACTTAAAAGTTCAACCTCCTCTTTCTAGTTTGGAACATTTTTCAATCATTTTACCACCGACCCTAAGCCACAGAATCATTTGAAACATTAATTAAAGCCCTCATGATTAAATTAATTTTCATGTTTCATGCTGTGGAGAAATGAGAATTTTCACAAACCTATGGTGATACATGCAATTTTCAAGTATGAGTATAACTCTAGATTCAATTTCTCTTTATTGAAGAGTGACATAAAATTCAATGTGAGTTAGGTTGTGATTGGGCCATGGATTGATTTATGAGGTTGAACAAATTTTAATGATTGAAATTAAAATGAGAGAATTATTATTCATAAAATTAGACATGATGGAATTCTATTTTGGATAAAATCATTGATATTTTCTCATTTTTGATTGTTGTGTGGATTTTGATTTGGATGTAAGATGATTGCCCAGGAGTGCAATGTTTAAGTGTGGGGGAGTGATGAAGCTCACATTTTCATATATTTTATACTGTAAAACATTTTTTATAATCCCACAAAAGTGTTATTGTATGGGTAATTATCATGTTTTTAGGTTTTATTGTTATTTTAAACCCAAATGTGAAAAACGACTAATACTGGATTTTGACAGAATTTTACGTCAGGGGTATTTTGGTCATTTCAGGACAAATAAAATTCCAAATTTTCTAATTAATTTTTTTTAGAATCCTTATTTTATTTCCTTCATTTTTGTCTTCTGGACCAGGAGCTGATTCGGTCATCTAAAGGGTCTAACAAATCATTGAAGATTGGAATTTTTCAGGGCAGGCAGCATGGACCCACCCAATGTAACGGACATCAAACGCGGCATACACAAATTCAAATAATGTGTTTCCACTAGTGATACCTCTAGGACAGATAGGGCCGTCTCAACAATAAATTTGGAGGATGTTGGAGGTCATTAAGGAGGCTGTTGAATGACATTAGTTTGGAGGAACCTTCCTGGATGCTTCGTCCAGAAACAGCAACCAAGAATGAAAATAACATAACTCCTACATACGGTTTCCAAATTATCTGAAATTTGGAGAGGAGACGTCCAAGAGATTTATAAACAACATTTATGAAGTGTGGAACGTGTTAATATGTCATTAAAGGGGTGTACAATGCGTCGACATTTGAGGGACAAATTCTGCCTATAAAAGGAGGCCCTCACCTCCTTCCCAAAGCATCCCATTTTTCCATCCATTCCTTCAAGGCACCAAGGAGGAGATATCCAATGAGGGAGGCCAGACACAATTCTTCCACCTTTAGTTTTATTTTATTTCTTTTCTTTATTTTTAGTTTTTAATTGTAATTTATATTTCTAATAAATTCATGCATTGTTTTTATTTTTGTCCACCGATTCACCCTCTTTTCTTCCTCTCATATTACCATCGTGAACTATAATACACATGATCATGAGTAACTAATAAGAGGAATATCCCAAGGGAGTAATCAGGTTCTTGAACCCAATAATATCTTCTTAATATTCTTTGAGTTAATTCTAAGGATAATTTATAGTGGGTGTAATCCTCACTGTGGTTGTCTAAAGGTTAACTTCTTAATCTACAACCATTTTCCCTCGATTGAGGAGGTGGATGGAGGGTGTGATTGGCGATCGCTAAGTAGGCTTTTCATTCACAACTGGGGTAGAATAATGTGTGCACACATACGATGGAGTGTGTACACTAAGAATATTTGAAGCTGACCAATGAAGGTGCTCCCTGAATATTCTCTCGGGAGAACTTCCTTTCTTCCCTAATTACATTCTGTTTAGCATTGCATGGTAATTTAGAATTAAATTTAAGTTTCTTCTGATTTTTGAATTTTATTTATTTTATTAAATTACATTTATTTCATAAAACATTAAACAACAAAAAAATAATTAGATTAGGTGGAATAGAAGTAGTGATTTATTAACCATAAAAGCTCCTCAAGAGAACGACATAGGTCAGCCACTATGCTGCACTTAGTATAAATATTTTTGAGAGCGCACACGACAACGCTTCGTCAGATGTTCAAACCAAAGATGTTCTTGGGGAGCATGTATAGAAGAAATTATTTTTTGAAGTAACTCTGCATTGAGACTTTTTAAATCATTCATCTCTTCTTCTTGATGTGAAAATAGTTTTTCCTACAAATGATTTTGACCTTCACCAGTTAAAAAATGAGACATAATATGACTTTTACCATTCCCATTGTTAAATGCCTTTTGAAGGTATGATAGTTTTTTACGTGAAGGAATACCCTAATTTTGGGTAAGCCTCTGATTTCCGATACGCACACCTCCTTCATTGGCCTCAGTGTGTACTCTATTATGGATAAAAAATCATCCTCTGACACCGCTGAACTAGACTCAGAATCCGAAGGATCTACCATAATATTATTAATGACATTCCCTAATGCATAATTCATTGATGGAATTATGTCAGTATCTTTAGAAAATATTATCCTTATGCATCTTCCATGAGACTCTATTCTCTTATACACTGAATTCATGGGGACTATTTGATGGAAAATAATCTCAAGGGAAAGCTTGTATATTTTAGTTGTGTGTTCAATTAATGGCTTCTTCCCAAACGAGAAGAAAACTGACTTCTGTTAAGGAGGGGATTGTAGATGTGAAAAATCCTCCATCCCTATAGGATGAGTCTTTTCATGTTTTTCCTCATCAGACCTTTGAACATTGTTTATAGAGTTTAAAGGATGAATTAAAAAAATCCCCAATCCCTGTAGGCTATGGTGGATCTTGAGTTTCTATAGGTGAGATTCGCACAACTACTCTTTTGATTTTGTGTATTTTGGTCTGAACATTGGCTGGGTGCATTATCTGAAAACCACTTAAATAACCCGTTTTTTTAGACCACTATTACATTTCAAACATTTTACCCATTTGAGGGCGGACATACTCTATGAGTTAGGCCTACTTATTGTTCACAGATGCATGATGAAATAGTATCTTAATAGCTTTAACTTTTTGGGCCTAACCCTGATAAGATATAGTCAAGGTTTGTTCTTGATCATATCATTGATTACACACAATATTTCTTGATTGTAGTTGGCCATGATAATAATATTAAATGAGACTATATTTGGTGATATTTACTAATTTTTTATTGTAATAAAATGTAATGCTCCATATGCACCCCATCTTCTAATACGAACACCAGATGGGTTATCTGAAATTAATTGGCGTAGCCTCTTTAGTGGATCGGGGCATGCATGCTGAAGGGTTCCCTTCTTCTTCTCACCCATTAGATGTCAGAAAACATAATGGGATGCCAAGTCAATTTATAATTTCAATCCTTTTATTACCTTTACATGAATTTGATATTTCTCCTATGGTAATACATTGTCTTTCAGGTGACAAATACTTTTTGTAAATGTCAAGGTGGATATCATGACTGAAATAATATTCCATCAATTCGAGAATGTTGTATTGAGAGGTTGGAAAAGGCCCAAACATGATTTTTATTTCTCCATTAGCTGGTTGTTTTCCCATATTCAACATATGTTTATCATCTTTTTTAAGGGTTCTTCTACTTGGTATAAATAGAGTGGATGCTTCTTGATTGTTTTATTAAAAACAATGAAATCAATTTCTTTTTTCCTCTACTATATTAGAAAATAAATGACACAAAGGTTGTTCAGAGAATGAACATACCCTTAAGAAGTATAGTCGTTGAGAAAGTATTTTACCTTTTAGTGATAAGGAATCAGACATAAATTCCATTATTTTGGACGGTGCCTCGAGATAATATAGATTTCTCATTACTACATTGTTAGTTAGAGAATAATCTTGACAAGGAGAAACACTACTATAAAGAGAACATTCACAGTGAATGACATCATGGGGAGGACCACCATAGTGGATTATTTAATGGGATAAATCCACTTGCTCTTTGGTCTTTGGGCCCCACAAATCGTGGCACATATCTAGAGATACGACCTCTAGATTGACATAAATTTCATGAAGAAATAATTCATGATGATGTACCTGATGGAGAACAACAAAATTACTACTACTAATTCCATAATTTGGTAATGAGAGAGTATGATCTTGGGTTGCATCAAATTAATTTTTGAGCACTTCAAGAACTCCAACATTAAGAGGATCCATATTGAAGATTGGATCTAGATTTTCCAACTGTTTTTAGAGAAAATTCTACATAGGTTCACTTTTACACATATTTGGGGCCACTTGCTGGGAGACGTAGTTATCATGGGCAAGTTTATGTTCCTGCCTTAGAGTGTTCATCATAATGGGCTGATTATCTCTAATTTAAAAGGGTTTCTGTTCCCAATCCAGTTATCTGTATGATATGGGGGAGTATTCCACATGAACCTCAATGACTAAGTAACAAGGGTGTGGATTCTATAGGATGGCATGCCGATGAGTCATCCTAGGTGTGGGGATATAATTTTGTTCCTATTCCCTTGGTACTGCTAAAGTTTTTGTTATGATATTCTCGTAGGCTTCTAGAATATGGGAAAGAATTTGTGTCTTCCCTATCACCATTTCAAAAATATAATTATTGACTTCAGTAGCCCAAACAGTAACATATGTCCATTATTTATCTGGAGTAGGTGTATGTGCATGCTCCTATCCGCCCATTTCTGTTAGTGGATATAGAGAGTACCCATGTATGGGGGCATAGAGTTGAGTCTACCCGAGGATTGTTTTAAGATATTTCTAACTGACTTCTCAGAGTGCTGCCAAACGCTACTATTGAAAGGATTGATGGATGTTGGATGGGGTATGTTCTTGCTGGTTATTTTCATCCAAGCATGGTCGACATAATTCTGTTAATGATGATATATGATACCACTAGCAGAAATGGTTAGTGTAGGCTGTTGTATGTTCATTCTTACCAGTTTCTACAATATTAGATTGGTAGGATTTCATGAATGTAGTTAGATGAGCCTCATGACAGGCTTATATTTTTTAATTAGGTTGATGTGCATGTTCATATTACTCAACCAGATTTAACTGGAAGGATTAGTTGGTCACTGGTAGACGAGTCTGCTAGTCAGCAGAATTGGGAAGGATGGGTGTCTATGCCCATTCGTTTTTTATCCAATTTATGTTGATGGGCTTATCTAGAGGTGTAAAGGTAAGAAACTTATCCCTGTCATTCGGACATTGTCCCATATAATTCATCTTGTGCTCTTGGGTCTGAGGGACCTGTGCTGAAAACTGAAAGCAATGCCACCATCTTGTTGGGGGTTCAATACCACACGATTCTACAGATGGCAATTGTTTGTGGAATCCCTTGAGAAGGAACCCTTTTTGTTTGATTTGACCCCCCATGAGTGGACTCTTGATTCACCTCCTTATAGTATGGGAGGGACTGGTTGTCGCATTTTGGAGATAAGGACATGAAACAGTTGAATACTGTGGTAGGCACCATCAGCTCTATGACCATTAGTTATTGCTGACTAGAAAATATAGTGTTGTTGTTAACATGGAGAGCCTATCAGATAGCCACCAGAGTTGGGATAGTATAGTGATTATGGAATTAACTTACTAGTACATTTGAGACACAACATTGAAGATGATGAGATGGTGACGATGTCCTTCCAGTAGATGAGGATCCATCTTGAGCAGTGGCTGGGGTATTCATGGGTGAAAACTTAAAGGAATCCATTTGGATCGAAAGAAGTTCTGAGAAAATATGAAATAAATGATGAACTCCATTAAAGAAACATTTTACAGATAGATACATGCATGATTGATTAATTTTTATGTCCTTGCATTGTAAATTGATAGGGACCTAACAGATGTGTAACATGATCAACATGGTTAGTGACTCATGTCAGGTTCACCATTTTTTTTTGCGACCCTGATAACGTGTGTTATCATTAGGAATCACTACTTATGAGCCTTTTCCATTGAATTTATTTATGGAACATGAAACATCCAATTGTTATTTTAGAAAAGGGAAGCTCATTAAAAATTTATTCATTTGTTAATTTTGGACATACAATACATAATAACATTACTTGGTCGATAGGATGAGAGGTCGGACTAATCTCCACCTTTTGGTTGGAATTATTTCCTACTCCAAAACTCTATTATAAATTTGAGATATTCCCATGATTCCTTATTAATTTACCAAGTATAGTGTAGGTTTCCATTGTAATTTGAAAGCAATTATTAGCATGTTTGAAATTTAGAATCATTAGTATGTATTTTAGATTCATCATTAATGGAGACATCCGTATGTATTTGAGGTTTTCCCTCAATGGTATCCTCTCATATAGTATTTTGAGATTCTTTTAACCATCGTTATGATAATACCAGTTTTTTAGCCACTCAATGGGGAACTCTAGAATTTATTGTCGTCCAAGGAGACATAGGATTGTTTTGATATCAGGATCATACCCATAAATGGGTTACCAACGTATCCATGTCAATGAAATCAGAACCCTCACAGTTCAATGCTTCTTGATAGGACATTTCGTACCATTTAAGGTCGTGTGATAAGGACTCATCCGTATAGTTTAATGTTATGAGGTAAGGACATCTAAGAGAATGGTTCTTAGTCAATATTTGGTGTGGTATATATTCCTAAGAAGACCAAGGAACATGGAAAAGATATGGGTTTCCATGTTGGACTAGACCGTATTGGGAATACAGCCCAGGTTGAACATGGTTTCTTTGAAGTGTTGGGTTTGAACATCAAAAAGTCTTTTTACATATCCCATTAGGATGGGAATCAAATCCCACATAGTTTGGTGAGTCTCATAGGAGAGTATTGTCCATTGAGAGAAATGAGTTTGGGATTACATCTAGTAAAGGATGCCTTGGTGATTTAAATAGTGGCTTACTCATAATGAGGATGCCCATTTATGAATGAAACATGATGGAGCTCGGTACTTAGAAAGGCTTCCAAATTATCCTAATTATGGTGGGAATGATAGCTCTCATAGTTCAATCAATATCTCATGGATGTATAACCCTTTGAGGGAAATATATTAGGGATTACTTCTATGGAGGATGGCATGATTCAGAGAATTAGTGTTGGATTCCAATAGGGGAAAACCAACGTTCTCATGAATGGATGAAGGATTTATAAATATCCTAATTATGGTGAAAATCATAGTTCTCAGAGTTCAATTGTATGATGTTTTTGTGGAAATGTTGTGATCATGAAAAATCCCTAAGCCCCCAGGAGTCATACTCAGTGTGTGAAAAAAAGGATGTCAACTATTCAAAAAAGTCACACACACACTTTTCCTCCTCGATTGGTGGGAGAGGTTGGGCCTATGATGGAGATGGTGGAAGTGGATGAGGAGAAGAACCTTCACTCTATTAAATTTACATTAAACATGGGTCAAATTTAAGTAATGAGTGAAGGTGAAGGATGTATAGAAGAGTAAGACTGCAAACACCTACTTGAAAGGTTAGGGTCTTACACTAGGATGGGTTCCTTAAAATTGGTCCTGGTAGGTGAGGGTGAATTCTCCTTTGTTCCAAAAGAAATGTATGTGTGAACTGTACCTTCAAAACTAGAGACCTGAGGTTATAGATTTTAGAAATGATATGAAGTGGTTGTGATCAACCCCTAATCCTCCAAACTAGAAACTCTTAAAAACTATTCCTAGGTGAATGGTCCATGTGACTGCATATATACCAACCTACTAACACTCCGTGAATCCAATCCCCATTGAAAAAAAATGTGGGATACCTTTGACTGCAGATATTGAATCCCAAATATGTGACACAATGACATACCCTTCCTAAATGTGTTATAAGTCAGGTCATATTAGTGTAGGTTTCAACATAACCCCTTTCAGATATGGTAGCCAATGAAGAAGAAACCTTACCATGAATGGATTTGAAGAAGGCTTGATGAAATATATGTATAGACTTAAGGGATAAGGTGAACCAAAATTAGGGTCCCTAAGTAAGTATCTAGCCTGTAGGTATGGGCGTGCAAGTAGGATTGTGTGATGTGATGTTCACTTGAGTGATGAAAAACTAGATGTTAATACATGGGAGAGACTTGACCCAAGCCTTCAAGAGTATTTACAAGTAGTCCCAAAAGTGGGGTGCTCATGTTCCTTTGAGAGGAATAGGTGGTGCGTAAGTGTTTCCGATTTATGAAGGGTGAGAACTTTTTGGGGTGCAAGTGTTATAGATTTCAAAAACTAATGAAAATCAAGTCATATGATCCTTCTTCAATTCCTCCACTCTATATGATAATGAACTACCTTGAACATTTCTGAAAACATGAGCAAATCACTAGGGAAACAAGAGAAGTAATTTGGATTCAGGGAAATTCTTATGTACAAATGAAGGCCCAAAGTGTCTGTTTAGAGGAAAATAAATTACTCTAGGAAAAATGGTGTTTGGGAAAAAAAGTATTTTTTCCACCAAAAATGTGGCATGAATGAACCTTGTGTGCCAATAGATCCTCAGCTTGATAGGGGCGATCAAATTTTCAAGCGTTTTCCAATATTGATTTCCTTCATGTATTTTCTTCTCTATTATCTAAGTCATTTCCCTATATAACATTTTAGACTCTGTTATGGAATGAAGTGACAACAACTTCCCACTCATGATATATTAATAGAAAGCCAAATTTTTTGGTGATCATTTAACTTTAATTTCCCTCTTTTTAGGAAGATGTTTTTAAAACCTATTTATGATGTTGGTTTCCAACAAAGGAATTTTCAGGTATCAACCATATATTTTCAAAGTAATATTTCAAATTGATAGAACACAATTTATTAAAGGAGATGATATTTTAACACCCAAACATATTAATGTACATATGTTTTTAAAATTTATCACTGTTTTGGATTATGTTTTGATGCAACAACAATCTTAAAAGAATAATGAAATATTATGATGTGGTTGTTATATCCTATCTGTTAAATTGATAGGAATGAATAGTATTAACCACATTGTGAAATATATTTTACTCTATCTCATTTTTAATATATTAATTAATTAATATTAGTGAATTATATTAATGAAATTTCTATATAATATATTCAATTATTTTTTGGACATTTATCTAACAAATTTGAAAGGCATATGATAAAAATAAATTCAATTTTAGGAATAAAAAGCAGTAATTTTTTAAAGTTAGTTTTGCCTCACATTAACTGTACACTCATTTTAAATCTAAATTTTGACACTTTTATAAATTATATTTTAATAAATATGTATTAATTTTTAAAGAGTAATATTATAAATTTATTGTCTGATTTTTTGGTATTTTTTGATATGTTTCATTTAGGATGAATGGAGAAAAATACTGCATTTTTATTGAAAAGTAACATTTCATATAAATAATTTGAAATGATAAATTATTTTTTTAATTTTTATTAATGAAAAATTATATCAATTATAGGACAATTTATATACTTAGGGTAATTTTAATATTTTTCATATTTAATTTGTATAAAAAACTTTTCAAACTTTTTAAATTTTTCTGTTTTAAAACCCACTCTCCCTCCTAAACTTTGAGATTAATTTTAAATTATTTTTACCCACTTCAATGTTTTGATTTACAAAAAATGGAATCCATATTTGGAATTATAAGGTCAAAATTTGGTAAATATTTCACTTTTATTTTTGGATAACCTGAATAGTAAACTTAGTAATTTTTATCACCAAAATTATGGGTAATAAGGCAATTAAGTGTAAAAATAATTTTAAAAGCATTAAAAGAAGTCCCTAAAATGTTCCCCATTTTTATTGAATGATTAATTATAATCCATAATAATTTATGGATTGGTTATTTTTTTATGTTACATCTATTTGGATGAGAATATAACAATTATAATACATTTTTCATTGAAAAGGGGGAATTGTCATACTTTCATTTTGAACGAGCTAAATATTTTTAATATGAGGTTTCCTAGGTGAAATATCAGACTATAAAAATTCGTCTAAAATATAGAATAACTATCTTCATAAAAGTAATTTATTTTTAATATTTAGGGAATTAATAATTACCTTTAAGGGTTGCGCAATGATGATGCAAATTTTCTTAATTAATATAAATATCAAATAAATATTATTAAAAATATTAAAATAAATATAATTTAAAATAGTTAATTTAATACATGAATTTATAAATCAATTTTACATTTTGGTGATGTGTTCTATTTGTTGGTTAGATATTTTCTTGTTATATATATTTTTTAAATCCGAAATAATAAATAGTATCAAAATTGAAATTAATGATATTTTAATATAAGTAATTTATTATTAAATTATATAAAATCCCACGAAAGGTTATATTCATATTAATTATTGGTATAATGTTAAAAATGATATCCATGACCCATATATTGGTCCTTTTTAATTTAAACATAACTATATTAACCCTTAAGGAGTAAGAATCCTTGTTTTCCCTATTAGAGTTAAAAGGATTAAATGAGTTTTTAAACTAATGTATAGGTGTTATAATGTTACAAAAACTTGTCAAAAAATTATTTGACATGACTATTTATACCCAAAAACATATTAAATTAAAAATAACTCATTTTTAATTGAAAATTAATATATATTAATTTAATATTGAGAGAATTCCCCCAAGTACCCCACCTCAATTATTAATGGGAACATACTCCCTCACTTCCTCACACCACTTCTAGCCTTATAGCTTGAACAAAACATTCCCATTTATCTTCAAAATTACTCATTTATGTCATAATGTTCTGTTACTTCCAAAATACCAACCCTAGATCCCATAATAAGAGATCTAAAATAAGTTTTTCATAGAAGAGGCAGTTAAAGAACATTTAACTAAAGGTAAGTGAAAGGTAAGGGGTTTTCATATCACTTTTATTTCAATGGAAACTAATATTTATTCTACACTTATTTCCTATTTTGTAGTTTATTTACTTTGTGACTGAAATTTTTATACCATGAATTTATTTATTCTTGAGTTATTGTTTTCTTTAAATGATATTATTTTATTATTCATATTATTTGATAGATTAAAAATAGTAAGGTATTTTTAACTCAATTTGAAATCATTGGATTATACTTATACTTCAATTATTGGGTCATGTTTAGATTATTTGTGAACTGAATTTTTATTATCTTATGTTTTATTTACACTTGTTTTTTTTGGATTTACAGAGAACACAAATAATTGATTCATTTGGTTATTTCATAAACATTATTCCATTTTTACATATGGTGTTTAATTTGAAAATTATTTGAATAACTGAGGAAATAATTTTAAATTTGTATCTTTTACTAAATATAGATAGTTTTTGATAATTATTATTGATTTATTAAGTAAATAAATTATTTTTATATAATAGGAGTGCTTTGGACATTAAAGAGAAGGTATGTGTTGTATGTAAAAAGTACCATGATGCACTAGTAGTTTGATGAAATTAAAATGTTTTCCAAATTAAATAGGGTTTTACCCATAAATATTAAATCATATTGTTAAAGGTATTAATTGATGTGGTTCATGTTCCAGATATATGTCATCTAATAATTTGTAATTTCTTATATTCAGAATTTTGTTATTATTATCTAATGGATTTATCTATGAAAAATTATATAGAAGCAATTTATTATCATTTTATAGAATAAATGGATTGTGTGCTGAGTTATTTACTATTTAATATTGATTATTCTTATGGATTAATGTTTTCTTTCCTAATACTAATCCATTACTAAGCATTTGATATCACACCTTATTTATGTTTATTTTTTCAAGGTTTCCATGATGTTTATTATTATTGATATAGTGGGTTATGCTATGGAGAATAATGGTGTTCTCAAATAAAATTCATTTTCTTATTTTATTTGTAAAATTTAATTTTAATTTCAAATATTTATCTATTTTACCAATACTATTTAACTATTCAGTACATGGGAATATGATTTCATTTGTCATATAAAAATGTAATAATGTAGGTAACTGACTCCATGCTGTCGGGGTCGGGGTATTTAAACTAGAATAGATGTACCTAGGTGTAATAAATCTTGAAATAGTGCATTGGGATTGACCCATTTATCCCTTGGTGAATGAAAATGGGCCATAGGATGCACCTGGGTTGACATTCATGTGAGATATTCTTTGGATAATATGAATTTTCTTTACAAACCATTAGAAAGGATTTAAATAGTTAATGAAAATGAATTACCTAGGTTAAACCTAAAGTGTCTTTTATTGAAATCATGGTGTCTCAAATGAATGAAGAAGATGTTTTATGTTTGACAAAATAGTGCATAAATCTTTGAATTTCAATGAATAAAATAAATAATATAATTTAAGGAAATAAATTTTATCATAGGGATCTATTTATAGTTCATTGGGTAAAATGTGAGAAACCGAGAAATTATCTAGTTCACTTTCATCTTCTAATTGTTAAACCCTTAAATAATTATGGTTCTATGTTAAAATAAAATGGATTTATTATTTATGTAGTTAGTTTTATGATAAAAATTATAAAATAATTTTATAACCAATGGTATTTTAGTGATAAAAATTATGAAACATCTAAAGATTTTGTTAAATTTAGAAGAGTATATATCTTTATTAACTTGATATTTATGGACACTATCATTGGATAATGATTTTAATATTGACCATAATTTCAGATTCTTAAATACCACGTTTTTTTGTTTTATGAGCTGGGTGTCTACCAAGAATAATGATATTTTGGGATAAATCTAACATAAGCATATGATCTAGTGAAAAAATGGTTTGAGGAATAATTCATTAATATTGTATAGACAAAAAATTATTTGTATTGATTACTTTTAGGGTCAATATGATTATTACTGAAATTATAATAATTTTCAAATAAGAATATTAGACTTTATGAAAAAAAATTGTATGGAAAATATTTATAAAAGGTATTTTTATGGAAGAATTTTATTTCAATGATTTTTATTATATTTTTTTGTAAACATTAATATAATTATGTTAACATAGTTTCAGAAATATAAGATCCTGCATACTGGGTGAAAAACCATCTCTTATAGAAAGACCGAAAAGTTTAATTACACGACTGAAGGATAATAAGTGATTAGTACCAACAACTGAACTACGAGATGTCATTGTTAATATGTCAATTTTTTTAATAAGTTAAAAAAATAAATATTAATGATGAACTAGGGGTGTTACTTTAGTGGTTATGTGATTATCTTATTATATTTCCTAATGTATGCTAAAACAAATTGGTTTTGGAAAATTTTCAGAGACATATAGAAAGAATTTTAACTCTTTTATAGATTTTAAGATCTGTAAAAAGTGAATATATGTGCTTCATGAATAAAAAAATAGTTTTTGGATATTCATTTTTGGAGTAAGAGATGAATTGTAAATTGATCGAAGCACTACCAAAGGATGCAAATTTTCATTTGAAATAAAAATGTATCAAGAAAGTATATTTCCTTATATTCATAGATATATTAAATTAATAAAATATAGGAAGAGTATCTTGAATCAAAAAATTCATCCTATTAAATTCATATTCGAGGAATCATATAGACATTTAAATAATCATAGATTTATGGTTTTTAGTCCCTAAACATTCCATTGATCATTCACTTTCTTGTGGTCAATGTCCTCTATCAATTTCTAGAACATTTAATTTTTTTATTCTATTTATATATATTCACATTACTCTAATGTTCTACTTTTCATAAACCTAGTTTTGTGTCATTCCATATTACCTCGGTACTTCCCTTTCTATTTTATGAAGATGATTTTTTATTCAATATTTTTACAATGTGGATTTGCAGTAAAAAAATTTAAAATATCAAAAACATTATTATCAATATGATTTTGAAATTGGAAGGAAATATTTATTTAATGTGGGGATAATTTAACAACCAAAAATTCTAAAATTAAAATATTTTATTTGATAGAATATATAACAAGAAACACCAAATCTAAATAACCAAGAAATTATTCTTTAAAATTTAATCACTTTGATAGCATGTGGAACATGTAACCTCAAGAATAAATGATTTTAATATAGTAAAAAATAATATAATTGAAATTAAATTGATGGTTATGAATATTAATATCTTAAATTTTAATATTTTTGTTATATATTTATTATGAATAAAATAACAACCACTAAAATGAAACAATTTTTTTTAAAAACTATATTTTTCCAAAAGAATGATTAGTCATGCTTTGCACACATAATGTAGAATTAATTTTTACCAAATATATAAATTTAAATTGATAATAATAAATTAATTTTTTAGATTATAATATAAAAATTGTCTTTGGGTGATTTTTTAGTATTTTCTAAAAAGAATCATTTTTTGATGGATAGTTAACAATGTGGAATTTTAATTTAAAACTACATTTTCTTTTAAACAATTTATATTGTAAAATAATAAATTAAAATTGAATTAATAAAAAATTAATTTAATCAAATATGAATTAAACCAATTTAGGTCACTTAAATCATTTTCAAAATTTATTTTGAGACAATAACATTATATACTTTTGGTCATTTTTTCTTCGAAAACCTTTATGCTCATCGCATATGCGGGATTATTTTAAATGATATTATGACATTTCAAGGATTTTAATATAGAAAAATTGATTCAATATTTGTAATAAAAATAATTTATAATTTCTAATATGTTCATCATATGTTTTACAAAAATAAAAAGTGAACAGAGTAAAAAATATTTACTGTAGTTAAGGTAAAAATGGATTTTCCGGGTGGGGGTTAAACTAAAATGATAAGGGATAAATTAACCATTATTTTTGTAAAATATATTTGATTGAAATATTTAACCCTTATAACATATATAATTGATAATTTTATTTATTATTTTAGCCTTTTCACATGAAATAACATTTTTGGAATCCATTCTTTCAAAGAATTGTAAGTCTACCCCTCACCCCACCTATAAATGACTAGCTCCTATCTTCTCTTCATCACAACTTTGATCCTCTTTTTACAGAAAAGGACTGCACAAAAAAATTCCAAAATTCCATTATATCATCATATTATACCTATTTTGAGCATAAATTCATCCTATTATAGATTTTGTTTCAAAAATAAGGAAGATTCCCAAATAATATATTTTTTTCTTTCTTAACATGAATTTTTATTTTATTTCGTCCCACATATCCTTAAATTTTCATTATACCATGATGATATAATAATACCTGTATATACCCTAAACAGATATATTTTTTAAATATATCATGAAATATAACCATCTATATTTCCATCAGTTGGGTTACAAAATCATCATTCATGTGTACGACAGACTACTGCCTCACAAAGTGATGTTATTCGTATTTCCATTGCCACCTCTCATAGTTGGGTACGATGATGGTTATGAATTATGTATATCATATTTATAACAAAATTATACCAATTTAGTCAATATATTATATATAACACATCAAATTTCATTCCTTAGGTGTTGCGATAACATTTCATTTGTGAACGAAAGTCTACTACCTCGTGAAGCGATGTGGTTGATCATTGACTAATGCTTTACATGGAATGTGATAATGATATGTTTAACAATAATATGTGATAACCATTAAATAATTATAATATTAAATACATATTTATTATTTTAAAATTATAATACATATTTCAATTTTTTTCTTAGATTTTCACTCAATGAATGATGATAACGTCATTCATGTACATGTAGACTACAACCGGCATGAAATAATGTGACTCTATTTTCATCACCATACAACATATATGATATATAAAAGTATATTTAATGAAATAATATGATATATATGATATTATTATCACTATATAATGCTTAAATATTGCTTACCTTATTTCCATGATGTTCATTGGAAATTGGAAATGTTACTCATGCGTACAAATAACCTATAGTCTCCCAGATCATAACATACTACATTTTTTATATCCATATGTGATGATTAGTTTTAATATTTAAATTAATATAATAGTCATAAAATTTTATAATAATAATAATAATTATTTATATGATATATCTATATAAAAGGAACATGAACCAGAACATTCATGACAAATCACGAATTAGAAAAGAATGTATTTAATTCCAAAAACAATGAAAATGATGAAATATTATTAATGGATCAGTAATAAGGTATTATAAAATGATTATATATGATATTATAAATAACAATATAGTTAGGTAATAAGTTAATATCATTTATATAAATAATATATAAGAATTTAAATCATGGTCAACCAAAATGAACTGTGAGGTAGGGGATTTCATCTCAATTTCAATTCATTAAGGATAATTACAATTTTATGCAGCTAATTTATTTTATACGGTGTGTATAATTCTCTATTAAAAAGTAATATAATTAATAATTATCAATTAATGGTATTATAGGATTCAATTGGTATTATTTCATATTTTGGGATTTTACATAAGAGTTACCAAGTCGTAAAGAAATTCATAACTCAATTTCATTTTATTGGGTTATATTACATCTTCATTATCTTCGATATTTTAAGATTATTTATGTAATGAATTTTTACTATATATTGTTGTATTTCAAATTTTTTATGTGTTTTTACATTTTATACATGTAAATTATTCTTTAGATATTTCCCACATCAATATTATTATAATTGAAAAGGTTTATTTCAAAATCTCATTCTATTCAGCATTTTGGCACAAGAATTTCCACTGAAAGAGATTACATAATCATTGTTAAATAAAACCTTTAATTTTCTTCTCATTTGCTATTCGTGAAATTTTTTAATTTATATTTCCATTATCCATATCCATGTTTCTTAAAATTATTGAAAAAAAATGATTTTAATAAAATCTAACCCTATTTATCTCTTTAGTGAGAAATCTGTATTATTACAAAATGATGTTTTATGAAAATAATTTCATTTTGTTAAATATTTCCAAATTATTTATCAATTTTTTTATCCATTATTAAAATTACCATTTCTTTAAGAAAACTTTATACCTGCTTCAGAACAATACATATTTGGATATTATCGAAAAAATGAAATGAATATTAATTTTAGCATGTTCGACATAAATAGACTTTTCAGTCATCCTGACTACTGAAATGTTTTAATAATTCTTTAATATGTTTAAAATGTTATTTTGGATGGTATTTTCCAAATTTTGGGTGATGTTTTAGTTTTAATATGTGATTTTGAAAATGAAAATGATATTTTCCTCATGATTTTTTTAAATATCTATTCATTTCTAATCACTAATCAAAACAGCCCTTTATTATTACTTGAGTGTTGATATATTACTTTCATAAAATCCTTAATCTTCATATTGATAGATATTATTATTTTTACCATGGATAGTATTTACGTTCACTTTCTTGATTTATCTTTGAGTCAACAACTTTCCATTGAAATGATCACATTCTTATGACCATTAAACATCAAATTTACCCAAAATAACATTAATATTTTTAATGGATATGTTTATTGATTAAATTTTATATCATTTCTAAATATTTTGACCTCTATTAAAAGTTATCTGTTTATATTATGAAATATTTATAAATCCATATTCTCTCCTAAATATATTTTTTCAATGATAAGGTACATTATTAAAAATAAAATTAATTATTCGATAAATGGGGAATGCTTTGGATGTGCAAAACATAGATGTGGATTAGTGATAGATATCCCATAGATGCATCATTAGTCTCATTAGATGAATAAATTGTATTTCCCAAGGAAAATGTGTTAATGTAAACCAGTTATAAACTATAATAAAGAGCAATTTTGATGGTAGAGGTATCATGTGCTTGACACATTATTTCTAATAATTAATGATTGTATTCAGCTAGATTTTAGTTATTATTATCAATGAATTTTACAAAATATTATTATCTCTTGATGATTCTTAATCACAGTTATTGATTAAATATAATGTGTTTTTAGTTATTTTCCTTTCCATAATAATTATTCTATATCTATTTATGATTGTCTTATTATTGATTAAATTGGTTTTTCCTTTTATTTACATTTCGATATTTTTTATTATCCATGATATTTTTTCCTTGATACTAAATTGGGATGAAAAACTTTATCAGTTTATTTATTATATGGAATGCAAGATCAGTTAATTACCTTTTTATGTTTTTTATTCTTTTTAATTCATGATATCCTCTATTTTACATAGCCCTTACAGTGTATTTGAGATAAAACATAATTTTTCCTTTCTCGTGAATCTAGGTAGTGTAATATGAATGATATTCAAGGATATGATAGATAGAATAATCATATTATCAAAAAAATTATTTATTTATATTTTCAAATTTAATATTGGGATCATGTACATATGAATTTTACGAAGAATAATAAACTATTTAGTGTTTTTGGATGTGATTTGTTATATCTTATGCTAATGTAATAAAATTGACACCGACTCTGAGATACTAGGGATATGGTTGATACTATTGTACCTATAGTGAATAAAAAGTTTTATAGACAAAGAAACGGGTTTTATAGAGATAAACAAAATTTATATAGAATAATAAAATTTATTTAGTCATTCAATGTAATTTCCAAAGAAATATTTGTTATTGACATAGATTTTTTTCATCAGGTAAAATTCTTTCATTAAGATGTATGGGAAGAATTTAAACACACACCTAGTTTCTATTCTATAGGATTCAATTAAAATAATAATAAATAATACTGGACATGTGATTTAGAAACCTTATATAGTCTTCAACTGACATACACAACACTATATAATATATCAAAATCCTCTTCTATTAATAAATATAATTAACAACTTTGGGATACATTTTTGCATGTTTATAAAAACCTATATCATCATACCCATTTTGGAAAACACTATAGTGTAATTTTTAAGGTTATTTAAATGGATGACTTAGAAAAATGAATTGAACCCCTATACATTGATTCATTAGTGGTTTAACATTGACAATCTTATGTATTTTTTTGTTATCTGATTTTTTATTATAATAAAGACCAATCCTTAATTGAAAAACTCTAGTAAAACCATATCCAAATTTACTATGGGAAATTTTTTTCGTATGATGTCCAAAAGATATATATATTATAAAAACTATGCTGTTTGAAAATTTCAATATCATTAACATATGTTTTGGGAAAACTGTAAAAACTATGCACAGATAATGGAATCAAATTAACTTAGAATGGTTTTGAGGCATTAGGAAAATGTTTCGACTCGACCTAGTAGATCACTGGGAATGATATTCTAAATTATGATTTAAATGAGTTTTTATTGAATTTTATAAGATAAGAGTTACTTTTTTATGTTGGAAACATGAATAAATTGAGATTGAATAATTAGAGGACATAATTAATATTTTTGATTATAGGAATGAAGTATTATAAAATATGATAGAAAATGATAGCTCAATAATTTAGAAAAAATTTGAATGATTAAAGAGCTTCCATATTGGGTTTCAAGAGTTTTATTATATATGGTTTGATAATTTTATGAATAATAATATGTTCAGATGTATACACAACCCTTTTGAGGCTTTCGGTGATTATAATTTCAAGGTAAATAATGAAATATTGAAGTATGTTTATCGGATTTTAATAGAGGTATGAGGTATATGTATCCCTTAGGATTAAGATGATTTTTTATGGTTATTTTGGGAAGAATACTACTATATTTCGGAGACATAAATTTAATGTTGTTGATATATTTTTGGGTATGTGAATTCATGGGTAATAAATAATGTTTGGAGATTAATGTAAAGATGAATTTAAAAGAATTCATGATAAAATATTTATAAATCATGGGTTTCAAATTTATCTTGGAATAATTTGAATAATTTTATTATTCATTATTTATATAATTATGTTTGGTGAAATTATAATTATTATTTTTGATCTCATTGAGGTTTATAGGTTTATTCATTCTGGGTTATATATGATCAGGTGCTAACAATTTTAGAATTATTACAAATAATATCAATATATTTTAATATTTATATGGATATCATGATCCATTAAGTGTTAATTTTGGAGTTTAATAGAAAAAATATTCTTATTGGTCATTCACCATTAATAAATTTAGATGAAATATATGTGGAAACTAAATATAAAATTAAAAAAAATGATAAAATTGTTTTTATAAAATTGATGAAATTAGGTTAGTATATTTCCCTCTATTTTCTATATTGATGGTAAAGGAATCCATCCACTCAGAAAAAAGGATACAGAAATGAAATTATTTTATTTTTTATCATTTTTTATTAATTTATGATCTCCTATATTTGAAGGAAAAACGAAAATTTTTTCTCACACAATTATAACATTCTCCCTTAAATGAACTTATTTTCAAGTACATATTTTTATTACCCCTTAATTTTATTATTCTTATTTGGAAAACCAATTTATATAATATATAAGATGGCTATAATATTTTTATCTTATTCATTTTTATAAATAATTTTTTATCCCTTTTTGGGGTGTTGGTTTTCAATATATTTATTTTTAAATATTTAAAATAATTTTAAATTTATGATTATATATTTTATATTTCACTCTGTATTTCCTATATATAACCCTTATGTTATTTTAAAGAGTACCTTATTATGGTTTATTTTAAAAATTATTTTGTTTAATGTACTCTTTCTCCCATTAAAATTAATTTTGAAAATGTTTTAATTTCTACACTTCGTAATCCCATTCATATTGAACTCAACATAAAATTCTAGTATATAGTTTTATTAAGGAGGGTAGAACATATCACATCAGGATTTTAGATTTTAGATTTTTTATTTTCTTTAAAATTTATAATTTTTTATGAGAAAATTACTAAAATAAAAAGTGATATATTTTATTGGGATAATATATTATAATTTCAGAAAACATTAAAAAATTAAGAACATGCTATAGTAGTTAACAAAAACAAAAAATATAATTTAAATAAATGAAAAATATAAAATTTTATGATTATATAATCTATATCCTCATGGTCTTCCATGATGATTATTATCCTAATCACAAATAAAAATAAAATGATATGATGCAGAATTATTATTGTCATGATCAAATTGAAGTAATGATTATAAGAATTTATGAGAGATTGTATAGTAAGGAAATATAGATGTTGGGATTACATAATCCTTAGGATTATGTATTTATTTTAATCGTATGGTAATTATGATTATATAAAATTAATACCTATATGATCATTACTCTTATATATTCTATGGGTATAGTATGCATAATTAGATTTTAAAAAAAGAAATGACTTTATATGATAAAAATCATATTTTTCAATGACGTGTTTTTAAGTTATGGTGTACTATTTTGTAATAAATTGACAAATTTAAAATTATGAAGATGAAAATATATGATATTTTATCAAATGAACTAATATATTAACATTATTATAATTGTGGTTAGAAGATAAAGAATAATTATAAATTTATTTTATTCCCAAAAAATACATTTATTTAAAAAATGAGTTTTATTTCATTTTGTGTGAGAATATTATTATTAATTTATGTGAATTTTATAAAATTTATTTTATAAAATGGGTAGAAATTTTGAAATCATCATGTTAAAATAATCATAAGACAAATTTTTGGTAATTTTCTAAAAATATTATTTTTTTGTTAATTGTGAAAAATACTAATTTTATAGCTATTTTCACATTTATGAATTATCATGATGTAATAAGGACATAAAAATTTATGAAAATATTTTTGTAGAATAAATATATATTTTATAATTAATATGATTATTTTTAAAATAATATATTGTGATTAATATTCAATTTGTCACATTTTTTATATTTGTGTAATTATTTTATTCAAATTAAAACTATTTTGGTTCATTTATATTAATTATGTAGTTTTTTTGTATTTTGAATTGTTGTTGAAGTAAATTAATTATAATTTTATTTAACAAAATTAAATTAATTATATAGAAAATATCATTAAAAATTATATTGGTATAAAATAAGTTATATACAAAAAATAATTTTTTTCTAAATGTTATTTTTATTGATGTTTTCATACATATTTTCCCAATTTTTTTTAATATTTTATAAATTGAATATGTTTATTGAATAATTGAAATTTTTATGTACTTATTTTTTTATAAGTTCAATTTTATTTTTGATCATTTGGAATACTAAAATCAAATAATCATTGTCACCACTTTAATGGATAAAATTGTTAACGAGGGGGTTAATATGAGTAGATAAAGTTTAAAATATCATAAAAACTTGTTTATAATTGATTATATGAGTGGATTTTGAATCATAATAATATTTAATTCAAAATATTTCAATTTGGTTGTACTTTCCTTTTTAAAATAAAAATAATATAATTAAAAGCTTTAATAATTTATTAGTGTGACACTCCCCTCACATACAAAATGAAACCACAAATCCTCACATATTAACATAGTTTGAAAAATATATCATCACAAAACCTTAACAATATCTATTAAAAACTCTATTTACCATGTCTTATAGGTCCTAGTTTCACTAAAAGATCAACCTAAAGTAGATTAACATGTAATCTAAGAGAGGTTTTCCAAATTAGATATAGAACACTTAAACAAGTGTTTCATTTTTTCCTCTTTTACCTATTAAAAATGATGTTTGACCATGATGAAAAAAAACATTATTATATTAATGATTAAATGATTTTATTATTACTATGTTATAATCATTTTTCAGATCCATGTCTATTTTAGGAGGAAAGGAAACAACACTCGTGCGTACGTGTGGACTACCACTGCCTCAAAGTAATGTGTTTTGTTTTTCATAATTGAATCATATGAATGGTTAAAATGATGTATAAAATGAATATATATAATTTTTATTACTAAATTAGGATTATTTAATGACAATATATTTCCAATATTCTTACTCTAAAATCAGTTTTAAAATGATGATGTCACTTGTGTGTACGTGTGGACAACAATCTCCATGGAGTGATGTCATTCATTTTTCATTTCCACTTGAAAATGATTGTCATAAGTATGTATATAATGAATAAATATAAAATCTATTATGTATTTAATAATTTTTAAAAATAGAATATTATATATTTTATTTATCTTCTACCCAATGAAATGATTAAAATATCATTCACATATATGCATAAACTATTGTTTCAATGAAATGAGTTGACTCATTTTCCTATATTTCATTACATGTTGTGTTTTAAAATGTTTATTTAATTTATTAATTTTATTCTTATAGATTTTTTAATACTTTATAGTAAATAGATACATATCCCTTTTATCAAGGTTAATGCACCGATGTTATTTGGAGGTTATAAACTGAATGACCACAAAATATCCAACGTGAACATTTCCATTTTGTTAAATAAATAAAATATGGGAATAAATGAAATAAAATTAATATTGATAGTTAAATTAAAATTAAATGGTTTTTAATTAAATTAATATCAAATATAAGTTAACCATTCAAGATTTAAAGAATTTATGAATTTAGATGGTACTTAATGTACATGATTTTTCATTAAAACAATGTTTTCAAATATTTCATCCAAATAATTTTCCTCCATGTATATGATCTTATAAATATTTTCAAGAATTTTCTTATTTATAAATAAATTTTTTTAATGTTCACATTAATTTAATTTTTTATCTAATAACATTTGTATTTAAAAGAATCATTTAAAAATTTTCTACATTGGTCACTTTTTTCTCTTTTCAATTAAATGAAAAACATTATTTTTAATATATATAGAATGGGAATAATTCCTCGTAATCATTTATATTAATCATTAAAATTATTAAAATTAAAATGATTTTCATTTTTTTGAAAATTATATTTAATTTTCATTGTAGGGTCTTTTATTATTTATTTTTCAAATTAGAAGGGTTATTTATCCTCATTTTTACAGAAAAATGGAATGTGATTTTCCTATGGTTTCAATTATATTTTATAAAGGAATTATAAATAAAATTTCAAAGCTTATAAAAATTATCATTATGATATGGTACTTGGGGATTGTAAATTCTAATTGGTGAGAATGATATATCTCATGATGACAGTGGAGCCTGATATATCTCTCTAATTCATTGAAGAAAGACTAGTCATCAAAAGTGAGAAATGTGGGAGATAAATATACAGGTTATTCATATGAAATTAACTAGGTATTAGTTATGATCAACATGGTTTTATCATGAGTGAATACATATTGTGAATATGGTTATCCAAGAAACCTGTTTCATTTTTTAAATGGTTTTTTCCGAAATATTTTCATTTATAGAGAAACAAAATGTTTAAAACATTTTAATGGTGAACGATGGGGTTTTCAGTTATTTTTTCATTTGAACTCATATATCACATGTTTTATTAATGATTTTACATGTTTCTAATGTGGTTTAAATATCTATCTATATTAAAAGACAATTTTTCTCATCTGGATATGTAAAATTTATGTGCTAATATTATATTTGAAAAAATGTAAACATTTTCATGGGTTTTCATGTTTTTTATTGGACTAATGTTCTTATATTATTTTTATATTCCTTATTAATATTTTTATACTCATTACAATTTTTTTCAAATCCTATGGTTGAATAAGAAGTACTATGAAGTGTAGATCTGAATAGAGTAAATTTTCCTTAAACAAAGAAAGATATCATGAATGAAACATGAATATGAATGTATGAAACCTATTTTTGTGATAAATTGGACACTATGTGTTATTGTTACATAATTAATGTAATGTTTTTGTAATTATGTAAGACTCTAGAACGAAATGATCACGGGAATTTAAAAATGTGAACATCATTATATTTAACTCAAATTTTCAGGTTGTTAATTTTGTTGTGTGTTATAGTATGTAAATAGATTTAGTGAAAATATAAATTTTTTTAAATTTTTTTTAACTTTAATCCTTGATATTATAGTGGGTATTTCAACCGATTTTCTCAAGTGACACATTCCACAAGATACTGGTCATTTAACATGATGAAACTCATTAAAAGTGTGTGTTATTTGAACTGTTTTCTCAATATAATGTAAAGTCATAGCCTGTCTAATTTATTGGTTTTTTAAATATACATGGATATCTAGGAACTTTTCGTTATGAATGTTCTTAGGATCCCCAGTACTCTTTAAACTTTATTAAAATTCTCTCCCTATCCTCTAAATATTATATTAATATTTTTTTCCTTTCTTGAAATGTGTTTTCAAGATATTTTTTATTTTTTATTCAGATTTTAGATATGAATTTTATATATTGATGAAATAATTGTGTATCCCCTCTTATGAATGAATCCTTTTTTTAATGAATTCATTATTTTCAAGTATTTATTGTTGAAAATATTTCTCTAATTTAAGGAAATTTCTTATCACTATAAATTCCATGTACTTTTGGAAGGTACTTTTTTCATGGGATTTTTATATACCAACTCATTTTATGCCATTTATTTTTCCTCCATCTTAAATTTACCCATTTATGGTTAATATCCTCAAATAAGATATTAAAAAAGGGAAAAATAAAAATAGCCACATTTGTTAGAATATCCTATAGAGCTTCCTCCAAATAAGAATATGAATCATTTTATTATCTATCGGGTATTTAATCAATAATAAGATTCTTCTCCACTTATGATTGGTTTATTAAGAGGACAATATTAACATGATACTACATTGATCTCACATCCATGAGAATGTTTTTTATATTTTTAAAATAGAATTATATTTTTTTCTTCAGTATAAAGTATTTTTAACCAATATCTTCAATATTCATGCTTGAACTAATATAATTATTTTTTTACCATATAGAAGTTGTATTTTATTCTTATTTAAATAATAGGGATTCCTCCATAATATTTATCAAATATTTTTTCCTTATATTTTTTAGAGTCTTGATGGATACAAAAACCTGGTTAGTAATAAATATATATTCTCTATGTGGGGACATTATCATTTATTTATAAATAGAAACTAAAAAACATAAAATCCTAAAAATATGATAATACAATAAAATGTGGACTATAACACTAACAGTAGTTGTTTTTCCTCCAATATTATAGAACTACCCAATGGGGTCGAGGGGGAATCAGTTTGGTCTACATGTTTCAACAAAAACATTTCCCTATCTTAACAATATACTGATTTGGTGGATTTTTATCACTTGCTATTTCTCTATTGAACTTTTGTTTTGATGAATTAAATATTAAATAAGAAATTAGAACAACATGGAACATGAGAATTTGATAATGGGGTTCAACTTCATTGTGGTTGGTTTTGTACTCTGTGTTAGGTGTTTGTTATAAATCCCCACAAAAAACCTCTTTTATTATTAATAAGAAGGACAGTAAGGTGTATATCCTTAAACCCATTATAACAAAACCAAACATGTTAAATTAAAAAACCAAAATGTTTTTAGACTCTAGAACTAATGATGATGAGCTCTCAAAACATAACTGGATCTTCTATTTTCTTCATTAACTCATTGATTGTAAAGGATAACAACAATGTGGATTATTTACTGTTCTTTGATACATGTGAATTATTTAAGGAAAATAACATCAGGCCTATCTCAAATATCTCTATTTTAATATGATCCTCTACTTTTTTATTCCCAGTTCAATGAGGACAACCTCCTTATTCAAATTTCTATAATCTTCAATCTTCAATCCAACCTATAAATAATATTTTTCTCCAACATTAAATATAATGGAAACTAGTTGTGATGCTTCCATGATTTTGTTCTTTTTAATCCACTTTCAATTATTCATACATAACTACTAAATAATATTATACAATATTCCTAGATTGCATGTTTTATTTCTTATAAATATCTAGATCCTCCTAAAAACATTCTCTTTACCTTTCCTCATAATATCTATTATTATCATGGATACTCTAAAAAATGCACCATAGTTACACTATGATTATATGTTTCCTTTATTTGAAAATTTTAGTGTGAATGTTATTATCATGGAACCAAAGCTATTTATTTTATTTTTCTATTAACTTCACTTGAATCAAAAATGATTCCATCAAAATAATGATGAGAAGAATATATCATCAATGTAAAATTTAAAACATCATATTTGACATTAAATTTTATTTATGTTCTTAAATACGAGCGTTTAAATTTTCAAAATTCACACATTTATCAAATGATATAATATTATAAAATAAATAAGGTTCATACACACAATTCCTAATAGAATCATATTTTCTTCTTTATCCTGGTTCATTTCCAAATTTTCATTCTAAAACATCTTACAATCCATATCAAAATATAATATATAATATCCATTATATATTATTTATTCACAGTGAATTCACACATTTTCTATGTTTTAGTATAGTATTCATGGAATTAATTATATATACACAAAATATCATACATTTCCCTTTTGTTGTATCCCATTTCGTATTTTTTTAGAAAGTATCTTACATAATAATATAATATATTTTTTAGGAATTTTAATATCTTATATATGATATTACATATCTTATGTGTTAACTAATATATCTTACATATAACCATGATCCCTATTCTGTTACCAATTTTAATATATATAAAAGATTATAAATTTTAAAATATATTGCATACAGTATGAATTATTTTATTCATCATAATGAACTCCTAATACATTTTCAATTATTTAAAATATATCTCACATCATTCTGAAAATACATTTCATATCTATGTGTGATTTCATACATTTTTAAATTCACAATATGAAACTTCAATAGGTTCTTAAATATGATTTAATGAATCATATTATTCCTTCATACATTTAGCAGGACTCTTAAATATCCATTTTGAGATTATAGAAAAATCATATGTATAAAAGAATTTTCTAATTTCCCTAAAATCTGTTAATCTACAATTTCACTATTCTATATTAAATTTATTCACAAAATCTCAAACTCTTAAAATTAGGTTAGAATATATTATAATAAAACTCAACAACCACGAGAATAATCCAAAAGTGTATTTATCATAATTAAACTAGTTTATTAATTTAATTTATTTATACTACCTCAAACACCATCTTTATAACTTCTTCAAACATTATCCTTGTATTTTATTAATGTAGAATATGTATTCTTCATATGATAATAAAGGGGATGGATCTAAATAAATAGCTTTACATGAATTTTAATATATATATTATAATAAAAAATAACCATACTAAATGGAGAATTTTTTAATTTTTAAACTTAACAACATATTATATTAAATTTACACTATAATGATGTATAATTTTATTACACTTGAATCAATATTAACCTCATCTCCTATAAAAAGTTTTTCTAATATATTTTTGAAAAGTAATATTTAAGGAATATTAGAACAAAAAAATCCCATTGATATATATGAATAGATCACTAAAAAAATATCCAATTAAAATATCTTATTATAAGTCAAGTTTTCTATATAGAAATTAGTAGTAACCTACATCTAAGAACTATGTTGTTTTTCCAATCCTTATGAAATTATCAAAACTCAACACACAATTACCCCTTTATTGGTTGTTTAAGCATCTCATTAAAAAAATTTGGTTCTAAAATATTTTTAGAGGTTCCTTTTCAAAAAACACATTTTAATTATTCTTATTTAATTCATGCTAATTTATAATAGATAAAACATTACACCATTTGGGTTTAAAAAATTATATATTTTTTATTTTTATTTCTAATATAAAAAATATATGTCAATATTTTTTATTTTACTTAATTAACTACCAATTTTTGATATTGAATATAAATAAACATGAGAGAGTTTTCTATCATTTCACTTAAATCGAAACGACACCAATTATACTACATTATATCTAGGTAAGTAATGATCTATGTGAAAAAAGGGGATAATCTTGAATTTCATCACATTACATTAATAATATACCCACTAAAAATCAATTTTAAAGAAGATTTATAAATATATGTTTTGGATTATATCAACTCTAGAATATATTCTTTTGATTTTTTATACTTGAATTCCCATATTCATCTCAACAATAACTGTGACAATTTTAAAACAGCTAAAATGTTTAGTTTCAGAGATATACAGATGAAATTATTAGTTTTTTTCATATCTCTCATGTCATTGTTAAATTTATCTTATACCCCTTAAAATTATATATATATTCTTAAAAAAACAAGTAGTAGTTATTATTAAATCATTACTCTTTAAAAAACATTCTATGTGCTTTTATATAATTATACATTAACTTTTAATACCCAATTTTGTAGAATCTCTCTATAATATTAACCTTCAATAGATAAAATCTAAATTATATTCACTTTTAATACCCAATTTGGGAAAACTCTTCATGATTTTTTCCTTAATCTTCCAGTAACAATACAAAGATTCCTGGAATAATTAATTTTTTTATCTTATTTTTGTGGAATTTTCTTCTTTTACTTAAAAATTAAAGTGCATGAACTTCTCCATGAAAATTTTAATTTATTAAACCTCTCTTACTAGGGTAGTGACATAGTTAATAAAGTCATTAAATAATGTCCATTCTTCTTACACAATCATCATAATTTCTCATGAATTATAAAGTTATCCAATTTTAAAATCATCTCATGAAATTCAAGTTCATTAGCATTATTGATGTATTCCACTTAAAACTACATTAATTTTTATCATGTATTGATTCTATTATTAATTTCTCTAGCTCGACTCTATAAAACATATCACTCATGGATTATTCCAAAAACTCCATAGTGTATCCTTTTTATCTACAATAATGAATGCATATTATTTTTCGTGCAGTATAATTTTTTTATTTATGATGTGTACTCTCCTCAATTCATTTAATTTAATTATAATACGATCTTTTGTCACCTTCTTTCATTAAAACATTTTTCTTTATCATTTTTGTACTTATTTCCTAAGAAAAATTCGAAACATTCTTGGTTGTTCTATACCAACATGATTCTTACATTGGCAATATCTATTGCAGATTCCAATTAATTTATTAGTACATTCAAATATATTTAATGGAAATAGATTATTTTACTTTTATAGTGACTTTTCCTCATCTCATTCACATTAACCCTTGATTTAATATTTCATTAATTTTAATACTTTGAATACTTATTCTGAAAAAAAATATGTTCTTGAAAATTTTAATACACTAGTAGTATCAATTAATCATGGATATTTTAATATAAAAAATAAACAATTCAATATATTCACCTTCATTTTCTTAAAAGACCAATATTACAAATAAATTTTTTGGAAAAAATGAGACCACACTTTCCCAAATACACTATATATGTAATGGTGGGGTTTTATATATTTTTATATATCCACATTCTTCTATATTTATTGTTTAATACTAAATTATACATGTTAACAAATTTATTGAAAAAAATTCATGAATAAATGGACCCTTATTCTTTGATATTATTGTATGTATTTCTTTCGATTATCTAAAGATTCACTATCCAAAATATAGTGATATTTTAAAATAATGAACATCATTACGAGTGATTACGATGGTAGTAATTCACTATAAATCTTGTGAAGTTTCAACATGTGTAATTTCTAGATTTGTCAATTTAACATGAATCTTTGGAAATATCATGTTAATAGTCTTATTATAATACTCAATGGTCATTAATCTTTCTTTATTTTCTATTATTATTCATTCAATATTAAATTCATGAATTTTGTTTCATTTTTAAAAAAAAATCATGATTTTTGATATTGTTTATTTTGACATTTCATTTTATATCTCTAACATCAATGAAAGAGTTTTGTTTTTCCTCCAAAAAAATAATCCCATTTTCAAACCATATATACATAATTTTTTTTAATTTTTTTATAATTTTTTTTCTAATTCTTTGAATCTCATTAAAACATTAAATTATTTTTATTTTTGGCATTGAATTGTTTTTTAGTGACTCGACCCTAGATATCATGGAGCTAATGTATAATATTAATAAATTGGAACTATTATAGTGAATAAAATCCTGAATTCCCAAAGAATTTTACAGTATTAGTAAAAACAATACATGAAACTTTTATTGAAAATGAATACAATAATTACAACATATTTTTTTCTTTTGAGAATAACTTTATTCCATCCAGAGTATGTTTTCATGTCTTTCCCAATTCATTTCTTGGATTTCTATGGATGGAAACATAATAAGGGTGAGCTAAAATTCCCAGTAAGGTAAAAATATAGTGAAATAAGTAATTAATAAATGAGAATAATCAATACGAAATGGTAATAAATTATTTCATGTACGATGTAATCAATAATTAAGATGGAAGTGCGTAAACAATATGAAAAGGTTTATAACTCAAAACACATTAAATTTTAATAAATGGATAAGGTAACATTTAATATGGAAATGTATGAAACTATAACACATTCAATTTAATTAATAAATTGACAATTTAATGTAGTTATGGATATTCCTACACAATATAAAATGGATGAATAATAAATGAACGTAAATAATAGAAATTATTAATTATTGGGTGCCATATATATGAGGTACATGTGACAATTACTGTAAAGACCTTTTACAAGATAGTTTATCATATTGGGTAGAAACCCATCTAATTTTTTCAAGTATTTTATCTCATGATACTACTAATGCATCAAAGGAATATCTATAACTAGGACCCACTAATTTCATACTTATCTAATGAAATCCTCATATCAAATAATAAAAATAGATCATATGAATTCTTAAATATCATTATTGAGTAGAAGATACAAATTTATCAATAATTCCCCAGTGGAGTATATGTAAATAAATAAGGGTTGTTGATGTTGATGAATATAAATACCATTTTAAGATGAATAAAAATATTCTTGAGGAAAATTTACTTTATACATTCCAATGTGTCCCAAACAACATTGAAACATCTAAATCATATTACCAGTGATTGAATAGAAATAAATAAAACCAAGAATATCATGAGAATTATGATATTCATGATATAATATTTCAACGTAAACAACATTTATAATAATGATATACGATTTAGGTAATAAACATATCTGTGAAAAATGACATGGATAATTAAGGGAAATTTAATGTTCAATGATCATAGGTAATTAAATATTTCATGGGAATTAAAAGGAATCAAGGAAGTGAATTTAAATACTACCCTTGAAAAGGTCAATAAAAACCATCCAAATGATGAATAAGGATGAAATCAATACAATGTATCCAAATTGGTGTAAATGTAAGGGTTTCTTATCATCAATGACTGAAAATAAAATATATTTTAAAACAATCTTGTGGAAAATATCCTTTAAATTTTGGAAATCATTTTGAAAATCATTTTGTTTGAAAATTGAATTAGAATAAAATTTGTTAAAAATAATCCATTAAAACATGCCTAAGTAGTTCTAAAGAAATAATGATGGGTAAATCCAGAGATGTCGTGTGAGGTAAAAATAACATTCCTTTTACATGGTAAAAGGAAAAAAATGAATTGTTCAGAAAGAGACAAGAATATATGTTTGAAAAATTTATAAAAGACAAAAATGGGAAAATTTAATTTATTAAATCATCATTAAAAGGTTAAAAACATTTTAAATAAACATGTCCCTTAGAATAAAATTGGTTCTCCGATTAAGGAGAGAAATGATGTTGGGTTTTTTTTAATACAAATATCTAAAACATTTTAATTACCAAAGAGGAGAAAAATAATACTACTAAATGATAATGTTCATGAATAAAAATAGGAGAATAAAATTAATTGTTTTATTGCACAATGACCAAATAATTTCCTATAATTTAAATTCCAGTGTAAACAATCCCAATCAAAATGAGTTTGTGATGTTAACCCTTGAAAAGGCCATAACGATGGAGTGAGACTCAACCAATTAATTTATTGTGTATTAAAATTAAATACACATTATGGAACTATAAATACATCAATATATACTCTAACACATTATACATGTAAAAGATGAATATTAATGACAACAAGGAAGTAATAAATACCAATTAAAAAGGAATTGGTTTATGAAATTCAATACCACGTGGTGAATTTTAATTCAAATACCCATAGAATAAATAATTCAAATTAAAATTTAAAATACCTTAAAGTTAATAAAATTTGTGATATAATATATAAAATTGGGATGTATATACACCAAATGGAAAAAGTATTTTTGAAAATGACATTTATCTAACAAATGTAAATAGTGAGATAAAAATCCATTACCTTGCATTTTATTTTGTGTAAATGTACATTAAACACATGTATAATGGTTTTAGAGTGTTAATAATTTATCAAAGAACCATATTAATGTTTATATTATTATATATTATCTTTTTATAATATATTATTATCTGTATGATATTAACATTCTATGATTTTCACTATTTTGTGTTTTAATTGCGTAGTTTGTTGAGTATGTTTTAACTTGTTATTTGTTGTTAATATCATGGCTCCATCAAAATAAATAATTTTAAAAAATAAATATAATATATATTAATTATTTATGTATTTATAATAATCCATAATATTTTGATATTATAAATTTAATTCATTCTTTGTTGAGGTGGTAAGACGTATGTACGCGTGAACAATACTTTCAATTACTTTACATATTAAAAGAATAAAAAGTGAATTATGTATATATATATATATATTATAATTATAGTATTATTTATATGTCATATATGATACTAGTTTTTATTTAAACCATCATTCATACATTCTATGTATAGTGTAACTGAATCACATCACTTTGAGGGGACAATAGTCGACACTCCTACAAACGATGTTATCATATTCCCACAAAATGGAGTGCATAAACGAATATGTTAGAAAATAATTAAAGAAGTATAAAAACAACATAAATACCATATATAACATTTATTGATAGTCTTTCTAGAATAATTCAAAACCATGGTAGATCATAAAGGAAAAATTAATAATCATCATTTCATGAGGTGGTAGTTCGATGTACACATAAACAGTATGTTCATTGCCCATTAGATAGAAGTGTCTGTAATTTTAGGTCAAGAACATATAATAAAACCACGTCATTTTACTGATTATAATTATATTGTTATATAATAATGGAATATATAGAGTTTAGGGGGTGGATAATTGAGAAAAAATGAATGATCTTGCAAAAATATGTTTCCTCTTTGTTGGGTAACTCCTCTTAGTATGGACCAATGTGATTCTTTTGATAGATTTCAGACCAGTTTTACGCTTATAGGTTAATGGGAGTAATTTTTAGTAGATATTTGGTGATATATTTGTAGATCCAATGTGGATTGAGAGGTGTGACAAAGCGGGAGGCTGGATTTCAGTTTTATAGTGGAGGAAGAGTGGCACTATATTAAATTTTAGAAAAGGGAATTCTAATCATATTTTTTAAATTAAAATTTATCCAATAGTATACCACAGTTTATAAAATGGATGATAAGTTATTTATATGGCCATAAAAATGATTTCTGGAAATGTGTATATGTCATTTTGGCCCTTATGTTGAAGGTTTAGTCACTTATTAAGCATAATATTCCTTTAGTCAATGTAATATATTTTAATTAATTTAAATATTAGTTTTGGATAAAACAAAGTTTAACTTATATTAATTATAAATTATTTTAATTCCAACTATGTAATAAATTTTTTGAAATTACTATAATATAATTGAATGATATTATTTATAATTTATCCCATAGACGGGATTCCAATGTGGGTTTTTAAAGTAAAACATTTCAGATGATTGCTAATATTCATAAAAATTTCAAATTTTAATTGATTAAAATTATTTAAATGGGATTACTTAATAAAAAATTGATATAATTAAACATTAAAACCAATTTTAAATATTATTTATCCTTATAAATAAATTATATTAAAAATGTTTTGAATAAAATTTAGTATTTTCCCTATTCTTTAAAAAAATGAAACATCACAAAAAAATATTGAAAAAACCACCCCGACCTACTTTTTATGGTGATAACAAATATATGAAGTTCATTTTGACATATAAGTTCAATAAAATTTCAAAAATGTAATTTAAAATAGTCTCTCTACTAAAAAAAAGTAAAATTTCCTTTATAAAATATCAATTTTTTAAGTGTAATATTGGGATTATTATTATATAATCCCTATGAAATATATTAGATATATATCAAAAATATTTTAATAAATAAATAATATATATTACATTAATACCACTCCCTAATTATAATAAATTTAATTTATTATGATAAAACTGCATTGTGAGCATAAAAATAAAAATATTCCCTTTATATTAAATTGGTAATTATAGTAATTTATAATTATTTTGTAAACATTATTTTTTTTTATATTTCTTTAAATCATATATATTTATAATATAGTTAAAAATGTTTATAAAAACTAATTTATTGTGTAGGTTATGTCTTATTTTATTAAATAATAAAATTTTAATAACATATTATTTTTTTGTAAAACTCGGTGTTACATGTAACACATACCATTGAGAAACTCATTATTTTGTGTGTCATATGCTGAATCAGTATCACATGTATCAAAAAAAATTATAGTTTTAATATATTTAAAATATGAAATGTAATTAAAATGTTAAGATATTATATTTCATTATTCTCCTCATTTTTGGTGTCACACACGCCATCGAATTAAATGTCCTTACTTTAGACATTAGGGGAATTATATATTTAGCGATATTTCATAACACAAATCCATATTCCTCCATAAATAATTACTTCATCATAGATTCCTTCTCAAAGTTGGTGATCTCCCCTATAAAGGAATTAAAATATAAAAAAATTGATAGCATATAAGAGAAGATCCTATTAGAATTCTTCTATTAAAGCACATGACTAATTATACACTCTATCATGTATATCTATAAAACATGATCATCCTCAATTTTTCATAGTTCGTTATGAAGAAAATCATGAAAGGAAATTTTTATTACCTTTTCTCCTTGTGAAATATTTGAATCTTTTGAGATATAAATTTAGTATTTTTATTTTACATGATTGATTATTTTTCTATTATGTATTAAATATTCATCAAGATATGATATCATTATGATTACAAAATTTATAAGTTATTTTTTCTTCAACTTTTTATAGGGGATGTATTATTCATAATTTATAATTTTTTTTCATTTTATTATTTAGATACATTAAATTTATAAAAATATTACTATAACTATATAAATCTTTGCAATTTTTATACTTCATAATGAACTTATAAAAGAATATAAAATAAATAAAATTATAAAGACTTGAGTACATAACCATTGGTGGAACCATGGCTCTGATACTAATTATTGTTCCACTATGGTCTATTACCCATAATAAGTGTCCGTGGGGTGAGTGAATAAATATAGTTTATGTGATAAAATTAAAACATTTTTAGCATTGTTACCTCTGAACCTATGTAGTGAATGATCCCAATCTATATTTCTTTATTAAATTATGTTTTTAAAACAATAATAAGAAATAATTAATAAAAAAGGAATATATGAATTTAATGATGAGGATCATCTCTAATTTGGATGGATATTCCCACATATAGAGTGTGTTTTATCCACCCCACATAGAACTAATCATTTATTTTCATGAATAGGGTCAATAATATGTATATCCTTGAACCTGTTATCCTAGATCCAACTAGGTAAAATTCAAGAACTAATATTCTATATTATAATCTTTCCCTGTCATTTTTAATCTCTTAAAAAAATATATGACATATCTTTTTTAATTCAAATCAAAAAGTTTTCAAGATAATAGGAGTATTGATTATATAATTTTCCTCAATATAAATGATTTATTTAGTGATAAAAAATCAGTTCAATCTCATTTTCCCCTATCTTTTTATACTCCTATAAATTTTATCCTTAATATGGAAATCATAAAATCCCCATTAATTTATCTATAATAATAATTCGTTATTCTACCATGTCAAAGATAGTTTGATCCAATATTAAATTTACCCGCATTTAGTGTTTAATCTTTCCTTATTTTATCCTTGTTAATCATCTATTAAATATTTAATTATATATTTAGAATAATATTAATTAATAATTATAATAGATATATTTGACTTTTCGTAACTATCATCCTATTACAAAAAACATTCTCTTTCTCATTCCTCATTATAACCTTTATTATCACTATAACTGTCTATTAAATTTGTAGTAGTTACACTATAGATTAATTATTAAATTCGTGAATGGTTAGGGTGTAAAACATATTATTATAATGAAAAGACCATAAATTTTTATTTCAACTCAATCTTGGCATAAATTATTACATAATCCTTCAATATCATGATAATTAGGACTTGAAGAAAAACTCAACATAATGAGATTTAGAACATGATATTTTATTTTAAATGTATATTTAAATACCCACAATACCATCCTCTGAATTATCATATATCTAACATTTATAAAATTATACAATCTTAGATAATAAATATGTTTCCTATTTATCAATATATAGAGCACCATATTTTCTTCTGTATCATAATACCTTGATAAATTTTGATTCTCAAACATGTTACTTTCAATCTCAAAAATATATTTTGTAAGCGCCGCCAAATTTTATATATTAATAGTAAATTTATTTATTTAACTCATATTATTCGGATACTTAATACATATCTTCCATATGAAATAGATATCATACATGTCACTTTGGATCCATTCCATTTTAAAAATTTCATAGATAATACTTTTTACGACCTAAAGTCTGTGGTCCATGAACATTGTCATATAACCCGATGGGTTGCGTATAATACATTTCTTTACTCCATACAATATCAACCATTGGATTATGTAAAATCCCATATTTACAAAATCATATCTTCTTATAGAATAAATATTTTTCATATTCATAATTATAGTGAGACTAAATTATATTTTGTATCCTAGTAGTTTTTTATATTTTAAATATAAAAAAAATTAATTACCATGAAAAAATATATTAAATGTTCCTTAATATATATTATAGATTAAAAAATATTATTTCCTTTGCATGATTTCACTTTTCTCCATAACGACATATCATTCACCTTCATTGACTATTTTGTCACAAACCAACCTCTGAGGGCCATGATCCTAGTAATCTAGCCCCATGGATATCAAATAATACATTTATTTCCATTCTATCACACCACAGGGTCTTACCAACTAGGATCAATTATATAACTAATGACTATCCCCACAAGCCAAAATATATTCTATTAGTGCATTCTTACTCTAACACAACCTTGGAATCTTTTTGGGATGTCACCCATCCTAACACTTTCTAATTTAAGAATTCATAAAAATAGAGTCCAAATATGGTAGACTCCTGAAAAATAAAACGCTGTTGACATGAGTTGTAATATTTAGTGTTTTAAGTCTCACTTTTATCAGGAAGTTACACTCTACCATTATTAGAGAACAAATCCATCATTGGGGACCTCACACCATAAACATAGGCACCAACCCTAAACATCATAACTGATATTGGATCTTATTCCATTTCTTTAAACATGAAATCTCAGGGAGATAAACCTAGTCTTATTACACCATGAGTCTCCTACAACACCTTGGTTTCAATCCCAACACACCATAGGCTATTACACACATGGGTCACTTATCAGACAAATGGATATCTCCAGAGGCTAATAAATTTTGTTTTAGTATTATTTTTTCTCATTTAAACAAACCATATGAAACATCCCATGAGTCCACCCATCATTTCACTACTCAATATCAATAATTCTTAACCATGTAGTTTCTATCAAATTGGATCATGAAAATAAAGATGCACCATGTTGACATGGGTAGTAAAACTTAACAATTTAGTTATCTTTTTTCCATTGGTGTTATAATATATTACGAACAAATAGAACATATTATCTGTGGATTACAATAAAATACATATGATTTGAATTGTCTTTTATATCAACCATAGTATATTATAATTCACTCATATAACTAGTAATTTTTCAATTTCATCTTCTTTGGAAGATATTAATATAAAATAATATCTTATTTATTGCATAAAATATGTTATTAATGAAAGTTAACTCCATGTGAATAATTAATTATTGAGAATATCTTCTAAACAATTCCAAGAATATATTATATATGTTTGTGATATTTAATAATTTTTTAAATTATTAGTTTGTAACTCATGGAGACAATTAGAAATGATTAAATGAATAATGAATCCTTTATAATTTTCGAATTAATATTATGTATCCCTTTGAAAAGTGTGGGTGACTCTGATATGCAAGATTTTATTCCAATTTTAACAAAATATATAGTCTTATAATTTCACCAACATTCTCTATAATTATATACATCACCTTAAATAATTCAAAATAATTTAAACTAAAATTTAATTTGTTTAAATACCGAAAAGAATAATTAAAAATAATTTGAATCAAATAAGAACTCCAAAGAGAACTTCATGGTCCATCCACTGTCTCAACCAAATATTGCACTTCTATAGGCATCATCCATGAATATTATTCATGTATCATTAGTTTTTAGCATCTAATAATAGTTAGGATGGAAATTCACAAATAGATTTCTAATCCTCTTCATAGAGATATGATATCTAGAAATCACAACATTTAATGGAACTCTTCCAAAATTATTGATTAAAACAACATGAATTATTAATTATATAAAATCATAATGTAGAATATTTTCACATGCGATGAAAAAGTAATAACAACATCTATAACCTTTTTTTCCAACATTTCAGAGAAAATTAGTCTCTATGAAATAATGGAATTAAATCAATCCCATTATAATATATGAATTGATATCCAAATGAAATACAAAATGGATGTACCTCACTATAAAGATACTTTAGTATTACAACCTCCTTCCAAACTGATGTTCCTAGGTCTAATCTGATAACTGGGATGGTAGGATCTAATATGTGACCAATTTTATTTTTATTAAATAGCCCACTTTAAAAAATAAACATATCTGACTTAATAGATCCTCATTATTTTAAAATTTAATATATCACAACATAAATTTGTTTGTATTAAAAAATGAGAATAACACAAAATATTTATAATGATTGTTAAAATCATAGTCATCACCATGATTTTCTAGATGTGTAACATATTGATCATAAACTATAATTTTAGTATCAATCAATATAGTATCTTGTGTCCCATAGAAGTGTAATTTGTTATACAATTTAATTAAAATTCATCAATAAAAATTCTTTTTCCACCCTAGTTTTCAATCCATTAGTTTTGGTGGGTCAAACACCCTGAAAAGTAACTCTTTTACCAGCATTGATTTAAAACATAAATTAAAAATCCTTCCTCCATGAATTCTTATATACTCCAGCCAAAATTCTATAAAAACAATTAGTTAAATGTACTAGATATAGATGAAAGATAAAATGGTATAAATATATTCAATATTTTTTGGTTTCTTCTATACAAACTCAATAAGATATTCCACTATGAGTGTATGTGATCTGGTTTTCCCTGTGCGAACCTTCAAGAACTTCAACATCCACTTAAATTAGTTTTATTATTCTCAAACTCCTAAAAATTTATTGAGTTATTTTTTTCCTGTTAATTGAAGAACACAAAGATTCATGTGATCTCATTCTTCTAGGATCAAAAAAATTCAACAACTTCTCAATCTATGATAATTTGTATTACAAGATATGTTAATATTTTCTCACATAGTACTTGGAAAGTTTTTAAATTTATTCTTCACTATATCTCTATATATTTCTTACAATTATTATATATTCATATAAAATAAAATTATTTGAATAATATTATCAATATTCAAATTAAAAAAAATCTATGATCTTTGGATGTATGTTTGATCATCAAATTTTAACAAGTCCAATGATTAATAATTTTGTTCTTCATTAAATTTCATTTGAAATATGAATTTTTATTTATTTTTAAATATAGACTAGGCATCAGTGATTTAATTTGATTTTTCTTTAAAAAACCAATTCATTAAATCATTTTAAATATCAACATATGAATTTATATTTGAATATATTTTCATGTGATGTAACACCTTCCCATTTTTGTGTGAAAATCATATTATCATTCTATAATTTTAATTTAACATTAACATAAACTCATAAGAACTAGTTATATTTATTAAAATTTAATACTCTCTCAAAGGATTATGATGATGAAAAAATAATTTGATTATCATCTAATTCAAATGGTTATTTGTGAGGTAACATAGTTCACAAAAGTTGTATTATGAAGAATTACAATCAAATCAATGTCTTACGATAAATTATTATGATAATGACATATGAATTTTCTATTTTTCATCATTTGTGAATTCATATGATATGAATACTAACAATCACTTTCAATGTCATATGAATCTTAGGGGATCACATTTATACGAGATATAATCTTTGACTACAATTTAAATATCCATCAAGATGACCATTATGTAAGTCACACATACCTTTATACAACACATTGAAATTCAAGATTACTGACACAAAAATATTATAATATTGGTGTTAACATTACACATCAGATACCAAGTCACCTTTATATAGATTAGTAAAAGTTATGACTAATTTCACTTAACCTATATATTTCTTGACATATCTTTACAAAGCCTTATTTATAAATCTAGATCTAGTTAAAACTCAATAAGATGCTCATAAAATAATGTCAAGGCATTATAAAAATAACCTCTGATTTCTTACAAGTGAATTTAATCACTAAATAAATCATATTACTTTTATAAAAACACTTGTATGATTCTAATAAATAATTATGATGACCTCCGCCACTTCATCTCCTGTTTTTTGATCTCCTTATTTGACCATCTCTTGAATCACACTTAAATTCTTTGTTGTATGTTATGTTTCATCACCCATCATGACCTCCCATTTTCTTGATTATCAGTGAAAAAATTATCACATATTAAATATAATCATTGAATCTATCTAATCATTCATTCTAGGGAAAAATAAAATCTCACATTTTATATTCGATGAAAAATTTAAACTCATTGATCAACATATAACTCTTAAAAATTAATTCTCAATAACCTTATATAAAAAAAATTCTTCTTTTGGGTACATATATCTCTCTATTTTATTTATTGATCAATACCCTTATCACCTTATACAAAGTTAAATAAACTCATATCCACCGTATTTTCAATATATGAAAAAGGAACATGGGAGTTTTGTTTCTCACCATATTTTTTATACTACATAAAAAAACATCATCTTATTTATAATAATATTGTGTCAGTTATGAGAAGAGGGTGAAACTAGATGTTTTTAATAGAAAATTTTCTTTAGTTAATCCACTATAAGTAAACATGGGTTATCTCAATTCAGAAAATAAAATGGATATTACCATCTTTTTCAATGGTATATATAAATAATCATCCATGATACATCACTCTTAGAAATCATTCTGAATAATTCCTTTATAAATTCATTAAGGAATAAATTTTGGCTAGCATGAAACTAAAAAACACATCAAAATGTTAATATAAAAATTATAAAAATTCTCCATTGCATCAGATTTAATTTTTTTGGAATAACATTTATCAATTTCTATACATATGTACATAATTTTCTGATTAACACAATTATTTTATCAATCACATCCCCAAATCATGATACACCCATTAATTTATGTACTTTTCCCCTATATAGTAGTATATTATTCCTTAGATATACTCTTATTCATTTTCCTATAGTAAAAACATGCAATATTATCCAATAATTATCTTTATGTTATAAAATTTAAAATATATATTTATACAATATATGGGGAACTACTTATTCCTTAGAAGAAACACTCGGGATAAGAGTATCCTCTCACCCACGTCTCCTTTTCCTTTATTCAAATATAAGATGGTGAAATCTTTTTAATTTTTGTTTAATGCGCTTAGAGATTGTGAACTTTCCTTATCTCTATGAAATTTATCCATTTTTGTGGAAATATTATTTTCAATAGTTATTAAGAGTGATTAATTGAAATAAGTTTACAATAACTTTCTCATACCATCTTTTAGGGACAATAGTATTATTATACAATCAATATTCCTAACCCATACTGTTTGTACCTTTCACATTGATTCTATTGAATTTTTTAGTTAACCACTTATATAACGTTAGTCCACGTATTTGGTATCATTATTTGAAACCACATTTTTTTTACTTTCTTCACATAAATGTTCCTTTTTTATTATTTATCATTGTTGTATTGATCAACAGATTCATTTAAGTGATATTATTTGGTTTCCAATCTCTATTGGGCTTCCTACAAGACATCTTGAAATCCAAATTATTCCATTAATCATCCTATTTATTTTTTATAAATTTTATCCTTATTAAAACATAAATATACATTCCTAGTAATTTTTCCATGAACTCCTCACCATTATGACCATTCATTCCACATAATCCACACAATTATTGTAAAAATATATAACTAATATGTTTGAAAATATATTGTGGGGATCTGGTCCCAATATTACTTGTCATAGAATATATCTTCAAATTCTCAAAAAACAACCCCTTTCAATATACATATTCCTTAGTAAGGAAATATTACACTAAAATAAGAAATTATTGTGTCTATACCTTCCTCAATACTAACAGATTCGTACTAATAATGAAATTTGGGGTTTCTATTGATCTATTTATTCTAAAACATAATTCATATTGTTTTCTTTGGGGATATGGTTTCCGTGAAAAGTTTTATATAATTTTAATATAGAAGATTAGATCTCATTTTTTTCTCAATCTAGGAAGTTTTTGAATATTTTTTGGACCTTTAATTATCTAGAATAACAGTTTTGTTTTATTATTAATGATGTATATATTTTACCTGACTGTAAAAACTCATTCATTATCATATTTGAAAAGTTTAAAATTTCATATAAATTTCATTATTTGAGTATAATATACTTTAGTTTAAATCTATGTGTTCTAAGGATATATGGATTGTGTCTCAGTCAACTCAACCTACTTTTCAACTAGTTTCTCCTCAAGATCACATACCATATTCTCATGATCAACCACATTTAAGATGTTTTTATTATCTTCATCAATAATAACTATTTTTTTAAACTCATATTTCGAAAATTCAATATTATTATTTATTTATCATTCTCTTCCCATTTTTTTGAGATGTATATTTTTCTTAATAGCATCTTCTGAATTCTCTATCAATATCCACTCCACTTATATCCTTTTTTATCCATCACTACGTGATAAAAAAATAATAGTAAATAATGGATTTATTTTTGAAACCAATAGTTTTCTTCATATTCTAGAATTCACAGATCTTTATTGTCATCCTATCTCAATTTGAAATTATAGTTTATAGGTTCGAGTGGATCGCTGAAATGGGACAAGGTAAATAAATAATCCATTTTTTTTATTTTAAATGTCACTCTAATTAAAAATAAATATACATTTAATGTTAAATCCCTTTTGATCTCATATTTAATGTCTTAAAACCTAACCTTATGTGAAATACGAGAAATTAGAGTAGCACATAATATTTTCTAGGATTTGAAGAATCTGAATCATTACATTATTTGTTTAGATTCCCTAATAAATATATTCTATATTATAATATAATTCTCAATTAATTGGGTCTACTAAGGAACTAAATAGTATTATTGGTTTTATAACCAAATCAGAAGTCATTAAAAACAACTGGTTACACACCTAATGGTAAATTTTATAGTTTTTTCTAATTATATTCCCACGCATCGAAGCTTTTTCCATGGTTGGTTATATGCCCAAATCTTAAATACTTACTCCTTGATTGGTTATACACTCTATGGATCTATCTATAATAGAAAAAATACATAAAACCTACTATAGAATAATGATGGAATGGTAAAATTTTGTCCATTAGCTCCAAATTGTTTTTAAACTAACATGATATGATCCTCCTCTAGGATCATACATAGTCTAGTTTTCATTTGTACAACTCCATTAACATAAAAAACCACATGAAGTAGTTATTTTTCTCTTGAATCTACCTAAAGAGATTTGGGGATATGAATCTTTCTTAGCCTTAATGAATAATGATTTTTGTATCTACTTATTATATGATTACTCATATTCAACTCCTAATCCTGCATTGATAATGTCTGGTATCAAATCTTCTTGTATTTTCTCTCATGGTATTTTCTTTTAAATAAATTTATCATTCACTAATTAATTCTACCTTTACCAGTTATATTATAAATTCACATAAAATAATAACATACGAAAATAATTCTTCATATTAAAAATGTGGATAATAAATTATATTTATAGGAACGTGCAATATTCTAATTTAAATATGTCTGTAGATTCTTAATTTCATTTAATTATTCAAACTCATTTGAAAAATATCATACAATTCATGTTAAATTTCTATATAACATGGATTTTTTACTTTAATTCCCCAACATATCCTCTTCTTTAAATCATTCTAAATCTTTAAGTATTAATTAAAATATTAATTCTTGGGCTAATGACATAAAACCATCTCATTGTGTTGAGAAACTCATCTAGGAACTCAAATTTTCTCATTTTAAATGAATTTTATGTCATATTATATAGTTCTATGATTCATATTTATTTTCTACCTCAAAGGATTAGATTTTGGTAATGTTATATGATCAACATATATATTTCATTATTAGCTATAAAGTCATAAAGTAATGCCTTACAGTCCACCAAATTTATATGATAAAGACTTATGATGAAATCAATGACATACGATGAAGAAATATGATCAATACATACACTCATGAAATTGTAATATTTAACACAGTGATGTTAAAAGGCTCGAAGAATTTTGATCAACATAAAACTTATAAAAAACTCATAGGATCAATTTTACACATGATAAAAACTTAGTCTCTCCATTACATGTTTATCAATATGTATTTTACACATATGATGCTTGCCATTATAAAACACAAAGAAATTATATGTTTCCCTTATGCAGCCTCAATATAGTGGAGTTACCTTTAATCGACACATATCAAGTCACCTATATGTAAATATATATATAATTTTAGACTGCCATTATGTAACATGTAAATTTCATTCCATAACATTAAAAAACCTACTTTCTAATTTAATCAAATTATCTTAGAACCTCCTAAAACTATCTGTATGACTTCTCCAAAATCTCCATGACATAATCCAAGTGTATATAAAAAATAAATATGATATATTCTATTTAATACATCTCTTATATTTTTATCTTTAATTTTGAAGCTTGATTATACCATTTCATCTCAATTATTTTTTTCTTTTAATTTCTCAAACTGTTGAATACCATTTAAAACATCGTTTAGATAGCACTTAATCACCCATAATCACTTTTGTTTTCCTTGAATATCATTGCAACAATAATCACATATTAATGGGATGACTTGAATCTATATAAACATGATCTCCAAAAAGGTATCTCATCTCACCTTATCTTTTCCATGTATAATCCAACACACTCGACTACTCAGAACCCTTTAAATTTACTTAATTGTTTTTTTAATGATAATAAATACAACTTATTCAATTGGGAACATCCCAAGCATATTTTCCCAATAAACATTAGAATCAGGCTTTAACAAAAAATTATAACACAAAATCAAGTTGGTTCAATAATAAAATATATTTAAATATTTATTATGATAATTTATAATATGAATAATAAAACAAAATATTTGATAGAATTATATAACATATGTATTTTTATTTATACAAAATATAATACAATATAGTTTTATATAATTATTTACATATATATATAATGTATTTAAATATTTACTATATTATTTTATAATAGGAAATATATAATATTATATATATATATATATATGTTATATAAAATATTATAAATGTATATAATTTTTATATATAAATAAATATTTACACATGAACACATTGTAGTGAACATGGCCCTGATAACCCAACCCATCACCTCAGTCGGTAAACCACAATGGATAAAGAATGTTGTCATTCCCCAAGAGTTAGTGAACATACTAGTTTTTCAAATATAATAGTTTGGCAATGAATTCACACTTTAAAAACTATAATAAAACAATAATTAATTGGATAATTACACTAACCAGATAAGTAGAATCACCATATTTAAATTCCTAAACCAGAGTAGACATTTTAATTACTAAAGAAATATATCATAAACATAATCACATCACAATTCATAAACAATATATGTATATATATAAAACATACATAGTTAAATGTTCAAAATTTTAGAAAAGATATGTAGCCAATAAATGACATGGCAATAATACTAAATCCAAAAAATAACAGCACTAAACAAAATTTCTGAGACCAAGTATCCTCTATCCAAATCTACTAAGGATATAGATAATCAATATGGTTCACCATAATGCGCGATGTCATTATCTTTAACCATATATGATTTTTTTTCTTTATAAGCTTAAAGAAATAAATAGGGTGTGATTCCCATGTCCATTAGGATACCACCATAAATATTACTATGGACATTATCCATGTAAATAAATAATTCTAGTTTAAAAAATCATTTTTCAAAACCAATTTATCCTTTAAAACAATGTCAAAATAAAAAAAGTTATTTTGAAATCCCTTTTGTTTTCTCAAAAAAAATCATATTTTAAGATCTTTATTAATAGGGCTCAATGAAGAGAGGATGAATACAGTTGACATTAAATTTCTTAAAACATCCATTCATGGAAGAAACATGATCATAAAATGTTCTAGCTAAGAATGTTTGAAAATTTGAAGGATCTCTTAGTGTTCCTCAGCCCTAAAAATAATTCCATGGGTACCATTTTTTTTGCATTTCCTTGATTTAGAATCACCATATGTCTTCCTACTAAAGGATCCCTTGGTCCCTTAGATAATACTCCTCATCCAGTACAAGGAACATGTGAATGTTTCACTAGTCTATATCTTTCACACACACACACCTGAAGTGTCAAATATTCTTTAAAATATTAAACACATAATCATCAAAATGTTTCAAACACATATCCCATTAAAACAATAATTTAATAGACCTCACATACCCACAAGATGTGAATAATTTAACTCCAAAATATACCTATTTAAAAAACCCTTTCAAAAACCTAGTTGAATGAATAATACAACTCTAAATTTCTTTATTAATCATATAAAGTAATTCAAAGATAACTCACTTTTAAAGTCCCCTTAAAAAAATTTTTATACAATACTGAGAATTATAACAAAAAACAATAAATAATAAAAAATAATACAATTTAGGGTAAATTTAATAATAAAAAACCATGGAAAATTATGAATAAAAGGAAATAAATGGAAAAGATCCCTCAAATAAATACACATAATTCAATTCAAATTTAATCTTTGTGTATTTGATGAAAAACTAAAAAATAATTATAAATATCCTAAACACACCTACAAAAAAAGAAATCAACAAAAATCCTCATCAATAGCCCTAGTATTTCCGAAACACTTTGTCACTGTTTTACAATTCCATAAAATGGATTGAAAAAGGTAAAACAATGGAAGATGAAAAATATATCTAAAGAGAATAGAGTCAAATTGAATGAAATAAACAATATTCAAGGAAGAATCCACAAAATTTAAGGGGGGGAAACATTAAATCATGGTAGAGATACTGAACATGAAGGGGGAGAGAAATTATAGAGAAATAATAAAATATTCATATGGGGAAAATAGTTAAAAACAATTTTTAATGATCTAGTCAAACCATACAGTTTACCCTCATGGTCAGAAAAACCATGTGCTGACCATGTGGGAACAATTGTCTCCTAAAAAATTAACATAATTGTAATGCACCAAAATATTAAATAAATTTTGCTTCCTAACATTGTGTGTTATTTTATTTTTATACTCACCAAATCTAATTCATTTAATTAAATGATTATAATTAAAAATAGACCATTAGAAACTAAATTTTGTGATTATCTTCTATAAATACAAGTGATCTTGATTAATTTATATAGAAAGAGGATTTTATGGCCCCGTCCAGTAGTCTTAGGCTGATCGCAGCCCATCTGACAAAACTCGGGAAAGAGGTAGCACCTTTGGGATTTTCTCTAGACCAAACCCAAGCCGAACTTCATCTTGTAAAGGTGGAATAGAATCTCCATCATGAGATGTTCAAGATGATAGAAGTAAATACTTGGGAGATGTTGGCCGAACCCCCCCCCCCCCCCCAAGATTCTATCACCCTAGCACACCTTACTCTTATGTCCTATGCTGGTGTTATAAGGGGTTATGTAACGAGATCGTAACTGCCTTGTGTAATCCGTTGATTTAAATAAAAACTGTGATTTCTTCTTCTAATGAAGTTTGTGAATTTTCAAATATTGGGATAAATATAGTATTCATATTATTGATGAATTTTAGAAAAAAGAAATTTTAAAAATATTTATGTAAACCTTAAATAATTAAAAATGATTAATGATTTTCCAAAAATGGTCTTCCATAATTGTGTTTAGTTTGAAATTTATAGTCTAATAAGATGAACTTAATTTTTGATGAATAGTAAATTATGAGTGGTGATTTTATGCTTAGGATAGTAATGTCACCAAATGGATTAGTAATATCACTTAAAGAAAGTATTGATATAAGTTAGGCACATTGATTAAGTAATGTGATTCAATAAAATATGTAAATAACCATTTCAGAAATTAATGGTTAAGTATTAGTTTTTTTGGTGAATTGTTTTTTTATTTAAAAATAAAATTAAAAATATTTAGAAAATTATTTTAATAAAATGGAGTTCATTTTTTAAATCAGAGCATCTATATTTTGTTAAGGTAAATTTTTGGGACTTTTTAGAAATAATTGAATTTTCAGTGAATAGTGTTTTTATTTAAAAATTAAAATAAAAATATTTAGAAAAATATTTTTATAAAATGGAGTTATTTTTTGAAATCAGAGCATCGATATTTGGTTATGGTGAAATTTTTGGATTTTTCAGAGAATGTAGAATTTTCGGTAAACAGTGAAAATACAGTCTTTGAGTTTCGGGTGTTTAATGACATCATTAAGGAAGTATTAATTATTCAATAATTTTGGTAGACTTATGAATAGTAAAATAAGGTGCAAAGTGTCCCAATTTTCCAATACCATGGGAAAGCCCATGGTTTTGCCAGTACCACCGATGAGGTGTCCATTAGCCATTAATGCATTGTCCCCTCACTTTCTCTATAAATACAAAGCCATTCTCTCATCCTTTCCATTCCTAAATCCTCCTAAAAGATTTTCTGGTCCCATTACCTCCCAATTATTCCTCCCATGGTTCCCCCAGTCCCTCATGGTCTCGAAATTTGTCTTTTAAGAGTTACATTTTAAGGTAAGGGATCCTACCTCTCTCTTTCTTTTCATGTATTATCCTTTATGTAATTTATTTTATGCTTCATGTTCTTATGTTTGGGATTTTCTTATATATTAATCCTACTTTCCTTTTCATATTAATATCATGAGATACCCCCCTCATTCTCTCATCAATTCATTTTAATAATTTTTATGTGGCGTCGTTTGGCTGCTGAATTTTTATAATGGATTCTTTCACCATTCTCATTTTCAAAGTTCTATTTTCATCTCAGGTCATTCAAGTTACTTATTCTTATGTTGCGGTATGATATCTATATCCATAATACTTTCCTTTTATGTTCATACGATGAGAGACCCTATTTGATCTCATCCATTCAATTTTTATAAGTTTTAAGTGACGTCGTTAGGCTACCAAATTTTTATACGAGATTCTTTCACCTTTCTCATTATCAACGTTCTATTTTCATGTAAAGTATTTCAAGTTCATTCTTATTATGTTGGGGTATTATATCTATATCCATCATACTTTCCTTTTATTTTCATATGATGATAGACCCTATTTGATCTCATCAATTCATTTTTAGAAGTTTTAAGTGACGCCATTAGGCTGCCAAATTTTTATAAGAGAAATCCTATATTTGTCTTCCTTTCATGTTTTTCATTTCATATGGTATGTCATTAAAATTTCATTACTATGTTCTTATATCAATAATATTATGTTCATATACTGTTTTGTGGATCACTTATGACTGGGTAACCCATGTCCCCTTTATTTTTAATGTTTTCTAAAACCATGTAACAAAGCCGTTATGCTGCAGAATTTTCCTCTCAAAATGTATCCCCTTTTTCTCAAATTCTTTTATTTTATTATGTGAATAATCAATTATCTTTATTCAACAAAGGTATTCACATATATATCGAAATTTTCAATTTTAATTCTGGTATTTACATACATGAAACCCACTTTCCTTTTCTGTGGGTTTAAAATGACCTAAAGACCATGTCTTAAAAGCTTTTTTTAAAACATTATGATTATGAAATAAAAACCATTTCTTTTATGAAATATGGGTTATTTATGAAATGTTCATAGATTATATATGTGTATCACATGATAATAAAGACAATTTTAAGGGTACGCCCTGATAGTGCTCCAATGAATTGGGTAAAGAATTAATCTCTAGAGATGACCATTTTCACAATACCTTGGTGAATAAACTTGGTAATTTTGTTTTAATGACACCTTGGGGATGGAACTTTTTGATAAAGAAATTCTTGTCTAAGTTAAATTTTCTAGTCTAATCTTCATGTTATGAAACATGTAATTTTTTTATGATATGACTCATGAACTCTTTCTCATGCATTAAAGTTATTTATCAGGACTTTATTGATGCATTTCTTGTTCACATATAAAATGTTTCTTTTTTCCCTTAATGGGCCTTCTACTCACCCTTTCCATTGATGTATGATCTCAGGTTTTGAGATTCTGTAATGAACATAGGATGAACAATGAAGTAGCCTTACAAGTGGATTAGAATAATTTTTTATATTGTTCTCATATTTTATGTACCTGATTTCCAGACACTAGAATTTAACGATCCTCTGTTTTAAAATGTAATAAAATGTTATGTAATAAAAAGGCAGGATGATATAGTTGGTATCAAAGGATTGTTTAGTTATTTATTGAAATTAGGATATAAAAACATTTGGAAGAACCCTATAAAAAAGTTTAAATATAGGAAATATTTCTGGTATTTTTGTGAGTATTGAGTAAGTGGTTTATCAAGAAAATACATCCCTGTCTGGATACGAGCAGGTAGAGGTGGCTCTGGCACATATGTATTTAGGGGTAAAACCCGAAAACACCACTTTGAGCTAGACTCGAATGGGAACTGGTACATGATAATGGGCCTTGCTGCACTCTTGGTTACGATACTCCTGAGGTATATTTTTGGTTAATCACAAGCTTTTTATGAATCCTTATGAAGGAATTATAGAAATATATAATTTTTCTAAGAAAGATATTATAAGACATAAAATCCTTTTTAGTTAAAATATTCATAAATGAAATAAGTTTTTCATGAAGGATTTATTCTTTTTGAAAATTTCTCCATCGTCTAGAAATACATTGATTTATTTCCTGAAGAGTTACCTAGTCCTTCCCCATAAAGAGAGGTATATTTCTCCATTGAACTCATACATGGATCTCATCCGATGTCAAAGAACCCCTATAGGATGGAAAATTTGGAGCTATAGGAATTAAAGAAACAACTCCGAGATATTTTGGAGAATGGGTTTATCTGACCATGTGTGTCTCCTTGGGGAGCACCAGTTCTCTTTGTGAAGAAGAAGGATGTATTGATGTAATGGCTCGGACCTCTTCGGCCCATTCCTTTGTCAAAAAGAGGGTCATGAAGTGTTCTGGAGGGTAAAATGGACTTTTCCCACACATTTCAGAATTTTGAAACTACACGCCGTGTAGTGTGAGTTCACGCCATGTACACCATCGCCGGGTATACCTCGTGTTCAAGGTCATGTCCTTGCCATGTGAAATAAATGGGTACACGCCATGTACCCCATACTACACGCCGTGTAGTCCCTCCCCGCGTACGTGTTACCTTCAAACCGTGTGTTGACCAGTCAACGGTCGTGTGCCATGTTGGAGCTGTGTCCTTACCGTGTGAAATAAATGAGTACATGCCATGTAGCCAATACTACATGTTGTGTAGTCCCTCCCCATGAATGTGTTACCTTCAAACCATGTGTTGACCATTCAACGACCGCGTGCCGTGTTGAAGGCCGTGTTGGAAGCCACGTGGTGACCGTGTGAAATGGTCGAGTACACGCTATACACTTTTTTTTTATCGCCTATAAAAAGAGGGGTCCCCTCCTCCTTTTCAACTCACCCCTCTCCTCCCCATTCCTCTGAGCAGAGCTCTCCCAAGAGACTCAAATGCTCTTTTTCTTCCATAACATCTTCGTCCGAGGTCTGATTTACGATCCGTCAGTGGACATAGGATCGTAAAGACAAGGAAAAACTTCTGAGCTTAGATCCATTGTCTTTACTTCAGCCTTTCCTTTCCAACTTCCACCTGAGGAGGTTTTCTTGATATTTGAGAGAAGTTATGGACTCTAATGAACGTCTTCTAAAGTTTATCCAGGGGAGCGTTGTGATCAGAACCTGTTGAGGTAGGGATCTTACCTTCGTCTCTCTAAATTGTGAATCATGAGGGGTGGCTATCCTCTTGTTTTCATGAGAACCGATTGAACAATTAAACAAAGATAATAACTGATAAAATAACGGGGAAGGGGATGTTGTTATGTTTAACTATATATCCTGTGATATTATGTTGTGAATTGAATAGGCTTATGCCTAATGAAAATCACGGTCATTGGGGGCCTTTGATTGTGAAATTAAATGTTGCCCTATCATTCTAGACCATTTTTGTGAATGGAACTTTGTTGAATGTGGAATTTGGTTAATCACGTAAAGTTGGCTGATTTAAATTCTGGAACCCTTGTGTGATCGCCCCGTTTGAACAAAATAGAATAATGAACATGTGGGTGTTGGCTTGGATATGTGGCATGTGATGGGGTGTTTTTTTTGTTTTTGTGGATCGGCCGAGTAGCGGGGTTGCGGTTGTCTTGGTTGTTGTTATGGTTGTTGGCAGCGGGGCTGCAGGGATGGGCTTGAATATGAACGAACTATGGGTTGTGAATAGTAAATAAAATGTGGATGAGTTAATGAATGGTGGGGCATGGTAATGGAACAGAAATAATAATAAATGGGGTTGGTTGGTTAATAAGAGGGACTTGGTTGTGTTGCTTGTGTTTTCCTAACATGATTTTTGGATGGTAGTGTTATGCATTACGAACGATTGATATGGTTGATTGTGGATAGTTGCCCAGTAGTTAAGGAACTAATAAGCTGATTCTGTTGAAACATGAAAACATTAATGGGGTTTGGGTTGTTTGTTGTATGCAATGTTCGTAGTTGCAGTGTCGAGGCACATGCTCAGTTCTCTGATTAGAAGCCATAGGTTGGGCTGAGTGTTTGGTATATATATATATATATATATATATGTATGTTTGTGTTTTATCGCACCCCACCCATGTTGAGCACTTAGTGACGAACAGTCCCATTTCATTGGAGAGGGTGTTTTCCCCATAGTTACTAGCTCATTCCTACTCATTCATCCATAGGTTGTGATGGATTGAGGTGACGTTACACCCAAGACACTCTGGGTAGGTTTCGATTGGGGCAGTTTTATCCCAAGACTCTTCAGGAAGGTTTTACTGTCTCCCAAGAATCTTCGGGATGAGGCCCAGGTGTGTGTGGGAGGGATACGTGGTTGTGAGGCCCATGTGTGGGCAGGTGGGATTCGTGGTTGTGAGGCCTAGGTGTGTGCGGGTAGGATACGTGGTTGTGAGGCCGAGGTGTGTGCAGGCGGGACGTGTGGTTCTTGAGGCCCAAGTGTGTGATGGTGGGAGGAGTGTGGTAGCGTCAGGACGTTCACTATTAGTAAGAGCAGTTAACTATTGGGAAACGGTGCGGGGTACCCAATACTCTTGTTCTTATATACTACTACCTATTGTGATTGTGTTTTTGGTGAGTGTGGCTGGTGAGGTTGGGTGGATATAATTCCTTGCTAGGTTTCTTCTGTTGTTCTCACTGGACATTAAGATGTCTCCCCACTTGTGCATGAGAGCTTTAGGATTCCCTAATTTGTATACTTGTATGCTCACCCTGCGTTTACATTTAGGTTTCCAGGAGGACTGCCAGGGCCGTGCGGGACCCTACTAGTCAGGATAGTTGGAGTTGTTGCAGTTGTTGTACTCTTGTTTCTTTTGGTATTGTACTTTTTGAGCTTTCTTGTACTTGTACCTTGTTTCAGAACTATTTAAACTTGCATGTGGGATTGGTTTGGGTTTATTTCTATACACTTGTTCTTTTCCTTTTTGGTGGTTGACTTTTCATATTTCCCAATCTTAAATAATAAAAAGAGTAATGCCTCCAATATTTTTGAAAACTCATACCCTTGGTTCTAGTCGCCACCCCTAGGCCTATTGAAGGCGGGACTCGGGGGTCATTATCTCCCTTTCACCATTGCTAGCTCAGGAGTGGAATATTTTGTGGGAGGGGGTCGTGAAAATCGATATAGCTATGCATTGATTATAGAGAACCGAATGGGATCACAGTAAAGAACAAATACTCTCTTCCCTAAATTGAGGACTTATTTGACTATATTTGTGGGACTGAATTGTTCTCTAAGATTGATCTTCACTCTGGTTATCATCAATTGAGGGTGAAGAATCATGATATTCCAAAAAATACCTTCCAATAAAGATATGGGCATTATGAGTATGTTGTTTTTCCCTTTGGACTAAATAACAAACCTGCTATTTTTATGGATCAAGAATATGTTGATTTTGGAAACTTACGTTTTATTAAATGGATATCCTTCGTATTGGAAAATGATTTGGTGATTAAATGATAAAAGTTAATTTGGATGATTTTTTCTCTTTTGGATTACTATATGCCTAAGGGAAATAATATACTACATGATTTAATTTTTGGAGGAATGGTTGAAATTTTTTTGTAGAATTTTATGTATTTATTATGGAATTATGGTGATTTATTTTTGGAAAATGATGAACCTCGAAAAGAGAATATATTAATTTAATAATTACACTTTAGTATGAGACTTTAATAGTTGTCGATGTTATTTAGAGATTAATGTTAAGATTTATTGGGGAAGACAATGTGATTAAATTCTTCTGAGATTTGGGTCCCAATCTTAGTTTGGATTATTCTGAAGAATTTTAAGGATGGTTGTGTATTGAATGGCCTTTCTAGAACATTGGGTACTTTTGTTGAATTTTGGAGATTAATATTCATATTTCTTTTTATAAAGGATTATCCTTTTGGGGATTATATGATCTCATACTAACCTTTTTAGTTTTAGTTGATGACTAAATAAAAGGGAAAAATATAGTTATTCTTTTGTGGATTATGTGATTCTCTAGAAGATGATTCTTGTGATTTTGATGAGGCCATGTCTTTTTGAATGCTCATTATTTGGAAAAAATATTTGTCTTGGTGGAAAATTATTTAGGGATGAGACTCTACTTGAAGGTAAATATATTTCCTTGTGTTTTTATTCTATGTAGTAAATGAATTCCTCAAAATTATGAAAAGGAACATAAAACTAAAATATTGTTGGTTTATGTTTCATAATGGGTAATCAAAGACCATTTAACACATCTTAAGTTTGTGATCTTCTTTTGGTTAATTTTCTCCTAATCAAGTTTTCTATCACTATCCATTAGAACATGAACCTTTTTTTATCTTCTATATCCATGTTTTCCTTCATGGAATCATAGTATTGGTTAACTCGAGCGACTTTTGTTCTTCCCATTCGTTCTTTTAAAGTAAGAGTTTTACTGACTCTTTTTCGATGTGGGACTTTCAACGAAATTTCCAAGCCCAATTTTAAAATTGCGAGGACAGAATTTATTAAGGGTGGAAAATTGTAACGACCCAAAATATTGAATAAATTTTGTTTCCTAACTTTATGTGTTATTTTATTTTTATACTCAACAAAACTATTTCATTTAATAAAATGATTATAATTAAAATAAAACTGTTGGAAACTAAATGTTGGGATTATTTTCTATAAATAAAAGTGATATTGATTAATTAATATAGAAAGAATTTTCGATGGCCCTGTCTAGTAGTCTCGGGCCGATTGAAGACCATCTGACAGAACTCAGGAAGGAGGTAGCACATTTGGGCTTTTCTCTGGAACAAACCCAAGCCAAAATTCATCATGTGAAGCTGGAACGGAATTGCCTTCGCGAGAAGTTTAAGCTGATAGATTTCACTAATCGGTCGATGTTGGCAGAGCCTCCCTATGATTCTATCAACCTAGCACACCTTACTCTTAGTTCCCATGATGGTGTTATAAGGGGTTATGTAACGAGACCGTAACTGCCTTGTATAATCCTTTGAATTAAATAAAAATTGTGATTTATTTTTATGATGAAGTTTGTGAATTTTCAAATGTTGGTATAAATATAGTATGCATATTATTGAAGAATTTTAGAAAACTGGTATTTTAAAAATATTTATGTAAACCATAAATAATTAAAAATGTGTAATGATTTTCAAAAAACGGTCTTGTACAATTGTGTTTCGTATGAAATTTAGAGTCTAATAAGATCAAATTAACTTTTGATGAATAGTAAATTATGAATAGTGATTTTATGCTTAGGATTAGCAATGTGAGAAAATGGATTAGTAATATCACTTAAAGAAAGTATTTAAATAATTTAAGCACCTTCATTAAGTAATGTGATTCAATAAAATTGGTAAATAACTATTTTGGAAATTATAGGTTAAGTATTAGTTTTTTCAGGTGAATAGTGTTTTTTATTTAAAAATTAAATTAAAAATATTTAGAAAAATATTTTCATAAAATGGAGTTCATTTTTGAAATCAGAGCATCGATATTTGGTAAAGGTTAATTTTTGGTATTTTTCTGAAAGAGTTGAATTTTTAGTTAATAGTGTTTTTAAATAAAAATTAAATAAAAAATATTTTAATTTTTTTTTTATAAAATGGAGTTCATTTTTGAAATCAGAGCATCGATATTTGGTTGAGGTGAAATTTTGGGATTTTTCTGAGAAAGATGAATTTTCGGTGAATAGTGAAAATATAGTTTTTGAGTTTCTAGTGTATAATGACATCATTGAAGATGTATTAATTTTTCAATAATTCTGGTAGAATTATGAATAGTAAAATAAGGTATGAGGTGTCCCAAGTGGCTAGTACCATTGGAAAATACCATGGTAAAGCCCATGGTTTTGCAAATACCACCAATGAGGTGTCCCTTGGCCATTAATGCCTTGTCCCCTGACTTTCCATACAAATACCAAGGAATTCTCTCATGCTTTCCATTAAAAATCATTCTCAATGATTTTCTGGTCTCATTACCTCCCAAGGAGTCCTCCCAAGGTTCCCTCATGCCCTCAAGATCCCGAACATCTAGTTTTAAGAGATACATTTTAAGGTAAGGGATCCTGCCTCTCTCTTTCTTTTCATGTATTCTCCATTATGTCATTTATTTTAAGCTCCATGTTCTTATGTTGGGTATGTTATTTTATATTCATCCTACTGTCCTTTTAATGTTCATATGATGAGATACCCCCTCTTTCTCTCATCAATTCATTTTATGAATTTTTATGTGGCACTGTTAGGTTGCCGAAGTTTTATAAGGGATTCTTTCACTCTTTTCATTTTCAATGTTCTATTTTCATGTCAAGTCATTCAAGTTAATTATTCTTATGTTGGGGTATGATATCTATATCCATAACACTCTCCTTTTATGTTCATATTATGAGAGACTCTATTTTATCTCATCAATACATTTTTTTGATGTTTTAAGTGACGCCATTGTGCTGTTGAATTTTTATAAGGGATTCTTTGACCCTTCTCATTTTTAATGTTCTATTTTCATGTCAAGTCATTAATGATACTTTTCCTTATGATGGGGTATGATCTATATATCCATCATAGTGTCCTTTTATGTTCATATTATTATAGACCCTATTTGATCTCATCAATTCATTTTTATAAGTTTTAAGTGAAGTCGTTAGGCTGCTGAATTTTTATAAGAGAAATCTTATTTTTGTCTTCCTTTCATGTTTTTCATTTCATATGGTATGTTTTCAAATTACATTACCATGTTCTTATATCCTTAATATTCTGTCCCTATACTGTTTTGGGATCATTTATGAGTGGGTAACCTATGTCCCTGTTCTTTTTAATGTTTTCTAAAACCCTTTAACATAGCTGTTATGCTGTAGAATTTTCATCTCAAAATGTCTCTCTCCTTTTTCTCAAATTCTTTGATTTTATTAAGTGAATACTCAATGATAATTATTCAACAGAGGTAATCACATATATATACAAATGTTCTATTTTAATTCTGGGATTTATATACATGAAACCCACTTTCTTTTTCTGTGGGTTTAAAATTAAATAAAGATCATGTATTAACTGTTGTTTTTAAAACATTATGATTATGAAATGAAACCCATTTATTTTGTGCTATTTGGGTTATTAATGAAATGTTTGATGATGACAGATGTGGATCACATGACAATAAATATAAATTTAAGGGTGCTCCCTGATAGCACTCCAATGCATTGGGTAAAGACTTAATCTCTAGAGATGACCATTTTAACGATACCTTGGTGAATAACCGTGGTAATTTTGTTTTAAGGGAACCTTGGGAATGGACATTGGTGAGATAGAAATTATTTTATAAGTTAAATGATGTATCCACATCTTCAAGTTATGAAAAACGTTATTTTCTTTTGATATGCCTCATGATCTCTTTCTCACGGCTTAATGTTATTTATCATGACTTTGTTGATGTATATCAAGTTCACATGTAAAATGTTTCTCTTGTTTCCCTTACTGGGCCTTCTTCTCACCCTTTCCTTTGATGTATGCTCCCGGGTTATGAGATACTATAAAAAACTTCGTATGAACATTTAAGAAGACTTACAACTGGTTTAGAAGAATGTTTATGTTGTTCTCAAGTTTTATGTTCCTGATTTCCAAGACACTAGACTTTAAAGATCCTTTGTTTGTAAAATGTATTGAAATGTTATGTTATAAAAAGGCAATATCATATAATAATTATTGAGAATGAAAACATGGTTAGATAAACCATTATCAAGACCAAAAAACCCATATGTCCCCTAAATCCATTATTCAAATGGTCATCCACACCGTTTGAGAAACCTTTCATTAACCATGAATTAGATCCTATTTCTCCAATGTTATAGATGTTTAATTTTCATATCATGGAAACACAATGAATGGATAATTTAATATATATATATATATATATATATATCAAAATAAAACACAGTAATGACCTGACTATTTGCATAATTCTCCCACCATGACACTTTATCCACTTAGAATTTTCATAAGTATTCGTAGAAGAAAACTGGTGAGACTATTTCTCACTCACTAAATCATCACTATCTAAAGTCTCATTGTTATCATTTTTTTACTAAAAAATCACATATACTAATGAGATAAAATAACTAAATAGAACCTTGTTTTGCTAATCTATAATAGGAAATAGATGATACCCAATAGTGGTGCATAGTTCAAACTGAAAATTCACAGACTTATCACATGATGTGGGCGGAGATTAATTTTTTTTAATATTGATCTTTAGAAGACATCATAAATTGAGTTAATAAGAAATAAAAATTTTAATCAATAGGGTACATTCACCAAAATATCTATAATACTAAACACTCTAAGAAATTGTGGGACCAATTTATCTTCTTTTCTAACCAATGATGTCATAGTTGATTAGATACTTGAAGAAACACCTAATCACCTTCCTCAAAATCCAAGGGGATATAATTTTGATTGAAATACGTTTTTGGGAGACTCTAGGATCTCAATAAACCCAAATTTGTCAAATAAATTTTCTCCACCTTCTCTTAGATGAGGATTAACCCTAATAAGCAATATATTCTTCACATAACTCATCACAATGGGGACCAACATAGTCACCTATACAATGCCTCAAAATATTCCATATTGGTTGAAGAATGGTAAATTCAGTTCATGTAAATTCATCCAACAATATATTCCTTCTTTTTTAACCCCATAAGTTAAGAACACATTCTCCAAGCCTATACACCAATAATTGGATATCCCACTTAGTCATAATATTCATATGGGAGTGATACTATGTGATAAACTTCAACCGGGTTCCCATGGAATCAAAGATACTCTTCTCAAACCATGAAGTAAAATGGGTATCATAGTTAGAGTCTATCCCTGATGGCACCCTATGAATATTTCTAATAACTTGTACATATATCTCCCAAGATCATTTATCTTCACCGACTCCATAATATGAATAATATGGGCTGACTTATTTAACAGAGATATAATCACCCTAATAATATCATTCTTAATAGGATTATGAAGTGTACCAATTAAAAAGTCTATATATATATATCTCATCTCACTTCCATTCTACAATATAAAGTGGATGAATAAATATATCATATCTCTAATTATCTTCTTTTATCCTGTATCATGTAACACTTTAGAATATCAATTTTTCAACTTAATATCTCAAATCGAGCATCTTAATTTTACTTACTAGAGTATGAGAAATCATGGTAGACCATAGATGAATTAACCCACTCAAAAAATTACACATAATTTATCACCTAATATAACAAGGATAAGGGAAATACCAACTAATTATTGAAAAATAGGGTACTATATAGAGATTATATCAGATTACTTGATGTTTCCAAAAAAATTAAAAATATACAAATCTACTTGAGTTCAGGGTCATATGACTACTCAAACTAAACCTGACCAATAGGAGTGGGTATAAATGAAACAATTCTCAATAAGTCATTCCCCAACCCCCATACACATCAAAACACAGTTCATTAAAAAATCCATCAAAACTAACTCAAAAAATTATTTTATAACCACCTACATTGGTAATTGTTTTCTCATGTATTTAAAGACTATATTAACCTTCTCAACTGTATATAAAATATCATAATAGAATGCCTAAAGATTTGATAACTATAATCTTTTCCTGAGGTTCTAGTCCCTCAAAGTAAAAATATAATGCAGTCTCTTATGATTTGAATAAACTATAATCCTAACATGTAGTGGTAATGATTCAAATTCTTCAACACATACATCATGAATTACATGTCAGGTTCTTGGGTAAGGAAATTCAACTCGTATGTGCATAGATTTCGAGATCAATGGACCACCACATAACCATCCTTAATTAGTAAACACCCCAAAAAAATATCTTATCCATCAAAATACATTGCATATACCTTCCTAGGATCAGGAAGAATAGAAATGGGAGATCATTTGAACTAGAACTACATCTCTTCAAAATATAAATGACACTTCTTACTCCACTAAAACTTCACCCCTTTTGAGTCAATTCTAATAAGGGAGAATCCATCCTCAATATTTTTTTAGAAATGAACCTATTATATGCAACCAGGATAAATAATATCCAAATCTAAAACTTTTTATTGCAATTTTCATATGAAATAATTACATGGATCTTCTCCAGGTCCATATAAAAATCTCTTACTGGTATAAAATTACTGAAAAAATATATCTTAGATAAATAACACGAATTAGTTTGACTTGGAATAAAGGTTATTATCCTTTAAGGTTCCCATAATAACTTTATAATGGTATCCATTATCCTCCTCTATCATGAAATACATGATGATTTTATCAATATTCATGACTATAATGTAATTGAAAAATATAATAAAATATTTGTCTCCTTAATATCTTAAAGAACACATGGGAATTTATGAGACCATAGGGATATTACTATATACTCAATGATCCTATATTGACTTATTAATATAGTCTTAGGAACATTAGTCTCACCCATTTCTGAGTAAAATTTATTGAATGAGAAAAAATCCAAGAAGAATCTCAAATTAAGTGACTTTAATACTTATTCAATCCAAAATTGGTCTAAATTTGAAACATGATCTTTTGATATACATAAGACATCACTTCATGGATCTTCTTAGGGTCAATTATAATTCCTTTCTCACAAATCAGATGACTGATATTCATTACTAATTCGATCTAGTACTGGAAGATGTACAACATGGAATATTGGATATTTTCATTTAAGGTTATAAAAAACAACACATAGATGATCTCTACAGTCCTCCTCTATTTCATTAACTAAAAAAATATGAATGATTATATATATCAATGAAATATCTTGTTAATAAATTAAATAAATACTATAAGATCATTAGTAATTCCAAAGGGAGTAACCTGATAATCAAAAGTCCCCTAATCGATCATAAGGGTAATATTAGTGACATTCCCTTCTGAGAACCAAAATTTATGTTACCCTAACCTTAAGTTTATTTATAAAAATCATTTGTCTCCCAGTGATGATTAAAAATCTTAAAATTATATTAAACTATTATCTATTTCTAATTATTTCATGATTCAGCTTCAAATAGTCTCTGATTCATTATAGACACTTATTGAATTATATGAAAAAAATAATTGGTGACACTCATGGTGACATGATAAGATGAATAAATCCCTTTTTTTAAATTTCTCCAGTATAACCATTTTTTATTTTAACATGATAGGATCCATATGGTATCATAGAAAATATATGGGTCCTATCTAATGAAGCTGATCGATAGTGAACTTGAAATATTTCTATGGAGACAACACAAAAAGATTATACATAAAAATCTCTGGGTACTAGTACAGAACCACTATATAATGGACATGTGAACTATTATCCATTACATTAATGAATAGAATAGTAAAATAGAATGAGATCAATTCCACATCATGGATGGCTATTCTTTTCATTCCTTACAAGGGATACCATTCACCCTAGAAGACAGTAGTTATCCTATATAGATATAGAAAATAAAACCTATGATGATATCAGTCAATATAATATTTAAAACCGAACATCTAATCTATACTAATGATGATATAAAAACATATATATCCAATACAATGAATTCCCAAATTACCACCATGCCATTATCCAAACAAACAACACTTCATGTACTTAAAAACATGCTCTTTCTTCTTTCCCAATGGGGTTAGAGGATCAATCACAAAAATGATTAACTCTACTCACATTAAGAAAAAATATACAATGGTATAAATGAATATGAATAACCCAAATAAAACAAGGATGAATCCATTTAAAAATAATAATATGGTATGTCTTGTTGTGGATGGTCTGGACACAGAGTCCTCTAGTTCTATATGAGCTTCAAAAAGTTGTTTGGACTCAGACACAACCTGATCCTTCAGAGCCATTTTATATTCTTCTTTAGTATGAGGGTGAGATCCAAGAACCCTTGTATAATTTGATCATGTGACACCAACCAAATTACAATATTTTATTTTTTATGTGTTTGAAGATAGTTTTATGTCTCTGCTATGTTTGGCCTAGAACATTTGAAATTTGGAGTTATTTTATAGTATACTGATAGGGTAAATAGTATAAGGAAAATATTTTAAGACCCTTACATAGAGATATGAAATCCTTATATGTTGTTAATATTTATAAATTTTCATTTTGGGTAATATGGGAAGCACATATATTAGTTCGAACCATGTGAGTTTTTAGGCTAATTGTGTTTGTTACATTAGGTCTAGGTGTGTTGGCACATTACTTTCACATAGTTTGGTAAACCATGAGAAATGTGTGATAATCAACTCTTTAGTTTTATTGCAACATAGGAACAATTTTTCAATGGTCTTTACAATTGTTTGGACCCCATATTAATTTTATGAGTGAGTTCTATCTAAGTAGTGTCAGGACTACAATTATGTCACAGTTTGGAAAACTATGTTTTCTATAATGCGTGACCTACCTAGATTCATTAAAATTAGAATTTATACCTTTTACCTTACTAAACTTTAACCCTCTTAGTATATGTTCCTCTATATTTCATTCGAACAGACCAAGAGCCCTAGTGATTTTCTCATACCTTCCTCCCCCACCAACTTTGGGTGGTGAGCCTATTTGGTTTCAAATTGATTACTCCATGGTATGTCTCTCTAAAACACTAACTCTCTTCCATTCCCTACTTCCATTTATGTAAATTTCTTCCAAGAAATTTAATGCTGTATTTTTTGTATTTTAGTGTAGGTATTGGTTCTAATATTGGTAAAATTCTCCTCTATGGGATATTAAGGGAATTTCATTACATTTTAGAGAATCCACCATCATCGATGAAGACATACATATTTTGTTCCATTGAAACATGGTATATTTTTCATTAATAATAATTTTTATTATATTCTTTCAATAGAATAATGGTTTTAATATTTTTAATAATTTAATTACATATATATTGATGTATGACCCATGGGAGACTATGATTGGTTAAATATGGAATTATCCCTTAAAATGAAATGTGATTTTTGCCCACTTGTTTGTGAAAATTTAAAGAAAAAAATTGAATGAATTATTTTTGTTATTAAATTAATTATGAGCACTAAAATTTAGTTTCTAATTTTTTCCACCATCTACTTTTCTAATCATTTCATTGAGTGTTTTAAATGTTTTTAAAACGTTTTAGATCGGATTTTTTATTTAAAAATGGGTGTGGTATCCCTTTTGTATAGTATTTGAAACCTTCTTATAACTTTAGTAGATCTACATGATTATTTTTTGAGAATTTATAGTTTATCATTGGGTTTAAAAAAAATCCCAATAAATTTTTTTCTCGAGAGTAGATTGGGATGAGCTTGAAATAGAGTGAGAATGGATTAACATTCCAAGCATGTTTTGGAAAAGGGCCAATTCATATTTTATGAAAATGATTTTTTATACAAGTTTAAAGAACTTCTTGAGCCAAGTGTGTGTTATTTAGGCATATAGAGGCTTCTGATCCGATGAAGGGATTTTATAAATTATTCTCTCTTTATATGTTTTTCCTGAAAATATATGATTTGGGATAATTTTTTTGAGGGTGTAGGAGGTGAGGCATGAGTTTCTTAAAATGATTTATATTTGAAAAACTAAATTGGTAATTTGTGATCACCTCCATTTGACTTTTCATGTGAGTTATTGGGGATTGGGGATGGTAATAAAGGAGTTTTAATCCCATATATAGGTTTCTAGCTTGCCATGTTAAATTGTCAAAAATACTGAGAGTGCCAACAGTTGGAACATTTCTCATGGGACTGAGAGAACCCTTTTGGAGTAGTGTTATCTTTGGGGCTATGATATCTAATTTCAGTTAAGGAAGGATAGTGTCTAAGTTACATAGATATTCAAGGGGTTGGTTGAGAGAGCTTCCAAATATTCTTTTGCATAGTTAGTTATATATGAACTTAGTGTTATTTATATCAATACATATCCCATTGATTAGATCCCATTGAATATAGTCCATGACACTAGAATTTTATGTAGGATAGTTTCAGGGGATTTATTCTTTGTTTCTATTATATCTCTGACTTCTTGTGTTATTTAATGGAACCTATCTTTTTTTTTGTTTTTTTCATGTCTCTTGAACTTGAAATTGGGGTTCTTTCATAATTTCATTGTATATGTATTTTTTTCTTTATTTATTAAATTTTTTAAAAGTTTTTTGTCAAATGATTTGGAATAATGATGGTTAAAGTATAATATTGTATAATTTTATATTATTTGATTTATAATTTTTAAATATCTAATATTTAAATTTGAAAATTCATTTTCAAATATTTTTTTTGGAATAATTCAACGAGAAAGTGGGAAATGATTTACTTATGAAACTCTAGTCTGTGTGTGTGTTTTGAAAACATTGATTTAGGATATACTGCCTACATTACATAGAAATCAGTTATCAAGATTTTTTTTGGAAAATCACTTTCAATTAGAATACTCTTTGGACATCTAAAATATATATTCATGGCGTTGTATTTACAAGATGGATTCAAATTGAGACTTTAAAATGCATGTTTTTTAAAAAGGGGATTTGGATTTGGAAAAGTGTTTTCATAGTGATTGTTTCCTTTTAATAAAAATAATGGAAATGTGTTTTAGAAAAATTGAGATGTTTTCATTGATTTTATGTTCAATAATGTGTAAATATTTAATTTAATATTTTTTGTAAAACTATCATTTTTTGGATGAAAAATGAATGTGACTACTTAGTTTCAATGGTTGGTGAACAACTATGATACTGAGCTTACACAAATATTTTCACAGGCTTATGTTCATTACAACTTAATAATTTCTGACTTATATTCTGGAGGAAGTTTTTTCTTTTAGATTATGACCATGGGCCTTGAATTGGCTCACAAGAGTGCTGAGGATTTTCTTCAGTGATGATTTTTTCATTGGTAACCTATGATATCATATTTTATGCACCGTGTTTATTTTTTTATGCTAAAACATTTTATTTATTTTTGTATATGTTTTATATTCTTTTATTGAGGTTTAGTTATTATAATATTATATTTAGTGGGGTTATCAATTTTATTTCCTATTTTTATTTAAAAGTTTGTTTTAGGGATCAGTCTTTCACATGGTAATTAAGTAATGTCCTAACTCTAGTTTCTTGCCAATGTAGACCATTAAATCTCTTTTGACTATGTGGAGGGATGGGGTGGGAGTTGGGTTATATGGAACCCTAGTTGATTTCATTAAAAAATGGTATTATAGGGTAGGTTCTTAGTGGTTAATAGGTTTTAGATGTTCCCTTTTATTATTTTATATCTTATTGGGGTATATATAACACTTTTAGGACAATAGATTTATGTGTTGGGAGAGTGTCACAAACTCTACCTCAACATGATCATTGAGTTTCCATGGGTACTCTAGGATTATCTGATTATGTATTACCATTTGTTAACTTCCCGGACCTCTCTAGTCCATTAATTTGTGTAAATGTGGTGTTAGAGGTGTTTTGGGAGGTCAATGTGACTTTTCCCAAACACTTTTCCAAAATTTCCATTTCGGTGAACAATTCCAATGGTATACAATTGTGAATTGTAACGTCATGTTATGTTTTCTGGTACTTTTAATGTTTCTGTCTACCTTTGGTTTGGAGTAGTGACTTGGGGGTGCATTTGGGTGGACATTTAAGGATAACTAAAGAGTAATAGCTTTTGCACGGGTAGCGCATGGTTTGTCTAAACCGTGCGACCAAACCATGCATAGTTGGTCTTGGAGGCAGTAGCTTCTGCACGGGAGGTGCACGGTTTGTCTATCCGTGTGGCCAAACCCTGCGAGAGGGGTGGCCAAGGCAGTTGATAACAGACGGTTAGCGCATCGTTTGTTAAACCATGCGAACTAACCATGCGACCACTTAAACGAGATCCTATAAAGGTTGATCTCATGCGTTTTTCCTCTAAGTGGCTCGTTTTTCCTTCTACATGACCCTAAATAGGGATTTGTCTTTTTTTATGGTCAAGGAGGTTTCTCCCTTCGTTTAGGAGGTGAGATTAATGCTTCTCTTGGAAAATCAATGCTAGATTATTGAGGAATGTGATCGTTCTTCTTCGTTCTTGATCGGTTTCATAGATCCACATGGTTATACTTCTCCTCTTCTCTCGGTTTCTTAGACCTCTGTCCGTTATGGGTAGATTTAAGTGTGTTGACACCAAATATGATTAGATTTTGTCTTGATATTTCTAGGAGGAGAGATCTAAGGTAGGTTTTTGGAGAATCGACCCGGGTTTCAAAAGCGTTCTTCGACCGTTGTGGTTATCGTCAAAAACCATTGAGGTAGGGGATTCATTACTTTTATTTATTTTACATAAAATTGTAATGTTAGCATGTTTTATCCCACTGGAAGACAATGGAATTAATATAATAAATATTTGAACCAAATAAAAAAATTGATACTGATCGTATGTTGTTGCCTCTTGTTTTGATAGATAGGGTGAGATCTATGCTTGTTCCTGATGAAAATCGGTAAAGAATGTAAACCAAGATTAATTGATATTTGTTTGGCCAAAGATATAGAGGCATGTGATCGAATCTTGTTCTTGGTGTAACTTGATGTTAATCAAATAGGAGTAGTAATCATGTTTAATCATTTTTGATAGCTTACTGGTTAATTTTCCCGATTTTGGAAACAACGAATTATAAATCTATTTATTCAAGATGGATTAAAGAATTGATTGTTTGATAATTCCTTGAAGGGTTCAGAGTTACCCTCTTGATTGTTAATGGAACAATAGCCCAAGTGATGTGATGTTTTTTCTAACTACTTGTCTTGATATGTGATCCTGGATGGGTGTTGTGATATGTGGGGGCATGGAGGCCTTTTGTTAGTGGTAGAAGATGACACCTAGAGTGGTTTGATTCATCCGTTTATGCATGTGGGTGTCAGGGAGGACACCAAGGATGATGGAGTGGGATTAATGTGATTACTGGATGCTTGCTGGTTCTTTGGTTGTTTATCTGCTTTACTTTTCCCCACTACTCAAGGCAGCTGGTCTTGCTTACCCTTCTTCCGAAAGAGGTGAAGACACGCGGGGTATGCCACGTGCTTTCCATGTTTAGCTTCTGCAGGGAGGATGAGTCTACGCTCTTGCTATAGGTGGAAAAGACTCAATGGGGAGTACATCTACTCACCGTTTTTATCCCACTTGTGTTAGTAGCATAGAATTATTTTCTATAATTCCTTGGAAAATGGGAATGTAATTTTGTAATGAATATTTGAATAAATGGTGTTAACCCATGGGGTTGGAGTTCACTGGAACATAATGATGAGGTTGTAATTTTAAAGGGACAGTGGACATTGGGTGTGATGCTAATGAAGTCTAATGTGGAATGGTTTATGGTTAATTAATGTTTAATGAATTAATTATCTTAAAGTGTAAATTATAAAAATGGAATGAAGTAATATAATAATGTTCTTTAAATGATTGTATGCTTATAAGATACCTAGTTTCAGAAGTGGAAGCCCAGAGTCCGAGAGACGTTAGACGTAGTTGAGTGTAAGACCAGGTTATGCCCATAGTGTGTGTTGTGAGATATAGTATATACTGTACTTTTTTGTGTTCTTATATACTACTCCACCCTGTTAGTAAGGGCAACTAACACCCCATGGATTTTAAGCCCTGGGGGATGTTTTCCCCAACATTCCGGTGGGAGGAAGAATGGTTGACTACCCACTTTGGCCCCACTCTCTTCTCTTGGAAGATACTTGTGCTGGTAGGCACAACGGTTTTTTCCCAAAGTATGTGTGTAGAGGGCTGTAATGTCTTTTGGTTATTCACACACATATATTCTGGATATAGTATCCTATGGACTACAATCGGTGTAACGTGTATAGGCTGTGATGGCCAGAGGATCCTTACTCTATGTGTGGGCTGTAATGGATTGAGGTATAATACCTGAAGTAAGATACATGTTATGCGAGATGTGATGGCTCCTAGAAACTACCTGGTTACTTTGGTGTGTGGATGAGGTTGTTTTGTTGCATTAGGTGCATATTATAGTTCTTTGCCCAGGTGTCTTCGAGAAAGCCTTTTTGGAAAGAGATGTTTAGGACGTGCGACGTTTGGGAAAAGCATCAAACCAGTGGGGAAGTAGTTGCAAAGTACCCATGATATTCTTTATTATATGATATATTCTTATATGCGTTACTCGGTAAGAGTAGCCCTGGTGAGGTCGGGAACTTAGTATACCTACTTAGGTGACAATTTAGTTTCACTTGTTGTTCACTGTGCTTTAGCATCCTTTCTTTATTTTGCATGAGAGGCTTCGGGGAGGATCCTACTGAGTATACAGTTATACTCACCATATATATATATAAACTGTTTTTCAGGTCACTTGGAGTAGGTCGGAGATCAAGCTAGTTTCTACTAGCTTGGGGTTGCAGAAGTTGTTCAGGCTTGTGGTTACTGTTGTTTTAACTTTATTTTTGTACTTGCAGTTTTCCCTTCCAATTGTAGTACTTTTTCATGAAATTTCATATATGAACATGGGTTTCTTTTATATTCTAGTTCTGAGTTGGAGTTTATTATTGTCTATATAATCTCTCTCTTCTGCATGTGTTCTATTAGAGAGTAATGCCTCCCATTTGTTTGTATACTATACCCTCGGTGCAAGTCTCCAACCCAGGTCCTACTGGAGGCGGGAATTAGGGGTTATTATCCCCCTTCTCACATTGTCGACCTGAGAGGGGTACACCTTGTGGGAAGGGGGTCGTGACAAAGTGGTATCAGAGGTCTAGTTGAGGGATAGGATGGAGTTTGGAGTTAGGCACAAGTGAGGTTGCATGGGTTGGTAGGGCAACCGTGTTATTCAAGTTTAGCATGTGAGGTAAACACTAGAGACCAGCTCAGACATAGGCGTTTAGGGCCCCCTAGGATCTGATGTACGAACCTTTATGTTTAGAATGAAGACTAAACAAGGTGATACTAGTTTCAGGGTAGAGACATAGGAAAGGATCATGCATCATTTTTCATTGTGGTCGTGCATGAATGGGTAGAACTTGGGATAGGTTAACCTAAAATGAATAAAAGACAACAATTATTTAATTAATGTTGAGTCTTCCATATTCCATGTTTAGGAGCTCTAATGGTTTATTATTTCACAGGTATGACTCTAGGTCGACGTCCTCATCAGGTTTTCACAGAAAATGTCCAGTAGGCTATTCCAGCAGATCTCCACAGGGTAGAGGTTGACAATGACAAAACTTGGAGGAAGACACTCCGAGAGTTTCAGCACCAGAGTCTGCAGAAGTACGAGGATCCATTTCAGATTCAGTCATAGAAGACTGGTTATAGGAGGTCGAGATAGGCATCAGTTCGATCCATGCTCAGAAAGAGCACGTGGTGTCCTTAGTTGTGACAATGCTACATGGAGTATCAAGGAAGTGGTGGTTCTTGTTCCTTGGGTATCATGAGGAGTCAACGATCTCATGGGAGGTGTTCTGAGACAAGTTTAGAGTCGAGTTCCTTTCTTCGGCTATGAAGGAATACAATCACTAGGAGCTTCTTACCCTTCGAAAGGGGGGATGTACTGTTCGAGCGTTTGGAATCTGTTTCAGGAACCTATTACATTATGCTTCAGACCTGTTACTAGATGGGGAGGCCAGGGCGAGGCATTTTGAGGAGGCTTTGCATCCATAGATCCACAGTTAGGTCACCCCATTTTTTCTGAAGACACATCTTGAGGTGTTGGGGAGGGAATAGGTTGTTGAGAGGAATTTTTCCAGGATCGAACCATCACGATAGTAGAATCATCATGATTCCGCATGAAGCAGAGTTGTGGTCTAGGGTTCCCAGTTTTCTGGGCAGAAGAGTTTCCATTCGGTTAGGGGTAGGTCCCAACACTTCACATCTCATTTCTCCAGAGGCAACAAATCTCAGGCCTATGCCAAGGGATCTTGTACTTGTTTTTCTTATGGTGGTCATGGTCATCAGCAGCGAGAGTGCCTGACCTTTAAGAGTAGTCATCGTGCACCAGGAACTACGCTCTAGGTTCCTCCTTTGAGGCAGTTCTAGGCAAGGCAGTAGCAGCAGCAGGTTGCACCAGCTATAGGTCACCATAGGGTAGATGGGGTAGGAATAGTACAACCCCATGACTCTACCCATCCTCATAGAGCATAGCGCAGCTGTGTTGGTGGTCATCATCAGGGCCCGAGAGGCCATGGAGGAGGTCATGGTCAGATTCATGCTTTAGTGTTGCCAGCTCTATGCGAGCCAGATGTTATTCGAGGTACCCTTTGCTTGTTTTCTACCTTAGTGTATACCTTGCTTGATTTAGGAGCAACACACTCCTTCATATCACCAACCCTTGTCCATGATTTGGGACTTGAGGTAGAGAGGCTTACAGTTCCCTTGGCGTTGACTACACCAGTTAGAGGTTGAGATGACTTGTTTGAAGTATGTAGAGACTGTGAGCTAGTGTTGTGGATACACCACTCTTGGGGTGATTTCATATGTTTAAAAATACAACCATATGATGTCATCCTCAGCATGGATTGGTTGTATTCATTGTAGGATATCATGGATTGCATCATGAAGAAGGTCGTTTTCTTTTGTGCGAATAGGGAGAAAGTGGAGTTTGTTGGTGTGAAAGATCCTCAGATAGGTCCCATCCACATTCCATTCTTATCATCCATGGTGGCTGAGATGATGATGTGTTCTTCAAAGGTTCAATATTTGGCGTTTCCTAGGGTTTTAGAGGAGTACCCTGATGTCTTTCCAGAAGAGGTTGTAGAATTACCCCCTCGAAGAGAGATCGAGTTTGGAATCGAGCTACAGACAGAAGCATCTTCTATCTCTATGTATGCATATAGGATGACCCCTTATGAGATACGAGAGCTACGCATACAGCTTGAAGGTCTATTAACGTGTGGTTTTTTTGGCCAACTGTGTCACCATGGGGTGCACCGGTTTTGTTTGAGAAGATGGGTGATGAAAGTTTGTGGTCTTTTGTGGATTATTGTCTCTTAAACAAAGTGACAATAATAAATCGCTCTCCTCTTCCACGGATTGATGATTTATTTGATCAACTGAAAGGTGCAGGTTCGTTCTCAATAATTGAATTACAGTAAAAATATCATCAGATGTGTGTGAAGGATGAGAATATCCTAAAGACTACTTTCCGTTGTCGTCATGGTCATTCGGAATTTGTGGTAATTTCATTTGGCATGATGTATGCTCCAACTATATTCATGGGATTGATGAACGCTATGTTCTGTGACTTCCTGGACATGTTTGGGGTAGTTTTCATCGACGACATTCTTATGTAATCCACGTTTGAGGAGGAGAATGAAGAGAATCTACACGCCATTTTGGGAGTCCTTCGTCAACATCAGCTGTTTGGGAAGTTATCTAAGTGTGAGATTTGGGATCGAGAAGTCCGTTTCTTGGGGCGTGTTGTGTCCCAACATGGAGTAGCTGTGGATCCTTTGATGATAGAAGCAGTAGTATCTTGGGAATCTCCCAAGAAAGTGTCAGAGGTACGAAGTTTCCTTAGTCTCACATGCTACTACATGAGGTTCGTAATAAAGGAGATGTTAGTAAGTACTCTAGTCCATTGTCTTCTAGCTGAGGGAGTTTAGTATGATGTTTTCTGTGATGCTTTACATCTGGGGTTAGGCTGTGTTCTCATGCATGAGAGGTCAGTTGTTTCTTATGGGTCTCGACATTTATATCCCCATGAATGCAACTATTCCACCCATGATCTTGATTTGGCACCCATGGTGTTTGATCTGAAGTTATGGAGACATTACCTCATTGGTTATCGCTTTATGGTTTTCACCGATCATAAGAGTTTGAGGTATGTTTTCTCCCAGCATGACCTAAACTTATGATTGCATCAGTGGATGGAGTTCTTAAAGGAATACGATTTCGTAATATCATAAACACCTAGAAAAGAGAATGTTGTAGCTTATGCGCTGATTCAAAAGTCACGTAGTGTTGATGTGCGTGAATCCATTGATTCCTGGAGAGTAATGAAAGAACTGTCAGCATTTCATCTTGATATGGGAGAATTTGGGGGTAGAGGCTGTCTTTTTTAGATGATTGTACATCATACCTGATGCAGAATGTGGAAGAGTCCCAGTTGGTAGATCTAGAGGTGGTGGTCTAGAGAGATTGAGTTGTTTGTGCTGAGGCCCCTGATGGTTGGTCTGAGGATGAACAACACAGAGTGTTGAATCATGAAAGGATTTCCGTTCCTTTGATGATGTGTGATACGGTACTCATAGAGTTCTATAGTTCACCTTTAGCGGTATATCCTTGCATGAAAATGATGTATCAAGCCTTAAAGAGTCAGTTTTGATGTCTAGGGCTGAATCGGGGGGTTGTGGAGTTTGTGTCTCGATGTTTAGTCTTCCAGAAGGTAAAGGTTGAACACCGTGTTCTTGGTGGTATTCTCCAGCCATTAGGGATTCCTCAGTGAATCTGGGAGGACATATCAATGGACATTGTTACTGGTCTACCTCGAGCTCCAGGAGGGCATGATGCCATTTGGGTGGTAGTGTATCATTTAAAAAAATCGTCCCACTTTATAGCAATCAAGGATTCAATCTCAGTGGAAGTTTTGTCGAGGTAGTATCTAGAGGAGGTGGTGAGACTTCACGGAGTCCCTAGGATGATCATTTCTGATCGATATCTTTGTTTTACATCCAGTGTGTGGAGAGGTCTCCAAATTTCTTTGGTTCTCAACTATGCCTTAGCAGTTCTTTTCATCCTCAAACGAATGATCAAAAAGAGCGAACCATGCAGACTCTTGAAGACATGTTACACTCTTGTGTTGTTTATTTTTTTAGGTTCATGGATGATGAACTTACCCTTGGTGGAGTTCTCTTACAATAATAATATTCACTCCAGCATCGGTATGATTCCATTTGAATCCTTATATGGTCGGCCTTACTGTTTTCCGTTGTGTTGGACTGGGGTCAGAGAGTCATCAATTCTCAGACCGGAACTAGTGCAGAACACAACAGAGATAGTTGGTGATTCATGAGAGGATTATGGCAACACAAGATCGTCATAAATCATATGCTAATTAAAGAAGGAGACCCTTAGAGTTTAATGTAGGGGATCATGTGGTTTTGAGGGTGTCTCTATTTCATGGGTAGCTATGGTTTGGTCATAGAAGTAAGCTATCTCACCGGTTTGTTGGGACTTTTGAGGTGTTATCTTGTGTTGGATCTATGGTGTATCGAGTATAACTTCCCCCACAGATGAGTCGGACACATGATGTTTTCAATGTATCAGAACTCCATCATTATCATCATGACGACTCCCACATCATTGATTGGGTAGAGATCGATGTTGATGATGATGCAACCTTTAAGGAGTGACCTGTGGAGATCCAAGACCGCAAGGATAAGATGTTTTTAATATGTTCTATTCCTTCAGTTCTTGTCTTGCGGTGACACGGTGGCTTGGAGGAGAGTACCTAGGAACATGAGTCATAGATACGTGCTAAGTACCTAGAGTTTTTTTGATGTTAAACTATTTTCATTTATCGATTTAACTTATGTAGTTATGAAAAATTCATGTTTATGAGATGGATCCCTTTGTTGCTTTTGTGGCTTTCTCTCTTTTGAGAGGTATCCGATGGGTGGTTGTTTAGACCCTATTTAGTTTTCACTTTATGTGGGTTTTGGATTCTCGAGGATGATAATGTTTTCATAGGTATCTGATGTAATGTACTGGACCTCTTCAGTCCATTACATTGTGTAAATGTGGTGTTATAGGTGTTCTGGGAGCTCAAGATCAATTATCCCCAAAACTTTTCCAAAATAGCCATTTCGATGAACAGTTCCAATGGTAGAAAATTGTGAACTGTAACATCACGTTACATTTTCAGGTACTTTTGATGTTTCTAAGTACATTTTATTTGGAGTAGTGACTTGGGGGGTGCGTTTGGGAGGTCTTTTAACGGAATCTAAATGGCAATAGCTATCTCACGGGAGACGTACAGTTTGTCTAAACTGTGTGGATATACCGTGTGTAGTAGGTCTTGGAGGAAGTAGCTTCTGCATGGGAGGCACATGGATTGTCTAACCTTACAGGAAAACCATGAGAGTGGGGTGTCCAAGGATGTAGCTAACACATCGTTTGCGCATGGTTTGTTAAACCGTGTGAACTAACCATGTGGCCACTTAAACGAGATCCTATAAAGGTGGATCTCATTCGTTTTTAACTCTAAGTGGATCGTTTTTTCTCTTGAGCGATCTTAACATGGGATTTTGCTTCTCTTAAGGTCAAGGAGGGTTCTACCTTTATTCCAGAGGCGATCCGAAGTCTTCTCTTGGCAAATAAAAGCCAGATTCTTGAGGTATGTGATCGTTCTTCTTCGTTCTTGATCGGTTTTTTTTGATCCACATGGATCTAATTCTCCTCTTCTCTCAGTTTCGTAGACATATGTCTAGTATGGGTTGATATATGTGTGTCGACACCAAATATAATGAGCTTTGGTCTTGATCTTTATAGGAGAAGAGATCTATGGCGAGTTTTTGGATAATCGACCCGGGTTTCTTGAGCATTCTTTGACCATTGTGGTTTTCGTTAAAATCCATTGAGGTAGGGGATTCATTGCTTCTCTTTCTTTTACATGAAATTGTAATGTTAGCAAGTTTTATCCCACTGAATGACAATGGAATTGAAAAAATAAATATTTAAACTGAATAAATAAATTGATATCGATCATATATTGTTCCCTATTGTTTTGATAGATAATGTAAAATATATGCTTCCTCCTAATGAAAATTGGTAAATAACGTAAACCAAGATTAATTGATATTTGTTTGGATAAAGATAAAGAGGCATGTGAATGAATCTGGTTCTTATTGTAATTTTATGTTAATAAAATTGGTGTAGTATGCATGTTTATTCAATTGTGATATCTTACTAGTTAGGTTTCTTGATTTTGGAACCAACGAATTATAAATATGTTAATTCAAGATGGATTAAATAATTGATTGTTTGATAATTCCTTGAAGGATTTTGATTTACCCTCTTGATTGTTAATGGGATAATATCCCAAGGGATGTGATGTTTGTTTTTCCTACTTCTTGTGTTGAGATGTGATCCTGGATGGTTGTTGTGATATGTGGGGGCATGGAAGCCTTTTGGTTGTGGTAGCAGATGACGCCTATATTAGAAAGATGCATCAGTTTATGCATGCAAGTGTCAGAAAAGACACCAGTGATGATGGAGTGGGATGATGTGGTTATTGGATGCTTTTTGATTCTTTGGTTGTTTACCTACCTTACTTTTCCCCACTACTAAAGGCAGCCTGTCTTACTTACCCTTCTTCCGAAATAGGTGAAGACGTGTGGGGTATGCCACGTGGTTTCTGTGATTAGAATCTCTAGGGAGGATGGGCTTATGCTCTTGATATAGGCGGCAAAGACTCGACGAGAAGTACATCTACTCACTGTGTTGAGCTCCCTTCTGTTAGTAGAATATAATGATTTTCTAGAATGACTGGGAATACTGGAAAGTAATTCTATAATGAATATTTGAATAAATGGTGTTAACCAATGGGGTTGGAGTTTGCTAGAACATAATGATGAGGTTTTTATTTTAAAGGGACAATGGACTTTCAGTGTGATGCTAATGAAGTCTAATGTGGGATGGTTCATGGTTAATTAATGTTTAATGAATTAATTAACGTAAATTGGAACTGATAAAAAGGGAATGAAGTAATATAATAATGTTATTTAGATGATTTTATGCTTATAGGGTTCCAAGTCTTAGAGGTGACAGCCCGAAGTTCGAGAGATGTTAGCTGTAGTTGAGTTTAAGACTAGGTTATTCCCATAGTGTGGTTGTGAGATATTGTATAATCTATACCTTTTGTATTTCTATACGCTAATCCACCTTGTCTGTAAGGGAAAGTGATACCTCATGGATTCTGAGCCCTGGAGAGTGTTTTCCCCAACATTCCGGTGGGAGGATGAATGGCTGACTACCCCCTTTAGCAGCACTCTCATCTCTTGGTAGATATATGTGCTGGTAGGCACAACGGTTATTTTTCCCCATGTATGTGGGTAGAGGGCTGTAATGGCTTGTGGTTATTCTCACAGATATATTCTGGATATAGTATCCTATGGACTACTATAGGTGTAATGTGTATAGGCTGTGATGGCTTGATGATCCTTACTCGGTGTGTGGGATGTAATGGCTTGAGGTATAATACCTGATGTATGATACACATTATGCGAGCTGTGGTGTCTCCCAAAAACTACCTTCTAACTTTGGTGTGTGGAGGTGGTGGTTTTGTAGCATTAGGTGTATATTTTAGTGCTTCGACCAGGTGTCTGTGGGCAAGCCTTTTTGGAGAGAGATACTCAGGACGTGCGACATTGGGGAAAAGCGGCAAACCAGTGGGAAAGTAGTAGCGGGGTACCCTTGATATTCTTTATTATATGATATATTCTTATATGTGTTACTTGGTGAGTGTATACATGGTGAGGTTGGGAACATAGTATACATGTTTAGGTGATGAGTTAGTTTCACTTGTAGTTCACTATGCTTTAGCATGCTTTCGTTACTTTTGCACAAGAGGCTTCAGGGAGGATCCTACTGAGTATACTATAATACTCACCCTATATATATATAGTTTTTTTAGGTCACTTGGATTAGGTTGGATATCAAGATGGTTTATACTATCTTGGGGTTTCAAGAAGCTATTCAGGCTTGTGTTTTCTGCTGTTTTTACTTTCTTTTGGGTACTTATAGTTTTTACCTTCCAGTTGTAGTACTTTTACATGACATTTCATATATATTCATGGGTTTCTTTTATATTTCAGTTCTAATTTGGAGTTGATTGGTGTCTATCTTATCTCTCTCTTCTGCATGTTCTCTCTTAGAGGGTAATACCTCCCATTTGTGTGTTTACAATACTATCGGTGCCAATTGCCAACCCAGGGCCTACTGGAGGCGGGACTCAAGGGTCATTATCTCCCTTCTCACATTAGCGACCCAGGAGGGGTACGCTATGTGGGAAGGTGGTTGTGACACATTAGATGGAATTATTTTCTGATATTTGGATTCCTATTAATGTTTTTATAAGATCTTCAATGTCAGAGATTGAGTTTCCTTAGGGAATTGTGTTTGGTGTTTGGGATGATGATAGAAAATGAGATTGATCATGATGTTGTCTTGTAGGGAATAAACCACATGCCAATTAAATTATTGATTCCTGATAAATTATTGGGACCAATTTATTATTGGAATGTGGATATCAATGATATATCCATGTTAGTAATAGTTCCACATCAAAGATAATTTTTCTATATAGACCCCCATTGGCTCTTGTATTTACTAGTGTGTGTGGGAAATGGGAAAAAAGTCGATGTGAGCCCTATGATATATTGGAAACATGAGATTATATTTTGAGTAAGGATTGCATTATTACATTTCTTATGTGATTTAATATGTGATGTGAAATTGTTTTTTCCTGTATAAATAAATCATTTTAATATAAATATGTTTCTATATTTAAAATAAGGAATTAGGTATTGTTTGTAAATTGAAATTTTTATATGAAATGCTTTGAAATGGTTCTTTTTGTTTAATATTTTGATTGATTTTTAAGTGTGATTCATTTCCTATTCAATCTCACATTGAATTTTAAAAGGGGTGGTTCCTATTAAAAGATAATCAATAGATTCCCAAAAAAACTAGTTCTCTAGATTTTTTAGTGCCTTATCACTTGTGTGTGTTTAAATGGAGTGAGTGATTTAATGTTGATTCCAATAAAAACATTTACTATTATTATGCAATATATAAGTGTGTTTTTTAATAAATGGATTGTGATGGTTTTGAATTTAGGTTTGGAAATGTTTTAAATTTTACAATCTGTGACATGAATTTTGTTGACAATTTAAAATTATTTCCATTTGGCCTTTTTAGAAAAAATGATCAAATTCAATTGTCTATTGGTTTTACATATAGGCATTGGGAATCTTTTTAATGAGTCTTTTTATTATCAAATAGGTTTGTTTCAGAAGTGATTTTCATGATTTTGTAATTTTTGTAATATGATTTATCTTACATGTGATTTTGGAGACTAGTTGGTATACTTTTAGAGATATAACTAGGTTGATATCATGTCTCACATAATTTTACAAGAGCATCCCAAAAATGTGTATCACAGAAGTATTATGTTTTTTATAAGGTTCTTTCCACCTTATGTTTTAATACTTACATGGATCCTAATGGAGTGTAATTTGTTTGTATATCAACTAGGTAGCTTTCCTTATAGTTGTTAAAATCCATGCTGGTTGACTGAGATTTATTAGGAATCATTTATGGCAAGTGTCTTCGGCGGTGAGCATGGGTTTAATGGTTAGAATAAAAATGGTCTATTTTTCATTGAGACTATTGTGTCAAATCGTGTTTGGGTTTTTATTGATATTAGATATATTTGAGGTTAATTAAGTGGCTATTATTTTTTTCATTTGGTTCTTTGTTGTGTCTCTTTGGAATGAAAATTTATTTTGTGATTTTGACTCACTAAGTTTGGGGTAGTTGTGGTTATAGAAAATCCTCATTGTATTTTTCCTTGGATGATCATTTTGAGTGGTGGTTTTTTTGGGGAATATTTTTCCCTCATTTATTGATGATACTGGTTTCTACTCATCCATTGTATATACCATAAATAGGGTTTTTTGTTTCGGTTTTGACATTAAAAAACTAGCATGCTTTCATGGATAAGAGGGGGGTGTATCCTTGTTTTCAATTGGACTATGTATTCCCTAAAAATTCATTCCATAATAATTATAATGTGGTGTTATACCATGGATTTAGTTATAGAAACTCTCATTTATCTATTTCAAACCTAATGATAGAGCAATTTTTTCTTTATGAAGCATGTTCTTGACAGTTTTGATCCTTGTTTTTGGGATACCATAGGTTCGGTGATAGAGACTTTTTCTCCTTCAAGATTTTTTATGGTTTAGTTCCTCCCTATATTGGTATTTAGAAAATGTTTTGTGGTTTTATTTGGATGAGACATTCTATAATGTTATTTCTTTTTTATCTCCACTTTTGTTTTATGGAGAACAGTTTGTTGGTTGTCCCACCATTTTAGATTAGTTCTGAATGGGGGGGGGGAGAAAAATGATTGATCTCTACCATCTTAGATATTCCCTTTGATAATTTGGTGGCCAATTTTTCTTGAGGATTTTTGGGGTTGTTTTAGAACACATTTGATGTAGGATGATTTATTATTTTTCCTTGAGGGTTTGTTTTAGAGTTATTCTCTTGTTTTCCTCTACATAAACATGCCAACATTCTGGGAGGGGAGAACATGGCATGGTTGTGATAATTGTGACTACCACCATGTCACCAGGGTTTGAATCATATGTTATTTTCTATGATTGAGGGATATATTAATTTTTAGAGAGGTTTAATAAAAAATGGGATATTTTATGGGTTTTTATAGTATATGGTTAGGTTTTATAGTTTAGAAAAAACTATACAAATAACCTTATGTAGAATTAGGTAACCCTTACATATTTTTTACCTTTAATTAACATGATTTGGGTTAAATAAGTATTTTATGGGTTATTCAAAATCATGTAAGTTCCTAGGGAATCCATTTGGCTTCCTTTTTCCCATATAGTGTTGGCATACAACTTTTGTACACATTGATAAACTATGAAAAAATAGCACAAAATGGATCTATAATTTGATAGTTCTAATTGCATTGGTTGGAACATATTTTATCCATTTTTTCAACATCATAGATGAACCATGTTAGTGGGGTTTTGGTAGGCTGTGGCCGAAACACTATTTTTTCTAGTTCACGACAATCATTTGAACAAACATGGAAATGTATTCACTCAATAATTAGAGTTTGTTAAACAGTGAAAAAAGTATGTTACCCCTATGTATGTTAGTGGTCCATGTTTCAATAGGAAAAACATAATATGAATAAAAAAAATAAAAAAATTAATCATACAAATAAAAAAATGAAACCCCTTCAATCACCCCATCCTCCCTCCCCTACATGAAAGATTCCTAAAATTCTGATCCTATTCTAGAAAAATAGTAAAACAACTATATCCATCGATAATAGTAAAATTACTAAATGAAAGTGTTAAATCATTTCAATTTCAACATGATAATAATTTTATGAAAATAAAATATATTTTTATAAATTTTTTAATTGGAACCATATGAAAAATGTGATAAATTAGACTTAATAATTGAACTCAAATCCCCTGAATCAATCAATCATCCTAGAATGGCCAAAATATGAACCAATGTCCTAAAATAGAAAAATGAATTATTCATGAATAGAATACAACAATTGGTTTCCACTCATTTAATATATGAAAATACCTTGTTATAGTAATTTATAAAATTATTGATTAATTATATGTTATAAAATGAGTTTTTCCATGATTTATAATACAAATATAAACAATATACGACATGAAATTTTTTAAAAAACAATCATTTGTATAAAATAAAAAAAAGATGATTAAAAATTATAAATCAGTCTATTAAACTAAAGAAATGAGGACTTTAATGACTATAAAAAACGAAATCCCCATTTCCCCAACATCCATTATTCTTATGAAAACTCTTTTTCATTAACAATTTAGTGGAAAAAATATTTCTTATAATCTATTTTTATAGAAACTAAATAGTTTAAATTTTTTAAAACACATGTTCCAACTATATTAAAAAAATAATTTGAACGTAATCCAAAACACACTCAAAATGATGAAAAATACCCACAAAGACCCCAAACATCGAAGAAAAACTATTCAACAACACAAAAAAGTAATTTTTCTATAAAAATCAATCAAGCTTAGAGATATAATCTAATCATGAAACAAAATCCCCCAAAATATCATGCAGAGGAAATATGATTCAAAGAAAACATCTATAGGATCTAATAAAAATGACCCAAACTAGCGATAATGAATATATTATAACACTATAGAACCTCTTAGTTTTCCTAATAGTATCATCCTATTAACAAGAAATAAAAATCCATGGAGATTATCCACTAACATGGGAAAATAAAATATTAATAGAAAATAATCCATCTACCCCCTTGAGTATGAACATATATAATTTTATAGGTAACACTCTATAGTCATCCTAGTGACATAACTAGGGGTTTTATCCACATATGTGACCTACTATATACCTAAGAAACTCATGTAAATTCAAATTGAGGTGAGAAATAAATAATCACATATAAAAATTATAATAAATATAAAATTACAGACACCTAACCTCATACACCTTTATAAGTAACAACCCAAATATCATATCCTTTAATAAGAATAACCAAATGAATTCCATGGTGAAGAATTTCCCACGGGGTCACATACTACAACATGAAAAGTAATCACAGGAGGATTAACATGGATATACGTAATTTATAAAAAAATTACATATAAATTAACAATTAGTTATTTTCGCAAGATTTTTGTTGGATGATCCATTTTCTCATATTTTTAAACTCATTTTCCGAATCACATCGAAAACATATTTCAAAACCTATGTTGAAAGAACATGTTTCAGCCCACACATGAAATCCATTTTTTAAAATAAAATTCAGTGATTCATTTAAATATCATTTTTTATAAAAATTATATATTATAAATTAAGAAACACTCTTAAAAGAATAAATATTAAAGAACATCCTTTTCAAAAAAATCTATTCACTTTTTGAGGCTATTTTCGAATGACCAAAAGATATATTGTATCAGAAACATTTTAAATTAGTGAAAAATAAATTCAAGTTTATAAAATATTCTTTTGAAATTAAAAAACCATTTCATAAATGAAACCCTCATAAAACATGATTTCAATAAATTTAAATCCTTTTAATAAATCTAAAAAATGATTTAAATAAGCACCGTGAATGAAAATGAAGTTTATAATAATTCATTAAACTATTAGAATGAAAATTAAAACCAAAAGGATAAATAAATATGAATAAAATAACTTATGAATCCTTCAAACATTGTAGACTCATTTTTAAGGTGCCACTTAGTATGTTTCACATGATCTTGTCATGAAACCTATGACTATTCCAAGACAAAAATACATTCAAATACAATTTTGATCTAAAAAACACATAAAATATGACTATAAACTCATAATAAATCATTAAAAACATGATATAAATTTATAACATGTAATGTACTTTATTTACAAATAAAAACATACCTAAAAATGTGGGTTGATGGTCTAAAAAATGTCACAGTTTACGATGGATAACCATACATGGAGAAACAACCATAAGAACACCTCACATACTCTATAAATCGAAGGCCATAATAAATTAGAACATTAAAACCTATCAGTTACATCCTAGGAAAAAATATATAAAAATATAGGGGTATGATGAGAGAAAATATAGAAATAGGGGAGGATATACTACTACATTGGAAGATCCCACACAGAATTGGGACCAATAGTGGATAATAGTTCATTTTAAGAAGTGGGGATGACCACATACCTGAAGGGATATCTCTGGGGGTCGAGTGTCTTGGTTGAGGAATCAGATGGATGAGGGAAATGTGAGGTTAGTGTATTAGATTTTCATAAATTAAAAACATTATTATAAATTATGAATACTTTAAACAGTGGTCAACCAGTATGGTTTACCAACATAGTTTAACAAATCTTACTGAAACTATGCTTCTCACACAGGGCTCCCTATAACACTATACATAGTTTTCCCTATGACCCCTACATAGTTCAACGAACCATGAAAAAACCATGAAAAATGGACCAATGTCATTAAAAAATACACATGTATAGTTTTCTCATAGTTATTCCTAACCATGAATAGAAAAAAATATAAAAAAATATAAAATTCAAGCATGGAAGTTCTAAAAATTTTAAAATACGTAAAATTTATTTAAAAAAATTAAAAAAATACAGTGATATTCATGTGTGAAAATTCTCTCCAACATACCATTTTTGTCCCCTAGAATATAAATATCCAATTTAAAGGTAACTGAAAAGGTGGAGGTCGTGTCACCTATTCCTAATATGTGGAATGGTTCAAGGAAAAAAAATCAAAAATAACATGACCAATAAAACCTCAAACATGATATATCCTAAAAATAACCACAAATATAACTAAAAAATGATATCTACCTTATAAAATAAACAACTCTAAGAATCCAATATGAAATAATAAATGATGGGAGTCAAAACAGAGGACTCCCACAATATATAATTTATCTGAAGGGTGATTTATGAAACAAAATATCTTAAAACTACAGTGTCACTAAGATAACAACCATTTACTCAAAACTATAAGAGAAAAAAAATAATTTCTCTAACCATAATCATCCATAATGAACTCATGTTAAAAAATAAAGCATGATCTATAAGAAAAAACCAATAGTCCATAAATCCACAAAACACCCAAGATCCTATGATCATCCATAAGGAATGAGACTAGTATAATAAAAAACATTTCATCTTATAAAATCCGAAAAAATAAGATTTTAATAAAAATTTTCCATAAAAATTACAAGGAAAATGACATTGGGTCTTATTTAAAGAGAAAAATAGGAAAATTAGGACAATATACGTAGCCCACCCTCTCATTGTAATCTTTAATAGATCTTATATCACACTAGTCAATGAAAAATCTTAAATACATCCATTTTGGTCATAGAAACCTGAAGCACTCACTTAAAGACATTCCTAATCTGTAAAAAAAAATTATTTATAAAATTCCCTCTCCATAAGACATCATCACAAAAATATTCCACACAATTCACAAAGAGTAAAAATATTGAAAAAATCCTTACAACCACTATTTAACCAAAATATCATAGGAAAAGAAAATTATCAATGATATAAAACATCTAAAATTAATTATAATGAGGAAAAACTAAACTAAAATGATAAAAATCATTAAACTCATCAAGAATTAATTTTCAAAATAAACTATCACCTAATGATAATATAGTACCCCAAAGATCATGAATATCGATCCTTATCAAATCACCCAAATAACAATATAAGGATCACATAGCCTACATTCCCCCAAATATTTTCTAGATAAACACACAACCACCTGACTAAAATTGAGAAAAAAAACTTTCCAAACCACTTGAAATCTAATCTAGATCAAAAAAATTGAATGACTGCAACTATACATAAGCACTCTAATTTATTCATGAATCTTATGGGAGAGAGACATTATAGAAAATAAATAATTGAACCAACTTATCATTTAAGATAAAGTTCATAAAATGGTCTCAACCTGTATGAAAGGAAACATTATAACAAAATAATAAAATAATGAAAATCACACGCCAAAATATTATTCCCATAAAATCCACTACATCCTCTAAGAAATAGAAATCCATTTTCCAAAAACACACTTGATTTTAAAAAACATTTCTATTTGGAATGATTCTTATTTCAATTGAAATCTTAATTCTACAAAGTAATTCTAAAAAATTAATCATGTGTTTTAAAAACCACAAATTCCCTTTCAAAATATGGAACCTACTTATGCTTCTCGAATCCCATTCATTAATACATTTTGATAAAATGTTCCAGTTTTTTTTCATTCAATGAAAACATTAATATTTTAAAAATCACCCAATGTGAATCAGAATTACATTAAATTTGTGAAACCGGTAGTTTTAGGAATATTTTTTAGATTTCATAACCAAATTATATTTTTAAACCAAATGACATATGTTTTTGTGGGGAAAAATTAAAATTTATAAAATAAATATAGGGATTAACTCGCAAAATAGAATTTATTAATGAAATTCAATCCTATTTTAAAAAAATATAAAATCCTTCTTTGAAAAGAACAAAATATTTCTTAATGTCCTATATATTTATATGAACCCCATTTTATAGAATCATTGAACCAAAAAGGAGGCTAACAATAATTACAATGAAAATTTGATCTATATCTTCTACATATAACAAGATCCAACTTCACTCACCCCTCTCTATTAGTGACAAGTCAAGAGAGATCAAAACAATAGGCCAAAAGGGATACAGAACTGTGCCTACCTCAACCGCTTGATTTTTTTGTCTATAGGAGAGTTATACAATAAAACCCATAATGATTTAAAGATAGGGAATTTGGTTGCCACCACGATTTATCTAGAGGTGATGAATAACCTCCTTCCATAGATACACTTTCCATCTGAATCCCAAAATTTAATCTGACCCCTAAGAAAAGTCACAAAATAAAAAATTTATCCATAGATAATAACTGTTTAATAAAAAAATTTATAATTCAAAACCCAAACCCAAAACCCCTGGAATATTGTGCATAGTTATGAAGGGTAGTGATCAAGAAACCTATCATGAATTATCACACAAATACCAACAACCAATTATAAATTTAAATTACTATAACAAGTATGAATAAAAAGAGGGATGATCACAAATCTATGCTAGCCGCACAAAACCTAGCCTCTCATACCATTTGTAATGAACTTGACCAAGCATCCATCCTAACTAGAATGAAAAATGATCCTCCCTGATCCCAAAGAGTATTCCCAATCCCCATTGGATGGGAAATAGTTCTTGTGAATCGTAGTAAAAACATTTTAATTTATTCAAAAAATAATCCACTATTAGAAATCAGTAAAAAGAAATTGTCTTGAACCCCTTGCTTGTTAGAGGTCTATGCTCAAGAAAGAAAAAATAATATAAATAAAATTACTAAAACAATTTAAAAAATAATTTAAAACTAATGAACAATTATTCCGTCATGTTACCCCAGTCCCCCTCCCTTGCATATTATCTTTTAGTAGTGCCTATCCACAACCACCACAACAACAAAATTCCATATATATTTGAAAACTAAAAAATGAATACATGGACGTGGTAAATTATATCAAGGGCCCGATGATTTTCATTCTACGAAAATAAATGATAGTCTTGCAAATTAGGTAATATAAACCATTTCATGAATTTGATAAATAAAACAAAATAAATGTCCTAAATTAATGTAATTCAATAAATTCCCATAGAATTTTCATAAGACATACCGAGTTACTAAAATTAAATTTGAAATAAGAATGATCTAAAAAACCCTCTAAGTATACTCCCAATTAAAAAATGGAAATACCATAGTAGATTAGTTAATAAAATTGTTGTTTTAACATAAGTTATAAATTATGTTTTCCAATTCCTTATAAAATAAATCCAAAAAACACCCAATATTCAATTATTTAATCAACCATACATTTTATAAAAGAAAAAATATCGATTAATGTTTTTAATATATATATTAAGCAACTAAAAATGGGGCCTTTAATCCTTAATAAAAAAATTCATTTTCATATATTTCAAATAGTATCATAAGAACTCATTTTCCTTATCAATATCAAGGAATTTTTTTTATACAATAAAATATTAAGGGAAAAAAATACATTTTTATTTCTCAAAAAACATTTCCAACCATAAAAAAATAAACTGTATGAAATTGAACCAAAACCGAATCAATTTGATACATAAAATATATAAAGGTAGCAAAGCATGAAGGAAACCGAATCTAATAATATAAACTACCTGGTTTTCCAATAAAATCAATTAATCTAGGGGATATAATTGAATCATAAAAATATCTACTAAAACTGCATAGGACATAAGAATCATGGGTGATGTCTCTAGGTTATGTTTCATTGAGAGGTTTTGTAATATATATTGTATGTTTTTACAATAGAATTTTTTAATGTTAATTAAGAAGTTAAAGGAGTTGAATAAGTAAATTTCTTTGAAAAATTGGATTATATATCTTTTCTAATAGAAGGTTGGTGGATAAGATAAGGATACATTACATATAGAAACTAAGAAATATTTCATATGATGTTTCTTAAAGGGATAAGAAACATTCCTAAAAATATACACGAGGAGGTTAGAATGAATCCTTAACATTTAGAAGATGTTTTTTTACTGAGTCACATGATTATAAAATATTTTAAATGTTTCAATATTCTTTAAATATATCATTTTAAATGATATTGTTCAAAGGGTGAGACAATTTATTTGATAAGTGTACGGCATTATGAAAATCACTATACAAATAGTTCCATATAAAAATCTCTATTTGGACCACACACTTAGTGGGCGGATGGTGATGGAGTGGTAAGATGTCTATGAGGAGAGATGTAAAACATTGTTATCATATTGAGAATCATAGATTAATATAAATACAAATCTAATGTAATCATATTGAGTTTTGTTAAATGGTAAAGTTTGAGTGTCCTTAAAGAGGCAGTGTAACAGTAGGAGAATCTGGAATAGGGTTAAATCCACCATGTTTTATTTAAGTATAGTACTCCCAATATTTCAAGGTAACCAAAGTCAAACAAATTAATAAAATTAAAAGATATATTAGAAGGAATATCATATATGTTACCAAATAATGTTTTTTATAACAAAATGTTGTTATGTTTGTAAAAACATTTATAAATAGAAATATTTCAAATGGAATAGTAATTAGAATTTAGTGAGAGAAATAAGTTGATGTTTTAAATGGATGGATAATGTTCTCTATGATAGAAGTATTAAAATATTCAAATAATGTTAAATAACACCAATTAATAGATTGAAAGGAAAAAATTGATAGAGGTCCTAGAAAAATGATTTTAATGTAGTTTAAATGGAGAATTATATATTACATGATATATTAAATTTAATGTTATAAGGAGTGCAGATTTATCAATGGCATCGGTTCTATTCCATCAGATGAAGAACTATCAGATAGAGAAGTATATGTAAAATTGATACTTGTTTTTAAATGGCTACATAAATGTTTCATAGGTTTTACGTGAAACTCATTCCAAAATTTAATTACATAACACCCATAGAATTTAAAATAACACTATTTTTATAGCATATTTAACACACAACGTCATGTTTAAAGGACTTGTGATATAATATAAAATATAATTAACCAAATGTGATTAATATAAGCTAGATGTTAAATTGGAGATTATAAATTGAATATCATAATTTTTGAAATAAATATATATCTCTTAATGAATATGATTTTTTTATAAATTCATAATAAATAAGAACTCTATTTTTTATGAAGACATTCCTATTTGGAAAATGTTTTCCCTTAAAATATGAATTGAGTTTCTTTTTCTGAGGATTAATTATAATTGATTTATGAAATTTATATAATATTATTATATATTTTGTAAATAAATTTTCAATTCATTGTATAATAATGAATGTATGGTAATTTTTTCTAATTTTTATGAAATTATTGATTATTTAGGGAATAGTGAAATTTACCAATTTTTCAAATACTGTCATTTATTTTAAATAATAAAAGTATTTATAATAATCATATTAATTTAATTTATATAATCATATTTTATGATTTTTTATATGTTTATTTTAATGCATAAAAAGATTTTCTAATATTTATTTTTAAACCTAGAATGTTTATACATTTTAATTAACTAAAATAACCCCTATTAAGATAATATTTAAATTAAATTCATATTATATAAATATATTTATATTAATTTAATATCATATAATGATAAGTTTTTTTATAGTGATAATATAAGATCACCTATTTCTTGAAAAATGCATTTCTTGAAAAAAAATATTTTGACAGGTTTAATAGGTTCAATTTTACCATAAAGTATGCCATTTATTTTAATTGAATGTGATAAAATGGATTATATATTTTTATTCATTATAATTATTATTATATAGTAAGGTAAAATTATTTTTTGGTCATACTGAATAGTAAAAACATTAAAATTCTATTACCATAATAAATGTTAAAACTCATTTAACAGGGGGTTACAATAAAGAGATTAATTTAATAACATGTTTAATTTTTTTTGATTTTTATATACCATATCACACCTACCCTCCATTATTTATCTAATTTTTAACCACCTGTATGGAGAGTGATATCATATTATTGAATAGTTTTGGGTATTTATAGAAATACCACTCCCCTCAATTATAAAAGAGAACCCCACCTTCAATCTAAATCACAAATATCAAGAATTTTATCTCAACCAAAACATAAAAAAAATATCCACAAAAAAATTAAACACATTCTAGATGTACCGGTCTTTAAAAAAATAAAAAACATTAGAGTCCTTAAAAAGAGATCTGATGGAGGTTCTTCGAAGCGAAGACAATTGTCTACATCAAGCTCCATTTTTACATCTTCCTTTCTATATTAATATATTTCATAAAAATTCAAAAATAATGAAACCATAATATCATAAATATTTTTAGGTTATTTTATTTATGGTATAATCTTCATCCGTCTCTTATTTCATTATATGGGAATATAAACCATTCATCTTGGGTTTGGTGGACAACCGCCTCACAAGCTGATGTAATATATTTTCTATCATCAAATATCAAGGATATTAATGATTTTGGATTTACTGTTTATATATTATATAATTGGAATTTTAATCATTATTTAATTGTGAAAAATCATATAACTTTTTACCTTACCGTCCATTGAAGAATGAAAACATCATTCACATGTACATGGAACTACCGTCTTGTAAGGTGATATGATTCATTTTCTACAGCTTCACATGGATGGTATATTTAAGTGAATTTAATGAAATAATATGCTATTTATGGTATAAATATTTTTATATATAGTTAAAATAACCCTTACCCTCTTTATATAATTATCCTTTAAAAGTGGAAACATTAGATATGCATATGTACGGTCTACTCTCTCTATGATTGTAAGGTAATTAATTTTTCATAAACATAATTCATGGTTTATTCAAAATTATACTTTTTTTATAAAAATTATAATTATTTAAATATTATTACAATAGATATGATGGAACAATTACCCTTCTAACAACGCTCAACACACTTATAACATTTTGAAATTTTGAGCTTAGCATCTTCAAAACAATTGACTTGGGGATACATGATTAAGTAGTAAAACATGTCATTAATTATAGTAATTGTTTACATATAAGGGTATAAAATAGGAAATATTTTTTTTGAAAAAAAAATAATTTATATAATTTTATTATACATGAGATAAAACACATACATTACAAATTCATGACTGATGTATGAGTTTCATATCTGAACATCATTCTTTGAGAAAAATATCATTTTATGCACCTAATATCTTTTAAATTGTGTATATACCAAAAATATACATATTATATCATGAATACTCCAATATTAATGAATTGTTTTTGTTAAAATCCATTTACTTCATTCAAGGATTTTATGATTCAATAGTTACCAAAGTGGTAAGGTATTTTTTTTAATCTCAAATTGATATAAATATTCTATTATTAAAATTAATTATTAGAAATAATTTGATAGTTTCATAATAAAACCATTTTTTTTATAATCTTGTTATTCATGGAAATAAATAGTAATATTACCATTTTATTATATTTGGTAATTAAAATTAATGAGAAAATGTTTTTAAGAAAAAGGACTTCATATCACTCATTGGTTGAAAATAATTCTTATAAAATATCTATGTTTTAAAAAATTGTCTTCATGCATGTTTTTTATATTTTCAAAATTATTTATTATATAATTTTTTTCCACTTTTTTAATTTATATAAAAAAATATAATGTAATATTCTTTTAATTTTCGGAATGATGGACTTATTAATTTTTTTTACAACCACGTCAATGGAATGTTTTTATACATAAACGAAATGAATAAAATTACATGATGTCATAACCAATTTAGTATTAGAATATTTCGCAATAATTTTACATGATTCTGTTCAATGAAACTTTTTCATATAATATTTTGGAAAAATTTATATTTTAAGGATGTTATTTCAAAGTGAAAAGGGTATTTTCCTTAAGAGATATTCCATGTAATCATTTAACGAAATTTTCATCAACGATAACGAAATTTGATATTATGTATTGCTACCAAATTATGTATGTCTCTCATATATATAAATAGAATATTTTCTCCTCGTTTATAGTGTAATACCAGAAATATTTTCTTCTCATAATTTCCTTTAATAGGAAATTTCCTTTTTTAAGATATGAGACATGATTATGTAACCCGTTTTTTATGTGGGTAATTTTTTTGTTTACTCCTTAATATTTATTTTACATTTCTAGGAAAAATAATTATGAACCTCTTATGGTGGGTTGTCTAAGATATATATATATTACCATGGGAAAATATTTATTGCCTTTTGAATTTTTTATGGGAATACGTAGTAAGCCAAATATATTATAGGACATTCTTTCGGCATGTGATATTGTCTAGGAAGTTCGGGTGGATTAATATTTATATCATGTTGTAAGTTTCATCCAAATTTAAAATGATTCCATTTTCTTATGATACAATGTTATTTACGTTATTATTCATTGTGGTAACTCTTGATCCTTCTACATTATGATATCACGTTATACAGTAGACTCAAAAGTTATGGTTTCTTATCACGTCTATTTCCTTACTAGGATTTCAATCTCACCACTTTTTTCTATGTATTTTCCAGGTTATCCCATTTAGTTTAGAACAAAAAAAGGATTTAAGATATCATTAATAGGAAAAAAATAAAATGTTTTTTAGTATCACTATGAAGTATCATGAGACTAGTCTTCCAAATACACTAGGCCACATGGTCTTTGGGTTACAATTAATGAATGTATATGATAAAAATCAGGAAACAATATGAGTTAATTGATCAGGACACTATTGTTATTATTTGAAAAAATTGTATGTTAACCATTGGAAACTAGTATGTTAAAATCTTAGTCAGAACTACAGGGACAATTGTAAGTATAATTATATATATGAGAAATATCATGGAATATCGGTAAAGGATAGAGTTAATGATATCTAAGAAAATACATCCCATTCGGAATACTATATGTGGATGTAGCTCTGGATTAGTTGTAAATAGGTGTAAAAATCCAAAATATAGACATTGATCTGGACACCATCATCATCTGATGTATGAAAATGGGCCTTAATTTACACCTAGTTTGACACTCTCGGGGGATATGATTTAGAACTTCACAAAATCATTATGTGAAATTATGATGGTCTTGAAGAGATTTTTAGGATAAAAAATAATAGGAATATTTTACATAGGTAACCTAGATTGAAATATAGTCACTCAAAAATTAGGATATTCATATAATTTATATGTCATTTTTTCTTGGATTCAATGTTTCCCTTTGATATTTTAATGTATCCTCAAATTTTTTTCTTAATTTTTATTAATGATTAAAAAATAGGATAAATCATGCCGATGACTAATGGGATGGGAAATATAAAGATTTTCATAATGAGATTACTTATATAATTGGAACACTAATTAGAAAAGTTGTTATTCGAAATGATGAGCTATTTTAAATTATGATTAAGAACTAGAACATAAATAAATTTCCAAACACATCAAAGACAAGAAGGATAAAAATAGTGGATGTTCAAGAGTTAACTAAGGTAATGAAACAAAGATTAAATTTTTTACATTACAAAAATTTAGAAAGAGGAGCCATCTATAATTACTTAAATGAATTGAATTTTTTTATGTGTGGGAAATGAGGTAGAAAATAAGGTAACTTTAATAGAAAAATGAATAGTTCATTTAGCATGAAACAAGAAAAAAAATATTAACCAAAGGCCCCATTAACATTTCAATTTCATTAATGTGGATAACTTGGATAATATCTTAGTCAATTACATAATCCATGAAATAATTTCTATGGTCATATTTTAGGAAAATAATTTAATTTGACTGATTGAAGTGTTTAGGTTTTGGAATTATTGAATCATTTTGATGAAGTTTTTTATTAATAGTATCATGAAACATCAATGGATCATTCTAAAATAGTTTTTATTTATGTATTTTCATGAATATTTTGAATGGTAGTAATAAAAAAGAATGGTTATTTAATGAAAATGTATTGTTTTATGAACAAATAAATTATTTAGGAAAATATTATATTTTATATTTTGTTGATATTGTAGTAATTATATCTAATTATTATTATTTGATCTTATGGAAAATATTTTGTTGGATATGAAACATTAGAGTTTTAAAAATTTATTTTATTACTAATAATTTTTATTATATTTTTTAGAATGTTATAGGATGATTTTTTATTGTTATTATGATTATCAGTTTTGTTATCTATAGTTTTAGGAAAAGGACAACCCTCTTGTTGGTTAAAAACATATCACATCCTACAAGACTGACAGGATTTAACATGAAGTAGAAGTGAGACATGGTTGTAGTGGTTACCACTATAATACACAATGTATTGGTTAGTATGAATTTTTTTTACATAAAAAAATCAATTGAAAAATATTATGTAAATTTGTAGAATCATATTTTAAGATTATATCATTTTTAATTTTTAGTATTTTGAGGTGATTAATTATTTTTTGGGAAAATTTTCATTAGGTTGATGTATATTTAACCCATAGTAGAGGAATATGATTAAACATGAATTATTATTTGGGATGAAATAATTAAATCCTTGAACGTTGTGGTTATTTGAGAGTAGGGTTATTTAATTATGCAATTATTTATTTTAGAATTTTGATTTGGAGAGTAATATGAAGTTGTATTCATTTGGAGATATATTTTACCTTATGCTAAACATTTATATTTTTTGTTAATCTCTAAAGAAAAGAGGAGTATATTCATTTAATTTTTTTGAATCATGTGATCAGTTAATTTTAGTTCTTCAAGAATATTAAAATTATTATTCTATTGTCATATTTGTTAGAAACTAAAGAGATTGGGTTGAAAAGTGACAAAAGGGAGATGTTGTAGTTTTCAATAAATTATATTAATTTATGTCCTTATTATATATATAAAATTTATCCCTCGTCTTTAGGAAAATTGTCATGAAGTCTTTTATTCATTTTCGATATATCATTGGTCTCTTATCTATTTAAAGGGTTGGGGGGTAAAAATTTGTCTCTTAAATGGATATTATTTTTAAATCTATCTATTCACATTGTAACAATAGTACCATATAGGTAATCCTAGTTATGTTATGAACTTTGTGTTTCACTTTCCCTTATGTTATGTAGATGTTTTATTAAACCTTTTTATGATGTTTTTTTTCAAAATGATTTTTTGAATGTCAAACCCTTGATCATAGATCCGATGTTCAAATTGTGAGAAATAAATTTATTTATGAGGGGGGGGGAATAATTTAACACAAAAATATTTTAAAAAACAATATTAGGTCAATAGTGTCTAAAACACAAAATAATAATTTTATAAAAATTGTGATAAAATATTAAAATATTACTATATAAATGTGACTCATATAACCTCATTATTAAATTTGAGTGGATAAATGCGATTAGATTTTTTATGATATTTTATAATTTTTTTAATAATTAAGAATTTATGGATAAATTATGTATAAAAAAGAACTTGATTTATAATAAATACATTTCTATTCAATAAAAACAATGCATCATTCAAATATGATTTTATTATTTTTTACGAGGAAGTATTATTATTAATCTAGAGAACCTCAAGAAATATTTTTTAAAATTAAAATAATTTTTTAAATAATCATATCAAAAATAACTTATGGTGAACTTTTTTTTTATTTTTCTGAAATGTTTTATTTTTTTTGAATAGTGAAAATTACTAATCTTTATGGAAGTGTTATTTATTTTCATTCAATATTGTAATTAAAAAGGTCTATTGTATTTTTTTTATTTTTTTCTTAATATAAAATATAATTTTTTTATTCAAAATAATCTAATAAATTTTATTTTAATCATCACTTAATATTATTTTTTCCTAGGTTTATTATTTTTTTTAAAAATATGGTGTTTTGAAAAATGATTTTAAATAAATAATGATTATCCGTTTTTATAAATTAAAATAACCTATAGTAATGAAATATTTAAATTAAATCCATATTTTATTCGTCTATTTATATTAATTTAAATTCATATAAATAATATTTCTAGTTACAAAGTTAATAAAATATCATATACTCCATGATAAATGCATTTCTTGAAAAAAAAATTAACAAGATTTGTGGGTTTAATTTTAAATTAAATTCATCCAATTATGTGAATTTAATATTATAAAATATATTCAATATTTTGAATCATCACAATTAATGTTATGTAATAATTTAAATTTAATTATTTATCATAGTGAATAATAAAAAAACAAAAATATATTTCCCTGGTATATCTTTAAACTGATTTACAGGTAGATGGGGTTCAACTAAAGAGGTAAGGGGAATAAAATGTTTAATTTTTTTCTTTTTGAACAGTGGTGGTTTGTATCGACTATATCACCCGTAAAATATCCTTTTCAAAAATTTTGAGGAACTTCACTTTTGAGTGACTTCTCAATATTGAATATTTTTTCATATTAATGAAAATGCCACTCCATCTCAATTTAAAAGGGCACCCTACCCTCACTAATTTAAACCTATGAATCAATTTTTCTCAAAACAAATTCCAAAAAATCATTATCCAAACTATTACCCTTCTAGTATTCACAATAGACCAAACCTAAGGTCCTTAATAAGATATTTATAGAATGTGCTTTTAAGTGAAGGGAATCATCAATACCGATCTCTTCGTTACGTCTTTTTATCGACCATTAATTATTTTTTAACAAAAATTAATATAATTAAAAATTATATAATATATACTAATATTTATTATGTAAATGTAATTATTTCCATTTATCTCAGCTTCCATAAAATGGTTAATGAGACCATCAATTGTATATATATATGACTATTGCCTTGAGAAATGATGCAATTTATTTTCCATGGTTATCTCTCACGAATATTATTAGTGATGGGTTTAATGTTTTTATATGATATTCATATTATATTAAAAATTATTTAATTTTATAATATCATATTCCTTGTTAACGTACATTCAATTGAAACATGATAACATCTTTTGTGTGTACGGAGGACTACAACTTCTTGAAGAGAGGTGATTATTTTTTTACCACATCACATTGAATTTATATTTAATTTTATTTAAATAAATTAAATGATATTTATGATATTATTATCATTTCATATATAAAAAATTACACTTACCTTATTTATATCATGATTGTTGAGAAACAGAAATGTTACACATACGTGTGTACGACATATTATCTCTATGACTATAACATAATTCATTTTTCATAACCATAATTCATGGTAATTTTTAGACGTATAATTTATTTATTAAAATTATAATTATTTAATGATTATTATTATGGATACTATACAGAAATGTCCATTTTTTCTTGTTCAATATAATGATTCTCTTTTGAAACTATGATCTGAGCATCCTTAAAGCACCTAATGTGGAAAAAATTGTTTAAGTAGTTATATAAATTATTAAAATAAATTAATTAAATGGTATAAGTATAAGGGATTAAACATGTAAATGGTTTTTAGGACAATTTTTTCTATAGTAGAGAAAAAAATACATGGTAAATTATGGCCTCAATGTAAGGGGGTTGGTCTTGAAACTTCCCTCATGGAGATATATGTCCTTTAAAGAACATAATTAGTATTTAATGGTGCATATAATTCCACTTTACATATTATATCATGAATACATCATACATAGTTATATTTGAAGTAAAATATTAATTTACCTCGTTTTTAAGTCCCCCAAAATTCTAACATAAGGATATTTTTGTTTATTTCTTCTATTACACGCAACATCAAGTGCTGAAATGAATGTAACAACCCGAGACATTATGATATATTTATATTTTGATAAATTGGATCTCTCCATAAGCTTATATTAAAGATAATGATAATTTTATATTCCTATACATGGAACCTGGAGTGTTTCTTACAATACATAGAAGATAATTTTTATCATTATTTCTACAAAACCACGAGATTAGCTTGTGTTACATATATCAATGACTTTTTTCATGGCTTCTGCTAAACACAAGACTGAATTTTATAAGATATTGATAATTTTATTATATAAAATGAAGTTATCACGTAGATTATAAATTGGTAGTTATTAATATTATTAACTAAATTATAAAAATATATTTTCAAATTCATTGGTTACCAATTAATCATATGTGAATATATAAACATATTGAATATAAAATAATGTTATAATAAATATTGTTATTATGAAAAAAACAATATAACATAATAAATTAAATTATTTACTATTAATAAATGATATTAATAAAATATATATATTTTATTCAATCTAATGTTTTTACATTCATCCAATAGATATTCTAGGTATAAGATAAGAATAAATCCAATATTATGCAGAAATAATCTATATTTTTCTAAAGGTCGTTTTTTCCACCTTTTAAGGAATGACAATTTTTAAAACTAAATGTTTACATTTTATAAATTTTAGATGAAAAATAGACTTTATTTTTGAAATACTAACACCAAAATTTACTTTGAGTTAATTTTTTATATTTTTTGTAAACATTGATGTTTTAATGAATTGTTAAAAATAATGAATTTTTATTGAAAATTGACTCCCCTTCTAACTAATTTATAAGGATAAATTATATTTTTAGTTTTATATAAATTTTAATTATATATATATTAAATGTAATAATAAAACAAAGATTATTGGAATCAATTTCACATTGAAATTGGAGATAAGAAAATTTAAAACATGTAAAATTTTTATCTTTAAAAACTCAAAAAAATATTAGGGAAATAAATTAAAATAAATTATAATGTTTAAGGTGAAAATGAGTTTACCAGGTAGTTAAACTTTAATATTTTGTGGCCAAATGATGTGGAAATTTTTCAAAAACCTATTATATAGGTATTTTTCAAAAAAAATACTGCAATATATATAATTGTTTAAATTATTGGAGGAACACTATATATGTTTGACCACCTAATAGTGTTTACCATTTTATTTTTAAAATATTTCCCCTACTTATCCACTATAAAAGGGAACCACCCCTCACATATTCATAGTTCTCAAGCCTTTTTGGTCATCCAAATCATGGAAATATAATATCACCTCATCGTTAACCTCATCTATGAATCCTCAATTTGTGAATAAATCCATCCAAGAAAGTATTTTGTTATAAACTAAAAGGAGTTACTCGAAATAGTCGTAACATTCTTCAATGAGTACTTTTTTTCTATTTCATGATACACCCACTCATTTGTCCTTATATTTTTCACATTTAATAAATTAGGTATCTTATGTAAACATAAATTATGTCATATTAATGCTATTACCAACATATGCACCCACTTCCATCAAATTGGAGACATAATCATCGTTCGTGTGTATGGAGGACTACCACCACATGACCCGATGTCATTCATTCTCCCAGTACCACATTTCATGGTTGGAAATAATTATGTATTTATAGTATATTTATTTTATATATGATATTTATAATTTACTTATCATTCTTTATTTATTAGATAATATATTAGTAAATTATTTCTATTCTATGGGAATACAATAATATCGTATATGGACGGGTGGACAACTGCTTCTTAAAGTGATGTGACTAAATCACACTTTATAGGGAATATAAAATGGATGGTTATAATAAATATCTTAAATATATAATATAAAAATATTATATTGTATTTATAACATACATATATAATAATTACATTTTATTCTTTTTAATAAGACAAGAAAATAGAAACAAGATTCATGCGTATGTCTAACCTACAGTCTCCATGAACTATGTTTTTCATTTTCCTATATCCAAGTTTTTGGATTTATCATAATCAAGTATACTAATCATATATGGTATTTAAATCATGTTTTATGTTATTCATATGAATACATAATGATCTATATAATAGGAACCAAAAATAATATTTTAAAACAAACTTGAAAGATAAGGCAATTGACGCCTATAATAATAAAAATAAAGAAATATTATTCAATAACTAGCAATAATATGTTATAAAAGAATTATATATTATATTATTAACTTGTTTATTATTTTTTAATTTGTTATTAAAATTATTAAAAACATTATACAATAGGTTAAATACTATTCACACAAAAGAAAGCATAAGGTAACCGATTCTATCTCAATTTCATTTCATAGAGGCATATTCTAATGTTTTGAACCTAGTATATTTATATGGTTTATATAAATCCACATTTAAATTGAATATATTTTACAATATAATCATCATTTTATCTTGAATTTAAATTCTATTTATCTCACTTATGGGTATTTGAATTAAAATTGACTATGTGGTAAAAAATTCATAACTTAATTCGTTTTCCTTAGGTTATATTACTTTCGAGTTATCAATAATATTATATGATTATTTATATAATGAATATGAAAATATATTGATATTTTTACCATTGAATTATGTTTATTAAAATTATATAAACATCATAAATTAATTTATTATTTATCACATCAACATTATGATAATTTTTAGGGTTTATTCGATAATATCCTTTTAATCAAGATTGTTTATTCATGAAATTACATTAAAGGAAATTATTTGATCATTGTTTAATAAAACCATTAATTTTATTGTACTATATTTATTGATGATATTTTTTCAGATAATAGTACCATTTTTTAAAAGTTTTTACATAAAATGTTATAGAATTTTTTTTAATGAAAACCCAACCTTAGTTCTCTCTTTAGTCAGAAACCTGGTTTCTCTCAAAACAATGTTGTATAAAAATTTCTTCAAAAATGTTTTGATGCTTTTCAAAATAATTTTTTAAATTCATTTACCCATTTTTTATTTTACAAATTTATCCAAGGGAATATTTCATTCTCTTTCCAAATGAAAATATTTTTTGACCTCTCACAATAGAAAATGAATGCTCTTTTTACCATGAAAAGAATTACCCTCCATCACTTATTTTTAAGATTTATTTTCAATATTTGAAATATATTGTAAATATAATGTTTTTAAAATTAATTTCCGATGAAAATTATTTTCAATTTTTTTAAAAGGAAAATGATATTTTCCACAAGAATTTTAAATATTTTTTCAAAAATGAAAATAATTATTATTCTTACTCAGATGGGTATACATTGTATTGATACTCGCTTTATTATTTCTTTGCAAGGATATTGATCATTTTTAAAATGTAAATTATCAACCTTCCCTTTATTGATTATTTTTTGTTTAATTAGCATCCCCTTGAAATATTCACTTTCCTTTGATCATTGGATAATGAATTTCCAATTTATATCCCTATATTTTTATGGATATGATTACTTACTAAACAATATGCCACATTTACATATGGTATTTACATTGAATGTTAAATGATTTATTGGGGATATATTGATAAATAAGTATCCCACATTCAATATATATATTTTATAAGGAGCAATATTTATGAATTATATTGATTACATGATATATTAATAATTACATGGACACTTAGTAAAAAGGTTGTGGACCAGTTAATGTAAGACCATAAGTGAATTGATAGTCGCAAGGTATAACATCAGTCAATGATAACCCATCAGAGTTTGATTATAATAATTTTAAATCTATCTCGAGGATATATCTTGACAGAAACTATCTTAAGGATAGATCATCATAGTTCAGATAGGTTTGTACCCCTAGGCTAAAACTATACTGAGGATAGATCTTGACAATAACTATCATAATGATAAATATTTATATCTTAGATTTACTACATTATTTATTTCATCATTATTGTTATTCCATGTGATTATTTGACTAGTTATAATATACATGGTCATGTTTTTATATCACGTGATTAATAAAAGGATTTTTTAATTATATTTTATTCTTTCCACGTTTATTTTTATCTATCCTATTATTTAATGGTATGTGTGATCAGTTATTTACCGTTCCATGTTCAATATTCCTTTTGATTCATTATTTATACTGCTATAATTAATCCTTGTTAAGAATTTTAGCTCACAATTATTCGGTTTCCATTCCCTAATATACCAATTTGTGTACTAAGAAAGATATACAAAGATATGATATGTAGGAATAAAGTTATTCAAAATAAAGAAAAGGAATTTTATTATTGTAATTAGTGTATTTAGTGGTAATATATGACTCATGTATGTATTCATTTTACCAAGACTACTAAGATCATTGGTCCATTAGGATGTTAATCCTTTAATCATTCAAATTTTACGTATGTAAGAAGAAACTCTAGGCTTACTAGGGCCAGGAAACTGTATTTGGTATTAGAGGATGTTTAATAGTAACCTTGGGAAGTGGATCTATAAAAAACACCAATTACGGATCATAACCCTATGACATAATTTAAGGATTAGAATAGAAAAACATATGTATGAATTAACTTATGATTTGTGTATTCTATCACAAGGGTATGATATTAAGGTTGATCATATGTTCGAAGTCATTAGAACCACTTTTTATGTCTAATTTAATGATATTTTTCCATGATTTTTTTGGAACATTATATGTTATAGTGGAGATGATATTTGAGGAATAATTCTAGTGAGGCTGATGAGCTTAATAAAATGACCGAAGGATGATAAGGAGCTTTCACCGACTATTGAACTATGTGATATCCTAGTTAATTTATCATTGTTTATATAAAATTTATTTGAAAAAAAATAATTATGATCCAATAGTAATAATTGTTTGTTTATAGATTACTTTATAAACATTATCGGTTTGGGAAAATCAGAAGAGACCGATATAAAGATATGTTTCATGGATCTTCCAATCTGTTAAAACTAAATTTTTGTGATTCAAGTGAAAAAGAATATTCATTTTTTGATATTAATTTCTTTGAGTAAATGATCAAAGCATAACAAAAATGCGAAATTATATTTATAAAATAGAAACATGTCAAGAATATTTCATTATATTCTTATAATGTAAAATAATTATTCAAAATTAGGAAAATGAACAATTTCTCATCATAATACCTTAATTTTGGTTCAATAGATGGTCTTTTAAATAAACATATATTTATGTAATTAATGCATATCAGTATTCCATTGATTTGTTAGTTGTTTGTGAACAATGAACTCAGTCAATCTCTATTAATGTTTACACCACACCTTTATTTCCATACATTCAATTGACACTTATGTTCACTTGAATAGAAACCCAATTATTTGACGTTCTTAGTTTTTATTCTCTCATATCAAGAGGATATTTTATTATCTTTTAATCATGTGGGTTTTTTCCATAAATGAGTTTTCAAATATAAAACACTAGATTACCAATATCATGTTTAAAAGGAAGGCAAAAATTTAATTAAATTTGGGATAATGTAACACCATGCCATAATAAAATAAGGATAATGTATTTGATTTCATGCAAGGCATGAAAAACCAAGCATATAATGGAATATAACAACCCGATACATTATATAATATTTATATTTAACACTAATCCATAAAATATCTTCTTTTACACATAAAACAATGTTTATTTTGAACTATACTGAACATCGAGTTTTTGATTCATTACACGCAATATTATTTTTAGATTTTTCTACATAGAAAACTGATTCTATCATGCATTACATTCAATAATGACTTTCTTTGATGGCTTGCATTACACCCAAGATCGAGTCTTATCGAATACTATAAATGTTATTATATAAATAGAAAATTATTTATTTTCCAATAAATATTAAATTATGAATAGTATTGATTATGTTATGAAAATATATGTTTAATGTTTTTGGTTATAAATTAATTACAAATAAATATAAAAACAAATTGAAAATAAATGATTATTTTTTAAAATTTATTATTATAAACCAACAGAATATAATACTAAAAATGAATTTAATTAATATTAGTGAATAATATTCATTATATATATATATATTATTTAACCACATGTTTTTACATTTATCTAATAGATATATTAGTCATATTATAAGAATAGATCCACTCTTATGCATAAAAGGGATATTTTTTACAAAGGTGGGTTTTTAGCTATTTGATGGAAGAATTTTTTTTAAAACAAAATTTGGTAACTATTATAAATTTTATATCAAAAAATAATCTTTATTTATTAAATAGGTATATCAAAATTTAATTTGTGTAAAATTTTAGTATTTTTCCAAGAACATGCATCTTTTGTAGAATAGTGGAAAATATAGAATTTTATTTGAAAGATGAATTTTCATTTAAATAAATTATATGGTTAAATTATATTACTAATTTATTTAATTTTTAATTAGTTATATTTTAAATATATTAATCCAATTTAGTTCATTTTAATCATTTTCACGTTGAAATTTTATATAAAACATTTCAAACATTTCAACATTTTCACTTTAAAACCCTGCTTTGTCTTCCCATCTGCCGGAATAATATTAATTTAATTTTAGAAAATTTTTGAATTTTATTTTCATAAATATTTGGAAGATGAAAAATTTATAATTTTTATTAATTTCAATATATTTATTTACTAAAAATATTATTTAAATCAATTAATAATTAATTACCATGATTATAGTGATAATGACATTACAATGTGGTTACACATTAATATTAAGTGGACAGATCACCTATAAAATTGTCCAAAAACTATTTGATAAAAATTATTATACCATATCCTACATTTTAAATAATTTAATTCATTATTGAATTCACATTATTTAAGTGATACCTCTCAGTAGTTTTACATTTTTTTATTTACAAGAATGACACTCCTCCTACACTATAAAAGGTAACTAACCACATTACTTATTCACACATATAAATAATGTTAGATAGTAAAAAACCTCATAATAAATCCTTTACCTCATCATATAGTCATCACTTGGCTATGAAATCCATCCATAGATGTATTTTGGTGTATACTAAAATGTGTTGCCCAAAAAAGAGGTAACATTCTTCAATGAGAACTTTTGTTTTATTTATTTATCCCCCATTCAATTAAAATTATATATTAATTATATAACTAAATTGAAATCATCAATAAATTTATATGTCATTATATTAAGGTAATTACCTATATATACATAAATTCCATCAAATGGGATACAAAATAATCATTCTTTTTTATAGTGGACAAATGCCTCGTGAACCGATGTCATTTATTTCTCCATTAGAACCTTTCAAGAGTAGAAATAATGATGTAATTATTTTTTATATATTTTATATATTATATTTATAATGAAATTATTCTTATGGGATTATTATAAAATATATACCTTCATGAACTCCATTTTTTTGGGATATCATAATGTCATTTGTGGACGTATGGACTACCAACACCTCAAAGTGACGTGATTCATTCATGATTTCCATGGAATGTATAAAGGATGGTTTTAATATAAAGATATTATATATATGAAAAAAATATTATATTTTATTTACAATACAAATATATTATATTAACTTTTCTTCATTTTAATAATACAAGATAATGAAAGCAATGTTTATGCATATGTGTGACCTACCATCTCCATGGATTATGTATTTCATTTTCCTATCTCAAAATTTTATTGATTAATATAAAGAAATATATAAGTAATATATAATAATTTTAAATAATTATTTACAATATAGAGATCATAAAGTCATGGTCTAATAAATTGGAACAAAAAATAACAAGAAAAATCATACTAAAAAAATTATGAAATTAACACCAGAAACAATGAAAATAACGAAATATTATTAATAAAAAGGTGATAAGATGTATAAAATAATCATATATGATATTATACACATTAATATGGTTAGTTATTATGTTATTAATATTTTTTAAATTATTATACATGTGGATAAGGATTATTAAACCCAAATGAAGTTTTAGGTAATGTATTGCATATCAATCTCATTTAATTAATGAATGTTGTGTTGTTAGGAACATTGATTCTTTATATGGTGTATATAATTCCCATTTTACTTTTAATATAAATAACAATTTAGTCATAATTACGTATTTAATTTGAATTTTAATAATTGTATCTAAGGAGATTTTAATTGAAAGTTATGAAGTGGTAATGAAATTTTATAAATTGACTCATTTTTATTAGGTTATATTACATTATCAATGTCGATAATATTATATCATTATGAATAAAATGTAATTCAATATCTATTAATTTATTTCAAATAATTTTATTTGGATTTATTTTATATACACATAATCTATTAATTTACTATTTCTCACATCAAAATTATGATAATCTTAAGGGTCTGTATAGCAATATCATATTAATAGAGATTGTTTATTATTGAGTTTACTTTAAAATAAAATTATTTGATCATTCTTTAGTAAAACCATTAATTTTATTATCCTTAGATTGTTCATGTAAATTTTCACGTAATATTATTATTTTTTCCCTATTTTTTATATAAAATATTTTATAAATCATTTGAATGAAAACCTAACATCATATATTTATTCAATAAAAAACTTATTTTCTCTCAAAACCATATTTAAAAAAAATTATAACATGTTTGAACCTTTAAATAATAGTTTATTAAAGAAAATGATAACAATTTTTTAAAAAATATGATTTTAAGGAATATTAATATAGCTTTCTAAATATGACACTTTTCTAACATCTTACAATGAAATATGAATGTTCTTTCTACCTCATACAGAATTACCCAAAGTCATTTCTTTTGAGAATTACATTAAAATGTTATAAAGTTATTTTTAATGATTTCTTTTAAACTTATTTTTATATAAATTTTTTTTCAAAATGTTTTCCATATTGAAAATTAAATTTTCGTTAAGAAGGTTTTTAAAGATATTTTTATTTCATCAATGAAAATAACCCTTATTCTTAATCATATTGGTATAAATTGTATTAATACAATCCTTATTATTCCACTCGATGACATATGATATTTCTTCCATGGAAAGTATTGAAACTCAACTATATTATTATTTTTTTGTATTCATTGACATCACTTTGATATATTAACATTCATTTGATCACTGGATATTAATGATTCTCTTAATATTTAATTTATTTATTATGGATATGATTAATGCGTAAACTATATAAATTTTTTTTATACGGTGTTTACTTTGATAGTTGTATAATTCATTTGGGAAATGTTGATAAATCTCTGTCCTTTAATAAAAATGGATAATTGATAAGGAACATTGTTTATGATTTATTTTGATTATTATTCATATGAGGAATGTTTTGGACAATTAGTAAACGGTTTGGTGATCAGTTAATGAAAGACCCTTGAGTAATCAGTAGTTTCATGGGATGAAGTCATCTGGTGAAAATACCATCACGTTTATTTCTTATGAGTTAAAATATTTCTAGAGGATATATTTTTATTGTTAGTATCTTGATGATAAATCTTTATAGTTTAGACTAGTTTATACTAGAGACCAAATCTATCATGAGGATATATCTGGATAATAACTATCCTGAGGATAGATCTTGATTTCCTAGATGCCCAAAATTATGAATTAAATTCTCATTATTATTCCATGTTATTTTTTAGAATATTCATGGTCATGTTTTAGGCACATGAGATTTTTTATATGGCCTTATTTTATTAAATTTTATTCCATCCATATTGATTATGATTTGTCTAGTTACTTAATGGTATGTGATATTAGTTATTTAACTTTTCATATTGATTATCCTCATTGATTAATTACTTATTACTCTGTACTTATATCATGATGATCATTTCAGCTCGACTTTAATTTTTTTTCATTCCATTGGATTCGATGAAGTGTAATATGAATGATATGAAAGGATATTCAAAGTGAAAATAATGTTATTATCGATCATGAATCGGAAAAATTATGTTCAAATTAGTGTTTTCAGTTGTAATTTAAGAATCATATATATATAGATTAAAAAGAATAATATACACTTAAATAATTCATGATTTTCATCTTTCTAATCATTGAAATACAGTCATATAAGGATTGGGATTTGGGATTAATGGGTTTAGGGAACTATATCATTCATGGAATCTATGATTAAAAATATCCAAAAGATTTAAGGTTTTATGTTTTAGTATCATTTTTTGGGATTTTTTATAAGTGAATTTATATTGTAGAAAATTATTTATTTATTTTACAAAAAAAAAATTATTTTTATCTGATAATTTATTCATGAAATTTTCATGTTATAGTACAATTTTCCACTCTTTCATCCAAAAAATATTGATAAATTTTTTTTAAGAAAAATATAACTTCACTTATCTTTTTGATCAATAATATCATTTTTTTCATATCTATGTTCTCTAATTATAATTTAAAGTATGCTTTTAAAATTGTAAAAAATTATTATTAAATATATTTACTCCCATGTTTTAATTTTATTAAAATGGTTTGAATTGATTCTTGTGTTATTTTTTTGAATAATGGACTTATTAACCTTTTTACAATAGTGTGAGAGAAATTATGTTTCTATTATATGAAATGTAAAAAATTACGCTTCATCATGAACACTCAATTCTTCAATGATTTCTTTATAAGCTTCCTTTTTTATTTTTCATGAAGATTTTTATTTACTATTTTAAAAATATTTATATTTTTTAAAACTGACTTCAAATTAAAAATGGTATTTCCCCCATGAAATACTCTATAAAATATTTTATATAATTTTTATTCACTAATGAAAACATTTGATATTATGGATTACTTCTAAATTATGTATATATTTATATCATATTTATAACAAGTTTATTCTCCATTAATTTTAAGGGGTAATAAATTTCTCATATTTACCTATCCAATTCCTTTATTATAATATTTCCTTTGATTATTATATGTAAAAATATTGTGCAACCCATTTCTATTCTATAAGAAATTTTTATTTTTATACATTATGATTAATTTTAGTTTTGTGGATCACATATTCATGAACATGATATTAATGGGTTCACCCAGATAGCACTCCAATTCATTGTGTAAAGATTTAGACTCATAAAGAATCTTGTATGGGATTTTGGAGTAAGCCTAATCCATAATGGGATTTTTTATATCATGTTATATTCCCTATATATAATGTTATTCTTGACTTAGGTTTATGTCACATTGTATGTTTATATCATATTTCCAATGATTCAATGATCATATGACATTTTGTTCTATATCTTATGAAGCAATGTGATTACACTTGGGCCTTCTATTTTAATAAATCATATAATAAATTTGACTCACATGTCTTTCTGCCACATATTGTTTATTCTATTAAGAGGGTTTTTAGACTACCCCTTTTTTCTACAAATTACTCAGATTATATAATAAAATTTAGTTTATCAAAAGGATTTATGATCTTATTATATACAATTAAATGAAAATATTTTTTAGTCACAAATCGTTTTATTAGGAAAACAATTCTTCTAAAGACACCAGGCCCCACAATATTTGGGTTGTAATCAATGAATGTTTATTTTAAGAATCTAGTAATAAAATTTGTAAAATGATTGGTTATCAGTACAATAATAATATTTGAAGAATATCATTTAAAATATATCCAAAGGATGATATCTGAATAGCTTCACATAAGTGTAATGAATAAAGAAGCCACCATAAAATAGATTAGCCTCAGAAAAATTTATTAATGTCATCAAAATTAAAATTTAGTGAATTTTATTGAAGACTTTGAGGAAGATTGAGTTCCATCGGTTGTGAAATTCAAAAAGTAATACTAATTATTGTCGTAGAATATGATCGATCTAATTTCCATCAAATGGATAAACATGTTACAGAGTAATGTGATTCCATCATTTAGATTGTTCTATTAAGATAAACCATACCATGTTTTCTAAACCAAGTAATTTTTAATGTATTAAGCTAAGGCAAAGTGAAAAGATGAATGATTCCATCATAATGTGTGACCGAATAATGTAATTCACTAAATAAAAGCATACAACAATTTATGAGTTACTGGGAATAATAGGTTTATAATGATAATCTGTTGTAGAAGATAAAAGTTTATTAGAACAAAGAAATGGTCAATGATTATTGTAGAAATGTGAATCACAAGAAAGAGAAAACCATACGCACTAGAAAAAAGAAGATATACATCAGATGGAATATACATTAAGAATTCAATACAAATCACATGGTCTATGGAATACAAATAATCTTTATAATAATTTTAAAATACATAAAATTTGATGATTATGGGATTATCATCAATGATATAGTATCTAGATGTAGTTAATATGATCATTATTTATTAGTAAACATTTAGTTTAATGACGTTTAATGATGTTCATCAACACTAAGGTTAATTATTATTTTATAATTTTTTGGATTCTATAGAATTCAAAAATATTTAAGAAATCAATAAAACATTCTAGAATAATTGACAATCAATTTGAGAACATCATAGAGTGGGAAAAAATTAGGTTTCCTCTAAATCACACCTATAAAAGGGGAGAAAGTAAAGTAGGATAACTTGTATTGTTCATGAACATTATAAATTAAAGGATCAAGAGGTTTTTGATAAGTAAAAGTTTCCAACCAATATAAAATATGGTCAAAGAATAGTGTCGAGATGAGTTCTGATCAGATATAATAGAAAAAGGTTTTTGATCAGGTTCACCGAAAAAAGTACCAGAATAATGGAATGTAGAGTGCTGAGTAATAGAGAAGAGTGGTGCACCATAGGGAGTACACCAGATGAAGTAATCAAATGAAAATTTCTGGATGAAGTTTTAGAGAGCTACACTCATTTTTTTTACTTATTTGGTCTCAAAATATAATAAATGTTTATATCTCATGGGAGATATTATAATTTTCAATTTGGACATAGAATGATATTTTCAAGAGGTACCTCAATAATGGAATGTAGTAAAAATACCCCTCTATTGTAATTGATGAAAATATTATTAGTGAAAGAATCCATAGACCAACATGAGTCTCTATATCAAGGATGTAGTTTCACAAACTAAGGAATATCCTTGTAAAAATCCATATCTGTTATTTTATTTATATAATCTATAGAGAATATTTTTAAAATAATAGGGATGAGTTTAAAAATGATAAATATATCATAATGGATAACACGGGTCCAATATACTCAATTTATAAATTAATTTTATTTTAATATAATTAGTAAAATATGGTCACTACTAATCTAGCTCCCCAATCTTAGGGTGACTTCATAAACCACTGAGTATTTTAAATTTCAATCCGAGGGTAGGTTCCCTCTATTTATATATATAATTTTTTTTCTTTGTTTTATTTAACCATTGTTTTTGAAGTAAAACAGTACATAAGATAATGAATGATTTTCTCATGAGGATAATAAAATTAACGTTGAGGATAATTGTACTGACGTTATCTTTGGTCATAGAAACATGCAAATTGAAGCCAAAAACTAGAAAAAATTAAAGAATAAAGTAGCTCAGAAGAAAAGGAAGTAAACAACTCAAACCCATCCGAAGGAGGATTCTCCAGTTGTGACTTAGTAAAAAAATATGAATATATTTATTCTTAAATGAATGATTACATGAAACGTTTCCTTTTAAAGTTGCTACATAGATACTCCCACATATCAGGGGATAAAATGATGAAATCACCCTACCAAAATTGGAACCCTATATCTCATATAAATCATTTGGAATGAATATAAAATATTTTACATCTATAAAAAACATGTTTAATGAAAGGAGGTATATGTAATAATTTATTAATAAAGTATCATCCATTTGGAATAAAATATTAATAAGATATTTCATAACATTAAACCTTTACCACTTTATGATCATTTGTATAGTAAGCCCCATGAAATAAATGAACATTATTTAAATTTATATATCCAACAATTATCATGGTAATGATCATAAAATACATATATAGAATTCATATACACCAAGAATAATAATCATGTTCTGTATAAGGCATGTATCCCATATAAATAAAAGTTTGATGAAAAACCCTTACATTTTTTGGTAACCTTTGAATCACAAGACCCTTAAAATAATAAATTTAATTGAAACATATAATATCATGAGAATAAATAAATTTTTCATATAAAATTTCAAACAGTATTTACATACACAACATAAAATACAATTGGCGCATAAAATAATATATGACCAAAAGAAGACATGTTGAGGAAAATATCTATTACCTTAAGTCTCAAGCTCGTTCAAACACAATTTTACATCCTTTATTATAAATATATGTTAATTATAAATCTATTATAGAAAGTTATACATATGTATGAAACCATATATGATCTACATATAACCTTTTATTACACATTTATTTAAAATTCTTTGTTAAAATTATGTTATAAGTAATAATTAATTCGTTTTCATGTAAGTTTTTGTATTGTAGTTTAATTCCTTTTAATATTTTATTTATTACATAATATACATAATTTTATCAATTACATAATTAATATATATATTCATTATATATGTATCTATATTAATCCATAAAATTTAGTGCTGAAAAATGAATTACACTATTCATGGATATGGAAGGCAGTGTGTATGCATGAATGATGTTTCCATTTTCTAAAAGGATAGTATAAAAATAAGTTAAATAATTAATCACATTTCAAGAATCATTATGATTTAATGTATATAACATATTTTTATTAAATATATCTTTATTAATATACATGTAATGTATACGTGAAAAACAAATCACATCACTATGTGAGGCGGTAGTACGCCTTACAAACAAGTGATGTTTTGGTATTCTCGTGAAATGGAATTTAAGAAGTTTTGTCTGATATATTAATAATATAAGTGTAATAATATCATAAATATGATAAATATATATTAAATAAATCATAATAATTATCCATGATAGGTGGTGATGGAAAATAAATTACATCGGTGAATGAGGCAGTAGTCTGATGTACACATGATCCATAATTTCATTTACCATTCGATGTAAGAATTTGTGGGTATTGGTCAAAAAATTAATATAATAAAAAAATTAAATGGGATACAATGTTTTTATTATTTCATAATGGACATCTATTATTTTAAATTTGTGTAAGTATAAATAAAACAAAAAAAGAAGTTTAGGAACATTACATCTTCTTTAGATAATCTCTTTAGTTTTATGCAAAAATACATATTAAGAGAGTCTTTTAATAAAAATAAGTAATATAGTATTTGAGTATAGAATTTGGAAAGATATCGTGGTAGGGTTTTTTTGAAAGAAATAGTTTTTATGTGTGAAGAGGATATGATATAGGGTTCCCTTTTATAAGTGTGTGGGGGGAGGACACCCTTGGAATTTATAAAATGAAAAATTTGTACCCATCTTTTAAACATGTATAATATATCAATTATTGTTAATTATAAAACCATATATGTGATAATTCATATATATTTCCATTAAATATGAGTTATAAATTGCATTTTATTTTTTTCCATTTTAGTTTATCTCCCAGTAAACCTATTTTAGCCATAATCAAAATAATTAATTTATATTGTTTTTAAAATTAATTTTGAAAAACAATTAGTAATATTATTATATTTTACTAATTAATAAGATTAAAAATATGTTATTTATTTCTTCAAATTCCCTTCATATAATTGTAAAAATATAACTGAAAATTTAACACACAGAAACAATGAAAAAATGGGTTTCCAAAGAGAAACTTTTCCTATGTATAGAATGTTTTAATATAAAAATTAAATAAGAAATTTATTAAAATGAGAAAAATTTATTTAATAATATCATTATTGATGTAATATTAAATTTATAACATTTTTAAACATTTTTATTTTTTAAAATTTATTTAAATTAAAAAGACATTTTTATGAATTCCAGTATTTTTCCAAATTCATTGAGAAATTAATATTTTTTTGAAAATCGTATAAATTCAAACTATTCTAATTTTTTCATGTTTTTTCAAAAAAATTGTTTATTTAAAAATATATTTTCTAAATGTGAAAAAATTATTCTTATAACTTTTTCCAAAAAGCAATATAAATCAATTTTTTTTTGAAAAAAAAGTATTTTCAAAGCATATAAAGAATTTACTAAAAATTAAGTACTAATTTATAAATATATTGTCATTATATTAAAAATATATAATTAATTGTTTAAATTTGTTTAATCCTATTTATATGACCAAAAAAAATATTGGTTATAATGGCCAATTTTAGTTGACAATAGTAATTATATATCTCGGTTCTTTAAATCTCGGTGTCACGTGAAATGCATGAAATAGATGAAAATAAATTTTTCAAAAGATAAATTCTATAGAAACTCAGGTTGTTACATTTTAACCCACATTAAATTAATTTCACTCTTCAAATTCATCACACTTGAAAAAAAATGACGATAATTATGTCTCATCATGTCCCCGTGATTCTATATAGATTATTTTAAGTGGAGGTTTTACAATAAAATATTTACTAGGTGAAGGGTAATGTTTCCTGGAACATTCATTCAATTATCCAAAATATCAACAAGATATAATTTATAATAAATATTATTTTATAAAGGAAATATCATTGAGTTTAGTATATTTTAAGGATTATGTTTTTACTTCCTTAGGAGAGAAACATGAATCAAATCATGAACTTGATAGAGGTTCAGTGGAAGCACCAAGTGATAAACGTCAATACATACTAAATATATAATCTTGAAATTGAAAATAAACCTAGGTATTATATTTTCTTTCTTTCCAAATACCATAAAAATCTTCCATAGAGAAATCTATGGGAAAAACTTCTAACCAAATTCAAATTCCAGACCATGATGATGATTATCATCATATATTTTTTTGATTATTTTTTTGCACCCTTATTTGTTGTTGAATTACTCATACCTTATCCACCACTTCATCCACAAGCACTGGTCCAAATATATTTCATTCTTTAACTTAATCCCACTATGTTGCAGATCCACACAAATTTCTAAAGATAGATTCATAAGGAAAAATATTAATCCTCTAGTGAAACCTGTTGTTGTATGAAAATTCCACAAGAGAAAGCTGTTGATCCCCAAAAAATTTAAATTTCATAAAAAATATAAACATATCCTCTATCATTTTAATGGTTCTCTCAAATTGACCATGTATTTGAGGTTGATACATAATGATTAAACTCAACTCCATATCATGATCTTTCTGAACACTTCACCAGAACATCAAGGAAAACATTAGATACTAATTATTTATAATTTTACGTGGTAATCCATGAAAAGATACCCCTCCCATAGTGTATAAAATGGAATGATAATCTAGAGTGGATTATTGTTTGATATAAATGAAGTGTACAAACTTTGTACAGAAATTGACTACAACCCATATATCATTATTCTCATTAGATGTTTCTGGGAGTCCAATGAAAAAATATATGTTGGTGTATTTCCATTTCGATTATGGTATGTGTGATGGATATAACATTGCCTTAGAATATTTTCTCTCAGCCCTAACTGGATGACATACAAAGAACCAAGATACAATATCATACAATATCTCTCTTCATTCAATCCAATAAACAATACTTTTCTATATCTTTATACGTCTCTTTTACTTCTAAGATTAATAGATAATGAAGAACTATGAGGTTCCTATAACAACTCACTCTTAATGTATGGTATGGAAGGAACACATACATAGTTCAAAAACCTAAATTTTTTTCATTATCAAGGTTAAACTTATGATCATTTCTCACATTATTTATTAGCTTCACATCATCCTTCTATACAATTTTATCCTCACATGGATATATGGTTGAACACTAATTTGAGAAAGATAAGACTTATCCCATTCCTTTACTATTTAAATATCCATCCTTTGAAAATCCAAAAATATATGAAATTTTGTGATCCTCGTCATTGACAATCTAGTATGATCCTTTTGACTCAAATAATTAGACACATTGTTATCCTTCACTGGGTGGTAATGTATTGAGAATTTGTAATCTTTAATTTTATCCAACCAACTTCTCTGGATATTATTAAACTCCTTTAGTATGAATATATTCATTAAATTTTCATCATTATATATTTATCACAATTTTATCCACAATGATAATACATCTATATATTTGATGAAAATTACCACATTTAACTACAAATCATGAGTTGGGTAATTTTTATCAAGAAAAATTAATTTTTTTAAGGCAAAAGTTAAAACCAAGTTATTATACATTATAATTCATCCTAAACCACTCTTTGATTCATAATTATATATTATAAACCCTTATCAAATATAGGGTAGTGTAGGTATAAGTGTATTGCGTAATATTTTATACACATCCTTGAAATTTCTCACACATTCATCTATCCAGAGGAATATGGATTCCTTTTGAGTTAACATAGTTATTGGATTAGATACTTATGAGAAATTATCCACAAGCAGGTAATAAAATCCTGTTAAATGATGAAAACAGTGGATCATAGTTACCATTTTTTGGTCAAGGAAAATGTTTAATAGCCTTCGTCTTCAATGAATCCATATATATACCCTATCTAGAGATTATATTACCCCAATAAAGTGGATCATAGTTACCATTTGTTGGTCTAGGAAATCTTTTCCATAAGATCTTCAATAAAATTCACATGTTTTCTTCATGCTATTCCATTATCATTGAATAAATGATATTATAATCTATAAGTACTCGTAAAAACTGAACAGGTTAATCTCTAAAATCTCTATGAATTTTCACGTGATGATTTAGGTGTCATTATTAAGGCCAAATTCATTCACTATATACTCATAGTATTTGTACCATGTATGAAATGTTATAATAAGTATATCCTACATCTCAACCATCAATTCATGATATTCTAAATGAAGTTCAGTCTCAGAAATGTATTGATTTTTTCATAGTTGATCAAACAAGAAATTAATATAGGGTATATGATACATTTTCTTAATTATGGACTTTTTATTTCAAAAAAACTAATGCAGAGTAAAATAGATCCATGTTTTTTCTTAATAAAAAGAATAATTGCACCTCAAAGTGACACAGTTGGCTGAATGATTCCATTTTCAGTATTCTCCTTGATTTTCTTCTTCAATCCCAGAAAATCAATCATAGAAATTCAATAGTAATTTATTGAAATATGTGGGGAACCATATATTTATTCTATTGAAAATTGAACCTCATGGTTTGGTGAAAGTGTAAAACCCCAAGCTTCCATGGTACGTTTCCATTTGAATAATGAAATAGCTTGTGTTATACGAAACATCGAGTTCAACCACACCATGACCAATCAAACTAGTCATTATGAATAGTAATACACACTTTTTGAAACATTATAAATTTTATTTTTTAAAATGGACTTCAATTTTGGATTCGGAATACCAAAATTAAATTTGCGTGATTTTTTTTATTTTTTTGAGAAATTTTAATTTTTGATGAATAGTGAAAAAATTGTGTTATTATTTAAAACTAAATATTTATTTAAATAATTACTTATATTAATTAAATTTATTTTAAATCAAAATAGATATATAAATACCTATATTAGTTTAAAGTAATTCATTGAAATCGTTTTATAATAAAATTAAATATATAAAATTTTATGGAACTTTTTACCGTCTTTTAACCACCTTATAGGAACATTAGAAAAATTACATAAAACATAATTTTATTGCTTTTGTGAATTTAATTTCAAAAATTAAAGAAACAAAGTTGATATTCGTATTTTAAATGTGGTTTAATAAGATGAATATAACTTTTTGTGAATAATAACTGTTGAGTTTTATTTACCATGGTTAAAAGTAAATAGGGTAATTAAAGGTACACATGATATTATTATTATTACCATAACATGTGTTTCAATTATATTGGATAAGTGAATTTCAACTGAAAACAACCTCACGAATGAAATATGATCCTTTGGGTCCACTTAGATTAGATTTAGACATTTACTATTATTTTATTTAAAGAATATTTAAATGTTTTAAATTCAATGTTTCATAATTAGAACATTTTTACTACAGGTTTACACCTAAGATAAATTATACTAAAGGATATTCATTATAAAGAGAAAAAGATTTCCTACATAATGGTATTTTATTTATATTTTTTAATCATTAACTATTTATATTTATTTATGATACAATGATGATGTAGTAATTACCTTATAAATGATAGCATAAATAATTGATAATATAAATAACAAAATAAATGTAACTTGAGAATTTTAATGAATAATAATAATTTTTTAGATTAATATGATAGGTTAGGGTTGGTTAAAAAAAATTCGAAGTGATAAAGTTATTATGACTTTCTCTTAAACAAAATTCCAAATAATGTCAAAATTGACATAAATGTGTTTTTAAAGAAAATACTATATTTTAAATTGATATAATATCCCTAAAACATATTTAACCACTTTGGATTTTCTTGTCAGTTTTTAGTTACTTTATTGACCATATAATATAAGAATACAAGGAGACATGGTAAATGTGGAACTATTTGAATAAGAGTTAAATCTAAATGATAAGGTTAATATGGAGACCTAAACCATTCTAAATTCTACATGTTGATGGGTTTTTGAACCATACTCACATTATACTTGAAATATATTATTTTTTATCCATTATAAAATGAATATTATTGTATAATATGATAATATTCCAATCTTTTACAAAAGTGACCCTCACCTCTCTTATAAAAGGTTAGTTCCCCTACTCTCAAAAGCACACCTCCAAAGCCATTTGACTCAGACAAAACCAACTCAAATATCCACCCAAATACCCTCACATCCACATATTGGCCATAAATTGATCATAAATCCAACCTAAGGATCCCTTTTGATCAATTTGAAAAAAAAAACACCTGAAAAAGAAGTAATAATTTCACCACCTCTTTTAATGTTCTTTTCTTCTTCCACTTCCTCTTTAATTATTGATTACATTCCAAAATAAAAAATCATGTACCTTATACATAATGTGATGTTATTATAAATATGGTACAACCATATTCATTATTCAATCTATCCTATGAATTAAAAGTCACCATACGTGCGTACGTATGGCTTCCCGCCTCCATGTCTTCTGTAGTTTGTAATTAAAACACTTCATTATTTGGATGGGTATAATAATGAGTATAAATGAGGTATATAATAAATATTAAATGTTAATTATTATATATATATGAAATACCATCCAATTACATATCATTTAACTATCAATATAATGACATTGTCACTCATGCGTACGTAGGGATTACCGTCTCCACGAAAGCGATGAGATTCATTCCCCATCGTAACCATTAAATAATAAATATAATTTTATGATTAAAAAAATAATGTTTAAGAACTTCATATCATTTTGGATATGAATCATATACATCTTATCAATAACAAAAAAGACTTACATAACAAAACATTTAATGGAAAATGAATCAGTTAACACCCAAAACAATGATTTTACTAAAATATTATTAACAAAGAAATATTATAAGATCATATATGATATGATATTTTTGTTTGTGGTTCTTTTATAATTTAATAATAGTTATTGAACCATTATACAGGATTTTAACATACCCTTAACCAAGGAAAATTACAAGGTAAGGGTTAATTTTACAATCTCTTTATTATCTGAGGTTGTTTATACATAAGTATCTACTGGGACCTCCTTCTCATCCACATCCCTGTTTCATAAAAGTGTATTTCAAAACATTTTCTTCTATTTCCTATACTATGGGTTAATTTCATTAATACAATTGTTTGATGTTTTAAAAAAACTAAAAAGGAATCATTTTTTCATTTTTCCAAACAATGTCATTTACGACCTTTTTGACAAAATTAAATAATGAATGTTTTTTTAACTTATACAGTGGGTGGGGCTATTTTCCACCATTATAACATCTTCTAAAATTTACCTACAATATTATAACAATATTTTAAAAATAAATGTTTTCTTTTATAATTATGTTATTTTTAAATTATTTCTAAATATAAAGATACAATTTCTCTCAAATTGTTTTGATTTCATCTATGTCAACATCCTTTGATAGATTATACACTTTTTTGAAGTTGATTTATTAATTTAAAAATATTCTATATTGTATTGAATGTTTTTTTAAATTTTCTACTATAGATGTGTTATTTTTATTCCACTAATCTATTATGGTTAACATATTAACATTTTGTATGCCTCTTTTCATATGCATGTTTATGTTATGTTTCATCTTTTTCATAAGAGGAATGAATTGGACTTAGTAAGTGACGGGTGGAGCCCACTATTTCTCCTTGATGCATCAGTAGGTCTCATGAGAAAAACAAGAGTCTTGGAAGAAGTCCTTGACAAAATCATATTTTTAGTCTTGGCACGAGGCCTTTACTATGTGGTTATGAAGTCTAAAATTATGTGTTCCATCATTTTGAAATTGGATATTAGTATTACAAGGGAATATTTTTATAGTAGAATATACAAGTGAATAATAAATGTAATTATTTTATTTATATTGTAAATATTATGCTCATGTTTATGTTTAAAAAGCATGTGTTTTAGTCTTATACATTGCCTTAAATGTTTACGCTTATATATGAATGTTTCTGCTATATTTTTATCCTCACTGAGCACCTGAGCTCACCCATTTGTATATTTTATTTTTCCTAGGATGAGAAGAAGTATATTATGACTAACTTACTAGGATAACCTAATATATTTTAATGTGTTAAAGGAGACATTGTGGTTGTTGTTTTTCATTTTATATTGTAATGTAAATCTTATGTATGTATCTAGTACTTCCAAGGCTACAAAACTAATCAGTATTTTGGAATTTGATCTCTTGTGATAATTCCATTGATATTTAACAATGAACTAACTCTAGGATATTAGGGTTTGGGCATTATAGTTAGATTTAGAGGACGTGTATAAAAAATTTTCGAAGTAAGATTTAGAAAATATCTTATTAGAGAATAGTACCTTAAGATTTAAATTGAGGATTTGTATAGAAGAACTTCCTATAATATTGGGTAATGTAGAGATTATGTGAATTTTCAAGGAAATACATACCTATCTAGATTTGAGTAAGTAGATGTGGCTCGGCAATAGATGTACCTATGAGTGAAAACACTGACAAGGAGTTTTGTTCTTGACTCGAGGTATCTAGGTACATGACAACGGTATTTTCTGCACTCTTGGTTACAACACTTTCAGGGGTTATTAATAGGATAATTCACATATTATTTACAAACCATTATTAAGGATTTATGAGTATATAACTCTTCAAAGAAAACAATTTTATGATTATGGATTATATATATAAACTATTCAATTTATGGTAAGAGTTTTAAATGTTTGGAATTAGGTATTATGATTCATAAACTAATCTAGTCAATGAAATTGTTTAGAAATGGATCCTAGCGGAAGGAATGGAAACTATATCAATGAAAATAATACATGTAGGGATTTCTATTATACTAAATATAATTATAGTGGAGCTGGTGATGAAACTAGAGCTGATCAGCTTATTAGCATACTGGGACAACTCACTCAGGTTATAAATAATAACCTTACCTATATGGAGAACCTTGATCCACAACACAGCGGATCAATGTTTGAATGATTTATGAGGAAATAATTACTAATGTTCAATGGGACTAAAAAACAATTTTTAGCTGAGCAATGGATAAGTTCATTTGATAATATATTTCATTCTTTGTGGAGTAGAAAAAGGTGAAATTTTGTAATGGAATTTTATCGCCACATGGGAGATGCAGATCAATGGTGGTCATTAATTCAAAACACAAAAAAGGATGAAGAAGTATCAAATATGAAATGGAGGGATTTTATGGATTTTTTCTTAGAAAAATACTATCCCCGTGACCATAAATATGATATGGAAAGACAATTTCTGAGTGTGAGGAAAAATGAGGATGAGATTGATGCAATGTATGAGGCTAACATTACATGGTTAGCAAGGTAGGTAAGAGATTATATATGTAACCCAAGGAGTAATATTTATTGATTATTTGGTCTGTTAAAACCATTTCTTCATTGAACATTAGTCTCACAATACATCTAATCATACAAAGTTATAGTCACATGTGCTATCAAGACTGAAAATGAATTCACTAAATCTTACGACATTATAGAAAGCCAATAGAATAAGAGATATGATGGACACTCTAGAATTGGAAATAAGGGGAGAAGGGAAAATTAAAATATCCATGTTGGGGTAAATGTGTGAAGAAACACCCTGGTACTAGCCAAAATGGAAAGGGAGTTTGTTATAAGTGTGGTAAAGAAGGCCACCAAGCTCGTGATTATAAGTGAATGAAAGAGGTTGTCAGTGTTGAATACTATAATTATAGAGAAATGGGGAAATATGCCAATGAATGTCCTAAGAACCAAGGAAACATACCTCTGAAAAGGACGAGGGAGAAAGGCTAAGCTTATGCGATCACTACAGCTGAGTTTGAAGCTCTGAAGGACATGGTGGCAGCTAATTTAATGGTTTCCTCAAATTTTTCCAATGACGTATTTGATTCTGGATGATCGCATTGTTTTTATCTTCCCAATTTCTTAATAAAACTAGATATTTCCAATTTCATTTAACAAATGAGTTTTCAGTAAAAACTACTAAGGGAAATATCATTGAAACAATGTTTTGTGAATTAGTTCCCATTATGTCATAGGAACGTAATTTATCCACTGATCCCATCATCATACCCATGATTTAATTTGAAATAATCCTCGGTATTGATTGTATTTCGGACCATGATGCATAAAATTTATTGTAACAAGAAAGAGGATATAATATTCTATATTGATAAAGAGTACCTTATCTATAGATAAGAAACCTAACCATCAGATTCTTATATAGATCCAACCCTAGTAGCTCTACTAAATTCAATTATTGGGAAGGAAGATAGTGAAATAACTATGGGTGAGGAGATAAATGTTCAAATAGAGGATGTACCTTTTGTTCAATAATAAATTTATGTGTTTCTAGAGGAGTTACCTGGACATCCTCTAGAACGATAATTCGAGTTTTCCATTGATTTAATTCCTGGTTTGAAGCCCATATTGAAGACCCCTTATAGAATGGCCACTTTCGACTTAGTGGAACTAAAGAAACAACTAGAGGAATTTAGTAATAAGGGACTTATTTTACCTATTGTTTCTCTATGGAGATACCCTGTTCTTTGTTTAAGAAGAAAGACAGATCTATGAGGTTTTCCATTGACTACAAGACGATTAATGATATAAAAATAAAGAACAACTATCATGTACCTCACATTGATGATTTATTAGATCAAATTCATGGAGCGCAATATTTTTCAAATATTGACCTTCGATCTGGATATCATCTGTTGTGTGTGAAGAAGGATGATATTTTGAAGATAGGATTTCTGACTAGGTATGGGAATTATGAGTTTATAATAATACCTTTTGGACTGACAAATTCACTCTCTGTGATCATGGATCTAATGAACAGATTTTTCAAGTAATATCTTCATGAATTTGTAGTGGTATTCATTCATGATATCTGGTATATTCAAAAATCTATAAATATAATGAAAATCACATGTGCACTATTCTAAAGACTCCTAAAAGAAATAAATTATATGGGATGTTTAGAAAGTGTGAATTCTACCATAAATAGATTTCATTTCATGTCCATATTTTTTCTAAGGATGTAATCCCTATTGATCCTTCATTGGCCAAGGAAATCAAAGAATGGATATCACTGATGAGTATAACTGAGGTATGTGGTTTTATTGGTTTAGCAGGTTATTATCATCATTTCATCTAGAATTTTAAATGATTGTAATACCCATTAATAATGATCGCATGTAAAGGGGTTAAATTTGTTTGGAAAAAATAGTGTGGGATCATTATTTACCACTGGTAGAAATTTACCACTTGTTGAGATCTTCCTCACTTCACTATCAAGGTATGTGGGATCATTATTTACCACTAGTAGAAATTTTTTATAACAATTTCTTCTATTAATGTATTCATGTGGCACCATATGATGCATTATATGGAAAGAAATGTCGTACACCAACATGTTGCGATGATGTTGGTGAAAGAAATCTTGTAGGCCCAAAAATTGTTGAGGATACAATGGAAAATGTGATGGTTATACAAACCCACATCAAAGGAGCTCAAAGAAGGAAAAAAGAGATATGCCGATAACAGAAAGAAGGATTTAGAATTTCCAGTAGGTGATCATGTTTTCTTGAAGGTATCTCCATGGAAGGGTTTTATACAATTAGGAAATAATGTTAAATTAAGTCCTACATACATCGGACCTTTCAAAATTCTAGAATGAATTGGAGTTGTAACATATTGTTTGGAAATGCCACCAAATATCTCTAAAGTTCATGATCTGTTCCAGGTATCAGTGTTGAGAAAATACATTCCTGACTGAATCCATGAAATCACCAATGATGAAATAGAATTGGAACTCGACATTTCTTATTGTGAAGATCCTATCATAATTCTTGATACCAAAGAACATGTGTTGAGAAACCTCACGACTCATCTGGTGAATGTTTTATAGAAAAACCATAAAATGGAAGAGGCAATGTGGGAACCTGAGGAACTTATGATGAAGAACCACCTGAATCTTTTCTTACAGTAGTATTCTAGAAATTTCTATGATTAAATTATTTTACAGAGGGAAGAATGTAACACCCCAAACTTCCATGGTATGTTTCCCTTTGAATAATACAATATCTTGTGTTGTATGCAACATCGAGTTCTAGCACACCACGAACAATCAAACAAGCCATTATGAATAATAATACCCACTTTTTTGAAAAATTATAAATTTTATTCTTAAAAATTGAATTCATTTTTGGATTTGGAATATAAAAATTACCTTAGGGTGAATTTTTGGTATTTTTCTGAGAACATTCAATTTTTGATAAATAGTGGAAAACATTGCGTTATTGTTCAAAACCAAATTTTTATTTACATAATTATTTATTTTAGTTAAAATTATTTTAAATAAATATAGATTCATAATACCTATATTAGTTCAATGGAATTAATTGGAGACATTTTATAATAAAATTTGATATATAAAATTTTATTTAACTTTTTACAGTCTTTTACCCACATACATCATACGTTAGAAAATATTCATAAAACATAATTTTACAACCTATATGAATTAAATTTCAAAAATCTAAGAGACACGATTGATATCAGTAAGAAAAATGTTGTTAAATGAGATAAAAATAATGTTTTTTGAATAGTATCTTTTGACTTTTATTTATCACTGTTAAAAGTAAATAGTGTAATTAATGGTAAAAATGATATTATTATTACCCTAACACATGTCCAACTTCAATTGGATAAGTCTATTTAGTTCTAAAACAACCTTATAAATAGAATATGATCCTTTCAGTCAACTTATATAAGATTAGGACATTTATTACTATTTTATTTAAAGAGGAGTAAAAAGTGTTATTCAATGTTTCCTAACTAATCCTTTTTTAAAATAGGGTTACACAAAAGATAAATTAGAATAAAAATATTCATTAGAAGTATGAAAATATTTCCTTTATAATGGTATTTTATTTATAATTTTTAGATATTATATAATTAAATTTTTTTTATGATACAATGATGATGTAGTAATTACCTTATTAATGAAAGATAAAAATAATTGATATTATAAATATCCAAATAAATGTAAATTGAGACTTATGATGAATGAAAATAATTTTATAGCATAATATGATATGTTAGTGATGGTTAAATAATTTTTTTCTATGTGATAAAGTTGTTATGACTTTCACAAAAACAAAATTCCATATATTGTAAACATTGACATAAATGTCTTTTAAAAAAAATACTATATTATTAATTGATATAATATTTTTAAAAATTTAAGGATAAGGAAAAAGACATCAATGAGGTTATATATGTCAATAATGAACCAATTTTGGTTTATATGGTAGTTTATTGTATGTTTGTTAATAATATAATATAAAAAGTACAAGGAGATACGGTAAATGTTAAACCATTTAACTAAGAGTTAAATCTATAAGATAAGGGTAATATGGTTACCTAAACCTGTCTAAAACCTATTGGTTGATATTTTTTAGACCCATAACCACATTATCCTCTAATTATATCATTTTTTATCCATTATAAATAGAATATTATTGTATAATAAAATAATATTTTAGGATTTTCCTAAAGTGACCCTCACTTCTCATATAAAAGGGTACATCCCATTCTCTAAAAGTTACACCTCCATGCCCATTGATTTCGGCCAAAACCTACTAAAATATCTTAAAAAATAATCTCACTTATACCTAGAGGCCTTATTTTGATCATAAAGTCAACCTAAATATCCATTTTGATCAACTTAAAAGGAAACATCGGAAGAAGAGGTAATAATTTTACCACCTCTTTCAATGTTCTTTTCTTCTTCCATTTCCTATTTCAATATTGTTTCCATACCAAAATAATAAATCCAGTACATTATGAATACTGTGATATTATTATAAATATGTTACAACAGTATTCATTATTTTATCCATCCAATGGATGATAAATCATCATATGTGTGTACGTACGGCTAACCATCTCCACGTCATGGTGTAGTTCGTTATTCAAACACTTCATTATTTGGTTGGGTATAATAATGAGTATAAATGATGTTAATAATAAATATAACATGTTAATGATTATCAATATATGATATACTATACATTTATATACAATTTCACCATCAATACAATGATATTGTCGCTCAAGCATACGTACGGGATACTATCTTGACGAACACGGTAAGATTCATTCCCCATCGTAACCATTAATGAATAAATATCATTTTATGATTAAAAAATATTGTTTAAGAACGTAATATAATTATGGATATGAATAAAATACATCTTATCCATATAAAACATGAATTATATAACAAAACAAAATAAAAAATGAACCTGTTAACACCTGAAATGATGATACTAATGAAAAATTATTACAAAGCAATATTAGAAGATAATATATGATAACATATTATTTGATGTGTTTCTTCTTTAATTTGATAAAATCATTTAACAATTATACATAAGGTTAATGTACCCTTGACAAAGGAAAAGTACTAGGTAAGGGTTAATTATACAATATCTTCATTATCTGATGTTGTTTATACGTGAGTATCTACTAGGACCTCTTCATCATTCAAACCCGTGTTTCATAAAAATGTATTTCAATTTTTTTTTAACTTTTTCCTAAATTATGGGTTAAAGTAATTTAAAACCTTGTTTGAATTTTTTTAAAATGATTATAAAATAATCATTCCAGAGTGTTCCAAACAAGGTCCTTTACAACCTTTTTGAGAAAATGAAGGAAATAATATTTATTTATGTTATACGGTGGGTGCGAAAATTATCCACCGTTATACCATCTTCAAAGCTTCCCTTAAAATATTATAAGAAATTTTAAAAATAATTACTTTCTTTAACAATTATGTGACATTTAAATTATTTCAAAATAGAATGAGATATTTCTCTCAAATAGTTTTGATTTCATATTTTTCAACATCTTTTGATGGATTTGACACTTGTTTGAAGTTGACTTATTAAGATACAAATCTTCCATATTGTATTGATTTTTATTGATATTTTTAACTGTGGATGTGTTATTTTTATACCATTCATGGTTTATGGTTAATGTATTAACATTATTTATTATTGTTTAAATATGAATGTTTATGTTATATTTCAACCTATTCATATGAGGAATGCGTTGGACATAATAAGTGACAGGTGGAGCCCATTATAGATCCTTGATTTATCGGTAGGTATCTTGAGAAAACCTAGTGTCTTGGCCCAAGACCTTGACAAAATCTTATTTTTATTCTTCGCACGAGGCCCTGAATATGTGGTTATTAAGTCTGGAATTATTTATTCCATCATTATAAAATTGGATATTAATATTACATGTGATTATTAGACTAGTAGAATATCCATGTTAATAAGTAAATGTAATTATTTGATTTATCTTGCCATATTATTCTAATTTTTATATTTAAAAGGCTTGTATTTTAGTCTTATACATTTCCTTAAATGTTTATGTTTACTTGTGAATTTTTCTACTATATTATTATCCTTGCTGAGAACCTGAGGTCACCTCTTTGTATGGTTTATTATTCCCAGGATGTGAAGAAGTATATTATGACTAACTTTTAGGGATAGTTTAAGGGATATGAATGTGTTCAGGGAGATATTTTATTTCTGTTTTTAATTTTATAATTTATTGTAAAACTTATGTATGTATCTTGTACTTCCAAGGCTACTAAACTTATCGGTCCTTCAGGATTTTATCCCTTGTGATCATGCCAATGATATGTAATAATGCACCGACTCTGGGTAATTAGGGTCAAGGAATTATAGTAAGAGAGTGGATTTTTTTTGGAAAAATTCCGAAAACTCATGTTTAATAGGCATGTTATCAATTTTGAGTTTCTAGCTAACTATCAATGACAAATCCCCTTTTGAATACGAATTGAGACCCATAAAATTGAAATAATAACCATTTTAATTTCTTATTTATCATTTCACTAGTAAATGGTCATAGGTAGGTTCGAAATATAAAATGTGAATTACCTTCATTGGAAATTAATTTGGGAGTTATATATAGAAATCCAATACATGCTATTGTGACCTAAAATTAAACAAGAGGAAGAATGAAATGAATGTTAAGAAATAAATTCACAAAAACATAAACTGGAGAAGAATCATAGAATTGAGATGTGATCATCATAATATAAATGGTCTTCACTAAAAATTCAACATATAATCAACATTTTGGAATCTTTATAGACTTCAAAAAACTTTCATATTTAAAAAATTAGATAGATCAAGATTTAAATGAGATATTAGTCATTCTAGAGTGGATGCTAAGTGTACCATTCACTAAAAAATTATCAAATCCCTCATCATAAATAGATATCAGATGATATTTTCCCTTTTCACTTTTTTTAAGTGTTAATTGACATCAATCATTATCATTAACATTTATATTTTATAACTTGTTATAATAAGGACCAAAATCTTTTCATAGTAAACAATTAATTTTTTTTAGGATCATTCCATAGGGATTTTTATTTATTTATATTATCATATAAAATCTTTCCATAACTATATAATTCATCCACATGATGACCTTACCTTATAAACATAAAAAATTTAGTATATTTATGGTTAGAATCTACTCCATGTTTCCTTTCACACTCTGAGAATGAAGGTAATCTCATCTTCTTCTCTCAATATTTTATAGTTTCCTTATAATTTTTTCATTATTTCCTTATCAAAAACCTAATGTTGATAATTAACTCCTATACCCATTTCAACATTGATAGTTGATAGAATTATTTATTTAATTCTACTATTGTTCCATATGGATAAAATACTTTAGAGATTTGTTTCTAAACAACCCTGGAATTAATCATCCTTATATTTAAGTTGTATGATAATACTAGGAGAATACCTCCCATATCTTGTAAAATTAACCCCATAGGTAACAAAAATATCATCATCTTTATAATTTAATTCAAGGAATTAATTCTCCATTATCACATGTAGAATATAAGGAAATTAGATATTGAAAAATAATCTTTTAAACTCATCTCACTCCTTAAATTCAATTTCTTCCCATTATCTTTATTTATTGATAAGATTGCGACATTGAGATTCTTCTACTTCCAAATGAAATAAGAAAATGAGCTTTTTATACTCTATTCACTGGATAATAAAAAATGTCTTTTAGTTGTACTGATCCATTACTTAGAAACAAGAGTATTATAATAACTACTAAAAAAGGTGGAAGTTATCTATTAAAGGACTCAACCTAACATTGTTCCCTCCTTATATATTTTTTGTAGATCAATTTGATTCATTTATTCCGAATATTGTGTGAGTATAACAATGATATTGTTCATTTGATACCCCATTAGAAGATTTTATTAGGTGGAAAATAATCACACCACACATTTCATTAAGCATTAACATTGTACCTTTAGGTTTCTATCATTAACTAAATTCAACAAATCATTTTGTGAGACAAAACTATCACATTGGGAAAACACGTAGTTGTGAAGAACAATTTATAGGAAGTTTAAATAATGACACCATATTTTAAATATATGACACCTTAGGTTTAGCCTAGGTCATCCATGATCATAATATATTCAAATATTTCAGGATGCATCATAATGAAAATGTGATTTTACCAGTGAATATCTATTAGGTGTGTAAAACAAGTTCTATTGTAAGGCCAATTATTGTATACCATATAACATTTGATTCAAGCGTGACATTCCCATTTTGGAGTTTTTATCACTAGGAATATCTCTTAAGGAACAATGTCCACAAGTACAATCTAGAAAGGATTATTTTTATATGAAAATAACGCTCCTTTATTTAACATAACATAGGAAGTTATCCTATATATATGACTATCCCAAGAGTTTTCACTAAATATATCTCATCCTAGTTTCAAAAAGTTGGCGAAACATTTCTTTGATACCAATATTAATGTCCAACACTTATTACAAATATATATCACTTCTAATTAGATGAATATTGATTACATAACTTAATTGTTTGTGCTAGAATCATTTGGGTATAGTTCCTTTGGAAACATGGAAACATAAATAACTGGTCTATAAGTGAGAAACATCCTATCCCACTATGTTTTTCATTAGTATCTCCCTTCACAAAAATATAACACATAATGGATATATTTATAACATAGGGAAATAAATAATAATTAATTAGGATATCATATTATTAGTAATGGTAAAAAAGGATATATCAATATAACATTATCATTATGGTATGCGAACATGATATTAACATTTGAAAACTTTACCCTTCACATCATAGGTCATAATATTACGTCATGGAATAAATAATGGTTATTTATTATACATTAATAATAAAGAAATCCAACAACATAAGCTATCAGATCATAAATTTGGTATAAAACATAGAGATTTGGCATATATATAATCACAAAAGACGTTATTCCATGGCTTCCCAAAAAGACATTATAAACATGCTAGGATTGGGATTAAACCATTGTGCCTGTATTAGGTTAGGGATAACCTCCCATGTACCATATTTTTTGGGATTCCGATAACTTTATGTTTACTTTATATTCAGGATTGGGATAACCTCTCATGTACTATTTGAGAACATAGAATAGTAATTATTACATAATTAATTAGAGAGAGATATAGGTCCCACCCATCATATAATCCATATATATGTGTGCTCATGGATAATAATAAAAACATAATATCATAGACCCTAAAAAAGTAAATGGGTTCATAAAAATTATAGTCATAATGTAACTAGAGGAAATGAAACATGCCTCATTAACATCTTATCAATTCATCACAGCATGACCAAATAAAATTGAATGAGTTTAAAAAAATCATCATTTTAACAAACCATATAAATAAATAATAAAGATTGAAAAAATGTATGATATCCCTAGTAAATAATAAGTAACTTGAATGGATTTTTTCTTAGATGGAAATTGAGTTTGAAAGATCACATGAAAGATTTATTGTTGAAAATTTCCGTTACAATTTGAAATTTTTTTTACAGAATAAAAAATTCACAGAACATTTGAAAAATGATTTTCATTGATATCTTCCTTGGAAAAGTATAATATAATATTTAATTAATTGATCAATCATGATATTAGAAAATTTGTTTCTTATTGTACATCCTAAAGCATGGACACTGTTAAATATTTTGCAAAAAATTGCATTTTTTTCAAAAACAACATGAAAATATTTTATAATTTTCTTGAAAAAAATAAATCATGGGTAAAAATATCTTTAAAAAATAGTATAATATAAATAAATTTCATTAAAACATTTTTAGAAAAAAATGATATGGAATAAATTTGTTTGCGGCCGATGAGTAAAATATAGATGGTTTCTCCTAAAAACATCATTTTGGTCTATTTAATACTACAATAGCGTGAAATTAATGGACATAATTTATTTTTTGGAAATAAACATACCAGAAAAAAATAAATGGGTTTATGGAAAGGTATATCATATGATATCATCATTGGATGTATATCATAAACAATCTCATTAAATAATAAGAAAGTAACATTTATTCATTACCACTTTGGTATATTTTTAATTACAAGAACATTGAGAGAAATAAAATTCTATGTATATGAATATATAAAAATTGTAATTATAAGGATCATTAAATAAATTTATGGTTACAATATACACAACATAAAAGAAAAATGTGGTGGATAAGGCATGTGTCCCATATAAATAAAAGTGTGACGAAAATCACTTACATGAGTTTAGAAATTTTGAATTATAGAACATAAGAAGGAATAAAATTAAAGGAAACATTAAATGTAATTATAATAAATAAATTCATGATAAAAATTTTCAAAGGGTATGTATATACACCTTAAATAATAGGATAGGTGGATAACATAACATATGTCCCAATGTAGGAAATTTGAGGAAAAATCGCTTACCTTAAGTATTGAATTTCTTCATACATGTTCGAAACACCTATATAATTAACATAGGATTATTATATATTTTTTAAAAACTATAATAAAATTTATCATATGTTATATGATTTTCCTATAACCTTTTATTAACCATCTATTAACAATTCCCTTTCAAAATTAGGTTTTGGGTAATTATTACATTGTTTCCAAATATGTATTGGTTTGGTAGTTTTGATCCTTTTAATTTATTCTTGGTTATATAATATACCTAATTCTACACATGATATAATTATAAAATATAGTAATTATATATTTATTTATAGTAATCCATAAAATTTATATATAGAAAATTAATGACACTGTTATTGGAGATGGTAAATCATACATAAGCATGTATACAATTTCCATTTAAGGTAAGGATAGAAAAAAGAAGGTGAATAATATATACACATAAGGAAATCAATACTAAGAATTATATATCAAATATAAACATAAATTTTTTCTTATTATATTCCATGACTAACATAATTAAAAAATTAATCACATCGCTTTGCGAGGGAGTAGTCAATAGTACAAATGAGTGATGTTGTCGTATTCCAACAGAATAGAATGAAAGGAGGTATATGTGAAATAGTAATTAAAGAAGAATAATTTTTTCAATAATTTGATATAAATATGTTCAATACATAATTATAACCATCCAATAGTTTTGGTTATTTAAAACAAATTACTTTGCTTCGTGAGGCGGTAGTCCACCAAACAGACAATCGACTATTTCATTTCCAATTTTATGGAATATGACTTGGATATTGTTTATAAATTTAAATAATAAAATATTATTATATTGGATATATTGGTTTTTTTATATCATAATTTATTTATAATAGTTTAATTATGTTGAATAATAAATTAAATAAAAATATATGTTTAAGATTTTTACATCTTCTTCACAGAACCTCTTTAGTTTTATAACTAAATACTTATTATGATTGTTAACTAATAATAATAATTCCCCTAAGATGTTATGAAGGAAGTAGGTTTGATATTTGAGTAGGTATTTTCAGAACCAAATGTATTTGTCAATGTGAAGAATAGTGGAGAGTGGTGGAGCTCTTTTATAAGTAGAGGATAAGACACACATGGATTTTTTGAAATGAAAAATGATTATCCAAATTTTTTTCTTAGAAAATGTCTAACAAAATGGGTTATTATTGATACATAAATAATATATGGTCCAAATTTTACTATATAATGGTATTTAAAAAATATTTTATGGTCATTTTACCGATTATCTATTTACATTAATGACATAGTAAACCAGTTTTAAAATTAACCGCATTAATTAATTTTTACTTTTTTACTATTCATTTCAGCCAAAATTTTAGTTCAACTTATTTTATAATTTTAATTATTATAATAAATAATATGGAACCAATTTTCTGAAATTTCATTCATATATGTGACAAAATTTAATTTATAATTATACCCACAGAAAAGATGACAAAACAATTTTCCATGGAGAAATTTTTCATAAGTACAAAATGTTTTAATATAAAAATAAATTATAAATGTTATTTGAATGACCTATATTAGTTTTATAATATTATAAATTAACTATTTTTTCTTTTAAATATTTTTTAAATAAAAGTTAACTTTGTCAATTCTTTATGTGAAAATGTCATTTTTATTAGAATTTCATATTTTTCTCTATTCATTGAAATTTTAATATTTTTAGGAAATTCTCAAACATTATCACAAAGATAATTTTGAAATCCAGATTCCAAAAATGAATTCATTTTTTAATTAATTTTAATATTGTTTCAAATATAAGTTTTATTATTTTTTCACAAAAAAACATTAATCATTATTTTTTGATAAAACTCTATTTTGAAAAAATATAAATAAATTACTAAAAATTGAGTAATTATTTAGAAATATATTTTATCTATCTAAAAAGATTATACTTGATTTTCAAAATAGGGATATTCCTATTAATATCAAAAAATGAAATGTCTAGGTTATAGTGGTTGATTTTAAAAAGTAATATTAATAATATATTCTAGTTTTTCAAGTCTAGGTGTCACATGTAATAAAAGATAATGATGAATTAAATTATTTTTAAAAACTATTTCATAAAATCTTGTGATATAATAATGAAATTTGTCATTATATTATGTAGAATAATTAAAATAGTTTATAGAAAGTCAGAGTAGTCAATTAAATTATTTCAATAATGGATAGAAAAAGTCTGAATGATGATGAATATTGCAAGAAACTATCATCCTCAAGTTATGTTCCCAATAAACCCACTTTTAAAATGGTATGTTTGAAATACTAAGATGAAAAAAATAATTTTTAGTGAAAATGTGTATGTTGTCATAAAAAGGGGAGACAACACACACATGTTTGTGCTTGAATGCTTTTCATTGGTATTCTATGATGGATATAATAGAGTAATTTAAATAAATATATAATGTATTTTTCCATGAAAGATGTTTTTGAAATGTTGTTATCTCTTAAAATAATTCATGGAATGATTTAGAATCTTAGTTAATCACTATTATATTCTACACTAATCAGGACTCACATAGACATATATTTCATTGATTTTAGGAAAATTACATTAGGAAAAATTATTTCATCATTATCTCAAGTAGTTAAATGTTTATACATGGTTTGGAATAAGAAAATAAGGGAATAAAAAAATATATGATAAATTCTACCCCTCTCCTAGATTGTTAGATAAGGGTGTATTGATTTAGAGAATTAATGAGGATAAGCAAAGTTTTACATGTATTAAATATACATGAAAAATAATGGGCCTTTGAATTAATTTTCAATATAGGGAAGAAAGATCTCATTAACTTTAAAGAGATTTAGGTATTGATAGAAAAGTCAAAGGTTTATATTTATGATCTTTTGGGTTGTTTTGGTTAATATATTTTATATTTTTTAGTAGTTTTTGGTAAATTCACTAAAATAGTTATAGGAGATGAATTAGTAAGTTCCAAAATATCAAAATATCAGAGAATTCTACTGAATAAAGGTAACATGAGAAACTAAGGAAAATTTCTTATGGTATGTAATAATTGTTTCATATAAAGTTGATATTAGGGTTAAGAAACATTCTTATTGAGATTCTCGATGAGGTTATAAAGATTCTAATTTTTTAAAAAATCATTGCTACCATTTCAGAAAAATTTAGCCCATTTTAAATGTTCCCAACAACTTTTAAAATATCACAATGAATTTTTTTGTTCGATGGGGGATATCACATTTTCCAGACCAAGGGAACCATACGAAGATCACCAGAAATAATGATCTAGACATAGTTCTCTATACAAGAAAAAACACTTAGTGAGAGGATGAATATGTAGTGTCATGAATTCCATAAGAATAGATGTACCACATTATTAATGTGTAAATAGTGCTCAATTTACCATACATAAAAGGATTGAATTAATCAGACATGTGTATGTTAAAAATCAAATTTTAAGAGGTCGTAAAATGGAATAATAATGTTAGATGAAGCTCATGCAAGGCTAAATATCACAAACACCATGTAAGGTTTGTATTATCAATACATAAAGGTATCTGAAGTAAGAAATCTGAAAAAATTAAATAGATATACCAGATAATACATTGTTTATGTTACAAGATGACATTTTTTTTAAAACTGGTGTTGCTGTGTTTTCATTCACTATTAAAATCGGCAATTATTTCAAAGGGAGAATAAGAATAATAGGTTGATATCATAAATAATAATTTATAACTGGATGGATATATATATATATATATATCTATGGAATAAATCATTTTAATTTGAAATAATTTTAAAAAACCTCGATGGCTCATATTCAACAGACAGAAACAAATGATGGATAATTCAAACAAGCAGTTTAAATAAAGTTTAAATAGAGAAGTCTATATTACTTAGTCTATGATGTCCAAAGTCATAAAGAGTGATGCTTTGTCAAGTAAAATAGTTTGAGTCCTTATACTAACAACCACCTGACAAACAATGATATATAAATGGCATTTATATTTTACATTGGCTATGTAATGGTGTTAAATGTGATATGAACAACTAAAAAATATCCCTTAACAGTGCTGGAATTTATCAATGGTAGAAAAATGTTTCGATAATTTACACCTTTATCAGTGCTAAAATAAGCGCTGTTAAAGGGAATCCTTTATCAGCAATAAAAAAGATCTCATACAGGCCACCATTTGTCAGTTCTATTCTTTAGCACTCATAAATGTTATCCTTTATGAGCTCTATATTTTAGCATCGATACAGGTTACCAATTTTCGATGCATTATTTATATCATTGATAAAGGGTACCATATATAAAAACTTTATTTTTAGAAGTGATATAGGGTACCCTTTACTTTTTCCTTTTTTAGTGATGATAAAGGTCTAAAGTAAAATAAAAAAATAAAAAAATAAAAAAAATATTTGAAATTTTATTTAATTAATTAATTATTTTTATAAATGAATATATTTAATATGAATAAATATAATTTTTAAATAATAATAATTAGTATACATTAAATATATATATATGTAAAATTTATAAAATTAAATAATTTAACAAATAATAAATAAAAATGAGTAAATTAATAAAAATATTAAACATTTTATTAATTAAATAATAATTGATAAAAATGAATAAATTTATTACACATATATGTAAATTATAAATATTGATAAATAGAATATATTAAATATAGATTCGTGAAACGATTAAATTTTTATAATTAGAAAAATAAAAATTAATAAATTACAAAATTATTTAAAAATTTATTAATGAAACAATTATCATCAAAGATGAATACATATAATATATATAATAAATAGTAGTAAATAATATCTATTAAATATAAATAGATATAAAATTAATAAAATCAAAATTAAAAACATATTAATGTCGTATTCATTTTTAACATTGTTTGATTTGTCAATTTAATACATATCAGATGTCTTGTGTTACATTGATTTCTTTTGAATATATATATATATATATATATATATGAAATTAATTCATTTATATATACAAACACACACACAAATATATTTATGATGTTTATAGAAACCCATAAACATAATATTTATGCTATTTATTCTAATTTTAGTATATTTTATATTTTCATTAAACATGATACATTTAATATATTATTTTTTTAATTGGTCAATTTTTTTAACACTAAATTTAGGGTATTTTTTTTATTTTTTTTATTTTATATATTATTTTTTAATTTCATCAAATTATATTATATATATATATATTTAATATGTTTAAGTGTTTTCAGTATTTATTAATCCACATCAATATATATACATATATCTATATTTTTTTAATATTTTATTTATTATTATTAAAACCTATCGATTTTTTTAATAATTTTATTTCTTACTCATTTTAAATTAATCAATTTCACTCATTTTTAAAAATCGTGAATTTAATATTATATAATAACAAATAATGTTATAAATGTATTTATTAATAAATATCTCTATAAATTTATGCTTAATAAAATTATAACTATATATATTTATAATTAATTAATTAAATAATTATTATTTTATACATAAGTATTTAAATAATTATAAATAAATAATTATATATATTTAAAAAATAAAATACTTATAATAAATAATTATAATTATAAAATCATTATCAGCACTAAAAAGACACTGTTAAAACAATATTTATGAGTGCTTAAACACTAATGCTGATATATATGACTTTTAACAATACTCTTTAAGCATTAATAAATATCCCTTTTATCACCTCTTATCAATTTTTCACATATAAAAGGATCTTTATTAATGATTTTATGAAATCACTTCTAAAAGTTTCCCCCATTTATTTTTAAAAAACCTAAATGTGACTCTGTCACGTGCGATTTTTAAGCTCTCACAGAACTCCTATATTGTCAGTGAGACCCCTCTACATTCCTTGTATTAATCATGACCGGAATCCAATTCGTGTTATTTTTTTAATTTGCCTCTATAATTGCTTGATGTTCTGGGTTCCACATTTTGTTTTCCTCCATAGAAAATGTTTTTGAAGAAAAATAATGATTTTTGTCAAATGGTATGGTTAGTCAAAATAAGTGTATAAGCCTCTATGGATAAATAAAATAGTATTTTCACCACAAGCTATTATAAAGGTAATGATGGATTTATTGCATGATCAAATTGAGTTTAGTTATACATTAAAGAGATTAACTCATTTTTGAAACATCTTATATTTATCCCCTATCATTGACATAAGACATTAGTGATTGGGATGTGTGTTTGAGGTGATGTGTTGACCAAAATTGGTAACTATTTAGGTATACCATGTCAAAAATGTTATGATAGGGAATTAGAGTGAAATTGTGTATATTGGTAATGATTATATCCAAAAAATAAAAAATGTTCTAGATGAAATAATTAATCAATAATTTTCCCTAAATATCATATTTATGTAGAATACTTGAGTAAAAAATGAATTCTTGGTTGTTTTTTGATTATTTTTACCTTTAATTATCTTCTCGATATTCATTTCACTTATTTCGGAGTTTATAGGTATTAATAGTTAAGAAAATATGAAATTAAATGTTCATATGGGTCATCGATTAAATTTTTTATAGACTCGATTATAAATTTATGTTAATAGAAATATGAATAATAAATAAATAGTGCTTTTTTATTTACTAATTCTTGATGATTGGGATTATATAACTTATTAATTGATTGAGTTTTTTTAGTATCCTCCATTATAGAGACTATTAGTTAGTTATTTCAAAATTATATTTAAAATAATGATTCTAACATCATTGAAATTGTATATAAATTGTAAAAAGACTTATTAAAAAGGAAATGACTGAGATAAGGGGAAGGGGTTCACATGTGGGTATATGTTCCTTAATTGAAATTTAATGTTTCCTCAAAGTTGATTATTATTGATACAACCATATAATATTGATTTAATATGTGGTAGATTTTCAAATTGGGATATTATAATGGGTATGTATTGAAATTTTAATGATTTTTATACCATTATTAAGATATGTTTTGATTTTATTTTTCATTTGAGACCACTGAGAACTGCATCTCAATACACTATTTTGAAGGAGTCATACAACTTGTAATAGTCATTGGAAAAATAAAAAAATCATAAAAAAATACCACAGGTTTCGAAAATAAGGATTTGTAAATATGGATTCATTTTGGTATGATTGACATATAATACAATACACTACATGCATAAAAGCCAACAATTTCAGGAATATTGCATGAAAATTTATATTGTCTTAAACAAATATATAATACTTCAATACTATAATAAAATTAACCTTCACATGACATATTTAATCCATACTCAGACTCTTGATTTCCTTACATATCTTAATGATGGATTGGACTCCATTTTTCTAGTTGTGCTTCCTCCCATCATTCTGGTTCCAAAGACCCATGATGACGTACCATCTACTCGAATATTAATTATTCATCACCATCAAAGCCACTTCCATGTCTTTGAATAATGCATCCTTGAACACATTAATTGACCCTTTAATTATTTCATTTTCCCAAATTACTATATCCTTAATAAATAAAAAATGACACCGATAAATTAATCAAAAAATAAAGATTGAATGAGTTTGGTTTCTTGATATGTATTATCATCGCTTATTTAGTTTTGACAACACTTAATCCTAAAATTTTTCTTATTATATTAGAATTAATAAATAAAATTGAATTTATTTTATTTTTGTACCTTTGTGGAAACTCTAAACTCATCTCTCAGAATGTTATTATTGATTTTTTTATTGAGACTCATCCCCCATCTATTCTATTTTCTTTGAATTACTCTAAGTAGAAGTTATCCAAAACAATCACAAATACATGGAATGAGATGACTTTTAGTTAAAATATTGAAATAAACATAGGTGGATTTCCAAAAAACATGGTAGATAAATATCAAACAACAAAATACAATAATAACTCTTCAAGTTAAAATGTTAGTAATAAAACTTGGAACCACAATGATGAGAGGAAATCTAGATTGAAATGGGGAGTCCAATCCATCATCAAGAGATCAAAGGTAATGAAGTATCTGAGTACATATTAAATAAGGGGTTTGAAGATTAGTTGTGGTGTAGAATTTAATTATTATATCTTTGTTCAATATAATATTTATTTTACTGAATGATACAAGAAATCGTGGGAGTTTATGCATAGATTGTATTTTATTATTTTTATTCAAGACAAATTAATTTTTTTACAACTCATGCAGACAATTCCATCTAAACATGATAATTTTTCCTATTTTTTGGAATAATATACTTTTGATGATGAATTTTTTAAAATTATCTAGGGATTAACAAAATATCGATGAAAAAACAACAATCACACAACATCACAGTTTTGAATAAAACTATCAAGGAAAGAAGTCAAGGTTCTAAAATTTAGTTTGGTTGGAATCGATGCATCAAACCTATTGACCTCATCATTTCAACATTCATTATTTATCTTGGGGTAACAATGAGGAAGAATGTGCTGATTGATAATGACCCATGGTACAACATAAACCCTATAATGAAGAAAATCATTTTGAATTGTATAATTGTAATGTTACAATATATTTATCCATTTTACTGAAAATTATATAATTAAACATTTATTTATTTTTCATTATTCATTGGAGGATTCGTTTAGTTTAGAATATTTCCAAAAAAAATTTGACTTAACGGCTTTTAAGGGTTCTAGACTCTTCTAAGGGAATTAAATATTAGGGATGCTAAGGGTAAAATAAATCCTCATCCACCACTATGTTATTTACATAATATAAAGAATGATAAATGGACTTCTTTTATCATTATTTGTAATTAGAAGTCATTTTAGAAGAATTTAATTCAATAATATATTATTTTACAATATTTATTTTATCTAACTTGATTCAAAATTGTTAATTTTTGAAATAGAAAATGTGCACTGAAACTAAACAACATGCATCAAAACCAACATATCCATATCCCAAAGGAATGATGTGGTACGCTTCATTATATTATAAATTTGTTTTCATTTTAAATCAATAATAAAAGTTTAATTGTGGGATATGAAACAACATATATAACATATTAATATAAAAATTTACCAATCAAAATCTGAAGCCACTTCTATCCCAAATCATGTTGTATGGAAGGAGGCTCGTGTAAATAAGGATGGTAAATTAGTTGATGAAACCAAAAAATTAGTATAGTAATCATGTGTATGTACGACATAATTTTAATTTCTTATTAATTATTACAATATAAAATAGAAAAATCTATTTATGTTCATATTTTTTTATATGGTTTAGACACGATAATCGATAAAAACCTTACCAGAATAAAAAGTAATTTCAGTTTCATTGAATCTTCCTAAATAATATGGTCATATTAGAGTATTAGCGTTAAGAGTCACTCCTAAAACATATTTTGAGAAGATAAAACTACATAAAGATACATATAATATGATGATATAAATTATGACACAAATAAACTCACTGTAAGATATTATTTTTCATCCTGGTTTAGAAGATCAATGTATATAAAAGGATCATAGAAAACAAGTGGTGGAGGAAAGATCCACACATGAACCAAGTGATCCCACTAGCTTTGAGATTAGCCATTCCCCTAACCCCAAAGCTTACCGGGGGTAATAAAATTTTTCATTACTAATTCTAATAATTGTGAATCAAACAACATTAGATAACATTATATTAGTAAATTTGTTTAGGTTATAGTTTTATGAGATTTGTATCTATCAACACCCACATAGCATTGTTTTTTGTTGGGTACAATGTATAATATACTGGGTGTCCAACTACACAACCAAGCCCACCCATAATATTACATGAGACTTGGTATTTAGTTTATGAGCCAATTTCTATGTTTTATATTCCACATGAGGGATGGATATTACAACGACTAATGTTTCTATTATAGGATTCATAGAATGACCATTTAATCATATATAGATACATTAGGTATGTCTAAAACAAATATATTATATGAAAAACATGTAACCATTTATGATAAGAGGTTTAATGTGAATTATGATATTATAGATGAATAAAGAGTTGGAGAAAGAGATGGTTGAATCAACAAAATATTCTAATTCTATTAAGAAAACAAAATGACCTTCTAGAAGTACCTTCTCCCTTCTAGTTCTGGAGAAACATTTTTTATCATTAAAGATTCATGTAGTGATTGTATTTAATGATAAACTTATATCTTATGTTTTATATGAAAAAAATATAGAGTCCTTATTAAAGATATAACTATTCTTGATAGTCTAAATGACATTCTCAAGCATGAAATAATGGTTTTCTTAGTTGTGAATACATGCATAAGGTACATTTTCATAAAATTTCTACCGAAATAGTGAGAAAATATATTTATTAAAGTTGATAACTATTCATATTTTGTATAGGTGTTTATATTAAAACTATATAAACTAATGATCTTGAGAAGAACGATTGGGATTCATTACTCCCTATATAATTCCTACGCCTAAACATACATTAGAAAATAATAAAATTGAGAAGAAAAAATTCAGTTACTATTAGAGTTTAACCAGAAATAATCAGAAGATAGAAAATTTTTATGCCTATAATATGAAAGGTAAAAATCTATAGTCTAATCACATAAAATATTTTTTTCCATTACATAATAGTTTTTGATTTCATAGGGTCTGTTAGATGCTGATATCAGCCAATCTGGACAGCCACAATATCTATTTTTTGGTTCCAATGCTTGGATATGCATAAAACTTACCACAAATGATGTGTATTGTGAATATGTAAGACACTAAACCCACATTTTATAGGTAAAAATAGAATTATATATTCATTCTGTGTTTTAACAAGAATTTTTTTATGACAAGGCGGTCGCTAAAAACAACATAGATTGAGGCATGAAGATAATGTCTGAAGGGATATAACATTTGAATTACTAAAAATGGAATATAATTAGGGTATATTTATAAATATTTATCTATCAAAACATTTAAAATTTATTTACTTACTTTTTTCAATGTTTCTATAGTTTTTGAGAAAAGATAATAACATCGATTGTGGATATTTTATTGAAAATTTATTAGAGAAATCTTTAATCATGAAAAAACAAGCTTCCCCCAACATGTGATTTCTAAAGGTAATTAAAATTTCCCTACATATATATCATAATAATTTTATTGTTTAAATTTTATAAGTAGTATCAATATTTTCAAAAACCTAGATACCCAAAAGCAGAAATAAATTTTTTGAGAGATGAGTGGGCAATATACTTTTTGTCAGAATGTATACTGACAACAAATTTAGTTGATTACCTACTATGTTTGTGATATAGTATGTTTTTTTACCTTTAAAAGATATTTTTCATTTGAAGCATTAGTGTTAGAATGATTATTTATTATTTTTCGATCTCCTTCTCAAGTATAATAATAAAGGAGGAGATTATTTTTTTTATAGCGGATGAACTACAAATAATAAAGTTGTTAAGAAATTGCAAAGGCAGGGAAGGAGGATGAGGTGTAGGTGAAGGCCAAGGTAAAGTTGTATGTGATGGAAGATGAATAGTCAAAGGCATAGTCAGTTTTTGTGGCCGATGTGGAGGAGGATGCAAAGCTAAAGACTGAGGTGGACGCTGAGGAGGAGGATGATAAGAAGCGATAGATTGAAAGTAATAGAATTTTTGGGAAATAATGTATAATGAGGAGAATATCATGATTTTGTTTGAGAAAAACAATTTAAAATTAACAAAACACCAGTAACATAAGGTAAAAACCACTTCTCTAATACTTCATAATTCATTTTTGATGAGTATGAATCAGTCTCATGTCAAACCCACACATGATTCCACCTGTATGGATCAATGTGTGTGTTTTCGATTTAAAATGAAATTTTAGTAAAAAATAAATGTGGCGTAGTTAAAAATGAGGAACCAAATTATGATTGTTTTCATACAATTGGAAACATATCCATGAGTTATTTTTTATAAATAACAATTAGATAGACAAAAATCTGATGCAAGGTGTGACAACTTTAACTCATAGTGCAACTTTTTATTCAAAATTGACATTAATTTTACATTAAAAACAATTGATAAAATAAAAACTAAGAAAACACAATTGAATTATTTTGGAAATTTATGAGAATGATCCATATGTAATTTTTGACATGTAGGAATTAACCTCTTTTCAATCTAATATATAGTGTGACCAGTATAGTGCCAATGTGCCTGTTATTAGTTAAAAATTGAAATTTCAATATAAAAAAGAGGCACTCAATAAAAACTAGGAAAATGACCTCCTAATTATTTATTAATTTATAGACATGAATCGGTATGAGGTCAAACCCACACACAATTCTACCTGTATGGCTCAAAGTACATGTTTCCAATTTAAAATTACAGTTTACTAAAAAACAAAAATTTCATACTCAAAAAACAGAGGAAAACATTTTGATTATGATTATACTTCAGCAAAATAATCAATGAGTCATTTGGGACGTGTATCAGTCAACAGAACCTCAATCTGATGCATCGTTTGACCCGTATGACTCTAACTCTGTATTCTTATTCAAAATTGACATTTTAATACAAAAAACATCACCCTTTGAAAGAAGATAGAACACACTTGTTTTGTATTCATAATTTCGTATAAAGAATCACAATTCAATTTTGACGTGTATTAATCAGTCTCATGTAAACCCCACACATGATGCCAGTAGTATGGCTTAAAGTGCGTGTTTACAGTTTAAAATGACATTTTATTAAAACACACAAGTGGCATACCCAAAATTGAGGGAAAAAATTATTATTGTTTTGATAGTTTAGGAAAATGATCCATGCAACATTTGGGACATATATCAATCATCCAAACCTCAATCTGGCTCACGGTGTGACAGGTATAACTCAAACTGCATCTTTTTATTTAAAATTGACAATAATTTTAGTGAAAAACAATAGACATACTAAAAAAAACAAAAAAACATTAGTATTGTTTTTTTACATTTGAAAAATGATCATTACATAATTTTTCACTTGTAAGAAACAACCTCACCTTAATCTGACTCACGTTGTGACTGGTATGGTTCCAAAGTGTCTGATATCAATTTAAAATTAACATTATACACTACTCCTTGAAAACTGAACAAAAAACATGGATTTCCTTTATAATTTGGGAAAATGATTCATAATTCATTTATAATGTGTATAAATCAGTCCCATGTCTAACCCACACTTTATGCCACCTGTAAGACTCAACGTGCATGTTTCGAGTAAAAATGACATTTTAATAAAAAATACAATTGGCTTTGGCATAACTTAGGAAGCACGTTATGATTATTTTGATACATTAGGGAAACAATCCATTATTCATTTGGGACATGTTTCAATCTAATAAACCTCATTCTGACACACGGTGTTACCGGTATGACTCATAGTGTGTCCTTTAATTCAAAATTTACATTAATTTTTGTAAAAAAAATTGTCATACTCAAAACTGATAAAACACATTCGTATTATTTTGGTAAATTTGGATAATTATCTATATATCATTTTTATGTATATGAATCTTCTGAATCATAATCAGAAGCATGGTGTGATTGGAATGGTGCCAAATTTTCGGTTATAAGTTTAAAATTGAAATTTTTATACAATAAAATCTCCACTCACTGAAAACTGAGAAAACACACTCTGATTGTCTTCTTAATTTTGTAAAATGATACACAGTAAATTTTTTACATTTATAAATCAGTATCATGTCAAACCCACACATGATTCCACCTGTATGGATCATAGTGCATGTTTCCAATTTAAGATGTCATTTTAGTAAAAAAACATAATTTTCATATACCAAACAATGGAAAATCATTCTGATTGTTTTGATACTTTATGAAAACAATTATTGAGTAATTTAGGATGCGTATCAATTATCCAATAATCAATCAGATGCACGGTGCGATTGGTATAACCTTAACTATATCTTTTTATTAAAAATTGACATTAATTTGAGAGAAAAAATAGTTAACGTACTCAAAACTGAGGAAACACTTTTTTATTATTTTATAAAATAACTTGTCGAAATGCGGGTTTTAACGTCATCATAATAACATCGGTTTTTTAAAAACCAGCGCGAATAGTAAGTGTGAGAAATTTATGGCGTTGGTTTTTTGTAAAACCGACGCCAAAAACAATTATCCGATGATATTTCACGTCGGTTTTCACAAAACCGATGCAGAAATTTTTTGTAAAAATGTTTTGGAGTCGTTTTTGAAGAAAACTGACGCCAATAATAATAATAAACAAATTTTATTCTTCAGTTTTGAGGAAAACCAACGTGGAAAATAATTAAAAAAAAATTCGGCGTTGTTATTGCGGAAAACCAACGTGGAAAATAATTTTAAAATAAATTTGGGCTTCGGTTTTAAGGAAAACCGAAGATGAAAATTAAAAAATAAAATATATGCGTCGGTTTTTTTAAAAACTGATTCCATAAGATATCTTTTCGGTGTCGGTTTTCTCTAAAACCGACACTGAAACTAAAAAATATATTCGGCATCGGATTTCTCTAAAACCGACGTGAAAAGTCAATTAAAATTATTCTGGGACCGAAACCATCATTTTTTTCAATCGTCAAAATCGAGTTCTGTTGCGGTGCTTTGGACTCCCGACAACCTTCGAACCTGATTTGTGATATTGGATAGCCATTGTGGAATGTTTTGTGCCATTTTCACGATTTCAGGTATGCATTATTCCTTTTTATCTATTGTTTCATCTCCTATTGTTTATTTCTTCTTCAAGAACCCTATTTTGCATGACTTTCATCTCCTATAACAAGAGTAAGTTTTTAATTATTGTAAGAGTTATTTCAATGGATTTAGTAGAATATATTATGTATTCTATAGGATGTGAATTCTCTATAATAGTGTAACAACTATATTGATTCTCCACTTCATGGTTGCCTCTATGGTAGCTAGATTGGCTATAGCTCGTATCCATGTTGATCATTCTCTCCCAGGAAAATTTCTCCATCCCAACCCTCCTCCCTAATCCCACCTCTCCACATATCCATACTCTCCACCTCACCACCTCTCTACCTCTCCCTCCCAATCCCTTTTTGAGCCTCTCCACTACATACCCACCTCCCACTGGGACTCTACCTTCCCCTACCAACATTTAACTCAACATTCATGTTTTTTCCGTCATTCTCATTTCCACCTTCATTTCTATAATTGACTTAATTACTGTGTTCCCTTTAGATCTACCTCCCAAATTCTCATTCTCATTTTTTCCGCAATGTCCATCCATCCTCTCGAATAACATCATCTGCATCACTAAGCCTTATAATGGGTAAATCCTATATCTAGAACTTCTAATATATTCACCGTCATATTAATCTCAATACATGTATTTGTTAGTACATAGGTATAGATCATACCACAAAATCATCAATGATTTATACATATTTCCATGTACTCCAACATTTCACTTATTGAATCCTTTGAATTAATGTACTCTTCAATATTTTTGGCACATGAAAAATTGAAATATTTCAACTATGTAAAATGAACTAATAAATTTTAAAATAGTGATATTATAATTAAATTATAATATCAATATAATATAGATGTATATAATATGAAAATAAAATATTTACTCTATTTGTAAACATGCATCATATTTGATGTCTTTTATCTGATTATCAATAGTTTTTATTAGATATGTTTTTTTACAATTTATGAGATAGATATTTAAATGTTTATATTTTTTAATATATTCATCAATTATATTGTGATATCAGGTATTAATGGATCGTAAATGGATTTATTTACGAAGAACCACTAGTGAATATGAAAACGGAGTTGATAATTTTTTGTAATTTTCCAAACGAAATCTTCATAATTTTGATTTGATTTTCTGTCCATGTGTGAAGTTTGTAAATATGAGAAAGTTAAACTCCAGAGAAATCAAGTATCATTTCATTTGTTATGGTTTGAGCCTTAATTATACATGTTGGATCTTGCATGGTGAAAGAACTGAAAATTCGACATCCAATATCGATGATGATATTCATAATGAGGCAGAGGATCGTATTGAAGAGTTAATTCATGATTTAGGTGTTGAAACCATTGAAAAAACACAAACTGTTGAATAATTGTATGAAGATTCTGAGAAACCATTATTCCCAGGTTGCTGTAAATATACAGTGTTATCAACAGTTTTGAGATTAGTTAACTTAAAAGCAAAAAATGGGTGGAGTGATAAAGGTTTCTCCAGTTTACTTGAGAATTTAAAAGAGACACTCCCAGAAAGCAACGGGCTTCCAGATTCCAATTATAAGGTTAAGAAAATATTATGCCCAATGGGATTGGGGTATAAAAACATACATTCTTTCCCCAATGATTGTGTACAGTGTAAGAATGAAAATAAACATTTATCAAGTTGTCCAACATGTGGGACATCACGCTATAAGATGGATGAGAAATTCAACTCACATTCATTCTTAGGTGATGCCATGTAACGTTATGAATAATCAATTTTTTTACTTTCCAATGATATCAACCAATATTTTTTGCATACAATTCTGATAATACAATTCTGATTTATTTTTAGGTACCAGAATCAAAACTCCCGCTAAATCAATTTGAAACCTTCCAATAATTCCTCGTTAGAAGCATATCTTTGAAAATTCAATTGATGCAAAAGGGTTAAGATAGTATTCAGACGAGCGCATCTCTCATGGTAACTTACGTCACCCTGCCGATTCCCCACAGTGGAAGAGTTTTGATAAAAAAACATCATGATTTTGGTAGTGAAGTTAGAAATCTCAGAATTGGATTGTGTACAGATGGAATGAATCCATATTGGAGCCTCAGTAGCCAACATAGTTCATAGCCTGTTTTTCTGGTACTTTACAACTTGTCCCCACATCTATGTATGAAGAAAAAATATGTTATGATGAGGTTGATGATTTCTGGACGAAAACAACAAGGAAATTATATTGATGTCTATCTTACACCATTGATTGATGATTTGAAACTACTATGGGAGGATGGTGTTAATGTTTTCGATGCATATAAGAAAGAGTATTTTCTTTTACGTGCTATGATAATGTTCACTATAAAAGACTTTCCTCCATATAAAAACTTATCTGGATATAGTGTTATGGAAAAAAATGCATGTCCAATTTGGGAAGAACAAACTTTATATTATCAATTACGGAATGGAAGAAAGACATTTTACGTGGGACATCGAAGATTTTTTCAAATTGATCATCCCTATCGTATATTGAAGAAAGTATTTAATGGTTTACAAGAATACAACCTCCCCCTCGACCATTGTCAGCTGAAGAATATTATGATAGAGTGAAACATATTTATTCGAAATTTGGAAAGAGGAAAAGTTCTTGTTTACAAAAACATATCTGGAAGAAGCAGTCTATTTTTTTCGAACTACATTAATAGAGAATTTTATAGATAAAACATAAAATTGATGTTATGCATGTTGAGAAAAACATATGTGATCGTTTGATTAGAACATTGTTAGACATAAAATGAAATACAAAATATGGATTACATTCTTGATTAGACATGATATTAATGAGAATATGTTTGGATTTAGCACCCGATGTGAAAGGAAACATAACATATTTACCTCCATCTTGTCACACATTAAGCAAAATTGAAAAGATGAATTGTTGTCAGTGTCTTCGTGGTATTAAATTACCCAGCGGGTTTTCTTCAAATGTGAATAATTTTGTGACATTGAAGGATTGTAAATTAATAGGTATGAAATCTCATGATTTCCAAGTGTTGATGTAACAAATTCTACCCGTAGAAGTGCGCGGTATATTTTTGAAAGCTGTCAAAAAGACAATCATTGGGTTATGCAATTTTTTAAATCCATTTATAGAAAATTCGTTGATCCAAATTTGTTAGATGTGTTGGAAAATGAAGCAAATCTTATTCATTGTCAACTAGAAATGTATTTCCCACCCACATTTTTTGATATAATGGTTAATCTATTGATTCATTTAGTACATGAATAATAATATGTCGGCCTTTTTATTAAAGATGGATGTATCCTTTTGAAAGATATATGAAAATTCTGAAACAATATGTTAAAAATCCTTATCGATTTGAGGCCTCTATTGTTCAAAAATTTGTATCTGAAGTGGTGATTGAGTTCTGTACAGATTATTTGAATGAGCTGGAGCATATTGGTCTCCCTGTATCTCAACATATGACAGTTGATAGAGAAGGTAGAGGGGTTTGAGGCTTAATGGTAATGTTTATTCCACGTGATGAAGTGATGTAATCACATTTATACATTTTGAACAACACATATGAGGTTCAACCATATATATCCTCACATATTGATGAATTAAAGTTATGATATCAGAAAAGAAACGAAAAGTGGTTGATGATTGAGCATAAGAAGACATTTGTTTCATGGTTTAAAGAGAATGTCACACCAGATATATCTGTATCAGAAACATTGAAGTGGTTATCAGGGGGACCATCTCTTAATGTGATCACATGGCCTGGTTTTGATATCAATGGCTACATATTTTACACAAAAAACCTGGATGACAAGAGTACCGTTCAGAATAGTGGTGTGATGGTATTCGCTGAAGCATTGCATTTTTCGAGTGCCAAAGATAAAAAACCCAATTTCTGCATCAATTTCATATTTTGGAGTTATTGAAGTCATATTGAAAATTGATTATATTAAATTTCGAGTCATTGTTTTTAAGTGTAATTGGGTTGATAGTAATAGTGGTGTGAAACATGATGAATATGGGTTTAAACTGGTTCATTTTAAATGATTTAATCACAATGAGGAACCATTTATCATGGTGACACATGAAAAACAAGTATTTTATGTCATTGATCCATCAAATGATCGGTGTTCAGTTGTTTTTCAAGGGAAAAGATACCATTTGGGTGATGAAGATGATTCTGATGATGCTAGTGATTTACATGAGCCTTATTCATCTATTACGCAATTTCCAGATAATTACAATGAGTATAAGCTAGACATAGTGCATGCAGTACGTACCGATCATGATGAAGGCATGTGGGAAAACACTAAATTAGTCTCCTAATTTTTCTGGTAAATATTTATATTTTGTGTTTATTTTTAAAACTTACAAATTCATGCCTCTATTTTTAAATATTTATTTTTGTCCTCCTTGTTTCTAATTATTCAGTTTTCTAATGATATATAGGTACACAAAATTTCATTACACTTTCTAGTAGCAATGTCATATACATATAGAGAGGAGGATTTACCAAGGTATATCTATTTTGACATATTATTAAATATTCAGTAATAAAATTATTTAATGAAATAAAACTGTTAATTTACAAAAAAATTATACAGGACTACTGATGTGTCCTTAGAGGAGGATACTTCTGCAATTACTACTCAAAAATCAAGTTCTCAAGTTGGTAAATGTGGTGTTACACGTTTACCAAAACTATCACTTTCTCGTGATGATAAAAAATTACACATCCGTTTTGATGATAATAATAATGAATTTGGCCCAAATACGGTTCAGTTTTTCAGTTATATAGCGATGTAGAGCCGTTGCATGATTATTATTTTATATCCTGATTGGAAGTCAGTGGATAGGACGTCGATGCAACAACTATGGGAGGTTGTGACGGTAAAATATCTTAATTTATTTCTTTTATCTCATTTTTTTTAAAATTATATATTTTAAATGACCTATTTAATTTATTCAATTGCCGATGATATTCAATTTTGAAGAAACCAAAGAAATTAAGAAAAGGCATATCTCGTTAGCTGCGGTTTGATTGAGAGATTTCAAAAACAAACTGATAAAAAGTTATGTATTTGAAAAGAGAAGGTCTGAAAGCCCATGTCTTAAGTATCCATATATAGATTAAGAAACATGGAAGTGATTTGTTGACAGTCGTCAGGAAGAGAAATTTCAGGTATGGTAATTGTTTTGTATTTTAAAATTTATTCTATATTTTTCTTATTACGTAGTAGTTTATTTTTATATAACAGACCTATAGGAGATCTCATCAAAAGACCTATTTCAAAAAAGTATACCCTCATACTTTATCCCGTGGAGGGTATTCGTATTTGAAGCAGAAAATGAATGAAGAAAAAATTGAAGCATTAAGATCTCGATCAAGTAGTGGTTCAGAAGAGGTCCAGTTTGGTCCTCCATCTCCTCCCACTCGCCAGGAGAAATAGAAACGAGCAAGAAGAAGAAAAAATGAACAATATCTTACAAAGGAAGCTCATCAAGTGGCTGATAAAATTGTAAGTAAATATTATTTATTTGTTATCAATTTTTCTATTTTATAATTTATAAACACTAATATAACCTTTTTATTTTTCATTTCAGGATGAACTTCAGGAGCAAGAGACACAGGGCTCTTTTATCCCTGAGGTTAGGATGGATATCCTAGCCACTACATTGGGAAAGGTAGAACACCCCGGTCGTGTTAGAGGATGTCAGGCGAGAGTTAGTATTCGGAAGGTTTTTGGTAAGAGTAAGAAATCAGAAGACCCAGAAATAGAATCCTTATAAGAAGAGTTGAAAGATATGAAACAGTCTATGGGTGATCAAATTCAAGTAGCAGTGAAGAAGGCTTTATTAGAACATTTAGAAAGACAATCACAGTCTGTGCATCCTTCCCTAGTATATTATTTATTTGTCGTCAATTTTTCTATTTTAAAAAGTATCATCATTAATATAATGTTTTCATTTTTCAGTTTTCCCATCCTGGTCACTCGGACCACCCTGCCTCATCTGCTTACCCTGCCCCATCTACGTATCCTTCCAAGGTATATTATTTATGTGTCATCATTTTTCTATTTTATAAATTATTAATACTAATATAAGTTTTTCATTTTTTAGCATTATTAGCCTACTCACCCGGACTACCCTGCCCAGTCTGCTCAACCTTTTGAGGTATATTATTTTATTTTTATCAATTTTTCTATTTTATAAATTTTAAACACTAATATTACTTTTTCATTTTTCTGTATTCTCATCCTCGTCACCCGGACTACCCTGCATCATCTTCTTACCCTTCCCCACCTACTTACTTTGAGCCTCCACCTCCTCCATCGGATCAAGCCTTATATTGTGAGTTGTTTGCAGGAGATCCTCATGTACATATTGTTGCATTAGGATAGGTGCATTTGTTGGGGGACTCGTTACATCATCAGCCTATCCAGATGGGCAGGTTAGAGTATCAGTACTTGTTATTATAGATCCTCCTGCTCTACTACTATTTCCGACTATGGAGATCACCGGTGTTGGGGAATATACGGGCCATTTTTTTAATTTAGACAACTACCCTTCTTTGTTATATTTCACTTTAGGTATGCATTTTTTTAAATATTAATTACAAATGATTCAAAATTACTTATAATATTTTCTAACATTTAACTTATATAGGAATAACTTAAAGTAAGAGAAACTACACAAATGAAACAAAATGTTCAGGAACAGTTGTTTTTAGATACTTCTGATATTTATGATGGGTTAAAAAGATTATCTAAGTCCTCTTCTTCCTTGAATTTTATCTATGAGTTTTTGATGACACCAGATATATGTGGAAGAAATTATGGATTGAAATCAATGAAGGAAGATATCATGAATTTAGATAATTTTGAAGAGATCGCGCAGAGTGTGGTGCAGTTTTTTATCATGTAAGTAAATTGATGTTTGAATTTCTATTTCTTTAATAAAAGATTGTTATGTCATTGACTAACTATATTTTATTTTTAAATTTGGTATCTACAAAAACTTATTTTAGTAAAGGAAACAACATACATTTATATCTTTATAGATCCAGAGTATATTTCATTGGAATCCAAACATGTGAAGAATCGTGAAAGGGTTGAATATATATCCGAGAGATTAACACAAAAAGAGATTCAGTGCTGGTGTTTTCCATTTCTTGATAATTAAGAACATCAACAATTTTATAAACTAATTATCATTATAATGTCATCAATTGTGATGCTTTTGTATTGTAGGGGGCATTGGATGTTAGGAGTGTTTTTCCCATGTGAATGAACCTTATATTGGTTTTGCTCTTTATTTGGAAGAGTGCGTAAACCATTTCTCACCTTATTAAACATGTAATTTATTTATTTTTTATAAGATCTTTATGTTTAATTTTCATTGTTTATAGAATTATTATTAGTTCATAGATAAAAAAATTCAGATCAAGGAAAAATTTTAACAAGGAATATTGTCTGAAAAGAAACCAACGAAAATCAAATATGTGGAAGGACAGATAATTAGTTTTTATATTTTTGTTATATATTTTTTTAATTAAATGTTTTATAACTGCAGTGTCATCGTCAAAATGGACATGTTGAATGTGGTTATTATATTCATTGATTCATGTATGAGATAATCACAACTGGGCAAACTACATATTTTTATAAGGTTAGTTGTATTAATTTTTTATATATTTTCTCCTATAATATTCTAATTTTTAATTTCATATCATTCAATATTATTGTAGGCATTCAATGATTCACAACCTTATTACTAATCTTATATGACCCATATTCAATCTACTTTTGAAAACTATTTTTTATGTCTGATTAAGATTTGAGGTATGTATATTCTAATATTTATTAATAATAATACATATGGGTACAAAAACCAAACTCTTTTAATATATAAGGTGTTTGAACCTAATAATAATCAAATGAATGCTTCAATAATAACCAACAATGAGCATGCCGTAAATGCTGGAGTCGTGGGACCTGCAAATGTCACAAAATTTCTTGAATTCATTGATGGAAAGTACATGTATTTAAATTTTACTTTAGACAATTTTTTTATTAACTAGATATAAGCATTGAAGTTATAAGAGGCATTGGATGATAAATATTGTTTAATTGTTTTTGTATATTGTGTTATTTTTACAGGGGTTCTCAATATTTTGGGGAGTGTAATTGGAAATATTTTATAAAAAAAATAATTTTATTTATGGCGTTGGTTATTTAAATAACCGACCCCGAAATATAAAAAGAAAATTAACTTCAGTGTCGGTTTTAGAAAATACCAACGCCGAATATTCTTTAAAAAATTAGTTTCGGCTTCAGTTTTATGTAAAAACAATGCGAAAACACTTACCGAAATTATTTTCGGTGTCAGTTTTTGAAAAACCGATGACGAAAACTATATTTTTTTCATCACCTTTATAGACGACGGTTTAAAACAAACATCAAAAATTAAAAGAACCGTCGTTAAAATATGTTTTTCAACTAGTGAATTAGGATAAAAATCCATACGTCTTTGTTAATATGCGAGAATAATCCTCACCACAATCAGATGTATGGTGGGATTAGTATGGTGTCAGAGTGTCCATTATTAATTTAAAAATTACATTTTAAAACAAAAAAACATCACTCACTAAAAGCTGAGAAAATGTTCTGGGATTGTTTTGATAATTTGGGAAAATAATTAATAATTTATTTGTGATGAGTAAGAATTATTCTCTTGTCAAACCCACACATGATGCCACCAGTATAAATCTAAGTGCATGTTTCATGATTAAAATTACACTTTAGTAAAAAATATAAGTGGCATACTCAAAAACCAGGGAAACAAATTGTGATTGTTTTGTTAATTTAGTACAAGGGTCCATGAATCATATAGGATTTGTATCAATAAAACAGATCTCAATATTACACACGATGTGATCGGTATGACACACAAATTTTCTTTTTAATAAAAATTCACATTAATTTTATTTAAAAAAATAATACTTAAAACTAAGAAAAAACTTTTTTATTTTTTTGGTATTTTTGGAAAATGATATATATGTCATTTTGATTTGTAGGGATTAGACTCACACTAATCTAACACACTTTGTTATTAATATGGTGTTAAAGAGTTTGTAATTAGTTTAAAATTGACATTTTATTACAAAAATTTTCACTCACTAAAAATTCAGAAATCGAGCTCAAATTTCATTCATTATTTGCAAAAATGATTTGTAATTTATATGTAATGTGTATGAATTAGTCTCACATAATGTACACACACGTTTCCACATGTATGGTACAATGTACATGTATCTAGTTAGAAATGTCACTTTCGTAAAAACACAAGTGACGTACTCAAAACCAAGGAAACACATTTGAACAATTTTGATACTTTAAGAAAATGGTCCATGATTCATTTGGGATGTGTATAAAACATATATACATAAATTTTATGAATGGTGTGACCGATATGACTCCAAGTGCAACTTTTTTTTCAAAATTGACATTAATTTAATTGAAAAACAACTGACATACTCAAAACCATGAAAACAAATTCGTGTTGTTTTGGTACATTATGAAAATAACCCATATGCCATTTTTGACATGTAAAAATTTGACAAAAATAAATATGATGAATGATGTGATCTATTTTGTTATAAAGTGTCTATTATCAGTTGAAAATTGATATTATAATATAAAAAAGAATCACTCAATGAAAAATGAGAAAATGTTCTCAGATTGTGTTGATAAATTGAAACAATGATTCATAACTCATTTTTGATATATATGAACTAGTCTCATGTCAAACTCACACATGATGCAACATGTATTACTCAATGAGTGTGTTTCCAGTTAAAAATGACATTTTATAAACAAAACTAGGGGTGTAATCAAAACCGAGGAAACACATTTTGACGGTTTCGATACATTATGATAATGATCTATGAGTTATTTTAGACATTTTTCATATATATTCACACCAATATTATGAAATATGTGACCAAAATGATTCCAAGTGTGTATTTCTATTCAAATATAACATTAATTTTATTTAAAAAACAACTAACATATTGAAAATGAGAAAATGCATTCAAATTGTTTTGATACATTAAGAAAATGATGCATATGTCATTTTGGCCATGTCGAAATAAGCCCCAGCAAAATATTATGAACAATGTGACTATTATGAATTTAATTGTTCTTTTTTTATTGAAACCTGACATAAGTTTTTATAAAAACATAACTGACATACTAAAAACAAAGATGACACATTCAGATTGTTTTGCAACATTAGGAAAACAATCCATAGAGAATTTGTAATGTGTAGGAATGTGCCACGCCTCAATTCGACTCATGGTCTGACAAATATGATTCTTGTTCCTTTTTATTTAAATTTACATTAATTTTAATTAAAACCAAAGTAACATACTCTATAATAGTGTTTTTTACTTGTATTTGGGTTATAAATTTTATTTCATTTAAATTCATTGTTTGTGTCATATTTTAGTAATTTATGTTTTTTCTAATGATTTCGTGTGTTGTAGATTCACACTACAGTTTTCTCTTTTATCCAGACTACTAAATGTGTTGATAAAGACAACCTTTATCAATTACTTTATATGTTCTGATAAGGTAACGTTATATCAATAATTTTTTTAAGCACAGATAAAAGGAATCATTATCAGTGCTTATAAAAGCACATATAATGGCTATATTTTTCAGAACTTTTTATAACACCAATAAATATATGTTTATCCAATATTTTAGAATCATTAATAAATCGGTTCTTTGTAAGCACTTGAAGACACACAGATAAATCCTACATTTATCAGTGCTAAAAATCACTGATAAAGGGTGTCTTTTATCATTTCCTTTAAAATCACTAATAAAATAAATATTTATTTGTGATTTTATTTATGCTAATAAATCTATCATTTACTGTCACTTTTCTAGCACTGAAAAAAGCCTTAGCCTTTTAACCGTGCTGATATAGTCAGTGATTTTCTACTATTGAAAAATGCCTATTATAGTGATATTAAATTCCTATTTTGTAGTAGATATGTAAGAGTATGTACTGAATTTCACAACCTATGTATGATTTATACCATATAAAATATACTTGATATAGGATATTCAAACTGATAAATGGGGGGGAAATGGATAAAAAATCCCCTATAAGACAGATGAGCATAAAAAACTAGTCGATGAAATTATATGGATGATTCATAGAAGTTATATAATGACATAGATGAAGATTGAGTTCTATCAGATAGAAAATTCACAAAATCCTACCAATTATTTTTGTATAAAGTGAATTATTAAAATTTCCATCAAATGAAAAAACAACAGATAGCGCAATGTGATTCCATCGGATTAGAGAAGCTATAAAGATAAAAGATATTCAGTTTTTTGAACCATGTCTAGTGTGATATAGTGAGCTGAAAAAGTGTAACAAGACGGATGAGTTTTAGATAGATGATTCCATCATAAATGATTGTTGAATAGAGGAATGAACTAATGTACATCAGTCAATCATTTATTAGTGAATTGGAATAATATTCATATGATGATCTATAGTCGTAGAAGAGTTTAGTTTATTGAGCCGAATAAATTGAAAAACAAGTCAATAGAATGGTGAATCATTAGACATAGAAGTATCATATGAACTGCAAAATGAATAAGAGAACCAAATAAAATATTCTAAATGAAATCATCATATAAACATATGATTGATGGAATATTGTGTATTTATAAAATAAATTTATTATTCCCTTAATTATGAAAATACTGATCATATCTTCAATTATTGGTTATCTTACTATGGTTAAGGATATATATTATAGTTTATCAACATTGATTTTAATTATTTTTGAAGAAGTTCATTAACACTAAGGGTAAGGATGTTAGTTAAAGGCTACAAGTTCTGTAGAATTATAAAATCTCTATGAATACCCAATAAGTCTCTAAAATAATTGATAAATATCTACTGAATTTCATTGAGCAGGAAAAATTAACTTCATTCCAATCACACATTTGAAATAGTTGAAACTATGGTCTGATTTATAGTACTTCTCGTGAACATAATAATGTTAATGTGAAAATATTTTTAGATAATAAAGAGTTTCCAACCAATATACAATCTGGTTGATGAAAATTATCAGACCATGTTCTGATCCAATATAATAGACAAAGGATTTTGCAATTTGGTGCATCAGACAAATTATTGGAATGTGTTCACATTTATGATTCATAAGATAGTTTATTGATTAAAATTATATAGTGTTATGGCACACCAGATGGAGTAATACCCTCTAAGGGTTTTTGTGTTGAGTAATGTGGAAAAGAGTTCATATGAGACCCCTATAGAGTACACTGGGTGAAGTTATCAGATCGATATCTTTTGAGGATGTTTGGGAGAGTTCCAAAAGGATTATCTTATAATGGATTAAAATATATGAAATGTTTAAAACATATTATAGTATACATAACTACCAATCATGGGATAAGATTTTAATTTTGAGAGATAATATAACTATATGATATAGTATAAATAACCTTCATATATTATTGATGAAAATATTAATAATTCAAGAATTCATAGATGGATGAGAGTCTCCATGTAAAGGATGCAAGTTCTTAAATTGTGGAAAAAACGTGTAAAAATATTTATGTACTTTTTTACTTATATCATCGATATTATATAATGTAAAAATAGTTTGAAAGAGTTTTTAAACTATCCATCCATGTTAATTCATAATACATGTTTGACCAAATCAATTTAGGAATTAACATTAGTGAAATATAATCAGTAAATGGTAGTTACCACAGATTACCCCTCCCCCTCAAGATTACTACACAATTCATATGGACCATTTAGTTTTCTCTAATAATAATAGACCTTCACTAGATACAATGATTTTAGGCCAATACAGTTAATCCTGACAATATTAATGAAAATACTATCATTGTAATAGGAAATTAATATCCCTAGAGGACCTTTTGTACCACTGAAATAAAAAAAAGTCTCTTGTATAAATTTACTCCAACCCTTAGAGTCTAACCATCAGAAATTATATAGGAATTACTCCTTAACTAACCCACTTTCTATACTATGGTTCACCCTTATATAGGTAACCTACTATATTGGTCAAACGCTTAGGACAATTCAATTATATGTTTTTAATCAATTATCAAATACAAAAAATATAAATCATTTAAAATTTCTCACACCTCACCTATTACACCCTCGAAATAAATGACCCCAATTAATCATTTTCTCATAATAGTCACAAAATGCATGCCAATGTTAACCATTCCCCATGGGGTCAAAATCCACAATGTAAAAAGTAAACACATGGTTCTCAAAGAGGGTGTCACACATTTATAAAAAAATTCCCCATAAAGTGACATAGAACTTTTATAATGGAATTTTGAAAGACAATACATAATATCTCCTTTTGAAAGCAATTTTACCTATCATATAAAAAATCTATTTATGAAACCCCACATAAAAACGTATTTCAAACCCCAAATGAAATCTATCATTATAAAACATAATTATAAATTTATTTTGAAATAAAACTTTTCCACTAATGAACAGTTAAATAATAAATCACTTCTAAAAGAATAAAATAGTGCAAAGAACTAATTTCAGAAAAAACCTTCAAAATTTTTAATGTTCATTTTTAAATCCCTAATATACAAACATTTTTAAAATCATTTAAAAATTGGTGACACTCATTAAATTTTATAAAAATTCCTTTGAAATAGATCACACAAATTTTAGAGTTGAAACTGTCATAATAAATAGTTAAATCCCCTTAGTAAATCTAATTGATCATTTAAACTAACACTTCTAATGTTATTTAATTATATGATAATTTTATAAAACATTTAAAAAAATAATAAACTAATAATTAAATTTTTTATACACTAAATCCATCAAAAAAAATAAAAAATATATAATCATTTTAAAACACATAAAAAATTATTATAGGGATTAATATGGATTTACAAAGAAACACCTAACTAAAAATGTTGGAAGATGGTCCACATCCCATCACCATAAATGAGAGATACCCAAACATTCAAGAAACACCCAAAATCACACATCACAAGCACTGAGAACTAATGTATGTAATAAATTAGAACTCTAAACCATCATAAGGTTCAAGATATGGAGAAACACTATAATGTAGAGGGGTAAAATGAGTGAAAACTGGGAAATAAAGAAAGAGAACCCATACCTAGGATGATCACACCCAAAATCGAGATAATGGATAAATAAAATCACAATAGAGGATGATGAGAGGGTCCCACTCATGAGGGTATCCATATAGAGGTTATGGGACATATTATATATAGATTAGGTGAGAGGATTATGTGAGGTTTTATACTTTTCTTTCACTGAGTATATTTTCTTAAATTATGAAAAATTTATACATTGGGAAACCCTCACAGTTTTCCAATCCATGGGAAAACCATACTACCCCCAATAAAAACATAACAAGAAATCAAATATATCCACATTAGTCTATATATATTCTTAATACTCATTATCCAACCATTCCAAAGGGAATTATCCTATTTATAAAACCCCACAAATGATTGATGCGTTGAGACTACATACTGGGTGTAGAATAAGAAATCACCCAAAATTAAAAATCATTCCCAAAACATAAGAAATTTTATTTAAACAAAAATAATAATTTTATTAATTATAAAATATAAGAATATATTGACAAATTTTTCTACATTTTATGAAATTCTTTATAACAGTTTCCTTCATTTTGAAACTCAAAAAGTGATTTTATGTGTAACTAATTTTTTGTTGAAGTGAGCATTTTATTTTGAAATGTTGGATTCCTATTTTATGGGAACCTAAATATTTATGGAAAATATATTCCATCACACTTTTATATTTTGGATGCTTTGAATTTTTTTAAAAATGTGAATTATAGAGTGTTTTTTAAAATTGAAAAAACTTCCTTTTATTACGATACTAGAAAGTGTGTTATGGTTTTAAAACCAGCAACAATTTATTTTGAAATCCATTTTGAAAATGTTTTTAATTTACTACATTGAGTAATATCTAAGAATTATAATTTTAAAATGGTTTCTCTTTGGACATTTAGTGAATAATGGATCACATTTAAAGAGAACATGTTTTTAAAAAGGAGGTTTGGGTCTCTTTTTTTGAACCATTGTTTCAAAAGATGTATTCTTTGAAAAAAATCTAATTTTAGAGAAGAGGGATTTTATTTTCCCCTAATGTGATTTTTTTGAATTCATAGTATTCTTTAAAATTAATGATTGGGTTGAGGTAATGTATCATGTGGTTTTATGTAAACCTCTTTGAATTTTATAGTATGGTCATAGAGTTTTTAACTATGGGTTCTTTCATCCTTCTAGTTATTACACTACATAGGATGTGAATAGAGTATCAATTTTTTATCTTAATCTCTTTCTAGTGTTCCTTAGTTTTATTGAACTGCATGTTTTCAATGAATATTTCACGGAATTACTGTAATCTATTTAGATTGGGATGTGAGACTTAGTTTTATGGTCAGAGAAGGATCATTAGTTTTTTATAGACACTTGTGTGAGCAATAGTTTGTCTTGTTTTTTATTTGTCTTAAATATGGTTGATATTAATTGAGTTTCTATGGTTTTGTGTATCCTTTTAGTGCATGGTTGTTTTTATTTTTGAGAAAAAAATAAATTTTCCATCTATGATCATTGAGTTTTGATAAATTATGCCTTAAGGAAATCCTCCTTCGTGTTTTTGCGGGTTTCCCATTTTGAGAGGTATTTCTTTTGGGGAATGTTATACCTAATTTCTATATGATCCCTTTTGTTACCATTATATGTGATATACCATGGTCTATGTTATTCTTTTAGGTATCCACATATAAAACCTAGGGTGTTTTCATGAATAATTTTGGGGTATTTATATTTTTAGTTAGACCATGGGACCCAATAAGAGGACACTCTATCAGAATCACCATGGGATGATATTATATAGATTTGGATATAGAAACCCTCATGTGAAACCTTGTATTCTATGGATAGATAAATTTAGTTACCTTTTTAGGAACATTCCATGATTTTTTGATCCTTGATATTGGGATACCATACTTTTAGTGATCATATTTAGTGGTCCTTTAGGATGTTTTTGGGTTTTGACATTCTGTTAGTGGCTTTTGAGGTAGTGTCTTGTGGTTGGATTCAGACAAGACTCTCAAAAATGTGGTTCCGTGTTGACGTCATATTTTTTATAGAATAAAGGTTTTTAGTTATTCAAAAAATTTAGTTCAATTATATATAGTGGTTAGACCTATAAAAATAGTATACATTCTCATAGCGTCATTTTGATTCCTTATTAACTGGTTTTACTTGAAGATATGAAGTGTTGTTTTAGGATTTATTTGATTTTTAGTGCATTTATCTTTCTACATATAGGTTCTGTTTCAGAGTTCAGATATGGTGGTACTCTACATTGACCTGAGACTTTCTATGGAAATAAATTAGTATTATGGGGATAATTTTATAACCCATTGTGTCTCTATGGTGTTTGTTTTATGTGTTTGGGTGTCATATTATATTTTTAGGAAGTTTCATACTGATACATGAAAATATTTTAGTCTTTTATGGATCACGGTGAGGGAGAACTATTTAGGGATAATTGTGGAAATAAACATACATGACACAAGGTAGCCTTTTCTAGTAGTTCATATAGAATGTTCTGAGTTTTTGTTGAATAAAAAGTGACTGGGTTTGTTCAAATAATATCAGTTCTTGGGTAAACATTGGTTGTTACACTGGGACCCATGGTTTTAGAAAAAGGCCTTCTCATGGTATTATAAACCATGTGAAAAAAATGAATATCTATTGTGTAGTTGGACAGTTTTATTTAACATAGTTGGTGTATGGTTTGTCCAATCATGTAGTCTCCTAGATGAAGAATGTGTGTAGTGACCTCCTTCAAATCACAATGAATTAGTCAGAATAATTCAAGAAATCAAGAGTTCCTCACCATAATCAAGAGGTTTTCCAACCAATAGAGGTGGCTTGAATAATATAATGGGAGGACTATTTCCTCATTATTATAGATATACATCATAATAATAGTCATTTATAAATTAATAACATAGGATAAAACCGAAAAAATAACAACGACAAATTCTATAAACGATGACATTCCATACACAGGCTGAGTCATCATCGGATAACTAGGTTGCAACCAACCCCGACCCCACCTACTTCAGCACTATATCGATAGGTATGTCTATATCAGTCAACACATATCTCAACACAGGCCATTGGTTCTACACATCAATTATCACCTAACACCCATCAGTCATATTCTAATGTTCCATTATTAAGGATCACCCCCACTATAATTTGGTCATCTATCCAAGCGTAATAGTACATCCACATATCATTCCTAGAGAATTGTACTACTATAAAGATTTCATGGTGTGTCTCCCATGTCAACACACATAAAATTTGGATACTCTAAAACTCTATATAATTGTACACCCATGTCAGCTAAACATATCTATGACATAAAAAAATAAAATCAAAAGTCCATGTCATTATCCTTTTTCCCAACACCAAATATTCAATATAAGAGGACCATCTATCCAAATTTAAGAAAGCCTATAATACTGATAACTAAAATAATGTTTCATAGGATATGAACACTCACAATATTTTCATATCCTAGAAAGATGTTTTAACATGACTGTACAGTCACCCAAAAACAACACATATTAAAAATGGGTCCCAAGGAATACGAGCATATATCATTTTATAATGAAAGTAAACATATACAAGATCCAACTTCTCAAAAACATTCCTAAATCATGAATATTGATCACAATCTCAAGGTTATTCAGAATATTTTTTTCAACCATATCATATCTTTTCTCCGTTTAGAATATCTGAAATATATGGAATTTGTATAATTGATCTTAATCGATAATAAAAATGGTTCCAAAAAGATATTCATGAAAGTAATTATTCAGTGAGGGTAGTATAACATCATGAAAGACAAAGAGATCTACCTTTAATGGAAGATCATGATTCACACAAGAGTAAGACCACTACCACTCCTAATTCGATGAAAATATAATAATAGGAAAAAAATTATCCAAGAGATGAATAAGAAATTCTTTGATCTAGTAAATATATAATAATAACATGGTTAATAACCAAAGAATAAGAGGATTTGGGATTAGATGAAGAGAATAATACCAATTTAGATCCAATAGATCAACCCCATGTAGAATCTCCAAATAAATATGGAGGAGATGGTCCTGAATTCCAGGTGAGAGCCCTCTAGTTCATTATATAAAAATAGGGGTCATGTCAGGTGAGGAGAATACTAAAAAGAAATTTTAGTGGTATGTTTAGCTTGATAACTCACTTACTAGGCTACCTGGGAACCACCATCTAGACAATGTTCCTAGAAGAGGAGAAAAATTTGTTCCTTATCCACCAATGGGTTATAGGATTCCCACCATTAAGCTATTGAGGACTATAGATTTTAAGGTCCTCTACCACCCCAATTTATTTTCAAGTGGCATGCCATGGACTCTATGTTTTTCATTAATACCTCTATCATCCTTAGTTCTGATTAACATCCTGTAAAAAATTCGAACTGATCCTAAGACACAATTTATGTACATAAACACTAAGTTTACGCAACTTATAGTTTTGGGGATGTCACAAATCACCACGTTTAATTAATTACATTCATAGTGAAGTGTATCAATTCATCCTACTCAAATAATTTTGTCCATATAGACTTAAATCAGACTCCCAATCCAATGTCTCCCATTGGAACTATACATACTACCCCAAGACTTGAACCAGTTGTGCTTTATTCCCCTATAATAATTATTCACTATGATCTATAATGTGAATTAGATTCTCCACAAAGGTAATATTTTTTCCATAGAAACATCTCTGTAATTGTTTATTTGTGAAATATAGGGCTCATACCTCCAGAGTTGAGACACATGTAAGAAATTGTGGATAACTAAATATCATAGAGAAAAATAAAATTGGTGGGTCACCATTATTACTTGTCAAAAAATTTCAAATGGACTTATGGAATCTAATTCAAAATTCCCATTCATCTTTAAATATCAATTCCCTAATTGACGAATCACCAGTAGAGAAACTGTATTGCCTGCATGAACTGTAAAGATTATCTTCTCTGATTAACATATAACTACTGTCTCCTATGATTAGTATATAAAATTCCCATGATCATCCCACCCGCTTGGAGGTCTCTTGTTCCATACTTGGTCCAAAAATAGTTACTTCAGCTGAATCATGGAAACACTTCGATGAGAGACACACCCAACCATAAAAATCCCTAAAAGGTTCTATATGAATCGAATCCTAGAAATTTTATGTACTAAAATTACAAAGATGTTAAATATCATTCCATGCCCCAATGATATGTAAAAAACATTCATAAGGAATATATAACACCCCAAGATTCCATGGTAAGCTTCCTTTTTAAATAATTCAATAGCGTTCGATGTATGCAACACCGAGTTCAAATACACCACGACCAATCCAAATAGCCATTTAAAAAGTAGTTATGAATAATAATACCTACTTTTAAAAATTTTATAATTTTTATTTTTCAAAATTTAAATAATATTGGTATTCGTAATATCTAAATTTTATTTGGGTGAATTTTTTTTATTATTCTAAAAACATTCATTTTTTTATGAATACTAAAAAACACTTCGTTATTGTATAAAACCGACTTTTTATTTAAGTAATTATTTCTAATTTATATTTATTTTAAAGTAAAAATAGATACATAACTCCTATATTACTCCAATATAATTCATTATAGTCATTTTATAATAATATTATATATATAAAAATTTATTGAACTTTTTAACGTCTTTTACACACTTTCTAGGCACATATGAAAATTTGCAAAAAATGCAATTTTATCGCTTCAATGAATTGAATTTAAGAAATCCGAAAGACACACTTTTCATTAGTATGTAAAATGTGGTTCACTAAAATATTTTTTTGGTGAATAGTAATTTTTTAATTTTATTTACCATAATTAAAGATAAATATTGTAATTAAAGATAAAAATAATATTGTAATAATATAAAGTTACCCTTAAAAAGGTCCAAATTAATTTGGATACATATAATTCAACCTAAATCAATCTTCATTCTAAAATAATATCCTCTGTATTCCACTTGTGTTAGTTTAGGACATTTATTATATATTATTTAACGAAGAGATAAATATTCATATTAAAATTTTATTAACTAAACCATTTTTAATATAAGTTAATACATAAAGATATATTCTATTATAAATCTTCATTAGAAATATGAAAAATATTTCCTAAATCACTAAATTTTATTTATACTTTTTAGACATTAAATAATTAAATTTATTTATGATATAATGATGAAACAATAATTACATTATTAATGAATGATTAAAATAAATGATATTATAAATATAAAAATAAATGTTAATCAAAACATTTGATGTCATCTAAGAATTTTATGGATGACATTGACATATGATGTATTTGTTAATGCCTTCGGTTTGAATGAATCGAGTTGTTATGACTTTAACAAACATCAAGTATTAAATAGTAACAGAATTGACATAAATTATATTTTAAAATAATTACTATTTTGTTAAATAACATAAAAAGCCATAAAAATCTATGGTTCATACAAATAACATTAAAGGTGATACAAATTTTCTAAATTCTCCACTTTAGGTTTGTTTCGAAACTTAAAGTAACTAAATTAACCATGTAGTGTAAAAATACAAGAAGACACGCTAAAAGTTAGACTATTTAACTAATGGTTAATTCTAGATGATTAGGATAATTTTATGATATAAACTTGTCAAAAAATTATTGGATGAGAGGATTTCAACCCATCCTCTTATTTTCCATGAAATAAATCAATTTGTATTTGTTAGAAACCAAAAATAATTTCATAATAAACTAATATTTCATGTTTTTTCCTACAGTTCCCCCACCTCTTTTATAAATGGAAACTTCCCAATCTCTTATATTAACACCTCTGAAGACATTTGTCTCATCCAAACCATACCAAAACTTTCCCCAACTACCCTCAATTCGTTCTAGAGGCCTTATATTTATCATAAATCCAACATAAGGATCTCTTTTGTGAAAATAAAAAGGAGACACCAGGTGAAGTGGTAATCATTTTATCCCTTATTTCAATGATCATTTCTTCTTCTACATCCTCGTACTATGTTATTAACATAATAAAATAATAAATCCTGAATATTTTATATTTTGATATGTTTTTAATATTATGGGTAAAAATATTCCCCTTTTTACCCATCCTATGAAAAACAATACCACTATGCATGTGTACGTATTGATTACCCTCTTCACGTTATGATGTATATTGTTTTTCATGTAAACATTATTAATATGGATATAAAGATGAAAATAATGGATTTAAATAGTAAATATAACCTGATATTGTTTCTTTAAAATTAATATTCTATCCAATTCCATACCATTTAACCATTAATGAAATGATATTGTAGCTCGTGCATACTTACAGTTTACCATCTCCACGATGTGATGAGACTCATATTCCACCTTCAACATCCAAGAATGATTCTAAGAACAAATATTATTAATAATTATGAAATATATGAAATAATAATTTTATATGGATGATATATATACATATATTTCATTCAATAACTTACATACGATGCGAAAATTTAAACAACGTTCATGCATACGTATGACCTACCTCATCCACGAACAGTGCATTCCATTTCATATATCTATTTAGTATATATATTTTTATTTATGATATATAAATAATATAATACATTCTGGAAGTATCTAAATCATGATTTACATAATATGAGAAAAATTAAAAAGTAAAAACAAGTACGATAAACAAATAAATTATTACCCAAAATGTTACATTTACTTTGAATTATTAAAAAATGGGTAATATAAAATCATTAACGAATCAGGTATGATGTCATAAATATTTGTAAGATTCTAATACAAGTTAATTATTGGTTTAAACACATTATAGAAGAGTTTCCAACATGTATGGAGAGTGTAAGACATAAGGTAATGGTTAATCTCACAATCTCATTATTATATAAGGTTGTTGACATGTAGGTATCTTCTAGGACATCTTTATCATCCATGTCTATCTATCTAAAAACACATTCATAAATTTTATTTCAATAATCTCATGGATTTTTAAAGACTTGTTTACCCATTTTTGCTTTTTATAATATTTATTAATGGAATCATTCTGTCATCTTCCAAACGAGGTACTTTATGACCATTTTGGAAAATTAAGGAAAGAATGTTTGTTAAATTATACGACGTGAGCGTCTATTTTCCCGATTATGCCGCCTTACCATTTTTAATCTTCACTTACATAATTACTAAGTAATTATCCAAAGAAATGATTTATTTTATATTTCCATGGCTTTTAAATGTTTTAAATTAAAAGGGATATTTTCCTCAAAGAGTTTTAATCAATTTACTTAATTATTTTCATGTAGGTCAAAATCCTCTATTGAATTATATGCTTTTTTGAATTTGATTTATTATGATAAAATATTCCCTATGGTATTTAGGGTTTTGTGATAAGTTAAACTATGGATGGGATATTTTAATACAATTCATGGTTTACTGTTAAAGTATTATAAATTTTTATACTGGTTTTAATACAAATGTTTATGTTATGTTTCTGCATTTTATTATAAGGAATGAATTAGACTTAATAAGTGATGGACAAGGCCTGCTATTACCCCTAGATACAATGGTAGGTATCATGAGGAAAACTAGTGTTTTGGAAAAATGCCTCAATAGAATATTTGGGAATGGTCTTGGAATAAGGCTTTGACATAGTTGTTATTATGTTCGGCATTATACATTCCCCTATTATGAAATTTGTTATTACATGTGATTATTATAATAGTAAATTATTAGTGAGCATGTTCTTATGGTAATTTGTGATTAATTTTTTCCATATTATGTTTAATTTTATTATTTAAAAGGATAATTTTTTTATTATACAGCATTCCTTAAAATTTTATAGCTTTAACTGAATTATTTACCCTTATTGAGCATTTAAGCTCACCCATTCTTATTTTTTATTTTCCAAAGATTCCAAGAAGTGTATTAGGATTGATATGCAGGGATAAATTAGTAAAATAATGGAATTATCAAAGGATTTTTTATGTTAAAATTTTAATGTCATGTTCATTTTTATAATCTATTTTCCAAGACAGCTAAACTGATCGGTCCGTTGGGGCTTGATTCCATGTAATCATTCCATTATATTAAAATAATACACTCACTCCAGGCTACTAGGGTCGGGTGTTATATTTGGTATCATAGGAAGTTTTTCAAAAACCATGGAAATATATTTAGAAAACATAAATTGGGGATAATAACCCTAAAATTGACTTTGAGGATATGTATAAAAGAATCCCCTAAAATTTTGGATAAGTAGGGATTGCAATGATATTCCAAGCAGTGGATACCTATCTAGATACTACTTGTTGACATGATTCTAGATTTGATGTACCATGGGGTAAAAACTTTAACAAGGCGTTCTAGGATTGACTCAGGGTAACCTGGTACACGACAATGAGCTTTAATGTACACCTAGTTTGACACTACTAGGGGATATGCTAAGGATAATTCATATTTTTCTTCACAAAATATTATAGAGGATTTATGTGTAAATATGTCCTCAAAATAACCATATTTATGATTATAGATTAGATATGAATAAATATTTCAATTTATGTAAAGTATTTTACTAGTTTGGAATTATGCATTTTGATTCGAAACCTAATCAAGTGTATGCCAACGTGTAAAAATGGCACTTTGTGAAAGAAATGGAAATCATATCAACACGCGTAATACATGTAGGGATTCCCATCAAATTCTAGATAATGATAGTGGAGTTGGTGACATAACTTGTACCGAAAAACATATTACCATAATTGGACAACCGACTCATGTTATAAAAAATAAACACACCCATATGGAGCATCCTAATCCTTAATACAAATAATAAATGTAAGACCACATAATGTGACAAGAACCTCCAACATTCAATGGTACTATAAATCCTTTTGTAGATGAGAAATGGATAAGTTCATTAGAGGAAATATTTATTGATTTGGGGAGTAATAAAGGGGGAAAAGTAGTTATGGAAGTTTTTCATCTTTCAGGAGATACAGATCAATGGGGGTAAATGATTCAAAACACTATGGAGAGTGAAGAAGTTGGAAATATGGAACGAATGGAGTATAAATAACTTTTCCTAGGGAAATAATTTCCTTATGGACAAGGAGATGATATGGAAAGTCAATTTCTGAGTCTGAGAAAAAAAGAGGATGAGAATGTTTCAATATATGAGGCAAATGTCGCCACGTTAGCATGGAACACTATAGAACACATATGTAACCCTTGATATAATATTGAATGATTATTTGATGGGTTAAAACCATTCCTATGAAGGGAATTGGTCTCACAATCTTTCTCATAGTACGAAGATATAGCCTCATGTGCTATTAAGATAGAAAAGGAATTATCAAAGTCTTATGACATCAATGTAAAGAAATAGAAGAATGGAATGGTGGATCAAGAGATAGATAAAGGGAAAAAGGGAAAGAAGGATTTTCCCTTTTGTGATAAATGTAGGTAGAAACACCCTGGTTTTTTCCTAAAAAATGTGAGTTTGTTACATATGTGGAGAAAAAGGCCACCAAGATCATGATTTCAAGGGGAAGAAAGAGGATGTCAATGTTCAATGCTACAATTGATAATAAAGTGGACATTATGCCAATTAATTTCCAAAGCATGATGAAAATATAGCTTAGAATAAAAATAGATCATGATCAAGATTTTTCTATTACTACAGTTGGAGTGGAATAATTAATGTATTTGTGTTTTTGGATTAAAGATTTATATTATAGTTATAGGAAAAATGTGACATATATAAGGATGGTATTACAATATATTTTGTTTTAATTATGTTTTTAATATGATGGAAGCAATGATATTTTTATAATGTGACAATAAGAGGAAACTTACTTTTTTAAGGGAATCTTTTGTTACAATTGATATTGGAAATTTTGAGACCTTTTAGAGAGAGTTTTGACAGAATTATTTTGGATAACTCTAAATGTTGGAATAGATTAAGATGAACTTTTGATAGTATTGTTTAAGGTTAAAACATTTATTAATATTATTTTTTTAATGTTTTAAAACTGTTGTTTTATAAAAAGGATAACCTGAAGGTCATGCAATAACCCGTCACGTCGAACAGAGCTGCGAGAATCAAACCCACAATCAAAGTGTGACAAACATTTATCTCCTACCACTGGCCAACATGAAGTCCTTGGATATTATAAAATATATTTATTCATTTAAATGGAATATGTTTATATTTATATCCTTATATGATTGAGATAAATAGAATATTTTTGAGTTTTATCTATTGAAGAGAAAGATGAGTTTGTGGTAGAGGATGAATCTCTACATGTAAATTAAGAATGCTTCCATGTGTTCTTTTTATATGAATTAAATTAATTCTGACACACTAGGAAAATGATCATAAAACCAAAAAAATCATATTATCTTCTTTTGTGATGAATTAAATGGTCACATAGATCATCACATATTTATAGCTTTCTAGTTTTTAAGTTTCTCCAAATAATATTCTCTATCACTTTCCATCAGAACAAGATGGTTTGTTTTCTTTCCCATAACATGTAACCCCATTATCTGTTATTTCTGGAAACCTTCATAATTTTCTTTCTTTATTTTAAAATAGATGCCTCATTAGTCCACTTTTCAATGTGGGATTTCAACCAAGATACTTTAAAATGTCAAACCACTAGTTTTCATTACCGATTTTAAGTTAAAAGAACGAAATTTATTGAATTTGGGGTTAATTTAACACCCCATGATTCCATGGTATTCTTCTTTATTAAATAATCCAATAATGTGCGATGTACGCAACACCGAGTTCAAGTACACCACAACCAATCAAAATAGTTATTTAAAAAGTAATTATGAAAAGTAATAAAAACTTTTTGAAATTTTAAAAATTTAATTTTTCAAAATGGAATTCATTTTTTGGATTTATAATATCAAAAATAGATAAGGTTGAATTTTTGGTATGTTTCTAAAAAAATTGAATTGTTTAGGAATACTGAATAACACTGCGTTAATGTTTAAAATCAATATTTTATTTAAATATTTTTTTAATTTTAATTTATTTTAAAGTGAAAATTTATACCTAATATCCATATTAATATAATTTAACTAATAGGAGTCATTTTATTATAAGATCATATATATAGAATTTTATTGGACGTTTTAACGTCTTTTACCGACATTCTAGCAACATTTTTAAATATGCACAAAATGTAATTTTACGTCTTCTCTGATATAAATTTCAAAAACCTGATAGAAATGTTTCTCATTAGTAAGTAAAATTTGGTTCAATAGGTTGAAAATTGTTTTTTGAGAATAATATCTTTTGATTTTAATTTACAACATTTAAAGGTAAATAGGGTAATTACAGGTAAAAAATATTATAATAATATAAAATTATCATAACCCATGTCCCAATTCTATTATATATTTATATTTTTACCTAAATCAACCTTATGTAAAATATCTGATCCCTTTTTCCACTTTTGTTACATTATAACATTTATTATATTTTATTTAATGAAGAGTTAAAAATTTCATATTGAAATTTTATTAACTAACCCATTTTTAATATAGGGTTATACATAATATAAATTGAAATATAAATAGTTAATAGAATGATAGAAATATTTAATACATCATGGTATTTTATTTATAATTTTTTGACATTACATAATTAAATTGTTTTATGACACAGTGATGATGCTGGGATTTCCTTATTAATGAAATATTAAAATAAATGCTATTATAAATATTAAAATTAATGTAAACTGAATCTTTTGATTTCATCCACGAATTTTATGGACGACATTAACATATGATGTATGATTTAATAACTTTGGTTTGAATGAATCAAGTTGTTATGACTTTATCAAAAATCATGTATTAAATAGTAACAAAATTGACATAAATGATATTTAAAAATAAATACTATATTATTAAATAATATAAAAGCCATATAAAACAAGTTTCTACCAATTAACATTAAAGGTTATAAAAATTTCATAAATGATGCAATTTAGGTTCTTTGGAAGCTTATAGTAACTATATTAACAACGTAGTTAAAAAATACAAGAAGGCATGGTAAGAGTTAAACTATTTAACTAATGGCTAATTCTAAAAGTTAAGGATAGTTATATGATCTAAATATATCTAATTCCTATTGGACGAGAGGATATAGACATACCCTCACCGTATCTTCGAAATAAATCAATTAAGATTTATGAGAAACTGAAATGTTTTTATAATAAATTAATATTTCTTGATTTTCATAAAGTGACCAAACCTCTCTTATAAAAGGGAACCTCCCCTTATATTAAATTCACAACTCCAATGACATTTGTCTCAGACAAAAAATTCCCAAATATCCTAAAAAATACCCCAAATTAAACATGGATTCCTTAAATTGATCATAAAGACAACCTACAGAGCTCTTTTGTGCAAATCAAAAGGATACACTTGAAAAAGAAGTTAAAGTTTTATCCCTTATTTTGAAGTTCATTTATTCTTCAACTTCCTATTACTAAGTCATTACCATACTAAAATAATAACTACTGCATATGAAATGTTATGAGATGTTGTTAATATTATGGGACAACAATTTTCCAATTGTTAACCATCATATGAAAAATAATACCACCATACAAGTGTACATATGGCTTATTGTCTCGACACTGTGGTGTAATTTTTTTTCATGTACAATCTATTTATATGGATATAAAAATGATATAATGGATATAAATCATAAATTTAACATTATATTTTTTGGCTAAAATTAATATTCTATCCAATTATATACCATTTAACCATTAATGAAATGATACCATCGTTCATGCGTACATATGACTTACCGTCTCCACGACGCAATGAGACCCATCTTCCATGTTCCCCATCCAAGAATGATTATTCGAATAAATGGTATTAATTATTGTGAAACAAAGGACATAATAATACAATGGGGTTGATATATATATATATATATTTCATTCACTTACTTCTATACGATACGAAAATGGAAACAATGTTAATGCGTATGTATGACCTACCGTCTCCATGAAATGTGTTTTCCATTTCATATATTTATTTGTTATATATAGTTATATTTATCATATATAAATCTTATTATACATTATAGAAGTAATTAAATCATGATTTATGTTATATGACCATGAATAAAAATTCAAAACACGTACGATAAACAAAGTAATTATTAAAAGAAATGTTACATTATCATGGAATTGCCAATAAATGGGAAATATAAAGTAATAAAAGAACCATATATGATATCAAAACTATGATTGTGATTCTAATATAAGTTAATAATATTTTTCAACACATTATTAATGTGTTTCGAACATGTATGATGAGTATCAGACCTAAGATAAGGGTTAATCAGAAAATATCATTATTATTTGAGGTTTTTAATGTATAACTATATATTGGGACATCTTTATCATCCATGTCTATGTTTCTAAGAATATTTTCATAAAATTTTTACTATAATCCTATAGTTTTTAATTATATTTTTAACTATGTTTTTTTTGTAATATTTTTAAAGGAATATTTTGGTCGTTTACAGAAGGAGGTAGTTTTTGACCTTTTTGACATATTAAGGGAAGCATGTTTTTAACCTATGTGGCGCGAGCGACTATTTTATGCTAATTTTTCACCTTACCATTTTAAGACTCCGTTAAAATCATATAAGGTTATTTTCGAAAGAAATTTTTTATTTTAAAATTTCTAAGATTTTAAATATTTAATAGTAAAAGTGATATTTTCCTCAGAGAGTTTTAATGAATTTATTAAATTATTTTCATCTATGTCAACATCCTTTGTTGGATTTTATGCTTCTTTGAAGATGATTTATTATGATACAATGTTCCATATTGTATTGATGGTTTTTTTATTAGTTTAACTATGGAAGTCATATTATTACACTATTCATGGTTTACAAATAATGTATTAAAATTTTGTATGCTAGTTTTAATATGAATCTTTACTCTAGGTTTCATCCTTTTTGTATGAGTAATGTATTGGAATTAGAAAGTGACAAGTGAATCCCACTGTAGCCCCTCGACGAATCTGTAGGTCTCAGGATACAAACTAGATTCTTGAAATAGGGCCTCAACATAATATTTTTGAATGGTCTTGGCACAAGTCCGTGTTGTAGTTGTAATTATGTTCGATAGTATTCAGTCCCTTGTTATGAAATTTTTCATTATATGTGATTATTTGACAAGTATAATATCCTTGATCATGGTTTTATGGTAATGGATGAATTATTTTTTTCATATTATGATCAATTTTATTAATTAAAGTCATGAGAATTTTATTATATATCGTAAATTATAAGTTTATAGCTTGTGTTGAAGTATTTACACTTATTGAGAATCTGAGCTCACCCCTTCTTATGTTTTATTTTCCTTGGATTCCATAATGTGTATTATGATAGATATGTAGGGATAAATTGGAGGAATAATTTAATTTTCAAAGGTTTATTTATGTTTTGTTTTATGTTATTAAAATTAATGTGATGTTAATATATTTAATAAATTTTCCAAGACAGCTAAACTGATCGGCCCTCTAGGACTTAATTCCTAGTAATCATGGCAATTTATTAAAATAATTCACCTGATTTGGTATTTTAGGGTCAGGGAATTATAGAATATCCTATGAAATCTCAATTTTCCTATCATATCTTTCATTTTTCTATAAATAATACAATGCACTTATGTTAAAATGAGTCCCTAAATGGATTTTTAAATACTTTCTATAAATGTGATGTAAAATATGTGACTATTTTTTACACTATAATTGTAGGAACTCCATTTATCCATATAATCATTCATATATAATTTTTTCCAACTCATCTAAAAATATATTCATTCATATCAGTATAAAATACACCACATTCATTAGCTAACAAATTACTATTAAAATAAAATCTTGACATATCATGGTCTTTGGTAAACCTATTACAAATCCCATCATCTTGTTTTCCCATTTCCAAATAAGAATTATATGTGGTTTTGATAGTCCTCTAGTATGTATATTATCAACATTAAATCTCTGACATGTAAGGAACAATGAAGAAAAACTTTTTATGCATTTCTTTATCCCAATTTTAATGAACAATATTTTGATATCACAGTAAAAATTTATCAACTTTGGATGCACTTACCATTTGAGAAATATGAGTCCCTCATCATCTCTTACCTCATATATCTAGGAACCAAAAATATATTATGGAAATGTATTATGTCACACTATCTAGTAAACACCCAGAACATGGTCACTCCCTCCCAACCATTTTGTATCACTACATGATCAGGATATAACCCTAGGATGTCCTTCACCCAGTCCACCAATATAGAAATTATAACCAAAGGCTAAAAACTAATCACTTCCCGATCATCATAAGTTTTAATCATGAAAATTGACATTATAATCATCCCGAAACATTTCTCTTCTAGAGGATGATCCCCCAACTATTGAATTTTCTAGATGAGATCATCGATAACATTGTTCCATTTCATAGGATCATATTTCACCTCAAAGTCAAATATGAAGTGATACTCTAATAATTTAATATATTGGAAATTCAACTCCCAGTGAGAGAAGATACATCACAAGTTCATATGGTCAATATAAAAAACATTCCATTCACTAAATAGGTAATGTCACAAACACTTTAACAAATGAACCATATCTAATAACTCTAAGTCATCCAAAGCGAGTTCATCTCGTGGTGTTGCCACTGATGTGACCAATAAGATACAACTTAGTCTTTATAACTCAGTATAATTTCTAACTCAATACCGAAGGCATTAAAATTGACCACATGACTAATCTCATTCCATGAAACATCACAATTAGATTTGATTTCAATATCATACTCATCTATATGAACAACACTTTAGATTGAGATACCCCCTCAAACATTACCCAATTATTGTATATCCAAGTCATGGGTTCTTCTAGATATGAGAATTCATGAATAAACTTTTTGGTACATTTCTATCACAAGGATAATCTTGGTCTCTAGTAGAATCCAATGTTTCTACCAAGGTATAAAAACCACCACCTTTTCTAGATCAACTAAAATTACACCATTAAAAATGAAATCCCAAAAGATATAAACCTCATAGATATAAAAATTTCACATAGAAGGATTGGAATAAATCTGATGTGATAGAGGCATGCTTGGAATGATCTCAAGATGTATTGAAGGTTATTATGGCGTCCTCGTGTATATTTGGATATCATTTATGAAAATTTTGATGATGGTTTCTAGGTATGTATTGAAGATCATATTCATAAGGGATATGAAAACTCTTGGAACATAAGTTAGTATAAAAGGAATCAATGACTAGTCTTACATTCCATATCTGCTCCTAAAATCTATATTTGGAATATCCTACTATCTAACTTTATGATTATGTTAGCATAACCGTAGATCAATTTTGGGGAACCACTTTCCCTAAATAACAAATCAAAATAGTCATCAATCCTTAGATATGGGTTCCTTTTATTTTCAATGATCTAATTTATCTTCTGGTACTCTAAACACAAACAATTACTACCATATCCCTTATTTATGATCAACACTATACCACTCCAAAGTGAATTGGTTCTTCTAATAAGTCACCTCACCTCTAAATTCTCAAGATACTCCTTGAGTTCTTTTAACCAAGACGACACCATACAATATGGGTAAATTGATATAGGCTCTTCAACATTTATGTGTTTAACCATGACTTAATTACACTATTAGGATTAGGTATTCAAAATTAATATTGGAAAACATTTTGATAGTAATCCATGACTAGAGGAAGAGAAAATGATACTATTGGTGGTTCCATTGTAACTACCAAGAATAATACATATCTTGTAATAGTCCTAATCGGGCACATTTATGGTCTAATTCTGATAACTCAAATAAATTAATCACCTATCATTAATAAATTCTCCACCATTGGTGTAGTAAAGAAAAATAACCTCTAATAGAATTTTATTTTCTCTCAAAAACTCATCACCTAATCCATGATAATTATCACATCAATGCTATTCAACTCCAATATCATTATGTTTTGTAGATTCTAATAAAAAATAACAATGAAGGCTATAGAAATATGTGAATATTATCAAATATAAACCTCATTAGTGTATCAATATTTATCAAATCTAAATATAACATAACTAGAAAATCTAGTCCAAAAGTAACTTGATATTATATAAATTAATTAAAAACTCATATATCAAACAATGATGTTGATAATAATGATGTAACCAAGACCCTACATCAAATAGTAGAAGGTTCATCTAAAAAACCTATGCGTGACAAGTTTAGTTCATAAATATTTCTTACATTCTGTCTAAATCCATGACACTAGGGTCCCTGGCGCTCCAGACTCATTATTATCGGAGGAATTCATGTCCTCTACTAAGGGCCTCCTCCCATTTTCTAGTTGGGCCACCAAAAATTAATCTATGATTCCACAAAAACAAAACATCCCAAGATATCCCAACATTTCACATCAATTATATTTAATAGGAAATTTCCCAAAATTATTTTTGAAGTTACCACTTTTCCCATAATTGAAGCGCTTGAAAAAATGATATCTCTAAAAGGAAAATGATTAAAACTTTCCATGTTGGGTCTTCCTACTACTACTCTATCATAAATTCTCTATCTTTATATTATTAATACGAGAAGTGGATTCCATATAATAACTACAAAAGTTTCAAATTTCCCTCTAAAGGATAAAATAATACTAATATTTTTATCATCTATACTATTCAAAAAATGTTAGGAAAATACGAAGCTCTCTTGAGTACATCCTCAGGTGATGTACCCTTACATGAAACCATTGTTCTAGATGATGTGTATTCTAAAATTTCTTGGTCGTTTGATTCTAGTTCTATTCTAGAAGAGGAGTATAGTAGAGTAAAACCATGAAGTGAGAAAAATAAAAAGAATTTAAATTTTTTCTTTATTATATCACAATGAACCTATGAGAATGGTCTAACATAAACATCATTCTCTAGAACTCCTAAGAGAATAGGACCTTTAATATTTCCCATATAAGATACTCAACCGTACCTATATGAATCTTAAGAACCCACCACCTATTATGAGGTCTCTAAATCATGTATTAAACTATCATTTCTTGTTAATAGTCTGATTGGTCAATCATTTCAAATATTCCTTCAATGTTGTTGATCCATTTCTCAACATCCTATAGACCCTAGTACCCTCGAAGGCAATTGGAAGATAATCCTTATTATCTCAATGATAACTCTCAATTTTCTTTTGTGTTAGCTCTACATTAAATTGAAAGTAACTAAAAGATAATGTAATATACTGGTTTCACATCCCAACCAATTAGAGTTGGATTAAGAACTAGATTAATTGCATCGTCCTCTCAAATTGACAGTTGGACGAGTCTATCCTCCCTTTTAGGATTGTTCTAGATTCATTCTCTTGGAATTTCTACAAAACAACTCTGAGGTATAATTTTCTAAGATAAAAAAATAATTCCTATAACACTAATGAATACAATTCTAATTTAATAACCATAGAAATTAAAAAATCACTATAAGGTACACTATAGGAAGACATATCCTTAGAGGTATCAGAACTGATAAGGCCTAACTCTCTGAATACTATCTGAGACATTTTCCTAGTCCCTATTAATGTATGTTAGAAAATATATTATATGAAACACACCAACAAGGACATGTTTAAAAAATCTAAATTCCAACGTAGGCATATCGCATAGGAACAATGCAAAAATCATGGAATTTGATTAATTGAGAAATTATGCATACAAGAAAAATCTATATATGACATGTGGTCTATTCACATTCATTATGATTGAACACACAAAAATTCCATAAATTGTAATAGCACTAAATACTCCAAATCAATATGAAACCATAAACCTATGACTAAAAAACTAGTCTCATGACTAGTAAAATGTAGGACCAATGCACATGTACTATCTGAAAACACATGTTACTGTCATACTATAGTTCCACACATCCTGACCCCATTCTACCATAATATTGAATATTTCCATGAAGGAAAGGAAAGGAATCTTCTTTTATTCATCTTTATATCACCCTACCCAAAATCATCAGTTTCAATATTGAATTATGTATGACCTTATGCGTGCCTCCCTATATGTAAGAGTATACTAACTAGAATTGAGGGTTTGAACAATATAGTCGAGAGACTCACCCTCAGTATCAATATCATAATCCATAATTATAGAAATGTATAAATGAACATCCCGATGTAAAAAAATAAAAAAAAATATTAAATCGTATAACTCATGCAATTTTAGGTATCATAGAGTCAGAAAATTAAAAAAGAACATGGAGCCCCAATGTTTATGTTCTATAGGTCAACAAGAATAATGAATGATGAAAAATATAAAAAAATTGTAACATTTTTATGGACTCTATCTTGGTACTTATGCTATATTCATGCACCATCTCCTAAGCTCCATTTCATTAAGAACTTGTTCTTTTAATGATCCTTAATGATGATATTAGTAGGAACATAAAAAGTACTATACATGGTGTATAAGACCACATTATAATAAACCAAGAATTTATGAAATATATTTCTTCAAATAAATTTCATTATTTTTATAACTTTAAATACACATAAACATTAGTCTAAATAAATAATAATACTATAAACCATTATAACATTGATTTTCAATTGATCATATGAATAATAATAACCAAAATTTTAAAAATATGTATAAATTATTCATTTAATAAAAATATTTTGATAAATATGGGCTCTATTTTAAATATAAAAAATATATTTTCTCCAAAAATGGTTCTATTGTTTTTATTCAATAAATTTGTAAGGTATTTTAAAAATTTATGGAATTTTTTTAGAAACATAACCATAATTTTTTTAAAAAAATCCTTTAAAAATTATCATTGCCTGTGGTTTTATAAATTTTATGAAATTTTTTTATTTTCGGTGAATGATGAAAATACATATTTTTTAATGAAAATTATATTTTTATTTTTTGGTATATTTGAAGATACTATTTTATTTTTATTGGTTTTACAATTTCATTAGTCTATTAGTGTTTAAAATAATTAAATTTATACCTTTTGTATCACTTAATACATTATCTTGGTACAAAAATACTTTTAGACTTATGAAATATTTTTCATTAAATATATTTTCTTTGAGTTTTTCATTTTTGTATTGAATTATATATTTCAATCTCTAGAGATTAAGACTCAAAAAATGAATTAAATCTTTTTTAATAATCATTTAAAATTGTATTTATGGGTTTAGTTTCATTTTTTTCTTTATTAATAGAAATTAATTTAAAAATATTAATACCTTATTAAAAAGGAAAATATATGTAAATTATGGTAAAAATAATTGATAATGAAATAATATTTAGTTTTAATTACTATTAATTACTATCGGTTGATGATATTTCTACCAATATAACATTACAATAATAATTTAACTTTTTAAGGGACACTTTTCTATGTATATGACTTACTAATATTTAAATCCTATAAAATATTCAATGCATGTCCCCCCAACATATAAAAGGACTCTCATCCTATCCCTTGTTTACACAACTTGAAGCCACATATATCTACCAAAAACCACATATTTATCATATAAACATACATATAAATTATTTAAAGATTATATTATTTTAAAACACCTTTCCAAGTGGTATTAATAAGGAATCAAAATAGGTCTACTATAGAAGAGGTAATCATCATACCCAATGCCATTCAATTTATTTCTTAAACAAACAACTCTAAATCTGCGATATCCACTAAAAATAGTGAATTCAGTATAATAAATATAATTATTTATTCAAGATTATAGATCAACCAATTTCCACATCCTTTATATCAAATGATAAATGAATAGATTTTCTCACCCGTACGTGTGGACTACCTCCTCTATATAGCGATATGAATAATTATTCATCATTATAATTCATAGCCAGTTGTTATGAGGGATTTATGGTTTATATATGATATTTATGACTTTATTATTATTCTATAACAATAATATCATATCTAATTTCATACATTTACATCAATTGAAAATAAATAAAGTTTTTCATGTGTATATGTGGACAACCACCTCCATGAAAAAATGGGATTCGTTTTTCAATTTTTCTATACATAGATGGTAATAAAGGCATATTAAATAAATATATATTATATTTATGATATAATAATTAATCATTAAAGGTAAATGAAAATTTATCTTTCTTTAATTCCAACAATCAAAAATTACAAACATTACTCGAGCTTACATGTGGTCTATCATCTCCAAAAAGTGATGTAATTCATTTTTGATCACCAAATTAAATGTAAAACTATGGAAATTTAGATAATTAATAAATATTATACTTCTTTCATGGATAATGTCATAAATGTAATGAATATAGGATGATGATACATGTCTGATAACCATATAACAAAAAAATAAGGAAAAATGTAGTTATCATAAGGAAAAGTGATTTAATAAAGAATTATTAATAAATATATGATAAAATGATATATGTAAATAATATTTGGTATTATATGTATGAATATTGTTCTATAATAAATAAATAATAAATATATATTTATTATAAAGTATATTTGAGTGTGTACAAAGTATTATGATATTTTAGGTAAATGATTTTTGTTTCAATCCATTTTAATCAGGATTTTTTATTCTTTAATTTCCATATTGGAAATTATATGATCACTATCTATTAAAGTAATTTAATTTTTCTCTTAATATAGTTATTTTAGGGATTTTTAGGTTTTATTACCAATTTTTCTTCTTTTTTACTCAAAAGGGTTCATAAATGTTTCTATGAAATTTTGACATTATATCTCATTTTTTGGCTAGTAAACATTTTTCTTTTCTTTCAATATTTTATAAAAAAACTCAAGAATGATTTGGAATATTCTTCTATGATTTTATAAATTCAAAATTACATTTTTGTTAATTTATTTTTTTAAATACTTTTTTTATCATTTTTCAAACAACGTACATTTAATAAAGTCATGAATATAATATTTATGTTAACAATTATGACTAAATGATATTTCCCACTATCATGACCATTAAATAATTTGAAGAATTATTTAAAATTTCAATGTTTGTTTCAAAGATAATGTTTTCCAATTTTTATGGTATTTGGATTTTAAATAAGTTATTAAAAAATTAATAAGTAATTTTCAAGAAGAAATATTGAAATGATCATTTAAAGAAAATTTTCATCTAATATAATATCCTTTCATGTCAGTTATATTTACATGGGATATAATCCAATCATTCCATCCATATTATTTATCTATATGGTTTATGATTATAATGATGAGATATTTATCAAACACATTTATTTTTCATGGTCTATGCTATGATGAATTGATGAAATGCTCATGAAATATGTTTCTTTCTCATGTGCCATGAAATAACAAAATGTTGGATGTTTTATGAATTTGGTTAATGAATATGTATTGTTTTCATGAGGTGATGGGTTTTCCCAATATTATATATCACTCCAATGTATTTGGAAAATACAAATATCTAATGATATAATAATCACTTGAAAATTGGATTGAACATTGTTTAGTATGGGACTCTTTCCACAATGATAATCTTGGGAGTGAACCATGGATTATCCCATAATGTAATGGTGAGTGAAATAAATTATTATAATTTTATTAATAATTATCCTTGATGAAGGAAATGATTTTATATGAATATGTATATTAAAAAAATTATCTTATGATTATGATATGTTACCATCGCTCATTATTGATTATTTATGATTTAGTAAACTTATCAATTATGTATTATTTATGAAAAAGGATTATTACATTATTTATTATTAATGACCATTGAAAAATTTTGTATGATTATTCTAATATATGATCATTTTTATACTCTTATGTGTTCATTATTATCACTTATGAACATTGATTGATTTATCTTATGTATAATATTATAAAGAATCTACGATCAGCCTTTCTTATGCAAAAATTCCCTTGGTTATAAACAAAGGTTTTATGTATACTAAATTTAATAAGTGTACTATGTGAGAAAATATTTATGGGAGATACTGAATATCTTTAATGAAATATGATTATTATGCATCAATTCTCTAAATTCATTAAAACATTATAGTTTTGGGGTATATTGTGTTTATATGAAATGATTAATCATATTAAATGATGTAATATCTATGTTTTTTTTAGGATTCCTTTATTAGTAATAGAGAAAGGATAACTTATTTTTAGAAACCTTGATGGGAAAAATTTAGTGAGAAGCCTTATGAAAATCCAATGTATTAGGGAAAATACTATGTTATGGTAATGAAAGGGGTTTTGTTTTCATAGAAAATAACACCATGTATAAATATAATAAAGTGTGTGCAACTATAGAATATATGTACATAGTTTAAAGAAATTTAAATGGGGTGGATTAGGTAGAAACTTGAACTTCATTAGTGCATGATGTGGGGGACTGAGAATACACACCTTCATAGGCACTACTATGGTATATTCATGGGATAACATAGTTTCTATTGATGAACTATAATGAATTATTTGAATAGATAATTACCTTGGATGGCCGAGGTCAAACATAAGGTGTCATTGTCTAAAAAAAGTGTGGGTTTTCATAGATCCTAGGAATTATTCCCATGATTATATGATTGTTTACTTTTTTAATGATGTTTTATAGACATGAAATGAATTTTTGTTTTTGTAATGGATTGAATATAAAATTAGGAATTTGATGTGGATAATTGTATGCTAAAATATTAGTGTATCTTATTTGAAGTTTTTCTTGATAATTCCATTATTTCATGAAATGTATCTTGTAATGTAAATTTATATAATCGACAATTATATATTGAATAATTATGGAACACTAAAAATTGTATTATTATTTCAGTATTTTCTATGATTTTTATTGATGTTTATAGAAATGTGCTTCTTACAAATATAGTTATTCTCTATATTGTTTATTTTGATGTTATTTTGGGAATTTATTGGTTGTATTTATATTAACATATTATCCATATCTAATGATGGGAAGTAAAATTTGATATTCCACACCAACTTATGAAAATATATTAATGAGGAAATAAAAAATGAACATCCGGTGGAAATTTGATTCATTATAGAGTCTAAATTACTATTAAAAATGGGTAAATATCTTAGATGATTTGGGGTAAAATCACCCTTGAATATATTACAATTATATTGGATTCTTTTTTTAATTTCTCAAATAGTTACCAATTATTACTCTAATAAATGAATATAAAACACATACATGGGTTTACACCTATTAAAAAGGCACCATATAGATTCATTACAATTTAGTTGCTCGAATTAAAGAAGAAACCCTTTGGAGAATCTTGATAAGATATATATTTGGTTGATGGAATTACCATGGGGTGTACCTATATTTTTTTAATAATAATGATGGACCAATGAAACTATAGATTGATTTTCTAGAACATAAAAATATAAAAATCATGAATAATTATCCTCTATCACATATTGATGATTGGTTCGATCAATTAACATGAGATGGGTATTTTTTCATGATTGTTCTTTGATCTTGATATAACAAATTTGTGGTTAAATGTGAAGACATTTCCAATAGATCCTTTCATTCAAGGTATCGACAATATGAACATATTGCGATGTCATTTGGTCTTACAAATTACAATGCTATGATTATGGATTTTATGAATAGAATCATTTGAGATTACCTTGATCAATTTATGATAGTCTTTATAGATGTTATTATTATATATTCAATGAGCAAGGAAGAGCATGAAAATCATGTGATAATTGCATTGAATATCATATGTAAATAGAATCTGTTTGATAAATTTACCATTTGTTAATGTTTTATACTAAAAGTTTTAATTTTGGGTCACATATTCTCATGGGAGGGCATATGAGCGGATCCATAAAACAGATACGTTATTGATCATTTTCCCAGACTAGCGATTGTTAATGGTCTATGAAGTTTTATTTCATTGGTTTGATAATTTTTTGATTTTTAATGTATATTACATGAATATAAAATATAAAAATAATGTTAACTCATAAGAGATTTAAGTTTCATTGGACTGAGTAATGTGAATAAAATTTCAAGAAACTAGAGAGAATATTGTTCAGTTCACCTGTTCTCACACTACCCTACCATGTATAATAGTTATTTAGATAATATTATGCTTTTAAGAAGCATATTAGATGTTTCTTTATTCATAACTATATGGTAATATCTTATACCTCATTCCAATGGAAAATTCATGATAATTATTACATGATTCATGATTTAGAGTTGACACTAATAATATTTTAATTTAAAATTTTAAGAAAGTATTTTTGTTTTAAAAAATGTGGTATATATACCACTAATAAGATATTTGTGAATATATTCATCTAAAAAGATTTGAATAACTTCCAATGGATATGGTTGGATTTTATTAATAATTATTACTAAGCAATATATTACCATCCTAGAATAGTAACATAGGTGGTCATTGATATTAGTCGTAAAAACCATTATAGTTTTTCCATGAAGAGGATTGAAAGAGATCAATTATTTAGTGACTTTTATAACATGGATCTTGAAATTATTAGGAATGGGGACAGAATAGATATTTCACATATAAATGTTCATCCATCGATCTATGTGAAAATTAAAAGGACACAATATGAAGACATTGAGCTGCAAAATAAGGGGACAAATATTTCTGACATTAACCTTGATTATAGTGGAAAAAATAGTCTCAGGAACCATGTATACATCCCATCTATATAAAATTTTATGAAACAATTGTTGGGTAACAGTCATAGTTTATTATTATCTATTCCACCGAAATTTATGAAAATGTGTAGAGATCAGAAAGGTTAATTACGGTGGAAGAACATAAAATCAATATTATAGGTTATGTATCTTAATTCCATATATTTAATAACATTAGGAATATGATATATAAGTAAAAATTAATGTTTCAAAAAGTACCCATTGCGGAATGGGAATGTGAAAACATTACCATTATTTTTTTCATTAGACTCCCCAAAACATCTAAAGGGCATAGTGCAATAAGAAATTTTATTTCAACAAATAAAGTTTCTCTCTTGATTATTTTTCTAGGATATAAATTAACATAGTGGTAACATTATATGGAAAACAATTCTGTTGTATATGATTGGGATTTATGGGTTACCATAATGTTATGGAAAATTATTCAACATGATTATGATAAAAATTTGAGATTTAATACTACATAAAATCCTAAAACTTATGTTTAGTAGTATAGAACCATTCAAAATCAATATGAAATTTTGAGATCTTGATCATTGTATTTTAAAGGTACTGGAGATTAACACATTACATTAGTATTGTTTCAATATGAAAATATCTTTCAATCGAGAACATAGATGGATCCTTATTAAGTCCTCTATGAAAAAAATGTATAAATCTAATTTTACTAGGATAAATTTGGAGAAAAAAGTGTATTTCAACCTCAGCTAGAAATTTAAATTATAGATAAGTTTAGAACTATTCAAAATCACATCAGGGGATATCTGAGTTGACTTAAAATTCATACCAACAATCATTATTGACATATAAAGTCTAAATTTAGTGAAATGGTATTCCTATGAATATATAATTGGAATAAAATTATAAAATTTGTAAATAAAAGAAAAATTATCACTAGATTTATTAGTTATATTTAAATTATTGACCTTATAGGGATGATTTATTATCACATGATAGTTCCTCTAAATCACTTTATATTATACTATATGTTTTATATATCTACCCATGGGTGTACAAACATGATGTTTCACAGGAAATGAAGTCATATTTTATTCCTTTGGATAATTGTCTCTCATACGAGGAATAACTAATGGTTAATCCAAATTTATGAGAGAATTTTATGTGAAATAATAACACTAACATGATAAATGTTTTTATGTGAAATAATATATTTGATAAATATTCCTGGGAACTAGAAGAAGCTAGTAGGTAGAATTATCTTTAGTTGTCTTTATTAATGTTATGGAATTTTGAGTGAGTAACTCTAGTATGTGGGTAGAATGTAATATAATAATATTTCCTGACATATTTATCTTAAAATAAATTTTAATTATTAAATTTCATATAATACATACAACCCTATTCCTAAATGAATTGTAAAATACAATAATTTTATAAAATAGTCATTAAATTGTTATTATGAATACGAATAAATTCGTTTTTTATATTATTTAAAATGTTTTTATATAATGTAATTAAATTTTTAAATAAATACATAATTTCATTTATAGATATTTTATGCTTCAAATATTTTCCTTATTAAAATATGGATTTTATTTCATTTTGGTAATGAAGGTTATAATTATTTTTTATCATTTTAAAAAACTAAAATTTGAGAAAATGATCATAATTTTTCAAATAATAATTTCCATATTAATTTATGTTGTGTTTTAGGGAATATTTTTAAAATATTTTTTTTGGGTGAAGTCTGAAGTACCAATCTTTATAATGAAAATAATGATTTTTTTATAATATATCAAAATCCCTAATTTTATTTTGATTGAATTTATATTCTCATTATTTTTTTTATGTTAAAGGGAAATCAATATATTCCTTTTTATCAACAATATACTTTATTTCCTATTATAAATACTCTTTGACTAACTAAGTCATTTATTAGAAAACTATTTTTAATTGTGTTTTTCATTTATATATTAAATTGTTTAATTCTATTTCTAGAGATATAATACATAAAAATTGATTCAATAATTTTATTGAAAATAACCAATTTCTTATTTATATAATTCCATTTTTTATTATGATAAAAAACTCTTATTAAAATATTACTACCTCAATTAAAAGGGTAAGACAGATAAATTGAGGTTAAACTAAGTGATATTCCAAAATGTTTCATTCTAATTCTTTCTAAAGGATGTTATTTCCACCGTTATCAACATAGGATAAAAATATAATTATTTTTCATAAAAGTTTTATTTAATATGACTTCATAATATTTTTATCCATTTAAAATTTCAAGGTGTGTCCCTCCCCCACTTATATATGGCGCCCCTGGTTTCTCTTCTTCACACAACATTGAATCACCAATTTTAAAAAATCCAAATACATTATCATCTTAACTACCTTATCCATGAATTATTGGTAATGGAATTCCTAAAATACCATTCTAAGGGTCCTTAAAAAGTCTTCGAAACTAGGCCCACCAAAGAAGTGGTGACCTTTTTAACCGACCACTTTCAATTTATTTCTTTATATGCCTACAAAAATGATTTGGTGTGAATTAGAAAATAAATAATACAACATATTAAATGTTCTTAATTTTTATTATTATTATTGATCTACCATTCTCCGTATAATTTATATCAAATTGGAAACAAATTATCACTTTTGGTGTGCATATAGAATACTGCATCCACATAGTGATATGTTTTATTCTCCATCACCATAAAACATTTTTATTATGATATATTTAATTTTAATAGATTTTATATATAGAAAACCTAAACTATTTTATTTTTAATATCTTATATCCCCTCTTAGATTTCTATCTGTGGAAAACTGATAATTTTACTTCGGTGTAGGTGTGGACTACCACCACCATAGAGTGATATAATTTCATTTGCATCTTCAATTTACATGGATGGTAATAAAGATAAATTTAATGATAATCTAAGATATATATAAGATATAAAAAATATTTAGGATAAGAGAATTTTTATTTTACTTTATTTTTATCCAAACATTGAATAGTGAAAAAATCACTCATATATATATACAAACTATTGTCTACATAAATGATATAATAATTTTCTCATCACTGATTTATGTGAATAATTTAAAAAGTGTATATGAAAAATAAATATGAAACTTATTTCATGATTAATATTAAATATATGATGGAACCATTACTATGGATCATATACAAGAACAATTTTACCAAAATATTCAGGAAAAATGATGTTGTTATCACTTGTATCAAATATTTTAATAACAATTTATTATTATTATTTTTATAGGTTGTTATGAGTAAATCAAATTTCTTTTAATATGTTTTAATATTGTAATATAATATATTTATAATCAATATATATTCATTATACATTATATTTTAATGTGAAAAAATAAAGATGATACCAGAGTTAAGGGATTATTATTTCAAACACATTTTAATTATTAAAGTCTAAGAAATAATATCCATTAAGAAAATTATATAAACCTTAGTTGATATAACACTTCAACATTTATTATCCTATTTCTAATGTTATATTTTATGTTTTATTTAAAATTTTTCTATATTTTTATTCAAAATGGTACAAAAATTTGTTTTAAGACATACTCTCCCCATTTATCCTCTTTTGATCAGAAACATTTATTCTTACATTTCCATGTTCTCAAAAATATTTCAAAAAATGATTATAAATATTATCCAATGATTATTTAAATTATACATTACCAGTGATTAATTTCAATAAAAATAATTAAATATAATCTTATTTTTTCTATTTAAAAAGGTTAACAAAGATGTCAACAAGATCAATTTTTTAACAATTAAAAAATAAACAGAATTTGATGTCATCACTCCATCTCAATGATATGAAGAATAATTTACAAGTTTAAATAGTTATTTACTAGAATATTTTCTCTCTAATATTTTAGAAATAATTTGATTATAAATATGTTATTCTATGATGAAAATAGTATTTTACTCAAAAAACTATTTCAGTGATATTAGAAAGAAAATTTTCATCTATGATAACATTTATTGATGTTAATTGTTCTTTACCAGGGATATAATCAAATAATTCCAAACTTATTATTTTTTTATGTTTTATTATTATGATGATGAGAGGTTTATAAAACTTGTTTACATTGCATGGGTTAATCTACGATGAATTGGTTAAATTCTTGTTTAACTCATTTCCTTTCCAATGGTTATAAAATCATTATAGGATGATTCTTTAATGGTCTTATGGAACACATATGTATGATTTTTATTATGTAATGAATCAGAATGAATTTATAATTCCCAATAATGAATTGGGTGAAGATATAGATCTCATGCGATAATAATTACTAGAACGGTGTTTGACCATAGTTTAGTATGTGACTATGTCAAGTACATTAGTCTTAGGAGTGAAACATGACTAAGGATATGATGGAATGGTGATTGAACCTTATAAATTATAATCGTATTGGCAGTGATCCTTGACTGAGGAAAGTATTTTCTATGCTTCAGTGTATTCCAAAAACACATGTCTTATGCATATGATATGTTCTTATAGCCATGGTTTATTATCGATGATTCCAAATATGTATGAATTGTATATTTTATTATGATAAATCTGGATTCCAGGATTTATGATTAATGATCAATTACTTATTGGGTTTGATAATTGTAATTTATGACCATTTTATCAGATCCATATTCAAATATTTTTATCACTTATGATCATTGAGTTATATCTCTTATGTTTTCCATTATTAATAATCTAGTCTCACCCATTATTTTGTTTCCATTCCTTGATATATAAATAAAGGATTTAGGTTGGTTATCTCTAATAATTTTATTTTATGGGGAGATCATTATGGGATATGTAAATGAGATTTCATGAAATAAGATTGAATTTAACTATACTATAATGAAATTAAACATTTATTGTTCTAGTGTTGATCATAGTGATATATAATGAATTTTCATATAAAATTTTATAAAATATATGTATAATTTTTTTGTTTTCCTAAACCGTCTTTTAAATTGTTCTTCTTCCAATATTTTCATGGGTTAACCTACATTAATTTTTTTAAACAATCTTTCTGGTCAACAATTTTACTTTTTCAAAGGTGCTAGGTGCATTAGATGTGTTCATATACCATGAAATATGAGAGGAATAAAGTAAGGGACCTGGTAATGATCCACTAAATATCTAGTGGATTCTATCAGATATCCCCTTGATATTTTAATATCTTGGTAAGGATATAAAAATCCGACATTCCTGCCATTTACACCCACCCGAATGTTGGGGTAATCTTTATAGAATTGGATCCCTATAGGAAGCCCATAGACTATCCCATTGAAACTACTAGCTTGCTAATGAGGGTTTCTAGGGGAGAAACCATTCTATATGACTCTAATAAATAACATTCTATATCCAAGGGATAATAGGTGGTGTACAATAGTTATCTAGCATCACCTATATATTCTCTGAATGTGAGGGGAAGAGTAGTATTTTTTGCAACTAAAACCCCTATTGAGCACTTTAATCCCCCTCCATTAACCTAAATTTTATATTATCCTTCTAGAAGGGTTCTCAAAGAATTCCTCAACATCTCTAACACCTTATCATTGTTCCTTGATCTGTGTTTTCGTCAAAACATTTGGAATTTCAAATTCGTTCATGGAATTAGTGATTTCCAATTTTTTTCTTCTTGGATATTTTTACACAATACCAAATAAGATTATTATATAATTGTTTATAGAAAAACATTTTGTTTTATTTTTAACTACATTATTGAACTCTAGCTTTTTCATCTCAACCTCTAATGTAGGTGGTATAAAAATTATCCCTATGATAAAAGTTGGTTTTTAAGTATGCACAATATATTCAATCATGTCAGCATGTTGTGTACATTAACTCTTCTAATTGGAATGCACCTGTATGGATTGAATACTATTTTTTTAGAATTACATAGATTCCACTAGGTCTGTTAGAAAATTGGACCTTGAACTTTGATCACTAGAGTGGTTTAGCTATCCTTGACTTTATTTTGGAGTCTTAAAATATGAACCTACTGTCCTAGTAATTCAATTATAAAATTGTTAGTGATCACTCAATTGAAAATTTGGATCCTTGGCTTTATAGGGGTTAAAATTGGAAATATAGAAGTAAATTGACTTTTGAAATGGTAATTCGGAATAAATGGATGTGAATTAGAATTGATGCAATTTTTATTTGAATTGGTATTGTGGAATTAAACATGTAAATGTAAAGTGGGAATAATTGACTAATAAATAAGTAACATTTCATAATAAAATAAATAGAATAATAATAGCCAATTGGAATGACTTTACTAGGATGGAATATTATTAAATGTTTGGAATATTTTTTTAAATTTTTTAATTAATTGGTTCTTTCATACCTTGTTATAAGAAGTGATAAATAGAACATAGAATATGAATTTATAATGTGTCTGATGTCAACTAAGCATCTAACTGGCCCTATAATTAGAATTCAAATCGGTTATATTGATATAATATATATATATATATATATATCAATCATGTCATGGTAATCTTATTTGGTTCCCTAATGAACCTAATTTTTTATTCTTACATGGTATGTGGATCCTCTAGGCTATAGTGGTGATTATGGATAGAGACATATAGAATCGTGCCAAAGTGGTTATTTCTATCATCATCTCTCAATATGGAAATCAAGGGTTTTCATGGGTATTTTTATTTTATTAATTTAATTTGAGAGTATTTCCTATATATATTATATTGTTACATGCACTATTACCTAGAATAGATTTTTAGGCATCATTAGTGGTTCTGTGCTAATTTTTAATCACACCATTTTTTACCTTGGGGAACATCACAGATTCATGTATAGAAATGGAAATATAGTTGTATTCTGGATTAGTTTATTGGCCTCTCGAGGATTGGATATTGGAGTTTAGACTGAATATGGAATTCGAGACCAGTTTTGGGAGTATTTGTTTTCAAATTATTTTATTCGAATGGTTACCTGTATAAATTTTATTAAAACATTTTTCATGATATTTTATGGTTTAATTATGATGGATGGATTTGGTTTTTTCTTATTTATATTCTAAAGTTGATGTACATTGCAATGTTATCATGTTTTTATTCTATTTCTTATTCAGAACCTATGGTTATAGTCTCCCCTATATATTTATAAGACCCTCGATTCTTGTTGGATGCCTCTAGAATATTATGAGGTTCTCTCATGATCTCAAAGTGACACGACTATATTTTATAGGGGCGAACGGGGATGGAAAATATACCAATTGGTGTCAAATTAGGTTTTTTCATTTTTGAAATATTAATGAAAAGGTACATAGAAGAATAGGATGTGTTGGGGATTTTAAATGAGGTCATATGTGGTATTACCTAGCCAATTCATGAGGGATCCTAATTTACAATAAAATGATTTATGTTCCGTATATTCTATAGTCATAATTATGATGTTATATCTCCATGGGTGATGCCCATGTTTTCTCATGTAGATGTTTTATGTGATTTCACTCATGGGTAAGTATGTAATGAGGTGCATATGCATGCATCATATATGGTAAATAAGAAAATCATGTTATCAAGGATTTATTATCTTAAGGAATTCATTTTTTACACATGATATTTTGACTAAAAATTGTGTTTAAATAGAATTAAATTATTGTTAATATGTATAATAATTAATTAGGTGTATCATTTTTATTCAATTGATATGAAATTAAATGAATTGGTCTTGTATCTATCATTTTTTATTATCTATTTATCATTCACAGTTTTATCATGTTCTGGAATATGTGATCTGAGAGTTTGTTCAACCATTCTGAGAAAGTCATCAATATCATCTTCTAACTGAATGTTTGGAGAGTGTTAATGAGAAAGCACATCATGTTGCAGAGCCAAAACATCATAAAACTCTATGTAATATAATACATATTCATCTATGTTATTGTTTCCTATGGGTCATGCGATGAATGAAGTGGGTTAATGATTTATTCATTTAATAGAAGTAATATCTCGTGAGGGAGTTCCAACTATATCACCCACCCATGTTTTACAGAGAGGGAGGACCTCATGCTATAAAATTATAGATCATTTTGATGTAGAAAATCTCACTCACATAGAGATACCCATATAGGGGAGTGTTAGGCTTGGGGACAATATGCTATGAAAACTAGAATAGTGTTGGTGAGACATCATAGAATAGGCTTGGTATCATGAGGATCAAACCTGGAATAACTTTAGAATTTTTTTCTGTGTCGCTTCTATCCAATGATGTTAAGGGATTAAAGGGATCTATATATCTAGAACCTAACACAAGGGATCATGTTTGTGATGGACTATACAGTAAATTTTACTTGTAAATATATTTTTATTTGTTGCTAGTAAAATTTGGGATAGAAAGGGAGAAGAATTTCTAGGATGTGATTTATTTTAAAATCAAATCACAAGTTATCATTTTCATTGTCAAAAAATTATTTGATGTGATAAATCTGGATCTCATCACCAAAGGGGGCATAAAGGATGCCTTAATTTGCAAGAATATAGTTCATGTGGCATAATCTATGAGTTCCTCTTAAAAAATTATGGAAGAAAACTATTAGAATTTCAACCATTGATATTTTTTTGATAAACCCAATCTGAATACCCTATAAAAATAGTACCCGACCAGAATTGGAACATACCCAAAGGGCGTTCCAAATATCCCTGGGCTAGTAACTAGAAACCGAGCATCAATATAAAACTATAAAAATCAAATTTTCCCACCATGAAGGAAAAAATTACCATATATACATATATGATAGTTAGAAACAATTAATGAAATACATATATTCCAAAACATAAATAATAAAACAGAAAAGATACAACTCAAAAAAAGTTAGAACATCCCAATGGACAGGTCCATATAAAAAGGGAAACTAAAACATGAAATCAAAAACTCTATCTAATAACAAGGGAATGCTTAAACCATTTCACTACCATCTAATCAGATTCAACTAAAAAACCGAAAAAAAAATTTATACAAAACCTTTCCATTATCCATTTAGATTGAATGGAAATGGTCTACACATCACAAAATGGATGCATAGGGTGTGAGATAACATGATAAGTAGGATCTCACCCAAGTATTCCATAACAAGTATGTATAAAATAATGTTATTATGATCATAATTAATGAAATTAAAGCATGATATACATTATAATAGTTTTTATATCAAAATCATTGGATAACACTAAATTTTACTCTTACCAAATATCCAAAATAATCTAGGTAAAAATTTTAATCATTTAATATAACTATTTCAAAGTAAATATAGTAAATCAATAAAATAATGTATCACATATCATATCAAATTCATTTAAGTAAAAAATAAATGGAACAATTTAAAAAACCACATATCTTAATAAAATCACATGTAAAATCATTACAAGGGTCCTACTAGGTATATATAGTTAAGACACTCATACCCCAATATATACAATCATGTGGTCATCGATCTGCAAAACATATAGATCAAATTTACTAACCAGAGGAACACAACAAAAAATGAACCTCACAGAACTGTCTATCTTCTCCCCAAAACAATAGGTTTTTGGAGCAGGAGAACACCCCATGGGTGAACCCACAGATATTATCAACAGACGAGTCCATTTACTAATCCTTCCAACCAAGTACCCAAATATTCCCATGTGATATATTATAAAAATAAATTCATCAATACTATTCATCAAAACCAAGATTTTAAAACCATTTGGTATAACCCTTTCACAATATATTAGATAACCCTTTTCATTTAAAAAACCTTGGGGAAACCATATTTTATCAAAAAACCATTTCCACATATAAAAAATAAAATCATTCAATAATTCCATTTCATTTATTAAAAAACTTATGAAAACCAATGTAATGCAATTTTCTATCACTATCTATAGACGGAACCACAGACCATAAAACCTATGTCTAACATGCTCAAAATGGAATTCAAAAATTAAAATGATTAAAAATATGAAAAAATGACCTAGAATAAATATACACATCATAAAATTGATTTAATTTAGGAACATGGTTATAAATGAGGATAGATCAAATAATACCTCAAGGAAAATCACACCCCCATAACAAAACCAATGAAAAGTTTAGCCTATGGAGGAATATCACCTAAAATATCAAGAATAAAACAAGAATCCTCATCATCACAAACAAATAGATCGAATAAAATCATTAAATAAACACCACTACGATCATTTGTAATGAATAAAAGAAGGTATTACTCACTAGGAGATAAGATACCAAACATTAATGGAGATATATCTATGAAAGAATCCATTTGGATGGAGTATAGGTCCCAAAAATTTCCCACGAAAGTCTCTAGGAAGAGAGTGAAGAGGGGTGAAGTGAACGAAATAGAAAAACTCACTCGTATCGTGCCCTAAATTCACAACATGTGAGACATACAAAATTTTTAATCCCAATACAGGTATCATAATCCATGAATCTTATATATGACAAAAAACCCATCACATTTTTACTAAAAACAAAACTTTTAAAAATATAATACATTAACATAAACCTGATTTTTAATCCATTCACACTATGTTGTAGACTTCAATCTTCTTTCATACATCTATTACACGACATGTAGTCCCATTACATAGTGTTTTTTTCTCTTACAGACTACGAAAAGTAATGTTTTCACTCCAAACCACTGTGTCCATTCTTCAAACACAAGGATAATTTTTATTCCCTTCAGATCACTTATACATAGCCTACATTAATTCATACAAGACAGAAAACCCTAAAATTTAGTTTATTTTCCCCATTAATTTCATTCCATCATGAAGATTTGCAAGATGAGTAGAGATAAAATGGAAAATGAATATATATAAGGTAATTAAATAAGAAATGTTAACAAGATGATACAGTACCGTGAAGCGAATCGTAGGGTTAGGAAAAATGTACAAGGACCATAGTATGGGGATGTTCTATCAACATGGTAGACCTAGTGATAAAATAATTTGGTTTTCCTTCACAATAATAGAGTTCCAAGTTATTGGTAAAGAAAAAATAGATAAGGTTATACATGGGAATTCAACAATCAAGTGGCGATTGAGGATCATGGAATTCATTGATATCTTGAAGGGACTCCACTACCCCTCAAGAAAATTGTAGTTGGAGATCCAAAGGATTCCCTATATGGTGTAAGAGGTGTGGTTCCGTAATATTGAAGTGAAAATATCAATATAATGGAGTATATCATGGGATTTATTCTAGATCTCAAGGCCTTGGGGAATTTGATGAATGTTATGTTGCATACTCCTACTAGTCTAGATGCAGGACCATCCACTGTTTGAGGTAAAAATCACGTGGCATGTACCCTTCATTGTGTTTTTTATATAGTATCCTAAGAGGAATTGATATTTTAAAACTTATTTATAGCCTTAGCCATTTATATGGAAACATGGATTGATTTATGACCATTGTTACAAATTTTGGGGTGTTATTAGAGTTTATCATGTGCTATAATGACTATTCTATTGAAATTATTTTCAAAAATTACCTCTAGGGATGTTTTTGTTTTAAATAGTTTGATTCAATTTGATTCTAGGTAAGTATTGGCTAGTTCTGTACCATGATCATGTTGTCTATTATCAATGGAGGGTATCATTTTTATCACTAAATTTTGGTATCTATTTCTATTTGGTGTGTGGGATATTTAGGTGACCCATAGAAGAAAAATTAATTAAATATTAGATTTCATCATACCATAGGTAGAAATCCATATATTGGATTATGGTGACTCATAGAATAATGAAAAATTTCCATTAGTGGAATGCTTTCAAGATGTATTTCTAGAAAATTTATCTACCATACCACAAAAAGGATTACTGATTTCTCTATCGAGTCAGTTCTAGGAGATGAAACTATTTATATTTCTCCCTACTGATTGAATCTAATAAATATTTATGAGTTGGAAGTGAAATTTTATTTTTTAATAAGTTAATGGATTCATATGAAATAGTATATAACCATGGTGTTCCCCAATATTATTCACCATGAATGAATATTTAAATTTCTATTTATGTTTGGATTACTAGAGGATGAACCGAATGATTGTCAAGAATATATGTCCCCTTTCACATGTCAAGAATATATTTTATCAGATAATATGTGTCCAGATATTCTATAATATTGATATGAGCTATGAGTACCATGAGTTGGTGGTGAGATCGATTGACAATCCTTGGACCGGTTTTAGGATAAATTTTGTCTTGTGTGAGTTTTTGGTAATTCTGTTTGATCTAATGAATACATTGATGATATTCATGAACACAATGAATCAAATCTTCCATCCATATCTGAATTGGTTTTTGGTGTTTTTTTAATTTTATTTTTTACTCCAATTTTATAAACCCTGCATCCCAGAATCTTGAAATCATCATAATTATAGTGATATAACATCATCTATATACAATGTTTTCTAAATTTCATTTCGATTTTGAAGAAATACACTCTTTGGTCTTGTTATTTAGATCCTAGATTGTTAGTGGACCATAAGAAGGTGCCATCCAAGGAATATTAGGTGTTACCCAAGAACATATTCAATATGATTAGTATTCTAGGTTTTCTAGGATATTATTGGCGATTCATCTATGAATTATTTTACATGGAAGTCCCAATGTTCATTCTGACAACAGATGGGGTGAGGAATGTTTAGTGAGATACTTGTAAGTATTCTTTATATTAATTTATGAGGAGGTTGACATCATGATCAATCCCAACCATACCTATTATGGGTAAGAAGTATACTACATACTACGACACATCAGGAGTCAGTCCAAGATAATATAAGATATAGGGGATCAAGATTTTCCTTATGAATCCATATAATGAGACTTCATGATCAGAATTATCACACTTGTGATACGGAGTTAGATATGGTGGTAAACACCCCCACGATGATGGAGATGATATCTTTGGGGTGATAAATTTCTTGTCTGCGTTGATTGCAAGAGTTTAACATACATTTTTTTGTAGCGGGGCCTAAACATACTTCAGAGGAGGTGGGTTCTGTATCTTTAGACTTTCGACATGGAGTTGAAATATACTCATAGAGGGGTTAATTTCATTATAAATTCTTTGAGTTGATATATTCTTACATAGGTAGTGTTGAGATCAATAATAAGTGTATAAAGATAGTAATTTTTCAGATATGCATCTAGGTGTTCAGTAGACCAATGGATGAGAAACTGTCTCATAAACCTCTATTGTTCCCTCACATATAAATAAGGTCAAGATAAGTTAGTTACATAATCCATAGGTCTTATATCTAAGGGATAACTATTATTATAGAGATCCACCATTAGTATTGTTTTTTGACATCTATGAGGTTCTAAATATACTTATTTGTATCTGGGTTCCATTAATCATAAACATGTAGGTGATGAAGGAATTACATTCTTCAACGTGGGTGGTAAATTCTAGTTTGAAAAAATATATTCCAATCAACATAATTAATATTATTTGTTGGGATGTTGAAATACATAGTTGGATTTATGTTGTGATACTAAACCTATCAACAAGTGGAGGATAAACATCAATAATCACCTGGGTTATTGCATACTTTTCTTTTCCCATAAAAGAAGTCCGATTATATCACCATGAAATTATTGAATTAAAATCCAAAGCCACCTCAAAAATATGATATAGTATTGGTTTTCAATGATTGAATAATAATGGTAGCCCATTTCCCTCCAATTAGGCTAACCATCAGCATTGATGACTTGGGTAACCTCTATGCGTGGAAGATGGTTTAGTTTCATGGAATTACATTGAGTATCATTTCTAATTGAGAACACCATTTTATGTCATTATTCTAGAAGGGAATTCATAAGTCTCCACAATTAAAGGTCTATTTGATCACAACTTACCTTTTGTTTACTAAAAACCAATCTGAATGAAAAATTCAGATTTTGGAGGACATATTTTGAGCATATATTCTAGATTTATATGGTTCTTGGGAGAAACATCTATCTATCGCAATGTTCTTGAATAATAATATATTTTATAATCAGTCAAAAAGCCAATTTTCTTCGATTTATATGAAATACTATTCCATTTAAATAGTTTCCAGTTAGAGGTTGGAGCATCATCAATTATTGGACATAATATTATATAGGATAATCCTATGTGTGTTCAGTTGATTAGAATTAATTTGGAAACTATGTAGAGTAAGTTGCAATATTATGGTGACCATAAGAGATGACTTCTAGAGCTTGAGGTTGGTCACCAGGTATTTTATGGATATCTCATCGGTTGGGAAGATGTCGTATTTGAATGAAAAGAAATATAGATCCTAGGATTTTAGGGTATTTTGGTAAAATGGATACGATCAGTCTATTGTAATTATGATGGTCTTTTCTCACATGAAACAATTTGTTGATTTTATGATTGAAAATAATGTGACCTTTACGGAGAATTTGATATGTATCATAGATTTTAGTTATAATAATATTCAGGGAATTATATTTACCATAATGCGAGTTGAGTGGGGGAATTATCATTTCAAAGATGATATATAAGAGATGGAGTCAGATATGTTGGAAAAATGGACCGATTTGTTCACTGAAACTTTTCAAAGGTGAATATGATTATATATGTGGGATGATCTTTTTTATAGTAGGGATTTTTAAATACACTAATAATTGATAGGTACTTATATATATATATATATATATATTATTAGATGAATATCTTCTAATTTTGGTAGATGATCCATGTCAAAGACCGTTAGGTCCACTAGGTTAGATACATTAAGAGTGGGGTGAATCAGGGTATGACAAATTAAATCAACTGCCCCTTTTGATCTTGTTTTGTTGTTAGACAAAACCCTCTTCTCCCTCTCCATCCCATAGAAAAGTATGAATGAATCATAAATCATGCACATAATATAGCAATTTTACTAGGTTCACCCTCACTAGGCTACTTCCAAGGAGTGTACACCAGAAATGTGTCGATATACAAAATCAAATATATGCACACTATTGTTTTAATGTTATAAGTGGAATCACTATCCCTCCTGGTTTACATCCACTCAAAATTTGAGAACTCACTGCTCTCTCAACTGATGTAGGCTCACTGCTTCTTCATAAGAGCCACTCAAAGTTCATAAGCCTTTAGTTATCTTCATTATCATTAATAAAATTTTCATCCTTTACTATTGATAGATGCTCTGTTGGCATCCATCTTTCATCTTTTGATCCATCTCTTTTTGCACCGAGTGTACCAGGAAGCCCTAAATATTTCACAAAAACATTACTGCATCTTGCATTCACCTTTAATACATTGTGCGCAAGATTCCACTTTTGTTGTGAAACATCCCTTTTATTCAACCTCAATTTTACACGCAACTCAAATATTATGCACAACTTTCTTATCTTGCACGCAACTCAAAATATTTCATGCAACTCCCTTTGCGTGAAATTATTACATGATCTGGTGCTCAGATTTTCTCTAAGTGTTATGGTCTGTTGAATGAGGAAGGTCCCCTCGTATTGTTATGTGTTCATGACCACTATAGGGAATACTAAGCTTTTGTCGTGCAAGTTCTTCTTCGAGCATGCAAAACCCCATTTCACGTCGCATTGGTCGACCAAGTTTCTTTTTTGCAACCTCATCTTTCATGCCTACTTCAAAATCATTCACACACATCAAGCATTTGAAATTTTTCAACATTCTACACTCAAAACATGCCTTGTGAACAGGGTTCCTTCGCAAAACTCCATCATTTGCACACATCTACAAATATTTTTCATGCAACAATCCTTTTCCATTTTTTAGTGTTCTGATCCACACACATGCCTTTCTTACATGTTTCCAAACCACCCTAGATCTTTCATGCAACATCATTTCCCAAAAAAATGTTCTTTTGGTACCACCTCTAGATTTTCCATTACATTTTCATCATTCTTTTTCAACATAGGTTGACAAATATATATATATATATATATAAGTCAAAAAATCACCATGTAAATCCCCTTGGTCATGAAATTAGACATCAGGATTTGCACATTCAACAAACACAACATTGAGGTCCGTTTTGTCAACAAATACAATCACCTAAAATGATTCAATGATACCTTGAGAGATTTTTTCCAAACATAGTCTATATAAGTGTTTCATCAGTGAAAAGGGTATTAAAAGAGGTAAGATAAAATATATAATTGGTGAAATAAACTACAGTAAAGGTTGTAGCATGCCTGACTAGTTGGTGGATTCCACATGTTTCTAGTGTCTGTGGAAATATCATGGTCAAGACCTTGGAAGGATAAACATCCAATGATACCCACTAGACAACATGTGGAATCCTAGAAGAATGGTATTCCTATAAGAATACCACCAACTACCCAGTAGTGTCCACTGAAAATCCAATGTGGTTTATAGGGGTGTATCCATTTTGGATGCCACCATCGACTAGTTGGGGGTGCATAGCATAGTTCAAAAACTGATCGGAATAGTTGTATTTTTTCCTAAAACACCACCATTTAACTCCTTTTCACCTTAATATTACATAAATTTACTATTATTGACCCTTACGTATTCTCCAACACGTCCTTTAATTATCTAAATCCTTATTTTTATTCACTGATCCATGGTCCAATCCAAACATATTGAATAGTTACATCATCCATGTAATTTGTTAATACCCCTCATTTCATTCTTGTAACTTCTTCTTCCATTCCTAATGATATTAGTGTATCACTAACCATATGGAATCATGGTGTTGTGAATTGTTCGAGGCACTTGATATTTTTTATTTGTATCACTCAATTTTCGGAAGATTTTTTGAAACAGATCATAATGGTCTAATTTGGTATTATAGTATGTGAAAAATGTGTGACCACCCCGATATAGAAATCACGTGACATATTCAAGTTTGAATTAACTTTTATTTATTGAATTCATATTAAAAGACTTCCAAAAATTTCATCAGGTCCATTGGAAAATACCAACATATACCTTCAACCACCAAGAGGTTTCCCATCATTAACCCTAAGATGGAATATTAAAACGTGAACATGGTGGCCTTATAATTGATTTTCATGAATTTTTGGATTATAATTAGATTTCATCATGTGAACATTTTCACTTTTGAGGTTTAAATTTGAAATATGGACTCATCATGAAGTGGGAAATTCTAATTGGGAAGATATTAAATATGAATTGGTGTTGTTAAAATTGTTTTATGAATTGGTTACCTAACATTGAAATAATAATTTTAATTTGGGAATAATTGACCAGTAAAAATATAGCATTACATAATGGAATAAATGACATAATAATAAGTAATTTTATTGAGTTATCAAAAATGAAAAATAGTTACATATTTGGAATGTTTTGGTAAATTTATATTCACTAACACATTCTAAAATTGGATATATAGAATGTGAAATCAATAGTAGCACTAAAATTTTCAAGGGGTCTAAGGTCCAATGATCATGTAAGTGTCTTTAGAATGGAAATACTCAGGGGTTCCATTACTACGTAATATATTTAATTCAAAATTTTCTTAGAAATCCATCATGGGACAGTCGTGATCTAAATGTGAGATTTTTTATTCGCATGGGAATGAACGTTGAGTTGGTATTGAGTATGGATAGAGACATCCAACATCATGCTAAATTAATCATTTTACCTTAGTTTTCGACATGGAGCTGAATGGTTCATGAGTTCATTTTAATGTTCATTATTTTATTTTAGAATAAATTCATTGGAATACCATACTATTACATGCACTACTGCTTAGATTGGTTTTCCTAGAAAATGGTTTTTGGTGGCCTACATAGATTTACTCATACCCTATTATAGACACCATTTTCTACCCAAGATGACTTAATGAATATCATTATAGATAAGGGTAATAGTATCCACCCTTTATTGGATGATTTTTCTTGCAGGGACATGGGCTTGGAGAGTTGAACGAGTATGAGATTGTGGATTTGTTTTTGGTGTATTTTCTTAGAGGCATTCTTAAAATTTTGTACTTATATAAGTTTTAGTAATAAATTATGTGTGACATTACATGGTTGTATTATATTTAATTTATTTGAACTTTTTCTATCTATCTACCTATGTTGATATATGTTGAATTATTGTTGTGTTTCTACTATTTTTATTCATTTTTGAAGAACTAGATATCCAAAACATAGATATCACATCTCATTAGATGAATATAAATTAAATTACATAACAATACACAGCAAAACAGTTTTTGTATAGTGACTTTGGAAATTTGTTAGCATAAAAAACTGGGAAACAAGTTAGTTATGTCATTCCTCGATAAGTTCTTCATAACTAGATGATATCTTAGAAACATCATACAAAATAATTTTCCTCCTAAAATTGGGAAAATGAACATCATAAGGGGTCAACTTAGATGCTCGGTATGGGTAAACAAGGGAGATAAGAACACAACATGAGAAGTATGGTATGATAACATGATTATAAAATTTGAAGACCATACACAATATATTATGGATCTTAATATATATCCATGAAATAAATCATGGCAGTTTATAAGACATCAATCCTAAAAGAAACAAATAATAATATCCATGAGATCCTAACATTCATATAAGACCTATATTTGTGGAATACATATGAGAATAAAAATCATTATAGAAAGGATACCATAATGTTATTTATAAACTATTGGGATTTGTATAACTAATTTTGTACCAGTTTCGGCCTTCGGATAACCTCCCATGTCACCTCTTTTTCAGGCCTGAGATAACATCTCATGCACCTTATTTTTGGTTCCTGGGATAAATTATTATGTACCCTATGAGAACATAGAACATTAATCATTACTGAATGCATTGGAGGGAGATATAGGTCCCCACTATCATATAATCCTTAATTTTTTATTCCACGTGATCATAGAACATTCAATATATTGTTACCCATAGAAATAAAATGTGTTTCATTAACATTTTTTCATATAATTAACAATATAATGGGAATGGGTTTCATAAAAATTAATTCATTGTATAACCTGTGGTAAGGAAATGGTATTGCAAAACATCAATTTATTATAAACATAAACAGTCCCGATAAATAATAAGTATGTTATAATTGTATTATATCCCTATTAAATGTTATATACACTCAAAATAAATCATCATAGATGGAAAAATATTTTTAAAGGTAACATGAAACATTTCATGAAGAAATAACCTTTTCACATTAAAAATCACTTTATTTTAAAAAAATGATCAAAAGACAATGGGAAATCCATTTATTTTATAATAATAGTTAAATAATATAAAGGATGATTTAAAAAATTGATTATTCATTACTGAATAAAATACTATTCATTTCATACAAGATGAAATAATGATTCCTTTTGAAATTTTTTGGTAAAATGTCAAAAAGCACTGGATTTGGAAATTGAAAAAAAATTAATTTTAAAATAAATTAAAAAAGAAATAATGGGTAAAAATTTCCTTAAAAATCATTGGATAATGTGAAAAAATTATTTAAAACTTTTTTATAAAACATGGTCATTGATAAATATGTTTTTTTGACCGAAGAGGGAAATAAATTTGATTTTTCATTAAAAATTTCTTTTTCAATATAGACTATATAAAAACAAGAAAATGAATGGAGGAATTTATTTTTCTGATATATTGATAGGAGAATAAAATTAATGTTTTTGTTGAGAGGTATATCTTATAATCTCTTTACTAGAAGAATAATCATAAGAAATAACTATAAACAAATAGATTGTAGCATAAATCCATTACTAGTTTGGTATCTTTTGAATTGTAAACCCTATGAATGAAATAACATTACATGGATATGTATATAGAATAATTTTAATAAAAAAATCACAAAATACATAAATTGGTATTATATACACCACAAAAAATAAATAAGTGGTGTATAAGATATGTGTCCCCCAGAAATAAAAGTGAGATAAAAATCACATACATGCTTTGGTACCTTTTGAAACATAAACCCCAAGAAAGAATAAATTTAAATGAAACAATAAATATCATGAAAATAAAAAAATATATTATATAACATGGAAAATGGTATATATATACACTTAAAAAAATAATATATGTTTATAACAAAACATATATTCTAAGGACGAAAACTTGGGAAAATGTCCCTTACCTTTAATCTTGACATCCTTCATACATGTTTGAACCCATCCTTATTCAAATAACCACATTAGGTTTATACCTAAATATTTATTAGGAGGATTTACTCATAAAACTAATTCCTCTATAATTTTGGGTGTCTTGTAAGTAACATAATTTTTTATTACGTGGTTGATCTAAAGGGTTTTGGATGATTTGGGAGGAGGGAGAGGTGGTGGCCTTTTATAAGTGAGGGAGAGGGAAGACGTGGAATGTTTGAAAATAATAATGTTTACACACATTTTTATAACTATAGAAAATATCTATATGTGATAATTAGTGTTACTTAAATGTGATATTGTCTAAATAAACCTCTTCAATGGGATTTCCACAAGTTTCTATGTCTTTTTACTCTTTATCCTGTTTGTTGAAGTCGTTGATAAACTGGTTTCTACATTGACCATGGTAATTAATTTTTACTATTTACAATTAATATTTGACAAAAATAAAGTTTAAAATATTTTATAATATTTAGTATCCTTATTTAAAATTTATAATCTAATTTTTAAAATTCCATGCACTGAATTAGAAGATTTTAATTTAAAACTAAACCAACAGATGCACAGAAAATGTTGTTTCCCATTTAGAATCTTCTAAAAAGTAAAGATTAAGTTAATATGAAAATTTAATATTAAATTTATTTTAATAACCTTTTTTGTTTTAAACAAAATTATAATTAAACTAATTTTAGTTTTAACACCATCATAACAAAAATTTCATCTTGAAAAATATATAAATTAAATGAATGTATTTCTTAAAAATCAGTATTTTTTTACAATTCATTGAAAAATAAATCCTATATGAAAATTTTATAAAATTATTCCAAAGATAATATATATATGTAGATTTCAGAAAAATCATTTATTTTATTCAATTACATTTTATAATAATTAAAAAAGTTAATTTTATTAATTATTCACTATAAACAATAAAATCTTTTTTTAGAAAATAATATTTTCAAAATTTATAGGGACTTTTGTAAAATTATTATGTTCATTTTTATAAAAATGGTTTATTTATATAGAATATTTATATATAATAATTAAATGGTTTTATTACTTTTCATACCACCATGTTTAATAACTATGTTATAATGAAAGTGATTTAATATTATTATTAATATTATATAATGGTTCGTTAAAACTTATTGTTCTTCATAACATAGGATATCAAAGAAATTTTGTTTATAAGAATAAAAAATTTCACAAAAAAATCACACTGTTACATTTTACCAGAATTAAAAATAATATATCCCTTAAAATATTAACTGTATTAAATAGAATGAGAATATTTATTCCTCATCATATCCTCCAGATCCCATGTAGTTTCTTCAAATTGTCGGTTTCTCTACAAAACACTATCAAGGTGAGTGGTATTATTTCATAGAACATTATCTATATGATCAATAATATAAATATTTTTTCTCAAATGAAATATCATTCTACAGAAGTATGACCAAAAAGTTTACTACATGTGATTTCTTATAAATATACATCCTCCAGAGAGATACATTGAAGACTTTTAGGACTTGATAGAGGATTACGGGAACCAAAACATGATAAGAAACTATCCATAAATGATCAAGAATATTGAAAAAAACCTCAAATTCCAAGGAATATTGTATACATTATTTCCAAACCTCATAACCCTATTCATTGGATAAATCCATAAGAAAACCTTCCCACTCACTTCAAATTTCATCTCAAACCGATGAATGTTATGATAACATTTATATTGACTATAAGATGCATTGATGTGATGCTAAGTGGATCTAACCTTCTCTACGATTTTAGTTGCTAACTCATATCTCAATATCTTTCATTCTATAAATATATCCAAACATGTTCTATTTATAAACTTCTTTCATATATGGATTTATAATTAGCTATATTAATTTTTTATAGAAATGTATTGTTTTATAAAAACCTGAGTAGAAGGACGTGTTAATCACAAACACATTTTATATCTAGATAATAATTTCTATTACATTACTATAAGGGTTTAAATTATCTCTCAGACTGAACATATTTTTTAGGATGATTCTTTGGGATGAAACTCAACTCTATATCAAGAATTTTCGGAATAATTATGAAAAATATAAATGAAATCCCCAAATACCAATAAAATATATTGGAACATGGTTCACCATGAAACATTATAACTTATTTAATATAAATATTTGAAATATGAACTAGAGAAAAGTCCACTCTAATAGTGATGAAGGTTTTTGACTAAATAAGGTGATTGACTACACACCATATAGAATTATTCCCTTCAGATGTTTTGGGGAGTTAGATGAAAATAATCCATGGAAATGTTTTTCCATTTCCATTCTAGTATAGGTAATAGTGGTAATATCCTATTAGAATATTATATATCATCCTTATATTCCTCAAATACTAAACACCGAGATACATAATGTGAAATATCTCTCATAATGTTGTTCCAACATAAATTATTTTTCATGTATCACAGTGGTAGTGGTCGTACCCTTATCGCCCTTAAATTGTGGGTTTAAGCCATGTGACCTTGTAGAATGTGACAATTTTTTCACCTTGTATGTTGTTTTTCTAAAAATATATTAATATTATTTCGATAATGTTCTGAAATTTCAATAACCCATAATTACCTCAACATCAAATATAGTATAATTCTTAATAGATATGAATAACTATAATCTTATTTCCTAAAAATGTAAATTAATTTCATAAATATTTTTTTTATACTAAAACTTTTTCAAAGCTATTTGACCATATTTCTAGAAATATCTCCCAAAATATCTGTAATCATGATACACTCTCATCAGGTATAACCTCAAATAGGGTCTCTATGAATTTGAATTTATGATAATACATAAACTCATAAACCCATAATGATATTCATTTTTCTTATGTTAACATATCCTAGAGTCATATATGATTGAAAAAGCCAATTCACCATTTGTTTATAAAATATTACCATATCATAGATTAAAAATATTCCATAGGAAGTCGAGTTTCATACTTTTATCAATATATGATCATAAATTGATTTAGATTATGAAATAAAATTTTACTATTATAAGATCTATATAGAGAGAGAAAATAAATTATACAAATAATATCAAGATCCACTAAAAGATGAAAAATATTATTATAGAAGGGCTCCATCATACAAAATAAATTAAGAAATAACCATATAAGGATCTGGTGATATGTTTATCGAAATTATCATGATTCAATTCCAATATTGCAATTATATAAGATCTACCATTCTTTCCTTTGTATTTGGATGTTTTTGTGGATTATCACCCAAATTTTCCCTTAGATCAATGGATTGATTTTCGAAGTGAACATAATTATTTCATTAGATACAATTGATTATGGATGTTGTGTTTTTTGGAGATTTTTCTCTATTCACATAAATTGATACATTCTTCCTATTGATTCAGATATCATGCTCTCGATGAATTTTCTTTTCCACACTAAAATCATTTAGTAATCCCCTTAAGACAATTTCGGTCATGTTTCATTTCAAACATCAAGAATAATGGCATGATCATCTTATTTTTTATATTGGTTTTAGTGTTTCCCTTAACTTCAATCTTTATTTTATTATTAAAACCATGAAATCAATGGGTATCCCAAATCACTTTTTAAACATTGATGGAAAATATATGGATTTTTTCATATCTTCAAAAGTACATTATGGTTAATTCCAATCAAATACATTGTTTCAAGACAATAAGAAGTTTATCTAACGTACATTCAGGTTAGATGATAATACATAAGTTTACCAAACAATTATTGAAATTTTCCCCCATATATAACAATAGGTTCATCATTATGCTATTTCATCTCAAGGAGATTCTTTTAAATTAAAAAAAAACCTTCAGACAGTACTTATTAAAAAATAATATATTAAGCTCATCTAAATCTATGGATTTTATTTCATTATATTGAATAATATTCGTGATAAGAGTCCACCACTAAACTGCTTTTCTATCCAAATAATAGATAACAAAAATGACACTTTTGTTCGAAAAAACTAGACATTGGAAAATATATTTTCAGTGATACTGCTTCATTTACAAACAAATATTATATCATGAAATCAATTAATAGGTAGTGGGTGTTTCTTCCAAAAGTATTTAATATAATTGTGTTCCCTCCTTTATTATTTTTCATGTTATACTAGATTCATAAATTGAGAATTTTTGATGATCATATAAATGAGATTTTTCATTCTATATCTCTTAAATCTTAGTTTCTTAGGTGTAAAATCATTGAATTATCCCATGGAATCGTCTTTAAAATGGTTCCTTTATGTTTCGTACATTGAATAAAACTAAAAATACATGGTGTAAGAAACTAAAATCATAGATGGGAACCAAAAAAATCATGGGAAATCAATTATTGGATGTTTAAATCATTATTCCTTTTATGAAAAAATTCTTAATCTAGTTCATTCAATGATCATTAATTAAATCCTTTATTATTTTTAATATATAGTTTTTGAATTTCTAAAATATATCACCATGGAGTGTCAAACCATGTTTAATGTATGGTCTATTATCATATACAATGTGATGTTCAAGTCAAATCCCAATACACAATTTTGGGATTTATTACCCCTATTCACATGTATTCTTGAGCCACATCCAGTTGTGGTATCTATACAAGGATGTAATATCTTGTAAACCACTCACTATACCATCACTAATATTCCAAGAAACTTATTTATACATTGGGGTATCTTTTGAAATATCCTTAGAAATATCCTAATGATGTCCCAAAAGATTTATCATCTTAGTTTCAAAAGGTTAAATAAATCATGATATGGTATCAACTATAACAACCCACACTTTTCATAAATATATATAGCATCTTATAAGATGAATATTTATTTTATAACATAAATATCCATTCTATAATAATTTATGTTTAGTGAATTTGGAAATAGGGATACATAGACCAATGGTTTATAATTGAGCTATGTAATCTCTGAATATATTCTTCATATATAGAACCATTTTTAGAAATATCAAATGTAATACATCTCTTCATTCACTATGGAATATAAACATAATTATTGCTGATCTCAGATGCTTAGTAATGAAAAAAGGGAGACATCTATATAACAAGATCATAAGGGTATGAGAATATGAAAATGATGTTTTAAATTCATACCCTACATATCAAAGATCATCAACAAGATTCATGGAATAAATCTTGGTAGTTTCTAAAATATTTATAATAAAGTAATCAAACAACAAGGTCTATTAGACCATAAAAGTGGAATAATACCAAGGTGTGAAGAATTAATATATGTGTAGAAAACATTATGTCAAGGATACCCCATAATAAATCCATAACATAAGAGGATTGGTTTATCAACCCATATACCTACCTCGGGCTTTGGATAAACTCTTGTTTAACTATTTTTTCATGCATGGGATAACCTACCATTCACCCCATTATCATTATTGGAATAAGATTCCATGTACTCTATGAAGTCAGTGAATATTAATCAATACCCATTGCATTATATGGAGATATAGATCACACCCATCACAAAATTACTAATTTTTTATGCCATAAGATTATAAAACATTCTCATTTCATAAATAATATAATCCAAATGGGTTTCATAATAATTTCCTCATAGGATAATCTATAATTCCCTGACCCCAGTTACCCAGAGCTGGTGAATTATCTTAATACATTGGCATGATTATATGTAATCAGGTCCCGAAGGAGAGATTAGATTAGCAGTATTGGAAAATAGATTATCTACATGAACGTTACATTACATTATAAAATGAAAAACAACAACAAAATTATCTCCATTGACCATATTAATATCCATTTGACTATCCCTATAGGTCATTCATAATATATTTCTTTGAATCATGGGAAAAATAAAACATTTAAAGTAGTGATATCAGATGCTCGGTAAGGATAACAATACAGCAGAAAAATTCATAAATAAGAAAAAACATTTAAGGCAATATATAAGACTAAAACAAAAGCCTTTTAAACATAAACAACAGCATAATATGGCAAAAAAAGTATCAAATAATTCATTTTAATAACTCACATGTATATTCTACTAGTCGAATAATCACATGTAATATTAATAGCCACATTCACAATGATGGAATTATTAATGCCCGACTCCATAACAACATAGTCAAGGCCTTGTGCCAAGACTACAAAAAATATTTTGTCAAGGTCTTATACCAAGCCACTAGTTTATCTCATGGGACCAACCGATACATCGAGCATCTATAGTGGGCCCCACTTGTCACGTACTAATTCCAATACATCGCTCATATTAAAAGGTTTAAATATAACATAAACATTCATATTAAAACAAGCATACGAAATGTCAATACTTTATCCACAAACCATGAATGGTATAAAAATAACACATCTACAGTCAAACATATCAAAAAACCTTCAATATAATATGGAATATTTTTATCATAATAAATCAACCTTGATCAAGAATAATATCCCATAAAGGATGTTCACATATTTGAAAATGATCAGTAAAAATATTTGACAGAATTATCCCTTTTTCATGAAATCATTTAAAAGTCACATTACTTATAAAGGAAGTCATTTAAATAATAGATTGTAAACAATGTTTCCCATACCACTTTGCAAATTTTTAAAGGAATTAACGTTTTTAAACATTCATGTCCATATAAATAAATCCTTAAAACCATTTTAAAAACATGCACAATAACGTGAAAGGTTTTGAAGAATAAATATTTAAATCATTAAAAATGATGTTTTAGTAGAAAAGTCCCATAAAAATAATCCAATTTAAACTATTTAATGAAACATGGAAATTGATAATAAATATTTCCCATTATATACTTACATAAAAACAAACTCGTATAAGTAATGATATTGTATAATTTACCCTTACCTTGTACTTTTTTGGTCGAGGGTACGTTTAACATCCTCTACTTCAGGTGTTTCCTTTTGAATTGATCAAAAGGGATTCATAGGATGGCTTTATGACCAATGTAAGGCTTATAGGTTGAAGTGAGGTATGTTTGGAGGATGTTTGGGTAGGGGTTGGCCGAGCCAAATGGCTATGGAGGTGTGATATTAAGAGAAGGGGAAATATCCTTTTCTAAGTTAAGTGAGGGTTACTTTTGGAAAAGTCTGAAATATTATTTCATAATAAAATCATTTTCGGTTTCTAATGGATCTAAAATGATTTATTTCGAAGATAATGTGGGGATGGGTCCAAAACCATTAAACTAATAGGTTTTGGATAGGTTTATGTCACCATATTAACCTTATCTTTTAGATTTAACTCTTAGTTAAATAGTTTGACATTTACCATGTCTTTTTTTATTTTTATATTATATGGTTAATAAACATACTATAACAAGTCAATAGAACCCCAAGTGGGTTCATTAATGATATACCTATATTTATATAAGTTCTTTGGAAGAACATTCGATTTTTAGGACTATTATATAATTTAATAATTTAATATTTGTTTTAAAAACTCATTTATGTCAATTTTTACACTATCTAGTTTGTTTTTTTTGTGAAAGTCATAAAAAAGTTATTACTTCTAGAAAATACATTTAATCATTCATAACATGTCATGTGAACCTATAAAATTCTTTTATGGAATCAAAACATTCCAATTAAATTAATTTAATATTTATAATATAATTTATTTGATTCATTCATTAATAAAAAAAATACTGCATCATTATTGCGTCATATATATATATTTTTTTTGTGTATAAAAATAATAAATAAATTATCATGATTTATTAAATCGTTTTAGCTTTCTAATTAATATTTATAGTCGAATTGATCAATTATATAACCGCATATAAATATTTTTTTACTAAAAGATATATGCTTTTGTAATTTTTTTCTTTACTTCAGATTATTTAATATAAAATGTTATTATCACTCTCAAGTGGCTCCATGGGGTCCCCAAATAGACCCAGGGATTCAAATGGTTGGACATGTATCAGTTAATTGGAATAAGACACGTGTTAGGGTAATTTAATATCATTATAATAATATTTTTTTACCCTTATTTACGACATTTACATTTTAACCAAGGTAAATAAAATATTTACGAAAGTAAATATTTATAATGTATAAAAATAAAAGATTCCTATTTTCAAAATTTAGACCTCCAGATTCCAAATATAAATTCCAATTTTTTAATTTCAAAACATAAAAATGGCTGAAATTAATTTTAAATTAATTCCTCTTGTCAAACCAAAAAGCGTGTTTTTACGGAATAAAAACTATCAAAATATTGACATTTGTTTATGTCTAGTATAAATGTGAAATTACATCCAATGAACTAAATTATATTAAGCTATAAAAATATAATCTAATGATACTTTAAAACCACTAAAATTTATAATTTAACACTAGAAATTATTTCGATTAAAAAGTTGTTTTTAATTAAAATTTAGTATTTTTAACTATTCATAAATATATGAATGTTATCAGAAAAGTACCAAAATATTATCCAAACTAAATTTATATACCCAAATTATGAATAATAATTTAATTGAATATATTAAAGATTCAAATATTGGTTTTAAAAAAAGTTCTCTATTAAAAGGCCGTAAAATTGCATTTTTTAAAAAATAATTTTTTTATCCGAAAAAAATGAATTTGTTCTTTTATTATGTCTAAGAAACACATAATATGTATTTTAATATTATATTGAGTATATTAATTTCAATATTTAGATAATACAATTCATAACCACTTTTTGAATGGCTAGTTTGGTACGTCATGTTGCACTCGAACCCGGTCTTACGTGTAACACAAGTTATTGATTTACTTTGAAGATATAAAATACTATGAAATATGGGGGTGTTAAATTTTTCCCTCATTCAATAAATTACATCCTCTCAATTATAAATTGTTTTTCAAAAATAAATGGAAAACCCATATCATAAATTTGGGTAATAAAATTTAGTCTTAATAACAGGGATAAGGAAATAAAAAAGTTTCCACCAAATTATGATCTAAATTTGGATAACATTGATGTTAATTAAAGACACATAATTGTAGGGAAAACGTATTTATTTATAGAGAGTGATTATGGTCATCAATCCCAATACTTTGTAAAATTGAGGGCCTCAAAGCCATCAATCTATTATGATTTAAAATATCATCAGTTCCTCAAAAAAATAAGGCATTATGATAATACATATTTGGTTTTAATATCCCATCCTTAAAGTTTAATAATTAATTTATTCATAGAAAAAGAGGGAAAAATATACTTGACAAATAGGGTATCATACTTCAACTAATTCCTACCACAAACTCACCATTCACTCTAAATGATAATATAATTCAAAAATATTCTGTTTATCATAATTATATAGGGTTATAAAAATAATGAATTTATAATTCATTTTTCAGACTATTTAAAAAAACTACATTACACAAACAAATAAATCACATAGGATAGTGGCAGGTGATCCACCCTTATTGCCTTTTGGTTGTAGGTTCAAGTCTCACAACCTTGCCGGACGCGATATGTTGTCACCCAACCTCCAGGTTTAAATTTTTATAACAATCGAAAAATATTATTAAGAATTGTTTTGACATTAATAATAGTATCCAACATCAAACATTATCCATTCCTACCTTTATAATTATCCAAAAAAACTTCTGTCCAAACTCACAGTCAAAAAATTTTAAGGAAGGTAAAAAAATGATGATCTCTTTTTCCATGTAATAGCATATTAATACCTTCATCATGTATTCTTTTAAAACATGTTAACACCCTGTATTACCATAAAAACCTATTGATTACATTCATTCTCCCTTATTCCATATATAGTAATAGATATATTCCACATACCAAATTTTTGGAATATTCAAACAATGATGGAATAATAAACTATTAATCAGTTTCAAGGTTCTCAAGAATATCCAATATAATTTATCCAAATCAACCATCTCTTATTCCAAAATCACTACCTCAGTATCATGACTGGTTTATGTTTTACCTTTCTATAAACTATGTATTTTCTAAAATGTTTAACCTGAAACTGTGTCACTTTACTTGGTACCATACAATATCAAATCCTTAATGAAATAGTATGGTAGTATAATACTTATATATTTCAATAATTAATATAACTAGTGCATCATTGATAAAACACTCAAATGAAATAATTATTTAATAACAACATAATAACACAAGACATTACTCATTATCTCTGGTAGTATAATAATTTGATTATTATCTAATCGCATCATTTATGGCTCACTCTAATGATTTGGACATTGATTTGTGTTGTGTCCCAACTCCTTGGAGACAAAGCATTTTATATTTGAGTCCTTTTTTTACCCTCGCAATCACATACTCGGTGTCTTTTTTCTTCAGACTTATAACAAACTCTCATTTCATTCAAGCATTTACCATCGTGATTATATCCACAGTTATCACATAACGGAAAATCCATCATTCCCTTATTCCATTTATCCATCTTTCTCTCTTCCATCCTCTTCTTATTTGGCTTCCCTTCATAACCATAGGACTAAGAAATTTCATTATGAATCTTATTAACACATGATACTATTTATTCATATGATGAAAATACCTAGAAGACTATTTCATTTCTAAATGTTGGCTAAATACCCTGAATGATATAATCCTTATTACTCTTTGGATCATGTGTATTGCTAGAATTATCATTCTTTCTACTAGGCGCATGTTCTAAATAACAACATACAGTATGTTAGTTTATGAATCAAAATTCATTATTACAAACTTGTAAAATACCTAACATAAATTGAATAGGTTACGTAGATAATATATAACCATAAAATTTTTTCTTTGAAGAAGTATTTACTCCTAAATCCTTCATAATGGATTGTAATGAAAATGTGAAATATCCCAAACATATCCCTCTAGAGTGTCATAACAAAGAGGGAATCAAGGCCTGTTGTTGTGTACCATGATACCCTAGGTCATGCCTGAAACTCCTTGTCAGATTTTTCACTCCTAGGTACATCTGTGCAAGAGACGCATCTACCTTCTCGTATCTAGACATGGATTTATTGCTTGGAAAATACAAAAACAAATTACATTACCAAAATTATAATAAGTTCTTCTATACTAATCCTGAATATTTATGTTAGGATAATGTTCTCTAATTAGAGTGTTGCTAAATCAATTTCCAACGGTGTTGCTAAAATTCATCTGATACCAACTGTAATGCCCCGATCCCAGTTACCCAGATCCACTGCATTATATTAATACATTGGCTTGATTACATGTAATTAAGTCCCAACGGACTGATTAGTTTAGAATTCTGGAAAAATAGATTACATACAAGAATGTTACATTAGAATATAAAATGAAAAACAATAAAAACATTATCTCCATTTACCATATTAATACCCCTCATACTATCCCTATTGGTCAGTCATAATATACTTTTTGCATCCTGGAAAAAATAAAACATAGAAAGGGGTGAGCTTAGATGCTCAGTAAGGATTACAATATAGTGAAAACATTCATAAAAAATTATAAACATTTATATAAATGTATGAGACTAAAAAAGCTTCTTAAACATAAACTTCTGCATAATATGAAAAATAAAAATATCAAATAACTCCATTTACTTATTCACATGGACCTTCTACTAGTCGAATAATCACATGAAATATCAATAGCCACTTTCATAATGATGGAATGCATAATTCTAGACTTCATAACAATAATGTCAAGGGCTTGTGCCAAGACTAAAAATATGATTTTTTCAAGGCCTTGGGCCAAGACACAAGTTCGTCTCATAAGACCTACTGAACAATCAAGGAGCTATATTGGGCTCCACCCATCACTTACTAATTTCAATTCATTCCTCATATAAAAATGTTTAAACATATCATTAACATTCATATTAAAACTAGCATAAGAAATGTAAATAATTTATCCATAAACCATGAATTGAATAAAAATAACACATCCATAGTCAAACATATCACAAAACCTTCAATAAAATAAGAAATATTTGTATCATAATAAATTAGCCTCGATCAATAATAATATCTAGTAAATGATGTTGAGATATTTGAAAATGATCAGTAAAAATCATTGAGAGAAATATCCCTTTTTTATGAAATCATTTAAAAGTCACATAATTTATAAAGTAAGTAATTTATATGATAGTTTTGAATCAAAGTTTCTCATACCACTTTGGAAATTTTAAAAGGAATTAACATTCTAAAACATTCATGCCCATATAAATAAATCCTTAAAACCATTTTGAAAACATGGACATTAAAGAGATAGGTTTTGAATAATATTTCTTTAAAACATTTAACATGATGTTATAGTAAAAATTTCCCTTAAAAGGAATCCCATTGAAAACTCTTTAATGAAAAATGGACATGGATAATAAATTTTCCCAAGTAGATACTTACATAAAAACATCCTCGGATATGTAAATAGATTGTAGAATTAACCCTTACCTAGCACATTCATTGGTCGACGGTACGTTTAACCTCCACTTCTTTACGTGTTTCCAGTTGAGTTGATCAAAAGGGTTCCATAAATTGGCTTTATGATCAATTTAAGTCCTCTAGGTTGATGATAGAGAAGTTGGGAGGATATTTGGGCAGGGGTTTGCTGAGCCAAATGGCTTTGGAGGTGTGAAATTAAGAGAAGGTGAAGTACCCTTTTATAAGTGAGGTGAGGGTTACTTTATGAAAATCTTGAAATATTTTTTTATAATAAAACCATTTTCGGTTTCTAATGGCTCCAAAATGATTTATTTAGAGGCTAAAGTGGGGAAGAATCTAAAACCTCGCAACTAATAGGTTTTAGATAGGTTTAGGTTACCATATTAACCGTATCTTTTAGATTTAAATCTTCGTTAAACAGTTTGACATTACCATTTCTTTTTGTATTTTTATATTATATGGTCAATAAACTTACTATAACATGACAATAAAACCCCAAGTGGTTCATTAATAATATACCTATCATTATATAAGTTATTTGGAAGACCCTTTGATTATAGGACTATATTATATTTTAATAATATAATATTTATTTTAAAAACTCATTTTTGTCAAATTTGTCACTATTTAGTTTTTTTGTTCTTCTAAAAGTCATAAAAACTTGATTAATTTGAAAAAATACATTGAATCAATAATAATAGGTCATATTCCCCCATAAAATTCTTTTATGGCCTCAAAACATAAAAATTATTTTAATTTAATATTTATAATATCATTTATTTGATTCTTTCGTTAATAAGGAAAATACTGCTTCATTATTGTGTCATATATAAATATATCTATATTATGTTTAAAAATTATAAACAAATTATCATGTTGTAATTAATAATTTCAGATTTCTAATTAATATTAATAGTCAAATATATCAATTATATATCCTCATATAAAAATTGTTTTACTAAAAGATATATGCTTTTGCTATTTTTGTCTTAACTTTAGATTATTTAATATAAAATGTCATTGTCACTCTCAAGTGGCTCCATGGGGTCCAAAATCTACCGAAGGATTCCCATGGTCGGACATGTGCTATCAAATTGGAAAAATTCAAATGTTAGGGTAATTTAATATCATTTTAATAATGTTTTTTACCATTATTTACCAGATTTACCCATTAACCATGGTAAATAAAATATTTACTGAAGTTAATATTCAAAATGTATAAAAATAAAGATTACCTATATACACAATCTGAAAATCCTAATTCCAAATATGGAATCCATTTTTCCAAATTCAAAATATATAAGTGGAAGAAATTAATTTAAAATTAAATCCAGTTGTCAAAACCAAAAGCATGTTTTTAAGAAATAATAACTATCAAAAGATTGACACTTGTTTATGTCCAGTTTAAATGTAAGACTACATACAAAAACCTAAATTATATTAATGATAAAAATATAATATAATGATACATTAAAACCACTCATATTTAAAATTTATCACTATAAATTATTTTGATTAAAAAAATTTAATTAAAATTTAGTATTTTTCCATATACATCAAAATATGAAAGTTATTAGAAAAGTAACAAAAATTTATCCAAACTAAATTTTTATGTCCTGATTATAAAGAATAATTTAATTAAATTTAATTTAATATATTAGAGTTTCAAATGATGGTTTTGAAAAAGTTTTTCCATCAAAAGGTGGTAAAATTGCATTTTTTTAATAATACTTATTTTATCTGAAAAAATGAAATTTTTAATATATTATGTCAAAGAAACTAATAATATGGATTCTAAAATTATATGAAGTGTATAAAATTTATAATTCAGTTAATATTATTCATAATCAATTTTTGATTGGCTAGTTTGGTATGTGGTGGTGTGCTCAAACTCGGTGTTGTGTGTAACGCAAGTTACTGAATTACGATGAAGAGATAACGTACATTGAAATATCGGGTTGTTACATAATATATAGAATGAAAATGGGTTTATAAACATTTCATCACAGTATAACCTATGGGAACGAAAAAAGTTCCCTAAAAATAAACTTTTTTAAAAAATAAAAATTCTAGATAAAGAATTATAATGATATCATTGGATTTTATTCATAATAAATCTTATGTAACATCAAATTTGTCAATCTTATATGTACAATGTTATTGAAACATCAATTGGAACATTTCTGGATGAATGTAACCATTTCACATTAAAATTATCAATTTAAAAACTAAAAGATCAGAAAACATTATGAAAATCTATTTCACTAATAATAATATTTCAAAATTATAAATAAATATTAAAAACCATGAGTGGTTATGATAGTGTTAAATAATGTTCCCGTGGTACATTTTAGAATATATATTCCTTTCATTTTTTTGGTAAAAAGAAAAAATGTACCTCATTTGAAATAAGAAAATAATACTCCATCTAAACTATTTTGTAAAAAAGTAAAACATGGGTAAATATTTCATTAATATATCATTGTATAATTTTAAAATAGTATTTAAAAAATTTATAAAAAATTTGTTGAAAATAGTTTTCTATAGAAGAGAGAAATAAATTTATTTTTTCCATAAAATAATTATTTAGGAATATTGAGTACATAAAGAGAGGAACATTTATGTAAAACATAAATCATCATGAAATAACCATATAAGAATCAAATAAATGTTCTTATTTAGTGGTAGATCATAATATCTTATCCTTAGAAGCCTAATTATATTCAGTCTTGATAAAAATAGATATTATAACATAAATCAATTAACAATTTATATCATTTGAATCGTAAGCACCATTAAAGATTGAACATTAGAAAAATATCTATATCGCATAAATTTCATGATATGAGTCATAAAATAAATTCATGGATATTATATACAACACAAAAAAGATACATGTGTTTTATAAGGAATGTGTCCGAAAGAAATTGAAGTTATATGAATATCCATTATAAACTTTGGTACCTTTTGAATCACAATCCCCATGAAATAATTTTCTTAAATGAAATAATTAATTTCATTATAATAAGTTAATTCATGATATAAAATTAAAAGGTTATTTATATGAACCTCAAAAAAATATAGGTGCATAAAATATCATATGCCCCAATGAAGATAATTTCTTTCAAAATCTCTTACATTATGTTTTGACATCCTTCACGCAAGTTTGATCCTCCTCTTCTTTTGATAACCTTTTTATGTTTATATATAAATCGTTTATAGGATGGATTATTAATAAAAAAATGTATTTATGACATGGTTAGAGATGAATGTATGAAATTTGGGTAGGAATTGGATAAACTAATTTTTTTGTATGTGTGAATAGTAGAGGATATATAATAGTCTTTTCTATGTCTGGAAGAGGACACAAATGGTATTATTAAAAATAACATAATGTAACATCATTTTTAACATTCCGAAAGGCTCCAAAATAGAACTATATAAAACGATATATTATATTAAGTTTAAATATTTTCATAAAATGTGGTTTGGATAGGTTTCTATTTCATTTCTATTATTATATTTTTAGATTAACAACCAGTAAACCAATGTTATCATTAAATATGGTAGTTACTTTTTATGGTGTTTACTATTCATTTTGAAAATAAAAAGTAATTTTCAACAAATTATAAAATATTAATTATTATTAAGAAAATATAAATTCCATGTTTCAAGATTATATTCAAAAAAGTGGAAAATTTTAATTTAAAATTAACCAGTAGGATGCAAAGCAAAAGTGGTTTTCCGAACATAAAAATCACATAAGTATAAAATTATTAATATCAAAATTAAATATAAAATTTATTATTATGAAATATATTCGGTTAATAAATTTATAATTTAACTAATTTTATTTTTATATCTTTATTTACATAAAATCGAGCTTTATAATTCGTTAAACAAAAAGTTAGTCTTTTATAATAATCGTTAATTTTTTCTTCAATTCATCTAACATTAAAAGTTTTATTAAATTATCAAAAAATAACTCAAATTTATATTTTTGTATGTATATTTTAAAAATTATATTTCTTTATTGAATTAAATTTTATAAAATTGGAAAAAAGTTTTTTCTGTTATTTGTTCACAAAAACCAATAAAATCATTTTTTGAGAAACATATTATGGAAACATATAAATACTTTAAAACAATTACTCACAATATTTTAAATATGATTTTATTATATAAGACATTGTAAATTATATTTTATATTTTATTATTCGTATCCATACCACAATGTTTTATGGCATGGTTATTATAGCCTTGATTAAATATAAATATTAATAGTTATTGTGGGGAAAATCCCTCAGAGCATACAACATTGATGATTTGGAAAATATCATGTTAGACAGTTTTTCAAATCTATGTTCTAATATATGTGGTACTAATCCCATCATTACTTAGAGCATTTTTAATACGAAAACATCTATACTCAAAAAATTCGGTGAATTTCGAAAGAGGTTTCAGAGAGGATTTCGTAAAGGGTGAAGCAATTTGTAGAAGAATTTCCATGAAATGGTGTTTGTGGAGAATTATAGTCTAAAGAGGATGAAAAAATTCCATTGAAGAATCATTCCATGGAAGAAGAAATTATACATAATAGGAAGTGGTATGTGGACATGGTATGCGAAGGCAGAACATGGAGGCGGTACACAAAAGCATTTTACAGTGGTAGTATGCAGAGGTGGTACCCAATGGTGGAAGTAGAGTCGTTTTTTGGAAGTGGTGGTCAGCAAAGCATATGCACCACACAGTTTGGGAATGTAAAATGCAGTTCCCTGAGGGCTTGAGAAATTATTCAAATACACTAAAAATTTTTTCCAAATTATTGTACGCTAACTAAAAGTACACGAAAATGTAGATTTCATTTATGGGTGAAAAAATGTACTTCAATAGAGAATCTATCTATATTTAAGGATTTGTGCTTTTTGAAAAGTAATCGGACCAAAAAAATCTATAAACTATGAGTGGATCCCTTCCAAGAGTAGTGAGGGAAGGAAGAAAAATATGGTGATCCAAACCACCGAAAGTGAGCCAGTGGAAGAGACATAGGGAGTGACCCTTGGGAATGTAGATAATGTACCCTAAATGTTCTAAAGGTAGGGGTCCTAGGAATTAAAGATCATTCCAAAAACATGAAATTGGTACTGAGATTTAGTGCATTTTTTATATTGGAACATCACTTTTGTATGCTCCTAGTTCATAGCCTACTGAGGGTGAACCATGTTAAATCATTTTATCATGTGCATGATTTAATTTCTATTCATATATTTCTATGAGAGAAAGTGACAAGTTTGTTTTGTTTAAGGATGAAAAATGATCCAAAGGGGTAAGAGTTTTATTCATTCATAGCATGATCCACCCCCTCTTAGGGTATTTAACCTAGTGGGCCTAATAGATATAGTTCCTTGTTAAAACATGGTGTTTTATATAATGCAGATATCAAACAAATTAAATATAATTGGAAAAAATTATTTCATAAAATCTCATGTTGTTACATCAAAACCATATGACATAGTCATCTATCTATATTTTTTAGACCATCCCTGGTAGTTTTAAGTGTCTCACACACAGGATTGTGTGCTTGATGTCTTGTAGCAACCTGTATTAGACATTAGAATGATAACCCGGCTATGGATGTTATAGGGTATGTGTCTAAACCCAAAATTAATTCCCCCATATATCCTTAAAAAAAATTCTATATGTATAGGGTGCATTGTAGAATATAAATTTAATTAATAAGTAGAAAATCAACCACACTCATTCCAATTCAATGTGAATTAACCCGGAAACCCAAAAACCCAACACCAACTTCTCAATAAGAATGTCAGAATATGTCACCACATATAGGAGGGAATCCCAAGGGATCCGTATATTTGTTATCACCTTAATCCCAGAAATTTTATTCAAACCCTCCACCTTTAAGGAGAACCTCATACCCCATCATAAGCTCGTAATTTTTCTTCAATTAATATTAATTTTTATTGACAATCTAGATGAGTTAAATCACAATCACCCCAATATTGTATGTATCCTATATCCATACTATATAAAATTTGATACACATAACCCCTATATGGTTCTAATCCCATTTCAGAAAAACATTTCTTTGATATTGATCAACTTTATCAAGAGGGTCTAAATCCTAGTACATTGCCACAAGACCCACACTACCCATCTATTGTGGTAATCTAGCCAAATTTTAGAGAACTGTCCATCTTTATATCGAGTTAAAGAATCCCCATGCTAGTAAAACTCACAATAATCTCATATCATATCTATTAGTTCACAAAGGGCTAGAAATTAACCCAAAAAAACATACATTTTACATCAGTCTCATGGAACATAATCGCATACCATAATATCATGACAATAACCATTTATAAATCCCTATTTGGTAAGGATCTTCCTACCTCAAAAATATTAATTCCAATATCCGTGTTATATTAAATATTTCATCACTCGTATAATTTCAATGAACTATATGAAACAAGACACATGCCAGGTATTTCCTTGAACTGATCCCAATTCATCATAACGAGGGTTATAACATGATATTTAAGAAATTAATAAAAAAAATATGGCTATTAAAATATTAACGTACCCAAGTGTATACTATATCAATTAAAGATATTCATTAATTCAATAAGATTCCCACCAACACTCCTGATATGATGCTGATCGGATGATGAACAATGAATCAACCAAGAGGTCAATGAATATTTCAATGATATAGAAAATATAGAATATATCCACATTCCATTCACAAATAATTATATTTATAAATATATTAATAAAATCATACCAATTTAGTGCAAACAGATCTATTCCACATAAAATATCCAATTTAAGAGTGAGGAGACAGTGGAAAATGCTAAGAGACAACTCTTAGGTCCATTCTGTTTGAATGCGTGTTGAGTCGGTTGTGGGAAATATTAAAAATAAAAATGAGAGTAAAATTATTAATGTATCCTATCTTATTGCACTAAATAGGAACCACTAACATAACGTTGTTCCTATAAAATGAGAAACATATCTTCCATGGAAATTGGAAATGTGGTGGAACCTATAGAGTTATATGTCATCCTCCACCACTACTGAAAAGTCGGTGGCTTTGTGCCAACTAACTAGTGTTACACCTACGACTCCAAGTGACTAGTACATTACTCCTCCTTCTTCAACTCTAATTATTATGCCACATGTGCCTATGAAATATATAAAATCCTAAATTAGGTATTTTAATACTAAAATAACCCACATTTTAATTTTGATGAAGTCACCATTCGAGTGGGATGGGTCCAAATAGTGTCCAACACATGGTTAGAGTACTTATTGGAAAACCATTTTTCCAATACATGAAACCATCCTAGATATTTTAAATGTATAATTTTTTTATTTTTCATCCTTATTTTAACCCTCTTATCCTTCCTTCCTTTCCCTCTAATTAAAAATTAGTAGTTTCCCAATAAAGATCCCCAACCTTCTTTCTACTTCCATTTCTGGTGGTCCACCTCCTTGGTTTTAAATGAACTCATCTACTGAAGTCCTTTCTAAGCCCATTACTAAAATTTATTCCCTCATTAAATTCAATTATATTTCCATCCATGAACCCTAATTTTGTAATTCTCCATTTCAAGGTAGGTACTGCTCTAAACATGTCTATTTTCTCATGTATGGTTTATAGAGGGAATTTATTTATTTGTTAAATAACTCACCATTATAGGTGATGAATTATTACATATAATACAGTAATACATGGTAGGTGTTTATTGTTTATCATATAATATTACATGAATTTAAATACATTATAGTTTTATAATATAATTAGATCCAATTTATTTATATATATAGCCCTTGAAGGGATAAGATTTGTTTGGAGTAAATTTATCCCATGACATGGAATGGTATTTCATGAAAAGTGTTTTTAAATTTTCATAAATCAATATTAATGGATTATGTTTGTTTTGAGTGAGGTAGTGAGTTGTTTCTTATTATTTTTACATGTTTTATTTGACCTAAATGTTTTTTTAACCATGAATCTATGTTCTTTTAACAAAATTTATAATGTTGGACATGGGATTCATTATTTTAAAAATGGTGTGCTACCCAATGTGTATAGTATTTGAAACCTTTTAAAAGACTTTATAGTTTTTAAAGGGTTTTTAAAGGATGTATGAGTTCTCATTTGGGTTCAGAAATTAGTTTAGTAAAAAAAGTGCATAAATTATTTGTATTATATTTAATTAGAGTGAGTTGGGATTGGAATTCAATATTTGTTTTAGAAAAACTTTCATTGATAATTTTTTGAAAAATGAGTTTCTAGAAAATATGTGATACCACCTTCAGCATCATGGGATTTCTTAATGCCTATCAGGGCTTATGATCCTATAAGGGTATGTTTTAAATGACTACTTATTTATATGTGATTTATTAATAAATTTTATTGGGGAAAATTTTTATGAGTTATTTGGAGGTGATTTGTAAGTTACATAAAGATGATTAATATTTTACATATGAAATGGCACATGTATACTCTTCACTATCTAAATTTTCTTAAGAGGCCATGGGGATTATTCTAGGGTACCTAGATGGATGAATTCATAACTTATATTCATAACTTGTTTAGACACATTTTCCATATAACTAAGGGAGACCATGGAGGAAAAAATCTCTATTGGACTGAGTGAACCCATGAGAGTAGTGTTATCCATGGGACTGAGAGAGATAATGGGAATTTGATATAGAGTGAGCCCAAGGGAATGAGCGAGATCGAGGAGAGAAGGTGAGAGCTTCCAAATCATGTTGTGGAAATATAGTGAAAACATAACCTATTGTAATTTTAGTATTTCTAGATCTCATTTAATAGAGCCAATTGGGAAGAGAATAAGACACTGGGGTCCTGTTTATAATTGTATTAATTGATTTATTCTTTGTTCTAGTTATATTCCCCTGTTGTATTATTATTTCTGGGCACCTATGTGCTTTAATCATGTTTCCTCACCATATAATCTTGATGTATTGGTTTCTAATTGTGTGATTTCTTCATTTATTTTATGTATTCCCTTTTTAAATTCCATCAAATTTGAATTTTTAAACATATTAAATGAAGGAAAGTGAATATTCGTGTTTAGTGTGATTTAAAACTATTTTACTTATGAGTTTAAAAATAATTTTCCTTAAATGTGAAATTTTTTCTTCCAATGAGTGTTTAGAATGGTTCATTTAAGAAGTGGGAAATGTTTTTTTTAAACACTAGTGTGTGTGGTTTTTCAAAATATGGTTTTAGGCCAACATGACTAGTCTTACTTGTAAATTGGATTATAGGATTGTTTGGGAAAAAATTTTTAATTTGGAAACATATTTTGACTTTTGAAATACCAATTTTAAGATTATTTTTATGGGATGTGTTTAAAGTGAGAAATTAAAATAATGGTTTTGTTAAAAGGGTCTCTCAATAAAGAAATGTGGTTTCCTAGTGACTATTTTCATTTATTTAAGTAAAAGTGTAAGTGTTTTAATAATATTAGGAGGTGTTTTTTTATAGATAATGTATTTTGAAAATTTATATTTTTATACTATATTTAAAAATAATATATTTTTGATATAATATAAATGTGAACAATTAGATGTGTTGGTGGGGACCAACTAGGATGTTTATATCATACTAATATTTATACAGTTCTTGAATTTTTCTAGTCTAATTCATTAATACTATGATTTTGGAGGTAGGCATTTCATTTAGATGGTGATAGTGAGATTGGTTGAGTCTGAGAAGAGTAATGAGAATTTTATTCAGATTTGGGGTTTTTTTGTCACCTAATGTGTTTTATTTTTATGCTACAACTTTATTTATATATAATACTAAATGTGGTTTAGTTAGGTACTTGATATACATTATAGTTTGGATGTCAAATTATTCTTATCTCTTATTTATTTGTGTTATTAAATTTCCTTTCATTAGTTATATATATATTTTTATGAGGAATAAATAATTCCTACTGTAATTATGTCATGATCATTCTCTAGTTGTCATCCTGTAGGGATTGGGAAGGTTCTTTGTTCTATGTGTTGGGCCATGTTGGGAGCTATGTTAGATAGTACCGTTATTTGGATCATTATGTTTAAAACCTATGAACCCTTATATAATTGACAACCAATAGTACCTCCCCCAAAAGAATCTAGGAAGAAGTTTTAAGATGACTTTAATTGCCACAATGGTGGCACATCCTCATAACCTCTTGAAAATTGGGTCTAGTTTGGCCAAAATCCAATAATGGTAACAGGTTAACAGCTTACACCCATGATAATCCACTGGTGTTGAGCCCATATAATTTTGATATTCCTTTCCACTACTCTACTGTAGTTTATCTCACTTCCACTTCCAACAAATGGAAGAACTATAGATACTATCTATTGCTAAATAAATCCCATTACGATTTTTCTTGATTACTATGTTTTTCTCTTCTATACCTGATTTATCCACAACCATGACATATGTTTTCTAGTTAAGGATAAGAATAATTATTTTTATCCCCACCTTCAAGATCATTTCACGAAATTCCTCCATGAGGTACTCATTCATCCGGATCCCAGACAACAAATGAAATAACTCAACAAATAAAGTACCATATTCCATTATAGAGCAATCATTTTTTGCTCTATCTTGAAAAACTAATAGGCCTTCACAAACATTAGGGTATGTGGAAAAAACTAGTAATTAAAATACATTTTTATTTTTTTATACATCTAAACATCATCCCTATACTCTTGCACAATAGAATCCCATCATTTCCTACCATGTCCTTCCAACAAATTAGTATTTTATCCAAATTTGTTTCCCCTATGGTTATTCAAAATTAAAAATACATGACTGATTATTTTGATCCATTCCCCAGGATTATATGTTCCCTTTCATCCATGGAATACCCATGGATTTTGATGTTTGAACTCATGATAATAATCCACTATCTCTTAGATACATACTTAACCCTCATGGGGAGGGATTGGATAGTAAAAATCACGGAATCCACTAATTTGGGGTTTAATATAGGATTCTTTGATAGAATATGATCCAAAACACCCTCCCTTCATCTATATAAGGACTTTCTATGAGAAATTTAAATGAAAATATATGATAAAAACATGTTCAAAAAAAATTAAATGTCAATCAATATAATTTTAAAGACAAGTAACCAATTTGATAGGTCTCAAACAAATATAATCAATATATAAATACATAAAAAAGAAGTTTGAAGATGTTAAATTTTTAAAAATATTACATGGTGCATGGTTTAACATTCCCAACACCAACCGTGAAAACTTGCACTGATGGGAATATAGACATAGCCACATCATCTCTACACAGTTACCAACCACCATGTTGTTAAATGGGGTACCTCTTTATTCCAAATTTTCCTCACCCTAGAACTCAAAATTTCACAAAACTGCTAATGGGTTCTTCCCAAAAGCAATAAAAATGATGAGAAATATCATATATCATATAAAATATAAAACTAGGTTCATATTAGAAACAAAATTCCTCTAAACCCTTAGAAAAAAAGGTTTATTAGGATGAATATTTTAATAGACACTCTACGACACCTAACTTTTGATATATAGAAGTCGTATCAGTTATAAATCACTGACCCCCAAATAAAAAAATGGATTTGTTATGAATTTTTAGAAAATTTATAATGTTTGACCAAATTCATCACCAGATATGGCATGTCATAAGTCATGAAGCACATTCCAAATCACCACAGGATTGTGACAAGTACTTGCGAATAAAAAATAACATTGTTGGAATGGTTTCACACTTAAAAACTACATGGCCAATCTAATAAACTTATAGATGCACCAAAAAAATAAGAAGAATCAATATATAAATGTCCCCAAAATGATTAAATGGATTTCTAAATAGCAAAAAAAAAATTATAAACAGCATCACACGAGACTATTCAAACAAGACATGAACTTTAGATATCCATAGTCAAGAGATCAAAATGGGGAACATGCCAAAGATACCAATACACAACAATAGAAAATATAAAATATGAAGACTTATATACTAAGTAAACTTCATGATACAATGTCTCCACCATTTTAATTAAATAATGAAATAGATAATCAATAATGGACACTAAAATACATGGTTCCCTTAACATTACCAACTTACTACAAAACAAGGTCGACATACAGCCAATAAAATATACAAGGTGTGAGGAAGAATCCTTGTAGGATACCTTATGAATATTTGTAAGGTATTTATCTATATAAAATAGTAATTCACATTTGGAATATCATTTATCAAAACTAGTATTATCTTTAAAAAAATATTAATTTAAAAAAACTTTTTATAAATCCCTTTGGACTTCTCAAAACAACCCATTTTTTCAGAGAATACATAAAAATGATCAAATAAGAGAGAATGAATCCACCCAGTATAAAAATTATTAATAAAATCACATATGGAGTCAATATCAGAATAAATATGAACACAAAAATTTATCTATTTAATAAAAAATGGTAATAAATATAAAATCTATCAATCAATCAGTTAACTAGAATCATGAGAAACAAATTAGTATCAATCATTCAAAAGTAATATACACCATGGTATCTAAACATTATGATCTAGTGTGACTTATTATTTGAAAAAAATTCTAACCATATTAGTAATTTCAAAAATTTCGATGCTCTTGAGTTCTTCCTAGGGTCTACAAATAATTCCATTGGCACTCTATGTCTGCATGAACATGATTTGGGAGCTCTTCTAGTCTTCCTCCCATAGGATCCCTGAGCCCCTTCAAGAACACTCCCTAGCTAGTATGGGTCATAGGTTAAGGTTCCATTTGTTTAACTCATTCACACAAAAATATAATTATGGTCTCCAATGTGATTTACAATTCTAAACACATAATTATCAATAATTTTTAATAAGAGAATCCAATTAAAAGGAAAAAAATAAACCCTCATTGGACATAATGAGTCAATCCTTGAACACCATACAAGAAATAGTTAATAAAAATCTTTAAAAACCAAATTTTAAATAATAAAAAATATTTGACCCATTTTAACATGCACGTGGATATTTTCAAAGACAAATCCCTTTTCAAAAGTAATTTTAAACCCTCAAATTGGAATCTGATACCATATAATAAAATAATAATGGGTAAACTATCGATAATAATAAAATTTAATTGTAATAAAATAAAATAAAACCAACTGATCTCAGTAATGAAAATAAATTCATGGAAAAGTTCCCTTAAATATAAACACCAACCCCAAATTCAAATTAAAAATTCTATCCTTTGATGGTAACAACTAGATTCGAGTAGCAAGAGTCCTCACACAATTAAACCATACAAAATTGAAAGAAAACCGACATCACAAACCCCATGTTAAAACAAATCACATTTTATGGTTTCACCAGTCCATAAAAATGGGATAAAAAGGTAAAAAATGGGAAATGATGAAGAAATCAATAGAAGATTATCTCATAATGAAGGAAATCAAAAATATTCAAGGAGGAATCTACCAAAACAATGGAGAATATTCTCCAAAGAAAGGTGAGAGGTTGTGCATGAAATGAATGATAAATGAGGGGAATGTAAATAATGATTCAAAAGAAAAACTGGTTAGAATCCATTTTTTAATGACTTGAAAAAACCACATTATCTAGCCACATGACCTGGAACAATATGTACCAATAATGTTGGGAAAATGTCTCCCTAAAACAGAATTGTCTAATTTTCAGAAACAACCATATAGTTAGAAAGTCCATGTTTAGGCAATCTAAAATCCCTCTTTCTGCCAAGTCCTTATTTCACACAGTTATCTACATAATTGTACAAACCATTCAATACACATATATCAAGTTCAATTTTGTAAAAACTGGACGTTTTCTACCCCAAAGTCCTAGAAACTCTAAGAAAATATAAGAAAACAATGATAACATTCCAATGACTAGGGGGCTTTCACAAACATATGATTATATAAAGATATTTATACATATATTTATAAATAAAAATATACCAAATAAACACACATACAAATGTATATTTATATGTTTATCAATAAATATTTATTTTCATATACTTATTTTTATATACTTACTAATATATGGTTATATATATAATAGGTATTTATATATTTAGTTTATTAATTTATAATATGTAATTTATAATATAATATATACATATATTATATTATATAATTTATATATATTTATATGTAATATAGTAGATTTTATATTTATCTAATTATCTGTATATAATTATATATACATATACAATATATTTAGATATTTAATATATTAATCAAAATCCATATATATATATATATATATGCTAGCATCATAAATTCATCAATGTAATTTGTTTTTTATAAAAATTACAATAATTACATTTATAATAAAAGAATATGTATACAATATAATGTATTGTTATATATAAAATTTAATACATGTATCTTATATATTATGTATAAAAATATATATAATTTTAAAAAATAAATACATTTATATAATATATATTTATATAATAAGATATAATATAGAAACAAAATCTATTCTAATCCACATTATTTATGCAAAAATCCTATTAAATTGTATATTTATATATATTTGAATAAATATATCCTACAAATGTTGATAATTATAATTATTTTATGTATAAACATTTATAAATATTTGTATATTACTGAATATATTGTTATAATTCATTTACCTATTTAAATATATATGTAACACCCAGAAATTTTATTTTCATTAATGTCTTGTGTTGTACGATACACCAAAAGGTGCTTGCTCAACACGCATCCTTGACTTACCTTGCATTACACGCAATCACGACCTTCCTCGATAGCGTGTGTAGTACGCAATACCGAGTTTCACTAAACAACTATATGCTATTAAAATATTATTAAAACTAGCCGTTGTGAATAGTAATAACCACCTTTTAAAATTTTAGAAATTTTATCTCTCAAAATGGACTTCATTTTTGGATTCGGAATATCGAATTTAGCCTAAGGTGAAATTTTGGTACTTTTTGGATAATTTTCATATTCTGATGAATAGTGAAAATTACTAAATTTTAATTAAAAAAAACTTTTTTAATAAAAAAACTAATAGTGATAAATTATTAATTTGAGTGGTTTTAAAGTATATTTAAAATATATTTTTACAATTTAATACAATGTTGGTCATTGGATATAATTCTACATTTAAACCAGACATAAACAAGTGTCAATCTTTTGATAGTTATTATCTCTTAAGAACACGCTATTTGTTTTGACGACGGGAATTAATTTTTAAATTAATTAATGCAACTGATATGTTTTCAATTTGGTAAAATAGACATCATTTTTGAGATCATAATATCAAATATAGCTTAGGTCTAATTTTTGGTATTTTTCTGGAAACATTCATTTTTTGATGAATAGTGAAACCACTAAGTGGTAGTTAAAAAAATGAATTTTTCATAAAACAAAATTTTACCGCTTCTGTGAGTGGAATTTCATAAACCCGAGAGACACGGTTGATGTTATTAAGTAAAATGTGGTTCAATGAGATTAAAATAATTTTTGGTGAATATTAACTATTTACTTTTTTTTACCACGGTTAAAAGTAAATAGGGTAATTAAGGGTAAAAATGATATTATTATTACCCTAACAATTGTCCTAATTCTATTGGATAAGTGTAATTCGACCAAAATCAACCTTAGGAATAAAATATGATCATTTAGGCCCACATGGATTAGATTAGGACATTTACTATTAATTTATTTAAATAAGGGTTAAAATAGTTAAAATAAAAGTTTAATAAGTAAATCATTTTTAATATAGGGTTATACATAATATAAATTCGATTGTAAATATTAATTAGAAAGATAATAATATTTCCTACATAATTATAATTTATTTATAATTTTTAGACATTAAATAATTTAATTTATTTATGACACAAAAATGATGCAGTAATTATCTTATTAATGAAATGTTGACATAATTAATGTTATAAACACCAAAATAAATGTAATCTGGGACTTTTTATGAATTCAACTAATTTTCTAGGTTAATATGACACGTTAGTATTGATTTAATTAACTTGGTTCTAACTAATAATTATGTTATGATTTTTACAAAAATCAATTACTAAATAGTGTCAAAATTGACATAAAATAGTTTTTAAAACAAATATTATATTAGTAATTGTTATTTTATTCCTAAAAATCTAAGGTTCAGCGAAATGACTTAGATAATGTTATATATATTAATAATAAACAACTTGGGGTTAGTTTGGCTACTTATAGTAATTTTATTAACCTTATAGTATAAGAACACAAGAAGACACAGTAAAAGTAAACTTATTTAACTTAATGTTAAATCTAAATGATAAGGTTAAAATAGGAACCTAAACTTGTCTAAATTATATTGGATGAGATTATTTCGACCCATCCCCACCTTAGCTTCGAAATATATCAATTTGGATCTATTTAAAACCGAACTTGACTTTATAATAAAATAATATTTTTAGTTTTCCCAAAGATGCCCCTCTCCTCCCTTATAAAAGGGCACCTCCTCCCCCTCTTCCTCACACCACTTTGAGCCTTAGAGCTTGGAAAAACCCTGCCCATTACTCCTCTAAACTTCCCTAGAGACATCCTAGATGTCCTGGTCTTTTTCAAAGACCAATTTTAGTGCCCTAAATGAAGGTCTCAAAGAAGCACTTCAAAGAAGAGGTAATGTCCTTTACCGATTCTTTCATCTTTATTTCTTCTTCCACTTCTTCTTCTTTAGTTGTTTCATTATGAAGTAATAACATAAATATCAATAATATAATGATATGTTATTATAAGTATGGAACAAACCTATTTCACCATCTATCTATCCTACGGAAAAAGAAATCACCGCCCGTGCGTACGTACAGAATACCGTCTCCACGCCGTGGTGTAATCTATTTTCCACCACCACCTTACTTGGATGGGTATAATGGTGTAAATAATGACTATATATGACTATTATAAAGTGATACTGATTCTGAAATATTATACATACACTCCAATACAATTCCACGATCATAGGAACAATATCATCACTCATTCGTACGTACGGAATACCGTCTCTACGATGTGATGCGACTCGTTCTACATGATCTTCATTTCATAATGATTATATAAATGAATTGAATGAATGAATATGATATATATATTACACAAATACCATTTTGGAAATTAGGTATCTATAAACTAAAGATAATAATAAGAATTTATTCGACAAAACACGCATAAGAATAAAAAGTAATAAACACCCGAATAACAAGTAGCAATGAAATATTACTACTAAGAAGCAAAGAAAATTACCATATATGATATCATAAAAATAATTATGATTCTGGAATAAGTCAATAACATTATTTAAATCATTATACAGGAGTTTCGGACACTTACGAAGAAAAACTGACCTAAGGTAAGGGAAATATCACAATCTCATTTTTATCCGATATTGTTTATACTTTGGTATTTACTAGGGTGTATTTTATCATCCAGATCCATGTTCCCTCAATATGTAATATTATTTCCATCCACCTAAAATTGTTAAAAACCTATTTTACCCTTTGGTGAGTTTTTAGTAAAAGATATGAAAGGAATCTTTTGTCGTTTTTCGTAGGAGGATACTTTTGACTTTTCGAACAAAAGTACGAGAAGAATGTGTTTTTTAACATATACAGCATGAATGGATTTTTAAAACATTATTTCCAAGAACCTTCCTTTAAAAGTTTTCATGTTTATTTTTAATCATCTTATTTTAGATTAAAATTGTATGACAAGTTAAGAAAGGAAAAAAAATTGAAGTAGAAAGGATGTTTTCTTCAAGAATGGAGTTCAAGTGTTTTATCATAATTATTTTCCATCTATGATAATAAAGGGTTATGTTTTTATCCCTATTCTTACATTTATTTGATTATGTTGTGATGGAATTGTTTTTATGAATTCCTTTATATTATATGAATTGTTTTATGATGTCACGATGTTGAAGATTCTCATTTTTACTACATGGGTTATGCAATGATGTATGATTTATGATTTTGTGGCACACATAAGAATGGTATCATTATGAGATGGGTGGGACCTATATCTCCATCCAATGCATTGGGTAAATATTTTATATCTCATGAGATAGACATGGCTGGAACGGTAGGTTATATCGGTTTAGTGAAACAGGACTGAAATGAGGAATGAACTCTATTCAGAAATGGACTTTGTCCACTAAGATAGTCTTGGCAATGAGTCTTGACAAACAAGAAATGATTCTCTATGATTATATGTGTATGCCACAAAGTTTCATGTTTTATGTTATGATTATTGGGATTACATTTCACTACTATGATTTATCCCATGTCATGAAATTATGATCTCTTTTGCAGGATATGATTTCCAAAAGATATGTTCTTATGAATATGATGTGATTGATATTTATTTTGTTTACCCTTACTGAGTATTTGAGCTCAGCCTTTTATGTTTTATTTTCCCCAGGATATAAAGAAAGGTTTTAGGTAAGAAAAAATAAGGGAAGATCTTTATGGGAGATGTTGAAGATCATTCACCAGGATTAGAAGATTATATTTCGAGTTTCCAAAGACACTAAACTATTACGGTCCTTGTGTGTGTGTTTTTTTAATGTACTAAGTATTCCGAAAACGTAATGTAATGTCCCTGTACGTTAAGCTTTGGGTCTCTACAGTTGGTATCAGAGGAAAGGTTTAGTCAACATTTGGAAACTAGGATGCGAAAATGTTAGTGAGATCCCTAGAGATATTTCTAAGGTATTTCTTGGTATGTCCCTAAGGATAAGTATACGTATAGGATACAGTCCTAGAACTATGGTAACAATCATAGAATTTATCCTAAGATGTTAGATATTGAGGATACTCCCCCTTTATTATGTTGTTTTCCCTAGCATGATTTTTGCCTCTCACACTATTCTTTTTGGGTTTTAGACGATGGCTGGGACCCGAAGGAATCGTGTTGATCAATGCAATGGACAATGCAATGATTGACCTTCTGAACAAACAAATTTTATGAGAGATGGAGTGAAAAATCTTATTTCTATACTTACACAAGATATGAATCATTCTGGACATCCAAATGAGCAGAGAAGGGAACAACATTCTATTGGGTCCCTCATGAGGCAACGTCCACCTTCTTTCAGTGGGGTTTTTTGATCCACTATTTTCTGAACAATGGATCAGTACCACTGAAAAGATATTTTCAGTTCTTCAATATTCTGAACATGATAAAGTCATCTTAGCAGTATATCGTTTGGAAGGTGAAGCTGATCAATGGTGGAATCTTATCAAAAATACGAGGCAAAGAGATGAAATTGAGTCCATGGAATGGGACGAGTTCAAGAACTTATTTTTCAATAAGTACTTCCCTCGTATTCTTCGAACAAATATGGAGAAGGAGTTTCTTGAACTAAAGCAAAAGGATGATGAATCTGTTGGTATATACGATGCGAATTTTTCATGTCTTGTAAGGTATGCATCTGGATTATCATGCAACCTGAAAGTAAAGTTGATCGATTCTTCAGTGCTTAAAACCAAATCTTCGAAGGGCATTAGCTATAAGAGACTTCAGTAGCTATGAAGAAATTGTGCATTGTGCTATCAAAGTAGAAATGGAAGTTGGTGTTACATATCCATCTCATAGTTTTGACAAGAAACGAAAGATGGAGTTCAAGGAGAAATCTTAGAATAATGGTGAAAAGAAGATGAATGATTCGTTATGCTCAAAGTGTGGAAAGAAGCATGGTGGAGATTGTCTTAAAGGACAAGTAAATGTTTCAAATGTGGAAAGGAAGGTCATCGGGCATTTGAATTCCGCAATGATGGGAAGAAGATTCCTAATGATGCAAACAAGGAAGCACTACTAGAAAAGGGGGCATTGAAGCCCCCCAGACTCGGGCGACCGCCATTGGCGGTCGCTATAGCCAACCAATAGCGACCGCCAATGGCGGTCGCCAACCTACATAAAAAAAAACGGGGGGCTTCTGCGCCCCCCCCCCCTCGTGCTCCCTCGACCCCGATCCCCCCGATCGCCGCCCTAACCCCATCCCTCCCTCACCGCCCTCCCTCCCCGCCCTCCCTCGATGCCCTCCCCTCTCCCGCCGCCCGGCCTCCCCCGCCGCCCGGCCTGCCCCGCCGCCCGGCCTCCCCCCGCCGCCCGACCTCCCCCGCTGCCCCGGCCTCCGGCCGCCGCCCTCCACCCTCGGGCCTCCTGCCACCGCCCCTCCGGCCTCTCGGCCCTCCCCCCCCCACCCCGGATGGCACCCGCACCCCGGACAGCCCCCACCGCGCACTCCGGACCGCCCCCCCTCACCCCGGACGCCTCCCCGCACCCCGGACCCCCCCCCCCCCCCCCCCCGCGCACTCCGGACCGCCCCCCACACCCCGGACACCTCCTCGCACCCCGGACAGCCCCCCCCCCCCCCCCCCCCGAACTCGGACACCCCCCCTCCGAACCCGGACAGCCCCCCCGCACCCCGGATAGGCCCCCCCGCACCCCGGACACCCCACCCCGCACCCCCGACAGCCCCCCTGCACCCCAGACAGCCCCCCCCCCACCCCGGACACCCCCGCACCCCGAACACCCCTGCCCGCACCCCTGATAGGCCCCCGACACCCCGGACACCCTCCCCGCACCTCGGACAGCCCCCCCCCCCCCCCCCCCTCGCTGCCCGTCCCCCGTCCCCTCACCGCCTCCTCTCCTCCAGCTCTCCGCCGCCGCCGCCTCCTGTCCCCTCCCTTGCTGCACTGCCTTTGGCTCCGGCTCCCCTTCGCTGCCTCCTCTCCCTCGCAGCACCGCCTTCGGCTCCCCTTCCTTTTAGGTTTGTAGCTCAATCAGGTAACATGATCTTTCAGTTACATTATTATTTTATCAATGGTTCATAAACAAATGGTTAATATTTATTTTGAATATAGTTGATTTGAAAATGTAAATGTAATAAGTATTGTGTAAATGTTTGTTATACAGATATTATTATGGATAAGAGTTGGATTGATCTTCCAAATCGAACGTCTAGAGAATATTTCAATGGCATTATGCAGTTTATTGACTTCACGAGAGGATTTGAAAGTGACTATATTAGTTGTCCATGTAGAAAATGTGCTAACAGATATCAATTCAAACGAGATACTGTGAGGGAACACCTTTTCTTTAATGGATTTCTGAAAAATATAAGAGTTGGACTCGTCATGGAGAATAATATGTTCGTTTTCAAAATACAGATGCAGCTCAGATGGATGTTGATGCAAGGATGATTGATCCAATGCATGAAATGCTTACTGAAATGGTACGTGGGTTTGATCCTGAAGGCATTGACATCCAGAATCTTGAGACCGGTGAGATAAATCTTCGCTCTGGTGCAGATCGTGATTCGAGGAGGTTTTATGAAGTAATTGATGATGCGAAAACAGAATTATATCCTGGATGTACGTCTTACAATAAACTGTCGTTTATCGTGGAGTTGTTGCATTTGAAGACTTTGAATAATTGGTCAGACACATCATTCGACATGCTTTTGGTTTTATTGAAAAAAGTTCTTCCTGTTGACGCTAAGATTCCTGAGTTGTATTACTATGCTCGTAAGTTGACATAGAACTTAGGTTTTACATATGAGACTATAGATGCATGTGAAAATAACTGTATGTTGTTTAGAAATGAAACTGCTCATTTGGATATTTTTACGGTTTGTGGCGCTTCCAGGTGGAAAGAGAACAGGGGAAATAAGACTCATCAAATTCAGATTGCGATACAGGGGAAACCGATTGCCGTAAAGCGAATGCGTTACTTTCCCCTTAAACCGAGGTTGAAAAGATTTTTTATGTCATCTAAAGTTTCTAATTTAATGAGATGGCATGCAGAAAGAGTTCATGAAAGTGACATGTTAACCCACCCGGTAGACTCTCATGCATGGAAGGATTTTGATAAGAGACATCCCGACTTTGCTAAAGATGTTCGTAATGTCCGATTGGGATTGGCAGCAGATGGTTTCAATCCATTCAAGTCTATGGTTGGTGCAACTCATAGCACATGGCCCGTGGTGTTGGTTCCATATAATCTTCCTCCGTGGCTTTGTATGAAGCAACAATTTATATTACTTTCCACTCTTATTGATGGACCTAAAAGTCCGGGGGATAAGATTTATGTTTACCTTCAGCCATTGAATGATGAGTTGAATGAATTTTGGGGCGATGGTGTGATGACTTATGACTGCGAAATGAATGAAATGTTCAAACTGCATGCTGCTTTATTGTGGACAATCAATGACTTCCCGTCTTATGCAAATTTATCAGGCTGGAGTACGAAAGGGGAATTTGCATTCCATTGTTGCAATAAAAGTAAAAAATCTGTATGGCTTAAACATTCCAAAAAATGGGCATACATAGGTCACAGGCGTTTTCTCCCTCCCCAGCACAGGTTCAGAAAGGACAGAGTGGCATTTGATGGTTCTAGAGAGTTCAGCCCAGCACCAAAGATCATGACAGGAGTCGAAATGTTATCGCAGATTGAGGAAGAAAATATCTGCACGGTATATGAAATTCAGGATTTGGTGGCTCCTCCAGTACGTAATATTCGTGCTGCGGGTAGGCAGTGCAGTCACAATTGGAAAAAGAAAAGTATTTTTTATAGTCTTCCGTATTGGAAAACTAACATGTTGAGGCATAATTTGGATGTCATGCACATTGAAAAAAATGTTTGTGATAACATATTGTGGACCATTTTAGGTGTCAGTGGAAAGTCAAAGGACCATGTTAATGCACGCCGTGATTTGGAAGAAATGGGTTTAAGGAAACAGTTGCATTTACAGTTAGCTGAGGGAAACAAGGCATATATGCCTGCTGCACAGTATTCGATGACTACAGAGGAGAAAGAGACATTTCTTTCCATTTTGAAGATGGTCAAGTTGCCTGATGGTTACTCTTCTAATATTTCAAAGTGTGTTAATCTGACGAGCAAGACATTGCAAGGGTTGAAAAGTCATGACAATCACATATTACTTCAGCAGTTGATTCCAATCGCAATTTGTGATTGTTTATCCCCCAATGTTGTTCAGCCCTTGATTGAGATGAGTAATTTTTTTAGACAGCTTTGTTTAAGAAATAAACGAATGAGTGATTTAAAAAGTTTGCAGGACGGAATTGTACTTACGCTTTGTCACTTTGAGAAACTTTTCCCCCCCTCATTTTTCGATGTTATGGTCCACTTGACAGTGCACCTAACTGATGAAGTAATGGCTGCTGGTCCAGTGCAATTCAGGTGGATGTATCCTATTGAACAGTATTTGAGTACATTGAAAAGATTTGTACGCAACAGAGCTCGTCCAGAGGCATCAATAGCCAATGGTTATTTGATGGATGAGTGTACTACCTTTTGTGCAGAATATCTTACGGATGTTGAAACAAAATTAGATAAGCCCTCTCGGAATCATGATGGTCCAGTTGGAGAAGGAACCACATTTGATATGGACAACATCGAGTGGATACAAGCACATAGATATATCTTGTTCAATACTCCATCAGTTGCACCATTAATGCAGTAAGTATCTTATCAATGTGCTTGTATAACTTTTACATGTTTTGTTTGCATAAGTTGATCTTTTAAACATCGCGTAATCATTTGCAGGAAACACATTAATGAGATAAAAGAAGAGATGCATCGTGCGACTGAGTTGCAAATTCAACAATCTCATTATGCGGAATTTCATGATTGGTTCAAGGATTATGTATGTATAAATTTATTTTCATTATGAGTGATGTATTAAACTATTTCTTTCTGCATATATCAGTATTGATTTTTATAAATTATGTAGGTTCGTAAGATGAGGGAGTTAGGGGCCCCCCCGCACCCCCGTACAGCCCCCCGCACCCCCATACAGCCCCCCCCCCCCCCGCACGGGAACGATAGAAATATTATTCCTGAGATGCATGAGGAGGCCGCACGTCCATCGGACGTGCGGTGCGCGCGACACGTCCGATTGTGTCCTTTTCAGCAGTGCGGTGCGCGCTGAAATGGAGCGTTGGGGGGTCAAAACCACACGAATGACCTCCGAATGCCACGAAACCGTACGACAACATCCGGGGCGTGAATTGTGAAATGGTCGGCCAGACGGTACCTCATTTGGAGGTGCCGTTTGACCGCGGCGGCCGGAAACGCGTTTCCGGCGCCATTAAACACCAAAATGGCGTCTGACGGTCCCATTCAGAGAAAACGTGCTCCGAACGTCCTGAAACCGCACGAGAACGATAGAAATATTATTCCTGAGATGCAGGAGGATGCTACACGTCCATCGGACGTGCGGTGCGCGCGGCACATCCGATTGTGTCCTTTTCAGCAACGCGGCGCGCGCTGAAATGGCGCGTTGGGGGGTCAAAACCACCCGAACGACCTATGAATGCCACGAAACCGTACGACAACATCCGAGGCGTAAATTGTAAAATGGTCGGCCAGACGGCACCTCATTCGGAGGTGCCGTTTGATCGCGGCGGCCGGAAACGCGTTTCCGGCGCCATTAAACACCAAAACGGCGTCCGGCGGTCCCATTCGGAGAAAACGTGCTCCGAACGACCTGGAACCGCATGGGAACGATATAAATAATATTCCTGAGATGCAGGAGGAGGCCTCACGTCCATCGGACGTGCGGTGCGCGCGGCACGTCCGATTGTGTCATTTTCAGCAGCGCGGCGCGCGCTGAAATGGGGCGTTGGGGGGTCAAAACCACACGAACGACCTCCGAATGCCGCAAAACCGTACGACAACATCCGGGGCGTGAATTGTGAAATGTTCGGCCAGACGGCACCTCATTCGGAGGTGCCGTGTGACCGTGGCAGTCGGAAACGCCTTTCCGGCGCCATTAAACACCAAAACGGCGTGCGGCGGTCCAATTCGGAGAAAACGTGCTCCGAATGACCTGAAACCGCACGGGAACGATAGAAATATTATTCCTGAGATGCAGGAGGAGGCCGCACATCCATCAGAGGTGCGGTGCGTGCGGCACGTCCGATTGTGTCCTTTTCCACAGCGCGACACGCTCTAAAATGGCGCGTTGGGGGGTCAAAACCACCCGAACGACCTCCGAATGCCACGAAACCGTACGACAACATCCGGGGCGTGAATTGTGAAATGGTCGGCCAGACGGCACCTCAATCGGAGGTGTCGTGTCAGCGCGACGGCCGGAAACGCGTTTCCGGCGTCATAAAACACCAAAACGGCGTCCGGCAGTCCCATTCGGAGCAAACGTGCTCCGAACGACCTGAAACCGCACGGGAACAATAGAAATATTACTCCTGAGATGCAGGAGGAGGCCGCACGTCCATCGGACGTGCGGTGCGCGCGGCACGTCCGATTGTGTCCTTTTCAGCAGCGCGGCGCGCGCTGAAATGGCGCGTTGGGGGTCAAAACCACCCGAACGACCTATGAATGCCACGAAACCGTACGACAACATCCGGGGTGTGAATTGTGAAATGGTCGGCTAGACGGAACCTCATTCAGAGGTGCCGTTTGACCGCGGCGGCCGGAAACGCGTTTCCGGCGCCATAAAACACCAAAACGGCATCCGGCGGTCCCATTCGGAGAAAACGTGCTCCGAACGACCTGAAACCACACAGGAACGATAGAAATATTATTCCTGAGATGCAGGAGGAGGCCGCACATCCATCGGACGTGCGGTGCGCGCGGTACGTCCTATTGTATCCTTTTCAGCAGCGCGGCGCGTGCTGAAATGGCGCGTTGGGGGGTCAAAACCACCCGAACGACCTCCGAATGCCACGAAACCGTACGACAACATCCGGGGCGTGAATTTTGAAATGGTCGGCCAGACGGAACCTCATTCAGAGGTGCCGTTTGACCGCGGCGGCCGGAAACGTGTTTCTGGCGCTATAAAACACCAAAACGGCGTGCGACGATCCCATTTAGAGCAAACGTGCTCTGAAAGTCCTGAAACCACACGGGAACGATAGATATATTATTCCTGAGATGCAGGAGGAGGCCGCATGTCCATCGGACGTGCGGTGCGCGCGGCACGTCCGATTGTGTCCTTTTTAGCAGCGCGGCGCGCACTGAAATGGCGCGTTGGGGGGTCAAAACCACCCGAACAACCTCCGAATGCCACGAAACCGTACGACAACATCCGGGGCGTGAATTTTGAAATGGTCGGCTAGACGGAACCTCATTCGGAGGTTCCGTTTGACCGCGGCGGCCGGAAACGCGTTTCTGGCGCCATTAAACACCAAAACGGCGTGCGGTGGTCCAATTCGGAGAAAACGTGCTCCAAACGACCTGAAACCGCACGGGAACGATATAAATATTATTCCTGAGATGCAGGAGGAGGCCGCACGTCCATCGGACGTGCGGTGCGCGCGGCACGTCCGATTGTGTCATTTTCAGCAGCGCAGCACGCGCTAAAATGGCACGTTGGGGGGTCAAAACCACCCGAACGACCTCCTAATGCCACAAAACTGTACGACAACATCTGGGGCGTGAATTGTGAAATGGTCGGCCAGACGGAACCTCAATCGGAGGTGCCGTGTGACCGTGGCGGCCGAAAACGCGTTTCCGGCGCCATAAAACACCAAAACGGCGTGCGGCGGTCCCATTCGGAGAAAACGTGCTCTGAACGACCTGAAACCGCACGGGAACGATATAAATATTATTCCTGAGATGAAGGAGGAGGCCGCACGTCCATCAGACATGCGGTGCGCGCGGCACGTCGGATTGTGTCCTTTTCAGAAGCGCGGCGCGCGTTGAAATGGCGCATTGGGGGGTCAAAACCACCCGAACGACCTTCGAATTCCACGAAACCGTACGACAACATCCGGGGTGTGAATTTCGAAATGGTCGGCCAGACGGCACCTCATTCGGAGGTTCCGTTTGACCGCGGCGGCCGAAAACGCGTTTCCGGCGCCATAAAACACCAAAACGGTGTGCGGCGGTCCCATTCAGAGCAAAAGTGCTCCGAACGACCTGAAACCGCATGGGAACGATAGAAATATTATTCCTGAGATGCAGGAGGTGGCCGCACATCCATCGGACGTGCGGTGCGCGCGGCACGTCCGATTGTGTCCTTTTCAGCAGCGCGACGCGCGCTGAAATGACGCGTTGGGGGGTCAAAACCACCCGAACGACCTCCGAATGCTACGAAACCATACGACAACATCCGGGGCGTGAATTGTGAAATGGTCGGCCAGACGGCACCTCATTCAGAGGTTCCATTTGACCGCGGCTGCCGGAAACGCGTTTCCGGCGCCCCTAAACACCAAAACGGCGTCCGGCGGTCCCATTCGGAGAAAACATGCTCCGAACGACCTGAAACCGCACGGGAACGATAGAAATATTATTCCTGAGATGAAGGAGGAGGCTACACGTCCATCGGACGTGCGGTGCGCGCGGCACGTCCGATTGTGTCCTTTTCAGCAGCACGACGCGCGCTGAAATGGCGCGTTGGGGGGTAAACCACCCGAACGACCTCTGAATGCCACGAAACCGTACGACAACATCCGGGGCGTGAATTGTGAAATGGTCGGCCAGATGGCACCTCATTCGGAGGTGCCGTTTGACCGCGGCGGCCGGAAACGCGTTTCCGGCGCCATAAAACACCAAAACGGCGTGCGGCGGTCCCATTCGGAGCAAACGTGCTCCGAAAGACCTGAAATGAGATTATTTCTTGAATCGAAGTTTTTAAATTATTATAGCACAATGATTTGATATTATATATATATTATATATATATTAAAACATTTAAAATATTATATATATATATATATTTAAAATATTGTATTTAATAGTATATATATGAATATTTACATATATATATATATATATATTTATTTATATATTCAATTCAATAAAAAAAATTTTAAATTTTTTTTTTATATGAGCGACTGCTTGGCGGTCGCTGAAGGCCGATCTGCCGGCCTTCTACAGCGACCTCCATTGGCGGTCGCTAAAAGCCTCTAGCGACGAGGCAACAGCGACCGTTAATGGCGGTCACTGAGCGGTCGCTAGAGGCCTTTAGCGACCGCCAATGGCGGTCGCTAATGGCCTGATTTTCAGTAGTGAAGGTATACACTGAATGAACCTACTACACTTCAATGCTTCAAGTGTAAGGAAATGGGGAATTATGCTAATAAATTCCCTAATCCAAGGATTAGTGATTATCGACATGAGAAACCACTTAAGGAAAAGGAAAAAAGGGAAGTCACATGTGATCACTATTGGAGATGTTGAATATGGCAACGATGTGGTGGAATGATTAAGTGTTTATGTAATGGGATTCCAAAATAATGTTGTATATAGTATCATGGAATATTGGAATATTTATGTATTGTTTTATTGTGGTATTGAATAATTTTATGGTACCGGTAACCATGGAAAGTGATTGAGATATTTTTGGAAATAAGATGATATGCGCATAATGAAGGGAAAACGAGAAAATGAAATGTTTGACAGTATTCATGAGCGCATGATTGATATAAGGACTAAGTGATATCATGGTTTGAGTATATATAATTTTGAGGATTTTGGTATATGGAAAGAGTTAACTTTTAATAGCACTCATGTTTTCAATAAGGTTCAATGGGTATTCAAGAGAGTACATGACTAAGGCCTTTGAATGTTTGGAATGTGACCAACAAGACATATCTTATGATATATGGGGATCAACAATGGTATTAAATCTTTGAGAGTGGACTGCAGTATTATGGATTAGCCTAAAGATTGGAATGGATTATGTTGGAAATAAGTTATTATTGTTTGTTTTTTTGATATTATTGATAGGATGTTATATTAATATAGTTTTAGAAAAAGGACAACCTGCATGACGGGCGACAGCCCATCGCCTCGGACAAGGCTGTGGGAATCGAACCCACAACTGAAGTGTGACTGGCCTTTATCGCCTACCACTGGCCTACAGGAAGTCCCTGTTTAGTAAAAACTAGTTTTATTATATTAAGAAGTATGATATATGAAGTATATGTCCATTTTAGGAACCATATCTCATTAATCTCACTATAGATAGACTTTTGTATTTTTTGATATCATTTCTAACCTTTTGTTTGAGACATATGGAATGACCCATAATTCTATCACATGATCTACTAACACATCACGAATTAAAAATTCAACTTCATTTCTTTAAGAGATGAAGTAGAAATTGTCCAACGGTGAGACTATACCGAAATCACGAAAGTATTTATTCTAATTTCAATTGCATCAACTTTAAGGAAACGATCTTGAAAAACAAAAATGTTGTCCTAGTGCTCTTATTTCTGATGAATCAGATGGTACCTTAGATCGTCACAAATTTATGGTTTTGTGATTGCTGGATTTTCCATAGCCATGTTCTCTACCACTCTCCATCAGAACATGATGGTTAGATTTCTCTTCCATATCCATATTTTCACCTATGTGGAAACCCAGTGATTAGTTTATTTGGGTATCTGTTATGTTTCATACTTTTGTTTTTAATGATTGGTTTTGGTATTCCTTTTTATGATGTGGGATTCTATTAAAGATACTTTTGAATAGTAAACCATTTATAACCCCGAAGAATTTCGAGGGCGAAATTCATTTTAAGGGGGGTAGAATGTAACACCCCGAAATTTTATTTTCATTAATGTCTTGTGTTGTACGCTACACCAAAAGGATCTTTCTCAAAACACATCCTTGACTTGCCTTGCATTACACGCAATCGCGGCCTTCCTTGATAGTGTGTGTAGTACGCAATACCGAGTTTCACTAAATAATGATATGCTATTAAAATATTATTAAAACTAGCCGTTATGAATAGTAATAATCACCTTTTAAAATTTTAGAAATTTTATCTCTCAAAATGGACTTCATTTTTGGATTCGGAGTATCGAATTTAGCCTAAGGTGAAATTTTGGTACTTTTCGGATAACTTTCATATTCTGATGAATAGTGAAAATTACTAAATTTTATATAAAAACAAATTTTTTAATAAAAATAATTAATAGTGATAAATTATTAATTTGAGTGGTTTTAAAGTATATTTAGAATATATTTTTACAATTTAATACAATTTTGGTCATTGGATGTAATTCTACATTTAAACCAGACATAAACAACTGTCAATCTTTTGATAGTTATTATCTCTTAAGAACACGCTATTTGTTTTGACGACGGGAATTAATTTTAAAATTAATTAATGCAACTGATATGTTTTGAATTTGATAAAATAGACATCATTTTTGAGTTCATAATATTAAATATATCTTAGGTCTAATTTTTGGTATTTTTCTGGAAACTTTCATTTTTTGATGAATAGTGAAACCACTAAGTGGTATATAAAAAAAATGAATTTTTCATAAAACAAAATTTTACCGCTTCTGTGAGTGGAATTTCAAAAATCTGAGAGACACGGTTGATGTTAGTATGTTAAATGTGGTTCAATGAGATGAAAATAATTTATGGTGAATAGAAACTTTTTACTTTTTTTACCACGGTTAAAAGTAAATAGGATAATTAAGGGTAAAAATGATATTATTATTACCCTAAAACATGTCCTAATTCTATTGGATAAGTGTAATTCGGACAAAAACATCCTTAGGAATAAAATATGATCATTTAGGTCCACTTGGATTAGATTAAGACATTTATTATTAATTTATTTAAAGAAGGGTTAAAATACTTAAAATCAATGTTTAATAAGTAAATAATTTTTAATACAGGGTTATAAATAAGATAAATTCGATTGTAAATATTCATTAGAAAGATAATACGATTTCCTACATAATGATATTTTATTTATAATTTTTAGATATTAAATAATTTAATTTATTTATGACACAAATATGATGCAGTAATTATCTTATTAATGAAACATTGACATAATTAATGTTATAAACACCAAAATAAATGTAATTTGACACTTTTTATGAATTCCACTATTTTTCTAGGTTAATATGACTAGTTAGTATTGATTTAATAACTTGGTTAGAACTAATAATTCTGTTATGAGTTTCACAAAAATCAATTACTAAATAGTGTCAAAATTGACATAAAATAGTTTTTAAAACAAATATTATATTAGTAATTGTTATTTTATTCCTAAAAATCTAAGGTTAGGCCAAATGACTTAGATAAGGTTATATATATTAATAATAAACAACATGGGGTTCGTTTGGCTGCTTATAGTTAGTTTATTAACCTTATAGTATAAGAACACAAGATGACACTCTAAAAGTAAACTTATTTAACTTAATGTTAAATCTAAATGATAAGGTTAAAATAAGAACCCAAACTTGTCTAAATTATATTGTATGACAGTATTTAGACCCATCCCAATCTTAGATTCGAAATATATCAATTTGGATCTATTTAAAACCGAACTTGACTTTATAATAAAATAATATTTTTAGTTTTCCCAAAGGTGTCCCTCTTCTCCCTTATAAAAGGGAACCTCCTCCACCTCTTCATCACACCACATTGAGCCTTCAATCTCGGACAACCCCTGCCAATTACTCCTCTCCACTTCTCAAGAGACATCCTAGAGGGACTGGTCTTCTTCAAAGACCAATTTTACTGCCCTAAAAGAAGGTCTCAAAGAAGCACTTCAAAGAAGAGGTAATGTCTGTTACCGATTCTTTCATCTATATTTCTTCTTCCACTTTTCTTATTTAGTTGTTTCATTACGAAGTAATAACATCAGTATCACTCATATACTGATATGTTATTATAAGTATGAAACAACCCTATTTCACCATCTATCCATCCTACGGAAAAATAAATCACCGCGTGTGCGTACGTACGGAATACCGTCTCCACGACATGGTGTAATCTATTTTCCACCACCACCTTACTTGGATGGGTATAATGGTGTAAATAATGACTATATATTACTATTATAAAGTGATACTGATTCTGAAATAGTATAAATACACTCCAATACAATTCCACGATCATAGGAGTGATATCATCACTCGTGCGTACGTATGGAATACCGTCTCCACGATGTGATGCGACTCGTTCTACATGATCTTCATTTCATAATGATTATATAAATGAATTGAATGAATGAATATGATATATATATTACACTAATACCATTCTGGAAATGAGGTATCTATAACCTAAAGATAAGAATAAGAATTTATTCGACAAAACACGCATAAGAACAAAAAGTTATAAACACCTGAATAACAAGTAGCAATGAAAGATTACTACTAAGAAGCTAAGAAAATGACCATATATGATATCATAAAAATAATTATGATTCTGGAATAAGTCAATGACATTTTTTAAATCATTATACAGGAGGTTCGGACACTTACGAAGATAAACGGACATAAGGTAAGGGAAATATCACAATCTCATTTTTATCCAAGATTGTTTATACTTTGGTATTTACTGGGGTGCATTTTATCATCCACATCCATGTTCCCTCAATATGTAATATTATTTCCATCCACCTAAAATTGTTTAAAACCTATTTTACCCTTTGGTGAGTTTTTAGTAAAAGATATGAAAGGAATCTTTTGTCGTTTTTCATACGAGGTACTTTTTGACTTTTCCGAAAAAAGTACGAGAAGAATGTTGTTTTAACTTATACGGCATGAATGGATTTTTAAAACATTATTTCCAAGAATCTTCCTTTAAAAGTTTTCAAGTTTATTTTTAATCAACTTCTTTTAGTTTAAAATTTTATGACATGTTAAGAAAGGAAAATTGTTTTTGAAGTAGAAAGGATGTTTTCCTCAAGAATGGAGTTCAAGTTTTTTATCAAAATTATTTTCCATCTAAGATAATAAAGGGTTATGTTTTTATCCCTATTCATACATTGATTTGATTATGTTGTGATGGATTTATTTTTATTAATTCCTTTATATTATATTAATTGTTTTATGATGTCACGAGGTTTAAGATTCCCATTTGTACTACATGGGTTATGCAATGATGTATGATTTATGATTTTGTGGCACACATAAGAATGGTATAATTATGAGATGGGTGGGACCTATATCTCCCTCCAATGAATTGGGTAAAGATTTTATATCTCATGAGATAGACATGGCTGGAACGGTAGGTTATACCGGTTCAGTGAAACAAGACTAAAACGAGGAATGAACTCGGTTCAGAAATTGACTTTGTCCACTAAGATAGTCTTGGAAATGAGTCTTGACTAATAAGAAATGATTATCTATGATTATGTGTGTATGACACAAAGTTTCATGTTTTATGTTATGATTATTGGGATTACATTTCACTACTATGATTTATCCCATGTCATGAAATTATGATCTCTTTTGCAGGTTAAGATTTCCAAAAGATATGTTCTTATGAATATGATGTGATTGGTATTTATTTTGTTTACCCTTACTGAGATTTTGAGCTCACCCTTTTATGTTTTCTTTTCCCCAGGATATAAAGAAAGGTTTTAGGTAAGAAAAAATAAGGGGAGATCTTTATGGGAGATGTTGAAGATCTTTCACCACGATTAGAAGATTATATTCCGAGTTTTTGAAGACACTAAACTACTACAGTCCTTGTGTGTGTGTTTTTGTAATGTACTAAGTATTCTGCAAAAGTAATGTAATGTCCATGTACGTTAAGCTTTGGGTCTCTACAATATATCTATAAACTTGTATTTTTTTATTTATTTACTATATATATGTATTAATTTAATGTAATTATATAATTTATTTATTAATATATCAGTATACTATGTAAATATAATGGGATTTAATAATAAATTTTAATATTAAAATAAACATATAAAATATGAAATATGTTTTAAGAAAAAAATAAAATTAGCAGGGCTATAAATTGCGACTTATTTAATAAATTATTAGAATTTTATTAACTACCAATAATTTATTAGATTAAAAATGGTTTAAAACTCCACTATTTTTTAAAAATTATTTTCAATAAATCGTTAATATTTTGGTGGAATTTGTCTTAATACAACCATTAAAGAAATATTGAAGTCTATTTTCATGATAATGACTGCCAATTTATATAAAAATTTATCTCCTAAAAGGTTTTACATAATCCCCTCAAAATAATAATTTTAAATAATGTATTTTTATTGGATTATCTTGATCAAAAAAGGATAAAATTATTGGGATTGATAAAAATATCCGATAATAAAGAATATTCATGTATCATATATCACAACATGTTTTAAATAATTTTTTTACAAAACAAACCATGAAATTTGGAGTCATAAGAATCACAATAAACCATATTTGGTTCTTGGAGGATGTAGTTAAAACTAGATAAATTGATTCCGGTCTTTTGTGTCTGATTTGTTCGTGGTTAATGATAGATAGAAAGTCATGTATGGTAATCTATGGATGTTTATCAACCATTTGATTGTTATCTGAGGTCATTTTTAAGATAAATTTCATATTGACTTGGATTTCACTAAACCACTTTTCTAGATTAAAATTAATGATATTCCTCTCGGTATATTTTTAAAAGTGGTAGGGAAAGGGAAAAACTCTAAATCCATTATATTGAAATAGAAATTACATGATACAATGTAGAGGAGGATCCCAGACATGACATGGCTGCCCACAACAAAACCAAAGAAACTAAAAATATGGAAAATTGAGATCATGTGTGCGGATTAAACCCCTAATAACCCTTCAACCAGGTAGTCTTCTCTAATAATTCATTCTATTCATTCTATATTTTTCTCTCTTCTAAGGTTCATGATCTTAATCTAATGAAATATCCCCAAATTCAGATGCACCCATAGCCGTAAATGTGCTTTTTAAATCCCCACTAGTTATTTAATCCACCGTTTGAGATGCTATTAAAATTGAATCTCAAGGCACTTACCTATTCAAATTAAGCACCTCAAATGCATTATAAGTGTAAACCTAAGCCTTTTTTAGGCTACCAACATGCACATGGGTCCTTAGTGAACGCATATCAGTGTCACCCAACTCAAAAGGCTTGTTACTTATGCTAGTGAAAACTTTATTATCAATATCAGAAGGAGAAAGGTTAGTAATCAATTCTCAACTATCGACCAGAGAATGAGACATTAAATAAGTACACCCTACTGAATAAGTTTTTCCAAAGATACCTATGCATAAGAAGAAATCAGAGAATCATAATTTTACCATAGATAATTAGGAATTATAGAGATATTTTCACCATCCTATAGTCCATTCTAGTATATAGATTTTTTCTCCATCCTAGTCCTCAATAGAATCACTATGCCACACAATTCCATTCATAATTTTTACCTTTATCACGGATACAACATAAACCCTATATATTTAAGTTCAATCTCTTTCCATAGTCATCTATCCATGATCTAATTTCTGATCAGTAAGTTCTTGCATAATATCTTGATCAATGGATGGTTTCTCATTTAAAACATGACCCATTATATACTCTATATTATGCAATTTAGAACCTATACCCATCCCAAGAGTGTTGATCACTACCATATCATTATGTGGGAATACTCCTTCCTCATGTTACGTACTACCACAACATTATACAAAATGTTACCCTAAAATAACATTGTATCATAATTACTAGTACCAGTTTCATTCAAGCGCTTCCCATCTAAGAGAACAATGTTAGTGGTTTTTTTTTCTCTTCAACTACGATGTCATACCACTTACTTGTATGATAATAAATTAACTTCCGACTATTTGTAGTAGTGTACTGTATACTCTATTTGTCAAGGACCAATGGATCTTGGATCCCCACTTCTTTACTATGATTCAAATTCTCTACAAACTTATTACGGCCCAGATTAGCAATATCTAATATATGATACTTAAGTAAATGGACCTCATATTTCTACATCTCACCTTATAGAAAACCATAACCATATTTATAGACTCTATTTTCTTATATAATTTTATCTTATCATGGAACCTAACCGAAAAAAGTAACATTTCATGAATCTTCCACAGTTATAATTTTCATGACCATGTACATTTAAATCTAAAAAAACCATAGATATCTCTTATATTCAATCCATAACTAAAAATCATCATCATAAGTGGATAATATCACCTTATCAGTCATTTTGGAAAAAAAATAATAATCAATAAAAATATTCAAAAAATACATAAATCTTGATAACTCAGTTTCTCTATCGATTTTCATCGGAATGCTTATAGCCTCCATAAAATCTAATTGAGCCCATGTACCTTGACCCATACCGAAGTGGATAAGTTGCAACCATCCAAAAAATAAAATTTACAATCTCATTACCAAATTCAGTGAACAATCATATTGAATAAAATCAATAAAAATCCTTATTCATTCATCTTCAACGCCTCATATGGAAATAGTAAATAAAAAACCTATTATCCAGTGAAACACATCTCTAGTTCTCAAACACCAACATTTATGAGTGTCTCACTTCAATATCTCCTACTCTCCAAGGTAGATAACCTCTCAAGAAAATAAATCATGAAATCATGGAATGATTTCCAAGACCTAAGAGTTCCAAGGTTATAAAAGGATCCAACATTACATTTGAAATGCTTCCCCTTCACCAAAGACCTCCAACAATGATTTCCATGAAGAGAGATAAGGAACAACTATGGAAAATATCCAATAAAGATGGGTTAACCCTATATTATGTGAATCGATTCCCCTCCATTATCTCCATGAATTTGTGTCTTGGAATAGAGATGTAAATTATGATATTTTCTGAATTTTCAAGTTTGAGGATTAAAGATCTAAATGATTTTTAAATTTAAAATATGAAAATATACATATTTTTTTGTGATTTTTTTGGAATTCATAGAAGGACTATGATATTAATGTATCAGTTTGAAGGGCACACTTATTCATCAATTTATATCATGGATATGTTCATTTTTTTAGGAATCACTTAAAATTAAAATGTTGAAGAGGAATAAAATGTAATTCGAAAACAGATAATTCACAGAGATAAATTAGTTGTCATGTTTTAGACTATTTATGATGCGACTGTGGCTCTACTAGGTAATCCTAAATTCTTTTATATGGTAACTCAATTTTGTGAAATTTATGTATTTGATAATAGATTAAATTAATTTAAACTGATATTATATAAATCAATCATATAATATCTTCCTTATAAGTTAATTAATTCATGGGTTGTATTGGGTGAATATCCCAAGTGAATTTGTTTTGCTAAAATAACTCTCAAATTAATAAAAAACATATTTTTTCCTAATATGTCTTGTTTAATTAAATACATAGAGTAGAATATACTGTGAAATGAAAATATCTATATAAAGGAATAAATAATTAAATAAAAGACTTATATAAGGGAATCATATTGAATAATAAAATTACTTTTGAAATTTTATTAAACATTATAGAGAACTGATTAATTTTAATAAAAAAATAGTAGATGATGATGAAGACCTTTAAAACCTTGAATAATAAATAACATATGAAGAAACTATAAGAGAATTAAAAACCCTGAGGGATTTCATTTTATCTATAAAGGTAGTTTAATTTTAAAACCTTAACATAGTTTATATTGTTTAAAATTTTGTCAATAAACCAATAGATTTTATATTTTATGGTAAAATTAGGATTATAAAACTATTTTACTAAGAGTTTAATGGTTTGTATGAGTAGAATAGTTTTTAGAAAGATGGTTATAATTTTACTATAATGTAGTCTTCAAAAAATCATATTCTTATATTTATATTATGAGACAATGATAATTTTTTTTTGTTTTCCTATATGGATAAATATTTAATGGGGACAAATCGATAATGTTGAAACTTCTTAAAATATATTAAAAATTTTCCAAATATAATGCTGATTGGTGGTGTTTTTAATGAATTTTTTATAAATTATGAAAAATAACGTTGTTACAAAAGTGTAATAAATTTTATAAATACCCTTGGAGATGTTATTAGTGACACTAGTTGGTTAGATTTGGGGTTTAATGATAACCATTTTATCATGTTTTGATGAGGGAAATTAACTGAATAATTTATGATCATTTTGATAGTTTTTTTCAATATTTTGAATGAAAATCATTGTTTCACATGTTTTAGATTGAACATTTAATTCCTATTACTTCTAGGAATTTCCAAATTCATATTTTAATAAAACATTTATAGGGTTTTCATTATTGAAATTAACATAAATTTGAATAGTTTTTTATTAAATCTTGAAATAGTAAATATATATTTTTTAAAATTTGGAATAATTTTAGACTATATTTAAATGATAAAATTAAATAGTTTATAAAAATTAATTTAAATTTTAGTTATTTTGAACTTCAAAATATTGATATTAAAGTTTAGGATATTTAATATGAGCTTAAATATCATTTCATTGATATAATAAAATATTACACTGGTTGAAGAATTGAATATCTAGAAAATAAACAAGTAAATGCATTGATAAAAAGGAAAAATATTGGTACTTAATATCCTAGAAAAATTTATATTGTATTGTGATAAAATTAAAATATAATTTCATTATAAATTTTCCTCAATAGGGGGAACTATAATATTATAATAATTAAAAGTTATTCTAGTTTATGTGTTGAATATAATGATTATATTTAGAATATTATCTATAATTTCTAAGTGAAATATTTTTATCCGATAAAATTATGATTGGAAATGATATTTACGGTCATATTATACTAAATATTTTATTTTATATGAATAATTTTTAAATAAATATATTTAGGATTCATTACTGTTGGATAGTTTAAATAAAATACATCCCACTATGTAACTTGGTGAAAATGGGATACCTAAAAGATTTTATAAAATATTTTACCATTTTACGAGTATATATATTATTATACAAATTAATCATAGTAATAAAGTGATTATGTTTGTTAAATATTTTATTGAAATATTTATTTTTTAATACCAGTTGGCATTGTGTTTTATTTTTTAATAAGTCACTTTTTCTTATTTGTACGCTTTCAATAATGGTTGAAAATGGAATCTTGGATGGATTTTGGAGTACCAAAGCATGTTAATGAGAGGATTCAGTAAAATTCCCATGAAATGTGTCATATTTATTGAGTTTTGAACATTTTTTTGAGGATTTTAGAAAAATAATTGATCTTAAGAGTGAGTTATTTCCACTGCTCAATTGTAAAATTATATTTTTATTGAGATAATTCCAGTTAATATATAATTAGATATAAATTAATATATGGAAAGGTGATTAAGTTTCTTATAATGTCATATAACTACCATTTTATTACTAGATATCGGAAAAAATAGTTGAATATGATGAGGATTCTACATCACTAAGGGTAACGATATTATATATTCTTATAGACTATAATATATATGGAAAGTTTTCTCATTGATGAATATTGAGAAGTACACATGTGGAGAGGATTTCCATAGAGTATATTTATTCTTGGATACAATATATTCATGAGGATGTTAAGAAATATATTTGTAAAGTTTCAACCTATGTATTTTCTTGTGGTGAAGACTGATTTTAAGAGTAACAGATAAATATTTGATGTTTGGGGAAGTGGCGATGTTTTTATAAATAATTGAAGATTAGGGAAGTAATCCATGGTGTTATTATATGTTGTAAGAGATTTGAAAAAATATTCTAATATATCTAAAGAATACTTGAATATATTTTAATGAGATTTTTATGAGTTGTATGTGGACCAAGATTAATTGATAAGCTTTGATAGACCTTTTTATCTAGGTTGAATATGTTCTTGAAATTTAAATGAATTTGAATGGAATTCATAAGATAATTATCATAATTAAGAAATTTATATAATATAGAAGCAGATTGAGATAAATTATATATTCTCAGGAAAATGCTGAAGATATTATCATGATATAAAATTTTACCATGAGTTCTTTATAAGGCATAACATATTTTACACCGTCAATAAGATATTCCATTGTATGGGATATCTTCAAGATATGTGAAAATTTATAAGGTAAAAGAACATACTGTGATATGTATAATAATTTGGTTTATACATAAGTTCTTTTAGACCTTAAATAGGATATTATAATTCAAATATAATATATCATGTTGGTGTGTAGTATATTTTTTGGGAAAATTAATCCATAGATTGAAACCAAATTTATATGTATGATATTAAATGCATATAGATTATATAAAATGAGAATCAGAATAATGTGAAATAATGGTTGGAATATATTGTTAATATATAATATATATTGCGTATTACATAAAATATTTATAGATTTTATATAATATGTTTTTCAATGAAATTTGGAAATGTGTCCTAATGTGGAAGATAATGTCGATCTCACTATGGTGATATATAATAAATTTTTTTCTTATATAACTTGATATGGTTTTAAAAAAATTACAATTATTAAGATTTGAATATAATTATAAAAACATAAACTTCATTCATAAATAAAAAATTATCATATATAATTGGGAATGAAGGTGATTTTTTAGAAGTATAGATGGTATTCATATTTGGAAAATAATATTTACACCACACTTATTCATGCATGGAATCATGCACTGGTGGAGTATCTACTGCACTGTATTTGTATAATTTTTGTGATAATAATGGAAATCAGGAAGAATGATAAAGACCAACTTTTGTGGAATAGGTTGATATTTATAGTAACACAATGATATTAGATTTCAATATTTTTTTATATCACTCCACAACTGAATTTGAATATTTAAAAGTCAATTTACTAATAGAAAATCAGAGAAGCTTTAAAAATACTTGGTGTTATGTTTAGTATTTGTGAAAAATTCACATGAAAGGATGGATTAAGGACAGAATATTAAGAATAATCTAATGTGATGTTTCTGAGTTTCATGCAAAGAATAAAATGGATAGAGAAAGAAGAAAATAAATATTTGTGTCAGAGACCTGACCATATTAAGATTGAAGATATTATAGAATTCAAAGAAGAATATGCGAGATTAAAAAACAAAGATATAATTTTAATACTTATAAAAACTATATTCTTTCCAATTACTGATTTTCAATATTTTAAATAACATTTTCAATGTTAAGTGTGGAATCACAGTAGGATTTCAGGGCTCATGTAGCCATGATATAGATATATTCAAAATAATAAATATAATTTTCATTGATGAAAATTTTATTTGAAATAATGATATAACTAATAAATGGTTTATTATATTATAAAATTGATAATTCCATTAAATCAGGAATTCGGGTTCTACCCTAGGTGTGGTATAACCATTGTTTGCCTTTGGTGTTTTGATTAGGTGATGTCTCATGTAAAATAATTGGATATAAATAAAATAAATATAGGATTTTTATTAAACTCATCAAATATAATATTTCTATATTATATAATGGGAATATCTAAATACCAGGTTTAGTTTTATTACCCTATATATTATAATATACACCCATGGAGAAGAGAAATAGTGTATGATGACTGTATCATGGATCTACGATCAGTATACCTTGGGTATTGTCATCTTCAACAGAGTTTTTTGATCTCTCATGTGAAAAAATTAATAATTTTTATTTATCAACAATTGATATTTTATCGAGTTAGGATATTTGAGATTTTGGTTTATTCCTTATTATGTAATTCTATTTGGATAAGGTGAAATAATTTTTTTAGAAAATTAATACACAATTCATTTTGTTGACTCAAGATTGATTACATTTATTCCAAGATTTTGTTATTTATAATCCATAATATCCATCCCAATTCAATTAATTTTCCACTAAATAATGAAGGAAAATCCAAATAATATCTAATTTTCATTTCTTACATCGTTGTTTCCTAGATTTATCCCACCCATTCTTCAGAATTTTAGTGTCACTATTTCAATTTCTCGATGGTTCAACTATACTCGGGAACTGATCATTATGAAATAAATCTTAGGAAAAATGAATTTTTATTATGGTATTTGTTTTTAGATCAAAGGCATGATGATCACTATGAAGTTTTAATACGGTTATACAAGCATTTTCTACTCAAATAGTGGATAAAATTTGTGGTAGTTGATAACATAGTCTCAAAAAACCAGGATCTCGTCCTTGTGGGTGAAAAAAGGAAAAAATAAATTAGAGGTGGTAACATGAAAAGATATTCATGATGATCAGGAATTTATATGCAATTAAAATCAACACGAAATAAGGGTAAAAATAACACATTCCATTTTGTCCCCCTTGTATAGTCGATATTGCTTACACAAGCAGATAAATATCACAAGGTCATGTTACTACTCCACACTCTATTTGATCCTTATTCCAATAGAATAACATATACCCTTAGGTACGTTGGAATAGTCATGGACAATGTAAATGGGAATGAATAGAGTGCATAAAAATAGGCCAGATTACACATACACAGACAAAGGTAGGATCCATTTTAGTAGGACATGTCGTGTATCCCCAATACAGGTTGTGTAATATTTATAAGGATGTTGGGAGCCCATTATCCCCTCAATCGTGTATTATTATTAGAATTGTTCTATTTCTTTTTGCCTATAACAAAGATTTTCTATTGTGGTATGCCATCCGAATAATTGGATAAGAAATCCCTTATATTGGTGAGCACTTGATAGACTTTGATGTCACTTCATAGTGCAGGAGATGTGATCCTTTATGATTATTCACAAGGCTAGGTTAGGTATCCTTTTTCTCACATGTCAGGTATAGGATATCCTTCATAGTTAAATATTCTAGATAGGATATAGTATCCCCCATTAGAGATTATAATGATCCTCTAACTGTCTATAGATATATTATGAGTTCCAGTTCATATAGTTAATGAAAAATATGGATGAGTGAGACTGCTCAGATAACTCCATCAGTATAAGTGATACTAGAAAAAAGATTTTCCTTGAACGAACCTGGCCTTCAAGACTCATGGAAAATCCTAGGTTAGTAGTGAGGATGTAAAAATACAGTGAGAGTTAGTGTCTATCTATGATTATATTTCAGTTTTTTTATCTTTCCATCTTGGTAACTAATCTTTTAATGATTTTTAGTTGACTCTATTTGATGTATTGTTTGGATATTTTTTAGTATCCTTATATGTATATTTACACTCACACCTTCATGGGATTTACCTTCATTTTTCATGACTTATGAATATAGAATTCAATTTTATAGAGTCTTAGGGTAAAATGAGATGTTGGATATTAGTTTTTACTAATGAAACATAACAGGTTACCAGAGTATCCACAAGAAAAAATTAATCATTTTTATAAGGATGGACACTTTTTAAAGTATTATTGGGATTTTATTTCGAATTTTCTCATAATCTTTATCATAATATGTTGTTCTATTAGTGGTATTTCATTTACTTATAGCATTTTTTCAATTGTATTCCAAACATTATAGGGCATATGGATATGTGTGTGTGTGTATCTAGGTACTTTAAACTATGGCCTCCCATCTATGTGTTATTCATACTTGATGCTAGATAAATATACATATACTAGTATATTTGGGTTTGGGATGTCACATGTTACTTAATTCACTTTTATAATTCCTTGATAATTAGGTTCATGATTATGGGGTATCAGATCCAAGGTTTTCTTAGGACCTAAGAATAAAGGGAACACAGTTTTGAGGATTTGTATGGGAACTATGTTGATAGAATTAAAGTGATCCAACATAAAATCTCATCGTATAGAACCCAATGAAGGTGCAATAGTTGACACATTCAATCACCTAGACTCCAGTAATATTGTTTTTTACTTGTTACATTGATGAAATTTCCATAATGATAACATTGTTACATGCATCATTTATTAACTGGTTGTGGTTACCGTGCCCTTCACAAGACATCTCCTAAATATTATCTTCAAACATGGTACATTATGTCTATTTTAGTATTCCTCTAAGATGTAAAGGAGAATTTATTCTACATAAGGATCATTCTGATGATCAATTTAGCAATGAGTTTTCAATCAATGGTCATGTGCAAGAGGTTGTTCCCCCATGTGGATTAATGATAGTACATCCACCTATCAAGACACCAATTATTCAAAAAATACTAGTATGTGATATTCATACAATAATAAAAGTTCATGAGTTATCGAGATAGATACTACTAAGGTTTTTGGAAGTTCAGGACCCTTATGCAGCGAGAACTATAACTAGTATGTGGGGCTAGTTTTATAGCTTATAATGATCCCACCGGACTAGATAGTGGTCCTGAAAGAGGGCCTTCTCTATTGACTAATTTAGAGATAGAGGAGCTTGATGATAAATATGTATGATTAAGTGAATATAACTAGTATTGACTTTGATCACTTCTTTATAGAATAGTTTTATCTAGTAAAATTGGAGGCTTTATATATATAGTATCATATATATTACTTCCAAGGTAGCTTTTTGATCACATATAACATGTCAAGGTTCATTGAAATCCCAAATTACTCAATGGATATTGTCCTTGAAAGGGATTTTTGAGCTCGAAACATTTATCATGTCCTTCACTGAGATATCGAGGATAGAGTGCTATATATTTTTATCCCTTAATGTAGAGGGATTTTTTTTCAACCTTGGTTTTGGATAACTTATTATTTGGTAAGTTATCGCCCATTTGTTTAGGGTGTGGAAACCCATGAGGTTAAAGCTTATCAGTTAGGTTTTGACACTAGTATTAGGAATCATGGTTCCTAATACACTATCTATAGTAGGTCATACACTCTTGACTATTAGGGAGGTTCCATTCAATTGATGAAGAGGTGGTGCTTATACAATGATGGGTGACATCATATCATGTAGAATTTAATTAATAACTATTTAATGGACATAGAGTTAGTTGATGGAAAAATAAGGTTGAGGAAATAACATTATAGTGGAGGTTTGTAGAGTGGAAGATGTGGTAGAAGTGTTGGCAAAGTAGTAGGAGGTGGCTGAGATTAGGATTTTTTACCACCTTTACCACATCCATGTGTTCTATTCTAGTAATAAAGAAATATTGGATAAGATTTGAAATAGTTGTAGATAGTGGAGGCTTATGTTCGGTAGAGTCTGAGTTTTATTCAAGGTATTATATTTTTCTTCACTACCTTGTTATTAGATTTAATAAACAGTAACATGTTCCAAACATTCTTTGTCACATCCATTTTTCAATATATGATGATTCTAGTGGGGAATTTAGATATAACATTTAAATTAGAGGGCTTCTGATAGGTGAAATTCAGTGATCAAACTCTTGTTCTGCATGTCTAGAATGTCTATTGGAGGAGATAGATACATATGAGATCACCTCATACCCATGATGAGGCCTTAGAATATCATACAATATATGGACATTTTCATTGAATTATATACGTAGATTGGATCTTTTAGGTGGAAGATGTGATGAAATCAGGCTAATGGGTTGTTTTTTCATCATTGGTGATAATTAATTCTTGGAAGAGTAGGATGATCTCATATTGATAAGGATAAAACAAATTTATAATTTTTTTCATGGATGACCCTTGGAACAAAATATTTTATGAGCTTATAGTTTATTATAGTGGTGGAGGATTATGAGGTCATCTTCCTTGATGATTTAACAAGGTTAACCCCCCCCCCCCCCCGAGTGATCTAATTATTCATATATTGAAACCCATGTACTACTCTAATATATGAACTTGTATATCAGATTACACACAGATTTTTGAAAGGGATGAATGTGAAGTTTGAGTATCTATATATGAATGGATTTTTTAGACCCAGTGTTCCACCTAGGTAGCCCCATTATTGTTCTATTGGAAGGAATCTGGGCCCCTAAGGTTGTGAATGGATTTAAAACTCAAAAAACTCATGACTATCAATAATAAATATCCACTTTTAATAATCTATGAATTCTATGACCTATTGAAAAGGGTGAAGTGGTTCTCAGAGATTGACCTCTTGTTAGGTTATCACCAGCTTTGAGTTCGAGAGAAGAATGTACCAATGATAAAATTTCATTTCTTATATAGTCATTATGAGTACATGGTGATTCCGTTCAGATTGATGAATGCCTCAGCTATGTTAATGATACTAATCAACAGAAACCTTCATCCCTTCTTAGACTTCTATTTATATGTCCTCATAGATGGAATCATTGTGTACTCATCCTGAGAGTTGGTATAGGAAATACATTAAAAAATTATCATGGAAATAATTTGTGAGCACCATCATTATGAGAATATCTCAAAGTGTAAGTTTTGTATTCAATAATTCCATATATTGGGAAAATACATCACATATAAGGGATTATTAGTGGAAGCTTCCATGATTCGAGCAGTGATAGGTTAGGATCCACCAAAGAGTGTGTCTGAGTTGAAAATATTCTCGGTTTTGACAAGATGTTATCATATAATCATGAATTTTTTATCCTGGATTGTGACACCCCTCACTTTCTTAACCTGAAAGGGGAATCTCTTTTTGTGGGATGAAAGATGATAGTAGGATTTTAAGGATCTTTGTTAGTGGTTGAAAAGAACCCCCCAACTTGATACTGGAAAAGGAAGGTTTTGAGTACTATGTATTCTACATTTCCTACAGATATATTCTAGGAAACATTCTGATACAGAGGAAAGAAAATAATTCATAATGGTTCCAAAATATATAACTCCACGAGAAAAATAAAATTAACCATGGTTTGGAGTTGTATGTATTAGTTTTTTTTGTAATGTATTTGTGAAACTATCTTATAAGAGAGTTACCCATCATCTATTAATGACATGACATTTTTTGGTATATATTCTAAATGAAATATCAATGACTACTATAGAGGTGATGGTTTGAGTTTCTTCAGGTCTATAACACTGGATAGTCTATTCTTTAGGGAAAGGGAACACAATGGTATATTCTGTCAATATGAAATCCCATGCACTAGTGTTGAGGGATGTATCATATTAGTTTTTCTCATTTTAGTTTTCCCTAGTGGACGAGAGTGGTGAATCATAATAGAAGCTGAGTGTTGTCACCCCTCCACATCTTCTGTGGGTTCAGAGGATGCATCTTGGGGATACAAATTTCAAGGTATTTCATGGAAGGATATTTATATGGTATGATTTCATTAAATTTTATGATAGTGTGTGGAAGTACCTCTTTCATTGAGGATGATTAATGTTACTAATATCAATACAAGAAGAGGTGTTGAGGGGGTTTCATACATCCCATTAGAGGTACATCCATTAGTGGTAAAGATTTATTAGTGCCTTCATTGTCAATTATGGTGTCTCGGGATGATGAGGTGTTTTTATTAGTTTATCCCTCTATGCCTCACCAATTGATAGGTGAAATCGAGGTCCTAGGTTCTGGCGGGTTTGACCAAACCCCTTGGGGTGCCATTATGGAAGTTGGGTGGTATCTATTTGGATTTCACGATAAGACATTCACAATTACGTAAATGTAAGGACAATATTTGGTTGATTAAAGATCAAATCCAGAAATCATCCCACATCCTAGACATTATTGAGATGGGTTAAATAGAGAGTTTATAATTATAATTGATAGCCTCATGGGTCTCATCATTTTTGATAGAAAACATAATTTCTAAATTTCTAAACATAAAACAAATCATTCACTAAACTAAAATGTAATATAAATTTGAAATTATATTGTCATTCCACAATGTGAGGGTAGGTGAAAATAATAATTAAATGATATTGACCAATGATTATTTGTGAATGAAATATAAACTGTTGTAATTAATGAGATAATGATGGTTATTTTTTGATATTCAAGAAATATGAAAACATTCTTGGGAATTTAAAATCAAGGTTCATGATGAATTAATGTATAAAATGATTAATTAAAAAACATGACTTAGTTGAATCAAGTCTATGAGACTTCATTGGTCATGGTAAATTCCCTACAATCACCAAATTCTAAATTTCTAAAATTAAATGGTAATTTGATTCTTTTAATAATTATGTGACTTGAAACCATTATTTATGTTAGAGAAAAACCCATACAATAGTAATGTTAAGGAATATTCACTAGTTAATATATTAATTGTATCACTCTTTCATGTGGGATTTTTTCACATACCATTTCATGTGATGAGTTATTTTAATCTCATAAATACAATTCAAACTGTGAATTTTTATTTTTACTACAATGTAATCACAGTTTCAACCTTTTTCACCAAAAGGATCCACAAAAACATTCCAAGGAAAATACATGTAGGGGAAAGCCACCTCTTAATGTAAATAATTATTCCATTTTTTTCTCTCAATCAACTACAAATAATCATTACAACCAATAAATTGTGAATAAATCAAGGATATATCATTAATGATAATCAATAGAATGAGAAAAAACAATGAATTTAATATGAAAAAATCTATAGTTTAACTATATGTATAAAATCCCCCACATTGGAATTCAATCATGTACTAAAGAATCAAATCTAAATATACTATTAAAGACACCCAAATCTCAAAAATTTAAATTCAATTTCAAAAAACTCATTTGATAAAATAGGAAATTAAATGTTTGAGAATCACACAATTTTTTTTAATATTATAACTTTTCAAAAAGATACATCAACCACGTATTTTACTATTTTTATTCTTTTTATTGATATTCCTCTTAATTATGTCAATTTTTATCATTCAATTTCTACCAACATAAATTAAATTTTAATTTATATCTATTAAAAATTTTCCACTCTTCAACAGGGTATACATGTCAATGGAATTTTTCACATTCCACTAATCATGTAGCTCACCATAGGATCATATTTAATATACTTGCAATAACCTACAGATAAAAAAGAAAAATAATCATGATGGATATATAATTAGGTTCAAATGACTCCAAGGCATTAGGGTAAGTGGGTGAATGATGTGAAAAAGTAAATATGAAGTAGGATTTTATTTTAACTGTGATTTTGATGATAATCCAAAAACAACACTATGAAATTATAATCTACAAAAATTGATTCCACCCCTTCTCCAATATATTAACATAGGATCATGAATAAAAAAAGGAAATAGTTAAGGTACGCTATATTATATTATATTATATTATATATTATTTTTTCAAAGTTTGTTCTTTAGAAAAATCTATCATTCACCACCCACCCTAAATGATATACTCATGACACTATTAGTAATATTTATATCAACATCACCGTTTATATCATGGTGGTTTTCAAATATCCCAAGACACAAACCATTTTTCAATTTTTTCCATAATTTGGTGAGAAACATGTATAATGTATATAAATATGGTGCCTTTCCCAAGACCCTTGGGAACACCCCAACACTTATCTATTTCAGAATCTGTCTTTCTTAAACCATGAAACTATCTGCCCCACAATATTTTTTATAACCATGAAAAAATTATAGATTAGGGTATGCATAGATAAAAATAATATAGTAATACATCCCTTCCATTATATGGTTGGCCATGAATTCTACATTCATAATATGGATTAATATATGGGTAGATATCAAGATAAGAAAAAAACAAAAAATATAAATCAATAATTTGAAATGTTAATTTATATAATAATATAATTGAAAAATGAAAATAAAGATTCAGAATAAAATCATTTCTGAGTATCACCCAATAAATATATTAAATAAAATAATAAGAAATGTTTGGTTTAGAAAATGTATCGAGAATGGGAAAAATGGATTGGAAACTCACTCATGTAAATTCACATGAATAATAAAATCAATTCATGAAAATATTATAAGTTTATGGATTGGAAAATTCTAAAAAAAATCATTGCCCAAAATTAACCATTCTCTCTAAATCATTACATGTAAAATTTGAATGACTATTCTTATCTCAACTTACTTTTTCTCAAATTTCTCCAATTCAAATTTATTTAAAATTATATTTAAAACATAGCATGATGATTATATAAATTAGTTTATTTCCCATTGATCAGTGATTAAATAAACGATCAAGGATGGTCATGCATTTTTCAGTTAAAATATCCAAAAAAATAAAGTTTTAGTTATAGAATAAATTAAAAAAACTGAAACTCACACCCTTTTCGATGATTCTAACAAAAAAGTTATACATAGATTTTTGATCTACCAATTCATGTTTTGAACTTGAATTTTATTTCATCAATTAGTATACATAGTCATAAATTGTTTTTTCATTTCCTAAAAATTATATAGAAAACTTCATCAATTTCTCTCCTTCTACTTCCTAGTTCATTAAAGTTTTACCATATAATTGTGTAGTTAATTAAAAAACAAGGTATTATCATTATTTTTAAATAGGATTTGTATAATTTAACTAAATTTGAAATATAATTTTTTTTCTTAGAATTGTAATAAATCTAATTTCCTATAATGTGATAAAAAAATATGATTATTCTTGGAAAAATATCTTTTTAACATTAATTTATCTCTACCATATTTGGGTCATCTTGTTAGAGGGTGGTATAGGTCTAACCATATCATTTTAAGACAATATTAGGTTCGAATCACTTTCCTCTAATCTCATTTTTTTGAGAATTATGTGAGATTCGATGGTGGTGACCAATGTTTGGATAATGTGAAGGATATTAAATAGAATTAAGTATCTTTATAGTCCTATTGAAAATATTATTGTTGAAATTCATGGTTCATTGCTTTATCTTCTACGTCAATAACCTCATTTTGATCAGCCAACTCCTCAATTTGTCATATTTTTGTTGCTTCTTTCTCTTCTACACTTTTTTTTAGAAATTATTGATTCTTATTTTTCATTCTGTGTAACTATTATATCATGATAAAATTTTATTAAAAATGTGACAAATTTATTCTCTTATTCTATTTTTTACTTCCTTGTTATGTGGCCCAAATTTTAATAGGAATATTTGAAATATAATAGATGCTACAGTAACTTCTTCTATTTCCTTATCTTCTTACTATTAACATTAGAATTTTCCATTAAACTATTCTATTTCATTAGAAATATATCTTTTTTCCTCTAACTCTGATTCGGTAAAGTTGAGGGAATTTTGTAGAGGAATAAAGTTAGATTTATAAGAGGTATATACCTCAACTTTTCTAACCATTATTTTTTACTCATGATGAACCACTTATAAATTTTGTTATGGGAAGGGGAGTTTCATCTCTTCATTTCTCAGGTATAGTTTAAGGTATATTTTTGATTGGAAATTCATTATTTTAAACTATTTCACTACTTGCATAAGAGCCTTTATAATGAAGTTGATTTTGTATTTGGTAGTCATAATTCATTACGAATCTTTCATCACAACAATGAATAAAATAGTACATAAAATAAATAAAAAAAACCCAAACTAAAATCACAGAAGAGAAATAAATGAAAAAATACATGGTTTAATTTATTAAATTATATATTCTTAAACACATATTCCATGAAATAAGGACAAAAATTTTATATCGACAGGGGTCCTATTAATTCTAATGGGGTTACTGAATTTAGAAATTTAAAAACATAAAACAAATAGATCTATTAAACATATTATAGTATATTAAATTATTGTATGAGGTCAGTCACACAATGATATATTTGAAGAAAATAATAATTTAATAATAAATACCAAAGATAAATTGTGAAAGAAAATTGAAATATTTTATTTAAAGAGAGATTATGGTGATTTTTTTTGAAATAAATGAATGATCAAAAAAATTCATGGAGATTTAAAATCTAGTTTCATGATAAATTAAAGTGAAAATTTTTGAATTGGCAAACATGAGTTATGAGAATCAGGTCTAGTTGAATCTAACTATGTTTGTAAATGGACTCCAATCAGCAAATCGTATTTTTCTAAATGGTCATAGTACATTAGTTCATTCGATTATTGGATGAATCCACCCAATTTTAAAACACAGTGAATAACACGTTGATTGGTCAGGGTAAGGATCACCCACTAGTTAGTTCATTAGATTTATTACTCTCTTACCCCTCACAGAATAGTCATTCATGAGTAGAAAAATAATAAATTTGAGAATTAATTCTTACAATAAATACCCCATTGAATGTCATTCAAACATAAACACCTCAATATAATCAATCCCTATTAATTTTAATTTCTTACCATAAGGTTATCCCATTATTATAGCTAAAATGGGGAATGAAAATAAAAACCCCATCCTAGAATCCACAACATCTTATCCCAGTATTAGTAACAATGACTAGTCTAGAGCTCTCTGGATGAATGAGTCCTCATAAAAGAAACTTGCCTATATCTTTGTGGATCTAATGGGTGATATTTATTGATTTGATTATCATATTACAACATTAATAGAGAATATTTATGTCAATCCTAGTCTATTTTAGATGCTTCGAGGAAAAAATTGTGTTCCTTTTTATTTCATTACATCAAATCTATCAAAATTGGGTCTATCTAGAATAATTCATGATGTGAAATATGTTTCATGTATTAACATTTCATGAAATAAATTAAGTTGTGTTTTTTTCATTTCTATATTCTAATCATTAGTTATTTTCATGTTTTGAATACCATTCATGATGTGATTGGCCATATTCCTCCCATTTATACTTTGTTCCCACCTGTTTCACCAAATTTAATCCGTGAAAACATCCTATAGACTTTCCATTTCAATGAAATCTATATCAAAATGAAAATATTTTTTTATCTTTTCAATCATTTCCGATACATTTTTTATCATAATATAAATGAATCACAGAAATATATATTATAAAGGATGATCAATTGAGTCACCAACAATGATTTTAATATCATAAATCACATGAATCAAATGGAAGTATCACCCATATGTTCTGTAGACAGTATGTCATCCTGGAGTTCACTGAAATAATATTTTAATATATGATTCTCTCTTCATATTAAAATTGGGGAGGGGACTATAATAGGACTTTATTATCCATTATTGGTTGATAATGGTGATCCATCCCAAGATAGATGACCAAAAATGTGGACCATTTAAGTTATAGATGGAATTATCTAAAATCTTGTGCTAATTTCTGGAAATAATTTGGAGGATCCCCTACCCATAGAGGAGTTTTGGTATGAAAAAATGTGCCACTACACCATCAAAATGACACCATTTTAGACCCTTTATGATATAACATTCATTATATCACTATAATGGTAAGAGACAGAGGTGGAAGTGATTATGGTCCAAGAATATGTACAAGTAATAGAGAAAGGGTGCAGATCATCCAGAAGGGTGGGTGTGCTAGAAAGATATATAATAAGTATTATGATGACTGATGATGGATGCCTTTAGAGTTCAACTTGGAAGACCATTTTTCCAACCTATATCACCTTGATTATGATAAAGGTTATTTGGAAAAGTTGTAATATTATCTTCACGATTAAATATCACTTTTGGACACAAGAAAATTCTAGTGATGTGCCATACCATGTATCCATACCACTACAGTTGGATTGGGTACACCATTTATTCTATGTGTGTACATGATAAAACATTTTAATGACCCATAACATGTTATTTAATGAGTTGACATGGAAATTGTGGATAGAAATACCTTATCCTAGGACAATATAACTATCAAATATTCATAGAAAAATATCCATAAAGAGCATGTGATGCCTTTGTAATATGTTCATTGGAAGTACGAGAATACTCTAGAGAAAACATGGGAGTGGGATAACTAGAAGATAGATTAGTATCAACATAATTTTGAATAGATTTTTTTTGACATAGAAATCCTTGATGCAGATGGAAATTCAATGGATTTGTGTTTTGAATGAGACACTTTGGAATATTTTAATGAATATTATATGAATCAGGAATATATTTATCATGATATTCTAGGGCTCGTGGATCATCAATATTGATATATTAAAAAATATTACATATAATATATCAGACAAGAATATTATTTCTAAAATAATGGTATATCACTTGATTGAGAACTAATATGAGAAAAATGATATCACCATTAAATCCATAATGATCATTTTATACGTGTAGAAATATAACATTTTTATCTGTGGGTTGTTTCATTTAAGTACAGTTACGGGGGAAAATAAAATATAAATAAAATAATTAATGAATCAATATTCTTTTAAATTCAAGAAAAAAATACTCCTTTATTTAATCATGGATAAAAATTCCTATTGTTATCTATATAACCCTAGATGTTGGAGAAGATGACTATGCGGGAGATCATTGGTGGAAGATGAAGAGAAAATAAATTGATTATTTTTATACAATGAGAATTATTATTATGAAAAGATTTTTTAACTCTCACTAATAAAATGGATGAAAAATAATTCATCATCAATGATTGATCTGATACTATGGTAGTAAATTTTATTTTGTTATTCTAATACACACTCTTGATATCACCATGGTGATCTTGAATTAATTATTTTGGAAAATTAATTCTTAGACCATTTTTTTTATTTGAACATTAATATTTTTTTAATATTATTTATGAACTATTTAACCTTGATTTCATTTGTCTTCCATGAAAATATTTGTTAATGAATGAAGTATAATACAAAAAATGCTGAAATTGATTTCTTAATTTTTTGTTCCTTTCTATTATCCCCCATGCATTCTTCAAACACTCATCATTGGTACTTTTATTGGCTAAGGGTTCGACTGTCACTAGTAATCAATCATTGTGCAATCAATATTTTGGGAAACTAATCATTTTCATAGGGTTGTTTTTGGGATTTTAATGTGTTGTAAATACATGATGATGAAGATGTTGATTTTATGATAGTGTGGGTGATGGATTTTTCATGAGATAGACCATGTAGGTTCTTCAAGATGGTGAAAAAAATAACTTTTTATCAATGGGTGGATAAATTCATACCACCAGTGATGATGCATGACTGTTCCACTCAAATTTGGCCTTTGCGGGTGAGAATTGTAACTAGAATAAAGGAGGAGATGATGAGGGAAGATATACACAATAATACTCTGTTTTTTGTGAAATCTCGATTCAAATTATGTATAGTTTACAAAAAATATATTCTATATAGAGACCATTATATGGTGGATAATATTTATTCATTAATATAATGATAACAAGTGTCTATGACTACTTCACATTCCATGTGATGATTAAGCTTATAACCTGGTGTGTACCTCCATGTTTAGATAAAAAAAGACACATAAGGTGTACAAGGGCATGACCTGAGTATAAAAACAGTAGTTAGAGAACATGAACATATAAAAACACATGACCAAATTTATTTAGACACACTCAGTGTCCCTTTTACTTGTCATATAATATTTACATTATGTGTTAGATCCATTAATCCCCTCTATCAAACATTTTTAGTGGTGATTTTGTGTTACTATAGTCTATATCTAAGAAGCTACTGTATGGTATCCCATCTTGATCAGAGTTTAAGAGATCCACTCTATGGGAAAGTTACAAATTGAGTTAGGTATCCCTCTGTATATAATAGGGTGTGATGCCTTATCATTATTACCTAGGATGGGTTATGTATCCCATTTATGACATCTTGTGTTTGTGATCCCCTCCCTAGTGGATTATTCCTGTAACACCGAATGAAGCTATGTGGTTAAAAAGGATATATTTTACAAAACTAGTCAACAAGGGTTACCTTTCACTTAGTTATCCATCTTGATTAGAACTCTAAAGTTAAATAGGTATTTTATCGTAGTAGTGTTAAGGATGGGTGACCTCCTAGGAAGTATCCTACATTATGTTAGAGTGAGGAAAAAGAACATTGAAATTACAATTTATTAGAATGTTGTGACACTCATTAGTTTGATGGCCCGTTTTGAATTTTGGTTGGGAAACAAGGAGTAAATAACATGTTTTATATAGAATCAATATACCAGTAATGACTAGTTTTTACATTTGTATCACATAACAAATGAATCTAGAATGTGGTGGCACTGCCGGGGTTTACATGTCAAGACCACAATAAGGAATTTATTCACTAAAATGGGGGGGGGGGGTTGTGAATGTATCCCCCTAAGAAGTTAAATTGATTAAAGGTATAAATGTAACAACCCATTTCAAAAAATTTACCTTTCTAATCAAGATCCAAAGTTTTTAGAATTTTTCAATTAATGTTATTTATCTTTGAGTAGTGATAAGGATGTGTAGGAGTATAAGATGTTTTGTAAGATGTGTGAATGTGTGGAAAAATAACACCAAAAAAATGTGTTGGACTCAATTTACATTAATTATTGTATTGAATCATTCATCCATGTGGGTGGGCCCTATGGAGAGGAAAACACATTTCTACATGGAAACTAGTGTTACCACGAGGCTAAGTTGTTACACTCCAAGATAGAGTTTGGTATACACTAGAGGCCCTAGGTGTGATATCATTATTGTGTATCAACAACTTATGACTTCCAATTCCTACTGTGAATATAGAATCCATGTGAGTGGAATCTCTTAGATGAGTTCCATCATTATTAGTGAGACTTGAGAAAAGAGCCACATGTGAACATGACCATTGAGCCCTAGGTAGAATCCTTAGCTAGAAGTGAAGTGGTAACCATACATTAAGACATAGGGACTTTTTATGGTCTTATTTGGATTATTTTTCATCACTCCTTAATAGAGACTCACTCTTTGGTTATTATTATTTTACCCACATTATAGTATTTTTCAGTGAATTTGGGGTGTCTAGGTGGGTATGTTTACACACACCCATATATGGTCTCTACCATCAGGTGTCATGAAATTTTATGTATGAATGGATTTAAATGGTGTTCTATGAGTACCATGATTTGGTAGACATTATTTATGCTAAGAGGACCAGGGATTGTGTAGGATCAAAATACTGATGTAGATGCTCAATATACAAGAGGGGGGGGGGGGGTGAATTGTATACATTAAAAATTCCTTTGGAACCTTTAATGTTAGTTGCGAATAACTATTATTTCCTTAACCAAAGTAAAGGGCAATGTTTAAAAAAGTTTAAACTAAACAAATTCACAACACCTCTAATACCAAATGAAAACCTGGAAAGAGATTCTGAAAGTGGGTTCCGGAAATATGGTTCCGGAAATCAAAACTTAACAAAAGATTACAATATGAGATTCTACCTTAAAGCGTATAGAATCTAAATGAAACAGAGTACAATTAAGGAAGTATAATAAAGTTATACATTCCTTATAATACAAAATTCAGCAGAAAAAAACAAGTAGTAAAACTATAAGTAATAAGATATAAGTCTTTTAACCCAAAGAGAAGGGTATCCAACAACCTTGGATAAAGGTCCCTTGATTTATACTTTCAAGAAAGTCTATCTTATCCACACTAGTGTAAGCCCTCGATACGAAGATCGGAGTCTCTGTCTTGCTATCCCCGCAAGCCCTCAACTTCACGGTAGTTGGTCACCTCTGTCTTCCACAGCAAGGAAGCCCTCAACTTCAAGGTGTTGGAATCCTCTTTCTTCCTATCCCCGGAAGTCCTCGAATGTAATAACCAACATTCGGAGTCGCACGAATCTTTGAGAGTTAATAAGAGCCTCTCCCTCTAGAAATAACTTCAACAACATGTCTGCACGATGTCGAAGAAGTTATCCATCAGTTATGAGCTCTTTAAATGAGCTCCTATTTATAGGCAAGGTCGGCCTCCTTTGCAACGGTCATAATTTATTTAAAAATTGGTGGGACCTGTACACATGTAACTTAACCAAAAGTTAGGTTATAACAAAATATATGACATCGTTTTATAAGAAAACAAGTATAACAGAATGTACAACATCGTTTTAAGTCTAATTGAAAAGTTCGGAGTGAATATTCGGAGTGTAAAAAAAATATCAAAGTTTAGACAAATTATAAAAGTGTAAACAAAAAGAAAGTTCAGAGTCTAACTAAAAATAATTTTCGGTGTCTAAATGAATTCAGAGTGTATAAAACAAGGATGTTCATATTCTGTTTAATAGGTGAATTCAGAATGAGAATTCAGAATGAGAATTCTTCATCAGAATTTGTAATGAGAATTCGTCATCAGAATTTGTAATGAGAATTCGATGTCAAACTTCATAAGGATTCATATCCTGAATTCGGAGTATAACTTAATCAGAGTTCGTATCCGGAATTCGGAATGAAATTTTATCACAGTTCTCATCTGGAATTCGGAGTGAAACTTTATTACAGTTCTCAACCAGAATTTGGATCCTAAAACAGAATACTTCATATCAAAGTTTCAAACAATTCTGAGAATATAGAAATGAATCTGAATCTTATACTTATGAAAAATATGAATGAAAATATGATAAGGATAATTTTTCTTACAAAAGCGATTTTCCTTATAAATGCAATTTTCCTTATAAAAGCGATTTTTTTTTATAAAAGCAATTTTCCTTATAAAAGCAATTTTTCTTATAAAAGAAATTTTCCATAAAGATAAGATGTTTGTGATTTTCAAAAAAAGAAGTAATGGAAAAGTCATAAGGAAAACCTTATTGACTCAACATATTGTTCTAGTAGTTTTATCTTGATAATAGTTACCTTTTGATAATATGTTTTATTATTTCTATAGTATTGATAAGATTTTATTTGGACCACTTTATATTTCCATGCTAATTTTTATAATTTGATATGGGATTAAGCTTTATTGATGCATTTAAAAATATTATTTTGTTTTCATAACCACATTATGTTTTTGTATAGAGATGTGTGTGTGATTCTACATATATATATCAGGCTAAGGCATCCCATGTTTATGTTTTCCTACTCGACCCTAGTTTTCACCTCTTGGCCTGTTAGAGGTGGGTTTAGGGAGTCACACATAACATAATTCTAGATAGGTAGGCCCAAATTGGTTGATTCATGATAGTAATTATGTGTTAAAGAATATAAGAAAATAAAAAAAGTGCAACATGCATAGTAACATCTAATTATCATTCAATTTAGGGTAGTGAGATGAAAAGAATATGAAATATATAAATAGTACGTGGTTACAATGTTGGAGGAATCTTTAATGATTGTTTCATACTAAGTAATAAGAATATAACTTATTTTCCTAGAGGAAATTGATGATGCGTTAATGATCAATTTTAAAAATGATAATTTTGAATCATAAATTTATTGTGGAAGACCATTTTTTAATAAAATTTAAAAACAAAAGTAAGTGATTTAATGTAACCAATTATGTTAAAATAATGTAATTTCAATTATAAATAATTTCAATATACTCTTCTTGATAATAAAATTGGATTAATTTGTGTGTTCAAAGGATAATAACCATCATACATCAGAGTTATAGTCATCCACATTGGTGGTAAACCCAATTATATAATTACTAACTGACATTTCATTAATTATTTATCATTTCTTGATTATAAACCGAAGGTGAATCATTTTAGAGGTATGAGAGGGGGAGGTTTTTAATTTATTAAATATTTAAAACACTGATTCAACCCCCTTTTTAGGTGGTTCACCAATTATAGTGGAACAATATTCGGTATCAGTGTTATAGATTCACATCTGATTGGATTTATCAATGAGTTTATATTTTTATGTTAATTTCAAAAGTAAACATGATGGGTAGACTTAGAAAACAAGTATTAACAACCAATTAGAATTCCACATCTTCTAATACTATCATGAATATAACTATGGAAAAAATATGGAAAAGGTGAAGAATAAACCCCTCTTATTCAAATAGGATGGAAAATTAGTTTCCAAATACTGTAATCTTGAAGAAAATAGATTCGTCATGGAAGTAGAAGGTCAAGTTGGTAAATATACATCCAAAGAGATGAATGGTACTTTTACCTAATTCATTTCACAAAATTTTAATAAATAATATTTAATTGATATTTCGTAAAAAATTCAATATTAAAAAATATTTCCATATGGGTAAGATCACATATCTCAACAATAATATGATATATAATACAATAATTATTGTCTCTAATTAAAGTATACCATATATTATCAACCCAAAGATATATATAATTTTATTTGTTGTTCCCTTAAATAAGTATAATATTATATTACCTACCCTGAAGAAGAATCATATATGAATAAAAAGGCCCTGGAAAAAATTATAACTATTTAAAATATCAATAGATAAATATAGGCCAAATCTAAAAGTGTTTTTGACCATGAAGAAAAATTATATAGATTTTAGAAGGATTTTAAAAAAATTAATAAATGAAAATGAATAATATCTAATGATTATGCCAGATATGACCAATTAATTAGAATGAAAAATGAAATTATTGGTTCAAATAAACACAACATGAAAAAAATATAACTATATAAATGTGATTTAAAATATATTACAAGAGAATAAAAATATTATGAAACATAATATTGATAAAATAAGAAACTAATTAAATAAGAGTCTTCCATATTTAATATCATAAAAAACTCGTAATATGAGGTGTCTAGAATATGAATTCAAATTTAAAAATTTAGAACTGACACAAAAAATTAATGAAAACAAGATGAGAGGGGAGTTACATATATATAAAATTATATAATGAATATTAATTATAAAAGGCCTATATAATATAGAAATATATATTGGAAAATTTGATAATTAATCTATTGAAATTTATAAGTCAATGGAGACAACCAATCAATTTTTTTACAATGATAATTTTGGTTTACTAAACTATGAAGGATTCAAATAAAAATATTAATAATGATGGTTGGAAAAAATGATAAAGAACCCACCTACATCAATGTGAATGTAATCATAATAATATATTTTTCCCTATTATAAGACCAACGAGAAAATGAAATGGAGAAACAGTTTCAATGATTAAAATCTTTCCAATCTAGTTTTTAAAGGATAAGAACAAGTCATTTGGGGTAATTCTGGTGCTTTTGAATGTTCTGGACCACTAGAAATAATTATGGACATATTATTTCAACCTATGGAAATAATATAAAACATAAAACAATGGGGAGAAATAAGTTGATAATGATATATACATAAAGATGGATAAAAATATTTTTATCTCAATAATGATTTGAATCATGGAAAAATTATTTACTAATTAAAAAAAGACTGTTCAAAATAAGGAATAATTATAAAATTAGTCAACAAATAATGTGATTAGTTCTATTAAATAGATATTAAAATAAAATCTGATGATAAATATATTTGAATGTGATTTATCCTCGGGTGAAAAAAATGAAAAAATTTAACTCATGCACAACTAAGATGTTTATGAACTACGTTACACTAATAAAAAAAATATTATTATTATTTAATTAAAATAAAATACCATTTTTTTATTAAAAAATACAAGAGTGTTAATGTTAATGGAGGTAAGAGAGGTATATAAAAAAGTAAACCAATCCATGTTAAAAATAAAACGATTATTTTGTTTTAATAGAACTATGAATTAAGGTTTCAATATCATAAAAAATTTCTAAGAAATGGTCACTTAAAGATTCAAGGGAAACATTTTAAAAGATCTTTCAAAGATAAAAATGACACCAATGAGTGAGTAATCATCTAAAATTCAGAATTTTAAAATGTATAAATGTTGTAAAAGGCAAAAGAAAAAGGAATGTTAAAATGAAAAACAAGTATATCAATATGGAAAATTCAGTTTTCAAGATATGTAATGAAATTTTGATAACCCATAGGATCATGAGATATTACGTGGGAGATGCAAGAAACCTAGTAATGACTCAAAGGATTGTTTGATAATTCTAAAAGGCCTTATGAAAATACTAAATAAATAACAACAAGAACCATGAGAAGAATAATCTTCTTTATACAATAAAAAGGATAATTTATATAAAAAATAAGAAGTTGAAAAACATATAATTTCATCATGCCTAAGATTTATAAATATAACACCACGGAAGAAACCATTGGGAGTTACCAATAATTTTGATAGAAAAATAAATTAATTATGTTTTTTCAGTGCCCACTATCAACATTTTATCTCTCACCAATAAGAAAATAAGTTCATCATTATTCATAATATATTGTTTTTTAACATTCCATAAAGGGAATAAAAAATGATTCATCCTTTATATAGGAGAACTAAAGAGTTTAGAACATTGTCAAATAAATAATGTAGAATAGAAGTCACTCTTATAGTGATATAATTTTTGAAATTGTGAATCTCAATTTTATAAGGAGGTTAATTTTTATGAAGTGAACATGGTTTCTACCCCTAAAGAAGTATAATTTTGATAATTATTCTAGAATATATCATTATATGAAAATATGGAATTTTGGTAAAGGTTCTTGGAATGTTTTATTAGAAAGGTATTTCTACATATTCACTCATCCTTTTTTAAGAATAATTTTAATATTGAAGGGGATAATTTGTATTAGTCAATGAAATGTGTTATTATAATAATCATAAAAATTTTAGGTTTTACTTCTAATGCTAATGTTTTAAATGATTTGAATGTATTAAATTAGTTTTTTTTGATGAGTGAAATATTTCTAGTTCAAAATATAATGAATGAATTTTTAAAAAACAGTCATCAGTATGAAAATATTTCAACATCACTTGAGAAAAGAATTATAATTTTGTACAATAATCTAGCTTCATTATGTTTTCCTTCTGTTCCAAATTAGACCATTTTTTTACACCATTCATTTTTCATAGGACATAGATTGGAATTATTTTTACCACATATATTTATGTGAATCGATAACAACCTCTCAAGATATTTTATATTTATTATTAATAAACGGGGGAGACAAAAACTAGATAAATGTATACTAAAATTAATTTTTTCTATGAGTTCCAAAAAAAATACAAAGGGGAAATTTATTTAACCCACATGCTGTTATGTCTATTTGTTAACAATAATTCATTTCTATCAATAATCATGATCTCAAAATGTATAGAAAAATAAATCTTAGAATCCATTTTGAGTAACCAAGTATATTAATGGGAAGATTGTGAAATGTACATAGTAAAATTTCATTTTCTATTGAGTTTTGAAATCATCAATAGGATTAAATAAACCACCTAGATCTTCAAAATGAGTAACTACAACTTTTTTATGAAAAAACAAATTATTATGTGATTCTTCCTTGGAAGATATTATTGGTCACCCATTAATATATGGAAAAGTGGTTGAGTTCCAAATAATATTGTATGGATATTAATTCCCCATTAAATATTAAAAAATAGTTTTGTATTATGAGGATTATACAACATGGAGGATGAATATATTCTTCACAGATCATAGAAGTGATTTGCCTCTCAAATTGTATACTATTTTTAGATGTTTTATACATTTATATTGATTAAAAACATCATGTGTTATGAATAGTTTCCTAGAGTATAGTCATTGTTTTATATTATATGTCCATTAAGTCCTTGAGTAATCTAGATATAAATATCAATAATAAGTATTATCATATGGTGAATATTAATGTTGTTTGAAGAATAATCTAAAGATTCCTCTGCGGAGAGTGCTCTCAGTGGTTGGATTTTTATCCCCTATAGGGTTTCTGTGCCGTTTATTGGATTATTCCCTCTACATTCAGCATATCCTTCATCTTTGGGCATCTACCCTCCTTTCTCAGCCCCCTCCTATCCTTTGGTGCTTGCCAATTTGGTATTTATCAGAGGCCTTTTCTCTTTTGAAAATGGTTTGTGTTGCGGATGCCCTGTGTTGTTGTACCTAGATTTGGCCTCAAGTTTCTTTGTGCATCACTTGGTTGGAGTTGGGATGGTGTTAACAACAAGGATTTGAGATTTTAAATGTGGTTGAAGTTGGGATTCTAAAACCACTAGATTATTTCCTTCACATAGTTCCATTCAATACCAACCAAACCATCTCTGACCTAGGGTTCCATCGCTCCTTTCCAGGTCAGAGTTGGAGGGATGGTTTGACAAGGGTTTTAGCCCATAGGGGTATCCATTCATGATGTTTCTATGGTTCATCCCTGATTCTCATCAGGGTTTCATCCCAAGTTTTATTCATAATTTCATTGACCACATTATTATTGGAATTGTTTATTTTAATCGATAGTTTCACTTCTAGATTTGTTTTTTTAGCATGAATATTAGTCAATGGAGTTGTATAGTGATGTTGATGGGTTTTAGTCTCTGTTGGGATATTTTATTGGTGATGTAGGTGGTTTTCTATCTAGATGTGGTGGTGTTAGATGGTAAAGTCAATTGAGTACATCGTTAAGGTAAATATGGTGATGGTCTTGTGTCAGGGATTAGTTGATGATAGTGTTATGTCTTCTGATTAGAGTATAGGGTGATGATAAAGCTTTCATTGAATTTTATGGAAAATGCTGGTGGAGCTCACTGACAATCTGGCTTGATGTATACATGGTGGTTGTTGCATCTAGTGTGTGACATGAGGCAATGTGCAGGACTGGAGGTGATGCATGGATCATGTTGGCTCATTTTTCAAGATGGATGATGATAACCTATTTTTGAACATTGAATATTTTGATTTTTTCGATGTTGGTAGTGGTTGTAGGGATTGTCTTTAATGGATTGTAAATATCGGGTTCTTCATGTTGTATGATGATGGGGTATATGTGGGTGATATGTGGAGGTTTTTTTATAGTTCACATGTACCCAAAAAGTGGCTTCCAAAAATATTATACAAAAATGGATTATGGATAGAGTTTTATGAAGAATATACATGGATTATATTTGAAGACGTTATGAAATTTTTTATGGTATTAAATTATCATTGAGGATATTTATGGAGCTATTATATCGAGAAAGTGATTTTTTATAGTTATCTTATAGGTAAATAAGATTTGAATATGTACCAAAGTGATTTTAAAAGATTTTCTATTGGTCGAGATAACCCTATAATATTTGAATCATTTATTATATAAGTTGAAGATGTTCAAGAATTTTTAGTGAACTTGGACAAAAAGTAAATGAAATTTTTCAGAATTATAAAATTGGAATGTTTTTGAAGCATATTGAGATATGTGGTATATTCATAGGATGATGAAAAATATATTTTTAATAATGGGAAATGTTTTGTGAGTTCACTGTGAATAATAACATATTTCATATGGTACATATGATATTATGTGATATTTAATATATAATAGAGATGGGAAAATTGGAAATATAAAAGAGATCACTATGATACATAAAATATTATAGTTGATACATAAGATATTACATACGATACATAAGTTATCTAAATTCAAATGTAATCTATTATATTGGTACATGTTACATTTTTGATAAAATTAATAAATTGAATGAATCCCATTTGATACATAATATATTCAGTTAATATTTAATAAATGTGTTGAGGATTAGACTACACTGCCATAAAGGAATGAATACAGTGTGAATATATAATATGTTTCCAGAATAAGATTGGATATTTTCTATATTATGTAATATGTTTTAGAATGAAATTTAAAAAATTTCCAACATAAGTAAGATAATTTTGAGATCACTAGAATGATACATAATATATTTATTTATTATGTAATACAATAATTTTTTTACAAATCGATGAATAATGGAATTTAAAAGGTGATAATGACTATTTTTTCTTTATGTCATAAACATAATAAATATTCAAGATAATTGTGATTCAATATTAAATTATTTTAAAAAATAGAAAAAGTGTTTCATTTGTGACGTGAAGATTTACATCATAAATACTTATGCATAAATTTATGTACTCATTTTGTAATTGGTATGGATTTTATTGAGATTTACCATGATAATATCACATATCATGAGTAATAATAAAGAATAATATATAGGAAAGAGGCTGAGATTAAATATAAGTAAATTATGAGGGATGTTGATATTATTGAAAATAATTATAAAACTATGGTTTTATATTTTGAGGCAAGTTAACAAGGAGTAAATCATAGAATCCTTACAACTATTTACAAGTATATTTAAAATTATCAAAAAAACCTTTGATTGGATGAATTAAAGACAGATGATTATATAAAATTGAATGAGGAGGTTTTTATGTGCAGTATGAGAATAAAAAGAGGAGAAGTAAATAATATATATAAAAATGACAGATCTCTAACATTTCATTAATTCATGATTTTCTACTAGTAAAAGAATAAGAATAAGATATATTTAATGGTGTTGAGAGAGAAAGTACATCCTTGCACATTAAATAATATTGAAGAAGAAAATGTTACTGGTGTGTGTAATGACTATAAAAAACCACATAAGAAGAATTAGTATGAATAATGGAATAAAATACATATATATCATAAGGACTAACAAATTTTAAGACAATCTTTTTTCATTCATTATACTGAGGAATAAGGTCAAGTCATGTTAGTCTTGTGGGGACATGAGCTATATTGTTTATCAATATACATAAAGATCCAAAAAAAATAATATTTCTTGAGTAAAAACATGTCACTACCTATAGAAAGGTGGGTATTTATCCACAACTACCTCAATACCACCTCCATAGGCTATGGGGTGGCGACAAGCGTCAAAGGCATAAATAACTCCGGAAGGAATTTTCCAAGAATCCTGTAAAGAATCCCTCATCTATCTCAAATAAAATGTGTGGACTTAATAAAGAAAAGATGGAAATTTAAAAAAAATTAACCCAATCATGCATGAAACTGTAGAAAAAATAATGTATAGTAGTTTAAATAAAAATTAAAGGGAAGAAATACATGCCCAACAAGAAATATGTCTCAATTAAACAAAACTGGAAAATAGTAAAAATCCAAGAGAGCACAAATCATTAATCCCAAGCTACAACCACCCAACATGGTCCATGATCCATGTATCTCTATGATACTATGAGGTCATTGTTGACCAATCCAACATCTTCAAAAGACGTGACACCTGTGGGTAGATCCAATGAAAGGATGAGTATATACATACTATGTAGAATTCCCCAAAAGGGTGAAGGGGGAGAAGAAAGACACATAAATGAAGAGGAAAGTAGTAGATATAAAAAGTTACAATGAAAGAGTACATCTCTATCCAACAATATAGTGATGTTAATCTCATCATCGAATAAGGGGCTAAATATGGTGAGTCGATGAACTACCCATCGAGCCTTTGTTGCCTATAGCAGGAGAGTAGACTCATAAATCTAGGAGAATCTAAACCAATAAATCGTGTATAATACCCCATGAATATTCTAAAATCATGGATGGTGTGTATGAAATTCCAATATTTGAATACATACGAATATATATATATATATAGGTTTAGTAAAATAATGTTGAATGAGATAGTAAGGGGATCTCCATCTCACATCTCAGTCGAAGAAGAAGAGTGTCCAATAGTTACAAAATAATGCACATAAATGATGCCCAAAACCTCACACATATTTTCTAAACACACAAGTCTAATGAACTCAATCACTACACCATGAGTCCAAAACTAGATCAAACCATGTCTCATTCCTATGCCATGGAGTTGACTATGAAAAAATTCCTAGAAGGGATCCCATTCCCCTATATGATTGGAGGGTCCAACTCTGATATTCACCGAGGAACTCCACTATATATTCCTACTAGAGGGTACCACTCAGGAAGGACATAAATGAATTGAACTCCCCAAATCTACAAGTGGCTAATCCTGGTATGGTTAATTGAGAATCAAACTGCCCAGTAAAAATGGAGGTTAATCATGAATTGTTGTGGAAATACACAAACCATCTATGTTGGATAGTGAATCAAGAAATATCATCGAGGAACACCAGTGCCTAGCTCTTTTGGATGGTTACCCTGAAATGTTGATGAACACAAAATATCATCCCTTCTAGTGGGTAACCCGAAAATATCATTGGGAAAATATTCTACCCAGTCCTACTGGTGGCTATGATCTGAAAGGTTTTAGGAACTCCACTACCCATACATGCCAGAGGGTAATCTTAGAAATGTATTTAGAGAAACAACTACTTTTCCTAGATGGATGGTAAGACGAGGAAGGTTTTGGAAATTCTACATGATCACTTCCATCATCGGTTGTTGCCTTAGGGTGTGAAAAATACATAACATTTCACAACATATCTCAAAAGCCTCTATAGAGAGAACAGTCATGTTGTATACAGATAAACACAATAGATATACTACTTGAATTCCAAAATCTAATTTCAAATTATGAAGGTATGAACGTTCTAAGATAACTCAGAAGTGATATTGGGGAACATGATGTGTGAGTGGACCTACAAAACATGGGATTCTTCTCAATATCCTGGCCATGACCCATACCAACATGAAACTCCACCCATGTATTGGAATACACTATATAGATAGAATACACTCAGTGTCAAAACAAACTGAGACCGGGGTTGTATCATATGGCCATGTTTGTGTACTCGGACACCATGTATGTGTACTCTAATGCATGGTGTGTCCAGACACCTAGCATGACACATGTGTAATCTGGTCATGTCGTGTACTTATTAAATGGAATAATCTTGGACATGGTCTATCACATGGATCAATCACATAGAGATGGTGGAACATGACATGTGGATATAGGTACACAAAATTACATCATTATAGGTTTCCAAAACCCTAGATCCTCCAATGGAAGGAGATACATGCCATGTGTTCATCATTGAACATAGTCTGTAGTCATGTTTTTAATATTTTTTCTATATATGACATCCACATTAGAGTCTGTTGATTCTACATTTATTATAGCCTCCAATCTTCCTGAAAGAGTTGGACATAACTGTGGATTTCAGAATTGAGTCATTGCTCACTGCGAATTGGCCTCTTCTCCCAAAGAAATTATTTCTGATCACTCATCATGCCCTTTCACTTTTGTTCACATATGATATATAATATGAAGAATGAAAGAATATTCCTTCTTTCATAACAATCCCATATATTTTCATTTCTCATTGATCAATTTTTGTTTCATCAATCCTCCACGTATCGGTGATTCCAATCAATCTCGGTACCTCCCACAAAAGTTGAATAGAGACCAAAGGGTCTAATAGGTTAATAACACAAAGAACGGGGGAGTAAATAAATAAAAAAGTAATTATTAAACATTATTTAAAAAGGGTTCTTAGATGAAGATCAAGAATGGCTCATCATGTAAGATAAAAATTTATAAAACAAAATGAAATCTCACACATTGGCTCATGCAAAGGCCATACTTAGGGTGAAATTCAAAGAAAGAATAATGATATACTCAATAATTTTAATCTAAAGTCATAAAACACTAGAAGACAAGTCCTAAATCAATTTTGGATTGATCACATGTGAAGAAGTCACTCTAAAAATGGTTAGGAGGATTTTTTTCATTCATTGTGTCGTAATTTTATCGATCTTGTAGTTTCATCATTTTTGGAATCAATTCACCAATAAATAGGGGGATGGAAGATATTTGAGGTGATTTCTGGGTAATGAGACCAACCCTAACCAAGTATTTATTGAATTGAATTTATAAATATATCAATTTATGTAAAATGAATTAGGTAATTAATTAAATATATAAATAAACCCATGTATTATATCATAAATGAGATAAGAGTCTGAACGTCATGTGAGAACTGAATTTCAATTGTGCCTAGGGTAAAAACGACATTATGGACCCAACTGTGGTCTCACATTTTTTACCCAATCAACCATTTACGTTTTATCCAATTTTTGTTGAGGTATCATGCAAAAATAATGTTAAATATATTTAATATTTTTATTAAATTAATTATACTCACACCAAGCCTCTGAATAATGAATCATGTCAGTGCCTAGCTATGAAAATATAATTAAAAATATTTTAATGTCTTACAAGGAATAAATGGGTCTCTACATGATTCCATCCAATATATTTTTCAATGAAAGATAAAACAAGGAAGAAAATCAGGATACAAATCCCACACATGTCTCTCCCACTCCATGAATCTCTATTACATGTTTCCATGCTTCAAAAACACATGATCCAATGATATATTCCATCCACATAGTTTCCTCTCCTATGGATTCTTAATCTACACTAAGTGCTCCATAATTATTGATATACTCTCGATGTACAACTCTCTTCAGTCAATGAGGTGCATATGTTCTTACTCATATTTCCTTAGATGTGACAAATGGAAGACATCGTGTAGTCTATCAAGCTCTGGGGGTTGGGTGATACGATAGGTAATCTCAATAGCCCCCATCATGATCTCAAATTGATCGATAAACCTTAGGGATATATCACCACCCTAAGAAATCCTCCGCATTCCACAACCTAGGGAAAATCATAATTAAAAGTGATCTACCTTTATGAACTCTAAGGGACTTTGATGGTGTTTTGTGTAGGGTTTCTATCTGGTCTGGGCCATCCATATCTTCTCACGAATGACATGCACTTTCTTCTTTGTTTTCAACACCAACTCTAGGCCCACAAGAGAATACTATCCAATCTATTTTCAGCATATGGGTAACCTACATGGTCTCAGTAATAATGCCTCAAAAGGATCCAAATAAATGGTAGAATAGTATCTTTTTTATGTAGGATCTACCCATCAAACATGATTCATCTGGCATTGGATGAAGTCTGACAAGAAGTCTTTCAACATATCTTCCAACACCTAGATAGTGTTATCAGACTATCCATCGGTTATGGGTGAAATGATGTACGCATCTTCAAGTGGGTCCTAAATGATTCTACAGGACTCACAACAATCATGAAGTAAAGATCATGTCATGACCATAGAAAATAGTTTGGGGCACCCCATGAAGGTGGATGATCTCTTATATGTAAAAATGCCCCAATCTATCCACCATACTCTACTCCTAGATGGTAAGGATTTGAGCCAACTTAATGAGTCATTAAAATATCACCTAGAAGAAATCATATAGCTTTGTGGTGAATGAAATCTCTCTGAAAAAAATACTTAGATATTCCATCCCACTTCTACTTTGAGATCTCAAGGGTCTGTGCCAAACCTTCAAGAACATGGTGTTCATCCGTCACCTACTAACAACTGAGACACCGAGAGACAATCTCGTCTACACATAATCTCATCTCGGGAAACAAAAACATCTATCTATGGTTTTTATACATCTTTCCCACATAGAGTTGTACAACTAGGGAGATTTGTGGATCTCCTACATCACACCCTCCCTCATTTTCAATGATACCACTATTATTTCATGGAATAAGATGTCTTGGTTCCCCAATTTGAAATTTTCATCCAGTATGTTGCATGTGGACATATGATCATGTAATACCTCACTATAAATGTATCCTATATGGTATTCCCTCACCCGCTCGAGGAATTATGAGGTTAACTCAAGTGACTGATGAAAAAATTCACCCTCCTAGTCGACCATGGTCAGATGTTGGGAAGCTATCTTCTCCAAACCATGCTGAACTAGCCAATCCTAGGACTTCCAGATGTGGGAATCTGATACAATATTTCCATTTCATATAGTATAGACTATATTTAAGTCATGGTATAATAGGAACTCTAACCAGCATTGCAACCTTAGGTACAATTCTCATTCTGTGAAGACGTAAATGAGGCTCTGGTTGTCGGAGTAAACCTCAATGCACTCTACAAGATGATATTTACTCCACAAACTCTAGGAGAATACTACTTCTTTCTACTCTAGGTTATGATTTGTGTAGCTCTCCTCATGCGGTATCAACTTCCTTGACCCATATGTGATCATTTTTTAACATTTCAACAACATGGAACCAATCCCCACTCTTGATGAAAGAGTAAAATAAACTTATATCGTACATTGAATCATCCCGTACACTGTGGGATCATTTACATCCAAATCATGTAGTTGTCTATGACCCCGACTACTAGATCCCAGATCTGGATAGGGGATGCCTAGTGTTGTGGGTATAAGAACAACATAGAACCATCCTCTACCTATATCTCCCCTTGTTACTCTTTTATCTATACCTCTCTAGGGACCACCCAGTCCACCCATGGGAGATCCCTGATCCCTACACTATCTCTATCATTGCATTCTATCATCCCTCTAATTTCATAGCTCAACACATCTAGTCAGTTATTCCTGTGCCATGTGACCTTTCCCTTCATAGGTAAAACAATTCCCCTCTCTGTGATGACATAAAACTCTTCACTTACTTGTCCCCATATGACCGTGTTGCTAAGCCTACTCATGAAAGGGTGACTTTTTTTGAAATCCTGGTGCCTGAAATCTGCTAAAAGCTATAGAAGACTCAGCCATGTTTCTCACATTTAGATTTATAAGTAATTGGAATCCCTCTAACTGAAATATTTCTATCCCCAAGGCCTTCTACATCATTCCAGAATAGGTGGAGATGCACAAGGGAACTATGTTGACTCATATATCTCTGTAGAGTCCCTCACAAAACTTCTATGCTCAAAAGTAGCCATCTCGAACAATGTTATGGTAGTATCATGTATGGTCTATGAAGCACAAATAAAATTCAAACAAAATCATCGCTCTATGATGAATCTCTATAATATCTTTGATCTGGACTAAGAATAAGCAAGAGGGGTAGCACTCCTCGTAGAATAGCTGCTAGATGTTATCCCATTAGAGTGTCGATGTATCATGCATCAAAGTACTAGACTTCACCAATGCCCACATACTTAGAGGAAACAGTTAGCGACAAGTGTAACCACCTGATCTGTTGGTTTCCAAATAAGCCGAATGTTATGAACAATAAACTATATCTAATCCTCCAACGTGTTATGATTTGGCTCTCCACCGAATCTCAACGATCTCTAAGGCTAGTACTCATAGAGCGTTCTAAGACTATGCCCATCCTTAGCCTTCCCTGTTGGGATAATATGATACTAAATAAGTGGAGGTGTTTCTACCTTCCCACCTTGAGTAAGGGGATTGTAGGATGAACCATGAACTGAGGCCTCATCCCTCATAGGGTTGTCATTAAAAAATATAGCTAGTATCCAAGATAGATGTCATCACAGAGGCATCCTGAATGTCATCAAGGAGTGACAAAGTCATATTTTCATATATATATATATATCCAAAAAAATGGGGGTATAACTCAATAAATATATTCAAATACTCCATCCTATATGATTCATGTACTATTTATCCTTGTAACAAATGTCTTGAAATGACGTGTCCAAAAGAAGGTAGTCAAGGTTCTGGTGAATGGATATGTCGACCACCTGGGCCATCACTAGACTCCCAGTCATGAGAGATGAAATCGAGGCACTTTGAAACATTTTTCCTTTAACCTAACCAATCTCCTTAAGGGAAAAAATGTGAAAAATTTCCCACAGAATGAACATGATTTGATACCAATATTTCACGACCCAACCCATGCTGGGGAACCCATCGCACCTTCCCCAAGCCTTCCTACATATGTTAAGTGGTGAAAAAAATGTTAAATCCAGAAATAAATTAGGGAGGCCTTTTCTGAGAACCCTCTACACATGAACACATCCAACTCAATGAAAAAGTTCAGAGGGAATGAACAAATGATGCAACATGACTCAAAAGTAAACCAAACATGCATGAACCACTAGATAGCATAAAGTATGGTATTCTAAATTTATAGTAAAGGTGAAAAATACACTCCCAACCATAAATTTGTCCCAAAATGAGAAAACATGAAAAGGGTAAAAGACTAAAACATCCTAGCTCCAATATTACAAGATAGGACCACCATACGCATTCTAAGAACCCAGTATCACTAAGTTATGGTGAAGTCGCCATCGACCTATCTGTCATCTTCATATGAAACGTTGTGTGTGGGAGAATACCATATAGAGGTGAGTATATAGATACCCATTAGAACATCCCAATAGTGTTTCGGGGGAATATTAGGTGATAAAATAAAATAGGTAATTATTATATAGAACAATGTGAAAAGAAAGAGTACATGTCAAACTAAAAATAGAGTGATGAAAATATCATCTGAGAACATGTGGGTAAACACAGGTAGTAGATGAACTACCCATCAACCCTTCTCTACCTATAGTAGGAGAGTAGACTCATACAACCATGAAAAGAAACACACATAAAGAACATTGAAAATCCCAAGTATCATTGCCTCTCCTCGAAAGATATTATCTATATACAAGGTCTGAATCTAGAAAAAATAATATATATATATGCTCATCAGAGAACCACAAACGACAGAGTATGGGGATATTTATTTAATAGCTCATCTCATGAAGAGGATTAGATAACGATTACAAAAAACAAATCCCATAAATTATTTCCAACACCTCGCATGTATGTTTTAAACACGCACTTTTAAGTAACACAATTTCTAAACCTTTATACTATCCCCTTTGGTCAGCACTGACTCAACAACATGGTTTTTGGTCACATCACAAAAAATGTGTCTTAGGGGAGGAATTCATCCCTCTTCCTTGTGAGTCCAAATCTATGTCAAACCATGTCTCGTCACTATGTCACAAAATCTAGGGGTCAATGATTCTATGTAACTATCCCATTCCTTGGTAAGATAGAGGGTCATACTATGATAGTCTCCAAAGAAATACACGGCTGAGTCTTACTTGAGTATACCACCTGGGAAGGTCATCAGGGAATGTAACTACCAATACCTACTAGAGGGTAATCCCATTAATGTTTTTGGGGAACTTAATTACCCATCCCTGCTAGAGTGTAATGATAGAATATTGATAATCTCCACTATTCATCCCCACTAGAGGGTAACTATGAAATGTTATCCAGGAAATCCATTGCTCATCCCCACTAGAGGGTATGATTGGAATGTCAAGGAACTCAACCGCCCAGGCCTACTATAAGGTAACTCTAGAATATCATTAGGGAACAAAACTACCTATCCATACTGTAGGTTATGCATAGAAAGGTCATCAAGGAACTCCACTTCCAAGCCCTACTAGAGGGTAATCATAGAAATTCCATCTAGGAACTCCACTATGAAACCCTACATGAGGGTATGCCCGAAAATGTTGTTGAAATTCTACATGATCAATATCATCATCATGTTTTACCTTAGTGATTACCAAACATAGAAAATTTCAAATTTTATAAAAAAATTTGTTACTAAGGAACAATAGAGTTCTACATGAAAAAAAGACTCAGGACATGCTACTCATGGGCCAAAATCCGAGTTCAAATAAAGTATATATAAACGTTCTATGATTCATCAGAAGTGTTCTAGGGGAACATGGTGTATGAGGGGACAAACATAATGTGTGGTCCCGCTCTATAGTCTACCATGTCCCTGGCTGACACACTAATCCACCTAATGTAGTGGAACTTGCCAAATAGGTTGACTACACACCATCTCCAGACTAATCGAGATTGGTGGTGTGTCATGTGGTTGTGTCTGCGTACTGGAAACATGGCATTTTCCATGATGTGCGATCCATCACTTGACTCGCATACACTATGAAAGAGTTACATGGTGTGTTGAGAGAGATACACATCATCCCATCATTATGAGTTTCCAAAACCCTAGTGGCATCTCTAGAAGGGGCTATACACCATGCTTTCTTCATTGAAGGTTATGTGTTGTTGGATATTTGGTAGTTTTTCAGATCCAACTTTTTCCCTTAAATCAGTCAATGACAGTTCAATTTTGGCATACAATCATCCTGAATAGGTGGATCTAGCTGTGGATTGTGGAATCTTGTTATTTTTTCCCACAACTTAGCCTCCACTCAACATTAGTGTTTTCCCAATCATTATGTTTGACTTCGTTCCTATTTAATCTTATCATATATTCTCTAAAAGTGCATAGATTATCCTTTCATCATAATGATTCTAGATTTATTCATTTCTCATTGATCCATTTTAATTTCATCAATACTCCATGTATCTGGAGGTCCGATTGAGCTCAGTACCTCCACGAAAAGTAAAACCATGACCAACGAGTCCAAATGGTGAAGAATAGAAAGAATGGGAGAGAAAAGAAACAATAAAAAAGGTTTAAACATCATCTATAAAGAGTTATTTATTGATAATAAATAATAGGAAACTGTTTTAGACAAAAATTGATAAATCAAAATTAAATACAGTACATGGGATCATATAGAGGCCATAATTAGGGCACAAATCAATGAAATAATGACCATAATCTAAATAATTTAATCCAATTGAATAAAATAGAAAATGGAGAGTCCTAACAATATTCTGGATCAATTTTTATTGATTAATGCATTCCCACAATGATTGGAAGGTTTTCTTATGTTTGATGCAACCTGATTTGCACGATCCTGGAGTTTCACTGTTATTGGTTTGGATTCTGCAATAGAATTTAGTAAGGAAGATCTCACTAGTGTTTATAGAGTTTTGAGACCAACCCTAGACATGTCTCTATATAAGTTAATTTATATACCCTTTATCATAGGTTATATTATTTATATTCTTCATTAAGAAATTAAATAAATCCATTTAATGAACTGCCAATGAGTGAAGGGTTTGAACATCCAATGCTCACTCATTTTACATCACACCCTAGTTAAAAACTGCATTCTATACCCAAATTTGGTCTCATGTGTCATATATAATCATCCATTTAAAATTTATCTTGTTGTCTTTGAGGTATCGTGCATGGGAAACATATAATATATTAAATAGTTTATATAAAGTTAATTCCAGGAACACCAGGCCTTGGAATCACATTTCGTCTCAACACCAAGCTCTGAAAACATATTCAAAATATTTACAAGTCTTATAAGGTAAATAATTATTCTCTACTAATGTAGTCATTTCTAGAGTCTTAGAAGATAAATAATTTGTTCAGAGATTTTTTTTTGGTTGATGATATGACAATAGGTTTAAGGATACAACCTTGCTTCTGATTCCTAATGATAATAAAAGAGAAGGTGTGTGTATTTCATGAAAATCACCAAACATTGGGTTTATAGTCATCTACAATATAGGTGAAACCTATTATAAAATTAATTAATGCTTAATTCTTTATCTCTCATAGTTATCATTAAATCCATAAAAACTGAAGGTGAGTAGAGAAAATGTGAGTTCGATCTATTAATAGAATCTATTTAGAGGCATGAGAGGAGAAAGAGAATTTATTACTATAAAGTATAAGACTTAGATTCATTTCCCTATTAGTATGGTGCATCAATTCTAATGGAGTAACAAAATTGATTCCAAATTCTCGTATGTCCCCTTTATATTATTTTTTTTTCAAATGATTATTTATAATGTCATATATGATATCTTCTAATGATTTTCTCTACTATACATTGGATAATTCTACCACATACTATATATGACATGATACATGCATTTTTTACTATTATTATAATTAATGGTAATGGAAGAATTATTTAAATTTTTGAGAAAAATATTCAAAATCAGGGATTCTATCATTGGATTTAAAAAATTATTGACATAAAAAATGTGTGACAGACAGTTTTATATGAAATTCATGATTTGATTTTTATCGTGTTTATAGAAGTCTACTTTTCAAAAATGATATCTCAATCCATATATAAGATTTATATGTGATATTTATTGGTTTTCTTCATTACTAACACATTAATTTATAGAGATCCTTGAAAAATAACTTGTAATCAATTAGTTTGGTTGTGAGAATTTTTTTTAAGAATTTGTAATAGATTATTAATAAATGTTTAAATGAATTTCAGAGGGAATGATAGATATTTTTATCAATGAATAACCAAGTAAAGTGTTATAACTTTTATCCAAGGGTGTAAATATTTATAGTTTCAACTATTAGATATCACATAAATTTCAAGAATAATTTGAGATCAAAATTTTCGTGTAACTCCTCGAAAATCAAAAGTATGTACCATATATTCTAAAGCGTTCCTAAAACAAAACACCAAGCGCATAAGGAAAAATAGTACCCTAATAATTTAAAATAAATTTACAATTTTAAATAGATTTTATATATTATATATTTCGTTATTCACTCGACATCGAGAAACATTTTTTTTCACAGAAGAGCGACTGTCATTAAAATCATATATTACACACAAGACCATGTTTTACTGAATAACTATATGTTATTAAATATAATAAAATAAAACCTATCCTTTAAAAAAGAATTTTCGTTAAGGGGTATCTAATTTATGTATATATATATCATTAAAATAAATTTAAAATTAATTCATTGGTTATAAATAATTTATAAATGAATTTTAAAACTAGTTGAATATAAAAGAAAATTTGTTTGCATACACAAAGTGTTTTATCCGTAATTTATTTAATTAATAAAAATTTATGGTTGATATTAATGTAATATATATATGTGATATATTCAATATATTTTTTTCATAATTTAATTCAATAACTTTTATAAGAATAAGATATGAACAAGAAAAATATTACACTTAAAACCTATATTTTTATTATTGTAATTTTAATACCATGGAATGGGGAACACATTTAAAGTATTAATTTTTCCCCTTTTTAAATTTAATATATTAAAATAATCTTTATATTTCTTATGAGAACATAAAAATTATCTTTTGGGGAATATGTGCAATTTTTCTATGAAGATTCCATTTTTATAGAATAGTGAAAACTATTGAATTTTCGTTTAAAATAATTTTTATTATAATTTATTTATAAGGAGAAATTATAATTTCAATTTGTTTTAATGTTAATTTTAATTTTTTTTCCAATTAATAAAATTTATTTTAAGTTAATCGGTTATAATTTTAAATTGATTATAAAAAAATAGTGAAAATTATGATGTTTTGACATTAAAAACTCACAGTGCCATCCCACCCCTGAGATGAATTTTTAATTTATTTCATCCACTTCTATGATTGGAATTTATAAAAATGGTTTCACTATTTGGAATCAAAATAATTTTTTATGTCAAATAAGACAAAATTTATTTTAAAAAAAATACTAGTGAAAGTTATTGAATTTAATTACAACAGTTAAGCTAAAACTAAGCATAAAAACGGACAATAAAATAATCTTAAAGCATTAAGTAACCAATAAATTTGTCAAAAATCAATTTTGTGGAAATATATAGACACTATTCTATCGTGGATCAAATTTGGTCCATAATGGATCAACTTAAAACATGAAAAATGGGCATATAATTCCCCAGTCAAAATATAACAAGAGATTCACTCATTCACTATAAAAGGGAACCACTTCTACTCGTTAAACGCACCTATAAAACCACTTATGATTGTCCATGATCATCACAAATAGCTTCCCAAAAATCTTTATATTCAACCTTTAATCCTCCTTTAAAAGAAATACTTTTGGTATAAACCAAAAGTAGTTACCTGCTTAAGTGTAAGCATCTTATTTCAACCCTTTTAATTTCATTTCCATTCATGAACCCCTCAAATATATTTATTCCATTATTATTTAAAAAAACACTACCCCTAATATTATATAATATTTTTATGTATTTATTTTTACCTACACCTACAAACATATCTATGTAATGGGTAAAAAATATATTATTTCTATGTTCAGTGAAGTACTGCCACAGGAAGTGATGATTGTTCATTTTTCCCTTACCATATATAACGTGGCCATTATGATGTAAAAACTATTTATATATTATATAAGTTATATTTATAATTCCTTTATTATTATTTTATTTTTATTTTGGATATTAATTTTTTCATTCTATCTTGTCTAAATATGATAATTTCTTTTGAGGAAGTGTGAACTAACACCCCCTTAAAGAGACATGACTCATTCATGACAAACATGAAACTTTTAAAGGATGGTATTTATAAACCTATTTATCATATATAATATATATATTACACTAGAAATATAATATACATATGTTTCATTTATCTTTGATTCTTTTAAAATAACGATGAAATGAAACTAGCATTGATGTTTATGGACGACCCACCGTCTCCATGAACGGTGCACTTCATTTCTAATATCCAAATATAATATACAACTATTAATACATATATTCAAAATTTATATGGTAATTAAGCAATTATTTACATTCTGGAGGTGATTAAACCATGTTATAATTGATAATAACAACAAATAACAAGTCAAAACATACTCGAGCAAACAATGGAACTACCAACTGAAATAGTGAAATCAATGAAAGAGTATTCACAAATAGGTACTAAAATTTTAGAAGGATATAATATATGATATTATAAAAATGTTTATGGCTCAGGTATAATTTATTAACATATTTTATACCACTATAAAGGAGGATAAATACACACAACAAATAGATGTTTAAGGTAATGTAATTTCGTCTCAAATTGCATTCCATTGGAGGCTTATTTGTTATTATTGTCCAATTCACTTTTATTTGTTTTATATAAATACTTTTTCATGTTATATCATGAACCTAATAATTCTCATGATATTATAAATTTGATTTAATTTCTTACACTCCATAGATTATGATAAAAATGTTTTAATGCGGTATGTGACAGTTTGGAATGTTTAACAATTGTTTTCCTCCAGAATGTTCTTAATGATAATCATTACAATCATACTTCCTTTTATAATCGTTTTTCATTGAAAATTTACTAGAGTATATATATTTTAATATGATGTATATTATTCTTTGATAAACTATATATCTCATCACTTATGAAGTTTACATGGATAGTTATTTTATGAACAGGCAAATTATCGATAAAAATATATCTTTTATTAAATATTATTATTTTATAAGGCATATTTTGTATTGATTAAATACATTATTCAATATGAGGAATTAATTTGAAACTAATTGATAGGTGGATCTATGACATTATAGAGCTCTCTGATGCCTCAAATAGTTCTCATGAGATGATTAAGTTGGCCAATTTAAACAGGTTACTACATCCAGTTTAAAACTATTTGGAGGATGGATTATGTTAACATAGGTTCTCATATGCTTAATACATGACATAAAATAATTAAGCATTTACCTCATAGAAATTTTTGTAATTATTCATCCATAATATTTTTTGGCAACACATCTATGCATAAATTTCATTTTTTTTCATTGATTAAATGGCATGTGATCGATTTATTACCATTCCATATGGAATTTTCTTTGTCTAGTTATTTGTGTGGCAGTTGTTATTAGTTATATTCCATTATATGTTAATTTATTCATATTAATTCATTATTTATTCCACATTACATATGCTTACTTATCATTTGAGTTCAACCTTAATATACTTCATTCCCTGGGTTATGAAAAATATTACTTTGAATATGATTTCTAGGATGAAACATATTTCAATTTATTAGGTATAATGATTTATTTTGTTTTCCTAATGTATTGTGGGTATCATTTATGTAATCAAGCTCTAAAATATTTATAAAATGGTCAGCCCTTTTGGATTTGATTCATTATAATCATGCCAATGTAATCAAATAATGCAACGACTCTATGCTACTAGGTTTAGGGTGTTATAGTTTGTATCGAAAGATATTTACCAAAAATCATAGAAACTAGATTTATTAAACATTGATACAAAGAATAACCCTAAGATAGAAATTGATGATAAGTACATTAAAACATCCTAGAATTTTGGTAAGGTATTGATAATGTGGGTATTTCTAGAAATATATCCATGTCTCGATAATTGAAGTGGTTGTGGGTCTGGCATAGATGTATCTAGGATAAATAAATCTGACAAGGTGTTCCTATACTAACTCAAGGTAACCGGGTACACGACAACGAGCCTTACTGTGAACATAGTTTGACAATCTTAAGGGTTACTCTTAGGATAGTTCACATTTTATTTACAAACCATTATGAATTATTTAAAAGTAAATATACCTCCAATGTAACAAAATTTTATGACTCCAGGATTCATGATTCATAAATTTATGTTATGTTATAAACTGTATTTAGGGTTATATAATGATCAATACTTTTGGAGATAATCTCGTTTATGACATTAAATAGTAATGGCACATGGAATAAATAATGGTGTTAGTGCTAATGAAAAATGTAGATATTTCCCTATGGAGGAAGGAAATATTGCTCGTATTGGATCGGGTAAAGTTATGTATATGTTTGGAGAAATTAGTGAGGTTATGAAAGATAACCCTACACCAATGGAGAAACTTATTCCATATAGATAATCTTAATTTTTAAATCTATTTATGCAGTAGAATCCCCCATCATTTAGTAGGACTACAAAAAAATTGTATCTACGAAATGGCTTACATCTCTGGAGAATATATTTACATCCTTCTAAAATAGAGAAAAGTAAAAGGTCACACATTATATCTATTTGTTCCAAGGTGATCCTAATCAATGGTTCTCCTTGATCCAGAATAATAAGGATGAAGAAGAAATATATCTCATGGTATAGTGAGTGTTTAAGAATTCAATATTTAATAAATACAACGCTTGTGATCATAAAATCCAGATGAAGGGGATGTTCCTTGGATTAAAACAAAAGGATGAAGAGAGTATTGTATATTATGAAGCTACCTTCACAAGGTTATCTAGGTTTTCTACAGATTATATATGAATCACATAGTGCATGATCGGCCACTTTTTTAAAGGACATAAGTAAAATATTTGAAGGGTACTTGTTTCATAGAATTTTTCATCATAATAATAAATAATTTTTTGTGCCATCAAAATACATAATAAATTATAAATATCTTACGTATTCAAAGGAATTCTGGAGAAGAATATGTCTTACGAACATGATTAAAAAGGGAATGACTCATGGAAGATGAGTGGAAATAATTATTTTACTACATGTGATAACTGTAGAAATAATCACCATGTTAAATGCTTAAATGGATTGGGAGTTTTTTATAATTGTGGACAAAAGGGTCACTAGGAAAAAAATGCAATAAAAAAGGCAAATAATTATATTCAATATTGCAACTATAAGTAGATGGGGAACTACACAAATTAATTCCCAAACATCAAGGTAATATTTCTCTAAATAATATAAGGGAGAGAGGATGATTATATGGTATTGACATGACTGAAGTTGAAGGATTAATATAATTTTGTATTTGGACCCATGAAATATATTGTAAAAGTATTTTTTTTTGATGTTCTCAACATATGATATATGAAATATATAATGATTATAATTTTGTACATTTTACTTAATGATTTTTGATCATATGTTGATTGTTACTGTAAAAAATTATTATGGGAAAATTTAATATTTTCATAAAACTCGTGATTGAGAGAATAAAAACCTTGACATCCCTGAAGTTGAGATAATGATGAAAAAATGACTAATTTGGATAAGTTCAGTCAACCATAATGACTTTTAAACAAGTGGTCTATGTAACGCCCCCACCCTAGATACCCAGAGTCAGTACATTATTACATAACATTGGCATGATCACAAAGATCAAGTCTTGAAGGACCGATTAGTTTAGTAGCCTTAGATGTACTAGTTACATTCATAAGGTTTACATTACATCATAAAATGGACAACTACAACAAAATTATTTCCATAGACAACACTGATATCCCATATAATTTCCCATCATATCTTTCATAATATACTTCTTCGCATCCTGGAAAAAATAAATCATAGAAAGGGTGAGCTTATATGCTCATTAAGGATAACAATATCGCAGAATCTTTCATAAATAAGCATAAACATTTATGGAAATGAATAAAAATAAAATAAAATCTTTTTCAATATAAAATTCATCATAATATGGATAATATAAATCAATATAATTCCATTTAATTACTCACAATGATATTCTAATAGTCGAATAATCACATGAAATATCAATACCCACCTTCATAATGATGGAATGAATAATGCCAGACATCATAACCACATAGTTAAGGCCTTGTGCCAAGACAACAAATAATATTTTTTCAAGGCCTTATGCCAATACACTAGTTTCATCATGAGACCTACTGATACATCTAGGTGTTATAGAGGGCTCCACCCATCACTTACTTTGTCCAATTCATTCTTTATTTGAAAATTTTTAAACATAACATAAACATTCATATTAAAACTAGAATATGAAATGTAAATAATTTATGCACAAACCATGAATGGTAGAAAAACAACACATCCATAGGCAAACATAATACAAAATTGTCAATAAAAAATGGAAGATTTGTATCATAATAAATCATCTTCAAACAAGATGAAAATACAATAAATGATGTTGACATAGATGAAATCAAAACTGTTTGAGAGAAATAACTCATTCATTTTTTTAAATCATTTAAAGATACGTAATTATAAAATAAAACATATATTTTGAAAATATTCTTATAAGATTGTAAGGGAAGATTCGATGATGTTATAACAGTGGAATATAGCTGCACCTGCCTTATATGTTAAAAAGCATTCTTACCTTAATTTTGTCGAAAAGGTCATAAAGTAACTTGTTTGGAAAATGACGGAAAGATTCCTATCAAAACATACAAGGAAAAATAAGGGTATAATGTACTTTAACCCATATTCTAGTAAGTAGTAAAAAAAATTTGGAATACATTTTTTGGATGACACAGATGTGGATGATAAATTTTTCCCAGAAGATAATTATATATAAACAACCTTGAAAAAGGAAGAGGTTATAGAATTAAACCTTACCTTGTAATTTTCCTTGGTCGATGGTAGGTTAACCACATTTATAATGGTGAGATAATTGTTATTAAATTATACAAGAATCATATTCATTAATATGATATAATATATGATCCTTTAATATTGCTTTGTTAGTAATATTTTAGTATTATCACCGTTTTGTGTGTTAACTGATCCGTTTTCTTTTATATGAATTTCTAAGTAAGTAATGTTTTTTATTGATAGTATGTATCTTATTCATATTAATAATTATATTGAGTCTTTAAAAATTATTTTTAATCATATAATTAAAATTAGTGTTGAATGATTACGATGGTGATTGCATCTCATCGCGTTCATGGGGATGGTAATTTGTACGTACGCACGAGCGACAATATCATTATTTTGAAATTAAAATAATAAGTAAATGGATGGTATATCATATATACAAAATAATTAAATTGTTATATCTATTATTTACATCAATTATACATCATTATTATATCCATACAAATAATAATGTATTGAATAACAACTACACCACTACGTGGAGACAGTAAGGCGTACATACGCACGTGTGGTGACATGTTATTCATAAGATGGATAAAATAATGAATTTGGTTTTAAAATTTTTATAACAAAATAACATTATATATAAGATACTAGATTTATTATTTTCTAATGGAAACAACAAAAAAAGTGTAAGTGGAAGAAGAAAATAACTTAAAAGAGGTGGTGAGATATTTACCTCTTCTTTTGGTTCATCCTTTTTATTTGATGAAAAGGGCTCCTTAGGTTGGATTTATGATCAAAATAAGGCCTCTAAGATTAAGGGATGATAGTTTGTAGAATATTTTGATAGGGGATTGTCAAGCCACACGGCTTTTAAGGTGTTAATTTGAGGTAAGGGTAAGTGCCCTTTTATAAGAGGGGGGAGGGGTACTTTGGAAAAGATTTAAATATTATTTTATAATAAAATCATGTTTGATTTCTAATGGATCAAAAATGAATTTAATGAATAAGGTGGGGATGGGTCAAAAACCACACAACCAATAGGTTTTAGACATGTTTGGATCACTTTATTAACCTTATCCTTTAGATTTAACTCTTAGTTAAATAGTTTGACATTTCCCATGTCTCTTTGTATTTTTATATTATATGTCTTATAAACAGACTATAAAATTCCAAGAGAACCAAAAGTGGTTCATTAATGACATATATAATAGTATTTAATTTCTGTGGCTAAACCTTATATTTTTTGGAATAAAATACCAATTAATAATATAATATTTGTTTTAAAAACACATTTACGTAAATTTTGAAGCTATTGAGTATTTTCTTTTTTCTAAATTTATAACAACATTATTACTTATAAAAACTCATTTAATCAACCCTAAAATGTCATTTTAACCTAGAAAATCAGTGTAATTAATAAAAAGTCTCAAATTACATTTATTTGGGTATTTATAATATCAATTATTTTAATATTTCTTTATTAAGGTAATTACTACATCGTTTTTGTGTAATAAATAAATTAAATTATTTAATATCTAAAAAATAAAAATAAGATTCCATTATGTAGGTAATGTTTTTATCTTTATAATGAATATTTATATTCAAATTTATAATATGTATAACCCTTTATTAAAAATGGTATAGTTATTAAACATTGATTTTAACACTTTTAACTCTTATTTGAATTAAATAATAATAAATGTCCTAATCTAATATAATTGGGCCTAAAGGATAATATTTTATTAATTAGGTTGTTTCTTGGTCGAATAAGAGTTATCCAACAGAATTAGGACATCTTTTATATTAATTATAATATCTTTTTTACCTTTGATTACCCTATTTTCTTTTAACCGTGGTAAATAAAAGTGAAAAGTTATTATTCACCAAAATAATATTTTCATCTCATTGAACCACATTTTATTTACTGATATCAACCGTGTCTCTCGGATTTTTCAAATTCAACTCACAGAGGTGGTAAAATTACCTTTTAGGTAAATTTTCAAATGCTCCATGTATGTGGCTGAAAGACGGTAGAAAGTTCAACAAAATTTTTATATATCTAAAATTATTAAAAACTGACTCCAATAAAATAAATTTAACATATATGGGTATTATGTATCTATTTTGACCTAAAATAAATTTAAATAAAATAAATAATTATTTAAATAAAAATTCTATTTCAAACTATAACTCAGTCTGTTTCACTATTGATCAAAAATTGAAAGTTCTCAGAAAAATAACAAAAACACTCCCTAAAATAATTTTGATATTCCAAATCAAAAAATTAAGTTCATTTTGAAGGATAAAATTTATAAAATTTAAAAAATCAGGTATTACTATTCATAACGACTAGTTTGATTGGTTGTCGTGTTTTAGAACTCGACGTTTCATACAACACACGCTATTGTATTATTCAATGGGAAGTATACCGTGGAAGCATGGGGTGTTACATTCTCTCCTCATTAAAATAATTTAATCCATTATATTTTTAGAATATTACTAAATAAAATGATTTGGGTGCTTCTTATTAATAAGTTCTTACGTTTCCCACATTGCCTCTTCTATCTTATGGTTTCTCCATAGAACTTTTACTAGACGAGTCGTCTGGGTTTTCAACACTTGTTCTTTGGAATCAATAATTTTGACAGGATCTTCAAAACAATACAGATTAGGTTCCAATTAAAATTCCTCATAGGTGAGTACATGTGTTGTGTCAAGCATGTATTTTCTCAAAAGTGAAATGTGGAACACATCATGAAATTTTGAGAGACATAGTGGCATTGGAAAATGGTAAGCTATAGTCCTAATTTGATCTAGAATTTCGAAAGGTCCAATATAACTAGGACTTAATTTTCCTTTCTTACCAAAATGTATAATACCCTTCCATTAAGATACCTTCAAGAAAAATTGTTCTCCTACATGAAATTCAAAATCCTTTTTTACCTTATTGGCATAGTTCTTCTACCTACTTTGAGCTTCTTTGAAGTGGGTTTGGAATACCTTCACCTTTTCCATTTCTTCCTCCACAAGTTTGGTGCCTACACATTTTAATTCCCCAACATCATCCCAACAGGTTGGTGTGTGACATCTCATTCCATAAAATGCTTCATATGGTGCCATCTGAGTAATTGAATGGAAGCTATTGTTATAGTAAAATTCTACAAGAGGTAAATATTGATCCCACATACCTTGATACACAAGTGAGCATGATCTCAACATGTCTTCTAAGGTTTGAATAGTCCGTTCTGATTGTCCATCAGTTTAGGGGTGGTAGGTAGTGCCCAAACGAAGTTTAGTATCCCGGGTTTTCTAATGTATTTTCCAAAATCTTCATGTAAAACATGGATCATCATCAAGATCAATGGATAAGGGTACTCCATGAAGTCTCACAACATTATTAATATATAGTATTTCAAGATTTTCTAGTGGTAAATCATATCTTATTGCAAGAAAATGTGATGATTTGGTAAGATAATCAACAATGACCCATATTTTTTCGTTCCATCAAGGAGTCTTTGCTAGTCCCTTGACAACGACCATCGTACTATTATCCCATTTCCACTCAGGTATAGAAAGATGTTACATGACTCTTCCATGTTGTTGCATTCCAACATTCACTTGTTGACAAACCACACATCTTGAAACAAAATTAGAAATCTCCCTCTTTATTTTGTCCCACCAAAAATGTTCCTTAAAATCTCTATACATCTTAGTGCAACCAGGTTGAATAGATAAATTTGAACAATGAGCATAATCGAATAATTCCTTTTTTAGATCAGGTATATCGGGAACACAATGTCTCTTCTAAAATTTCAAAATTCTATCTTCATACACAATGTCAATAAATCTCCCACCATTCGTAGCATTAATCTTATTTTGAAACTCTTCATCATCAGTATGAGAACTATTTATCCATTCTAGTAAAGTTTTTTTGGAAACCATTTGAAATTTTTTTGATGTTCCACCTTCCATGGTTATCCCCATGTCTATCGTTACTAGATCCTTGTATATAAGATCCATTCCAACTCTCATCATGTTCAGAACTCCATGATCTTTTCTGATCAAAGAATATACCACCTTATTTTCCTTCCCTGGGTGGTAGTGTATGGTGAAATCACAATCCTTGAGTAGTTTAAGCCATCTCCTTTGCCGCATGTCGAGTTCTTTATGTGATAAAATATACTTCGAACACTTGTGATCGGTATATATCTCAAATTTTTTACCATAGAGACAATGTATCCATATCTTTGAAGAGATGATTACAGCTTCTAACTCAATATCATTAGTAGTATAATTTAGCTCATGAATTTTTAGTAGTTTTGATGCATAAGAAATAACCCTATAATTCTGCATAAGGACACAACCAAGTCCTTTCTTTGAAGCATCACTATAAATAACAAATCCATCAATCCCTGATGGTATAGTCGTGATAGAAGAATTGAATAATATTCTCTTCAATTATTCAAAACATTCTTCACACCCCTTTTTTCCAATCAAATTTAACCCCTTTACATGTGAGATTTGTTAATGGGTTATCCAATCGGGGAAAATTCTAAACGAAACGCCAAAAATAAGCAACTAAACCAATAAAATTGTAGACCTCAGTTATACTCGTTGGTGCTGGCCATTCATGGATTTCTTTGGTCATAGATGGATCAACAGAGATTCAATCCTTAGAGAAAATATGGCTAAGAAAAGAAATATCCTCAAGGTAGAATTCACACTTTCTAAACTTCCCATATAATTCATGTCTTCTAAGAGTCTTTATAATAATTTGAATGTTATTTTCATGATCATCGTATCTTTGAGAGTATACCAAAAATATCATCAATAAATACCACTAAAATGTTATCATGATATTCCTTGAAAACTAAATTCATTAGATCCCTGAGGACAGAGGGTAAATTAGTTAATCCAAAAGGCATTACTATAAACTCGTAATGCCCATACCTGTTTCGAAATGTTGTTTTTGGAATGTCTACCTTCTTCACACACAACTGATGATATCCAGATCAATGGTTAATCATTGAAAACAATTCATCTCCATGAATTTTGTCGAATAAATCATTAATGAGAGGTAGGGGATACTTTTCCATTATTGTTATAACATTGATCTCCCTGTAGACAATGCACTAACTCATAGATCCATCTTTCTTCTTAACAAAAAAAACATGGGCTCACCATGGAGAAACACTAGGGAGAATAAATCCCTTATTACTCAATTCCTCTAGTTGTTTATTTAGTTCCACTAATTCCACAATGGCCATTCTATTAGGGGTCTTCAATATGGCTCTTGAACTAGGAATTAAGTCTATGGATAACTCAATTTCGCATTCTAGAGGATGTCCAGGTAAATATTCAGGAAACACATCAACATATTCCTGCACAGCAGGTACATACTATATTTGAACATTATTTTCCTCACCCATAGTTTTTTCATTCTCTTCCTACCCAATAATTAAATTTAGTTGAGCTACTGGGGGTGGATCGGGATAAGAATTTGGTGGTGATGTTTCTGCTCTAATGATAAGGTACTCGTTATCATAGTCGAGAATTGTAACCTCCTTCTTACAATAAATATTCGCACCATGGCCTTAAATCCAATCCATACCAGTGATTATATCAAATTCAATCATGGGTATGATGATGAGATCAGCAGATAAAGAAATTTTTTATTCCCAAATGGAGACTAATTCACAAAACATTGTTGTAATGATACTTCCCATAGGAGTTTTTATTGAAAACTCCATTGTTAAATCAAATTGGAAATATTTAATTTTCATACAAACTAGTAATATATGAAACAATTTGATGATCCATAATCAAATAAATCATTGGATAAACATGAAGAAACCATTAAATTACCTACCACTATGTCTTTTAGAGCTTCAAACTCAGCAGTAGTGATAGCATAAGCTTTTCCATGATCCCTTGGCCTTTTCTGAGGTAAGTTCCCCATACCCTTAGGACATTCATTTTCATAATGTACCCTTCTCTAAAATTTTAGAATTCGACATTAACAACCGCTTTATTCCCATTGAAATCCTGAGCTTAGTGGCCTTTTTCACCACACTTATAACAGAATCACATTCCCTTCAAACAAGTAACAAGGTGTTTCTTCCCACATTTATGACAGGATGGATATTAAAAATTTTCTTTCTTCCTCTTATTTCCATTTCCATAGTGTTTAGCAGATCTCTTCTTCTCCTGCTTTGCTTTAAAGTCATATGACTTAGAGAATTCTTTTTCTATCTTAATAGCATATGATACAATATCATCGTACAACGAGAAGGATTGTGAGACTAATTCTTGATATAGAAATGGATTTAACCCATAAAATAAGTGATCAATATTACTTATTGGGTTACATATATAACTTGTAGCATAAATTTCTATCCTTGTAATGTTAGTTTCATACTTTGTGACATTCTCATCCTCATTTTTCCTCAGACTCAGAAATTGTCTTTCCATATCCGCTCGATGGCCACGAGGAAAGTATTTTTCTAAGAATTTTCTTAGACTCCCTCCATTCCATATTTGATACTTAATCTTCTTCCTTTTTGTATTGAATCAATGACCACCATTAATCAATCTCCAGTGAGCTAGGAAACTACCATAACAACTTTTTCCCTTTCGCTACTCCCTAAGGTATGGAATATTTTCTCTAATGAATCTATCCATTGCTCATCTACTAGTTTATTTGTACCACTATTGAATGTTGGTGGTTATTACCTTAGGATGTGATCTAACATTGATCCTCCATGCTACGGATCAGGGTTCTCCATACTGGTAAGGTTATTATTCATAACCTGAGTGAGTTGTCCCAGTATAGTGATAAGCTGATCAGCACTAGTTGTATCACCAGCTCCACTATAATTATCTTGAGCAGGAGGGAAATCCATACATGGAGTTCATGCATTGATATAGTTTCCATTCCTTCTACAAGGCGCCATTTCTAAACAATTGCATACACTATATATGTTTATGAATCACAATACATAATTCCAAACTTATAACATTCTTAACATAAATTGAACATTTTATGGATATTGTCCATAATTCTAAAAAAATGTTTTCTTTGAGGAGGTATATACTCATAAATCCTTCATAATGCTTTGTAATGAAAAAGTGGATTATCCTAAGCATATCCCCTAAGAGTGTCGTAAACAAGAGTGTAGCAAGACCTGTTGTCGTGCACCAGTTCCCATTCGAGTCTAGCTCAAAGCAGTGTTTTTAGGTTTTACTGCAAGCTACATCTGTGCCAGAGCCACCTCTACCTGCTCATATCCATGAAAAGATGTATTTCTTGGAAAACTAAAAAAATATCTACATTACCAAAATTGTATGAAGTTCTTCTGTAGTAATCCTCAAATTCTATCTTAGGATAAGGTTCTCTAATTAGTGTTTTTCTAAATCTAGCTTCCAATGTTTGAACTAAACTTCCTATGATACCAGTTGTAACGTCCCAACCCTAGATACCTAGAATCAGTTCATCACTACATAACGTTGACATGATCACAAAAGATCAATTCTCGAAAGATCGATTAGTTTAGTAGCCTTAGAAGTACTAGATACATTCATAAGGTTTACATTACATCATAAAATAGAAAAACAACAACAGCATTGGTTCCATAGAAAAAACTGAGATCCCATAGACTATCCTTATAGATAATTCATGATATACTTCTTCACATCCTGGGAAAAAATCATAGAAATGGGTTAACTCAGATGCTCAGTAAGGATAATAATATAGCGGAAAGTTTCATAATTAAGCATAAACATTTAAGGTAATGTATAAAATTAAAAAAAATCCTTTTTAATATAAACTTCATCTTAATATGGAAAATATAAATCAAAATAATTCCATTTACTTACTCAATGGATACTCTACTAGTCGAATAATCACATGAAATATAAATAGACACTTTTATAATGATAGAATGCATAATTCCAGACATCATAACCACATAGTCAAGGCCTTATGCCAAGAATACAAACAACAATTTTTCAAATCCTTGTTCCAAAAGACTAGTTTGTCTCATGAGACCTACTAATGCATTGAGGAGCTATAGTGGTCTCCACCCGTATCTTACTAAGTCCAATGTATTCCTCATATGAAATGTTTTAAACATAACATAAACATTTGTATTAAAAATAGCATAAGAAATATCAATACTTTATCCATAAACCCTAAATGGTAGAAAAATAACACATCCACAGTTAAACATATCACAATACCTTCAATAAAAAATGGATAATTTTTTTCATAATACATAAACTTCAAAGAAGATTAAAATCCATTAAATGATGTTGACCTAGATGAAATAAAAACTGTTTGAGAGAAATATCTCATTATTTTTCTTTGAAATAAATTAATGTTACATAATAATAATCGAAAATAGTTATTTTGAAAATATTCTTATAATATTGTATGGGAAGCTTCGATGATGTTATAACGGCTGAATATACCCGCACCCGCCGTATAAGTTAAAAAACATTCTTAACCTAATTTGGTCGAAAAGGTCATAAAGTTACTTGTTTGGAAAATGATGGAAAGATTCCTTTCAAAATATATAAGTAAAAATAAGGGTATAAATGACTTTAACCCATATTCTAGTAAGTAGTAAAAATGTTTTGGAATACATTTTTAGGATGATACAGATGTGGATGATAGAGTGGTCCGAGTAGATAATTACATATAAACAACATTGAATAATGATGAGGTTGTAGAATTAACCCTAATATTTTAAAATTCATTAGTCGGGGGTAGGATAAACACATGTATAATGGTGAAAAAATCGTTATCAAATTATACAAGAATCATATACATTAACATGATATCATATATGATCTTTTAATATTGCTTTGTTAATAATATTTGAGTATTATAATAATTTCGGGTGTTAACTGATTCATTTTACTTTATATGCTTTGTTATTTAAGTAATGTTTATTATGGATAGGATGTATCATATTCATATTCAAAATTATATTAATTTTTTTTTTAAAAAAATTATCATCTAAAGAAAATTAGTCTTGAATGATTACGATGGGGAATGAATCTCATCGCGTTCGTGGAGACAGTAATCCGTACGTACGCACAGGTGAAACTATCATTCTATTGTAATTAAAATCAAAAGTAAATTGATGGTATATAATATATATAAAATCATTATCATGTTATATATATTATTTACATCAATTATACATCATTATTATATCCATCCAAATAATAATGTATTGAATAATAACTACACCACGACGTGGAGATGGTAAGTCGTACGTATGCACGCATGGTGACATGTTATTCATAGAATGGATAACATATTGAATATGATTTGAACATTTTTATAATAACATAATATTATATATAAGTTAATGGAGTTATTATTTTATAATGGAAACAACAAAGAAAGAGGTAGTGGAAGAAAAAAATAACTTGAAAGAGGGGGTGAGATATTTACCTCGTCATCGGGTTCTTCCTTTTTATTTGATCAAAATGGATCAATAGGTTGGCGTTTTGATCAAAATATGGACACTAGGATGAAGGGAGTATATTAGGGAGAATATTTTGGTTGGGTTTGGCCAATAAAAGTGGCTTTGAATATGTGAATGTGAGAGAAGAAGAAGTACCCTTTAATAAGAGAGGTGAGGGGCACCTTAAGAAAAGATTGAAATATTATTTTATAATAAAATTGTGTTCGGTTTCAAATGGCTCCAAAATGAATTATTTAAAGGATAAGGTGGGTATGGGTCGGAAGACACTAAACCAATAGGTTTTAGATAGGTTTGGGTCAATATATTAACCATATCTTTTAGATTTAACTCTTTGTTAAATAGTTTGACATTTACCATGTCTCTTTGTATTTTTATGTTATATGGTTAATAAACATACAATAAACATAAAATCGAACCCCAAGTGGTTAATTAATGATATATATAATAGTATTTAACCCCTTTGTCCAATCCTTAGATATTTAGGAATAAAATACCAATTAACAATATAATATTTGTTTTAAAAACTCTTTTATGTCAATATTGACACTATTTGGTATTTTGTTTTTTATAAATTCATAACTACATTATTACTTAAAAAAAATTAATTTAATCAACTATATCATGTCATATTAACCAATAAAATTATTTTAATTCAAAAAAAGTCTTAAATTACATTTATTTGGGTATTTATAATTTCAATTATTTTAATATTTCATTAAAAAGGTAATCACTACATCATCATTGTGTCATAAATAAATTAAATTATTTAATTTCAAAAAATTATAAATAAAATACCATTATGTTTTAAATTATTTTATCTTTATAATTAATTTTTATATTCTAATTTATCTTATGTATAACCCTATATTCGAAATTTCTTAGTTATAAAACTTTGATTTTAACACTTTTAACTCTTCATTGAATTAAATAATAATAAATGTCTTAATATAATCCAAGTGGTCCTAAGGGATCATATTTTATTTCCAGGGTTTTTTAAGTTAAAATAACACTTATCCAATAGATTGTAAAAAATATGCTAAAAGAATCAATAAAATTTGGAAATTATCCTAAGAGGTGGGTAAAAGACTGTAAGAAGTTCAATAAAATTTTTATATATCTAAAATTATTATAAACTGACTCCAATAAATTAAATTGAACTTATATAGGTATTAGGTATCTATTTTTACCTAAAATAAATTTAAATAAAATAAATAATTATTAAAAAAAATCAGTTTTAAACTATAACTGAATATTTTTCACTATTAATCAAAAAGTAAAAGTCTTCAGAAAAATTCCAAAAATTCACCCTGATCTAATTTTGATATTTTTAATCAAAAAATGAAGTCTATATTGAAAGATAAAATTCATAAAATTTCAAAAGGTGGGTATTACTATTCATCTCAGCTAGTTTGATTAGTTGTGGTGTGTTAGAACTCGAAGTTGCATACAACACACACTATTGTATTATTCAAAGAGAAGTGTATTTTCGAAGCTTGGGTTGTTACAGTCTATGATATAATTTATGGAGTATAAAAAAATTAGGTTAATGGAATGTATCCAATAACCTGTTTCTTAATTATGGAATATGGAATAATTCATGATTCCAAGGAGGTTTTATGGTGATTTGAGTTATTACCATATTTCTCTATGATTAATATAAAAGTTATTCACATGTTTATAATGAGAAAATTCAATGATTCCTGATGAAAATTAAAGTTTAATGATTAGTACATTTTTAAAATTCAGTGACTCTCCTTCATAAGTGATTGGATCATAATTTTATGGAAAAGGTAACCAATTCTAAAGCGGTTTAAAATGACAATTGTATGATATTTTAGAGGATAATGTATTGCTTTTCAATATGATGAATCATTTACTAAATGTTTATATAGAAATACTTTCAAGAATAATGAATGAAAAATATTGTGTTTATAGAAACATGTATTTAATTATATTCATATAGAGTGAAATAATTCATTAACTATAGAAAAATTTGTTTGAAAACAAATATGTTTTCCTATTATCATCTTTTTTATGATATTAATGACCTATCTGCACCTATGGTTTATGGTTTTTTTCAATAACATTCATCTGAACATTCTCCCTAGAAAAGTCTATTATAACATGATTGTTGGATGTTTTCTTCCATATCCATGTTTCCGTTTCCCACATTAGTTTTCTTACTTGGGAACCTAGTTATGTGACAATTGTACTTTACTTTATATCATATTAATAATATTTGAAATTACTCTTCTTTACAATGTGTATCTTTCAACAATAGTCTATTTTTAGTCCCTCCATCATTAAAATCAAGTGTAGGTTGTGAGGACTCAATTTAATTAAGTTGGGGAGAATGTAACACCCCCAAATTATAAAGTATGAACCTTATATTCGATAGCATGGATGAAATATGACACCAAGTATGTAAGGGAAATAGTACCCTGATAATTTAAAATATATTTAATATTTTAAATATATCTTATTTATTCTTTATTGGGAGATCCAAACGACACTGAGTTACCCTATGTTACATGTGAGAGAAAGTTTATTTGAAATCTTACATTACATGCAAGACCGAGTATTAACGAAAAAAATATATTATAACAAATAATAAGAAAAAACAAGAAATTAATATTTTAGATAAAAATAGGATAACTAATTTATGAAAATCCAAGTTTCAAAAAAATTAAAATTAATTCATTGGTTATAAATTAATTGTAAATTAATATGAAAACCGATTGCATCTGAATGAATGTTTTACAAAGTTATTTCACCCTAATAGATTTAATTAATAAAACATAGTGGTTGATATTAATGTAATATATATAAATATATATATCATATATCAAATATTATATTTTTTAAGTCCATCCAATATATTTGACAAACATATGATCATAACAAACAAAATATTACACTTAAACTCCTATATTTTTATGTAGGCAATTTTACCTCATTTTAATGGAATCCCAGTTTTATATCTGAAAGTTGATTGTTTTATGAATGTAATATTACAAAATAAATTTTATCTTTTATAGATAATCCTAAAAATTATTTTAGGTGGAATGTTTTGTATTTTTTCATGAATATTCTATTTTTATAGAATATTTTAAAATAATGAAAAAAATTTAAACTTCTTGGTCATCTAATTTATTTATAAGGAAAACGAATAATTTTAATTTTTAATAATGTTAATTTGGAAAAAAAAATCTAAATTAATATAATTTATTTCATTTTAATCATTTTCAATTTAAAATTGATTATAAAAACATAGAAAACTGTAGGATGTTTTCACTCTAAAACCTCGCATTATTGTCCCACTTGTAGGATGAATTTTAAATATATTTATGTCACTTATATGATTAAAATTTTAAAAAATGGAATCCATATTTATAATAAAACTAATTTTTATTTTCTAATTAGAACAATATTTTTGACTAATTAGATTAGTGAATGTGATTTAACATAATTACAATGATTAAGGTTAAATGAAGCTTAACAAGGGTCCAAACCATAAAGTCATAAATGGGCTATAAATTTTTCCAAAGGAATTTTCATATCCATATATCGGCCCTATCTTCTCTTGGATTGAATTGGGTCCATTATTGTATTGACACGTGACTTGAAAACATTAATGGAATTCACTTGTCAAAATATTACAAGAGTGTCGCTCCTCCTCCATTATAAAAGGAAACAAATTTTCATCATTCCTAACACATACCTAACACCATAATTTATTCCAATAAATACCCCCAAAAATTCCATAAATCCATTAACTCTAAATTAAATCCTTTATTTTGTCATAAATTCATCCACGAAATTGTTTTGGAAAATACCAAAAGTAGTTTCCTGATTAATAGGTATCGTCTTCTCATAAGTCATTTAATTTAGTTCTTATTATCCACTCCCAAAAATATCTTTAATCCATTATTATTTAACAAACCTGTATCCTCAATATACTAGTATTTTTTTTGTAATGTTTTATACCTACCCTTCCAGACACCTAATGGGTAATGAACATATAATTTCTTTTTACGGTGAACTACTTCCTCCTGAATCAATTATTGTTCATTTTCCCATACAACCTATAATGGTTTCCATTATGATGGAAATATGTTTATATAAGATATATATGATATTTATAATTTATTTTTAATTCATTTATTTTTATTTATAAAATTTATTTATTACTTACTTCTTGTGTAAATATGATAACTTCGTTTGAGGAAGTGTGAACTACCGCCCCCTCAAAGTGATATGGCTTGTTCATGCCACCCCTAAAATTTATAAAGAATGAGTTTAATAAACCTTTTTAACATATATAAAATTGAAATGTTACTATAATTATAATATTCATATTTATATTTTATATTTCATTCTTTTAGTGCGACAATGAAATTAAAGATGTGTTCATGCGTACGTTTGGCCTACCATCTCCATGACGGATGCTCTTCGTTTCTAATCTCAAAATATAATGGACTATTATAAATACACATATAATGATTATATATGTTAAATAAGACATATTTTACATTCCTGAGATGATTATATCGTGATATAATTAATAATAACTACAAATAACAAGTCAAAACTTACTCGAACAAACTAGGAAATTAACAACAAAAATTGTGAAATCCTTGAAAGAGTATTCACAAATGGGAAATAAAACTCTATAAAAATTAGGATAAGTTATTATAAACATTATTATGGTCTTTTCATAGGTTATTAACATATTTTAAACCACTATAAATAATGATAAAGACTGAAAAACAAAAGGATGGTTATAGTAAGTGAATTTCTTCTCAAATTACATTTCATTGAAACTTATTGGTTAGTATGAACCAATTAACTCTTATTTAGTGTAAATAAAATTTTTTTCATGTTATATCATGAATAAACATATTTTAATGATATTATATGTTTCATTTAATTTCACACATTAATGATATTATGATTCAAAAGTTTCAATGTGGTACGAGACACTTTGGAATGTTTAAGGATTATTCTCTTCAAGAATGTTCTTATTTAGGATCTTTTCATCTTACATCCTTTTATAATAATTTAAAATTGTAATTTTAATTGAGTATAAATTTTTTATAAAATGGATATTATTATTTCCTAAACCATATATCATTTCTCAATCATTGTTTACTTTGATTTTTATTTGACAAATTGAAGATTTATTGGTAAATCTGTATCTTTTATTCAATTTAGATATTTAATAAGGAATATTTAATATTGATAAAACATGTTATTAGATTTGAGTAATTATTTACAAATTAAATGATTTGTTGATTTCTTATTTTATATATCTCCTAAAGGCATTATCATTTTCCCCTGAGTTGATTAAGTTGTCCAAATTAAACTGGTTTCTACCAATAGTTTAAAACTTTCCATAGGATAGATATTTACAGTACAGGTCCTCATGTTCCAAAGGCATGAAGTCTTTAATTAGGAATTAAATTCATTTATATTTCATTTATTATTCCTCCATGATATTTTTCATAGACATATCTATGGATACATTTCGTTTCTATTTATTGATTGAATGGAATATGGACCAGTATCTTACCTAGCCATATTTAATTCTCTTTATTTAGTTATTTGAATGTCATGTGTTATCAGTTATTTTCAATTTAATTTTAATTTATTACTATAAATTCATTATTTATTTCATATTACTTAACCATACTCAGAATTTGGCTCACCCTTATTATGTTTCATTCCCCATGCTATAAAGAAGATTACTTTGAATAAGCTTTCAAGGGTGCATTTTATTTTAGTTTATTTTGTAGAATATTTTATTTTGTTATCCCAAAGTATTATGGGTATTACGTATATAATTTATCATTCCCATAATTCTAAAATGATTCCTCGTTCATAATTTTATTCCTCATAATCAATCCAATGTAATAAAATAAGGCATCAGCTTTGGGATTCTTGGGTCAGGGCGTTACATTATAGTTATTTTAATTTCTATTTTTCCTGTAGTTTGCTTATTTTATTTTTAGTATCTTACCATATGAATCCTTAATGTTAACCATATAAAATTTCATATGCCATTAATTTTTCTATAAACATACATATTACCCATTCAATGGTTCTTTAAAAACCATATTCAACATCGTTATGATCTCCTTGTTTGTTTGTTACACATGTACATTTTTTAACAGTTGTGTTTCCCCTGGTAAATGTTTTCAGGATAGCATAAATCAATATTTTTTCATTGATTTTAAAATATATAGGACATTACTTTATTTAGGGTCCTTACCAGTGTCCTTTAATTTCTCCACCCATGTCCTCTTGATAACTATGGTTCATATGCTTCTATTGGGAGGTACTTGTAACCCATGGTAACCTAGACCACATTCAGCCTCTAAAATAATCTCTTTACCTTCCATTTTGATGATTTTTAACACTTTTTTACACCATTTAATATCTATGGAATCTTTTATGTTCCAATGAGCACAAATAAATCACTGATTTCTTCTAAAAACTCCTATTTAGATTTTTTTGGATAAAAACGCATAAAAAATAAAAATGAAATTGGAATAATTTAGGAATGTAATTGTCTCATACACAGAACCAACATTATAAAAAAGGTTATTGGAACATTAAATTGTATTGTATACCAAAAAATTTCAATGATGTTCCCTCAATAATGAATAGAGAATCTATGTAGATCCTATAGTTCCCTTAAGTCAAACTGGTCCCAAAATCTCAGGGAGATTGTGGGGAATTTATTCACCTCTACATATCAATTCTAGAGTTGTTAAAAACCTTTAAAGGAACACTATGGTTACCTATCAACCATGTTTTATAGTTATATACATTAATTTCTATCCAATTAATCTCTTTTTGTAACCCAATGTATCAAAGGATTCAATCTCAACCAATAACCCCCACTTAGTTTCCCTAGTCTCTCAAGTCACCTACAAAAACCAAACCATATGTTTTTACCTTATTAATTTTTTAGAAATAATTACATCCTTTTACTATTGAAAAGCATTTAAAAATCTTATATTACCAAGGAATTTTCCTTTTCCTCTCAAAAATAAAATATTTATTTATTTATGTTATTCTTATGATCATGTATTTCATTAGATTATTTGTCACTTAATAGTTTATCATAAGAACTTGAAACGTGTATGGGGTAAAATTTGTAATCTATCCAAATAATAAAAATAACTTATCCTCTTAGAGAAACATTATTAAATATCAAGTACATAGTTACTAGAGCTACCAATATTGGTTATTCTTCACTATCCCCCATGTCCACAAAGTATCTGGTCAGGATTCTTTAGTCTATTGAATGAGATAGAGGTAAATATAGTTAAAGAATAAATTAATGTATGAATTTTTTCACCTTTCCACACACCCAATTTCTTTAGTCATCATTCACATTATATAATCACTAAAACTCAATTGAAAAATATTAAATGGTCCTCTAACCTAGTATAATATATGGTACCATCACATAGATCGTCTTACATAGAAAACTATAAAGTTTTGTTTATGTGTATGTCCCAAAACAAACCATTACTTTGTGATTTTACCATGTATTATACTCTAGATGACTTTAAACAATTCAAAAAATACTCTTATTTATTTGAAATTAATATACATGAAATATTTTTCCACAGTATATGGGCTTAAAACCCTGAAACTTTGTACTAGTTTGACAAAACTTAGAGGCATGGAACCTTGGTCCTTATTTCATAAACTAAAAAGAAACACCTACTATTCATTTATGCATGACATTAAAAGGAACTACAATGGTTCGTTTCACACAACCATAAAGGTGGAAACATGCCTCATTATATATAATTATACTAAATAGGTTTTCATTTCTGTCATTTGGATATATTAGAATCCATTTTCAGAAGCTCAATCCTAAAGGCACAACACCTTTCACCACCATATATAAGAATATATTTCAGAGGGAACAACTATACAATTGTAAATTAAAACATATCTAACCTACAAGGGGTGATGGAGAACCTATCATACATAAATTTGCTCATAAATTCAGTTTTCAATCAATAAGTTTCATTAATTGATTAATTGTCAAGATTATTTTATATAAAATAATCATTTTATCACAAAAATAATGGAATAATGAAAATTATATTATTTAATCATATTAGTAAAACATAATACAGTACAATATAAAACATAGAAAATACAATAAATGTTAAAAAATTACCATAATATTATTTTGTAATGATATAATTAATAATTTATAATATATATATATCAATGAATAAAAATATAATTAAAGACATATGTCTCAATATAAAAATGTGAAATTGTTTCAAATTTTTGGAATAAAATGCATGATTTTGATATACACAGGTTCTTTTATTTTATAATTAAATATAATATTGATAGTCAATTAGTTTCATAAAAATGAAATTTAAACATTATATTTGTATATAAATGTTTTCTAACTTTTTTTTCATAAATTTATAAGATATTTTAATTTTTATAAAAAAATAAAATATCGTATGAATATGTGATAACTATTATGATATCATAATTCCAAAAAAATCGATAAAAAATAAAAAACTATATTTATCAACCGAAAATGGTTTTATTCATTAAAATATTTTATTTTATATTAATAAAATTAGTTTCCCAAACCAATATATAATCATCCAAAAACTAAACATTATTTAAAAAATTTTAAGAACAATTGATTATGAATAAAAATATTTTCTTGATCTAAAACATTATATTTTAATTAATATTGGTTTTTAAACAATTTAAATCCAAAAAATCCATGTATATCAAATACCAAGGCCTAAAACCATGGTAAGTCCAAATATTTTATTTATTTATTAACCTATTATCTGAGTCCCATGCTTTTAAATTAATAAACAACCTACTAATTTATTATGAACTACCACCCATTCTTCAATCCTATTATATCCTAAATTAGTGATAATTTTTATAACCTCATTATCTCTCTAAATAGCCTCTTTTTGAGTTTACAAGGTTTTACGGTGTGCTTTTCAAGCTCCAAGATACTACCATTCATGTTCAGGGTTCCCAATCACCGTCATTACTTCTCTGATTCATTCATTTTGTTATAAAATAATTTTTATTTATTTTCATATACATAAATTTTTATTATTACACATTATTAAAAACCATTTGATATATTTTTATTATGGTGTTACTTATTCCCTATCTTTATATCCTTTCCATAATTCATTATTATGATGATATAATATCCCTTAATCCAATTCCATCCTTTGTTTTTGTAATTCTCTCAAATTCATTTTCATTTCAATATGTAATGTTATTATGACTCATTTTTATGAATTTTTACCATATTATCATCTATATATATATATTATCTCTAATTATACTATCTCTATATTAATTTATACTACTAAAACATATGTTGAATCCTAAGAAATAAATCTAACACATTATAAAATTTTGTTAATTTCAATAGTGTGAAATTTTATAGTAGTCACATCCCTATATAGATAATATAAGTTTAAGTTGGATATTACTCAAATGAACCTAGGGTATATAATAATAAAATTGGTTGGTTGAGTATTTACTTGATCTTAGATCAATGAAAACCTAATAGGAATACCTTCACACTATGTTTGATAATCCATGGGTATATTATTTGGATGACTCACAAGATAATTATGAACCATAAAAAGTATATGAATATATCATTATATAAAAATTTCTACTGATATCATTGAACCATGAAAGAACTTACACTATTATTTCAATATCATTCCATTTATGAACTTACATTCCATTAAATTGGGGGTATCATATAATATCTTATCTGTTTTATAGATATCTCCCAGATATATGAATTATTTGATTGAAAGTTGAAATATTAATATTCTCTATGTCCTTTATTTCGGTATGAATCCCTATTCATTACATAGAGATTGTTTATGTATGGTGTTACTAATCAAGGATTTTGATATGTATTGTTTAGACACTATTTTCAAATGATGGATTCCATGGTCATGTAATGTGAAAGGTGGATCCTTGAACTACATAGCCTCTCGATGCATTTGTCAGACTCGTGTGATAAAATAGTTGGGTACTTGGTACAATCCTTTCCCATTTCTAGGTTATGTCTTGGGATGTGTTTTTCATGGCATATTTATGACATCCAATATTATTAATTTCATTACTACAAGATCAGTCATTATTTTTCAATAAATTTAGTTATTTTTTTGTTATTAAAGGATATATTAGATGTATGACTACTTTTTCTTTGGAATTTGTGTATACCTTTTATATAACTAATTTCATGTCTGTTTATGACAGATTCTATTGTATGATACCCCTTTCTAAGAATTATATCTCAATACATTATATATTATTCCATTTCTCCATGATACCATAAATATTACAACAATAAATTTATGGATTTTAAAGAGAAATAATAAATTCTCATGAACTCGGTTGATAGGCATTATATTTTCAATATATTTAATTTTAAATTATATATCTTGTTTTTTGAGACAACTATAATATTGGATTCTATGTATGGGTATCAAAGAATTATGCACCATTATCATAAAATAACCCCTTCTTCTAGGTTAACGAAGTTGGGGTGTTATAGTTGGTGTTAGAGAATGTTTATTACAAACCAATATTTAAATGAAAAAGATAGGATCTATAACTCTATAAAAATCCCTAACGATATATTGGTAATTTTTCAAGATTACATGAGAAGAATTTGTAATAAATTAATAATAAGAGTAGTATGTGATTTATAATTAATTTTTTATCCAGAAAAAATTAAGTATATTCAAATTGTTACAAATATTTATAATTAAAGGAACTGAAACCATTCAAACACCGGTATTAAATATATGGATTTCCCTAAAAATAAAATCAATGTGGATTGTTTTTGAGAAGAGTATATTATATTTATATTTGGCAGTTGACTAAATTTAACACCAATAACATTCCCCTTATAGAGAAAATTATTTCATTACAATGTGTTTTAATAATGTTGGAAATATTTATAAGGAAAAATTACCACCATTAAATGGAACTAAAAATCCATTAGTAGTTAATTAATGGATCATGTTCCTAGAGAATATATTTCATTCTTTGGGTTTCAATGAAAGGGACATGGTTATCATGATTTTATACCATATGATAGAATATTCTCATGAATGGTTGGAATTGATTAAAAAAACATAATCTAATGAGGATATAATGAATTTTTAATGGGGTTTATTCAAGGTGTTATCCATTTAAATTCATTTACCCCATGAGTAACGTGACAACATTGTTGTTAATTTGCTCTATTTTGGATAGAAGGAAGAGGATGTTATTTTTGAGTATGAGGGTAACTTTACATGTTTAACAAGACATGTTATTGGATATATATATATAATCTAGAGAATGAGAACAATTTCTACATCGATATCAAGTGTGTAGAGTTATTTGTATTTTATGTTCCTCATGTGTGTCTCCCTTTAAATATTATTAATAAAGATTTCTCCAAGCGACACCTTAATATATAAGAGGTTATATAAATACCCATATTTGATTCTCTAAGACTTTCACTATCAAATGAATGAAAATTTTGAAATATGAGTTTTGTAAACATGGGAAAATACATTTGGCAGAAGAAAAGAAAAGAATGGAGGAATTCACAACATTCAATATCCATGTGAAGAAACACCCAAGGTATCTCTAAAATGGAATAAAAGTTCGTTTCATGTATTTAGATAATAGACACAAAGATCACTAGGGTAAGTTAATAAAATATTCTACAAATTTCAATGATTCAATTTCATGTAGGCCATAGACAATTCAAATCAACTACCAAAAAATTCATTGAATCAACCCCAAAAATATCAAAGGTATGTAGGTTGAGTTTATAAAATCACCAAATAATAAGTTGATTTCGTAAATGATTTTATAATAGGAACATGTTTCTAAAATCAAATTTTACTAATAAAATATTTTATGCTTGATATAAATACACTTTAATCTAATTATTTTTTTCCATGATCATTTAATTTCACATGATATATAAAAAAGGGGTTATTATTTAACACTACGTGTGAAAAACATGTAGTAATAGTAGTCTACTAGCCAGTCTCTATTATATTGCATGGAGAATATTTAGTTGGAAACAGAATGGTAATACAAATGTTAAAATTTCCTATAATCCTTAGTATTAACTGGATATAAAATTATAATGAAATAATCAATTATTATGAGAAAGAGATTATCATCTCTAAGGGTTTAATAGAATATTTTGTTTTCAAAAGATGGACATTATTTCCCATGACTTGTTTGGAAACACCTCTAATGGATCATATTTATTAAATTCAAGGTGAATTCGATGTAATAAATGATAAGGATATCCCAAAATAGGGGATATAAACATTTAGAGCTAATATGTTTATTTATTTCTTGAGGAAGTACATTTATATCAATTAAAAAATGAAGTTTAATTCTCTATTGACCTTATCCATGATGAAAAATGATAATATATGCCTCCTTATATAATATATTTTATGTAAATGGAATAATTAAAGAATAATGAATATGTTTTTTTGATAATTACTTCAATCACAACAATGATTAATCATGGGGAGAACCACTCTTATTTGTAAAAAATAGGGATAGTTCTATAATTTTGTGAATCTGTTATATAGAAATCAATGACATTATAGTGAATAATGTTGTTTTTACCTTTCATTGATTCATTATTTTATCAACATAATTGGGATAAATACCCCTTAATTACTTATCTATATCTTGGATATCATCAATTAGAACATAATAAGGATGTTGTAAAATGTAAAAATTTTATACAAGGTGGAAATTATGATTTCACAATAATTCTTCTTTGGTATTGAAAATGAACCCTCAGTGTCCAGGGATCTAATGTATATAGTATTCAAGGATTATATTGATAAATATTTATGTTTTTTAATAATGAAATTTGTATACACTCTATGTTATATAGAGATAATGGATACAATTTATGTATTTTCCATGAGACCCTAAGGGAAAAGGAGTTGTACAACAAATTTATTAAGTGTGAATTTTGTATTCATTAGGTTTAATTACATTTCCATATTATCTTCCAGGATAAAATATATATTTAACCGACTATAATTACCTAACCCCAGAAGCCCAGAGACGTTGCATTATTACATAACATTGGCATGATACAAGTAATCTTGTCTAGAAAGACCGATTGGTTTAGTAGACTTGGAAGTACTAGATAAATTCATATGTTTTACATTACATTACCAAAAAACAACCACAAAATTGTCTCAATTGACCACATTCATATCCCTTATACTTTCCCTATAGGTCATTCATAATATACTTCTTCACATCCTGGGAAAAATAAAATATAGAAATGGTGAGCTCAGATGCTTCGTAAGGATACAAATATAGCAGAATCTTTTATAAATAAACACAAACAATTAAGGAAATATATAATACTAAAACTAAAGCCTTTTAAACAGAAACTTCAAAATAATATGGAAATGATAAATCAAATAATTCCATTTACTTATTCAAATGGACATTCAACTAGTCGAATAATCATATGTAATATCAATTGGAAATTTCATAATGATGGAATATATAATTTTAGACTTCATAGCCACATAGTCAAGGCCTTGTTCCAAGACTAAAAATAATATTTTTTCAAGGCCTTTTTCTAAGACACATGTTTTTCTCGTGAGACCTACCGATCCATCATGGAGCTATAGTGGGCTCCACCCATCACTTACTAAGTCCAATGCATTCCCTATATGAAAGGTTGAAACATAACATAAAAATTCGTATTAAAAATAGCATAAAAAATGTTAATACATTAACCATAAACAATGAATGGTATAAAAATGACACATCCATAGTCAAAAAAATCACAAAACCTTCAATACAATAATGAATATTGGTATCATAATGAATCAACTTCAATAAAATGGATAATCCATCAAAGGATGTTGACATATATGAAATCATAACTATTTTAGAGAAATATTTCTTTGTTTTTTAAAATGAATTAAAATTCAAATTATTTAGACAGGAAGAAATTTAATATCACTTTTGAATCCAAGTGTCCCATACCACATTGAAACTTTGAATGAAAATAGTATTTCAAAACATTAATTTCCAGATAAAAAAATCCTTAAAATTTTTTAGAAAACTTGGACATTTTTTTAAATATTTATAAAAATAAATATTTAAAACATTTAAACTGATGATATAGTTAAATAGTCCCTTCTCTAACACCTTAAAATATTACATTTGAAAACAATTTTTTGAAATATGGACATTTTTAATAAATATGTCCCAGTAAATATTTACACATAAACAATCTCAGATAATAATGAGATAGAGGTATTGACCCTTACTGTTTACTTTTACAAGGTCAGGGGTTTTTATACTCCTGTATAATAGTTAATTAATTGTAATTAAATTTTACAAGAACCATATACATAAATATGATATCATATATTATCTTCTAATATTTTTTGGTAAATAATATTTTAGTAGTATCATCGTTTCGGGTGTTAACTGATCCATTTTCTTTTATATGCTTGGTTATGCAAGCCTTGTTTGTTATGGATAAAATGTATTTGATTCATATCCAGAATGATATTATGTTCTTAAACATTATTTTTTATCAAAAAATTAAAATTATTCTTTATTGATTACAATGGGGAATGAATCTCATCGCATTCGTGGAGATAGTAATCCGTACATACGCATGAGCGACAATAACATTATATTGATGGTGAAATCGTATTTAATTGGATGTTATATCATATATAAAGATTAATTAAAATGTTATATTTATTATTTAAATCATTTATATTCATTATTGTACCCATCCAAACAATGAAGTGTTTGAATAACAAACTGCACCACGATATAGAGACAGTAAGTGGTACATACGCACATTTGGTGACATTGTCATTTATAGGATGTATAGAATAATGAATATGGTTGTAGAATATTTATAATAACATCATAGTAGGAGTAATTTTGTGGATATATTATTTTGGTATGGAAAAAGAAAATAAATATGAAGTGGAAGAAGAAAAGAACTAGAAAAAGGGTGGTGAAATTATTACATCTTCTTCGGGTGTTTCCTTTTGAGTTGATCAAAATGGAAACATAGGATGGATCTATGATCAAATTAAGGCTTATAAGTTGAATTTAGGAATTTTGGGAGGATATTTGTGTAGGGTCTGGTGGTGCCAAATGGCTTTGGTGTTGTGATTTTGAGAGAAGGGGAAGTATCTATTTATAAGAGAGGTGTGGGTCACTTTTGGAAAAGTTTTAAAATATTATTTTATTATTAAATCATTTTTTGTTTCTAATGGATCCAAATTGATTTATTTAGAATATAAAGGAGGCATGGGTCTAAATACTCTCAACTAATAAGTTTTAGACAAGTTAAGGTTACCATATTAACCTTATCATTTAGATTTAACTATTAGATAAAGAGTTTAACATTTGTCATGTCTTCTTATATTCTTACACTATATGGTTAATAAACACTCTCAAAACATCCAAGAGAACTTAAATTGGTTCATTAATGACATATATAATTTTATTTAATGCCTTTTGATTATCTTTAAATTTTTAGGAAAATTATATTATTTAATAGTATAATATTTATTTTAAAAACTCATTTATGACAATTTTGATACTATTTAGTATTTGGTTTTTGTAAAAGTCAGAAAAATATGATTACATAGAATAAGATACTTTAAATCAACCTTAACATTTCATGTCAACCAATATAATTCTTGGATGTCAAAAAAACATTTAAATTATATTTATTTTAATATTTATAGTACCATTTATTTGATTAATTCATTAATAAGGTAATTACTGCATCATCATTATGTCATAAATAAATTTAATTATTTAATGTATATAAATTATAAATAAAATACCATGATGTATTAAATCTTTTTATATTTCTAATTAATATTTATAGTCGAATTTATCTTATGTATATCCCTATATTAAAAATGGTTTAGTTATTAAACATGGAATTTAACACTTCTAGCTCTTCTGTAAATAAAATAATAATAAATGACCTAGTCTAATCCAAGTGGACCAAAATGATCATATTTTATTCCTAAATTTGTTTTTGGTCGAATTACATTTATCCATTAAATTTAGAACACGTGTTAAGAAAATTATAATATCATTTTTACCTATAATTACCCTATTTACTTTTAACTGTGGTAAAGAAAAGTCAAAAATTACAATTCATGTAAATTATTTTAAAATTAATGAACTAAATTTTACTTAATAATTTCATCTGTGTCTCTCGTATTTTTAAAACTGACCTCACAAAATCTGAAAAATTATGTTTTATTCGAATTTTCAAATACTCTTAGAAGGTGGGTAAATGATAGTAAAAAGTTCAATAAAAATTATACATGTAATTTTATTAAAAAATGACTCAAATAAAATAAATTGATCTTATATAGGTATTATATATCTATTTTGAGTTAAAATAATTTTAAATAAAATAAATAATTATTTAAATATATAGTTGGTTTTAAACAATAATTCGGTGTTTTTCACAATTCATCAAAAAATGAAAGTTTTCAGAAAAATAAAAAAATTCACCTGAAGTTAGTTTTGATATTAATATTTCAAAAAATAATTCTATTTTATGAAATTAATATCATAGAATTTGAATTAATTAATTTAAAATTAATTCATGTGGTCAAATCCAAAAAGTTGCTTTTTTAAAAGTAAAAACTATCAATAGATGGACATTTGTTTATGTGAAATTTAAATGTGAAATTACTTATAATGAACTAAATTTTATTAAATGATAAAAATATAATCAAATTATACTTCCAATCCATTCTAATGTATAATTTATCACTATAAATTATTTTGAATAAAAAAGTTATTCTCAATTAAATTTCAGTATTTTTCACTATTCACACAGATATGAAAGCTATCAGAAAAACACCAAAAATTTATGAAAAATAAATTTTTATATCTAGATTCTAAATGAGAAGTTTTTTTTGTCAAATTGAATTTATTAAAGTTTCAAACATTGGAATTAAAAAGGGATCTCCATTAAAAGGTGGTAAAATTTCATTTTCTGAAAAATAATTCCTTTATCTGAAAAAAAGAGAATTGATTCATATATTATGTCTAAAAACAAAAAATATGGATGTTAATTTTTTTTAGAATATATAAAATTCATAATGTAGTTTATATTATCCATAACCGCTTTTGAATAGCTACATTGGTAAGTCGTGGTGCGCTTATACTTGGTGTTGCGTGTAGCGCAAGTTATTGAATTTCATTGAAGAAACAACGTACTATGAGATCTTGGGGTGTTACACCAACAATAAAAAATTTTATTAAAAAATGAAACATACTAAAAAATTTAACTGAGATACATTGTTTCCATATTTTAGTTGGAAACTAGTGCTGATTTTTTTAAATTATTTCTTGATTAGCTAGTTCTCTAACAATGTAAAATTGTAATGGTGCTAAATTCACATTTATTATGGAAACAATATTTATTTAAAGGAAATATGGACCAATGTTACTATATTAACCTAACCATATGTAAAGTTGGGATATTTTATATACTATGAAGAATAAAAATAAAATACTAGGGTGAGTCCTTCTGCCAAATGGTAGAGTGATTACTTATACATTAAGAAAAATAATTAATCTTGAGAAATAACATAAAACTCATAATCATGTGATAGAATTATTAATAGTTTTGTTGAAAATATATAAGATTTATCTATATATGGAATGTTGTTACATATATCTTACTAAAAATGGTTTGAACGATAAATTCTCTTAGAAAATGCTAAATAGGAGAAAAATAGATTACTAGAGCTACTAACGAACTAAGAATAAGATATAAAGAACCACCCTAAGAATGTGAAAAAAGTGGATAACGCATTAATATGGATGGATCTTGGAGTACTACCCATGATGGTAAGGTAACATGATTTAATACAAATGTATATATAAATTTTGGATAATAAAATTAGTTAATAAAATGAATCATCATTTACTTTCCTATATTTTATGATTAATTCATTTTAGAGAGGATACATTGGTCTCAACAAGATGAAAAATGAATAAAATAGAAAATAAAAATCATGAAAGACGGGATTCTGAGAAATTTCATCTATGACGATGGTGTGTTATAGTTTGGAATGATGATGTGTTACCTATATTTATAGATTCTATGAATGATGAGAGGAAGGTCGACCCCTAAAAGGGTATCTTTCCTTTCCAACAGTGAGAGACGGGTGAGAATGATGCTTCAAATGGGTATACTCTGGTTTTTCTTATCAATTTAGAGGATGAAATGGAATAGGAAGATCTTGATGTCAATGCTAGACATGATGAGGTGGATATGATGATGGAAAGGATGATATGTGCTAATATGAATTGTGAGTAGTGTGCTTAGATGAACAAACAATACCTTATACTGATAAAAGGTTTCAATGAAGGGAAAATCGACTATGTGGAGTACATCCAAACCTGGGAAAAATTGGTTTATCAATTTCAAGACCTTATAAAAGAATATCTAGGAACACATGTAACAATTCAATATTGGAATTTTTTTAGGGAATCTAATACTAATAGACCTACGGTGTTTTTTATTGAGTTTGTGATGTCTTATTTTGTTTGTTATCTTAGGTGAGAATTTTTGTTTTCCTACATTCTATCTTAAAAGTGTTTTGATAATATAAAAGTTAATTTTCTATTAATACCAAAGATAAATAAATAATTTTGAGATGATGATCATTGTTTAGAAATATCTATACCCCATGTATTATAAAGAAGTATAGGGATCTAAATGATCATTTTTTATGAAAAAACATTTAACATGAAATGATAGACTAAGGTTAAAGATGATTTTTCATCACCCCATCCTAAAAACATATGCCCCTCCTAGGCCAACAATGTTAGAAGATAGATAATGATTGAAGAGTCCCACCTCAAGTAGGTCCTGGGTTATCGAAAATCACATAGGGTGTAATAAACACACAAATGAGAGGAATTACACTCTAAGTGAAAATATGAGGAATATATAGATAATACATACACCAACCAACTCATATGTATAATGAAATATGAAATAAATCTGAACTAAAAATATGCAATGTCATGAAAAATGATAAAAATGAATGCAAAATTCCACGTTGCAAAATAAAGTAAAACAAAACTAACCAGGGAGCCCGAACAACTCCTACAAAACCCCAAGCAAGTTATAACTAGCCCCATCCCCAAACTTCTCCAAGTGACCTTAAAAATAGTTTATATATGTGTATGGTGCATACAATAGTATTATCAGTGGGATTCTCCCCACAGCCTCTCATTTAAATGTATGGAAAGAATGCTAAAGCACAGTGAACAACTTGTGAAAATAACTCATCACCTAAACAAGTATACTATCTTACCAGCCTCACTATGGCTACTCTCACAATGTATCTCATAAAAGAGTATATAATATAATAATTAATTATAAAGGGACCCCATTACCACTTTCTAGTGGTTTTCAACTTTTCCCCAACATTTCCCATCTTATGTATCTCTCTCCAAAAATTATTGTCATTAGAAAAATGGGTAGAGCATGTCCACATGCACCTTGTGCTTCAACATTCACCACATGCATCACACCACCATGTACACATAACCTATGTAACCTGGTATTTTCCCAGATCCACCACCACTCGCATAATGTGAAACATACCTCGGGTATTATTACACAATCCATTACAACCAATACACAAATAAAGATCCCCATGCCTTCACAGCCTATACATGTTGTACCTATAGTATCCTATATGAAACTATATCCAGAATATATGTGTATGAAATAACCACAATACATTAAATCCATCTACACACATATTTGGAGAAAGCTATATATATGAATACCAGTATAAGTAACTACCAAGATAAGTGACCAGGGACAAAGTGGGTGGTCAGCTATCCATCCTCCAACCAGAATGACGGGGAAAACACCCCCATGGATCATAATCCCCCGGTGTCTATCTCTCTAATAGGTAGGGTGGGTTAGCATATAGAAACACAAAACGTAAATACTATAATATAGATCACAACCACACTATAGGCATAACCTAGTCTTGGAATAATCTATAGTTAATGTCCCTCAAACTCTCTACTACCACTACCAAGACTATATATTCTATAAGAAACCAACCATTTATAGTGATCCATTAAATTACCTATCCCATTTTATTAGTTTCACTTTATGTTAATTAATTATTTAACAATTTATTAAACATTATATTTTCTGTATTACATTTTATTTTCAACATAAAAAAATTGCATGCCCTCCATGAACCACCAACTCAAGTCCACAGTTCCTCATAAGTATAACCTCTACATTCCATCCCATCAAGCTCAAAATATAAGGGTTAAGTATCATTTGGTGATTTATTTAACAACATTAACATTTTTCATATTTATAGAAATTCTAATAAATCATTCTAATCTAACAAATTCATGGGGCCCAATGTGGTTGGTAGATGAACTAATCATCGAGTTTCTTCCACCTATAGTTGGAGAATAGAACAATCCATCCTAAAGAATAGAAACACTAAAAGAACATGGAATACCACATGTTTCATCCACTATTTTGGTTGGAGGGTAAAAAGGACCATTTACGTCAAGAGGCAGGGAATTGTAAATAGATAATATAACAAAACATTCCACATAAACTACTTTCACATCAATAGGAAATCCCAACATCAACCCATTCCATCATCCCCAATGCCTTTCCTGATATCCACATGAATAAATCAATGCATCTCCCAACTCTAAGTGTCAACCACATCCACAACCACTGGGCCTCCATGCCACCACATACCACAACAACCCTCCAGGATTAGTGGTCTTAGGCTCACATCACATTTAGTCCTCCTAGCCCCCACAACCGCAAGTCTCATATCCATAGTACATCACAATCAACATGAAAAAACATAGAAACATGTTCTCATCCTCAAATCAAGGCATTCATCCTTCTCACACAACGTTCCCTCGTGGCTCCATATCATAAGAAATCATCCTTTACAAGAATTTGGGAAAGTTAGACCCTACAATATATTATATTTATTACACAACTGGTTCTTATTCCATCTTCAAATAAAAAATTCATTATTCAGGTTCCAATTATGAGAAACATAAAAAACAAGATTCTCAAGCTATTACAAAATTAATAAATTAATTAATTTAACAAACCTTTAACACTTTTATCTCATAAAATCAAATTGATTTAAAATTATGAACAAATTTAATTAATCATGCTCTCAGGCATCATTTTTATTAAAAAAAAATACAAAAACAACAACTAGATTCATTAAAAAATACCTCTTTATCTTATAACCAATTAATTAAATAAATAATTATAGATTTACATTATTTACCAATTTCCACCAGAAAAGACACGATAAATCATGAAAATCATATATATAATACTATCTTACAAATCTAAAAGCAAACCATTACCATGGTATAATGAAAGTGTAACACCCCAAGTAAATAAGGCATATGAAATCTTTATATTTATCCATATTTGTGAATATAATATTAATATTACTTTAAAGGGGATGCTATGGTCGATGGCGTACGCAACACACAACAACGAGTTTCTTGGTAATCTTACGATGCACTCTAATAATAAAATAATATTATTTTAAATGGTAGTTAACGCCTAGCCTTTGTAATGGCGGAAATGAACAGAACTAACTACAAAATAATTATATATGTTTTTCAAATATTTTTACTCTTTACAATAAATTTTAGAGGATTAAAAATGAAAATGAATCCAGTTTTTATGCGAAAACATTCTAATATTCTTTAAAAGGTCAATTAACCGCCTTTTGATGGTGAACCCCTTTTAAATCCACTTTTTGAAACTTTTATGAGCTCTATATTTCAAAATAAACATATTATTTATGATTGGGACATTGAAATTTACCTTGGGTTAATTTTTGGAATTTTTCTGACAATGTTCATTTTTCAATGAATAGTGAAAAATACTACATTTTACATCAAAACTGCTTTTTCATATAATTTAATTATATGGTTAGATTATCTTTTTAATTTGTTTTAAAGTGTAATTAGAATATATTTTTACCATTTAATTCAATTATGGTCATTGGGATAAATTTAACTTTGGAATTAGGCATAAACAAGTGCCAGACTTTTCATAAATATTGTTTCTTAAAAACCCGCTATTTGTTTTGACAACGGGAAGTTTTTTTAAAATTAATTATTGCAATTTATGTGTTTGGAATTTGGTAAAATTAATTACATATTTGGAATCAGAAGGTCCAAATTATGTAATTAAGACTCTTGTTTTTGGACATTATGAATAGTAACGACGGTAATTATCTTTAATTATCTTGATTAATGAATAATCGTGTAGTTAAGGATAATAAGATAATATCATAATAATAAAAAATGACAACAAAATGTGTCCTAAGGTTACCGGTGGTCTCATGGACGACCATGGGATGCCTTGTGCCAAACGTGGGGGCCCCATGGAATCACTTTTTTGAGAAAGTGACTTTTTATCTATTTATTTTTTAAAAATGTTAAATGTGACAAAGAATGTATCACCTATGTAAAATATTTTTAATTTTGTCTAAATAGATGATCTTTTGGACTATAAATATTCATTGGAAATATAAAAATATTTCCTACATCATAGTATTTTTTTTATAATTTTTAGACATTAAATAAATTAAATTATTTCTGACATCATGATGATGCAGCGATGACCTCATTATTTAACGATTTAAATAAAATGGAAAGATAATGTAACATCTAAGACCTAAACATGTCCAAAACCTATTTTATTTGATGATTTAGAACCCTTATCACCCTACCCTAGAAACACATCAATGTGGGACCATTAAAATCCGAAACGCATTTGGAAATAATGTTACATTTTATACCTTTCCAAGAGTGCCCCTCCTCTCCTCTTATAAATGGCCCCCACCTCTACCTTCTTACCCACACATCCAAATCCTTTTTCTAGGCAAACCCCTGCCCATTTTGTCTCTCCACATCCTTCTCTAACTCCTTTAAGCCTCACTTTGGGCAGAATCCTTTCTAAGGAAGCCTTTGAGCTCAAATCAAAGGAAGTTACCCGATTTTAAGGTAATGTCTTCACTTGAGTCGTTTTGTTTTATTTTACTTCTCCAACCCCCTAAAATCTTTTTATTCATTTCTTTTGTAACAAATACAGTATATTAAATATACTATGATGTTGGTATAAGAAGGATTCGAGCTACACTTACACACACCTACATATAATGCTTAAAGAACATACTGTTTCCGTGGATGGCGAATTTCTGCCTCCCGAAACGATGATTGTTCAAAAATTTTCTAACACAATAAAAGGTGGACAATAAGATGACACTATATTTTTATATGATATCTAATATGTTTATGTTTTACTTATGCTACTGTATTTTTCATTTATGGCATACCTTTATGGTTTCCATTATGGGTAAACGTGATATCTTCATTTAAGGAAGTGCGGACTACCGCCCCCTCAAAGTGATTTGATTCGTTAATACCATATGTGGTACGTATAAGGATATATTTAATGATATTATATATGATACCATATTGGAATTAAAATACTATTATGTATCATTATGTTTTAATTCCACTAAATATGAAATAGAAATGGAAGTAGCGTTCATGCGTACGTACGGCTTACCGTCTCCATGAACGGTGCATTTCATTTCTTAACTATAAATTTTATGTAATATTATAAATGCATGAATATACTGGATATATATGATATATATATGATATCTAAATCATGAATAAAATTCTGGATATAATGAACATTTGGCCACACGAACAACATGTAATTGTAAGAAGTCCACTTTCGACTTAAGAACCAAATATCGACAAAACAAATATTATTAACTTAAATGATTACATAATGTTTATGCCATAATAATAAGTGATATAAAAGGAATAATGAACTTGAAAAAGGTTCTTAAGGAAGTATAAATTAACTCATGTTATTATTCAGGAGATTAAAGAATGATCGAGTCAAGTCGGACCCGAGGTAAGGGATCCTACTCCTCTCTTTCTTTTAAAGTACAATCTTTTATGTAATTCCATTTAAATCTCATCTTTCTTGTTATTGGGATGTTCTTTTATATTACTATTACTTTAATTTTTTTTTCAAATGATGAGACACCCTATTCTCTCTCATCAATCCATTTTGGATGTTTTGAGTGGCGCCGTTAGGCTGCCGAATTTTCGTAAGAGATATACCTCTCTCTTTCTTTTTAAGTACTCTCCTTTATGTCACTTCTTTTAAGATCCTATTTTTTATAATGGGGGATGTTATTTTATATTCCTATCACTGTAAATTTTATGGTAATGTGATGAGATACCCTATTTCCTCTAATCAATCCATTTTGGAAGTTTTAAGTGGCGCTGTTAGGCTGCCGAGTTTTCGTAAGGGATTTTTCATCTCACTTTTATTCCCGTGAGATTTATGCTACATTTGCCACAATTTCCTTTGGGTGGTGTATGTACTGCCCATTATTATACACATTGTGTAGTATAATTTCATTTATGGGTATTCAAATATTCATTGTATGACCCTTCTTCCATGGGGTGTACGTTTCGAAATTTACCCAACTCTGTAAGGGGACCTTTCACCCTCCTCTTTTTAAAAGGCTTATTTTGTTATGTCTTTTAATTCAGATACTATTATGTTGGGATATTTTCTTTTATATCCTTATTGATGTAAATTTTATTTCCAAGTTATGAGATTCCCTTTTTATCTCTCATCAACTCATTTTCTGAATTTTGAAGTGATGTCGTTAGGCTGTTGAATTTTACCAAGGGAACTTTTTAACCCAATTGCGATTTCTTTGGGTTCAACATGTAGTTATTGAATATGTCATCTTTTGAGTATGTTTGAATGACCTTTTATTGTTTTACACTTAATATCCACTTATATTGGGTGTATTTATATTTTTCACACATAATTTTGAGATTGAATTATCCTTAATTTAAGGATACCTTCTTTATAAGGGAATTCATCACATTTGACATTTCTATTGAGACTACATTGTTGTTATGCACCAATTCACACTTATATGGTGTATATAATGTCCTTTTTAATATTATATCATGAATCCATTTATTCTCATGATATTATAAAGTTTGGACTAAATATTATTCCTCAATTATTGTATTCAATTGTCTCTAATTCTGGTAGAACCCCTTTAACCAAAATAGCGCTTTAAATGTTTTAATTATTTGTTCTTATTAATATCCATGTTTTCAAAGTGGTTTTAAGGATTTATTTATATGGATATTCATGGTTTAATATTTTAAAATCTTCAAGGTGGTATGGGACACTTTGATTCAAATATATCTTTACTAAATGTTTTAAATGGTTTTGGAAATGGTTTCCTTTTGAATGGATTCATTATTTTAATATCCTAAAATGTTATATTGTGATTGAAATGTGGAAATGTTATGTTTACTTTATGCATGTTTTATGTGATACGTTTATGTTATGGTTCTTTGTCATTGTTATGAAAACGGGTGGTTCTGTGATAAACTAAGGGCGGGTGAGCCCGATATAGCTCTCCAACGCATTGGGTTACGCGAAGGAGTGAAACGTTAAGGTTTCTCCGAAGAGATTTAGGGAATATACTGTGGTGGGTATTCCAAACGTAACCAAGATAGTCACTCCCTACGTAATAATGTTATGAATGCCTCAGGATACCTTTTATGTCTTATGATTTCTATGATTTATTCATGATTTGATATTCCTATGTTTTATGGGTAATGTATGATTTCATTCTAATGTATATATGAACTCTTGTTTCCTTTCCATATTTTTATAACTCTTACTGAGCTTTTAATGCTCATTCCATGTTTTTGAAATGTTTTTCACAGGTCAAGGGAAAGGTACATGATGTGATGATAGTGTCAAGGATGTGTCAAGAAAGAATCCATGCTTTCCTTTTAAATATGTTTCTGTTGAAGGAAAAAAAGAATACTATCTTTTATGTAACCACTTTGTTTAAATGTGGAATGTAATGCATGTTTTATGATCTAATTCTCTAAAACTCTAAACCTGAAAAGATCCTCAATGTGTAATCTTGTAATAACTCAAGATTAAGTAAGGTTTAAGGATGGGGCCTTATATTTGGCATCAAAGGTCGGTTTAGATAACTTTATAGGTTAGGGTATTCTTTAAGAATAAGTGACATTACCATAATGGTTATGAATTCAGAAAGAGTCCTAGTTCTAGCTAAAGTGAATGAGTAAGTATATCTTAGTGTTTATCTTCCTCATTAGTAAATGATGGTTTTGTTGATATACTCACACTGACCTTTTTGGTTTTAGTAAATGGCTGGATCTAGCAGGCACGAAAGTAATAGTGGATATGAAGGAAATTGTGACAGTTTTTTGAGAAAGAAACTGAATGATTATGGGAGCTGCAATGAGAACTCTTGTGATTATCCTCAACTAACTATCTGGAGTCATGATTGACCACCTAATACTTGGTGATTTCTCTAAGGCATCATATATGCGAGAAACAAATCCCTACGGAAGTACAGGTAATAATCATAAAGGTAAGTGTGTTCAAAAACCTATGTGTCAAAGATGTGGAAAGAAACACCTAGGAAAATGTTTCAAAAGGACAGAAATATTCTAGAGATGAGGAAATTAAGGTCAAAAAGCAAGAACCTGCCATGGAAAAAGGAAGCATCCAGTTGACTCGAGGAATGGGAAAGATGTTCTTTTTGAGGGATCAATTGAATGTTTTAAATGTGGGGTGAATGGTCATTATGAAAACACATGTCCTATGAAGAAGTTTCGTGAATGGGATCACCAAGATCATACAAATATTTGTTTACCAATACCTAATGCCATTCTGATTGAGGATGAAGAAACTGACAATGACCAATCAAAGGTATGGATTATTTCATAACTTTTGTTTTCCTATTTTGGAATATTAGGATATGATTCATGATTTTGTTTTTAGGAAAGAAGTATTTTAGAATAAGTTGGAATGGAATGGTTAATGGATCATGAAGAATGTTGAGTGAGTAAGAAGTCAACATATAAGGGCATCAAGAGTTATTGTGAAATTCTTAAGAGTATTAAGTCTCTTTTGATGATGGGGTTACATTAGAAGACTTTTTATAGTATGTGTAACCCTGATGTTTAACATATGAAAATTTTATTCAAGGAATAATTATCTATTCTTTTGTGGACATAGTTATAAAGAACAATTTGGGTTTATATGATCCTTACTTTTGAGGTAATTATGGGTTACTATATGTTATGATGGAAGTGAAAGGCATGAGATAAAATTGAGGTGAAATTATGTTATGGTTATTTTTGATGATTTTATCTCTTTTTTGGGAATGATTTGAGAATTATATAGTTTTGGAAAAAGGACAACACGCAGACCGTGTGAAAACCCGTTGCGTCGGAAAAAGCTGCGGGAATCGAACCCACAACCAAAGTGCAACTGGTATTTATTGCCTACCACTAGACTACGTGAAGTACATGGTTAGTTTAACTAATTATTTTTAGTTATATGATCTTATGAATCTATAATGAGCTGATTTTGGGTTATCTATGGAAATTATTAACCTATCATGAAGGATATGTGATTAGGTTAATTACTTTTCAATACGAGACTTTAGGAGAAACTGATGTTGTTTGTAGATAAATGTTACGATTTAACTTGGAAGACTATGTGACTAAATCCTTCAAATATTTGGGTTTAAATTTTAGTTTGGTTTACTTTGAAGAATTTTATGGACAAATTGTTTATCGAATGGTCCTCGTTGAACTTTGGGTTTTGTTGGACAAATTTTGGAGATTAAGAATAGATTTTCATTTTAGAAAGGGTTATCCTTTTCTGGATTATCTGATCTTGTACTAACCTTTTTGGTTTTGGTTTTGGCTAAAGTATAAAGACATGGGAAGTATATAGTTCTCTTTTGTGGATTAGGTGATTCTCTAGAACTTGATCATAGTACTCTTAATGTGAACAAGTCTTCCTAAATACTCATCTTTTGGAGAAAATATGAGTTTGTGTATGGAATCTAATAAAAGTTGAAAGTCAACATGATAAGTAATTATGTTTCCTTATGAATAAATTCATCAATAAAAATTAACTTAAAACAAAAATGTTGTCTATTAACTTTTCCTACTGGAGAATCGAATACCGTTTAACCCATCACCAGTTTGTGATTTTCTTGTGGTCAACTTTCCCCTAAACATGTTTTCTATCACTCTCCATCAGAACATGACCCTTTTTTTTCCTCCATGTCCATATTTTCATACTTGGAATCATAGTATGGGTTAACTCAGGTGACCTTTTTACTTATCTTTCTTTATTTTAAACTGATTGATTTATCGACTATTGTTCCGATGTGGGACTTTAAAGGATGTTTTCAAGCCCAATTTTAAAATTGCGAGGATGCAATTCCCAAAAGGGGGGAAGGATGTAACACCCTAGGTAAATAAAGAATATGACAACTTTATATTTATCCATATTTTTGAATAAAATATTAATATTACTTTAAAGGGGATGCTATGCTCGATGGCGCACCCAACACACAACAACGAGTTTCTTGGGAATCTTACGTTGCACTCTAATAATAAAATAATATTATTTTAAATGGTAGTTAATGCCTATCCATTGTAATGGCGGGAATGAACAGAACTAACTGAAAAATAATTATATATGTTTTTCAAATATTTTTACTCTTTAAAATAAATTTTAGAGAAATAAAAATGCAAATGAAACCAGTTTTTAAGTGAAAACATTCTAATATTCTTTGAAAGGTCGATTAACCGCCTTTTGATGGTGAACCCCTTTTAAATCCAATTTTTGAAAATTTTATAAGCTCTATTTTTCAAAATAAACATATTATTTATGATTGGTACATTGAAATTTACCTTGGGTTAATTTTTGGTATTTTTCTGACAATGTTCATTTTTCAATGAATAGTGAAAAATACTGCATTTTACATCAAAACTGCTTTTTCATATAATTTAATTATATGGTTATATTATCTTTTTAGTTTTGTTTTAAAGTGTAATTAGAATATAATTTTACCATGTAATTCAATGTTGTTCATTGGGATAAATTTCACTTTGTAATTAGGCATAAACAAGTGCCAAACTTTTCATAAATATTGTTTCTTAAAAACCCGCTATTTGTTTTGACAACGGGAAGTTTTTTTGAAATTAATTATTGCAATTTATGTGTTTGGAATTTGGTAAAATGAATTACATATTTTGAATCAGAAGATCCAAATTATGTAATTAAGACTCTTTTGTTTTTGGACATTATAAATAGTAACGACGGTAATTATCTTTAATTATCTTGATTAATGAATAATCAGGTAGTTAAGGATTATAAGATAATATCGTAATAATAAAAAATGACCACAAAATGAGTATTAAAGCTACTGTTGGTCTCATGTCCGACCATGGGATGCCTTGTTCCAATCTTGGGGGCCCCATGAAATCACTTTTGTGAGAAAGTGACTTTTTATCTATTTATTTTTAAAAAATGATAAATGTGACAAAGAATGTATCACCTATGTAAAATATTTTTAATTTTTTTACATAAATGATCTTTTAGACTATAAATATTCATTGGAAATATAAAAATATTTCCTACATCATAGTATCTTTTTTATAATTTTTAGACATTAAATAAATTAAATTATTTATGACATCATGATGATGCAGCGATGACCTCATTATTTAACAATTTAAATAAAATGGAAAGGAAATTTCAAATCTAAGACCTACACGTGTACAAAACCTATTGGATGGGTTTATTTCAAACCCTTATAACCTTATCCTAGAAACACATCAATGTGGGATCATTAAAATCTGAAACGCATTTGGAAATAATGTTACATTTTATACCTTTCTAAGAGTGCCCCTCCTCTCCTATTATAAAAGGCCCCCACCTATACCTCCGTACCCACACATCCAAAGCCTTTGGCTCGGCCAACCCCTGCCCATTTTGTCTCTCCACATCCCTCTCTAACTCCTTGAAGCCTCACTTTGGGCAGAATCCTTTCCAAGGAAGCCTTTGAGCTCAAATCAAATGAAGTTACCCGATTTTAAGGTAAGGTCTTCACTTGAGTCCTTTTGTTTTATTTTACTTCTCAAACCCCCTAAAATCTTTTTATTCATTTCTTTTGTAACAAATACAATATCTTCAATATACTAGGATGTTTTTATAATAATTATTCAAGCTACACTTACACACACCTACATATAATGCTTAAAGAACATACTGTTTCCGTGGATGGTGAATTTCTGCCTCCCGAAACGATGATTGTTCAACATTTTTCTAACACCTTAAAAGGTGGCCATTAAGATGACACTATATTTATATATGATATATAATATTTTTATGTTTTACTTATGCTTCTGTATTTTTCATTTATGGCATACCACTATGGTTTCCATTATGGGTAAACGCGATATCTTCATTTAAGGAAATGCGGACTACCGCCCCCTCAAAGTGATTCGATTCGTTAATACCATATGTGGTACGTATAAAGGATATATTTAATGATATTATATATGATACCATACTGGAATTAAAATAAAATTATGTATCATTATGTTTTAATTCCATTAAATATGAAATAGAAATGGAAGTAGCGTTCATGCGTACGTACGGCTTACCGTCTCCATGAACGGTGCATTTCATTTCTTAACTCTAAATGTTTTGTAATATTATAAATGAATGAATATACTGGATATATATGATATATATATGATATCTACATCATGAATACAATTCTGGATATAATTAACATTTGGCCACACGAACAACATGTAATTGTAAGAAGTCCACTTTCGACTTAAGAACCAAATATCGACAAAACAAATATTATTAACTTAAATGATTACATAATGTTTATGACATGGTAATAAGTGATATAAAAGGAATAATGAACTTGAAAAAGGTTCTTAAGGAAGTAGAAATTAACTCAAGTTATTATTCAGGAGATTAAAGAATGATCGAGTCAAGTCGGACCCGAGGTAAGGGATCCTACTCCTCTCTTTCTTTTTAAGTACAATCTTTTATGTCATTCCTTTTAAAGCTCATCTGTCTTGTTATTGGGATGTTATTTTATCTTAATCATACTTTAATTTTTATGTTAAAATGATGAGAGAACCTATTTTCTCTCATCAATCCATTTTGGATGTTTTGAGTGGCGCCGTTAGGATGCCGAATTTTCGTAAGAGATATAACCTCTCTCTTTCTTTTTAAGTACTCTCCTTTATGTCACTTCTTTTAAGATCCTCTTTGTTATAATGGGGGGTGTTATTTTATATTCCTCTCACTTTACATTTTATGGTAATGTGATTAGATACCCTATTTCCTCTCATCAATCCATTTTGGATGTTTTAAGTGGCGCCGTTAGGCTGTCGAGTTTTCGTAAGGGATTTTTCATCTCACATTTATTCCCGTGAAATTTATGCTACATTTGCCACAATTTCCTTTGATTGGTGTATGTAATGCCCATTATTATACACTTTGTGTAGTATAATTTCATTTATGGGTATTCACATCTTCATTGCATGACCCTTCATCAATGGGGTGTACGTTTCGAAAGTTACCCAACTCGGTAAGGGGACCTTTCACCCTCCTCTTTTTAAAAGACTTCTTTTGTTATGTCTTTTAATTCACATACTATTATGTTGGGACATTTTCTTTTATATACTTATTGATGTAAATTTTATGTCCAATTGATGAGATGCCCTTTTTATCTCTCATCAACTCATTTTCTGAATTTTGAAGTGATGTCGTTAGGCTGTCAAATTTTACCAAGGGAACTTTTTAACCCAATTTCGATTTATTTGGGTTCAACATGTAGTTATTGAATATGTCATCTTTTGAATATGTTTGAATGTCTTTTTATTGTTTTACACTTAATATCCACTTATATGGGCTGTATTTATATTTGTCACACATAATTTTGAGATTGAATTATCCTTAATTTAAGGATACCTTCTTTATAAGGGAATTCATCACATTTGACATTTCTACTGAGACTTCATTGTTGTTATGCACCAGTTCACTCTTATATGGTGTATATATTGTCCTTTGGAATATTATATCATGAATCCATTTATTCTCATAATATTATAAAGTTCTGACTAAATGTTATTCCTCAATTATTGTATTTAATTGTCTCTAATTTTGGTAGAACCCCATTAACCAAAATATCACATTAAATGTTTTAATTATTTGTTCTTATTAATATCCATGTTTTCAAAATGGTTTTAAGGATTTATTTATATGTATAATAATGGTTTAAAATTTTTAAATCTTCAAGTTGGTATGGGACACTTTGATTCAAAAATATCTTTATTAAATGTTTTAAATGGTTTTGGAAATGGTTTCTTTTTGAATGGATTCATTATTTCAATATCTTAAAATGTTATATTGTGATTGAAATGTGGAAATTTTATGTTTACATTATGCATGTTTTATGTGATACGTTTATGTTATGGTTCTTGGTCATTTTTATGAAAACGGGTGGTTCCGTGATAAACTAGGGCGGGTGAGCCCGATATAGCTCTCCAATGCATTGGGTAACGCGAAGGAGTGAAACGTTAAGGTTTCTCCAAAGAGATTTAGGGAATATACTGTGGTGGGTATTCCAAACGTAACCAAGAGGGTTACTCCCTACGTAATAATGTTATGAATGCCTCAAGATACCTTTTATGTCTTATGATTTCTATGATTTATTCATGATTTTATATGCCTATGTTTTATGGGTAATGTATGATTTCATTATAATGTATTTATGAACTCATGTTTCCTTTCCATATTTTTATAACTCTTACTGAGCTTTTTATGCTCATCCCAAGTTTCTGAAATGTTTTTCATTGGTCAAGGGAAAGGTACATGATGTGATGATAGTGTCAAGGATGTGTCAAGAAAGAATCCATGCTTTCTTTTTAAATATGTTTCCATTGATGGAAAAAAAGAATACTATATTTTATGTAACCACTTTGTTTAAATGTGGAATTTAATGCATGTTTTATGATCTAATTCTCTAAAACTCTAAACCTGAAAAGATCCTCAATGTGTAATCTTGTAATAACTCAAGATTAAGTAAGGTTTAAGGATGGGGCCTTATAGTTGGTATCAAAGGTCGGTTTAGATAACTTTAGAGGTTAGGGTATTCTTTAAGCATATGTGACATTACCATAATGGTTAGGAATTCAGAAAGAGTCCTAGTTTTAACTAAAGTAAATGAGTAAGTATATCTTAGTGTTTATCTTCCTCATTAGTAAATGATGGTTTTGTTGATATACTCACACTGACCTTTTTGGTTTTAGTAAATGGCTGGATCTAGCAGGCACGAAAGTAATAGTGGATATGAAGGAAACTTTGACAATTTTTTTAGCAAGAAACTGAATGATTATGGGATCTGCAATGATAACTCTTGTGATTATCCTCAACCATGTATATGGAGTCATTATTGACCACATAATACTTGGTGATTTCTCTAAGGCATCATATATGCGAGAAAAAAATCCCTACGGAAGTACAGGTAATAATCATAAAGGTAACTGTGTTCAAAAACCTATGTGTCAAAGATGTGGAAAGAAACACCTAGGAAAATGTTTCAAAGGGACAGAAATATGCTATAGATGTGGAAATTAAGGTCATAAAACAATAACCTGCCATGGAAAAAGGAAGCATCTAGTTGACTCAAGGAATGGGAAAGAAGTTCTTTTTGAGGGATCAATTGAATGTTTTAAATGTGGGGTGCATGGTCATTATGCAAAAACATGTCCTATGAAGATGTTTCGTGAATGGGATCACCAAGATCATTCAAATATTCATTTAACAATACCTAATGCCATTCTGATTGAGGATGAAGAATCTGACAATGACTAATCAAAGGTATGGATTATTTCATAACTTTTGTTTTCCTATTTTGGAATATTAGGATATTATTCATGATTTTGTTTGTAGGAAAGAAGTATTTTAGAATAATTTGGAATGGAATGGTTAATGGATCATGAAGAATGTTGAGTGAGTAAGAAGTCAACATATAAGGGCTTCAAGAGTTATGGTGAAATTATTAAGAGTATTAAGTCTCTTTTGATGATGGGGTTACATTAGAAGACTTTTTATAGTATGTGTATCCCTGATGTTTAACATATGAAAATTTTATTCAAGGAATAATTATCTATTCTTTTGTGGACATAGTTATAAAGAACAATTTGGGTTTATATTATCCTTACTTTTGAGGTAATTATGGGTTACTATATGTTATGATGGAAGTGAAAGGCATGAGGTAAAATTGAGGTAAAATTATGTTATGGTTATTTTTGATGATTTTATCTATTTTTGGGGAATGATTTGAGAATTATATAGTTTTGGAAAAAGGACAACACGCAGACCGTGTGACAACCCGTTGTGTCGGACAAAGCTGCGGGAATCGAACACACAACCAAAGTGCAACTGGTATTTATCGCCTACCACTGGACTACGTGACGTCCCAGGCTAGTTTAACTAATTATTTTTAGTTATATGATATAATGAATCTAGAATGAGCTGATTTTCGGTTATCTATGTAAATTATTAACCTATCATGGAGGATATGTGATTAGGTTAATTACTTTTCAATACGAGACTTTAGGAGCGACTGATGTTGTTTGGAGATAAATGTTACAATTTAACTTGGAAGACTATGTGACTAAATCCTTCAAATATTTGGGTTTCAATATTAGTTTTGTTTACTTTGAAGAATTTTATGGACAAATTGTTTATCGAATGGTCCTCGTTGAACTTTGGGTTTTGTTGGACAAATTTTGGAGATTAAGAATATATTTTCATTTTATAAAGGGTTATCCTTTTCTGGATTATCTGATCTTGTACTAACCTTTTTGGTTTTGGTTTTGGTTAAAGTATAAAGACATGGGAAGTATATAGTTCTCTTTTGTGGATTAGGTGATTCTCTAGAACTTGATTATTGTACTCTTAATGTGAACAAGTCTTCCTAAATACTCATCTTTTGGAGAAAATATGAGTTTGTGTAAGGAATCTAATAATAGTTGAAAGTCAACATGATAAGTGATTATGTTTCCTTATGAATAAATTCCTCAATAAAAAGTAACTTAAAACAAAAATGTTGTCTATTAACTTTTCCTACTGGGGAATCGAATACCATTTTACCCATCACCAGTTTGTGATTTTCTTGTGGTCAACTTTCTCCTAAACATGTTTTCTATCACTCTCCATCATAACACGACCCTTTGTTTTATTCCTCCATGTCCATATTTTCATACTTGGAATCCTAGTATGGGTTAACTCGGTTGACCTTTTTACTTATATTTCTTTATTTTAAACTGATTGTTTTACCGACTATTGTTCCGATGTGGGACTTTCAAGGATGTTTTCAAGCCCAATTTTAAAATTGCGGGGACGTAATTCCCAAAAGGGGGGAAGGATGTAACACCCCAGGTAAATAAGGAATATTACATCTTTATATTTATCCATATTTTTGAATAAAATATTAATATTACTTTAAAGGGGATGCTATGCTCGATGGCATACCCAACACGCAACAACGAGTTTCTTGGGAATCTTACGTTGCACTCTAATAATAAATTAATATTATTTTATATGGTAGTTAACGCCTATCCATTGTAATGGCGGGAATGAACATAACTAACTTAAATATAATTATATATGTTTGTCAAATATTTTTACTCTTTAAAATAAATTTTAGAGAATTAAAAATGCAAATGAATCCAGTTTTTAAGTGAAAACATTCCAATATTCTTTAAAAGGTCGATTAACCGCATTTTGATGGTGAACCCCTTTTAAATTCAATTTTTGAAAGTTTTATAAGCTCTATTTTTCAAAATAAACATATTATTTATTATTGGGACATTGAAATTTACCTTGGGTTAATTTTTGGTATTTTTCTGACAATGTTCATTTTTCAATGAATAGTGAAAAATACTGCATTTTACATCAAAACTGCTTTTTCATATAATTTAATTATATGGATATATTATCTTTATAATTTGTTTTAAAGTTTAATTAGAATATATTTTTACCATGTAATTCAATTATGGTCATTGGGATAAATTTCACTTTGGAATTAGGCATAAACAAGTGCCAAACGTTTCATAAATATTGTTTCTTAAAAACCCACTATTTGTTTTGACGACAGCAAGTTTTTTTAAAATTAATTATTGCAATTTATGTGTTTGGAATTTGGTAAAATGAATTACATATTTGGAATTAAAAGGTCCAAATTATGTAATTAAGACTCTTTTGTTTTTGGACATTATTAATAGTAATGACGGTAATTATCTTTAATTATCTTGATGAATGAATAATCAGGTAGTTAAGGATTATAAGATAATATCATAATAATAAAAAATTACCACAAAATGTGTCTTAAGGATACTGGTGGTCTCATGGCAGACTATGGGATGCCTTGTGCCAATCTTGAGGGCCCCATGGAATCACTTTTGTGAGAAAGTGACTTTTTATCTATTTATTTTTAAAAAATGATAAATGTGACAAAGAATGTATCACCTATGTAAAATATTTTTAATTTTGTATACATAAATTATCATTTGGACTATAAATATTCATTGGAAATCTAAAAATATTTCCTACATCATAGTATTTTTTTTATAATTTTTTAACATTAAATAAATTAAATTATTTATGACATCATGATGATGCAGCGATGACCTCATTATTTAACGATTTAAATAAAATGGAATGATAATGTAAAATCTAAGACCTAAACATGTCCAAAAACTATTTTATGGGTGTATTTCGAACCCTTATCACCTTAGCCTCAAAACACATCAATCTGGGACCATTAAAATCCGAAACGCATTTGGAAATAATGTTACATTTTATACCTTTCCAAGAGTGCCCCTCCTCTCCTCTTATAAAAGGCCCCCACCTCTACCTCCTTACCCACACATCCAAAGCCTTTGGCTCGGCCAAACCCTGCCAATTTTGTCTCTCCACATCCCTCTCTAACTCCTTTAAGCCTCACTTTGGGAAGAATCCTTTCCAAGGAAGCCTTTGAGATCAAATCAAAGGAAGTTACCCGATTTTAAGGTAATGTCTTCACTTGAGTCCTTTTGTTTTATTTTACTTCTCCAACCCCCTAAAATCTTTTTATTCATTTATTTTGTAACAAATATATTATCTTCAATATACTATTATGTTTTTATAATAAGGATTTTATCTAAACTTACACACACCTACATATAATGCTAAAAGAACATATTGTTTCCGTGGATGGCGAATTTCTGCCTCCCGAAACGATGATTGTTCAACATTTTTCTAACACCTTAAAAGGTGGCCATTAAGATGACACTATATTTATATATGATATCTAATATTTTTATGTTTTACTTAAGCTTCTGTATTTTTCATTTATGGCATACCTTTATGGTTTCCATTATGGATAAACGTGATATCTTCATTTAAGGAAGTGCGGACTACCGTCCCCTCAAAGTGATTTGATTCGTTAATACCATATTTGGTACGTATAAAGGATATATTTAATGATATTATATATGATACCATACTGGAATTAAAATACTATTATGTATCATTATGTTTTAATTCCATTAAATATGAAATAGAAATGGAAGTAGCGTTCATGCGTACGTACGGCTTACCGTCTCCATGAACGGTGCATTTCATTTCTCAACTCTAAATGTTATGTAATATTATAAATGCATGAATATACTGGATATATATGATATATATATGATATCTACATCATGAATACAATTCTGGATATAATTAACATTTGGCCACACGAACGACATGTAATTGTAAGAAGTCCACTTTCGACTTAAGAACCAAATATCGACAAAACAAATATTATTAACTTAAATAATTAAATAATGTTTATGACATGGTAATAATTGATATAAAAGGAATAATGAACTTGAAAAAGGTTCTTAAGGAAGTATAAATTAACTAAAGTTATTATTCAGGAGATTAAAGAACGATCGAGTCAAGTCGGACCCGAGGTAAGGGATCCTACTCCTCTCTTTCTTTTTAAGTACAATCTTTTATGTCATTCCTTTTAAAGCTCATATTTATTGTTATTGGGATGTTATTTTATCTTAATATTACTTTAATTTTTATGTTCAAATGATGAGAGAACCTATTCTCTCTCATCAATCCATTTTGGATGTTTTGAGTGGCGCTGTTAGGCTGCCGAATTTTCGTAAGAGATATAACCTCTCTCTTTCTTTTTAAGTACTCTCCGTTATGTCACTTCTTTTAAGATCCTCTTGGTTATAATGGGGGATGTTATTTTATATTCCTCTCACTGTAAATTTTATGGTAATGTGATTAGATACCCTATTACCTCTCATCAATCCATTCTGGAAGTTTTAAGTGGCGCTGTTAGGCTGCCGAGTTTTCGTAAGGGATTTTTCATCTCACATTTATTCCCGTGAGATTTATGCTACATTTTCCACAATTTCCTTTGAGTGGTGTATGTACTGCCCATTATTATACAATTTGTGTTGTATAATTTCATTTATGGGTATTCACATCTTCATTGTATGACCCTTCATCCATGGGGTGTACGTTTCGAAAGTTACCCAACTCGGTAAGGGGACCTTTCACCCTCCTCTTTTTAAAAGACTTCTTTTGTTATGTCTTTTAATTCACATACTATTATGTTGGGATATTTTATTTTATATACTTATTGATGTCAATTTTATGTCCAAGTGATGAGATGCACTTTTTATTTCTCATCAACTCATTTTCTGAATTTTGAAGTGATGTCGTTAGGCTGTCAAATTTTACCAAGGGAACTTTTTAACCCAATTTCGATTTCTTTGGGTTCAACATGTAGTTATTGAATATGTCATCTTTTGAATATGTGTGAATGTCCTTTTATTGTTTTACACTAAGTATCCACTTATATGGGGTGTATTTATATTTGTCACACATAATTTTGAGATTGAATTATCCTTAATTTAAGGATACCTTCTTTATAAGGGAATTCATCACATTTGACATTTCTACTGAGACTTCATTGTTGTTATGCACCAGTTCACTATTATATGGTGTATATATTGTCCTTTGGAATATTATATCATGAATCCATTTATTATCATAATATTATAAAGTTCTGACTAAATGTTATTCCTCAATTATTGTATTCAATTGTCTCTAATTTTGGTAGAACCCCTTTAACCAAAATATCACATTAAATGTTTTAATTATTTTTTCTTATTAATATCCATGTTTTCAAAATGGTTTTAAGGATTTATTTATATGGATATTAATCATTTAAAATTTTTAAAGCTTCAAGGTGGTATGGGACACTTTGATTCAAAAATCTCTTTATTAAATGTTTTAAATGGTTTTGGAAATGGTTTCTTTTTGAATGGATTCATTATTTCAATATCTTAAAATGTTATATTGTGATTGAAATGTGGAAATTTTACGTTTACTTTATGCATGTTTTATGTGATACGTTTATGTTATGGTTCTTGGGCGTTGTTATGAAAACGGGTGGTTCCGTGATACACTAGGGCGGGTGAGCCCGATATAGCTCTCCAATTCATTGGGTAAAGCGAAGGAGTGAAACGTTAAGGTTTATCCAAAGAGATTTAGGAAATATACTGTGGTGGGTATTCCAAATGTAACCAAGAGGGTTACTCCCTACGTAATAATGTTTTGAATGACTCAAGATACCTTTTATGTCTTATGATTTCTATGATTTATTCATGATTTGATATGCCTATGTTTTATGGGTAATGTATGATTTCATTCTAATGTATTTATGAACTCATGTTTCCTTTCCATATTTTTATAACTCTTACTGAGCTTTTTATGCTCATCCCAAGTTTTTGAAATGTTTTTCACTGGTCAAAGGAAAGGTACATGATGTGATGATAGTGTCAAGGATGTGTCAAGAAAGAATCCATTCTTTCTTTTTAAATATGTTTCCGTTGATGGAAACAAATTCTATCTTTTATGTAACCACTTTGTTTAAATGTGGAATGTAATGCATGTTTTATGATCTAATTATCTAAAACTCTAAACCTGAAAAGATCCTCAATGTGTAATCTTGTAATAACTCAAGATTAAGTAAGGTTTAAGGATGGGGCCTTATAGTTGGTATCAAAGGTCGGTTTAGATAACTTTAGAGGTTAGGGTATTCTTTAAGCATAAGTGACATTACCATAATGGTTAGGAATTCAGAAAGAGTCCTAGTTTTAACTAAAGTGAATGAGTAAGTATATATTAGTGTTTATCTTCCTCATTTGTAAATGATGGTTTTGTTGATAAACTCACACTGACCTTTTTGGTTTTAGTAAATGGCTGGATCTAGCAGGCACGAAAGTAATAGTGGATATGAAGGAAACTGTGATAGTTTTTTGAGCAAGAAACTGAATGATTATGGGATCTGCAATGATAACTCTTGTGATTATCCTCAACCAACTATATGGATTCATGATTGACCACCTAATACTTGGTTATTTCTCTAAGGCATCATATATGCAAGAAACAAATCCCTACAGAATTACAGGTAATAATCATAAAGGTAAGTGTGTTCAAAAACCTATGTGTCAATGTTGTGGAAAGAAACACCTAGGAAAATGTTTCAAAGGGACAGAAATATGCTATAGATGTGGAAATTAAGGTCATAAAACAAGAACCTGCCATGGAAAAAGGAAGCATCCAGTTGACTCAAGGAATGGGAAAGAAGTTATTTTTGAGGGATCAATTGAATGTTTTAAATGTGGGGTGCATGGTCATTATGCAAACACATGTCCTATGAAGATGTTTCGTGAATGGGATCACCAAGATCATTCAAATATTCATTTAACAATACCTAATGCCATTCCGATTGAGGATGAAGAAGCTGGCAATGACCAATCAAAGGTATGGATTATTTCATAACTTTTGTTTTCCTATTTCGGAATATTAGGATATTATTCATGATTTTGTTTGTAGGAAATAAGTATTTTAGAATATGTTGGAATGGAATGGTTAATGGATCATGAAGAATGTTGAGTGAGTAAGAAGTCAATATATAAGGGCTTCAAGAGTTATGGTGAAATTCTTAAGAGTATTAAGTCTCTTTTGATGATGGGGTTACATTAGAAGACTTTTTATAGTATGTGTAACCCTTATGTTTAACATATGAAAATTTTATTCAAGGAATAATTATCTATTCTTTTGTGGACATTGTTATAAAGAACAATTTGGGTTTATATGATCCTTACTTTTGTGGTAATTATGGGTTACTATATGTTATGATGGAAGTGAAATGCATGAGATAATATTGGGGTTAAATTATGTTATGGTTATTTTTGATGATTTTATCTCTTTTTGGGGAATGATTTGAGAATTATATAGTTTTAGAAAAAGGACAACACGCAGACCATGTGACAACCCGTTGCGTCGGACAAAGCTGCGGGAATCGAACCCACAACCAAAGTACAACTGGTATTTATCACCTACCACTGGACTACGTGAAGTCCCTGGTTAGTTTAACTAATTCTTTTTAGTTATATGATATAAAGAATCTAGAATGAGCTGATTTTGGGTTATCTATGGAAATTATTAACCTATCATGGAGGATATGTGATTAGGTTAATTACTTTTCAATATGAGACTTTAGGAGCGACTGATGTTGTTTGAAGATAAATGTTACGATTTAACTTGGAAGACTATGTGACTAAATCCTTCAAATATTTGGGTTTCAATCTTAGTTTTGTTTACTTTGAAGAATTTTATGGAAAAATTGTTTATAGAATGGTCCTCGTTGAACTTTGGGTTTTGTTGGAAAAATTTTGGAGATTAAGAATATATTTTCATTTTATAAAGGGTTATCCTTTTCTGGATTATCTGATCTTGTACTAACCTTTTTGGTTTTGGTTTTGGTTAAAGTATAAATACATGGGAAGTATATAGTTCTCTTTTGTGGATTAGGTGATTCTCTATAACTTGATTATTGTACTCTTAATGTGAACAAGTCTTCCTAAATACTCATCTTTTGGAGAAAATATGAGTTTGTGTAAGGAATCTAATAAAAGTTGAAAGTCAACATGATAAGTGATTATGTTTCCTTATGAATAAATTCCTCAATAAAAAGTAAATTAAAACAAAAATGTTTCCTATTAACTTTTCCTACTGGGGAATCGAATACCGTTTAACCCATCACCAGTTTGTGATTTTCTTGTGGTCAAATTTCTCCTAAACATGTTTTATATCACTCTCCATCAGAACGTGACCCTTTGTTTTTTTCCTCCATGTCCATATTTTCATACTTGGAATCCTAGTATGGGTTAACTCGGGTGACCTTTTTTACTTATATTTCTTTATTTTAAACTGATTATTTTACCGACTATTGTTCCGATGTGGGACTTTCAAGGATGTGTTCAAGCCCAATTTTAAAATTGCGGGGATGCAATTCCCAAAAGGGGTGAAGGATGTAACACCCCAGGTAAATAAAGAATATTACAACTTTATATTTATCCATATTTTTGAATAAAATATTAATATTACTTTAAAGGGGATGATATGCTCGATGGCATACCCAACACGCAACAACGAGTTTCTTGGAAATCTTACGTTGCACTCTAATAATAAAATAATATTATTTTAAATGGTAGTTAACGCCTAGCCATTGTAATGGCGGGAACGAACATAACTAACTTAAATATAATTATATATGTTTTTCAAATATTTTTACTCTTTAAAATAAATTTTAGAGAATTAAAAATGCAAATGAATCCAGTTTTTAAGTGAAAACATTCCAATATTCTTTAAAAGGTCGATTAACCGCATTTTGATGGTAAACCCCTTTTAAATCCACTTTTTGAAAATTTTATAAGCTCTATTTTTCAAAATAAACATATTATTTATGATTGGGACATTGAAATTTACCTTGGGTTAATTTTTGGTATTTTTCTGACAATGTTCATTTTTCAATGAATAGTGAAAAATATTGCATTTTACATCAAAACTGCTTTTTCATATAATTTAATTATATTGTTATATTATCTTTATAATTTGATTTAAAGTTTAATTAGAATATATTTTTACCATGTAATTCAATTATGGTCATTGGGATAAATTTCACTTTGGAATTAGGCATAAACAAGTGCCAAACGTTTCATAAATATTGTTTCTTAAAAACCCACTATTTGTTTTGACAACGGCATGTTTTTTTAAAATTAAATATTTCAATTTATGTGTTTGTAATTTGGTAAAATGAATTACATATTTGGAATCAGAACGTCCAAAATGTGTAATTAAGAATCTTTTGTTTTTGGACATTATGAATAGTCATGACGGTAGTTATCTTTAATTATCTTGATTAATGAATAATCAGGTAGTTAAGGATTATAAGATAAATCATAATAATACAAAATGACCACAAAATGTGTCTTAATGCTACTGGTGGTCTCATGGAAGACCATGGGATTCCTTGTGCCAATCTTGAGGGCCCCATGGAATCACTTTTGTGAGAAAGTGACTTTTTATCTATTTATTTTTAATAAATGATAAATGTGACAAAGAATGTATCACCTATGTAAAATATTTTTAATTTTGTATACATAAATAATCTTTTAGACTATAAATATTCATTGGAAATATAAAAATATTTCCTACATCATAGTATTTTTTTATAATTTTTTAACATTAAATAAATTAAATTATTTATGACATCATGATGATGCAGCGATGACCTCATTATTTAACGATTTAAATAAAATGGAAAGATAATGTAAAATCTAAGACCTAAACATGTACAAAACCTATTGGATGGGTGTATTTCGAACCCTTATCACCTTATCCTCGAAACACATCAATCTGGGACCATTAAAATCCGAAACGCATTTGGAAATAATGTTACATTTTATACCTTTCCAAGAGTGCCCCTCCTCTCCTCTTATAAAAGGCCCCCACCTCTACCTCCTTACCCACACATCCAAAGCCTTTGTCTTGGCCAAAACCTGCCCATTTTGTCTCTCCACATCCCTCTCTAACTCCTTGAAGCCTCACATTGGGTAGAATCTTTTCCAAGGAAGCCTTTGAGATCAAATCAAAGGAAGTTACCCGATTTTAAGGTAATGTCTTCACTTGAGTCCTTTTGTTTTATTTTACTTCTCCAACCCACTAAAATCTTTTTATTCATTTATTTTGTAACAAATCTAGTATCTTCAATATACTATTAATTTTTTATAATAAGGATTTGATCTAAACTTACACACACCTACATATAATGCTAAAAGAACATATTGTTTCCGTGGATGGCGAATTTCTGCCTCCCGAAATGATGATTGTTCAACATTTTTCTAACACCATAAAAGGTGGCCATTAAGATGACACTATATTTATATATGATATCTAATATTTTTATGTTTTACTTAAGCTTCTTTATTTTTCATTTATGTCATACCTTTATGGTTTCCATTATGGGTAAACGCGATATCTTCATTTAAGGAAGTGCGGACTACCGCCCCCTCAAAGTGATTCGATTCGTTAATACCATATGTGGTACGTATAAAGGATATATTTAATGATATTATATATGATACCATACTGGAATTAAAATACAATTATGTATCATTATGTTTTAATTCCATTAAATATGAAATAGAAATGGAAGTAGCGTTCATGCGTACGTACGGCTTACCGTCTCCATGAACGGTGCATTTCATTTCTTAACTCTAAATGTTATGTAATATTATAAATGCATGAATATACTGGATATATATGATATATATATGATATCTACATCATGAATACAATTCTGGATATAATTAACATTTGGCCACACGAACAATATGTAATTGTAAGAAGTCCACTTTCGACTTAAGAACCAAATATCGACAAAACAAATATTAGTAACTTAAATGATTAAATAATGTTTATGACATGGTAATAAGTGATATAAAATGAATAATGAAGATGAAAAAGGTTCTTAAAGAAGTATAAATTAACTCAAGTTTATTATTCATGAGATTAAAGAATGATCGAGTCAAGTCGGACCCGAGGTAAGGGATCCTACTACTCTCTTTCTGTTTAAGTACAATCTTTTATGTCATTCCTTTTAAAGCTCATATTTATTGTTATTGGGATGTTCTTTTATATTAATCTTACTGTAATTTTTATGGTCAAATTATGAGAGACCCTATTCTCTCTCATCAATCCATTTTGGATGTTTTGAGTGGCGCCGTTAGGCTGCCGAATTTTCGTAAGAGATATCACCTCTCTCTTTCTTTTTAAGTAATCTCATTTATGTCACTTCTTTTATGCTCCTATTTGTTATGATGGGGGATGTTATTTTATATTACTCTCACTATAAATTTTATGGTAATGTGATAAGATACCATATTTTCTCTCATGAATCCATTTTGGAAGTTTTAAGTGGTGTTGTTAGGCTGTCGAGTTTTCGTAAGGGATTTTTCATCTCACTTTTATTTCCGTGAGCTTTATGCTACATTTGACACAATTTACATTGAGTGGTGTATGTAATACCCATTATTATACACTTTGTGTAGTATAATTTCATTTATGGGTATTCACATCTTCATTGTATGACCCTTCTTCCATGGGGTGTAATTTCGAAAGTTACCCAACTTAGTAAGGGGACCTTTCACCCTCCTCTTTTTAAAAGACTTCTTTTGTTATGTCTTTTAATTCACATACTATTATGTTGGGATATGTTCTTTTATATCCTTATTGATGAAAATTTTATGTCCAAGTGATGATATGCCCTTTTTATCTCTCATCAACTCATTTTCTGAATTTTGAAGTGATGTCGTTAGGGTGTCGAATTTTACCAAGGGAACTTTTTAACCCATTTTTGATTTATTTGGGTTCAACATGTAGTTATTGAATATGTCATCTTTTGAATATGTGTGATTAACCTTTTATTGTTTTACACTTAATATCCACTTATATTGGGTGTATTCATATTTGTCACACACAATTTTTAGATTTAATTATCCTTAATTTAAGGATACCTTCTTTATAAGGGAATTCATCACATTTGACATTTCTACTGAGACTTCATTGTTGTTATGCACCAATTCACTCTTATATGGTGTATATACTGTCCTTTGGAATATTATATCATGAATCCATTTATTCTCATGATATTATAAAGTTATGACTAAATGTTATTCCTCAATTATTGTATTCAAGTGTCTCTAATTTTGGTAGAACCCCTTTAACAAATATATCGCTTTAAATGTTTTAATTATTTGTTCTTATTAATATCCATGTTTTCAAAGTGGTTTTAAGGATATATTTATATGGATATTAATGGTTTAAAATTTTAAAAGCCTCAAGGTTGTATGGGAAACTTTTAATCAAAAATATCTTTATTAAATGTTTTAAATGGTTTTGGAAATGGTTTATTTTTGAATGGATTCATTGTTTCAATATCCTAAAATGTTATATTCTGATTGAAATGTGGAAATATTATGTTTACTCTATGCATGTTTTATGTGATATGTTTATGTTATTGTTCTTTGGCATTGTTATGAAAACGGTTGGTTCCATGATAAACTAAGGGCGGGTGAGCCCGATATAGCTCTCCAATACATTGGGTAACGCGAAGGAGTGAAACGTTAAGGTTTCTCCAAAGAGATTTAGGGAATATACTGTGGTGGGTATTCCAAACGTAACAAGAGGGTTACTCCCTATGTAATAATGTTATGAATGCCTCAAGATACCTTTTATGTCTTATGATTTCTATGATTTATTCATGATTTGATATGACTATGTTTTATGGGTAAAGTATGATTTCATTCTAATGTATATATGAACTCATGTTTCCTTTCCATATTTTTATAACTCTTACTGAGCTTTTTATACTCATCCCAAGTTTTTGAAATGTTTTTCACAGGTCAAGGGAAAGGTACATTATGTGATGACAGTGTCAAGGATTTGTCAAGAAAGAATCCATGCATTGTTTTTAAATATGTTTCCGTTGATGGAAAAAAAAGAATACTATCTTTTATGTAACCACTTTGTTTAAATGTGGAATGTAATTCAAGTTTTATGATCTAATTATATAAAACACTAAACCTGAAAAGATCCTCAATTTGTAATCTTGTAATAACTCAAGATTAAGTAAGGTTTAAGGACGGGGCCTTATAGAAAGGATCCCAGTTACAACTCCCAGAACAACTACATCCACCCGAAGATGCCATGACACAACCGCAACACCCAAAAACTGGGGAAACTCTATTTAAAACATAGATATCATGTAACATCACATTATAACGGGAAACATGAGGAAACAGATCTAGGAAACCTCATGAACATAGGAATATCATACCCTTTATCAAATATGGATTTCTATAGATCGTTGGAGGGAGCTTGGGATTGTTCCTTGACAAAGGAATAGTGAAAACAGAGAAGGGAGGGTCAGCTGGTCACTTGGGGTAGAGGGAGATCTATTGTATCCATAGGTTTGACAACCTAGAGTGAATGATTTTTTTAAACATACAATGCCAGGGGATAAAATAATGTGTAATTACCTTTCACGTTGTGTAATGCCTCAAGGTCGAGTTCTGATAAAAAATGTGTCGCCGCAATTTTTTTATTTTTCAAACCCCAAAACCTATCACTCCATGAATACATCATTCATGTTATGTAAAATTTTACACCTCAAGATTTATTCTAGGAAAACCATTGAAACCAGACATCACATCATGTAAACCAGTTAAATGATGTGTAATCACATCATCCTAGATTTTACTTAACTAATCCTATCCAAAATTCTTCTGACCCACCTCCAAGCACATCGATATTAGAAAAAACACAAAGTTTTTCGCCACATGTTGACTTATTCCCATGACAGGGAGTAACATTTAAATGCATTTGATCCCAAACATTAATCTCCAAAGGTCTCCTCCAATGATTGGCATAGGAATTATGATGACATTGTGATGCCTTCATCCATCCAAAACACCTGAACCATCTCTGTCATATTTTGTACCAATTCTAACCTGATAATTGCTGAATCTCTGACCCTAGTACATCATAATGGATAATGGACAGGTCGTACGTACAAGGAATTAAATTAATCCATATGGAAGGTGGTGTGAAAATTATTATTACAAGAAAACTCTACCAAGGTTATGTGCCTTATCAATAAACCAGAATAATCTTGGACACAAGAGCGCAACATGACTTCAAGATTATGGATGGTCTACTCTATCTAACCATCCATCATTGGATGAAAAGTCATGATAATTCATATCTGAGAACCAAAACAATGTTCGAAACCTATCCACACCCTAGAGGTAAAATGGGAATCATGATCAAAAATTACCATCCTCAGGACATAGTGGATTCTCACCACCACCTATATATAGTTCCCTAAAAAACATTAATTAATAACCAATTATTTATTTCTATGAAGTGGGATTATTTACCGAAATGATTCACTACCACCCATATAGTATCATAGCCTCCATGATCATTAGGTAAACTGATAACAAAGTCCATTTAAATGTCCTCCCACTTCCACAGAGGAACATCTAATAGATGGATAAATCCACCAGGAACACAGTGCTAGGACATCACCATCTAGAAGACCAAACATTGAGACACAAGCTTTCCAACTTCACACATAAGCCTTGACATCAAAAATTGACTCCTAAAAGCTTGTTACATCATTTTAATGATAGTATGTGACACTAAATCTGAAATATGAAACTATATGAGAAAAATCTCATGAACCACCAAAGGAACACAAATCCTCTACTGAAATAACACCTTATGTTGTTCATCTTCAGACCGACCACTGGCCACCTCACCACAAACAACTCGGTCTCTCTAGAACTCTTCCTCCAGATCCCCTATCTCAGATTCTTCCCCCTACTATACCATATATGACCACACCGTCATCTAGAAAAGACAACCTCTACCCCCAATTTCTAATATATCAAGACATAATGTTGAATGCTCTTACACCACACTACAGGAATTACATGATTCACACACTGAATTACAACATGACTTCCTTCCCAACATATTTACTACAACATTCAAATTTACATATGTATATGAGATTAAAAATTTTTAATCCTATAAGAACTTTATCTACTGGATCTTTTTCCCATTCAAGTGATACTGGGAGAAAATTTACTTCTTCCTCTTATGATCGGTGAAGACCAAAAAAGGCATGGTAATGATGTAATGTCTCCTCACCTTTTGGGAAAACACCACTACCTCTAGCTCATGATCATGGGTGGCATAGTTACATTTGTGTGGATTAAACTAATGAGACCCATAATAAATAACGTATCTCTACTCCCTGAGAACAGTGCCTAAACCCAACTATGAAGCATCACATAAATCCTCAAATAGAGCTCCTTCTACAAGATGATAAGAAATGGATCATTGAACAACTTCTCCTGCATATACTCAAAAGCCTCCTGACACTGATTAGCCCATATGAATTCCTGATCCTTTTTATTCAATGATATCAGAGGATTTTCAACTTGATATAAATAAAATAGAAACCCTTTGTAGTGCAATACAATTCGAAGGAAATTTTTCACCTCTACCACCATATTAGGGGATCCCAAAGAAACGACTACTTATATCTTCAAATGATCCATAGAAACTACCTACTCTAATTCAAAATTCCCAAATGAATGGAATTATTGATCCAAAAACGAATGCTTCAATAACATCCCAAACAACATGTGTTGAAGAAAAACTCCTAAAACAGTATGCAGATGCTCCATATGATCCTCCTCAGATACAGCGTACTCAATGTTTTCATCGATGAAAACCATTCTGGAGTTATCCGAGAACTCAAGGAACACAACGCTCATCAACTATATGAACATATCTGGAGTATTATTTTCATTGAATGTAATCACAATGAATTCATAATTCAAATAAAGACAATATAATAGAGTCTTGAGGATATCCTCATCCTTCCCACAAATTGGATGACATCCTCACTGAAACCTAATCATTGATAACCAACATTCTACCATATGTTGATTGGATAAATCATAAATCCATAGAATATGATAGTTTTTTTACTTCCAATTTTTTATGTGAAAAATATCGATACACAACCACAACCTTATGTCATCCTTATTCATGACCAAAACATGTGCACCCCACAGTGACACACATGGCTAAACAAAACTACAATACGATAGACCATCAAGCTGTATATGCAGCTCATGTAACTCATAAGGCAGCATCCTATGTGGATACATCGAGATAAGAGACACGCCTAGATATAGCTCGATCCCAAACTCGATCTCTCTTCGATGGGGTAATGCAAAAACCTCTTCTAGAAAGAAATCAGGTAACTCTTCTATGACCCAAGGAAATGACAACTTCCGAACCTCTAACAAACTCAGTATTTGTAATGCCCTGACCACAATAGCTTAGAGATGGTGCATTATTTTGATACATTTTCCTGATTACAAGGAATCATTTCCTGAATGAACGATCAGTTTAGAAAATCATGGGAAATATTTTACGTACATGAAGTTTACATGACAATTTATAACATATAACATAACATAGATAATCCATTCAGAATTCCACTATTCCCCAAGATTAACCATGTATATCAATCATAAAACACTTCTTGGCGTCTGGGGAAAATGAAACATAAGAATGTTATGATCTTGTTTGCTAAGTAGGGATAGAAATATAGTAGAAGCTACCAAAAATAAGTATAAATATTTTTGGAAATGTACAAAACGAAAACACCATCCTTTTAAAACATCATTATCATCATAATTTTGAAGGAACAAATCAAATAATTCCATTTAAACATTAACATGGATATTTTACTAGTCATATAATCATATGTAAAATCAATAACTAATCTCATAATTAGGGAATGCATAATGTTGGACATCGTAGCCACTACGTCAAGGACATGTTCCAATACTATACACAAATATTCTTTTAAGACCTTGTGGCAAGAAACTAGTTTGTATCATGAGACCTACCAATGCAACAATGGTCTATAGAAGTCCCCACCTATCACTTACTAAGTCTAATACATTCCACATTTGCAATAGGGTAACATAACATAAACACTCATATTAAAACTCTCATAAGAAATATTAATACTTTAACTATATTCCATGAATGGTATTAATATAGAGAATCCATATTCAAACATATCCTAGACCCTTAAATACAATTTAGAAGATATTATATTAATAAATAAATACCATTTTTTCATAGAACCCAACAAATTATGTTGACATAGATGAAAATAATATAATAAAATAATTAAAACTTATTTAGAGAAATATCCCTTATACTATGAAAACATTAAAAGTGGCACAATTTATAAAATAATAAATTTAAAATAAATTTTTCAATAAATATGTCCCATACCACATTGAAACATTTGAAATGAATTAAAATTTTAAAACATTTATTTCTATATAAATAAATCTATTAAACCATTATAAAAAAATGGTCATTAATGAGAATGGTTTATAAGTATAAATATTTAAAACATTTGTAACGATGTTGTAGTTTAAGAGTCGCTTAAATAAAACATAAAAAAAATTCATTTTGAAAACACATTAAATAAACATGAACCAAAATGATAAATATTTCCCAATAAACACTTATGCATAAACAATCTATGATAATAATTATATTTCAAAATTAACCTTTACCTTTAGTCTGATAGTCTCTATACATGTCTGAAACTTCTAAATTATGGTTTTAAAAATATTATTAAATTATACCAGAATAATAATAATATTTATAATATCATATATTAGTACTTTATGACTCTATATTACTCATTTATTAAAATTTCAATGTTAATGAAACATTTTGGGTAATAATCGATTTGTTTATCATATATTTTCTGACTTGTTATTCTTGATCATATTACATAGATATTGTTTTAATTTATTTCAGAGTTTATAATATGATATATATATACATATCACATATATCCATAATATAAATATATAAAATAGATAGATATATGAAATAGAGTACACCGTTCATAGAGACGGTTAACCATACAAACACATTAACTGTGTTTCCGTTTTCTTATTTCATTGAATGGAAGTACGTGAATGACATATATGTATATATATATATATTCTAGTAGACTTAATATTTCATATAATAATACAGAATATTTTTTTCTTATAATCATTCTTGGATGGTGAAAATGGATGATTAGTCAAATCACGTAGTGGAGAGGGTACGTTATACGTACACACAAGTGACGATATCATCTCTTTAATGGTTTAATGGTATGGAGTTGTATGGAATATGAATTTTAAAGAAAGAAATATCATGTTACATTTATTATTTAAGTCATTTATATTGATCATTATTCCCATCGAAATAAATTATATATGAAAAATATTTTACACTGCGACGTAGAGACAGTAAGTCATAGGCATGCACGCATATGGATAATGTTTTTAATAGGATGGGTAAAAAGAGTAATGTGGTTGTCCCATAGTAATAAAAAAATTCTGCATATATTATATGTGGTATTTATTATTTTACTATGGTAATAACTTAGGATGTGTAATCAGAATAAGAAAAGAACACTGAAGGAAGAGATAAAAAGATAACCTCTTCTTCGAGTGTATTTTTTTGTTTTCACAAAAGGACTCCTTTAGTTGGATGCAATACAAATGTTTATCCCCTATGATGAATTGAATGAATTTTGGAGGAGATTTGGAATGGTTTTGGATGAGACAAAGGGATTTAGAGATTTAAATAAAAGAGAAAGAGAAGTGCCCTTTTATAGAAGAGGTGAGGGGCACTGAAGAAGTTTTTTGAAATAATAATTTATTATAATTTTATATTAGATTTATAATGGATTAAAGGAGATTTAGTTTGAGGATAAGATGAGTAATGGTCTAAATCTTCTCAATCAACAGGCTCTTGAAAAGTGTAGGTCATGAATTTGAACCAATCTTTTGGCTTCAACCCTTAGTTGAATAAGTTAAAACTGCTAGAAATTTAGGATATAGCCATAGTTTGAAACCATGTCTATAGGCCCAAAAACCATGGTCATATGCTATTTAAATCGTTCAATGGACTGTGACAGGTATTTGCTTCGCTATAGGGAAAGACCTATAGCCACAGTTTTAAACTGTGGCTAAACATTAAACCACATAGTGCATGTAGTAACAGTTTAAAACTGTGGCTATAAGGCATTATATGGTGTTTAAAATTGTGTTATAAGCCTTAATAATTTTTTCAAAAACATATTTATAGGCCTTAAAATTGCATAACCCTCCCCCCTAAACACCCCCTTCCACCCCCATGCACCCCTGGACAGCCCGTTGCACCCCCTTGAACACCCCCTCCCCGCCCCCACATCCCTATGCCCCGAACCCTCCCCCACTGTTAGACACCCCCCTTACACGCCCCTAGATAGCCCCCTTGCACATCCCCTTGCACCTCCCCCCTACACACCCATGCACTATTACACCCACCCCCTCTCCTGGACACCCCTTACACCCCCCCCCCTAGATAGCCCGGTGCACCCCCTACAGTAGTACACCCCCTGGAGAGCCCCCCTTGAACCGCTTTGAACGCCCCCTTGCACCCCCAACCACCTATAATATCCCACCCCCATGTAAAACTCACTTTCCCCCGCCCCATGTAATATCCCACATCCTACAAAGCCCCCTAAATATCCACCGACCCCCCCCCCCCTCTTCTCGGACGCCACCCTGCACCCCTGAACATCCCCCTTACACCACCTAGATAGCCCCTTGAACCCCACCAACTGTATCCCCCCCGGATAGCCCCTTTAAACACCCCTACAGTAGCCCCCCCCCCAAACAGCCCCTTTGCACCCACCCCACCCCAACAGTTTCCCACATTTAGAAAAGCCCCCCTAGATAGCCCCTAACCCACCCCACCCCATCTGAACACCACTAGACATCCCCAATTCACACCACCCCCTTTCACCCTTGGACAGTCCCCTTGAACCCCCTATAGTATCCCACCCCCTGGACTACCCCTTTCACCTCCTTGAACACCCCTGGAAGTCCCCTTTGCACACCCACCCCCTACAAAGCCCCCTAGACAGCCCATGACCCCCCCTTTTGGACACCCCCTCCCACCTAGACATCCCTCCTTCCTAGACAACCCCTGGAAATCCCCCCTCCTTGACACACCCCTAGATAGTTCCCTCCCTCTCGGACACCCCCTCTTAGACACCCCCTTGCACCGCATGGAAAACCCCCTTGAACACCCCCCACAACAGACACACACAAACCCATTCCCCCTTGCACCCCCCTCCTGGACACCCTCCTTGTTCCCACATAGGCATACCTCTAACACACACATGAACCCCCCCCCCCCCGTCACACCCATTCCTCGCCCCCCCACCCTCCTAGAAACCCCCTTCCTCCCGGACGCCCTAGGTAGCCCCGCCTCATGGAAACCCCCTTGAAGCCCCCAGGACTGCCTCCTTGCACACCCATGCCCCCTTGCACACCCTCTCCTTGACACCCCTCCCTCTTTAATACCCCCTCCCATGTGGACACCCCCTCCCTCATTGACACTGCCTTTTTCCTGTACATGCCACTTGTACACCCCATGGAGAGCCCCCCTCCTAGACACTCACCAGAGAGCCCAACCCCCCTATTGGACACCCCCATGTACTACCTTAGATATCCCCTTTTAACACCCCCATTCACACCCATTCCCCCTTACACCCCCTCCTGGACACCCCCCGTAATCCCCCTGACATCCCCATGAACACCTTGAACACCCCCCTGCACACCCATTCCCTTGACCCCGACCCCTTATTGACACCACACATGCACACCTCGGGATAACCCCCCTACACACCCATTCCCTATAGCACCCCCTCCCCCCCAGCCGACACCCCATGGACATCCCCCTTGTACCACCTTGAACACCCCCGCCCCTTGTAGTAGCCCCCCTACAATATCCCACCCCCTGAAAATCCCCCCTAGAAAGCCCCCAACACCACTCCCACCTAGACACCCCCACACCTACAATAGCCCATGCCCCTGCAAAGCCCCCTAGATAGCCCCCAAAACCCCCTCACTCCTGGACACCCCCTGAAGATCCCCCCCCCTTCTAGAAATCCCCATCCAATTAAACATTATAAAGAAGGTATTACCATTACATAATTCACAACATGAGGCATTATCTCCCATTTGACAAGTTAACCATGTTTGGATCCATTTAACTCATTCAAATAATTAAAACCTATAAATTACATTTATAAGATCAATGGGGGCACTTGGTGGTTACATGATCATTACAACAATTGCATACTTGGGAAATTCCATCATAAACAACTATTTTAATAAAAAGAGGGAAACACCATACATGAAAATAAGAAGGTTCAAGTATGATGTGTTATTTATGTCGAATAGTGAAATCTAGTGTAAAGAAAACATCAATTAAATAATTTCATACAATGTATACCACTAAGAGTTTTCGCAGACAACACACCTCTGTTGTAGAGGTTTTATTGCAAAACCATTACTTGTATATCAAATGAAAAAATTATCTTAACTAAAACTTATTCAAGAAAATCAATTCTATATAAATAAGAATAATTAAAAAGGAAATTAAATTCAATTTAAAACATTATTTAATAAAATATGCTAGGGGAGGGACTCTACCTCTATAGAGACTATCCACACTCGATGCATGAAACTTTTATCAGCAACAACTCTAAGATGCTTCATCCATCCTCTGGGTATATGAACCTTTGAATATACATAAGGATTCCTTAACACCTATCCAAGTGTCTGTGTATCCTTAAAGACTCACAAGAGGATCCTTATATATATATGCTCACATACATAATCACATTATCACCCACACACGTATGCATTTGCTATATATATACATAGGCACACCTAGCCCCTTATATGTAATCGTGCGGCCATGGAATGATATACATATAATGGGAGAAAATATTATATATATTCTAACATATGCATACGTAGTAAGTCGCATTTGACTCTGGTTTCCACAACACACACAAATGGGTCCTAAGAGACTTCAAAAAAATGTCAGTGATCTGATGAATCATCCTTAATTGAACCAAAAAATTGAAGTGGGATGAACATGATTGGTGAGAATAGAAATAACAGAATAGGGGATGATGATAATATCATCAACATGTAGCATAATCAGTAAGATTAAGACATCAAGAAAACAATATCATGATGAAGTCAACATTGTGTCACATGAATGCAAGGGTGAAATGAGAAATTATCATAAAATAACACTACCAAAGAAAAACTCATTCAATGATCTCTGAAACTAAGGACCCAAGTAGAGACTTTTTTTAATAATTTGAATATTTTTCATGTGTGATTTATTTCATATATTATAAAAAATCTTCATTTCAAGATCTCATGATATTTGAAGGAAATATGTGATGAATTTATAGTGTATGAATTATAGCCAAGAAAATAAGACATTGTATGAGAATATAACCATGTCATTGAAAAATGAAAAACATATTGAAACCATGACATAAGCTATACTGAAGTAATGATTTCGTAGTAGTACATGACACAAAAATTCATTCGGATGTGGATAGACCACCCTTGAGATCCCCCACCTCCCACCTAGACAGCCCCCATCCATCTCGGACTCCCCATGGACTACCACCCTTTTCTACATACCCTTCTAGACTACTCCCAATCCATCCTGAACCCTCACCTCGTAGACAGACCCACATCCATCCTTGAAAACCCCCCTCCTGGATAGTCCCCCATCTATCCTAAACCCCCTTTATAAACAGCCCCCTCCCCCTGGACAACATCCCCTCCCTCTTGGACATCCCTGGACATATCCCATCATGGAAATCCACCCTCACCCCTTCAAAACCCTTTCCCCCTGGACAACTCCCCATCAATCCTGGACACTCACCCCTTGATATCACCTCCCTGGACAGCCCCACTCCATCCTGGACACCCCCTGGACAACACCCCCTCAGATATCCCCCCTCCCCCTGCAGACCCCCCTAAATAGCCCAATCCCCCTAGAATACCCCCATATATAGTTAGTTTTGGGTACTATAGTTAGTGTTGGGGTAATATAGTTAGTGTTGGGGTGATACTATTGATGTTCTACCATTGAGGTTCCACCTTCAGTATGCAACTACTAGATTAAAAATAAAGCAATTTTAAGTCTCAAGGTATTGAATTTAGCATGAACCACTTATGATGATGCAATGTAATATGTTCGTCTTTGGATAAAATACCATGATATAGAAGGGATCATATTTAATAAATTCCCATTTGTATACTCTCTATGGTAGCCAAATGAGTTCAGAAATCCAGTATAAAAAATAATATTATTAAAATGATATACTATAAGTAGACCATAGACACTATGATCCTTTTTAAATGATACAAACTCTATTTTTAAATTATGAATACTCATAGGCCTCTTTATTTGATTAAACATAAAATTAAGTGGTGATTATATCTCCATCTTAGAGCTAGCAGAATTGAGTCCTTTCACAAGAATTTTCTCCAACCTCTATAAATCCTTCCATAAGAATCTTTTATTTTTCTATGAGATTCATAAAATTTCATCAGCCAAATTGTATTTTAGGTTTCAATCTAGTATATCTATTTTATTTTATAGTTCATTAATTCCTATAATGGAGGGTTAATATAGTTTAGACCATTCCTTAATGACTCCTTTCATACATATATGTTTTCTTTATAGTATGTGGTAACGAGTTCTATAAAATGGACAATATCAGTATTACATCACTATTGATAAAAATTCTTATCGCGATTTCTAAATCATATAGAAATTTGAAACCTATGAGCATAAATTTATAAATATACAAATGAGAGTAATGGGAATGAGTTATATGAGATAGACCTCTCTAAGTGGTAACCCTACTTTTTTTTGTGAACATAGTTTAGAAGTAATCGGTCATTTAGATAGAGACTTAGCCATAAGTATATTGGCCACAACACTAGATTCAATTTTATCTTCGAAAGCCCTCAAATCTCTTGGTATATCATCATTAAAATATAGAGCAATAAAATAATTTGTCATAAAAACAAGATAATATTCAACTATAGGAGAAATTGTATCAGGGAAGAGACTTAATATTGGGAATAGAGGGTGTTACAAGGAGAGAGATAAAGATAGATTACTAACATCCTCACTGATAGTTGTAACTCCCATGGAAGACCAATAATCCTTTAGTTTGACATCCAACTCATCCTCACCCTAAAATGTAGCTAAAATTCCACATCTACAAATATCATATGAGATAATAGAATCATGACATATAGGTAGAATCAACCTTACATGGACTACTTGAATTTCGAATCATTTCTTATTTTCAATTATAAAAAGATAGATAACTTGGGGAAATATTTAAAATGCACATGGGTGACTATGGTGGTGGATTAGAATTATTCTGGTTCTATGAAATTTGATAAGAAATTTCATCTTATTATAGCATTATAGAAAGGTGCTGATGGATTTATTGAAGACATGTGGGCCATATGAGGTCAAATGAAAGCATAGTTCTAATCGGGTGTAGGATAAGACCATGTTGACTTACAAGAGAAACTTTTTGAGTTATGATACAAGTAAGGGAAAAAATTTCCATGGAATTATGAATGTTTATTCACTTATTTAAAATCCCTATATTAGGTTTGACAACAGGGATATATATATGAAGTCTAAATTTATTTTAATATGAGAGGAAGTTAAAAATAACCACTCTATTAAGGAAAAAAGACAAGGTTATCTCTATAGATAATTACCTTTTAAAAGAGATGTTTATGGATTTAATAAGGATGATACAAGGAATGAAGGTGATCAAATAATTTAATTGAATGGTGGTACTACTAGAATTGATACTAATAGCTTAGTTGAATCTAGGAAGGGAAGAAAGGTTGATTTAATAGTGGTTAATGTAGGTGAATATGGGCAGGATGATGGGGAATATTCGCTATATATTCAATATTGTATAAGAGAGTTCACATAAAGGAATCAATCATTTTTTCACAAATTGGTTTTAATCCCCCCACCCCTAGAAGAAGCTTCCCCCCGAACAGACCTCCCCCTGCAACACCCCTACCGCCATGCAATGCCCCATCCACTCCTCCCCTAGACAGACCCCCATGTATCACCCATTCCCCCATGAAAATCTCCCCTCCACTCCCCCCTAAATAGAAACCCCCTGCACCACCCCACCCCTAGACTACCCCCCACCAATAGAAAAATCCCCCATCACCCCCATAGAAAGACACCCCCTACAAACAGCCCCCCTGGACACCCCCCCCCCAATGGTAGTCACACATGCATTCTCACGGTGATAATCTAGTGCTCTAATAAATGACCCACTACTTAATAGAAACATGACTGCTCAAAAAAATACATGTTTCAATGGTATAAAAACTATGCACTTGTCAAATTAAATAAATAATCCACTTCTAAATAAGCATACATGCAGTCCAAAAAATTAAGCACAAGTCATATTTAATACAACTAAAATATAATATTAACTGGAAAAAAATACAATGACCCACTTCTTGAAAATATATCATTTCACTAAACATCGATGACGGTGTATTTCTCCAAAATCGAGTGTTATTCAACCCTGTCACCTTAAATGTAGCATCAAAACCCTTCATGAATATTGATTATAATTAATATATTGGAAACTTAAATTTTTAGCATATAGTATTGTAATAAAATTGGATTAAACATGAGTAAGTAGCATAAGTTGCAAAATATAATAAATTTGAATTCATGGAAAAAAATATCAACAAATGTAAGAATAAATTTAAGACAGAGTGCATGTTTACTAATTACACCATATGGATAGACATTAATTGTAACATATGGTGCATTTCACTTATTTGTACATAGCAAGATGCTATTTGAGCATAGTTTGAAAAATCATATGTGAGAATACACAAGCATTGATTGGAGTACATAAGCATACCAGTGGGAAGATAAGATACTATGTGTTCCACATGTAAATGTCATGTAATTTCACAAGTATTACCATTCCAGTTCTAGATGAGTATTTTCCTAGGTGTCTAGGCATGGTCGCATATCATGTGAAAATATGTAAACATCATTTAAATTTCTATGATACAAACAACCTATGAATATATTTATTTGAGACTTATCTTTAGAACTTTTAGTAGGTTACCCTGAGTAGTTAACCAGGAAAAACATAATGGAGGTACTCATTTTTATAGGTGAGATATGGTAAATGTGATGATAATGGGGCATGCCTCTTAGTGATTCTTATCCAATAGAAACAATCAGGTGTGGGACAGAACATTAAAGTAATTCAACATCATTTTTTATGTAATATAATTAACTACACTAATGTTTTCCTTGAAAAATATAATATAATGATCAAGTTCATATGTAAATTGAACCCCCCCCCCTCCCCAACCTGAACCCTCCCCCTCCCCTTGCCCTGCAGACCCCCCTACAGACAACCCCCCTCTTGTGCACCATTTGGATAGCCCCCACCACCTTAGGGAAACCACTCTGGAGCCACCCCCCCCCCCTCTAGACACCCCCAACCCTCCTAAACACCACTTCCTAAACACCCCCTCCCTCTAAGACCTACCTTCATCCAGGACACCCTCGGATCTACAAAAAGACCAACAAATTTCTCTTATCATTGTTGGATGGTGAAAAGTGTCAGGGAATCAAATTATAACCATTGGTGATGGTTTCAACCTTCGAATATGAAAACCAAATCACGGAATCCACCCATTAATCCAACATGACTCATCTATACATCGGTCACTCATGCTCAAAATAAATAGTTTAAATATAAAAAAACAAACAAACATTGTATAATATTTTAGAAGTAGTAACAGTTCATAAATCACATCATCACATCATCACATAATAAATAATAAGATCAATCCCAAGTATATAATAAAAAAATCTGGGCCAACAAGGATTATATATAAACATCCAAAAATATGAACAAACCTGGATCACTACCAACTACCTTGTTATGACCCACAATACCCCATACCATCCTATACCATCTATCATCAGACCAACACGAACATGAACCAAGGTAAAAGAACATAACTTAGTCTCTTGAAAGTAAATGAAAAAATTTCAACATCAATTGTTGTATGAATGGTGTGAACCAAATAGTTCCTAGTAGGATTTCACTATGGAGTTTTTATAATTACTTTGAATAGAAATTTTATTAATGATAGTATAAAATATATTTCATGAATAGGCTTCTTAAAAGAAGGTGTAAAGAAAAAATGTAACGTTCCATAACATCTTTTATCAAACAACTTGCATTTTATTTTTAAAACGAAATGCATTCAAACTAAGAAAAAAAGGAGTTTCAAATTCATTAAAATAAAACTAATTCTTTTCCCTTATTTTCCACATCCATATCTTAAAACCACACTTTTATATCAAACATCATTTCATTTTTTAATAATATAATATCAAAATTATTTTTTATTTCAATTTGAATATAGAACAAATCTTTAACTAAAATGCAACATAGAAAAAAACATGCTCCAAGATATAAATGAGAAATTGATAATATGAAATAAATAAATTAATAGTTGGGATACAAATAAGGAAGGTGATGAGATACTCTAATCAATATTCAACGAATTATAGACATCACAGGATAATCGTTAGGCTCTAGAATGGGTGATATAGGACCTAGTTCATCATATTACTCATTAGGAACCTATATTAAATCAATTCATCCCATTCAGCTTCCCCTTTCAGGTCTCTACATGTATATAATAGACCCCTGGTATGGTTATAATCTCTCAGAGCACTATCTTACTATCATACACTAATCTAGCATCGCGTGCAGATAGACCTTCAATTATTTACCTATGTTCCCATGATAAATCAATTTATTGGAGGTGGAAAATCAAAATAATATTAATAATTTATATAAAATTATTTCAAATAAATCTCATCTCAGATCCAACTAAAACACTCTCATCATAAATAACCCCTTTCACTTTATCCATATAAAAAATATAATACAACCTCCCTCATCAGGGGCCACAATTCAAATAAGGCATAACAAACACAAGGGGAATAATCGATGGTCTATTACTCATTATAAAAATATCTAATATAAAGTGAAAATATGCCTTATTAGAAACTAAATACGAATTATAAGTCATTTAAACTATTTAAAAACCGAATTTCTCACCTTCTTTATAACTATTCCATGTGAAACCACACTTAACATCATTTGTAAGACCAAATACCTTTTTCATTCAAGAAATTTTAAAATACATTAAACCAATTCTATTTCAAATAATTCATGAAAATCATACCAAAGACCAAATGGATTCAAGTAACTTTTGTAATATAAATTATTTTAAAACAATCCATATAAGCATTCCCCCAAACACTTGTCATTTAAAACAATTAATTAAAACTTTAAAAACCATCATAAAACCTTTCTTCCAAGAGATAAAATATTATAACACTTTTTAAACACACTATATCTATTAAATATGGATTTACTTTGATAAAAAAATTTATGAAACACCAAGCACAAAATGACATTCTAATTAAAGTAAATATACTAAAATACCTACCTAAATATATGAATAACTGGTTGTGAAAGACATATTAATGGTGGAATTTCAGGAAATGTCAATAAGAAATCATATATATTTGATACAAAATAACTATGAATAACTGAAAACAAAATAATTACCACAAAATTGTTTATAACAAGGAGAAGGATGGTCACTGGGAGGGGGTTTCCCACGTCGGATGAGGAAGGGAGGCTACATAAGAGCAACGTCGGTATGGAGAGATGAGGTGTCCCCCATTTGGTGGAAGCATCAGAGGAAGAGGATCATAGATTAAAGCTCGCGGTGGGTTTTCTATGCTCGATGGTAGTGAGGGGCACCATCATGAAGCTCATAGTCACAAGAGGAATTGTCTCAAGGGGCCCCATCGGTGGAGGAGGATCGTGGAGGGGAGAAGGCATGATGGCCACTATCGAGGAAGGAGGGTCACGTGTAGAGGGTATCAGGTAGGAGGGATATCTTGTGTTGGTCGAGGGTTGGGGGGGTCGGGAATATAGGGTATCAAGGAGGAGGGTTCTACTGTGAAGGTCGCAGGGTATCAGGTTGGAGGGCGATATTGTGAAGGTTGAGGATTCAGAGGGTTGTGCGTAGAGAGTATCTAGGAGGTGGGAGGATGAGCCGGACGAGTTTTGGAAAAAAAAGAGACAACACATTTGAGCCATTCCCCTTATCATTCAATCACGGTTATAAAGAAGTTATATCTACAAACCTATAAGATCATGGCTATAGGACTGTGGCTATGGCCTAAAATTCTAGTAGTCTAACTCTTACCATTTCTTCGTGTATTTCTATACTATATTATTAATATAGTTACAGTAAAATTCCAACAGAACCTTAAGTGGATCATTAATGACAATATGTATACTATTTATGTCATTTGGCCAAATATTAGATTTTTATGACTAATATATCACTTTAAAAAAAATTTCTTCAATTAATTTATATCAATTTTGATACTATTTAGTAAATTTTTTTTAAGTCATAAAAACATTATTCCTTCGATATAAATAGATTAAATCAAATATAATATGTCATATGATTCTAGATGATTTTTGGATAGTATTAAAATATTCAAATTACCTTTATTTCAATATATATATTATCATTTATTTGAATAGTTTGTTAATAAGGTAGTTACTACCTCATCATTGTGTCATAAATAAATAAATTTATTTTATGTGTAAAAAATATAAATAAAATACCATGATGTAGGAAATATCTCTAAATTTATAATGAATATTTATAGTGTAAGATATCATTCATTAATCAAAAATAAAATTATTTCATTTTAGAGACACATGTATATATTATATTTCTCTTTTCTTTAAATTAGAATTTATTAAAAGTCATTATCACACCCATGTGGAACCAAATTGCCAAATATTAAGCCTAAAGATTGTTTTGGTAACCTGTCACTCTTCAAATAATATTATTACTTATTTTATGGTATTTTTATAATATTATAATATTATTTTTACGTTTATTTTTTTGATTTACCCTTTAACTAGGGTAAATAATTATAAATACTTGAGTTATTGTTCATAATTTTTTTTAAAAATAAATGTTCCTATTTACTTAATTTGGGCCTTATGATTCCAAATATGGAATAAATTTTTCTCTATTCAAAACATGGAATTGGCATAAATTAATATAAAATTAATTCCTATTGTCCAAACCCAAAATCGTATTTTTAAGAAGTAAAATTTATCGAAGTATTGATATGTTTGTATATACAATTTAAAATTGAAATTAATTAAAATGACAAAAATTGGATAAATGATAAAAAAAAATTATTCAATTAAACATTAAAAAAACTAATAGTACAATATAACTATATAAATCAGTTAAATAAAAATCCATTTATGATTTAAAATGCATCATTTTTTACTATGCATTAAAATATAAATGTTATCAGAAAAAAATAATAATTTATCCAACCAAAATTTTTATATCCTATTTCTAAAGAATATTTTCGATCAGAATTGCCTGAAGGTCATTATTTTTTTTATTATTTTGATAATCCACCTTTCAAGGGGTGAGGTGGAACCCTTACAAGGCCCAAAGGCTTAGAGACAACAACATGACCCATAAGTCTTAGAGTAAATCACCTAGACAAGACAACATGAAACTGATCCTCCCTAGCATATGTCATGAATTTCTAATAAATAATTTCATTTTATGAAATTTAATATATAAAAGTGTCAAATATTGGATTTAAAAAGGGTTCTCTATTAAATGGGAAAAAATCATTTTTTGAGAAATAATTATTTTATTTGAGAAATTGAATTTGTACATATATTATTTTTAAGAAACACATAATATTAATGTTAAAATTACATTTAATATATAAAATTAAAAATTTGTTTAATACTATTCATAACCGCTTTTTAAACAGATCGCTTGATATGTCATGGTGTGCTCGAACTCAGTATTGTGTGTAACACAAGATGTTGAATTAGTATGATGAAGCATATCATGGATTCTTGGGGTGTCACACTATCCCATCCATCAATAAATTGCATCCTCAAAATTTATACATAGAATCAAAAAATATATCTTGGACTTTGGAATATAAATTTATTGAAATCCCCCATCGAAATTTGATTAATGATACCTATTTTTTAAAATAAATAAATGGAAGTATGAATATTAGTTAAGATAATATATACTAGGATTCCATAAAAGAAAATTGTTAATATAGAAGAAAAAATTAGCAACCATGTATTGATGGAGAGTGATAGAGAACATGATTTAAAAAGGTTAATAACCACAAAGGTATATTTTTGTAATGATCCAATGGGCCATTTGATTTATCACAAAAGAATGTACTAGGATTTTTTTTGATTTTATGATATTTTCCCTATAATTGAAGAATTAATTAACTTTATCAACTAAGAAAACAATGAATCAAACTTATATTACATGTAGAGTTTCATCTGTTAAATAATTCATACCACAAACTAATCTTTCTCTTCAAAAGATAATAAAATTCCAAAAACATACTATTTATCTTAATCATATAAGGTTACAAATATAAAAATATAAAATTTAAATAATTAAAACTATGTTAAACCAACTATAGAATTTTTATAGGCCAATGGATGGTGATAAATGCTTGTCACACTTTGGTTGTGGGTTCGATTCCCATATATATGTCTGACATGATGGGTTGTTGGCTAACATGCGGGTTGTCCTTTTTCACATACTATAATATTATATCATTCTAGAAAAAACCTTAAGAAATTTTCTAACAATAAAAAATACTATCCAATGTTCAAAATAATCTATTCCAACCTTAAGAGTTATCCAAAATTCTTTTGTCCAAAATCAATCTAAAATGTCTCTAAATTTCTAAAATAAATTTTAATATCAAATTCCCCAATCAACATTATGTTTCTATTATTTTCATGTATTGAATATATTATTACCTTCATCATATTAAATATTTAATGAAAAAAGGTACTATAGTATAATCCCAATATATATCACATTCTTCTAATTACCAAAATATAATTCTTGATTCCAAAAACACAAATAAAAAAATTAGTCCGCTTCAATGGTAGTAACAATATAAGATCGACATTGATCCATTTTGTTCTTCTGAGATATAATTCCATGAATCTTGGGACAATAATTTTCATAATTTCCCTAATCATTACAATTATATCATTTCATAGTTTCTTTATATTCATTCCAATCATGAGCTCAGTGACCTTTCTTCCAATATTTATAAGAAACTCTTATTCCATTCATTTAAGTACAAGGGTTTTTCTTCCCACAATTATCACATAATGGAAATCCTTCTTTCCCTTTTCCCCTTTAAATATATTTTTCTACAATGTTTTCTTCCTATCTGGTTTACTTTAATGTTTTATGAATTATAAAATGTGTTTTCTACCTTGATAGCACATGAGAATATATCTTCATATGATGAGAAATATTTTGAGACTAGTTCCCATCCAAGGAATGGTTTTAACCCATCAATGAATCTATAAATCTTAATTCTTCTGTTATGTATTTATTTTTCACCATAACATTATAACCTTTTGATTTTTTCCTTATACATTGTAGCATTATCATCCTCTTTCTACCTTAAACTCAATAATTTACTTTCTATATCATCTTGTTACTCACAAAGAAATTATTTCCCTAGTAAAATTTCTTTATACTCCTTACATTCCATATTTTATACTTCGTCATCCTCCTTTGTGTTTTGAAAAAATGACCACCATAGATCTGTATCTCCTGAGAGATGTTAAACTGTCATTACAACTTTCTCCTTCTCATTACTTCAGAAAGTGATAAATATTTTTTTACGTAACTTGTCTATTTTTTTCCAAAAATGGATTTTTAGACCCATTAAATGTTGCATTTTTTTCTCATGAAGTTTTATAACATTGAGCCTTTTCGTTGTGGATTGGTGTGCTACATATGGGTAAGGCATTTTTTAATAACCTGAATCAGCTATCCCAGTATGGTTATATGTTTTTCAGCACTTATTGCATCACCAGCTCCACTAAAATTATCTTTCAAAGGAGGGAAATCACTACATGAATTAGTTTCATTGATACAGTTTCCATTCGTTCCACTATTCTCTATTTATAAACAATGCAATTCAAAAGATTAGGCTATGAATCATGAGGAATAATTCCAAATAAGTAAAATACAGAACATAAATTGAAAATTTTAGGATTATCTTATCCTTAATCATAACTATGGTTCCATTGATGGAAAATTTACTAATAAATCCTTCATAATGGTCTTTAAATAAAATCTGAGTTGTCCTTAGAATATACCCCAGGAATATCAAATTTGATGCATAGTAATGCTCATCGACATGTACCGGGTTACCCATAGTTAAGAATGAGAATACTTTACATATTTTCCACTCAAAGAATCATCTATTCTTGAATAACATTAACTTCTAATATCTAGACAGTGACTTATTTCATGGAATATTCATGTAATCCCTACTTTTCTAAAATTCTTGGGGTGTCTTCTATAATTATCTTCAAAATATATCTTAGGGTTATGATCCATAATCTATGTTTTCTAAATCTATTTGAATGGTTATTCCTAAACTACCATTAATACAAATGGTAACTAACCAACACTAAAATCCCAAAGTAGGTGCATTATTTTAAAAGATTTTAATGCTTATAAGTAATCATGTCCCAAAGGATCGATTAGTTTAGCAGTCTTGGAAGATAGATTACGGACATGAACTTTAGATCACAATTTATTACATAAAACATAGTACAGATAAACCTTTAAGAATTCTATTATTCCCCTTTATTATCCCTTCATATCAATCATAATACACTTCTTGTAATTATAAGAATATAAAATATAATAAATGGGAGAGAATATATGCTCAGTAAGGATAACAAATATAGGGGAAGCTATCAAAAATAATCATAGACTTTTAAGAGAAGTTAAAAAACTAAAAAACAAGTCTTTTAAATCATTATCTTCAGTATAATATGGAAATAATATATCAAATAATGATGTTTAAACATTTAAATGGATATTCTACTAATCTACGAATCACATGTAAAAAAATAATTAATCTCATAACCATAGAATTCATAATGTTGGACATCATAACCATTATGTCATAGGCTTATTCCAATACCATACACAAATATTCTTTCAAATCCTTATTCCAAGCTACAAGTTTGTCTCCTGAGACATACAGATCCATCAAGGGGCAATAGCCAGACCGACCTGTCACTTACTTAGTCCAATACATTACCTATATGAAAAGGCTAAAACATAACATAAACACATGTAATGAAACTAGCATAAGAATGGTTAATGATTTATCATAAACCATGAATGGTATTGAAATAGAACATCCACAGTCAATCTTATCATAAACCCTTCTTGACAATATAGAAGATTGCATCATAAAAAATCAATCTCAATTAATCATAAAATCCAACAATGGAAATTGGAATATTGGAAAATAATATAATAAAATAATTAAAACACTTTTATAGAAATATTCCATTTTAAATTGGAAACATTAAAATTTTTACAACTTATAAAAAAATAAATTTAACAGAATTTTTTGAATAAAAGTGTCACACACCTCTTTTAAACTTTTGTAGTTTAAATGTTATTAATATTTATAACAATGATTTAGTTCAATTTTCTCCTACATAAAACCTTAAAAATATTCTATTTGAAAATATATTTAATACACATTGGCATAAATGAAATATATGTCCGTGTAAACACTTATGCATAAAAAATCAGATAATAATGTGATTTCAAAATTAACTGTTACCATAAGTATGATACTCTTTTTATGTGTCTGAAACTATCTTATAATAAGTTTGAACATATTATTAACATTTAAAATAATCATAACAATATTTATAATGTCATATATGATTTTTTTGACTTTATATTACTCTTTTATTAACAATTCCATGTTAAGTCAATGTTTCCGGTAATAATCATTTTTTATCGTACATGTATTGAATTTTTATCCATGATCATATTAAAAACATCGTGATTTATATAATTATAAAATGTATAATATGATTTATATATTATATAGATATTCATAATATAAATATATATAATATATAGATATATCAAATTAAATACACCGTTAATGGAGATGGTAGGTCGTGCGTAAACATTAACGTTATTTCTGTTTTCCTATCGTATTGAATGGAAGTAGGTGGATTATATATATATATATATATTATTCTATTATACTTATTATATCATATAATTATTCAAAATATATATGTTTTTATAATCATTCTTGGATCGTGAACATGGGATATGATTATCATTGCATCGTGGGGACCGTAAGTCGTACGTATGCACAAGCGACAGTAACATTCTTTAATGGTTAAATACTATGTAATTGGATGAAATATAAATTTTATAGAAATAATATAATGTTATATTTTATATTAATGTCATTTATATTCACAATTATACCCGTTGAAATAAATTGTAGATGAAAAACAGTTTACACCACGACATGGAGACGGTAAACTGTACGCAGACATGGATGGTGATATTGTTTTTCATTAGAAGTGAAAAAAAAGAATATGGATGTCCTATAATCATAAATAAATATCAGAATATATTAGATACTAGGGATATTATTTTGTTGTGGTAATAACTTAGGAAGAGGAAGTATAAGAAGAAAATATCTATGAATGAAGGGATAAGATGATTACCTCTTCTTTGAGAGTCATCTTTTGATTTTCACAAAAGGGCTCCTTATATTGGTTATTGTCAGTATAAGTGGCCTCTAGGATGATGTGACGGAAGTTTATAAGTGATTTGGGAAGGGTTTGGAAGATCCAAATGGCTTCGGGGGTTTGAATAAATGATAAAAAGAAGTACCATTTTTTAGAGGTGAGGGACAATTTTAGAAATTCTTTAAATATTAATTTATTATAAATATATTTTATATTTATAATCGCTAAAAAGTTATTTATTTCAAGGAAAATATGAGAATGGGTCTAAATACTCTAAACTAACTGGTTTTAGATAGTTTTAGGCCATGAATTTAAGCTTATCCTTTGTATTTATCCCCTAGTTAAATATGTTAACTCTTACAATTTATTTTGGTATTTCTATAATATATGGTTAATATAGTTACTAAAAAAATCCAATAAAATATCAAGTGAATCGTTAATAAAAATTTTAATACTATCTATCAAATTTATAAAAATCATATATTTTTATGACTATTAAATCATTTAATAAAATAATGTTTGTTTTAAAAATTCATTTCAGTCAATTCTGATACTATTTAAAAATTGATTTTTGTTAATGTCATAAAAACATGATTCCTTAAAAAATGATTTAACTGAAATATAATATGTAATAATAATAAATAAAATTATTTTATGGCATAAAATATTTCAAATTACATTTATTTTAATATTTATTATATCATTTATTAGAATATTTCATAAATATGCTTGTCCATGCCTCATCATTGTGTAACAAATAAATTTATTTATATAATCCATAAAAAATATAAATAAAATACCATAATGTATGAAATATTTTTATATTTATAATTACTATTCATATTTGATGATATCATTCATATAAAAAAAATAAAAATTGTTTAAGTTATGAAATACTTGTTTATGTTATATTACCCTTTTCATTAAATTAAAAAAATATAAAAGGTCATTATCACACCCAACTGGAAACCAAATGCCAAACATTACGCCTAATGATTTTTTCGTCCCCTATGAATCATCCAACAATATTAGGACATGTGTTAGGGTAGTTTTATATTATTATAATATTAGTATTACCTTTATTAACATTATTTACCCTTTAACAATAGTTAATAAAAATAATTACTGAAGTTACTATTCATAAAGTCAAAAAATAAATATTTACCTATTTATAATTTTTGGACATTTTGATTCCAAATATAGAATGCATTTTTCTTAATTGAAAACGTTGAATTTTTATTGATTAATTTAAAATTCATTCTTATTTTCCAAACCAGAATGCATGTTTTTACGAAGTTAAAACTATAAAAATATTGACATGTGTTTATTTCCAATTTTATTATGAAATTAAATGCAATGGAAAAATTGATTCAAATGATAAAAAAATACAATAAAAATATAAATCCAATTAAATAAAAAATCTAACTATATAAATAAATTAAATTAAAATCTTGTTTTGAGATAAAATACAATATTTTTCATAATTTATTAGAATATAAATATTATCATAAAAACACTAAAAATTTATAAAACTAAATTTTTTTATCCCAATTCTAAATAAAAATTTAATTTTGTAAAATTGAATATATAAAAGTGTCAAATTTTAGATTGAAAGATCATTCTCCATTAAAAGGTTGAAAAGTGAATTTTTGGAAAAATAAATCTTTAATCTGAAAAAATGAATGTTTTCATATATTATGTCTAATAAACACATAAAAATAATGTTTAAATTATATTGATTTCAAAATGTGGTTAATACTATTCATAACCGCTTTCAAAATGACTAGTTTGATAGGTCATGGTGCGCTCGAACTCAGTGTTTCTTCTAGCACATGAATTTTAATTATTAAGAATAAGAGTATCGTGGAAGTTGGGATGTTACCAAATAAACTCATACATCAAGGATGAAAAGGAAGTAACATGATTTTGACCCATCCAATGGTCTTGATCACCACAAAACACCGATGGATCCCTAACAACATCAAAACCCCCACCGTCTCATGAAGAAATCCTTGATATCCTACACTGAATACAACTAGTCCATGATGAGGCTGTAATCATATGGTTGTATTAAAAAACATAGGAAATATCAGAATGTGTGGTGCTACCGCAAAAATAGCTCACAGTCTCTAGATACATCAAACCAGTAAACTCACCCTCTAACTGTTATAGTCTATGCCAAGGGAACTAGAACCATCTCTATCTAAAATCCCATATCATAGACAAGGGAAGGTTATATGAATGTGTGAATCACTCATGAACCAAACAAGGCATGAAACTAAATGGAAATCAAGAGAATGGAACATCGACTAATGTCTTTCTCACATGAAGCTAATAATTATAAGGAATGCAGCTGACCATGACCTCCTCTATGACCACATTGACCCTAATGATGACCACCACCATGGTTGCACTCTGCTCTCTAAGGTAGGGGAGCGTCTGAGTGTTTTCCTCTACCTGCACCATCTTATTTATACAAATCCAAAACTAGTGAAACTTAAGGCAACATCTTTAGCCAGAACATCCTCAATGGAGGAACCTGAATTGGAATACCAAACGCATGCTGAATTCTCACAAAGGTCGGACACTCTCATTACTAAAAACCTCAACTTACTTAAGAAAAAAAGTGAGTGATCTATTAACATAGGACTGGGAGCCACTTCCCCAAAAAATGAGACACTGAGGGCTAGTACCTGCCCCTGATTGGTCAAAAACCCATCATCTCTGAAAACCAGGCACACCGAACCACAACACTTCTTCATGTGGAATCATAAATCCTCCCCTATCATGATTATATAGTTCTATATAACATCCACTCAATGACCTCTAGTCTTCCCAGCACAATACGACATGTCTTCGGCATAAACAGGAGACCTTACACCTGGTCTCTGGATCCAATTCCTCCTCAAAATTCCTCATACTAGCCTATTTTTATGGAAATATGTCTATAGCATATAGTAGAAGGTTCATGAAATGAAATCTAAACTCCCACACAGTGGAGATCCTCTATCAATGGGAATTCGACCCTTGGAAACTTTCCACCCTTATAGCCAAATAAATAATCTCATCTCTAAAAAACCCTCATAAATTCTCCCAATATATTGTCGACTCACTATCATCCACATGGAATAAGAACCACCACTACCACGTTTCCCCATATATCATTGTCACAACCCACGATACATAGTTCTCCTTCCAAGCATAGATCAAATTGAAAATTATCTCAACCTTCACCAATATTCCTTCCATAACTGCAACTAAGACAGATCCCTTGTACTTCTGTAGAACCTGGAGATGAAACACTTAGAGTTTTCTCCTCCAATTGTTGTCATCTTTAACCCCAAGTCTCCAATGATCTCTTGGAACCACCTGTTGATTTTCATTTGTGAGAACCTGACGGGGACGTCAATCTCGATCTTTTCATACAAATTAAAAAACACTTAGAAATACTAAACCATGAATATAGAAGTCTTTAACATTAATTTCCTTTTCATTTTTTTCATTTTAGTTTAACCATCCTATGGCCTAACCATTCAAACACATGTGCAAAGAGAAATGACGCATGATCCTTTCCAAGGTCTATAGTCTTAAATGACTATCACCTCACATATTATCTTCTATAGATATAATGGTCCATGCATCAGGTAAAAGGGGCCCAAATTTTTAATATCTCAGCCGATCTCCAGTGGTTACAACACTTTCAAAACATGACTAACGCCATTTCTCAACCGACCCATGCAATCTCACCTATGACTTACTCCAAACTACATCTTATCCCTCAACAAGACCTCTGATAAAAATATATAATGACCCCTTTCCAAAAATGTTTACCCCTCTTAGAATGGAAAAGTGTGATGACATATAATGACCCCCCATGTCCCACCTTTAGTAGCCCTTGAGTTAGAGACACTCATCGAGGGTATAGTAAACACACAAATCGGAGGCATTTCCATTTAAGTAAACACATGTGGAAAAGAAATATAAGACCAAAACCCACAAAATCCTACTGAGACTGAAATATAAATCAAATCCAACTACACATATTTAATTTCATTCAAAACTACTCCAACAAAAACAAAAAACTAAATGTACCATATGATAGTAAAATGGCAACGACCATGAAGCCCGAACAACTCCTACAAAACCCCAAGCTGATAGTAACCAATTTAATATCCATCATACTACATGTGACCAAAAAAATACTTTATTTATACATAGGGTGTGTTTTATAGAATACTTAGTATTATCCTACCTATAACCACTAGTGAAAAAGTAAAGAAATCATGCCAAATCACATTGACCAAAAGGTGAAACTAACTCATCACCAAAATAGGTATATTATGTTCCTAGCCTCACCATGGAAACTATGACCATGTATTCAATACAAGATTATATAATATAATAATTAATTCCAAAGGTACCCAACTGCAACTTCCCAATGGGTTTTCTGCTTTTCCTCAATGCCGAACTTCCTAAGAATCTCTCTCCAAAAAGGCTTTCCCACAGACACCAGGGAAAAGAACCACCACACGCACCTCATGTGTCAGCATGCATATCGTGCATCAAACAACCCCATCCCCATTACCAATGTAGTAGGTAGTTTCTAGTATCCACCAAAGCTTACATAACAAGTATCATATGTCAGGTATTATACCTAAATCCATTACACAACATACAACGAATATGGTTCCTCAAACCATCACAACCTATACGCATCATACCCATAGTATTTTGTAGGAAAATATATCTAGAATAAATATGTGTGAAATAACCAGAAGCCATTAATTCTCTCTACATGCATATATGGGGAAAAATAACCATATTGAATACCAGCACATGTAACTTCAATGTGAAGAGAGTAGGGCCAAAGGGGGGTAGTTTTCCCTCAATCCTCCTACCATATTGTTGGGGAAAATAGTTGTTGGGGTTAGTTTCCATGGGGTTTCAGTCACCCTAACCGACAGGGTTGTGTAACATCCCAGGTAAATAAAGAATATGAAATTTTTATATTTATTAATATTTTTAATTAAATATTAATTTTAATTTAAAGGGGAAGCAATGATTTGATGGCATACACGATACGCAACAACGGGTTTCTATGAAATATTACTTGGCACACAATAGTGAGTCGTACTGAAAAATAATAATATAATATTATTATTTTAAATAGTAGTTAACACCTTGCTATTGTAATAGAAGAAATGGAAAAAACTAACTACAATATGAATATTCTTGTTTGTTAAATATTTTTACATTTATATAATAAAAGTTAGAGGCCTAAAATGCGAATGAATCTAATTTTAAGCATAATTTACTTTAAAAGTTTGATTTACCGCCATTTGGTGACGACCCCTATTTAAATCTAGTTTTGGTCACTTTTATATGTTCTTTTTGATAAAATAAAATTCTTATTTAGAACCGTGACATGAATATTCACTTTGGGTAAAATTTTGGTATTTTCTGATAAAATTCAATTTTTTGATGAATTGTGAAAATACTGTATTTTATTTCAATACAACATTATAATATAATTTATTTTTATGGTTATATTATCTTTTTAATTGGTTTTAAAATTTAATTAGATTATATATTTACCATTTAATCCAATGGTGGTCATTGGAATTAATTTTACTTTGAAATTGGTCATAAACAAGTGTCAATCTTTTGATAGTTATTGTTTCTTAAAAACACACTATTTGTTTAGACAACGTGAATTAATTTTAGATTAATTAATGCAACATATATGTTTTTAATTTGGTAAAATAGAAATAATTTTGTAATTTGCAATATCAAATATAGCTTAGGATGAATTTTTGGCAATTTTCTGAAAAAACTACAATTTTTGATGAATAGTGAAACCACTTAGTAGTAGTTAAAAAATTTTACTTTTAAATTTAATAAATTTTACCAATTTTTGGAATTTAATTTAGAAAATCCTAAATATATGGTTTTTATTATTTACTAAAATTTGGTTCAATAAGATGAAAATAATTTTTGGTGAATAGTAACTTTTGACTTTTATTTACTACGGTTAAAGTAAAAAGGGTAATTCAAGGTAAAAATAATATTATAATAATTCAAAATTACCTTAACACTTGTACTAACCATATTTTATGAGTAAGGGCTGACCATGGGAATCCATGGGTTGATTTTGGGACCCCATGGAGCCACTTATGAATGATAATGACACATTTGATTAATTAATTTAAAGTAAGGACAAAAATAACATAAACAAATATCTTTTAGTAAATTAATTTTTACATAGAGTTATATAAGTTATCTTTTCGATTATAAATATTAATTGGAAAGATAAAATGATTTCCTAAATCATGGTATTTTTTTATAATTTTTAGACATCGAATAAATTAAACTATTTATGACACAATAATGATGCAGTGTTTACCTCATTAATAAATCATTTACATAAATAAGATTATAAATATTAAAATAACATCCATTACCTGTTCAATTCTTATTGGATGATTTTATTTCGACCATGATTCATCTTATATTCTAATCTAATTATTTCTGCACTTTTAGAAACCGAATATCATTATATAATCAAATAATATTTTCACACATTCTTAAAGAGCCCCTCCTCCCCCTTATAAAAGGACACCACTTCTAACCAATTCCTCACACCTCTCAAGCCCCTTGGCTCATCCAAAACCAACCTAAATAATCTCTCAATATCCCTCTTTTCCTTCCAGAAGCCTTACCTTAGGCATAATGCATTTGAAGAAGTCATTTTGGTTAAAACCAAAGGAAGTTACCCAAATTAAAGGTAACATTTTCTCTTTTTTTTTACTTCTCCATCTCAATAAACTCTTTTTATTCCTTTCTATTATAACAACACCAGTATCCTCAATATACTATGATGTTTTAATAATAAGTATTCGAACTACACTTACACACAACTCCATCTAATGTGTGAAAAACATACTATTTCTGTGGATGGAAAACTAACGCCACACGAAATGATGATTGTTCGATTATCTCCTACCGCCTAACATGGTGGCCATTAAGATGGAACTATTTTTATTGTTGATGTATATTATGTTTATTTTTTCTATATTCTTATATATTATTCATTTATAGCATAACGTTATGCTTTCCATTATGGGTAAATGTGATAATTTCATTTGAGGAAGTATGGACTACTGCCCCCTCAGGTGATATGACTCGTTCATGACATACATGGAACGTAGAAATGATGGAAGTAATGAAATTATATAACATAAATATCATATGATATTATATTGGAATTATAATATACCAATGTATCATTATGTTTTTTTCTTTTAAATATGAAATAGAAATGAAAGTAGCGTTCATGCGTACGTACGTCTTACTATCTCCATGAATGGTGAATTTCATTTCTTAACTCCAAATGATATGTAATATTATAAATAACTATACACTGGATATATATGGTATATATGATATATAAAAAATTTATATCATTCTGATAATAATGTAATTTTGACCACATGGAAAAACTGTAATTATAACAAGTACATTTTTACTCAAGTTCAGATCATCAATAAAATATCTAATATGAACTCAAATAATTAACTAGTTGTTACAGAAAGATAATAAGTGATGTAAAATGAATAATAAACATTAAAAAAATTCTTAATGAAGTATATATTAACTTATATTTATTGTTCAGGAAGAACACAGAACATACGAGTCAAGTAGGATATGAGCTAAGGGGATTTCTTATCTCACTTTTAATTCTATGAGATTTCCATTGTTCGCCACTTATTTATTGCATGTGGTGTAATGTATAATACCATTGATATATATTATCATGATTCTATTTATTTTCATGGTATTGTGTGATTCATTTTTTGGTTATTATCTTTTGGTCATACGACTCGATTGATTATAATGAGGTAAGGGGTTTTTATCTCACTTTTTATTCCCGTGAGATTCATGCAATATTTGTCACTATTTCATTTGACTGGTTTATGTAATACCCATGATTCTACTCTTTGTGTAATATAAATTTATTTATGGGTATTTACATCTACATTTTATGGTCCTTCTTTCATGTGGTGTATGTTTTGTAAGTAAACAAATCGGTACGAGAACCTTTCACCCTCCTCTTTTTAAAAGACTTCTTTTGTTATGTTTTTTCATTTACATATTATTATGATGGGATATGTTATTATATATAATTATTGATGTAAAGTTTATTTCAAAGTGAATAGATACCCTTTTTATCTCATAAACTCATTTTTCTGAATTTTTAAGTGACGTCGTTAGGCTTTCGAATTTTTTCAAGGGAACTTCTTATCCCAATTTCAATTCTTTGGGTTAGACTTGTTCCTCTAGATTATGTCATCCTATGAATATGTGTGAATGAACTATAATTGTTTTAAACTTAACAACCACTTATATTGGGTGTATTAGTATTTTTCACAGATAATTATGTGATTGATTTATCCTTAATTTAAGGATACCGTCTTTATACAGGATTTCATGTCAACATACATTTCCATTGAGACTCCATTATTGTATTGCACCGGTTCACTCTTATATATTTTATATACTATCCTTTGTCATATTATAACATGAATCTCTTTATTCTCATGGTATTATAAAGTTAATATTATAGGTTATTCCTTAATTATTATTTTTTCACGAGTCTCTCATTTGGTTAAAAACACTTTAACTAAAATATCATTTTAAATGTTTTAAATATTTATTATTCTAAATCATTATCATTAATTTCCATGTTTTAAAAATGTTTTTGAGTATTAAATTATATAGAAATTAATGTTTTAAAATTATAATTCCATTAAAATCTTCAATATGGTATGGTACACTTTGATTCAAAAATCCCTTTTTAAAAGGTTTATGAAAATGGAATGATTATTTCAATATCATGAAATTACTTCTTATGATTTTAAATGAAATGTTATTACTGAAATGATTATATTTGAAATATGTTTTGTGTTATGATGTTAATTGGTCATTTTATGGTTGGTTACATGATAAACCATAAGACGGGTGGTTCCATGATAAACTGGGACAGTTGGCTACGTTATAACCTCCAATGCATTGTGTAGGGAAGTCAGCCGTATGGAAATTCCATGTAGTGATATTTGTGGAAGTCGACCGTATGGTTATTCCATTTAAGTATGTTTATGTCCCAAGTCGGATTTATATGTTATGTGTATTTATATGGTTTTTATGGTAATATTTTGGTTATAAAAGGGTAAGTAGTGATCTTTTATTCAGTGAAGAGTATTTACTACTTCCTAAATGTGATAAGTATTACTTATGTTAAAGTATTCATGGTTTACTTGTTGTTATAAAAAAATAACATTTTTTACTCTTTGTGTATCCATTTCTGAGGTATTTATGCTCATCCCAAGTCTTTGAAATGTGTTTCATAGGACGTAATGTGGAATAGGGTCAAGTATGGGATCAGGGAAAAGTAATGTTGTCTTAAACATGGAACTAGACATGACTCTTTTTTCAAGAGTTGTTGTTTTCTAAAAAATGGAAACAGAGTAGAAGTGTCTACATTGTTTTTTTAAATGAAATGTAATAGTTATGGTTTAATTATCCAAAACTATAACCCTGAAAATGTCACGACCCGCCTTAACCAAAAGGAGGGAAGGGTCAGCAGGTTGCCAGGCCCTTCCTTCTTTAAGTTGAAGGAGAGATAATGACCCCCGAAACCCGCCTTCAATAGGTCCCGGAGTGGAGACTAGCACCAAGGGTATAGGATGTTCTCGCAAATGGAAGGCATTACCCTTTTTATTTTATAGGTTCGAAAGATAAGGAGGAGAAAACCCAACAACACCAAGGTAGAAAGAAAAGTAAAGCCAAAAGTAAACCATTCCCACATGCATGGTTCAAAAGTGAAAGCCACAAAGTGCAAAAAGGTGACTACAAGGTAAGTACAAAAAGAAAAGGAGAAAAACTGCAACGGCTGCAAAAGTCCGAGCTAGTAAGGTCCTGTGTGATCCCCGAAGTCCTCCTGGAAACCTGAAAGCAGTTTTATGTACGTAGGGTGAGCATACAAGTACACTCAGTAGGGAAAACCAAGAATCTCGTGCACAAGTGGGGGAACGTACTAAAGTCCCGTGAGAAAAGAGAAGAACCAGAAACTAACAAGGAAACTATCCATCCTAGGCCTCACCAAGGCTCGCTCCCCAAATAACTCAAGTCAAGTAATATATATATATATAAGAGCACATCGATGTTTGGGTACCCCGCGCCACTTTCCCACTGGTTATTGAGACATCCTACGCATAGGACCAATCCCGCCATTCTTACCGCAGTCCCACTGCCACACCCGCCCGCACACACCTGGGCCACAACCACACGCAGTCCCACTGCCGAATCCCGCCCGCACACACCTGGGCCTCAACTGTCATATGTAACCATTCCTGCAAACACCTAGGCTAGAGCAACCACCGCCACGCCCGAAGACACCGGGGCCTCATCCCGAAGACACTTGGGAAACCACCTGCCGCACACACCTGGCCAACCACCACAACACCACGCCCGGAGGTTCTTGGGCTAATAATGGAATTCAGGCCATCACAGCCTGCCCGAAGGTACTTGGGGCTATCCGGGAAAGGGAGCAGAAAAGGAGCTAATAACCAGCCACTAAGGATAGTGTTGGGAAAAACACCCTTCCCCAATAAATGGGGGTGTTCATCACTGAGTGCTCAACTTGGGTGGGGCGCGAATAAGAAACACAAAGCTACAAGTATAGATATAGGTAACAAACACTCACCCAAATCTTAGGATTTCCTAGCCAACCTACAGAACACAACACCACTGCACCTAAGTCACAGTTCACGACCCTTGCCCACAAAACCATTTGTCCCATTCTTGTTCCACGTTCAGTAAAAATGTTCAATTAATTTTAAGCACTACTGGGAAACTACCATAAGCATAACCAAGGAAAGCGTCAAAAGCAAGGATCAACCAAAACACTCACACCTGGTTCTGTTAACAGGGGATCTCTCCCCAATTTGTGATAGAAACTCACAACCACTGAAACCATACCAACAGGAGATCCCATCCCCCAAATTCACACAGCCACCGAGAGTATAAAAGAACAGGGGATCCCATCCCCTCCCACATTTCCAGCAATCGGCCCGAAAGGAAAACAACCAACCACCTCTACCAACATAAGTCAGGAATTTTCAGATTTAAAAGATTTAACACACTCCATGATTTCAAATTTCCGTGTGTTCTAATCGGGAGTTATCACAGAAGGGTTGATCCTGGTGCTTTCAACTTATTCAGCCGGATATACGTGATTAACCAATTTCACAGCAGGAGTTCACAATTCCAGCAACCCATTTAAAACATCACGAGGGGATTCAAGTGCACACACACGACCACCAACGGCCTCAATTTTCAGAAAACATAAAACAGCACAACTAAAAAGGATGATCACAAGATAAGGCATAAACAACGATCACAACCCCTTCCCCTTCTTTAACCAGTTATTATCTTCATTTAAGGGCTCAACCATTTCTCATGAGAACAAAAGATAACGCCCACCCCGCATGATACACAGAAGTGAGAGATGAAAGAAATTCCCTACTTGTTGATAGATGATCAACGTTTAGGCCGGGGGAGCGGAACTTTACAGATAACGACGCGGCGTTCCCGATGCACCAGAAGAGCCACGATCGAAGAAGGGGGAATCCACGGCCTAACCCTTAATTTATAAGAGCTGGGGACGGTTGAGATGAAAACGCAAAACCGCGCAAGACATGGGAGTCGTGGGTTGACCACGCGGCTTGACTCATCATTAAAGGTGATGAGTGGTTTAAACCGACTCATGAATTAATGAAGCATTTAATTAAAACTTTTGTGCGCGTTTCGGGTTTCCAAGACATTTTTAACGAGGCAGAATAGGGTTTAAAACCCTATTTGCGAAAAAGGAGCGTTACTGGAACAACTTGGCAAGGTCGGGTGACGTCAGCCGGTTCCGTCAATCGGTCGCACCGATCGGTCTCATCGATCGGTCTCACCGATCAATCTCACCGATCGGTCTCACCGATCGGTCGCACCGATCGGTCTGGGTCATCACATCAGATACCTCTTAAACGATTCTCGTCCTCGAGAATCAAAACAAACCAGAAGGAAGGAGAGGGTCCGAACAACCATCTTCGAAAGATACCTCTTAGGAGTGAACCTCTGCTAACTAAAAACACTCTCCTGATAAGAACTAAGCAACATACCACGCCAAACAGCCCGGTCATGCGGGTTTGGGGAGTTCCCCTCCCCCATGTCAAGATATTATCCGCTTTGGGCGGCACTGACTCGCCCGCACGAGTTCAATCACATCCACCTTAATGTGTCTTGATTAGGGGTCGTGTTCCCTCTTCCCTTTAGCCGGGGCTTTTCACACACAACAGAGGAAAGGAACTGGTACATTTCATAGAAAAAAAGGTCAAACGTTCTACCACAGCAGGTACAAAAGGAACGAAGCTCAAAAAAACTCGGGGTATTGGGCACGCATCTATGCTTCCCTTTCCCACGTACTCTCCTCGAGCCCGCCATGTCTCCACAACACACGGACCAAGGGAATAGCTCGCCCAAGAAGCACCTTCTCATTGCGATCCTCGATCATCACTAGTTTTTCCACAAAGGTTGCGTCGTCTTCGATGTCCAGTTCACCCCAATCAAGGACGTGTGAAACATCGTGCAGATAACGACGGAGCTGGGATACATGAAAGACATCATGTATCCTTAGCAGCGGCGGAGGTAACGCTAGCTGATAAGCCACTTCGCCGACCCGCCGTAACACTTCGAAGGGTCCGACGAATCTGGGGGAAAGCTTACCCCCCTTGCCGAACCTCCATTGTCCACGCCGCGAGGAGACCTTCAAGAACACATGGTCTCCAACTTCAAACTCCAAGGGCCTTCTCCTGGTATCATCATACGACTTCTGTCGATCCTGGGCCGCCTTCATCCTTTCCCGTATGAGCTGAATCTTCTCTGTCGTGTTCTGAACTACCTCCGGGCCAAGGATGCCTGCCTCTCCTACTTCGGTCCAACACACAGGTGAACGGCATGGCCTCCCGTACAGAGCCTCAAACGGGGCCATACCGATGGTATAGTGGTAGCTATTATTGTAGGAAAACTCTACTAGAGGCAAGTATCACACCCACGACTCTCCTGAGTCCAGAACACAAGCCCGTAGCATATCCTCCAAGGTCTGGATGGTTCGCTCCATTTGTCCATCTGTCTGGGGATGGAAAGCAGTGCTAAGGCGTAACTGGGTGCCAAACGCATGCTGCAATCCTCTCCAGATTCGTGAGGTAAACCGTGCATCCCTATCCGAGACTATAGACCTCGGAACTCCATGCAACCACACCACCTCATTCACGTACTTCCGTGCCAAAGAATCCACAGTATTTGACTCCCTGATTTCCAGAAAGTGAGTTGATTTCGTCAACATGTCCACCACCACCCAAATGGCGTCTCACCCTCCTTGGACCTTGGTAGTCCCGTGACGAAATCCATTGAGATGTCATCCCACTTCCACTCGGGAACAGCTAAAGGCTGTAGTAGGCCGCCTGGAACCCGGTGTTCAGCCTTCACTTGCTGACATACTAAGCATTTGGCCATGAAATCTGCCACTGCTCGCTTAACTCCGGGCCACCAGAACTGCCTTTTCATCCCCTGGTACATCTTGGTAACTCCTGGGTGCACTGTCAGGGGTGAGTTGTGGAACTCACTGAGAGCCTTGCCACACATCACTATTGAAACAAACAACCTTCTTTGGAAAAGCATCCGGTGCTGACCATCCTCTGTCCATTCTCTCGGAGCATCGCCCTGGTCAACCCGATCACGCATCACTTCGCACTCGGGGTCTCCCCACTGAGACTCCTCCACTTGTCGAAATAGAGACGACCACACTATCATCTGATATAGGAAGCCTCTGCCACTATCCATCTTTTCATCCAGGTGTAAGGAAGCCAACTCCTCCATTGCCTTCTAGGTATTTGCCGACTCTCGGACCGCATCCTTCTGCGTCCTCCTGCTCAAGGAATCGGCCACCACATTTCCCTTTCCCTCAGTATAAGAGATTTCAAAGTCGTAGTCCTGGAGGAACTCCACCCATCTCCGTTGTCGCAAGTTCAAGTCCCGCTGGGAGAAGATGTACTTTAAGCTTTTGTGATCTTTGTAGACCACAAAGCTTTCTCCGATGAGGTAGTGCCGCCATAACTTTAGCGCAAAAACGACCGCTGCAAGCTCCAGGTCATGGGTGGCGTAGTTACGCTCTTGGGGGCATAGCTGCCTGGACCCGTAAGAGATCACCCCTTGTTGCTGCATCAACACGCATCCCAAGCCCTGTCCTGAAGCATCACAAAATACCTCATAGGCCATCCCTTCTTCTAGTAATCTCAACACTGGGGCACTAACCAGCTTTTCTTTTAGGTAGCTGAAGGACGACTCGCATTGCTCGCTCCACACGAAAACCTGGTCCTTCTTGGTCAAAGCCGTTAAAGGGGATGCTACTCGGGAGAAGTTGGGTACAAATCTCTTGTAGTAACCTGCCAGTCCGAGGAAGCTCCGGACTTCCGCCACATTCTTGGGTGCTGCCCAAGAAACAACTGCCTCAACCTTTGATGGGTCGACCGCTACCCCCCGCTCAGACACTACATGCCCGAGGAAGTGCACTTCTCGTGTCCAGAACTTGCACTTTGACAACTTCCCGTAGAGCTGGTGCTGTCGGAGGACTTCCAAAACTGTCCTCAGGTGCTCTGCATGGTCCTTTTCTGACCTTGAATAGATCAGGATATCGTCGATGAATACCACCACAAACCGATCCAGATACTCCCGAGAGATGGAGTTCATAAGCCCCATGAACACGGCCGGGGCGTTCGTAACACCAAAGGGCATAACCACGAACTCGAAGTGCCCATACCTGCACCTTAACGCCGTCTTCGGGACGTTGCTATCCTTTACCCTTAGCTGGTGGTATCCAGATCGCAGGTCGATCTTCGAGAACCATCCTGCCCCCTTCAGCTGGTCAAAAAGATCATCTATCCTCGGAAGAGGGTAGCGATTCTTGATCGTTACATGATTCAGCCTCCTGTAATCGATGCACAACCTGAGGCCACCATCTGCCTTCTTTGCGAACAAGACTGTGGAACCCCACGGTGACGCACTTGGATGAACATAACCCCTCTTCATCAGATCGTCAATCTGTATCCGCAACTCCCCTAGCTCCGAAGGTGCCATCCGGTAAGGAGCCATCGAGATTGGTCGAGAGCCGGGCTGCAGGTCTATCCCGAACTCGATATCACGTCGACGGGGTAGAGTCGTCACCTCCTCAAGAAAGACGTCCATAAACTCACGAACGATCTCTGGTACTTCCACCATTTCCGCATCTACTGATTCTATCGTCAGTTAGGTCAACAAGGAGAGGAGAGGTTCCTCCCTCCTGTTTCCCTTCGGACATCTCCGCTCACCGGTGAAAGTAACATGCTGGCCGTCCAAACCGGAGAACACTACCCTTCTTTGGAAACAGTCGATGACGGCGCACACAGAATATAGCCAGTCGATGCCTAGGACGACATCGTACGACTGAATCTGTAGCAGAAGAAGATCCCTAACCAACTGATGTGGTCCTAATATCAGTCTACATCCCCGACAAACGAATAGCAAGTCGGTCTGACCTCCAACTGGTGTGCTCAACACCAGGGGCACTGGAAGTCTCTCGGCATCTAGACCCAAGGCGCGGGCTAGACTGGGTGCAAAAAAGGAGTGTGAAGCTCCCGTATCGAACAAAGCATAAGTAAGAGTTCTAAACACACTGATCGTACCTCGAACAACCTCTGGCCCTACTCGAAATGTTGCTTCTGCGGCGTGTAACTGTCCACGCCCAGCTCCCCCGCCCCTCGGCTGTCGGCCACCTCCCCGACCATGCCCTGGTCGGGGTCCCTGGGGAGCGCCCTGAGGTTGGCCTCCCCCTCCTACGTCTGCCTGCGGAGGAGCGGGAGCTTGCTGTCCCTGCTGCTGCTGCCGAAAGGGTCTGGCTGGAAACTGCTGCTGCGGCGGACGCTGGGGATGACTGCCACTGCTGTACTGCACCCGATCGGGGCACTGACTCCGGAGATGTCCAGGGCTCCCGCAGATGAAGCACCGTGGTCCCGAGCCTGAAGGAAAGGAACGTGGGCCAGGGGATCGAAACTGAAACTGCTGCGGCCTACTCCCTGCGGGTCGGAACCTGGAGGGTCCCGATGCTGGAGGCCTGGCGCTGACGGCTTTCCCCTTCGATGGTCCCAGTTGGATCCCTTCTCGTGACACTCCGCCCAGAGCGTGCATCATTTCCACCACTTCGGCCTTCTTCTGAACCTCTAAGTATGTCGGAAGGGTAAAGGGGGTAACAGCATACTGGACGGAGGGTCGGAGCGCCTCCTCCAAACGTCTTGCCCGAGACTCCTCATCGGGAAAGAGGTCCGGAGCAAAACGCATGAGGTCCTTGAACTTGATTCCAAGTTCCCTCACGGACATGCTCCCCTGCTGGAGGGAGAGTAGCTCCTGCCTCTTCTCCGCCTTCATTGTCGAGGAGAGAAACTCCGCCCGGAACTCCCTCTCGAAATCCTCCCAGGCAACCTCAGACTCTTTCCTACTCCCCAGGTGAAGCATCCACCACTGACGTGCCGCTCCTCGCATCTGGCTAACAGCCAGAGGAACCCAGTACTCAGTCGGGGCCCAAATCAGGCCGAAGGCTATGACTAGCTCCTCTAGCCAGCCTTCCGTCTCCATATCGGAGGTGCTGCCCTCATACTTCTCGAGGGCCTGTCGCTGGAAGGCTCGAAGAGTCTTCTGCCACTGGTCGTCCTCTTCCTCTCGATCAGCTCTCTGCCGATTTGCCAAAGTAGTCTCAGGAGTCTCAATCGCCTGTACCACACGTGGTCGCCTTCTAGGTGACATAGCTGCAAGGTAAACAAGGAATGCCTAAGCCCAGTAGTGCAAAGAAAATCGTTCTTAAAACTTATTAAGATTTAATTTATTCTTAATTTCCCAAGACACCCCAGAAACACAAGAACACAAGTCATTATGATGCATGTACCTTTCCTGGGGTCTCTACCACGCAATCAGTGTGGCCTCACTTGGTCGTTCGGTAGGCCCAGAGTCCTTGCATCGGATCACGGGGGCCCCTAAAATCCCGTGCCCTAGCCGGTCTTCCCTGTCCTAATTCACGCTCCAAGATCACCCAACACCGTTGCCTTACCATCCCATGCAATCCTGACTGTACCTAACTCCAGACTCCGTCCTATCTCTCAACCTAGCTCTGATACCATTCTGTCACGACTCGCCTTCACCAAAAGGAGGGAAGGGTCAGCAGGTTTCCAGGCCCTTCCTTCTTTAAGTTGAAGGAGAGATAATGACCCCCGAAACCCGCCTTCAATAGGTCCCGGAGTGGCGACTAGCACCAAGGGTATAGGAAGTTCTCGCAAATGGAAGGCATTACCCTTTTATTTTATAGGTTCGAATGATAAGGAGGAGAAAACCCAACAACACCAAGGTAGAAAGAAAAGTAAAGCCAAAAGTAAACCATTCCCACATGCATGGTTCAAAAGTGAAAGCCACAAAGTGCAAAAAGGTGACTACAAGGTAAGTACCAAAAGAAAAGGAGAAAAACTACAACGGCTGCAAAAGTCCGAGCTAGTAAGGTCCTGCGTGATCCCCGAAGTCCTGCTGGAAACCTGAAAGCAGTTTTATGTACGTAGGGTGAGCATACAAGTACACTCAGTAGGGAAAACCAAGACTCTCGTGCACAAGTGGGGGAACGTACTAATGTCCCGTGAGAAAAGAGAAGAACCAGAAACTAACAAGGAAACTATCCATCCCAGGCCTCACCAAGGCTCGCTCCCCAAATAATGCAAGTCAAGTAATATATATATATAAGAGAACATCGATGTTTGGGTACCCCGCGCCACTTTCCCACTGGTTATTGAGACATCCTACGCATCATACCAATCCCTCCATTCTTACCGCAGTCCCACTGCCACACCCGCCCACACACACCTGGGCCACAACCACACGCAGTCCCACTGCCGAATCCCGCCCGCACACACCTGGGCCTCAACTACACGCAGTCCCACTGCCGAATCCCGCCCGCACACACCTGGGCCTCAACTGTCATATGTAACCATGCCTGCAAACACCTAGGCCAGAGCAACCACCGCCACACCCGAAGACACCTGGGCCTCATCCCGAAGACACTTGGGAAACCACCTGCCGCACACACCTGGACAACCACCACAACACCCCGCCCGGAGGTTCTTGGGCTAATAATGGACTTCAGGCCATCACAGCCTGCCCGAAGGTACTTGGGGCTATCCGGGAAAGGGATCAGAAAAGGAGATAATAACCAGCCACTAAGGATAGTGTTGGGAAAAACACCCTTCCCCCATAAATGGGGGTGTTCGGATCTGAGTGCACAACTTGGGTGGGGCGCGAATAAGAAACACAAAGCTACAAGTATAGATATAGGTAAAAAACACTCACCCAAATCTTAGGTTTTCCTAGCCAACCTACATAACACAACACCACTGCACCTAAGTCACAGTTCACGACCCTTGCCCACAAAACCATTTGTCCCATTCTTGTTCCACGTTCAGTCAAAATTTTCAATTAATTTTAAGCACTACTGGGCAACTACCATAAGCATAACCAAGGAAAGCGTCAAAAGCAAGGATCAACCAAAACACTCACACCCGGTTCTGTTAACAGAGGATCTCTCCCCAATTTGTGATAGAAACTCACAACCACTGAAACCATACCAACAGGAGATACCATCCCTCATATTCACACAGCCACCGAGAGTATAAAAGAACAGGGGATCCCATCCCCTCCCACATTTTCAGCAATCGGCCCGAAAGGAAAACAACCAACCACCGCTACCAACACAAGTCAGGAATTTTCAGATTTAAAAGATTTAACACACTCCATGATTTCAAATTTCCGTCTGTTCTAACCGGGAGTTATCACAGAAGGGTTGATCCTGGTGCTTTCAACTTATTCAGCCGTATATACGTGATTAACCAATTTCACAGCAGGAGTTCACAATTCCAGCAACCCATTTAAAACATCACGAGGGGATTCAAGTGCACACACACGACCACCAACGGCCTCAATTTTCAGAAAACATAAACCAGCACAACTAAAAAGGATGATCACAAGATAAGGCATAAACAACGATCACAACCCCTTCCCCTTCTTTAACCAGTTATTATCTTCATTTAAAGGCTCAACCATTTCTCATGAGAACAAAAGATAACGCCCACCCCGTATGATACACAGAAGTGAGAGACGAAAGAAATTCCCTACTTGTTGATAGATGATCGACGTTTAGGCCGGGGGCGCGGAACATTACGGATAACGACGCGGCGGTCCCGATGCACCAGAAGAGCCACGATCGAAGAAGGGGGAAGCCACGGCCTAACCCTTAATTTATAAGAGCCGGGGACAGTTGAGATGAAAACGCAAAACCGCGCAAGACGTGGGAGTCGTGGGTTAACCACGCGGCTTGACTCATCATTAAAGGTGTTGAGTGGTTTAAACCGACTCATGAATTAATGAAGCATTTAATTAAAACTTTTGTGCGCGTTTCGGGTTTCCAAGACATTTTTAACGAGGCAGAATAGGGTTTAAAACCCTATTTGCGAAAAAGGAGCGTTACTAGAACAACTTGGCAAGGTCGGGTGACGTTAGCCGATTCCGTCGATCGGTCGCACCGATCAGTCTCACCGATTGGTCTCACGGATCGGCCTCACCGATCGGTCTCACCGATCGGCCTCACCGATCGGTCGCACCAATCGGTCTCACCGATCCGTACACCTTAAGGTTTCGGATTTTGGCAAAGGAAGGGACCAAGGGGGTCTGGGTCATCACAGAATAGATCCCCAATGTGAATTATTCTTTTAATTTATGATTTTGTAATTTTGATGGCTGGGTATTTATAGGTTGGGTATCATTTAGAAACAAAAAAAATACACACCATAGTATAGCATAAAACCACACTATAAGAACACCCTAGTATCAAACTCAACAAAAAATAACATCTCACAGACTCCCAGATGCAACTATTAAGACTATAAATTCTTTAAGCACACAACCATTTAAAGAGCTATGTTATATTAGCAATACCTTTTTATAAGTTTAAATTTATGTTAATTAGTTCTATAACCATTAATTAACTGTTATCCTTTCTACATTATATATAATTAGTTTTACAACAATGTTAAATTCCCTCCTGGAATAACCAACCCATGTACATAGTTCCTTAGAAGTATAACCACAACATCACATCCCAATAAGCTCCAACCCAATGGGGTCAACATCATTTATGAATTTATTTAACAACATTACCATTTTCCATATTTCTTAGTACTCTATGAAATAATTCTATGCATCCAAATGAAAGGGGATCAACAAGGTGAGTAAGTTAATAACCCATCGAGTCTTTTACAACTATATTAGAAGCATAGACCCATCCATCCCCAATAAGATGAACACAAAAATCTTGTGGAATACCTTGCATGTATTCACCACTTTTGAAAGGTGGGAAACCATGACCACCTACCTCAATAATTGGAGAATTTAAAGAAGATAAATTAATAAAATATTCCATATAAAACACTTTCACATCAATGATAAAGCACATATTCAACATGTTCCATCATCGTTGTTGTCCTCCACGACACCTACATGCATAATATGATGCATCTAACCACTCTAGTAATCAATTTTTCTACAAAAACTGGGTCTCCATGCCCCCACATGCCATAAAACCCCTCCAGGAATAGCTATCATAGGTTCATATCACAATTGATCCTCTCTTCCACCAATAACCACTAGTCTCGTATCCAAAGAAAAGGACAACCGGCCAGAATAATCACATTAATGTTCTTTTAGCCCCAAAAAATTCATTTATCCTTCACACGCAATGAGGTCACATAACTCCAAAGCACATGAACTCGACATTTAAAAGTAAGTGGGAAACTCAGGCCTTAAAAGGCATTAACTCTATCACAAAACCAGATCTTTCTCTATATTGAATTAACTAATTCATTATTCAAGTTCCAACTTCGTGCAACTTAAGAAAAAAAATTCTCAAGATAACACAAAATTAATTAAATAAATAATTTAACGTTTCATTAACTCTTTTATCATCATGGATCAACATTCTTTAGGTTCATCAACCAATTCTATTAAACATGCTCACTAGCATCAATTTTATTAACATAAATTTACAACAATATCCACCATATTTATTAAACATGAACCATTATCTTTTATCCAATTAGTTAAACAAATAATCTCGTGTTTATGTTATTTACCAATTTCCATAAATAAAGACATGAGAAACCAATAAAATATTAGATATCACACAATCTAGAATATAAATTGGAAAACCATTATCATGGTTCAAAGTAACAACATCGCTAAATGATCAATACCAATTCTATAATCTAGTTCATATAATTATTAGGCCAATTTCATTGTGATCTAATTGGATAATCCATGATAACACTATGATTGATTGTAAATAAATAGGTAATATGAAAATCCCATACCTCAAAAGGTTTTTTTTGTTCTTCACATGATAATTGACCATGGTCATTTCACCCGTAACAAATACATGCACGAGAAGATGATGTGTCACAACCGCACCAACAAATAACCATGAAAAATCCATTAGAAACATGTAGATCATGATCCATTATATTGAAAATAGAAATAGGAGTAATCATATAAATGATACCCAATGAACAGAGGTAGATCATACCTTATATCGAATAAAGATCATTATGGAATGAAAGAGGGAGATATGGATCTATCCCTGATGATTGAATCCACAAAACATTGAAGTGTAGGTTGTCGGGTCACCTAGGGTCGAGGGAGAGCTGCTATAGACATAGGTTTAACAAACCTACATGGAATGAAATGCTTTTAAAACATACAGTGTTGGGGGACTACATGATGTGTGATCACTTTCACGTCGTGTAATACCTCAAGGTTATGTTCTTCCAGAAAATACTTCTCTTTGGTAGTTTGTTTATTTTTCAACCCTGAAGCATTTCACATCATGAATCATTATTTTATTCCATGCAATGTTTTGCACATCGTGAAGTGTAATAGGAAAACCAATGAAATAGGGTGTCACATCATGTAATGAAGTTACACTATTTTTAATCCACTATTCCCATATTTTACTTAACCAGACTTCTAGAAACATCTTCTGAGCCACCTCTGAGTAGTTTTATATTTTATAGGATTCAAAGGGTTGATCCTCATTGATCTAGGCCCTCACATGCTAGATATACCAAAATGTAAAGGAATATTTAAAACATCCAAGGGTTTTCTTGAAAACCTCCCTATACCAATATGGAAGTGGGAAAACATAAAATTGATTTTTATTATATAATAATTTTGATAACTAAGATGAGTAATGTTATATGGTTTTTTTGAGTTACCGTGTTTAAAATATTACATGAATTATGGGAGTACCTACCTCATGATCATAAAATATTGCTCTATATTAATGATTCTTTTACACATGATAGTGCACCTTTATCTTTTTTATTTTACCATAAATATTGGTTAACATATAAATTTTAGAGAAGTATCCAAAAAGATTTTTACATTGAGATATGTTTGAACACTTCATATCAGCATCTACTAATGGAAAATCTGAATGGACTAATAAAACCTTATATAACTTAATAATTTCATGCTAACTTGACATCCAATGAAAATGGGGCCAATACATAACACAAGTGGAATTCATTTACAATAATAACTTTCACTCATGAATAAAAATGGCATCATATGATACCCTTTTTGGGAAATGATTTTTTAATCCAAACTATTGGGTTGGATTTATAAAAAGGATGATAATTATTCTAGAATATATTAATCAAAAAACTGCGAAGGAGTTAGGTATCTAGAATAATATCAAGAATGATCAATGTAGACCAAAAAACTTTTTGATAATCACATGAAGTAATTTTATTTTATTTTTGATACCATTTTTTCTTGAATGTATCACTAGGAAGTGGAGTTATATGGTTTTGTATGATAGGGAAGATAATTCCATGTTATTGTTTACATTTTAAAATATTATAGGTAATTAGAGTTTTGGAATAAAAATTTTATTTTCCTCCCAAAATATGTATGGTTAATATATTTCTCATGTATTAATGTTAAGGAATAATATACCAAACCCTATTAATGTACTCATCACTATTGAAATATATTTGGATACTTACCAATCATATAGTACATATACTGTCCATATTCTTGAAACATGAAATCATGGGTTACATCATTGTAAAACCTGATTTTTGAAAGTAATTTATAGGTATCAAATTTTGGTTGATACGATTTGTGAGAATAAGGAATTATTTTTTAAAAAATTACCCCAATTTTTTCTTATATTTTTCCACACACCAATTTTTCAGGAAAAACTATTTAATGGGGAGCATAATTAATAAAATTATTCTATTGTAAATAAAAAATTCATTATAAAAAATATGAGAAAATTCAAAACGTTTTATTTCACTTTCATGGTACAATATGATACATAATATTTGTTACAACTACAAGTGTGGAACCCACACTATAATAAAATTATAGAAATTTGTTTTCAAGGAATTCACCCAGTGACAGTTCCCCAAACCCCCACCCATCTTTTCCACCCTATCTATCCACATGGTGGGGTATAGTAAAGCACTATATAATTCAATAAAATACTGAAAAATTATATAAAGATATAATAAAATTCCATAAAATTATTTGGTAATTATATAATTAATAATTAATCAAATATATACTAAAATGATCTAAATGTGAGTTGGTTACCCAACCCATAGACTATAAATTTATTAAAAGAAAAGGTATCCGCAAAGTGGTGACTTGATTTGACCAGTATTTGAAAAAAATGTAAATATGAAGATTACAATATGAGGGTAAAAAAAGAAACATCTAGTTAATTATCCATGTCAAAAATAGAACATTGAAATCTCAATGGGATCTCATCTTCCATATGTCATCAATTGCAATTATGGATTGCATGTATCTACACTATCTCTATGAAAATGTATTCTACATGATTTATATGAATTATAGGATAAATATTTTTAAAAAACATGATCCTTTTTAATGAATGTTCCTTCCTTTGCGGCATGATCAACTCAGAATTTCATGACATTTTTTTAAATAAATTTTATTTCATTTTAATACATATTAATTAATATTAAATTATAATTGAATGTTTTTTAAAATGGGGAATTAAATTTTGATAATCAAAATTGATCAAAATGGATAAAATAAGTTTAATTTTAATATTTTATTTATTTATTATATGACGTTGAATTTCACTTGTGGTGTTTGAAATGATTCATTATATATATATATAAATGGGATATTTGATTCATCCCCCAAACCTAAAGCATGTAAGAAATATAGATATACCGAGTAGTTTGGATGGAAAATATAGTACTTAGAGAGACCACTCCGAGCGGTAAGTTTCATGGTGAGGATCCCACACAATGGTTGGGACAAATCCTACATGAGACCATGTGTGCTGGAAGAGGTCTGCTTCATATGTGTGCACAGTGTACCAAGATCCCATTCATAGAACAGGTATTTAAGCCAATGATTCTACTCCTTTTTAGTTATATTAACATGTATACCATTATAATTTCTGATGTGGGTTTGTCGAATATGTAGGTAATTTTTAACTTAAAAACTATGTTGTTCCTCTCTATTAGTGTAACCAAACACCTAAAAAATAATATCCCTCTGCTCTCTGATTCTTCCACCACTCAATAATTCCTCTACATGCTTCTATACTCTAGAAAAGTCACTATACCCGATGCCCAAGAAGCTCAATCTCCATCATATTGGCCACCAAAATGATTGATACCATCATCGATCATATCAGAGTCTTCAAACGGCTACTTTTTATCCTAATTTGATGCTAACATTCCACTACAAAACACCACTACATCGTAGACCTCCCCCGTGTTGTTTTGTTTCATAGTGAGACCAAACCATGGTGAGTCATGACTATTTTTCCACATATACATATATGTTATGAACAAAAAAAACACTTCTTCAGAACTTCTATTTAGTTTATGATATAAATATTTTCAAAACCAATATATTTGGTTTTATTTCACTTATTCAGTCAATGTGTCTGAGATGATTTAAATATAAAAAAATAGATATAGATAATTGTTTTTTTATGTCATACATACTAATCAAGAAGGATATAATTTTTCTTTTAAAATGGGTGGTCATGCCCACTACTGAGAAAGATTCCACATATAGAACGAGCTCAGCTGGATAAAACATTCTTTTTCTATTTTATTTCATTTATACATTTTTATTGTTAGTTATTTTTTCTTTTTCTTATATTATTTTCTTGAATGGATCTATATTGTTTTTAAAAAAATTTAACCATTTGTTTTTCATTACTCTTTTACCAGTGTGTTTTAATCGAAATTATTTCTCACTCCAATTCATCCTTTTTGTATAATTATACTTCACTAAGTTACATCTAGCATGATTGCTTACTTTCAACAATGTAAGGCTGACCTGAGTCTTGGATTCAAGGTATTATTGGGTTTTATAGAATTTTATTCTTAAATGCATAAATGTTTTGAATATTTTTTTGGTAATTAAGAGTGATATGTATGGGTGCGGTGTTTGGACACCATGATAAGTGTCTTGAACACAAATCTATTCATTTATTTAAATATTTCCAAAGAAGACGTAGGTATTCAATGTTGGGATTTCATTCAAAAATTAATTCAATTATATATAGAATATGTTCTTAGGTTTTTTAATATTCATTGAAAGTTATATACCCATTTTTCTATCTTTGAAACATCCGAGAATCATTATCTTCAATCTAAGGATAAATATCTTCTATTAGACCCTCATTGAAAACAATAACATGATTTTTAATCTTATCAATGTAATCAATATTCTCTTCATCAGTTATTAGAGTTAAATCCTTGACAAATTATTATTCATGAAGTCATAGATTCAAATAACCCTATAATATTTAGGATATAGTAATAATGGTTTACTCCAACAAGGAATAATCCTTAAACTTAATTTTTCTCTTATGATGAGGGGAAATATACCCATAGACATATACCATAAAATTATTAAGAGTTAAATCATATTAATAAAAAATTTCCATTTTAAAATCATATTCACTCTTATGTATATCCTATTTGTCTTTTTTTGAATATCTCATATCCTCTTGATCCCTCACAAACATTGTGGAAACAATATTGGTGATACTAAAAGAATTTTTGGAATCATAAAAAAAACTGAAGAAGACAACATCCCATAGAGTATGTACATCATGCTAAGAACCGCTCTCATCATTCAAAATGTTACATGTCTAATCTTGAACATTCCTATAATCAAAATCACATTTCCCTTTAATAGAGTCCGCGATATCATATAGACTAGTAGGGGACATCATCTTTTCCAACATTCTAGGGCACTCTTCTGGGTCTATCTTCTACATTCCCTTATCAATCCATATCAATTTTAAAATAAATGGGAATAATATCATAACAAAATAATTGGATTGGTTCTAATATTAAACAAAATATATATAATTATTATGAATGTTTTTATAAATGAACCCTTTAAAGAATATAGAGTTTCCAATTAGTATTCAAATCTAAGGTGGAAGTAGTTTAGATACATTATTCTCATCAATAACACAATAAATTTATGACCTTGGTATTTTTATTATTGAAAAAAATAAAGGTACAACGAATGAGTCTTGTATTTTTAAAGAAGGAAAGTTTATTATATATGTGTATCAGCAATCTATGTATACCAAGACACACAGAAAAATAAGATATTTGTTATTAGGAACTAAATTAGGGGTCCTTTTCATAATATTCAAAGTAATATGACAACAAGGAAAGATCTAATAACCTGTATTCAATAGTACATATTTTCATATGAGAACATATAAATGATATTTTATGATTTTAGAAAAAAATTGAAATCCAACAAACCCTTTTAATACTAATGATTTCATTAAAATGTCCAAAGATAGTCTATGTCTACTAAATTATTCAGTAAGGGCAATGTTGAAAGCTGAAAATAAATGATCTACCTAGTTTTTGAGATGGAAATATTAGAGTGGCCTCTATGATGAAATATATATGGATAATTCTGAATATCAAATTCTGTGACACAACCAACAAAAAAAGAAAAATAGAATTTATAGATCATCTGACTATAACTTTTTTAAATGATTGAGAATCAGCATTGGGACTCCTCAGTTGATTACTAGGGGAAGATACTCTTAAATCTTTGATCCCATATTCATAGTCATTAATAATATATATGTTTATATAAACATGATTTATAATATAACTATACACATTATTTTTGGAATAGAAATAATAAGAGTTTTCCAATTTTTGGCACAAAATGAGAGACTTTGAAACAAAGAAGTGGTTTTCTATAATATAAATTATAATTGATTGGGGTTTAATTTATAAAAATGATAGTAGTTGGGGCATATAATTTCATAATTATTCAATGGTAAATTTTCTATAATTTTATGAGATCATTGAATTTTTTGGAACAATATAAAATCTGATATGAATAGATGGTAAGTATTATGATATCACAATGACATAAAGATTATTTAATACATAATGTTGAGATTTTATCATCCAAAATTTTTTATTTATTAAAATAATGCATATTTATGTAAAAAAATAAATTTTCAAAACCTTTAATGAAATTTACAAAATCTAAAGTTTAGTTTACCGAATTTTAAAACCTTTTTTTCAAGAAGAATGTTTTCCCAATGAAAATTAATTTATTTTAATGGATGTTGTTTCTTAATCAATTAAATTGAAAAAAACTATCTTAATGTAAACTATCATTGGAAAACCCATTGTAAGCTGATTTATTTTATTTTTTTATTAGTTAGCCTTGATTATATGTCCCAATAATTGAACATGATGAAGAAGTCCCCCTCATTTACTAAAAATTATAACCCATATTCATATTCCTTTTCACAATAAAATCACTGACCGTAGACCACCACTCACTTTCTCTCTAAATATTCTCTTTAATGAGGTTTTAAGGTCCTCAGGTTCTCGTATCATACTTTAATAATCTACCATTCAAGGTAAGGGTTCCAAAAATTCCTCACTACTTTTCAATATTAATCGTTTTGTTATAATATAATTTTTATTTTTTTTATACATCCATTATTTTAATTAATTTTTATTATCATATAGTTAATATAATTTTAATGAGGTAATACTTGTTACTTCTCATTACAACCATTCATTAACACTTTATAATAATTATATAAGGGGCCCAAATTGCATTATGTCATTTGTTTGTGAAATCCTCTCCAATTCATTCTTATTTCAATAAAAAATGCTCTTATGATTCATTATTAGGAATTAATTACCATATTTTCACTTATATATCACCATTCCCTCTCAATATAATACCTCCATAGGCCATTAATTTCTAAAATATTTATTATAATTCTATGGGATAAATCGTAAAGATCCTAAAATTTTAGTAAAGTAAAGAGTGTGTGGTTTGAAAACAATCAAATCCATGGTTCGATATTACAAGTGTAAACATGCTATAACACAAATAAACCAAGGTGTAATAACCCCGAAGATAGTTTTATTATTATTAATTGGATGGTTAGACCGTGCACACAAAATGGGTGTAACTATACACCGAGTTTGATACTCCTAGAAGATAGGCATTGAATTATTGATAAGAACTGTATGAACCATAAAAAATGATTTATATTTATTATAATAGAATTATTTATATTTATATCCTTGAACCATGAAATTAACCTAAACAATTATTTTATTATCCTTCCATTGAAAAATATAAATTGAATTAAATTGTGAGTATACTATATTTTATATGTTGGTTATTGGCTATTCAACTAGATATCCATATTATTCCAATGAATTGGGAAATATTGAAATTACCTATGTCATTTTTTTCTATACAGATGAATATTTATTATCTATCAACAATTTATTAATGTGTTTATTTATGGTACATTTTGATTAGTATTTTTAGCCATTATATTCAAAAACATAGATACAATAGACATGTTATGTGATATGTGGGGATTGAATATATATATCCCCTTGATGCATTGGTTAGTCATATGAGATAAACAAGTTGGGTATTTGGTATAATCCTAACCAATTTATGCCTAATGTCTTAGATTGTGGATATGATGGTATGTTTATGATTTCAAGCATTATACATTATATCACTATGAGATAAGTCATTCTTATCCAATAACTAATTTAATATTACGCAATATATGGATATATTATGATTAAACCTCTATTTTTATGTCGTCTATTTATCCCTGTCAAATAATTAATTTCATTCTTATATGTGATGGATTTTATTATTCACTACTCCTAACCACGAACTATAGATCTATACGTTATATTTTCACAAATTTCTCTATTTATCATGAATACTGATGAATAATAATAAGGATTTTCAACTAGAAATAAAGAAATTTCTTGTCTTTTGTTGAATAACTTTTTGTTTTCAATGTATATAATTTTCACGTTTGTTGTTTTTTCAAATACATACTAAACTACTTAATATTTTGTGAAGTTATCTATGTACTTTGTACCAATGTAATAAAATAACCATAGTTTGTTCATTAATCTTGTGGGTGTCATAATTTGTAATAGATAATGATTATTAGAAAAATAATGTACTATATTTAGAAGAACATAGAACATAAAACACTATGAAAATACCTTTGGATATTCTTTAAATATTTCTAGATTACATTACATGAATTTACTATAAATTTATATGAATTATATTCTATTATTTATAATTCATAGTTTTATTCGTGAATGAGTTATGAATATGATATTTTTTATAATTGGTGTAAATGGGTGGAACTGAAACCATGAAACACCCATAAAAAATATAGTTATTACTCTGTAAAGAAAGACAATGTAGCTAGTATTGGAGTACAGTACATTATAACTATATTATTGATTGGACTCATGATTTTGCCAAAAAAAATCACATACAAAACAACTTATTTTTTCACGAAATGGGGTAACAATGTTAGAAAACATAATACGGAGAAAAACATCATATTTCAATATAATGAAAAATATATTATTGTATAAAACATGGATCATGTCCCTAGAGAAGGAATCCATTTCATTGATATACATGTAAAGGGATAAGGTTATCACAATTGTATATCATCTATGATGTGATTCGGGTCAATGGTGGTCTTTGATTAAAAACACTAGAATAAATATGATATATGTAATATATAATGACAGAATTTTATATTGATATTAATTGAAAAGTGCTTTCATCTTGAGCATGTAGTTAACATGGAAAGGGAGTTATTAAATTTTATACAAAAGGATGAGGAACTTGTTTTATAGTATGAGAATAAATTTATATGGGTAACATGACATACTATGTAATATTAAAATACTACACAAAATGATATTGATGAATTCATTGATGGGTTGTATCCAACCACTAAAGTTCATTAGTATATCCAATATTTTAATAATATGCTTAGATAATTACATGTTCCATAAATACATAGAAGGAATACCTTTTTTATATTACATTCAATGGAAATACGAATATGAAGTGGTAGGTTAATTTCAATGGTGAATGAAATTTTTAAAAAGATAACAGAGAATTGGTAGAATTCCCATAAATAAATAAATATGGGAAGAAACACCCCAAGGCTTTTCATGAAGGGAGTGGTATTTTCATTTAGGTGTAGCAATAATTTCTGTCAATATCACAAGTTAGGGGAAATTAATATTAAACTAATATAAAATTATTAAATTGAATGGTGATGGGCCTCTATTCAAATGAATTCCCCAAGAGTCAAGTGAATCTACCCCATAAGAAGCCAAACGGGAAAGGATGACCATATACATTCACAACAAAAGATTTTTTGGACTCAAATGTTGTTATAATATGAATTTTCATCATAAAATAAAATATATACACTAAAATACATTATTATATATATATATATACTATTTTATGACATTCATATTTCTTATAAAAATTGAATCACACCTGATACATTAATGAAGTAGTTAATATTTAACACTCCAAGTGAAACATTATTTTAATGGATGGATATTTTTTCATTATTTGAATTCATGAAGGTTGATTAATTAAAACTTCTTAGTAATAACAATTGATGAATGTCATATAATCATTTAAATGTTTTGTCTTTCAATGTATAATGAAATAAGTTTTCATTATGAGAATGAGATTATTATATATAGGCTGAATAGAATACCCAATTTTTAGAGGATGTACTCCATTTCCCATGTATTATTTGTAATTACCAAAATTGGCTCATGAAAATGAAATTATTTCTAAATACGTTTTCATATGTGGGAAGGATATGATAATAATAATGAATATATCTATTGTGAGGTATTATATATATATTTATTAAGGGACTGCCTAGATTTCCACTAGACCATAAAGTGGAATTCATTGTTATCCTTATACATGATGTAAAATGAATATATAATCCTTTATATAGAATGGACCATGTTTAAATGGTGTAATTAAAGAAAAATATACAATAGTTTTGTGATAAGGGATTTATACACCCTAGTGCATTAGATTATAGATAACATCTCTTGTTTTTGAAACACAAGGATGGTCTAATGATGTTGTCCATAAATTACATAAAAACAAATTTCATAACAATGATAAAAAAGAACCCTTTAACTTACATTTTTGACCTGTTTGATCTAATTTAATTGTAGAAATACCCTTAAAAGATTTATAATCATCAATTTTATCATAAATAAAAACACAAAAAGAATAAAAACAATACAACATTTCACAAAAAGTATCGACAGTATGAGATCATAATAAATTTATTTTTTCATTTAGAGAATACATTGACCATGTTAATTAATCTAATGATTAGAGTATTTGGGGATTATATTGACATTTTTTGTTTTTTATTAACGAGATATATATATATATAGAATATATTACATTAATAAAATTAGTACCATTAATGGATTTTCCATGTGACTTTATAGGATAAGAATATGTGTGGTAAAATTGGTATGTGTGAAATTTAGCTTCATTATATTTCATTTCTTATCTATATTTTGTGTATGTTTGGAATATCAGTTGAACCCATATAGCTAAATGTTGTTGGATAATGGAAAACACAAATAAGTATAATTTAGATACATTGTTTCCTTTGATTATCTAGTCACTATATGTGATTTGGTGAACTTTTTTCTACTATACTAATTCATTACCCATGTTTATATGTAAAGGGGACAAAATCACATGGGATATGGAATTTGAATAATGATTTTTGGAATTAAATAAATTATTTATCAATTAATATATACCAACATTACTATATGAAAATGAAGGGTATTTAATATATCGTGATGCATTTAATAATGGAATAGGGTTTTTTGTTAGAAAAAATGATAATGTTATATTTTACAAATTCTGAAAATTAATTAACCATGAATAAAATATACAACTCATGATCATGAGACTGAATCTATAATCTGTTTTATGAACATATTTATGCACTGTAATTATGAGGATATTTAAAAATATATATATATAATGATAAAAAGAGTTTGACATATATATTCCTCTAGAAATAAATCAACATGATACAAATAAGAAGTCTAAAAATTCTCACATACATTGAACATATAACACACTACCACATAGGGAAGGGGAAAAGGAGGATTATGTGTTAATGGGGAAGGATTAGGGAATTATATCCATGATGATGATAGAAAATAAACTGATATTTTTGGATTCAGAAAATATGGATATGGAAATTATTATGGAATGTTACATATCAATAATTTTAAATTTAATTTTCAAACAATATTTTCTAGAGAAAAAAATAGGCTTTAATAAAATGAAAAGACTTTATGTAAGAAACTAAAAATCATGAATGATATCAGATTGATATAATTCAACTATAAAGATAGTTTGACAATGTCTGTAAAGAAATTATGTGTACTATCAATACCAGATAAAAATAAATAACTACTTGATAATGCTCACAGATCTAAATTATTATACCATTTGCAGTATAATGATGTAAAGGGATCCAAAAGAGATTTATTTTTGGGAAACAATACTAAATAAAAATGTAGACTATATTTTAAGATTAATGGTATTATTAGATGTAAGGCCAAGAGATAACTCAAAAAGGGATTCATGTAACATCTCCAAAAAATGTAGAAGTTGAAAAAAATAGACTTTATTTTTTGAAAAACATTGATATATAATATAAATGGTTCTATATGGGGCATGGTTTATTTACTTATTTTCTCTTAATTTTTATAAATAATACAAGCCGATATACCCATTGGTAATCATAAATAACTCAATATTGATGATGTTTTAAGACATTATCTTGCACCTTTATGAATAGTGTCTAATCATCAACACTAATTCACGTAAAAATTTTAAATAAATATTAAAAAAGATAGAGAAACTTAGATACATTTTATCACTAAAAATCATCATTTAATTGATGGAAAATGTAAATGGTCTATCCAAACCATATAGGAAAATCTCTATTTATAAAAACATTACTTCCAATGAACATGGGACTAAAACCTATATCTAATGGAATTCCCACAAAATGAAAGGTTGTATTCAAAAATTTGAATGGATTCATATGAGGCCATGTGTGGGAAATTTTTTTTGTTCTATAACCTATTTGTATTATGTAGGAGAAACATGGATAGTTGGTAGATATTTCATTGAGGAAGAATTAATAAGGTGTGATCATTCAAGAATCATACCCAGATAACTCAAAGTAGATTCAAAACCCATAATGACAATAAAAGGAAGGTCATGGATTTCCAAGTAGGAAATCATGTATTATTATATGTATATCCAGAAAATTGTGATATATGAATTTTAAAGAAAAGTAATCTGTGTAAAAGGTACACTATACATTTCAAAATGTTATATAGAATTACTGTGGTGGATTATAATTTTATTTTTATGAAAAATCTCTCCATAGTGAATAATATATTTTATGCATTAATGTTAATGAAGATTATTAAAGATCTTATGCACGCACTCACCATAGATGAGACAGATTCAGATCATGATGTATCACATAATAGAGATATTATATAGCTTCTTGAGACTAGAGGGTAGGTGTTATGGAATTAGAAAAACCTATATTTAATATTTGTTTAGATGAATCACAAGATTGGTGCACCAAAATGGTACCCTAATGAATAATTGAAGAATAATTACCCTCATTTGTTTCTTGATTAACATATACCCCAAAATTTAGGAGAAAATGTAATAACTAATATAATTTATATTAAATATATACATTAACACAAAAATTATATAACATTTCAAATATTATTATTTCATCATAATTGTACGACACATTATAATATAATATAAAACAATTGAAACAAATTAAAATATAATATCAATACCATAAAATTATTTAGTAATAATATAAATAATTATTAAAATTATACATCTATTAATTGGATAAAATATAATTAAGTATCCATCTCAGAATAATAATAATAATAATTTTATAAATTTAAGCATGAAATGTGTGTTGTTTGAATGTAAAAGATTTTTTTAATAATTAAAATTAAAATTGATATTGAATTTTTCTGAAAATGTCTTTAAAATTTTAAATATAATGTCTAAATTTTCTAAAGGTGGATTTATCAAAATTTTTTGTGACAATCCAATTTTTTGGAAAAACATAAATCATGTTATGAATAGATGATAAGTATTATGACATAATATTAAATTAAAAATAATTTAATATATAAAATTATGGGTTTTCCAACCAAAATCAATTTCATTCATTAGAATATTATAATGTAATGTAAGAAATTTATTTTCCCAACCTATAAAAAATCTTTAAAACCTAAATTATAGTTTCAAGAATTATTTTAAAAAAATTAATAATAAGAATATTTTTCACACACAAAATAATATATTTTAAAGAATATTGGTTCTTAATCAATTAAATTCCAAAAAACAAGCCATAAGTGTCAAATACCATGGGCTAAAACCATTAAAAGGCTAATGATTTTCTTTTTTGGTTAACCTAAAGACCAAGGTCCGTGATATTTATTTAATAAAGAAATCCCCCCCATTTACTATAAATACCCACACATCCCCCCTTTCCTATTCAGTACAAAATTATTTATCACTATCCTCCTTTAATTGTTTCTCAAAATATTCATTCCACTGAGTTTTTAAGCATAGGTGGTGATTTTTCCAAGAATTAAGAAATCACCTTTCATGGTAAGGTTTCCCAATCATCCTATTTTCTTTTCAATTTCAATAATTTTGTTATAATATCAGTTTATAGTATGTTTAGTATACTTTATTGATTATATTTATAGGGTATGATAATCCATTTGATATATTTTTAATCATATATTACTTATTCCCGATCATTATATCCTTTTACTAACGTGTAATGAAGAAGATATAAGGGTCCACAATCCCCTTCTATCCTTTATCTGTGTCACCATATATAGATCAAGGTCATTTAAATATGAAATTTTTTATTGATTATTTGTTATGAATTTTTATTCGTATTATCAATGATTAATCACCATTTTGTTTCATTATTTTACCATCACAACACATTATAATGATCCAACATTACTGTAAACCTAATAGATACATCTAAAATTCCATAAAATATCATTAGAGTAAACAATGTGTAATTTCATGGAAATTAAACACTTATATTTATACTAAAAGTATACACATTAATTTTTTCATATGAAAATATAAATATTAACACTAAAATTAATGGTTTATGTATTAAATCAATGTTTACTCATTGTAAAACATATCAATCTAACTACACACCTAGTTTGAGACACCCAATGAAAGTACATTTCTTGATTCAAAAAATCATTATAAAACATAATAAAAGGATTTAATATATTACTATGAAAATTTTAATATTATTATTCTTGAACATTTAATGTACCCTACCCCATTATTACATTATCATTCCATTGATAAAGATACATTCTATAATATTATCAATATTAAATAGTTTCTTATATAGTTGTCTAATATTCACCAAGATAGCCTTATTATTCCATTGAATGTAGAAATGTTGAAATTTCATAGATCTATTATTTTTTGTGTGGATATGTATTGATTAAATATTCTTGATTTATATATGGGGTTCCTTAAAAAACATTATGATATTTATTATTTATATATTCTCTTAATATGATGGAATAAATGGAATTATTATTTGATAGTTGGGGCCCATAATTATATACACCTTTCATCAATAGGAAGGTATTAAGAGATCAAATTGTTTTCATTTTCAATATTTTTTACCCATTTAAGTTCGATTTATTAGCACCTGATCATGATTGTTTGTTTTTGATTTATATAAATATATATTCTATCACTATGAGTTATGTCAATCTTATGAATGAATTTATTCACTATTACATAATACATGGATATATTAGGCTCAAAAATCCAATTGTTATGGAATATTATTGACCATATCATATTATTAATTTCCTACTTAAGTGTGATAGATTCCACTATACTCTTCCCCTTACCATGCATTTGAAGCCACTCCTTCATATTAATTCTCTTTCACCCCTAGAAACTACGAAGACTAATGCATGTGACATATGTATTTAAAAGGTTATATAATAAATTTTAATTTATTTTAATAATATACATTAATAATTCAATGTTATGTAAAATTAGTTTATGTATCTATTTTCTTAATAATCCTAAACTACAAGATGATTTGTATTGTGAGCTTTGTGTTCTAAACCACTATATTAAAAAACCACCGACAACAGGTTAATAGAGTCAGTAGGACAAGGGTAGAATATTTTTTTATTTTAAAGGATTCTATAAATTCTCTTAAATATATAAGACAATCTCATTTTGAGAATAATATCCCTTTCAGAGGATACCTATGGAAAATTTTCATACATATTTCATATTTTAGATGAAAATGAAATATATTAAAACATAATTCACACCCTATAACTATAAAAGTATATTTTATTTTTGAACTAGATATATAATGATATAATTTAATATATTATCATCAACATCTCCTATATATTTTTTCACTGATAAATCCCTTCATAGAAATTTCATTCTTAATGTCATTCTTCGTAGCCTAGAGAAATGGAAACAAATGAAAGGGTGTGCTCAGATTATTTGTAAAAGTAAACATGATATATATTTATCAATAATAATATGTGGGAATAAAATAAGCATAATATTATAAGAGTGTTATAATAAATTATGGAGTTAAATCCTAATTGTTTGTAGATCATAAATCGGGGTCCATTCCATAAGAATTTAAAAATACTTGAGCAATAAGAGTGTAAAATCATTATTAACTAATCATGATGCATGAGAGAATATAATAATCATAAGAACATGTTATAGGAATAATTGAATAATTAAAATCATAAAAAATAATTTCATTTGACAACACTCACAACCAAGACCATAATTCCCTAGTGGAAAAGATCCATAATGGATTGGGTTAATACCAAAACCTCCTTTCACTGTATGAATGGGTTCACTCCCCATTCTATTTAATATTATGTAAATAGATATATATAATTACACAATTAATGGAGGAATATATGATTTAATTAAATCCATTTAAAAAACTATAATTATACATTTGGCTGCCACATGTTCATTAAAATAATAATTAATTCATTATCACATAACCCATAGAAAAAAATAGGTTTCATAAAGATTTTAACAATACATATTAATAATACATATTGAGAAATAACATGGTTAATACCATTTCAAATTATACTTATGGGTATATAAGAAACCTTAAAGTATGTTTATATATATGAAAAACACTTTTAGAAATACATTCATGTCTTTCTTTGGAAATATAAAAAAATTTGATTTGATAAAATTTAAATAAAAATTCATTGAATATTTAGAAGATTATTTTCATTGTAAATAAAAATGTAATATTTTACATGAATCTATATTTAAAATAGTAACCATGATATAGGGATTTTTTTGTTTAGTAAACAATAAAAAAAGACTCCATTCACAATTTTTATAATAAGTCATAAAAATCCAATTTGGGAAAAATTATAAAAATTAAATTTTAAACCATTTAAATGAAATTGAAATATATTTGAGAATAAATTTAAATAATAATTAGATATTATTAAAGAAAATTCTTGAAATTATTTTAATGAACATTGACATAGGAATAAATTTTCAACAACCATAAAGTAAATAAGGTCATGTTTTCATAAATAAATTTTCTTGAACATTTTAAGTACTGTAGAGAGAAAAATTAATTGAAAACATGAAAACTATAGAAGTTTCCAATGTTTAAGAAGATATGTGTGCTTTAAAAAATATGTATCTTTTAATATCCAACATCTGAAAACTAACATAGATAATCCCAAAATATGTGATATTGTAACATTAACTCTTACATATGGTCCAAAAATTCTACAGAAATATTGTTAAGATACTATATCATATTTTTATATTTCATATAAATGTATAACAAAATAATATTTCTAATTATTCTGAAATATAACGTTCTATTATAATTTATAATTTTCAATTTATTAGAAATTCATTATTAGAATCAATATTCTTTTTGTTAGAAGTCTTGTTTCCCATGCCAGTTTTGGTAAGACTGCACGAATATTTTAACATTATTCATGGTTTAATCATATAAATAATATTAATCATTCTAGAATTAAAATATTTATTCATTATATTCATTTTGATAAAAATTAATACTATTTGGAGATTAATAATGAATTACACAATGTGGTGGTGATGGTAGTTCATATGTATGCGCGAGTAATGTTTTTATTTTATAATGAATGGGAATAAACAAATTTAAATTACAATATATATTTACAAAATCATAATGACATATTAATATCATATATATCATTTAAATTTATTTTTCTGATCATCTATATATGATTGATAAGAAAACTGAATCACATATCTTCATGGAGGTGGTAGTCTATACATATGCATGAATGGATTTATTATTTTCCATAGGAATGAAAGTAGGTAAAAAATGGTATACAATTAGCAGAAAAAATTTAATTATATTAATTATAACAATTTAATGTTAATAATATATTTATAAAAAAAAATTAGTGTAAAGGAAAAAATGAACTCAAAATAGATTGGTAATGATTATTACATATTATTTCAGAAACCTCCTTTGGATTACAACTAAAGTCATAATTGTGTAATATTATGGGAAGAAAAAAGATAAATGATATGGGGAGGTATGTTTAAAATATATTTTGGTATTTATTGGTAAATCTATATGGATAAAAAAGTTTTAATAAGTTAATATAGTTGGATCCCTTTTATTAGTAATGTGCTTCAAAAACCTGTAAATAATTAAAAAATAATAATATAATAAACCCATAATAATGTGCATATGGCCCCAAGAAAAGACAAATTAAATATTAATTAATCATTAGGCTTAAATACCATCTGAAAAATCAATTTTTTTTATAGATATTTTATTCAAAACATCTATGTTTTACCATAGTTAATCATTTAAACACTTACCGTGGTGACAAAGTTATAACAAGGTAACTATTCAATGTGAATAATAATGAAAAAGAACAAATTATACAACCTATTATTTTATTAAATTTGATTTATTAAGAATTTAATTTATCTAATGATTTATAAGAAACTCTTGATGAACTTAAGAGATATTTTAAGGGAGAACTAGGTGATAATCTACCTTCCTAGTATAATCAAGAATCGTATAGCGACCAATGTATATTGGTATTATGTGTAATTTCATTCCAAATTTAATAAACTTATCCTAAAGGGATATTAAATGTAATAACTAATCAAAAAAATTGATATCTACACCTCGTTGATGATTTTAACCCGTCGTTTCTTTTGACAGTATTTTACCATGATTTTTTTCTGAAAGGCTCCAAACATCTCTTTTATTTCCAAATATTTATAATTTTCCAATACCATTTGTTCCCAAAATTCATCCTATCTTTTTGGGGTCATTAAATTATTTATATGGAGTCCAAAAAATGGATCTTATTAAATTCTAGGTTGATGTTTTTTTGTACGACAAATAGAACATGTAACACCATATGAATTTATGATTTTTTTTTCAAATATATTTAATTTTTTTGTCGGTTAAGTTATAGGAAACAATTTTTTTAGGTAACCAAAATAAACTAATAATATTTTTTTCTATCCCATACAATTATATCCTAGATTTAAAAATTTTTGGTTTAAATCAGACATAATATAATATTAAAATTACATGATTTACACATTAATAAAATATAATCAATTATCATCAATTGACTAGAAATGAAAATAAAAATCATCTTAATGTAACCAAAATTAATTTTTTAATTTCAATTTTTTTTGGACGAAGTAATTTTAGAATCATTTTCTAAATTATTATAATTTATGTAATTATTTTAATTTAATTTATATATTACATATTTATATCCAATTCTCTCAGAGTCATGGTTCACATCATGAAAACAATGCACTTTCCATTCCATACAACCCTACATTCATAGGAGGAAAACATCCATGAATTTAATCATAAATCATATCTTCTTAATAAAAATGGGATGATGAGATGTTTGTTCCTCTTTTTATGTATTCCTTCTTGGATCTCTACTACTCTACTTTTCCTCTCTCATTTATTTGAGATATATTTTTAAATCTCCTTCTCGGTTCCATCTTGAGATGGAAACAAGTTAATTATTTTGAATATATCTAAACATGTCATCAACCTTTAATGAGGGCAGGTAGTACCTTTGGGAATATTAGCTATGTATTTACATTGGGTAGGTTTGGAACCAATAAATTTTTCCTATTTTAGATGGAATATCATGTGTGAGGCATGTTAGGATTGGAACCTAAGACACCATGCATCGATAATGAGGTAGTTGACACTAGGGAAATAAGTCATATGAAGTATTTTACCTTAGGCATCCCCTGATTATTGAAGTGTGCCCCCACAAGGGTTAATATTTAACACTTGGATTTGACGGAATGTGTCCCCTCTGGGGAAGGATTTTAAACATGAATTTGATGGAGCATGTCCCCACCTAGGGGAATATTTCACACATGGAATTAATAGAATATATCCTTATAAGAGGGCGGGGAATATTCAACACTTGGATTTGATGGATAGGGTTACCCCCAAAGGGGTAGTATTTAACACGTGTATTTGAGGAAGTGTCCCCCTCCCCATAAGGGGGAATATTTCATAAATTGGATTTGATGGAGTGTTTCTCCTTATGGTGACTGATTTTCACATGGATTTTATGGAGTGTGTCCCCCCCCCAATGGGGAATATTTGACATATATATGACCATTGTTATTGAACCTCAGGGAGGTTTCCTACAAATCATTCTTAATAGACATTGATCAAAACCCACGTAGTTCGATATCTGAGTTTACAGACATGGGACATGACCAGCCCATTCAGTTTAACATTGTACAGTAAGGATAATCATGTTGCAGACGGAGTGTCGATGTGATATGGTGTGGTGCTTCATCATGGAAGACACATTGGTTACGAGGTTCATCCCATTATGATGGATGATGGTGTGTGGATTATTAATGGAAGACACTCAGTGCAAAAGTTTCATACCATGGTGGGGGAGAAGGTTGAATCCCAAGATGATCATACATGGGGTATCCTATGATAATATCATGGGTTAAGGCTATAGTTATAAATCAAGTTATGATGACATTATCATGCAGTTTAATGTCATGCTTCTTGGATGTGGAGCTTGGATGTTTTACATCATATAACTCGGAAATGGTGGGTGATTACACCATGACAGAGACTGTGTTAGGGATAGAAGAAGATATAGAAAAAGGACTCACTACCGATGTAACTAATCCATTACAATTGATGATTCAACATTTAGATACTACTTGTGTACTATTTTTTGAACCTATTAGAATGGAATACTATAAACAATGGTATATGGGAGTAGAATTCATGAGCCATTTTGTTAAGGTTTATATTATTTAGAGTGAAAGTAATTAGGGTACCCTTGATTAAGAGAAAAATGAAGGGTAATGATCCAATTAACACATGAAGCATAAGGGTCATTTTGTCAGTGGATATAAATTAGTTTTTAGTAACATTAGTATATTGGGTGAAAATTGAGTTTCATGATCCATGGGATCTAGAACATGTCCAACACATGGATTCCGAAGTTGTGGGTTCACAAAATATTCAGCCTTTTACATGGACTAGGACTCCAAAGAGGTTTCTTCTCTTCTGTGAACCTGATAATCAATTCAGGTTGTTGTACAAGGAATTCTCAACCAGAGGCCAAGAGTCCTTAGGGCTCATGGGAGGTCTGGTTCATAAGTTATCCACCATTTAGAGTCCATTAGATTCTAGTGTTTCGTGATATCACAAGCGAGAGGTTTCCATGGGTGGGTAAATCAATTCCTCTTTCAAATATCCTTCCCAAAGAGTTAGGGTGATGTTCCATTTATATCCAAAACCAGTGGTTAATGGAGTTAAAATTCATAATTGAACATAACAAGTTTGTGTGTCTTTAATCTATTTTTCAATGGGGCTTGACCACACAACCTAACCGGTTCAGCGTTTCGTTTCACATGAATATTTTTTGTTACAGAAATAATTGGTTATATACAACAATCCAATTTTGAAAATTTATGATTTTATTTTATTTTATCCTATGGGAACCCCCATAAAATTTTTACCTCCAGCATCACCTTTGGCCTGCAAATACCTTACACAAAAATGCAGTTATATTTACACAACACTCAAAAATTTCAAGAACCATGCTCCTCAACCACAAGTTGAATCATGGGTGGGGGGTTCATACATGATATATGTAAAACTATACTTCTGAGGAATGATACGTGTTTTTACTACTAAAACACTCCCCCTAAAATAAGATCTAATAGGAAACGACAAGGCTGCGTCCTGAGGGAATCAATGAAGTATATGTATAATTTATACTTATCCGACTATCTTCTACCTTAGGTCACACAACCAAGTTATACAATCATGAAATATAGTATCCATGATAGTATAAATTTTTTGATGGGGCCATTGTATAATAACCAAAATTCCACGCATGATAATCCATATCTCAAGCACCATACTCTCTATCTTTGTAAAAATCATGATTCCTCTCATGATGTTCACACAACCACCTATTAACACAACACATTACACATGCATTAAATGTAATTTTTCATTAGCAATAGATGAGTTTCACTCCCTGAAAAATTTTAATAAACAAATACAAATATGTCATGAATTAGTGTCTGAATCCAAAAATTTTGTGGAATGGAAAACCCTGCTGATCATGTTGTGTTATAAGATGATGCTGCAATCTGAAGTGATGGAATAGTCGGTAATAAAGAAATACCCCCATTCTAGAAGGTTTGTTTCAAATAATAGGAGGGTCCTGGGATTATCAACTAAATTTAAGAGGTAATATGTTCTATTAAATCACTTTCCCCGATACAGCTATAGGCTGATGGTCCATGTGGCCATCTATGAAATTAATATAAACACACCACAATTCTAGTTTTATCACCATGATGAACTCACCCACTATAACGTCACTACTCTAGGTCATCCTTCTTGAGAACCCAAGGACACCTCTTTCAATACTAGGTGTTGATTGGTGAGGATGGTAATTGGGGAATTTATAGAGGAAAAAGAGTTCTTGTACCACTATGCAAGAATTTTCCGAACCAAAGTCCAGAGTAACTATATGGCAAGGTATTAAGATTAGTACCTCCATTATAGGGGGGAATTTTATTGATTAGTGGGCATGATAATACTGGGTACAATTCAATTTTTTGGAGTATGAGGATGGTATGAACTACAGTGTGTATTTTTTAATAGTGTTGAAATCTCACTTACATGTTTATAAAATAGAATTTACTTTTAGAGATCCTCATCCAATGGTCCTCAAACAACAAAACCTTACACCTCCATCATGTGGAGGTGGTTATTATTCCATGGAACCTCCACTGTATTGGTTGAATCCCTTTGATGAGATTTCAATATGACAAATTCATCATAGTGTCAAATTGTAACGCCCCGACCCCAGTTGCCCAGAGTCGGTGCATTAATTACATAACATTGGCATGATCACAAGAAAGATCAAATCCCGAAAGACCGATTGGTTTAGTAGCCTTGGAAACACTAGATATATTCATAAGTTTTACATTACATCATAAAATGAAAAACTACTACAACAACATAATGTTTCCACAATCCACACTATTAACCCCTCATAAAATCCCTGCAGGTCATTCATAACTTACATCTTCACTACCTGGGAAAAATAAAACATAGAAAAGGGGTGAGCTCAAATGCCCAGTAAGGATAACAATATAGCGGAAAGAATAAACATTTAAGGCAATGTATAACTAAAACAAAAGCCTTTTAAATATGAACTTTCAACATGGTATGGCATAAATAAAATGAAATAATGCCATTTAATTATTCACATGGATATTCTACTAATCGAATAATCACATGCAAAAATCAATAACCACTTTCATAATGTTGGAATGCATAATGCCAGACTATCATAACCACATAGCCAAGGCCTCGTGCCAAGACTACAAATAAGATTTTGTCAAGGCCTTGTGCCAAGACACTAGTTTGTCTCATGAGACCTACCGATGCATCGAGGAGCTATAGCGGGCTCCACCCGTCACTTATTAAGTCCAATGCATTCCCATATGAAAAGGTTTAAACATAACATAAACATTCGTATTAAAACTAGCATACGAAATGTCAATAATTTCACCATAAACTATGAATGGTATAAAAATAGCACATCCACAGTCAAACATATCACAAAACCTTCAATACAATATAGAATTTTTGTATCATAATAAATCGACTTCAAATAATCTTAAAATCCATCAAAGGATGTTGACATAGATGAAATCAAAATTCTTTTTTAAAGAAGTATCTCCTATTATTTTTGAAATCATTTAAGAGCCATATAAAATAAAACATTTTCTTGAAAATATTCTTAAAAGCTTGGAAGGAAAGCCTTGAAGATTTTATAACGGCGTAAAATAACCGCACCCACCGTATAAGTTAAAAAAACATTCTTACCTCAATTCTGTCGAAAAGGTTAAAAAGGACCTTGTTTTGAAAATGACAGAAAGATTCCTTTATAAACCTCTTATAAAAAGTCAAACAAGGGTATAAATGACTTTAACCCATATTCTTGTAAATAGTAAAAATGTTTTGAAATACATTTTTAAGAAACATGGATGTGGATGATAAAGAGATCCCAGTAGATTATTACGTATAAACAACCTCGGATAATGAAGAGATTGTGAAATAACCCTTACCTTGTACTTTTCCTTGGTTGGGGTAGGTTAACCTCCTGTATAATAGTGAAATAATTGTTACTAAATTATACAAGAATCATATACATTAATATGATATCATATATGATCTTTTAATATTGATTTGATAATAATATCTTAGTATTATCGCCGTTTCGGGTGTTAACTTACTCATTTTCTTTTATATGTTTTGTTACATAAGTCATGTTTGTTGTATCTTATTCATATCCAGAATGATATCAAGTCCTTAAACATCATTTTTAAATCATTAAATGATAATTATACTTGAATGGATACGATGGAGAATGAATCTCATCGCGTTCGTGAAGACGGTAGTCCGTACGTACGCACGAACGCTATTTCCATTTAATTTTTATTTTAAAAGAATCGAATCCAAATGATACATAGGTATATTACTATTCCAGTATAATATAATATTTTATATATGTTACTTAAGTTCATTAACACCATCCTTTATACGTTCCATGTGTGGTATGAACGAGTCATATCATTTTAAGGGGGTGGTAGTCCGCACTTCCTCAAATGAAATTATCGTATGTATATACAACATGAAACGAATAATGGTATGAAATAAAATGGAATTACAGAAGCTTATATATATAAAATATATATCATTAATATCATATTTAATTACAGTGCCATCATAATGGCCACCATGAGAGGCGGTAAGATGTATTTGAACAATCATCGTTTCGTGAGGCGTTAGTTTGCCATCCACAGAAACATTATGTTCATCATCCATTAGATGAAGTTGTGTGTATGTGTAGTTTGAATACTTCTTATAACAACATCCTAGTATATTGAGGATACTGGTGTTTTTACAAAAGAAAGGAAATAAAAAGAGTTTGGGGGTTGAAGAAGCAAAATAAATGAAAATAATTTAAGAGAAAACGTTACCTTTAATTTAGGTAACTCACTTTGGTTGGAACCAAAGGACTTGTTGAAATGCTTTCTGCCTAAGGGGAAGCTTCAAGGAGGAGGAGAGGGATGTGGGGAGATTAGTTGGGCAGAGTTTGGACGAGCCAAGTGGCTTGAGAGGTGTGAGGAATGAGTAGAAGTGGTCTCCTTTTATAAGGGAGAGGAGGGGCTCTTTAGGAAAGTGTGAAAGTATTACTTTATAATATATTTGTATTCGGTTTATAATGGTCCAAAAATCATTTAGGTCGAAGATAAGATGACTCATATTCTAAATAACATCAACCAATAAGAATTGGACAGGTTTTAGATAATATTTTAATCATTATAATCTTATTTATTTAAATGATTTATTAATGAGGTAAACATTGCATCATTATTGTGTCATTAATAATTTAAATTATTTGATGTCTAAAAATTATAAATAAAATATCATTATGTAGGAAATCTTTTTAGATTTCTGATGAATATTTATAATCGAAAATCCAACATGTATAACCCTATGTAAAAATTGTTCTTCTAAAAGATGTAAGCTTATGCCATTTTTATTTTTATTTTAACTTTATTAATATAATGTGTCCCTACCACATACAAGTGGCTCCAAGGGGTCCCCAAATTGACCCAAGGATGCCCATGGTCGGGTATGTGTCCACCAATAAGGTTAGGACACGTTTTAGGGTAATTTTGTATTATTATAATATTATTTTTTTAACCCTTATTTACCGGATTTACCCTTTAACCATGGTAAATAAAATATTTACCACAGTAACTATTCAAAATGTCTAAAAATAAAAGTTACCTATTTACACAATTTGAACATCATGATTCCAAATATGGAATCCATTTTCCTAAATTCAAAACACAGAAGTGGCAGAAATTAATTTAAAATTAATTCCCGCTGTCAAAACAAAAAGCGTGTTTTTAAGAGGTAATAACTATCAAAAGATTGACACTTGTTTATGTTCGGTTTAATTGTAAAATTATGTCCAATGACCAAAATTATATTAAATGGTAAAAATATATTCTAAATATACTTTAAAACCACTCAAATTCACAATTTATCACTATTAATTATTTTGATTAAAAAAGTTGTTTTTAATTAAAATTTAGAAATTTTCACTATTCATCAAAATATGAAAGTTATCCGAAATGTACCAAAATTTCACCCTAGGATAATTTTGATATTCCGAATCTAAAAATGAAGTCCATTTTAAAATATAAAATATATATGATTTCAAAAATTAGGTATTACTATTCACAACGGCTAGTTTAATTAGTTGTGGTGTGTGTTAGAACTCGAGGTTGCGTACAACACACGCTATCGCATTATTCGAAGGGAAACGTACCATAGAAGCTTGGGGTGTTACATTCTCCCCTCCTTCAAATAATTGCGTCCTCGCAATTTCTAGGGTATTACTGCATAAAAAGACTCGGGTGGTTCTTCATCATAAGTTCCTCGGGTTCCCACGTTGCCTCTTCCATCTTATGGTTTCTCCACAAAACATTTACCAGACGCGTCGTCCGGTTTCTCAGTACTTGTTCTCTCGTATCAAGAATCTTGACGGGCTCTTCGCAATAAGACAGATCGGGTTCCAGTTCTAATTCCTCATAGGTGAGTACAGGCGTCGTATCAGGCATGTATTTCCTCAACAGAGATACGTGGAACACATCGTGAACTTTGGAGAGACTTGGCGGCATTGCCAATCGGTAAGCTACAGCCCCAATTCGTTCTAGAATTTCGAATGGTCCGATGTACCTGGGACTCAATTTACCTTTCTTTCCAAAACGTATGACTCCCTTCCATGGAGATACCTTTAGGAAAACATGATTACCGACTTGAAATTCCAAATCCTTCCTTCGATTATCGGCATAGCTCTTCTGCCTACTTTGAGCTGCTTTGATGTGATTTTGGATTACCTTCACCTTTTCCACTGTTTCCTCCACCAGTTCTGGGCCTACAAGTTTTCTTTCACCAACGTCATCCCAACAGGTTGGTGTACGACATCTCTTTCCGTATAACGCTTCATATGGTGCCATCTGAATACTCGAATGGAAGCTATTGTTATAGGAAAATTCTACCAGTGGTAAATATTGATCCCACATACCCTGAAAGTCAAGTGAGAAAGATCTCAACATGTCTTCTAAGGTTTGAATAGTCCGTTCTGATTGTCTGTCAGTCTGAGGGTGGTAAGCAGTGCTCAAATGAAGTTCAGTATCCAGAGATTTCTGAAGACTTTTCCAGAATCTTGAAGTAAAACGGGGATCACGATCAGAAACAATCGATAGGGGTACTCCATGAAGTCTCACAACTTCATTAATGTATAGTCTTGCTAGACGTTCCAGGGGTAGATCTTCTCTTATAGCAAGAAAATGTGCTGTCTTGGTAAGACGATCAACAATAACCCATATTGCATCGTTCCTTCTAGGAGTCTTTGGTAGCCCCATGACAAAGTCCATCGTAATATTGTCCCATTTCCACTCTGGTATGGGAAGAGGTTGCATGACTCCTCCAGGCTGTTGCCTTCCAGCTTTCACTTGTTGACAAACCATACATATTGACACAAAATCATCAATCTCCCTCTTCATGAAGTCCCACCAAAAATGTTCCTTCAAATCTCTATACATTTTGGTGCTCCCAGGGTGTATAGAGAAATTGGAACTATGAGCGTCATCCAGCAATTCCCTTTTTAGATCAGGTATATTGGGAACACAAAGTCTCTTCCCAAATTTCAAAATTCCATCTTCATACACAAAGTCTCTCAATCTCCCATCATTCACAGCTTTAATCTTCTTTTGGAATTCTTCATCATTGGTCTGAGAACTCTTAATCCTTTCTAGTAAAGATGGTTTGGAAACCATTTGAAAAAGCATTGATGTTTCACCTTCCCTGGTTATTCCCATGTCCATTTTCACTAGATCCATGAAAATTGGATCCCTTTCAATTCTCATATTGTTCAAAACTCCATGGTCTTTTCTACTCAAAGCATCTGCCACCTTGTTTGCCTTCCCTGGGTGGTAGTGTATCGTGCAATCATAATCCTTGAGTAATTCAAGCCATCTCCTTTGCCTCATGTTGAGTTCTTTTTGTGAGAAAATATACTTCAAACTCTTGTGATCAGTATAAATCTCACATTTTTCACCATAGAGGTAGTGCCTCCATATCTTCAAAGCAAAGATCACTGCTGCTAACTCGAGATCATGAGTATGATAGTTTTTTTCATGAATTTTCAACTGTCGTGATGCATAGGCAATAACTCTATCATTCTGCATAAGGACACAGCCAAGTCCTTTCTTCGATGCATCACTATAAATAACGAACCCATCATTCCCCGATGGTAGAGTCAATATAGGAGCATTGAATAATCTTCTTTTCAGTTCTTCAAAACATTCTTCACACTCTTTTGTCCAAACAAATTTAATCCCTTTACGTGTGAGCTTCGTTAATGGGTTAGCCAATCGAGCAAAATTCTGGACGAAACGTCGATAATAACCTGCCAAGCCAATAAAACTACGTACCTCAGTTATACTCGTAGGTGCTGGCCATTCTTGGATTGCTTTGGTCTTAGAAGGGTCAACAGAGATTCCATCTTTAGAGACAATATGGCCAAGAAAAGAAATCTCCTGAAGCCAGAATTCACACTTGCTAAACTTCCCATATAATTCATGCCTCCTCAGAGTCTTCAAGATAATGCGCAAGTGATTTTCATGATCTTCGTAGGTTTTGGAGTATACCAAGATATCATCAATAAATACCACCAAAAATTCATCGAGATACTCCTTGAAAACTCTATTCATCAGATCCATGAATACAGAGGGTGCATTAGTCAATCCAAACGGCATTACAGTAAACTCGTAATGCCCGTACCTGGTTCGAAATGCTGTCTTCGGAATGTCTTCCTTCTTCACACACAACTGATGGTATCCAGATCGAAGGTCAATCTTTGAAAAGTATTGAGCTCCATGCAGTTGGTCAAATAAATCATCAATACGAGGTAGGGGATACTTGTTCTTTATCGTTATAGCATTGATCTCCCTGTAGTCGATACATAACCTCATAGACCCATCTTTCTTTTTAACAAAAACAACAGGGGCTCCCCATGGAGAAACACTAGGGAGAATAAATCCCTTATTACTCAATTCCTCTAGTTGTTTCTTTAATTCGACTAACTCTACAGTGGCCATTCTATAAGGGGTCTTCGATATAGGCCTTGATCCAGGAATCAAATCAATAGAAAAATCAACTTCTCGTTCTGGAGGATGTCCAGGTAAATCTTCCGGAAATACATCCACAAATTCTTTCACAATAGGTACATCCTCTATTTGAACATTCCTTTCCTCACCGACAGTTATTTCATTCTCTTCCTCCCCAATAATTGAATTAAGTTGAGCTGTTGGGGGTGGATCTAAATAAGAATTAGGTGGTGACGATTCTGCTCTAAAAATAAGGTGCTCCTTATCATTATCATCAAGAATCGTAACCTCTTTCTTCTTACAATAAATCTTCGCATCATAGTCCGAAAGCCAATCCATACAGAGGATTATATCAAACTCAATCATAGGTATGACGATGAAATCAGCAGATAAAGAAAATTTATGTGCTCTAATGGGGACTGATTCACAAAACTTTGTTGCAACGATACTTCCCTTAGGAGTTTTAACAGACAACTCCCTTATTAAATCAAATTGGAAATATCTAATTTTCTTAGCAAACTGGGAAGATATGAAACAATGTGATGATCCAGAATCAAATAATGCATTTGCTAAACTTGAGGAAACCATTAAATTACCTGCCACCACGTCTTTCGGAGCTTCTACCTCAGCAGTAGTGATAGCATAAGCCTGGCCTTGATCCCTTGGCCTTTTCTGAGGTAAGTTCTCCTGACGCTTAGGGCATGCATTTGCATAATGCCCCATCTCCCTGCAATTGTAGCACTGAACGTTGGTAGCTTCCTTCTTCCCCTTGCAATCATGAGCTTGGTGGCCTTTTTCACCACACTTGTAACAGACTCCCATTCCCTTCAGGCAAGCACCGAGGTGTTTCTTCCCGGACTTACCACAAGATGGATATTCAACCTTTCCCTTCTTCCCCTTATTTCCATTCCCAGATTGATCAGCAGGTCTCTTCTTCTCTTGCTTTTCTTTAAAGTCATAAGACTTAGAGAATTCCTTTTCGGTCTTGATAGCACATGAGACAATGTCTTCGTACGATGAAAAGGATTGTGAGACTAATGCTCGACGGAGAAATGGTTTTAACCCATCAAAGAAACGATCAATCTTACTTCTTGGGTTACGAATATAATCACCAGCGTACCTCGCTAACCTTGTAAAGTTAGCCTCATACTTTGTGACATTCTCATCCTCCTTTTGTCTCAGACTCAGAAATTGCCTTTCCATATCTTCTCGATGGTCGCGAGGGAAGTATTTTTCTAAAAACAGATCTTTGAACACCCTCCATTCCATATTTGATACTTCATCATCTTCCTTCGTATTTTGAATCAATGACCACCATTGATCAACATCTCCAGTGAGGCGGTAAACTGCCATGATAACTTTTTCCCTTTCACTGCTCCCCAAAGCCTGAAATATTTTCTCTAGGGAAAATATCCATTGCTCAGCTACTAAGGGATTTGTATTCCCATTGAACGTTGGTGGTTGTTGCCTCATGAATCGATCTAACATTGATCCTCCACGCTGCGGATCAGGGTGCTCCATACGGGTAAGGTTATTATTCATAACCTGAGTAAGTTGTCCCAGTATGGTGATTAGCTGATCGGCACCAGTTGCATCACCAGCCCCACTATAATTATCTTGAGCAGGAGGGCAATCCCTACATGGAGTGCGTGCATTGATACGGTTTCCATTTCTTCCACTAAGCGCCATTTCTAAACAATGGAATAAACTAGATCAGTTTATGAATCAAAATACATAATCCCATACTTATAAAACACTTAGCATAAATTGAACTATTTATGGATATAATCCATTAATCATAAAAATGTTTTCTTTGAGGAAGTATATACTCATAAACCCTTCATAATGATTTGTAAAGATAGTGAGAGTTATCCTAAGCATATCCCCCGGGAGTGTCGTAACCAAGAGTGCAGCAAGGCCCGTTGTCGTGCACCAGTTCTCGTTCGAGTCTAGCTCAAAGCGGTGTTTTCGGGTTTTACCCCTAGGTACATCTGTGCCAGAGCCGCCTCTACCTGCTCGTATCCAGACAGGGATGTATTGCTTGGAAAACTCACAAAATCTCTACAATACCAAAATTCTAGGATGTTCTTCTATACTAATCCTCAATGTTCATCTTAGGTCTACGTGCTCTAATCAGAGTTTATCTAAATCTAGCTTCCAAGGTTTGTACTAAACTTCCTCTGATACCAACTGTAACGCCCCGACCCCAGTTTCCCAGAGTTGGTGCATTAATTACATAACATTGGCATGATCACAAGAAAGATCAAATCCCGAAAGACCGATTGGTTTAGTAGCCTTGGAAACACTAGATATATTCATAAGTTTTACATTACATCATAAAATGAAAAACTACTACAACAACATAATGTTTCCACAATCCACACTATTAACCCCTCATAAAATCCCTGCAGGTCATTCATTACTTACATCTTCACTACCTGGGAAAAATAAAACATAGAAAAGGGGTGAGCTCAAATGCCCAGTAAGGATAACAATATAGCGGAAAGAATAAACATTTAAGGCAATGTATAACTAAAACAAAAGCCTTTTAAATATGAACTTTCAACATGGTATGGAATAAATAAAATGAAATAATGCCATTTAATTATTCACATGGATATTCTACCAATCGAATAATCACATGAAAAAATCAATAACCACTTTCATAATGTTGGAATGCATAATGCCAGACTATCATAACCACATAGCCAAGGCCTCGTGCCAAGACTACAAATAATATTTTGTCAAGGCCTTGTGCCAAGACACTAGTTTGTCTCATGAGACCTACCGATGCATCGAGGAGCTATAGCGGGCTCCACCCGTCACTTATTAAGTCCAATGCATTCCCATATGAAAAGGTTTAAACATAACATAAACATTCGTATTAAAACTAGCATACGAAATGTCAATAATTTCACCATAAACTATGAATGGTATAAAAATAGCACATCCACAGTCAAACATATCACAAAACCTTCAATACAATATAGAAGTTTTGTATCATAATAAATCAACTTCAAATAATCTTAAAATCCATCAAAGGATGTTGACATAGATGAAATCAAAATTCTTTTTTAAAGAAGTATCTCCTTTTATTTTTGAAATCATTTAAGAGCCATATAAAATAAAACATTTTCTTGAAAGTATTCTTAAAAGCTTGTAAGGAAAGCTTTGAAGATTTTATAACGGCGTAAAATAACCGCACCCGCCGTATAAGTTAAAAAAAACATTCTTACCTCAATTCTGTCGAAAAGGTTAAAAAGGACCTTGTTTTGAAAACGACAGAAAGATTCCTTTATAAACCTCTTATAAAAAGTCAAACAAGGGTATAAATGACTTTAACCCATATTCTTGTAAATAGTAAAAATGTTTTGAAATACATTTTTAAGAAACATGGATGTGGATGATAAAGAGATCCCAGTAGATTATTACGTATAAACAACCTCGGATAATGAAGAGATTGTGAAATAACCCTTACCTTGTACTTTTCCTTGGTTGGGGTAGGTTAACCTCCTGTATAATAGTGAAATAATTGTTACTAAATTATACAAGAATCATATACATTAATATGATATCATATATGATCTTTTAATATTGATTTGATAATAATATCTTAGTATTATCGCCATTTCGGGTGTTAACTTACTCATTTTCTTTTATATGTTTTGTTACATAAGTCATGTTTGTTGTATCTTATTCATATCCAGAATGATATCAAGTCCTTAAACATCATTTTTAAATCATTAAATGATAATTATACTTGAATGTATACGATGGAGAATGAATCTCATCGCGTTCGTGGAGACGGTAGTCCGTACGTACGCACGAACGCTATTTCCATTTAATTTTTATTTTAAAAGAATCGAATCCAAATGATACATAGGTATATTACTATTCCAGTATAATATAATATTTTATATATGTTACTTAAGTTCATTAACACCATCCTTTATACGTTCCATGTGTGGTATGAACGAGTCATATCATTTTAAGGGGGCGGTAGTCCGCACTTCCTCAAATGAAATTATCGTATGTATATACAACATGAAACGAATAATGGTATGAAATAAAATGGAATTACAGAAGCTTATATATATAAAATATATATCATTAATATCATATTTAATTACAGTTCCATCATAATGGCCACCATGAGAGGCGGTAAGATGTATTTGAACAATCATCATTTCGTGAGGCGTTAGTTTTCCATCCACAGAAACATTATGTTCATCATCCATTAGATGAAGTTGTGTGTATGTGTAGTTTGAATACTTCTTATAACAACATACTAGTATATTGAGGATACTGGTGTTGTTACAAAAGAAAGGAAATAAAAAGAGTTTGGGGGTTGAAGAAGCAAAGTAAATGAAAATAATTTAAGAGAAAACGTTACCTTTAATTTAGGTAACTCACTTTGGTTGGAACCAAAGGAATTGTTGAAATGCTTTCTGCCTAAGGGGAAGCTTCAAGGAGGAGGAGAGGGATGTGGGGAGATTAGTTGGGCAGATTTTGGACGAGCCAAGTGGCTTGAGAGGTGTGAGGAATGAGTAGAAGTGGTCTCCTTTTATAAGGGAGAGGAGGGGCTCTTTAGGAAAGTGTGAAAGTATTACTTTATAATATATTTGTATTCGGTTTATAATGGTCCAAAAATCATTTAGGTCGAAGATAAGATGACTCATATTCTAAATAACATCAACCAATAAGAATTGGACAGGTTTTAGATAATATTTTTATCATTATAATCTTATTTATTTAAATGATTTATTAATGAGGTAAACATTGCATCATTATTGTGTCATTAATAATTTAACTTATTTGATGTCTAAAAATTATAAATAAAATATCATTATGTAGGAAATCTTTTTAGCTTTCTAATTAATATTTATAATCGAAAATCCAACATGTATAACCCTATGTAAAAATTGTTCTTCTAAAAGATGTAAGCTTATGCCATTTTTATTTTTATTTTAACTTTATTAATATAATGTGTCCCTACCACATACAAGTGGCTCCAAGGGGTCCCCAAATTGACCCAAGGATGCCCATGGTCGGGTATGTGTCCACCAATAAGGTTAGGACACGTTTTAGGGTAATTTTGTATTATTATAATATTATTTTTTTAACCCTTATTTACCGGATTTACCCTTTAACCATGGTAAATAAAATATTTACCACAGTAACTATTCAAAATGTCTAAAAATAAAAGTTACCTATTTACACAATTTGAACATCCTGATTCAAAATATGGAATCCATTTTCCTAAATTCAAAACACAGAAGTGGCAGAAATTAATTTAAAATTAATTCCCGCTGTCAAAACAAAAAGCGTGTTTTTAAGAGGTAATAACTATCAAAAGATTGACACTTGTTTATGTTCGGTTTAATTGTAAAATTATGTCCAATGACCAAAATTATATTAAATGGTAAAAATATATTCTAAATATACTTTAAAACCACGCAAATTCACAATTTATCACTATTAATTATTTTGATTAAAAAAGTTGTTTTTAATTAAAATTTAGAAATTTTCACTATTCATCAAAATATGAAAGTTATCCGAAATGTACCAAAATTTCACCCTAGGCTAATTTTGATATTCCGAATCTAAAAATGAAGTACATTTTAAAATATAAAATATATATGATTTCAAAAATTAGGTATTACTATTCACAACGGCTAGTTTAATTAGTTGTGGTGTGTGTTAGAACTCGAGGTTGCGTACAACACACGCTATCACATTATTCGAAGGGAAACGTACCATAGAAGCTTGGGGTGTTACACAAATGACTAAGGATACATAGATTAGACCCCCCCCCCCATTGCATGAAATATTCTCTCGGATATGATAACCTAGGCACTAAAGCATCATTATCCCTTCTATCTGGGTATTGCATTAAAAAATTGGATGGTAATTTTTTTTTAAAATTTTAGTAACCAAGATTCTGGGTCAGCCTAATCAACATCCAACTCCACAACAAAAAATTAAACTGAGATCATATTGGCATATCATGGAGGAATGGTGCTATCATTAGTTGTTATATTGTAATAAAGGGGGAAAGAAGCTAGTAGTTTAGTAAAATACATTTATGGTCACCTTCCCTAGGGGTTGAATGCCTTCAGTTAAGGAAACATGAATCAGCCGACATCTAGTGACACTAGTAAAGGTATAAATCATGGTTTCTGGAAACTGGGAGATCCTAGGAATAATGGTGCATGAATAGCTCTATGGATTGTTGGGCCAAATAGAAAGAGGAAGAATTATCAGTTGTATCTATGGTATGTAACAGTTTTTTCAAGGGTGGATAGTGGTTAATTGCTGTGGGAAAGAGTTTGCAAAAGTCATTAATCATCAAAATACTATATTTCTACCAGGGATCATCAAATTCATTGGGGTTAAGTTAGTGAAACTCAATTAGGTCAGGGTGATGAAAAATATCAAAAACACCAAAGACTTAATCTTTCACCCATTCAAGAATCCATATGGAGAGATGGATATAATTTTGAGTGTATGATGGACTAGTAAGAATATATATACATTTTATATGGTGGATTGTAGGTCAGTGGGATATATGGAAACACTTATTGTGAACCATAAACACCAGAATTTTTTTACTAGAAAACACGGATGCAATTGTCAGCAGATGAACTCAGTCTACATTGAGATCCATGATTAAATGCATCCCTATAAATTTTTTTAGTACTGGTGTATATTCACGAGTGAAGGGATGAGGGAGGTCTTTATGATTCCACCCAGTAATGTTAATATTGTTCACTCTAAAAATGATACTGAAAATTAGAATGATTCATATCCAGAATGAATCTTATGAAATCATGTGGGTATAATTGCACTATAAAGAGTGTTATATGAGTTTGAGGGTGGTAGAAATTCTATTTTTGGATTTACTAATCAATCATTTAAGGATTAGAGCTGGGAAATAGTAGGAAAATATTAAGTTTGTTCTATACCCAACCTCATTATGGGATGGGCCACCATCTGAAATGACTATAAGAGTAGGTGGATTGCTCCCTTCTCGGGACCACTAGAAGCAAGGATGTCCCAAGGAAAAATATTTGGTATATTTTGTATCTAGATTCAAATACTTCTTTTCATGTTATCTAGGTGGCCTCGGGAATTCTGCAAAGGAATTAAATCACATAAAAATTGTGGCATAAGAGGAATCACGATGGAATAAATATTCTAGAGGTTGGGCTCTCCAAAATCATTTACAGGGTTATGTTTCATGAAATATTTTCATATATAGAATATATGAAATTCTTTTTGAACCAAAGTTGGGGAGTAAATCATGACACTATATTGGTTATATTTATTTTCAATATATTACTAGAGGGGAAAACATCTTTTGATGAATCAATCTAAGAGGATTCAACCCTTGGTTATGACAAGAAGAGAACCAGTGAAAATAAATACTAGGGATCAACCTCTAATTAGGAATATCCACAAGAGATTGAAGAGGTTCCCCGTTAGGGTGATGACTAGAATGAGATTGTATTTGGAGTGGTATGATTAGTTATTGGATCTTAATGTTTAATCTAGCTATTCTTTTTTTATTTTAAGGGTTTTAGTCATAATTAACTCTTATGTATAAGTAAGAAATGAGGGATATGGGGTCCCATTCAAAGGGGATAAGGGTGGCCCAATGGGTATCAGTGGAAACACATTATAGTTTGTGCACGAGGCCACTGTGATTGGAGGGTATTTCGAGGAAGCTGGGAGGGTTATTATGGTTCTCCTAGTACACCCATTCATCTACTAGGGAAAATAACTTGGAATTACGATGATGAAATCTACCACTATTAGGGAGAACATTATGGGATGACCTATCAGTGAGATCCCCATAAACTGAGGTAATAAAAAAACCCAATCATCTCAAACACATCAAACATTTATTAATATATTAATATATATTGGATAAAAATATTGATTTGAGTTTATGATGGATTACACACAATTAATATAGATTGATCTGATGTTTACTATTGAAGTACCAACCAGTGTCGAGAGACCTCATTTATTGGAATTTATTTTTGAAATTCTAGGACCATATATCTCCCAAACACTTTCCCTATGTAAGTCTTCTTTCCTTACATGAGAAAAATTTTCCCATTATCATGCCAATAGTCAAAGTACATGGAATGGTTTTTATGTTTAACACAATTTTAAAGAGAGTGTGATTCATGTAAATTGATGTAGTTGGGGATCCTAAGGAACCTTCACCATTCACATTGGAAAATATCCTATACCCACACATTCAAGATGATATGGCCTTTATTATGAGAGGAAAACCCATCACAAATATGAGTGATATTTCCATTGTGGTGGGGATTGTGGTTAGTTGAAATATTATTGTTATCATTGATTCAGATGAAGATGAACTCCCTATAAACCAAGATCCCAATTCATCTAATGGGACACCAATAGATATATGTATGTTTTGTATTCTTGGCAATAAATTTATATATTTTCCAAATTATAAATTACAAAATAAAAAAATTAAAATAAAATTAAAATATTTTATTATAAAATAATATTTTTTAATTGAAAATATTAATTTTAATGAATCAATTAAAAATTAAAATAAATATGTTAATAAAAAAAGACTAATAAAAATAAATGATATAAAATATAGAGAATTAATTTTAGTCATATTTGGGTCAAAATCATTTATATAGAAGGGATATCTTCCAAATAACAATTTTTTATAAAGTGTTGTGTATTTTCATACTAGTTAAATTAATCAGTATTAAAGAATGATTTTAAATAAATTTTTTGATAACATACATAATCAATAAAATTGGAATTCATTCAATAGTTAATTTTAAATTTATATGATGTAATAATCAAATGAGTAATTATTTGGAAAATTACATTTCCTATAAAAAGAATTTTTAATATATTATTTTTTTTCCATTTAAAAGATAAATTCATAAATTTTATAAATTCAATTTCTATAATTGAACATAATATTTAAATTCAGGATAGTAATACTATCTTATGTAGAAAACAATTAGATTATTCTAAAGTGGTTTATTTTTAGGTATATTGTGTAAAAAATTATTTTTACAAATACTGTGACTTTTATAACATCATTTAGATATAAGAATTACCTAAATTTTGTAAAATATTTTTATTGAAAGAATATTTATTTTTTCTATAAAATGATTCATTTAAAAATATTATGTTAAAATTAAAAAAATCATATCTTAAATTTTAGAAACCATATTATGTTTTTTCTAATAGTGTTATTAAATTTTTATACATTAATTATATTATAATTAATTTTTACCACATTTAAAAATTGTATCATATAAAATATAATTAATGTTTTGAATTAAAAGGATTGAATTATGAAATACGACACATATTATTTTTTGGTATAAAAATATATTGCATTGGTAAAAATTAGATATCATGGTAAAATTAAAAATGACCGGTGGGTTAAATTAAATTAGTAAATGAATCAAAACATGTTAAAATAATGTCTCCAAATGAGGTGTTAATGGTTTCCTCAACATTAACTTTTCTATTACACCATTATTATTCACTATAAATAAAATTTTCATGTTGAATATGATTTTTTATGACGTTACTTTTTTTAAAAAATGTTGCTAGCTTTATATATAACTAGATACACCAGCCACCATTTGATTGCTACACAAAAACATTAATCTATCTCATATATTATGCCTAATTTACATCCAAAATAATATTATCCCATGTTATTGAGATTCTATTATCCATATATATCTTAAATCTCTTATAAATCATGAATATTTCAAATAAGAAATCAAATTCTTCTATGTATGTATTTTCTCCCCTATAATCATTAATCCATTTTTTATTATTAAACCTATTAATAAATTTTTTTTATACAATATAATATATTGAAATTAATAGTATTAGTTAGATAAATTATTTCTATGCTGATGGAATGGGCATTATCTACCTTTACTCATTTCGTAGGAAAATGAAAATGATCTTCATGTTACGTTTAATCTACAACCTCTATGAATTTCATATTTAATTATTCATCACCGCCTTACATAGATTTTTCAAAATGGGTATTTAATGAATAAATAAGATATATATATATATATATTACATTGTTAATATTTTGAAAATATCAATCAATTTCTACCTTCATTATGTATTTGGGAAAACTAAAACATTATTTATGTATTTGTGCGGACTACAACCTATGAAGAATAACATGTTTCACATTTCATTAAATACATTATAAGATGATTATAATAATTAATTTAATAAATTAAATTTATTTTTTTGATGTCATTAAATTGATAAAAATTTTATTTTAATATTTCACTCAATATTAATTTAAGGACTTTTTCTGTAAAAAATTTCAATATAATATCATAATTGATTTCTCCATTCTCAATCGAGAATATAATTCATATCTAATGAATTAAAAGTTTTAAAATAATTTTTAATAATATATTATACTACCACATATATTTTTGTAATGATGAACATGGTATCCCTGAATAGGGATTAACATCAACATTATTATGTAGACATGGAATAATTGAAATCGCTGACATATGATGATGAAAATAAACAACAACAAACTAAGGAATTTATAATAGATGATTTTGACTGAATATTAGAAAATTCAATAGATTTGAATAATTTTACAAAATTATTTATTAAAAAAATTTGTTATTATATGTGAGGTTAAATCACATTCGCGTAAGATATGAGTTAAGATAATGATTTCGATTACAACATTCATACTTAAAGAAATATTTAAAATTCACTACTTATTTATTTTTGTGTGTTTTATATAAAAACAAAATAGTGAATTTTGATTATAAAATACAATAAATTAAATGGATTTAAAAATAACTCACATGTTCTCTATTTCATGTGAGATTTACTCACATTTTACCAAAGTTGTAATTGTTTTTTCTTACTCATTTTCCATTCATTAAGTTAAGATTGTCATTCTTGAACTTAATTATAATAAGCTACGAATAATATACAATATGATTTAATAGTTTTTTCCCTTATATTATTTTTATAAGGATTTACATTTCATTATCATGTATTCATTTTTTTTACAATTGTTACATAAATTATTCCTTGAATAACTCCTTTATTTATGAAAATACAATGTTGTTATGAATAATATTCTTCATAGTATATGGTTTTTTATATTCCATATACATATCCATTCTTCAAAATGTGTTTTATTATATTATTTTAAATTAAAAATATGTTTTATCTTATGTGATATACTCATTTCTTATTACCACTTTTAAAAATTAATGTTTTATTATCTTTGTTTGGATGCGCCTTTAAACAATGGAATTTAAAAATATTAAATGTATTTCCTTTTATTATCATATTATATATTTTCCACTAAAAATTTACTCCAAAAAAATTATGTATTTTTCTTGTATTCATTATTAATATTTCATTTCAAATAGTGTTTGAAAAAATAATTCATTGTAATTTCTAGAAAGAAACTTTTGAATGTCACGTTTATCTTTATCTTTTTAAAATAGTGTAAAAATGTTTTATAAAATCTCTTTTCATGATTTTGCTTCAACATTACTATTTATCTTAAAATTATGTATCACCTTTGGATTAATTCTTCTTGAATAACTCAATAAATTAAGGTTTTTAATAAATGTTATGGTTTATTGAATTTTGTGTTTCAACCAACCAAGCTCTAATGCTCATTTTATCTGATAAAATTTAAAATTGTTATAAAACCCACTTTTTTCATGGGTTCTTTATGATGTCTTATATGATGGATTTTTTGATGAATATATATATTTATAATAATTTTGAGATTTTTGGAGTCCTATATATCCATGAAATTATTTGGTGAATATTTTATATCTCATGAGATTATAATGTTGATCATATACACATTACAGTTAGTTATGTTCATAAGTTAGAATATGGACATGGTAAAACTAGTGATGTTCACCAGATTGATCATTGAAGTTATTTTTCTATATATTATCATAATATTGATAATATATAATAATTTTTTAGTTATGATCACAAGAATGAGTGTGGATGTGACACATCTATATGTGTTTAAAATGTTTTAATTTCCATTGATTTTGATTATGAATCATTTATAAATTATACACCAATGTTATAGTACACAGATCATTATTATTTTCACTTAACTTAGTAAAAGAATTCCCTGGTATGTGTTTGATAATATGAGACTAAATGTAATTCTAATATTTTGTATAGTTAACTCTTATTTTTACATGTTATTTTAAATAATATATTTCTCGCATTCTCTTGTTTTTTCACAATATTATGATCTAATCCTTGATGACATAATGATATTTTTTTAATTTACTGAGTGCTTCAGATCACAAATAATAGAAATTTTTCATTTCCTAGGTTATAAAGGACAATATTACATTTGATCTAGGGTTTCACATGAGACGACTATATTTTATAGATATTGAAAATATATTATAATAAGTGGTTTATGTATTTTGTATCCAAAGTCACTAAACCTTTAGGCATTGGAGTGTGTATTTGTGCCATGTAAGAAGAATATTCATAAAAATATTGTAATATCAATTAATTCAATAAATTTATTTCTTCAATTGTTATCAAAATAGTGTTTAATTGTTTTTTGGAATTATTTTATTTATTTTAGGTTATTTGGACTATAAAGAATAATTTAAAGCCATAGGGATAACCCAAATTATTTGGTAGAATACTAATTATTTAAATTATATATTGTGGTTTTCCTTGAAATGAAAACCCTATATATAAAAAATAAGTATATAGGGAACCTATCAAAGATGGACCGTGTGGTAATAACATTGTTTTCTTATGATTATTTACTCAATCTTCCCTAAATGCGCAATAAGAGGGCCTAACTGCACACATAGTTTGTAATTCATGACGAGTATTATTTAAATAATTAAAATTAATTGAAACCCATTATGAATAATTTAAATGGATTATGATGATGTTAAATATAAATAGTAAGTTTAGAGTACCATATAGAAATATGGGTATAGAAAATATATGATAAATTGAAGTTGACACATTCATATTCAATTATATTATAGTCGAATTAAAAGTATCAAATTTTCAAATAAATGGGTCATAAGAGCGGAAGTACTAGAATTTATATATAAATTTAATATGATTTTCACTCATATTTTATTAGATATTTCCCTAATATTTTTTATTTTAGTGTTTATTTTTAAACATGATCATCAAAATAATGTTTCTAAGGATATGTCTCTAGAAAATCGTAAGAATTATATATCGTTGAGAACTAATATTTCAAAAAATGGTAATAAATTTCAATATATGTATATTATAAAGGAAAACATGAGTTTTGTTGTCTAACTGATGATGATGAGTGGGAAATTATATCTTGACTCATACCCTTATCTATTTTAATTTATAAGTGAAAATTAAAATAATAATGATGATATTTTTTAACCTGAAATAATATACCACCTTGATATTTTGAATGAATTTTACATTACAAAATAATTATGTTTAATATATTTTTCCACAAACAAAAATGACAAAAAATAAATTTTGATACATTTTATTGAGATAAAACATTAGAATAAAAGTACATCAAACCATGTATTATATACCACGGTTGATTATATACATTAAAAGATCATAGATTAAAATAAAAAATAAAAATAAATAAGTGAAATCATAAAAAATAATAAATCCCCTGGATGATCTCCACCCATTAAAATTGCTATTGGTATAACTAGGCCCAAAATGAGAAAAAAACATCATGAATGGAAAAATATCATTATCCTAAATATGTAATGATAACTGTTACTTATATAATTGAAATAGAATGAATCACTTTAGTATGCTTATATGTTGGAATGAAATCTCACCATTATAAATATGGTCACATGAAATATGTTTATTAAAAATATGTATTTTGGTGATATGGTCATTATATATACATGTTTTTAATAGGTATACTTATTTTTTTTATTATTAGTGACGTATTAAAATATTATTTTATATAAATGATAAAAAATATCATATTTACTTAAAATATTCTATTATAAGAATATATTTTTGATATACAAAAATTATTATCAATGAATGGTCTGAGAAAATTAATAATAATTAATATCATAGACTAATAAAATTAAATTATTACAATATTAATAATTATGTTGAATCATGTTTGTGGAAAAAATTAATATATGGGGGATATTTTAATAATAAATATATTTATAAAAGTGTTGTATATTCCTATCATAATATAACATTACCCTAATAATTAATGTGTTTAATGAAATTTATTGATAAGAGATAAAATTAAATTATCCAACAATCATTCCATCATTATTAACAGGAATGTGACATAAAGAAATTCACTTTTGGCTTCAAAATATCTTTTACGAAAAATTAGGATTCAATGACCTATGCATTTTAATTTTAGGAAACAAAATATTTTATTCTTAAATAATAACAAAATATATATTTTATATTATTAATATATTAACACAAATTTAATTATAAATTTATATGAAACAATAGTAATTTTAATTAATATTTTAGAAATAAATTTTTATACAAAAAATGTTTTCTTAATATTTTATTATTACTTTTAAAGTAAAACAAATAAATTTTATATTATGAATTTGGATAAATGATGTTAATTTTTTATTATATATAACAATATTACCTCCGGAGGAATTAATGAGTTTTTTCTAAAATGACTTGTCATTAGGTTAATAGTTAAAGTACTTTTATTTTTGATACCTAGAATTTTATAACACCAAAAATATAAAATAATACCATTAGATTTATGAAATATTTTTCTTGACTTGCTATTTATTTTATATGTTTAATTATATATATTTAATTATTAGTTTAAATTTTAATCCTATATTAAACATTTTATAAATTAAGTTATAATTTTACTAAAACTATTTATAATATTTTATATACTTAATGTTTTAGAATTAATTATTTTTACTACATTAATAACTATTATATAAATAAATGGTTTTAATATATGGAATCATATGGTAAAAATAATTTAACAAATTATAATTTTTTTTGGATAACAATATTACTTAAATGAGAATTATTTAAAAAATTAAAAATAAAAATTATAAAAAATAATAAATCTAAGGGGCAAAAGATCTAAAAAATGTAAAGAAATTTCTAAAAATTCATGTTTCATTAATTTATTAACCATAAATAATATTTATTTCCATTATTTTCAAATTTGATTCAACTTTTTTTGTTGAAAATTATTTCTTGTTTTATATTAATATATAATTTTCAAAAAAAATTCATTCACATCACATACAAATGGAGACTTAAACCACCAATTTAAAGGTATAATAAATAAAACCATCCCCTATGCAATACCTCATTAATTAATAATTAATCCTCTCCCATGTTCTTGAGTTTTTGGACCAAATAAATTTCCGTAATCCATTTTCAAATTGAGAAGGTATCCAAGAAGAAATAAATTTCTTCTACATAAAATTATTTTCCACTATATTCATTCTTCAATTTCATGGTCTTTTAAAAAACCTTTAATTTATTTAACCCATATTAATTTAACTAAATTTATAATATAGTTATACTAAAAAAATTACATTTATAGAATAACCCTTATCTATATGTCTTATATTGATAAAAAAATAAAAATCCCATTTATGTTACGTGTAGACTACCCCCACTATAAATAACATGTTTTATTTCTCATCACTAACATACATGGATGTTTGTTTTGTAGTTCATTGTAACGTGTGTTATAGTTTAAGAATCACTGATTCCAGGTGTTTTCCATTGAATTTATTCATTAAACCAAAAACATTCAATATTTATTTATCCAAAAGGGACCTTCCTTCCAAAGGAATGAATTTGTTAAGTTTGAACTTATGACACATAGGAAAATACATTGGTCAATAGGATGGGAGGTCAGACACATCACACACTTTTAGGTGGAAATATTGTCTACTCCGGGTCACTATTTATATAATTGATATATTTTCATGAATCCTTATTAATTCACCAATTATAACATATGTTCCCACTGAAATTTTACATCAATTATGAGAATGTCTAAAATTTAGAATCATCATAATGTATTTTAGGATATTTATTAATGGATACATCCATATATATTTGTAGTCATCCATCAATGGAATCGTCTCATATAAAATTTATATATTCTTTTAATAATTTTCATGACGATACAGGTTTTTTATGCCACTTTTTGGCGGTACTATGGAATTTATTTCTTTCTAGGGAGACAAATATTAGTTTTTACATTGGGATCGTACCCATAAAATGGGCTACATACTTATCCTTATGAAAGGAATTAGAAACCTCATCGTTTTGTGTCGATTAATGGGACACATCTAAAATTTATGGTCTTGTGATAAGGACCTAATTGTATAGTTTACAGTCATGTGGTATGGAAATATAAGAGAAAGGTGATTATTAAAGGTTTTGTGTGGGACTTATGCCTGATCATTCCAAGGAAAATGGAAAAAGTCTATGATTCCATGTAAGATTAGACCCTGTGTGGAAGATGGACCAAGAAGAACTTGGTTGATTGGTAGTGTTCGGTTGGAACCTTTAGTATAACGACCCATACTTTACATACATTGTTAATACTTCAAAATTTAACCATACTAATTACAACATATAACAAAACCACGAAAGGACCGTATAGGTATAGTGTCTTTAGAAAATGGGAAACATAAACAACTAGTTCATAAAGCGTCTACACTGTCTCCCATTTATTTCATCATATTTTATAGTCCCTTTTGGCATATCATACTTAATAACCTTCTTCCTGACCTGGGGAATGAAAACATACGAAAGAGTGAGATCAAATGCTCACTAAGGGTAAACAAAAGTAATATCAATCACATCATATTCATAAGAACATAGCTTTTGGAAATCTTAACCTGTAAAAGAGAGAATAATTTCATAACATGGGATAAATCATAGTAGTGAAATGTAATCCCAATAATCATAACTTAAAACATGAAACTTTGTGGCATACACACATAATCATAGAGAATCATTTCTTATTAGTCAAGACTCATTTCCAAGACTATCTTAGTGGGAAAAGTCCATTTCTGAACCGAGTTCACTCCTCGTTTCAGTCATGTTTCACTGAACCCGTATAACCTACCATTCCAGACATGTCTATCTCATGAGATATAAAATCTTTACCCAATGCATTGGAGGGATATATAGGTACCACCCATCTCATAATGATACCATTCTTATGTGTGTCAAAAAATCATAAACCATACATCATAGCATAACCCATGTAATAAAAATGGGATTCTTAAACAACATGACATCATAAAACAATTCATATAAGATAAAGGAATTCATAAAAATATTTCCATCACAACATAATCAAATCCATGTAATAATAGGGATAGAAACAGAACACTTTTTATCTTAGATGGAAAATAATTTTGATAAAACACTTGAACTCCATTCTTGAGGAAAATATCCTTTCTACTTCAAAAACATTTTTCCTTTCATAACATGTCTTACAATTTTATACTAAAAGATGTTGACTTAAACTAAACTTGAAAACTTGTAAAGGAAGCTTCTTGGAAATAATGTTTTAAAAATCCATTCATGCCGTTTAAGTTAAAAAAAACATTCTTCTCGTACTTTTGTCAGAAAAGTCAAAAAAGTACCTCGTACGAAAAATGACAAAAGATTTCTTTCATATATTTTACTAAAAACTCGCTGAAGGGTAAAATAGGATTTAAAAAATTGTAGGTTAATGGAAATAATATTACATATTGAGGAAACATGGATGTGGATGATAAAATACACCCCAGTAAATACTAAACAATCTCGGATAAAAATGAGATTGTGATATTTCCCTTACCTTAGGTCTGTTTTGCTTCGTAAGTGTCTGAAACTCCTGTATAATGATTTAAATAATGCTATTGACTTATTCCAGAATCATACTTATTTTTATGATATCATATATGGTCATTTTCTTAGCTTCTTAGTAGTAATATTTCATTCCTACTTGTTATTCGGGTGTTTATAACCTTTTGTTCTTATGCGTGTTTTGTCGAATAAATTCATATTCTTATCTTTAGGTTATAGATACATCATTTATAGAATGGTATTAGTGTAATATATATCATATTCATTCATTGAATTCATTTATATAATCATTATGAAATGAATATCATGTAGAACTAGTCGCATCACATCGTGGAGACGGTATTCCGTATGTACGCACGAATGATGATATCGTTCCTATGATCATGGAATTATATAGGAGTGTATGTATACTATTTCAGAATCAGTATCACTTTATAATAGTCATATATAGTCATTATTTAGACCATTATACCCATCCAAGTAAGGTGGTGGTGGAAAATAGATTACACCACGGCGTGGAGACGGTATTCCGTACGTAGGCACGTGCGGTGATTTCTTTTTCCGTAGGATGGATAGATGGTGAAATAGGGTTGTTTCATACTTATAAAAACATATCATTATATTAGTGATACTGATGTTATTACTTCATAATTAAACAGCTAAAGAAGAAGAAGTGAAAGAAGAAATAAAGATGAATGAATCGATAACTGACATTATCTCTTATTTGAAGTGCTTCTTTGAGACCTTCTTTTAGGGCACTAAAATTGGTCTTTGAAGAAGACCAGGACCTCTAGGATGTCTCTAGGGAAGTGTAGAGGAGTAATTGGCAGGGGTTGGCCGAGGTTGAAGGCTCAAAGTGGTGTGAGCAAGAGGGGGAGGAGGTGCCCTTTTATAAGGGAGGAGAGGGTCACCTTTAGAATAACTAAAACTATTATTTTATTATAAAGTCAAATTCGGTTTTAAATATCTCCAAATTCATATATTTAGAAGCTAAGGTGGGGATGGGTATAAAGCCTCACATCCAATAGAATTTAGACAAGTTTAGGTTCCTATTTTAACCTTATCATTTAGAATTAACATTAAGTTAAATAATTTTACTTTTACCGTGTCTTCTTGTGTTCTTATACTATAAGGTTAATAAACTTACATTGAGAAGCCAAACGAACCCCAAGTTGTTTATAATTAATATGTATAACCGTATCTAAGTCATTTGGACGAACCTTATATTTTTTTGAATAAAATAACAATTACTAATATAATATTTGTTTTAAAAACTATTTTATGTCAATTTTGACACTATTTAGTAATTGATTTTTGTGAAAATCATAACAGAAATATTAGTTCGAAAAAAGTTAATTAAATCAATACTAACATGTCATATTAACCTATAAAATTAGTGGAATTCATAAAAAGTAAGAAATTAAATTTATTGTGGTGTTTATAACATCAATTATGTCAATATTTCATTAATAAGATAATTACTGCATCATCATTGTGTCATAAATAAATTAAATTATTTAATGTCTAAAAATTACAAATAAAATATTATTATGTAGGAAATCTTTTTATCTTTCTAATTAATATTTAGAGTCGAATTTATCTTATGTATAACCTTATATTAAAAATTATTTACTTATTAAACTTTGATTTTAAGTATTTTAACCCTTCTTTAAATAAATAAATAATAAATGTCCTAATCTAATCCAAGTGGGCCTAAATTGTCATATTTTATTCATAAGTTCGTTTCTGGTCGAATTACACTTATCCAATAGAATTAGGACATGTGTTAGGGTAATAATAATATCATTTTTACCCTTAATTACCCTATTTACTTTTAACTGTGGTAAAAAAAGTAAAAAGTTACTATTCACCAAAAAATTATTTTCATCTCATTGAACCACATTTTACTTACTGACATCAACCGTGTCTCTCAGATTTTCGAAATTCCACTCACAGAAGCGGTAAAATTATGTTTTATGAAAAATTCAGTTTTTTTAACTAACACTTAGTTGATTCACTATTCATCAAAAATTGAAAGTTTTAAGAAAAATACCAAAATTTCACCCTAGGCTAATTTCGATATTCCGAATCCAAAAATGAAGTACATTTTGAAAAATAAAATTTATAAAATTTCAAAAAGTGGTTATTACTATTCATAACGGCTAGTTTTAATAATATTTTAATAGCATATCGTTGTTTAGTGAAACTCGGTATTGCGTACGACGCAGGCTATCGAGGAAGGTCGCGATTTCGTGTAAAGCAAGCCAAGCAAGTGTTGTGTAGAAAAAGATTCCTTTGATGATTTATATAACATAAACGTCTCGGGTGTTAGATTCTACCCCCCTTAAAATGAATTTCGCCCTCGAAATTCGTCACTTTGTAACCAACAGAAGAGGATACCTCTCCCTCATCATATCCTCAAGCTCCCATGTAGCTTCTTCTAATTGGTGGTTCCTCCATAAAACATTCACCAATCGAGTCGTCTTGTTTCGTAGGACTTTTTCGCTACGATCCAGAATCTCTATCAGTTGTTCTTCATAAGAAAGATCTTGCTCCAGTGGTACAACTTCTGAGCTAAGTACATGTGAAGGATCATGTATTTACTTTCTCAGGAGAGATACATGGAACACATCGTGAACTTGAGAGAGATTCGGTGGAAGCGCCAATTGGTAAGCTACCTTCCCAATACGATCCAGTATTTCGAAAGGACCGATATATCTAGGGCTCAACATCCCCTTCTTTCCAAATCTCATGACTCTCTTCCAGGGAGATATTCGTAAGAACACTTTATCACCCACTTCAAACTCTAGGTCTTTTCTTCGGTTGTCAGCATAACTTTTCTGTCGACTCTGAGCTGCTCTTATGTGTTGTTGAATAGATCTGACCTTTTCTGCCATTTCATCAACGAGATCAGGTCATAATAGCTTTCTTTCCCCAACTTCATCCCAGCAAGTTGGAGTCCTGCATTTCTTTCCAGAGAGAGCTTCATAAGGAGCCATCTGAATACTGGAGTGAAAGCTATTATTATAAGAAAATTCCACCAAAGGTAGGTGTTGATCCCAACCACCTTTGAAATCCATAGAGCAAGCTCTCAACATATCTTATAGATTTTGAATTGTTCTCCCAGACTGACCGTCTGTCTGAGGATGATAAGTAGTGCTGAAACTCAACTCTGTATCCAGAGTATGCTGAAGACTTCGCCAGAACTTCGAGGTAAATCTCGGATCCCGATCAGATATAATAGAAAGTGGTACTCCATGCAATCTTACCACTTCCTTTACATATATTCTGGCAAGCTGATCCAGAGAGAAATCCTCTCTAATAGCAATGAAGTTTACAGACTTTGTAAGACGGTCAACTATGACCCAGATAGAATTATTGCCTTTGGATGTTTTAGGAAGTCCTGTGACAAAGTCCATAGTGATGTTTTCCCATTTCCATTCAGGTATGGGTAATGGTTGTAACATCCCCTTAGACTTCTGTCTCTCAGCTTTAACTTGTTGACAAACCAAGCATCGAGAGACATATTCAGCAACATCTCTTTTCATGTCATCCCACCATAAGTACTCTTTCAGGTCCCTATATATATTCGTGCTTCCAGGATGAATAGAGAATGAAGAACTATGAGCCTCATCTAGAAGCTCCTTCTTTAATTCGGGGATGGATGGAACACAAACCCAATTCCTAGACTTTATTATCCCATCACAATTAAGGTTGAATTCAGGAACATTTCTCACCTTCTTTTGTAACTCTACATCTTCTTTCTGTGCCTCTTTAATCTTCACATGTATAGATGGTTGAACATTTATTTGAGAAAGAGAAGATTTTTCCCCTTCCATTATAATTCCAAGATCCAGCCTTTGTAAATCGATAAATATTGGATCTTTTGTGATCCTCATAATGGATAAACCGGCATGGTCTTGTCAACTTAGTGCATCTTCCACCTTGTTTTCTTTCCCAGGGTGGTAATGGATTGAGCAGTCGTAATCCTTAATCAGCTCCAACCATCTTCTTTGACTCATATTCACCTCCTTTTGTGTGAAAATATACTTTAAACTTTTATGATCAGTATAAATATCACACCTTTCACCATAAAGATAATGCCTCCAAATCTTTAATGCAAAGATTACCACAGCTAACTTCAAATCATATGTTGGGTAATTTTGCTCATTGATTTTTAACTGTCGTGAGGCATAAGCTATCACCATATCATTTTTCATAAGAACACACCCCAATCCCTTCTTGGATGCATCACTATAGATCACAAACCTTTCTCCACTACAAGGCAGTGTGAGCACAGGTGCACTGGATAACCTTCTTTTCGACTGCTTGAAATTCTCTTCACATTCCTCCATCCAGACAAACTTAACCCCTTTCTGAGTCAACTTGGTGAGCGGATTAGATAATCATGAAAAATCATTCACAAAACGTCGATAATATCCAGCCAAACCAAGAAAACTTCGGATCTCAGTTATTGTTGTTGGTCTCGACCATCTTTCGATAACCTTTGTTTTTGCTGGATCCACAGATATCCCCTATTTTGAGATTATGTGACCCAAAAATGCAACTTTTTGAAGCCAAAAATCACACTTGGTAAATTTGGCATAATGCTTCTCCTTTCTCAGGGTCTTCAATATAATTCTCAAGTGATCTTCATGTTCTTCCTTGCTCTTTGAATAGACAAGAATATCGTCTATAAAGACTACCACAAATTGATCAAGATTGTCTCTAAAGACTCTATTCATCAGATCCATGAAGATAGCAGGGGCATTAGTAAGACCAAATGGCATCACTATAAATTCATAGTGTCCATACCTTGTACTAAAAGCCGTCTTTGGTATATCCTCCCTTTTGACCCTTAATTAATGATACCCTGAACGAAGATCAATCTTGGAAAAGTATTGAGCTCCGCGTAGTTGGTCAAATAAGTCATCAATGCATGGGAGAGGATATTTGTTCTTGATAGTGATCTTGTTAAGTTCTCGATAATCAATGCAGAGTCTCATTGATCCATCTTTCTTCTTAACAAATAGAACAGGTGCTCCCCAAGGTGACGCACTAGGGCGTATGAATCGCTTATCAAGATTCTCTTCGAGTTGCTTCTTCAATTCCTGCAACTCAATTGGGTCCATTCTATAAGATGTCTTTGAAATAGGAAAAGCACCCGGTACGAGTTATATTGAAAACTCAACTTCACGATTTGGTGGAAGACCCAGTAATTCCTCCGGAAAGTCATCATCAAACTCCCGTACAATGGGAATATTTTTAATCATGAGTTTCTCACCAACCATTTGAGATAAATAACCTGCATTTAATGGAATCAAGACCCATAAGGTAGAGGGAATTTCCATTGGATGGTTATGTTCATCCTTGCATAGATAGACGATCATAGATTGATCTGGAATATGAAATGTGACTTCCCTTCATTGGAAACTGATATGAGCTCCATATAAAGAAAGCCTATCCATGCCAAGAATCATCTCAAATTCCACTATAGGAAGGATCAGAGGATTTGCAGGAAGCACCTTCCCACAAACTTCGATCGGAGAAGAATTTTAAACTTTTGATGCGACTGTTGTGCCATTAGGTGTTGTCACAGCTAACTGAACATTTAATTTTTGAGGTAATATGGTGATACCCTTAGAAAATTCTTTAGAAATAAATGAGTGGGTGGATCTAGAATCAAATAAAACATTTTCTAATTTAGAGTGGATGGTAAGTGTACCTTTCACCACATCGTTATCGTACTCCACATCTCTGATAGAAATTGCATGTGACTTTCCTTTGCCCTTAGCCTTAAGAGTTTGTTGACGTCGACCATCATCATCAACCCTCGGATTAGGGCATTTATTGGCATAATTCCCCATCTGCTTTCACTTGAAACATTGAAGTGTAGTAGGTTCATTCTTTGTATCCCTTCCTTTGTTTTCATCATTAGACATCTTATTCCCATCATCACGAAATTAAAATGCCTGATGACCTTCCTTTCTACATGTGAAACATTTACTTGTCCCTTTAAGACAACTCCCTCCATGTTTCTTTCCACACTTTGAGCATAAGTGAAAGCTCATCTTCTTTTCAGTGTGCTCTTTAGATTTTCCTTTGAATTCCATTTTCCTCTTCTTATCAAACCCATATGACTGATGGGTTACTCCAATATCCATCTCAACTTTGAGAGCACATCGAACGATTTCCTCGTATCTATTGAAGTCCCTTATGGATAACACCCTTCGAAGACTTGGTTTTAAGCCACTAAAGAATCGATCGATCTTACTCTCAGGTTAGATAATAATACCAGAAGCGTACGTTGCAAGCCTTGTAAAATTTGCTTCATAGGTACCAACAGATTCATCATCCTTTTGCTTCAGTTCAAGAAACTCTTTCTCCATCTTTGTTCGGAGAATAAGAGGGAAGTACTTATTGAAAAACATGTTCTTGAACTCGTCTCATTCCACGAACACAATTTCATCCCTTTTCCTCATATTCTAAATAAGATTCCACCATTGATCAGCATCACCTTCTAAACGATACACTGCTAAGATGACTTTATCATGCTCAGAACATTGAAGAACTGAAAATATCTTTTTAGTAGTACTAATCCATTGTTCAGCAACTAATGGATTAGTAGACCCGCTGAAAGAAGATGGACGCTGTCTCGTGAAGGATTAAACAGAATGTTTCTCCTTCCTTTGCTCTTTTGGAAGTCCTGCATGATTCATAGCTTGAGAAAGTTGTGTGAGCATGGCTACAAGATTTTGCATTCCATCTCCCATAACGTTTGGTTGCTCAGGGGGACAATCATTTCATTGCCCGTCGCATTTCGCATTAACACGATTCCTTCGGGTTCCAACCATTGACTAAAACCAAGAAGAATAGTGTGAGAAACACTAATTATAATAGGAAAACCACATAATCAAGAATAATATTTCACACATAAGGTCTTATCCTAGGTTATTCATGGCCATTTCTAAAATACTATGTTTGTGTTCTATGCTTAGACTTATCCTTAGGGTTCTTACTAAGGCTTTCACATCCTAGTTTCCAAAGGTTGACTATACATTTCCTCTGATACCAACTATAACGACCCATACTTTACATACATTGTTAATACATCAAAATTGAAGCATACGTATTACAACATATAACAAAAACACGAAAGGACCATATAGGTATAGTGTCATTAAAAACTGGGAAACATAAACAACTGGTTCATAAAGCGTCTACACTGTCTCCCATTTATTTCATCATATCTATAGTCCCTTTTGGCATATCTTACTTAATAACCTTCTTCCTGACCTGGGGAATGAAAACATACGAAAGGGTGAGCTCAAATGCTTAGTAAGTGTAAACAAAAAGAAATATCAATCACATCATATTCATAAGAACATAACTTTTGGAAATATTAACCTGCAAAAGAGAGCATAATTTCATAACATGGGATAAATCATAGTAGTGAAATGTAATCCCAATAATCATAACATAAAACATGAAACTTTGTGGCATACACACATAATCATATAGAATCATTTCTTATTAGTCAATACTCATTGCCAAGACTATCTTAGTGGACAAAGTCCATTTCTGAACCGAGTTCACTCCTAGTTTCAGTCCTGTTTCACTGAGCCGGTATAACCTACCGTTCCAGCCATGTATATCTCATGAGATATAAAATCTTTACCCAATTCATTGGAGGGAGATATAGGTCCCAACCATCTCATAATGATATCATTCTTATGTGTGACACAAAATCATAAACCATACATCATAGCATAACCCATGTAATAAAAATGGAATTCTTAAACAACATGACATCATAAAACAATTCATATAAGATAAAGAAATTCGTAAAAATATTTCCATCACAACATAATCAAATCCATGTAATAATAGGTATAGAAACAGAACCCTTTATTATCTTATATGGAAAATAATTTTGATAAAACACATGAACTCCATTCTTGAGGAAAATATCCTTTCTAGTTCAAAAACATTTTCCTTTCTTAACATGTCATACAATTTTAAACTAAAAGAAGTTGATTAAAAATAAACTTGAAAACTTGTAAAGGAAGCTTCTTGGAAATAATGTTTTAAAAATCCATTCATTCTGCATAGGTTAAAAAAACTTTCTTCTCGTAGTTTTGTCGGAAATGTCAAAAAAGTACCTCGTACGAAAAACGACAAAAGATTCCTTTCATATCTTTTACTAAAAATTCACCGAAGGGTAAAATAGGATTTAAACAATTGTAGTTGAATGGAAATAATATTAAATATTTAGGAAACATGGATGTGGATGATAAAATACACCCCAGTAAATACTAAACAATCTCGGATAAAAATGAGATTGAGATAATTCCCTTACCTTAGGTCTGTTTTTCTTCATAAGTGTCCGAACTTCCTGTATAATAATTTAAATAATGTTATTGACTTATTCCAGAATCATACTTATTTTTATGATATCATATATACTCATTTTTTTAGCTTCTTAGTAGTAATATTTCTTTGATACTTGTTATTCGGGTGTTTATAACTTTTTGTTCTTATGCGTGTTTTGTCGAATAAATTCTTATTCATATCTTTAGGTTATAGATACCTCATTTCCATAATGGTATTAGTGTAATATATATCATATTAATTCATTCAATTTATTTATATAATCACTATGAAATGAAGATCATGTAGAACGAGTCGCATCACATCGTGGAGACGGTATTCCGTACGTACGCACGACTGATGATATCGTTCCTATGATCATGGAATTGTATTGGAGTGTATGTATACTATTTCAGAATCAGTATCACTTTATAATAGTCATATATAGTCATTATTTACACCATTATACCCCTCCAAGTAAGGTGGTGGTGGAAAATAGATTACACCACGGCGTGGAGACAGTATTCCATACGTACGCATGCGCGGTGATTTCTTTTTCCGTAGGATGGATAGATGGTGAAATAGGGTTCTCTCATACTTATAATAACATATCAGTATATGAGGGATACTGATGTTATTACTTCATAATGAAACAACTAAAGAAGAAGAAGTGGAAGAAGAAATAAAGATGAAAGAATCGGTAACGGACATTACCTCTTCTTTGAAATGCTTCTTTGAGACCTTCTTTTAGGGAAATAAAATAGGTCTCTGAAGAAGACCAGGACCTCTAGGATGTCTCTAGGGAAGTGTAGAGGAGGAATTGGCAGGGTTTGGCCGATCATTAAAGCTCAAAGTGGTGTGAGCAAGAGGGGGAGGAGGTGCCCTTTTATAAGGGAGGAGAGGGGCACCTTTGGAATAACTAAAACTATTATTTTATTATAAAGTCAAATTCGGTTTTAAATAGATCCAAATTGATATATTTAGAATATGAGGTGGGGATGGGTCGAAATACTCTTATCCAATAGAATTTTGACAAGTTTAGGTTCCTATTTTAACCATATCATTTAGATTTAACATTAAGTTAAATAATTTTACTTTTACCGTGTCTTCTTGTGTTCTTATACTATAAGGTTAATAAACTTACTATAAGCCGCCAAACGAACCCCAAGTTGTTTATTATTAATATATATAACCTTATCTAAGTCATTTTGATGAACCTTGGATTTTTAGGAATAAAATAACAATTACTAATATAATATTTTTTTTAAAACTATTTTATGTCAATTTTGGCACTATTTAGTAATTGATTTATGTGAAACTTATAACAGAATGATTAGTTCGAAAACAGTCAATTAAATGAATAATAAAATGTCATTTTAACCTATAAAATTAGTGAAATTCATAAAAAGTCTCAAATTACATTTATTTTGGTGTTTATAACATCAATTATGTCAATATTTCATTAATAAGATAATTACTACATCATCATTGGGTCATAAATAAATTAAATTATTTAATGTCTAAAAATTACAAATAAAATATCATTATTTAGGAAATATTTTTATCTTTATAATGAATATTTATAGTCGAATTTATCTTATGTATAACCTTATATTAAAAATTATTTACTTATTTAACTTTGATTTTAACTATTTTAACCCTTCTTTAAATAAATTAATAATAAATGTCCTAATCTAATCCAAGTGGGCCTAAATGGTCATATTTTATTAATAAGTTTGATTTTGGTCGAATTACACTTATCCAATAGAATTAGGACATGTGTTAGGGTAATAATAATATCATTTTTACCCTTAATTACCCTATTTACTTTTAACTGTTGTAAAAAAAAGTAAAAAGTTAATATTCACCAAAAAATTATTTTCATCTCATTGAACTACATTTTACTTACTGACATCAACCGTGTCTCTCGGATTTTCGAAATTCCACTCACAGAAGCGGTAAAATTAAGTTTTATGAAAAATTCAGTTTTTTTAACTACCACTTAGTGGTTTCACTATTCATCAAAAATTGAAAGTTTTCAGAAAAATACCAAAATTTCACCCTACGCTAATTTCGATATTTCGAATCGAAAAATGAAGTCGATTTTAAAAATAAAATTTATAAAATTTCAAAAAGTGGTTATTACTATTCATAACGGCCAGTTTTAATAATATTTTAATAGCATATCGTTGTTTAGTGAAACTCGGTATTGCGTACGACGCAAGCTATCGAGGAAGGTCGCGATTTCGTGTAAAGCAAGCCAAGAAAGAGTTGTGTAGAAAAATATTCCTTTGATGATTTATATAACATAAATGTCTCGGGTGTTACATTTAGGAGGATTCCTACGTATCCCATTTCAATGGGAATCAAGGCCAACGTAGTTTGATAAATCTCACATGGGAGTATAGTCTTTCGAGAGAAATGAGTTTGGGTATTCTTCTAAAAAATGATGCCTCTGTGATTTGTGGGTTTAATTTGGGGCCTACACCTAAGGAGGATTCCCAGATTAAAGGAATTAGGGTTGGATTTTTGAAGAATATATCAGGTGACCTTAGTCCCTGAGAATGCTTCTTACGTATCACAATTATGGTGGTAATTAGAGTTCTCATAGTTCATTCACCATGGGTGTTTCTAAAAATGTTTTAATCAGTATGAATCTATAAGACCAAGTGATTCATGTTTGGTTTGAGAAATAAGTGGATGTGAAAGATTCAACAAAGGCACCAACATATTTCCTCTTCCTCTAGTGAAAGGGGATGCACCTAAGATGGTGATGGCTGAAGAGAACGACGTGACTTGGGAATAGGGAGAGTCAAAGATCCTTCTATATATTATCTTTAAATTGGACAGGGGTCCAATGTAAGGAAGGAGTGAAGGTGAATGATGTGGAGAGGAGAAATACTACAACTTTCTACTTTAATGGTTAGGGGATTACACCAGGATGGATGACCTATTGGATCTTAGTAGACGAGGGAGACTTCTCATTTTCTCGTATGGAAATGTATGTGTAAACCGTACGTTCCCTACCAGAGACCAAAGGTTCCATGGTTTAGAGACAAAAATGGATGTGAAAACTGAAACCCTAATCCTCCAAACTGAGGACTTCCCAAAATTATTCCTGGGATAAAGGTCCAGTTGACTATGGTTATACAAACACGCAAATACACTATGAATCCAAACCCCATTGTGAAAAAATTTGGGAAACCTCTGACTATGGATATACTACCCCAAATAAGAGATGTGTTGATGTGTATTTCCCAAAGGATTGATATGTCAAGAGGTTTTGGTGGAGGTCTCAACAGAATCCCATTCTGACAAGAATGTTAAAAAAGAAGAAGCCTAACCATGAATGGCATTGAATAAGTCTTAATGGTTTTTATAATGAAGGTAGTAGGTGAATCTAATAAGGGCACCCAACTAATTACTAGCATACAAGTATGGGTTCCCATTTAAGTACTAGCATGCATGTATGGGTGCTGAAGTAAGCTTGGGGACCTGATGTTCACATAAGTGACGAACAACATGGATGTTAATACGTGGGAGAGATTTGACTCAAGCCTTCTAGAGTATTCACATGTATTTCTAGAAGTGGGGTTCTCATGTTCCTTTGAGATGAATAGAGGACATGAAAGTTTTTCTGATTCATTGAGGTTGGGTGCTTTAGGTTTGCAAGTGTTATGGATATCAAAAACTAAAAGGACAGAAGTCCTATAATCCTTCATCAATTCCACCTCTCTAGGTGTTCAAGAACTACCTTTAATGTCTCGAAAGACATGGGAGAAACACTAGGTTCACCAGAGTATCAATTAGTTTTTAGGGAAATTTTCCTATACAGATGAAGGCCCCAAGGGTCTATATATTGAATAAATAAGACCCTCAATGAAAGATGCTTGGGTGCACAAGTACTTTGTGCACCGACAGTGTTTTGGCTAAACTGAGGTGCCTCTTTGAGGTCATTTCTAAAATAATTACTTTATTCATCTCCAATATGGTGGCACGTAGGTGTTTGCATGAAGGTACCTTTGGGGCCGCATTGGGGGTATAGCCAAATTTAATTCTCCATACCACGGCAGTTGCTGCCCTGCTTGGAATCATTGTTGGGATAGTGCCTTCGCTACCGTGAGTGACCCCCATAATTTTTTTTTGTTTCACTGCGAACCATTCAAGCCCGGTTGAGTCCATTTTGAGTCGCGGCACATGGAAATGCCACATAAATTTTTAGAGAAGTCCATTGAACAATTTTCATGGTGTTAAAAAAATTTCCCCTTAGAAATTGATTCATTCAGAATGAAATGAATATTTTCCTATGGTAAAATTATGGAACTTTGATGCATTCTAACATCATTTGGTAAGATTTGCTTCAATTCCTTGTTTGTAAGGATGATATAATGTTTTCCTATCTTATGGGCCTGGAAGAGCATAGTTTTTTTCTTATTAGAGTTATATATACAACATCAAAAACATTGTATTTTTTGGATTTTTTCCTAAATATTTCCTATAACTTACAATATTTATGTCTAGAGAGTTGAGACATTGAATTTTATCTAGATTTCCCTTTGTGGGTATTCAATCTGGCGAGTACCATGTGTCTTGTTATTTGCAGTTTAGAGTCAGGCATGTCATACTAATAAAGCTAGTGTTTAATGTATAATAACATTGACTATAACTTTTGAAATTAGATCCCATATATGTCATTGTGGGTAATAATTTTTCTAATATTATATAAATACTTCTAAGTAAAATATTGAGTAATTATTTTTATGATCACCAAATCAAAGGCATCTATAAACATAAAATATATCTTTTCCAAGATTGAGGTTACTATTATTTAAAAACCCCATTATGGGAATGTATTATTCATGAACAGCTAGGGAATATGCTACATAGAAAATCATTGACATCTTTTGATTGACAGGCCAGTTATATAGGAAAATTATATGCAAAGCCACCAGGGGCATGTAATTAATATTCAAGAAAAAGAGATCTTAGTAATTTAACATTCTACTATTTATAAACTAAGGAAAATAATATTTGGGAGTCCCAAGACCCTAGTGGGTGTTTTTTCCAAGGAATGGGATTTTAAGAGCAAAGGGATATTTATGCAGACATATGTCGTCAATAGGAAAACCAATCCCCCACAAATTTTGTGTATGAGGAATGGTTAAGATTTATTAGAAAGGAGAATTTATGATATCAAACTGTACAGTTTAATATCATGTAGTGGGGACATTGTACTGTGTAGTTTTATGTCATGTAATGGGGACATTATTATGTGCTGTATTAAGTTATGCAGTGTGAATAAAAATTTGGGTATCTTAAATTTAAGGTCATTAGCGTTGACCAATGCTATTAGCGTCTCTTATTTCTTGGTGTTATTTTGGAAACTTACTACCATGTTAATGTATGGAAGAGAAGAATTATAAATTGTGGTTTGGGAATTTCTGGATCCAAAGAATAATATAGGAAAACTGATAAAAGTCATTACATGATGTCTTTCTTAAGAACACATTTATAATTATTTGACGAACCTATTATGGGGGTTGTGTTATGCAGGGTTAAATAGGGCATATGTTTCATAGCCAAATAGTGGAATTTTTTGACTGATAGGCCCGTTATGTAGGCAAAATATGCAAGGCCACCTAAGGGCACATACTACATAGTCATGAAAATGAGCTCTCAAAAGATAAACATTCTATTGAAAAATGAGGAAGAAAGTTTTTGGAGATTCAGGTTTTCCAAAGCATAGAATTTGGTTTATGAAGAAATGTACATGAATACGGAGATAGTATTTCCAATCATGATTTCCAAAGAATCGGAGGAATAGGATTTCAATGAAGGTCTGACCGAAACATTGAATGTATGGTGTATTTAGTTTAAGGTCATACAAATTGGAAAAAAAAGAAAACAATATATGATATGTGGTCGAGTGATCCATGGTTATTTAATATTTCTTTGAACACATGGAGAGGAAAATGTGTATACCATGGTATAGAATACATTCAGATTGAGATAAAGGTAACAGAACAAATATACATGAATAAATGATTTAAAATAAAGATTCTTGTATATTGTTATCAACGTTTAAAGGGTACACAAAAACATTAACCAAGAAACAAATTACTATTATTTGAAAAACCTATTACGGGGGTTGTATTAAGCAGTGAAAATTGGGGCATAAACTGCATATCCAAAGAGTTGAATCATTTTAATGACATGCTCATTATATAGGCAACATTTGATAGGCCACTTAGTGTAACATACTGCATATTCAGACAAAATTGTTCTTGAATATTAGCAACTCTGTCACCAAAACTTGTAATAAATATTATAAATTTTAGAAAAAAATTCAAGATTAAGAGTGTGAAATATGAAATGGGGTAATGCTCAATTCACAAGAACAATATTTGAATTTATATTAGCCATGAGTTTGGATTCATTTCTATATATCAGACTCATATGTAAAATGGGGACATTCTTGTTTCCTTGGTGGGATCTCTAAGGAGAGAACTGAAAATGAAGACTCCCACATAGGTTGTTAATTATATGTGGAAGAGAGAAATAATATTATCCCATAATTGGGACTAAGAGCCACGACCTAGATTTCCTTACATATTTCAATAGGATTGGAATCAAGCCATACGTAGTTCTTTAAGTGATTTTTATTTCAATGTCTGGCAGCTAGGACACTGTGATGTGTAGTTTATAGTGATGCAATGAGATGATGTGGTTCTGACATAAAAATAGAATATTGTGGCTGCACCATGGAATTAAATCCATATGGTGACCCAACCTTTTATTACATTAATATTAAATCATTTTAAAGATAAAAACATAATAGTATTACACATAGATTATCCAAAGGTTTAGTGTCTTGGGAAAACTAGGACCATCCATTACAATTGCAACATCAATCATAAACATTTATTTATTTTCTTCTTCTCTATCTTCTTATTGGCACTTGTACACTCTTTAATACATGTAGCCACCTAAGGATATACATAGAAAGGGGTGATCTAGAAGCCCAGTAAGAGGATAGATAAGAAAAATATAGCTTGGGGTGAGCATAATCATAACATGGGAAAAAGATCATGAACATTAGAGGAATCATAAATATAAAACTAGAAATGTGGCAATTCATAAAAATGAAACGTCATCTCTTAGTGGTTAACATCGACACATACTTTTCAACCAAGATAGAATCTTGTTCATACATCATTTCACATTTACTCATGAGATTCATCACTTTACCCAATGCATTGGAGCACTGTATAATTCTGGGCGCACCCGTCACATTGAAACATTCATATTGCGCTATATAATTCCGGGCGCACCCATCCCATCATAACATTATCATCATTATTTTTTCCACATAGAACACATATAAAAAGTGTACATAACTAAACCATGGAATGTAATGGTTTCCATATCATATGAACAGATTTATAATCATTGGGTTCCCAAAAGAAAGAGGAAATGACATGCATATTACAAGAACCGTCCACTTTGAGTGAGAAGTAAAAGGGCTGTTCTAAAAAGATGAGTTCTTTTGGAAAACATCTTGTTTGGAATATAAACCAGTGAAAAAAATTTATATCCCATAAAAGAAAATACATTTATTAACAAATGATCTTTAAGGAGTAACCGTTTTAAAAATGGAGTGAAAGAGGGAGAGCTCGAAGGAAGAAAATTGGGTTTGAGATTTCCCCTTACCTTGTACCCGAATGATTCCTTCCCATTAATGTCATGTATAATGACATTATATTCATTAATTAGAAATATAGAACCTTTTTTACATTAATATGGTTCATTATGGTTTCATTAAGTGAATTTATGTGCGTTTGGATGAGTTATAGAGTTTAAAAACATTATTTGGGAATGTTTGTTTTTATGGTTTTCTTGAGTGGTTCACCTGTATTCTTAAATTGTTGTTTGGGTAGAAATGGGTAAACATCTAGAACTGATATTACATGTTATTAATGATGTTACATGATTTTTTATTATATCATAATGAATCAAATTAAATCCATGTGGATGAATCATTAGATAAGAATTAAATGATGATTATTTGGGTTAATTTGGGTGGTTTTTCGGTCATAATGAACTTGATTTATTTTATCACTTAGAAAAATGTACATAAGTTAGTTCTAGAACATTAAATAGGAGATAATAAATATAAAATGTTTTTCTTCAAACATAAAAATGGTTTCATTACCAGATCTGAAGGTAGAAATGGAAGAAGAAAGCATGTCGTTCTTTAAGGTGAAAAATTAAGACCTCGTGAACAGCATTCTCTTTAACAAAATAAAAGGAATAAGGAAAGGGGTATGGATGATATAATATACCATTATCATAATTACATTTATGTAGATGTATTATACTTGAGTTAAAATAAAATTTAGATGAATATAGGTGGGGATAGATCAAGAAATGAACTTGAACTTGACAGGAAATTAAAGGAGAAGAGGGAGAGAAATTTCCTCTTGAATCCTTCTCTTGAGAACCTCCTCAAGGGAATAATCATGGTATTTTGACGTGAACAGAAGATATTGGATGTGGGGGAGGGTCTAGGGAAGGTGTTTGGGTAGATTTTAGAGAAGGCTTGGAGCTTTAGAGGTGTGAGGAAATGAGGGTGTGAAGGGTGGCTTTTATAGTGGAGGGGAGAGGGGTTTCCATAATATAAAATTCTTTAGTTTATTAATTTCCCCTAAGACAATGAAATAGTGAGTCTTGGATCACTAAGAATATTAATTTTATCATGTCATCCCGAACCAAGTGGGATTACATCAGCATAGCATCATTGATGACTCAATTAATCCATTATTTAGGATTTATTGTAAATTATTGGATTCTACTATTCATCAAAAATTCAAGTATCTCAGAAAAAACCGAAAAATTTACCCTAAAAATTTTTCAATTTGTAGAATCCAAAAATGAAGTTCAATTTTCAAAAATATTTTTATAAATATTATTAATTTAATATTTAATTAAAATCATACTTTACTTAAAAACAGTTTTTAGGATTAAAACTTATTTTATAGTGCTTTCAAAAATTACATAGGGTCTTATAAAATTATCTAAAAACTATAAGAAATTTATTTCATAAATAATGAATAAATTTTAAGAAAATTAATTTTCCTTTAAATTAATTAATTAGTTATAATTAATTATTTGCGACTTACAAAATTCCAAAACGTTTACTAAGGTGAAATTTTCACTTTCTAAGATGTAGAAATTTTATTTAATTATTCATGGGAAAGGATAATATTATGTTGGATGATTTACTATTCATAAGGTTTATATTACTATTCATAAGGTTATGTTACTATTCCTAATGGTAAGTTACTATTTACCGAAAATTATTTTTGTTTCATTAGACTCTAAAAATCATCTTGAGCACTACCGTGTATGTCGGATTTTTAAATTTCCAAACAAAAAAGTAACAAAATTATGTTTAAATGTAACTTATCACATAGTAGTTCATTATGTTGTGTTTTCATGTTATTTTATGACAAAAATATATGTAGAAATTTCCTTTGAAAAACATTGGGTCATTACAATCCAGGTGTCACTATGTATCTCATATGGATGAGAATCAAGCCATACAAAGTTCATTAAACATTCCCTATACAGGTTTGATTCATACATTGGGAATAAAGGGTTTTTTTATCATGTTTGGGCCAATGATTAGAGATCTAGGTGTCTACATATCCCATAAAATTGGGAATCAATCAAAATGTAGTTCTTTATACAATCATTTCCCATACTAATGAGTTTTATGTGGGAGACGGGATATTTTCACACATTTTAGAAGAATGATTAAACTTAAGACTCTAAATTCTATGAAGATCAAACCATGTATATTAAAAGATAACTATTCATAGATATGGTTAACATATAAGAGGAGAATAGGGAAATTAAATTTTGTGTGTTTTTTTGGGCCCAGGATTGGAGATCTTGGAGTCTCTATGTATCTCATTGAAAAATGAGAATCAAGCCACACATAGATCTTGAAATAAGTCTCCTATGCAGATCTGATTCAGTCATAGGGAGAGATAGAAAATCATGTACCACTATGTAGTTGCAATGATTTCAATGATGTTGTCATATGTAATCTATTAACATCAAAATAATTAAGACATTAATCATAGTCATTAATTTCATGTAATGAAAACAAATGATGTCATTTAGTTATATGTCGCGCGACAAGGAAAAATATGCAATGAATTTTATCATCATGCAGCATGGATTCTTATGGTTTTTTGGAATTTTAGTGTATTTCAACTAGGAGTTTTGTGATGTGCAATTGAGAGTCATGTTGTGATGACATTGTATTTTCAGTTATACAATTTACCTCCTAAAAAACTCTCACATTGGTTTTAGTTGTAATAATCTCCCCATCCATTGAGATTTGTGAATAAACACCATTTTAGTAGACCTTATATATGGAATAAGGTCATTTCCAATTTGGCTCATTCTATAGAGGCTTCATCCTGATATCATCGGAGTCCTGAGGACCAATACCAATTCTCTTTGGAGAAATGAGTGGAGCTGAACATTCTTGTTAAAATATAATGTTATTCTAGCCTGATAGAATTCTATATGATGCAAAGTATGTAATCTATTTTCATTTAATTATTCCATCTCATCAATATTTTTTGATATTTTTTAGCTGTAGATAACAGGTCATAGATGACAACTCGGAGTGAAGGTAATTGAATTTCAGTTGGAAACCCCGCTTCTGTTCCATACACAAATGAATATGAATTTCCCCAAGTGTTAGTACATGTAGAATTCTGATAATCCCATAAAGCATGCAAAATTTTATCAGGCCAACATTTCTTATCATTATCCACCATCTTTTGGAGTTTTTCTGATAGTGTTTTGTTAAAAGGCTTTATATGTCCATTGATGTTTTATGATAGTGAGATGAATGGTTGGATTAGATATTTTATTCCTGATATAACTTCGTTATCTCAATAGAACATAAAATGGTGTTGTTCTGTGTCAGTATAGTATGAGAGACACCAAATCTAGTGGTAATGTAAGCTTTGAACAAACTAACAATGATTTGGGATCATACTTCATTGAGATGTATTGTGTCACCCCTTTTGGAGAAGAAATCAGTAGCAGTAAGAATATAATAGAACTTCATTACTGTAGATAGAGGATAAGGTCCTAATACATCCATTTCCCATGTAAAAAATGGCTAGGAGTATTTAGTTGTATGTAATAACTTTGGGGTTGATGAATGAATTTGGAAAGAACTTGGTAGGAATGAAATTTCTTTGTAAAATCTATGAAAACCTATGTCATTGATGGCTATAAATATCCAAGCCTTCGGATTTGATCAGAAATCCTATGCCCAACCCGGTGAGCACCACAAGTTCTTGCATGTACTTCTTTCATCGTCGTCGTAGTTTCTTATCCATCAATACAACTGAAAAGGATTCCATAAAAGTCCCATTTTTATAGGAACCTCTGGTGATCACGACTATCATGAAGAGTGAAATAGGTCACTAGTTGTCATATCTATTCATATTCACCTTTATTTGGAAAAAGTGCTCCATTTTTTTGGTATTCCATGATAGATGCCAATTATCCCGTGGTACGACCATATGGATTATAAATAGGGATAATTTCATTAATTTCCTCCCTTATAATTTGAACAAAATGTAAAACCATATGAAGGTGGGAGGTACTGATGATTTTCTCATCCTTGTTTGGATCTGCCAAGGTTGTGGCTACATTATCCAATGAATTATCTTGGTCATTTTCTAATCTTGGGACATAGAAAAATGATGGATCTAAGGGTAATTCATCAATCAACCTTCTGATGTAATCACACAACGGTATTAATTATTCTTTTCTAATAGCATAATATACATTGATTTGTTTGATTTAAAACTCTAAATCACCTTTCAATTTCTGGTTGTTCACTTTTACCTAGAGTACCAATTCTAGGCCTATGATGAGAGCTTGATATTTTTCCTCATTGTTGGAACCGCATACTGACAACATGAAGGAATATAGATACACTAACTTTTCTAGGAAGATAAGTACAATTCATAACCCAAATTTGTTGAGTTTAGGGTTTTCCATTCTCTTCCCATTGAACTTCTAGAAGAACCATCAATGAACATTTCCCATGTATTGGGATTATCATGAATAGAGAACATATCATCATCAATAAGTTCAATATTCAATGACTTATTTTCTATAGATGGATGCTCAACAAAGAATACTTCCATGGCTTGTAATTTTATTTCCTTATTAGGCAAAAAATGGATATGAAATTCTTACAAAATAACTACCCACCCTGCCAAATGCCCTACAATCATAGGATGATTGAGGATAAATTTGAGATTGTTATTGTGATAAATCAATTAGACCATGTAATGTTGCAAGTAGTGCATCAATTTTTTATCTAAAAAGACTAATTTCAGACAACACTTCTTGATACATTAATATCGGTTCTTTGTGTCATGCATAGTTTGACTGAGATAGTAAAGGATCTTTCCATTCCAATCATTGTTATTTTGGGTATGAAAGGAACTCAGTGATCACTATAAAGATGTCACATATAGAATAAGTTTCCTTTCTTCAACATGTGGCATTAATACTATTCCATTAAAGAGATATTTCTTGAGGGTATCAAATGACTCTAGGTAGTATTCAGTCCACTGATATGTGACACCCTTTTTCATTAATCTGGTGATGGGTAAACACATGCCTACCAAATTGGCAATAAAGAGAATAATATAGTTCATGTGTCCTTGATGTCCTCTTAGTTCATTCAAATTTCAAGGATGTTACATTTCTAGGATTTCTTTTATCTTATCATGATATACATTGATTCCATGATGGCATAAAACCTGGCCAAGTACTTTTCCCAAGGTCACCCCGAAATCACATTTCAAGGGATTCATCTTCAAATCACATTCCTAAAGTTCATTTAATTTAGTCTCAAGATCATCCAGGTGATTAAAAATTTGTTTGGAATCAACCACCAAGTCACCCACATAACATTCGACCAACATTCCTAAGATGGGTTTGAAGATATGTTGCATGGTACATTGATACATTGCACCTGCATTAATTAAGCCAAAGGATATCACCTGATAGAAAAACACACCTTGAGAGCCTAGATAAGATTTAGACTCTTCATCCTCTAGGTCCAAGAATATTTTATTGTACCCAAACTATCTATTCATGAAAGAGAGATCTTCATATTCATCTGTCACATCAATAAAAAATCTCTGTTATTAAAATTAGAAAGTCATCTTTTGGAAAATTTCATTTAAGATCTCTAAAATAAATGAAAACTGTAATTTTCCCATTTTCATTTTTCATTAGGAAAATATTGTCTATACATTTGTGGTATTTCACTTTCCTGACATAGTTATCATCAATATGCTTTTCGGCATCATCTTCAATTTTATAGTCATGAGTTGGGTGAGTTCGTCTTGCTTCTTACTTGAATCATCGATGTTCTTCTAGAAAACCTAAATGATCTGTAGCTACATTATGATTACGGCATGGAATTTCAATATAATTCCAAAAAATTATATCTTGATGTCATTTTAGAAACAAAGTATGAAACTCTTTCTCTTCAGAAGACATAGTTTCACTAATTAGAGTAGGGTGTGGGTCTTCTTATGTACCTTGATTTATTTCCTTGAGCTCATACACAATGGTGGAGACACTTTCCTCAAATTCTAGAGGAGCATCCCCAATATCTTCTTTTTCTTCTTCCTTACATGTCACTTCTTCTGTTTCTACTTTCATAGTAGGTGACGAAGAAAAACATTCAAAGCTAGGGGAGGAGTTAGTATTTGAACATCCTCAATAAGAAGAAACTATTTCTAACCCTACTAAGGATGAAGTTTTTACCTAGAGAATTGAAGAGAATATGATTGGTTGGGAGTCAACACCCTTGTCTTCCTCTAGTATTATGAAAAATTATATTATCCTGATTGGTGAAGTAACAACTTGTGGAAGTTTGGTGGATGAAATAAAGACATCAACATTTACGCTTTCACCACTTCTTGGTGAATCAAATATTTTCCATAGGTTGTCAGGCTCTATTTCCATAATTTACATTATAGAAGTAATTGAATGAGTTCTCGAATTTGGGTTTATCATTTCAAAATGATTGATAGGTAACACATAATTTATATTTAAATTTTTAATGGTTTTTCTAGGATCTTTTCCAGGCCATTCGCCGCATTGATTCTGGTTACCACTTTTATCATGGACCTTGTTCCCTTTGTGTGATAAATTTATTCCACAATATATTGAGATTCAAATTCTTTGAATGAATCCTCGTCACCATAAAATTTCCCAATTTGACCATTGAAGCATTATTTGAGACATTGGTGTTATTAAAACATAATGAATGCATGTTGATGTAGCCAAGGCCTTCCAATTAAATATTAAATGTTGTTTCCTAAAAGATAACCATAAAATCTAAATTAGACACAAGACCTCCAAACTAATTTCTGAGTTTAATCTCACACAAATTTTCTTTCACATTTTTGTAATAACCATGAATCATTAAAGTGGAAGGAGATCATTCTGATTCAATGTGGCCCGATTGACAATGTTTAAAAATAGTGATGATGTTGACTCCTAATCCATTATCAATGAATGCTCATGGGATGTCTATATCATTGACCCATTAAGATAGATAAAATGTCTTGATATGTACATTTACAATATCATCTTCATCTTCATCTATAAAAGATATAACTACTTGAAAACCTATAGGATCATTCTCTATATAGTAAACCATTGCAGTAGGAACATTGGTTTCAAACTCTTGAGGACTTGACAAAGTCTCAATAATTTTTCTCAAATATCTTTTTATAGATTAAAGGAATAAAAAATCGACAACTTGGCCATTAATTGGCCATGTTATTTTAAAACATCATACTTTTGGTCCATATGTCTTCACCTTCCACCATGGAATTTCAGTTTTGCTGGCGTCACTGAAGTTGATGCTCTAGATGTGGATGTACCCTCTATCAGAACCTAAGTTAGAAAAACATCAGGCTATGGTATATTAGACTGACTATGTCTATATACTTTATTATATAAAGGTGGTGTAACCTCTAATCATTCTTCCAAAATAATCATGTCGGGACCGATCCTGTCATGTATGGGAGAATGTCTTTATTTTTGTTGATCCTGCTGAAAGGATCTCCCTTGAGTTTTGAATGCTTGTATGGTTCAACTAGGGGTAGAGTTAAAATAGTGTCTTCTAGCATACCCACATCTTCTCATGTATCCTTGACCATAGATTCTTCCTTTAATTCCCCAGTTTGGTATAAGGAATTTAGGATCATCATTACTAGAATCTTTATCTACATAGGGAACTATTGAGTGGATAATGTTAAAGGACCCAAAGATCAACTCTTCATCTAATAAAGATTCAATTTGACAGTTCGGTTCTAGTTGTCTTGTTTGGTAGGGCGGTGCCAAAGCTTTTTAAAAAGATGGAATGAGATATTCTAGATTCCAAGAAAACTTTGGCATCAACATGATCTCATCCTCTTCCGACTATTCTTTGTCCTTCTGATCACATCAAATCATTGAGGATTGAACTTTAGAGGACTGATCTTGGGATGAATGTGATTTTTCTATGGTAGTAGTCGTAGAAGACACAATTGGATGTTTCAACTGTGTCTGTTGAATGGAATGAGTTCAGTTTGTCATTTTCTTAATCTTCCAAACATTATATTTCTGCACATTTTGACTTTTGACATTCTTCGATTCACCTTCTTCTTCTAGATCGGTAGCAGTAACACATGCTACTTAGGTTGATGAATTTTTCAATTTCACTAGTCCAGAGTCCGCCATTTTTTTAGTAGGACATTGAAAACAACACACTCTTGAATGGGATGCCCCAAAATTTAGTGAAAGGGACAATAATTCATAATATCTTTGTCTCCTTATTTGTTTGGTCTCTATGGCCTTGAAAACTATACCAAATTCGTTTCCAAAGATGATATGAAATAATTGGGAACTTGTTCATTCTAAAAATAATAAAAAAATTATTTAACTCCTCAAATTTCATTAGGATTTGATCCTTTTTATCATCTCAAGGTGAGAGTCGTTGCTTCTAACACTTGGTAGGTAGAGCCCTTTGATATGGTGATGTTTTTGAAGTGGAAGCAGGTATAAGTGCTTACATTAATGTGACATTAGTAGCCTCTTCTTTCCCTTTTCTCCTTCTCAGAGCTAAAGTAATTATGTGAGATTTAACATTAGTTTCCAAAATAGAATCCTCTACCTTTTGGGAAATTGAAGCGAGGAATCAAAACCCATTTATGTATTTCATATCGATTAGTTGTGTTGGTAAATCATCACAACAATTTTCCACATAATTTGGAAGTAACTCTTATTGAGGGTGTCTCATATTTAAGGAATCTATTAATCATTTTAATCAAGCAATGAAATATGAAAATATTTCATTTTCCCATCATTTGCAATTTTTAGTATAAAAAACTATTTTCTATATTAGTGATGAGAAAAATTATAGAAGGAATTTCAGACAGAGGTCTTCCCATCCAATAATGGATTGAGATTGAAACTTGTATACCAGACAAATTTTGTCCTTTTAATGATTTTTCAAAGCATCTGAGCTTTACTAGTTATTACTGTTGTGGAGTCCCCATCATCAAATCAAAATGGGAAATTAAATGCAATAATTGTTGATCATGATCTCCCAACCCATTGAAGATTGGGAATATAGTAATCATCAAATTTGGTGGGGAGGGATTAGATCCACCCATTCAGGGTATGTTGTATTTTCCTGCTGCATTGGCGGACACCATTCTTCTATAGCTTCCAATCATGTTGTTAATGCCTCAATTGTGTTCATAAGCATTTGGGGATTATCAGGATGAGTTGGGACCTATAAAGTTATTTTAGTTGAAGCATAAACTGTTGAAATGGCTGGAAAATCTACTGGTGATGGTGTTACCAGTATTGGTCTTGGATTACCCATAGAGACTAGCCTATAAGGATGTGTTTGATCTTTCTGTGGTTGTGTATCATATAGAGGGAATTCATTATGAGCATCTATATTTAAAAAAAATCCTCTTGCTGATAAGTTTATATTGGATGTGCAATTTGAGGATCTACGAAGGGAACATGGCGAGCAAAAATACTGCTTCTAAGTAACTCTGTATTAAGTCTTTTTAACACTTTTATCTCCTCCCCTTTCTGAAAAATATTTCTTCAAGAGAAAGAGATTGACATAATCTAATGGAAAAGTGATATGTAATCTGATTTTTACCTTTCCACCTGTTATATGCTTTCGAAAGGGTGGGAGTTGGTTACTTGAGGGTATAAATAGATTCTAGGTAAGCCTCTGATTTCGAGTACGCACACCTCTTTCATTTGTTTCAATGTGTACTATATTATCTATATGAACGTCATTTTATGATTCCACTGAACCATGGTAATTTTCAAGCGGATATCTTACAATGGTATTAATGAAATTTACTAATTCATAATCCATTAATAGAATTTTGGTATTATATTTGTAAGATCATCTCCTGTTGTATCTTCCATGAGACTTTGTTCTCCTATAAGACGAATTCCTAGGAACTATTTGATGGAAACTAACCCAAAGGTAATTTTTGGATATAACAGTTGTGTGATCACTTTTGGGATTCATCCCTAATCAAGATAAAACTGACCCCATTTGAGGAGGGGATTGAATATGTGAAAAATCCACCATCCCTATAGGATGGGTATATTATTTTTCTTCTTTTTCAAACCTTTTAAATTTTTTTATTGAATTTGAATGTCGAATTAAACAAGCCCCTATCCCTGAAGGCTAGGGTGGCTCTTGAACTGCTATAGTTGAGATTAGCATAACTGCTCTTCAAATTTTCTGAATTTTGATCTGAACATTTGCGGTGTGCATTATCCGAAAATCACTCAAATCACCTATTTTTGAAGAATATGTTCTATTTCAGGCATTTTATCCATCTGATAGTGGAAATCCTCTAAGCGGGAGGCCCACTAAATATTATCATATGCTTGATTCAAATGTATCTCAACGACTTGTTTTCTTTTTGACGGACTCTTATGAGGGCTATTAGTGTCCGGTTCTTAAGGGTATACTTGATTACACACAAAATATATTTATTGTATCCACATGTGGGAAATAACATTTCATGAGACAAATTTTATGGGATTTTATGATTCTGGAGCATAGTAAAATTCAATTCTCTGTGTGAACCACATCCCCTAATACAAACATCCGATGGGGTATTACAAGTTAAATAGCACAACCTCTTTAATATATCAAGGCATGTGTGATGAAGGGTTCTGTACTTCTTTTCAACATTTGGATTTTGAGAAACTGGGAGAGATTTCAAGATGATTTGGCATAGAAAACCTTTTATAACATTTTCATGATTTTGATATTCATTATATGGTAATAATTTGGTTTCCAAATGATGAATATTTTGCCACAATTTGAGGCGGAAATAATGAATGCTTTCTTCTTAAATGAATTCAAGAATGTTTATTGAGAGTTTTCTGAAGGCCAGAACATGAATGATACTTCTACTTTAGGAAATTTTTTCTCATGTTCAACATATCTTCATCATCTTTTACTAGAGGTATCTCAACTTGGTCTGACCAAATTGGTTACTTCTCGATCGTTTTATTAAAAACAATGTAATCAATCAATTTTTCCTCTACAACATTATAATAGAAATGATCCAAGAGAGGTTCAAAAAATGACAATCCCCATAAGATGTCTTCTGGTTTAGAAATTATTTCACCAGTTAAAGATAAGGTAACATACATGACTGGACTAGTGTTGTCAAGTACCTCGAGATAAGAGGGTTTTCTCATTACTACATTTTACATAATAGAATTGCCTTAAAAATAAAAATTAATAATGTGGAGATAACTTTTGTAGAAATTACTCATGGAGAGGACCACCATGGTGGATTACAAAAATGGATTAATATTCTTCATCCATGGCCTTCTTTCCACATAGAGGGTTTTTATGGCTATCATCCAGAGATAGACTCACTAGATTGAAAAAATTATCATGAAGAAAGACTTCGTGAGTAAGTGTCCAATTAGAAAATTCCAAATTACTGATTCTACTCCCTTATTATGGTAATGAGAGGGTAGGATCTTGAGCTGTAATAGATTAATGTCTGAGGGATTCAAGAACTCCTGCATTAAGAGGAGCCAGATCGCAGAATGGCACTTGATTTTATAACTATATTTGGTGAGACCTCTTCATGGATTCTCTCGTACACTTAGATGTGGCCACTTTCTGGGAGAAGTGGTTATCATGGGCAGGAGTATGTGATTTCCTTAGAGTGTTCATTAGAATGGGATGATTACCTCTAATTGGAAATGGTGTATGTTTCCAATCTAGTTGTCTCAATGATATGGGGGAGTATGCCCCATAACCTTCCTAGACAAGAATAGAGGTATGTATCTACTCCAGGATGGCATGTCGATGTGTCATCGTAGGTGTGGGGATAGAGTTATGTTTATGTTCCCCTGGTACTTTTGAATTTGTTGTTATGACATTCTATAATTCTTCTAGAATATAGTAGGATGTTTTGTCTACCCATTCACCATTTCTAAGATGTGTTTGGTGACTTTAGCTTTTGGAATAGGAATATATGTCCATTCTGTACCTCAAGTAGATGTTTCAGCCTAATTTTTTCCTCACATTCCCATATGAGTATACTGAAAGTACTCATGTATGGGGGTACATACTTGCGTCTTCTACATTTTTTTTGTCGGAGCTTTCAGACTGACATATGTGGTTACTGAAAAATGAAAATGTTGGAATACATAATATAGTATGAAAGGTGTATGAGCATGCTGGATATTTTTTTTCAATAATGTTTGAAAGACATATTTTAATACTATATGATGATACTACTAGTAGAATAGGTGAATTTAAGTTGTTATATGTTCCAATTTACCAGTTTCCACCACCTTTGATTGGCAGGCTTCCTTAAATGCAGTTAGACGATCCTACTGATTAACTGATTATTTTTAACTTGTTATATGTTCCTGTTTATGGTATTGTACCAGATTTTACTAGAGAGACTGGTGGGACACTGCTAGATGAGTCTGTGGGGCAGTAGAATTAGGACAGACATGTGTACGTGCTCGCTCATTGTGTGCCATCAAGTTAGGTTAATAGGCTTATATGGAGGTAGAAAGGTAAAAACCTTCTCCATGTTGGCTGGAAGTTGTCCCCAAAGGTTTGTCTTGCACATCTATGTTTTAGGGATATTTTCCTAACAACTGAAGGCAACACACCCGTCCTGTTGGGGGTTCACTGCCGCATGATTCTACATACATAGACTATTGGTGTGAGTCCTCAGGAAGGACCCTACATCCTTGAATTGAGGCCATGAGTGACCTATTGATCTAAATCCCTATAGTATTGAAGAGAATGAATGTTGCCTTCCCAGAATAAGGACCTAAAATGTTTGAAGATGTAGGTTGGAACTGTTTACTTCTTGACAACCAGTAATCGCTGAACGGACGATCGAGGGTTGTTGTTAAACTGGAGAGCCTCTGAGAGAGCCTCTAGGTTGGGATTGTACTATGTTTATGGTATTCCTTTATCATTACATTAGAGACCTAGTGTTGAACATGCTGTGTTGGGGATGAAGTCCTTCTAGAGGATGCGGATCCAACTTGAGCAGCAGTCGTGACATTCACGAGTGCAGACATGAAGAAAAACATTTGGATTAAAGGGAGTTCTTGAAAACATGAATAAAAGAATGAAATACATTAATGAAATATATTTTAGATGGATAAACAAATGATTGATTCTTTTTTTTCCTTCTTTACCAAATGATAGAGTCATGACAGGTGGGTCACGCTATTAACATGGTTAAGGATTTACGTCGGTATCACTATATTTGTTGCATAGATCCTTGGAGTGACTATTCTGGTTTTAGAATAACTACTTCTAGGTGTTTTCCATTGGATTTACTCATGTACCTAGAAGCATTCAACAAATCTTTATCCAAAAGGGACCTTCTTTCCAAATGAAGGTGTTCGTTATGTGTTAAGTTATGATACTTAAGAACCTGCATTTTTCGAGAGGATGGGTGGTTGGACTCATCACACTATTTTGGGGGGAATTATAGTCTACTCTGAGAAACTATTTATTGATTTGAGATATTTTCATGAATACATATTAATTAACCATGTATAACATTGTTTTTCCTTGGAATTTTCAACGAATTATTATCATGTGTGAACTATATAATCATCTTTATGTATTTGAGGTTCTTCATTAATGGATCCATCTGTTTGAATTCTAGGTTCTCCATCAATGGTATCATCTCATATACTATTTATAGATTATTTTAGTCATCATTTTGATGATACTGTTTTCTTATGACATTGTATGGGGAACTCTATAATTTATTGTCGTCCAGGGAGAAAAAGGTTTGTTTTGATATTAGGATCATACCCATAAAATGGGTTACCTACGTATCCCTGTGAAAGAAATCAGAACCCTTGTATTTTAGTGCCATTTAATGGGACACATATACCTTTGAATGTCATGTTATAAGAAACAAAACATATAGTTTAATGTCACGTGGTAAGGAAATCTAAGCGAGAGGTGCTTAGTTATGTTTTGGTGTGGGACTTATGCTTTAGCAGCCCGAGGAACATTTAATGAATATGGGGTTCCATTTAAGATTACACCCTTTTGTGAATATGGCCTATGAAAAATCAGGATGATTTGAAATGTTGGTTTTGAACCTCAAGGAGGCATCCAACATATCCCATTTGAATGGGAATCAAAGCCTACGTAGTTTGATAAGTCTCACATGAGAGTATAGTCCTTTGAGAGGAATGAGTTTTGACTTACTTCTTAAAAAGGATGACTTGTTAATTTGTGGGTTTAATTTCCTGATTATTCCTAAGAAGGATTCTTAGATTAATGGAATTAGGGTTGGATTCATGAAGAGGATTTCTAATGAGATCAGGCCAGGATAATGCTTCCTACATATCCCATTTATGGTGGTAATGAGAGTTCTAATGGCTCATTCACCATGGGTGTTTGTGAAAATGTTGAAATCATCAGGAATCCATATTCCCATGTGAGTCATGGTTAGTGTGAGAAACAAGAGGACATGAAAGATTCAACAAAGTCACCCACACTTTTCCTCTTCCACTGGTGAAAGGGGACACGCCTATTTCGGTGATGGAGGATGAGGGAAAGGTGGCCAGGGAAGAGGGGGAGGCGATGAGACATACCTCTATTCTTGTTACATTGGAAAATGGTCCAATATAAGGAAGGAGTTAAGGTGTACGAAGTAGAGAGAAGCAAGACTAAAACCTTATACATTAATGGTTAGGGGCTTACACTTGGATGGATTCCCTAATGGATCTCATTAGAGGTGAGAGACTTCTAATTTTCTTGTATGGAAGAGAAAGTGTGAACCATACCAACCCTACTAGAGATGTGAGTTTCCGGGTTTTAGAGACGAAAAGGGGAGGTTAGAACCCAAAGCCTAATCCTTCAAACCAGGAACTTACCAACACTGTTCCTGGCAGAATGGTACATGTGAATATGGAAATACCAACCCAAGGACACACTATGAATCCTAACCCCATTGTGAAACCACTGTGGGAAACCTTTGACTGTGGATATACAAACCAAAATAAGAGACATGTTGATGTGACATTCTCAAAGGTTTGATAATTCAGGAAGTTTTGGAGGAGGTATCAATAGAATCCATTTCCTAAATGAGAGACAATGAAGGAGAAACCTTTCAATGAATAGATTTTAGGATGTATTAATGGAATGTATACTAAATGGAGTAGATGAATCATAGAAGGTCTCCCATATAAGAACTAGAACCCGAGTATTGGTTACCAAGTAAGTAATGGTATACATTTTTGGGTGTGCAAGAAGTCTTGGGAGACTCAATGATCACATAAGTGGCGAACAACATGTATGTTAATACATGGACGAGATTGAACTAAATCCTTCAATAGTATTCATAGGTAATTCTAGAAGTGGGGCACTCAACTTCCTTTGAGTGGAATGTATGGCGCGCTACTGTTTCTGATTCAGGGCAATTGGGAGCTTTAGGAACATAAGTGTTATGCATTTCAAACACTAAAAGGACTTACGTCCTATGATCATACGTTAATTCCTCCACTCTAGGTGTTAAATAACTATCTTGAATGTTTTGTAAGACTTGGGTGAAACACTATGGAGACCAGAGAAACAATTAGGCTTCAAGGAAATTCATCCGTACAAATAAAGACCCAAAGGGTCTGTTTATAGGCAAAAACTGGACCCTAGGCGAATGATGTTTGGGCTCAAAAGTAGTATGCATGCCAATAGTGTTTTGGCTAAACTGGGGTGCCACTTTTAAGACAAAGAAAAAAATGACCCCATTCATCTCCAACAAAGTGGAGAATAGGTTTTTATGCACAGGTACCTTGGGCGCCTCTTTGGGGACTTAGCCAAATTTATTGTTCCACACTGTGCCCCCCATGCCATCACATGGGATCAATGATGGGCTCCATTCCCAACCCTTTTGGTTGGTTCCTTTGGTACCATGACTGACCCTCAAAAAAATGTAATCTCTCACCATGATTTTTTTATGCTATGTTGATGCAGTTTGGAGTCTTGACCAATGAAAATACATCATCAATTTGTGGAGAAGTGCATGGAACACATTTAATGGTACTAAAATGTTCAATAGTAATATTTAATAAATAAATTTTTATTATATATAGTGTAAATATTCAAAAAATATAAATCAATTTCTATAATCTTTTCATTCTATAAAAAATGAAATTATCATCTTTAAATGTGTGTAGACTAAAAACTCTATGGAACTATGTATTTAATTTTTCATCACCACCACAATTGGATAAATATGATAATTTAATAAAATAGTTGAAATTATTTTTTATAAAAGTTTTGGGTTATATAAATTTTCATTAATTTTGTACCTGTTATTAAAAATCCATCTTTTGTTCATCAAAAATTACTGAAACAAGATCATCAATGATATTTTATTCATGAAGCATTACTAAAAAATCATGTAATTAAGTTGTAAAATTATGTATCATTATATAGAATCTATTATACTACATGTATAATATAATAATTTTGAACTCTGTATCAAGAAATATGGATCAATGTAAACATTTTAATTTATACACGAAACAACAAAAATGGCTAACACTAGCGATGAAAATAAACAATAACAAACTATGAAATGTATAATGTATGATTATAATTAAAATTTATAAATGATAATATATATTAATAAATCCGGTAACTATTTTTTTAATATAGTTACTTTTATTTTATAGGATATTAAATAACATTCAAAGAAGCTAATCGTCAAGGTAAGGGTTTTATATCTCAACTTTATTTTTTTGAGACATATACCATATTCACCAACTATTTATTTTTAGGTAGTGTATATATTATCCTATGAATTAATTTTTTAATTAATTGAATGTAATTAGATGGATTTTGAATTCCATCTCTATTTTTCAGTTTCAAGTTACTTTGATTCAAATGTTACAAAAGTTGTAAATATTTTTTCTTACTAATTGTTTGTTCATAGAGTTAGGATGTAATGTCCTAGACCTCCTTGGAAAATTAGTTTTTCAAAATATTGTGTTTGGGGAGTTGTAGTAGGGAATGGTAACTTATTTCTAGAGTTTTAAAAATATTTCATTTTTTTGTCGGTTGGTTAGGGTGTTGGTAGGTTGAGGCATCGATAGGCCAGAGTGTCGGTTGGTTAGGGAATAGCTAGGTCATGAAGTTGGTTGGTTGAGGGAATCAGTAGGTCAAGGAATTAGTAGGTCAGAGAGTCATTAGGTCACGGTGTCGTTATGTTGAGGGTGTTAGTAGGTCGAGGTGTCAGTACGTCAGGGCGTCGGTAGGACAATGGCATTTATAAGACCTGGTTTCAATGGGTCAGGGCATCATTATGTTGAGTCATTGTTAGGACATGGAATCAATAGGTCGAGGGAATTAGTATGTAGAGGCATCAGTATATCAGGGAATCAATAGGTTGAGGGCATTGATTGGTCGAGTATTAGGTAGGACAAGGCATCGGTATGTCGAGGGTTTCTGTATGTCGAGGGTGTTAGTAGGTCGAGGCGTCGGTAGGTCGAGGTCATAGATAGATCAAGGGACTCCGTAGGTTGAGGCTATTATTAGGTCGATGTATCGTTATGTCAATTTATTGATAGTTCGGGTCATCGGTGAGTCAGGGAATTGGCGAGTCTTGTTGTTAGTGAGTCAAGAATCAGTAGGTTACATCGTTGGATCAATATCAGTATCTCATCATCAGTAGATCAGCGTTGGTGACTCACTATCCCTGGATCGTTATCGGTCTCTTTCTTTGGAGACTCAAACATCGGTGACTAATTTCTATTTTTTATAATTTCTCCCATCTTACATTTTAATTGACATAAATCAATTTTAACACCTTCTTTTAGAATTTCTAAAGGTGTTCCAATGGATATTAATTATATATTTAATATCCCAAAACTCCAAGGAATATGATATAGTCAAACAGCATTTCCTTTGCCATGATCTAACTTTAATGGCCCTTAAAACCATTTCCCCATCCATTGATATAGGATTTAGCTTCTCTTAGTCAAGACCATCTCTTCCCAATGTGGTTCTCTTTTCTCATGGGGTGTCTAGATCCTTCCCTTTTTGTGGAGTCGCGTGTTGTTCCATAGCCACTGATATAGCTCGCTTTGTGTTTTCATGCTACTTATACACCCCATTTTTTCTGCCCAGGAAATTATCCGTTGACTATTGTTCCAAGTATTGGTTTCCATCATCTCTCTTTTAATTTTGTATCATACAGGTTATGTATAATGATGCCTCATTGTGAAAATTTATTAATAAAAATATATTGAAGATAATAAGAAGTAATAAAAAAGGATAAGAATATGATGATGATATTTTTGTTTTGTATTTTATCCTTGATCCATGTCGTGAATTTTATGGGTTGTATTCAACTAAAAATCATGTCTCTTGGGGGTCTCTTTTGTGCACTTGTATGAATTGTGAATCAATATTAAAAGAATTATAATCTTTTTAATCTTCTACTTTTGGTTAAATAAATGGATTACCAATGATAGGACTTATTATGTGATAACCCATGTTTTATCAAGTTGAATTAAAGAACGAGTTATGCTAAATATGAATAAATTGCTCCTTGTTTGTGTGGATGTGTGCTATGTGTGATTATGTTTGTACTCGTGTCTTTTTTGGTAGTGTGGTGCTATGGATGGGGCTATGATTGTGTGTATGGGGCGGTATGGGTGGTGAAATTTTATCTTAGGATGAGAGATTGGTTGATTGTGGAATGGATGGAATTGTTATGCAGCAGGATTGCATCTACGTAGTGGTTGGGTAGAAGGGATACGTAACTGGGTTCTAAAATGATTTCTTGTTTATGGGTGTGTTGGGTGTGGTGTTTTCAGGATGCAGGGTTGTAGATTGTGGTGTTAATGAAGCGTTTTGTGCAGTGGGACCGTAAGCTCGTTGATTCTTGTTTATAGTTAAATGAATTGGTCGTGGTGTATGTTTCAAGTTGCATCTTGTATTGATGCGGCGTTCAAGTGACTATCGTTCATGGTGGTATGTTCATGTAGGGGAAGCAGTAAAGGTGTTGGCTGGTTTTATTTTTGGATTCCCATAGAATGGGTTGAGTGTTTGTTACTTATATGTATAAACATTCAGTTCCTTATGTTTATTATAAGAACCCCTCTTGTGTTTATAACTTTGTGTTAAACATCCCCATTCTTATGGTAGAGGGTGTCTTTCCCTACATCCTAGAGGTAGGATGGATGGATTGTTACTGTAATTACCATGATCCCTCTTATGGGAATTTCTCTCCCAAGACTCTTTAGGTTGGTTGTAATGGCTTGAGGATTAATACCATATTTATGGTATTGGCTATGTGAGTGGTGGTTGTTTCCCTGGTGTTTTATATATAGACCCATGTGTTTTTCTAGAAATATGTGTAGTTGTTACGACCTAGGTGTTTGTTGGTGGAATGTGTGTTTTTTGTGGCCCATGTGTGTCTGTGTGGGTTGTGACATTGAGGATTATAGAAGAGCGTGGAAGAATCATGACATTCATCATTAGGGATGAGCATGTAAACTAGTTCAAAGTGGTGTGTGGTACACAAATATCGATGCGCTTACTATTTTACATTAATTGGATAGTTTTATTTGGTGATCAATCCATATTTAGGTTGTGGTGGATAGTATACCTTGTTTGGTGATTTTGATTTTCTTTTATTTTCTCATAGGTGTATTATAATTCTTCTCCCATGTTTTCATGGGTGACTATGTTTTTTCTACTAGATATACTTTTATTCTCACAATGGATATATAAAATAGTTTTCAGGTTTCTAAGGAGATGATGTGGGCTGGGCTAGATCTTACTAGATCGAATGTTGGGGATGCTAGTTGTGTAGCAGAGCTGTTAGTTCGGAAACCGATTTTTGGAGCTTCTTTTCCCCTTATTTGTAAAGAGATCAGTGGGATCGATGGTTGGGTATTGGGTGGTTTTCGAGTGTTTGGGGATGTTTTCCCTGAGGAGGGTGCAACTCATACCCCCAAGACGTCACATTAAGTTCATGATCGACATACAGTTCCATGCTCATCTATTCTCAATGGATACATATCGGATTGAACCTTATGAGTTTCAAGAGTTGTGGATTTAGATTAAGTATCTAATGAATAATGGTTTCATCCAACCTAGTGTGTCTATGTGGGGTCACCTGGTCTTATTTTCGAAGAAGGAAGATAGTGGTCTAAAGCTCTGCATAGACTACCGGAGACTGAATCAGGTAACGGTCAAGAACTGTTCCCCTCTCCTAAAAATATATGACCTTTAAAACTAGATGAGAGAATAAGGTTTGTTCTCTATGATCTATTTTCGGTCAGGGTATCATCAGTTAAATGTTAAGGAAGGTGACATCCTGAAGACTTTTTTCAGGTGTAGTTATGGGCACATTGAGTTCATGATTATGTCTTTTGGTGATATGAACATATTGTCCATGTTCAAGGGGCTTGTGAAATCAATATTTCCTAAGTTCTTAGACTTTTTCATTATTGTATTAATTGATTTTATTATAATCTACTTGATTTCAGAGGAGGATCATATCGAGCATCTCAGGACTTTCCTATAGGTCTTTTGGCACAACTATCTCTAAAGAAAGATGTTCAAGTGAATATTTTGGACATGAGATGTTAACTTGTTGGGATATGTGGTGTCTCAGTAGGGTGTAGAATAGTTCATATTGATTTTCTAGGAATTTGTTTTATTAGAACCTCCCAATAATGTGGAATAGGTTCACATTTTTCTCAGTTTTATAGGCTTCTACTGGGGATTCATGCCAAATTTCCCTCCATTGACGAATTTGACTAAAAATGGCGATGAATATGTGTGGGTTGAGTAGTTTTATGTAGTTTTAAACTATATTAAGGGAAAATTGGTCACTTATTTAGTGCTCACGATATATAGGAAGAGGTGATGTTTGAGGTGTTTAGTGATGCTTCCAGCCTTGGATTGCAGTGTGTGTTAATGATTCAAGAGGGAGTGATCTCATATGGGTCTTGGAAGATACATCCCCATGAACATAACTATACCACCCATGATGTGGATCTATCACAAATCATGTTCACAGTAATGATATGGAATCATTACTTCATTAGGGAGTTTATAGTGGTCTTTACAGATCATAAGAGCATGAGGTCCATCTTTTCTTAGAAAGGAATAAACATGAGGCATTAGAGGTGGACAGAGTTTCTCCAAGATTATGATTTGTTAATCTCTTACACCTTAAGAATTGGGGATTTTGTGTCCGATGCTTTGAGTGGGATGTCATAGAAGGATGTGGTTTTAGAATCTACATATTTTTGGAGGACCATGGACGGGTTGGATGCCTTTCACATAGATGAAAGAATGGATTCCAGCAGAGGCCATCAATTTCATATGACTATACAGGCATCTCTAAGGAACAATACGAAGGATTCTCAATGGGGATACTCATAGGTGGAGGTAATTCATGATCCCATTGACCAGGGAGATACTCTGGAAGGATGGTTGGAGGATGGTTAGAATACAATGTTATTCCATGAGAATCTATTAGTTCCGTTGGTAATTCATGAGGATGTTCTCCATGAGTTTCATATATTACACCTTCTGGTGTACCCCAGTAGTTTCCAATATGTATTGGGGCTTGAGATGATAGTTTTGGTGACCCAGGATGAAGTGGGAAGTGGATGAGTTTTTCGAAAATGTCATAGTGTTCTAGCAAGTGAAGGCTAAGAACCGTTTTCCCAATGGTTTGTTACCGTCCCTATATATCCCCGATTGTATGTGGGATGACATCATGATGGATTACATTAGAGTATTAACTAGGAATCATGGAGAATGCAATGCTATTTGGGTAGCAGTGGATCGATTTAATAAATCAGGTCACTTCTTAGAAGTCAATGATTCGAGCATAGTTGATGCCATAACACAAGGGTATGTGGATGAGGTGGTCCGACAACATGGAGTTATAAGATCCAACATCTCATAATCTGATACATGTTTTCCATCAAAAATCTGGAGGGGAACAAAACTGGAATTTTTCACTCAGTTATGCCTGTTCACTTCTTTCCACCATCAGACATATGGATAAACATAGAGGACAATATAGACATTGGAGAACATGTTTCAGGAATGTGTTCTAGAATTAAGTGGGTCTTGGGTGGGACATTTTTCCTTGTTATAGTTTTCTTTCCATAATAGCGATCACTCTCCCATTGGAATGGATCCATTTGAATATTTTTATGGAAGACTATGTCGTTCACCATTGTACTAGATGAAATTTGGAGAGGAAACTATTCTTGGTCTAAACGTGGTGCATAGTATGATAGAGAAGATAAAACTTTTCCATGAGAGGATGAAGGAAACACATTATCATCAAAAATTGTATGTCAATCACAGAAGAAGGTATTTGTAGTTTGATTTTGGGGACCATGTATTCATGAAGGTTTCCCCTTGATGTGGCTAGTGGAGGTTTAGAATAGGGAGTAAGATTTATCCCTGGTTCATCATACCATTAATGTTCTAAGACGAGTTGAAGATGTGGAATATCATCTGGCGTTCACATCATAGTCGGTAAGGTACCATGATGTCTTTTATGTCTCCCAACTTCCACAATATCTTCATGATGACTCCCATGTCATTTATTGGGGAGATTTAGATATCAAGGACAACACAATGATCATGGAGTGGCCATTAGTGATAAAATATCGTCTTGAGAAAGTGTTGTGTTGATGGGACATTCAATTGGTTCACGTGATGTGGAGGCATAGTGGATTGGAGGTTGGATCATGGGGGGTGAGAGATAGAGATGTGTTCCATATAACCATAGTTGTTTTAAGTTTTTCTTGTGTGTTTTGCTTTGTGATGAAATGCTTGAGCCATGTTTTTTATGGGATGAGTTGTTTCCTTGTTATGTGACATATGATAATGTCATGATGTATGAGTAGTGGAGTAAATAATCCCTAATCAAGATGCAATAATGAAGATGTTATTAAACCTATGTGGGTGAGTAATTACTGTCCAATGTGGATAGAATATTGACATGGGAGAATGAATTCCCTTATTCATATTTATGGATGGCGTGACTTTTCGTTCTTGTATGGTATGTATTGTGTTTTTTTGGTTGGAAGATCTCAGAGGATGTATTCTTAGATGTTGATGTTTCACACCAACAAGGTGGTTTATCCTTGAGAGGTACCTTATGAGGTTTTTGATCAGACCACTCTTTCTTGTGGGGTCGGTTTAAAATTATCAAGTGTGAGAAAACATTAAGAGGCATATGATGTAATGACCTAGATCTCTGTGGTCCGTTACATTTTAAATATCTAGTGGTTAGGGTGTCCATGGATGCAACCGTAGCTCATTTCAAGAGTTTTTCAAATTTCAACTTTTTTTGTCGGTAGGTTAGGCCTTCGGTAGTTTGATGTATTGGTAGTTCATGGGGTCATTAGGACATTTCATCGATTGGTCAGGGTGATTCTAGGTCGAGGGCATTGGTAGGTCGAGGCATTGGTAGTTAAAGGTGTTGATAGGTCGAGGGTGTCGGTAGGTCGAGGCATCGGTAGGTCAGGGCCTCACTATGCCAAGGGTGTTTTTAGGTTGAGGTGTTGGTAGGTCATGGAATCTATTGGTCAAGCACCTTTGTAGGTCAAGACCTCATTAGGTCAGGGTGCCAGTAGGTCGAGGGCATTGGTAGGTCGAAGTAATTGGTATGTCAAGGGAACCGGTAGGTTGAGTCATCGGTAGGTCGAGGGTGTCACTAGGTAAATGTCCACAGTAGTTTGAGGTTGTCGGTAGGTCAAAAGCATCTATAGGTTGAGGTATCAGTAGGTTGAGTCATCAGTAGGTCGAGGCATCAGTGATTCAGGGCGTCAGTGAGTCAGGGTGTCGGTGAGTGGGAGCGTCAGTGACAGATGGTATCAGGGATTCAAGCCTTAGTATGTCGCACTGGTGACTAAGAGTTGGTAGCTCTGCATTAGTGACTCACAGTAGGTGGATCGTTGTCAATGTCATGATGTCAGTGACTCACCTATTAGTGACTGACATCATGGTTTTCCAGTTTCACCACTCTTATGTTTCATTTATGGTAAATCAGGTTTAACTTATTTTTTTGGGTATTTATATAGGAATTTCAAAGGATTTAAATTATATCATAAATATCCTAGAACTCCATGTACATTGAAATAGTCGAACTGCATGGTCTTGGCCACGATTTGACTTTAATGGTCCTTGAAACTATTTCCCCTTATGTTGATATTGGATCCTTCTTTTATAAGGCTAGACCTTATATTATCAATGTGTTTCTAGTTTATCTTTGTGCAACTGGATCCTTCTCTTCCAATGGAGTCATGTGTTGTATTGTATCAATTGATCTAGTTCTCTTAGTGTTTTTCTACTACTTATGCGCCCCCTATTTTGGTGCAAGGGAAATCATGGGTCTCTTATTCTTCCTTGTATGGATTTTATTCAGCTGTCGTTTAATTTTTCAACATGTAGGGTGGGAATAATGAGGCCTCCCTATGAGAATTTCATAATTAAAATTTAACGAAGATAATAAGATGTAATAAATGAGGGGATGGGAATGTGATTATGATTGTTTGGTTTAATAAGTTATCCTTTATCCATGTAGGGAATTTTATGGATTGTATTTATATGAAAATCATAGTTATTGGCCATCTCTGTTTGTGAACCTAAATGATTTGTGAATCATTGCTATAAGACTTGAAATATGGTTAATCATGTAAATTTAGTTAATCAAATGGATGCCCCATGATCGAGTTTATTCTATTATAACCCTTATTATTTCAAGTGGAAGTAAGGCATGATTGCTGTTAAATCTGATAAACATTTCCTTGTTGGTGGGGATGTGTGCTGTGTGTGGTTATGTTCGTCCTTACATCTCTGTCGGTAGTGTGATTTTGTGGATGGTCGTGTGATTGTGTATATGGGGCAGTAAGAGTGGTGTGATGGAATCCCTAGCCTAGAGTTTGGTTTATTATGGAATTGACGGACTTGTTATGTATTGGGACTGCATCTGTGCAGTGGTTTGGTAGAGGTGCTATAAGACTGGGTTTTGTCATGATTTCAGGTTTATGGGTGTGCTGGGTGTGGTGTTGTTGTGCAACTGGGTTGTAGATTTATGGGTGTGCTGGGTTTTGTCATGATTTCAGGTATATGGGGCAGCAAGAGTGGTGTGATGGAATCCCTACCTTAGATTTTGATTTATTATGGAATTAACGTACTTGTTTGTTTTCACGAGATTTCATGTAATTTTAAAAAAATGAATTTTGTTGAAAATAATCATGAAATATTATAAAGGAAGCATTATGAAAATTTGGCGTTATGATACCGGAAAATTCAATTCACGCAGTATAATTTAAAAAAAAAATTCTCGTACTTTTGCTGGAAAAGTCAAAAAGTACCTTATATGGTAAACATAGGAAAGATTCCTTCCATACAATGTGGTAAAAGTAAAAAAAGGGTAAAAATGACTTTAAACATACATGGAACAGTATTAAACATTTTATGAAAACATTTTTAGAAAACTTGGACATGGATGATAAACATAACCCCAGTAAATACTTACATATAAGCAATCTCGGATAAAAAATGAGATTGCAAAATTATCCCTTACCTTATGTCTGATATGATTCGTATGTATCTGAACCTCCTGTATAATGATTTAAATAATTTCCCTGACGTATTATAGAATCATATTCATTTTTATGATATCATACATGGTCGTATTCTTATCTTTTGTTAGTAATATTTCATTGCTATTTGTTATTCGGGTGTTCATTGCTTTATGTTCTTATGCATGTCTTGTTTAATAAATTCTTATCCCTCTTTTTGGTAATAAATACCTTATTTAAATAATTTTATTAGTTTAATATATATCATATTTATTCATTCAATTCATTTATATAAACAGTATTCAATGAAGATCATGTAGAAGGAGTCGCATCACATCGTGGAGACGGTAGGCCGTATGTACGCATGAGCGATGATATCGTTCCCATTACTATTGAAAGGCATTGGTGTGGAAGATGAAATGTTTTAGAAATAGTATGATGTTATAATAATCGTATATAGTTATTTTTTACACCATTATACCCATCTATGTATGGTGGTTGTGGAAAATAGATTACACCACAGCGTGAAGATGGTATTCCGTACGTACGCATGCGTGGTGATTTCATTTTCTGTAGGATAGATAGAAGGTGAAATAGGGTTGTTTCATATTTATAAAAACATATCAGTATATTAGTGATACTTATGTGATTAATATATGATGAAACAAATAATTAAGAATATGTAGAAAAATAAATAAATTGGAATGAATCTGTAAACGATATTACCTCTTCTTTGACGCGCCTCTTCTTAACCTCCTATTATGGCAGTAAAGATGGTCTTTGAAACATACCAGGACATTTGGTATGTTTCTAGGTAAGTGGAGAAGAAAAATGGTCAGGTTTTGGGCGAGAATGAAGGCTCAAAGTGGTGTGACGTGGAGATGGAGAAGGTTCCCTTTTATAAGGGGGGAGAGGGGCACCTTTGGAATTATAAGAAATATTAATTTATAATAAATCAAACACCTCTTGAAAACCTCCAAAAATGACTCATATTCAAAGATTAGATGAGATATGGTTGTAATCTAATCAAAAAATAAAATTTATACATGTTTTGAATTTATTTTAAACCATATTAAATTGATTTATCCTTATTTAATCTATTTAATTTTATTTTTGGTAATAATATTCTATGTTTAAAATCGTTATAAATAATTACTTATGTGTTGTGAATTATCTATAATTGGGTACTTTATTAAATTTTAGACCATATTAATATCAATTTTTAATTTTTAAATATTTATGTGATTTTTAAAGAATTTAATAATATGTTATTTTAATAAAATAAATTTTTTGTTAATTTTGACAATATTCATTTATTAGACTTTAAATATAATCCATAAAGAGGCTATATTCGAACCAAAATGTTTAATAGATTCCTAACATGTCATATTAATCATGAAAATTTTTTGAGAATGTTAATTAGTTCATATAATGATTATTTTAATATTTATAAAACCATTTATTTGATATTTTTCTTAATAAAACAATTACTACATCGTTTTTGTATAATAATTTAATATACATATTATTTTCATAAAAATTAAAAATAAAATACAATAATGAAGATAAATATAATAACATTCATAATAATATTTTTACTTGAATTTATCATCTTAAAATCACAACCTTTAAATTGTTATATTTATTAAATTATGAAGGTGACATCTTTGACATCGTTTAAAATAAACTAATGTAAATGTACTAATCAGTTTTATAAGGCTCAAAATGGTCCCAAAATCGACCCTAGTATGATTCGGGTATAACTATACTAGACCAATAATGTTTGGTGAATTTCTGGTCATTTTGATAGGCATTATGATTTTAATAAAATCTATATTATTGATTTTTTACTAAATAAATAACTTCTACATCATTAATGTATAAAATTTTAAGATAATAAAATATTTAATCAATATTAAAAATAAATTACCACGATAAATAAATAAGTTTTATCTTCCAATGGAGTATTTATAATTGAATTTATATTCATGTATTAAAAAAACTAATTATTAATGTTTGAGTGAGACATTTCACTTTCCTTTAAATAAACTAAATAAAAGAACTTAATCAAATACAATTGGGTTCCATTAGATTCCATTTCGACCCAAATATGCTTTATGGTAAAATATAATCATCCAATTATATTAGGACATGTTTTAGTGTAATTTTATAATATTATATTTACCCTTAATTACCTCGATTTACCATTAACTATGGTAAATAAAAATTATTGAAGCTAATATTCATAATGACTAAAAATAAAAAGTATCTTATTAACATAATTTGGACCTACTGATTCAAAATATGGATTCCATTTTTCCAAATCCAAATCATAGAAGTTTCAGAAATTATTTTAAAATTAATCCCATTGTTAAAAAAACGAGTTTTAAAAGTTAAAACATTGCAAATGATTGGAATGAATTTACATATGAATTCAATGAAAAATCAATTCTAATGACATGAACTATATTAAATGGTAAAAATATATTCCATTAATACTTTAAAACCATTAAATATTATATTTTATCCATATAAATTCTCACGACGAAAAAAGTTGTTTTAAATTAAAATATAGAGTGTTTTTACTATACATGAAAATGTTAAAGTTATCAGAATAATATGAAAAATTTATCCAAATTAAATTATTATATCCTGATTCCAAAGAATATTTTTTTTCAAAATAAAACTTATAAACATGTCAAAAAATAGTTTTAAAGTCGGTGCGCCATCAAAAGGCGGCAAAACATCATTTTTTGAAAAATACATATTTTACTCGAAAAATATATTCTGTTCTCACACGATGTCCTTGAAAATGTGTAAGATGAATAATAATGTTATAACATTAAAATTTTAGTTAATAAAATTCATAACAGCTAGTTCATAATAATATTATAATAATATATCATTGTTTAGCGAATCCCGGTATTGCGTACGACACACGCTATTGAGTAAGGTCACAATTGCGTGTGATGAAATCCAAGTCAGGGCTGCGTGTACTGGAATCTACCTTTAGTGTTGAGTATAACATAATCAAAACTTATTTCATTTATACATTAAATAAAATATGTTCTTAATGTTTTGTAGAATAATTCCCACAAAACAAACATGAAATTGTGTGTAACACTATCCAAGAATAGTGTTGTGTATACTGCAATATAATATGGTTTTGCATATAGTAAAATCTAATTTTGGTGTAGTGTACAACACAATACATCAATGAAAATAAAATAATATTTTTCATAAAATCTCAGGGTGTAACATTATACACCCTTACAATGAATTTCTCCTTCAAAATTCATTGGGGTTATAAATGGTTTACTACTTGAAAGTTTCTTTCATAAAAACCCACATCGTAAAAAGTAATTCTAAAACTTAATTTTAATAAGTGAAGTATGAAACATAATGGTTACCCAAATTAACTCATCAATGGGATTCCACATAGGAGAACATAGGTGAAAATATGGATATGAAAGAGAAATCTAACAATCAAGTTTTAATGGAGAGTGGTAGAGAACATGGATATGAAAAAACCATCAATCACAAAGTCATAAATTTGTGATGATCTAAGGTACCATCTGATTCATCAGATATAAGGAAACTAGGAAAAAAAATTTGGTTTTCAAGATCATTTCCCTAAAGATGAATAATTATTGAATTAAGAGAAATACTTACTTGATTTTGGTACAATCTCACTATTGTTCATTCCTTAAACAATTTCCACTTCATCTCTTAAAGAAATAAAGTTGAATTTTTCATTCGTGAAGTGTTAGCAGATCATGTGATAGAACGGTGGGTCATTCTATCTATATCAAATAAAAGGTTAGAAAAAGTTATATACATAAGTCCATCTATAGTGAGATTAATAGTATATGGTTCCTAAAATTGACTTATACTTCATCTATCATACCTCTTAATAAAATAAAACTAGTTTCTACTAACCAGGGACTTCTTGTAGGCCAGTGATAAAGGCCTGTCACACTTTGGTTGTGGGTTCGATTCCCGCATCCTTGTCTGACGCGATTGGTTGTCGCTCGTCCTATGGGTTGTCCTTTTTCTAAGACTATACTATTATAACATAACAAAAAGTTATAGCCTTAAACAATAATATCTGATGTCTAACTTAATATATTCCAATATTTAGGTTTATCCAAAATACATCTGTCCATTCTCATAGTATAAATAAAACGATTACTAGAAAGGTCATCTACCAAGCATTGAATACAATCATTTATCGCCCGTATATCATAAGATATATATCTTGTTGCTCACAATCCAGACATGTGAATTCCTTAATCATGTATTCTTTTGAAAAATGAATACCCATTGAAAATTAGTGAAAACATGAATGTTGTCAAAAGTTAACTCTTTCCACATACCAAAATCCCAAAATTTGGTATACTCAAACCATGATATCACTTTGTCCTTATACCAGTCAAGATCTCATTAATACTATCAAACATCTCATTATCTCTTTATCCTTTCATTATGCACAAATCATATACCATCCAAAAATATTTGAATTATATTTCATGGTTACTGGTACCATTCATCATATACTTCAAAAAACTCAAGTAAATACAATAGTGTAACAATCCTTAGATTTTTCATTATTCCATAGTACCATACATTATTCTTGATAAACATACAATCATTCCACTACCTTCTTAAACCACTGACTGAACTTCATCATTTGTTTCATCTCATATATCATTTGTAGTCTCTTAATCATCATCCACATAAATACTACCCATATGACCATGTTGATTTTCTTTATGAGATTTTCCCTTAGAGGATTGGTTTGCATAATGCTCTTACATTCCACACTTAAAACATGTAACCATTATTGATGTCATAGCAATACCATTATCCTTGTCCATTGTGTTAACTGAACCTTTTCCTTTACAATTACTAGCTTTGTGTCCTTATTTTCCACACCCAATGCATCTTCCAGTTCCTTTGAAACATTCTCCCTGATTCCTCTTCCCACATGATTTACATGAGGGAAATTGAACATTCTTTCATCTATGATCATCATGAAACTCTATATTTATCTTATTAGCTGAGTTTGGAAACATACCAAATTCGAGATTATTGATCATATTATGAGATTTATGATTATCTATAATAATGATATGTGGACTTCCATATCCAATTTCATTTGGTTTCTCATGACGAATATCATTCCATTGTCTATCATATCCTCCATTATCGTGAATCTTTCTGTTTTGAGCCATTTTCTAAAACCCAAAAAGAATAGTGTGAGAGGAAAAAATCATAATCAAGGGGGAGTACCTTTAATATCTAACATCTAAGGTTAAATTCTAAGATCATTACCATAGTTATAGGACAATAACCTATACTTATATGTAACCATAGGGACATTCCTAGACATACCCTAGAAATATCTCTTGGGATCTCACTAATGTTTTTGCATCCTAGTTTCCAAAGGTTTACTAAACCTTTCCTTTGATACCAACTATAGATACCCAGTAATTATGTACATATAAATTACATTACTTTTGTGGAATGCTTAATACATAACAAAAACAAACATCGAAAGATCGTAATAATTTAGTGTCTTTGGAAACTCGGAATAAAATCTTCAAATCGTGGTGAATGATCATCAACATCTCCCATAAAGATCTTCCCCTTTCGTTTTTTTACCTAAACCATATCATTATATCCTTAGGAAAAGAAAACATATAAAGGGTGAGATCAAGTGCTCATTAAGGGTAAACATAGGGAACATAAAACAATCCATAAACATTTGAATACAAAAACTTGAACATAAAATCTAAACATCAAAATCATAAGCAATGACATAAATCATGGAAGTACGTAAGGAATATATCCAAAAGGAACATCAATCATGATAAAGTATCATTGGAATAAAACATGTAATTGTGTAAACCATTTAGCATATGATATAAATTCCATAGTTTCCAAGGCATTACTTCCAAGACCTTCGTAGTGGAAAATTTCCCTTTCTGAATCGTGTTCACTCCTCGTTCCAGTCCTGTATCACTGAGCCGAATTAACTTATTGTTTCAGCCATGTCTATCTCATGAGATATAAATCATTACATAATGAATTGGAGGGAGATATAAGTACCACCCATCTCATATTGAAATCATTCTTATGTGTGCCCCAATATAAACATAAATCATTCATCATAACCCAAAGAATAAAATGGGATTCATAAAAATCATCCCATAATAACATAATCCATATAAAAAAATGGATATAATTTTATCCTAATAATAATTTAACCATTTAAATAATAGATAAATTATACTTGAAACATAATCGCACTAAATAATTTCATCTGAGATGGAAAATAGTTTTGACAAAACACTTTAAATGAATTCTTGAGGAAAATATAATTTCTTTTCAAAATCGTTATCTTTTCAAAAAATTCCTTGCAATTTTAAAAGAAACCGAATTTTGTTGAAAAAAATCATGAAATCTTGTAGATGAATATTTTTAAAAAGTATGCGTTATGAAACTGTAACTTCCAGTTCACGCCGAATAAGTTAAAAAAACATTTTTCTCGTAATTTTTCCGGAAAAGTCAAAAAGTACCGTATATGGTAAACATAGGAAATATTCCTTCCATACAATGTGGTAAAAGTAAAAAAAGGGTAAAAATTACTTTAAAACTACATAGAAGAGTATTATACATTTTATGAAAACATTTTTAGAAAACATGGACATGGATGATAAACATAACCCCAGTAAATAATTACGTATAAGCAATCTCGGATAAAAAATTAGATTTAAAAATTATCCCTTACCTTATGTCTGATATGCTTTGTATGTATCCAAACCTCATGTATAATTATTTAAATAATTTTATTGACTTACTACAGAATTATATTCATAGTTATGACATCATACATGGTCATATTCTTATCTTTTATTAGTAATATTTCATTGCTACTTGTTATTCGGGTGTTCCTTGCTTTATATTCTTATGCATGTCTTGTCGAATAAATTTTTATCCCTATTTTTAGGTTATAGATTCCTTATTTAAAAAATAGTATTAGTGTGATATGTATCATATTTATTCTTACAATTCATTTATATAATCAGTATTCAATGAAGATCATGTAGAACGAGTCGCATCACATCCTGGAGACGGTAGGTCGTACGTACGCACAAGCGATGATATCGTTCCCATAACTATTGAATGGTATTGGAGTATAAGATTTAATGTCTAAGAATTAGTATCATAATATAATATTCATATATAGTTATTCTTTACACCATTATACCCATACAAGTAAGGTGGTGGTGGAAAACATATTACACCACAGCGTGGAGACGGTATTCCATACGTACGCAAGCACGATGATTTTATTTTCCGTAGGATGGATAGAGGGTGAAATAGGGTTGTTTAATATTTATAATATAATATCATTATATGAGTTATATTGATGTTATTAATTTATTTTGACAAAAATAAATAAGAATAAGTAGAAGAAGAAATAAATTGGAATGAATCGGTAAAGGATGTTACCTCTTCATTGACGCGCCTATTCTTAACCGCCTCTTAGGGCACTAAAGTTGGTCTTTAAAGAAGACTTGGACCTCTAGAATGTTTCTAGGGAATTGGAGAAGAGAAATTTGTAGGGTTTGGCTGAGATTTAATGCTCAATGTGGTGTGAGGAGAAGAGGGAGGAGGTGCCCTTTTATAAGGGAGGAGAGAGGCACCTTTGGAATTATATGAAATATTAATTTATAAGAAATCAAAACCCACTTGAAAACCCCCAAAAATGACTCATAATCGAAGATTAGATGAGATAGGGTTGTAATATCATCATCCAATAAAATTTAGACATGTTGTGAATTTATTTTAAACATTATCAAATTTATTTATCCTTATTTAATCAATTTAATTTTATTTGTGGTAATAATATTCTAAATTTTAAATTTTTATAAATAATTACTAATGTGTTGTGAATTACCCATAATTGGGAACTTTATAAAATTTTAGACCTTATAAATTTCAATTTATAATTTATAAATATTTATGTGATTTTTAAATAATTTAATAATAATTTATTTTTATAAAATAACAATAGTGTTAATTTTGACACTATTCATTTATTTGAATTTAAATAAAATCTGCACATAGGATATATTCGATCCAAAATTTTTAATAGATTCCTAAAATGTCTTATTCATCTAAAAAAATTTTGTAGAACATTAATTAGTTCCTATACTGTTTATTTTAATATTTATAAAACCATTTATTTGATATTTTTCTTAATAAAACAATTACTACATCATTTTTTATAATCATTTAATATACATATTATTTGCATAAGATTTAAAAATAAAATCCAATAATGAAGATAAATATAGTAACTTTCATAATAATATTTTTACTCGAATTTATCATCTAAAATAATAACATTTAAATTTTTATATTTATTAAATTATGAATGTGACATCTTTGACATCATTTAAAATAAAATAATGTAAATGTCCTAATTGGTTTTATTAGGCTCCAAATATTCCCGAAATCGACCCTTGGATGTTTAGGGATTATATATACTCGAAAAATAAAGTTTGGTCAAGTTTATGGTCATTTTGATCGGTATTATTATTTTAATAAAAACTATATTATATATTTTTCTCTAAATAAATAATTTCTACATCATTAATGTATAAGATTTTAAGGTAATAAAATATTTATTAAAAATTAAAAATAAATTACCATGATAAAAGAAAAAAATTAGGATTTCAAATTAGTAGTTATAATAGAATGTATATTCTGTATAACTATATATTAAAAATAATCTAGTTATTAAAGATTGTGTGAGACGTTTCACTTTCCTTTAAATAAACTAAATAAAATGTCTTAATCAAATACAAGTGGGTTCCATTAGATTACATTTATACCCAAATATGATTTAGGGTAAAATATAATAATCCAATTATATTAGAACAAGTGTTAGGGTAATTTTATAATATTTTATTTACCCATAATTACCTCAATTTACCCTTAATTATGCTAAATATAATTTACCGTAGTAACTATTCATAATGACTAAAAACAAAAATTAGATTATTAACATAATTTGGACCTACTAACTCCAAATATAGAATCTATTTTTCCAATTTCAAATCACATAAGTTGCAAAAATTAATTTAAAATTAATCCCGTTGTTAAGAAAACGAGTTTTAAAAGTTAAAACATTGCAAATGATTGAAATGAATTTACCTATGAATTCAATGAAAAATCAATTCTAATTACATACACTATATTAAATGGTAAAAATATATTCCATTTATACTTTAAAACCATTAAATATTATATTTTATCCATATAAATTCTTACGATGAAAAAAGTTGTTTTTAATTAAAATATATCGTGTTTTTACTATACATTAAAATATGAAAGTTATCAAAATTATATGAAAAATTTATCCAAAGTAAATTATTATATCCTGATTCCAAAGAAGAATTTTTTTCTATCAAATAAAACTTAAAAACATGTCAAAAACAAGATTTAAAGTGGTTGGGCCTGCATTTTTTGAAAAATACTTATTTTCCTCGAAAAATATATTTTGTCCTCACACGATGTTCTTGAAAATGTGTAAGATGAATAATAATGTTATAACATTCAAAATGTAGTTAATACTATTCCTAATGGCTAGTTCATAATAATATTATAACAATATATCATTGTTTTGTGAATCCTGGTATTGCGTACTACACACTCTATCGAGGATGGTTGCGATTGCGTGTGATGCAAGGCGAGTTAGGGCATCGTGTAGTGGAAGCTCCCTTTGGTGTTGTGTAAAACATAATCAAAAATTATTTCATTTATACATTAAACAAAATCTATAGTTAATGTTTCGTAGAATAATTATCACAAAACAAACTTGAAATTGTGTGTAAGACTGGCCAAGAATAGTGTTGCGTATACTCCAAGCTAATAACGGTGTTGTGTATAGTACAAGCTAATTTTGGTGTAGTGTACAACAGAAGACATCAATGAAAATAAAAAAAATATTCATAAAATCTATGGGGTGTTACAGGTTTCTTGGGAGATTATGTGAACTGTGATAGACCATACTAGCTCGGACATTGGGGATGGTTTATGGTTCACTACATAGGTTTATTTTCGTACTTAATTTGGATTTTTATTTGTTTTTCTAGCAGTTTTACTTTTAACATGCATGTTGGATAGATTTTGTTTTATTTCTATATATATTCCTTAGAGATGTTTGATGTTGATACAACTTACCTTTCGATGTTGGTTATGATAAAAAGGTCCATTTGTCCCATTTTTATGACATTTCTATACCCATGGTTCTTTATTTCCACCCAAGGCCTATTGGAGGTAGGACTCGGGGGTTATTATCTCTTCTTTATCTTGAAGAAAAAAGGTCTCAGCATCTGTATATCCCTTCCCTCATGTGGAAAGAAAGTAGGTTATGACATTTTAGCATTCTTCAAGATTTTATTCTTATAGTTTTTTACATATTTACCTTTTTATTAAATTTAATTTAATTTTATCTTATATAATAAATTTTTTTAAACATTACATAATATTTAATATCATGTCATGTATTCATTTTTATATATTTGAAGTTTTTTCAGAAATAGAGTGTTTGATAATTTAGTAGTTCTTCATACATAAAAAACCATATTAGTCAAAGTGGTCACATATAATCAATATCTTTATTTTCTATAAAACAAAACGTGATTTCATTTAATGAAAAATATTCTTTACTTTCGACTTTATTTCTTCTTCTTACTTATCCAAACCTAAAACCCATGAACAACTTTTGATAAGTGTGGATTTTTAAAATATTTAAAATAATATTTAAATAAAAACAAAATATCATTTTTAAATCTATCATTTATATAAAAAAATATTTATAAATTTGTTTTAAGATTATGTACATGGATGAAAATCAGTTTAAAAATTAACACATTAAAAGATGACTTTTTGATAGAAAGGTGTTTGCCGGAAGTCTGACATGTCAGATATTTTCCCAATATTACAGAATAATAACTTTATGAATTTTTTTAATATTAAAACCCATTTACATGTTTACAAATTCATTTATTTCACTTATTACCATGTTATATAAAGTACCTAATTAATTACGTTTACATAACCTATTTTGACAGTGTTCACCTGATATGTTCAAAATGCCTTTAGAAAGATGGATATGGTCAATTTCTCCATAATTACATCATGCATAGAATAATAATGACAGATTTATCCTATTTATACATCAATTATACATTAAAACCCATCCTTTTAAAACTTTTATGAAAAATGAACAACATTATAATCATTGAGATGATAGGTCGTACATATGAATCTATAAAAAATCTATATTTCAATGACCAATATAAAATTAAGATAACTATTTTATTATCTTGAAATAATGATAATAATATCATAAATAACGTATAATTACCTTGAATATACTTATATATATAATAAAGTTGATTTTGTGATGAAAAAATATCACATTACATTGTGGATGCAGTAGTCCACACATACGAATGAACAACGTTATCATTTTTCAGTGTGTGGAGAGTAAAGAACTAAAATTATATATAATGTTTCAATAATTAATAATATGAATTTATTATTATGTATAAATATAAATTCCATCATGATATATATTTGTGAGATATTATGATAGAAAATGAAATACATTGGTTCACAGGCTGATTGTTCATTATGCACACAAAATATGGTTCTATTAACCATTTGATAAAATATTAGATTTATTTGGGTTATGAAATTAATATAATAATGTCTCAATATATGGTATATACTTTTATCATTATATCATAAATTTTAAATAGTATGTTAAAGAATTGTAAGAATAAACATAATAAAAATACTCAGTTAAGAACGATATCTCTTCTTCAGACAACCACTAAAAGATTACACCTAATGTCTTCCAAGATTGAATTTACGATAAAAAGGGCATCTAGAACATGGTAATGGAATTAAGGAATATATTTGGGTATAAATTGGATGAACCAAATGAAATAAATGATGTGAATAGGGTATGGGAGTGTGTGACCTTTTATAAGTGGGGGAGAGAACACATTTGATTTTTTGAAAAGAAAAATTTAGTCCGAAATTTTTCTCATTCCAAAGGGATAAAAATGGACCTTTATTGATAAATATATGATATAATGTATAAATAAATCAATAAAAAAGAATTTATTCATGTTTTTATGTCATTTTAACACTTATATTTTTAGATTAACCCCCTGATAAACCTATTTTCACTATAACAATAGTAAAATACTTTTGTCGCTTACACTACTCATTATGACCAAAAAATAACAATGCTTTATAACATAAATTATCATGACCCCAAATAATGAATCCATTTTATTAAATTAAATTCGTTAAAGTTATATAATTTAATTTAAAATAAAACCTACAAACTCGATGAAAATTTTGATTTCAAGAATCGTATTTTTCATGCATTAGATGAATTTATATTAAATCTATAATAAGTAATAATTAATATATAAATATATATTAAAATTTTTAGATATATAATATATAAATATCATTTTAATTGTACTTAATTATGGTAATTTTGATTTATTATAATTTATAATCATTATTCACTTTAGAACACTTTTCTGAAGAAAAAAATATGTGATTTCTAAACCAAAAAAAAAAGAAATACGAAAATATATTATAATGATAATTCAAATTTAAATATTTATAATAAATAAATTAAATAAAACATATCACACATTAAATAAAATTTTAATCATATTTTTAATTTTAAATTAATTATTTTATTGAAATTAATTTAATATTTTATTAAAAATTATATTTTTCACTACTCTCAAAATATCAGTTTTTATCTCAGATATTTTTTGTATTCCAATGTTTCTTATTCAACCATGTGGATTTTTAATAAAAACATAACATGGTGGTTCCACTTATTCTAAAACACTATATATTTATGGTCTTGAATTTTAATAGGTCATTCCCCATATTAAATGTAATCATCTAGTATAACCACTTTAAATGTAAAAACACTAGATAAATTGTGCACATATTTCCTTATCATTGAAAAAGAAATATGTTATGTAGATAAGATAAAATCATAGTAAATTCCACTTTGTATAAATTTGATCCCACTTTCCCTATGATTTCATACAGTCCAATGAACCACATAAATAATTTTCCCATGTTACCAAAAGTCGTAACACTTTTCCATGGAGACAATTTAGAAAAACATTGTCACCTACCTCAATATAATGAGAATTCCTTTGACTATATCCATAAATTTCCATCCATATATTAGTAATACTCACATACTTATGACTGAACTTTAGATTCATGGACACTTCCCATGCCATCTACGATCGTATTACATTCCATTTTCCAACATTATCTCAAATAAAAGTTGTACGTAACCTCTATCTATATAATGCCTCAAAAAGAGGTATTTGTATACTGGAAAGAAAACTATTTTTATTTCAAAACTCAATGAAAGAAATATATTATTCCCAAAATCCATGGAATTTTTTTTAATAATAATAAATCATATCATCCATGGTATGAATCCTCCTATAAAATTATTGATGGGATTGGGAAATAAAAGTTATAATAAAATTTAATGCAGTAACAATTAACTTCTAATTACCATTCCAAAAATTAGATGTGAACCCGGGAGCATAGTTTTAAAAAATAGAGAGAGTAACACTATGTAACATTACTATGTCCTTTAGATACAATTGATACAGCTAATCCAAATAAATTGTGTCTTGAATGGAAAATAAATTTGTATATTTAGTGAATCGATCAATAATAACTCAAATTATATTCTTACCTCTTAATGTCCTTTGAAATCCCACCAAAATATAAAATGATATATTTTCCCATTTCTACTCTAGCACTGAATCATGTTGAAGTATGGAAATAAGAAATTATAATCCCACATTACCTTTTTGGAAATACAAACATTTCAAGAATAACTCTACAATATATCTATTCACTCCATCTCATCGGTAACCCTTGAAAATGTCTCTTAACATATTAGTTCTTCCTATATAAACCTAAAATAGATATATATGGTCCTCACCAAAAAATTATATCTTCAACACCTAATCTCAAGGATAACATAATCTCTTTAAAATTCGTAAAACAACTTTACTAAATATTAAATTTAGGAATATTACCCTTCTTAACAAAAACTACCACATTCTGTAAAATATGATCCTCATTTTAAACATCCTTAATTCTTTCTGACGAATAATATTGTATTGATGGACAAAATAAATATATGTGGTTCATGCATGCATAACTTCTAGTAACACTAATTATTCAAATACATTAAAAAACAATCATTTTCAAAATGTAACAGTGTTAATGTAGAACTATTTCTCTAACACAAATCATAATATACTTTTCATTTTTTTCAGTATGGTAATTAATCATGAAATAATAATCATTGTTCTGTTATAGTCATCTTATATGTCTCATTTTCAATTATTTATGAGTAAATATATAGAACATAAATTTTCCATCGATATATATTTAACACATTCATCAATAAAAATTATGTCTCCAATTTTCTAAAGAAAAAACGAAACAAATACATCCACATCATGCATAGGATAATGTAAATTATCATGTTTCAATTTTAATAAACCATAAGAAGTTACCTAGTCAATCTGCATCAAGACTCAACATAATCCTTTCAATTAAGAACTATATATGAATAAATCACCATTTCTAGAAGGTAGTTCAAAAAATAGAACATTAACAAATATTATTTTTATTCAATAAAAAAATTATCACATTCTTTTTTCCAAAAAAATCTATCTCGTTTTATGTTAATATAGTCAATTCGATAGGCAATTGAGGAAATTTTTAAATTGACAATCATTAGTGACCTGATAATCCCAGAAAAATATAAATCTATATGATATTTATTGTTCTTGTCTATTTTTCTACAACATTAGTTTTAAAATGGTAAGTATTTTTCCATATTTATAAACAATATTTCCATGGAAGATATTTTATTACTATAAAAATTCACAGAAACTAAACTTTCCATGTTGACTATTTTATTTTGATGTATAGAAATCAACCCTAGTTTTTCCTTCATGTTCCACCAAAATTTTATAATATAACAAAATAACATAAATAAAAAAATCAAAAATATCTAAGAAGGCGTTGATAATATATATTAATAATATCCACAAATATAGTTGATGCATTATAAAACCAAAATTGCATGACTAAAAAATCACAATGCCAATATCATTTATATAATATAGTATTCAGAATATCCAACTCCTTAACCTAAAACTTATGGTACCCAAACCTAAGAATAATAATTGAATAATATTTTTCTCATAAGATAAGATAAAAAAATAATTTTTATGAATAAAATGATACTTTTTCTTAATATTGAAGTAATTTAAGGCTCTGTAATCACTGAAAAGTATCATTGAACCATATTTATATATATAAAATAAAATAGAAGAACCCCTTTGTTAATTGAAATGACAAATGGATTTTTTTTCTAGATACTCTGATTTCTTTTCAATTCTAAAAGTATTATTTGAGCCACCTAGTAATGGGTTTTTTAAATTCTATTATAATCATAAACTAATTCAATAGAAATTTAATCATTCTGATCAGGAATAACCCCTAAAAATAAATTTTAAAAACATCCACAAACACATTCACTACTGGTACATCAATAATATGAATAGTTTCATTCTATTGAAAAACATGATCTATGTACCTTTACTTATATATTTAATCAATTTATTTTCTTCATGATATGTTAAGAATGGAACGAAAGCACTAAATAAAACAATTTAGTCTCTTTAATAAATGTTATCATGATAAACTAAAATTAAATCCATTCACAAAATAAATTCAAAATATACTATATGTAGTTAAATAAGATTTCTATATATACTAATCCATTGTTAAAAACAAACATATTCATATAAATTATGGTTTCATTCATATTTTCTCCTAGAGATTCCACAAAAAGTTGTATCATATTTCCATGTTGTGATAGTACAGTTTTGCATTAAAATTACTCATAAATTATTGAATGTGAAGATCCATAGCCAATCAATATATTTTTATAATTCTAACAAATATGTAACACACCTATCACAAATTCAATAGATGGTCCAACATCAACTATAGTAGTATAATTTTTTTTCTGTATATTTATATTTCTGATCATGAGAATTTCCCTCTTGTATAACTAACCTTGGAAACACATTATCATAATGACCCGACTAATTACAACTAAAAAATATCACCATGTGATTACTATTTGTTATTCAATTCTTGGATTTCTCAATTTCTTTTCTTTGTAGTCACGAGAAATATATAAAAACATACCACATCGATTAACATCCCATAATCTAAAACACATTCTCTAGGATATTTTTACCACACTTATCACAATATGTGAACATGATTTCACTGAATCAAGATTTATTTGAAGAATAATTCCATATTTACAATAATCCACTCCATTTATTACTCTTTTCATATTGAGGCTAATGAGTGTGTATGAATACTTCATCTCCACTTTTTCACCACAATAAAAAAAGTTTCTTTAATTTTATATTCTTGTAAGGAAAAAATTAATCATTAAATGGTTTAAATGTTTCGTAAAATATATTAATATTACAATAAATCCTATTAAAAATATATTGTACATTATTGGATAATATTTTAAAATTTGATGTGTACATAGCTACATAATATTAATAAAAATTCCTCACATTCATGAGTTATTTCACGATTCTGAGTAAAAAAAATAGTGAAATATTTATCTAGACATATAATAAATAAATTTCCACTTATATAAAATAAAGATCATATTACCTCTATTATTATTATTGAGAGGAAACAATAGAACAACTTCCCCTTCAAAATTATTAGTGGAATAGTTTAATTTATAACATTCCAAATATCCCATCACGTCAAATATCTTTTCCAATGCATTGATCCATTCTAAAATTGCATCTATATCTGAAGAAATATTGTGTTAGAAGTTGTTGCCTCCTAAAATGATCCACCATCATTATTTCCTTTGTGGTTTATTTGGATACTCTTTAACATAGATAGTACAACTATTTATATCATGTTTCAACTAATCCATCTATTTATAAAATAGATCAGTTCCAATCCCTACAATTATAAGATATAGATTTGGAAGGATATTTGTCTCTTTGTGCCTTCCTACCACATATTCCATATCTCATCTCCAAAAAACCACTCTAAACAGACAAAAAAATTACAAATAAACATGGTAACCTAAAAATTCAAAAACATTATAACCATATATTTAGATATATTATAATATATTGACTCATATATTCATCTAACCCATTACTTTATACAAACTATATGGACCTGACATTAAACATTAAAAAAATTTGTTTTAAAACAATAATTCATTATCTTAGATTTTATGATAATTTTATATTTATAGTTTTAGATAATAAGTCATAAGACACACATAAAACTCCAAATTATAAAAAATGAAAACGTTTTATCAATATCCCTTTTTCTCCTAATATATATCATTTAAAAAAATCATAATTTTATTTCAAGACTACTCTTCATGAATTTAAACATAACTTCTACATTTACAATACCCAAAATCATACCTTGTGAAAAAATTTAAGAAGTACGGGATGAGCACAAAAAAATACATAATGTACATAAAAAAGAAAAACCCATTAGTTAAATGAAAAACATGAAAACCCTTGAAAATTATATTTTAAAAAACATAAATTTTTATCCAAAAGTGAATCATTATTCATTTAAAAAGATTATTTTCCATACCTTTTGGAAAAAAAAGATTACAATGGGAAATCATTCGAAAGAACATAAAATTCACATAAGTTCCTTGGCGAGTAATATTCATTAAATTAATATTGTACACATATAAATTGCAATAACAATATGGCCAACTACAAAAATAATTCATCGATTATCATAATAATTACCCAATGCCTTAGAGAGCTATTAGTATGCCCCCATCTTATAACATACATCAAGATAACCCACAAACTATAATGGTTTTCGAGACATTTTATAAAACATATTTAATGACTATACCATAAATAAAAATTTTAAGCTTTCATCTCTTGGTCATAAAAGATTTTAAAAACACTTTCAAACTTGTATAAAAAACATTATAGGATATCAAAGTGCCCTTTTCTTTTAAAAGTCCATTTTTAGTAAAAAAAATACATAGAAAAATGTAATGATGGATTTTCATTGTTTAAAATAAAAAATATTTTAAAATAATCCAAACATAAAAAATTATTATTGGAGGAGGAACATTCATTATAATCATGTATGTTAAAATAGAACATTCCTTTTTTCCTTCATAAAAAAGTTAATCATTTCATAAGAAAATTTATTTTTTTAATATTATAGTAAAGAATAAATAGAAATAGAATTTAATTTATAATTTTTTATATCCATATAAAAACAAACATAAAATAATTGTAATAATAAAGATATTGGGGAGAAATTATAGAAAAAATAATCTTGAAAAGTAATTTTGTTAAAGAAAGTCCCTTACCATGACTCTAAATAGTAACATATATTATTTAGATTCGTAAATAAAAATATAATGATAATTGTTATATTTATTTATAACATTTTTTATGTTTATTCTTCCTTTTATTTCAATCAATACCATGTTATACACAGTTGTTTAACTAATTATATTCAAGTCGAATGTATTGATAATATTCAACTCATATGTCCAAAATAACATTATTAGGTTGAATATGGAAAAATTTGTATTACTATATCATATGTATAATTATTATAATGAAGAATATATAATATTTATAAATTAATTATACTTTGAAAACAAATAATTAATGATGGTCCTAGAAAATGAACTACGTTACAATCATTGAGATGGTAGTTCGTATTTATATATGTGTAACTTTTTCATTTTTCAATGATATTTATAGAAATACGGAAAAAATATATTTTATATTTAAATAATTATCATAGTATCATAAATTGAATTTTATTTATGAAAATATAATTATATACATCTTCGATGTGATTTTGTGATTAAAAATAACTGCATCTCTTTGTAGAGGTCACAGTCCACGCATATGAATGAATGCCATTATCATATTTCAGTGAGTTGAAGGGTAAGAAATAAAATGATAATTTTTATTTTAATAGTGATAAATATGTAATTTATATAAAATATATAACATAATTTCATTATTATAAATATCTTTGAGTGTAAATGATGGGAAACTAATTTCATCATTCTGCGAGGCGGTATTCCACTGTACACACGAATGATGGTTTTGTTTTCCACTTGTAGGATGTGAATGTGGATTTATGTAATTATATTATAACATATAATTATAGGGTAGAAAATAATTTTATTATATATTCATTCTTGAATAATATTATTTATTTTCGGAAGAATATGAAAGGCAAAATTTCTCTATTTAGAATGATATCACACCTTCTGACCAACTCTTAAGGATTAAACGTCAAGCCTTCCTAGATTGGATTTATGATATTATCAATACCTCTAGAACATAGATAGAAAATTATATAATGATATTGTTTATATATTACCCTATAAATAGTTCTTTTATAGTGTGAATATAGGAGGAGAGTGGTGGCCTTATATAAGTTGGCGAGAGGAAAAACATGGAATCTTTTGAAAGAAAAAGATATACCAACATTTTTCAACTTCCATAACCATAAACATGGTCCATTATTGAGACTTATATGAGAAAAGGTATTATTTTTTCTATAAAATATAATTTAGGGAAGTTTTTATGTCATTTTAATCATTGTATTTTACATTTTATCATTAGTAAACATGTTTTCACCTTAACGATGGTAAATTATTTTTTCTGCTTTCACTATTCATTATGCCAAAAATTAAGTTTATATTATTATATAATATAAATTATTCTGATTACAAATATATATACCATTTTAATAAATAAAATACTTATATATTTCCAAATATTATATGATATAAAACATGCATACACGATGAAGGAGTGGTTTTTCAATAAACATATTTTTCAATTATAAATTGACATTTTATTAACACTATGATATATAATTATTATTATATGCTTTTAAAATAATGTTAATATATATATATATATATACATATTATAAATATAATATAAATAATTCATCATAATGGGGCTGTTTTAGTTAATTAAAATATGAAAATATTATGCACATTAAGACATTTTAAGAAAATGAATTTTAAACCCAAAAATAAAATTATACTAAAGTCTAGTATTAATATGTTTCAATTTTAATTAATTTTAAATAATAAAATTTAAGAATATTTATTTTACATGAAATAATATTCAATGAATCATGGATTTTTCAAATTACATGAATTATTCAAGTGAAATGACTTTTTCACAAAAAATGATATTTTTTCAAAAGTTATGAAATAATTAATATTTAATAAAAATAAAAAACATTAAAAATAATTTAAGTAATATATATTGTTTTCAACAATTAAATTCATGTTTTAAAAGTTAAATTCAATAATTTATAAACTAAACAGTAAAATAAAAAACCTTTTGACAAAAGATTTTAACTAACACTATTTCAATTTTTATTTTCAAAATACATTGAATTTTTATGATGAAGGTAAATATATAATTAATAAATGTCAATAAAAATGTAAATGATTAATTTTTTAATTACATTATTTATTAAATATTTTCTTATTTGGATTTTCATTTCGTTCACATGATTTATTTTTCAATATAGAGTTACATAAATTCATCATTTCAATAATTCCATCTTTATAAAAATGAAATGTTTTAGAGAATAATATTTATCATATATTATAGACTTTTCCCTTAAATGTATATATTATTTCATTTAGAAAATTTTATTATTTCTTATTTTTAATATAAAATATTTATTAACTAATTTTATTATCTTATTTCTATTTACCTTCTTTCAAAATAATATTTTGTTGTCCTTTCTACAATGTGGGATTCAACAATGGTTTCATAAAATATTAAAGGTTTTTCTTTTCATGATTCTATGATTTATCATTCAGTCTAGTCTTTACTACAAAACATTTATTTATTTTTTAAGGATTAGCTATTGATATTCCTTTCAAAAAATAGTTTTAATTTTTTGTCATGTCAATATATTGACAGTATATTTTAAAAGTAATCTATCACTTTATCTTGATATGATAATGTAAAAACTGTTTTATGAAATATATTTTCACGATTTCACTTACATTTTCCCCTATATATATGACATCCATAAAATTTTTATTAATATTTCTTAAATCACACTCCAATTTACACTCAAATAATTTTTTGGGGGAATGAATTTGGTGTATCAATCAACCAAACTCTAGAAGCAATTTTCTGAAATACCATTCAAAAAGGTTATAAATCCAATTCTCATTATGTGGTTTATTCATGATATGTTATTTGATAGATTTTTTATATCAAAAATGTTTTTTATATTAACATCATGATATTTTTTGGGTCCTATAACCCCCTCCCCCAAATACATTGGTTAATTATTTATATATTTGTAAAAAATGATTTAGAGTTTGGACTAGATATAGTTAGCATTGTTCCCAAGCTTGGGTGCGACTATGATAATTTTTTAATTTTTTTCAATATTGAGTATTTGATTTGTAAGATATTTTCAAAAATATTGAGTGTGTATATGATATAGTAATCGTTCTTCATAAGATTAATTTTTCAAAAAATATGGAAAGGTATGTTCTCAATGTGTTGATTTCATATGATAATATTAATGCAACATATATGTACTATATTTCTTCATTATGATCCTTGTATGCTTATTATTTTCTCAATAATATAATTTTTTTCCAATTTTATAGGTTTTATCATTTTAGATTTCATGTCCTACTAGGCATTATGGTAAACTCATATTGCTCCCTACTCATTTAAATATGATCTTAATGGGCATAGTCTAGTGGTTGTGTCCTATTGTGGTGTTTAGGGGGGTATTGGTTTTCTTCCCCAACTATTGTAATTAGATAGGTCTATTTTCTTATCTCCCACCTCTGAATGCTGCAATTATTCTTTTTAATATGATATTTTTGTCATTACAATGTTTTCTCAAATGATTATTATCTAACCCTAAGTGAAATGTTTATCCATTATCTCCATTAATATGAATTAGATAACACTCGATATTATTTTTTCCAATTACCTTGCTTTTTAAAAAGAATATTACATTTTATAAAGTGTTCACTTTAGAATATTATTTATGTGAGAGTCTAAAAATGTTGTTGTATATGTTGTCTATAAATATAGTCTCTAAAGAAAATAAAACTATAGGTTTTGGGGTGTTTTTTCTTATAATATAAAATTAATATTAATGGATAATAAATCAATATAAATATATGATATATGTGGGTCAAATATTTTTTTTCAATAAGGGGGATTACACCTTACATTATAATTGAAACCACTTCAACAAGCATGGAATTAATCTATGTAATAATATAGTTATTGACAATATTTTAAAATTACCACCACATATCCAAAATTTATAAATGTCATCCAATACTATAATTCTGTCTTATTCACATTGTTAATTTTATATAAAATTGATACTGGTAAATAATAACGCATTACACTTACTCATTCACTAGAATAACAAGTTCTTGTTTGTGTGTGTTCACCCACCTACATGAAAAATACTAAACTTTGTTCATGATTTAAAATATGGATGAGTACCCAGAACTTTTCCTAAGTAATATATGACATTAAATATTATTTTGTGTTGTTAATTTATTTTATTTATGGTGAATAAAATATAAATGGTTTTTAAAATTCAACTGAATTTTATTGTAAAATTAACCAAATCATGCTTATCATGAATTCTACACTCGAAAACTATACACATTACTTCAATAAAATGAATATGGGAGTGAATAAATACTTCTAGAAAATTTAATTTATTACCTTGAATTATATTATAAAAATTAAATTATTATGAAAATTTTAATTCATAAGACTACACCGTATATTTTATAAGAAATTAGGAACAACTAACATTGGATGGTGAAAATAAACAATAAATAGAAAATATGAATGAAATAAAAACATATGACTTAATAATAAATAAGTTTATAGATAATAATTATAATAAAAAATAAAATATTAAACTAATTATTTTTATTATATTATAGGTTATAATGGTTTCATGGGAGTCAATAGTAATTGTAACGGTTTTCTTAATCTTCCATTAAAATCAAGATTATCTTTGTAAAAATTTACATTACGGTGAATTTTATGTTATTTCTCTCTAAATAACCCTATATTTTATTCTCTACTATTTTTTATTTGTATTATTACATTCCCTCTAATTTATTCTTATCTCATAAAAAATGAAACATGTGAGTGAAATTTGGTTATCTCATCTTTTTCATTTAATTCTTATTCATCCATGTCCATGTTCTATATAATGTATCATATACATATTATATATCCTTATATACAATTAAATGATTTTAAATACCATTTTATATTAATGTTAACTTTATTTTAAAATTGATTGAAAGGAACCATTTAAATCACTATTCTTTTACATTTTTTCTTCATTTCATTCTCCCACTTTCTTATTCAATTTTCAATATATGGATTCATATTAATGATTCAATTATTATTTAATATTATTTATAGACACATTATAATTCCATTTAAATCCATTGAATTATGTTTTATTTTAAAAAAATATATCTAAATGTAAATGTTATTTCTATATATTTTCTAATTATTTATTTTATATTCTTCTATGTCATTTTTCTTATATGTCAAAAACCTTCTATGTTTCCATCTTTCACCATGGATATGTTTTAACAAAGTAATCCACTTTTATTGGGATTATTTATTTATGAAATGTGAAAATTTTCATGAAACATAATATATAATCATGTATTATTTATTATATGGTTGATTTATAAGCATGATCATGTTCATGTGCCACACCATTATATGTTTTAACAATATTTTGTAGGTATAAATAGAAAAATATAACCCTATAATGAATTGGGTAAGGATTTATATGTCATGAGACATACTAAACACTAAAGGAGTTAATAAGAATCATATAAATAACCAAGTAATAACATCCATAAAACTCATATACAAAATTATTATTAGGTAATTCTATACAAAAATGTAAATACATGGGGCTCAAGGGATAATGAATATAAAACATGCTATAAAAAATTAAGAAAATACCCAAGGTTATCTCTATAAGTATCTAGAACATAGTTTGTTTCCTCTGGCCATAGAAACTATCCTAGATAGGTACTCAAGAACCTATAGAAAGACTTTTCCCCTAATTCCTACCATCAGCAATGAAGTTAGTTCTGGTATAAAATGGTAGCTCATACAGGGAGTGAGATAAACTCAGTAAGCCACCAAAAATGGATTATAATTTCATCCATTATGTGTATATATAATAAAAACTATAAAAATAATTCTAAAATATAGGATTGAGTAGTTTTAATAAATAAACCACATAGGTACAGGTTCATAGAGGAAATACTCCCACTACTTCCTCAGTTGGCATTGGATATAAAATTTCTAAGAAAATGGTCAGTCAATATTTAATTTATAAATAATCTTAAGGACCTTGCTTGAACCCCATGAATCCCCAATGAACAATATCTCTGTAGGATATGTATAATAAATCCATTAATAAAATGTAAAGTGCTAACCAAATCCAACTATGTGCTTTCTCTTGGTAAATTCATCTTATTGTCAATTTATTATTTGATTCAAAAATATACTGAGCCTATTCGTGGCATTCCTAATTTAGAAACTATGTATTTCTCTGGGAATCACATGATCCAAACACATTATATTTATTTCCAAAGAATTACTCAAAGTGATCATGTTATCATTGTAGGTGTATTATAAAGACACCACCCTCTAAGTCTGTTATTGGATATCCACAACGGATAACCAAGTGTCAATCATTTATTTCACAATGATATTCCCTATGAGTCTATCCTTGGAAGCCCAAATAGGGAGGTCATGTATCACTCGTGGCCTGAATAATGATCCACCGTTGGAGTTTGTCCTTGGAATTACACAAAGGGTGTCCAAGTATCACTCATGAATATATAATGATCTACCCTCTTCATTCATCCATATTAGTCTATAATGTGAGTCTATTTATCACTCAATCATCCAAAATCTAGCTACCAAGAGAGTATACTAATGGGATTCTTAGTTAGATCCATATTTTACTCTCGGCATGCAAATATGAATGTGCAAGTGTCCAGTGACTATTAATAAACATTACATTCACTATTAGCTCAATTGGATGTCAAATTAATACATGAATTAAACTCATCTTAGAAGGTGGATCAAATCATAACATAGTTTTAGAAGATATAGAATCCCATGAATTCCCTAATTCATTTAATTTAGAATTTTAATTTTCAAAATATCCCAAATATATGAAAGAACGAATAATTCACAAATTCATAGATATGTGGTACTCTATTCACCCATTAAATTAATTCAATTTACAAATCAACAAAAATAATATAACATCCCAAAATATGGGGTAATGAAAAAACCTCTGTATTGAATCAAATTCATTGGCCACTCATGGTATATTTATCTATTTTAGAGACAAGCCCAAATGGGGGGTTCAATTAATGTTACATAACCTATAATTCTTTATAAATGGTTATCTTGGAACATATAGTTTAGTCATACCCATTTAAAGTAAGAATCATTCCATTTATGAAGTGATTATTGGTATATCTGATGTGAGGCACAACTGCCAACGTATAATCCTGATAACATTGAGGGAAAATCATGATACCACCTAACTTATCATGGTACCTGAATCCTAATCCTTTTTTCACAAATAAAGGATACAATGGATGAAATCAATCACCTATGAATGTTCCCTATAAATAGTTCATATGAACTTGCACCAAAATAAATTCTTTGATGGGAAGTTAAACAATGAAAGTTAAAAGTGGACTTGAGAGATTTTTTGTGGCTATCCAATGAGACCAATGGAAATTATTTCAGATTATGGAAGAAAAAGATTCATTGATGCCTAGATTTTGGTGTAGAGAAGCATTAATGAGAGAAGATGATCTCTTATTCATGGGATAGAAAAAAATGGAGGGGGAGTTAAAAATTTGATGGCGAAATATTCATTTCTCCCAAACATAAAACATTTTCATGGTTGGACAAAAAATGTTCCAACTGCGCGCACCCTATATTTGAGGTGGCACACCACACACACATGACTTGTAGAAAACTATTAGAAAAACCATGAACATACACTATCTAAACCCCGAATATCCAACCTCACTTTATAGTTTACAAAAATAATGTGGAAACATTATAGGACAACATTATTGCAGGTGAACAGTTTTCCCTAACAATGGGATAACCATGAAGTTAAGATGATTTATATGAAAACTATAGCTCCAGTACCCAAAAAACCTTGGACTGTCCCAAACCCTTATTTAAACCATATATCACATTTATAATAATAAAATATTGAGTTTTAACTAAGATTTAAAGGACACAGAACTCATATATAATATGGCTTCTTACAACCTACACCCTTAATGAAAATATCCCCAAGTTTCCATTCCAAGGGTGGTAAAGCATTATCTGTGAAAAAACTGAGGCAGAAGGTGCATAAATTGGCCTCCCACTCCCATGTAACTCCTTGTACATAGTTGTATTGTCATAGCACCTATACCAGAAGAATTGAACAGACCTAAAAAACCTCCATCCTTCTATCAATAATAAGGATACGGTGCTCCTCAGAGGATTTATCAACCACCAATTCAGCCTCCTCAGGGTGAAGAATTTGAGAAAGATATAAATGATGTCCTTGATGTTGAGATACATGGATGATGTTGTGAATGGCTTGGCACCTTTGAGGTGAATATAACTGATAGGATACCAGCCCAACTCTATCATGAATCTTAAAGGGATCAACATAATGAGCCTATAACTTCCCTTATTTTTTAATCCATTTATGACCCATTCTTGGGGAAACAAATAATGAAACTAGACACCCCACCTTCAACTCAAATGGTCAACAACAATGTTCCGTGTTTGAATTTTTCAAAAACTGAGTTGTAGACATCTATATCATAATAATTTGAACCTACTCAAAAGTATTCTGAACTATATGAGTACCTAGTAGTGATTCCACATTGGGATCTAACCAACAGAGGGGTGAAAAACATGACCTACCACATAGAGCATCATATGTACTCATCTATATGGTCACAAAAAATATATTATTGTAATTGAACACAGTGAGAGGTAAGTGATTCTTCTATGAACCTATGAAGTCAAGGATAAATACAAGGATCATATACTCCAAAAACTATAGCTTACATTAAAACAAACCAATAGTATATGGGTGATTGGATGTTCTACAAAGTACATACGTACCCAATTTCATTTACCACCCCAAAAAAGAACAGTGAAATAAAATGATCATATCCTTCTAACATGAAAAAATGTGGAACTCCATGGAGTAATATGATCTCAAAAATGTAGATGCTCTTAAATAAATCCACTATAAAGTCATATAAAATAGAAATTAAGTAGTATATATTTTTCATACAGACCACGATCACTCATACGAAGTAACATCCCTGAGGAGATCATGGTAATCCCATCACAAAATCCATGGTCATGTCATCACACATCCACTACAGAATAGGTAATGGATACAAAATACCCACCGGTTACTAGTGTTCTTTCTTCACTCACTGAAATGTGGAATATCAAGTAAAAAACCTGACTATTCCCCTTGCAATTATTTACCACCTGATTAGGGGGAACAATTCATGATACATATTGTTAATACAGAGATGTAAATCCCATATAGAGGCATGATAGTCTCATTTTAACTTCTATTATATGTCTGTCGGAACCACAATGCATTCAAGAATGCACAAGATCTCTTTATCATCAGTGACCCAACCCAGTGGTAGGCCAGCACCTACAATACACTTCTTTATGATCAAGACAACAGAATCTGATAGCTTTATCATCATTAATCTCTCCAAACATATAGATATCACTAATAAATATACAATTACACTCTATTAATGATGATCTTCAACCTCTAAATGCATATTTGAAAACATTTTCATAAGCTTCCACTCACTTCTAGTATCATGAACCACCAGTGTTTGAGTCCTTTTTCACATATAATCTGCAACTACATTCCCAATTCAAGGCATGTAGGAATTCTCATAGTTGAAGGAATATAGGTATTCAACATAACTTCATTTATTAAGATTCAACTCAATATATGTAATTATGTACATATATATTTGTTTTAAAATATACACCATAGGAAAAACTCCCATTAATTAATTTCCCTAACAAATAATGCATGAATATACCAATTATCTCAATATCCTATGTAGGGTAGTTCTTCTTGTGTAGCCACAACTGATAGGACCTGTATCCCATGACTCACCCCTCCTATATTATAATTTCTCATAGCCTCATTCCCCATGTATCATAACAATATTTATAGTTTCTACCTCGATCTTGAATAATCCAGACCAAAACAAAATTAAATCTCCATTTCATCTCCTAAAATGTTGTCTTAAGAGATTCTGTCCATTTTTACTTCAGATACTTCTTATTCATGTCCATAATTTGTGTTTTAAATAAAATAATTCATGAATAAATCACATGTAATAACTATAAATCCCCATGAAACTCTATATAAAACTAATTTTAAGCAATTTCTCCCAAGAAACTATAGCTCTCACCTTATCTAGGTTAACTTATACTATGGTCTCTATGTTATTATAACACTAGATGTTAACTTTATCCCTCTAAAAGAGGAAATTTTCTAGATTAACATATAAATGATTCCATCCAAATCAATTCAACATAGTATCTAGATGTTTCTCATAGTTATATCATCTGTGATAACACACCAAGATATCTTCCATGAAGACCACCACAAATCAATCAGAATATTGATGGAAAATTCAGTTCATCGATATAATGAAAGTTGTTTCCATGTTAATGTGACCGAAAGGAATGACCAAATTGTCATACAGGTCGTATCTATTATGGAATATTTCATGTTGTATATCTAATGGTCTAACATGTACATGATTGATAAACTTCTCTTTGATAAACCTTAGATAAAACACATTCCCCTCATATCTTGTTTAAGATATCGTTTATAATAAGAAATGGGTACTAGTCCATAACTATTATAAGGTTTAACCAATGGCAATCTATGAAAATACTAAGGGTACAATCGTCTTTCAAAGATAAATGGACTAGAAATATCCACAGTGATGAATAGGTTCATATAAACCCATGACTTCCAAATCTTATAGTATTCTCTTGACCTCCTAGAACTCTATAGTAGATATCCTATAAGTAGGAATAAATACTAGTGGAGCTTCGTCAAATTGATTGATATAAAACTCTATATATCTCTCTGGAAATAGTACCAAAATATGATCTGGGAAAATGCCCCAAAAATGATTTACTGCTAGAGAGAAATATTCCTGGGATATTCCATGTTCATCTAGATATAAAACTCAAAATCTCAGCTACCATCCTAGCCAGTCCATGATGCTTAGTCCCAGTTTGTCTTTCAAAGATGTCCCCTTCACCCTTGTGGATAAAAAACATCTCTGTGGTGACATTGAAGTCACCAATTAAATATAGAAGTCCAAAAAATCTTGATAAGGGACCTACCTATCCATCTAAAAAATGATATATGACCTTTTCATATTGGGGAAAATGAGTTCCCATAAGAAGTAACACCCACTAATCTCAAGGGGGCCCTCCCTTCACTGGTATACAATCTCCGATCAAATTATCAATGAAGTATTTACGGTCATCGCACCATATGATATCTTAACATTGATCCCAATACCCTCCACGATAGGAACATATGTGAAATTATTGGAATCACCTGTATCGAAATGTTAAGATACTAATGTATTTTCTACAAGAATAGTACTCCTCACCATAGAAGTTTTGGTACTCTACTTATCAGGTGTTATTTACACCGTTTCAATCTAGTTGGATCCATAGATAGGAGATATATCCTAGAAACCACATGTATTTATACTCTACTGGTGATGTATGATTCGTTTTTGGATACCCAATACAAGACCACAAACTCAACCAGATCTGCTGGTCTCACTCTAAATTATTTCTTGAAGAGATGATACTCACCTTGATCATAAACATGGCTTTTGTGTAGACCATATCTCAATAGATACTGGAGAAAAAATTTAGTAATATCAATGAATATAACCCATTTTTTCATAACAAAGTCTCTTGAATGTGTCCCTGGAACATTGGCATATTGTATGTCACATTCTACCACCCTGATAGAACCTTATCAAGCTACATGAGTACACATTCTTCAAACTAAGATCACCATGGGGATGCTCCAGATGATTACTACCTACTATTGGTCAGTGTAGTGTTAAATATTGGTTATGATCCACCCTGTATCTCACCCCAATCAACTCAAGTTATTCTTAGTCATAAGCACATGATTTACTCTCTCAGATATGGTAGTTTATTGAAAGATATTCACATACAATCAGATTTTATATTAAATACCATCCTAAAATCACCTAGATTTAGATAACTTGTCTCCTAAAAAAATAGTTGTGATGTTCTAGAACTCTTTTAAATGGGACAAATAATCTGTGAAAGATAATGTTCCTTCCTCCAAGTGCATAAACTCTTTGGATTATTCGGCCCTCAACATACTGGAATTAAAAAAATAGTATAATTCCACACGAAAAACCATCCAAGAAATATCCCAATGATGATCTAGCTGGGTAATAACATCCCATAATCTCTCGAGAGAGTTCCAAAGAATATACATAGTTAGATTCACTCCAATCTCATGAGGGAAATCAATATTCTTGAAAATTGATAGCAAAGCCTCTAGACAAGACTCGGTAGCTTGTGGACCATCATCCCCAAGAATCATTGGCAGATAATACTATTAAAACACACAAGTTAATATAGTCAAAGTTGGTGTGGGTCATGAGGCTCACTGAAAAATCTACATAAATCCTAAGAAACACCCTCAAAACCGGGCATCGACACCAATATCATGCATACTTGGAGGTTTCACAAGAGGGACTTCTAGAAGTATTATTGGCATCATAGGGCCTCCTCCTCTATTATATTGTGATTTCCAGCATCCTAGCACGGGACTCAAGACCATTGTTGTGGAATTTCAGTAAAAAATCAAACACTCCCCTCAATACATGATTTGATAACAGCTAGAAAATTAGATATAAGAATAGGAATGGTTCAAGAGTTCATACATAAATGTCACACAACCTCTTCTTACTCCTAAATCCATGTCTAAGAAACAAACATATCATCATAACAGAAAGATACACTTCTAATTCCCACTTATGATGTTTCTTTGGGGTAATATTCTCTATTATATGTGAAAGGTCATGTTATTTATAGTGTAAATTCCATTTTATAGAGGAAAAAAACTTAAGTTGCAATTTTAATCCCCATTTAATTGTAAATATTTCTTTATATGATCGTACTCAAAATTTCATAAGAATATTTATATATATATATAAATATACATGTCCAATTATATGGGTTTTCATTAAAAAATTATAAATTCCCATAAAAATTATACATTTAAATTGGAATCTTTTTAATTTCAACATATTATTTATCCATTACATTTTGAAAATGAAAACACAATTTCATGGACCAAGAAATAAAGGCACAAAAAATGCTACAGGTACTTCACGTAGTAATATAAATGGGGCATGGAATATGCATGATAAGTAAATCCCAGAGTGCCTATAATTTTGAAAGATGAAATACTTCCTTACCACATAAGATATTTGTAAAAGTTCAAAGTCATAAAGAATATAAAACATCTTGTTCATCACTGAATGGTAAAATCTTGAGAAATATGATTATCTTATTCCCAAAAAACATGTCCCATCCTAGGTAATTTTACATTTCACTATATGTAGGATAGATACTCAAAAGGAGAGGTAGTTGGCTATATACCAACATGCCTTATTTATCAATTCTACCCAAACAATTATAAAGGAAGGAAATGAAGAAAAATAATCTTCTCTGATGACACTTTGTGACATCATGGACCTGGTTCACTCAGTAGTAACAAAAAATAGTTGGCTACATGTCCTCAAGGAAGCCTCCCTATATTCCATAGGTTTTTGACTAACAGTGAGATTCCATTGTGGAAAAGTGGGGATACTATAACATTATGATCATAGTGTATCACAATAATATAATCATATCAATAAATAGAAAAATAATATAATATAACAAAATAGTGGAAGAGTAAACATCTATAAAATCAATAACAAAGTAAGAAAATACATCATGTTCATATAAAAATGATGATCATTGTATGCTATGACAATAGAAAATACAAGAGGAACATGGGAGCATGAATATACAACGTGATATATAAAAGGGAAAAAATAATCAAGGATATATCTATTATTGTAACATCCTGACCTGGGAGCCAATGAATAGTGCTCTGAGCTGGTTGGTCACAAGATCTGAAGGGCGCCTCCTCATATGCCAGAGGGTTACCACTAGCTGTGTGGGTCTAGTAAGTCAGTTTTGGGAAGACTATACCCTTTGTTATTAGACTAAAATACCAGTGGAAGTAACCAAGAAATACTCGAAACACATATAAATATAACATTACAATGTCACTAACATAATGAAAACTGGAAATACAATACTCAACGGAATGGAAAAACATGCAATGACTATGAAAGTGCCAAGTGTCTACAGTGAAACTGAATGTAAAGACACAAAGCCTCCAAACGGGTCCCGAACCTCGTCTGGTTCCCTCTTCCATGATCCAAACCCAAATAGCACTCTAACCAGGGCTCTTCTCTTGTCCTGTCCTGTAACAACAAAGTCTATTTCGGTACCAATAAGTCAGCCCGAGTAGGGTGTCAGTACGACTTAGTAGATCACCAACAACAGTGTCCAAAAAATCCAGCCCTAAGTATTGTATATAGTTTCATTAATAATAAAGTAAGACAATAGGAAAACAATAATATTTACCTAATTACCCTTTCTTTAATACGTTAAATATCCAGGTTCTTGAGAACACCCAAAACGCATAGCCTGCTTCGGCTCGTGTAGGAGCCTAAACCATTTCCCCGATTCATTTCATAATTACTATTTCACAATATTAAGTTTATGAATAGCCAAATGAAACCATAGTACAAAATAAATGAATGAGTGTAGAATTTCATGACTAGAACACATGTTAGTATTTGGAACATCAGTCCCTATCTCACCACACCATGGGTATTTGGAGCATCAGTCCTTGTCCCATAAATTATCAATTTCATGCATGTCATTGGTTCTGTAATTCCATGTTTAGAACCTCTGTGGGTGTTAGATGCATCAGTCCATGTACCACAACACTTTTTCAAATCAAATATACAATTCACATATACAGTCATATTTAAATGTTTAATCATATTAATCCTTCCATCATAACTCTCACCCGTATTCAAATATATCTACAATTCACAAAGAACCGCATAACCAAACCACTAATTAATTATTTATTCCATGACATTTATACAACTATACATGCCTAACAAGATGATATTGGGGGATTGGATTTTAGACCAGCTACCTCAATTTATTGATGGAAGTTAGACAAACTAAAAACCCCAAAATCCGAGCAGCACAACATCATCGATCAAGTTCTAGATCTAAATCCTTAAAACCAAAATAACATCGAAGGCATCAAGATCTTGAAAAACTATATCTATATCCACAATAATAGATCTATACCATAAATCATACATATAGATCCACGAAAATGATGGAAATCTCAAATGAAAAGATCCATGAATGTTAGAGGAAAGAATAGAAGAAACAATAAGATTAAATCTACATACTGAAAGGAGAGTGGATTTTCAATCCAAGCCATCAATCATGATAAATGGTGTTCATATCACCATGGAATCCCTCCAAGCGGCTTTGGAAACACCAAGAAAATTCAATTCCAGATCCAAATTCAGAAAATAATGATGTCCTGAGGTTTTTGTGGTTTTAAAAACGAATTTCAGAATTAAAAACCAGGTGCACTATTTTCTCGACAGTAGCGAACAGTTTATCAAACCATGGGAAAACATTGCCGACTTTGCTATCCAAATTTGCATGGACCACATGATTTAGTCGCATGGATTGTCAAACTGTGCGTAAACCGTGCGTACCTCTTTCTCTATTTCTACTTGGTTGGCATGGTTTGGTGGAACGGTTTGTCAAAACATATGAAAACTGTGCACAATCCACTACACATTTGTTTTTCTTAGAAGTTCACCCAAATGCACCTCATGTCACTACCCCAAAAAAGAGGTACATAAAAATAACTAATGTACCTAAAAATGTGCCCGAGATCGACTCCAGAAAATTCTAGGATCGTATATTAATCCCACCTTATAACAGCTCTTCCTCGAGTTGTACTCCCGAACATCTCTGAGATTTCGAGCTAAAGAGATCGGGCCACTGAGTCCATATATCTTCCCCCCTTTCCCATTTCTCTTCATGCACACGTAAATGCTCTCATAAAAAACACACTATCGGTACGGTCTTTCCCCTCAACACCTTCTCAATGTGATCCAAAACACGTATCAGATGCTCCTCAAAGGACACATCTATCTCTAGCTCAACATCATCCACATTGATCACATGAGAAGGGTCGGGGTGATATCGTTGTAGTTTTTATACATAGAAAACATCATTCATAAAACTATATTTCTATGGATGAGCCAATCGATACGCTATAATCCCGACTCTCTTTACGATCTAAAAAGGTCCAACAAACCAGGGTGCCATATTTCCCTGCCTCTGTATCCTACGGTGACCCAACCTAGGTGACACCTGAAGGAAAACACGATCACCCTCAATAAACACTAACGGTTGTCTACATCTATCAGCATATGACTTCTGCCTACTCTGAGTCGTATCCATATGTTACTGAATCAGATGAACCTACTCTGTCATATCTTGCACGAGACTCAGTCCCAACAACTCTGACTCACCTACTTCTATTTAGCATAGCAATGATCTACATGGAATACCATAAATATCCACTTATTATTCCATCTGTATATTTTCCTGATAACTATTGTTATAGAAAAAATTCACTAAATCTAGGTGCTTCTCACATGTACCGCCGAAGTCAAGTAAAGACGCCCTCAACATTATTTCAAGCACTTGTATAGTATGCTCTGAATGTCCATCTGTTTGCTTATGGAAAGGTGTACTCAATAAAACCTATGTACCAAGTTCCTTCTGCAATCCCTTTCATAAGCACAAGGTAAACTGTGAATTACAATCTGAAACTATAGTTTGTGGCACCCTGTGCAATCCAAATATCTTCAGTAAATACAGATCTCCCAACTGCTCAACTGTAATCGTTTCCCTTATAGGAAAAAAATGTTCCACCTGTGTCAGTTGATCAACAATGACCCAAATAGCATCACTCTTCCTGAGTGTTTTTGGAAGACCTATCACAATGTCCATGGTCACATAATACCACTTCCATTCTAGAATAGAAAAAGGTCGTAGTAAACCTCTTGGTCGCTAATGATCCACGTTCACCTACTGATAGGTTAAGCATCATGTCACAAACGATGCTATCTCCTTCTTCATGCTAGGCCACCAAAACTATCATCGCAAATCACGATACATTTTGGCCATTCTAGGGTGCGCTGTCCGTCTTGAGGCGTGAAATTCTGGCATGATCTCCTCTTTCATGCCTGTAGGAACAACAACCTGATTCTTCATATAAATGATAACTTTACCGTTTATCTTCCAGTATGAAGGTGTCTCCCCGCCTTCAATGTTTTCCCTCAAGGATGAGCATCCATTGTCCTCATATTGCGTGTCCCCAATCCATCTCTAAAGAGTAGACTCCACTGCAATCGACAAAAGTTCCATTTCCTCCTGTCTCTCATGAACTACAATGTGCATTTCAGCTAGTAACGACATCATCCTCCACATGGCACTAGATTCCTGAACAATCTGAGCCTGATTCTTCCTAATCAAGGCATCAGCCACATCGTTTCCTTCCTAGGTGTATATTCCAGCTAAAAATCAAAAGACAACAAAATATATATTTTCCAAGATTGAGGTTACATCGTTTCCTTCCTATGTGTATATTAGATTTCCCTTTGAGGGTATTCAATTTGGGGAGTACCATGTGTCTTGTTATTGACAGTTTAGAGTCAAGAATGTCATGCTAATAAATGTAGTGTTTAATGTCTAATAACTATGACTATAAATTTTGAAATTAGATCCCATATAAGTCATAGTGGATAAGAATTTCTCTAATATTATATAAATACTTCTGAGGAAAATATTGAGTAATTATTTTTTTGATCACCAAATCAAAAGAATCTATAAACATAAAATATATCTTTTCCAAGATTGAGGTTACTATTATTTAAAAACCCCATTATGCAAATTTATTATGCATGAACAACTATGGAATATGATACATAGAAAAACATTGACATCTTTTGATTGACAGGCCAGTTATATAGGAAAATTATATACAAAGCCACCGGGGGCATGTAATTAATATTCATGAAAAATAGATCTTAGTAATTTAACATTCTACTATTTATAAACTAAGGAAAATAATATTTGGGAGTCCCAAGACCCCAGTGGGTGGTCTTTCCTAGAAATGGGATTTTAAGAGCAAAGGGATATTTTTTTCGACATATGTCATCAATAGGAAAACCAATCCCCCACAAATTTTGTGTATGATTAATTGTTAAGATTTATTAGAAAGGGGAATTTATGATATCAAACTGTACAGTTTTATTTCATGTAGTGAGGACATTGTACTATGAAATTTTATGTCATGTAGTGAGGACATTGTTCTATGCAGTTTTAAGTCATGCAATGTGAACAAAAATTTGGGTATCTTAAATTTAATGTCATTAGCTTTGACCAATGGTATTAGAGTATCTTATTTCTTGGTATTATTTTGGAGACGTACTACCATGTTAATGTATGGAAGAGAATAATTATAAATTGTGGTTTGGGAATTTCTAGATCCAAAGAATAATATAAGAAAACCTATAAAAGTCATTACATTATGTCTTTCTTAAGAACAAAGTTATAATTATTTGACGAACCCATTATGGGGTTTATGTTATGCAGGGTTAAATAGGGCATATGTTGCATATCCATATAGTGGAATATTTTTACTTATAGGCCCGTTATATAGGAAAAATATGCAAAGCCACGTAAGGGCACATACTAAATAGTCATGGAAAAGAGCTCTCAAAAGATTATCGTTCTATTGAAAAATGAGGAAGAATGTTTTTGGAGATTCAGGTTTTCCAAAGCATAGAGTTCGGTTTATGAAGAAAGGTACATGAATACAGAGATAGTATTTACAATCATGATTTCCCAAGAATTGGGGGAATAGTATTTCTATGAACGTCTGACTGAAACATTGCGAGTATAGTGTATTTAGTTTTAGGTCATACAACTTGGAAAAAAAGAAAACAATATATGATATGTGGTCGAGTGATCCAAGGTTATTTAAATTTTCTTTGAACACATGGAGAGGAAAATGTGTAAACCATGGAATAGAAGGCATTCATATTGAGATAAAGGTAACATAACAGATATACATGAGTAAATTATTTAAAATAAAGATTCTTGAATATTGTTATCAAAGTTTAAAGGGTAAAAAAACATTAAGCAAGAAACAAATTACCATTATTTGAAAAACCTGTTATGGGGGTTGTATTATGTAGTGAAAATTGGGGAATATACTGCATATCCAAAGAGTGGAATCATTTGAATGACAGGATCATTATATAGGCAACATTTGAGAGGCCACTTAGTTGAACATACTACATATTGAGACAAAAGTGTTCTCGAATATCAACAACTCTGTCACCAAAACTGTCAATAAATATTATGAAGTTTAGAAGAAAAAAATCAAGATTAAGAGCGTGAAATATGAAATGGGGTAATTATCAATTCATATGAGAAATATTTGAATTTATATTAGCCATTAGTTTGGATTCATTGCTATATATCAGACTCATATGTAAAATGGGACATTCTTGTTTCCTTGGTGGGATCTCTAAGGAGAGAACTGAAAATGAAGACTCCCACATAGGTTGTTAATTATATGTGGAAGAGAGAAATAATATTATCCCATAATTGGGACTAAGACACACGACCTAGATTTCCCTACATATTTCAATAGGATTGGAATCAATCCATATGTAGTTATTTAAGTGATTTTTATTTCAATGTCGGGCAGCTAGGACATTGTGATGTGTAGTTTACAGTCATGCAATGAGATGATGTGGTTCTGACATAAAAATAGAATATTGTGGTTGCACCATGGAATTAAATCCATATGGTGACCCAACCATTTCTTACATTAATATTACATCATTTTAAAGATAAACAACATAATAGTATTACACATAGAGTATCCCAAGGTTTAGTGTCTTGGGAAAACTAGGATCATCCATAACAATTACAACATCAATCATAAACGTTTATTTAATTTCTTATTCTTTAGCTTCGTATTGGCACTTTTACTCTCCATAATAAATGTATCCACCAAAGTATATACATATAAAGGGTGATCTAGAAGCCCAGTAAGAGGATATATGAGAACAATATAGCTTGGGGTGAGAATAATCATAACATGGGGAAAAGATCATGAACATTAGAGGAATCATAAATATATGACTAGAAATGTGGGAATTCATAAAAATGAAACATCATGACTTAGTGGTTAACTCCCACACATACTTGTGAAACAATATAGCATCTTGTTCATATCATATGAACACATTTATAAACATTGAGTTCCCAAAAGAAAGAGGAAATGACATGCATATTACAAGAAACATACACTTTGAGTGAGAAGTAAAAGGGGTGTTCTAAAAAGATGAGTTCTTTTGGAAAAAAAAATTTTGACATATAAACCAGTGAAAAACATGTATATCCCATAAAATAAAATACAATCATGAAAAAATTATCTTTAAGGAGTAACCGTATAAAAAATGGAGTGAAAGAGGGAGAACTCAAAGGAAGAAAATTGGGTTTGATATTTCCCCTTACATTGTACCCGAATGATTCCTTCTCTTTAATGTCCTGTATAATGACATTATATTCATTAATTAGAAATAAAGAACCTTGTTTCCATTAATATGGTACATTATAGTTTCATGAAGTGAATTTATGTTCCTTTGTATGAGTTATAGCATTTAAAAACAATATTTGAGAATGTTTGTTTTTATGGTTTTCTTGAGTGGTTCACTTGTATTCTTAAATTGATGTTTGGGTAAAACATGGGTAAACATCTAAAACTGATATCACATGTTATTAATGATAACACAGGATTTTCTATTATCCTATAATGAATCAAATTAAATCCATGTGGATGAATCATTATATAAGAATTAAATGATGATTACTTGGTTTAATTTGGGTGGTTTTTCGATCATAATGAACTTGATTTTTTTTTCACTTAGAAATATGTTCATAAGTTAGTTCCAGAACAATAAATAAAAGATAATACATATAATTTTTTTTTCAACCATAAAAATGGTTTAATTACCAGATGTAAAGGTAGAAATGGAAGAAGAAAGCATGTTGTTCTTGAAGGTGAAAAATTAACACCTCACGAACAACGTTCTCTTTATTAAAATAAAAGGAAGAGGGAAAGGGGATGGATGATATAATATCCCATTACCATCATAAAATTTCATTAGTTTTATAATACTGGAGTTACAATAAAATTTAGATGAATATGAGTGGGGAGAGATCAAGAAATGAACATGAACTTGACAGGAAATTAAAGGAGAAGAGGGAGAGAAATTAACTCTTGAATCCTTCTCTTGAGAACCTCCTTAAGGGAATAAGCATGGTATTTTGATGTGACCAGAAGCTCTTAGACGTGGGGGAGGGGCTAGGGAGGGTGTTTGGGTAGATTTTAGAGAAGTATTTGAGCATTAGAGGTGTGAGGAAATGAGGGTGTTAAGGATGGCTTTTATAGTGGAGGGGAGAGGGGTTTCCTTAATATAAAATTTAATAGTTTATTAATTTCCCCTAAGACAAGAAATAGTTAGTCTTGGATGACCAAGAATAGTACTTTTATCATGTTATCCTGAACCCAGTGGGCTTACATCAGCATAGCATCATCGATGACTCAATTAATCCATTATTTTGCATTTATTATAAATTATCGGATTCTACTATTCATCAAAAATTCAAGTATCTCAGAAAAAATCAAAAAATTTACCCTAACCTTTTTCTGACGTGTAGAATCCAATAATGAAGTTAAATTTTTAAAAATAGTTTTCTAAATATTATTAATTGAATATTTAATTAAATCATAATTTACATAAAAACAGTTTTTAGATTAAAACCGATTTTATAGTGCTTTCAAAAATTACATAGGGTCATATAATATTATCTAAAAACTATAAGACATTGATTTGATAAATAATGAATACATTTTATGAAAATGAATTTTCCTTTAAATTAATTAATTATTTATAATTAATTATTTATAACTTACAAAATTCCAAAACGTTTAATAAGGTGAAATTTTGACTTTCTAAGATGTGTAAATTTTATTTAATTATTCATGGGTAAAGATACTCTTATGTTGGATGATTTACTATTCATAAGGTTTATATTACTATTCATAAGGTTATGTTACTATTCCTAATGGTATGTTACTATTTACCGAAAATTATTTTTGTTTCATTAGACTCCAAATATCATCTTTAGCACTACCTTGTATGTCGGATTTTTAAAATTCCAAACACAAAAGTGACAAACTTATGTTTAAATGTAACTTATCACTTAGTAGTTCAATATGTTGTGTTTTAATGTTATTTTATGACAAAAATATAAGTAGGAATTTTCATTGAAAAATATTAGGTCGTTACAATCCAGATGTCACTATGTTTCTCATATGGATGAGAATCAGGCCATACATAGTTCATTGAACATTCCCTATACAGGTTTTATTCTTACATCGGGAATAAAGGGTTTTTTTATCATGGTTGGGCCCATGATTAGAGATCTAGGTGTCTCTACATATCCCATTAAAATGGGAATCAATCAAAATGTAGTTCGTTATACAATAATTTCCCATACAAATGAGTTTTATGTGGGAGACGGGATATTATAACACATTTTAGAAGAATTATTAAACTTAAGACTCTAAATGCTATGAAGATCAAACCATGTATATTAAAAGATAACTATTCATAGATATGGTTTACATATAAGAGTAGAATAGGGAAATTAAATTTTGTGTGGTTTTTTTGGGCCTTGGATTGGAGATCTTGGAATCTCTATGTATCTCATTAAAAAATGAGAATCAAGCCACACATAGTTCTTGAAATAAGGCTCCAATGCAGATCTGATTCAGTCATAGGGAGAGATAGAAAATCATGTACCACTATGTAGTAGCAATGATTTCAATGGTGATGTAATATGTAATCTATTAACATTAAAATAATGAAGACATTAATCATACTCATTAATTTCATGTAATGAGGACAAATGATGTCATTTAGTTAAATGTCGTGCGACAATGAAAAAGATGCAATGAATTTTATCATCGTGCATCATGGATTCTTATAGTTGTTAGGAATTTTAGTGTATTGAATCTATGACTTTGTGATGTGCAGTTGAGATTCATGTAGTGATGACATTGTATTTTTAGTTATACAATTTTCCTCCTCAATAATATCACATTGGTTGTAGTTGTAATAATCTCCCCATCCATTGTGATTTTTGAATAAACTTAATTTTAGTAGACCTTATATATGGAATAAGAACATTTTTAATTTGGCTCAATCTTTAGAGGCTTCATTCCTGATATCATCGGAGTCCTGATGACCAATACCAATTATCTTTGGAGAAATGAGTGGAGCTGCACTTTCTTGTTAAAATATCATGTTATTCTAGCCTGATTGAATTCTATATGATGCACAGTATGTAATCTATTTTTATTTAATCATTCCATCTCATCAAATTGTTTTTTATATTTTTTAGCTGTAGATAATAGGTCATAGATGACAACTCGGAGTGAAGGCAATTGAATTTCAGTTGGAAAACCCACTTTTGTTCCATACACAATTGAATATGAATTTCCATGAGTGGTAGTACGTGTAGTATTCTGATAATCCCATAATGCATGAAAAATTTTATCAGGCCAACATTTCTTATCATTATCCACCAACTATTTGAGTTTTTTTGATAGGGTTTTGTTAAAAGCCTTTATATGTCCATTTACATTTTATGATAGTGAGATGAATGGTTAGATTGGATATTTTATTCCTGATATAACTTCGTTATCTCAATAGAACAAAAAATGGTGTTTTTCTCTGTCATTATAGTATGAGGGACACCAAATCTAGTGATAATGTTATCTTTGACAAAACTAACAATGATTTTGGATCATACTTCATTGAGATGTATTATGTCACCCCTTATGGAGAAGAAATCAGTAGCAGTAAGAATATAATAGAACTTCATTGCTCTAGTTAGAGGATAAGGTCCTACTACATCCATTTCCCATGTGTAAAATGGCCAGGAGTATTTAGTTGTATGTAATAACTTTGGGGTTAATGAATGAATTTGGAAAGCACTTGGTAGGAATGAAATTTCTTTGTAAAATCTATGCAAACCTATGTCATTGATGGCTATAAATATCCAAGCCTTTGGATTTGATCAGAAATCCTATGCCTAGACCGGTGAGCACCACAAGTTCTTGCATGTACTTCTTTCATCCTCTCTGTAGTTTCTTCTCCGTCAATATAGCTGAAGTGGAATCCATAAAAGTCCCATTTTTATAGGAACCTCTGGTGATCACAACTATCATAAAGAGTTAAATAGGTCACTAGTTGTCATATCTATTCATTTTCACCTTTATTTAGAAAAATTTCTCCATTTTAAAGGTATTCCATGATAGATGCCAATCATCTTTTGGTATGACCATATGGATTAGAAATAGGGCTAATTTCAATAATTTCCTCCATTATAGTTTGAAAAAAATGTGAAACCATATGATGGTGGGAGGTACTTATGATTTTATCATCCTTGTTTGGATCTTCCAAGGTTGTGGCTTCATTATCCAATGCATCATCTTGGTCATTTTCTAAACTTGGGACATAGAAAAATGATGGATCTGAGGGTAATTCATCAATCAACCTTCTGATGTAATCACACAATGGTATTAATTATTCTTTTCTAATAGCATAATATACAATGATTTGTTTGATTTCCAACTTTGAATCACGTTTCACTTTCAGGTGGTTCACTTGAACCTAGAGTTCCAATTCTAGGCCTATGATGAGAGCTTGATATTTTGCCTCATTTTTTGGAACCGTATGCTGACAACATGAAGGAATATAGAAACACTAACTTTTTTTTGGAAGATAAGTACAATTCATAACCCAAATTTGTTGAGTTTAGGGTTTTCCATTCTCTTCCCCATTGAACATCTAGAAGAACCATCAATGAACATTTACCATGCACTGGGATTATCATGAATAGAGAATATATCATCATCAGGAAGTTCAATATTCAATGATTTATTTTCTAAAGATGTATTCTCAGCAAATAAGTCTTCCATGGATTGTAATTTTATTGCCTTATTAGGCACAAAATGGATATGAAATTGTTACAAAATAACTACCCACCCTTCTAAATACCCTATAATCATAGGATGATTGAGGATAAATTTGATATTTTTATTGCGAGAAATCAATTGGACCATGTAATGTTGCAAGCAGTGCATCAATTTTTGATCTAAAATGACTAATTTCAGACATCACTTATTGATACATTAATATCGGTTCTTTGTGTCATGCATTGTTTGACTGAGATAGTAAAGGCTATTTCCATTCCCATCATTGTTATTTTGGGCATGAAAGGAAGTCAGTGATCACTCTAAAGATGTCACGTATAGAATAAGATTCCTTTCTTCAACCTGTGGCTTTAATACTAGTCCATTAAAGAGATATTTCTTGAGGGTATCAAATGACTCTAGGTTGTATTCAGTCCACAGATATGTGACACCCTTTTTCATTAATCTAGTGATGGGTAAACACCTGCCTACCAAATTGGAAATAAAGAGCATAATATAGTTAATGTGTCCTTGATGTGCTCTTAATTCATTAAAATTTCTAGGATGTGACATTTCAAGGATTTATTTTTTCTTATCATGGTATACTTTGATTCCATGATGGCATAAAACCAGGACAAGTAATTTTCCTGAGGTCACCCTGAAATCACATTTCAAGGGATTCATCTTCAAATCACGTTCCCAAAGTTCATTGGATTTAGTATCAAGATCATCCAAGTGATTAAAACTTTGTTTGGAATCAACCACCATGTCACCCACATAACATTCGACCAACATTCCTAAGAAGGGTTTGAAGATATGTTGCATGGTACATTGATACATTGCACCTGCATTAATTAAGACAAAGGGTATCACCTTGTAGAAAAACACACCTTGAGAGCCTAGATAGGATTTAGACTCTTCATCCTCTGGGGACATGAATATTTTATTGTACCTAGACTATCCATTCATGAAAGAGAGATCATCATATTCATCTGTCACATCAATAAAAAATCTCTGTTATCGAAATTGGAATGTCAACTTTTGGACAATTTCAATTAACATCTCTAAAATCAATGCAAACTGTAATTTTCCAATTTTCATTTTTCAATAGGAAAATTTGTTCTATCCATTTGGGGTATTTCACTTTCCTAACATAGTTATCATCAATAAGCTTATCGGATTCATCTTCAATTTTATAGTCATGAGTTGGGTGAGTTCGTCTTGCTCCTTACTTGAATCATCGATGTTTTTTCTGGAAAACCCAAATGATCTGTAGCTACATTATGATTATGGCATGGAATTTCTATATAATTCCAATAAATGGTATCTTGATATCATGTTAGAAACAAAGTATGAACCTCTTGCTCTTTAGAAGTCATAGTTTCACTAAATAGAGTGGGGTGTGGATCTTCTTCTGTACCCCGATTTATTTCCTTGATCTCAAACACAATGGTAGAGACACCTTCCTCAAATTCTAGAGGAGCATCACCGAGATATTCTTCTTCTTCTTCCATACATGTCACGTCTTCTGTTTCTACTTTCATAGTAGGTGATGAAGAAAAACATTCAAAGCTAGGGGAGGAGTTATTATTTGAACATCCTTAATAAGAAGCCACCATTTCTAACCCTACTAAGGATGAAGGTTTTTCTAAGAGTATTGAAGAGAATATTATGGGTTGGGAGTCAACATCCTTGTATTCCTCTAGTATTATGACAAAATTATATTATACTAATTGGTGAAGTAACAACTTGTGGAAGTTTGGTGTATGAAATGAAGACATCATCATTTACGCTTTCACCACTTCTTCGTGAATCAAATATTTTCTATAGGTTGTCAGGCTCGATTTCCGTAATTGAAATTATGGAAGTAATTGAATGAGTGCTTTAATTTGGGTTTATCATTTCAAATTGATTTATAGGTAACACATAATTTACCTTTAAATTTTTGAATGGTTTTGCTAGGATCTTTTCCAGGACATTTGCAACATTGATTCTTGTTACCACTTTTGTCATGGACCTTGTTCCCTTTGTGTGATAAAATTATGCCACAATATATTGAGATTCAAATTCTTTGAACGAATCCTATTCACCATAAAATTTCCCAATTTGACCAATGAAGCATTATTTGATACATTGGTGGTATGAGAATGTAATGAATGCATGTTGATGTAGACAAGGCCTTCCAATTAAATATTAAAGGTTGTTTCCTAATAGACAACCATAAAATCTAAATTAGACACAAGATCTCCAAACTGATTTCTGAGTTTAATATCACTCAAATTTTATTTCACATTTTTGTAATAACCATGAATCATTAAACTGGAACGAGATCATTCTTATTCAGTGTGGTCCGATTCACAATGTTTAAAAATAGTGATGAGGTTGACTCCTAATCCATTATCAATGAAGGATCATGGGATGTCTATATCATTGACCCATTAATATAGATATAAGGGCCTGATATGTACATTTACAACATCATCTTAATCTTCATCTATAAAAGATATAACTTCTTGACAACCTATTGGATCATTCTCTCTATAGTAAACCTCAGCAGTAGGAACATTGGTTTCAAACTCTTGAGGTCTTGAAAAAGTCTCAATAATTCTTCTCAAATATCTTGTTATAAATTAATAGAATCAAAAATCGACAAATTTTCCATTACTTGGCCTAGTTATTTTAAAACATCATACTTTTAGTCCATATGTTTGCGCCTTCAAACATGGAATTTCAGTTTCGCTGGCGTCATGGAAGTTGATGCTCTAGATGTGGATGTACCCAGTATCAGGACATAAGTTAGAAAAACTTAAGGTTATTGTAGATTAGATTGACTATGTCTATCTACTTTCTTATATAAAGGTGGTGTAACCTCTAATCATTCTTCCAAAATAATCATGTCATGACCGATCATGTCATGCATGGGAGAATGTCTTTATTTTTGTTGATCCTGCTGAAAGGATCTCCCTTGAGTTTCAAACTCTTATATGGTTCAACCAGGGGTAGAGTTAAAATAGTGTCTTCTAGCATACCCACATCTTCCCATGTAACCTTGACCTTAGATTCTTCCTCTATTTCCCCAGTTTGGTATAGGAAATTTAAGATCATCATAACTAGAATCTTTATTTACATAGGGAAATATTGAGTGGATAATGTTAAAGGACCCAAAGATCAACTCTTCATCTAATAAATATTCTACTTGACAGTTCGGTTCTAGTTGTCTTGTTTGGTAGGGCGGTGCCAGAGATTTTGAAATAGATGGAATGAGATATTCTAGATTCCCAGAAAACATTGGCATAAACATGATCTCATCCTCTTCTGACTATGATTTTTTACTTCTGATCACATTTCATCATTGAGGATTGACCTTTAGAGGACTGATCTTGGGATGAATGTGATTTTTCTACGGTAGTAGTCGTAAAGACACAATTGGATGTTTCAACTGTGTTTTTTGAATGGAATGAGTTCAGTTGGTCATTTTCTTAATCTTCCAAAAATTATATTTCTTCACATTTTGACTTTTGACATTCTTCCATTCTCCTTATTCCTCTAGATAGGTAGCAATAACACATGCTACTTAGGTTGATGAATTTTTCATTTTCACTAGTCCAGAGTCCACCATTTCTTTAGCAGGACATGGAAAACAAAACACGCTTGAATGGGATGCCCCCAAATTTAGTGAAAGGGGAAATAATTCATAATATCTATGTCTCCTTATTTATTTGGTTTCTATGGCCTTAAAAACTATACCAAATTGGTTTCCAAAGATGATATGAAATAACTAGGAACTTGTTCATTCTAAAAATAATAAATTTTTTATTTAACTCCTCAAATTTTCTCAGGATTTGATCTTTTTGATCATCTCAAGGTGACAGTCGTTGCTTCTAACACTCAGTAGGCAGAGCCCTTTGATATGGTGATGTTTTTGAAGTGGAATAAGGTATAAGTGCTTACTTGAATGTGACATTTTTAGCCTCTTCTTTCCCTTTTCTCCTTCCTAGAGCTAAAGTAATTACATGATATTTAACATTAGCTTCCAAAATAGAATCCTCTACCTATTGGGAAATTGAAGTAAGGAATCGAAGCCCTTTTATGTATTTCATATAGATTAGTGGTGTTGGTAAATCATCAAAACGATTTGCCACATAATTTGGAATTAACTCTTCTTGAGGGTGTCTCATATTTAAGGAATCTATTAATCATTTTAATCGAGCAATGAAATTTGAAAATATTTCATTTTCCCATCATTTGAAATTTTTAGTATAAAAAACTATATTCTATGTTAGTGATGAGAAAAATTATAGAAGGAATTTCAGATGGAGATCTTCCCATCCAGTAATGGATTCAGATTCAAACTTGTATATGAGACAAAATTTTGTCCTTTTAATGATTGCGCAAAGCATCTGAGCTTTACTAGTTCTTGCTGTTGTGGATTCCCCATCATCAAATCACAATGGGAAATGAAATCCAATAAGTTTTGATCAAGATCTCCCAACCCATTGAAGATTGGGAATATAGTAATCATAAAATTTGGTGGGGAGGGATCAGATCCACCCATTCAGGGTAAGTTGTATTTCCCTGCTGCACTGGCGGACACCATTCTTCTATAGCTTCCAATCAAGTTGTTAATGACTCAATTGTGTTCATAAGCTTTTGGGGAATATAAGGATGGTTTGGGACCTATAAAGTTATTTTAGTTGAAGCATTAACTGTTGAAATGGCTGGAAAATCGTCTTGTGATGGTGTTACCAGTATTGGTCTTCGATAACCTATAGGGACTGGCCTATAAGGATGTGTTCGATATTTCTGTGGTTGTGTTTCATATGGAGGGAATTCATTATGAGAATATATATTTAATATAATCCTCTTGCTGAGAGGTTCATATTGGATGTGCAATTTGAGGATCTATGAAGGGAACATGTCCAGCAAAAATACTGCTTCTAAGTAACTCTGTATTATGTCTTTTTAACTCTTTTACCTCCACCTATTTCTGAGAAAATATTTCTTCAAGAGAAAGAGATTGACCTTATCTAATGGAAAAGTGATATGTAATATGGATTTTACCTTTCCACCTATTATATGATTTCGAAAGTGTGGGAGTTGGTTACTTGTGGGTATACAAAAATTCTAGGTAAGCCTCTGATTTCGAGTACACACACCTCTTTCATTTGTTTCAACGTGTACTTTATTATGTATATGAACGTCATTTTAAGATTCCACTGAATCATGGTCATTTTCCGGAGGATATCTTACAATGGTATTAATGACATTTACTAATGCATAGTCCATTAATAGAATTTTGGTAGTATATTTTTATGATCGTCTCATGTTGTATCATCCATGAGACTCTATTCTCCTAAATGATGAATTCCTAGGAACTATTTTATGGAAACTAACCCAAAGATAATTATTGGATAGAACAATTGTGTGATCAGTTTTGGGATTCTTCCATAATCACAATAAAACTGACCCCATTTGAGGAGGGGATTGAATATGTGAAAAATCCTCCAGCCCTATAGGATGGGTATATTATTGTACTTCTTTTTCAAACCTTTTAACTTTTTTATTGAATTTTAATGTCGAATTAAACAAGCCCCTATCCGTATAGGCTAGGGTGGCTCTTGAACTGCTATAGTTGAGATTCGCGCAACTGCTCTTCAAATTTTGTGAATTTTGATCTGAACATTTGCGGTGTGCATTATCTGAAACCACTCAAATTGCCTATTTTGGAAGAACATGTGCTATGTCAGGCATTTTCAACATCTGATAGTGGACATACTCTAAGCGGGAGGCCCAATGAATTTTCTCATATGCTTGATGAAAATGTATCTCAACAACTTGTTTTCTTTTGGAAGGACACTTATGAGGGCTAGTAGAGTCTGTTTCTTGAGCATATACTTGATTACACACAAAATATATTTATTGTATCCAGTCTTGGGAAATTACATTTCATGAGACAAATTTTATGGGATTTTATGATTCTGGAGCATAGTAAAATTCAATTCTCTGTGTGCACCACATCCCCTAACACAAACATCAGATGGGGTATTACAAATTAAATAGCGCAACCTATTTAATATATCAAGGCATGCGTGATGAATGGTTCTCTACTTCTTTTCAACCTTTGGATTTTGAGAAACTGAGAGAGATTTCAAGATGATTTGGCATGGAAAACCTTTTATAACATTTACATGATTTTGATATTCATTATATGGTAATAATTTGGTTTCCAAATTATGAAGATTTTCCCACAATTTGAGGTGGAAATAGTGAATGCTTTCTTCTTCCATCAATTCAAGAATGTTTATTCAGAGTTTTCTAAAGGCCAGAACATGAATGATACTTCTACTTTAGCCAATTTTTTTCTCATGTTCAACATATCTTCATCATCTTTTACTAGAGGTATCTCGACTTTGTCTAACCAAACTGGGTACTTCTCGATTGTTTTATTAAAAACAATGGAATCAATCAATTTTTCCTCTACTACATTAGAATTCAAATGATCGAAGAGAGCTTCAAAAAATGACCATCCCCTTAAGATGGCTTCTGGTTTAGAAATTATTTCACCCGTTAATGATAAGGCAATATACATGACTGGACTTGTGTTGTCAAGTGCCTCGAGATAAAAGTGTTTTCTCATTACTACATTGTACATAATAGAATTGTCTTAAAAATAAAAATTACTAATGTGGATATAACTTTTGTAAAAATTACATCATGGAGAGGACCACCATCGTGGATTATAGAAATGGATTAATCATTTTGCTCCATGGCCTTCTTTCCACATAGAGGGGTTTTGTGGATATAATCCAGAGACAGGATCACTAGATTGACAAAATTATCATGAAGAAAGACTTTGTGAGTAAGTTTCAAATGGGAAAATTCCAAATTACTGATTCTACTCCCTTAATATGGTAATGAGAGGGTAAGATCTTGAGCTGTAATAGTTAAATTTCTGAGGGATTCAAGAACTCATGCATTAAGGGGAGCCAGATCGCAGAATGGCTCTTGATTTTATAACTATATTTGGTGAGACCAGTTCTTGGATTCTCTCGTAAACTTAGATGTGGCCACTTTCTGGGAGAAGTGGTTATCATGGGAAAGAGTATGTTCTTTCCTTAGAGTGGTCATTAGAATGGGCTGATTACCTCTAATTGGAAATGGTGTATGTTTCTGATCTGGTTGTCTCAATGATATGGGGGAGTATGCCTCATAACCTTCCTAGACAAGAATAGAGGTATGTATTTGCTCTAGGATGGAATGTCGATGTGTCATCATAGGTGTGGGGATAGAGTTATGTGTATGTTCCCCTAGTACTTTTGAATTTGTTGTTATGACATTCTAGAATCCTTCTAGAATATGGTAGGAATTTTCGTCTACCCATTCACCATTTATAAGATGTGTTTGGTGACTTTAGCTGCTGGAACAGGAATATATGTCCATTCTGTACCTAAAGTAGTTGTTTCAGCCTGCTTTTATCCTCCCATTCCCATATGAGTATACTGAATGTACTCATGTATGGGGGAACAGACTTGAGTCTTCCCCATGTTTGTTGTCGGAGCTTTCAAACTGACTTATGTGGGTACAGACAAATGAAAATGTTGGAAGACATAATATAGTATGACAGGTGTATGATATTGCTGGATATTGTTTATCAAGAATGTTTGAAAGACTTATTTTAATACTATATGATGAGACTACTAGTAGAATAGGTGAATTTGAGTCGTTATATGTTCGAATTTATCGGTTTCCACCACATTTGATTAGAAGGCTTCCTTAAATGCAGTTAGATGATCCTACTGACTGACTGATAATTTTTAACTAGTTATATGTTCATGTTTAAGGTATTGTACCATATTTTCCTAGAGAGACTAGTGGGACACTTCTAGATGAGTCTGTGGGGTAGTAGAATTATGACAGGCATGTGTATGTGCCCTCTCATTGTGTTCCATCAAGTTAGGTTGATAAGCTTATATGGAGGGAGAAAGGTAAAAACCTTCTCCATGTTGGCTGGAAGTTGTCCCCAATGGTTCGACTTGCACATCTAGGTTTTAGGGATCTTCTCCTAACAACTAAAGGAAACACACCTGTCCTGTTGGGGGTTCACTTCTACATGATTCTACATACATCGACTATTGGTGTGAGTCTACAGGAAGGACCCTGCATCCTTGAATTGAGGCCATGAGTGACCTATTGATCTAAATACCTATAGTATGGAAGAGAATGAATGTTTCCTTCCCAGGATAAGGACCTGAAATGGTTGAAGATGTAGGTTGGAACTGTTTACTTCTTGACCACCAGTAATCACTAAACGGGCGATCGAGGGTTGTTGTTAAACTGGAGAGCCTCTGAGAGAGCCGCTAGGTTGGGATTGTACTATGTTTATGGTATTTCTTTATCAGTACATTTGAGACCTAGTGTTGAACATGCTGATTTGGGGATGAAGTCCTTCTAGAGGATGAGGATCCAACTTGAGCAGCGGTCAGGACATTCACAAGTGCAGACTTGAAGGAAACCATTTGGAGTAATGGGAGTTCTTGAAAACATGAATAAAATAATGAAATACATTAATGAAATATATTTTAGATGTATAAATGAATGATTGATTCTTTTCTTGACCTTATTTACCAAATGATAGGGTCCTGACAGGTGGGTCACGCTATTAACATGGATAAGGATTTATGTCGGGTTCACTATATTTGTTTCATAGATCCTTGGAGCGACTGTTCTGGTTTTAGAATAAATACTTCTATGTGGTTTCCATTGGATTTATTCATGGACCTAGAAGAATTCAACATTTCTTTATCCAAAAGGAACCTTCTTTCCAAATGAAAGTGTTCTTTGTGTTTTAAGTTACGATACTTAAGAACCTGCATTTTTCGAGAGGATGGGTGGTTGGACTCATCACACTATTCTGGGGGGAATTATTGTCTACTCTGAGAAACTATTTATTTATTTGAGATATTTTCATGAATACATATTAATTAATCATGTATAACATTGTTTTTCCTTGGAATTTTCAACCAATAATTATCATGTGTGAAGTTTATAATCATCATTATGTATTTTAGGTTCTTCATTAATGGATCCATATGTATGAATTCTAGGTTCTCCATTAATGGTATCATCTCATATACTACTTATATATTATTTTAGTCATCATTTTGATGATACTGGTTTTTTATGACACTATTTGGGGAACTCTAGAATTTATTGTCGTCTAGGGAGAAAAGGTTTGTTTTGATATTGGGATCATACCCATAAAATGGGTTACCTACGTATCCCTGTGAAAGATATCAGAACCCTTGTATTTCAGTGCCATTTAATGGGACACATATAAATTTTAATGCCATGTTATAAGGAACAAAACATGTAGTTTAATGTCATGTGGTAAGGAAATCTATGCGAGAGGTGCTTAGTCATGTTTTGGTGTGGGACTTATGCTTTAGCAGCCCAAGGAACTTTGAATGAATACGGGCTTCTATGTAAGATTACACACTTTTTTTAACATGGCCTATGAAAAATTGGGATGATTTGAAATGTTGGTTTTGAACCTCGAAGAGGCTTCCTACATATCCCATTCGAATGGGAATCAAAGACTACGTAGTTTGATAAGCCTCACATGAGAGTATAGTCCACTGAGAGGAATGAGTTTTGACTTACTTTATGAAAAGGATGACTTATTAATTTGGGGGTTTAATTTCATGATTATTTCTAAGGAGGATTCCTAGATTTAGGGAATTAGGTTTGGATTGCTGAAGAGGATATCCAATGAGATCGGGCCTGGATAATGCTTCCTACATATCCCAATTATGGTGGTAATGAGATTTCTAATGGCTCATTCACCATGGGTGTTTGTGAAAGTGTTGAAATTATCATGAATCTATATGACCATGTGATTCATGGTTAGAGTGAGAAACAAGAGGATGTGAAATATTCAACAATGTCACCCACACATTCCCACTTCCACTGGTGAAAGGGGACACACCTACATCAGTGATAGAGGATGAGGGAAAGGCGGCCAGGGAAGAGGGAGAGGCGACAAGACATCCCTCTATTCTCTTTACATTGGAAAATGGTCCAATATAAGGAAGGAGTATAGTTGTAGGAAGTAGAGATAAAAAAGATTAAAACTTTATACATCAATGGTTAGGGGCTCACACTTGGATGGATTCCCTAATGGATCTCAGTAGAGGTGAGAGACTTCTAATTTTATTGTATGGAAGAGAAAGTGTTCACCATACCATCCCTATTAAAGACGTGAGGTTCCGGGCTTTAGAGACGAAAAGGGGAGGTTAGAACCCAGACCCTAATCCTCCAAACCAGGAACTTCCCAATACTGTTCTTGGAAGAATGGTACATGTGACTGTGGAAATACCAACCCAATGAAACTCTATTAATCCAAAACCCATTGTGAAACCACTGTGGGAAACCTTTGACTGTGGATATACAAACCCAAATAAGAGACATGCTGATGTGCCATTCTCAAAGGTTTGATAATTCAGGAATTTTTAGTGGAGGTATCAATAGAATCCATTTATTAAATGGGAGACAATGTAGGAGAAACATTTCAATGAATGTATTTTATGATGTATTAATAAAATGTATACTGAATAGAGTAGATGAATCATAGACGGTCTCCCATATAAGTACTAGAACGCAAGTATTGGTTACCAAGTAAGTACTGGTATACAATTATGGGTGCGCAAGAAGTCTTGGGAGACTTAATGTTCACCTAAGTGGTGAAAAACATGTATGTCAATACATGGATGTGATTGGACTAAATCCATCAATAATATTCATAGGTAATTCTAGAAGTGTGGCACTCAAGTTCCATTGAGAGGAATGTATGGTGCGCTACTGTTTCTGATTCAGGGTAATTGGGAGCTTTAGGAACATAAGTGTTATGGATTTCAAACACTAAAAGGACTTACATCCTATGATAATACTTTAATTCCTCTACTTTAGGTGTTAAATAACTATCTTGGATGTTTTGTAACACTTGGTTGAAACACTAGGGAGACCGGAGAAACAATTAGGCTTCAAGGAAATTCATCCATACAAATGAAGACCCCAAGGGTCTATTTATAGGCAAAAACTGGACCCTGGGTGAATGATGTTTGGGCTCAAAAGTGGTATGCATGCCAATAGTGTTTTGGCTAAACTGGGGTGCCACTTTTAAGACATAGAAAAAAATTACCTCATTCATCTCCAACAAAGTGGAGAATAGGTTTTGACGCACAGGTACTGTGGTTGCCTCTTTGGGGACTTAGCCAAATTTATTGTTCCACATTGTGCCCCCCCATGCCAGCACTTGGGATCAGTGATGGGATCCATTCCCAACCCTTTGGGTTGGTGCCTTTGGTACCATTACTGACCCTAAAAAAATGTAATCTCTCACCATGATTTTTTTAGGCTCTGTTGATGCAATTTGGAGTCGCGACCAATGAAAATACATCATAAATTTGTGGAGAAGTTCATGGAACAGATTTAATGGTTCTAAAATGTTAAATAGTAATATTTAATAAATAAATTTTTATTTTATATAGTGTAAATATTCTAAAAATATAAATAAATTTCGTGCATCTTTTCATTCTATAAAAAATGAAAATATCATCTTTACATGTGTGTAGACTAAAAACTCCATGGAACGATGTATTTTATTTTTCATCACCACCACAATTTGATAAATATGATAATTTAACAAAATAGTTGAAATTATTTTTTATAAAAGTTTAGCGTTATATAAATTTTCATTAATTTTGTACCTGTTATTAAAAATCCATCACTTGTTCATAAAAAATTACTGAAACAAGATCATCACTGATATTTTATTCATGAAGCATTACTAAAAATATCATGGAATTAAGTTGTAAAATTATATATCATTATATGGAATCTATTATACTACATGTATAATATAATAATTTTGAACTCTGTATCAAGAAATATGGATCAATATAAAAAATTTAATTTATACACGAAACAACAAAACTGGCTAACACTAGTGATGAAAATAAACAATAACAAACTAAGAAATGTATAATGTATGATTATAATTAAAAAGTATAAATGAAATTATATATTAATAAAGTCAGTAACTATGTTTTTAATATATTTATTTTTATTTTATATGATATTAAATAACTTTCAAAGAATACAATTGTCAAGGTAAGGGTTTTATATCTCAACATTATTTTTTTGAGACATATACCATATTCACCAACTATTTATTTTTAGGTAGTGTATATATTATCCTATGAATTAATTTTTTTAATTAATTGAATGTAATTAGATGGATTTTTAATTCCATCTCTATTTTTCTGTTTCAAGTTACTTTGATTCAAATGTTACAAAAGTTGTAAATATTTTTTCATACTAATTTTTTGTTCATAGAGTTATGATGTAATGTCCCAGTCCTCGTTGGTCTATTAGTTTGTCAAAATCTAGTGTTTGGGGAGTTATTGGAGGGAATGGTAACTTATTTATAGAGTTTTAAAAATATTTCATTGTTTTTTCGGTTGGTCAGGGTGTTGGTAGGTTGAGGTATCGATAGGCCAGGGTGTCGGTTGGTTAGGGAATAGGTAGGTCATGAAGTTGGTTAGTTGAGGGCATCAGTAGGTCAAGGAATTAGTATGTAAGAGAGTCATTAGGTCAAGGTGTCGTTATGTTGAGGGCATCTGTAGGTCAAGGTGTCAGTACGTCAGGGCCTCGGTAGGACAACGACATTTATAAGACCGGGTTTCAGTGGGTCAGGGCATCATTATGTTGAGGCATCGTTAGGACATGGAATCAATAGTTCGAGGGAATTAGTATGTAGAGGCATCGGTATGTTAGGGAAGCAATAGGTTGAGGGAATTGATTGGTTGAGGATTAGGTAGGTCAAGGCGTTGGTATGTCGAGGGTTTCTGTATGTCGAGGGTGTCAGTAGGTCAAGGTCATTGGTAGGTCGAGGCATCGGTAGTTCGAGGTCATGGATAGATCAGAGGACTCCGTAGGTTGAGGCTATTAGTAGGTCGGGGTATCGTTAGTTCAAGTTGTTGATAGGTCGAGTCATCGGTGAGTCAGGGAATCAGCGAGTCAGGTTGTCAGAGAGTCAAGAATCAGTAGGTTACATCATTGGATCAGTATCGGTATCTCATCATCAGTAGATTAGTGTCGGTGACTCACTATCACTGGATCACTATCGATCTCTTTCATTGGAGACTCACACATCGGTGACTCATTTCTAGTTTTTCTATTTTCTCCCCTCTTACATTTTATTTGACGTAAATCAATTTTAATGCCTTATTTTAGAATTTATAAAGGTGTTTCAATGGATATTAATTATATATTAAATATCCCAAAACTCCACGGACTATGATATAGTCAAACCTCATTTCCTTCGCCACGATCTAATTTTAATGGCCCTTAAAACCATTTCCCCAACCATTGATATAGTATTTAGCTTCTCTAAGTCAAGACCATCTCTTCCCAATGGTTTCTCTTTTCTCTTGGGGTGTCTAGAGCCTTCCCTTTTTTTGGAGTCGTGTGTTGTGCCATAGCCACTGATATAGCTCGCTTTGTGTTTTCTTGCTACTTATGCACCCCATTTTTTTGTGCCCAGGAAATTATTAGTCAACTATTATTCCAATTATGGGTTTCCATCATCTCTCTTTTAATTGTTTATCATACAGGTTATGTATAATGAAGCCTCAATGTGAAAATGTATTAATAAAAATACAGTGAAGATAATAAGAAGTAATAAAAAAGGGTATAAGAAAATGATTATGATCTTTTTGTTTTATATTTTATCCTTGATCCATGTCGTGAATTTTATGGGTTGTATTCAACTAAAAATCATGTCTGTTGGGGGTCTCGTTTGTGAAATTGTATGAATTGTGAATAAATATTAAAAGAATTATAATCTTGTTAATCATGTACTTTTGGTTAAATAAATGGATGCCCTATTATAGAACTTATTTTGTGATAACCCATGTTGTATCAAGTTGAATTAAAGCACGAGTGAAGATAAATATAAATAAATTGCTCCTTGTTGGTGTGGATATGTGCTATGTGTGATTATGATAGTACTCGTGTCTTTTTTGGTAGTGTGGTGCTATGGATGGGGCTATGATTGTGTGTATGGGGTGGAATGGGTGGTGAAAGTTTATCTTAGGATGAGAGTTTGGTTGATTGTGGGATGCATGGACTTGCTATTCAGCGGGATTACATCTATGTAGTGGTTGGGTAGAAGGGATACATAACTTGGTTCTATAATGATTTCTTGTTTATGGGTGTGTTGGGTGTGGTGTTTTCATGATGAAAGGATTTAGATTGTGGTGTTAATTAGGCTTTTTGTGCATTGGGACCCTAAGATCGTTGATTCTTGTTTATAGTTAAATGAATTAGTTGGGGGGTATGTTTCGAGTTGCATCTTATAGTGATGCAGCATTCAAGTGACTATTGTTCATGGTGGTATGTGCATGTATGGGTAGTAGTAATGGTGGTTTTGAGTGGGCTGGTTTTATTTTTGGATTCCCATAGAATGGGTTGACTGTTTGTTACCTATATGTATAAACATTCAGTTCCTTATGTTTACTATAAGAACCCCACTTGTGTTTAGTACATTTTTCTAAACATCCCCATTTTTATGGTAGATGGTGTCTTTCCCTACATCCCAGAGGTAGGATGGATGGAATGTTATTGTAATTACAAAGCCCCCTCTTATAGTAATTTCTCGCCCAAGACTCTTTAGGTTGGTTGTAATGGCTTGAGGCTTAATACCATATTTATGGTTTTGGCTATGTGAGTGGTGGTGGTTTCCCAGGTGTTTCAAATTGAGACCCATGTGTTTTTCAAGAAATATGTGTAGTTGTTCTGGACAAGGTGTTTGTTGGTGGAATGTGTGTATTTTGTGGCCCATGTGTGTCTAGGTGGGTTGTGACACTGGGGATTATGGAAGAGCGTGGAAGAATCATGACATTCATCATTAGGGATGAGCATGTAAACTAGTTGGAAGTGGTGTGTGGTAAAAAAATATCGATTCACTTACTATTTTACATTAATTGGATAGTTTTATTTAGTGATCAATCCTTAGTGAGGTTGTGGTTGATAGTATACCTTGTTTGGTGATTTTGAGTTTCTATTATTTTCTCACAGGTGAATTATAATTCTTCTCCCATGTTTTTATGGGTGACTGTTTTTTCCTACTAGATATACTTGTATTCTCACAGTAGATATGTAAAACAGTTTTTAGTTTTAGAAGGAGATGAGGTGCGCTGGGCTAGATCTTACTAGATCAAATGTTGGTGATGGTAGTTGTGTAGCAGATCTGTTAGTTGGGAAACGGATTGGTGGAGCTTATTTTATCCTTATTTGTAAAGAGATCAGTGGGATCGATGATTTGGGAGATAGTGGAGGTTTAGGTGGTTTTTCAGTGTTTTGGGATGTTTTCCCTGAGGAGGGTACAACTCATACCCACAAGACGTCACATTATGTTCAGGATCGATGTACAGTTCGATGCTCATCTATTCTCATAGGATCCTTATCGGATTGAACCTTATGAGTTTCAAGAGTTGTGGATTTATATTAAATTTCTAATTAAGAATGGTTTCATCCAACCTTGTGTGTCTATGTGGGGTCACCTGGTCTTATTTTCGAAGAAGGAAGATAGTGGACTAAAGCTTTGCATAGACTACGGGAGACTGAATCAGGTAACGGTCAAGAACTTTTACCCTCTCCTAAGATTAGATGACCTTTAAAACTAGATGAGAGAATAAGGTTGGTTCTATATGATCTGTTTTCGGTCATGGTATCACCAGTTAATTGTGAATGAAGGTGACATCCTGAAGACTTTCTTCATGTGTAGTTATGGGCACATTGGGTTCATGATTATGTATTTTGGTGATATGAACATATTTTCCATGTTCAAGGGGCTAATGAAATCCATACTTCATGAGTTCTTGGACTGTTTCATCATTGTATTAATCGATTTCATTATAATCTAATCGATTTCAGAGGAGGATCAAATCAAGCATCTCAAGGATTTCCTAGAGGTCTTTTGGCACCACTATCTCTAAAGAAAGATGTTCAAGTGAATATTTTGGACATAAGATGTTAACTTTTTGGGATATGTGGTGTCTTAGTAGGGTGTATAATAGTTCCTATTGATCTTCTAGGAATTTTTTTATTAGAAGCTCCCAATAATGTGGCATAGGTTCACATTTTTCACAGTTTTATAGGCTAGTACTGGGGATTCAAGCCAAATTTACCTCAGGTAGTAGATCCATTGATGAATTTGACTAAAAATGGACATGAATATGTGTGGGGTGAGTAGTTTTAGGAAGTGTTCAACTATATTAAGGGAAAATTGGTCACTTATTTAGTTCTCATGATGTAAGAGGAAGAGGTGATGTTTGAGTTGTTTGGTGATGCTTCCATCCTTGGCTTGCAGTGTGTGTTAATGATTCAACATGGAGTGATCTCGTATGGGTCTTGGAAGATACATCCCCATGAACATAACTATACCACCCATGATATGGATCTATCATAAATCATGTTCACACTAAAGATATGGAAACATTACTTCATTAGGGAGTGTATAGTGGTCTTCACAGATCATAAGAGCTTGAGGTCCATCTTTTCTTAGAAAGGAATAAACTTGAGGCATTAGAGGTGGATGGAGTTTCTCCTAGATTATGATTTGGTAATCTCTTACACCATAAGAAATGGGAATTTTTTGTCTGATGCTTTGAGTGGGATGTCATAGAAGGATGTGGTTTCAGAATCTACAGATTTTTGGACGATCGTGGAGGGTTTGGCTGCCTTTCACATAGATGAAAGAATGGATTCCAGTAGAGGCCATCAATTTCAAATGCCTGTACAGTCATCTCTAAGGAACAATAAGGAGGATTCTCAATGGGGACACTCATAGGTGGAGGTAATTCATGATCACATTGACCAGGGAGATACTCTAGAAGGATGGTTGGAGGATGGTCAGAATACAATGTTATTCCATGAGAATCTATTAGTTCTGGTGGTAATGCATGAGGATGTTCTCCTTTAGTTTCATATATTACACCTTCTGGTATACCCCAAGAGTTTCCACTATGTATTGGGGCTTGAGATGATAGTTTTAGTGACCCATGATTAAGTGGGAAGTGGAAGATTTTGTCAAACATTTCATATTGTTCTAGCAAGTGAAGGCCAAGCACCGTGTTCCCAATGGTTTTTTACCATCCCTATATATCCCTGATTGTAAGTGGGATGAAATCACAATGGATTACATTATAGGATTGATAGGGAATCATGGGGAATGCGATGCTATTTGGGTAGTAGTGGATCGATTTAATAAATCATATCACTTCTTAAAAGTCAAGGATTTGAGCACAGTTGATGCCATAGCACAGAGGTATGTGGATGAGGTGGTGCGGCAACATGGAGTTCTAAGATACATCATCTCGTAATAGGATACACGTTTTCCATCACAAGTCTGGAGGGGAACAAAATCGGAATTTTTCACTCAGTTATGCCTTTTCAATTCTTTCCACCCTCAGTCATATGGATAAACATAGAGGACCATATAGACATTGGAGAACATGTTGCAGGAATGTGTTCTATACTTAAGTTGGTCTTGGGTGTGACATTTTCCCTTGAAATAGTTTTCTTTTCATAATAGCGATCACTCTCCCATTGGAATGGCTGCATTTGAATATTTTTATGGAAGACTGTGTCGTTCACCATTGTACTAGATGAAATTTGGGGAGGAAAATATTCTTGGTCTAAACGTGGTGCATAGTATGATAGAGAAGGTAAAACATTTCCATGAGAGGATGAAGGAAACAAATGATCATCAAAAATTGTATGTCAATCACAGAAGAAGGTATTTGTAGTTTGATGTTCGGGACCATGTATTATTGAATGTTTCCCCTTGATGTGGCTAGTGGAGTTTCGGAATAGGGAGTAGGATTTATCCACGGTTCATCATACCATTAATGTTCTGAGACGAGTTGAAGAGGTGGAATATCATATGGCATTCACATCATAGTTGTTAAGGTACCATGATGTCTTTTATGTCTCCCAACTTCCACAATATCTTTATGATGACTCCCATGGTATTTATTGGGGAGATTTAGATATCATGTACAACACAATGATCATGGAGTGTCCATTAGTGATCCAAGATCATCTTGAGAAGGTGTTGTGTTGATGGGACATTCAATTGGCTCAAGTGATGTGGAGGCATAGTGGATTGGAGGATGGATCTTGGGGGGTGAGAGATAGAGATGTGTTCCATATAACCATAGTTGTTTTATGTTTTTCTTGTGTGTTTTTCTTTTTGATGTAATGATTGAGCCATGTTTTTTATGAGAAGTGTTTTTCCTTATTATGTGATGTATGATAATGTCATGATGTATGAGTAGTGGAGTACATAATCCCTAGTCAAGATGCATTAATGAATATGTTATTAAACCTGTTTGGGTGAGTCATTGCTGCCCAATGTGTATAGAATATTGACCTGGGAGAATGAATTCTCTTATTAATATATATGGATGGTGTGACTTTTGGTTATTTTATGGTATGTATTGTGATTTTCTGGTTGGAAGATCTCAGAGGACGTATTCTTAGATGTTGATGTTTCACACCAACGAGGTGGTTTATCCTTGATAGGTATCTTACGAGGTTTTTGATCAGACCACTCTTTCTTGTGGGGTCGGTTTAAAATTCTCAAGTGTGAGAAGAATTTAAGAGGCATATTATGTAATGACCTAGATCTATGTGGTCCATTACATTTTCAAAATCTAGTGTTTGGGGTGTTCAGGGATGAAACCGTAGCTCATTTCAAGAGTTTTTCAAATTTCAACTTTTTCTGTCGGTAGGTTAGGCCTTCGGTAGTTCGATGCATTGGTAGTTCATGGGGTCATTAGGTCAGTTCATTGATTGGTCAGGGTGATGCTAGGTTGAGGCGTTGGTAGGTCAAGGTGTTGATAGGTCGAGGGTGTTGGTAGGTCGTGGCATCGGTAGGATAGGGCCTTAGTATGACAAGGGAGGTTTTAGGTTGAGGTGTTCATAGGTCATGGCATCTATTGGTCGAGCACCTTTGTAGGTCAATACCTCATTAGGTCAGGGTGGCAGTAGGTCGAGGGCATTGGTAGGTCGAATAAATGGGTATGTCAAGGGAACAGGTAGGTTGAGACATCGGTAGGTCGAGGTTGTCGCTAGGTAAAGGTCCACAGTAGTTTGAGGTTGTCGGTAGGTCAAAGGCATCTATAGGGTGAGTTATCAATTTGTTGAGGCATCGTTAGGTCGAGGCATCAGTGAATCAAGGCGTTAGTGAGTCAGTGTATTGGTGAGTCATGGTGTCAGTGAGTGAGAGCATCAGTGAAAAATGGTATCAGGGATTCAAGCCTTAGTACATCGCGTTGGTGACTAAGAGTTGGTAGCTCTGCATTAGGGACTCGCAGTAGGTGGATCGTTGTCGCTGTCATGCTGTCAGGGACTCGTCCATTAGTGACTAAAATCATGGTTTTCCAGTTTCACCACTCTTATGTTTCATTTATGGAAAATCATCTTTAACTTATTTTTTGGGATATTTATATAGGCATTTCAAAGGATTTAAATTATATCATAAATATCCTAGAACTCCACGTACATTGAAAAAGTCGAACTGCACGGTCCTGGCCACGATTTGACATTAATGGTCATTGAAACTGTTTCCCCTTATGTTGATATTGGATCCTTCTTTTATAAGTATAGACCTTATATTCCCAATGTGTTTCTAGTTTATCTTCTTGCAACTAGAGGCTTCTCTTCCCATGGGGTCATGTGTTGTATTGTATTAATTGGTCCATCTCTCTTAGTGTTTTTCCACTACTTGTGCGCCCCCTGTTTTGGTGCAAGGGAAATCATGGGTCTCCTATTCTTCCTTGTATGGATTTTGTTCATCTCTCATTTAATTTTTCAACATGTAGGGTGGGAATAATGAGGCCTCCATGTGAGAATGTCTTAATTAAAATTTAACGAAGATAATAAGAAGTAATAAATCAGGGGATGGGAATGTGATGATGATTTTTTGGTTTAATAAGTTATCCTTGATCCATGTTGGGAATTTTATGGATTGTATTCTTATGAAAATCATAGTTATTGGCCATCTCTTCTTGTGCACCTAAATGATTTGTGAATCATTTCTGCAAGACATGAAATCTGGTTAATCATGTAAATTTAGTTAATCAAATGGATTCCCCATGATCGAATTTATTCTGTGACAACCCCCGTTTTATCAACTAGAAGTAAGTCATGATTGATGTTAAATCTGTTAAACATTTCCTTGTTGGTGTGGATGTGTGCTGTTTGTGGTTATGTTCAGCCTTACATCTCTGTCGATAGTGTGATTTTGTGGATGGGGGTGTGATTGTGAATATGGGTCAGAAAGAGTGGTGTGATGGGATCCCTAGCTTAGAGTTTGGTTTATTATGGAATTGACGGACTTGTTATGTAGTGGGACTGCATCTGTGTAGTGGTTAGGAAGAGGTGCTATAAGACTAGGTTTTGTCATGATTTCAGGTTTATGGGTGTGCTGAGTGTGGTGTTGTTGTGCAGTTGGGTTGCAGGTGTATGGGTGTGCTGGGTTTTGTCATGATTTCAGGTATATGGGGTAGTAAGAGTGTTGTGATGGAATCCCTAGCTTAGTGTTTGGTTTATTATGGAATTGACGGACTTGTTTATTTTCACGAAATTCCATGTAATTTTAAAAGAAACAGATTTTTTTAGAAAATAATCATGAAATATTTTAAAGGAAGATCTATGAAAATTATGCATTATGAAACTATAAAAAATAGTTCACGCCGTATAAGATAAAAAAACATTTTTCTCGTACTTTTGCTGGAAAAGTCAAAAAGTACCTTATATGGTAAACATAGGAAAGAATCCTTCCATAAAATGCGGAAAAAGTCAAAAAAGGGTAAAAATTTCTTTAAACATACATTGAATAGTATTAAACATTTTATGAAAACATTTTTAGAAAACATGGACATTGGTGATAAACATAACCCCAGTAAATATTTACGTATAAGCAATCTTGGATAAAAAATGAGATTGAAAAGTTATCTCTTACCTTATGTCAGATAAGATTCGTATGTATCTAAACCTCTTGTATAATGATTTAAATAATTTCCTTTAATTATTACAGAATCATATTCATTTTTATGATATCATACATGGTCATATTCTTATCTTCTTGTCAGTAATATTTCATTGCTATTTGTTATTTGGGTGTTCAATGCTTTATGTTCTTATGCATGTCTGGTTTAATAAATTCTTATCCATATTTTTAGGAAATAAATAAATTATTTAAAGAATGTTATTAGTGTAATATATATAATATTAATTCATTCAATTCATTTATATAAATAGTATTCAATGATGATCATGTAGAACGAGTCGTATCACATCATGGAGACAGTAGGCCGTACGTATGCAGGAGCAATGATTTTGTTCCCATAACTATTGAAATGTATTGGTGTGGAAGATGGAATATCTCAGAAATATTATCATGTTATAATAATCATATATAGTTATTTTTTACACCATTATACCCATCCATGTATGGTGGTGGTGGAAAATAGATTACACCAGGCGTGGAGACGGTATTCCGTACGTAGGCATGTGTGGTGATTTCATTTTCTGTAGGATGGATAGAAGGTGAAATAGGGTTGTTTCATATTTATAATAACATATCATTATATTATTGATACTTATGTGATTAATCAATGATGAAACAAATAATTAATAATAAGTAGAAGAATAAATAAATTGGAAAGAATCTGTAAAGGATATTACCTCTTCTTTGACGCGCCTCTACTTAACCTCCTATTATGGCAGTAAAGATGGTCTTTGAAAAATACCAGGACATCTGGTATGTTTCTAGGTAAGTGGAAAAGTTAAATGGGAAGGTTTTGGTCGAGAATGAAGGCTCAAAGTGGTGTGAGGAGGAGAGGGAGGAGGTTCCCTTTTATAATGGAGGAGAGGGGAACCTTTGGAATTATAAGTAATATTAATTTATAATAAATCAAAAACCCACTTGAAAACCTCCAAAAATGACTCTTATTGAAATATTAGATGACATAGGGTTGTAATCTAATCAAACAATAAAATTTATACGTGTTCTGAATTTATTTTAAACCTTATCAAATTGATTTATCCTTATTTAATCTATTTAATTTTATTTTTGGTAATAATATTCTATTTTTAAAATTATTATAAATAATTACATGTGTTTTGAATTATCTATAATTGGTTACTTTATTAAATTTTAGACCATATAAATATCAATTTTTAATTTTTAAATATTTATGTGATTTTTATAGAATTTAATAATATGTAATTTTAATAAAATAAGAATTTTCTTAATTTTGACACTATTCATTTATTAGAATTTAAATAAAACCCATAATGAGGTTATATTCAAACCAAAATGTTTAATAGATTCCTAACATGTCATATTAATCTAGAAAAATCGTTGAGAACGTTAATTAGTTCATATAATGTTTATTTTAATATTTATAAAACCATTTATTTGATTTTTTTCTTAATAAAACAATTACTACATCATTTTTGTATAATCATTTAATATACATATTATTTGCATAAAAATTAAAAATAAAATCCTATAATGAATGTAAATATAATAACTTTCATAATAAGATTTTTACTCAAATTTATCATCTTAAAATCACAACATTTAAATTGTTATATTTATTAAATTATAAAGGTGACATCTTTTACATCATTTAAAATAAACTAATGTAAATGTACTAATTGGTTTTATAAGTCTCAAAAATGGTCCCAAAATAGACCCTAGTATGATCAGGGTATAAATATACTTGACCAATAATTTTTTGTCAAGTTTATGGTCATTTTGATAGGTTTTATGATTTTAATAAAAACTATATTATTGATTTTTTACTAAATAAATAATTTCTACATCATTAATGTATAAGTTTTTAAGATAATAAAATATTTAATAAAAATTAAAAATAAATTACCATGATAAAGAAATAAATTTTATCTTTCAAATGAGTATTTATAATATAATTTAAATTCATGTATAAAAATAATCTAATTATTAAAGTTTCAGTGAGACATTTCACTTTCCTTTAAATATACTAAATAAAAGGTCTTAATCAAATACAAGTGGGATCCATTAGATTCCATTTCGACCCAAATATGATTTATGGTAAAATATAATCATCGACTTACATTAGGACAAGTGTTAGTGTAATTTTACAATATTATATTTACCCTTAATTACCTCGATTTACCTTTAACTATGGTAAATAAAAATTACCGAACTACTATTCATAATGACTAAAAATAAAAATTAGGTTATTAACATAATTTGGACCTAGTGATTCAAAATATGGATTCCATGTTTCCAAATACAAATCACAGAAGTTGCAGAAATTAATTTAAAATTAATTCTGTTGTTAAGAAAATGAGTTGTAAAAGTTAAAACATTGCAAATGATTGAAATGAATTTACCTATGAATTCAATGAAAAATCAATTCTAATGACAAGCACAATATTAAATTGTAAAAATATATTCCATTTATACTTTAAAACCATTCAATATTATAATTTAGACATATAAATTCTTACGATGAAAAAGTTGTTTTTAATTAAAATATAGTGTGTTTTTACTATACATTAATATATGAAAGTTATCAGAATAATATGAAAAATTTATCCTAATTAAATTATTATATCCTTATTCCAAAGAAGAATTTTTTTTTGTCAAATATAACTTATAAACATGTAAAAAACTAGATTTAATGTGGGTGCGTCATCAAAAGGTGGCAAAACATGATTTTTTGAAAAATACATATTTTACTCGAAAAATATATTATGTTCTCCATGATGTTCTAGAAAATGTGTAAGATGAATAATAATGTTATAACATTAATGATTTAGTTAATAATATTCACAACGGTTAGTTCATAATAATATTATAACAATATATCGTTGTTTAGCGAATCCCGATATTGCGTACTACACACGCTATCGAGTAAGGTCACGATTGAGTGTGATGCAATCCAAGTCAGGGCTGCGTGTAGTGGAATCTCCCTTTGGTGTTGCGTATCACATAATCAAAACTTATTTCATTTATACATTAAATATAATCTATTCACAATGTTGTGTAGAATAATTCCGACAAAACAAACATGAAATTCTGTGTAACACTAGCCAAGAATAGTGTTGTGTATACTGCAAGCTAATATGGTGTTGCGTATAGTAAAAGCTAATTTTTGTGTAGTGTACAACACAATACATCAATGAAAATAAAATAATATTTTTCATAAAATCTCGGGGTGTTACATTATACACCATTAAAATTAATTTCGCCCTCAAAATTCATTGGGGTTATAAATGGATTACTACTTGAAAGTTTCTTTCATAGAAACCCACTTTGTAAAAAAGAATACTAAAACTTAATTTTAATAAGTGAAGTATGAAACATAATGGTTACCCAAATTAACTCATCACTAGGTTTCCACAGAGGATAACATAGGTGAAAATATGGATATGTAAGAGAAATCTAACCATCAAGTTCTAATGGAGAGTGGTAGAGAACATGGATATGAAAAAACCATCAATCACAAAGCCAAAAATTTTGTGATGATCTAAGGTACCATCTGATTCATCGGATATAAGGACACTAGGAAAACATTTTTGGTTTTCAAGATCATTTCCCTAAAGTTGAATAATTTTTGAATTAGGAGAAATACTTACTTTTTTTTGGTACAATCTCACTATTGTTCATGCCTTGAACAATTTCCACTTCATCTCTTAAAGAAACGAAGTTAAATTTTTCATTCGTGAAGTGTTAGCAGATCATGTGATAGAACTGTGGGTCATTCTATCTATCTCAAATAAAAGGTTATAAAAATTTATATCCATAAGTCCATCTATAGTGAGATTAATAGTATATGGTTCTTAAAATGGACTTATACTTCATCTATCATACCTCTTAATAAAATAAAACTAGTTTCTACTAACCAGGGACTTTTGTAGGCCAGTGATAAAGGCCTGTCGCACTTCGGTTGTGGGTTCGATTCCTGCATCCTTGTCTAACGCGATGGGTTGTCTCCCATCCTACGGGTTGTCCTTTTTCTAAAACAATACTATTATAACATAACAAAAATTTCTATCCTTAAACAATAATATCTCATGTCTAACTTAATCTATTCCAATCTTTAGGTTTATCCAAAATACATTTTTCCAATCTCATAGTATAAATAAAATGATTACTAGAAAGGTCATCTACCATTAATTGAATACAATCATTTATCGCCCGTATATCATAAGATATATATCTTTTTGGTCACACTCCAAACACATGAATTCCTTAATCATGTATTATTTTGAAAAATGAATACCCATTAAACCTTAGTGAAAACATGAATGTTGTCAAAAGTTAACTCTTTCCACATACCGAAATCCTAAAATTTGGTATACTCAAACCATGATATCACTTTGTCCTTATACCAGTCAGGATCTCATTAATACTATCAAACATCTCATTATCTCCTTATCATTTCATTATGCACATATCATTTACCTTCCAAAAATATTTGAATAACCATTCATGGTTACTGGTACCATTCATCATATACTTCCAAAAACTCAAGTAAACACAACAGTGTAACAATCCTTAGATTTTTATTATTCCATATTACCATACATTATTCTTGATAAACATATAATCATTCCACTACCTTCTTAAACCACTGACTTAATTTCATTATTTGTTTCATCTCATATATCATTTGTAGACTCTTCATCATCATCCACATAAATACTACCCATATGACCCTGTTTATTCACTTCATGAGATTTTCCCTTAGAGAATTGGATTGCATAATGCCCGTACATTCCACATTTAAAACATGTAACCATAGTTGATGTAATAGCAATACCATTATCCTTGTCCATGGCGTTAACTGAACCTTTTCCTTTACAATTACTGGATTTGTGTCCTTATTTTCCACACCCAACGCATCTTCCAGTTCCTTTTAAACATTCTCATTGATGCCTCTTCCCACATGATTTACATGAGGGAAATTGAACATTCTTTCATCTATGATCATCATGAAACTCTATATTTATCTTATTAGCTGAGTCTAGAAACTTACCAAAGTCATGATTACTGATCATATTATGAGATTTATGATTAGGAATAATAATGATATGTGGTCTTCCAGATCCAATTTCATTTGGTTTCTCATGAAGAATATCATTCCATTGTCTATCATATCCTCCATTATCGTGAATCTTTCTGTTTCGAGCCATTTTCTAAAATCCAAAAAGAATAGTGTGAGAGGAAAAAATCATAATCAAGGGAGATTACCTTTAATATCTAACATCTAAGGTTAAATTCTAAGATCGTTACCATAGATCTAGGATAATAACATATACTTATATGTAACCATAGGGACATTTCTAGACATACCTTAGAAATATCTCTTGGGATCTCACTAAATTTTTTTCATCCTAGTTTCCAAATGTTAACTAAACCTTTCCACTGATACCAACTGTAGATACCCAGTCTTGACATACATTGAAATTACATTACTATTGCGGAATACTTTATACATAACAAAAACAAACACTGAAGGATCGTAATATTTTAGTGTCTTCGTAAACTCAGAATAAAATATTCTTATCGTGGTGAATGATCATCAACATCTCCCATAAAGATCTTCCCCCCTTTTTTTTTACCTAAACCCTATCTTTATATCCTTAGGAAAAGAAAAAATATAAAGGGTGAGCTTAAGTGCTCAGTATGGGTAAACATAGGGAACATAAAACAATCCATAAACATTTGAATGGAAAAACTTGGACATAAAATCTAAACATCAAAATCTTGAGCAATGACATAAATCATGGTTGTGTGTAAGGAATATATCATAAAAGAACATAAATAATGATAAAATATCTTGGGAATAAAACATTTAATTCTGGAAACCATTAAGCATATGATATGATTTCAATAGTAGCCAAGGCATTGCTGCCAAGACCTTTGTAGTGGACAATTTCCCTTTCTGAATTGAGTTCACTCCTCATTCCAGTCCTGTATCACTGAGCCAGATTAACTTATTGTTTCATCCATGTCTATATCATGAGATTTAAATCTTTACCCAATGAATTGGATGGAGATATAGGTCCCAACCATCTCGTATTGAAATCATTCTTATGTGTGCCCCAATATAAACATAAATCATTCATCATAACCCAATGAATAAAATGTGTTTCATAAACATCATCCCATAATAACATAATACATATAAAACAAATGGATATAATTTCATCATAATAAGAATTAAACCATTTAAATAATAGATAATTTATACTTGAAACATAATCATACTAAATAATTTCATCTTAGATGGAAAATAGTTTTGACAAAACACTTGAAATGAATTCTTGAGGAAAATATCCTTTCTTTTCAAAATCGTTTTCTTTTCAAAAAATGTCATGTAATTTTAAAAGAAACAGAATTTTTTTGAAAATAATCATGAAATCTTGTAATTGAAGCTTTTTAAAAATTAGGCGTTATGAAACTATAAATTCCAGTTCACACTGTATAAGTTAAAAAACATTCTTCTCATACTTTTTCCGAAAAAGTCAAAAAGTACCTTATATGGTAATCATAGGAATGATTCCTTCTTTACAATGTGGTAAAGTAAAAAAGGGTGAAAATTAAATTAACAATACATAGAAGAGTAGTATACATTTTATGAAAACATTTTTAGAAAACATGTACATGGATGATAAACATAACCCTAGTAAATAATTACGTATAAGCAATCTCGGATAAAAAATTAGATTGAAAAATTATCACTTACCTTATGTTCGATATGCATTGTATTTATCCAAACCTCCTGTATAATTATTTAAATAATTTTATTGACTTAATATAGAATTATAGTCATTGTTATGATATCATAAATGGTAATATTCTTATCTTCTTATTAGTAATATTTCATTGCCACTTGTTATTCGGGTGTTCATTGCTTTATGTTCTTATGCATGTCTTGTCGAATAAATTTTTATCCCTATTTTTAGGTTTTAGATTACTTATTTAAAAAATGGTATTAGTGTTATATAGATCATATTTATTCTTACAATTCATTTATATAATCAGTATTCAATGAAGATTATGTAGAACGAGTCGCATCACATCCTGGAGACGGTAGGCCGTACGTACGGACGAGCGATGATATTGTTCCCATAACCATTGAATGGTATTGGAGTGGAATATTGAATGTCTATGAATTAGTATAATATTATAATAACATATATAGTTATTCATTACACCATTATACCCATCCAAGTAAGGTGGTGGTGTAAAACATATTACACCACGGCGTGGAGACGGTATTCCGTACGTACGCACGCGTGGTGATTTCATATTCCATAGGATGGGTAGAGGGTGAAATAGGGTTGTTTCATATTTATAATAACATATCAGTATATGAGTTATACTTATGTTATTAATTTTTGTTGAAAAAAATAAATAAGAAGAAGTAGAATAAGAAATTAATTGGAATGAATCAGTAAAGGATATTACCACTTCTTTGACGCGTCTCTTCTTAACCTCCTCTTAGGGAACAAAATTTGGTCTTTGAAGAAGACTTGGTCCTATAGTATGTTTCTAGGGAAGTGAAGAAGAGAAATTGGAAGGGTTTGGCCAAGCATTAATGCTCAATGTGGTGTGAGGAGGAGAGGGAGGAGGTGCCCTTTTATAAGGGAGGAGAGAGGCACCTTTGGAATTACATGAAATATTAATTTATAAGAAATCAAACCACACATGAAAAACCCCCCAAAAAATGACTCATATCAAATATTAGATGATTTGGGGTTGTAATATAATCATCTAATAAAATTTATACATGTTGTGAATTTATTTTAAACCTTATCAAATTGATTAATCCTTATTTAATCTATTTAATTTTATTTGTGGTAATAATATTCTAAATTTTAAATTGTTATAAATAATTACTTATGTTTTTTGAATTATCCATATTTGGGAACTTTATAACATCTTAGACCATATAAATTTCAATTTATAATTTATAAATATTTATGTTATTTTTAAATAATTTAATAATATTTAATTTTTATAAAATAACAATAGTGTTAATTTTAACACTATTCATTTATATGAATTTAAATAAAATCCACACAGAGGATATATTCGAACCAAAATATTTAATAGAATCCTAACATGTCATATTAATCTAGAAAATTTGTGGAGAACATTCATTAGTTCTTATAATGTTTATTTTAATATTTATAAAACCATTTATTAGATATTTTTCTTAAAAAAACAATTACTACATCATTTTTGTATAATCATTTAATATAAATATTATTTTCATAAAAATTAAAAATAAAATCCAATAATGAAGATAAATATAGTAACTTTCATAATAATATTTGTACTCGAATTTATCATATTAAAATAATAACATTTAAATATTTATATTTATTAAATTATGAAGGTGACATCTTTGACATCATGTAAAATAAAATAATGTAAATGTCCTAATTGGTTTTTTAAGGCTCCAAATGGTCCCCAAATCGACCCTTGGATGTTTAGGGAATATATATACTCAAAAAATAATGTTTGGTCAAGATTATGGTCATTTTGAGAGGTATTATTATTATAATAAAAACTATAATATAGATTTTTCTCTAAATAAATAATTTCTAAATCATTAATGTATAACATTTTAAGGTAATAAAATATTTATTAAAAATTAAAAATAAATTACCATGACAAATGAAAAAATTTTGGATTTCAAATTAGTATTTATAATATAATCTATATTCTGTATAACTGTATATTAAAAATAATCTAATTATTAAAGATTGCGTAAGACATTTCACTTTCCATTATATAAACTAAATAAAAGGTCTTAATCAAATAGAAGTTGGTCCCATTAGTTTCCATTTAGACCCAAATATGATTTAGGGTAAAATATAATCATCCAATTATATTAGGACAAGTTTTAGGGTAATTTTATAATATTATATATACCCTTAATTACCTCAATTTACCTTTAACTATGGTAAATAAAATTTACCGTAGTTACTATTCATAATGACTAAAAAAATAGATTATTAACATAATTTGGACCTACTGACTCCAAATATGGAATCTATTTTTCCAAATTCAAATCACAAAAGTTGCAGAAATTAATTTAAAATTAATTCCGTAGTTAAGAAAACGAGTTTTAAAAGTTAAAACATTGCAAAAGATTGAAATGAATTTACATATGAATTCAATGTAAAATCAATTCTAATGACATAAAGTATATTGAATGGTAAAAATATTTTCTATTTATACATTAAAACCATTCAATATTATAATTTAACCATATAAATTATTACGATGAAAAAAAAATTAATTAAAATATAGTGTGTTTTTACTATTCATTAAAAAATGAAAGTTATCAAAATAATATGAAAAAATTATCCAAAGTAAATTATTAGATCCTGATTTCAAAGAAGAATTTTATTTTTTCAAATTGAACTTATAAACATGTCAGAAAATAGATTTAAAATCGGTGGGCCTACATTTTTTTAAAAATACTTATTTTACTCAAAAAATATATTTTGTCCTCACACGATGTTCATGAAAATGTGTAAGATGAATAATAATGTTATATCATTCAAAATTTAGTTAATACTATTCATAACAGCTAGTTCATAATAATATTATAACAATATATCTTTGTTTAGCAAATCTCGGTATTGCGTACTACACACTCTATCGAGGATGGTCGCGATTGCGTGTGATGCAAGGAAAGTCAGGGCTACGTGTAGTGGAATCTCCCTTTGATGTTGCATAAAACATAATAAAAACCTATTTCATTTATACATTAAACAATATCAATAGTTAATGTTTCGTAGAATAAATCCCACAAAATAAACTTGAAATTGTGTGTAACACTAGCCAAGAATAGTGTTGCGTATACTCCAAGCTAATAACGGTGTTGCGTATAGTACAAGCTAATTTTTGTGTAGCGTACAACACAAGACATCAATGAAAATAAAAGAATATTTTTCATAAAATCTTTGGGTGTTATAGGTTTCTTGGGAGATTATGTGAACTGTGATGGACCATACTAGCTCGGACATTGGGGATGGTTTATGGGTCACTACATAGGTTTATTTTGGTACTTAATTTGGAGTTTTATTTGTTTTTCTAGCAGTTTTACTTTAAACATGCATGTTGGATAGATTGTGGTTTATTTCTATATATATTCCATGGATATGTTTGATGTTGATACAACTTACCTTTCGATGTTGGGTATGATAAAAAGGTCAATTTGTCCCGTTTTTCTGAGATTTCTATACCCGTGGTTCTTTTTTTCCACCTAGGTCCTATTGGAGGTAGGACTCGGGGGTTATTATCTCTTCTTTAACTTGAAGAAAGAAGGTCTTAGCATCTTCATATCCCTTCCCTCATATTGAAAGAAGGTATGTCATGACATTTGATCATTCTTCAAGATAGTAGTCTTATAGTTTTTTAGATATTTACATTTTATTAAATTTTATTTTAATTTATCTTATATAATAAAATTTTTTAAACATTAAATAATATTTATTATCAAGTTATGTATTAATTTTTATATATTTGAATTTATTTTCAGGAATAGAGTGTTTGAGAATTTATTAGTTATTTATACATAAAAAACCCATATTAGACAAAGTGGTCACTTATAATCAGTATCTTTATTTTCCATTAAACAAAACGTGATTTCATTTAATGAAAAATATTATTTACTTTCGACTTTACTTCATATTTTTACTTATCCAAACCTAAAACCTATGAATTTTTTGGAAAAGTGTGGATTTTTCAAATATTTAAAATTATATTGAAATAAAAAAATATATAATTTTTAAATAAATCATTTCTATACAAAAATATTCATAAAATTGTTTCATGATTATGTACATGGATGAAAATCAGTTTAAAAATTAACACTTTAAAAAGGAGATTTTTTAATAGAAAGGTGTTTATCGTGAGTCTGACATGTCATATTTTTTCCCAAGATTACAGAATAATAAATTTATGAATTTTTTTTTATAATATTAAAACCCATTTACATGTTTATAAATTTATTTATTTCACTTATTACCATGTTATATAAAGTGCCTAATTAATTAAGTTCACGTCACCTGTTTTGACAGTACTCACCTGATATGTTCAAAATGACTTTAGAAAGTTGAATATGGTAAATTTCTTCATAATTACATCATGCATAGAATAATAATGACAGATTTATTCTATTTATACATCAATTATACATGAAAAACCAACCATTTAATATTTTTTTGAAAAATGAACAACATTATAATCATTGAGATAATATGTCATACGTATGAATCTAAAACAAATATATATTTAAATGACCATTATAAAATTATGATAAATATTATATTATCTTGAAATAATGATAATAATATCATAAATAACGTATAATTCCCTTGAATATACTTATATGTATAATAAAGTTTATTTTGTGAAGAAAAAAATCACATTACATTGTGGGGGCAGCAGTCCACACATACGAATGAACCACGTTATCATTTTTCAGTGAGTGGAGAGTAATGAAATAAAATTATATATAATTTTTCAATAATTAATAATATGAATTTATTATTATGCATAAATATTAATTCCAACATGATATATATTTGTGAGATATTATGATAGAAAATGAAATATATTTGTTCACAGGCTGATTTTTCATTATGCACACAAAATATGGTTCTATTAACCATTTGATGGAATATTAGATTTATTTAGGTTATGAAATTAATATATTAATGTCTCAGTATATGGTATATACTTTTATCAATATATCATAAATTTTAAATAGTATGTTAAAGAATTGTAAGAATAAACATAAAAAATACTCTGTTAAGAACGATATCTCTTCTTGAGACCACCACTAAAATATTACACCTAATGTCTTCCAAGATTGAATTTACAATAGAGAAGGCATCTAGAACATGGTAATGGAATTAAGGAATATATTTGGGTATAAATTGGCCAAACCAAATGAACTAAATTATGTGAATAGGGTATGGGAGTGCGTGATCTTTTATAAGTGTGGGAGAGAACACATTTGATTTTTTGAAAAGAAAAATTTAGTGCAGAATTTTTCTCATTCCAAATGCCTAAAAATGGACCCTTATTGATAAATATATGATATAATGTATAAATAAATCCTTAAAAATAATTTATTAATGTTTTTATGTCATTTTAACAGTTATATTTTTATATTAACCCCCTGATAAACCTATTTTTACTATAGAAACAGTAAAATAATTTTGTCTCTTACACAACTCATTATGACCAAAAAATAACAATGCTTTATAACATAAATTATCATGACCCCAAATAATGAATCCATTTTATTAAATTCAATTCGTTAAAGTTATATAATTTAATTTAAAATAAAACCTACAAACTCGAAGAAAATATTGATTTCAAGAATCGTATTTTTCATGCATTAGATGAATTTATATTAAATCTATAAGAAGTAATAATTAATATATAAATTTAAATTTAAATTTATAGATATATAATATATAAATATCATTTTAATTTTTTGTAATTATGGTAATTTTAATTTATTATAATTTATAAACATTATTCACTTTAGAACTCTTTTCTGATGAAAAAAATGTGATTTCTAAACCAAAACAAAAAGAAATACGAAAATATATTATAATGATAATTTAAATTTAAATATTTATAATAAATAAAAAAATAAAACTTATCTAACTTTAAATAAAATTTAAATCATACTTTTCATTTTAAATAAATTATTTTATTAAAATTAATTTAATATTTTGTAAAAAATTATATTTTTCACTACTCTCAAAAAAATCAGTATTTATCTTAGATATTTTTTGTATTCCAATGTCTCTTATTCAACCATGTGGATTTTTCATAAAAACATAACATGGTGATTCCCCTTATTCTAAAACACTATATATTTATGGTCTGGAATTTTAATAGGTTATTCCCCACATTAAAGGTAATCATCCAACATAGCCACTTTAAATGTAAAAACACTAGATAAATTGTGCACATATTTCCTTATCATTGAAAAAGAAATATATTTTGTAGATAAGATAAAATCATAGTAAATTCCACTTTGTATGAATTTGATCCCACTTTCCCTAAGATTTCATACAGTCTAATGAACCACATACATAATTTTCCCATGTTACAAAAATTCGTAACACTTTTCAATGGAGAGAATTTAGAAAAACATTGTCACCTACCTCAATATAATGAGCATTCCTTTGACTATCTTCATAAATTTCCATCCATCTATTAGTAATACTCACATACTTATGACTCAACTTCATATTTATAGACACTTCTCATGCCATTTATGATCCTATTACATTCCATTTTCCTACATTATCTAAAATAAAATTTGTACGTAACCTCTTTCTATATAATGACTCAAAAGGAGGTATTTGTATACTGGAAAGAAAAATATATTTTTTTCAAAACTTAATGAAAGAATTATATTATTCCCAAAATCCATAGCAGTTTGTTGAATAATAATAAATCATATCATCCATGGTATGAATCTTCCACTCTAATTATCGATGAGATTGGGAAATAAATGTTATAATACAATTTAATGCAGTAAGAAATAACTTCTAATTACCATTCCTAAAATTAGATGTGAACCTGGTAGCACAGTTTGACAAAATATAGAGAGGAACACTATTTAATATTACTATGTCCTCTAGATATAATTGATACAATTAATCCAAATTAATTGTGTCTTGAATGGAAAATAAATTTTTATATTTAGTTAATCGATCAATAATAACTCAAATTATATTCTTACCTCTTGATGTCCTTTGAAATCCCAACAAAATATAAAATGAAATATTTTCCCATTTCCACTCTAGCACTGAATCATGTTGAAGTATGGAATTTAGAAATTATCATCCCACGTTACCTTTTTGGAAAGACAAAAATTTCAAGAATAACTCTAGAATATGTCCATTCACTCCATCTCATCAGTAACCCTCGAAAAGGTCTCTTAAAATATTATTTCTTCCTATATAAACCTAAAATAGATTGTTATGTGCCTCACTAAAAAATTATATCTTCAACACCTAATCACAAGGATAACATAATCTCTTTAAAATTCATAAAAAAAACTTTACTAAATATTTAATTTAGGAATATTAACATTCTTAACAAGCACTACCATATTCTGTAAATTATGATCCTCATTTTAAACATCCTTAATTCATTCAGACAGAGAATATTGTATTGATGGCCAAAATAAATATATGAGGTTCATGCATGCATAACTTATAGTAACACTAATTATTAAAATACATTAAAAAATAGTCATGTTCAAAATGTAACAATGTTATTATAGAACTATTTCTCTAACACAAATCATAATATACTTTTTTTCAGTAAGGTAATTAATCATGAAATAATAATCATTGTTCTGTTATAGTCATCTTATATGTCTCATGTTCAATTATTTATGAGTAAATATATAGGACAGAAATTTTCCATCGATATATATTTAACACTTTAATCAATAAAAATTATGTCCCCAATTTTTTAAAGACAAAACGAAACAAATGCTTCCAAATCATGCATAGGATAATGTTACTTATCATGTTTCAATTTTCATAAACCATAAGAAGTTACCTAGTCAATATTCATCAACACTCAACATACTCCTTTCAATGAAGAACTATATATGAATTAATCACAATTTCTAGAAGGTAGTTCCAAAAATAGATCATTAACCAATATTCTTTTTTTTCAATAAAAAAATTATCACATTCTTTTTTTCAAATAAATGTATCTCGTTTTAAGTTATTATAGTCAATTCGATAGGCAATTGAGAAAAATTTGAAACTGACAATCATTAGTGACCTGATAATCCCAGAAAAATATAAATCTATATGATATTTATTGTAGTTGTCCACTGTTATACAACATCAGTTTTAAAATGGTAAATAGTTTTCCATATTTAGAAACAATATTTCCATGGAAGAGATTTTATTACAATAAAAATTCACTACAACTAAACATTCCTTGTTGACTATTTTATTTTCATGTATGGAAATCAATCCTTGTTTATCATTCATGTTCCACCTAAATTTTAGAATATAACAAAATAAAATCAATAAAAAATTCAAAAATATCTAAGAAGACATTGATAATATATATTAATAATATCCACAAATATAGTTGATGCATTATAAAACCAAAATTGCATGACTAAAAAATTACAATGCCAATATCATTTTTATAATATAGTATTCAGAATATCCAACTCCTTCACCTCAAACTTATGGTACCCAAACCGAAGATTAATCATTGAATAATATTTTTCTCCCAATAGACGATAAAAAATAATTTTTATGAGGAAAATGATACTTGTTCATAATATTGGAGTTATTTAAGGCTCTGTAATCACTGAAAAGTATCATTGAACCATATTTATATATAACAAATAAAATAGAAGAACCCCTTTGTTAATTGAAATGACAAATGGATTTTTTTCTAGATACTCTAATTTATTTTCAATTCAAAAAGTATTATTTGAATAAAGACCCATACTTTACATACATTGTTAATACTTCAAAATTTAAGCATACTTATTACAACATATAACAAAACCATGAAAGGACCGTATAGGTATAGTGTCTTTAGAAACTGGGAAACATAAACAACTGGTTCATAAAGCGTCTACACTGTCTCCCATTTATTTCATCATATCTATAGTCCCTTTTGGCATATCTTACTTAATAACCTTCTTCCTGACCTGGGGAATGAAAACATACGAAAGGGTGAGCTCAAATGCTCAGTAAGGGTAAACAAAAGAAATATCAATCACATCATATTCATAATAACATAGCTTTTGAAATCTTAACCTGCAAAAGAGAGCATAATTTCATAACATGGGATAAATCATAGTAGTGAAATGTAATCCCAATAATTATAACTTAAAACATGAAACTTTGTGGCATAGACACATAATCATAGATAATCATTTCTTATTAGTCAAGACTCATTTCCAAGACTATCTTAGTGGACAAAGTCCATTTCTGAACCGAGTTCACTCCTCGTTTCAGTCCTGTTTCACTGAACCGGTATAACCTACCATTCCAGCCATGTCTATCTCATTAGATATAAAATCATTACCCAATTCATTGGAGGGAGATATAGGTACCACCCATCTCATAATTATACCATTCTTATTTGTTCCACAAAATCGTAAAACATACATCATAGCATAACCCATGTAATAAAAATGGGAATCTTAAACATCGTAACATCATAAAACAATTCATATAAAATAGTTCCATCACAACATAATCAAATAAATGTAATAATAGGGATAAAAACAGAACCCTTTATTATCTTAGATGGAAAATAATTTTGATAAAACACTTGAACTCCATTCTTGAGGAAAATATCCTTTCTACTTCAAAAATACTTTTCCTTTCATAATATGTCATACAATTCTAAACTAAAATAAGTTGATTAAAAATAAACTTGAAAACTTGTAAGGGAAGCTTCTTGGAAATAATTTTTTAAAAATCCATTCATGCCGTATAAGTTAAAAAAACATTCTTCTCATACTTTTGTCGGAAAAGTCAAAAAGTACCTCGTATGAAAAATGACAAAAGATTCCTTTCATATCTTTTACTAAAAACTCACCGAAGGTGAAAATTGGATTTAAAAAATTGTAGGTGGATGAAAATAATATTAAATATTTAGGAAACATGGATGTGGATGATAAAATACAACCCAGTAAATTCCAAAGTATAAACAATCTCGGATAAAAATGAGATTGTGATATTTCCCTTACCTTAGATCCGTTTTTCTTCGTAAGTGTCCAAACCTCCTGTATAATGATTTAAATAATGTTATTGAATTATTACAGAATCATACTTATATTTATGATATCATATATGGTCATTTTATTAGCTTCTAAGTAGTAATATTTCATTGCTACTTGTTATTCGGGTGTTTATAACTTTTTGTTCTTATGCGTGTTTTGTCGAATAAATTCTTATTCTTATCTTTAGGTTATAGATACCTCATTTCCATAATGTTATTAGTGTAATATATATCATATTCATTCATTTAATTCATTTATATAATCATTATGAAATGAAGATCATATAGAACGAGTCGCATCACATCGTGGAGACGGTATTCCGTACGTACGCACGAGTGATGATATCGTTCCTATGATCATGGAATTGTATTGGAATGTATGTATACTATTTAAAAATAAGTATCACTTTATAATAGTCATATATAGTCATTATTTACACCATTATACCCATCCAAGTAAGGTGGTGGTGGAAAATAGATTACACCACGACGTGGAGACGGTATTCCGTACGTACGCACGCGCGGTGATTTCTTTTTCTGTAGGATGGATAGATGGTGAAATAGGGTTGTTTAGTACTTATAATAACATATAAGTATATTAGTGATACTGATGTTATTACTTAATAATGAAACAACTAAAGAAAAATAAGTGGAATAAGAAATAAAGATGAAAGAATCGGTAACGGACAATACCTCTTCTTTGAAGTGTTTCTTTGAGACCTTCTTTTAGGGCACTAAAATTGGACTTTGAAGAATACCAGTACCTATAGGATGTCTCTAGGGAATTTTAGAGGAGGAATTGGCCGGGGTTGGCCGAGCTTGAAGGCTCAAAGTGGTGTGAGCAAGAGGGGGAGGAGGTGGCCTTTTATAAGGGAGGAGAGGGGCACCTTTGGAATAACTAAAACTATTATTTTATTATAAAGTCAAATTCGGTTTTAAATAGCTCCAAATTGATATATTTAGAAGCTAAGGTAAGGATGGGTCGAAAGCCTCTCATCCAATAGAATTTAGACAATTTTAGGTGCCTATTGTAACCATATCATTTAGATTTAACATTAAGTTTAATAATTTTACTTTTACCGTGTCTTCTTGTGTTCTTATAATATAAGGTTAATAAACTTACAATAAGCAGCCAAACGAACCCCAAGTTGTTTATTATTAATATATATAACCTCATTTAAGTAATTCGGCCTAACCTTAGATTTTTAGGAATAAAATAACAATTACTAATATAATATTTGTTTTAAAAACTATTTTATTTCAATTTTGACACTATTTAGTAATTGATTTTTGTGAAAATGATAACAGAATGATTAGTTCGAAAAAAGTTAATTAAATCAATAATAACATGTCATATTAACCTAGGAAATTAGTTTAATTTATAAAAATTCTCAAATTACATTTATTTTGGTGTTTATAACATTAATTATGTCAATATTTCATTAATAAGATAATTACTGCATCATCATTGTGTCATAAATAAATTAAATTATTTAATGTCTAAAAATAACAAATAAAATATCATTATGTATTAAATCTCTTTATCTTTCTAGTGAATATTTATAGTCGATTTTATCTAATGTATAACCTTATATTAAAAATTATTTACTTATTAAACATTGATTTTAACTATTTTAACCCTTCTTTAAATAAATTAATAATAAATGTCCTAATCTAATCCAAGTGGGCCTAAATGGTCATATTTTATTCATAAGTTTTTTTTTTGGTTGAATGACACTTATCCAATAGAATTAGTACATGTGTTAGGGTAATAATAATATCATTTTTACCCTTAATTACCCTATTTACTTTTAACCGTGGTAAAAAAATGTAAAAAGTTACAATTCACCAAAAAATAATTTTCATCTCATTGAACCACATTTTACTTACTGACATCAACCGTGTGTCTCGGAGTTTCTAAATTCCACTCACAGAAGCGGTAAAATTATGTTTTATAAAAAATTCTGTTTTTTTAACTACCACTTAGTGGTTTCACTATTCTTCAAAAATTGAAAGTTTTCAGAAAAATACCAAAATTTCACCCTAGGCTAATTTCGATATTCTGAAACCAAAAATGAAGTCCATTTTGAAAAATAAAATTTATAAAATTTCAAAAAGTGGTTATTACTATTCATAACGGCTATTTTTAATAATATTTTAATAGCATATCGTTGTTTAGTGAAACTCGGTATTGCGTACGACGCAAGATATCGAGGAAGGTCGCGATTTCGTGTAAAGCAAGCCAAGAAAGTGTTGTGTAGAAAATATTCCTTTGATGATTTATATAACATAAAAGTCTCGGGTGTTACATTCTACCCACCTTAAAATGAATTTCTCCCTCAAAATTCATCACTTTCTAACAAACAGATGAGGATACCTCCCCCTCATCATATCCTCAAGCTCCCATGTAGCTTCTTCTAATTGGTGGTTCCTCCATAAAACTTTCACCAATCGAGTGGTCTTGTTTCATAGAACTTTTTCGCTACGATCCAGAATCTATATCGGTTGTTCTTCATAAGAAAGATCTTGCTCCAGTGGTAAAACTTCTGAGCTAAGTACATGTGAAGGATCAGGTATATACATTCTCAGGAGAGTAACATGGAATACATTGTGAACATGAGAGAGATTTGTTGGAAGTGCCAATCGGTAAGCTACCTTCCCAACATGATCCAGAATTTTGAAAGGACCGATATATCTATGGCTCAACTTCCCCTTCTTTCCAAATCTCATGTCTCTCTTCCAGGGAGATATTCGTAAGAACACTTTATCACCCACTTCAAACTCTAGGTCTTTTCTTCGGTTTTCGGCATAACTTTTCTGTCGACTCTGAGCTGCTCTTATGTGTTGTTGAATAGATCGGACCTTTTCTGCCATTTCATCAATGAGATCAGGTCCTGATAGCTTTCTTTCCCCAAGTTCATCCCAGCAAGTTGGAGTCCTGCATTTCTTTCCATAGATAGCTTCATAAGGAGCCATATGAATACTGGAGTGAATGCTATTATTATAAGAAAATTCAACCGAAGGTAGGTGTTGATCCCAACCACCTTTGAAATCCATAGAGAAATCTCTCAACATATCTTCTAGAGTTTGAATTGTTCTCTCAGACTGACCATCTGTCTGAGGATGATAAGCAGTGCTGAAACTCAACTCTGTATCTAGAGTATGATGAAGACTTCGCCAGAACTTCGAGGTAAATCTCGTATCCCGATCAGATATAATAGAAAGTGGTACTCCATGTAATCTTACCACTTTCTTTACATATATCCTAGCAAGATGATCCAGAGATAAATCCTCTCTAATAGCAATGAAGTGTGCAGACTTTGTAAGATGATCAACTATGACCCAGATAGAATTATTGCCTTTGGATGTTTTAGGAAGTCCTGTGACAAAGTCCATAGTGATGTTTTCCCATTTCCATTCGGGTATGGGTAATGGTTGTAACATCCCCTTAGACTTCTGTCTCTTAGCTTTAACTTGTTGACAAACCAAGCATCGAGAGACATATTCAGCAACATCTCTTTTCATGCCATCCCACCATAAGTACTCTTTCAGGTCCCTATACATCTTCGTGCTTCCAGGATGAATAGAGAATGAAGAACTATGAGCCTCATCCAGCAGCTCCTTCTTTAATTCGGGGATGGTAGGAACACAAACCTGATTCCTAAACATTATTATCCCATCACAATCAAGGTTGAATTCAGGAGCATTTATCAGCTTCTTTTGTAACTCGACATCTTCTTTCGGTGCCTCTTTAATCTTCACATGTATAGATGGTAGAACATTCATTTGAGAAAGATAAGATTTTTCCCCTTCCATTATAATTCCATGATCCATCCTTTGTAAATCCATAAATATTGGATCTTTTGTGATTTTCATCGTGGATAAATTGGCATGGTCTTGTCGACTTAATACATCTGCCACCTTGTTTGCTTTCCCAGGGTGGTAATGGATTGAGCAGTTGTAATCCTTAATTAGCTCCAACCATCTTCTTTGATGCATATTCAGCTCCTTTTGTGTGAAAATATACTTTAAACTTTTATGATCAGTATAAATATCACACCTTTCACCATAAAGATATTGCCTCTAAATCTTTAATGCAAAGATTACCGTAGCTAACTCCAAATCATGTGTTGGGTAATTTTTCTCATGTATTTTCAACTGTCGTGAGGCATAAGCTATCACCATATCATTTTTCATAAGAACACACCCCAATCCCTTCTTGGATGCATCACTATAGATCACAAACCATTCTCCACTACAAGGCAGTGTGAGCACAGGTGCACTGGATAACCTTCTTTTCAACTCCTTGAAATTCTCTTCACATTCCTCCATCCAGACAAACTTAACTCCTTTCTGAATCAACTTGTTGAGTGGATTAGATAATCATGAAAAATCTTTCACAAAACCTCTATAATATCCAGCCAAACCAAGAAAACTTCGGATCTCAGTTACTGTTGTTGGTCTCGACCATCTTTTGATAACCACTGTTTTTGCTGGATCCACAGATATCCCCTCTTTTGAGATTATGTGACCAAAAAATGCAACATTTTTAAAACCAAAATTCACACTTGGAAAATTTGTCCTAAAGATTCTCCTTTCTCAGGGTCTTCAATATAATTTTCAAGTGATCTTCATGTTCTTCCTTGCTCTTTGAATAGACAAGAATATCGTCTATAAAGAGTACCTCAAATTGATCAAGATAGTATCTAAAGACTCTATTCTTCAGATCCATAAAGATAGCAGGGGCATTAGTATGACCAAATGGCATCACAATAAATTCATAGTGTCCATACCTTGTACGGAAATCCGTCTTTGGTATATCCTCTCTTTTGACCCTTAATTGATGAAACCCTGAACGAAGATCAATCTTGGAAAAGTATTGAGCTCTGCGTAGTTGGTCAAATAAGTCATCAATGTGTGGGAGAGGATATTTGTTCTTGATAGTGATCTTGTTAAGTTCTCGATAATCAATGCAGAGTCTCATTGATCCATCTTTCTTCATAACAAATAGAACAGGTGCTCCCCAAGGGGACGCACTAGGGAATATGAATCCCTTATCAATATTCTCTTGGAGTTCCTTCTTCAATTCCTGCAACTCAATTGGGGCCATTCTATAAGGTTTCTTTGAAATTGGAAAAGCACCTGTTACGAGTTCTATTGAAAACTGAACTTCACGATTTGGTGGAAGACCTGGTAATTCCTCCGGAAAGACATCATCAAACTCCCGTACAATGGGCATATTTTTAATCGTGAGTTTCTCACCAACAATTTGAGATAAATAACCTTCATTTAGTGGAATCAAGACCCATAAGGAAGAGGGAATTTCCACTGGAAGGTTATGTTCATCCTTGCATTGATAGACGATCATACATTGATCTGGAATATGAAATGTGACTTCCCTTCTTTGGAAATTGATATGAGCTCCATATAAAGAAAGCCAATCCATGACAAGAATCACATCAAATCCCACTATAGGAAGGATCACAAGATTTGCATGAAGCACTTTCCAACAAACTTCGGTCGGAGAAGAATTATAATCTTTTGATGCGACTGTTTTGCCATTAGGTGTTGTCACAGGTAACTCAACATCTAATTGTTGAGATAATACGGTGATACCCTTATAAAATTCTTCAGAAATAAAAGAGTGGGTGGATCCAGAATCAAAAAAACATTTGCTACTTTAGAGTGGTTGGTAAGTGTACCTTTCACCACATCGTTATAGTACTCCACATCGCTGATAGAAATTGCATGTGACTTTCCTTTGTCTTTAGCCTTAAGATTTTGTTGATGTCGACCATCATCATCAACCCTTGGATTAGGGAATATATTGGAATAATGCCCCATATCCTTGCACTTGAAACATTGAAGTGTAGTAGGTTCATTCTGTGTATCCCTTCCTTTGTTTGCATCATTAGACATCTTCTTCCCATCATCGCAGCATTCAAATGCCCGATGACCTTCCTTTACACATTTGAAACATTTACTTGTCCCTTTAAGGAAACTCCCTCCATGTTTCTTTCCATACATTGAGCATAAGGTAAAGCTCATCTTCTTTTCAGTGTGCTCTTTAGATTTTCCTTTGAATTCCATTTTCCTCTTTTATCAAACCCATATGACTGATGGGTTACTCCAATCTCCATCTCAACTTTGAGACCACATCAAACGATTTCCTTGTAGCTATTGAAGTCCCTTATGGATGACGCCATTCGAAAACTTGGTTTTAAGCCACTAAAGAATCGATCGATCTTACTCTCAGGTTAGACAATAATACCAGAAGAGTACCTATCAAGTCTTGTAAAATTTGCTTCATAGGTACCAACAGATTCATCATCCTTTTTCTTCAGTTCAAGAAACTCTTTCTCCATCTTTGTTCGGAGAATACGAGGGAAGTACTTATTGAAAAATAAGTTCTTGAACTTGTCCCATTCCATGGACTCAATTTCATCCCTTTGCCTCTAATTCTTAATAAGATTCCACCATTGATCAGCATCACCTTCCAAACGATACACTGCTAAGATGAATTTATCTTGCTCAGAACATTGAAGAACTAAAAATATCTTTTCAGTAGTAATAATCAATTGTTCAGCAACTAATGGATTAGTAGACCCGCTGAAAGAAGGCGGACGCTGTCTCATGAAGGATTCAACAGAATGTTTCTCCTTCCTTTGCTCGTTTGGAAGTCCTACATGATTCATAGCTTGAGAAAGTTGTGTGAGCATGGCTACAAGATTTTTCATTCCAACTCCTATAACGTTTGGTTGGTCAAGGGGACAATCATTGAATTGCCCGTCGCATTCCGCATTAACACGATTCCTTCGGGTTCCAGCCATTGACTATAACCAAGAAGAATAGTGTGAGCAACACTAATTATAATAGGAAAACCACACAATCAAGAATAAGATTTCACACTTAAGGCCTTATCCTAGGTTATTCATGGCCATTTCTAAAATACTAAGATTGTGTTCTATGCTTATACTTATCCTTAGGGTTCTTACTAAGGCTTTCACATCCTAGTTTCCAAAGGTTGACTATACCTTTCCTCTGATACCTACTATAACGACCCATACATTACATACACTGTTAATACTTCAAAATTGAAGCATACTTATTACAACATATAACAAAACCATGAAAGGACCGTATAGGTATAGTGTCTTTAGAAACTGGGAAACATAAATAACTGGTTAATAAAGCGTCTATACTGTCTCCCATTTATTTTATCATATCTATAGTCCCTTTTGGCATATCATACTTAATAACCTTCTTCCTGGCCTGGGGAATGAAAACAAACGAAAAGGTGAGCTCAAATGCTCAGTAAAGGTAAACAAAAGAAATATCAATCACATCATATTCATAAGAACATAACTTTTGGAAATCTTAACCTGCAAAAGAGAGCATAATTTCATAACATGGGAAAAATCATAGTAGTGAAATTTAATCCCAATAATCATAACATAAAAAATGAAACTTTGTGGAATAGACACATAATCATAGAGAATCATTTCTTATTAGTCAAGACTCATTTCCAAGACTATCTTAGTGGAAAAAGTCTATTTCTGAACCGAGTTCACTCCTCGTTTCAGTCATGTTTCACTGAACCGGTATAACCTACCGTTCCAGCCATGTCTATCTCATGAGATATAAAATATTTGCCAAATGCATTGGAGGGAGATATAGGTCCCACCCATCTCATAATGATACCATTCTTATGTGTGCCACAAAATCATAAACCATACATCATAGCATAACCCATGTAATAAAAATTGGAATCTTAAACATCGTGACATCATAAAACAATTCATATAAAATAATTCCATCACAACATAATCAAATCAATGTAATAATAGGGATAAAAACAGAACCATTTATTATCTTAGATGGAAAATAATTTTGATAAAACACTTGAACTCCATTCTTGAGGAAAATATCCTTTCTACTTCAAAAATACTTTTCCTTTCATAATATGTAATACAATTATAAAATAAAAGAAGTTGATTAAAAATAAACTTGAAAACATGTAAAGGAAGCTTCTTGGAAATAATTTTTTAAAAATCCATTCATGCCGTTTAAGTAAAAAAACATTCTTCTCGTACTTTTGTCAGAAAAGTCAAAAAGTACCTCGTATGAAAAATGACAAAAGATTCCTTTCACATCTTTTACTAAAAACTCACCGAAGGGTAAAAGTGGATTTAAAAAATTGTAGGTGGATGGAAATAATATTAAATTATGAGGAAACATGGATGTTCATGATAAAATACACCCCATTAAATTCCAAAGTATAAACAATCTCGGATAAAAATGAGATTGTGATATTTCCCTTACCTTAGGTCCGTTTTGCTTTGTATGTAACAACCCGAGATTTTATAAGATAAATTATTTTTAATTTAATTCATATCTTCTATTGTACGACACACCAATATTATCTTGCATTATATGCAACACTGTATTTGCTTGCAGTATACGCAACACTTTTCTTGGCTCTTGTTACACACAATTTCAAGTTCATTTGATAGAATTTATTCTACGCAACATTGAGTGTATATATATATATATATTAAATTTATAAATAAAATATGGTTGGATTCTGTTATATGAAAAAAAAGTAGTTGTTCACTACACGCAACCCTGACTTGGCTTGCATTACACGCAATAGTAATGAATAGTAAAAACACTCTATATTTTAATTAAAAACAACTTTTCTCATCATAATATCTTATGTGGTTAAATTATAATATTGAATGGTTTTAAAGTATAAATAGAATATATTTTTACCATTTAATATAATTTATGTCATTATCATTGATTTTAACTTGAATTCGTAGGTTAAATCAATTCAATCTTTTGCAATGTTTTAAAGAAAACCCCGTTTTCTTTCGACAATGGGATTAATTTTAATTTAATTTCTGCAACTTTTTTGAATTGAATTTGTAAAAATGGATTCCATATTTGGAATCATTGTATCCAAATTATGTTAATAAGCTACTTTATATTTTTGGTAATTTGGAATAGTAACTACGGTAAATTTTATTTACCATAGTTAAAGGTAAATCGGGTAATTAAAGGTAAATATAATATTTTAAAATTACCCTAACAAATGTCAAAATCCTATTGGATGACTAAAAATCGACCCATATCACCTAAGGATCGGATTAGATTCATTTAATTAAATTTTTTCAATGAAAATAATTTAATTATTATTAAAACCAAAGAATGTGACAACATGTCACTTTCTTAAATCTTATAAGTATAATAATTTTAATTTAGTGATAAACTTCATGAAACGTCGAACATGAATAGTCTCCAGAAATCTAATACAATTATCTAAATCATAGGAATTTATTTAGAATTTTTAGGGATTAAATAATTATCATTTATTATGACACAAAGATGATGCAGTAATTATCTTATTAATGAAATATTGACATAATTGATGTTATAAATGCCCAAATAAATGTAATTTGAGACTTTTTATGACATTCATTAATTTTATAGGTAAATATGACATGTTATTGTTGATATAAGTAACTTGTTTCGAACCTATAATTCTGTTATCAATTTCATAAAAATCATGTACCAAATAGTGTCAAAATTGACATAAATTAGTTTTTAAAACATATATTATATTATTAGTTGTTATTTAATTCTTAAAAATCTAAGGTTCAGCAAAATGAATTATATAAGGTTATATATTTTAATAATAAACAACTTGGGGTTCGTTTGTCTTGTTATTATAAGTTTATTAAACATATAGTGTAAGAAAACAAAAAGACATGGTAAAAGTTAAATTATTTAACTTAGAGTTAAATCTAATTGATAAGGTTAAAATAATAACCTAAACTTGTCTAAATCCTATTGGATGAGAGGATTTAGACCCATCCCCACCTTAGCTTCGAAGTAAATCAATTTGGGGCTATTTAAAACCGAATTGTACTTTATAATAAAATAATAGTTTTAGTTATTCCAAAGGTACCCCTCTCCTCCCTTATAAAAGGACACCTCCTCCCTCTCCTCCTCACACCAATTTGAGCATTCAACCTCGGACAAACCCTGCAAAAATCTCTTCTCTACTTCCCTAGTATCATCCTAGAGGTCCTGGTCTTCTTCGAAGACCATCCTTAGTTCTTTAAGTGGAGGTTAAGAAAAGGCGTGTCAAAAAGAGGTAATATCCATTACCGATCTTTTTTAATTTCATTCTTCTTCAACATGTTCTTCTTTAGTTGTATCATGATAAATTAATAACATCAGTATTTCTTATATACTGATATGTTATTATAAATATGAAAAACTCTAATTAACCTTCTATCCATCCTACGGAAAATGGAAATCACCGCGCGTGCGTACGTACGGAATACCGTCTCCACGACGCGATGAGATTCATTCTCCACATTAACCATTCATTAATGATTATAAAGTATATATAATGAATAATAATGAAATATATGACATGTTAAATCTAATGGATTTATGTATATATATATATATGTATGTCACCTACTTAATTCCATTCAACTCAATAAGGAAAGGAAAACAGCGTTCATGCGTACGTACGGACTACCGTCTCCATGAACGGTGTGTTTCATTTCATTTATCTATAAATTATATATATATATATACACTGAATATATATGATATATAAATCATGTTTTATATTCTGGAAGTAAGTAAATCATGATATAAGTAATAATAATTTCAAGAACAACAAGTCCAAACACCTACGATAAATGAAACGATTTTACCCAAAACGCTTCTTTAACATGGAATTTACAAAAGAACGGGTAATATAAAGTCATAAGTGAACCATATATGATATTATAACAATGATTATGACTTTGGAATAAGTCAATAACATTATTTAAATCATTATACAGGAGGTTCGGACACTTACAAAGCATATGGGACCTATGGTAAGGGAAATATCACAATCTCATTTTTATCCGAGATTTTTTATACTTTGGTATTTACAGGGGTGTATTTTGTCATCCACATCCATGTTTCCTCAATATGTAATATTATTTCCATCCACCTACAATTGTTTAAATCCAATTTTACCCTTCGGTGAGTTTTTAGTAAAAGATATGAAAGGAATCTTTTGTCATTTTTCGTACGAGGTACTTTTGGACTTTTCTGACAAAAGTGCGAGAAGAATGTTTTCTTTTAACTTATACGACATGAATGGATTTTTAAAACATTATTTACAAGAATATTCCATTACATGTTTTCAATTTTATTTTTAATCAACTTCTTTTAGTTTAAAATTGTAAGACATGTTTTGAAAGGAAAATGTTTTTGAAGTAGAAAGGATATTTTCCTCAAGAATGGAGTTCAAGTGTTTTATCAAATAATGTTATTGACTTATTCAAAAATCATACTTATTTTTATGATATCATATATGGTCATTTTCTTAGCTTCTTAGTAGTAATATTTCATTGCTACTTGTTATTCGGGTGTTTATAACTTTTTGTTCTTATGTGTGTTTTGTCCAATAAATTCTTATTATTATATTTAGGCTATAGATACCTAATTTCTAGAATGGTATTAGTGTAATATATATCATATTCATTCATTCAATTCATTTATATAATCATTATCAAATGAAGATCATGTAGAACGAGTCGCATCACATCGTGGAGACGGTATTCCGTACATACGCACGAGTGATGATATCGTTCCTATGATCATGGAATTGTATTGGAGTGTATGTATACTATTTAAGAATAATTATCACTTTATAATAGTCATATATAGTCATTATTTACACCATTATACCAATCCAAGTAAGGTGGTGGTGGAAAATAGATTACACCACGGCGTGGAGACGGTATTCCGTACGTACGCACGCGCGGTGATTTCTTTTTCCGTAGGATGGATAGATGGTGAAATAGGGTTGTTTCATACTTATAATAAAATATCAGTATATTAGTGATACTGATGTTATTACTTCATAATGAAACAACTAATGAAGAAGAAGTGGAAGAAGAAATAAAGATGAAAGAATCGGTAACAAACATTACCTCTTCTTTGAAGTGCTTCTTTCAAACCTTTTTTTAGGGCACTAAAATTGGTCCTTGAAGAAGACAAGGACTTCTAGGATGTCTCTAGGGAAGTGTAGAAGAGGAATTGTTAGGGGTTGGCCGAGCTTGAAGACTCAAAGTGGTGTGAGCAAGAGGGGTAGGAGTTGCCCTTTTATAAGGGAGGAGAGGGGCACCTTCGGAATAACTAAAACTATTTTTTTATTATAAAGTCAAATTAGGTTTTAAATAGATCCAAATTGAAATATTTAGAATATAAGGTGGGTATGGGTAGAAATCCTCTCATCCAATAGAATTTAAACAAGTTTAGGTTCCTATTTTAACCTTATCATTTAGATTTAACATTAAGTTAAATAATTTTACTTTTACCGTGTCTTCTTCTTTTCTTATACTATAAGGTTAATAAACATACTATAATCATCCAAAAGAACCACAAGTTGTTTATTATTAATATATATAACCTTATCTAAGTCATTTTTCCGAACCATAGATTTTTAGGAATAAAATAACAATTACTAATATAATATTTTTTTGAAAACTATTTTAAGTCAATTTTGACACTATTTAGTAATTGATTTTTGTGAAAATCATAACAGAATTATTAGTTCGAAAAAAGTTAATGAAATCAATAATAACATGTCATATTAACCTATAAAATTAGTGTAATTCATAAAAAGTTTCAAATTACATTTATTTTGGTGTTTATAACATCAATTGTGTCAATATTTCATTAATAAGATAATTACAGCATCGTCATTGTGTCATAAATAAATTACATTATTTAATGTCTAAAAATTACAAATAAAATATAATTATGTAGGAAATCTCTTTAGCTTTCTAAGTAATATTTATAGTCGAATTTATCTTATTTATAACCTTATATTACAAATTATTTACTTATTAAACTTTGATTTTAACTATTTTAACCCTTCTTTAAATAAATTAATAATAAATGTCCTAATCTAATCCAAGTGGGCCTAAATGGTCATATTTTATTCATAAGTTTGTTTTTGGTCGAATTAAACTTATTCAATAGAATTAGGACATGTGTTAGGGTAATAATAATATCATTTTTACCCTTAATTACCCTATTTACTTTTAACCATGGTAAAAAAAGTAAAAAGTTACTATTCACCAAAAAATTATTTTCATCTCATTGAGCCACATTTTACTTACTAACATCAACCGTGTCTCTCGGATATTCGAAATTCCACTCACAGAAGCAGTAAAGTTAAGTTTTATGAAAAATTCAGTTTTTTTAACTAGTACTTAGTGGTTTCACTATTCATCAAAAATTGAAAGTTTTCAGAAAAATACCAAAATTTCACCCTAGGTTAATTTCGATATTCTGAATCCAAAAATGAAGTCCATTTTGAAAAATAAAATTTATAATATTTCAAAAGTGGTTATTACTATTCATAATGGCTAGTTGTAATAATATTTTAATAGCATATCGTTGTTTAGTGAAACTCGGTATTGCGTACGACGCAAGCTATCGAGGAAGGTCATGATTTCGTGTAAAGCAAGCCAAGAAAGTGTTGTGTAGAAAAAGATTCCTTTTATGATTTATATAACATAAAATTCTCGACTGTTATAATTTGAGCCACCTAATAATGGGTTTTCTATATTTTCTTTTAATCATAAACTAATTCAATAGAAATTTAATCCTTCTGATAATGAATAACCCCTAAAAATAATTATTAAAAACATCCACAAACACATTCACTACTGGTACATCACTAATATGAATAGTTTCATTCTATTAAAAAACATGATCTATGTACTTTACTTCTATATTTAATCAGTTTATTTGCTTCATGATATGTTAAGAAAGGAATGAAACCACTAAATAAAACAATTTAGTCTCTTTAATAAATGTTATCATGATAAACTAAAATTAAATCCACTCTCAAAATAAAATCAAAATATACTATATGTAGTTAAATAATATTTCTAGATATACTAATCCATTGTTAAGAAGAAACATATTCCTATAAATTATGGTTTCTTTCATATTTTCTCCTAGAGATTCTACCAAAAGTTATATCATATTTCAATGTTGTGATAGTACAGTTTTGCATTACAATTACTCATAAATAATGGAATGTGAAGATCCATAGTCAATCAATGTATTTTTATAATTCTAACAAATTGGTAACATACCTATCAAAAATTCATTAGATGGTCCAACATCAACTATATTAGTATAATTTTTTTTCATATATTTATATTTCTGATCCTGATAATTTCCCTCTTTTTTAAATAACCTTAGATACACATTATCATAATGACCCGACTCATTACAACTAAAAAATATCACCATGGGATTGCTATTTCTTATTCAGTTCTTGGATTTCTCAATTTATTTTCTTTGTAGTCATGATAAATATATAAAAACATACCACATCGATAAACATCCCATATTCTAAAACACATTCTCCAGGATATTGTTACCACACTTATCACAACATGTGAACATGATTTCATTGAATCAAGATTTATTTGAAGAACAATTCCATATTTACTATAATCGAATCCTTTTATTACTCTTTTCATAATGAGGAAAATGAGTGTGTATGAATACTTCATCTCCACTTTTTCACCACAACAAAAAAAGTTTCTTTAATTTTATAATCTTGTAAGGAAAAAATTCTTCATTAAAAGGTTTAAATTTTTCGTAAAATATATTAATATTACAATAAATTCTATTAAAAACATCTTCTACATTCTAGGATAATATTTTAAAATTTTATGTGTACATAGCTATAGAATATTAAAAAAATTTCCTTACATTCATGATTTCTTTCTCGATTCTGAGTCAAAAAATAGTGAAATATTTATCTAGACATATAATAAATAATTTTCCAATTATATAGAATAAATATCATATTCCCTTTATTATTATTCTTGAGAGGAAACAATAGAACAACTTCCCCTTCATAATGATAAGTGGAATAGTTTAATTTCTAACATTCCAAATATCCCATCACATCAAATATCTTTTCCAAAGCACTGATCCATTCTAAAATTGCATCTAGATCTGAAGAAATATTATGTGTTAGAAGATGTTGCCTCATAAAATGATCCACTATCTTCATTTCCTCTATGGTTTATTTGGATACTCTTTAACATAGATAGTACAACTATTTATATCATGTGTCAACTAATCCATCAATTTATAAAATAGATCAGTTCTAATCCCTACAATTATAAGATATTGATTTGGAAGGATATTTGTCTCTTTGTGCCTTCCTACCACATATTCCATATTTCATCTCAAAAAAAACACTCTAAACAAAAAAAATTACAAAGAAACATGGTAACCTAAATATTCAAAAACCATACAACCATATATTTAGATATATTATAATATATTAACCCATATATTCATCTAACACATTACTTTATACAAACTATATGGACCTGACCTTAAACATTAAAAATATTTGTGTTTTAAAACAATAATTCATTATCTTAGATTTTATGATAATTTTATATTTATAGTTTTAGATAATAAGTCATAAGTCACACATAAAACTCCAAATTATAAAAAATGGAAACTTTTTATCAATATCCCTTTTTCTTCTATTATAAAACGTTTAAAAAAATCATAATTTTTTTCAGGTCTACTGTTCATGAATTTAAACATAACTTGTAAATTTACTTTACCCAAAATCAAACTCTGTGAGAAAATTTTATAAATAAGGGATGAGCACCAAAAAATATATAATTTAAATAAAAAGAAAAAAACCAATAGTTAAATGAAAAACATGAAAACCCTTGAAAATTATATATTAAAAAACATAAATTTTTACCCAAAAGTGAATCATTATTCATTTAAAAATATTATTTACCTTACCGTTTGGAAAAAAATGATTACAATGGGAAATCATTCGAAAGAACATAAAATTCATATAGGTTCCTTGGGGCATAATCTTCATTAAATTAATATTGTACACATAAAAATTGCAATAACTATATGGCCAACTACCAAAATAATTCATCAAATATCATAATAATTACCCAATGCTTTAGAGATCTATTTGTATTCCCTCATCTTATAACTTACATCAAGATAACCCACAAACTATAATGGTTTTCAAGACATTTTATAAAAAATATTCAAGGAATATATCATGAATAAAAATTTTAAGCTTGCATATCTTGATCATAATAGATTTTAAAAACACTTTCAAACTTGTATAAAAAACATTATAGGATATCAAAGAACCCTTTTCTTTTTAAAAGTCCATTTTTAGTAAAAAAAATACACATAAAAATGGAATGATGGGTTTTCATTGTATAAAACAATAAATATTTTAAAATAATCCTAACATAAAAAATTATTAAGGGAGGAGGAACATTCATTATTATCGTGTATGTTAAAATAAAACATTCCTTTTTTCCTTCATAGAAAATGTTAATCATTTCATAAGAAGATTTATTTTTTGATTATTACAGTGAATAATAAATAGAAATAGAATTTAATTTCTAATTTTTTACATCCATATAAAAACAAAAATAAATTAATTTTAAAAATAAAGATATTGGGGAGAAATTATTGAATAAATAAATTTGTTAAAGAAAGTCCCTTACCATGACTCTAAATAGTCACATATATTATTTAAATTCGTAAATAAAAATATAATGATAATTTTTATATTTATTTATATCCTTTTTTATGTTTATTATTAATTTTATTTCAATCAATACCATGTTATACACAGTTTTTTAACTAATTATATTCAAGTCAAATGTATTTATAATATTCAACTCATATATCCAAAATAACATTATTAGGTTGACTATGGAAAAATTTGTATTATTAAATCATATGTATAATAATTATAATGAAGAATATATCATATTTATAAATTAATTATACATTGAAAAAAAATAATTAATGATGGTCCTAGAAATTGAACTATGTTACAATCATTGAGAAAGTAGTTCGTATTTATATATGTGTAACTTTTGAATTTTTCATTAATATTTATAGAAAGATGGAAAAAATATTATTTTATCTTTAAATATTTATCATACTATCATAAATTGAAGTGTATTTATGTAAATATAATTAAATACATCTTCCATGTGATTTTGTGATTAAAAATAACTGCATCTCTTTGTAGAGGTGACAGTCCACGCATATGAATGAATGACATTATCATATTTCAGTGAGTTGAAGGTTAAGAAATAAAATGATAATTTTTATTTTAATAGTGATAAATATGTAATTTATATAAAATATATAACATAATTTCATTATTATAAATATCTTTGAGTGGAAATGATGGGAAACTAATTTCATCATTCTGCGAGGCGTTATTCCACCGTACACACGAATGATGGTTTTGTTTTCCACTTGGAGGACATGTATGTGGATTTATGTAATTATATTATAACATCTAATTATAGGGTAGAAAAAAAATTTATTATATATTCATTCTTGAATAATATTATATATTTTTGGAAGAATAAGAAAGACAAAAATCCTCTATTAAGAATGATATCGCTCCTTCTGACCAACTCTTAAGGATTAAACGTCAAACATTCCTAGATTAGATTTATGATATAATAAATACCTCTAGAACATAGATTGAGAATTATATAATGGAGTTGTTTATATATTACCCTATAAATAGTTCTTTTATAGTGTGAATAGAGGAGAGTGGTGGCCTTATTTAAGTTAGCGAGAGGAAAAACATGGAATCTTTTGAAAGAAAAAGATATACCAACATTTTTCACCTTTCATAACCATAAAAATGGACCATTATTGAGACTTATATGAGAAAAGGTATTATTATTTCTATAAAATATAATTTAGGGACGTTTTAAGTCATTTTAAACATTGTATTTTACATTTTATCATTAGTAAACATGTTTTCACCTTAACAATGGTAAATTTTTTTTACTGCTGTCACTATTCATTATGTCAAAAATTAAGTTTATATTATTATATAATATAAATTATTCTGATTAAAAATATATATACCATTTTAATAACTAAAATAATTATATATGTCCATATATTATATGAAATAAAACATGCATACACGAAGAAGGAGAGGTTTTTCAAAAAATATATTTTTCAATGATAGATTGACATTATGTTAACACTATGATATATAATTATTATTATATATTTTTAAGTTAATGTTAATATATATATTATAAATATAATATAAATAATTCATCATAATGGGTCTTTTTTAGTTTATTAATATATGGAAATATTATGCACATTAAGACATTTTAAGAAAATTAATTTTAAACCCAAACATAAAATTATACTAAATTCCAGTATTAATATGTTTCAATTTGAATTAATTTTAATTAATAAAATTTAAGAATATTTATTTTACATGAAATAATATTCAATGAATCATGGATTTTTCAAATTACATGAATTATTCAAGTGAAATGTCCTTTTCACAAAAAATGATATTTTTTCAAAAGTTATGAAAGAATAAATATACAAAACATAATAAATATACAAAACTTTGAAAATAATTTAATTAATATATATTGTTTTCAAAAATTAAATTCATGTTTTAAAAGATAAATTCAATAAATTATAAACTAAAAAGTAAAATAAAAAACCTTTTGACAAAAGATTTTAACTAACAGTATTTCAATTTTTATTTGAAAAATAATTGAATTTTTATGATGAAGGTAAATATCTAATTAATAAATGTCAATAAAAATGAAAATGATTAATTTTTTATTTAAATTATTAATTAAATATTTTCTTATTTGGATTTTCATTTCGTTCACATGATTTATTTTTCAATATAGAGCTACATAAATTCATCATTTAAATAATTCCATCAATATAAAAAGAAAATGTTGTTGAGAATAATATTCATCATATATTATAGATTTTCCCTTCAATGTATATATTATTTCATCTAGAAAATGTTATTATTTATTAGTTTTAATCTCCAATATTTATTAGCTAATTTTATTATCTTACTTCTATTTTCCTTCTTTCAAAATAATATTTTATTGTCCTTTTTACAATGTGGGATTCAACAATGGTTTCTGAAAATATTTAAGGTTTTTCTTTTCATGATTCTATGATTTATCATTCAGTCTAATTTTTAATACAAAACATTTATTTATTTTCTAAGGATTTGTTATTGATATTCCTTTCAAAAAATAGTTTTAATTTTTTTGTCATGTAAATATATTGACAGTATATTTTAAAAGTAATCTATCACTTTATCTTGATATTATAATGTAAAAATTGGTTTATGAAATATATTTTCATGACTTCACTTACATTTTCCCCTATATATATGACATCCATAAGATTTTTATTAATATTTTTTAAATCACACTCCAATTTACATTCAAATACTTTTTTGGGGGAATGAATTTGGTGTATCAATCAACCAAACACTAGAAGCAATTTTCTGGAATACCATTCCAAAAGGTTATAAATCCAATTCTCATTCTGTGGTTTATTCATGATATTTTATATGATAGATTTTTATATCAAAAATGTTTTTTATATTAACATCATGAAATGTTTTGGGTCCTATAACCCCCTCCCCCTAATACATTGGTTAATTATTTATATATTTGTATAAAATGATTTAGAGTTTGGACAAGATATAGTTAGCTTTATTCCCAAGATTGGGTGCTGGTATGATAATTTTTAATTGTTTTCAATATTGATTATTTGATTTGTATGATGTTTTCAAAAATATTTAGTGTGTATATGATATAGTAATCGTTCTTCATATGATTAATTTTTCAAAAAATGTGGAAAGGTATGTCCTCAATGTGTTGATTTTATATGATAATATTTATGAAACATTTATATACTATATTTCTATGTTATGATCCTTGTATTCTTATTATTTTCTCAATAATATAAATTTTTTCCAATTTTATAGGTTTTATCATTTTAGATTTCAAGTCCTACTATGCATTATGGTAAAGTCATATTGGTCCCTACTCATTTAAATATGATCTTAATGGACATAGTCTAGTGGTTGTGTCCTATTGCCGTGTTTAGGGGGTATTGGTTTTCTTTCCCCACTACTGTAATTAGATAGGTTTTTTTCTTATCCCCCTCCCCTAAATGATGTAATTATTCTTTTTAATATGATAATTTTTTCATTATAATGTTTTCTCACATGATTATTATCTAACACTCAGTGAAATGTTGATTAATTATATCCATTAATATGAATTAGATAACACTCCATATTATTTTTTCCCATTACCTTGGTTTTTAAAAATAATATTACATTATATAAAGGGTTCACTTTAGAATATTATTTATGTGAGAGTCTGAAAATGTTGTTGTATATGTGGTCTATGAATATAGTCTCCAAAGAAACTAAAACTATAGGTTTTGGGGTGTTTTTTCATATGAAATAAAATTAATATTAATGGATAATAAATCAATATAAATATATGATATATGTGGGTCAAATATTTTTTTTCAATAAGGGGGATTGCACCTAACATTATAATTGAAACCACTTCTTGAAGCATATAATTAATCAATGTTACAATATTGTTATTGACCATATTTTAAAATTACCACCACATATCCAAAATTTATAAATCTCATCCAATACTATAATTCTTTCTTATTCACATTGTTAATTTTTTATATAATTGATACTGGTAAATAATAACTCATTACACTTACTCATTCACTAGAATAACAAGTCCTTTTGTGGGTATGTTCACCCACCTACATGAACAATACTAAACATTGTTCATGATTTACAATATGAATGAGTATTCAGAACTTATCCTAAGTAATATATGACATTAAATATTATTTTATGTTATTAATTTATTTTATTGATGGTGAATAAAATATAAATGTTTTTTAAAACTCACTGGAATGTTATTGTAAAATTACCCAAATCATGCTTTTCATGAATACTACAGTCAAAAAATATACACATTAATTCAATATAATGAATATGGTAATGAATAAATAATTCTAGAAAAATTAATTTATTACCTTGAATTATATTATAAAAATTAAATTATTATAAATAAATTTTAATTCATATGACTACACCGTATATTTTACAAGGAATTAGAAACAACTAACATCGGATGGTGAAAATAAACAATAAATAGCTAATATGAATGTAATAAAAACATATAACTTAATAATAAAGAAGTTTATAGATAATAATTATAATAAAAAATAAAATATTAAACTTGTTATTTTCATTATATTATAGGTTATAATGGTTTCATGGGAGTCAATAGTAATTGTAACAGTTTTCCTAATCTTTCATTAAATTCAAGATTATCTTTGTAAAAATATACATTATGGGGAATTTTATGTTATTTCTCTTTAAATAACCCTATATTTTATTCACCACTATTTTTTAGTTGTATTCTTACATCTCCTCTCATTTATTCCTATCTCATAAAAAATGATACATGTGAGTGAAATTTGGTTATCTCATCTTTTTCATTTAAATCTTATTCACCCATGTCCATGTTCTATATAATGTGTCATAAACATATTATATATCCTTATATACAATTATATGATTTTAAATACCATATTATATTAATGCTAACTTTATTTTACAATTGACTGAAAGGAACCTTTTAAATCACTATTTTTTAACATTTTTTCTTGATTTCATTCTCCCACTATGTTATTTAATTTTCAATATATGGCTTCATCTTAATCATTCGGTAATTATATAAGATTATTTCTAGCCACATTTTAATTCCTTTTAAATCCATTGAATTTTGTTTTATTTTTAAAAAAATATATCTAAATGTAAATGTTATTTCTATATATTTTCTAATTATTTTTTTAATATTCTTCTATGTCATTTTTCATATATGTCAATAACCTTTTATGTTCCCATATTTCACTGGGGATATATTTTAACAAAATAATTCACTTTTATTACGATTATTTATTTATGACATGTGGAAATTTTCATGAAACATAATATATTATGATGTATTATTTATTCTATGGTTGATTTATAAGCATGATGATGTTCATGTGCCACACCATTATATGTTTTAACAATATTTGGTACGTAGAACTAGAATAATATACCCCTATAATGAATTGGGTTAGGATTTATATATCATGAGATAAACTAAACACTAAAGGAGTAAATAAGAATCATATAAATAACCAAGTAATAACATCCATAAAACTCTTATACAAAATTATTATTAGGTAATGCTATAAAAAAATGTAAATACATGGGGATCAAGGGATAATGAATATAAAACATGCTAGAAAAAATTAAGAAAATACCCAAGGTTATCTCTATAAGTATCTAGAACATAGTTTGTTTCCTCTGGCCGTAGAAACTATCCTAGAAAGGTACTCAAGAAAATATAGAAGGTCTTTTCCCCTAATTCCTACCATCGTCAATGAAGTTAGTTCTCGTACAAAATGGTTGCTCGTAAAGGGTGTGAGATAAACTCAGTAAGCCACCAATTTTTTTTTCTAATTTCATCCATTATGTGTATATATAATAAAAACTATCAAAAATAATTCTAAAATATAAGATTGAGTAGTTTTAATAAATAACCCACATAGGTACAGGTTCACAGAGGAAATACTCCCACTACTTCATGGGTTTGCATTGGCTAGAAAATTTCTAAGAAAACGGTCAGTCAATATTTACTTTATATATAATCTTAAGGACCTTGCTTGAAGCCCATAAATCCCCCATGAACAATATCTCTGTAGGATATGTATAATAAATCCATTAATAAAATGTAAAGTGCCAACCAAATCCAAATATGTGCTTTCTCTTGGTAAATTCATCTTGTAGTCAATTTTTTAATTAATTCAAAGGTATACTGAGCCTATTCGTGGAATTCCTAATTTGGAAACTATGTATTTCTCTTGGAATCACATGATCTAAACACCTTATATTTATTTCCTAAGAATTACTCAATGTTATCATGTTATCATTGTAGGTGTATTATAAAGACACCACCCTCTGAGTTTGTTATTGGCTATCCACAAAGGATGACCAAGTTTCAATCATGTATTTCACAATGATATTCCCTATGAGTCTATTCTTGGAATCCCAAATAGGGAGGTCATGTATCACTCGTGGCATGAATAATGATCCACCCTAGGAGTTTGTCCTTGGAATTACACAAAGGGTGTCCAAGTATCACTCATAATATATAATGATCAACCCTATTCATTCATCCATGTTAGTCTATAATGTGAGTCTAAGTATCACTCAATCATCCAAAATCTGGCTACCAAGAGAGTCTACTCATGGGATTCTTAGTCAGATCCATGTTTCACTCTCGGCATGCAAATATAAATGGTCAAGTGTCCAATGACTACTAATAAAAATTATTTTCACAATTAGCTCAATTGGATGTCAAATTTATACAAGAATTAAACTCATCTTAGAAGGTGGATCAAATCATAACATTGGTTTAGAAGATGTTGAATCTCAAGAATTCCCTAATTCATATAATTTAGAATTTTAATTTTAAAAATATCCCAAAAATATGAAAGAAAGAATAATTCAAAAATTCATAGATATGTGGTACTCTATTCACCCATTAAATTAATTCAATTTACACAACAACAAAAATAATTTAACATCCCAAAATATGGGGTAATAAACAAACCTCTGTATTGAATCAAATTCATTGGCCACTCATGGTATATTTATCCATTTTAGAGACAACCCCAATGGGGGGTTCAATTAATTTTACTTAACATATAATGCTTTATAAATGGTTATCTTGGATCATATAGTTTAGTCATACCCATTTAATGTAAGAATCATTCCATTTATGACTTGATTATTGAATATCTTATGTGAGGCACAACAGCCAATGTATAATCCTGATAGCCTTGAGGGAAAATCATGAGACCACCTAACTTATCATGGTACTTGACTCCTAATCATTTTTTTCACAAATAAAGGATACAATGGACGAAATCAATCACCTATGAATGTTCCCTAGAAATAGTTTATATGAACTTTCACCAAAATAATTCTTCGATGGGAAGTTAAAAAATGAATGTTGAAAGTAGAATTGAGAAATTGTTTGTGGCTATCCAATGCGACCAATGGAAATTATTTCAGATTATGGAAGAAAAAGATTCTTTGATGCCTATATTTTGGTGTAGAGAAGCATTAATTAGAGAGGATTATCTATTATTCATTAGATTGAAAAGAAAATGGAGGTGGAGTTAAAAATTTGAAGGCGAAATATTCATTTCTCCCAAACATAAACAATTTTCGTGGTTGGACAAACAATGCTCCAACCGTGCGCACCCTATATTTGAGGTGACATACCACAAAAACATGACTTGTAGAAAACTATTAGAAAAACCATGAACATAATCTATCTCAACCCCAAATATCCAACCTCACTCTATAGTTTACAGAAATGATGTGGAAACATTATAGGACAACATGGTTGGAGGTGCACAGTTTTCCCTAACAAAGGGATAAACATGAACTTAAGATGATTCATATGACAGCTAGAGCTCCAGTACCCGAAAAACCCATGGACTGTCCCAAACCCTTTTTTAAACCATATATCACATTTATAATAATAAAATAATTAATTTTAATAATGATTTAAAGGACACAGAACTCATAGATAATATGGGTTCTTACAACCTACCCCTTAATGAAAATATCCCCAAGTTTCCATTCCAAGGGTGGTAAATCATTATCTGTGAAAAAACTGAGGAAGAAGGTGCATAAATTGGCCTCCCACTCCCATGTAACTCCTTGTAAATAGTTGTACTATCATAGCACCTATACCAAAAGAATTGACTAGACCTAGAGAACCTTCATCCCTCTATCAATAATAAAGATATGGTGCTCCTCAGAGGATTTATCAACCACTTATTTAGCCTCCTTAGGGTGAAGAATGTGAGACAGATATAAATGATTTCATTTATGTTGAGATACATGGATGATGTTGTGAATGGATTGGAAACTTTGAGGTGAATATAACTGATAGGATACCAGCCCAACTCTATCATGAATCACAAATGCATCAACATAATGAGCCTATAACTTCACTTTTTTTGTTAATCCATTTTTGACCCATTCTTGGTGAAACAAATAATGAAACTAGACTCCCCACCTTCAACTCGAATGGTCCACAACAATGTTCCGTGTTTGAATTTTTCCAAAACTGAGTTGTAGACATCTACATCATAATAATTTGAAACTACTCAAAAGTATTATGAACTATATGAGTACCTAGTAGTGATTCCTCTATGGGATCTAACCAACACAGGGGTGAACTGCATGACCTACCACATAGAGCATCATATGTACCCATCTATATAGAGACAATGAATATATTGTTGTAATTAAACATAGTGAGAGGTAAGAGATTCTTCTAAGAACCTATGATGTCAAGGATAAATACAAGGATCATATTTTCCAAAAACTATAGCTTACATTCAAACAATCCAATAGTCTATGGGTGATAGTATGTTCTACATAGTACATACTAACCCAAATTCATTTACCACCCCAAAAAGAACAGTGACATAATTTGATCATATCCATCTAACATGACAAAATGTAGAACTACATGGAGTAATATGATCTAAAAAATGTAGAGTCTCTTAAGTAAATACACTATAAAGTCATATAAAATATAAATTAAGTGGTAGATATTTTTCAAATAGACCATTATCACTTCTACGAAGTAACTTCCCCGAGGTGATTGTGGTAATCCCATCACAAAATCCATGGTCATGTCATCACACATCCACTATAGAATAGGTAATGGCTAAAAAATACCCACCAGTTACTCGTGTTCTTTCATCACACACTGAAATGTGGAACATCAAGTAAAAACCCAGACTATTTCCCTTGAAATTATTTACCACCTGATTAGGGGGAATAAGTCATGAAACATATTGTTAATACAGAGATGTACATACCATATAGAGGCATGATACTCTCATTTCAACTTCTCTTAGATGTCTGTAGGAACCACAATGCATTGAAGAATGCACAAGATCTCCTTATCATCAATGAACCAACCTAGTGGTAGGTCGGCACCTACAATACACTTCTTTTTGATGAAGACAACAGAATCTGATAGCTTTATCATCCTTAATCTCTCCAAACATATAGATATCACTAATGAAGATGCAAGTACACTCTTTTAATGATGATCTTCAACCTCTAAATGCATCTTAGAAAACATTTTCATAAGCTTCCACTCACTGCTAGCATCATGAACCACCAGTGTTTGAGTCCTTTTTCACATATAATCGGCAACTATATTCCCAATTCCAGGCATGTAGGAATTCTCATAGTGTAAGGATTAGAGGTATTCAACATAACATCTTTTATTAAGATTAAAATCAATCTATGTAATTATGTACATATATATTTGTTTTATAATATACACCATAGGACACTCTCCCATTAATTAATGTCTCTAACAACTAAATGCATGAATAGAACCAATTATCTCAATATCCTATGTAGGGTAGTTCCTCTTGTGTAGCCACAATTGACAGGACCTGTATCCCAACACTCACCCCTCCTATATTATAATTTCTCCTAGCCTCATTCCCCATGTATCATAAAAATATTTATAGTTTCTACCTCGATCATGTATTATCTAGACCAACACTAAAGTAAATCTCTATTTTATCTCCTAAAAGGTTGTCTTAAGAGATTTTGTCCATTTTTAATTTAGATACTTCTTATTCATGTCCATAATTTGTGTTTTAATTAAAATAATTCATGAATAAAGCACATGTAATAACTATACATCCCCATCAAACTCTATATAAAACTAATTTTAAGCAATTTCTCCCAAGAAACTATAGCTCTCACCTTATCTGGGTTTACTTATACTATGGTCTCTGTGATATTATAACACTAGATGTTAACTTTATCCATCTAGAAGTGGAAATTTTCTAGATTAACATATAAATGATTCCATCCAAATATATTCAACATAGTATCTAGATGTTTCTCATAGTTATATCACCTGTGATAACACACTAACATATCAGCCATGAAGACCACCACAAATCAATCAGAATATTGATGGAAAATTCAGTTCATCGATATAATAGAAATTGTTTCCATGTTAATGTGACTGAAAGGAATGACCAAATTTTCATACAGATTGTATCTATTATTGAATATTTCATGTTGTATATTTAATGGTCTAACATGTACCTGATTGATAAACTTCTCTTTGATCAACCTTAGATAAAACACATTCCCCTCATATCTTGTTGAATATATCGTTTATACTACGAAATGGATACTAGTTCTTAACTATTAGAAGGTTTAACCAATGGTAATCTATGAAAATCCTAAGGGTGCAATCTTCCTTCATAGATAAATGGACTAGAAATATCCACAGTGAAGAATAGGTTCATAAAAACCCATGACTTCCAAATGCTATAGTATTCTCTTGACCTCCTAGACCTCTATAGTAGATATCCTATAAGTAGAAATGGATACTGGTGGAGCTCCGTCAACATGATTGATATAAAACTCTATATCTCTCCATGGAAATAGTACCAAAATGTTATCTGGGAAAATTCCCCTAAAATGATTTACTGCTAGAGAGAAATATTCCTGGGATATTCCGACTACTGGAAATTAGATCTTTCCCAACGCTTCTATACCAACGGTTTGCAAAAACCGTTGGTATAGGTCCCCTTTCCCAACGGTTTGGCCAAACCGTTGGGAAAGGCCCCCAAATTGGCCACTTTTCCCAATGGTTTGGCCAAACCGTTGGGAAAGGCCATCAAATTGGACACTTTTCCCAACGGTTTGGCCAAACTGTTGGGAAAGGTCCCCAAAGATACCAATTTTCCCAACGGTTTGGCAAAACCGTTGGGAAAGGTCCCCAAATATGCCACTTTTCCCAACGGTTTGGCCAAACCGTTGGGAAAAGTGGGCCAAAATTCAACATCCTTGACAGAATGAAAATCACAACCGAATACCGATACCAACGGTTGTTAAAACTGTTGGTATAGGTCTATACCAATAGTTTTAACAACCATTGGTATAGGTACTTTCATTTTTTATCGGACCTTCATACCGAGAACATTATATAAATCAAAATTTAAAATATTTATGAGAATACATATATATATTTATGTAATTATGATCACAAAAGTCATGTTAGGTTAGTGGTTGAGTCGTTCAATTATAAACGAGGGGTCTTGGGATCAAATCCCAGTGGATGTTTTATTTTTGGAATTTATATACCAACGGTTCCATTACCGTTGGTATAGATTTCATATTACCTATACCAACGGTTTTTAGAAAACCGTTGGTATAGACCTATCCCAATGGCTTACATGTCTACGGTTCTCCAAACCATTTGTATAGGCTATACCAACGGTTTGGAGCCCTATACCAACGGTTCCAAACCATTGGTAAAGGTTTGTTTTCCAGCAGTGTCCCTGTTCATCTAGATATAAAACTCGAAATCTCAGTTACCATCCCACCCAGTCCATGATGCTTAGTTCTAGTTTGTCTTTACAAGATGTCCCCTTCAACCTTGTAGATAAAAAACATCCATGTGGTGACATTGATGTCACTAGTTAAATATATAAGTCAAAAAAATCATGACAAGGGACCTACCCATCCATATAAAAAATGATATCTTACCTTTTCATATTGGAGAAAATGAGTTCCCATAAGAAGAAACACCCACTAATCTCAAGGGGGCACTCCCTTCACTGGTATACAATCTCCAATCAAATTTCCAATGAAGTATTTATGGTCATCGCACCATAAGATATCTTAACATTGATCCCAAGACCCTCCACAATAGGAACATATGTGAAATCATTGGAATCACCTGTATCGAAAAGTTAAGATAATAATGTATTTTTTACAAGAATAGTACTCCTCACCATAGAGGTTTTGGTACTCTACTTATCAGGTGTTATTTACACCATTTTAATTTGGTTGGATCCATAAATATGAAATATATCCTAGAAATCCCATGTATTTATACTCTACTGTTTATGTATGATTGGTTTTTGGATACCCAATCCAAGACCCCAAACTAAACCTGATCTTCCGGTCTCACTCTAAATTATTTCTTGAAGAGATGATACTCACATTGATCTTAAACATGGATTTTGTGTAGACTATATCTCAATAGATACTGCATAAAAAGTTTTGTAATATAAATGAATATAACCCATTTTTTCATAAGAAAGTCTCTTGAATGTGTCCCTGGAACATTGGCATATTTTATGTCACATTCTACCACACTGATGGAACGTTATCGAGCTACATGAGTACACATTATTAAAACTAATATCACCATGGGGATGCTCCACATGATTACTCTTACTATTGTTCAGTGTATTGTTAAATCTGGGTTATGATCCACCCTGTATCTCACCCCCATACACTCAAGTTCTTCTTAGTCATAATCACGTGATTTACTATCTCAGATATGGTAGTTTATCGAAAGATATTCACATAAAATCAGATTTTATACTAAATACCATCCTCAAATCACATAGATTTAGATAAATTGTCTCCTAAAAAAGATTTTTGATGTTCTAGAACTCTTTTAAATGGAAAAAATAATCCGTGAAAGATAATATTCCTTCCTCCAAGTGCATAAACTCTTTGGATTAATCGGCCCTCAACATCCTGGAATTAAAATAATAGTATAATTCTACATGAAAAACCATCCAAGTCATATCCTAATGATGATCCAGCTGGGTAATAACATCCCATAATCTCTCAGGAGAGTTCCAAAGAATATACATAGTAAGATTCACTCCAATCTCATGAGGTGTCTCAATATTCTTGAAAATTGATATCAAAGCCTCTAGGAAAGACTCTGTAGCTTGTGGACCATCATCCCCAAGAAACATTGGTATATGATACTATTTAAACACACAAGTTAATATAGTCATAGTTGGGGTGGGTCATGAGGCTCACTGAAAAATATGCATAAATACTAAGAAACACCCTCAAAACTAGGCATCGACACCCATATCATGCATACTTAGAGGTTTCACAACAGGGACTACTAGAAGTTTTATTGGAATCATAGGGCCTTCCCCCTCTATTATATTTTCATTTCCAACATCCTAGCATGGGACTCAAGACCATTGTTGTGGCATGTCCCTAAAAATTCAAACACTCCCCTCAATACATGATCTGATAATAGTTAGAAAATTAGATATAAGAATAGGACTGGTTCAAGAGTTCATACATAAATGTCACACATCCTCTTCTTACTCCTAAATCCATGTCTAGGAAACATACAGATCATCAGAACAGAAATATACACTTCTACTTCCCACTAATGAAGTTTCTTTGGGGTAATATTCTCTGTTATATGTGAAAGGTCATTTTATTTATAGTGTAAATTCAATTTTATAGAAAAAAAACATTAAGTTGCAATTGTAATCCCCATTTAATTTTAAATATTTATTTATATGATCGTACTCAAAATTTAATAAGCATATGTTTATATATATATAAATATACATGTCCAATTATATGGGTTTTCATTAAAAATTTATAAATTCCCATAAGAATTATACATTTAAATTGGAATCTATTTAATTGCAACATATTATTTATCCATTACATTTTCAAAATGAAAACACAATTTCATGGTCCACGAAATAAAGGCACAAAAAAATGCTACAGGTAATTCATGTAGTAATTTAAATGGGGCATTGAATATGCATGATAAGTAAATCCTAGAGTGCCTATAATTTTGAAAGATGAAATACTTCCTTACCACATAAGCTATTTGTAAAAGTTCAAATTCATAAAGAACATCAAACATATTTTTCATCACTAAATGGTGAAATCTTGAGAAATATGATTATCTTATTCCCAAACAACATGTCCCATCCCAAGTAATTTGACATTTCACTATATATAGGATAGATACTCACAAGGAGAGGTAGATAGATAAATACCAACATGACTTATTTATAAATTCTACCCAAACAATTATAAAGGAAGAAAATGAAAAGAAAATAATATTCTCTGATGACACTTTGTGACATCATGGACCTGGTTCACTCAATAGTAACAAAAAATAGTTGGCTACATGTCCTCAAGGAAGCCTCCCTATAATCTAGAGGTTGTCGACTAATAGTGAGGTTCCATTATGGAAAAGTGGGGAGACTATAACATTAACATCATAGTGTATCACAATAATATAATCACATCAATAAATATAAATAGAATATGATATAACCAAATAGTGGAAGAGTAAACATCTATAAAATCAATAACAAAGTAAGAAAATCCATCATGTTCATATAAAAAATGATGATCATTGCATGCTATGACAAAATAAAATATAGGAGGAACATGGGAGCATGAATATACAATGTAATATATAAAAGGGAAAAATAATCAAGGATATATCTATTATTGTGACATCCCTACCCGGGAGCCACTGAATAGTGCTCCGAGATGGTTAGTCACAAGCTCTCAACGCCACCTCCTTGTATTCCAGAGGGTTTCCACTAGTTGTGTGGGTCTAGTAAGTCAGTCTTGGGAAGACTATACCCTCTGTAATTAGAATAAAATACCAGTGGAAGTAACCAAGAAAAAGTCAAAACACATATAAATATAACAGTACAATGTCACTAGCATAATGAAAACTGGAAATACAATACTCAACGGAAAGGTAAAACATGCAATGACTATGAAAGTGCCAAGTGTATACAATGAAACTGAATATAAAGACACAATACCTCCAAACGGGTCTCGAACCATGTCTGGTTCCCTCTTCTATGCTCCAAAACCAAATAGCACTCTAACCAGGGATCTTGCTCGTGTCCTATCCTGTAACAACAATGTCTATTTGGGTACCAGTAAGGCATCCCTAGTATGGTGTGAGTAAGACTCATTAGATCACCAACAATAGTGTCAAAAAAATCCAGTCCTAAGTAGTGTATACAGTTTCATTAATAATAAAGTAAGAAAATAGGGAAAACAATTATATTTATCCAATTACCCTTTCATTAATACGTTAAATATCCAGGTTCCTAAGAACACCCAAAACGCATAGCCTACTTCGGCTCGTGTAGGAGCATAAACCATTTCCCCAGTTCATTTCATAATTACAATTTCACAATATGAAGATTATGAATATCCAAATGAAACCATAGTACAAAATAAATGAAAGAGTGTAGAATTTCATGTCTAGAACACATGTTAGTATTCGGAGCATCAGTTCCTATCTCACAACCCCATGGGTATTTGGAGAATCAGTCCTTGTCCCATAAATTATCAATTTCATGCATGTCATTGGTTCTAGAATTCCATGATTAGAACCTCTGTGGGTGTTAGAAGAATCATTCCATGTACCACAACACCTTTTCAAATCAAATATTCAATTAACATATACCACCATATTTAAATGTTTAATCATCTTTATCCTTTCATCATAACTGTCACCCATATTCAACTATATCTACAATTCACAAAGAACAGCATAACCAAACCACAAATTAATTATTTTTTCCATGACATTTATACAATTGTATATTCCTAACAAGATGAGACTATGGGATTGGATTTTATACCACCTACCTCGATTTATTGATGGAAGTTAGACAAACAAAAAACCCCAAAATCCGTGCAGCACAACGTCATTGATCAAGTTCTAGATCTAAATCCTTAAATCCAAAATAACATCAAAGGCATCAAGATCTTGAAAAACTATATCTAGATCCACAATACTAGATCTATACCTTAAATCATAGGTATAGATCCATGAAAATGATGGAAATCTCCATTGAAAAGATCCAGGAATGTTAGAGGAAAGAATGGAAGAAACAAAAAGATTAATTCTACATACTGAAAGGAGAGTGGATCTTCAATCTGAGCCATCTATCATGAGAAAAGGTGTTCATATCACCCTGGAATCTCTCCAAGAGGCTTTGGAATCACCTAGAAAATTCCATGCAAGATCCAAAGTAAGAAAATAATGATTTCTTGAGGTTTGTGTGGTTTTAAAAAAGCTTTTCAGACTTAAAAATCAGGTGCACTATTTTCTGGACAGTAGCGAACGGTTTATCAAACCATGTGAAAACTTTTCAGACTTCACTATCCAAATTTTCATGGACCACATGATTTAGTCGCATGGTTTGTCAAACTGTCCGTAAACCGTGCATACCTCTTTGTACAGTTCTGCTTGGTTGGCATGGTTTGCTGGAACGGTTTGTCAAAACCTATGCAAACCGTGCACAACCCACTACACTTTTGTTTTTCTTAAAAGTTTACCCAAACGCACCTCAATTCACTACTCCAAAAAAGATGTACATAAAAATAACAACATTACTTGAAAATGTGCCCGAGATCGACTCCAGAGAAGGCAAGGATCTTATATTCATCCCACCTTATAACAGCTCTTCCTCGAGTTGTACTCCCGAACTTCTCTGAGATTTTGAGCTAAAGAGATAGGGCCACTGAGTCTGTATATATGCCCCCCTTTCCCATTTCTATTCTTGCACACGTACATGCTCCAATAAAACACACACTATCGGTACGGTCTTTCCCCTCAACAGCTTCTCAATGTGATCCAAAACACGTATCAGATGCTCCACAAAGGAAACATCTATCTGTAGCTCAACATCATCCACATTGATCACATGAGAAGGGTCAGGGTGATATCATCGTAGTTTTTATACATGGAGAACATCATGCATAAAACTATATTTCTATGGAAGAGCCAATCGATATGCTACCATCCCGACTCTCTTAACGATCTCAAAAGGTCCAACAAACCCGGGTGCCATCTTTCCCTGCCTCAATTGTAACACCCAAGACGTCTATGAAAAATATTTTTTTTATATAGATCATCAAAGAAATCTTTCACTACACACAACACTAGCTTGGCTTGCTTTACACGTAACCGCGGCCTTCCTCGATAGCTTGCGTCGTACACAATACTGAGTTTCACTAAACAACGATATGCTATTAAAATATTATTAAAACTAGCCGTTATAAATAGTATTAACTGAATTTTTAATTTTATAACATTTTAATTAAACTTATACATTTTCTAGAATGTGTTATAAAAGCAAAATCAGTTTTTTTGGATAAAAGAAGTATTTTTCAAAAAATGCAGTTTTGCCGCCTTTTGATGGCGCACCCACGTTAAATCTAGTTTTTGACATGTTTATAAGTTCAATTTGACAAAATAAAATTCTTCTTTTGAATCTGGGTATAAAAATTTACTTTGGATAAATTTTTGATATTTTTTTGATAACTTTCATATTTTGATGAATAGTAAAAATACGGTAATTTTTTTATTAAAAAAATACTTTTTCATTGAGATAATTTATATGGATAAATTATAATATTTAAGGGTTTTAAAGTATAAATAGAATATATTTTTACCATTTAATATAATTTATGTCATTAGCATTAATTTTACATTGAATTCATAGGTAAAAACTTTTCAATCTTTGGCAATGTTTTAACTTCTAAAACCCGTTTTCTTAACAACAGGATTTATTTTAAATTAATTAATGCAACTTATATGTTTTGAATTTTGAAAAATGGATTCCATATTAAGAATCAGTGGGTCCAAATTATGTTAAGAGGCTACTTTTTATTTTTGGGCATTATGAATAGTAACTACGGTAATTTTATTTACCATAGTTAAAGGTAAATCGGATAATTAAGGGTAAATATAAGATTATAAAATTATCCTAACACCTTCCAAAATCCTATTGGATGACTAAAAGTCGACCCATATCACCTAAGGGTCGGATTAGATTCATTTAATGGACTTTTTTCCATGAAAATAATTTAATTATTATTAAAACCAAAGAATGGGACAACATGTCACTTTCTTAAATCTTATAAGTATAATAATTTTAATTTAGTGATAAACTTCATGAAACTTCGAAAATGAATAGTCTCCAGAAATCTCATACAATTATCTACATCATAGAAATTTATATATAATTTTTATGGATTAAATAATTATCATTAATTATGACACAATAGTGATGTTGAAATTAATTTATTAATTAAAATATCAAATAAATGGTTTTAAAAATAATTAAATAAATATTATATGAACTATATAATGTGATCCACTAATTTTCTAGATACATATGACATTTTATGGATATATTAGAGCTTTTAGTTATAACATAGCTTCTTTATATATGTTATTTAATTTCAAATAATTGAATAGTGTCAAAATTGACACTATTGTTATTTTATAAAAATAACATATTATAAAATTGTTTAAAAATCACAAAAATATTTAAAAATTATAAATTAAAATTTATAAGGTAGAAAATGTCATAAAGTGTCATATTATGGAAAATTCACAACACATATGTAATTATTTATAATAATTTAAAATTTATAATATTATTACCACAAATAAAATTAAATTGATAAATAGGGATAAATCAAGTTGATAATGTTTAAAATAGATTTCTAACATGTCTAAATTTTATTGGTTGATGCGATTACAACCGTATCTCATCTAATATTTTTATATGAGTCATTTTGGAAGTTTTTATGTGGGGATGGGATTTAATATAAACGAATATTTCTTATATTTCCAAATGTGCCCCTCTCCTCCCTTATAAAAGGGTACCTCCTCCCTCTCCTCCTCACACCAATTTGAGGCTTCAGGCTCGGAAAATCCCTACCCATTTCACTTCCCCACTTCCATAGAAACATCCTAGAGTTCCTGGTCTTTTTCAAAGACCAATTTTAGTTCCCTAAGAGGAAATCTCAAAGAGGCGCTTCCAAGAAGAGGTAATGCCCGTTACCGATTCTTTCATCTTTATTTCTTCTTCCACTTCATCTTATTTAGTTGTTTCATTATGAAGTAATTACATCAGTATCACTCATATACTGATATGTTATTATATGTATGAAACAACCCTATTTCACCATCTATCCATCCTACGGAAAACGAAATCACCGCGCGTGCGTACATACAGAATATCGTCTCCACGCCGTGGTGTAATCTATTTTCCCACGCCCCCTTACTTGGATGGGTATAATGGTGTAAATAATAACTATATATGATTATTTTAAAGTGATATTGATTCTGAAATAGTATACATGCACTCCAATACAATTCCACGATCATGGGAACGATATCATCGCTCGTGCGAACGTACGGAATACCGTCTCCACGATGTGATGCGACTCGTTCTACATGATATTCATTGAATAATGATTATATAAATGAATTTAATGAATTAATATGATATATATTACACTAATACCATTCTGGAAATGAGGTATCTATAACATGATGAGAAGAAGAAGAATTTATTTGACAAAACTCGCATAAGAACAAAAACTAATAAACACCTGAATAACAAGTAGTAATGAAATATTACTAATAAGAAGCTATCGATATGACCATATATGATATCATAACAATAATTATGATTCTGGAATAATTAAATAACATTATTTAAATCATTATGCAGGAGTTTTGGACACTTATGAAGCAAATCGTACCTAAGGTAAGGGAAAATACCATAATCTCATTTTTATCCGAGATTGTTTATATTTTGGTATTTACTAGGGTGTATTTTATCATCCAAATCCATGTTTTTTCAATATGTAATATTTATATCCTTCTAAAATAGTTTATATCCAATTATACCCTTTGGTGAGTTTTTAGTAAAAGATATGAAAGGAATCTTTTGTCGTTTTTTGTACGAGGTACTTTTTGACTTTTCCGAATAAAGTATGAGAAGAATGTTTTTTTAACTAATACGGCATTAATGGATTTTTAAAACATTATTTCCAAGAATATTCCTTTGTAAGATTTAATGTTTTTTTTAATTAACTTCTTTTAGTTTAAAATTGTATGACATGTTAATAAAGGAAAAAAAATTTGAAGTAGAAAGGATATTTTCCTCAAGAATGGAGTTGAAGTGTTTTATCAAAATTATTTTCCATCTAAGATAATATAGTGTTCTGTTTCAATCCCTATTATTACAATGTTTTGATTTTGTTTTTATGGAAATATTTTTATGAATTCTTTTATCTTATATGAATTGTTTTATGATGTCATGATGTTTAAGATTCCCATTTTTATTACATGGGTTATGCTATGATGTATGGTTTATAATTTTGTGGAACACATAAGAATGGTATCATTATGAGATGGGTGGGACCTATATCTCCCTCCGATGCATTGGGTAAAAATTTTATATCTCATGAGATAGACATGGCTCGAACAGCAGGTTAAACCGGTTCAGTGAAACAGGACTGAAACGAGGAGTGAACTCGGTTCAGAAATGAACTTCATCCACTAAGATAGTCTTGGCAATGAGTCTTGACTAATAAGAAATGATTCTCTATGATTATGTATGTATTCCACAAAGTTTCATGTTTTAAGTTATGATTATTGGGATTACATTTCACTACCATGATTTATCCCATGTTATGAAATTGTGATCTCTTTTGCAGGGTAAGAATTCCAAAATGTTATGTTCTTATGAATATGATGTGATTGATATTTCTTTTGTTTACCCTTACTGAGCATTTGAGATCACCCTTTTGTATGTTTTCTTTCCCTAGGTCCGGAAGAAGCTTATTAAGTAGGATATGCCAAAAAGGGAATATAGATATGATGAAATAAATGGGAGACAGTGTAGATTCTTTATGAACCAGTTGTTTGTGTTTCCCAATTTATAAAGACACTATACCTATACAGTACTTTCATGGTTTTGTTATATGTTGAAATTAGTATGCTTCAATATTGAAGTATGATCCATGTATGTAAAGTATGGGCTGTTATAGTTGGTATTAGAGGAAAGGTATAGTCAACCTTTGGAAACTAGGATGAGAAAGCCTAAGTAAGAACCCTAAGGATATGTATAAGCATAGAACACAATATTGGTGTTTAGAAATGGCCATAAACAACCTATGATAAGACCTTAAGTGTGAAATTTTATTCTTGGTTATGTGATTTTCCTATTATAATTACTGTTGTTCACACTATTCTTCTTGGTTTTAGTCAATGGATGGAACCTGAAGGAACCGTGTTAATGCAGAATGCGACGGGCAATGCAATGATTGTCCACCTAAGCAACCAAACGTTATGGGAGCTGGAATGAAAAATCTTGTAGCCATGCTCACACAACTTTCTCAAGCTATGAATCATGCAGGACTTCCAAATGAGAAAATGAAGGAGAAACATCATGTTGAATCCTTCATGAGGCAGTGTCCACCTTCATTCAGTGGGTCTTCTGATCCATTAGTGGCTGAACAATGGATCAGTACCACTTAGAAGATATTTTCAGTTCATCAATGTTCTGAACATGATAAATTCATCTTAGAAGTGTATCGTTTGGAAGGTGATGCCGATAAATGGTTGAATCTTATTAATAATACGAGGAAAATGGATGAAATTGAGTCCATGGAATGGGACGAGTTAAAGAACTTATTTTTCAATAAGTATTTGCCTTGTATTATTCCAACAATGATGGAGAAGGAGTTTCTTGAACTGAAACAAATGGATGATGAATCTGTTGGTACCTACGAAGCAAATTATACAAGAATTTCAAGGTACGCTTCCAGAATTATTATCCAACCTGAGAGTAAGATCGATCAATTCTTTAGTGGATTAAAACCAAGTCTTCGAAGGGCGTTAGCCATAAGGGACTTCAATAGCTACGAGGAAATTTTTTGATGTGCTCTCAATGTTGAGATGGAGATTGGTGTAACCGATCAGCCACATGGGTTTGATAAGAAAAGGAAAATGGAATTCAAAGGAAAATCTAAAGAACACACTGAAATGAAGATAAGTTTTCCCTTATGCTCAAAGTTTTGAAAGACACATGGAGGAAATTGTCTTAAGGGAACAAGAAAATGTTATAAGTGTGGAAAAGAAGGTCATCGGGCAATTGAATGTCGAAATAATGGGAAAAAGATGTCTAATGATGCAAACAAAGGAAGGGATACACACAATGAACCTACTACCCTTAAATGTTTCAAGTGCAAGGAGATAGGGCATTATGCTAATCAATGACCCAATCCAAGGGTCGATGATGATGATCAACATCAACAAACTCTTAAGGCCAAAGACAAAGGAATGTCACATGAAATTACTATTGGAGATACGGAGTACGACAACGAAGTGGTGAGAGGTACACTTACCATCCACTCTAAAGTATCAAATGCTTTATTTGATTCTGGATCCATCCAATCTTTATTTATGAAGAATTTTCTAAGGGTATCACCGTATTACCTCAACTATTAGATGTTGATTTGGCTGTGACAACTCCTAATGGCACAACAGTAGCATCAAAAGTTTACAATTCTTCTCTGATTGAAGTTTGTTGGAAAGTGCTTCATGAAAATCTTGTGATCCTTCCTATAGTCGAATTTGATGTGATTCTAGGCATGGATTGGCTTTCTTTATATGGAGCTCATATCAATTGCAAAAGAAAGGAAGTCACATTTCATATTCCAGATCAATCTATGATCGTCTATCGATGCAAGGATGAACATAACCTTCCAGTGGAAATTTCATCCATCATATGGGTCTCGATTCCAGTAAATAAAGGTTATTTATCTCAAATGGTTGGATAGAAACTCACGATTAATAATATGCCCATTGTACCAGAATTTGATGATGTCTTTCCGGAGGAATTGCCAGGTCTTCCACCAAATCGTGAAGTTGAGTTTTCCATAGAACTCGTACCAGGTGCTTTGCCTATTTCAAAGACACCTTATAGAATGGCCCCAATTGAGTTTCAGGAATTAAAGAAGAAACTCCAAGAGAATCTTGATAAAGGATTCATACGCCCTATTGCGTCACCTTGGGGAGCACCTGTCTTGTTTGTTAAGAAGAAAGATGGATCAATGAGACTCTGCATTTATTATCGAGAACTTAACAAGATCAATATCAAGAACAAATATCCTCTCCCACGCATTGATGACCTATTTTACCAACTGCGCGGAGCTCAATACTTTTCCAAGATTGATCTTCGTTCAGGGTATCATCAATTAAGGGTCAAAAAGGAGGATATACTAAAGAAGGCCTTCCGTACAAGGTATAGACACTATGAATTTATAGTGATTCCATTTGGTCTTACCAATTCCCATGATATCTTCATGGATATGATGAATAGAGTCTTTAGAGACTATCTTGATCAGTTTGTGGTAGTCTTTATAGATGATATTTTTTTCTATTCAAAGAGCAAGGAAAAACATGAAGATCACTTGAGAATTGTATTAAAGACCCTAAGAAAGGAGAAGCTTTATGCCAAATTTACCAAGTGTGAATTTTGGCTTAAAAAAATTGCATTTTTGGGTCACATAATCTCAAAAGAGGGGATATCTGAGGATCCAGCAAAAAAAGAGGTTATCGAAAGATGGTCGAGACCAACAAAAGTAACTGAGATCCGAAGTTTTCTTGGTTTGGCTGGATATTACCGACATTTTGTGAAAGATTTTTCAAGGTTATCTAGCCCACTCACCAAGTTGACTCGAAAAACAATTAAGTTTGTTTGGATAGAAGAATGTGAAGAAAATTTCAAAGAGCTAAAAAGAAGGTTAGGCAGTGCACCTGTGCTCACACTACCATGCAGTCGAGAGAGGTTTGTGATCTACAGTGATGCATCCAAGAAGGGATTTGGATGTGTTCTCATGCAAAATGATATGGTGATAGCTTATGCCTCACGACAGTTTAAAATCCATGAGAAAAATTACCCAACTCATGATTTGGAGTTATATGCGGTAATATTTGAATTAAATATTTGGAGGAATTACCTTTATGGTGAAAGGTGTGATATTTATACTGATCATAAAAGTTTAAAGTATATTTTCACACAAAAGGAGCTGAATATGCACCAAAGAAGATGGTTGGAGCTTATTAAGGATTACGACTGCTCAATTCATTACCACCCTGGTAAAGAAAACAAGGTGGCAGATGCATTAAGTCGACAAGACCATGCTAGATTATCCATGATGAGGATCACAAAAGATCCAATATTTATGGATTTACAAAGGATGGATCTTGGAATTATAATTGAAGGGGGAAAATCGTTTCTTTCTCAAATGAATGTTCAACCATCTATACATGTGAAGATTAAAGAGGCATAGAAAGAATATGTAGAGTTACAAAAGAAGGTGAGAAATGTACCTGAATTCAACCTTCATTGTGATGGGATAATAATGTTCAGGAATCTGGTTTGTGTTCCTCCCATCCCAGAATTAAAGAAGGAGCTGCTGGATGAGACTCATATTTCTTCATTCTCTATTCATCCGGGAAGCACGAAGATGTATAGGGATCTGAAAGAGTACTTCTGGTGGGATGGTATAAAAAGAGATGTTGTTGAATATGTCTCTCGATGCTTGGTTTGTTAGCAAGTTAAAGCTGAGAGACAGAAGTCTAAGGGGATGTTACAACCATTACCCATACCTAAATGGAAATGGGAAAACATCACTATGGACTTTGTCACCGGAATTCCTAAAACATCCAAAGGCAATAATGCTATCTGGGTCATAGTTGATCGTCTTACAAAGTCTGCACACTTCATTGATATTAGAGAGGATTTCTCTGTAGATCAGATTGCCAGGATATATGTAAAGGAAGTGGTAAGATTGCATGGAGTACCACTTTCTATTATATCTGATCGGGATCCGAGGTTTACCTCAAAGTTCTGGAGAAGTCTTCAGCATACTCTGGATACAGAGTTGAGTTTCATCACTGCTTATCATCCTCAGACAGACGGTCAGTCTGAGAGGAAAATTCAAACTCTAGAAGATATTTTGAGAGCTTTCTCTATAGATTTCAATGGTGGTTGGGATCAACACCTAACTTTGGTGGAATTTTCTTATAATTATAGTTTTCACTCTAGTATTCAGATGGCTCCTTATGAGGCTCTATATGGAATGAAATGCTGGACACCAACTTGCTGGGATGAAGTTGGGGAAAGGGAGATATTAGGACCTGATCTCGTTGATAAAATGGCAGAAAAGGTCAGATCTATTCAACAACACATAAGAGCAGCTCAGAGACGACAGAAAAGTTATGCCAACAACTAAAAAAGACCTAGAGTTTGAAGTGGGTGATAAAGTGTTCTTACGAATATCTCCCTGGAAGAGGGTCATGAGATTTGGAAAGAAGGTAAAGTTGAGCCCTAGATATATTGGCCCTTTTGAAATTATGGATCGTGTTAGGAAGGTAGCTTACCGATTGGCACTTCCACCGAATCTCTCTCAAGTTCACGATGTGTTCCATGTATCTATCCTAAGAAAGTACATACCTGATCCTTCGCATGTACTCAACTCAGAAGTTATACCACTGGAGAAAGATCTTTCTTATGAAGAACAACCGATAGAGATTATGGATCATAGCGAAAAAGTCCTACGGAACAAGACCACTCACATGATGAATGTTTTATGGAGGAACCACCAATTAGAAGAAGCTACATGGGAGCTTGAGGATATGATGAGGGAGAGGTATCCTCATCTGTTTGTTACAAAGTGACGAATTTCGAGGGCGAAATTCATTTGAAGGGGGGTAGAATGTAACACCCAAGACTTTTATGCGAAATATTTTGTTTTTATGTAGATCATAAAAGGAATCTTTCACTACACACAACACTAGCTTGGCTTGCTTTACACGCAACCGCGGCCTTCCTCGATAGCTTGCGTCGTACGCAATACCGAGTTTCACTAAACAACGATATTCTATTAAAATATTATTAAAACTTGCCGTTATGAATATTATTTACAGAATTTTGAATTTTATAACATTTTAATTCAACTTATACATTTTCTAGAATGAGGTATAAATGCAAAATCAGTTTTTTTATAAAAGAAGTATTTTTCAAAAAATGCAGTTTTGCCGCCTTTTGATGGCGCACCCACATTAAATCTAGTTTTTGACATGTTTAGAAGTTCAATTTGACAAAATAAAATTCTTCATTTGAATCAGGGTATAAAAATATACTTTGGATAAATTTTTGATATTTTTCTAATAACTTTCATATTTTGATGAATAGTAAAAATACGCTAATTTTTAATTAAAAACATCTTTTTCATTTAGATAATTTATATGGATAAATTATAATATTTAATGGTTTTAAAGTATAAATAAAATATATTTTTACCATTTAATATAATGTATGTCATTATCATTAATTTCACATTGAATTCATAGGTAAAAACATTTCAATCTTTGGAAATGTTTTAACTACTAAAACCCGTTTTCTTAACAACATGATTTATTTTAAATTAATTACTGAAACTTATATGTTTTGAATTTTAAAAAATTGATTCAATATTCATAATAAGTGGGTCCAAATTATGTTAATAGGATACTTTTTATTTTTGGGCATTATGAATAGTAACTATGGTAAATTGTATTTACCATAGTTAAAGGTAAATCGGGTAATTAAGGGTAAATATAAGATTATAAAATTATTATAACACCTACCAAAATCCTATTGGATGACTAAAAGTAATCCCATATCACCTAAGGGTCGGATTAGATTCACTTAATGGACTTTTTCCATGAAAATAATTTAATTATTATTAAAACCAATGAATGGGACAACATGTCACTTTCTAAAATTTTATAAGTATAATAATTTTAATTTAGTGATAAACTTCATGAAACGTAGAACATGAGTATTATCCAGAAACATAATACAATTATCTACATCATAGGAATTTATTTATAATTTTTAGGGATTAAATAAGTATCATTAATTATGACACAATAGTGATGTTGAAATTATTTTATTAATTAAAATATCATATAAATGGTTTTAAAAATAATAAAATACATATTATATTAACTATTTAATATGCTCCACTAATTTTCTAGATACATATGACATTTTATAAATTTGTTAAAGCTTTTATTTCGAACATATTTTCTGTATATAGTTTATTGAAATTCAAATAAATGAATAGTGTCAAAATTGACACTATTGTTATTTTATAAAAATAACATATTATAAAATTGTTTAAAAATCACAAATATATTTAAAAATTATAAATTAAAATTTATATGGTCTAAAATGTCATAAAGTGTCAAATTATGGAAAATTCACAAGACATATGTAATTATTTATAATAATTTAAATTTTAGAATATTATTACCACAAATAAAATTAAATTGATAAATAAGGATAAATCAAGTTGATAATGTTTAAAATAAATTACCAACATGCCTAAATTTTATTGGTTGATGAGATTAAAAACCTATCTCATATAATATCTAGATATGAGTCATTTTTGAAGTTTGAAGTGGGTTTGGGATTTAATATAATCTAATATTTCATATATTTCCAAAGGTGCCCCTCTCCTCCCTTATAAAAGGGAACCTCCTCCCTCTCCTCCTCACACAAATTTTAGCCTTAAAACTAGGCCAATACCTGCCCATTTCACTTACCCACTTCCCTAGAAACATCCTAGAGGTCCTGGTCTTCTTCAAATACCAATTTTAGTGCACTAAGAGGAGATCTCAAAGAGGCGCTTCAAAGAAGAGGTAATGCCTGTTACCGATTCTTTCATCTTTATTTCTTCATCCACTTATTCTTATTTAGTTGTTTTATTATGAAGTAATAAAATTAATATCACTCATATACTGATATGTTATTATAAGTATGAAACAACCCTATTTCATCATTTATCCAACCTATGGAAAACGAAATCACCGCGCGTGCGTACGTACGGAATACCGTCTCCACGCCGTGGTGTAATCTATTTTCCCGCACCACCTTACTTGGATGGGTATAATAGTGTAAATAATAACTATATATGATTATTGTAAAGTGATATTAATTCTGAAATATTATACATACACTCCAATACAATTCCACGATCATGGGAACGATATCATCGCTCGTGCGTACGTACGGAATACCGTCTCCACGATGTGATGCGACTCATTCTACATGATCTTCATTGCATAATGATTATATAAATGAATTGAATGAATGAATATGATATATATTACACTAATACCATTCTGGAAATGTGGTATCTATAACCTAAAGAGAAGAATAAGAATTTATTCGACAAAACACGCATAAGCACAAAAAGTAATAAACACCCGAATAACAATTAGTAATGAAATATTACTAATAAGAAGCAAATAATATGACCATATATGATACCATAACAATAATTCTGATTCTTGAATAAGTCAATAACATTATTTAAATCATTATACTGGAGGTTCAGACACTTACGAAGCAAATCTGACCTAAGGTTAGGGAAAATATCACAATCTCATTTTTATCCGAGATTGTTTATACATTGGTATTTACTGGGGTGTATTTTATCATCCACATCCATGTTTCCTCAATATGTAATATTTATATCTTTATACAGTAGTTTATATCCAATTTTACCCTTCGGTGAGTTTTTAGTAAAATATATGAAAGGAATCTTTTGTCGTTTTTCGTACGAGGTACTTTTTGACTTTTCTAACAAAAGTACGAGAAGAATGTTTTTTTAACTTATACGGAATGAATGGATTTTTAAAAAATTATTTCAAAGAATCTTCCTTTACATGTTTTCAAGTTTATTTTTAATCAACATATTTTAGTTTAAAATTGTATTACATGTTAAGAAATGAAAAAATATATTTGAAGTAGAAAGGACATTTTTCTCAAGAATGGAGTTAATGTGTTTTATCAAAATTATTTTACATATAAGATAATATAGGGTTCTGTTTCTATCCTTATTATTACATTTATTTGATTGTGTTGTGATGGAAATATTTTTATGAATCCCTTTATCTTATATGAATTGTTTTATGATGTCATGATGTTTAAGATTCCCATTTTTATTACACGGGTTATGCTATGATGTATGGTTTATGATTTTGTGGAACACATAAGAATGGTATCATTATGAAATGGGTGGGACCTATATCTCCCTCCAATGCATTCGGTAAAGATTTTATATCTCATGAGATAGACATGGCCGGAACGGCAGGTTAAACCGGTTCAGTGAAACAGGACTGAAACGAGGAGTGAACTCGGTTCAGAAATGGACTTCCTCCACTAAGATAGTCTTAGCAAAGAGTCTTGACTAATAAGAAATGATTCTATATGATTATGTGTGTATGCCACAAAGTTTCATGTTTTATGTTATGATTATTGGGATTACATTTCACTACCATGATTTATCCCATGTTATGAAATTATGATCTCTTTTGCAGGGTATGATTTCCAAAATGTTATTTTCTTAAGAATATGATGTGATTGATATTTCTTTTGTTTACCATTACTGAGCATTTGAGCTCACCCTTTTGTATGTTTTCATTCCCCAGGTCAGGAAAAATCTTATTAAGTAGAATATGCCAAAAGGGACTATAGATATGATGAAATAAATGGCAGACAGTGTAGATGCTTTATGAACCAGTTGTTTATGTTTCCCAGTTTCTAAAGACACTATACCTATACGGTCCTTTCATGGTTTTGTTATATGTTGTAATAAGTATGCTTCAATTTTGAAGTATTATCCATGTATGTAAAGTGTGGGTCGCTATATCCATATTCTATGGTGACCCAACCTAGGTGACACCTGAAGGAAAACACAATCACCCTCAATAAACTCTAAGTGTCATCTATATCTATCATCATATGAATTCTGCCTACTCTGAGGCATATCCATACGTTTCTAAATCAGATGAACCTACTCTATCATCTCTTGCACGAGACTCAGTCCCAACAACTCTGACTCACCTGCTTCTATTTATCATAGCAATGATCTACATGGCATACCATAAAGATCCTCATATTATGCCATCTGTATATTTTCCTGATAACTATTGTTATAGAAAAAATACACTAAATCTAGGTGCTTCTCCCATGTACTACCAAAGTCAAGTAAAGACACACTCAACATTTATTCAAGCAATTTTATAGTATGCTCTGACTGTCCATCAGTTTACTTATGGAAAGGTGTACTCAATAAAACCTATCTACCAAGTGCCTTCTGCAAGACCTTTCATAAGTGCATGGTAAACCGTGAATTTCAATCTGAAAATATAGTTTGTGGCACCCCGTGCAATCGAACTATCTTCTGTAAATATAGATCTCCCAACTGCTAAACTGTAATAGTTTCCCTTATAGGGAAAAAAATGTTCCACCTTTGTCTGTCGATCCACAATGACCCAAATAGAATCATTCTTCCTGAGTGTTTTTGGAATACCTATCAAAAATTCCATGGTCACATAATACCACTTCCATTCTGGAATAGAAAATGGTTGTAGTAAACCTCTTGGTCGCTGATGCTCCACGTTCACCTACTGATAGGTTAAGCATCGTGTCACAAACTCTGCTATCTCCTTCTTCATGCTAGGCCACCAAAACTGTCATCGCAGATCACGATACATTTTGGTCATTCTAGGGTGCACTGCCCGTCTTGAGGTGTGAAATTCCAGCATGATCTTCTCTTGCATGCTCGTAGGAACAACAACCTGATTCTTCATATAAATGATATCTTTACCGTCTATCTTCCAGTCGGAAGGTGTCTCCCCGCCTTCATAGTTTTCCCTCAAGGCTAAGCATCCATTGTACTCATATTGCTTATCCCTGATCCATCTCAAAAGAGTAGACTCCACTGCAATTGACAAAAGTTCCATTTCCTCCTATCTCTCATGAACTAAAATGTGAATTTCAGCTAGTAACGACATCATCCTCCACTTGGCACTAGATTCCTGAACAATCTGAGTCTGATTCTTCCTACTCAAGTCATCAGCCACATCTTTTCCTTCCCAGGTTTATATTCTAGCTCAAAATCAAAAGACTACAAATACTCAACCCATCTCTACTATAGAAGATTCAAATTGCACTAAAATAATATGTACTTGAATCTCTTGTGATCATTATAAACTATAAACCTTTCACCCAGGAGGTATTTTCGCCAACCCATCAAAGCATAAACCCCCACTTCCAACTCAAGGTTGTGCATTGGATAATTCCATTCATACGGCCTAAGCTGTCGAGACTCGTCTGCCACAACTTTATCTCTTTGCATCAACACAGCTCTGAGTTATATCCCAGAAGAATCACAATACATTTTGTACTCTTCACCTGACTCAGGTAGAGCCAAAGTTGGTGCAGATATCAAACTCTTCTTTAACTTCTGAAAAGATGCATCGCAAGCCTATCACCATTCAAAATTTACATCCTTTTGGTCAAGCCTGAAAGTGGTGTTTCCAAATGGGAAATGTCTTGGATAAATCTTTTGTAATATCCAGATAACCCCAAAAAGCATTGGATATTGAAAATATTCTTGGGCTCCTCCCAAGAAATCACTGCTTGTACCATCTCTAGATCCCCTGAAGCACCATTCTTCGAGATTATGTGTCCCAAGAAGTGTACCAGATCAATCCAAAATTACACTTAGATAGCTTGGCATATAACCGATGCTCTCTCAATGTACTCAAGACGATGTCAAGATGTCAGGCATGATCGTCATGAGTATTGGAGTACACTAAGATGTCATCCAAAAATTCTACCACAATCTAATCTTTGTAAGGATGAATGATCTTATTCATCATAGCCATAAACATTTCTTGTGCATTTGTCAACATGAATGGCATTAAAAAAACTCATAAATCCCATATCTACTCCTAAAAGTAGTCCTCAGTATATTAGAAGTCCGAACTCTCAACTGGTGATACCCCAATATCAAGTATATTTTTGAGAAAACACAGGCTCCCTTCAACTGTTCAAACAGATCATCAATACATGATAGATGATATCAGTTCCTCACATTCATCTTGTTCAATGTTTTATAATCGACACAAAAATGTAAACTACCATCATCCTTCATTGAAAATAGTACAGAAGATCCCCATGGTGACGTACTTGGACGGATAAATCCTTTATCCTTCAAGTCTTCTGAGTGAGCTTTGAGTTATTGAGGCTCTTTCGGTGCCATTATATATGGTGGAATAGATACTGTCTTAGCTCCTGGAATGAGATCAATAGTAAATTCAACATCCCTCTTAGGTGGAAGCCCTGAGATGTCTTCTAGGAATACATCCTGAAACAAATCAACCACTTGTGGGAAGACATATTGCCTAACACCTTTTTCATCCAGTAAAAGACTAAAAACATGGGTTCTGATCTCTCCAAGTTTCTGATTAATTTTCCTTTCTTAGCCTGATTGGATATCCCACTCCCCATGGTGAATGAAAATTGTCACCCACAGGTGACATAAATGAAACCCTCTGACGATAACAATCAATTTGGGCTTGGTATGTGACTAACTAGTCCATACCTAGGATTAGATCGAAGAATTTCATATTAGTGATATAGAGATCCCATATCAAACGGTACTCCCCGGTCTCAATAGGACATCCCTTGAACCTACAGATTTCTCTAGACTGTACGCCCAAAGTTGTGACTATCGTTATTGCACCGCTCACAAACTCCACTTCCAAACTCAAACCAATAACATGTTTTGTAGATATAAAAAAATGAGAGGAACCAGTATCAAGTAACTCATTAGCTAAAGTAGAAGCTTGTTTTGCTTGACCACGCAACATGTAAGTTGCCTACATAACTCTCTTCTAAACAGGTGTCTCTAGGTGGTCATGTATAGTCTGGGTAGATTCAATCCAGAACTCAGCTTTCTCTAGACCACCCTCTCTTGAAAAAGTCAGTGGGTGATGCAGCTAAAACTCCCTCATAAGATCAGACAGACTTTTCACAACCCTCCATGGGTCTCTTTCCATCATTTTAATGAAATGAGCGAGTTTATATTGTAACATTCCCCATGCTTCTTTAGTTGGTACGATTGGTAACTCAGGTTCACCCATTGGAGGACCATTTCTAGCTATACCCCCCGCTCATCCTCTCAAAAAGCATCATGAAGGCATATGTCTACACAACCAAACATGCATCCTAGAAAATACTTTACAATGTTATCACAATTACAGACAACCATATTATTCATATAACTTCACAATTCTTTTTCAATTTCCAAAATTAGAAACCATTTTCATTTCAATTAAACAAGAAAGGAAATGAAATATTTTAAGTTCAAAAATCTACCCATAATCTATTTCCCATGCGTGCCTAACATGATGCATGTCACAATAATCCTATGTGCCTATATTAATTATTGTAGACGAGACACCCACACCATTATGGTCCATGAATCAATACTCAACAAATTCCAGAAATAATAATCACATCACAAAATATGTTAATCACCCAAGGTGAAATAATATTCAACTGTAACAACAAATATCTATAACAGCAATCCCATGCTGAGTACTTGAGTTTTCCCCCGTACATGGGTTTCAAACTCCTATGAACGAGATCATTATCAAGCCCCGAAAATCCCTAGTCGCTTTTCCAACTTTACAAAATTGAAAGACAAAAAAAGAAAAATAAAGAAAAGTTTCCCTTGATACCACTATGTAACATCCCGACCCGAGAGCAACTAAATGGTGCTCTGAGCCGGTTGGTCACAAGCCCTCATGTGCACCACCCTCTATGCCCGAGGGTGCCGACCATCAGTGAGTGTCTATTACATCAGTCTTGGAAACACTATGCCCTCTTTTATTGGAATAAAATACCAGTGGATGTAACCATGAAATATCAGAAACACAAATAAATATAATAGCACAATGTTACTAGAAAAATCAAAACCATAAATACAATACTCTACTGAAAGTTAAAACATGTAATGACTATGCAAGTGCCATGTTTCTACAATAAAACTGAAAGTAAAGACACAACGACTCCAAACGGGTCCTGACCCACGTTCGGTTCCCTCTTCCATGCTCCAACCCTAGATATCACTCTAACAAGGGATCTTTCCCTTGTCCTTTCCTACAATAAAAAAGTCTATTCCGGTGCCAATCAGGAACCCTGAGTAGGGTGTGAGTACGACTCATTAGATCACCATAAACAATGTCAAAAACAAATCTAGTCATAATCTATGTGTGTGGTAGCATTAATAGTAAAGCATGAAAATAGGGAAAACAATTATATTTATCCAATTAACCTTTCTTTAATACTTCAAACATCCAGGTTCCCTAGAACACCCCAAATGCAATGCCTGCATCAGCTCGTGTAGGATCCTAAACCATTTCCCATGTTCAATTCATATTTACTATGTCACAATATTATGTTTATGAATATCCAAATAAAACCATCGTACAAAATAAATGATAGAGTGTGGAACGTCATGTCTAGAACACATGTTAGTATTTGGAGTATCTATCCCTGTCTTACAACCCCATGGGTTTTTTGAGCATCAGTCATTATCCCATAAATTATCGATTTCATGCATGTCATTTGTTCTTGAACGCCATCTCTAGAACCTATGTGGGTATTAGGAGGGTCAGTCTGTGTCCCACAACCCTTTTTAAAACTAAATATCCAATTCAAATATCCATCCATATTAAAATGATTAATCAACTTTATCCTTCCATCATTACTCTCACTCATATTCAACTAGATCCACAATTCACAAAGAACCGCATAACCAAACCACCAATTATTTATTTACGCCTTGAAATTTATACAACTGCATACGCCTGACAAGATGAGACTGTGGGATATGATTTTTGACCACATACCACAATTTATTGATGGAATTTAGCCCAATGAAAACCCCAAAAACTGAGTGGCACAACGTCGTCGATCAAGTTCTGGATCGAAATCCTTAAAACCAAAATAATATCAAAGGCATCAAGATCTTGCAAAACTAGATCTAGATCCAAAATCCTAGATCTATACCTTAACTCATACGTTTAGATCCATTGAAACGGTGGAAATCCCCCATTAAAGGATCATGGAATTTTAGAGGAAAGAACAAAATAAACAACATGATTAAATCTACATACCGAAAGGAGAGAGGATCTTCAATCCGAGCCTTCAAGCTTGAGAAAAGGTGTTCAGGTCGCCTTGGAATCTCTCTAAGATGCCTTGGAAACACCTATAAATTGCCACGCCCAAGACATGGTCAAAAAATAATGAATTCCTGGGGTTCCAGAGGTTTTAAAAAGGATTTTAAGAATTAAAAACCATGTGCACAGTTTCCTGGATAGTGGCACACAGTTTCTCAATCCGTGCACAAACCGTGCATACTTCATTGTCAATATTTGCACGGTACACATGGTTCAGTCACACAGTTTGTCAAACCGGGCTTAAACCATGTTTACCTCTCTGTATAGTTCTACTTGGTTGGCATGGTTTGGTGGCATGGTTTTCCAAACCTTGCGCAAACCGATCACACCCCAATGTGCTTTTGTTTTACTTAAAATTTCTCCCAAACACACCTCAAGTCACTACTCCAAAACAGATGTACATAAATATAACAAAAGTACCTAAAAACGTGTCTAAGATCAACTCCAGAAAAGTCTTGGATCTTACAATTATCATATTGAGTGTATGTTTTTTTCTCTTCCCTTGAGCTCCTTCCTAGGAAGGTACCCAGCAATCCCTAGCGAGTCTCTACACCTTTTCTCCACCAACATCTATGAAGTTTGTTATAGTACCAAATGGAGTCCCACAAAGGGTATGATATAATATCCGTCATCCACCACCAATGACGAATAATTTTATTCATTATATTTTTATATAAGGATCAGTGTGCATATAATATTAAATCCTATAAATAAAGTGTGATAGTAAATAAACCACATAGCTCTGGGTTCCCATGGAATACATATCATCTTCTACCTACTTCAGCTGAAGCCATAACATAATTTTGTAATATAAAATCATTATTTAGTTTATAATCATGTCTTGTTATAAATATCCTAGCCCAGGAATCCTCTATTAACCAAATCCAAGTACGATATGTATGATAAGGACATCAATAAAATGTACTAAATTGATTGAATCCAAGCATGTGCTTTTTCTTGGTAGAAATTTTGTACAATAAAATTATTATTTTACTCAAAGGATTCCTATTAAAATCCTTGGTGTTCCAAATTTAGAACGCATCTATCACTCTAGGCATAACATGAACCAACCACCATAGAAGCTCTTCCTAAGTATTCCTCATAAGAAACCTATAATTTCTCTATGTGTTTTATAATGTCACATCAACCTTATTATATCCTTAGAATTCCAAAAAGGGACCCCACATGTCCCTCTTAGCATAAAAAATGATCTTCCCTCTTAGTTTATCAACTGTATTCCTCATAGGGTGTGGGAGTATAACTCATTGAATGAATAATGATCTACCCTCTTGGTCCACCCATTGTAGACAAAAATGAGATTTCATGTATCATGTGGGAATATATAAGGATCTTCCCTATAATTGCATCTATGGCAGTCCACAAAGTGAGATCATGTATCACTTGGGAATACCAACTCAATATTCTAAGTGATTTTGTTCATTTTTTTTCTATTTCATAACACATGTTTCACTCTCGTCATGAAAATATGAATGATCCTAGGTCACAAGTGAATCTATACCCTTTTTCACAATTATAACAATTAAACATCACATTTATATAATAAAATCACTCACCTTAGAATGTGGAACAAATAAAAACATATGCATAGAATGATTTTACTACCATGAATTATATCGTCCATTTAAAATTGGAATTTTAATTTTAAAAACATATCATGTCTAGTGAGAAAAAATAATGTTCAAATGTATAAGGACATGATCATTCTTTCTCTATTTCATTTGATTTAATTTACACATAAAAAAATTTATTCAGTATCCCAAATTATGGGGTAATGAACACACCTCAAATTGGAATCAAATCCATAGGAAAACAATGGTGATTTTATCAATTTTAATAACAAAGATAAAGGGGTCATTCAATTCAGGTTTTTAACCACTATTAATATATAAATGTTTATATATTTCCAGCCTACCCACTTAATTTAATAATCACTATTTTTAATAAGTGATGTAAATAAAATATGGCATGAATTATAACAAAATATATATAAAAACCAAGTAATTAAGGGAAAATCATGTGACCACCAACCTTTATCTTTTTAGTTGCCTCCTTATCTATTTATGGCCTCTAAACAATGATAGAATGGAACACTAAAATAAAATAGTCAAAAACCATGAAAATATGGAAAATCAACTCTCACCAAAATAAAATTATCAATATGAATATAATGGATAGAATTTGAAAGTTTAATAGAAAAAATGATGGTGTCTATCGAATGAGACTGAAAGTAGGTGATTCAGAGTCTTAAGGAATAAGTTTTTTAGTGCATGTCATTAGTCATGGTGGCAGCATTGAAGGGAGATGAAGAACACATATTAGTGGGATAGAAAACAATAGAAGGGTATATTAAAATATAAGTATAGAAAAATAATCATTTCACAAAAACATTAAAGGTATCATGCTTTGACCACACGATTGGTCAAACCGTGTGCCAAACATGAACACCACACTATCCAGGGGATATATCCCACATGGCATATAAAACATGGTTACATAAACTTGGTTTAGACCATACACACCCTCTACATGAACCTCACATGGAAGAAATAACCTTTTCTTGTCTTAGTCAAATGATATCTCACCCTTAGAGTGCATAAATATTTGAGGTGTATGGTTAGCCCAAATTGTAAAATAACCTTGTGCCTCTACTATTTCTTCAAAAAACCAGAGATCTAGGATTTGAACCAAACTGAGATGCTATTGAACCCTTAATTAAAAATTATATAACATTTAGAAGGATAAAATAATTATTTTTAACCAATAAATAAATGAAACATACCTCATAAGTATGATGGGTTCTTACATGTCGTAATTATTACCCCTTGATTCCATATTCTTATAATAAATTCATATGTTCTTAAAAAGACATATTATATATCCACTTTTATGATTCACGTTCATGTGGTGTTATTTTCATATAATACAACCATATACCTTTATTATGTAATAATAATTTCATTGTTATCTCATTTTATCATATTCTCCTTGATTGATATCTCGCACGCCTACCACTAACTGAGAATCTGGTCTCACTGTTTCTTATTCATCAATTCTCAAGGATATAATAAAGAGTATGAAATATTATATTTCTAAAATATATATAGGGTTTTCAAAAATATAGAAAAAATTTCACAATCCTATAAAATAATTCATTTATGTATCCAATATCTAATGACACTAAACCTATAGGTTTTTTATGTATGATTTTTTAAGATGCAATTGATATTCATTTAGAATTAAATATTATCTATGTATGTTATATTTGGATTATACCACTATGCATGAAAATATATTTCAAAATTAATTTTTGAATAATATTATATATACATAATTTTTAGGGAAAATCTCATGATTATCATTGTGGTAGTGTTAACACTGCTATAATATTTAGTATAGAGTGGACAATAATGTAGATAACATGCTTTGAAATCATGATAACTATGTAAAATAAATCAATAAGGTATTTAAAATTGATCCTTATATCCGTGATATATGAAACATGAATTCAATGATGAATGAGTAAAAATCAAAACTATTTATAATGTATGCAAATATGAACTCAATACATTGATAACATATATAATGATAAAATTTGTTTAGTCCACCATCATGTATATATTTATATATAGGGTACTTTTAAATATTATTAGTTTTTTATATTCATATTTATTTCATAAGAAATATCCAAAAACAAGGATAATTAACATGGGAACATTCTTTAGATTCACTATTGTATAAAATAAGTTTTCACATCAGGTTTTTAGTATCGATTACTAACGTTTATCATTACAAGCAAAAAAGTAAACAGGTTTTTTAATGTGGATTATATGTATTGATAATAAAAATAATTTTTAATATCCCTTATTAGTTAAATCATCCTAATACATAATATTTATAAAATGAATTTATAAAAATAATCATTTTTGTCTTAATTTTCTGGATAATGGCTTCTATAGTTCTCACTAAACACCTCAAAATTTATTGGATATTAAATTTCAATTAAACAAAATTCGAATGTGATAAATTATATTTCTCTTTGTTTTTCTAACAACCAAATTGGAAATTATTTTTTAAAACGGATGATTTATTGAGAAAACATGAAATAATATTACATTTCATGTTAAAAATCCATAATTTTAATACAAATTATTAAAAGTTTACTTTTTTATATTAATTATTAATATCTATCAAAACCCAAAGCTGTTGGGGAAAAAGAGAAGTAGAAAAGCTAACATAAACAGAGAATAATTTCAGAGATTATATTCATTCTAATATGTATAGGGATTTAATTATATAATTTCGAAACAAAAAAAATTAAATTCAAGAAACTTTTTATATAAAAGATACAATGAAAAATCCACTAAAAATACATACAAAATTAAAATGAAATTGAATTTAATATGTAAAATTATAATTTCATATTCCATATATGTTTTTCATCTCATTTTTATTATATGAGTAAATATTTTCATATGGATATAAAGTTAACTAAATTATTTAATAATCCAAATATGATTATAAAAGTTATAAAATAAATTTTTTTCGATAAAACATACCTTATTAAAAGATGAAATTTTTCTGGTTGTGATTAAATCATATATAAATCATAGAATTTCATATCCAAATTCTATAAATCTCCACTGATGATGAAACTATTATTTGAAAAAAATCTTTATGTTAAAAAAATTAACTAATTAATAAACCACACTACGTATAAAATCAATATCACCTCAATGTGAACATAATATATTTTATCCACTTGTTTGAAATCTTGTAGTAATTCTTCCATGACCTGCTAAACTTTTATTATAAAAAGTACCAAATAAAATAATAAATTATAATACTTTATGTGGAATAAAATAATATATCTTTCAACTACAATATATCATAAAAAAATTTATATATTTCATATAGTATAAATTATAAATAATAATCAATGTTTTATTATAGAAAGATGACAGAAAACATACAATGTCCATTAACATATAAAAAGTTCAAGATCAATGAAAATATACTAAAAGTGTTATAAATTTTTTTTATTCCACTCAAAATATAAAAGCATTCAATACATTATTACTTAATTCTTAAATATTTTTATGAAATATTCAACTCCACAAACATTCTCTAGAGTTAACATATATCATAAAATGAATTGTGGGAAAATAAATACATTAATAGATATTTTTCATTTGGATGAAAAGTGTATGAAGTCACTTATTCAGTCATTAAAATGATTTTATTAATAAATATTTAATTAATAAATAAAAAAATAATTATCATCTTCAACACACATGGAATATATTTTTATTATAGAAGTGCCTAACATTTTTGTAGTAATAAGTTCCATGATCAACATCTTAATTATGGTTAATAGATAATTTCATTACCTAATTTTTCAAGTGATTATTGGTTTGGATTAATCCTATTAACTAAAATCGTACACCATTAATTTATGTAGTCATTCAAATACAAAAGAAGTAGTATTTGAAAGAACTGGATCATGTGGTTGTTATTTATGTGACATTAACTTTCTAAATTTGTGAAATTTCAATAAATATATATAAATATAACAAATTATTCAAATCATTTTAAATATAATACTAAATAAACATATATATTACACATACATTACAAGTTATTTAACATATAAGAATATATATCTACATAAAATCTTGTCTAGCGCTCTATCCAATACCAGATACCTCATCAGTAGGGAGATACAGTCTTATTGATATCCTATAATATCTTATAGTCACCCTTATTTAATCTGACTCAATCTACTAATGATGTATTATATTTTTAATATAATGTATGACCTTATATTCTATAATATGATACCAATGATCCTCAATGAATATCTTAAAGTAGATGTCCAGTTATGGAAGAGGAGGAGGATCAAGGTATATATGTTGTGATTTCTCTAAATTTTTACAAACATTGGCTAAACCATTTAATATATCATATATACCATCTATCAAACCCACTATTTATTGTAATTTTTCAAAGTTTCTATTTTACCCTTGTATTCTATATCCCTAAATGTAGCAGTATGACGAAAAAACACTTACCTAATCGGTACACATACCTTTTACCATTATACACAATGAATTTCCATATCTTATCCCAAAATTTTTATAATTATCTATTACTTACCCTTTTTAAAGAGGGAGTATATATATATTCTTATCCTATTTCAATTAATTTTTTTATTTATAATATAATAAATAATTTAGAAAAAAAAAATATAATTTCTTTAAATTTTATTAGCTAATACCCTTAACTCTTTAATAAGACATTTCCCTATTTAATAATTTGTGTCATTCTCCATTTCACAAAGCGAGTCAGGGTAAAAGTGGAGTTCCCTTAGGAGAGATAATTAACTCATATCCCAACTACTCAAACTTTTTAACCATTGTTTTATCTTGCAATAACATATACCTATCTTGAGGTAAAGTATATATTTATGAATTTTTATCTTATATCTCCCAAAAATTTCTCCTAAATGTATGAATCTATGCAAAAATAAACAATTAAAGATTATTTTTTTATAATGGTGAAATCAAAAATTTTACACCAGAAATATTAAATCAACAAAAATTAATATTTTTATATGATATCAATAAATATATTACATAACACATAATCCAAAAATCTATATGATATTTAATAAATATTATTTTTTCCTAAAAATTATATTACTAAGGTAATGTAGATCTAAAATATCTTGATATCACTATAGTAAAGGATAACCATAGTATTTTATTTCTTTCGAACTAGCTATATCTTGTAATATATATATTTATATATCTCTGTGTGTGTGTGTGTGAGTGAAATATATTGTTCATATAAATTATTTAATGACAGCTATAAAAAATAATGTGACTTATGAATAATTTAACCATTATATTCTATGACATCTGATCTAGTATTATCTGGTAAGAACTCCACTAGTGAAAAAACAATACCTATTTTTTCATGCTTTCAAGGCTATAGAAACCCAAAATTTTTTACATTGGAACTGATGGATTAATTATATCTTTAAAATCAATATAATCCATTCCCCTTCCCATGAGAGAGTGATAAACATGGTAAACATAAATTGGAATAATTACAAACCTTGTACATATTGTATTATTATATAGAAAATAAAAGATCATTTGGTAATGAATGAGAGAGATCATATCTAGAAGATAAAAAATACATTGTATTTTGATTATAAATATCGCTATAAAAAACAAATAATTATCACCTAACCATATAGAGTCAATTTATATTTGAGTTTTGAATATTAGATTTATTAAAAGGTCCAAAATTAATTATTATTGAAATTAATGTGTACACAGGATTAAATTATTACTATATTAATTATATATAAAAAATAAAAAATATTTATAAATGTTTTTAAATATTTTATAAATAAGACAATTAACTATAAGTGATAAAATATTCACACCTAATGTTAATAAAGTAATGTTTGAAATTTATAAAATTACTAATTATAAGAATAAAATTTTAGAAGACTTTTAAATTCTTAATTTAACTAAAAATTCCATTAAAATTTTATATTTAAAGGTTTTTATAATATTTAAATTAAACTAAACAAGTTATATAGTGTAAAAAATAATTATATGTATTTTTTGGTTTTTTTAAACAGATTGTGTGATGTTCTCAAAAACACTGATAATTTCAACTGAGATTTATCACTTTTTTTCTTGAGATGTTTAGAGGAATACTGTGATGGATTCTCCTATAAGATAGAAATCACAATACAAAAAATGGAGGATAACACTATGATGATTTGGGGTAGTTATGATTAGTGTTTCTCAGATACAATTTCTATAATGGGATGATATATCACCATCAATGATATGTACGAATAAAACATTAGAGAAGTGTGGATTTTTGGAAACAAGCTGAGATATGATGATGTGTTTTGTGTCATTGAAATAAAGGTAATTTCATATTATAAAGTTTGTTAAATATTAGAGTTTCATCGAAATAAAGTCATCACCCCATGAAAAGAGGCTTCTGTTGTGAAATGATGAATAATGAAATAATTAAATTGATCCTATGAAATGTGATTTATAATGTCTAAATTAGGTCAAATACATGTTTTTAATATGGACAAATGATTTTTCCATGGAATGGTGTTTTATGTTATAGTAGTTTCAATTTGTTACTTTTTATCTAATTTTAATTTATTATCCTTCAAGATATATCCTATGATCCAAAAGAGAGTCATTTTACATGAACATACAAGATATTAATCGATGAAAGTTAAAATAAAAATAAAAAAACATTAATATTTTAAAATAGAAACAAGGAGGTTTTCTTAGTGTATTAGAAAAGAATATTCTTATATGTAAATGACAGATTACTAAAGAATATATATATTCTAAAAAAGAGTGATCTGATAGAGAGAGGTTTCTTGAAGAACTAACTATGATTCTAGAAATTTATCATTGTGTATATTCATAATGTTCAGTATATATTTTAATATGGTATGGATTGAAACACTAACCATGGTGTAGATATTTATTCATAGTTTTTGGACATCAATTTATTAGCATAGAAAAGTAGTGCGTCATTTTGAGTTAAGAGAGTATAACATTCTCATCATAGTCATAATTTTAAACCTAGTGAAAAAATGAACCCTCTAAAAAATTCCAATAGTAAGTGTATATATATATATTATATTTCAGAGATCTAACATGTTAGTATGATTTTTTCCCATTGACATATCCTAATGTAATTTAACTATGTAAAATACTATATTATTATATTTATTTTTTTTCTTCCACTAACCATGTGGTGCAAAAGTGTGTTTTGACTAAACATAAAACAAGATCATTTGTAAAAGACATTATACATTGGAATTCCACAATTTACTTCCATATATCTTCCTAGTGTGAGATAAAAATGTATTATTAAGGTGGATTGTTCAGTTTGACGTAGTAGAAAAGTATAAATCTTGTGAATGGGGTTTCATGTAAATTTTGATTCTTTTAGTTCATTATTTATCCAAAGGAGAGGTTATTAAATACCTGATTGAATTATATTCCTCACCATTCAAAAGGGGGATAGTAATTTTATAAGAGAAGATTTCACATTCTCTTTTTGATATGGAAAAATCATGCATCTTACTGCTCAGTATATTCAGATTTTTTTTAGATGATAAAGAATTCAATTCATCCAAAAAAATATTTTATAGTGTTTCAAGGAAATGAGGGTACCATGAAGAATTTATTTAATAAGAAAATATTAATTTCATAAGAAGATACCACTTCAAAATAATTTTATGTGTATGAGATTAAAGATTAAATATAACTCAATGAGGAAATTATTATAGTTGCAAAATAAAGACTAATTGAGTATAAAATAGATAGTAAATATTAAAAATGGGCTTTGTAGACTTCATGGTGGATTTTGAGGATGATGATGACAAAATAGACATTTCGATATCCACAACAAATATTTTCAGTGGTTTGGTACGTGATTCCTAGATCAATATACTATAAAATTAAATGTAGAAAGGTGACGTGAAGGATAAATTTAAAAGTAATACATATAAAAATATTGAAAACAAAGAGAAATACATAGAGATAAATCTCAAAAATGAATAATGGTCAATGATTTTTGATTTCATTGCCAAAACAGTAAAAGATAGTGTAAAAATGATAATTGATAAAAATTATAATATTTCTAAATGAGGTGAGATATCAATTATCACGAAAGATTCATGAATTCTAGGATTATATTAAGATGGTGGATTGTTTATGAAATAAAGAATTAAAATAATAACCATTAAGATATAATAAATAAGAAATATATTTTTCTATAATATAAATAGTCATATATAAGATACACATTAGGTGTAGTTGTTTTTTATAAGAAAAAATTAATTATGGGGTGATGTTAGGAGACATTCAAACACTCTTAAAATGATGAGTGATTTTGTGAAAACTCAAAATCCTATCTAATAATAAATGATGACATAAAGTGTATAAAAAATATAGTCATTTTAACATTATGGAATGTAGTATAAAAATCTTGTGGACGTTAATTGATAAAAATATCATGGAACCTGAAAATGGATATTATTGAATAGAAATTCGTATTCTTGGAATATTTTTAATGGATTTTGATTTTAATGATGATGATATAAAAATTAATACATTTATTGATCATCATGAATTTGATTAAATTTTCCAGGATTATGTTAATTTTATAGTGGATAATAGATAAGGGAATCATTGAGTAAGATAAAAACAAATTTTTTTTATGTCATAAGAATTAAAAATTATATAAATTAAAGTATTAATAATATCAACCACTAATGTATGTTATTGAATAATCACGATTAAGAATAAATGGATTATGATGCGTATAGTTTATGATATTTATTTTCAAGTAGTATATAGTGTTACAGTGTTGATCCTTTATAGTTGATGAATTCCCCAGATGATGAAAAATAAGGATATTATCATCATAATTAGATAATATGACTATAGCTTCAGATAGTTTAATAATAATTGGGAATTAAAGATCACTGGATCTAATAGTGGATAAATTTTTGGAACATACCTGAGAAAATTGTAGGTCTTTTTATTGAATGTATTATGATTTATTTTCAATGTGAGAGTAAATTTGCGGACTTCGGTAATGGAATAAACATAAATAATAATAATTATAGCTTATATTTAATTTTTTGTGAAATTAGGATGAAATTAATGCACAAAAAATTGAACCTTTCATTGATAAATGGAGAAGAGTAGTTGTGGTTTCTATCGATGGAAGATGAAAGAACATTGGAAAAAATTACATTTTAACTTGAGTGTAATATTCTTTAAAGAGTAGTAGAAACATGATGTACTATGTGATATTTAAAATACTTCATTTGATCTAATCATTCAAGTGATATTTTTCCAATGGGAACTATCATTGAGTGGATATACAAGTTCAAGCGAAGTAAGTCAATAATATTATTGTAATTATTTTTTATTGATTTTGTTGGGATTTAATCACATAGATTCATTAATAAAAACTAGGAATATAAATTATTTATTGATAAATATTGAAAAAATAAAAATATTTATGGTGATCACACACAACTGAAAAGTGTATAAATTCAAAACACAATATTAAAGATTGAGAGAGAAAATTATTTCATAACCATTTAAAAATTCAATACTAAAAATGAAATCAAGTTCCATAAAATACTCATATATTATTATATTAAAAGTCATTGTATAATTATTCATGTTTAAAAAAAGGACTCTGAAAAAATGGTCTATATATGTGGAGGAACCATATTATCCACAATATGCATTGAATAACGCTTATAAAAGAATTCCTACTAGATAAGTTTTGTAAGAAAGTTGTCTTGACAATTTTTGAATTCAAAAATAGAGCCATTTTATATTAAAGTGTATAATGTACTCTATACCAGCTGTGGTATTGGAATGAAACTATTTTAAATTACATTCAAATATTTGATAGTAAATTTTTTATTGTAAATAAGGATAAAACCAAATAATGTTTGAATCTAAATGATATGGGGTAACTTTTCATGGTCACTCCTCAAAGGAAAATACATACCATGGTTTGAAAAAACATATCATTAAAATAGTTCAATGTAAAGATTTCACTTTGGTATATTTAGTGCATTTTTCAGTATAATAATGATAGAATTTGAGGAGAAAATATTATAGGTTGAGAAAATAATGGGTATCGCAGGTCACTGCTTTTAATTTAGATAAATTAATTTGTAAAGTTGATATTGAATTGATTTATTCATCTAAAATAATGTGAATGCAGGGGAATAAAAATTTAAAATTAGTTATTTAAAGAATGAGGTCTTTTATAAAAATTAGAATAATGAAATCCCTATATCAAACATAGAAATTTTAAAAAATAGATCTTAATCGTTCTGATGAGTCTTTTATGGATAATAATTGGATTTAATTAATTAATGAAAATATTAATAATTCAAAGAATAATTTTGCAAATTCTAATTTTTTTATGTCCATTGGAAATGAATTTTAGTATATGCATATTGGGTTTTGATAAAAATTTGAATGAATAATAAAAAATTCTTTGAAAAAAGGAAATAACTAGTTACAAATTCTACTAAAAATTTAATTTTTTCAATGACGATAATATTTCTCCTCTTATATGTTGGTCATAAATTGATTGATTGTCCCATAAGTAGTAGTGAAAAATAGATTCATGGTATTCCAAATGGTTTTCAAAAAAACATTCCTTAATAGGTTTACTAAATAAAATGTATATATTAAATAGTCAGACTAATTTCACATTCATGACCATGAGAAAAAATTTATTCGATTAAATAAGGTGAATTAATGTATGAATAAACCAAAAATAATAAGTATCTTTAGGAATTAACAATATTTAAAAAAATGGAATCAAACATAATGATTTTGATCATAATCTTTTTTTTAAATAGATAATGATCAATGGAAAATGGATCTAATATAAGTTAATAATATAATATTTTGAGGATAAAATTAGAAATAGTGCAAATAATTTGATAAATTCGTGGAGAGGGCTTTCTAAATTTAAAAAACATGTGATTTTAGGTTTCTATATTGATGTTTAGGTTATTTGAATGAATGTAACTTTGCTTCCATTTTCCAAATATTCCAATTATGTACTATGAATATTTTTATTACTTATTTTTATGGCTATAAAAACAATTATTACATCCCCAAATAAGTTTTAATGAGATAATAATAGATAATTGGTCAACAAAATAGAGTAAAAGAATCTTATTGTTAGTCTATTTTATATAATACCTTGATGACATGATATTTCTAATCTACTCTTCATAAAAAAGGTATAAAACTATTCAAAAATATATCCATATACTAGAAATGAAACAATTATTCGATAACACTATTTAATGATAAATTTTATATTGGACTATACTGAAACATCATAGTAGATGTTATCTGTATATAAATATGTAAATTTTTAATATTAATTATATTGTAGAATGTATTCATAGGATGAATCACTTTTTTATCGATATTTTTGTACATATTATTTGGGTAAGAACCAATATTTTACCACATTGATCTTTATATAAGTTGATAATATTTTATTCACTCACAAAAGATTATAATTATTATAGATGAAGAAATAGATTGATGATATTGGAGTTGAAGTGAATTCTTCTATTTAAATCAGGTGTGATAAGTTATTGATATTGATCTTAGAAAAAAAAATACTATTTTAAAATTATGAACAAAACATATCAGAATCAAGTATAGATGTATACAAGATAATGTTAGGAGAGTATTGATGAGAATGGTTCTTTTTTATATAAATTATAATTAATAATCAATAAAAAACATTCTAAAGAAATATTTATGGAGTATTAGTTAGTATAAAAACACAGGTCATACATTACTAGATTCAATTCTAAAAAATTAAAAAAATAATTTATTACATTACTACAATTGAATGTGACCCATTTTTCTACATAAAAACATACAATATGAAAAGGAAATATTGGATAAATTACATTCTAGATGAGATTTTAGCTATAAATATTTAGATAATTTGAACTAACTCTTACATAAAAAATTACTTTGTGTTAAAATGTGAATTTCTCCAACATGACACAATATTTCTTATTCCACATTATGTCATCATCATTATCAGAATGAAACCATTATATACATAAATAGTTTGACATCATTATTGATAAAAATTGGAAGAGGAAACATAATAAAGAAGAGCTTAAATGATCAATAAGGGTAAAAATAAGCATTAATAACTTAATTTCATCAAGGAGCTTATGTAGGTAATAAAAATATGAGGACCTAATTTATGTGCTTGAGAATAAAATAAGAATATTCACAGGCAAAAATTCATGTATCATCATACTTAAAAACACGATATATTTCTTTAACAATGTATAGAATCATAAAAAACAATAATCATAAGAAATGTGATTTCAATTTTAATATAGGAAAATATTTATAACCCATATTACCATATCAAAAATTTATTTGTTTCTTGGATAATAATCATCATAAATCCCTTAAAGAAACCATACAATTGGAATAACCTTATGTCTGTATTATAATATATTTATCAATATAACCTAATCATTAACCAATGTGTTAGAGCACTATCTGGGTGCACCCATTATATAAGCTATATCAGACTCACCCATTACTGTCTAAAAATACCCATTATATAAGCTATATTTGGATAACATGATAATATATAGGAGGGTCCATCATATAACAATGTCTATGAACTACAGAACAATATATATAGATTTTATTTCATCATAAAACTCATAAAAATAATCATTATTCACTTAATAACTTGATTAACACATTTAAAAGAAATGTGTTTCATAACAATCCCATTGAAACATAAATAAACTAATGAAAAGAAGTGAGTTCCACAAAAATCTCTTTGAAACATGTGTAACCTATGGAAATGAAACGTGCTCCATAAAAATATCTTTAAATTAATCATAATCCATCCAATGAAATAATAAGGTCGGTATCCTTAAAAAATATCCTCATTATATCATAAATAATAAAAATGGTTGTAAATGTTGATAAATTTCAATATCATTAAATGAAAATTACAATCATTTAAGTAAAATTACATTTTCATTTTCAAAATCACTTTTGAAAAAAAGAAATTCAAAAAATATTTTGAAAATACTTTCTTTGGCGAATAAAATTGGAAGTATATACATAAAACATCAAGAAAAATAATGCAATGGTTGTGGGAAAATCATTTCATATCATAACAGTTAAATATAAATATTAATTTTAAAACTTTTTGAAATAGGGAGTAAAAAGGTACCCATTTAGAATAAGTTAAGAATCATCCTTTTAATAGCCTTTTAAATACGGTAAGAAATCATGTAAAATTTCTTTTTGAAATAATTTATTATTATAAATGAAAATTTGAGAAAAATAATTAGAAAATTTTTTACGTAAAAAAATGAAACCTGATATAAATAAAAAAAATTGTTATCACATAAAAATGAATTTCTTCATATATACTGAATGAATATGGGAAGAAATGGAAATCAATAATGTTACCACATTCATAAACAGTGGATAATAAAGAGATTTAGTTAAGGAAAACTGAATCATATAACTTCTTTTAAGGAACCTTAAACATAAAAAATCAAAAAAGGAATGATATTGTAACATTAATACTCTTGGGAATTTAACATTTCTCAATTTTAATCTTCATGAATGAATAAAATCAAATAATGCATTATATATAAAGAACATAAGTGAATTTACTATATAACATGTCAAAGGGTAGTATATACACCTTAAAAATGAATATAGGTTCATATCATAATAAAATGTCTCAAATAAGAAGATTTTGTAATGAATACCACTTTAAAAAATCATACCCATTAATATGGGAATTAATCACTGAATAGATTATGTGTATCAAATTTAAAAAAACATAAAATAAGTGTAAATTCTAAATAATATAATATATATTCATTAGATTCATAATCATTACAATGTAAGGTCAACAAATATATATTATAACACAATGAAAATAAAATGAGTAAATAAATTGTTTACCACATGGTAAAATTCAAGTCAATTCCAATTTAATGATGTAATTTAAATTGAAATATAAAATATCATTATGTATGGAAGATTTATTTTAATGCATGTAAAATGGGGAGTATATATACCAAACAATAAATAAAATTGGTGAGTATGTAATTTTCCTCAAAGAAATAAAATGTGATATGTGAAAAACTACCCTCAAGACTATACCTTTCTTATAATTCCTTTTACTCATTTATTATAGTAATAAGTAAATTATTCGATTTCATGTGAAACTATTACATGAATTCTTGTGTTGAACAAGGTCAAAGAGTTTATTATTTCAATACAAAAAATGAAATGGTTTTTATATTTTTACAAATATATTATATTTAAAACTAATAATGAAAAATGATTATGAATAATTAACGATGTTATAATAATTGAGAAAGTATTTGGTCCATACACATGAGAAATGTTTCAATTTTTCAACAATTATTTTGGAAAAAGGTAAGTAATATTTTATCGTAAAAAATTCTTGAACTATAATAAATATAATTTTATTTCATTACAAATGCATATATATATCATCCATGTGTTGTGGTGATCAAAAATTGTCACATCGCTTTGTGGAGGTGGAAGTCAACATGTACAAATGAACAACATTATCATTTTTTAGTTAGTAGAAAGGTAAGAAATAAATTTATATATTATCTTCTGAAAATTATAAATATTTAATTAATGTTATAATTATTTAATCTATATGGAATATATTAATTTACTTCATCATTATTATCTTTCATGTAAATCATTAGTGAAGAACACATCGCATTCCTTCGTGAGGCTGTAGTTCATCGTATACATAACTGACATTATCGTATCCTCCAAAGACTGGAAATTAAAAAGGTATGTGTGATATAATAGTTCAATAAGTATATTTATGATGTAATCATAATAAATATAATTTAAATTCATCATTATCATAAGTTATGATGGGTGATAATGGAAAACAGATGACAGTGGTTCACAAGGCTGTAGTCCAATGGACACATGAATGATGATTTATTATAAAATTTGAAGGAAGATTAGATAAATTCATATTATTCCATTAACATAATAACAAATCATTATCTGGTAGATAATTTAGTTATTTTATAACCATGGTTTAAAAATATTTTAAGGTGTTTGAAGAATAAATGATATTAAAATACTCAGTTCAGAACAATACATATTCTTCTTGCAACTTACTATGGTAAGAACAAAACAACCTTCTTTGGATGTATTTATGATAAACCTATTCTATCTAGTATTTCTATATTGATGCGAGGAAGAAATTTGGTCATTTATTGTAAAAAAAATTATTTTGGATGTGTGTATTGGAGAGGATAGGGGTGGCCTTTTACATTTCAGGTGACTAGCACACTTACAGTTTTTAAATAAAAAATGAGTGCCCAATTTTTCATATAACAATATTGGTTCAGTATATTATAATTATACTTATTTGGATTGAACAAATATGTTCTTGATTCCTATATCACAAGAGGGAGAGAGAATTTTACTTTTTAAAAAATTAATTAAAAATAGTTTCAACTAACGAAATAAACAAACCTCTTTTAGTAAAACTATCAGATTCAGACATAGCCCATTGTTTTATAAAAAAATTATTATATTAATGATTTATTTTGATATATCTTAATTATAGAAACATAATAACAGATGATTTTATTATATCATTGTAAAAATATAGGATTCACAGTATATCTGATGTACATGTTACAGAAATCATAATAAGAGTAATTACGATAAAACAATTATAAAAAGTTGTGTTGAATACGACGATGAACATTAACATAAATATACATATTGGAAAAATAAATCTTGTAATAAATAAGTAATTAAATAGAAATGGTATGTAATAATATCTTAAGTCTATTATTAAAAAGGTATCTCTTTTAACCATAATAGTAATGGGGTGAATAACCTTGACAAAAGGCCTCCCTTGATTAATAAATATAATAAATTATATATTTCCACAGTATGTAATTTCCTTGATATGAATATTGACTCCGTATTCTTTTCCACATAAGCCCTTGATATGATAGATCAGATTATTTATCTCACTATCCTCATGATCCCTTGGTCATGAGGACTGGAATATTTGTCTTCTTACCCTTATAATCCCTCGATCATAATCAAAACAATAAGTGGTAGGTAGCAATTAAATAAATTTTCTTTAGGGTAAAACCTCACACAGTTTCCTTTGAGTGACTCTCTTTAAAAAATGACACATGTCCAGGAACAAGTTGTTCATTCTTATAAATCTTTATAAAAACAAAGATCAAAAATTTAATCATCCATTTTATCATTCGCTTCAAAATCTTCAAATGGATGGGTATACATATTTGAACTCTTATTTTTCATATTTTAATCCAATGATCATATTTTCGTTTAGTTTTTTGCAATGAATTAGACACCTATAACATGAAAATGAATAACTCTCTAGAATAACTAAATTTCTGAATTTTTATTGTATTTACACAATTATAGTGGAGAAAGCTTATCTTACATTATTAATAATTCTTCTGACTATGATAAAAAAACATAAGTCAGCCTGACAGACTTCCTTATCTAAGTCAATATGACAATATTTCTATGTATCAATATAATTCTCATCCGTACTGGTATCAATCGTATTACTAATACTTTTTCAGTATGAAATACAAGACACAATGTTTTATATTTGTCTTGATAAGGGTGAATTTGATATTTATCAGATCCATACTCATTATGATAATCATTAGGAAGGAATATAGTGTTATTTTAGTAATTCATTATAAATGTTTTATGTTTGGTAAAAGTTTATTTCTTCAACAAAAACATTCCAAAAAACATTTGAAATTAAATGTTTGTAATCAAGTAATTTAAGAAAGAGTATTTGATTTAAAAACTTAAGGGAAGTAAAATTCAAGTGTTACTTTTTACTCAAAAATCTCCTATTTTTTGGCAAGAAAAAACAAAAAATATAAATTAAAATATGACTCTCTAAAACATACAATCCATTTTCAGATGTGGAAGGATTTATCAGTATGGTAATGGTGTTATTATTGATTTTTTTATACTAATATATTATGATAGTTTTAAATGGATTAGTAAAATAGTTTAAAATAAAAATAATATTTTCAATACAATAGTATTTAAAATAGTTTTCCATTATGAAAAAAACAAGTCGAAAAAATTGTAGTATATAGAAAACAAAATTATGGATTCTGAGATTGAAAATATTATAACCGTTTCTGAGTCAGATGATCCTTTAGGAAATTAAGACATTGAAAATTTTATAACGAAATATGGGACAGGAAACTCATTCTGATAATAATTATCAAAATAAGAAAAATAAAACTAAAAGTTATTGAAATATAATAGGCATATGAAATATCCCTATGAAATGAAATATGTTATTGTATGGTGATGGGTAAAAAATAATTATATTTGAAAGATCATTTTACATTGATCATTCCAATATTCTATTTAATGTATTAAAAAATATTAGAAGGTAATGGATTTGTAGAAATATCATTAAGTGGATCTTCTATTTCGATCAATTGTAAAAAGATAACTCCTACAAGTGTGTGATATCAAAGGAAATGGTTTCTTATATCTATTTTCATAATATTTTATTGATGTGATGAGTTTTTTATTAAACCTATGGAATTTTTATAATCACATCATATTTGATTCTTAGTAAAAAAAACATTCCATAGTTAGTGAGTGTGTGTTTCATCAACAAAACTTGGGCACAAAAGCTTTGAGCTGCAACATATTTGGCTTAAGTAGTGGAAAGTTAGACTAATAGATTCTTCTTACAATAAGAAGAAACTAAATAATCTCTCAAAATGGAATGCCCTAGTTGTAATTTTCCTATCCATTCTAAAACCACCAAATTTATTATTCGAAAAAAATTTAATTCGAAACCATTTCCCAAATAATTGGTATGTATTAGATCCATTATACCCATTAGAGAATGAAGAAATCGTTTTAAAAACTTTATATAGGACTTATTTAGATTATCTTGATATATTTAACATATTTATACAATAAAAATCTAGATTACTAGTGGTCATGTAAATTAAACTTTCTATTATACCAATAAAATTATTTTGATCAACTTGTTGCCCAGCCTAAAAAATATCTAGACTATTTGAGGTATCTATATGAGTATTAATACCTTCAGTATTGTCAAATCCAATCATTTTAATAATATATTTCATATAATTATGTTGATATATATATATATATATATATATATATTCTTTCTGGTTTTCTTTTATATTTGAAAACCTTGGAAAATGGTAACTCGTTCATCAAAATCATCTCAAAAAATATATTTCATAAGTTCTATAATGTAATCTGTTGAATATTATTTTGTTAATCCCAATATAATGTCATCAAAATAAATTTTTACAATCTCAATATTTTGTTAACATATTTTATCAAAACATTTGGATATTCCACTCCCATGACAAATTTTTTTTGTAACAAATGGCATTTAAATATGTCATATTAATCTTTTGTGGATTTCTTAATTCCATATATAGCTATGTTAAGTATATAAATGTATTGGTGATGTTTTTTAGACATGTTGTTTTTAAAAATAAAAATCCACCTAAAAATATCCATAGAGAAAAAACTCACATCCATTTGAAAAAATATGAAATTAAAGAATATTGAAATAGCAAAAAGGAAACAAATAACTTCTTATCTAGATATTGGAGAATAGGTTTATTCATAGTCTATTCCATATTTTTTATTACCTTTTGTAACAATTATAGATTTCTTTATAATTATTATGCCATTTTCATCAAATTTGTTACTGAAACCCTATTCTACAAAAATTATTGAAATTTATTTTCATTGTTCAAATTTTGTATAGAAATTTGTCCTCTAAAATTCATTAAGTTCATATTTTATTTCCTTAATATATTTTTGATCACATAAATCCTCCTTAAGATTATATTTTTTAAATTGATATAAGAAAAAAATATGGTCAACTTCATTTATTAAATAACTTCAAGCAATAACCTGTTTATCAATATCACAGGATGGTTTTTAAGAAACAAATAACTTGTTAGATTTTCGAAAACATGTTCATCAACATATGGGGGGATATGTTTTTGAGGAATAACTTCATAAACTATCCCTGGGGTTATTTTTTTATTTTAAGAACTTTCTAACAACGGTTTAAAATTTAATTTTTCAAACAACATATTAGGATATTGGTTTGTGTTTTTATGAAAAAAGGTTTTTTATTAAAATTTTAAAAAAATATTTCCCCAATAATACATGATTTTTTATTAAAAACTCTATAGGATGTAGAGGTAGTTAAATAACCTAAAATTTTACTTCAATATATTTTAATGAATGCTTATTGATGTTATTGTTCTTAATCAGGACAAATAAATGGCATCCAAATATTCTAAAGTAATAAATTTAGGTTTTCATCCTATGCACAACTCATAAGGAGTTTTATTATGAAATCAAAAAATCAAGACCCTATTTATAGTATAGTATAAAATACTAACTTATTCGTCCAAAAAATGTTGAAAAAATTTGTATTCACTCAACATGGTTATTATTATTTCTTGTAGAATTTTATTCTTTCTATTAACAATATTATAATTCTATAGAGTTCTTGGAGTTGAATTGTTATGTTCTATACATTTCTTACTATTTTTTTCTTTAAAATCATGATTTAAAAATTATCCTCCATGAACACTATGAATGGTTATCAAATTATGTTTTTACCATTTTAACATTGGATAAAAAACTTTTAAAATATCCTAAATCTTCATGTTCTTTTGGGAGAAAATAAACCCACATGTTTTAAGTGTAATCATCAACGAAAAAAATATAGAATATTTTCCTTTAATAGTCCCAATTTTTGTTGGACCAAGTAATTTATGTGGAATAACTATAAAGAAACCTAAGTTGATACTTATATAATATATTTAAAAATAAAGTTATATTTCTTACCTTATTGACCAGGTTCACAGACTTTTGAAGAATCAAACCTATGTACTGGAATATCCTTAAATAGTCTTTTATTAGTAATATTAGATACATCTTTTGGTTACAATGTATTAAACTACTATTACACAACCAATATTTTTCTTATATTTCCCTATTTAATGGTAATTATTATCCCTTAATATCTTCTATGTTATGTTTATAGACATTCTTAAACTATTTGGATGAAAGAATGAATTCATAATTGGAACTATGTAATAAACAATAATCATTCATAAATTTCACAAGGTTACATTCTTTACGTAACTGCCTTATGATTATAAGGTTTTTCATAAGACCATTAATAAAAACATTAAAAATAAGGCTTTACCAAGAAAAATTATGTTATCTATAATGATAATATATACTTGATAATTATCATGGAAGGTAACTTCTAAACTTTTTGTCTTGATGATTTGTTCAAATAAGCATTTTTTACCGGTCATATTCTTATAACATCCACTATCCACGTTCCAATAATTCTTTTTGTTGTACTACATTTTTTTTTGTGAAAATAAAAAAAATTAGACATTCATCACCCAAACCTTCTAGGGTAATATAGGGTTAGAGAAAAAAATTTGGAATCCACATTTGTTTTGAAAAATATGCATTGTGAAATCCTTGGGGATGAACATTATTAAGAAAATTTTATTTTTCTAATGTCCAACACATTGAAATTTTTTAAAAAAGGGGAATTATATGGATCCAAGAAATTATCACTATAATAATTTTATTTTAAGTAAAACCCATTCCGAAACTAGTTTCATGAGGAATTTTTTTTTAAACTTTTTCAATGTTTTCATAACCATCAGTGTAGTAGGAAAAAAATTATTCAAATAATAATATTCATACATTCATTTTATAAAAAATTATGATCCTTTTTTGTAATTTTTTTGGAACATATTCTATTAATCAAAATTCAAGTATCTCTTTTAGAAGTTACATTTTCTAATTCATTATAAATAGGGTTTTCTTTGTTAACCTTATCATGATCTTTAGAAATATCTAATATTTTATCTTTTAAAACATCAACCATTGAATTATCCTTATCATTTTTTAAAAATTACTATTATTATTATATAAATGTTTTAAAAATGGAGAGACGTCATCATAAAAAATAATTTATTATCTTATGATAAGTAATATTTTTAATTTGGTGATTTGAAAATTTTCTCATTAAGATAATTGTTACTTAAGGACATGTTGGTACAATATTTTCCTATGTGTACCATTTCCATAAAATATTTATTTAGAAGGGATACATGAGTATAATGACTAATGTTCCTATTTCTGGAAGTTTCATGATCAAATGTATTTTCTGAATAGTCAACTCCACTTTCACTTCATGAGTCAGCAACCAATATAAATTTATTTCCCTTATATTTGAATTACATTTTACTATTTATTTCATAATTTCTACCATTACTATCTTTCCTCATTACCTTAGGAAAATCTATTCTGATATTTCCATATTTCTAATGTTCAAAACATGAAATATCATCTTTCATACTACTTATTCAATTAAAACCAATCTTGTATTGTCCTTGGAAATCCATCTTTCCAAAAAAATCATCATTTTTTCCAAGTTAGGTATTTCTATTTAATAATTTTCAAAAATAGTAGAATCAGATTTAATATCCACTTTTTTATTTCTTGGAGATGTGACAACTATTTTATGAGTTTGAGTTTTCACAGGAATGGTGGTTGTAGAAATAGAAACTCCACCATTCTTTATTTACAATTTCTCTATATCACTTTTTAGTTTAATATCATACTGAATCAAGGTTATAATAATATCATTTTGAGTGATGGTACAAACCTTCATTGTCACATCCACTTTAGTTCTTATAATATCCCATTCATCGGGCCTAAATTACAATTATTTTGTCAACAATAATATCACCCTCTAAACATTTCACACCAATATCTTGTAAAATGACAATAATTATCATAAATATATAATAAATTATAGTAATTGATTTTCTCAGTGGGATATAATGGTCCTAATAGTATTCTACTAACATTTGTTTTTATGTTTCAAAAACATTGGATATACGAAAATGTGTAACCTCAATATGTTTTCAGATACCATCAACTGCTTCACAAGAAGAAATCTAATAATATATTCTTTTACTCATGGAGGGTAAAGAATTATTTATAACATTGTTGATGACTTTATATTCTTTTTTACCTTGAATTTTAAAATTGATTGCTTTATTATCAAAAATATTATAGATTCCAGTCAACATGAAAAAGTTATCAACTCCATTGATGATAACAAAAAACTACATCATATCTCCCCAATATTAATAATTAGTACCATCAGAAATTGGTGGCATTTTCAGATTCAAATTATCTATGGATCTTATATTTATTACAACTATAACTGAAAAAATATATATTCTTTTACACAAAACACATTAGTTAGAAATAAAATTAATATAAAAAACACTATCAACTAGCAATAATAAAGAATGTAACAACACAACATGTTTTTGAGCAGTTAAATCCAAATATGATACCAATTTTTTGATTATTATATTATAATTATAATCATTAGAATCAAAACAATATTTTCTTTATGGATCTATTACAATAGAGGGTGAATTTTTGTTCTTATAACATTATTTAAAAATATTTTAAACAAAAAAATCACAAGCCCCTTTTAGTAAAACTATATAATTTAGACTTGGCCCTTAGTATGATTAAAAATGTATCATAATATAGATTAATTTTGATGTATCAGAGTTATAGAAATGTACTCACATAGGATTTTTTTCATAATAGTGTAAAAAATCAGATTCATAGTAGATCAAATTTATAGACATTGAGAATCATAATTAGAGTAATTATGATAAAAAAATAGAGAATATTAATTTGAATATGATAATAAAAATAACGATTAAAATGAACATTGGAAAATAAAACTTGTGAGAAAAAAATTAATAAAATATTAAACACATGTAATAATTACTTAAAACAATTATTAAAAACATATATCTTTTAACCTTAAGATTATATAAGTCAATAAACATGACTAATGGTATCCCTTTTTTATACATTCAAGATAATGTTTCATTCCTTAGCAAGGAAATATCTCGATACCAAAATGTAATTTTTCGTACTGTCCATGGAATACCTTGATCTAATGGATAAAATTCATTATCACACTATCCCTATTTTTCCTTAATCAAGATGATTAGATTCTATGTCATCATATCCTCAAAATCTCTCGATCATAATCACTAAAATTAGACGTAAGTAGATGTTACAAAAATGTTATTAAGTAGACAACCTCATAAGTTTTCCAAAGAACGACTCTACATAAATAATTACACAAGTCTATGAACTAATTTTCCATGCTTTTCAATATTTATAAACAAATGAGAGAAAATTGTACTCAACTGTTTTATCAGTCACTTCAAAATCTTCATATGACTCTGTATTTATATGTGAAATCATAATCGCCATATTTTCATCTCAAAGGTAATATTTTCTATGAGTTTGTTTTAATGACTTAGACTCATAGAACATGATATTTCATACGACTTGTTCGTAACTAAATTTTGTGCATTGTATAGGTTTTACAGCAATACATTGTCAAACTTTTTCCCTACATTGAAAATAATTCTTCTAAATATGATAATAAACATCAGTTAGTATAATGGGCATCATTAACTATGTTAGTGTGATATTACCTATGAGATTCAATCTGATTTTCATTGGTACCATTATCAACCCAATTATTAAGAAATTTTCAACATCAAAGAGCAGTAAAAAATTCATACATCTCGTCTAAAATGGTTGAATCTGATATTTTTCGGATCCATATTCATTAAGATAACTATAATAAAAGAAAATAAGATAATTTTTCACAATTTCTTTAGAAATTATTAGAAGTTTAATAAAAATGCATTATTTCTACAAAAAACATTCCAAAACATTATGGACATGAATTTTTTTTAATAAATTATATTAAAAATGAGTTTTTTATTTCCAGAACTAAAGCAATGGGAATGCCACTAGTGTAACTTTTGACCCAAAAAAATCCATATAATTTATCCATTCTAGAGACATATACATAACAAGGTATAAATATGGCCATAAAATATATTTTAGAAATGTTTTTAGGTTATTTGGACCACTATATTTTCAATTTAATCCTAGGTAAACATGTTTTCACCTTTATCATGCTATGTAATATTTATTATTTTTACTATTACCTATGGTAGAAAATAAATTTGAACTCATTAGAAAATATAAATTATTATTATTCTAATTATGGAATCCATTTTACCTTTTAATTTCATAAAATTGTAAAAAAGTATTTAAAATTATAAAAACATACAAGATGAAAAATGGGATTTCAGGAAATGTCTTTTCTAAAAAAAATTATTTTATATTAATTATATACCTAATCGCAATTGTTTTATGAATATAAATTATCTTTTATTAATATATAAGATGTAAATTGTATTAGAAACAATATTAATTATTGATTATTTTAATCAATTGAATATGAAAAACATTATGCACTTTAAAATAGTTTTCTAAAAACCAATTTTTTAATCATTATAATAAAATTATACTATGATCTGATAAAAATTTGATTAAATATCAATTGAGTGCATAAAATTTAAAAAAATATTATTTATAATACATCATATAATTTTCATGATGTAATGGTTATTTTAAATTTCCATAATTTATTGAAAACTTATGATATTTTTACAAAAATCTATATTTTCATTATTCCAGGAAAATAATTATTTTCTGAAAAAATATTTAAATCTCTCCCAAATTTTTTATAATACAATTAAAAAAATGAATTTAATTTTATCAAATATATTTTTAAAATGTTCAAAAAATTATTTATAATTGTTCTTCAGGAAAATACAATAAAAATTGTTGTTGAAGAAAATATATTTTTAAATATTACATGTATGAAAGAATTTAATTTTTTAGGATATAGATATATATATATAAGTTATTTAATAATTTTATGCATTCCAATTTAATGTCTTTGTTATCAATGATATATATTTCATGATATTTTGATTCATGAATTTGGGTTTCATTTACACTATCAAAAAAAAATATCCAGACTCAGTCTACCAAACGATCTCCAAGCGATTGAATTTATTTAAAATGAAATATATTGTAATGTCTCGTGGTGTTACATTGTATTATAAGATAATTTTACCATGCCATATATGTAATAAAATATAATTTCTTTTCAAAATAAATCCCATAGTGTTACATCCAACCCCCATTTAATAAATTTCATACTCTCAATTTGAACTTTATCTTCATAATCAATGATTGTATATTTTAAACTACATTTATTATAATACCAAATTGTAATAAGGGTTAATAAAACATTATCATAAAATATGGAAATGGAAATATGAACATCCCCACATAAATATGTCTACACATAGAATAACATTGGTGGTAGGTTGAGATATAGACATGAAAGAAAATAATAAATAATTATCAAGATTGATGGAGAACATTGATCATATGAAATTGAAAGATCAATAGAAAGTAAAGGAACTAAAAATTGAAAATTAACAATGACTTAAAAGACTCTAAATTCATTAGAAATGAAGTTAATATTTCAAAATTTCCTTTTCAAGAACACATAACCATAAAAGTTTTAACAATTTATTCCTCTTATCTTTAGAATTTAACCAAAATAAAAATGGTTTTCATATTGTAATATAATACCCAAAATTAATAAAACCTTTATATGACACCTCAACCTCCAAAATTTGAAAATAATAACCAATTTTGAAACAAAATAATTCCATAAATTAGTATCCTTATATCCTCATTAACCTCAAAATTAAATATTAATTTAAACTCAAATATCATCTCATACCATTCATCTCAATATAAAAAAATATTGAAATAGTTTTATGAAATAACATAAATCACATGGTCATAAAATAAATTTTAATCCTAATGGTCATCTATATGATAAAAAATTTGTCCATATAATTTCACTAATATCCAAAATCATATAAACCTTAATGTTCCCCAATACCATTAAACTAATTTCCACAAAAGTAAGGGTTTTTTCCTTAAATAATAATTCACCTTAAACCTAAGGATTACTTATACCCCCACCTAATAAAATTACTCCCTAAATTCCATTAATCTCTCGATGAACTCATCACCTAAAACATAAAAATGTGTGTCTAAAATTACAAGATTATAATCAATATTAATGTGATCAATCCATGATTGAATTAATAACTCTTAACATAACCTAAAATGAAAACATCCTAATATAAAAGTTTATCTAAACAGTCCTATGATACCCAATATAATAGCCAAGGACTAGAACATATGGATTAGGTTCTAAAAATATAAAAATTAAATTTCAAGAATTGATACAAAAGTATTTCATGCAATTTTCATCATCCCAATAACTTCAATATTGAAGTGAAATATTAGATCCCATATATTTTCGAGGGTATTTTAGGTTTATAGTGTAATTAAATTATAAAAACCACTTACATAAATAATACATATGTCTTTAGGTGATCATTTCTCCCATATAAACTATATTTTCATATTTTATATTATGTCATAATCGTCATCCTTATGGAACCCCTTTAGAAATAAGTCATTCAACATCTTTCATGATAACTTAGGGAAAATCAAATATAATATGGATGATTAAAAATTCTAATAAAGGGTAAACATAATCGTTATAAATTAAATTTTTTCATTGAGTATAAGAATAACATAATGGTATGATGACATAATCAATGTGCATGTTAATAAGATGAGAATATTCATACCCATCAGTACCTGCATCATAAAACATGAAAACATGGAATAAGGCTTTAACAAAGGAAAGTTTCACAAAAAATAATAATCTTGAGAAATATGATATAAATATTTATTAATGTAAATATTTATAACCTAATGGATCACAAGATAATGGGTTTTTATCTTTGAAAATAATCATCATAGAACACTTACAACTGTAATAACCATACAACCAACTTCCAATATAATTATTTGCTGAAAATAATTGTTACCAAATTCATTTTAGTACTATATGGGTGTACTAATCGTATAATCTTTATGAATATCATATGTCACTATCAAGGCATAGCCATCATATAAGCTATATCAGGTTTACCTATTGTTATTCGGGTAAACCCCTCTTATAACATTGTTTATGAACCATAAAACAATTTCTTTGAGAATTAGTTTAATATTAAAACTCATATAAACAATAATTATTCATTTCATAAAATGATTCACCTATGGAAAATATATGGGTTCCATAAAAATCTTTTTGAGTGATGAATAACCAGGGGAAAATAAATGGGTTCTCTAACAATATTCTTGGAACATGATTAACTCATGATAAAAAATTGGTTCTATAACAATCTATTTAGAATGTCATAATCTCTCTAGATAAATAATGATTATGGTATCATTAAACAATTTCTTTATTATAGAATAAGTAAAAAATATAGTTGTTTACATTGATGAATGGAAATACCATTTAAATATCCTTAAAATCATTCTGAGTAAAATAACCTTTTCATTTTAAAAATAACATTTATATAATATAAATGAAAAAAATATTCAAAACATAAATTAATTTGAAAAAATCCTTGAAAACATATAATGTAAACCTCATGGAAAAAAATGTGCAAGATGGAAGGAAATTTTGTTCATGTCTTAAGTGTCAAAAATATGAATTCTTTTCAAAACATTTTGAAAAAGTGTTTCAAAAGTTACGCATTAAAAAAATTAAGAATATTTACTTTTAAAACATTTTAAAAGGAGGTAAAATATCATGTAAATTTATTTAAGAAGTAATTTATTTTTATAATATATAAATTTTTATTTAATTTTTGAAAACATGGATATGAAATAGAATGATACCTCATTTAAAACAAAATATTGGATTTGTACCACTTACAAATGGCTTTCATTATATTTCTTCAATAAATAAGGGATAAAATAGAAATAAAACATGATACCACATTCATAACAGTTTTATAAGAAAGATATGTGGGTCATGAAAATAATGTCATATGATTTCCTCCAAATGAACATTGAACATAAAAAATCTCAAAAGGAATGAGATGGAAACATAAATTATTCTCCACTTCGGTAACTCTTAAATCATAGTCCCCATTAAAGAATAACATAATAATATTCTTAATATATCATTAATCTTATTATCTTCATGACCTAACATGTAAAATGTTATTATATACACCTCACAAATGAATATCTGTTCATGTAATAAGCATATGTATCAATGAAAGATAATTTGAGAAGAATAACACTTATAAAAAAACATATCACTGAACATGAGAATTAATTGATGAAAAAATTATTTATATAAAATTTAAAACTGCTTAAAATAATTTAAAATAAAATATATTATAACAAAAACTCATTACACACATAATCATGACTTAAGAATGTGAAATAAAAAGTATTATAACCTAGTGAAAATAAATTGATATAATAAATTTTTTATAACATAGAATATTTAAACTAAATTACCCTTGAATTAAATAATACAAATGTAAAATTAAAATACCATGATTATTGAATAATTGATTTCATTTTAGGTATAAAATTAATTATATACCCCACATAATAAAAATATGCGGTGAATATAAAATACGTATCCCAGAAATAAAAAGTGAGATGAGAAAACTCTACCTCGAGTCATGACATTCCAGGTATGTCCTTTAACTCCATTTTATTTATATTAAATTAGTTATAAAATTTCATACGAATATTATTTAATTTTAATACCATATAATCAAAAAAATTAATTTATTAATTTATAATTTTCCAGTTAAATAATTTAATCACTTAATTCAACATCTTTTTGATTGAGGATGTTAGGTTCGATGTTACAATACAAATTCAGTGTCTTGACCATGGTCAAAGAGGTCATTATTTAAAATAATATATAATAATCAACAGGAAAAAATTATAAAATTATAACCTAAATTATATTTTTAAAAAAATTTGTGAAATGTGTTACTGAAAAATTTACAACATAACAATCAATGATAAGATAGGTCATACGTATTCATGAAAAACATTTCAATTTCATAACGATCAATTTAGAAAGAAGTAATGAAGGATTTTATCATTCTATAAGGATAATAATATCATAAATACCATTTTAATTCATTATATATACATATATATTTAATTAAAATTTTTTGGTGATGAAAAAATACCCACATAACTTCGTGGATGTGGTAGTTCACACGTTTGCATGAACGATGTTATCATTTTTCATTATGTATAAAGGTATGAAATTAATTGATATATTATCCTTTATTAATTTTTAATATGTCATGAATATAATAATTTTGTAATATATATGGAATAAATTGATAAATTTCATCGTTATTTTCTTCCTTGTAAAGCGATAGTAAAAAACAAATCACATTGCTTCACGAGGAGGTAGTCCACCATACAAACAAGCGTTGTTATCCTATCCACCATGGAATAAAAGGGAAGAAATTACTTTTGATATAATAATTAAAAAAGTATAATTATGTTATAATATATATATATATATACTTTAAATACATGTTTATAACAATCCATGATAGACAATGAGGGAAAATGAATGACATCAGTTTGTGAGATGGTAGTCGGCTATACACACAAATGATGATATTATATCCCATTTGATGGAAGTGGAGATAAATTTATGTTATTAAATTAACATAATAAAATATTATTATATAGGAGATGTTTTTGTTGCTATTGTTTAATAATTTAATAATATTTTAAGGAATTTGAAAAAGAAATAAAATAAAACATTCTTGGTTAACCATAATACCTCTTCTTCAAACAACCTCTTTGTGTAATCACTAAAAAACATCAGATAATGGGTTTCTTATAAAAATATGTGCTCTAGGATATTATTATGTATGTAAGTAATATATTTTTTTGGTTATTAGATGAACTAATTATCTTTTTATGTGTGAAGAGAAGATAAGATGGGTGGCCTTTTACAAGTGATGTGTCTGGCACCCTTGTAATCTTGGAAAATGAAAGGTGTACCCACATTTTTTAAATGAACAAAGGATCCAACATAAAACATTACCATTTAATAGTCATTATGAAGTTGATATATTTCTATGAGGTATAATTTATACATTTTAAAGTTATTTTTACCCTTATCTTCATAGTTTATTCTGCGGTAAACAACTTTTCACCATAGTCATTGCAATTAATTTTTCCTTTTTTATCTATTCATTATAGTTAAATTTCAATTTCAAATTTTTATATAATATAATTATTTTGATTAATAATATTTATTATTATTTACTTAGTTCAATTTATTTAAGTGGAAAATTTAAATGTAAAATTATACATGTAGACACAACGAACAAAATTGGTTTTCAAGTAGTGTATTTTTTAGCGATAAATGATTTTATATTGAATCTATTACTTATAATAATTATTATATGAATATAAATAAATATTTATTGAAATATAATATAGAAATTTAATTTAAGAAATTCCTCATTAGGCCATATTTTACTTAATTAAAATGGAGAAAAAATATGCACATTAAAATAGTTTTTATAAAAGTCCATTGTTAAACCCAAAAGTAAACTTCTACTAAAATATAACATAAAGATGATACAAAATTAGTTATATAAATTATATATATATATAAGTACTTTTTAAAAATAAATCATTCTATAAATATAATATTACATTTAAAAATTCTTAAATTGTTTAAAATATGTTACATTTTTTTAAAAATCTGTATCATGCATAATTTACAAAAAAATCAATATTTTCTGAAAAATCAATAAATTCACCAAAGGGAAATTTTGAAATTCTGATTGAAAATTTGAAATTAATGTTTTAAAATAAATTTTTTTAATTTTTAAAAAATTTAAATATATTTTTTTTACATGAAAATAAACAAAAACATTTCTGAGGAAAATATATTTTTGACCACTAAAATTAATTTTATAAAAATTGATTAATTATTTTCTATATATTTATAAATTATTTATCTAGAGTTTTAAATTTATATATAAATATTTCATAATTTTTTTAAAAATATTCATACATATCAGATTAATGAATCAGTTAAAACATTTCTATATTTCACTGGACGTTTAATTTTGATGATGTGTGTTGTATACACTATCCAACGAAAATCGTAGGGTTCTATTTACCACAAGAAATCAAAGAGATTAAATCTATTTAAATGAAATATATCTTAATTTATACGGGTGTACCATTCTCTTCTACTCTTGTTGTTTCATGTCGTATATTATACTAGAAATAATTCTCTTCATTTAAAAATTATCAGGGTGTTATAGTTAGATTTTAGAGTTCAACCATATATGTTCACTTAAATTGTCAATAGATTGGACCCACACTCCCATAAGTTGGTTTTTTTTTCATTTATGATATTTTTTATTGATATAACCCAAAATTTGTTAATGGAAAATTATTATATTCCCCATTATGAGATTAACTTTGTTAGTACCCCTTCCTTCTAACAATAATTGATTTTTCTTTTGGGTTCATTGAAAAAGGGTTAGATATATAAGATAAAATTTTCTAACATGGAGATATTTAAATATATTTTAAGGGTAGAAAATGTTATGGATGATTTCATATTTCTTTTTATTACTTCAAAATATGGGTATTATCTCAATATTTTCAAAAGGGTAACAATTATTTCTCAGTGATTAGTTTTTGAAATTTTCATAATTTAAAATTTTCGGATGTTTCTAGAATATTGGTTAATAACAACAAAAATATTTAGAGTTAATATGTTGTTTTGGTGAAATATTGGAATGAAGTTTTGTTTATAGAAGAGTTGATAATTTTTTAACAAGATTATGAGAACAAAAAATTATTTCAATGATTAACCTTTAAATTATCACTTGTTTCTTATGATAATAATTAATATTTTGAGGTGATAGAAAATAATGAATTTATTACACTATTATTATATGGACCTAAGATTTAACATTAAATATTATAGTGAGATTAGACTGAAATAAAAATTATTTTCCAAAATATATTTAATATTTATATTTTTAGATAACTAGAACCCAAATCATACATAAAAAACCTATATATTAAAAAGTGGAAACTTCCGATTAATATCCATTTTTACCAGAATTTAAATTTTTTAAAATAAAACATGTTTTATTTTCATGAAAATTATTCACATATTTGTACATGAATTCAAATGTGTTCTTAACCAACTTTAATCCTCATGAAAAGAATTTATAAATGTGGTATTATTACATAAATATCAACCAGTAACACAAAAAATAAATTAACCCATTAATCACGATTACTTATAAAAATTAGAAATTTTCATGGTAAGATTTGAGATCAAAATGAAAATTTTATTACCAATAAATCATCATAAATTTCCAAATATATTCCAAAAAAAATTCATAAAAAGAAATTATGGAATAATAAAACTCATAAATATTTCCTTTAAAACATGATAAACTCATGAAAAAAAATTACATAATGTTATATTTTTCACCATTTAGAAGTATCAGATTTATTAATTTTAAAGTAACATAATTTCATATCATTTTATATTTTTTAATATCACCCTATAACCACATTGAAATAATAGCTAAATTATATATCCATATTGCTACATTATTTTTTGTTTCACTCTTACAAATAAAATAAAATTACGACCAACTTCCATAAGAAACATTTCCTGATATTAAAATGTCAAAAACGTTTATAAACATATTTTCAACAAAAAAATTTCCAAAACAGGGAAATTGGGTGTTTATTTTAAAAAATGAAATATTTTAACATTACACAAGCATCAATTAATTATTAAAATATTATAAAAATTAATTGTTTTTATATAAATTAAAATAGAATATATTTTTTTTGTAACTAAAATCTACTGATTCATAAAAATATTCCTTTTTAAATACATTTCAAATATATAAGGATATTATCTTTATAAAACATTATTTTTTATATAATTACATTCTTAAAATTTACTCAAAACATGGTCATGTAAATTAAAGAGTTTGAATGGAAACTTTAAAAGTTGATTTTTAAAGAAGGTCAATTACCTTGAGTCTGGCTCATCACCTATGTTATTTACCTTCCTAAAAAACTAAATTTATGTTAATTATCTTATTTTTTAAGAACATTTTTCATGTTTTTTATTAAATTATTATATTTATTATCATGATTTACCCAATTAGTTAATCATTTAAGTTCACTTTTTTAGTTTTAATCGTATTTAGTTTATGTTTAGAAAATGACTTTATTAGGTTGTATATGTTCAAAGAGTTCATTATTCCATCATATATAGAATAATAATAATGAAATTATGATAATTTATTAAAATAAATTATAATTAAAAATAACCATGATAGTTGGTTAGGAAAAATAAACTGCGTTATAATCATAGAGATGGTAAGCCGTACGTACATATGAGTAAAATTTCAATTTTTTAATAATCATTATGGAAATAAGAAAAGTATTATTTTCTCATTAAATATTATAAAAATATCATAAATAACATTTTTTTTCTTTAAATATATATATATATATAATATGTGATTTGGTGATGAAAAAATAATTATATCGCTTCGTGGAAGAGATAGTTTGTACGTATGCATGAATGTCGATATCATTTCCTAGTGAGTGGAAAGGTAAGAAAGAAAAATATTTATTTTATTTTAATAATGTTAAATTTGTTATTAATATCATAATTATTTCATATATATGAAATTTTATCATTGTTTTCATCCTTATTACCTTCTATTAAATGAATTTGTGAGAAATGAATCACAACTTTTTGTGAGGTGGTAGTTATGTAATTGAATCTGCCACTAAATGGTAGTATAGAAGGTATATATGATATCATAATTTCAAAAGTATTTTTACGTTATAAATAATATATATATATATATATATAATTTAAACCCATTAATATAATCATCTATAAGATGATGTGATGAATAACTAATTACATTAGTTCGTGAGGAGGTAGTCTGTCGTAGACACGAACGGCAAATTTACACCCCACTTGATGGATGAAGAGACAGATATAGATAAATCCTCTATGTTAAAAAAATATTTGTATATGTTAGATATTAATATTGTTAATTTATAATGTTTTATACAAATATGATGGAGGTTGAAGAAATAATAAAACTACAAAGCCTCGTTAACAATAATACCTCTTCTTCAGAAAACCACATAAGGATTACACCATAAAAATTCAGAGATTAGTTTTATGATTCATTCATCTCCTATAGGATATTTTTATGTGAGTAAGAATGTTATTTTTTCAGGTCTCTCTAAACCAAAAGTCCTTGTACTTTTGAATAGGAAAGGGGATGCTTTTATAAGTGAGGGATAGGACACACATTGAATTTTTTAATAGAAAACATGCTACCCATGTTTTTAACATACCATAACGATAAAAAACATGACATTATAAAGATTTATATTATATATGGTCTAAATTTATAAATAAAAAAATTTATTCAATCTTTTATTTCATTTTAATAATTATATTTCTTAGTTTAAACCCACATTAATTGTTTTTTACCTTAATCGTGGTAAAATATTTTTACTATTTTCTTTATTCATTATGACCAAAAATTAAGTTTTAATTATTAAATAATATAAATAAATATTATTCCAAAAATGGATGACATTTTACTGAATTTAATTTTTTAGGTGGAATAATTTAATTTAAAATTAATCCTATAGACACAATCAAAAAATGATGTTTTTCAAGAAATGTATTTTTAAAGAACACGATGATTTTATATTAATTATATGATTATTAATCATCATTATATGAATTTAAATAAATATTTAAATATATATAATATTTAAATTTCATTTAAGATATTACTTAATATGGTTTTTCTTAATTAACTAAAATAGTGAATCCTGTTGGAGTTTACAACAGTTTTCAGAAGAATTGTTTTTTAAAAAACATAAAAAATATAATAAAATTATATATTCAAATTATTAAAATGTCATTAATTAGATTAAAAATTACTAAATTATAATTATTTTATGTTAAATAAAATTCAAATAATAATATTACTTTTATTTCAATTAATTTATTGAATGGAAATAATAGTTATAAAAAATCATTATTTTTTCACAATTCACTAAAAAATAAATATATTCCACAAAATCCAATAACCTATCCTCAGGTTAATTATTATATTATTATTTAGAAATATATAATTAGTATTTTTGAAATTAAAATTTTATTATTTAGAAACTAATCATTTAATAAAAAACCATATATGAAAAGAGCTTAGTAAAAACTATTTCCATTTTTATTTAAAAATTATTTAGTATTTTTTTAATATAACTCTCTAGTTCCTAATAATAATAATGATAAATATTTTTTACATCATTAATATGGTTTTTACATTATTCCCCATTTCATGAATTGCATCCTCTGAATTTTATTAACTTATTAAACAAGTGTTTATAATTTTTCCCCGTATCATTTTACATTTCTCATGCTGCTTCTTCAACCATAAATCATTCACCTAGTGAATCACTATATTCCACAAAAAATTCTCTATATGGTCAATATTATTAGTAGTCTATTTATAAAATGAAATATTATAATCCAATTAAAACTTCTTCAAGGATCAAAACTTCATATGAATCTATAATATATTTCTTTATCATTGAAAACGTAAATATGTTTTGTAACTAGGGTAAACTTTTAAAAAAACCACTCGATAGGAAATTGAACAAAACTTTTCTTGGATGATAAATTATACAATTGAAAATATAAAAAACTTCTGATTTTTTAAATAATGCGCAATATAATTCCATAGATATGCTTTAATAAAACCATGATCCCCAACCTTGAATGAAATATTTTTCATTAAGTTATCTACACAATGTTTCAAACTAATCTGAGCCATCATCATCTATTTTTGAATAAATTGAACCAAATTATATATTTCATATACCAAATCTAGTCCCCTAAAAATCATTTCTCCTACTATGTTCCAAAAAACTAGTATTTGAAACTTCTTTTCATATAATTCCTCAAATACTACTATTTGTATACTAGAATGATAACTGTTATTATAAGAAAACACAACCAAACAAAGATGTTTATCCCAAAATACCATGAAATAAAATTAAAGAGAAAGAATAATATCATCCATAGTCAAAATATTCTTCATATATTGACCATCATGGTGAGAATAAAAAACTATATTGAATTTTAATTTTTTTCCCAACTACTTCTGAAGTCCATTCCCAAAATTAAATTTAAAAATGGGGTCATAGTAAGAGACAATTGAGATATGTTCTCTAAGTAACCTTACTATCTCCTTCATATATATTAAATAAATATGATCCACTAGAAATGCATCTTTAATGATAATAAAATGATTACATTTAATTAATAGATCAATAATAACTACAACTAAATTTTTACCTCAAAATGTATTTGTAAATACCACAACGAAATCCATTGATATATTTCATCATTTATACTATAAAATTGGAAAATTATGAAGCATTAACATCAATAATTTTCATTATTCTTTGCCATTATAACAAGGAATTAATTTATTTTAAATTCAGAAATATCACATTTCATACCGTCACACCAATAATACCCCAATGGTCTTTGTATATCTTAGTGCTTCCTGGATTAATGAAAAACAAATAAATATGATCTTTATCAATAACTCTCTCTTCAACTACAAACCAATAGGGAGTTATAATCTTTTTCAAAATCTAATTACTCATTATTCATCAATATTAATCTTCACAAAATTACATTTACTAATTGACTCCACCATTTCTTTCTAAACATGATCGACTATCTGAGCTTTGCTAATTAACTATCACAAAGATGTCTGCATTAGAACTTGATACCAAACAGATGATATCCCTACATCCAGAACCTCTAGGACAAATTTTTTTAAAATAATTAACTATGTTATCACGTTCTTAATGTAACATTGTTAATGTAGAATTATTTTGGGGAATGAAACCATGTTACACTTTTTTAATTTTGAGGACGGTAATGAATCATTGAACCGAAATAGTTCATCGATACCATCCATCCTCTTTGTATTATATTCAATTGTTTTGGACTTAATATATACTTAAAACATTCATGATTGGTATATATTTCATACTTAACTCAATAAAAGTGATACCAAAAGAAATTAAATAAAATCCCACATTATCTATTTATGAATCATAGGTGCAGTAATTTAGCTCATGAGGTGTCAGCTTCATTAAGGAATAAGTTATTACACGATTATTATTCATCAAGAAAAAAAATTCCATTAATATAATAACTATTTTAATGAAAAAATAACTATTTATGCAGAGAAGGTCCAAAACTGTAGTATTAACCAATATTATTTCCAGTTATTAAGAACAAACATCACAGTCATTCAACCTGATGAATTTAACTTGGTTTTGAGCTAGATTAGTCATTAGGATAAATAACCAAGCAATTATTCAAAAAAGATTTTATAGTAACATTCTAATCTAGGAAAAATAATATTTTCTATGAAATGATTAGGTATTTGAGTTTCTTAAAAAAATTTGTTTTAGTGGGGTAATTATTTGTGACATCTTTAGAAACTATGTCTCACTTTCAAATAATTTTTTGCAACCGAAATTCACACGTAATAATTTTTCTATAAAATTTACCCATTTTAAGGTTTGGAAAGAAATCATCAGGTGTGTTTCGTGATCCTAATAGATTATAGAATACTCTAATATATAATAAAAAAATAAAACAAAAATATTATATAAATTGCAATTCAAAACTCTATATGTAAGACCCATGAATATAACTAGTGAGTTAGACATAACCAAAGGGAATAAATATAAACTAATAATGCCCGAATCTAGTCTGAAGTTCTATATTGGTAAATTCGTCCCCCTTCACCTTTAATAGAATAAACCCAGAGCCTCTATCAAATATCAAATGAAATTAATCTCACTAGAGTAGATCAAGAAAAAATAATCGATATGAGGAAATAGATAGTTGTTTATAAATTGATGTTATTCAAATCTCTACATTCAATGTAAGTCTCAATGAGCTATCATTATTTTTGAAAAAAAACTAGATCAACCCATGGATAATTTCTTAAATGATTGAAGCCTTTATCAATAAATTTTTTCATTTTTTTTAATTACACAAGAACATCATTAACCATTTAACATATGAGTCTATAAATAGGAATAAAATTAAAAAAATTCAATATTACACTCAACATTCTAATCAAAGATTAAATCCAGGTAAATAATCTGTAAAATTTTACATGTATTTTTTCACCACTAGAAAATCAGTGAATAAAATATTTTTTCCATTTTAATAACATAATCTAGGTAACATTTTTTTCATCTATAATAAAGTTTTTAGAATCATGTTAGGTTATAAATTGTATTCAATAAATAAATAAAACATTATTGTCTCTTTAATATATCTGTGGTCTGACTAGATTCCTAAATATGGTGGTTAATTTAGTATCTATAAATTTTTTTTTGTTAAAATTGGTTCTTTGAAAGATTTCCCCCAATTAAAAATATAAACAAATTCGGATTGTTGTTAATTTATAAAATTCCTAAATTTATCATTAATTTCTCATAAGATTGATTAGTTCTCAGAAATACTAATCTATGGATTAATAATCCTTTTTAAACTAACCTAATTGTTCAAAATAGTTATAAAGACATACTAAAAAAACTATCAATGTTCAATTTAGTTTTATGTAAAATTTCATGAACACCTATTAAAACGAAAATCCAAAGGCACAGTGGATATAAACAAGAGATTTATTCTCAAGATGATACTTAGTCTACTCTACTTGTTGATCACATGACACTGAGTAGTTAACATTAATAAACAGTTGGATCCACACCCTGAATCAAGGTTCACAACAGCACATAAGGCTTTCCAAGTCACACTTGACCTCTACCACAATTATTCATGTGAGAATAACATAAAGGTCACACATGACCTCCTTCACTATTCTATGTAGAATACAAATGATAAAATGATAATTAGTTTGAGGATATAATGTATCCTCCAGTTATGCACAATATTCCATGTATGTGTTAAAAACAGATACACACACTGTTCAAAAATGTATATAAATAAGAACAACAGAGCTATAATGTAAATAGATTAGCTCCTTTGTTCCAATGATGTTTACTATAGCTCAGGAGGTTTTTCTCACCTTCTTGATGTCCTGGTAAGTTTTTTATTTTAGATATTAAGATTTTAAATACAGCTCGAGAGTTGAAATAGTTTATAGTTATATTGTTATTTCTATATTTCAACGTATTTTGAATTATCCATCTTGTAATTATTTTATACTTTGAGGTCCAATAGACATGATGATCTCCCCACCAGTGTGTACCTCATATTGTCTACTGAAATTCCTATCAACAATATTTACTGATGTTAGAAACATTAATTTGTATAAATATGATAGTTATATATGAATTTAAATTAATAAATTAAAAATAGTTTTTATGAATATAGGGGAGTCATAAGTATCAGTGACTCATTGGAATCATTCTATCATCATCGGTCTATCAGCATTACTCTGTCTGCATCGGTGAATCTATGTATCAATGAGTCATCTTCATCGACATTGATGACGCTGGGAATCAGTGAGTCATTTGTTCTATCGGTCTATCGAGTTGTCGGTGGGTCTTCATCAGTGACTCATTTAGAACTATCTGTGTGTCACCCATCGGTGACCCATCTATCGATAATAATCTCGTCAGTGACTCATTAATTAGTGTGTCTCTCTTCACTAAGTCATTCATCAGTGATTTTCTTGAACTATCAGTGTGAACGATCCTCATTTACTTGTCCATCGGTGATTCGTTCAAACTATCGGTGCGACCAATCATCGGTGACCTATCCATCGGTGTGTCAATTGTTCAATAGGTGAGTCCATCACTGATGTCTTCTTCAATCGGTGACTTATTCAATCGATGAATCCCTTGATCAGTGACCCCTTTGATTGGTGAGTTCTCTGATTGTTGATTCCTCATCGGTAAGTCAAAAAACGGTGACTGCTTTTGAACTATTCACACCAATGACTTTGAAAAATTATATGGTATATGTTTTACACCGAACACTACCAAGTTAAGTGAAATTAATATATACATTTAAATATAAACTTTTAACCATATTTAAACATAAATATCCATAATGTTTTGACTTATTGAAATGTATTATACAATGTGACATAATTGATTCACTAATAGATATTCATTGACATGATTAACTTGAGTTATATCCTAATATATGATTTAATAGAATTTGTAAATTGGCTTGATTTGTGACCATGGAAACAACTATTTCAAAAAGGGTACAACAATCACCCCTTTTTGATAATCACAAACCATGGTATAAAAATGATGTTAATGAATAATAATTACTTGAATTATCATTATATAGTGAATTTGAATTATCAATATGACTAAGGATTTCCTTTTAAGCTCCCCCTCAATTTTATAAAAGAATAAATATATATATATATATAAGTTGAATTTATATCAGAGCATTTTCATGCTCATCCTTTGAATTAGAGTAGTCTGTATTAGAGGTTAGATGTATGTATATATATATATATATATTATGTTATGTATATTCTATATTTCTTATACCAGAATTTATCACCCATAGATTAAGAATTTATTTATATAACTTTCTCCCCATATTGAGATTATAAAAAATGATAATAGAAGGATAAATAAGAAAGATAAAAGGCACAAAGAATATAATAAACACATTGATGGAAAATGGATATTCATTAAGGTTCAAAATGTACAATCATCGAATATAAAATTACAAATCCCTAAAAAATATATAATATATAGCTAAGGCTTTAGATTTTGAGGTGCATTTCCTTTTTCTGAAGCATCAAGAAGTGGTGTAGAACGTGTTGGTGTGGTTGTAGGGAAAGTTGGTAGAATAAAAACATGATTCAAGGCAATAACTATAGGAAAATTTGTTACAAGGATAGGTCTCCACTCTGACAAAACACTGCTATGAGGATTCTATTTGTTCACTGGCCAGACCTGGGACTGCACTTAAGAGATTGTCCTCGAAGTATGAGGTAGAGAACCAGATGGAATGGAAGCAACTGATTGGACCACTATGGATTCAGCTAGCACATGTAGATATGGCTTTAGAACCTTGATTAAATCCTTAATGATTTCACTCTCATATTTCATAGACTTATCAAAATCATCTAGGTTCTCCATTAATTTTTCTTGAGGAGAAGTAAACTCTTTAAACTGACTCACCTGCCTTTTGACGGCTTCTGTCACTAGAGGGATCTTGATTTTTTCAACTATATCTTTGATGTTATTGATCCAATAATTCTTTGTATAAATATTGTAAAAATACTTATCTACCTTTTATCCAATCTCGTTCTAAGCTGGAGAGGCTTCATTTTTGAATTGCCTCAACATACTATAAATGAGGTCCATATTCTTTTACACCTTGGAGAGAGTATCCTTATCATAATCACTCTAAAGAATCTTGAGTTCTTATCTCATCATAGGCCTAAGAGACTCCATATCAGCAGTTTTAGCCCTGGTACCTTTAGAACTAGATGGAATAGAGATCATCTATCCAAGTTCCTCCTTTAATTTATTCAAATATTCACTCAGTAGATGTGTAACTATGTTACTAATAACCTCTATAACACAACTAAAGTGGATCTTGAAGTCTGTAGTCAGAGATTTTATCTCATTACTTGTCCTCTTCACTTATTCTCTTAGCATAGTATTGTTTCTATTGATTTTCTTGGATATAGTAATGATATTAGGCTGAATATATTGAATCGCTATCCCTTCAATTATAGTAGAATCAAATTTCTAAATTCTCCTGGAAGTTGATGCTTCACTTCTGGGTCCAACATATTCTCTCACTGACTCACATATATCAGTATTTAATTGATCGAAATCAGCCTTAGTGACATAGTTACTATGCATGGGTTGTACAACATACTCCTCTATAGGAGGTAGTATTGGTTAAGTAGGTGAATTGAGTTATACTTCAATTGGTTTTTGTGGAATAGGAGGATGAGGAACCATATCCCCATTAGAATCAAATTCCAAGCCAGACAGAATGAGCTCTGTATTCAAATTCCACTCATCTGAACATTTCAAGTCTCTGGTCTCCATTGTATCTATCCTGACACTTCTTCCCTGAGGCTCTGGTACAATCTCGGATTATTCTTATTCTTATTCTTCTTATCCTATAGAAAAAACACCATTTCTAGGCACTGGTACCAACTGAACTTGAGCTTGTTATTTCACTATAGCCACATCAGCTACTCCAAGAGCTTCCTCAACTTGAGACATAGGTTCAATCTGATCCTCACCCTCTTCTTCTTTTCCTACAAACATAATTTAATTAATCTCCTTAATTATTTTGTGGTCTTCATCAGTAGGATGGTCATTCCTATCCTTATCACCAGCATATCTATCAACATCTCTATTAACTGATTCATCACCAGAACCGGATCCTTCTTGACTGAATTTCAATGAGTCACAAACATGCTCACCATTATCTTCCTCACCATCATCATCATGATCATCATAATCATCATTAGACGTAATTTCATATCCTTCAAATCCGGATAACTTTGTCTCTTCATCATCTTCATCACCTAATAATGTCTCTCAAGAGGGTAACTCCAAATGTGGACTGGAAGGTCCATAACACATATCTTTTTGGCTCTCAAAAATTTCAGCGTCACTCTTATCTTCTTTTAGAGACCCTTATTCCCTTGGTAGCTCATCCTCAACTTGTTCTTCTTCAAAAAAATCTCCTCTTTACCTGTTTTAATGTCGAGATTATCTTGATCCTTTAGTCTGGTATTATGGTAAACAAGATTATAATCCTCATATCATTTATCATCATCTCCTACCCAACATTTCATCCATGGCTTCTAGAATATCTTCATCCTCTTGGAAATGTTCTTATGTCGGAATAGGCCAATACAATTAGAGATTAATTCATATCTATCTTCTACAAAACCCTTCTTCCTTAGTATTTCTGAAATAATTTTATGGTAGTAAAAACAAGTTTCCTTTTGGAGGGTTTTATCATGTCATAAATATGTACCATTAGGTACCTAAATTGGTTCACTATTACCCCATTCATTAACCGATAAACCAGAAAGATATATTTAGATTTCACTGCTACAAAATCTATCTTCCTTGGGAAAATTTTATGTTGAATAAATTGTATAAGTAATCTTGCTTCTTCATTATACTCAGTGGTAGAAGCTCTACACAATACTTAATTACCTATAAATCTTTCAAAAAATCCTCATATAAAAATAATTCTAAAGTTGGAGGAATATTACCCTAGTAATCACCATATATTTCCTCATGAGGAATTTCCAAATATTCACCCCACTCATTCAAAGAAAATTAAATCTCTTTTCCTTTCAAAACTGACTTCATCCTTACTTCCTAATCACATTCTAGAGTCACAGTGAAATTGAGATAAAATTCATCCAAAAACTGGGGTAGAAAGTTATCACATTATTTTCGAACCATCTAATCCAAACATGAGACTCCAGTACTTTCAGCAAAAGATATTTTCTTAACAGAAGCCACTCCGCAGATACATGCTTCTCGGTAGTAAAAACATGACTTCCCAATCCTAGGATTCTAGAGCCTGTAGTACCACAAGATTCATCCGTCTGATGCTTATCTTATAGTGATTCAATTGGTCCTTCCATCACGTTTTTAATCCTTACAATTCGAAAGGTTCAAATTCAAAGGAATTTGAAAGTTCTTGGGTAGACAGGTAGAGTGTTGTGAGGTAGAAGGACCAAAGGTAATAAGGGATGTTAAAGGTAGAAGTGTGGACTGAATTTGTTTTATCATTTATGGATTTTCATTCGTAAAAACAAAAAATTGAGTTATGGTTAGGGGAAAAATAAAATCATGTTGCTTCACATAAAATATAAAGATTAACAAAATGGTCTTTATAATCATTGGTGTCACTCTATTGGTATTACACAATTGTCTTTAAGTGATTGGCTACATCCAATCCGTTTCACACAATCAATTTCACATGAACTTTTTCAATGATCATTTCCACTGATCTGGTTGACAAATATATTTTACCTGATCAGTTTCAAAGATGATTGTGAATGACAAGTTTCACCTAATTGGTTTCACCGGATTGATTTGAAAGATCAGTTTGATAGATCGGTTTCACCAATAAATATATTTTTAATGGGATAAGATGTGATAGTCTTTAGGGATTTATCATTTCTTGTTCATTACTAATGTAGATTATTCTCTAATAATTTATGGTTTTGGTGAATATGTCAAAACGATGATGCTCAGTACCAGTAAACAAAAGAGTTATATCACCTTTTTGATAATTGTATCTCAATAAGTGATTTCATATTTAAATGTGTTTTGTTCTAGAATTAGACATAGGATTTTTAGAAATGTTAATTTCACATGTATTATCACAGTTTATGGGAATATGTCTGCATTTAAATATATACTCTTATAAAGGGTGTTTTATCCATATAATTTGTACATAATAACTACGAGAAAAAATATATTCTACTTTAGTAGTTGATAATAAAATTGAATTCGTATTTTTACTACACCATGATATTAGAGACATTTCCAAAATGTTACATGTTCCAGATGTACTCTTTCTATCTAACTTGTATCCACCAAAGTGATCCTCTAAATAACTAACCATCTCAAAAGATTGTCCTTTAGGATAGAACAATCCTAATTTATTAGTATACTTGAGGTATTTGAAACAAACGTAAATTAGTTTTATACTTGAGGTATTTAAAAACTATTTTAACATCACATAAGTGTGAATCTTTTGTGTTTTCCTGAAATCTTTCACACATACACACACTAAACATTATAGCTGACTTACTAGAAGTTAAGTAAAGCAAACACCCAATCACTTCAACCTATATTGACTTTAGCGGTGGTTTTGTAGCAGTAGTTCACAACACCGCTGCTAAGCCTTTTTTAAAATGGATTCACGAAGTTTTATAATAAACTGTCATGAAACCATGTTGTTTTTTACACTCCTGACCCTTCCCCCCAACCCCTACACTAATTATCCCCCCGACCCCCCCCCCCCGACCCCACGACACCCCTTCATTCGGCGACCCCCCGTGACCCCCCTTCTCTCAGTGACCCCCCCCCCCCCCCCCCGGCGATCACCCAACAATCCTCCCCGGCAACCCCCCACATCCCCCATGACCCCCTTCTCCCAAAGACACCCTGAAACCCCCCTTTTCCAGGTGACCCCCATCTCTCGGCGACCCCCTTCTCTCCCGCAACCCCCTACAACCCTGCGACGCCCCACGACCCCGCGACCCCACGACCCCCCCTTCTCTGAGTGACCCCACGAAGAGTTAGTGATTTAGGGTTCTTTTCTTCTTCATAAGTTAGTTATTCTAATTCATGTTCTCTATTATTACCCGCATTATTTTCTTGAATGGATGTTGGGGTCATATGTATTAATGCATTTTTAATAATTCCTCTTATAATTTTTAATATAGTTTTCATATACTTTAAATGATTCTTATTGTTGTTTATAGTGGTTTATAGTATTGAAATTGAATAAGAAAATAATGTGTGTAATAATTAATTGATTAATGAATGTGAATGAGATATTGATTACCATTCATCCATCAAAACTTTTGAATTTGAAATATTTCTTGAATATATTTATGTTTGGTTATTGGATTTGATTGATGGTGATTACAGGTTTTCTATTGATAAATCCTATGCATAATGAATCTATTAATTCAGGTTGGTAATGATCAGGTTGGTTATGGTAATAATTATTTGGGGCTAGGTGAGTCTATTCTTAGTTTTTAAAGGATTTTATCAATTTTCTTATGCACATAGTTTCCCCATGGGTTTCTGAGGATAAAAATACTTTTGATTCTATATATGTGTGCTCTAGGGTGGTAGAGTTATTTTAAGATTGATGTCCAGGGATTTGATGGAAAAAAGTGGAGGATGGTGTTTATTAAGAGATGACATCTCTTTTTTCTATTTATTGCCATATGGTTAATTGGAATAGATGCCTCATGTTTATAGTTGTGTTATCATGTTTTTTGTGTTATTGTGTGAAGATTTTTATGGGTTGTTTATGTTTCAATTTAGAGATTTGTATTCCCATATATCTTATTGATTGTCAAATGATAGGATTTATTGTTATCAAGTTGATGATTGTTTTGGTTCCCAACCTCTTGTTGCAGTTTCTATATGCCCTATTCAGTGTATCACATTGATCATTGAATACCATGATTTTGAAATTGATAATGTAATTGACATTGAACTCATGGGATGAGTATTGATGTTTTTTTATGGGATAATGGAATCTATGGGATGATTAGATGAATTCTCAGAGGATCATTTGATGGATATCTAAGAATCGTAATGGAAAATTATAAATCTAGCTAGATCTAATGAACTAAATTGATTAAATAATAATTCTTATTTAATTTAATAAGGGAGTGGATACTAATATCTCTTTAGTATTTCAAAAAATTTAATAGTGATGAATCATGCTACTTATGTTCATGCATTGAATCTAGTCTCTACTGGTGTAGTAAAAAATTAAATGGATACCAAGAATCCTCAAACAAAAGTGCATAGGAAACATAAAAGTACATCCACGTAAACTCTACTTCATGTCAGGCCTACTCTACTATAACAAAATACACACAAATCCTTTTCTTGAAGTCCATGTCAAACATTATAGGCCCAATAATAAACTTACTATACTAAATCCAACGAATTTAAGATCTAATATAGCTCCAACATTTGCAGTTCCTCTTGTGATCATATCAAAAAAAGTATGGATTCTTCTACACCATAGCACATAAACATGAGAATATTATCCTCAAATAAGTACAATTATATTATGCCTACTTTATGATCAATGGATAAAAATTATTATATTATGCTTATATAATCATATACTATCATATATATGATTTTATTTCACTATTAAGTAGTAACTTGATGTTTTAATTTTTTTAAATAATGGGTAGGCACATTGTGATATACATGGAAAAAATATGGATAACATTGTTGAGAAACACATTTCATTATGTTAAGATTTTGAATGAGTTTTTAGATTTCTAAATTTCTAATTGATCCGTTGAAGGGAGAATAAGATTCCATGTCCAAAATGTAAATTTAGAAGATAGTTGAAGAAAGATGAATTTTATGAACATTTAATACTGATGTAATTCCCTGATCAATATTTGTGTTGGATTTGTCATGGAGAATCAAACATTACAGAAATATTGAGCACTAATGTTAATCCAAAGAATGAGGTCCCAACTTTGGTGAAAATGGAAAATGAAATGAAAAACTTTATAAATGATGCATTCAGCACTGTAAGACACCACTATCAACATCAGAACATAACAGAACAACCAGATGAGGGTGTTACAAATTTCAAGGTGAAAAGTGGTGTTTTTGAGACTGTACATAACCAGATAAAGATAGTAACATATCATTGGATCCTCCTCTTGATTTTGTGGAGAAAAATTTAAGAAAAAACATCACTGGGGAAAATATGTTTCATGATTCAGTTGAAGATGGAAATCAAGAGTTGTATAGTGTGTGTCTGAAATATTCAAATATTTATTTTCTGCTGAAGTTTTACCAGCTCAAATGTCTATGTGGAATTACAAATATTGAAATTTCCATGATATAGGAATTGATTTGTGATGCATTTCCTGAAGAAAAAATCACTGAGTCTTTTTATGATATGAAAAAATTTGTTAACAAGCATGGTCTAAATTATACAAAAATACATGTGTGTCCCAATGATTGAATGCTTTATTTGGGAGAGGATTCAAGTAGAAATAATTGCAAAACAAATCTTCTTCTAGATGGTAGTCAAAGGGTGAAGTTTGAAGTCTGAATCAACGTAATTACAAGTAGAAGAAGAAAAGGACCACACCTTCAAAGGTTTTTCATTACTTCCCATTGAAGCCTCGATTGCAAGGATTATTCATGTCATAGAAAACTGTCGAACACAAGAAGTGTAATTCTGAAGATAATAACGATGATGGGTTAATGAGACATCTAGGAAATTCACAATCATGGAAGACATTTGATTCATTACATCCAGATTTCTCAGCTGATCCTAGGAATGTTTGATTGGGATTGGCTGCCAATGGATTCAACCCATTTGGGACTTTGAGTACCAGTAATAGAATTTGAGCAGTAGTTTTGACCCCTTACAATCTACCTTCGAGGATGTGTGTTCAACAAACATCTTTTATAATTTTGATGATTATTCCTTGAAAACAAATTCCTAGAAATGATATTTATGTATACTTGTAGCCTTTGATGGACGAATTGTAGGATTTATGGAGAAATGTTGTGAGACATTTGATGATTCTTCTAAAACAATGTTCAAAATTCATGTTGATTTAATGTGGTCCATTAGTGAATTCACTGGCCTTGATAATTTATTTGGTTGGAACACTTACACAGGTTTGGCATGTCCCGTTTGAAACATTGATTTTGAGCCCAAATGGCTACTTCATACTAGAAAATGGTGCTTCTTGTACCATCAAATATTTGTTGATGCATCTCATAGATTTCGGTTGAATAGATAAAAATTTATTGGTTTCGTTGATCGTAGACCACATCGAAAGTTGTTAACTAGTTATGAAATATTGAAACAACTTGAAAATGTTGAAACAGAATTTAGGAAGGTTCATCATTTGAATGATAGTGGAAAATGGGCCTGAAGTGCATCATCATGTGAAATCAAAACTCAACAATGGAATAAAAAAATTATATTCTTCAGAAATTCATGTTTCGAATTTAATTTGTTGCGGAATAATCTTGAATTTCGGCATATTGAGAATAATTTCTGTGGCAATTTGATTTTCACATTACTTAATGAGCATTGAAATTCAAAGGATCATCTCAATGATCGCAAATACTTACAAGTAATGAACAAAAAACGTGATCTCTGGCCAGATGAGAATGAAATGTATGCTCCAAGAATTTTTTCAATGAAAAATAGGGATAAAGATACATTCCTTCGAATTTTAAATAATATGAAGGTATCTGATGGGTATTCGAGTAACATCTAGAGGTGTGTTTGCCTGAAGAATCATAAGATACATGGATTGAAAATTCATAATTCACATATTTTGTTACAACAGTTACTGTTGTTGGCATTGTGTACATTATTACCTGAAAGAGTTACTCTTGTTGTACCCTAATTCTGCACATTTTTCAGGAAATTATTTGAGATATCTCTGCATCTATTTGGGCTTGAAAACCTCTAGGAGAGGTTTTTATTGACCCTTTGTGTAATGGATATGATCTTTCCTCCATCATTTTTTAATTTAATGGTGAATTTAACTGTACATTTGGTTGAGGAAGATAAATTATGAGGGCTCGTGGATTATCATTGGTGTATCCAATTGAGAGGTATTTTATTTATATGTTTTTCAGTTAAGTAAAAAAATGGCATTTAAATAAATGCATAAGTATGATTATTTTATTTCACATATATCTTGGGCATTTGAAAGCATACGTGAGAAATAAATCTCAACCAGAAGGCTCTATTACTAAAGCCTATTTGGATGAGGAATGTCTTTCCTTTTGTTCTAGATACTTGGTTGATATTGAGAGAATATTTAATCGAGTTGGATATGTAGACGACGCATCGACTCAAACACAAAAACAAGAGAAATCAAAAATATTTCCTACTATTGGCCGATCAGTTGGGAGGACCTCAAATGTGACACTGACAGAATTGGAATTAATAAAGGAACATAGATATGCGATTCTAAATAGTGAAATAACAGATCCATTTATTGATGAGTTTAGGATACAAAAAAAGAGAAAAATTAGAGGCCGAACATGAAATGAGAAAGATATAATGAATGATGTGAATAAAGAGCTTGTAAAATGGTTTGCACGAAATGTAAGTTCATAAATACTAAAATAAATACTAGTATTAGTTTGACACATAAATTTTTTAAACCTAATAAATTATAATTAATTTTTTAGATCATGAATACCAATACTCATGTAGAGTTTTCAGAAAATTTGAAGTTTCTTGCTAGAGGTCCTATAAAACAAGTTAGAAATTTCAACGCTTACAATTTGAATGGCTTTAGATTTCGTAGAGTCGATTAAGAAGTGGGTTGGAAAACAAATAATAGTGGTATATTTACATTTTTTGATGTAGGATAATATGGAAAGATTATTGATATTATTGAATTAAGCTACCATGTACATTTTTCTGTTGTTTTATTCAAATAAAATTGGGTCAATATTATTAGATGTGTTAAAAGAGATTCCTTTCAATTTACTTCTATGAACTTCTCTCGCTTGATGGATGTTGGTGGTCATGAACTACTTGATCAATATATCATATCATCATAAGAAAAAATGGTATACTATGGGAATGATGTTTTTGATGAAGTGTAAAGTGTAGTTGCTCACATAATTCAAAGATATTTGTATGATATGGGTGATGAAGTGGATGATTTGACCTCTGAAATTGAATCTCAACAACTATAATAAGTAGAATTATTATTCAATCATGATATTGAAAATATTAGTCTAACAAGGATGAATGAATTGGATGAAGTAATGTAGTAGAAAAATGACCCGATTTAAGGGGAAAATGATTTTATATATAGTTATTTATTCATCTAGAAACCACCTCTTTCATTGGTGCAGTCATTCATTATCACTAATATATATATTTTGTTTGTTAGTACTAGGAATCTATTATCATTTTTTTTCTGCATAATTTTTTTAAATATATATTATAAATGTAATTTTATTTTATTAAAAGATAGTAATGCCCTGGAGGAAGCAGTGCACTATTTTATCTACTATTTCGACAGATGACGATCCATCTGTCTCCCTCCCCATGGCTTCTAAGACACCAGATGCCTAAAACCCGACACAATCTCCCCCTACACCACCTCTCACACCCTCTGTGTGTGTCCCGTTAGAGGTTGAGCCATTGACTCTCCCTTCAGGTGCCTCAGCAGTGGGGCGACAGTACGCCCCTCCCAGTTCATCACGGGCATACTCGAGGGTCACTGTCATAGGTACAAATTTTAATATAAACAAATATATTGTAATTTGTTTATACTAATTTTTCTCTCATTGAAGATAAAAATAATTCAAACATGAAGAAAAAAATAAAATGTTCAGATGTTTGGAATATTAATGGAGAGAATATAGTCGTGCCATTTGATTCATTTGGGGTCCCTAAAGATGACGCTGTAGGGTCACTTGGATAAATTCTTGGACAACTAGCAGCGGAGCCCATTACCATAATTATTTCTTATAATGATTGGAGATGTATGCCTCTATGTTGGAAAAATAAATTATTGTATTTCCAAATAAAGGTAATTTTAATACATTATGATTTAATTGAATGTAATGTTACGAATATGTTCAAAATGAATTTCTATATACAAATGTTCTTCCACATTACAGTTGCTGATGTGATAGCATGAAAGTGGATGTTGAAACATCTTTTTAAGTAATGGAAAGACTTCAAATGGTGATTTTGGGGCGATTCCAATGATACTTCATTGGTCGTGCAACAAATGTATGGGAATCTACCCAGTGAGGTACTGAAAGAACAGTGGAAAGTATTGACATGCATCATGATGAGAAGAGGATGGTATTGAAATATATATTATTATATTATTCTCATTTTACATTTATACATGTATATGAAGAAGATATGTCATTGAATACATTACTGTTAAGTTGAATTTTATTTATTTAAGTATCACTCAAGACAAAATGCATCAAACCGGGCTAAGCAAGTCATCTCTCACGCTGTGGGGTCAAAAATATTTTCTAGAAGTCGAAAGACTCTGGTAATCTTTTCATTAGATTAAGTATTTATAAGAAAATATTATCAATTTAATATATTAAATTTTTGATTTATCTTTACTTAATGCAGTCAAAGAGTTTACGGCATAAAGCATCTCAGACGAAAGTGCGGTTGGATGTTCACAAAAATTCAAATGGAAGTTTTGTTAATGAACCTGCAAAAGAAGTTGGGGTGTGAAGAAAATTTATTATTATAACAACTTATTTTCGGTTTTTACTCTATTAATATATATTGGTATTGAATTTATATGTAAGAATTAAAGAACTATGGCATTCCAATCCTGGGCAGTCCTACTCAGTCTCCCAGGATGACCCGATTGCTAAAGTCATTGGGAAAGAGCATCTTGGTTGATTGCACGGGGTGGGTTTTAGACCCATACCATCTGAGGTCTTTGGTAGGCCACCAGGGATTCCAGCTGCATCTACTCTTGATTATAGTCAGTCCATACCTAAATATTCTTAGAGGGAGAATGATTTTCTACAAACCATAGTTCAAGACTAGGGGTCTCAGATATCTGCTTTAGAGAAAGTGATGACTGATATATATCAGCAGATGAGAAGATATACCAATGGTGGTAGTGCATCGACTGGTGGTAAGCAGATAAATCACAAAAAAATAAAAAACATTTAGTTTTAAAAAGTTTATTGGTTTTATGTTTTAATATAAATATGCTACAGTATTTAATTTTGAATATTCTGTTCTTATAGGTGATAGTAGGAAGTGGAGATGGAGGTGGAGAGAGTGACGATAAGTGTTCATCATTGGATTGTGATTAGTTGTATTTTTGATGTGTTGGAAAAATATGGGAACAGTTGGTTTTTATATGTATCATGTGTGTAACATAGTTTCCATTAAACCTCTTCATGACCTATCATTTTCATGATTTCTCGTGTTTTAATTTATGCCTTTTATTGATTTCTAATGTTTCCTTTCATGTATTTATTTCTCCAGTGTGGAATTCACCGTATATGTTCATTATTTATTGTGATGATTCATTTTATACAAATATTTTTTATGAGTATTTTCTTCCAAATAATTTTAGGACTGAAAGGGCCAAATATTTTATGCATTTACAGTATGGTTCTATGTTTTTTATAGATTTTTTGACTCACTTTACGAGATTTTAGGTTTTGTGGATATTTTTCATATGTATGGTCCCTCTACGGTGACATGATTCGCGTTTTCACACAATCATGTTGTTTGATCATAGGTGAATGTATTTTGGTTCTCCACCATATCAAAAATAAATCGGGTTCTTATTACATAACATAACTCGAGGTAGGTTTTGGGCATAGAGTAGGGTAGTTCAGTTTGTTGACCTAATGGAAATGTGTTTAGTGGAAGGAAGTGAAACTTTGTGACCTATAATTAAGGGAATAATTTCTAGATCATTGGTGTTTGTAGTTATATTTTCTATCATTGGTGTGGGAGGTAGGGATACATGGGGAGACTATGTGATAGTAATCAACATGAGTGTCGAGATTGCAGTAGGATGATCCATCTACAAGATTTTTGTAGATCTTTTCTTATAATATACAGTGAACGAGTTTCTGTAATAATTCCACATTTAATAGTGGGGAAATCAGCTTCATGTTAGGAAGGGAGATATTGTTTGGCCAAATGATCAGTTTGAAGTGGTGGTAACTGTCAAAGCATCCAGATACAGGACTTACATCACTAGCATAGAGGACCTGCCCAAGGTATCTGAGATATATATTAGGGCCAAAAATCAGTATAATTGTATAAAGTGAGACCAATATGTGAGTAATATAGTGTTGGACCTTTTTAGTGAGAGGTAATATTTTCGTAGCTTCCACTTTAGTATCTAATTTTTCTGATATCGGTTCTTCTCATTCCATTATATTTGTGGATGTTGTGGAGATCCTTGGGCTCGATATTCAGTTTTCCTATGAACTAATGACACTCATAACATTGTTGGGGATTCAATTAGAGAATTTATGTTAGTGTAGGGATTGGAACATGATATAAGTGGGTTTCACCTCGTATGGGACCTCGTTTCCCTTGAGATGATGATTTTGACATCATTCTTGGGATGGAATTGTTGTTCCCCTACTATGCCTACATAGATTGTTATCGCCAAAGAGTGCCATTCACATCACCATAGGGTGGGTTTTTATTCACAATGGTGAATACGGTATATGATAAAGATGAGATGGACTCAAGTATCATGGGTTCGGTGTGATGATAGACTGAATTACATGATTATAACTGAAGCGTAATTAAGGCATTGGAAAAATTTACATGCCAACAAGGTTCATATAATCTAATCCCTGTCATGGGAGTCCCTATTATAGAGTTACCAAAAAAATCAGTTCCCATGTTCTCACAATAGTGTTAGAGGCATGATGATGTTGAAGAATTAATCATAATTCAATCACACAAAAATTTACTTCGTAACATATTTTCATAAATGAGTTTATGTTTGTAGTTTATCTTTTTGAATTTTTGATTTATATTACTAAAGTATGTGGTTTCTTCTAATACATGGAATCTATTTTTATTATCTATATATATTACTAATTTTATTTTTTCCAATATAAATATTCATATATGTTCTTATTTTATAGTATACATTACTAGTTTTCACTTACATAGAATGTAATTTTGACATGACTACTGTAAGCACTGTTCCTCCACTATGAATTACTAGTCCTCACATTTATAGAATATAAGTCCATTCTTGTATGCACTTATTTTCAAAGTAATCATTTTGTAAAAAATTCAAATTATTTTTATGTGAACATGTAATTAATTAATCATTTCATGCTAATTCATAGGTTGGGTAGTAGTTCTTTATAATCTAGTGGTTAGGGAAACAAAAGAATGTGTCCAATCAGATGTTCATTAAGGGTAAACGTGAGAGATATCAATTGATAATAATATTAAATAATAAGATAAGAATAACGATATGAGATAATGACCATAAATTATGAATATCATAAACAATTCATCAAATATTATAAGTGGGATGTATGTTGATATGAATTGTTATGTCAGGGTTGGAACTGGTTTGGACGGAATAGGTTGAACCAAGTCATGGCATAATTTTCCTAAAATATAACAAACAGTCTCGTATATAATTTTTTTTAATGGTTTAATGGCCATGTGATATGTTTATCTGCATTCCTTTACTGAAAGATGCATTTGATTTTGCTTATTTAAGTATATCTTTTCATATTGAATTGTATGTATTATATTAGACTGTTTGCATTCCTAGAATGGTTTGTTTTTCAGGGCACTAGTGCAGGGGATGCAGAGCTCCTATTTTTTTCCCGGATCAGCTTTTATCGGTAGTTTTAATAACCACTAAATGAAACTGGTACAATTGTAGCGGTGGTTTTAACTGATACTAAATATAGATATTTTTCTCATAGCAATGGTCAAAATTGTCGCTATAGTGTCCCACCATCCACATGTATTAGGTGATGGTTTTGATTATTTTGCAGCAATTTTCTCGAGAGGGGGTGTTTTTTATTCACAACAGTTATAACCACCACAAATAAAATAGATACACTAACCGTAAAACCGACGCTAAAAAACCAGAACCGCCGCAAAATGAGGCAACTATGATGATTCATTTAAACTGCCACGAAACAGATATAACCACCACTAATAGTTTCCTGATGCACAATTTATGTTTGGTTTCCTAAAACTGACACTAATTGGTTATTTTCTTGTAGTGAATCATTCCCCTGTAAGCAGTTTGATCAACGATTTTCCCATTTTGGTCAAGATATAAATTATTATAGAACTCATAAGGGTTTTCTACTCTCAATCCAATCAAATACATATCTTTTTAAAATATCTTTTGTATATATACCCCGATTTATAATAATACATTCATTTTTTGATATATTTTAAATCCAAGAAAATATTTATGTTCAGCCATCAAACTCATTTCAAATTCAATTTGCATATTTTTTAAAAATATCTTCATTATGAATTTATATAAAATCCAAAAACAATATCATCTAAATATATTTGATTTATTAAAACATCTTTAGAAAGTTTTTTCATAAACAATGTACGATCTGCAACTCCTTTTGTATAGTCTTTAAAAATAATGAAATTGTTTAACCTTTTATACCAAGCTCTTGGAGCTTGTTTAAAACCATATAAATATTTATATATTTTGAAAACGTGATTTCAAAAATGTGGATTTGAAAATCCTAGGGTTTGTTCAAAAAAAATATCTTCAATTATATAAGAATTTATGAATTCACTTTTTAAATCCATTTCATAATGTTTAAAACCTATGTGTGATGCATAGGCAAGTAAAATTATAATGGCTTCAAGCCTGGCTACTGGTGAGAAATTTTATTCATAATTAATTCCTGCTTCTAGATTATAGCCTTTGGAAAACTACCTAGCTTTATTTTTAATGATATTTCCAGCTTCAACTACATTATTCCTAAACATCCATTTAGTTCCCATGGTCAATGTATCTTTTGGTCTATTAACAAGTTTCCCAAATTATTTCTCTCAAACTGATTATCCTCTTTTTGCATATCCATCACCCAAAATCCCACATTGATAGAATCATTGATATTTTTAGGTTCAAATAGTGAAAATAATTCTTGATGTTCAACCTAATTTCTCATAAAAGACCTTGTTTTGGGTTCTTCTATCTAAATCTCCAACAACAGCATCTAAGGGATGGTTTTTAAGGGTCTTAGTTGGTTTGGTAAAAGTTGGACTAGTTATTTCAGGTTGATCATTTTGTTCTTCTTCATTATGGCATGATTCTAGAGGGTTTATAGAACTAGAAGTTTGCAAAGATTCCTTTACAATATTATTTTAGAGTTTCACATTAATTTCAAATTTGAAATATCCTCTTCAATATTCTCTAGTGATGTTTTAGGCTCAAGTGGATTTGTTTCATCAAACGTTACATGCCCATATGGTTCCATACATTTAGTTTTCTTATTAAAATCTCTATAATATTTTCTTGATATAAAATATCCAAGGAATATTCCTTCATCCCATTTGGATGAAAATTTATCTCGATTGTCTTTAGTGATCAGTATATAAATATCACATTCAAACACTTTAAAATAATTTTCCTTGGGTGTATAATTATTCCATAACTCATAAAGATTTTTTAAGGGTTGGTCTGATTAAGACTCCTTTTATTATATAATAAGCTGTATTAATTGTTTCATACCAAAAATAAATCAGTAGGTCATATTCATTAAGCATTTTTTGAGAAATTTCCTGTACGGTCATATTTCTTCTTTCTGCTACACAATTATGTTACGGTGTTCTACGGGTGGAAACGTTGTGCATATAACAATTTTTTAGAAGAACGATTCAAAATATTGAATCTCAAACTCACATTCATGGTCCCTTCTTAAGGATTTAATTTTAGGTCCACTATGATTTTCTATAGTCTTAGCATACTTGGTAAAATTTGAGCAAGCTACACTTTTGTGAGCTAATAAAAAGGTTAAAAGACATCTAGAAAAGTCATCAAGAAGAACATAAACATTGTTCTTCCCATATAGAAGTTGTCTCGTCTTTTTTTGGTTTTAAAGAGATTTTATGTTTCATTCCTTTTTCAGAAGGATTACACACTTCTTTGTCTGGGTAATATAATTTTGGAAGGTATTTAACTAAACCATTTCTGGTTAACTTTTTTAAGGTACTGTATATTATAATTATCTAGTCCCATATGCTAGATCCAAGACTCTTTGTGATGGAAAAATAGAAAAGAATCATTTTTTTATTCTATTTTGTGTAACTTTGTAGCATACATATTATCTTCTCTAAGAGTAGTAAATACAAATTTATTCATGGAATAAAAGACATGGCATGAATCATTTTTTAATTTTACATTATATATATTATCACAATGTTGAGATATGCTGAGCATATTATACTTTAGTCCATCAACATAATGTATTTTGTTAATTGAAATTGAATTAGGGTTACCAATTTGGCCAAGGCTGATGATTTTTTTCCTTTTCCATTGTCACCAAATGTGGCATGTCCTCTATAAATATTGATGATACTCATAAAGATTAGATATTCCCATATCATATGTCTTGAATATCCATTGTCTATGTGCAACATATTTCTACACGAACTCTTTAAATAGTTTACCTACAAATTAGTTTATCCAAGAATCGATTTTGGTACCCATATATGTCTGGGTCTACAAACATTGGTAATAAATGATTTAGGAAACCACAATTGTCTTATGGGTATCCAATATATAGAATGTGAAGTGTTTAAAAAATAAAAATATTTGAATCTAGAAAATATAAATGTAGTAAAAGAATTTCTAGAACAAGAACTTATAGTGAAATTTTGATTTTTGAGTAAAGAAATAGATTTTATAGTTTTGGTTATAAAATGCGTTTTTTAAAAATTCATTTGTCCTAGTTTATATCTTATTACCGAAGTGTACTTAAGAGCTATCTGTTTACTAAGAATTTGAGAAAGAGTATTTTTTCCATTGGTAAAATTTTCTATGTACTTATTTAATTATTTATTAGAAATTTTGAACTCATCATTTTCCTTGAGAAAATTAGCATTATTCTCTATTTCATTAATAATTTCAGATTTAAAAGTTACAGTAAGAGAATTTTGTTTCTTTAAATATTTATATTTATTTTCAGGACATTACATGTCTCTTATAGCATATTAAAATATTCCAACAATTCATCATTTTCATATTCTAAGATTTACATTAATTTTCAAAATAATAAGAATTTTGAACTGGAGATTCTACGGTTACTTCATAAGTGTATTTCAGAAAATACATGTTTTCTATGTCAGCATTATCATCATGAGAATAAGAAGATTCACTACACCTATCCTCAAAGGCACTCCAGGTGGCCTTCATTCCTTTATTATACTTTTTATTTTTATTCTCATATTTTTTTATGTGATCTTGGGACGGTCAACATTACTTGTCCTCTCCTTTTACATTCATATCAAACAATATCATTTGAATTATCATTTCTCTTCGAATCCTTTCTCCATCAGCCCTAGTTATGATATTTTCTATTATAATTGTGATTTCTGAAAAAACATCTCCCTTTTATAGAATTTCATGAATATTATGTCCAACTGGACCGTCTCTTCATCACTGGCCAATATGGATTACCCAGCACTAGATCTCTACACAGAGGATAGTACATTCTAATTTTTCTTATGTCTGGATGTAGTGGTTTTGAATGCTACAGACATTCTCATAGGTTCATCATCATCCTATTTGTGGAATTTCATCTCCCCTTTATACAACATCAGCATTTCAATGAGTTCTTTAACAAGTAATTTGATTATATCACATGTTTCTCTAATTGGGATAGAGGTTCCTCTCTACCTTTCAAGTAATCATCTTATAATCCTCTTGATTTTTTCTTTGAATGTGACAACTCTTCCTAAAGAAATTATGGTATTCACAATTTCATTGAACATGCGATACATATTAGAAATAGATTCATTAGGATTAATTCTAAAATTTTCATATTTAATAGTATTTGTATTTAGTCTCATCACTTTCACGTTAGATGTTCCCTCTTGGAAAATAGATAATATGTCACAAATCTCATGATCAATTTTACAAGAAGTAATGTTATTAATTTCTTCATCTTGTAGTGAAATGTATAGATCATTCATTTCTTTATAGTTATTTTTAAATGAAGTATTGTTAGGTTCATCCCATGTGTTTCAGTAGTTTCTTGAATTTCATATTTACTTTCAATAGTAGTCTAGATTTCAAATCCCTTGCATTCTAGATGTATTATCATTTTATGCTTCTACTGAGCATAGTTTGTTCTATTAAAAAAAGGTTGCCTTTTTGTACCATCTCTTTCTATTCTATTGTCAAAAATAAAAATTATAAAAATATTTGAAGGAAATAAAAATTTAGAAATAACAGAAATTTTAAGATATTTGAAATACAAATACAATCACAGTTGAATTTTTTTTGAAAACTAAAAATTTTCTAAATTCCTATGATACTAGATTTTTCTCGGAGTAGATTACTCAAGAGGGGTATGAATTGGGTATCTATAAAAATATCTGTTAAAATTGGATCATTGAAAATATTCCAATAATTAAAAATATAATCAATTTCTATGTGTACTGAATTTATAAAAGTCTTGAATGTTTGGATAATTTTTCTGAATACTGATTAGTTCTCAGATTTACTAATTTACGTATTAATACACCGTTTGAAACTAACCTACATGTTCAAAATAATTATAAAGACTTTCTAAACTAAAAATGAAAGGTCAATTTTGTTTTATGTAAATTTTAATAAACAAAAATTGAAACTAAACTACAAAGGAACATTGGATATAAACAATAGGTTCAGTATCAAGAAATGACTTTGTATTCTCCACATGGTGATCACTTACCCTGAATTAGTTAAAATTAATAAATAGTTTGATCCACACCCTAGTTCAGGGTTCACAGCAGCACACAAGGATGTCTAGGTCACACTTGACCTCAACCACAGTTATTTTTGGGAAAAAACAAACATCTCGCATGTGACCTCTTAAACTATTCTATGTTGGATACATATGATAAAATGAGAGTGAGTTTAAGGATGTCAATTGTCCTCTTATTATGCATAGGAGTCAGTGTATATGCTAAAAACAGATACACACATAGCTTAAAAAATGTATGTAAATAACCACAATAGAGTAAAGATGTAGATAGAGGTTTAGAAGTCTCTTTTTGTTATACTGTGAGGATATAATAATTTTAATGTGGTGGGAGTGATGCTTGAGTCCTTCTCTAGATGGTGGCTTCAAAACAGAGTATCGTAGTCTCTCTGCCCGGGCTTCCAAAAGTGCGAAAATTCCAGCTCCACTGTTCTAAATATGTTCAGTGTATCTTTGTAGGTTTTTCTTATAATGATGATGTCCCTGTATGTTCTTTCCTTCAGTTATTGGGATTTGGAAGAAATATCAAGAGTTTTAGGTGTTTTAAGTTCTTCTGTTCATTCTATTTTTCTGCATATTTTGAAAGATCTATCTTGTAATTGTTTTATACATCAAAGTCAAATAGACATGAAGATCTCCCCATGTGCTTGTACCTTGTTCTGTATATTGAATATCCTACTGGTAACATTAAATAATGTAATAAAAATTAATTTTTCTAAAAATGACGATTACATATAAATTTAAATTAATAAAATAAAAATTGTTTTTATAACTATCTTTGATTCATAATTATCAGCGACTCCTTAAAATCAGTGTGTCATCATCGGTCTTTCAACATCAGCCTATCAGCATCGAGGAATATCTATATTGGTGAGTCATCTTCATTAGTATCGGTGACTCTGGGAATCGATGAGTTGTTTGTGCTATCAGTCTATCCGTGAATCTGTGATTCGTCATCGGTGACTTATTTAGAACTATCGGTGTGTCACCCATCAGTGACCCGTCTATCAATAAGTATCCAATCAGGGACTCATTCATATGTGTGCCTCTCATCAGTAATTCATTCATTGGTGAGTCTCATGAACTATTGGTGTGACCAATCATCTGTGACATGTCCATCAGTGACTCATTCAAACTATCGGTGCAACCTATCATTGGTGACTTGTCCTTTGATGTGTCATTTGATCTTTCAGTGAGTCCAGTATCAGTGTCTTCTTCAATCAGTGAATTCTTTTATCGGTGACTCCTTTGATCAGTGACTCCATTGATCGGTGAGTTCATTGATCAGTGAGTCCTCATCAGTGAGTCGACCAATGGTGACTCCTTTTGGATATTGGTTCTAGATACTTTGAAAAACATATAAAGTATATATCTTACATAGAACACTACCAAATTAAGTGAAACTCACATATTCATGTAAATATACACTTGTAAATATTTTTAAACATAAATATCCATAATGTGTGGACATATTGAAATGTATTATAAAATGTCACACAATGGATTCACTTATAAATATTCATTGAAAAGATTAACATGACTTATAACAAAATTTCTGAATTAATAGAATTTGTAAATTAGATTGATTTGTGATTATGAAAACAACTATTTCAAAAAGGGTCCAAAAATATCTTTTCATGATAAACTAAAATAAAATTCATAAAAATAATATCTTGATACTACATTATGAGAACTTAAGTATATTTTTATAGAAAACCATAAAAATAATAACTATATATTAAGGTCCCTATAATTTTTTTAAAATTTTCCAAATGGAGTTTTTAAAAAAATTTATAACATCCATGCATGATATGATATTTCTATTTTTAGGTAAATTTCTACCAAATGAAATAATGAGAGGATCAAATTTTAAACAAGGTACTATAATAGTTGTAAAAACAAGTAACACAACTATGACCACATCATTTTAGGGTGAAACATCAACCGTAGTAGTAGAAAGAAATTTTTATACTCCCTTTTTATATCTATTTGGAGATTTCAACCAAATGTAACCAACTTCAAACACAAAATGGTTTAATTAACAAACACATTTTGATTAAATCTTCTTACCATTGTATTTTAATTTCATTTTTGATCATTTTACTTATAATCATGATGAATATATTCAAATATACCACATCAGAATCCCCAGAAAAACATCATTATACATTCCATATGGGGTTTTACCACATTTATCTCAATATGGTAACTTAATTTTATAACCTAAAAACTTATTTGATCTTTTCCTCCAATTATCCGGCCAACTCATTCCCTTTTATATTTGTTTTTAATAGTATAATTGATCATCATAAAACTCCATTTATACCATCATTATAAATTCAATAAGTGTCTTAAATATTTTGAATTAAATAGAATCTGATTCCCATCGATATCGTGGCATCGATACTAAGGAAAATTTATCAATTTTACTCTCATGATCTTGGACAAAATGTTGGGTGTACCATGACAGATATATGAAGCATTATTCATATGCTTCCACTGAATATTAATCCCTTTTATTCAATTCATGAACTTTTTTTCCCAACCTATGTTGAGCATCCTAATGAAAATATTTGTCAGGGAATAAATGTCTTCAATTTCATAGATATTATTTTCCATTAACCACCGATGTTTGATTCATCTTAAAAATGATAAATACAAATAGTTGTCTTTTGATGATCCAAATATCCCAGGATATATGATAAATTTTTTGAGGATTTATTCCATCCTTCAGAAACCACAGTGTTAGAATATCCACTATTTAAAAAATGGCACTACATTGTAAAATGCTCTAATATCAAAATGTTTCTATGTGGTAGATCATGTTTCTCTCTAGGATGGATAACACCACAATTTATAACCATTATCGACTGATCAATCATCGAATAAAAAATTTTAGTTCCATTTCTAGACTGCGTAGGCTGCAGATTTTGATGGATTTCACCCCCTCAGTTCCTTCCTACATTAGAATCCTTGTTTCCTCTCTAGGAAACCATTCAATGATAAAATCATCTTGACAAAGAAACAATGCAATCATCATGTTATATATCATTTCAAATTAACCATAATGTCAAATCTTTCAATGGAATGCAATTAACTCTATTCTAACCACTAAAATTATCAAATCCTTATCTCTAATATCACTTATAAGGTTATAACCTTAAATATTACATATTTTAATGTATGTAGACAAGAATTCACTATCATTTGTCAAAGATCATTTATTATTAATGTTTCATAAAATTATTACATGACTACAAAATAACATAACCCTATATTACAATTTTAAAATCTATGATCAATATCCCTTTTTCCATAATGTAAAACTTCTAAGATAAAAATATTTCCTTTCATGAAAAATCTCTACATCATTCAACATGAATTATTATTTCTACTTACCCATTATTATTCCCTGTAAGAAAATTTTAAAAACATGGTGAGATCAGAAAAAAATTTATTAAGGGAGATAAAATAAAATAAATAGACACATTATTCCATGATTACATATAAATATTTTCCATTTCAAATTAAGATTTGTGATCAAAATAAACATTTTTTTACCCAAAAAATCATCATCTCAATCCAAATATTTTCATAAAACATTTCATATGAAAAACTAAATTCAAAATAAAAAAATAAATTTTTCCTTTAAAACCAGATAACCACATGAAAACCTTTTCAAAAAGTTATAATTTTCAATCTCATAGCTAGAAAATACATTATGTTTTAAAACATTTATTTCTTACCTATTTAGACAGCTTACTATTACCATAAAATCCCATACAAATCATAGATATATCATCTAGGTATCTTGGGACATCCTTTTCCATATCATTCAAAAAAATATAATAATCAAATGGTCAACTTCCATACCCAATGCATTGGAAGGCTATGAAGGACCCATCCATCCTTGGTTTACAACATAACAACCCATCATTGGATCATAGCATCACCACCCATCAATTGTTTATCACAGAACCACCTATAATTATTTTATAACAGAACAAATATTCATTATAAATAATTTCCAAGATCCATAACTATAATTACCCAGCCTTAAAATCTTACATAATCTCGAATTAATTGAATAATACACATTGAGGATATTTTCATGTTTATATTTTAAGAGAATTAGGCCATAACTATTACATTACATCTCAAGAATTACAAAGTAGACACTTTTACTCAGTTTCCATTTTTTCACAAAATAAAAACTCTTGAAAAAAATAGTCATATATAGTTCCATGTTTTAGACATCATGACTTATCCTTGATCTCATCCTTTAACCTATTCATCTTTAAGTCCTTTGAAAAATATTTCAAAACATGAGATGAATATAAAAACCTCAGTAAGGGTTATAAAAAAAAGACAAAAAACTTCGTTCATCATTACTTACAAAACATAAGCTCTTTAACAAACATCATGAAATCATAAGATTTATGAATCAAATATAGAAAACATAATTCAAAATGGTAACTTCTGGAATCCATATCAGATATACATTGTAGCTATCACATCTATGTAGGGAGTTACATTTTGAATACCCATAATAGTGTATTACCCAAATCTCTTAGGAGAAACATTCAAGTTTACCTCCGTCACCTTACCCAGTGCATTGGAGATCTATCTCGGGCTCACCCACCCTAGGATTATCACGGAACCACTCGTATTCATAAACAATTCCCATAAACCATAACACATAAAACAAGCATAATAGAAAGATAAAATTAACCCATTTCAATCAAAATATATCATTTCAAAATATTTAAGTAATAAATTCTTTCTCAAAAACATTTTCAATACCAAAATACTTAAAAAGGGTATATAGTATCTATTTTCTTTTAAAAAAAATACTACGGCATGTTAAGGATTCCAAATATCAAATAATACTCACGGCAGTAGAAAGGTCATTGTCATCGCTTACGTTAAAAAGAAACATTCATTTTTTCATTTAGTAAAACACTTCAAAGAAAAATATTCGCTTTGAATGAATAAAAATTCAATGGTGTTTATACACCGTATAAAAAAAGTCATGTATAAAACAAAATATTCCTCAACGAAAGGAAATTTAGGCGAAGTTCCATACCTCTTGTCAGACTTGACTCGTTCGCTCTTTAATCTCCTGAATGATAAACTAAAGTTAATTTCTACTTCCTTAAGAACCTTTTCATGTTTATTATTTCTTCTATATCACATATTACTATTTTATAAACATTTTTTAATCATTTAAGCTAATAATGTTCGTTTTGTCGACATTTGGTACTTGAGTCAAAAAATATCTTCTTATATTTTCTAGTTGTCTATGTGGTCAAAATTCCATGATCTCTGGAATGATATTAATAATTTATATATAATTAATATATTATATATCTAGTATATATATGTATTTATAACATTACAAAACATTTGGAGGTTAGAAATGAAATGCACCGTTCATGGAGACGGTAAGTCGTACGTACGCATGAACGCTACTTTAATTTCTATTTCTTATTTTAATAGAATTAATAAAGAATGATAAATAGGTATAATATAATTCTAGAATACTATCATATATAATATCATTTACACCATTCATTATATGTCCCACATTTGGCATGAACGAGTCATATCACTTTGAGGGGCCGGTAGTCCGCACTTCCAAAAATGAAATTATCTTGTTTACCCATAATGAAAACCATAAAGATATGATATAAATGAAAAATACAGAAACATAAAGAAAACATAAAAAATAATATTTATCATATATAAATAATTTTCCATCTTAATGTCCACCATGAGAGGCGGTAATAGATAATTGAACAATCGTTATTTCGTGATGCGTAAGTTTTCCATCCCCAAAGACAATATGTTCCTCACCCATTATATGGAGGTGTGTGTATGTTTAGTTCGAATCTTTATCGTAAGACATCCAAGTATATTAATAATAATGGTGTTCTAATAAAAAATGAATAAAAATAGTTTAGGGGTTGGATAAGTAAAATAAAATAAAATAATTTAAGAGAAACTACTACCTTTAATTTGGGTAACTCCCTTTAGATTGAACAAAAAGGACTTCTTGAAGTGCCTTATACTAAATTTAAGGATTATAGGTGGAATAAATGAATATTAATAGATTAATTGGGTAGGTTTTGGATGAGCCAAGGGTCTTGAGAAGTGTGAGTAATGGGTTAGAGGTGATGGATTTTTATAAGGGGAGGAGGGGCTCTTTAGGAAAGTGTGAAAATATTATTTTATTATATAATGATTTTCGGTTTCTAAAGGTCCAAAACTAATTAAATTCATAGATAAGATGACTCATGGTTGAAATAAAATAATCCCAAAAAAATTGGATAGGTTTTCGATATTATTTTAATTTTTATAATCTTATTTATCTAATTCATTTATTAATAAGGTAAAAAATACATCATTATTGTGTCATAAATAATTTTATTTATCTGATTTATAAAATTTAAAAAACAAATACCATGATGTAAGAAATATTTTTATCTTTCCAAAGAATATTTATAGTCCAAATGAAAACTTATATAACTCGATGTAAAAATTAAATTACCTAAATATATTTGTTTATGCCATTTTTTCCTTTCCTTTAAGTTAATTAAAATAAAGTGTCATTATCACTTTTAAGTGGCTCCAAGGGGGACCAAAATAGACCTATGAATGCCCACGGATGGGAATGACTCATCCAATATGGTTATGACAAGTGTTAAGTTGACTTTCTGTTATTATGATACTCTTTTTACCTTGAATTTCCCTATTGGCCTTTAACCGCGGTAAATAAAAGTCATAACTTACTATTCACAAAAAAATTATTTTCATCTTATTGAACCACATTTTACTTATTAATAACAACCATGTATGTCAGATTTTCAAAATTAAATTCACATAAGCTGTAAAATTTCATTTAAATGAAAATGTTAGTTTTTAACTACTACTTAGTGGTTTCACAATTCATCAAAAATTGATGTTTTTCAGAAAAATACAAAAACTTCAGCCAAGCTATATTTGATATTCCAAATTAAGAAATGATATCTGTTTTACAAAATTCAAAATATAAAATTTGGATTAATTAATTTAAAATTAATTCACATTTTCAAGACAAAAAACGTGTTTTTAAGAAATATTAACTATCAAAAGATTGACACTTGTTTATGTCTGATTTCAAAGTAAAATTAATTGAAATGACTAGAATCAGATTAAATAGTAAAAATATAATCTAATAACACATTAAAACCAATAAAAAATATAATCTAACCATAAAAATAAATTATATTAAAAGTATGTTTTGAATTAAAATACAATATTTTTCACTATTAATCAAAAATTGGATTTTATCAGAAAAATACAAAAAATTTACCCAAAGTGAATTCTGATGTCTTGATACTAAAGAAGAATTTTATACCATCAAATAGAATATATATATAAATGTGACCAAAACTATATTTAATGAGTTTTATCTATTAAAAGGGGTAAATCATCCTTTTAATATAAATTATACTTAAAATTAGATTCATTCACATTTTAAGCCTATAAATTTTATTTGATAAATGTAAATCCATTTAACGAACATTTATAATAATATTTTAGTTATTTCCATTCATTCCCATAAATACAATGGCTAGGCATTAACTACACATTAAAATAATAATATAATATTATTATTGTGCAATGTAAGATTTCAAAGAAAACTGTTGTTCTATATCAGGTACGCCATCAAACATAGCAACCCCTTTAAAGTAAAAATAATATTTAATTCACCAAATATTAATTAAAATGAAAATGAATTATTTCATTATTTATAAGGTATGTTACATCCTTCCCCCTTTTAGAAATTGCTTCCTCGCAATTTTATTAACATATCAAATAAATGTCGTATTTATCCCTCATAGCATTTTAAGATTTCCACGTTGCCTCTTCAACCATATGGTTTTTCCATGAGACCTTTACATGATAAATTACTATATTATGCAACACTTACTCTATTCAGTCAAGAATCTGGACTGTTTGCTCCTCATAAGAGAGATTTTATTCCAATTGAACTACCTATGGACTTAAAATATGAGATGGATCTGGCATATACTTTATCAACATTGAAACATGAAAAACATTGTGTACATGGGTCATACATTGAGGTAAAGCCACTCTGTATGCAACTGATCCAATTTTCACTAGGATTTCATAATGTTCAATGAAACTCGAACCGAAATTTTTTTCTTTCCAAAATGTAGCACACTTTTCCGTGGAGAAAATTTGAGAAAGACATGATCCCCTACCTCAAAAGAAAGATCATTCCTCTGATTATTTTCATAACTTTTCTGATTTCTCTGAGCTGTTTTCATGTGCTTCCGAATCATCTGATCCTTTTCTTCCATCTCTTTTACCAACTCTATTCTCATCGGCTTCCTTTCACCTACTTCATCCCAAACAGCTAGATTTGGACAATGCTTTCAATATAATTTCTCAAATGGATCCATCTGTATACTGGAATGACAAAAATTATTATAAGAAAATTCAAAGAAACATATATTTTTGTCCCAACATCCCTGGTAGTCCAGTGAACAATCTTGTAGCATATCCCCCAAGATATGGACTGTCCATTTTGACTACCCAAATAATTGTGAATGAAGAGTTGTAATAAAATTTAATCTAGTACCCAAATTCTTCTGAAGGCTTTTCCAATATATATAATTAAACTTGGGATCAGGATCTGATACAATGGAGAGGGAACACCGTACAACCTAACTATCTCTTTAACCTACAACCATGAATGTTTATCTAGAGACAAAGTATGTCAAATCAGAAGGAAATGAGCTGATTTAGTCATTCGATCAACAATAACTCAGATTTCATTATTACCTCGAGATGTCTTCAGTAATCCTACAATGATGTCTATAGATATATTTTCCCATTTCCACTCTGGCACTAGTAAGAACTGAAGCATCCCTTTCAGTAACGATATCCCTTCTTTAACCTACTGACAAGTCAAACACTTCATAGTAAAATCAGGAATACCTATTTTCATTCGATCCCACTATTAATACTCCAGAAGATCTCGGTACATCTTAGTACTGCCATGATGAACAGAAATAAGAGAACTATGAGTTTCACATAACAACTCATTCTTCAACTGTGAATCACAAGGCACACATAATATCTTTCAAATTCTCAAAACATAATCATTATAAATGTGAAATTCAGGTAACTTACCCTTCTGAACCAACTCTACCTTTTTCTGAAACTCATTTTCTTCCTTCTGTGCATGTTGAATTCTTTCTGAGAGATATAATTTCACTTAAACCTGGAACAAAATAGAATAATTTCCTACACCAACAACTTATATTCCAATGTTAATCAAATCAAAATCAAAAAGATCATTTTCCAAACGTAGCATGGTTAATGATGAATTAATTTTTTGACACAAAGCATCAGAAACTTTATATGATTTTCTCATATCCTAAAGGTTCGGGCAATCATAATCCTTGATTAATTCCTTCCATATCCTGTCTCTCATGATCAATTCATTCTGATTGAATATTTACATCAAGAATTTGTGGTTAGTGTATATTTCAAATTTTACTCCATACAAATGATGCCTCCAAATTTTTAATGAAAAAAACAACCGCAGTTAATTCCAAATCATGTATAGGGTAATTTAACTCCTGAAGTTTCAACTGAAGTGAAGCATAAACAATTAATTGATAATTTTTCATGAGGACACAACCAAGTCCTTTCAACAAAGCATCACTGTAATTAACAAACTCACTATTTCTGGAAGGTAGTTCTATAACTGAAGCATATACCAATATTCATTTCAATTCCAAAAAACAATCGTTAAATTCTTTTGTCCAAACAAACATAACACCTTTTTTAGTTAACTTAGTCTATGGGATAGATAACCATGAAAAAGTCTCAACAAACCTCCAATAATATCCTTCCAAACCAAGAAAACTATGAATCTTGGTTATATTTGTGGGTCTTGTCCATTCTTCGACAACTTTTTTTAGCAGGATCAACTGTTATCCAATTTTTTTCAAGACAAACATTAATGTACTTTTATACTCCTCTTTACTTTTAGAATAAACCAAAATAACATCAATGAACACTACCACAAACATATCCAAGAACTCACAATAAAATTTATTCATTATATCCATGAATACAATAAGTGCATTGGATTAACGAAAAGGCATAACTAAAAATTCATAATGGCCATATCTAGTATGAAACATGGTCTTTGGGGTGTCTTCTTACTTTACTTTCAACTGATGGTACTACGACCTCACGTCAATCATAAAAAAATACCGATATCCCTGAAGCTGATCAAACAAATCATCGTTTATAATGAAAATGATACTTGTTCTTAACAGTGATGTTATTAGATTCTCTATAATCAATGAAAAGTTTCATTGAACCATATTTATTTTAAACAAACAAGATAGGAGAACCCCATGGTGATTTTCTAGGTTGAATGAAACTTTTATCTAATAACTCTTCTAATTGCATCTCTAACTCTAAAATTTCAATTTGAGCCATTTGAAAAGGGGGTTTTAAAAATGGATTAGCATCAAGAAATATGTCAACAGTAAATTCAACTTCCTGATTTGGTATAATACTAGGAAACTCGTCATGAAAAACATAATGGTAATCATTTACCACTGGCACATCATTAATCAGAAAAGTTTGTTTTCAACAATATGTGAAAGGCAACATTCATTTCCATATTTTACTAGTTTCTCAACTTCCTGATATGTTATCAAAAGTAAGGTTTCATTCTTGTACACAAACTAAAAATATTACAGAAAAGTAACCTATTTACTTATGCATTCATTCTTAGCATGATGACAAGAAATCTAATCCATACCCAAAATAACATCAAACATTACAAGAGGCAAAACAATAAGGATTGTGGGTAGATTCGTTCTACATACATGGACATGAGTGTTCTTATAATTTCACTTTGTTTCAAAATATCCTCTAGGTGTTTTTAACAAAATTTCATGATTCATATCTTGATATTAAATTACCAATTTTCTATAAAAATTCTATGAAATGAACGAATGTGTAGTCCCCAAACAACACATTGGAATAATATGAACAAACAAACAGTGTACCTATTACGACTTCATTTGATTCCCAAACATTTTCTGAAGTTGTTGCAAAGGATTTACCCACCCCTTCATTCTTGTAGTCTAGCTTATTTCTGTTAGTTGAATTTAGCGTTGGAAACTCATTTTCATAATGACCCATTTCATTACACTTAAAACATTTTACTGACTGTAAAACAAATTTTGTCTTACCATTACCCTAATCTTTTTCAGTGCAATTATAAGTTTTATGTCCCATTTTACCACATCAGTAAAACATAATAGAATTCAAAATACATTCCCCAGCATGCTTTTTAGTACAAATTTCACCAACTGTAAACTTAAGTTTCTTACCATCATACTTTTTTGAAGATTTCTTCCCTTTCTCCAACCACATTGACCTCTTACTCTGTTGTTTTTCAAAGAATACCTGATCATTTGCAAACTCCATTCCCACCTTCTCCACACATAGAATAAGTTTTTCATAACATTTAAACTCACGAGAAGTTAAAGCCCTTATATACATTGGATTTAATAATGAGTAAAAAATTGTTAAATTTACAATTAAGATCTCCTAAGAAATTTGGAGCATACCTTTCTAGTCAAGTGAATTTCTCTTCATAAGCATCCACTGAGTAATCCTCCTTCTGTAATTCTAGGAATTTGTTTCCATCATAAGAAGAACCACCTAAGGAAAATATTTCTCAAGAAACATACCTTTGAATTCATCTAAATCAAGATAATCCATCTCCTCACTACCCTTGATATTTTTCACAATCGACTGCCACTTATCAGCTACACCTTCAAAACAGTAAACAGAAAGTCTAATCTTTTATTGTTCTGAGCACCCCATAACATCGAAAATCTTCTCAAATGTTCTAATCCTCCCTTAGTCTAGAACAAGGTCATATGATCCTATAAATTATGGGGGATGTTGCCTCATGAAATTCTACACTATTGACATGTTCTTCTCTAGTTGATCTGACTGATCTCGTGTATGGATACCACCACCATTGATAGCCTAAGTCAATTATGCCATCACTACAACAACTGTTCAATTTCGGTTCTGACCATCTCAGGTAGCCGATTCGGAAAGTTTTCTTCCTCCTGATGTCATCCCACCATAGCTTCCATGTTTCCTTTGTAGGAAACCATTATGAACACATAGATATCTTAGGTGAATAAACATGGTAATCTTTAAATTCTATCATTTCAATGTTAACCTTAATTAATTTATGGATGTTAATTTAGCAATACCCTCTCTCTAAAAGTTATCTAAACTGACCACTGATACCAACTATAAGCACCAAGCCATAATACATTACATATTCATGAATTAAATGAATAATTCACGTCGAATATATTTTCCGATTTAGATATATGGACATGAGTATAGTTTCAAAAAGTAAAATTGTTCGAGGGGAAATGAAAAGGGTCTCTGTCAGTGAGGGTGTTAAGACTAACCCAGTTAGAAGGAAACCATGGAAAGGCTACTTTGCAGTTCTGAGGACAGTGACCACTAGTTCATCTACTAAGAAGGAAACTGAGAAGTTATCTATAGAGAATATGCAAAAAAAGGAATTTTTATAAGAAGCTACTCAAATAGTATGAGACTCAATCAAAATGGGAATCGGCTGATACTGACAACATGGCTAGGTATGGGTGCGATGACTATGACTATTATAACTTGTAAACTCTCTCTTTTTTCCTATCCTCTGTCTCTGCACTTTTTTTTATTAATATATTTGTAGGTCCAAGCATACTTGGATCTGACCGTTAAAAAAACTCTCGAAAAAAGAGTCTTGTCTACTTCCATGTTTTTGACAGCATTACTTTTCTTTGATCCCATCTTTGACCCTATTCATCTTTATGTCTTGTGAAAAACATTTCAAAACATGGGATGAGCATAAAAAGCTCAGTAAGGGATATAAAACAAAGAAAAAATCATTAGTTAATCATTACATACATAACAGGAGCTCTTTAACATACCTTATCAAATCATAAAATTTACAAATCCCATAAATAAAACATATATCATAAAGGTAACTTGTGGAATATATATCATACTTACATTGTAGCTATCATAGATATGTAGGTAGTTACATTTGGAATACCCATCACAGTATATTCCCTAAATCTATCAGGAGAAACATTAAGGTTTACCTATGTCACGTTACCTAATGTATTGGAGATCTATCTCAAGCTCACCCGCCCTAGGTTTATCACGGAACCACCTGTATACGTAAAAAATGCCCAAGAACCATAACACATAAAGAAAACATAATGGAAAGATAAAATTTATACATTTAAATCATAATATATCATTTAGAGATATTGAGATAATAAATTCTTTCTCACAACCATTTGCAATACCAAAATACATAAAAAGGGTATAAAGTATTTATTTCCCTTTAAAAAACACTAAAGCATGTTAAAGAATCCAAATATCAAATAATACTCGTTACAGAGGAAAGGTTGTTATCACCACTTACATTAAAAAGAAACATTCTTTTTTTCATTTAGTAAAATGCTTCATAGAAAAATATTCCCTTTGAATGAAATAAAAAATCAAAGGTGTCTATATACCATATAATAGAAATCGTGTATAGAACAAAATATGCCTCTATGAAATGAGATTGAGATGAAGTCCCTTACCTCATGTCTGACATGACTCGTTTGATATTTAATCTCCTGAATAATGAAATAATGTTAATTTATACATTATTTAGAATCTTTTTCAAGTATATCATTACTTTTATATAACATATTACCATGTTATAAACATTATGAAATCATTTATGTTAATAACGGTTATTTTGTTGATATTTGGTACTTGAGTCAAAGATGAACTTCTTGTATTTATAAGTTTTCTATGTGGTTAAAATTTCATTATCTCAAGAATGGTATTAATGATTTAGATATCATATATATCTTATATATCCAGTATATATATGTATTTATAACCTTATATTACATTTGGAGGTAAAAAATGAAATGCATCGTTCATGGAGATGGTAAGATGTACGTACACATGAACACTACTTTCATTTATATTTCATATTTTAATGGAATTAAAACATAATAATACATAGGTATATTATATTTTCATTATAATATCATATATAATATAATTAACTCCATCTTTTATATGTCCCACATAAGGCATTAACGAGACATATCACTTCGAGGTGGTGGCAGTCCGCACTTCCTAAAATGAAATTATTGTGTTTACACATAATGGAAACCATAAAAGTGTGACATAAATAAAAAATACAGTACAATAAAGAAAACATTAAAATAATATGTATCCTATATAAATATATTGCAATCTTAGTGTCCATAATGAGAGGTGGTAGGAGATAATTGAACAGTCATCGTTTCGTGAGGTGTTTGTTTTCCTTCCACATAAATAGTATGTTCATAACCCATTAGATGGATGTGTGTGTAAGTTTATTTCGAATCCTTCGTACAAAAAAATCCTATTATATTAATAATTATGGGTTTGTTATAAAAAAAGGGATAAAAATAGTATTGGTGTTGGATAAGAAAAATAAATGAATATAATTTATGAAAAATTGTTACCGTTAATTCAGGTAACTCCATTTGGTCTGAACCAAAAGGACTTTTTGAAGTTCCATATGACTACCTTAAGGCTTCTAAGTAGAATAGAGGGATATTTAGATATTAATTGGGGAGGGTTTGGATGGTAAAATGTGCTTCATAAGTGTGAGGAATGGGTTAGAGGTGAGGGATTTTTATAAGGGGGAAGTGGGGATCTTTGGGATAGTTTGAAAATATTATTTTATTAGACAATGATTTTCAGTTTCAGAAGGTCAAAAACTAATTCAAGTCGAAGATAAGATGACTCATGGTCTAAATAAAATCATCAAATAAGAATTGAAAAGGTTTGGGATATTGTTTTAATCTTTATGATCTTATTTATTTAAATCCTTTATTAACTAGGTATACTGTGCATCATTATTGTGTCATAAATAATTTTATTTATTTTATGTATAAACATTATATAAAAAAATACCATGATTTAGTAAACCTTTTTATATTTCCAAATAATATATTTAGTTGAAAATATTACTTATATAACCATACATTAAAATAAATTTACTAAAAGATATTTGTTTATGTCGTTTTTGCGTTTACTTTATGTTAATTAAAATAAATGTCATTGTCACTCTTAAGTTTCTACATGTGGTCGAAAAACAAACCCATGGATGCCCATGTTCTCCCATGACTCATAAAATTAGGTTATAATGAGTTTTAAGGTAATTTTGTATTATTATGATATTCTTTTTCCCATGTATTTCCTTATTTACCTTTGAATGCGGTAAATAAAAGCCTAAAATTACTATTCACAACAAAAATATTTTCATATTATTGAACCAAATTTTACATAATAATAATAACAATATATGTTGGATTTTCAAAATTCAATTCGCAGAAGTGATAAAATTTTAATTAAATGAAAAAGTCAGTTTTTAATTACTACTTTGTGGTTTCACTATTCATAAAAAACCGATGTTTTTCAAAAGAATACCAAAAAATCATCCTAAACTATATTTGATATTCTGAATTCAAAAATAATGACTATTTAATCAAATTCAGGACCTAAATTTTTGATTAATTAATTTAAAATTAATTCGAGTTATCAAAACAAAAAGCATGTTTTTAAGAAATATTTACTATCATAAGATTGACACTTGTTTATGTCCAATTTGAAAATGATATTAATTCCAATGACCAAAATTGGATTAAATGGTAAAAATATAATCTAATTATACTTTAAAACATTTAAATTTATAATCTATCCATGTAAATAAATTAGATTAAAAGGAAATTTTGAATTAAGATATAGTATTTTCCACTATTCATCAAAAATTGAATTTTATCAGAAAAATACCAAAATTTTACCCAAACTGAATTATGATGTACCGATTCAAAAGAAGAATTTTATTTTCTCAAATAGAACATAAAAAAGTGACCAAAACTTATTTTAATGAGGTTTTTCCATCCAACGGCAGTAAATCATCTTTTAATGTAAATTATGATTAAAATTATATTCATTCACATTTTAAGGCTATAAATTTTATTGGATAAATGTAAAAACATTTAAAAAACATGTATAATAATATTGTAGTTAGTTATGTTCCTTCCCGTACATATAATGGCGAGGAATTATCTACCATTTAAAATAATAATATTATATTACTATTGTGCAATGTAAGATTTCAAAGAAACTTGTTGTTGCGTATCGGGTATTCCATCGAACATAGAAACCCCTTTAGAGTAAAATTAATATTTAATAAAGAAAATATTAATTAAAATGAAAATTTATTATTTCTTTATTTACGTGGGATGTTACAATAACCAAATAATAACACATAAAATATTTCAATTCTCAACATTACACTCATAAAATATTCTTTACACCTAAAAGAAAACATTTCCGGATCTTGAAATGTCCAATCAATTAATAAAATAATTTTCCACACCAAAATACCCAAAATATTACTATTTTTTCTTTAACAAAATGAAATATTTTTAATCAATCCAATGTTAAAATAATTTTTATTATGGAAGAAAATGATTGTGTCCCTGTATACAATAATATAGAACATTACTTGTTTATTTTGTAAGGAAAATCAAACAGTCTGTAAAAAGATTAACTTTTCAAAAACATTCAATCAAATAAAATAATTTAAATTTTAAAACATCAATTTTCAAATATTAAAATTCGTGAAATCGTTTTTTTTAAAGTACATGAATGAAAAATAGTTCAAAGGGAAACATTAAAAGATCATTTTTAAAATAAATTCACTTACATTAGGATTGACTCATCATGTATTTTTGTTGTATTCTTAAAAAACAAAAATATGCTAATTATTTAATTTTTTAAGATCATTTTTCAATTTTCCCATTAATTTTAAGTTATCTCTTACCATACTATAATTAGGTTTTTAATCCTCTAATTTCACTAAATTTTTTTTGACAATACTTGACTCATATTTCCAAAATAATTTCAGTATATTTAATATGGTAAAAGAGGTCATTATTCCATCATACTAATAATAATAATAATTATAATATAACTATATTTTTTAAACATAACTTATAAATTTTAAAAAAAAAATTTAAATAATGTTATAAAATGAACTGCCTTACAATCATGGAGATGGTAGGTCATACATACACGAGGGTAAATTTTCTATTTTTCAATAATCATTATGGAATAATGGTAAGTGTTATTTTGTCTTTTAATAATGATCATCATATCATAAATACAATATTTTTTATTTAAACATTCATATATATCATCTATGTCGGGTGATGATGAAAAAATAATCACTTTGCTTCGTAGAGGTCGATTCTACACATACGTAAGAATGAAATTGTCATTTTTGAATCGGTGGAAAGGTTAGAAAGAACATCATATATTACATTTTATGAATTATAAATATGTCATGAATAATACAAAGATTTTTACATTATGGATTCCTAACATAACTCTTCAAAATCATTAAATATTGTTCAAAAGGATGCATTCAATTTAAATATACAATTCTATAAAATGTAATTTTTCATAAGAAATGTTTTAAAAAATACACAATGGTATAAAAAATTATTTATTAAAATTCATTTCAAAATGAGATTGTATATTAAAATCATCATTCCCAAAAATCATTAAATAATTTTGATCTAAGATAAACCTAATACATGTTATACATTTTTCAATATTTTAGTTTTTATATTGTTCAAATATTTTTTACATTTGTGTGTTCTTAATGATTTAGAAAAAAAAGTAAAAATTGGAAACATTGGATAGGTTTTAGAAAAAATCAATGAATTGTAAAAATTTAAAATTAAAAAAACCAAAATTAATATATGACTCGATCAGGAAAACATTGAAAAGAAGTGGCCCAGAAATAACTGTGGTGTAATTGGACTCCCAACGCCACAATTAAAATTCATATGAATATCATGGAAGAGATAAATTGATTTTTTCCTATAATGTTGGTATCCATGTTGTGAGAATCATACTTATGGGTACAAAATTTATTTTTATAATTAACACCTTGGTGAATATCTTATTATGTATTGATAGTAAAATCGTAATCTATCTCTCATGCCACACCAAGATTTACACATAGAAATATAGGTTTTTCAATTCCAATTCATTGAACATAATAGATCAAGAGAAACATAAAAAGGTGTATCCATGATTTATGGAGTGAAACCCCAGCCCAATCAGGCTATGGTGTAGTAGACATGAATATAGGATTGGACTACAGGACCCAATAAGAGGGAGCTACAAAGAATACAAAACCCAAAAAATAAAACACCAAACATTACTCACGTATTAAGGTGTATTCTCAAAAATTAATTCCTGTCAATAAATCTCATTCCATGTATCATTTATAATCTGGTATATATTTGAAAATCATGACAGTTTTTCTATGGTGAAACTGGCTCATCAAATAGTAAGTATTCTATAAAACATTAGCTTGTGCGATGTTTATGGAGATACTATGTATTGGATCCTCATATAACACTGCAACATTATGGTATTATATTAAATATGTAAGCCATACGAAAATATTTTGTTTTAATTTAGATGAAAATTATATTAGGATATCTGATGAAACACCCTGATATTTTAATATAACATTATGTTAGATGTCATATACAACATAAAACATAGAGCATAAACAAACCAAAAAATATTATTATTTAAATATTATTGTTATAACATCGAAATTAAATTGGTGAATAAGAATGATATTAACCATATTATGAAATATATATATATAAACCTCCAAATGAATACAAATTTAATTATTGTTGGTTACGAAATAGGCACTCATTTTTTAGTAAAAATATTTTATTCTTTAAAATATGATTTCTTGAAAAATGGTTCTTATTATGAGAGAAAATTATAATAAATTCATCAAATATATATATATATATATATATATATATTATTTTATAAATGGATATTAATTTCCCAATCATCATGACAATAATATCTAATAGTGAATTTCAAAGATTTCCCTTAAAAGGATTATTTTGTAGTGAATTGTAAAAAAATACTGATTTTAATTGAAAACAATATTTTTGTTTCAAGAATATAAAAAAGAAAAATTTCCTTATAAAATTATCTAAAAGTAAAATTTGTTCAACTATATTATTTACAATTAAATTAATTTAATAAGAATAATTTATAAAATTTAATTTATTAAATAACATTATTATACTTAATAAAGGAATTTTTATGAAAAACATTTTTAAATTACTTTTTTCCTATTAACTTTATGTTAATTTATATAAAATAATGAAATTTGTTCATGAAAAAGGGATTCTTAATTTCGAATAAATATTCCCAATTTTTTTAAATGTTTTCTTTTATTTTCTCATTATGATTAGTAACTACAATAAGTAATTATCACCACAGTATGTGTAAATATTGTAGTAAAGGTGAAAGATAATACTATAAGGACTAAAAATAACCTAAATACCTAAATTTATCCAATTATATTTATATATTTCATCCATTATCAACCATTTTTCTAAAATCCAGAACATTGGTTCCATATTTCATTTATTTTTATCTTTATAATATTTACATAAAAGATAAAGAGAAAAATGACACTTTATTACTTTTAATATATATAACATTTTTTAATAATGATAATACAATATATGTTTTGTTTTAAAAGGTTTTTTTAATTAAAAATGAATTATTTTTATCATAATAATTTATTTATAATTTCCAGTTATATTGTAATTGGAAAAAATTCTCACATAACTCTCACACAGTATTTATTCAATTAATAAAATAATAAAATAAATTCTGTTAAATATTTTGTTGAAAATAAAAACATAAAAAATTATTATATTTCCTGATTTTTATAGATAAATGGGATATTTTAGAGATTTTTTAATGTGTTTTATTTCCATTAAATTATATTCGTGATGTATTTAAAGACCAATAAAATTAAGTTTCACAAATGGCATGAATGACATTATATAATAAATAAGACATTATCAAATTATTTAAAATTTATTAATATATTATATTTATAAAAATTAATGTTATATTGTTTAAAACCATATACATGGTAATTTTTTTTTGACTTTTATCCATTAAAGAAAAATTCTTGACCATTAAACTGTAGAAAATTTTACAATTGTTGTAATTGTCATGTTGGTTAAGGGAGGGTTAAAGAAAAATGGTAAGGGTGAAAAATAACCAAACATGTAAAAAACATTGTTAGATAATAGTATTTAATCATATTAATATCTTATAATATATTAATATCAATTTGGATCAATTGGGATAAAAAGGAATATTTTAATTTAATACTTTAGGAAATTCCATGAATGTCCCTCCTCTAACTTATAAAAGAGAAACCCCCCCCCCTATCTTTTCCATACACCGCATTAAGAAAAATAACACGACCAAACCCATCCTAGTTTCATTAATAACATTCTTATCCAAGTTATATAGTTTTTATTTCATCCAGAATACTAACCAAAGGACCCTTAAAAGGGTAACTAAAGGAACTCTACTAAAGAATAGGCAGTCATCTTTAATGACTCTTTCAAGTTTATTTATTCATCTACTTCTTCTTAAAGCGTTTTAACCATTCCAAAATTATAAATACAGTATAATATATAATATTATATTTTTTTATGATTTTTGTAAAACTATATTCTATCTATATTCCATCCTATGAAAGGTGAAAACAATGTTTGTGCATAAGTGTGGCTTAGCATCTCCACATACTGGTACAATTCCATTTTTTCACCACATTACATGCATGGTTATATAAATGGAATTAATGAATATATATGATCATTTTTAAATATACATTTTTTTGAATTATAATATCATATATACCTTCTTAAATTTCAATCCATTTGAAAATGATAAAATCACTCATTCTTACATTTGGACTACCACCTTTACAAAGTGATGTGATCGGATTTTCATTCACACATTACGTACATGGTATTAAGAGTATATTTAATGAATATATATGGAATATTTACCATTATTAAATTTATTTATATAATGTAACCATGATCGATGCACATGTACCAAAATTTTCATACCAAAATATACAAGAAAAATGAAGCTGTTATCACCCAGAAGAGTGATTATAAATAATAATTTTTAATTAATTGGTGATAATTATTTTAAGTAAATCATATATGTTATGATATATAAGTGTATGGATATGAAATATATGTATACTAAATATGTATTTATTATATAGGATATTTGGATACTTACAAATCAAGTCGGACCTGAGGTAATGGTTCATCATCTAAAATTGTCTACATTGGGACATATTTTATTTCATAAACATATCTTCTTTAATGAGTTGTATCTACATCCCATTAGATATGTTATATCAAAAATCAATCTATTTTAATGGATCTTATTGTTTTATTTGAAATTATTTTTTTAAGGACATTATGATTCAAAAGTTAACAAAGTTGTAAAGGATCACTATGGAACAATGCGGATTTAGCGGCGGATTTTTTTCCATTTCGTGGCGGTTTAAAACCCCCGCCAAATCGATTGATGGCAGTTTTGAAAAACCACTGCTAAATTGTGTGTCGGAAAACTATTCGCAACGGTTTTCAAAACCGTTGTAGAACCTTTCACGGCAGTTTTTAGCGGCAGTTTTTTGAATTATTATTTTTTAAATTTTTTTTTAAAAAAATTATTTTTTTTAAATTATTATTTATATAGATAAATAAATAATTAATTAGATATTTATTTATTTATTAATTTTATTTAATTTATTTAATTTATTTACTTTATTTATTTATATAATTTATTTATTTTTTTTATTTTATTTATTTCGTTTTTATTTTATTTATTTCGTATTTACTTTATTTATTTCGTATTTTTTTATTTTTTTTATTTTTTCATATTTTATTAATTTATTTCGTATTTTATTTATTTATTTAGTATTTATTTTATTTTATTTGTATTAATTTATTTGCATTATCCATGCATGAATGCCCATGTCCATGCACACACACATGCCCATGCAATATAAAGAAATACCGCGTTTGATGTGATTTGAACCCCTAACCTCTTGCATATTTTCCAACGATATTACCACTCCAGCAAGCTCGTTATGTGGTTAATAAACAGAATTTCATATACTTATATATACTAATTGAAAAAACAAATAATACATAAACAATAGATACAAACTCAATAATAATAAAACAATAAGAAATAATCAATAATTAATAACTGATAATTAATAATTAATAATTATTGATTTATTAGTCATTAATTGAGTTATTTATTATTATTTACTGTTTATTATAATAATTAACAAATAAATTATAATAATATTTAAATAACTTATGAAATTATGAAAATAAAATAATAAAATAATAAAATAATGAAATTTAAAGAATAAAAAATAAATAAAAAATAAAAAATAAAAAATAGAAAACAATAAATAGAAAACAATAAACGATAAATAATAAATAATATATAATATATAATAAATAATAAATAATGAACTATAAATTATAATAAATTATAAATAACACATAATAAATAATAAATGATAAATTATAAATTATAATAATAATAAATAACACATAATAAATAATAAATAATAATTAATAATAATTAATAATTAATAATTAATAAACAAAAAATAATCATTAATAATAAATAATAAATAATAAACAATAATTAATAATTATTAACAAATAATTAATAAAAAATAAAAAATTACAATAAATGCTAAAAAATAGTAAACAAATATAAATAATAAATAATAAATAATAAATAATAAATAATAAATAATAAATAACAAATAATAAATAATAAATAATAAATAAATAATAAATAATAATAAATAATAAATAATAACAAATAATAAATAATAACCAATAATTAATAATAAATAACAAATAACAAATAATAAATAATAAATAATAATAAATAATAAATAATAGTAAATAATAAATAGTAAACAATAATAAATAATAAATATTTAATATTTAATCTTTAATCTTTAATCTTTAATCTTTAAAATTAAATATTAAATAATAAATAATAAACAATAAATAAGAAAGAAATAATAAATAAAAAACAATAAAAAACACATAATAAATAATAAATAATAAATAATAAATAATAATAATAATAAATAACCGATAATGAATAATAAATAATAAATAATAATAAATACTAAATAATAAACAATAATTAATAATTAATAATAAATAATAAATAATAAATAATAAATAAAAATAAATAACAAATAATAAATAACAAATAATAAATAACAACAAATAATAAATAATAATAAACAAATATTAAATATTAAATATTAAATATTAAAAAATAACTAATAAATAATAAATAAATAATAAATAAATAATAATAAATAATAAATAATAAACAATAAATAATAATAAATAACAATGATAAATAATAAATAATAATATATAATATATAATATATAATATATAATAAACAATAAATAAGAATAAATAATACATAATACATAATACATAATAAATAATACATAATAAACAATAATTAATAATAGATCATAATAAATATATAATAAATAATAATAATAAATAATAATAATAAATAATAATAATAATAAATAATAATAAATTGCAATAATAATAAATAATAATAATAATAAATACATATAACATAATTAATAATTATAAATAAATAAATAATAAATAATAAATAATAAATAATAAATAATAAATAATAATAATAAAATAATAATATATAATATATAATATGTAGTATATAATTTGTAATATGTAATATATAAGATATAAGATATAATATATAACATATTATATAAAACATATTATATATTTTATATTATATATTATATATTATTATTAATAATAACAAATAATATATACTATATACTATATACTATATAACAAATAACCAGTAACGAATATTTTTATCAAAAATAATATAATATATATATATATATATATAATAATAATATATATATAAATAATAAATAAATATAAATAATAATTAATAAATAACCAGTAACAAACAATAGATAATAAATAAATTAAATTAAATTATAAATAATAAATAATAAATGAAACACATGAAAAAGTATGAAAAGGCGTGATAAGGAATGAAAAATCATGAAAATGCATGAAAACGGATGGAGAAGCATGAAGAAGTAAGCATTAGATAACATGAGAACACATAAAAAATCATGAAAACTCTGGAAACCCCCTTAAGAATTCAACATAATGATCATAATAACCCACAAAAACCCATTGAAAAAGATAACATGTCATGGAAACCCAAATACACAGTAATAAATGGAGGAAACGTTAAAACCCGTCAAAACGGTCATAAAGTGACAAATGCATTGGACTCATATTAACGGAGATAACATATGATCCGAGAGTCCGTTCCAGATCTGCGATAGTCAAATCACAGACCCTGAAACGATCTTCGACCTGATAGGTTAAAGTGACTGAATGGACCAGTAGATCGGATGTTACGACCATTTAAAAAAAGCTTAAGAAGAACAGGTGCTAGAAACCAAGCATCTAAAAACATAATAAACCCGATACCCACTAAAAAAACCAAAACATATGATTTAGGAGACCATGTGGGTGTCGTGACCAGTCAAACTAAATCTTATGGAACAAACAATGATCTGGAAGGTAGAAGAGTCTGAACTGACACACATATTGAAAGTTAGGTCCGTTTGAAGAAAAGTTCGACAGGACACAGGTGACGGAAACCGGGTATCGGAGGCCATCAAAGGGAATTTTATGGTTGAAAAACAGGACAAAAGATTTCTTATGTCAAACAAGTGCATAGCTCACTTTGCTGGATTTGATTTGATATATGGTAGAGCCCAAACAGACACCTAGGGAGAAAGTTATGGCCGTTTGAAGTTGGACAAAAAATTTCATCTTTCTTATAACTCTCATATCTTCCGCACCTTATATTGTCTCATGGATTTGATTGTACATGACTCTAGATCTCTTCATTATCTTTGATTTGACTGGTCGTGGTGCTCCAATGGATACTCGTGTCAAATGTTATCTTCGTTTTAGTGTTTTCTTGGTTTCTCATGTTTTTTTAATGTTTTTTCCTTTCATTTCGCGGCGGTTTTACCCAAACCGCTGCAAATCCTCAAAAAAATTAAACAAAATTAAAAAAATTAACACATTTTGCGGCAGTTTTTAAACCACTGCTAAAGAACCACAGTCAATTAACGGCCCGAAAAACATTTAGCGGCGGTTTTTAAAACCCCCGCAAAATGCCCATTTTCATGTAGTGGATTTTGTCTAATTTTCCACTCCATTGAGACATATTTGGTATTATGAACAGGTTAATTATTATTTTTTGCATATAATTCACATTTAATATATTAAAAATTAGTATATATTTGTTAATAATGATTAATAATTCAATTAAATTTAAACTTTCAAGGGGTACCAATTCAAAATTTACCAAAGAGGTGAGAATTTATGTTAATAATATCATTTATGTGATTGTCAAAATTATGCATGAATGAATGTTTCAATCCATCATTCATATGATCTAATAATTTTATTATACACTATATAATATTGTTGTTTCCGTATTTATTCTTAAATTTGGTGTCTTCATCACTTGAATCGGGATAATTACTATTTAAAGTAAAAATATTCCTTAATTCTACTTCAAATCGAGAATGTTTTTCTTCCATGTATATATTTTTCAAATTTGATTTACAAAATTACTTTTATTTAGCAAATAAATTATTAAAGTAAATTTATGTTTTCATTGAATTTTAAAAAAATATTAATCGAATCCTCTTACTTTTTTTTGATAATTTTTTTATTTTCTTTATAAATAGTCAAAATGAATTTTCTTAACTCATATAGTATTAGTTGATTTTTATACCACTTTTATCCATTTTATTCTATTTATATTATTTAATAAATTTTCATGGAATTTAAAAAGAATCCACTTTAAATTAAACTTATTTTAATGTTTTTCAAACTTTTTTTATTCCCTAAAATACTTGAATGCATTTAAAAAAACAATATTTTTTATGAATTTAGGGTCATATTTTATCTCTTATTATTTTTTTTGGTCATTAACTTTCACTTCAAACAATCATTTTATAATAAAATTTTTAATTAGAATTTAAATTTCTCCAAAGTATCCATATTATATTTATTGTGGATATTTTTTTTGACTAAACCATAGATCATTTGTATATATGTTTTTTTCAAATAATGTTATTTTATTTAATGGGAAGACATTATATTTAATATCACTTTTTCAATATAGAAATTTTTTGATAAGTCGTATTTTTTATGAATTCAATTATTCATTTAATATATATGTAATTAATTGGATATGCAGATACTTTGAGATATTGGTTATAGATATACTCTTGATGCATGAACATGTCTAATTAGAAAAAACTGTAGTCTAGCCTTATTAAATGGGTTTTGGTGTATACCTAACCATAGTATAAATTGTACTAGAGAAAGGCCTCAATAATATGTTTTAGATATCTAATATTATTTATTCATTTATTTTTAAATCACTTTTTAATGTCTATGATTTGTTTTTAATAATATATATACATAATATTCAAGATCATTTGATTCCTTATATGTATTCTTTGGATATTCATTGAATTATACCATATAATTCATCATTATCAAGTTATTGATTAAATGGAATGTGTTTTAATTTATTTACCTTGCCATATTGATTATGATTTATTTACTCATGATATATTTTATTGTATAAAACCCCTAGTAGGCATCTGATCTCACCATTATTTTATTTCCTTTCCCCAGGATATGAAGAAGGGATATATGAATGAGTTCAAGGATGAAAAATATTTAATTTCCCTATGTTTATTATTTAATGTGTTCAAATTTAAGGTTATATTCAAGTATATAACTATTTCACTAAGACTACAAACCTATTTTTCCCTTTTGGATATGATTAATTCTATCCAATGATATTTTAATAATGTAACCACTATATATGGGCTACTAGGGTTGAGGTCTTTAGAGTTTTAATCTGAAAAAAATTTACATAATCCTTAGGAAATAGATTTTTCAAATCATATATTTGGGAACATAAACCTTTTAATAACATTAATGTTAATTTTTATTATAGGATAACATTTTTTATTTTCATTAAGGTGGATATTATTTGGTTCCCAAGATGATTTTTGTCGATCATACCATGCTTTTTGGTTTTCATCAATGGATGAAACCTAGAGGAATCTGGATAACATAGTGTATGTTAGAAAACATAGAGATTATTCCAATGAAAGTTGGATGATGTATAGAGTGAAAAACATTTTGGTCTTACCTTATCTGTTATCACAACTTATTACTAACAACTTTAACCATAACTAACTACCAGACTTGAAAATTAAGAGAAGATAGAGTTAAATATGAGCACAGGTGGTGGAGACTATGGATGAAAGAAGGATAAATTCCATTCATGTAAAAAATGTGGAAGGTGAAACCTCATAGAATGTCTCAAATGAATTGGAAAAGGTTTTATGTTTATAAAAGATGTTTATAAATCATTGAATTTTTTAAAAGATGAATATTTTTATAGAAGGGAATTAATGTCTTCTAATGACAATAGTTATTTTCCAATATCAAATTTTTCAAGAATATGAAAACTATCAATGATAATTTCTTATTATAAGGGTTAAATCAAAGAACATGTATGAAATAATTATATCCCAATCATTTATGTATAAGGATAAGTGTTCTAATTTATCAGGATAAAGGGATTATTGAATATTATCATGTAAATGGGATAGTACCACTGACTGTGAAAATGGAATGTGATTTAATGATAATGGAATTTCGGTAATTTATTATGAGATTTATTAGTTTTTTGATTTAAGTAAATATTCTGGGATTTTATTTGGGGAAGAAGACTTTTGATAATTTTTTGAATCATATACATTTTAATTTGGGGTTAACATACGAGTTATGAATATCTCTAGAGGTTTATATGGTTAATGTTTCGATAATTTTAATATCATAGCTACCATTTATCAGTTTTAAGTAATGAAAATTTGAGGTGATTTGAAACATTTTCATGGTTTTAGGAAGAATACTCTATTTATTTTTAAATAAAAATTTTGTTTAGTATGTGATTTATTATAATCTATTGTAAGTTGGGATATATATATTCTTGATGGATAAAAGTTTATTCATTTATAACGTGATATTTTTTGAGATATTAATTTTCTTGATAAGGACTACTTTTTATGTTAGTATCATAAATTATTTCACGATATTTTGAGATAATGTAGTGACTTATCAGGTTTATTGATAAAAGATTTCTGATGATTTAAGAGGAAAAATTATATGTAACATTTAGGTTTATAAACAGGTCTAACATAAAAGATAATTTAGTAAAAATCAAATTCAATTTTGAGAATATAATTTAGAAGGTATGAGATCATAATTGAGGTTAAAATATTTTTTAATATAGAGGTTATCTAGATTAATTAGTATGTTGATTTTTATTTATTCAATAATCTATGTAGATCATTTGATTTTATTATAATTTTTTTGAATTAAAATATGTTACTATTATTTCCATATGAAGGATTATATATATTGGATCTTCTCATACTTTATAGTAACTATTTTAGTTCTGGTTAAAATTTTATGAAAAAATTGAATATCATTTTATCATTTTTGGATTATTTGATCTATTATAAGTTGATTTTCGTGCTTCAGGCCTAAAAAATCATCTCTAAAACACATCATTTAAATAATGAATAACATTGTGATGTAAATGGAGTAATGGATAAAATTAAACATTTATTGAATTTATATTTACTTTTGTTTTTATTCTACATAGTAAGGAATCAGGTCAACACTAAGAAGTAGATTTGAAACAATGTAATCCTATTAAGATGATTTTATTTTAATTAATTATCCTTTCACCCATAATAGATTTCTAGTTGTTTTCTTATTGAATTTCTCCAAGGAAATATTCTATATCATTCTCCATTAGTCTGTTAGTGATAGTTTTCTCCTCCATGTCCATCTTTACTTCTCATGGGTTTTCTACTAATTAGAAACCTAATAGCATGTTATTCTAGATGAAGATTGTATTTAACATTTACCCTTTTTATGTGGATGGGTTTTAACCCTTTCTATGATATAGGTTTTCTAAAAGGGATTTAATTATTTAAAGCTTATGATTAACAATGAGATGTTATAATTGAGAGAAACAAATTTATTTAAGGGTTATACCATAAAACCCATAAATTATAATAGAATACTATGTTCGATGGCCTATAAAATATGCAACACTATGATAAAAAAACCCTAAAATATTATTGTAAAAATATTATATGTATAACCTTCTAATTGAATTGGTTTGAATGAATTTTATTGACTATATTTTGAAATATTTATATAAAAAATATCCTAATTAATATAAATATTTTGATTAATTCTTAGGAAATACACAAAAAAAATTTAGTAATGGAATTATACTATTATAAATACGTTTCATCAAAAAAGATACATATTTTGTGTGAATATTATAAAAAATATTCTTGTAATTTAGAATTTTTTTAATAAAAAGTTGTTCAATTTTTAAATACTAGTTTTAAATTTATATTATAGTGGATTTTTTAATTTTTTTTCTAAAAATAATTATTTTCTAGTGATTAGTGAAAATACTAGTTTTTATTTGAAACTGATTTTTTTGTGTCAAGAATTTTCCAAGTTATAAATTTTTTAAAATAGATTCAGGGTAACATTAATTTTATTATATTACCTATAATTAAATTAAATTTATGTGAATCAATTTTATTTTATCACTTTATGATAAAAATATTTTTAACATAATAATCATTTTTTCTTATTAACTATTTCTATTACATTTTTTGTTTTAATATTAAATTCATTTCTACCACTTGCTGAAATTAATTATAAAATAATGGATTTCATTTTTTTAATTATTATTCCAAGATATTTTAGGTAGATATTTTTAATTTTTTGTCACTTGGAATCATACCCATGGTAAATAATTATCCCAATGATGAGGATAAATCAGATACTAAAGATAAAAAATAAAATATAATAAGGACTAAGTTAACCCTAAAACATGATTTTATCCTATTGAATGAGTGTAGTTCATTCATTACCATTGTATTTTCTAAAAATGGAAATTTGGTCTGATACTTCATTGGTTTTTTCCTTTATTATATTTACGTAAAATATAATTTTGAAAATGTCCATTTCATTACTTTAATGATTATAATATTTTTTGATAATGATAAATAAAACTTATTATCATTTTTAATATTTTATTTGAAAAATAAATGATATAATTATATCACGGAATTTTATTTTAAATTTTTAGTCATTATTGAATTAGATAAATTTTTATGCAACACCGAGGAATTAATTATTCAATTAATAGAAAAATAAAATAAATGATTATAAAAATAATATTATTAATAAAAATAGAAATGAATTATTTTTAAAATGAATTTTACAGATACATATGACCGTTTAGGTGTTTTTGAAAGTATTATATAAAAATTATCTTTCTAAATTTATGTATTTAGGATAAAAATAAATTAATTGTGTAGAAAATAAAAGTAATCATATTTTATAATAAATTATATTTTTTAAATGATTTATAATTTCACAAAAAATATTTTATATAGAATAATGAATGGGATATGGTTTAAAAAATAAGAAAAAATTTATTTTTGGGTCTTTATCTCCTTTATACTAAAATTATAAACCATTATTTTTTTGAAAATATTAATATTGGGGTAATTATAAAATGGGTTAAAACTAAATAATACGGGTGAAAACATAAAAAAAATAATTTTCAAATAAAATTGTATGAGATTATTGCAACATCTCATCATGTTATATTCCAATTATATAATATTAGAGACATTTCTTATTAATAAAGTATATAAATTTAATAATTTATAAAATTGCATGAATCTCCTCCCCTTTATTATAAAATTAAACCCCTCCTATGTTTTCTTTACACCCCAATGAGAAACAAACCTCAACAAAAACCAAACCAATTCTATTGTAGTTATAATTTGATAGTTCGTGAGATTATTTCAAATAAAAAATACCTACCCTAAGCCCATTAAGTTGAGATATAAATGAAATCTATCGAATAATAGGAAATCATCTTTGCAAACTCTTTTACGTTTACTTCTTCTTATACCATATAATTTTCCATAAAAAATCTATCATAATAACAATTGTATTATGAATATAATTATATATTATTATGATTATTATATATCCTTATTACATCTCTTTTAAATCCAATAAAAATTGAAAACATTCAATTCAACAGAATTGGCATTTATCGGTGGTTTATTATCAGCAGTTTATTTAACATCCACTAATAAATTAAAAAGTTTATGAGCGGTTTATGAAAAACAAATGTTTAATATTTTTGTTTTGAAAAAAAATTCTCGTCTTCCCCCAAAATCACATGACTACCCCAATCCCCCTAAGATTGATCCCTCACCACTGGATACCCACTTCTCCCCCAAGCCATACCCCCGACACCACTTCCAAAACTTATCCTAGAGAACTGCTACCTCATCATCATCCCCCCATTATCACCTAACCCCTCCTATCCAAATCCCTCACCATCAAACCCTCTATCCCACAAACCCTATTTGTTATCCGTTCACCCTCTCTACCCCACCGCTTCACCAATAAATCATTACGCCTTCTCTATCACCTTTGAACCATTATCTCTTTTGTTATTAATTTTTCTTATCTCTATCACTACTCTCACAATATAGCCAAACCCTATCCCAATTTTTGTGTTTACAATTGTTTTTTATTGTCCTATTATGTTTTTGATCCCTTATTGAGTTTGTTTCTTACTAATACTTTTGAAGATGAGGGATTTCAATTGATTCTATGTTGGATTTTGGTTTATAAATCATTTTTTATAGTTTTTAATTATGATTTTCTAAATTTTTAGGTCCCACATAATTCCTTATGTTGTCTTGGACCTAGTTAAGGTGGGATAATGCCATAAATTTTAATGTCAGTGAGTTTTAGGTAGGTGGACCTTTGCTTTGGGCCTTCATATTTTATAACCTTTCATTCTTTTATTTTTTAACCTTTGCCTAGATTTGAAATTATAAAAATAATTATTTTGAAATGATATTTTATATGGAAAACATGCTCTAGATTATTTTCACTTTATTTATAATAACATTATCTAATTGAAAGATTGTTAAAATATTATATATGTTAATTTTTCACCATGAATGTATTGTAAATTCCCAAAAACCCTTTATCAAATAAGTTAAAAGTGTTTTGTGAGGATTTGGTTTTAAAAGTGGGGTTATCTCTTTTTCTAAAAATATATATTAATTTAATATTATTTTAAATTGTAATTATATATACATATATATATATATATATCAGTTAGACACATGTACTGAAGGAAAAAATATACGTGTCTCTGTGTAAAAATACACATTAAAATATGTGAATTTGTACAATAAGATATATTTACTATCCCTTGAACCCGATCCCTTGAGCCCCCCGAGAATCAACGTGAGACCCTTGAGACTGATCCCTCATCACTGGCCCCCCATTCTCCCTTGTTACATCACCACCATCCATCCTCCCCACCCTTCTCAGCATTCTCCCTCATGCCCCCAAGCATGATCCCCCACCCTCGTCGTCTCCCCCCTCTCCTCCCCCTTTCTCCCCTGACACCCTCGACTCCCCCTTTCAGAGGGTTCCTATATACATATTGTTTTAATTTCTACGAAATTACCATTTAATGAATGTTTTAGGTTTCATGGATGATTTTAAACAATTCTATATGGTATTAGAAGCATTTTATAATCCCATTACAGGTTAAAAAAGATATAAAAAATCAATTTTTTCAGGGGATAGACGTGTCAGATGTTAAGAGTTTACTTTAAGTCAACAGAATAATCTTATAAATCTATTTATAGTGTAAAAATAATGATACATATTAATATTTTAATATTTAAATTGTTTTTATACATGATTTCTTTCATTTTTAAGAAGTAAATTCAATATTTGTTTGTACGTGCAGTCCTTCAATAACATACCTATGTATATTTTTTTGAAAGGATTATGCATATTTTATCACTTATAAAAAAAATTTATCCATGAATTTAAAAAAATAGTTTTTATGTAATATTTATTTATATAAATGAATGTAATTCCAAGGGAAAGTCATTTCACTTATCCTAATCAACTATCAGATGACGGTCTCTTGAACAAATAGAAAAGAGATGATCCTTTGGTCTCCCACCAAATATCATTTAGGTCACCCTCAGTCTCCCCCCATTAGAATTTCGAAAACACATTCTCTCTCCCCCCCCCCCCACCAGTGTCTGTAACACCCTCCTCTATTTCGTCATCATCAAACACATTGCCTCCAAATTATGAAGGTTCAGCACATAAAAACTCCAAAAAGAAGGAATAGGTGGTTACTCATGTTTATTCATGATGATATAAGACTGTGAAAATTATAATTACACATTTTAATGTCAATAATTTTATTTCACTTATTTATTTTAATCACTATTTTTTATAAATAATGGAAACAATTTCACTATTTAGAAAAATATTAATTTTCAATATGGTAGAAATCAAAATAGAATGATGATGGTTGTCAAATATTATTGTTATGGGTCCCCTAAAAAATATTTTTTGGGGTTATCTGGGAAGATTATAAACTACTTAGTGGAAGATCTAGTTAAACTTCCTATTATGTAGTCCTAATTGATGAAAATTCTTAAATCATCAATGAATGATGAATTTCACTCCCATATAAGGAGAATTTTAATACATTATTCCTCAACTGAGTGGTATTGGTTAATTAAATTCTAATATTTTATAAATAAACCTCTTCATGTAGATTTTATTCCACCATACTATTATAGATCTTATAATCTGAAAGTGTATTTTTAAAAAATTAGGTAAAAACAGAATGATTTTAAACATATATTATGGAAATAATTCAAGGATACTTCATTTACCACTAAATAGTATCTGGATAATGTACCAAAAAGGGTACCTAGAGAGAATTGGAAGGTTTTTGTTGATAGTCATCACCCAGAGAAGAACATAGTATTGAAAAATATATTATTATATTAAAATCATTTTACATATATGGATATGAAATTTAAGACATTTCTGTTAAGTTATAATTTATTATTTTAAAGATGTTTCAACAGAAAATGTACCAAGAAGAGATATAAAATAACTCCTCACACTGTCAGTTCAAAGAGTTTTTTCAAAAATAGATTGATTATGGTAATAACTTCATTAGATTAAAAATTCAAAAGATAATATTATCTATTTCATGTATTGAAATTTTTATTTATCATTGTTTAAGGTATTCATGTAATTTTGGGCCCCAAGTATCTCGAATGGAACTTTCCTTGTATGTTTATATGAAATTATATGGGAGTTACATGAATGATAATGCCAATGAATTTTGGGGTATGAATTCCTTTTTCATTATAATAACTTACTTCAAGATGTCACTATGTTAATAGGTATTTCATTAACTATTAATTATATTTTATTAATATGTAACAATAAAATAACTATGGGATGTTAATCCCACCCTGTCCTTCCCAGTCCCCCAGGATAATCTAGTTGGTCAAGACCTTGGTAATGTGGATTTTGGTCCCATTGGTGTGGGGGGTTCAGGACCACTACCATCTATGGTTATTGGAAGTTCACTAAGTGTCTCAACCACATCTGTTAGTTTTTTAGTTACTCTCAACCCGGATATTCTTAAAGGATGTTTATGGTAATATAAACAACACATCAGGAATCGGGAATCACAATCAATAAATAGGGGGCTCATACACAGATATAGGATGTGAAGGTTATTTCTCTATAGAGACCATTAGTTAATTTATATAATTAGATGATTGGATCTGGCCCATGGGGTATTTCATTAATTAATGATTTTAGTCTCCTTATAAACCATACATCATCAAAATCATTTGTTAAAAAAATTATTTTCTTTATCTTCAAATTTAATAATAAAATAAATTTTAATTTTCAATAAAATTGGTTTGTAGGTGTGGTAATATAGAGTGGAGATAGAGATAGTGTAAATATTATTTCTTCAGGTAGTAATTAGGTTTAGTGATGGTGACTTATAAATAAATTCATGAATGACTATTACAATTAAATGGTGATCAATAAACCTTATTGGGGTTCGTGTTTGGTGTTTGTATACAACTATCTTCATTTGAAATTCCATTGATACATTAGTTTTCTAAAACTAATATTTTATTCATTATTAACTTATACATCCCAATATTGATGAATTTAAATAGGTTTACATTGTACTGATTTTTTCCATGCTGCATATAAATGGTTTTTTATGGGGTTTTATTTTTTACACGTGTATAAATATTTAGTTTATAGACCATATGTTTCATAAATTACCTAAGAGGGAGATTTTAAGAATTTTTTTTCAAAGTGATTTTTAAATATAAATTTTTTTCTAAATGATTCTAAAAAATATATTTTTTGTATTCAAGGGGATTCTTATCAAATGGTGATTAAAGGTGGGTTTGGAAATATTATTTAATTTCTTGTATGGGTGTTATGATATAAATTATGATATTTTTCATCGGTTATATTATCTAGTTTCATAAAAACCATGGGTATCTTGGTGGGTGATCAAAAAAAATTGTGTTAATCATGATAAGACAACTTTATGTTTCGTATAGTGAATGAAAACATAGGGATATGGGGAGTGATACCTAGTGATGTGAGGTTTGAGAAATTCTTTCTCAATATTCATATCCTATACACTCTAAATCATTCTTCATAGTTATCAGGAATTCTATCGACATTCTTGTGTCCAAATAATATATCAGCTTATTAATGATCTGTTTATCTAGTGTAATCCCTAACATTTCTTCCACTGATTCTGATCACCCATGCATCAAGTCATCCTTCCTCCATCTATTTAATAATATATAGGGGAAAAATTAAATGGTATTATAAACTATTTTCATCCCAAACAGGAAAGGAATACTCTTCTATAAGTCCCACACTACACCAATACTATGAACTTATTCAAGTAGGATCTAGTAATATGACCTTAAAGTGTAAAACAAAAATTATTATTCTATTTGTGTTTAAAATAACCAAAATCGGTCATAGAAAAATTACATTAAAATGAAAATAATTCATTATAACTACACTACCATAAAACGCCCCACAATAGACCTTACCACAATACCTTAAAAGGAATCATGTTCATCATTAAATAGAAATGAACTATGGGGTTTAATTTCCAATTATAATGTTATTTATGAGTCTCATTTCCTATTATTAATTCCATCTAAATGATATATTTCATCAAATTTGATGATAATAGATTTTTTAGTGTCTAGTTTTACTAATTAAAATCATATCATAATTGACAAATAATAATTTTAACTAACCTCTTATACATATATGATTCTGATGAATCATTAGTATTAATTGATTTTATTCATGGAAAGGGTTGTTTTTATTTTTAGCACAAATTATTTTATGAATATTTATAAATTTATAAGCAGGTTTTTTACTATAAAATAATCACCCTAGTGATTTGTGAAAAACTTCAACCCTTTCATCAAAAAAAGTATTCAGTATTCACCTCTATATGTGATTTATGAGACACCCACCATTAGAAAGAGTGAAATACATGATATCTGAATAATAAGAATATTCATTTAAAACAATAAAGCATCAGAAATAATTTCCCTATGTAATGATCCACATGTACTCTAAAAATCCTATATACAAATATTATATCTCAATAAGTCTTCATATAGGTCCATTTGACTATAAAATGGATCATACATTAAAATATCTATATTTATTTGAGTGGATTATTTGTGGGATATGGGTATATAATACCTAATTTAATATCATTATCATACATGAAACCTTTAATATTAAATTCAAGTGTATATAGGCACAATAGAATATAGGTAATCAATAAATCAATTGAAATTAATTCATTAAAAAAATAATTTAATAAGAGTAGTAATTTTTCTTTACAATCATATTAAGTCACAAAATGAATCATTATTTACTGCCATTATATTATGCTTCAAATAAACCAATTAAACCTACTTCAAACCATACCAAAAATCCATGATTGTTAAGAAAGAGGATAAGGAACAACATACTTCTTTTATAGGAGATAAATATTTGTTTGTGTGTGTGTGTGTTGGTATCTCTACATGTTTATTTGAAAATCTATAACAACCCATCCACGTAAGTCAATAGGGGTTTTGTGTTCTTACTATATTCTATGGAAAAATATATCTAATTATTTATGGGATAATCTTAGAAAATAAATATATGAAGTGTTTTGGTGGATAAAGAAAAAATGTATACATATTTTGATAGATGTTGGAAGACCAAACAAATTATCTAGAGCGATTTTTAATGTGGTTGAGATGGGAGATTTGATATTTAGATAACTATGAAGATATTTACATAGATTAGATGAGTTATAGTAAGTTTGACCACAACTATTGTGTGTGACCACATAAGGGTTCATGCTATCATGTAATGTAATGCAATGATTACATGAAGGGGTCAAGTGACCATATGGTTGAAAATACTCTTTGATCAATTTTATTCCCTTATCTATGGTATTTATTATTTCTTGTTTGAAATTAAATATTTTACATCTATCTTTTAACATTATTTATTTACATATGTCATGTTTTCCTTAGTTTTAAGATGTTGTTTATTTTTTACAGGTTTCTTATTTTTATGGTTTATTTTTCTCCTCGTTTTGTTTTAAAATGGGATTTTATTTATATGAATCAATAAATATTTTATATAAATTTATCCATTTAATTGGATTATCTTACTTATTCAACCTTTGTGCAAGTCTCTTGATAATTATATTTTTAAAATTTTGATATGCCTTGATTACAGTATGTGTTCTTCCATTTCTTCATATGTCTGAAATTATTTATTTTGTTATACATGGAATTCTAATGTGTTGATACACCATAATTTTATTTTAGAATTTTATTAATGGTTATAAAATTATATTGTTTTATTTTTTTTGTGCTACAGTTTGTGAATTTTTACATTTTTATAAATACACTTTATAGAGGTAGTTTATGCCGCAAATTTATTGGGTAAAAATTTATTAGTGGAAGTTTAAACCACCATGATATTTGGTCAAAAAATCTAGTTGTGTTTTAAACAGATATTACATATTTTTAAGTTTAGCATTGGTTAAAACTACAGATAAATCCTTAGTGATGTTTGACATGGAAAATCGCTGAAAAAAATGAAATAATTGCCACTAAAAATCATTTCTTGACATTTCAAAAAACCCACCATCATATTGGATGAACCAATGTTGTTTGGATTAAAATGCTTACTTATGGGTAGTTTTTAAAAAACTTTCAAAGAGACATGTTTCATCAGTTTTAATCACAGAAAGATGGATATTTTTTGTCGTGATTTCTCATACACATGAATGTCATAGCAAATACATATAGTAGTGTAATTAACTTTTTATTAAAACTTTACTGGGATAGTTCTAAATATTTATGTAATGATTTTATATGGTATTTATGACCTAAAAATTATTCTATAATTATGATATTGTATATACCTTCTTACCTTTTAATTCATTGGAAAACTATAATGTCACTTGTGCGTGTGTGTAGATTACCACCTCCATGGGGTATGTGATCCATTTTTCATTTTTGATTTACATAAATGGTAATAAGTATATTTTTCATGAATATATATATTATTTATATCAGTATTATAAGTAGGGGTATATTGTAACTATTATCAATTTATAAGGATAAAAACTATCAAACCAAAACTCAAATGAATAACGAAGTTGTTACCACACAGATTAATGATTTTAATAAATAATTTTTAATAAATATGTGCTAAAATGTAATAAGTAAATAATGTGTGGTATGATATATTTTTTTATGGTTATATAATATATTTTTATTTAATATATAATTATTATATGTGATTTTTGAACACATACGAAAGATATCAGTGCTGGGCAAGGGGTTTTGAACTAAAATTGTCTTCTATGGGACATATTTTATATTATTCGTCTACCTTTTTTTATATAGAATATATAATTCCAAATTGATCTATAATATCATTAATTTCAATATAATTTTTTCTATTTAATGGTCCATTATAACTTCTCTCTTTCATGGGTTTATGCTTTAAAATTTACAAAAGTGGTAAGGGATTGTTTCTCAATTTCCACTCTATTGAGACATATTTGTTATTATACACCTATTTTTGTATATTTGGTTTATATAATTTATTTTTTATATATTTAAATTGAATATATATTTACTATGGGTCATTATTTATTGAATTCGTGTTTATACATTCAAGGGTTTCTAATGGAAAACTAACCAAAGTGGTAAAAAAATTTATTTAATAATCATATTTTTGGGATTTCCTTTATTTTTGATCTAGGTATATTATAATACAACATTCATAAGATAAAATTACTTTCATAAAATTCACATATATATTTATTTTTCATAGTTTTTTCCAATTTTTCATATCCTTGTAACTTTAATAAACTAATCAAATTTTTAAAAGGAAGACTAATATTATTTCAATTTTTGATAAAGTATGTTTTCCTTCCATGTTTATATGTTAAAAAATTAAAAAAAAAATTCTTACTTAAAATATATTGTAAGAAAATTTTATGTTACCATTTACTTTTTAAAATTCTTTAAATTTATCATTCTAATGTTTTCTGAAATGGAAAATTTATAATTTCTTCTTAAAATTTAAAAATGAATATTTTTATAACGTATACATTGTTAAAAGATTTTTTGTCCTCTATAACCATTATATGAAATTTATATTCTTATAAATTTATTCATAAGTTTCAAAATAAAAACTCTTATACGAAATATTATTTTAATTTCTTACATCACTTTAATTTTATTCTCTAAAAAATTTATTTGAATACATTTATTTTTTGATGAATTGAAGAACACATTTTATCTCTTATTAATTTTTAGACATTAACATTCTGATAAAGCATTCAACTTATTGTAATAATTTTTAATGAAAAAGAAAAATTATCATAAAAATATATATTATTCATTTCATGTATATGATTATTTCCTAAACCATGCACCATTTTAATATAATGTTTTTTTATGAACAATATTCGATTGAATTAAAAAATATTATTTTTATGTATAATTTACTCAATATGGAAATTTATTGATATATAATATTGTTTATTATTTAAATAGATCATTATATATATATATATATAATTCATTAGACATGTAGTGATGTGTGGGTCCTGGTTATTAATAACCCTCCAATGCATCAATAGGTCCCATGAAAAAAACAAGTTGGAAAGCCATATTAAATGGGTCTTGTGTGTATAAAGAAAAATAGTTTAGACTATCTTTGAACAAGGATGAATCTATTTTATTTAAAATCATGGAATTATGCATTATATCATTATGAAATAAGTTATTAATGTCCATGTTATTATTTTGAATATTATCTATGTGTAAGATTCGAGCTCATATAGTTATTTATGTAGAATTATTTGATCTTCATTTACTCATTCCATATGATCATTCATTTTTATTATATTGATTAAATGTTATTTTTTTTAGATATCTAATATCTCATATTGATAATTAGTAATTTATTCCGGATATTATCCACAATACATAAACCATAAAGAGAATCCAAGCTCACTTTTATTTTTTCCTTTCCTTGGTACATAAAGAAGGAATATTTTAATGAGTTCAAGGACCCATAATATTTTATTTTACTATGTTTCTTATTTTATTTTTTTGTTTTTAAATGTAATTTAATATTAAAGTATTTATCGCTTTTAAAAATAATAATAAACTATTTGTTCCTTTAGGATATTATCTATTTTATCTAGTGATAATGAGAAAATTCACAAACATGTATGGGATCTGGGGGTCAGGCTCTGAACTTTTGAAGAGAAGTATTTTGGAATAGAGAAAATTTTTGCTCAAAACACTAATTATAATTTCACACCACAACCAAGTCATGTAAAGATAAAGTAACATCAAACCATAGTTGATATAATTTGACAACCATTTTGTGATCTTCAAGGTATTAAATGATTTTTTTAAGTTATATTTCATCAAATCACATCCCTTTCCCTTTAACCATGTGGGAGGTCACTAGGGGAATTTTTTTATTTTTCATAATCACACAAAAACTATTTAAATTACACCTTGATATAGTTAATGACTATAAATAAATATTTTGGATGAATTATTAAGGGCTAATATATTTATTCTATGATTAATATAACTTTAGAGAGAACCTTGATGGGGAATTATGTAGTAAAATTTAGATAATTTGAACATTAAATTCAGGTTGAGTGATTATGTCTACCATGCAAACTCTTTTTAAAAATCGCATTTAGGTAAATATTTATTTAATCCCATAATATTACTTATTTAATAATGATGGAAATTCATTCATCCCATATTTAGTACTCTCTAAAGGTAAGGTGAATTAAATTTGTAGGATATTGATATAATTTAATTGATTTGTTTTACTTTTCGATTTCATTTTTTATATTAGTATCAAATTACTTCTAATTAATACTTAATTATATTTATTTTTATATTAATTTGGATATTATGAAAGGATATCTAATGTGGTAGGTATTGATGTTACTATGAGAAAAGTCTTTAAATTTCTATTATTTTTTGATATTTCATTATAACAAACCTTAGTTTAATTATTTTTATATGATCATAAGTAATCAATTGAATTAAGGTAGTATTAAATTGAAATGGACTAAAATATATTTAATACCGATGTATAATATTAAAACTAATAAACTCATGATATTCCAGATGTTACTGAATCATAATTTTTTGAGAATGCATCCTCCAATATTAAATCACCATCTTTATTCTTAAAAAAAGTTTTTCATTGTGAAAATTATTTTTTCTTTAGATTCATTTCAATAAATTTTGTCATTATTTTTCATTTAGATATCTCAAATAAAAAATTAATAAAGAATAAAAAAGCATGAATTTGTGATCAATTATTTGTGCTTTAACCTCAACACTTTCTAATTATATACAACATTATTATGGTTTTAGGGATAAGGGACCACGTTGATAAAATTTAAAAATTGAAAAAATCTCTTCAAATTTGAGGATTTTAAACAAAATTTCGTGTTTTTTTACTTATTCTAGGTGATAATTAAAAATATATAAAAACATTTTTATTATTAGTTTATTATTTCAATTCATTTAATTCATTTTTCCTTTTATATATATTTATTCAGGTTTTTATGTAGAGTTGTTTTTCCTTTTTTTTTAGTATTTTCAAGTGTATGAGTCGGAACCCTCATACTCAATTTAATACTTCCAATTTTATTTATCCATTTCAGTTCCACATTAAAATTGAGTTCTACATTATTCTAGTATTATAGTGAAAGTAAATTAGAATGAGTACCCCATGTAGTGACTGATGATTTGTAAAACCTAATAGACAGAGACCATAAATCACCTTCTAATATTAACTACACATACTATAGACTTCCATCCATTTATGGATTCACTTCAGACATATCTGGACCACCAATATAATCCAAAATATTTAATCTATAGTTGATTTTACAATAGATGATCTAAAATGCAGTTTAGTTTCGTGGATTTCAATATATATTCCCTCATGGATAGGTCTAATTTTTTTGTGATATGCGATACTTTCACGAATAATGGCGTGATTGTTGATATCTAAAATCTATAGAATCTATATCCCCTATATTGGTATATATAATTGAATGGTTTATGTACCTATGTCTAAACATAAACACACATTAAAACAATCATGAATCCAAATTTCAAGAGAAATACTTCAAAATGATAAAGAATTTGTAGTTAAGATGTTGGATATAAAAATATTATGGAATATTTTTAATCCATGTATGAGTTTTTTGAGTACTTAAATGATCTATTGAGGATATAACCCCACAAAAAATCCTCAATTTTTGTATATCACACTTCTTTTTACATCAATTTGGAGCCTAATTCTCATGTTGTGGTTGATTATCGAGTTGGTAGAGGACTCATAAGAATGAAATCATATAAGGGATTAAATTTTTTGTTGATTTAGCCAATATTTTTCCCAATTAAACGAATAAATAAAACCACATAAAGTATTATTTTATCAAGAATAAGATTCAATGAATCTATATATTAAAATGGGATTTATTTCATAGAATATAGTGTCATTGAATGCTATTAAAAATAAACAAGCACATCCTAAACGAAAATAATATCTTCCATGTATGATTTAAGCATCACAAAACCTATTACAAAAATATAGATATGAAATATAGGATAATATATAGGGTTATGACATTTTTAATGGTTACAACTGGAATCAACCAAATTCTAAATTATTATTATGAAAAAAGGTCTCATAACCCAAAACAATGGATCTAAGAATGGAGGATGGAAAAATAGAAATCATTCTTTAGTCCCTACATGTTATACCCAATGAGAGTAATTATTGATTCCTATTAATAAATAATTTATATCCTAAAGTAACATTCATTTAGCGGCCCAATAATACAAGCCATAAGTTCAAGAAAAATAACACTATTTTGGAGAATTGATAAGAAAGTTCATTAAGTAAAATGGAAATAATCTCTATCTAGTATAATCCAACCTTCAGAATAATGATACCTAATTTATAAATAACAAATATTTATTAAAATATATCATTCACTAATTAAGACAACACACAAATTTTTTTACTAAGATATAACTTGGTACATTATAAGGAAGCACTGATGTTATATATAAAAAGATTGATGTGACTTTAGAAAATATAAGGGGAAAATTTCATAGAAAATAAAAATTAAAAATAGGTTGGGATAATGATATATATCCATAATTGGAAAAATAATAAGGAAAGAAAGACCAGGTAAAAATATGAGTTTATGATAAAGAATGACACACCAATGAAGATTATGGTTCGCCCATACTGAAAATTTCATCCATCATTGAAGAGAACACTCCAACGAAGGTCTGATAAAGAAAAAAAGAATTTATAGATATTTTCATATAGCTAGACATCAAAATTAAATTCAATAAGCAAATTTAAAAAATGTAAATTTACAAAATATAACTCAATGACCATTTTTCAAATAATAATAAATTTGAGGAATTATATATAATATTTCTTTGCTTGAATTCACAAATGATGTTCATAGGAAACTCCAACCAATTATTCCTAATTTGAGTTTTTTATTCAATGTACCATTGGTTTATGCACATTTTTTATTAAATTTTTCATTTAATTTATATTGTTAATTTAATTTCATTTAATGTGTTTAAGAAGTTTGGAATGAGTTGTTTAAGGAACATTATTGTTTCCCCTTAACTAGATGAACAGTCATTTAAATACCTGATCTCTATTCTAGATGATGTATTAGTAGAAGTATAGAAGTTCGTATTTCATAGTTTTAAAACAAATAAGAATGAAGAATATAAATATTTTAAAATTATTCTTATTTAATAATTCCTAGACATATGGAAATGACTCCTTAATGTAAATCAAGGATGGTTGATCTTTCAAGTATGATATTAGAGATTTTATTTTGATATTATGGTGGAAGTAAAGAAAGGAGATTATCCTATGGATTTAAATTATATTACAACAACTGGAAAAGGATAAGTTCTGTTGGAGATTAAAAATGAGGAGAAGTAGTTAATGAGAGAGGCAATTGATGAAGAATTTGAATAGAGTAAATATGATAGTGGTGAGATAAGATAAATAAGGGAAAAAGGAATCAATAAATGAAATTAATCCCTCTGATGATTGAGATTATGAAGTAGGATGTGATTAAGGTAATGGATTTCAGTATCATCTACCCCATTTAAAATATTTAATGGGTAATCATTGTCCAATTTATTCAAAATAAAGTAATAATTACCTCTTTCAATAAGGTTTATGAGTTGATATCCACCTTAATGGTGATATTGTTGATATTTTGTGTCAATTATTGAAAACTCAATAATACAATGATGAAGAATCATTTTCACTTTCCATTCATTTTGATATATTGGAATACAAGTAAGTGAACTTCCAAAGACAACCTCTACTGGAAAAGAGGGTACCAACAACAAATGAAGAGTTCACAAATATTATAGGAGTAATTACTTAAGCGACCACATGCCACTTAAAATAATAAAAACACATCTTCTAGTGAAATTTTAAATTTTAAAATGAAAAATGTAATCTACCAATTTATAAAAAATCTCTATGATATAACAAAAAATAATTCAAAAACACTCCCTCAATAAAACTATCACATATTAGAAAGATATTATCTCAAAAATTGATGAACCAATGCTAGATATCATTATCAGTTATATACTTCTTCGTCTACTATATCAACCCTCCATCTTTTGGATCTATGAAAATCCATTATCTACATTTTTTCATATTTCAAGACATAAGGTGAAAACTCAAATGTGCATAGTTGTGGGTGAGATATAGTATTCAATTTTTTAATTCTATAAAATGATTAACTAACCTTGGAACACTTTCAATAGGATCACCAAACAACAATTTTTATCTATAGTAGAATAGAAAGATGATTTCACATCCATATAAGGATTTCAAACTTCATAATTCACCCTAGATTCCTTGGTCATGACATGTAATAGAAAATAAACATCACCACCTATCTTTTTAGTTTAGGTTGAAATAAAAATCACTAAACCTAAAATCAATATATATATATCAAGATAGTAGAGAAAATACATAGCATGAGGGTTACAACTATATATCCTGGTATTGTAGTAAATTTACTTTTCTAGTGTTGGGGCTATAGATCTAGTCTTTTTAACTACTAATGTTTTAGGAATGGGTGGATATAGTGTTTGGTGCATCTTTGACTACCTCGACCATAGATCTATGGTATATTAAGAGATTCTCCACTCAGGTGAATTATCATTCATCACATTATTATATTAGGGATACTATAAGAACTACTCATTTACACTTACCATATACTAGAGATAATATAAGAATTTCCAATCTCCATCTGTCTTGTAATATTCTTCCATTATCAACATAGATTTATGGTTGGTTGAGGAAATAAATATGAATTAGTATGAATCATTATTTACACATATTAGTTGGTTATAAGTTAACATAACATTTTAATTCAGTTGATCACTAGTCAGAGAGTAGGTACCAAGGGGGAAAACCATAGTATATCATGTCCATCGATATCCATTCGACATATTATGAATCAAATATCAGTAAAATTAATAACAAAGAATAATCTTCTCAATCACAATCCATGGTCCCCTTATCAGTCACACAAGATACATCATTATGTAATCCGACAATAATATCCCCTTTAACAAATTCCGACCTTTGTTGTTCATAAAAATTTCATACTTCTAATTCAATAACAATTAGATGTTGGTTTCTATATTATCCATCTAAAAACATTATAACATTATGCGTATCCCTTTTGACCATTTTACTTGCATTCTTATTATCTAAAATTTCCCAAGGTAATGATAGTATACTTCTTATCTTGAACTTGAAACTCTAAATTCATCATTTCTAACATTAGTTTATATGTTTTATAATATCATTCTTCTTTAACTTTTGAAAAACCAATTATTTGGTTAAATTATTTCAACTCCATCAAGGAGAAACTTTTTATAATGGAATGTTACTTCATTATTAATATGATCATAGTTTTATCCTTTTAATGTCTTACATCAGTAGTAATAATTAATAGATTCTCAGAATTTAGTGTCTTAATCTATATTTATTATTTTTAATAAATTTCATATTAAAAATATATATTTCAATATAATTTATTATATTGAATCTAATGATTTTTGACTTTAACAAAATTGTTAATAATTATTGGGATTCCTTAAATAATTTCTCTTGACATAAAAAATAACTCACACCATTTAGGTGAGATTTATTTCCATAAAAAGTTTATGGTAATCCACATTTATATTCCAATATTATAAAATATATTTTATTTCAATTCAATTCACTATTTACATCCCTTTTATATAGCTTTAAGTCATCACATGAAATTAATTTAAACATAATTAATTCAATAATAACTCTTAAATTTATCATGATAACACTTGATAAATAATTGATTATATTTTTGATTTAATTGATTATCATTATCCATTATGAAATTTTATTAAATATATCATGGTATATATGAATATGTAAATTATAATTATATTAATTATCTTTTTTTATTTTATATGTTCAATAATAAATTTAAGAATAAAATTTTATAAAGATTTAAACCATTATTTAACCTTCTTCTTGATTGATTCTTAACCAACACCTTATATTATGGATCTTTATTTATAAACAATAATATATCATTTCAATAATTATTTCTAAATATCCAAACTTATAACATCATGTAAAGTTATTATTATCTGATAATAACAGTTTAAAAAATATCAACAAAAATATTTTACATTCCTTTTTATTGAAACACCTCATTATTTTTATTTATAATATTTATTGAATAAATAATAATTCAAGCTACAATCATTATTCTCAAAAACATATATTTTTCTGCGTAAAAATATTATTAATTTAATGAACATAATTTTCCGATTTACCAACATTAATTATTTAATAACATTATTATCAACAAAATATAATTTCATCATAATAAAAATGATTTACATGACCCCAAATTGATTTAAGAATCAAATTAATGTAATATAATTGGAAAAAATAAGAAAATTGGTTTATGAATTTCTCAAAAATTGACATTACCCAAAAACACACATTTATATTTATCATATACCTACACAAAAATGTATATAAATTATTTTTTTTTGTTAATAATAGTATAAATATTAATTCATTCAAAAACATTTTAATATATAAATAATTTTTCCATTATTCAACATTCCAAAGGAGATATATTTCAAATCTCACATAAAAATTTTAAACAAGATAATATATTATTTAACATTATTGAAAAAAAATTACACCATTTTTTTAATAATTGCTAATACAATAGATATATTGAGTCAAGATCTAAATAATCCAATATATAAGATTCTATATTACAAAAATTTATAATTATATATTGTTTTAGATATATATGTCGTCAAAATAAATTTATTAAAAATCATTGAGTGGAATTTCATGACATTACACTGGTCTAATCAATAAAAACCAAACATCTTGGATTCGTATGATAATATGATAAATGAAGTTATGTCATGTGAATAGTTATTCACCACTCTTTGAAATATGTTGAAAAATATCAAATAGGCTAATAAAAATATCACTACCATATATTCAAAATCCCAAATAAAAAATTACTTGGAATTATTAAAACAGATTCATATTGGGACATGGAATATATATATATATATAATATTTATAGATTAATTTGTTTTGTCCTTCAAATAAATGATTATATTTTTGGATAATGATACATATCAATAATAATAACCATAATTCCTAACTCAAATTAATTTCCTTCTAATTTTATATTGTCCATTTTTATTTCACCTTATTCATAAAGGCTTTTATTCCCGTTGTAATGGAACAAAACATAGGTCATGTTGCATTTTGATAAATATGGTCGTTTTGATGTTTAGAAGAATTCCATAGGTGTTGGAAGATGTCGAGGTGCTTTCATGTGTTTTACAGGAAAATGGGTAGCTTTAGGGGATGATGGAAAATTAAGGTGGTCAATCATCTTTGGCAATGGGTAATTATTGTTGTTGGTCATTTTGGTGGATGCTCATTTCTGTTGATATCCTATTAATGTGGTAGTTAATTTTTTGGGTAGGTAATTTCCACCTGTAGGCCATTTCCGATGATTTTCTATTTCTTGAAGTGGATCATTATTGTGGTAGGTCATTTATGAAGATGGGACATTCTGGTGGTAGGTAACCTCATGAATCAGCTCATTTTGTGGTAGGTCATTTCTAATAGACGGTCATTTTAGCGGTAGGTCATTTCTGGTGGTGGGTCATTCTAGTGATAAGTGTTTTTTGTTAGTGAGTCATTCTGGTGACAGGACATTTCTTGAAGTAGGTCATTTATTATGGTGGATCATTCTGGTAGTAGTTCATTTTTATTAGTGCGCCACCCTTGTGGTGGTAGTGAATAATGTTTCTTGTTTTTCCAAAATTTAGAGATTTCATTTTTGACGCTTTTTATGACTAATAGTGGGATTATTTCCTCAATTAATGGGTTTTAAATCCATTTTAATGTGTATTAAACATATATTCAATTTATAATAAGTATAGAGGCCTTTTAAATAAATTTTTTTTTTTTATTAGATCTTCCTTTAATGGCCAATCTAAACCATATCTAACCACGCGGGTCTCAAATATAATCTTTCATCAATTGATAGAATTTCTTCATTCATTCATTATTCCTTTCCCCTGAGATGGTTGGTTAAAAATCATTATCCCCTTGGAGTCTTCAAGCCCTATTATTGCAATTTCCTCATGCTAACCCTGAGTGGTTTTCTCTAATATAGGTACCTTGGGGTATTGTGTAACATGTTTGGGAAAATATTCTTCTACTAAATAGGAATTCCTTCATTTCTATTTATGTGTATCAAGAGGTATGGGCTTATTATTGTTATATTTTTGGAAGATATTTTCATTCAGTCTATCAAAGATAAATGGAATAGTTTAAGTGAAATCAAAATTGGTAGGAAATTGTGAATGATAATATAATAGATTTGTTTTTATTGTTTTGAAATTAAAAATAGTATAGGATTACTGAATGATGAAAATCACGGCCATTGGGGGTCATTGATTATACAGTTATATATGAATTCTCGAATATATACTGTAATATTTTTGTCAATACTTAATCCATAATCTTCTAATCACATACAGTTGGGGTAATGAATTTGATTCCACATAATCTTATGGCTTGTGTGATAACACCCATCATTAAAAAGTTGGAATTGGATCAAATCCATTATGTCCAATATATAAAATGTTATGTTTTTCTTCAAATAAGATTGTGGATGGGGGTGTGTGTTGTAGATTGTATATAAAGATGTAGTGCATGGGTGGTGGCCATGTTAAGTTGGGTGAGGGGGAAGTGGATGTGGTATGCAGTGGGGCTGTAGCGGTATTGGTGGTGATGTTGTTTAGCGAGGCTATGATGGTAGTGGTTATGAAATTTGGAAAAGAGGATAATATGGTGGATGGTTAAGAAAATTTCCTAGCATGTAACAGAATTAAATTCATAACAATGATATGAACTGGGATGTTAACAAATGTTAAACACATAAATTAAATGTGATTGTCTCATTGACTTGTGTTGGTAATATACAATCAGGAAAATGGATTAAAGATAATTATATTTTTAGATATAATAATGGATTTTTTTTCCTTATAGGGGTTTTTCATTTAGTTTCAGCAGCTTAAGTGGAGGATTTTATGAGTTCTTTTATGTATTTTGAACCCTTTGTATGGGGATTATGTGTTGAAACACTATATATATATACCGTATATTTTCTGGTGGTTTCTATAAGCACCCCACCCTTTTGGAGTAATATATACCAAAACTGACATAGTCAGATTGGGGTGTTTTTTCAAACATTCTAGTAGGAGGATGACTGGATAGCAACCCGCTATTCCTGGATCTATCTTTTCTATGATTATAGTTCATCCATGGGATGTGAGTGAAATAAGTAAAATGTTTCACTATTAAATTATTATGTGATGAGATGTGATTTGATGGACTACATGTGTCCGGGAGAGCTATAGTGAGATGAATTATGGTGGTGGTCAAGCGTGGTTGTAGGATGGCACAAGGTTGATTTTCTTCATGTTTAAAATACCCTGCTATATGTGATGTGATGTGATGGACCATATGTCTATGGATAGGATCTGATTTGATTTGTTGTGATGTTATTTGGAAGAGGGATAAGTGAAAAGATGTATGATGTTGGGGCGTGAGAGTTGAAAATCAGTGGAAAAAAGGTGTGTAGTACCCTTCATCGATATGAAGTGTATTATATTTTTATACTTGGATGTATTATTTTGGGATAGAGGTTTGCTGTGTTTGGGATTTTGGATAGTATACCAATATTGGTGTTGTTTGGTTTTTCTATTTCTCTCACGGGTTCACTAGTATTCTCTTTTCACATGTGCAGGAGAGACCCCATTAGCTTTGCTAGAAATTACTATCACATACCATTGGAAAGTAGTTTTGTCACTTCTCTAGATTTATTTCATCAGGAATATACATTAGAGACTTTTATTTTTATCAGCTTTATTTTTACATGAATTATCATGAGGTTTGGTTATATTTTATATTATTCCATGGATAATCTTGTGGATGATTTATCTTATCTCCAGATACAATATTATTAAAAATGGTAATTCCTCCCATACATCATATTTTTATTCTCCTAATGTTTTTCACTGACGTGGGGCATACTAAAGGTGGGACTCAAGGGGTCAGTTTCTATCTCCCCTCATTGTAGTATATTATAATGGAGGGTGTTGTGATAGTGGTATCAAAGGAGATGGTTGAAATATAGGATGGGGTTTCAATTTATTCATAGTGAGAATTTCATCAGATGGTATTGAAATGGTGCTAGATAACTTCATTCCATGACATAGGCCAGGGATACTGACTAGGAAACAGTATTCTAGGGCCCCTAGTGATCAATTGAACAGACTCTAAGGTTATTGAATGCCCAAGTTATGTTTGGTTTTTTGTAGGGTAGATACCTAGGAGTGATACATGCATCATGATGAATTGTATTATTTTTTGAACCAGGTTGTTTGGGAAGGCTGTAATGAATTAATTAAATTAATGTGAATCATAATAAAATTCCATACTATAGGGATTATAAAATCCTTTCTTCTCTTTAAGCTATGGATTATGGTCCTCATCTGTATATGGCTTAGGTAGTGGAGGTTTTTCAGGCTAACCCATTTTGCCACTGGAGGGTTGATCCATCAAATAATGATGATCAATGGTAGAGGAAGTTTTTATATTTTTATCATCAGTCTTTGGGGATGTATTAGGGAAGTGTTTCAAATTTAGATAAAGAGGGCTACATAGAGGATTTGAAGATCACATCTAGCTTGATCTGGGCTGTAATGAAGTATTGGGTCCCATATTTCAAAGTATATATGTGAGGTTATGCACATTAGTAGTGAATATTGTTCCTTGGTGATCGTATGGAGACATAGTTTTCATGGTTTCACTTTTAGATGGAATTTTGGGAGGACCTCATTTCATTGGCCATGAAAGTTGTGAAGTTGTAGGAGCTACTCTCCCTTCAAAATGGGAGTATGTCAACGTGGGATAATTTGATAAATATCAAGGACCTTATAATATTTTACATAGATATTTTCATGGATGAATAGTCATATGTGATGCATATTATGGTGGAACTCATTCCTAGGATCAAGTATGACGTTAAAACTTTTATATTGCCAACGTATCTCGAGGTTCTAAAGAAAAAAGAAGTGATTGAGTGGATTAAGCATGGAGGAGTCTTACCATGAGAGTTGGACTATCAAGAATAATTAATGTGTAGAGTTTTAAATTGTATGACTCATCCACCAGTGTGTTTGATGTTTTGACCTATTGGGATTCAACCTCAGCATCTTCCCATCAAGCCATATATGGACAATAGTTCCCATGCTCTTCTTGGGGATATAGAAATATTTTTTTTGTCTATGGGGTTCATTTTCATCATCTAGATCATTCCCAAATTAGTGTGATAGAGGTGGATAGGCTTACTGAAAACCTCAACAGAAGTCAATAGTGAGGTTTTTCCAGAAGCAGGGGCTGAATAAATATACTCTGTAAAGAGAAGATGTGGTAGGTAGAGGAATACCATAGGACGTACCATTCCCTCAGGATATATGGCCTAATATTTGTCAGGTTAGTGGCTATTAGTAGTGAGATAAAGGGGTAAGGAATGTTCATTTTTAGGTAGTGGATGGATCGGCCTAGAGGAACAAAAGATCACTCAAGGTACGCTCAGTTTATCAAGTACACTTATTTTTGACTTGTTATATTTGGGAGATTCTCACTTATTTATTGAACACATTATTTTCTGTTCTCTATAACTCGATGTATAGTGGATTCATCTACCCCTATTGTTGAACATTCTATTTGGATTCCAAACTAGCCTTTCTGATGTGTTTTAGGGATGTTCAATGATAATGCGGAAACATAAGTCATGTGTGGATCTTTACATACTACAGATACATCCATACTACTTCATCTTATGAATCAACCTTTCATATTAAATTTTTTTGTTATTAATTACTTTCAAATGAGATTCATGTACTGAAATTCAGTGTAAAAGTTTGTGATTTTCCTTGGAAATAGGGGGTTTTATGCATGAATTTGTGGTTTTGGGCCCCTCTTTCCTTGGTGGCTGAGTTTTCTATATAATCAGAAAATGCAAGGACATAAGAGGCTCGTATAGGTTTTATGGAGTTCCAAGATATTTTATCTAATAGGATGTTTAAACAATACAACCTCGATGTGATGTCAAGTTTGGGATAGATGTGATGCCTACTGCTTCTTGAATTTTGATGGATCGCTTTTGGATGAAGACTTATGAGTTGCAAATTTTGGTTATTCTTATATGTGATATAATGTATAGGAGTTTCATCTAACCTAGTATAAGCCCATTGGGTCCTCCTGTTTCATTCACTAAGAAAGAGGATGGTAGTCTTAGGTTATGCATTGAATATCAGATGTTGAACTAGGTGATGATCAAAAATATTTATCAACTTTTGAGAATTTATTAACTTTGACACTAGTTGCGTGGAGAGAGATTGTTCTCTAATATCAATATATGATCTAGATATCACCAGTTAATGGTGAAGAATTGATATATCTAGAAGGCTACCTTTATTGGTAGGTATTGTAAATTTTACATCGTGGTCATTCCATTTGATGTTACTAACACAACAGTCTGGATCATTGGACTTATTATCTCTATGTTCCATGTGTTCCTAAATCAGTTCTTCATTATATTCAAAAATTCTATCTTCATCTAGACATGTTCAGATATGGATAATGCTAAGAATCTCAAATTAGTTTTATAGGTTCTTTATCCCCTCTATATCTATTGAAAATTTTCAATGTGTATGTTTCGTAGATGAGTGGGGAATTTCCATGGGATTGTAGAGTGTTTTCAGAATCTCTATGTAGACCCATTGATGTTAGATACCATTATTTCTTGGGTAGAACATGATAATCTAGAATAGGTTTGTATATTACCTATTCTCAAAGACTATTATCAGAGGATCGTGCCTAATTTTTCTTTTGTACCATCCCCATTGACAACACTGACTAGAAGATACCAAGATTTTCTGATTACTGATCAGTGTTAGGTGGTATTTAGTTACTTAAAGGGGAAGTTGTTCAGATCTCTAGTGCTTCAGTTTTCTAAGTAGGAAATTATGTTTGATGTTTTCTATGATACTTCCCATCTAGTCTTTAGAATCGTCTCGATGTACTAGAAGGTAGTGTTCTGTTATTGTTCTTGCAAGTAGTGAATTCATGAGCACATATATTTGACACATCATCTTGATCATGTTATAGTTGTTCTTGCACTGAATTAGTCGTTTCATTACCTTCATTAGGGAGATATTTGTGGTCTTCATGTATCATAAGAGTTCTATATATGTCTCTTTTAATTGTGAACCTAATCTGTGAGAGTGGTGGTGGATGGAGTTTCTTTAGGACTATGATTATGAGATATAATACATGGGGAGAGCATTGGGGACATTTGATAAAATAATAATTTGTTGTAAATATTTTTCATCCTCTGCTGATATTTCTCCCATATTGTGTGGTTGATCTATGTAAAGAGTATTTATAAAACCCTAGAATCTCCTATCACTTGTCTCAAATATTAATATATATATATATTGTATTTTATATTTCCAGATAATTTTTTTAATATATATTATTTACCCTTAAAAACTCTCTCCACTAGTTTAAACAATCTTAGTAAAGTCCAAAATTTCTAAAAATATTATCTTAGGAGAAATATCCAATTATAAACTTAATGATAGAGAAATATTCACAATCTAGCACACCACAAAATATGAATGTAATATCCTACCATTTTTCATTAAAAATATCATTTTTTAAGCTTTTCATTGTTTTCAATTAAGAGGCCTAAGAATTTCAATAATTAAAATCAGTATTAACAAATTCACTATAATAGAAATAAATCCCTAGTCCAAGAATATATAGAGTCACTCTTGGTTTAATACCCACACTACTTCATTCATTAACCAAATATTATAATGATTATCCATAATGGGTTTTATGTATTTTTAGATGGTCACATTTGTGATAACTAAATAATAGTCGCACTAAAGGATCAAAGGAGACAACATTCACATTCGTCTTTGTAATTTTCACCTTTTAACCATGTATTTTGTTGTGTATAATGCATCCACCACATCTTAGTGGTGCATGAAACATATTTTCAATTGAATAGAAGAGGGGTTTCTTTAAGCCGTTATGAAATAATAGTCAACTTATTTCGAATGCTTTGAAGTTTGTCCCATGAACAAAGTATTGGTATTTGAAATGTGTAAATAGAATTTATTAGTTCCCAATTAAGAGAAAAATCATTCCTTGATAATTTATAGAATTTCTCTTAGGTAACATATTTACAGTGATAGGATAGAAGTGGATCCAATAAAAATAATAGTGATTGTATAATTATTGAACCATTATTTTGTTATAAAAATTTAAAGCATCTTGGGACATGTTAGTTTTTATAGAAGGATTAAAAAATATATATTTTATATTTATCAACCCCCACCAACCATTAGATATGTATGTGAATTTTATCATTATTGAATGTTTCAATGAATATTTCACTATGTCAAATACAAGATTGATCAATTCCCCTATAATGATATTATCGTGTTGGGAAGAGACCTTTATATTATTGTGGGATGAAATAAAATACATCATAGGGGATTTTCTTCAGTAAGGAGAGGATTGAATTTTCATACTATTTATGTAAATCCAAATGGAGGAGTAATTCAAATACATCATGATATATAAGAAGTTACTCACATTGTTATTTTTTTCTAAAAATATGGACCTCATACTATACTCTCCTATGTGGTTTTTCATATCAATAATAATTAATTAATGTTTTATTTATAAATTAAATATTACAAAAATATCTTCGTTTGGTGCATCCTTTCACTATTATAGTTTATATAGAAATTAAAGAAAAAAATATTGTATAATGTTGTTTATGATCGTCATTCAATGATAAACTGTTAATATTTCATTGTAGACAAAAAGGTCTAAATAAAACATAAATTTATATAGAAACACTTATTTGTAATATAGATAATTTAAAGACCATTATTTTCCACTATATATAGTAACATAGTGACATGGGTGATCCATCCACAGTAAAAATACTAGTAGAGAAAATGGTTTCTAGATAATGTGTGACAATAATTTTATGATGATAATATACCTTTAAAGTAGTTCAGGGATGGATTGATCTACATGTGTGTTCCCAAAAATGAAGTGGAAAGTGTTTTATTATTTTTATACTTCTAAAAAATGATAGGACACCATTATATAGAGTCACAAGTGGATAATATTTTTCCAAGTAGATTATTTTCTCTAACACTTCACATGAAATATGGAGCTTTATAAAAAAATTATTGAACCAAGAAGGAAAAAAACATCAATGGGATTTCATAACATCCATCATGGATTTTGATGTCTCTATTGTATATGAGAGTTACATTTTAGTTCCATTTATTATTTATTGTATCCGAATATAAATGTTTTTTTAATTGAATATGTTTTTAAATAAATTTAAGTGGAATCCACTTTGGAAAACCTGGGGAATGCGGTCATTAAATATTTTTAATAATAATATAATATTTAAGTAAGGATATCCCATGTTATTGATCAGTTATCATGCTACACATTTTAATAGAAAATTATTCAATGAATTACTCAAGAAATATAGGGCTATGTACAACAAAATTAATGTTTATAATCGATAGAAAATTGGTAAAGTGGATATATTTAATAGAGAGATAAGGTAAATATTAGATAATCCAATCAATGAGTACAAGAGGGATATTTTGAGAAAATTTAATACTATATTTTGGGATTATTTAATATCATTTAATAAATGGTTTTGAATTCATCCATTCTAGTCAGTGTAAGGGAAACCATGAAAACTTTTAGTAGATCTCACCCATTAATTTTACTTTGTGGTCAAAACTATGACCTGGAATGAAAATAAATCTAAGAGGTAGAAACTTCTATAGAATGTTGATCTTGAAGAGATATAGATGGATTTTAATGCAAATAATTATCTTTTTAGAAGAAGAAATGTGAGTGAAATGATCATAACAATCATTGTAAGGAGTTACACCCATTATACTGGGTAATTTATAACAATTATATATTTTTTTCATTCATTGTATATTAAATTCATGATGTTGGGTCCTTTCATGGTCACGTCAAAACTCCCACATGAATATGTGAAGATTTATTAGAATGGGGAACTAAACATAAATATGGATAGAACTCACTAATATAAAATATTTAATATTCCAAAGTGGGTTGCACACTTTTACTTTGTTTTTATGAATTAAGTGGATCACGTATGTTGAGGTTTTGACATTAAAAAAAAAGCACTAACTTGGTATATACCAATGATAATATTTGGTCCCTAATGTTAACAATGTTATAAAGATAAGGGATCTATTATACCATGTAATTTATATTAATTGGAATATATTATCATTAATTTTTTTTATAGTTTATCAGATATTATATGACTGTAAGCCCAGATATATATATTATCATGTTATCTCAAATTTATGACCATTATATTGGTTTTTTATGAAATTTTAATATTCATATTTATAATTTTACTTGTGTAAAGATATAATTCAACACTCAGAGGATATATAATGGGGAACATGTAAAGGTATTAACCCAGCGAATGTTCACCACATGAATTTTCAAATATATTTCTCTGGTATTTCATAAGTGAAAATTGGACGTGGGACCTTCAAATATAATTTTTCAAATTGATTGTCTATTTATAATGTTTTATACCTTTTTACCTATCTAAAGAACATTGATAATTTTGATAACCTAAAGGTAATTGGGTATGAAATTAATTATGATGATAAATTAAATTAAGCAATATAAGACGCCTCCACCCATATGATGGTCATGAAATCCTGGACCATGATTGATTTTAGATTAAGTTTGTGTATTAAAATTACATGTAAATTACATGTTATGTAATTATAAAGAAATTCAATTTTCTGGGATTGAAAAAAAATATAAGTTTTAGGGGATTAACATTATCCATATCTCATGGTAATTATCAATGTTAATAATAAATTGGTTTTTATAATGTATATATGGTTTATTTGATCACCCCAAACCCATTTTTAATTTGGTTACATACTATTTGTTTTTAAATACTACCCTTAGTTTATGATTAGAAATGATATTATTAGTTATCTTCAATCTTTACAATGGCTACTTTGGGTTACACATAAGATAATTCTATTTGGTACTTTTGAAATAATGTGATTACTTCATGTGTAAATATGTTTACGTCTACTATACACACAAATGAAATTTGTGATTTATGAATTTAAAATATATAATTAAACAATAATTCTTTAGTTAAATAATTAGTGTGGAATTATAATGTAAATAATGAGTTACTCGTATTATTAAAACATAAACATGAAAAAATAACAATGATTAAATTATTTTTTGGATTGGGCATAGAATAATGTGATTTAATTTCCTGTTATAAGAGAAAAATCATAATATGTCCTTGATAGATCATTTTAGAACATCCCCTATTAGATTTTTCTGAATTTGGGGCTCATTAATCCACCACCCCATGTTGTTTGTAACAAAAGACCCTTTTTAGGTTATTTAATGACCAAAATTATTATTATAAGCTATATAGTTCACCTAATTTAGTTTTCATGGAAATTATTTTCCATTAAGGCTATGGAATTCTCGTATTAATATAAATAGCATATAAATGGGTGTAGTATTCATTCTAGTAAGAGAAAGTAATGGTGGTGCTTAGTGTTATCAAGTTGTCCTCGTTTCAGAGAATTCAAAAGTTTTTATAATATGAGTTTCTCTTTATTCACATCCTCCATTATTATTCCATAATTTCACATAGATTAGTGAAAAGAATGGGAGAGATGACAAAAAAATCCCACCAAGGAATTGGTGATTACTATTATTAAAGGAAATTGAAAGATTCATTCAATTGATGATGTAATCTTGATATAAATATTAAGAAACATTTTAAATATGGATTTTTATACAATTATTTTATTATTATGATATTAATTTATTATTTAAAACCTTTTTTGTATTTTTTTAATTATTTTTATATGTGCCATGTTTTGGTAATATACCAAAACACTTCAATTGTATTAATGAAAATGTTAATGGTTTTTGTGACTCCTAGAAACCCTCAAGCATGAACATCTATCTATGTTCTTCTACCATAAAGGGGGATAAAATATGGATGAAAGGTTTGTATAGCCTAAGGTGTTTGAGAAGAAAAGTTGTCCAATATGTTAACATAGAAGTTACACTAAGTATGTTCATATAAGGTAGGTGATCATATAACTCTTTCGTTATTCTTATATGGATGCATATGAAATAAGATTTATTATGTTATAAATCATCATATCTATGTTTCAAAATCTATATATATCCATTGAGTCATTAAATGTGATTTAATTGAACCAAAAGAAATCAAATATTCTAATTTTTAAGAAATATATGTTATAAATATCAATTTATATAACTCTAAATCATGTGTAATAGATATTGAATTTCCATAAGTTATTTATGGTAAAGAAGAAATTATCAAATAATGGAGGAAATTGATTAAGGGATAAGTAGAGTTATATGTTTTGAAAAAAATAAATAGTTGTTTCATTATCAGTGTGTATAAATAAAAAATCACTTATAAGTTTCTTTTCATTACTATAAAAATATTTTTATCATGAAATATCAAAATATATATATAATACTTATATAATTCCATGATATGTTATATTATTAACTAATTATGAAATTAAACAAGTATTTATTTACATAAATTACATGTTTTATGGTCCAAATAACATGTTTAATTGCCTATATATTAGATATTAATAAATCTATCTGTAATTTAAATAATAATATTGGCATAATTGATTGTTACATTTGAACGTACCATTGGAGTTTTCACCTAGGTAAAATAAATAATAATAACATCCAATGATACCAAAATTATTGATTAATAAATTCAAATTTTTATGAATTAGTTGATGCATGTGAATATTTTTTATTTGGAAAAACTAGAAAATCAACTTTTAAGGGAAAATAGAAATGAGGTAATGATTTATTAGAACTCATATATAATAATATATATTGTTCAATAATTAAATTATATTAAGGTGGATTCTATTACATTATAAACAATAATGATTACTTTAGTATGTATTGGTATGTGTATATAACGTCGCTAGACCCGCACTTTCAGATCTGGTAACAAAAATTATATATTTTTTTTAAAAAGTAATTGTATGATTGAAAATCCATTACAACTCTAAAAATATTTTCTATTTGAGGTTTTAAAGAAAATGTAAAACTCAATACATAATATAAGAGTTTAAAAAATAATTAAATAACCTGGTATTTTGACATTTTACAAGGTAACTCCTAAAATAAATTAAAATCCTTTAGAACATATATTGATCATATGAAAAAATTTAAAACATATTCTCATCATAAAATTTCCCCTTTTGGTATTTTTAAAATATTAAAACTTTTTTTATAAATATATTTTAAAAAATATTTGAAAGACACTATTATTTATATTATATATAATGATTTGAAAAATACTATCCAAAAACATAATTATTTCGTTTTAAAAATATATAACCATAGAAAATAATTTTTAAAAACCTTTGAAAAATATATTTCACTTTGAAAACATTGTGTGCAAAAATCATTTTCCATCTATATCAAAGCATTTGATATAAAATATATTTTCCTATAATATACAAATAAAGTTTCCAAAATATATATCCATAAAAAATTCTTTTCAAATTAATATGAAAATACATCTTACATTGAAAACTACATAATATTTCAAAACATAATAAGAATTAAAAAATTGGATTTATCCTAAAAGATATAAAAACCTTCCTTTTGAAAATAATTACTTTTTATGGAAATAATTGGTACATTGAAAAATTCACACACCATTCCTTATAATCACGTTTAATATCTAAGGGATAAGTTTTATAAAAACATATTTTGGGATTATTTTTATAATATCAATTTCATTATATTATTTCCCAAATACTATGTAAATGATTTTTTAAGATGAAATTAATTTTTTATCTCACAAAACATTAAAAAATTTATTTTAATGATAAAACTGTAATGATTTGGAAATATCTAGAATTTATAAACAAGAATAATGAAAATAATTCATAAAAAGGAATAAGTGAATTTATTCATATTATTGTATATTCAAGCATCAAATGTCAAGAATATTTGTAGCGGATGTCCATAAATATATTCATAAATGAGATCAATATGTATTACAGAATAGTTCATGTATAAAATTAAAACATTAATATCCACATTCAAAATAAAAATCATTAAATAAATGCTCTTCTAGAAAAATGGATTTGAAAATTGAAAAAAACATGTCCCCAATAATTTTTTTTCTAAAAATTATTATATCTTAACAAAACACAATTCCCTCAATAATTTTTGAAAAAATATTTATTGATAATTTGTACATAAAATTATATTTTTTATACGTTGTAGTTTTAAAATAATATATTTCCCTCACATAAGGGTTTTTCAAATAATACATTAATGTTAAATAAAATTTAAGAAAAAATATTTCCCTATAATGGCTTTTTTCCTCACATGAAATATTAATTTTTTAAATATAATCATATATAAATTCATGAGAAAATATAATACCCTTACCATAAGAACAAAATGAAATACATATATAAAGTTATTCTTCTCTCACACATCTTGGAAATGGTGATTTAGAAAAAACAATAAGCAGTGGGCTTGGGAATGGATTTTTAATCATGTAAGATAGGGTTATCCTATTAATAAAAATATATATAAATATGTTAATATAAATATGTGGGATCATATTTATATATTGTATTATTTTAAACGTGTAAAATGAAAATTTGGTATACTAGTGTTTTTAATTGTGAACAAAAGGATAAGAGGATTGATACCTTGATCTGTTTTAAAAAGGGGATTATTGAGAAATCATGAATTAATAATGGAATATCTATTGTTTGGATTTAAACAAATAAATAAATATATATATTTGTGTATATTTATAAATATACATTGTTTCTATAGGTTTCCTAACTCGATTTCAAAATTGGAATTATTATATAATCATTTATGTTTATTTTGGGTTTCTCTAATATTCCTCAAGATGTTTGAACATAATTATTCTTGCATGAATTCTGTTGTTCCCTAAGGGTGGGAGATATATAAATGGTAGATTAAAGGATATATTTTTTCTCTAAGGGAAATAGATAGTCGATGTGTTGTGCACCATCTATTGGTCATACTCTCTCATGGTGTCTTCTATTGAAAGGAGAAGAAGGAGGAGAAGAAGAAAAAGTTGATGATGTTTATAGCTTTTGGGGGTAGAAGGGTGAACAATGGTCTATTTAGGTTGGAGAGAAGATTTCATTATGGATCTATTAAACTATATTAATGGATTTTTATGGGTGGATAAGGTTATAATAGGAATTTTAGAAACATGTGAATAATGATAGAAAGAATGCATCCTACATTAGTTTTTCTACCAGCATTCGAGCACTTAATAACCTATCTCGTACTATCAATTCCTCAAGTCAACATATGTTTTGGCACCCACAACACTAGATACACACATATAGGGATGAGATAACCATCATACCCCTTCTGCGCCTATGGGTGTCCCATGAATGATGTGGATTCTATTACCACCATTGAATCCTTGTGAGGAGATCGATCTTCAAAGCTAAAATTCGGTTTTCTTGGGCTTTCCTTCCCCCTATAGGTTGTGACATCTCCAAAAAAATTGGGAAAAAGCAATTAAAACTTTTTTATTATCTTTAGTTAGGAAGAAATTATAAGCATATATGTTCATATTTTTATTTCAAAATTATATTTATTATATTACTTATTCTTTTATATTTAAAATTATTATCAGACTATATATTATCATAATTAATTTAACCTCGTCATATTCATTAATAAGTAATGTTAACATTGAATTAAAATACATAAATATAATTTTTCTATATATATAATTACTTCTTTAAAAAAATTAACTATCACAAGATAAGTTAGTAAAATATTTTTTGTATAAGAAAATATTTATGTCATCCTTCCAATAAGTATGTTACAATATATATTATACAAAAAATTAAACAAAAAATATTAACACTTATTTTATTAATGCTAATATTCTCATATTTCATTGTTTTATAATATAAATTTTTTAATAGTAATTATTATTATTTAATTTCATGACTCGTGTTATTTTATTTTGTTATTTTCAAAAAAAATTACAAATAAAATATGCTTATAATTATTCAAAATTTAATATGTTACCATGATAACACTGAATTTCTATATTAAAATTATTTTTATTAATAAACCCCTATATTTTTAATATAAATTATGTTTTCAAAAATTAAATTAAGTGCATCTGACCAAAAGTAAACACAATTAATATTTTTATAAGGGTTTTTTATGAACATTTATCATAATACAAAAAATCAATTTAAAATAATTTTTGTCTTTATTTAATAAATTACATTTATTAAAATAATATAAATATGTGTATAAATTTTTACATTAAACTATTTTTTAATAAAAATACCAATTCATGGTTAATAAATGTAATGTTTTAAAATTTTCTAATTTTAACATAATTTATAGTTAATATGTATATTTATTATAATAAAATATTTTTTTTCTTAAAATTTAATATTAAAACATATCTGAGATTTTTTATAATTTTTAAATCAAAATATTTATTAACGTTTTATTAAAATAATAAAATTCTTGAATTCGGAGGATGTTACATTCTACACCCTTAAAATGATTTTTCCCTCGAAATTATTTCATTAGTTTTAAGGGAATTATAAATTTCTATTTCTATAATTTGGAAAAAAATAATGTCTAAACATATATATTCTTAATTGTAATTAGTTATTTAGAAGTTAAAAATAATTCTTATAACTCTAAGATTTTTTTTCAAATGATAATACCAAATCTCCAAAATTTCATAAACCATTTCATTGATACCAACTATAATGACTAGATACCTCAACTTCTAGTTCTGATGAAAAATATATTGTATATTTTTATAATTAAAAGTAACTAAAAAAGTTTCCTTTCATTAAATATTTGAGGATATTTTCCAGTCTAGGTTTTGGAGGAAAATGACAAACCACTAAACCATATCAATGTTCAATCAAGTAATAAATGAATATTTATTTTGAAATCACTCATGATATCTCCTTAACAAAGATAAACCTCTTTGGATCTTCTAATAATATTGTGAAAAAATAATTTAAAACCTAGGGTGAGCACAAAATATCCCACTAAGGGGTTTTAAAGAAATATTTAAACTCATTTTTATAGATATTTTTAAAAAAATTGAAAACATTTTTCTATATTAAATAAAAAATATATTATATATAATTTTGAAAAGTGCAATTATAGGTTTTTGAAATATATTACCATATAAAATACATTTCAGAACCCTTTTTAAATACATATTAGTTTGAAAACATTATTTTCAAAACATTTTTTGTTTATATAAAATAATTTTATATAATAATTATTTTTCTAAAAATATACATCTAGGGTTCTCAAAATATATAACCGTAAAAAATAATTTTTAAAACACCCTAAAAATAAATTTTACTTTAAAAAAATTATTTGATTTCAAAACATACTTAACATTGAAAATACTTAGATTTAACTTTAATCTTTAAAAAGTAATAATTTTCAAGATAATAACTTTTATGGATTGAAATGATATTTGAAAACCCATGATAAATGAATGTGGATACTTGTATAATTACTTTTTGGGAAACATCTACTTTTTGTCTTGGTTAACACCTCATTCCTCATTATCACATTTTTAACCCAAGCTTTAGGTATTATAAAATCATTTTTCTATGTTTCAATTTTTTAATATCAATTCCATTAGATAATTGTTTTTTAAAAAAAATACTTTAATTATTATCTATGATGAAAAAATTTCTCTCATAAAACATTAGAAAAATCTATTTTTAAGTTGAAACAGTAAATACTAGAAACAAATAATGATTTATAAAAAACATAGCAAATATTTCATATAAAGGAGTAATTGAATTTATACATAAGAATGTATATACATTCTTGAAGTGTCAATAATATCTAAGATGTATTCCAATAACTATAATAAATAATTACATTCATATGTTTTAATGAACAACTCATGCATAAAATGATAATTTTAAATTTTTTTTCCCAAATAAAATTATTTAAATAAACCATTTTTGGAAAGATTGTCAAAAAATAAATAAAACAAGTTGAAAATAATTAGGATTCTTTCTGAAAAAAATTATACCCAAGGAAAACATAATTCACGTTATAGTTTTGGAAACAAAATAAACTTTTATATATAAAATTATAATTTTTGAATTATGGGAGTTTCAAATAGTATCTTTACATTACATATAGATTGTTAAAATAATAAATAAATCAAAAAAAATATTTTTCTATAAAAATTTATTCCCCTGAATAAGCGTTTTTTATTTAAATAAATTAATTGTTTTTAAAATATAAACCTATATATGTTTCTAAGAAAATATTATCCCCTTACCTAAAGACCAAACTAAAGTATATGGACAAGGATATCCTTCAATGTGTAAGCTTGGAAATAGAGGTATATAAGAAAGAATAAGGAGGGAGATTGGAAATGGGTTTTCCAAGGAGTGATAGGAGGTCTCTATGCATTATTATATATATATATATATATATATAGAGGATTAGATATATATATATATAAACTCTTAAATTTTGATAGTGAAAAATAAAAATTTGGAAAACTAATTTTTCAACAGCGAACATAAGTCTAAAAGGCTCGATGCATCATGGTTTTTTTCTCATATCTTATGTTGAAATATATAATTAATAATGTAATTGGAATTATTTTTATATCCATTGATAAATATATCATTATGTCTATATATACACGGTCTCCACTTGTTTCAAAACTTGAATTTTAAATTAGACTGTTTTTATAATAGTTTGTGTTTATTTTGTGCATCTCTAATCTACCCTAAGAAATTTTAATGATGATGAAGATATCTAGAAATTTTTTGGTCATAGTGGACAAGAGGTATATGATGGTTTAATTTAAGGATATAGTTTTTTCTAGTGGATATCAGTAGTGTTTGTGAGTCTCACTTTGATTAGATCATACCTACCAGTGGTTTATTTTAGTTGAGGAGAAGAACTATAAAATGAAGTGGGATTATTTTCCTATCATTCGGGAGAAGGAGGATGAAAAGTGATCAATTCAAGTAATGATGAATACGATTCCATGGAATGATTGAATGGTCATAATGGAATTGATCGGGTATGTGAGGTAATAAGTTGTGTTTTTAATGATTTTGGTGAATAAATTAAGGATCTTATCTCATATAAATTTTTCAACTCATCTTCAAGTGATTAAAAACCAATCATGTGCCAACGATCACTCAATCCAGCATTAGGATTGGAACTCAAAACCCTACACACAAACATATGGTGATGGGCTGACCCTCCTATCCCCTTTCATGCCCAAAGTCACACCACGAACCCTATGGGTGCAACTACCACCAAGACCTCCTTGTGTGGTTCTTGGTCTTCACACCCTCTATACGGGACACTCAAGCTAGCCTTCCACTATGGGTCTAGAATTCTCCTCAAAATAGGATAGAATGACGTGGACCTGATGGATTTCCATTGGTTGGAAGTAAAATTTTTAAACATATATGTACTTTTTTATATAAATATTATTTTAATGGCATTACTTATGGTTATATATTTAAAAACTACTAGCATAATATATATGTTCAAACTTACGAGAACCTTATAATATTTTTTTATATATGTAATATTTAAATATCATTGAAATAGAAAATATTACATTAAAAATATATTTTTTTATGTATACATTTACATATTTAAAAATATTGAATTATCATATGTCATTGTTTTCTAACATAGTATTTTTAATACAAATTAATACTATTTAACATTATAACTAGAGTAGTTATATTTGTTTATTTCAAAAGAAAAACTACATTGAAATTAAGGTTAAAATTATTCTAAATTGAAAATAATATTTTAACCACTCTTAATTTCTATATTAAAAATAATGTTCATTAACAGCCACTTTTATTTTTTATACAATGTATGTTTTAAACGTAAAATTATTTATATATGACAAAAAATGTACACATTAAATTTTTTTGCAAGGAATTATTATAAATAATTTACATAATATATTATATCAATTTAAAATAAATTTTACCTAGATTTAAGAAAGTCAATTTATTTAAAGAATATAAGTACATAAAAATATTTTTGTTGAAATGTTACTTAATAAAAATATCATTTCATTGAAAATAGAAGTGATATTTTATTTATTGAAAACAATTAAGAAATTAAAATCAAAATATATTTTTATTATAGAAAAATGATTCGTTTCATAAAAGTGTATGTAAAAACATATCTTAGTTTTATTTTAAAATTGTAAAACACAATATTTGTTAATTTTTTATTAAAATAATATATGATATAATTCATATAATATTATAGTCTATCTTATAAAACATAAGAATTAATCCACTAAAATATTCAATGTGTTAAAAAATGATGTTCTAAATAAACATTGAAAAAGTATAAAAATGAATTTATTTGATGAAGGAGAATAATATTTCAGTCAAACATTTCATGATTATCTAAGAGATTCCAATACTATATTAATACTCATTCCCACATGCACCCCACTATAAAATTATTCCTTTTAAATTAGATATTTATGTTTAGTGGATATTATTTTTTTAATGGTTAGTCATATAGAACTTCATATTTAATTTTATTGTTATGTTATAGAGATTTCTTTAATTACACTAAAAGGTTTCCCATAAAAGGTTTTTAAAATTTCACTACATTAGATGTGGACTAGAATGTGACTTAATCTATCATTTATAAATATTTTATGTTGTGATAAATATACGAGATTTATAATATAATGTAACCTTAAAACAAAATAATATAAATTCAAACTTATTAGTTATCCAAAAAAGACAATGGGTTCTTATTTTCATAATCTATTAGTTTAAAATATGCTTGTCATTTTATGTGTTATCCTTCTAGAAAGTGAATTTATTTTCAAAATAATTAGTGGGATTAAATTAGAAATATATGAATTTAAATTCCAAAAAGACGATTTTATTCCCTAGATGGGTCAGTTTGGAACAGAAATGGTTATGGAAATTATAATGAATTAGTATACATTAAAACCATGAAGTTATAATTCATTTCATCAAGAACCTAAGACATATGGATTCCCAAATTTTGATAAAGGTGACTTAAAATTCATGGATCATTCTCCAACATATTACCAAGGGTACATCATTTGTTCAAAATATTACAAATGGTTAAAATCAATGGAATCAAAAATAGAATCAATACACACTAATCAGTTTTGGAACCTTGTTAATCCACTTGATCATAAAAAGCTAATTTTGTTAGAATGGTTATTTAACTAGAAGACTAACATGGATATTATTGTGTTTTTTCCTAAATGTATATAGTTAAAAAAATTAGATATGTCTATGGAATTAACTATGAATAAACCTTTTCCATGGTGGATATGATCAAATAAGTTCATAATAATTTATCATTATTAGTATATTTTGATTATTAGATATATCAAATGGGTATCAAAAACTTCATTCCCTTATAATAATTTCTTCAATTATTCATATGTGACAAAACAAGATGTTTTTCTAAATCTAATAAATATTTAAAAAATGACTTAAATGATTCATTAATTGGATATGGATATATTCTCAGTATTTTAATTTTATATTTGTTGAATATATCAAATTATTTTACTTTATAAAAAATAATGTTATAATTTGTAAAAATAAATGTGTTCATGGGTGCATAGCTATATATTTTTTGTTATATGTTGATATAATAATTCTCATTCGAAATGAAACAACAATGTTACAATGACAAAAATATTAGAAATTTCTCCTCAATAAATGATGTTGGTGAAGAATAATACATACTATATTTTAATATCATTATGGATAAATATAAATATATTCTTTTCCATATTTAGAACATATAAATTTCTAAAAATTTTAAAACATTAAACATGGAAAACTCAAACAAAAATAACTACCAATGTTACATGGAATGATAATTTTAATGAATAAGGGTGCTTCAACGATTACGAAAAAAATCATGTGTATAATCTCTGTTATTCATAATTTAGATCAATAATGTATGTCATATTATGTACTAATTCGGATACATCCCATGTAATATATTCAATGAATAGATAGAAATAATTTCCATGTCAAATTCATTAGGTAACTTAAAAAAATCATTTAGTATTTATAGAGAACTAAAAAATAATTATAAGTCTTTAGTGGTGAGGAATAAAACTTTGTAAAGGGTCACATCAATACTAGTTTACAAAATAATATTTCAAATCTCAGAAAGTTCCCAAATAGAGTATTTGGAATTTAGAAATGTTCAAATATCCAAAATATTTTTTATTGCTAAATATAATTTTAGTATATCGTGGTATCTAATATTACATAAGAATATATTTATATTAATAACTTAATTCCTCAAATATGATTTTTACCATCCACCATGCTTCAATTTAAAATTTAATATGATAAGAACATATCGGTTATAAAAGCTATATAACCGAAGTCCCATAATAGATACAAATATATCCATCATCAATTTTATCTGATTCATGAGATAATGGTATTAGGTGATATTAATATATTTCAAATTCCTATAAAGGATAATATTTTAGATCCTCTAACAAATACCCTTATGTAATAAAATCTATATATCTAAATTAATTGTCTAGTTGTTAAATACATGGGAGACTATTTCTAGTGAAAGTGGAATATTTTTAGGTTCTTTTTCCCAAAAGTTAGTCAAGTGTTATTTTCATGTGGAATTTTTGTACCACCTAAATGAAATTAATAAAAATAAATTATCCATAATTTATTTATTTTCATTAAACGAGGGAGATTATATGAAAACAATACCCAATAATATATGTATTTCTGGGTTATCTTTAATATAGATCATTAAATTTGGTTGTTATGATAAGTTATGAAAGTTATGTATATAAACCCAAGACTTTTAAAGATATTATTACATGATTTGTATCAAAAACATCTATTAATTACAACCCAATGATCATGAGCCCCAGTGGTTTTCGAAGAAAATGTCCATAATACATCAATGTATGTCTAAAATGAATCCTCTTTATTTTGTTCTTCATCATGAGCTCCAAAATCATCTCAAGATTCTAAAACGTCCTTGGATAACCAGGGGGAATATATAGAAAAAACTTTTTATCTAAAATTCATAGTAAGGGAATACACATGATAAGGAAACATAACATGGGAGTCAAAGATACAACATGATATCATAAAATTGAAGGATCACAATTAATCGCAAGGATAAATAATTAAAAAAAGGTATCATAAGATCATGGTATAATAGGAAACATGTTAGTACCATAAAACATAACATAAACATAAACCAAGTATAACCACCACGATAATATTACATTGTGGACAAAATAATACAATGGATTTCGTTCTCTCTCTAATCACTTACATGACATATCATGAAACTAAAACATTACCTAATGCATTAGAGGGATATATAATTTTAGGACCTCCAATCACATTAATTTGTGTAAAACTTATATAGTAAAACATAAGTCATAAACATATTAATTATCCACGGAATGAAATGGGTTGAATAATCTTTCATTGTATAATAATCAAAATAGTTTTTCTTAAAGAATATGTTTTAGAAATAAATATAAGGAGTTTATTAAATAGTAAAAGGAAGAGAGAGTGATCGAGATTTATATGTAAGAGAAATATGTGAATAATTTAGAATTATTCCATAATATTAATGGTTTTGTGGTTAATGACCAGAAATACTTTTAAAAGGACTCAAAATAGTCTTGAGGAAAATAAACATTCCACTTTGAAGCTAATTTTTTTATAACTAAAAATTAAAAAAAGTATTGTAAAAATAATTTTATTTGAAAAGAAAATTTAGAAAATATTATAGTAAGATTTAAATAATTGAGTTGTCCTGATAGTGATTAATGCAATAAATGTGATATAAGTAAAAAAATATATTTCATGCAGTTTTAAAAAGATTAAGAGTCTATCATTAGGAAAATGACAAGAAGATTCTTTTTAAATATTTTTTTAATAATTAAAACATGTCTAAATATTTATTTAATAAATCCTTGGAATAATTTTAAGAATATTCTTGACAATATATCAATAAAACATAGATATATAAGAAAAATGATTTTTCGAACGAAGAGAGAAATAAATACTGAATTTATTAAAAAAATCACAATAATTTTATCTACCCAAGATAATAAAATAGTAATAATACTAGAAAATTTATTGATTTAATATATTAGAAAAAATGAATGCTTTTTATTTGATAATGATAAAATATTTTTCTATAATATAAATTTATCCATAAACATAATTGATTAAAATGATATTGAAACATAATCCCTTACCACTTTGGAAACATTTTAATCATAACTTCCCATGAATGAAATATATCATCCTGCCTTTTCATTACATAATATTTTTATTTATATGTTACAAACAGATGATCTTTTAAAATTTAGTTTCTTGTAAATAAGGTATATAAAACATGAAAACATAAAACGTTATTCTAATTAACTTTAAAGACTCCATAATAGGTTAATATTAAATATATTTTATACATCTCAAAGACTAGGGACACACATCAAAGGAAAGGGAGAGCAGAAAGCCCCGTAAGAGAAGAGAGGGAAAATAGTTCACTTGTGATCTTGAGATTATCAACAAGAACTTGATAAATAAATAGAGGAATTTGAAAGAGTCATATAATTATAATTATAATAACATGAAAAATAAATTTTTAATGAGGATAAAATAATTAATTGGGTAATTCATAGGCATATCACAATGTTTTATCACAGAATTTTCATAAAATTACAAAGGTTATTCAGTAAGGTGTCGTAAAACTTGTCATCTATAGGGATTAAATTCTTTATCTAATATTTAGAAACATGATTAGGAACATCCTTAAAATTTCAAAATAAAAATAATCCACATTTATCCAAATTAATCATATCATAAATAACCTATGGAGAATAAAATAAACGTGTTTCAGATAGAAAACATTGGATTTTAAAATATGTTCTTAACAATAAGATCTTTATGTCATTATTAACCTACGTAAAAAAAGGAATGCTTAGTGTTTATTAATACAACAATAAAATAGATAAATATGAAATATATTTTAATATCCATATAAAATAAAGAGTTTTTAATATTCATAAAATAAAATAAGAAAATTTCTAAAAAAATTAATGAAGTTTTCAGTTAAAAATATCACATCATAATGGGTATGAAACATGCTCTTAGAAATTCATAAAAAGAAAGGGCACAAGGGTATACCAATAATATAAGACTATAAATATATTAAAGGTATATAATAAAGTGAAATGTATCACCAATCTTGTAAACTTGTAATACAAACCAAATAAAAATAGAACTTGAAAGGAAAAGAGAAGTTGAGATTTTTCTTGCCTTGAATAGTAAATACTAAACAAGTATATTTGGACCTTGGGGGCTTGAGGGAACCATGGGAGGTTTCTATGGGAGTTAAAAATCTTATATATTAGTGTACAATTAATTGAAGGTGAATTTAAAAGAACAAATGGGTGCACAACTATAGTAGAATAAGAGGATTTGTTTATTAATTTCCTTTAACACCTAGGTAGTGGTAAATTACAAATTGTGGGCATGCCCATGGTATTTTACCATGGTATTGGATATAGGGGAAATCAATTAAGTAATTTTAGTCCAAAATTGTATACTATAATTTTATATTTCAAACAATATCACCTTGATGTTATTAAACATAACAAAAAAACTCAAACTGTATTTTTACTATTCATGAACAAATAGAGTATTTTAGAACATTCTCATGTAACCACATTTACCTAATTTCAATATTCTGATTTATAAAATGATATTTACTTTATAATTAGAAATATATAAATAAAATAATTTTAAATCTTAATTATAAAAAACCTTAGTTATAAAAAATAATACCAAATAGAAAATCGATAGAAAAAGTTCTAACACTTCAAAAAACAATTCTAGCAGATAAATTTAAATTAGAGTGTTTCGATCATAATATTTCATTAAAATAAATAAAAATAGTAATACATTATTATATTATAATAATTATATCATTTCTAAAAGAAAACTTTTTTTCAAAAAATTTATTTTTAAAATTCTACATATTTTTATGATAACTTAGAATCAAAGAAGATCTGATGGAACAACAATTTGATTTATAAAATGGGATTATACATTAAGTAACTAAGCACATGAAATGTAACCCCTTATAACACCTACATATTAATTAAGGCTAAGTAGTTTAATGGTGATATATTATTTGGTAATCTCATATAACATTACCCACATGGTATTTTCTACTAACATCGAATTCTCCCATAAGAGATATCATTCAAGACTAACATGTTAAAGATAGACATGGGTTTGGTCAAGATACAATCCAAAAGACTCTACCTCACTACCATGTTCTAAAATACATTATTTTTATGGAATGACTGTACTGGATGAGTCCATTGAAACTCCCTTCTATGATAATTTTCTTTAAACATTTCTAATTATAAACAATAATTGAAATGTAAAACTTATTATTTAAGAGTATAGTTTTCCATGGTCATATAATGTTTGAAACCCAATGGTAAAAATTTTTTAAAAAAATACTCACAACATTGTTTAAGATTTTTTTTGTAATAGATAATATAATCTAAAACACCATTTCATGAAAAAAGTATCATTTAAAAAGATTGGTTTGTTACATTCTTCTCCCATAAAAAATTTTGGCCCCAAAATTTCAATTCATTTTCTCAGTTGATAAAAGGTTATGGGACTTCAGTATCATTTTTTCCTCTGGTTCCCACATATCTTCTTCATATTTTTGGTTTCTACATAATATTTTAACAGGTTGGGCAGTAATATTCCATAGATCCTTGTCTGTACAATACAAGATCTCCATAGGATTATCATCATAAGAGAGTTCATGTTCTAGTTGTACCACCTCCAGATTTTGAACATATGAAGGGTCAGTTATGTACTTATTCAAAAGATATATATGGAATACATCATTAACTTGAGCTAGATTTAGAATAATTTCAATCTGATAGGACAATAATCTTACGATATCAAGGATTTCATAGCAGTCAAGGTACCTAGGTCTAAGCTTCCATTTCTTAAAAAACTACATGAATCTCTTCCATGGTAAAATTCGAAGGAAGTCTTTATCACCGACATGAAATTCCAAGTACCTTTGATGGTTTTCTTCATAGCTCTTTTTCAAACTGTGAGCATCCTCTATGTTTTTTTCAATGGAATAAATATTTTTTTAATATCTTGCACATGATCAGTTCAAAGAATATTTCTATCACTAGCTTCATCCCAACAAGTTGGAGTTCAACATTTCTTCCCCTATATAGCTTAATATGATTCCATTTGAATACATGAATTGAATATGTTGTTTTATGGGAACAAAACTAATGGGATATGTTGATCCCCTCCAAGATTAAATTCTATTGAACATATTCTCATCATGTCCCTGATTATATAAATAGACATTTCATATTGACTGTCAATTTGAATGTGATAAGACATACTAAAATTCAATTTAGTATTCAAATAATGTTTAAGGCTTCTCCAAATTTTTTATTTGAACCATGGATCATAATATGAAATGATAGAATGTGGAACTTTATGTAGCCTTACCACTTTCTTCAAGAATATCATAGTGATTTGTTCTAGAGATAAATATTCTTGAATAGAGATAAAATGGGAATTCTTTGTTATAAGGTCCACTATAACCCATATTGCATTGTTCCTTTGTATTTTTTAGAGATATTAGTAACAAATGTCATAGTTGTATTGTCCAACATCCATGATGGTATGGGTAGTGATTATAATACCAATTTAGAAAGTTATCGGTATGCCTTCACTTGTAGACACACAAGGCACCTAGTAATGTAGTCTAAAATCTCCCTTTTCATGTCATCCCACTAATATTGATAAAAAATTTAACTATACATTTTTGTGCTTCCAGTATAAATATTGAAAGTAGATCTATGAGCATCATCCATCAGCTCCTTCATTATTTCTAGAATTGATGTAACACATAGCTTTGTAAAAAATACCATTATACTTTCTTGATCAATAATGAAATCAAGAAACATCACATTCTTCATATCCTATAACTTCTTATGTAAAAAATAATATTATCTCTAATATTTCTTTATCTTCCATAGAATTGATGCTTAATAAATAATTTGGTTTAGGGTTGATGATGCCCCTTCCATTATGACGGCCATGTCTAGTTTTTTTGGGTCTTTGATCAAAGTGTCTCCTTATATCCTCATAATTTCTAGAATAATAGGTTCTTTCCTACTTAATGAATTAGTGACATTCCTTGATCTACCGGAATGATAATTAATTGAACCATCATAGTCTTTGAGAAGTTAGAACCATCTCTTCTATCTCATTTTCAATTCATTCTACATGAAAATATAATTAAAAATTTCATGGTCTGTGTATATATCAAATATATCCCCATAAATATATTTCTTCCATATCTATAGATAAAAAACAACTTTATCCCTCTATAGGTCATATGAAGGATTGTTCTACTCATGAGGATTTAACTATCATGATGCACCAGAAATCACCTTATAGTTTCATAATGATTCACCCAATCACTTTACTATATGGACCTCTTAAAATAAAAAATACTTATCCAATATAGGGTATAGTTAACATGGGTGCATTAAACAATATCTTTTTTATCTCTTGGAAATTTTCTTCATGCTCTTTTTCCCATAACAATTTGACCCATTTATTAGTTAACATGGTTAGTGGATTAGAATTTCAAGAAATTTTTTTCAAAACCCTCCTATAATTTTCTTCTAAACCATGGAAACTACAAATATCATTTACTTTTTTAGTATGAGTCCCCACCAACATAAACATTTTATTAGAAGGATCAACTTATATCCATTAATTAGTTACAATGTGAACCAACAAATAAACTTATTCTAAACAAAATTAATATTTTCTATACAATACAAATAAACTCCCCACACATAGAGTTTAAAATATATCCCTTAATGATCCTCATTCTCTTCATGAATATTAGAATATATCATAGTATCATTAACAAAAACAACCACAAGGTTATCAATTTAGTCATTAAGTAGTCTATTCACAAAATCCATAAAATTGAAGCATCATTAGTCAAGAGGAATGGGATAACAAGAATTTAATAATTCCCATGTCTTTATGCAAATAAATTATTTGGAATATATACTTTAGTCACCCTCAATTTATGATAACTAGATTTAAGATCAATATAAGAGAAGAATTGATTCCCATGAATCAATTTAAATAAACCCTCAATTTGTGAAATATGTAAATTTTTCTTTATAGTGATCCGGTTATGTCATCAATAATCAATGTGTGGACTTGTTGATACATCCTTCTCCTTCACAAACAGAATATGTTCTCCCCATAGAGACACACATGGTCAGATAAACTCCTTCTCCAAAAGATCTTTTATTTTCATCTTTAATTCCTCTAGCTCCACATTTTCTATTCTACATGGGGTATTTGATATTTTCTTGGATCTAGAAATGAATTCAATGGATAACACAACATATATTCTTGTGGCTAGCCTCGGTATATCTTAGAGACAAAAATCAATGTATTTCAAAATTATGGGTACATTTTCTATTCGTATACTTTCGTTTATTTATCCAGCTTCAATAATAATTTCCATACAGAAGGCTATAGGAGGTGATTATTGACAGAGATCGGTTCGAGATATCCCTCCTTTGATGATAATTGTTGTTTTTCCATTCAATACTATAGATATTTCTATAATTATTCAGTTGATTTTAGCATTATACTTTTAGATACAATCTTTCCTTAGTATAATATTGAATTACATCGTGGGATTGAATACTATATTTCTGAAGATATTATGATTTCTAAATTGAATTCTAGATTCAATATACACTTTTGAGGGTTGGATAATCCTTCTAGGAGTATTACCTAATCGTTATACTTCTAGTATTTTAGGTATTGAATCTATATTCTTTGTAAACTAGGAGTAAATAAAGGAATACATAGAAATATAATTAAACAATTTACCTGCTAGCTTTCAGAATACAATGAGAGTGTAGAAAACCACATCAGTTGGAGCTACAACATCACCTGTCACTGTGGAAGAATACTGACCATTCTCCCTTGGATTATGCTAAGGTTCTTGGTGATTCACCTCTATTAAATTCTGATTTGGACAGTGATTGGAAAAGATAATAATCTATCCACACTTGAATCATTTCTATTTTGGTTTGCCCTACACCATCTTCCACTTTTAATTACATTTGGGAAGTTTCAACTTCGCCTCACTATGATCTATCCAACCAAAATGGACTTCTCTTCCACACTTTATAAATTTCCTACTCCAAAGAAAGAAGTTTTGTGAATGCTTCATCACATATTTGTTTCATGTGGAATATTTAAATTGATTTATTCGACTTTATTGATCAAAGCTATGTCCCATGTTTGGATCGAAATATCTATTATTTTTATTTAATATTTGGGACTAATGAATCTCTCAAATCTCTAGTTCAATATTCACATTACTCCTCATGATATCCTCTTAGTTATCATAATATTGGTTTTCTAGCTTCTTCCATATATGGGGTACTAGTTAGTGAATAATAGATCAGCCTTCCCATTAGGATCCATTATAAATATAGAGGTGCAATGTGAATTTCATGTGAATTTAATCTCATAGCTTCCCACAGATTCATTTTTCCTTACCTTCAGGTCTAACAATTCATTCTTTAATTTTGTTCTCATCGAACGAGGAAAATATTTTTTGTTATGTTACCGTGATCTTTTCCCACTCCATAGATTCAATCTTGTCTATTGGATTCATGTTTTTAACTAGAGTCCTTCATTTATTATCTTCTTCTTCATATAGTTAAATGTTCATTTTGGTGTTCTATTACTTTGAGCAATAGAGTACTGAAAGGATCTTTTCTATTGAGCTCATACATTGTTTATAAATCAATGGTTTTGTATATCCACTGAAACAATATAGTCATTGATGAAAAAATCAATCAATGGAATGTTTTTCCCATTTTCTTGAATCGATTATCTCATCTTGATTCAATTCATTTCTCATAACTCTAGTCAATTGATTCATAATTCTCATGAACTTACCTATTTCAGCTTCCATCAGAAGTTCATCAATACCAGGTCTGTTTTGGTCACTATTTATACAGTTTCTCCTATTTCCTGCCATTTTATAAAAGAATAAAAACTTAATGATAAATCTTTTTAAATAAATAATCTCATAATTCTAAATTAATTTTATGTCTTAAAACACAATGATTAAATATGTTATTCTTTTACAATAATTACATTTTCTATAAAGCATTCATAATGGTTTAGAAAAATCTTGTGATTAATCAAACATATCCCTCAAGATTTTGAAGCTAAGGGTGTAGTAAGGGTCATTTTTGTGTATGAGGTTAAGCAGGGTTAAGCATGATACACCTTTTCGGAGTTGTAACCCCTAGGTAAATTTTTCCCATAACTATTCTCACTTGTTTATGTCCAGATAGGGAATTCTTTTCTCATAAACCATTAACTTAATACATCACAAAAATACCTTGATGTTTTCCTATATTTAATAATTTCCTTAGGATTATTCACAATTTTTTGAAATCCTAATTCCCAAAAATAAATAAAACATCATATGATACCACCTATAGAATCATTCCATTTTTTACATAAAAATTTTATTTATATGGTATAAACAAAGGGATTTTAATGTTTATATTCTTGAAATTAAGGTAAATAAAAAATTAAAACATAAAACATTATCATAATCAACATTAAAGGATTTATCACAGGTTCATTCTATGTACATTTACTATATCTCATAACATGGTGTCATGAATCAAAGGAAGGGGTGTAAAAAGGGCCCAGTAAGGTAACACAAGGGAAATAGTTTATTTATGATCTTAAGGAATATCAATAAGAACATGAGTAAATTAGTAAATGAATGGGAAATACACATATCATAATAATAAGAAAATTTATAATAACTTTTAAATTTGGCTACAACATTTAATTGATTCATTCATAAGCATATCCCCAAGGTTTATAACCAAGGTGTCATAAAAATCACAAATGTTATTCAATACAGTATTGTAAAACATGTCATATCTATAGATTAAATTATTTTTCCAATTCATTGGATTTCTATAAATGATAAAACTTTATGTGTATTAATTAATATGTGTTATGTAGATTAGAAAAAAAAATTACATAATTAACCTGTGGAGAATAAAATAAATAGGTTTCATATAAAAATCATGGTGTTTTAAAAATAATTGCTCAAAGACAAGATCATTATGTCTTTATTAACCCATGAAAAAGGAAGTTGGGTTTCATGCATTTTACTAAAAAAATTAAATATATAATTTTAATATATAGTTTAATACCCCCAGAAAATAAATAGGTTTACGAATTCATAAATTAAAATAACTGAATTTCTTGAGAAAAAGAGAGGCATTTTGAGAGGAAAATCCAGCATCATAATGGGTATGAAACATGGTTTTTTAAAACATTAAAAATAGAGGGGAAAATAGCCACCCCTTCATAAAATTATATGAATGCAGTGAAGGGATAGAATAAAATTTACATAATAGAATATATTGGGAATTTGAAAGACATACCACATAAAAATGGAACATGAAATGAGATGAGAAGTTTGGTTTTCCATTACAATGAAAAGTAAGTCCTAAAACTAGAATATTGGGACCTTGGGGTATTAAAGAAGCTTTGGAGGACTCCTTGGGAGGTAAAAATATCATATAATTATGAAGTATGAATTTTATGTGAATGAAAATGGATAAACGAGTAGAAATTTTATAGAAAGAATATAATTTTAAAAAAATTTCCATTGACACCTAAGTAGTGGTGAATTTAAAACCATGGTATTTCCCATGGTATTAGACACTTTGGAAACCAGTAATGTTATTTTAATCCATGAGTGTCAACCATAATTCTATATTATAGATTACATCATTATGATGTCATAAAACATATGAAAAATATCAAACTGTATTTTTACTATTAATGGAAAATTAATGTATTTTAGAAAATTCTCATAAATTTACTTTAACATAATATTGATGTGTTGATTTGGATAATGATATTTATTTTTATTATAATAATAATTTAAATATTATAATTTTAACTGTTAAATAAAAACATTATTTCTTAAAATTAATAACCAATATAAAATTCATAGTAAAAAATTTTGACAATTGAAAAAAATAAAATTATGTTATAATTTAAATTTAAAAAATAGTGATTTAATCATTCAATTTTAATATAATAATAATTATTAATAACACTTTATATTATTATAATAACTATATATTTTCTAGAAATTACAATTTCTATCTGAAAAATCAATTAATCAAATTAGTTATATTTTGTAGAAAAATGAAACTGAAAACGGAATTGATGGAACAATAATTTTATTTTTAAAATAAGATTATAAATTAAGTTACTATGTAATTGACACATAATTTCTTATAAAACCTACATAGGACCTAATGGTAAGGTGTGTTATTGTGATAAATTCTAGGGGTGGGACGGATAACATTTCGTGACTGGTAATTTCCACTAACATGAACTTATATCGTAAGAGATTCGGTTAAATATTAACATGTTAAAGCTGGAAATGGGATTTGACAAGATCAATGTTGTAATATTCTACCACCCTCACATGTTCTAAATAGTTTGATTTTTATGACACAACTCCACTAAATGAGGCCATCGACTCTCCATTCGACATTAATTTTCCATTCTCATATCTACATATAAACAATAATTATTATGTAAAAAATTTTATTTAAGATTATAGTTTCCAATGGTCATATTGAAGATTGGTCATAATTGAAGAATGTTAATATAATTTTCGTAACCCAATGGTATCATTTCAAAAAAATACTCCATAATTATTAGATAGATATAGTTTTTTTATATGTGATATAATATAAAACAAATTTTCAAGAAACAAATATCATTTAAAATGATCGATTATTTTCCTAAAACCAATGAACTATGATGTAAGATATCATTAATTGTGATGGATTCATGATATAATATTTAAATTTTTATTATATACCTTATTTAAAAGAAACTATGTTCATTAAAAATTGTTGTCTCGATGAATTATGTTTAGAGGCGAAACCCTTACCTCGAGTTTAGGTTTTTTTGTGTATGTGTTTTTTCACCTATATAATAAAAGTATATCAATTTTTCTTTATAAATTATTCATGTATAGTCCCAAATAATTAAAAAAATTACATTATTTATTTTAATGATGTGTTTAAGTACATAATCAGTTATATTCACGTCGGGTGTTGTGATGACGCTCGGTACATAATTTCAAAATGGAATCAGTTTGTGGGTTATGGGAAAGGGGGTAATTTTTCCTTACTATACAGAATAATAATCATGATATAATTATCATTTTTAAATATATGTTAAAATTTTAAAAATAACCATGAATTATGGAAATGAAAAATGAACTGTGATACAATCATGGAGACGGTAGGTCGTAGTATGCATGTGTAATGATTACATTTTTTAATTATCAAGATGGAAATAATGTATGTATTATTTTAAAATTCTGGGCTGATAATAATATCATAAATATCATATTACTTATTCTAATATACATACATATATCATATATTTTATGATTTAGTAAAAATTGAATCACATCTCTTCATTAGGCGGTAGTTCGATGTACACACAAACGACGATATTAATTTTTCCACGGCTGTTATGGTAAGAAATTATATTATATACAAATATTAAAGAATGATTAATATTATATAAATATTAAATCTATCATCATCAATATCCATGATATGTTATGATGGAAAACTAATTTCATCGGTTCTCGAGGTAGTCGTCCACCGTACACACTGGCGATGGTTTCATTTCTCATATGAGAGAAGAGTATATAGATGAATATTATTCTAAAAAAATAATAGAATCTATGTATATAGGATATAATTGTGTTATTATATTGTAATTTTTAATATATAATTTAAGCTGTAAAAAAGAATAAAAAAAGAGGAGTGTAGTGAAGATGATTACCATCTCTTAGAAGAAACTCATTGGGATCTATTATTAAGGAATCTAGGGTTGGTCTTTTAGGTATAATATAATCTCTAGAATGTGTATAATGATTTTCGATATTTATTTTTTTAGGTAATGGCTGACCCAAATTATGTGAGATGCTTAAATAAATGAGCGTAGTGTTGTGCTTTTAAGATTGAGGTGGATCGACATTCTTGTAAATACCCAAAACTATTCCATAATGGGAAGTCACTCTCAATCTATGTGCCTCCAAAATTGAAAAATAAATTATTTTTGGATTCTAAGAATGATCCACACCTATAACAATCAAAACCATAATTGTTCATACATTGTAATCCATTAGATTCTTTGGTTACTCATTTTTACCACATTAGTTTTTTTACCACGACAACTATTTTTTACTATTTTCAATAATTATTATTTTAATATTTTAAAATGACATTATTATAAAATATAAATTATTTTTATTTAAATTATTTATTCCATTTTATCAAATTTTATTAACAAAATAATTATAATTTAATTTAAAAACACTATAGATGTGTTGAAAAAACAATTTTTCAAGAAATGTATTTTTCAAAACTAAGATCATATTATAATAAATTTATAAAAAATAAAAATAATAGAGTTAATTTAAATTATTATGTATAATACAATTTTAATTTAAATAGTTACAAATTAGTGTCATTTCAGTTAATCAAAAATGAAGGAACATTATTCACTTTGTAATAGTTTTCATAAAAAATATGTTTTCAGCATAAAAATATTCTTACACTAAAATAAATTATAAAGATACTTTAGATTAAATTAATTTGATTAATTATAAATAAATTAAACATATTTTAATTAAAAATAAAATTCAAAAAATAATTTTACTTTCAAATTACATAATTTATTAGAATAAATGATTGTTTTACAAAAATCTGCATTTTCACTCTTCACAGAAAAATTGAACTCTTTAGAAAAATACCAAAATATCTCCCTATGTTAATATTGATTTAATGATTTAAATAAATAATTTCATTTTCTAAATTACAATTTTAAAATGTTCCAATAATTAACTATAATATTTTTTTGGGAAAATAGATAAAAATCGTTAATGAAGGAAACTTATTTTTTATGGAATGAAATAACTTTATTAATGTTGAGTGACTATTTATTAAGGATTTATAAATAAATTTTTATTTATTAAAACCTTTATATATATTTCAAAAACAAGTGAATAATATCCAAACCATCAATTTTAATGGTTAGTTTATATCGGCCATGCGTAAAATAATAATACTTTAGTAATGTATTGTCTTTTATTTAAAATCAGTTATTCATATCTAATACTTTATAAATAATGGTGTTTATTTAAATTTTAAGGGTGTGTCATTCTACCCCTATTTAAAAAAATTAATAATCTAAAATTAAACATGTGCTCCGTAATCAAGCGTATGACCTTCAAAAAAATTATTTATGGAAACCCCACATTGTAAAAAGTGTTAATAGAACTTCATCTTAAAAAAGGGAATATAAAAATATAAAGTTCATCTACAATAACACATGACTAGGTTTCTAATTAAGATAAAATTGGGGGTATTAGAAAATATGCACATGGAAGAAATGAATTTATAATTATGGATTGAAATAGATATCATTGATCAAAAGTATATGTTTGATCGTGTGAAAGATAAAAACCACTAAACCATAAATATTTGAAGAATTAAAGGTACATTGATTCAATGGATATTAATGTAATAGGATAATGTTATGGTTTCAACATACATTTCATAGATTTTTTGACGCATTTTTGATGTATTCTTTTACTATTAAGAAATAAGACTCAAGATAATATAATTTTTTGATATCTGTTTGTTTCATAAACACAACTTCATTATTTGGTTATGTATTTATCACTTTAGTAATAACCTCTTATCAGACTTAAAGAAAATAAAATATAATTTTTTTAATCTTGAATATGTGAAATTAAATTTTAACAGATCATAATATCTATAAATGGGGAACAATTTATACCACATATCCAATTTAAAAATAAAGTAGTTAGTAATAAGTAAGGTAACACCCCAAATAAATATTAATATAATAATTTCATAAATTCAACCACAAAAAATAGGTTTAACATAGGTCATTCAATAAGTTAAAAATCTTATACCCAAATAACCTCAATATAAAACATGATTTTAACCACAAATCATTTTACATACGCTTTAAAATAAATCTCCAAAAATATAACAACATTATTCAAAAATAAATATTTACATTAAACCTAAAGGATATATATATATATATCAAATAAAACTTCTCCAAAAATTTGATAAACAACATAAAAAATAATAACCATAAAATTATTTTGTAACCCCTATGTTTTTCTATACAGGTTATTTTTAAACAAAATCAAATAATATTAAATTAATATTTTTACCCTAAAATAATATATAGAATTTAAACTAAATTTAATAAACACCATTAACCTAATTTAAACAAAATATAATGTAGCTCTTCCTAAATAAATATTGAAACCCTTACTAAACCCTATGGTTATATTTCCATAAATGTATCTCAAAATATTCATAATCATTATATAACTCCATTACATAAAACCTCAATAGATTTATTTATAGAATTAAAATTAAGTAAAATCATATAATTATCATCCTATAGAATTATATGTTTAATATAGGTTACCTGTGATTATCATATATTCAATTCCATTATAATATTTCGTAAAGATCTTATGAATTTCCAAAACATATCCCCAAGGAGTGTCAATCCTAGTGTGTAGCAAGGCCTAGATTCATGCACAGGGTGATGATAAAGTCAGCCCCAAATGAACCAATTTCAGAGGTATTATCCCTAGGTACAACTATTTTATAGCAGCATCCACTTTTACTATCTTGAAAAGGATTCAATTTGAAAAAAACCAATCAATCTAAACATCCCTAAAAGTAAAGGATATATTCATTAATTTTGAATTATCCTCAAACATTTCCCTAGAGTTTTTAAAAACCTTTTTCTCCATAGAGTATATAGGTTAACTAAACCTATTATATAATACAAACTATAGATCACCAATATTTTTAAACATATTATTGAAATATTTTTATCATGAAAATCTTTTAATTACAACCTGAGGTTTAGGAGGACTATTGTATTTGGAAGACTAGGTTTATAATACATCATATTGCGGGTAAGATAAAAGTATTATATATTAATATTCATCAAGAGATCCTAAATCCTAATGACCACAAAAACATCATTTAATTACCTATGTAATATATATAAAAAATGGTTGACCTAAAAATCATAGAAAGGGAATAAAATTTATAATGATACATAACATGTGAGTTAAAGGTATAACATGAAATCATAAAAGAGAGGGATCATGATTAATCAAAAATAACCATAATAGAAGAAACATGGTATCATAATATAATGGTAAGATAATAAATTTTATTTTAATTTAAAACCAAAAATAAACATATGTCAAGGCTATCTATCGGGACAACATCACATGGTGGACAACTACAATAATGGATTGTATTCATTCTCGAATCATATACATGACATCTCTGGAGACTAAATCATTACCAAATACATTAGAGGGATATATAATTTTTGACTCACATTTCATATTGATTTCATTTATAGGAATATGTTTTCCACATAATTAACAACATAAATTTTAGAATTTACCATTGAAAGTAAACGAGTTGCATGATCTTGTCTTATATCATAATCAATTTAAGTTACATAAAGCAGGAATTTTAGAAATGAATATAAGGAATGAATTACCCACTGAATGGAATGTGGATTGATCTAGGTATATATATATATATAAGAGAAATATATGTATAATTTACAATAATTCCATAAATTATTTTTTTTCCATTAATGAATAAAAAACATTTAAAAAGACTAAAAACCATTTTGAGGAAAATAACATTACAATATTATAATAACATTTAAAAAAATAAAAATTCACAAAATATTGTGGAAATAATTTCCTTTTAAAATAATAAATTAATATTCAAATTTTTGTTATTCATGATGCTAGATAATTCTTCACATGTCGTATAAATTAATAAAATATTCCTTTCAAACTATTATAAAATTTTTTAAAAGTCTTCTATTTGGGAAAATGATAGTAATATTAGGTTCCAAACATATTCTAATAAGTCAAACATGGGTAAAATTTTATTTATTAAATCACTTCAATAATTATAATATTATTCTTTAAAATATTTTTGGAAAATCTGGATAAAGATGTAAAAGGATTTTCGATCTAAGAGAGAAATATAGGAAACTTTTATAAAAAATCATTTTCTCAAAAAATATAACTCCTAAAGAGAATAAAATTGTACTAATAATAAAAAAATTATGAACAAATATGTGATAAAAAAAATTAAACGGTTTTTTTAAAAAATATCAAAATATTTTATACATAATAAATTCAAACCTAAATAATCTTGATTAAAATGTGATTGAAAGATAAACATTACCGCTTTGTAAAAATTTGAATCATAATTTAATGTTAATGAAGTAGATGAATTTTTAAAAGAATATCATGAATTGAAATTATTCATGATATAATATTTAATGAGTAAATTATATACAACATTTAAAATAAATTAGGTTCATAAAGGAACATGTGTCTTAAAGAAATATCTTTTGAGATGAAACCCTTACATAGAGTCCTGGTTATATCATGTATGTATAAAATATACAATATTGTAATGATAAATAAATTATTTTGTATCCTAATACTGTTATACTTGTAAAATAACTTATAATTAAAAATATTAATAAATTTTTTATAATGATTTGTATAATTATAAAATTAGTTATCTCCACGTTGGGTGTTTTAATGATGCTTGGTTCATAATTTCAAAAACAACATTGGTTTGTTGTATGAGTACATATAGGTAATTATTCCATTATCTCTAAAATAATAATCATGACATGATAATAATTTTTATTTATAAATTATACATTTAAAAATAACTATTAATTTTTTTTGAAGAATGAACTATGTCACAATCATAAAGACGGTAGGTCGTATGTATACATGGGTAATGTTTTCATTTTTTCGTGATCATGATGTAAAGAAGGTAAGGGTTATTTTAAATTCATATAATTATTATAATATCATAAATATAAAATTATATATCTTAAAATACCATCTTATACCATACATATGATTTGGTAATAAAAAAAGTATCACATCGATTTGCGAAGTGGTATTCCACCATACACATGGACGACATTATCATCTTTTCATAGGTGATAAGGCAAGAATGTATATGATATATTTAATTTAAATAATTATTAATATTTCATGAATATATTATATGAATACTAAATTCATCATTATAAATATCCATGAGTGTCAATGATTTTAAAAGAATTGCGTCGGTTCGCGAGGCAATACTCATCTGTACACACGAACGATAGTTTTGTTTCCCATTTGAAGGGAGCGGAGATAGATGAAAATTAATACAACAACGTAATAAAATCACATTATATAAGATATACTAGGATTATTATATTTTAATTTTTTAAAGATAATTTTTGGAGGAAAACTATGATGACAAAAGAAGGAGCTCAGGGAAGGAGATTACCTTCTAAAAGAAGAACCTCCTTTAGATCTATTATTTGGGACACGAAGGATAGTATTTTTAAAATACCAAAAGATCTATAATGTTTATATTCTTTTAGGGGAGATATTTTTTCATTCATTGTCTCATAAAAATTTCTTTGTCTATTAAAATATGTTATAGGAGGGGTCCCCTTTTATAAATGAGGAGGTGTGACATTCGTGTGATTACCCAAAACTATTCATATATGGGAAGTAACTATCAAGGCATGAGCATCAAATATTTAAAAATAAAAAATTTAAGGACTGATTATTCTAAAATATATCTCTAAAATTCAAATTAAACATATTTTAAACATTTCATTTCATTTTTTATAAGGTTACAGACTTTTCCAATTTAAATTTTTTTCACATGGTTACTCTTTTTTTATTTTTTTAACTATTTATTATGGTAAAAAATTATGTTGACCCTATTATATAATATTAATTATTCTTATTTAAAATATGGAATAAATTTTATCAAATTAAATATAAAAAATTTTCATAATTTAATTAAAAATAAAACCCATTGACGTGTCAAAAAAAGGGTTTTCAAGAAATTCATTTTTCAAGCATTAAATGTTATTATAATATATTTATGAAAATTAATCCTAGTAAAATGAATTTGAATTAATATTTTTAGATATAATATATATATATATATATATAATATTTCAATAATATTTCATTATTTCTTATCTTAATAATTTAAAACGGAAGAACACTATTCACATTAAAACGGTTTTTAAAAAAAATATGCATTAAGACTGAAAATAAACTTGTACTAAAATACATTATAAACAAATTATATGTAATTAATTAGATTAAAAATTTATAAATAATACCTATTTTACTTTATAACCACTTTCAGACACTAATGGTACATTTAAACAACTGAATTTATTAATAGAAATATCAGTTTTACAAAAATCGGTATTTTTCACAATTCACTAAATGATCGATAATTTTAGAGGAATAAAACAACTTATTCGTAAGTTAATATTTATGTTTTGATTGAATAAAATATCTTAATTTTATAAATAAAAATTTATAAATATTCCATATGTTAACTTTAATAGAATATCACAAAATCAGTAAAAATCATTTTTAAAAGAAATATATTTTCTGTAGAGTAAGATATCTTAATTAAAGTTGAGTGATTAATTTTTAATAATTTTAAAATAAATTTATATTTATTATGAACACTGTATACATATATATATCATAATATAATTAATATTATTCATTCCAACCAAGTTAATGGTTATTTTATACCGTTCATGTTTAAATAAAAATATTTTAATATTATATTGTTGTTCATTTCAACATAGTGCTTAGTGTTGGATATGTTTTCAACAAAATATATATTTTATTTTATAAAAAGATAATTTTTGGGGGTGAAGTGATAAAGAATATAAAATGACACCGTTATAAATCTTCAATGGAATTCCATACCCAACTCATCACAAGAACCCCCACACATCATAAACACAACGCATCAAACACCGTAAGAGATCACATAATTATTAAATTTGAGTTTATGTTTGTCAGAATATTTATCACTATATATATTTCAATTCAGATAAACTACCTTTATTTATGAGTCATAATTGATGAGGTATTTAAATCTGTTGTCCATATTGCCAAAATATTTATTAACTCCTCTAAATTTTATTTTCTTTTGTTAAAACCACTTTTTAAAATGTGTTATTTCTTATCGAACCATCCCCTATGCACATTATTGGTATCAAAAAAATAATTCTACAAACTATTATGTCTTAATCATCATGGTATGATTGAATCATTAACCACTCAACCAGCATTTCTTCCCCAAAATTCATAATTAGATCATATTTATTTGAATTGGTTTCTAAATTACCATCTCATACCTTGTGATTTTTCTTTTTTGCCAACCAAGTATCTATTGCTTTGGGAGAGTAGTAATAGTCATGTTTAACATTCGATTTCATCCACTTGTTCATGATAAAACTACCATATTCCAAAATTATGTTCTTCCCTTTCTTTCTCCTTAGGAAATGAATTCCTCTGCTGTGTCTCTCCTCTGGACTATATCCGAAGAAGAAACTAGCATTCTCAACATTTGTCACTACCCCATATGTTCATGGTTCCTTGAAATAATTATCTACATATGTTGAATCACTACAATCCTATTACATGTCCCTAAATGTATATTTTTCCAAAGTGGATGCCTAGTTTAATTACATCCATATTTATTACTGAAAAGGACATGTTCATTATTTTTGTCCCAACTACCTATTTTTCTGAGACACCTTGTCGTATATCTTACTTATTAAAACTGATTAATAAATACTCATATGTTTCATAGATCATAACCTCTTTGTGAGAATCATAGTATTGTCTCACTACATTAACATATGAGGGAGATCCCCTTATACTTCTTCCATGGGTTTCATTTACCCCTAGATTCTCCCCTAAATTGCCTGGAAACATCCTAGAAAACGTACATTCACCCAAATCATAGCCCAGTTGATAAAAAATATCCCCTATCCTTGGATCTAGATTCTTGGTTGTTTCCTCTTTCTATATGACTATAGAATAACCCATCTCACCAGTTCCTAACTATTCCACCTTGGAGTCTTTAGATGTTATACCAGCATCTAAGATATCCAATCCATCCTTCCCTAAAACCATTAAGATATTATCATCTATAAAGTAATCAGATGATAAGGACACCTAATATTTATAAAACAATTCCCTTACATATTTTTGAGTATGAATATCAAGGTACGTACAAGACCAAAAAAAATGAACCCAATATTCGTAGAATTCCTTTTGATACCAATGAAATTCAACTTCAATCTTAATACTTATGAAAAAATGGGTATTTAGAGATGTTGATATCAATAAAAATTCTCTGAGAAAGTATATGGAAAATAGTATGGGTATGCCGATCAAAATAGATAAATAGACACACCATATTTTCACTTAAACAAAGGATTGTATGATTCTAAAAAGGGAAGGGAAGACCAAGAAGGGATATTCAAATCACTATAATGGGGGGATATCACTCCAGATTAAAATCATATAGGCAAAAAAATAGGGAAAAATTAAAACATGAAATAATATGCATATAATTTTCCCAATATAATATTAGGTCTTATTTGATCTAAAAATGGATCGAGATATTCGTTGAATCAAAAATACCATCAATTTCCCATTCTTGTAAAATATAAGAAAAAAACTCAAATCTATAAAATTATTCCATGGAGGGTCATTATTTCCTAGAGGGGGACAGAAAATAAAGATCCAATATTTCATTGGTTTGTGTGAACTATAGTGTAGAAATTAGAATCAATGGAATTCCATGAATGTATGACTCAACTTTAGGGAAAACATCAATTAGGTAAAATTTGAGGAAACATGAAGGTTTAATGAAGGAAGATAATAATGGATCATGAGGAGACATTAAGATCAATGGAGAACCATCCCCACCCACCCTAACTAAGAAGGGCCAAGTGGTAGATGTGATGGCTCGACTATGGATACTAATACATTATCGACGAAAGGGAGCGGTGAAAACAGCGTGAGCTGTGATAGTAGTTACAGTGCAAAGAAATACATGTGTGGATAAGATATGATATTGAGTGAATTGTTCTTTGAAAATATCATGGTTTTCTAGTACAGTTATGATAACTTTTATAGTGATACAATTAATCAGTCATAGTATATATTAGTATTCATATTTTCCTTCTCAAAGTACACCATAAGGATTTTACATATATGTGTCATTGGTGTAACTTAAATTAAAATTTTATATAAATACACGAATATGAGGTTTCTAAAATGGTTTATTAGTTATGGTATTTCATTTTTGATACCAATATAATGTCATTAGATAACATTCCTCAATATTAGTTAATTTTTTATGATGTTAATCAAGCCAATTTATTTGATTAACCATGATAACATGTGTCTCCCAATATAATAGATTATCAAATCAAATCTCTCAAGTGAGTTTTTCCAAACTAAGTAAAAGGTAATTAAAGAAACTACATATTTTATAATAAAATATGAATTATTCATCTCATGGATTGAGAATAATTATGATAGGTTATAAAAAATTGACATTATCCATGTCTCATGCTAAATCTTCATATCAAAGAAAAAGGATCACTGAAAATGGACATGTGGTGGATTAGATCACAAAAAACCCTTTGTTATAGGGCAAGATATTATTTTCCTATATATTAAACTCTTAATTTAGGATTATTAATGAGATATATAATTTATTCCAACATTGAAAATTGTCCTTATGTTAAAACATAAGATAACAGAAATTTGTCTTTTTTCAAAAAAAGTGATCAGTTCTTGTGTGTATATGTTATTATTCTCTATAAACACAAATAAAATTTTTATTCTATGTATTTAAATAATTTAACTAAATAAAAATTCTATATTTCAATAATTCATTAGAAATTATCATATAAATAGTGATTTATTTGTACTATGAAAATAAAAATTGTTGTAAATTACAATGTCCAAATGGTATTTTGTCTTGATCTAAGAGTAATGGGAATTCAATGATTATTACAAGTTGAAAATTTATAATACCATTTTGAAATATCTTTTAAGCACCTCATTTTCTAGATTTATCTAATTTGCTGGCTCATTAATGCACCACCAAAGTTGTTTTTGGACTGATGCCATTTTATAGGCTATTTGATAGAGAAAATGCCTATCAATATATATTAATTTCTCCTTATATTATTTTCTACTAATATATATTCCTTGAATTCCATTTAATATTTCTTTTACTATCAATATAAAGTGGTAGGGGTGTGCATATCATTCAATTAAGAGAAATAAAAGGTATGACATTGTCTTATTGAGTGTTTATTATTCAAGAGAGTTCCCCAGTTTTCATATATGATGGATTCTTAAGTGTTAGTCTCCTTAATTATTCAATATATTTCCTTTGAGTAGTGACTAGAATCAATTCTATTGAAATAAAATCCCACTACATTATTTTAAATTGGAATTATTTGAAGATAATAAAGGAGGTTTTTTTATCATTTGAGAAAGATTAAATATTCCAATATTTATAAAAAATGTATTTTATTTTATTGTTTTATATTATATTTTATGTTTACATGATAATATAAAGATTTAGTTTTATTATTGATATCAATATATATCATGTTTTGGAAACTAATTAAATTTTTTATGATATCAAATGAAACGAAAAAGTTTAACTAATTCTTAGTAACTCTCATCAATGAACATGTGATGAAGTATGACTATCCATCAAAGATCTCCCATGTAAATGAAAAGGGTTATGTATCCCTAAGTGTTTGGAAAATTATGTTCTTTGGTAGTTTCATATGGATGTCACAATAAATGTGTTTATATAATGTATGTGACCCCTATAGAAACCCGAACTATACAATCATAAATATTTATTCTTATTACAAGAATATTCTATACATAAAATTATTTGATTGGCATAACTATAAAGGGTAAATAAATTTGTAAACTCACATGCACAAGTAACTACTACATAAAATATTTACATTATATACCACTTAGTTCTTCACAAATAACACTCTTCATGGACATATCATTCATGAAACCTTTCTTCTGGTCATGTGGAAAATAAAACATTATAAAATTTGATCTAATATTCTTTGTAAGTGAAAATAAAGAGACATGAATGGTCATTTAAGAGTACAATGATAATAATGGTAATATAACAAAATCATAACATTAGAAAATCATACCTCTAAAATCATATATTATAAAAATGAGAGACCTGATGAATCTTGGTTAATGATAGGACATGAACATTGAAGGAATCAAAGAACATGAGCCGTGATAACATATCATAAACACAAGAAATAAGTTTTTAGGTTACACATAAGTATAGAATATAATTTTCTTAGTCAAGGCTGAAATATAGTGTTTTCATAGTTATTTGGGTTCACATATAATTTCAATATTTCCTTAATTAATGTTCACACCCAATACTATCATATTGGCAAGAGTCCCACACTAAACTCTATTCACCCCACATTCCAGTCCTTATTATCTCATGAGATATCCATCATTACCCAATGAATTATATAAACATATAATTTTATGAACTCTCATAAAATAATTAAAACTATATATATTTCTTCCAAAGAATAAAAAAAATTAATCATGTCACCATATTAAAACTCGTGGAAATGAATTTTGATTCATTAACATTTCATCATAGAATAACCAATGGAAAATAAATGAGATTCATAAATATTTCAACATCATAATAATAAAAAATGCAGACAAATAATAAGGAAGCTATCATAGGATCATATCTAAATTAAATTAAAATTAAAATCTAAATATTTGATCATAGATGAAAATTTTATTCAATATATCATTAGAATAATTCCTGATGAAAATAACCTTTTCAATTTTAAATAACAAACATAAAAAAAAAATACAAAATATTTTATGAAACAATTTATTTTACAATAACAATGAAAAAAAGTATGTAATATTTAAAGTATTTATTTTTCATGACTATATGAAATTCTATTTAGGTCATGTGTGTTAAAATAATGATTTTCTCGCATTTTTGGTAAAATTTCATAAGTACCTCACTCAAAAAATAAATAGAATAGTAATTTTTATAAAACATATATTATTTAAAACATGGGTAAAAATGAATTTTAACCGTCATGGTATAATAATAAAAATTCTTGAAAACATGTTAAGGAAAACATATACATGGAATAAAAATATTTAAGACCAAAGAAGAAATAAATTATCCTTTTATTAAAAAACATTATGATTCATTTTAGGTACCAATGAGAAAATAATGATACATTTAATTATAAATTTCATTAATAATAATTTTATAATAAAATTAAAGTGGTTTATTTATAAGGATCATATAATTTCCATCCTTGAAAATTCAAGTATAATTAATCTAAACTATAGTGATATTAAAACATAAAACCCTTACCTCAAGTTTGATATTCTTTACAAGTCCTTTAAACTCATGTATAATGAATTAAAATTTATTCTAATTATTCAATAAAACAATACTCAAAATTATATTATCATATATAATCTCTTATATCTTTTCATCACCCATTTATTAATAATTATTTATTAAAATAGTATTGCATGGGTGTTAATTGTTTTGTTTTCTACGAAAGTTTATTTTTGGAATTTTTAGTCATTTTACTTTTGTCATGGTTTCATCATTTCCAAAATGTTAATAATTATATATATATTATATATATATATATGTATATATTATATATATATACATTCACAATATCTGTTTATAGAAAAATTAATTACAATATTCATTGTGAAGGTAGTTCACACGTGCGCATAAATGTTGTTTTAAATTTCCTAAAATACGATGAAAGAATGATAAATTATATTTTATCATAAAAAATTATTATTACTACATAAATATAATATATTAACTTTTAATACATCATAATAACCAGCCATCAATATTGGTGATGGAAAATTATCTATATTGCTACGTGGAGGTTGTGGTCCAAATGTATGCATGGCTGATATTTTCCTTTCCAATTTATTAGAAAATGTGCCTGATAATGCTTGTTCAATAATCATAATAACATTTGAGTACATTCATATTAAAAGGGTTATTATTTTACGGTGAATACCTTGGAATTATATGAGTTAGAAGAATAAATAAATAGAAGAGGTCGGGTAGGATAATTACATCTTCTTAGATAGTCCTCCAATAAATCTCTTCTTAAGGACCCCTTGAGTAGGATTTCATGAAGACCCAAACCATTAGTTCAAGGCTATGAATCTTAATAACATAATTTTCATGGTGCTCTAGATCATATGGGATCAATGTTTTTTAAATAAAAGAGGATATTTCTGTCCTTTTTTATGTAGTGGAAGGGACACACTATGAATATTTAAAAGGATTAAAATATTAATAATTAACAATCAAGAAAAAATTCATCAAAATAAAAAATAATTCTATACTATGATAATATGAGGTTTAAATGTTTCTCTACAATTTTATTTAGACATATTTACTTAGAAATATTACCCTTATCTCTAGTTTTGACCCCCCCCCCCCCCCCCGTAAAATAATTTATTCTTAATTGCGGTAATAAATATTTACTATTTTTACTATTAATTTTCTGCAAATATGAATGTGGTATAATGTATTAATTTATACGTGATTATTTAAAATTTGGATTCCATTTTTTCAAATTAAATCTTTATAGGTGGATGATATTACTTTTAAAATAAACCTACAAAACACTTTTAAAAGGAATTTTTCAAAAAATTTCATTTAAGTGTAAAAGTATTTTTATACCAAATAAAAAGTATAATATTATTCAAAATAACATAAATTGAAATATTTTTGACAAGAATAAAATAATAATGTTTTAAAAACAATACAAATCATAGCAGTACTTTCAAAATTCAAGAAAATAGATGGTATCTTTCTTTAAAAACTTGTGTGTTAACAACTCATCTGAAGAAAAGAAACATTTTAAAAAAATTCCCAAAAAAAATAATATTAATCAAGTGTTGATATTGTGATTTAAAATATGAAATAATTTTGATAAAATCAGATATGTAAAATTGAAATTAATTAATTTTAATAGTGATGCAAAAAAGTCAATAATTTTTTTTTAAGAAAATGTATTTTGGAATCATAAATTCAGCTTACTGAAAATTAAGTACATATTAATTTTGTATTAATCACTAAATTTTCATTAAAAAATGGTATACTGTATCACAGTTCATTTAGACTTAGTATGCCAATAATAAAAAATTTCAAATATTCAAATATTATTTCAATGTAAATGCATATATAATATTAAGGTGTTACATTTAACCCCCCTTAAAATTAATTTATCCCTCAAAATTTCATCACTATGCTAAAAAAATAGCGATATTATTATTTCATCACATCTATAGGTGCCCATGTAATTACATTAATTGTATGGTTTTAACACAAAACATTGACTAGGTGAGTGATATTATTTCATAGAACATTATCTCTTTAATCCAAAACCTTCACTGGTTATTCATCATAATATAGAACTTTCTTTAGTGGTATGACATCTAAGTTCAACAAATGAGATGTATTAAGTAGGTACTACCTTCAAGGTGATACAAGGAACATATCATGAACTTGAGAGAGATTCAGTGGAGCACCATGAGATAATCCACCATCCTGATATGATCAGGAATTTATAAGGGACTAGTATATAGAGGGATCAACTTTCTCTTATTTCCAAATCACATATCCTTCTTCTGTGTAGATATTCATAGGAATGACCTACCACTATCTTCATACACTAAATCTCATTGATGATTTTTAGTGTAACTTCTTATAGACTCTAAGCTACCCTTATGTGATTTTTAATTGATGTAAACATATCTTCCGTTTCTGTAGAAATATCTAGTAAAAATGTATTTCTTTCTCCAACTTCATCCTAGATCATTGGAGTTTGGAACTTCTATCATAACCTAACACGTCAGGGCTCACCTGGGGAGCAGTAAACTGATTGTGACATCCCAAGACAACCATGAAAAAGCTAGAGTCTAGATACTCTTCTCGAGTAGGCATGTCACATACATGCTAAGCCTTAACCAAATTCACTTATATGCATGCAAGAATCTCTGAAATTTAACATACAATACTGAAATATAAATACAGCTCTTACCATTGCATACATGCATCAATGTCCCTCAATAACAGTACAAAAATAATACTAGAAAGAATAAAAATTACTATATAAGATCCTCACCCAAATTGGAAAGTAATTATAACCAACTTAAAAGAGTATAAGGAAGTTAAATGTGACAACTTGTATGAACCATGGTTTATCAGTCTCAGTTATGCAACATATTCTTCTGTTCCTCAAAGGACCCTTTCATGAAACTTGTCATCTAAATATAACATGACATGTGTGAGAACATCCCATGTAGGGGTGAGAATAAAAATACAATGTATGACACAATGAAATAACAAAAAACTAAGAATATAGAGAATAGTCATCTCATCACAAGGGCATATCAATCAAAACAAGTCACATAAAATTATCACATCTAAATACACTCATTATATACTCTATGTTTCACGGTAATGATACAATCTTAATTCTAGCATAGGATTCCATATCAAGATATAAGATAATACCTATCTAGGAGAACCCACTCCATGAGTCAGGTAACCCCGATGGTGCTCATCCAAGAGTTCATGCTCTACAGGCCTCTTCAATAGTAGGTATAATATATTATTCATAATATATTTCCACATATATAACACACGGATGTTTTTATGAAATATTTTCTTTAACGAATTTTAATTCTTCAAAAAAATTCATTTCACACAATCAAGAGTTTTCTAGAACCACTATACTCCCATAGTTTAAAACTACCATTTTAACCTAGTTTCTAGGTTAGCTTCATTCACTACAAATTATATATAAAAAATATAAATAAATTATACATTTTTATTTTTTTCTTGAATTAAAAAATTGAGTGATTTATTATGATTAAATAAAATTATTGAAATAGATATTTTATATATTAAGAAAATATTTTTAATATTCATCCAATAGATATTTTTTCTTTGGGCATGAATAGACCGTATATGGTATATAAAAATCAATTTTTTAAAGTGTAATTTTCTTCCTTTTAATGGAGAACCCCTTTTAAATTAATATTTTGACACAAGACTAATTTTAATATGACAACATAAACATGTTATTTGGTAGAGGGACATAAAAATTTTATTTTGATTAAATTTTAATATTTTTCTCAAAACTTTAAAATTTTGATGAATAGTAAAAATACAAAAAAAAATTAATTGAAAACAAATTTTTTCATAAAAAAAATTTGTATATTTAAATTATAATATTGAACTGTTTTAAAGTATAAATATAGTATATTTTTATCATTCAATATATTGTATGTCATTATAATTAATCTTACATTGAATTCAGTTGTAAACAACATTTCAATATTTTGAAATTTTTAACTTTTAAAACTCGTTCTCTCTTTCCCACAATTGGATTATTTATAAAATAAATTACTTGAACTTCTATGTTTTTAATTTTTAAAAATTGATTCCATATTTAGAATTAGTCGGTCCAAATAATTTAAATAAATTTGTTTTATTTTTGTGAATTAGGAATAGTAACTTTGGTAATTTTTATTAATACAATAAAAGGGAAAAACTAGTAATTAATTGTAGGGATACTATTATAAAATTACCTAACACTTGTATCAATATTTTATTATGATTTTTTTTTACCTAAACTCTCTTTACGTAGAAATGGTACCCATTGGATGCCACTTGGAATAGATTTGAACATTTAATTTATTTTATTTAATGAAAACTTAAATATGTCTCACTCAAATATTAATAAATAAATCATTTTTATATAAGTTTATATTGAAGATAAATTCAATTATAAATAATAATTTTAAATATAAAATTTTTTTATTTATCATGGTAATTTATTTTTAATTGTTAAGAAATAAACAATTAACTTAATGACTTATTCTTTGATGATGTGAAAATTAATTAATTGATGAGAAATCAATAAAATAATTTTTATTAAAATTATAATAAGCATAAAAGGACCAAAACACCATATAAAATCTTATTTTTATCAACCATAACCATTCAAAAATAGTGTTAGTGACCATTTGGAGCCTTATACAATACATTGTGACATTTATATTATATTATTTAAAGTGATGTTAAAGTTCCCACATTCATAATTTAATAAATATGACATTTTAAATGTGGGATTTTATAGAACATAAAGTAGACTAATTACATTATTATAAAATCTATTAGATTTATATTCATCATAATATATTATTTATAATTTTTATTCTACAAATAATTATACTAAATAATTACACAAAAGTGATGTAGTTATTAGTTTATTAATAGAGATATCAAATAAATGATAATAAAAATATTAAAATAAATATAATTTTGGTTATTTAATATGTAAAATGAATTTTATATGTTATCTTGATCATTTATAAATATAATAAAATAGTTTTTTTGATGATAAATATATTATTTTAATATTTTTAAAAATCAATTAATTGAATTGTGTCAAAATTGATATTATTGATTGTTTAACAAAATAATTTATAATTAATTTATTCAAAAATCATAAAAAAATTTAGAAAAATATATAATAATTATTATATAGTCTAAAATTTTATAAGGTACTTATTTGGGTTCTAATTCATATAACATAATTAAATATTACATTATTTTAATAATGAAATATTTTTTATCTTCATTAAAATTAAATAGAATAACTATGTGTTAATTAAAATGATAATATTTAAATTGACATAAAAACATGTCTAAAGGTTATTTATTGTGACATTAAGACCCTATATCATCTCTTCATAGATATTGGGACATTTTATAGATTTTTGGGTAGGGTTTGATTTTATTATAAATTAGTATTTTTTGAGATCCTAAAAGAGCCCGTCACATTAATTATAAAAGAGAACAGTGTCTCTCACCTATTCACTTATATTTTTTCCTTAAAGCTTGATAATACCCTACTATATTCCCTTATAAACATCCCTAGTACCATTATATAGGTTCCAATATTCTTCAAAGAACAAATCTCACAACAAGAAAATGATGTTTTACCATCTGTTTATTCACGGTGGTTTTCAAAACTGCCGTTAAACATTTCATCAAAAAGAAATTAGTGGTGGTTTTGAAAACCACCAGGAAAAAATCAGCACAAAATTTTCTTAAATTATTTTTTAAAAATTATTTTAAAAATTATTCCAAAATAAATTAACAGTGTTTTTATAGACGGTTTATAAAAAACACAGTTAAATAGGAGGGGTTTTTTCAAAACCGCTGCAAAATTGTAGATTTTTTTAAAATTATATATTTATAAATTTTTTAAATTTTTTTATTATTAACAATAAAATATAGTTATTATTTATAATTTATATTATCTATAGTGTTTCAATTAGTAAATATTTATAATTATTAGTTAATACTATTTTTAAACTCAAAACGAATCTTCAATAAGGTGAAAAACAGACATCGGCATCAAATGACAGCAAATTATGATATAAGAGTCCATCTCAACTCCACAAATAGTCAAATAAAATATATTAAAATGACCCAAAATAAAGAGAGATTTAAATCGTGTGATATGAAAGGAAAAAATATATATCATATTTCAAAAGTCGAAAATCGAACTTAAACTTCAAACTTTCATAACTTTTAATTTAGGTGTCAGTTTGGTCTCTACAACATATCAAGTCAAAGACTATGGTGACTTCTATGCCATTTAGGTTTGGTAACAATTGTATGAGTATTATACCACTTTTTATTTCGCTAAAAGGCCCATAAGGCCTCTGAAAAAGTGGTTTAAGTTACATACCCCAATTTCTTAAAATTCAGTCAGTTATAACATTCACTCCATGTGTCCATTAGACCTTTACCACATATCATATCAAAACTAATTTCTTGATATTCTATTTGACTGGTTGTGGTGGAGAAAAAGGAGTCATGGTTCAAATTTTATGGTCATTTTAGTGTTTTTTGGGTTTTCAGAGGTCCTTAACGTTTTATGATTTATATAATTATTTATTTTTTGTTGTTGATTTATTTCTTCATTTATTTAGTATTTATTTATATATAACAAGTTAATTAATTAGTTAATTAGTATTTGTATATTTATTATGTATATATATTATTTATTATTCAGTTATTAATTTACCAATTCATAAATTAATTAATTTATAAATTTATTTAATATTTAATGTGTATTTATTTACTGTATTATTTTTATGTTATTTTGTTCAAAATAACTATTAATTATTTTTTAATTTATTAATTATTTATTAATTATTTATTAATTATTTATTAATTATTTATTATTCATTTATTATTTAGTCAGTTATTTATTGATTCTTTATTCTTTATTCATTATTAATTAAGTAATTATTAATTTATTAATTATTTATTTTTTATTTATTTTTTATTTATTATTTACTTCTTATTTATTAATTATTAATTATTAATTCTAAATTCTAAATTTAAAATTTTTATTGTTAATTATTAAATTTTAATTATAAATTCTTAATTCTTAATTATCATTTTTTAGTTATTAGTTATTATTAATTATTAATTATTAATTATTAAGTAATTAATTATTAATTTATATATCCTTTATTTTTATGATTTATTCAATTATTGGTTATTATTTCATATTTCTTATTCCTTATTTCTTATTTATATATTCAATATTTATTACTTATTAATTATTAATTATTAATTTATTAATAATTTACTAATAATAATATTAAAGTGTTTATAAATTTTTAAATATAAATTCTTAATTCTCAATTCATATTTCTAAATGATCAATTATTAATTTTGAGTTATTATTAATTATTAATTATTCCATATTAATAATTTGTTATTTATTATTTTTTAACTATTTACTATTTTTTATTTTTTATTTTTTATTTTTTATTTTTTATTTTTCATTTTTTATTTATTATTTATATATTTAATTATCTATTATTTATTAATTTATTATTATTATTATTATTTTATTTATCATATATTAAATTATTTTTTGATTAATTTATTAATTTCATATTACTTATATATTAGTTGTTATGTATTATATATTTTCTATTATGTCCTATATGTTATATACTATATATATTATATATTATGTATTATGTATTATATACTATGTATTACATATTATGTATTATATATTATATATTATATGTTATATGTTATATGTTATGTATTATCTATTATATATTATATAATATATATTTTTTATTTTTTTTATTTTTTATTTTTTATTTTATATTTTATATTTTATATTATTTAGTATTTACTATTTACTATTTATTATTTACAAGTTACTACTTACTATTTACTATTTTCTATTTTCTATTTACTTTTTACTATTTACTATTTGCTACTTGATGTTTATTATTTTCTATTTATGCTATATTATTTACTATTTTTTATTTACCATTTATTTCCGTATTATGTATTTCTTTATTTGTTAATCATTTCTATTCTATTTAGTAATTAGTAATTAGTAACTAGTAATTAGTTAATAGTAATTAGTAAATAGTAATTAGTAATTAGTAATTTGTAATGAGTAATTATTAATATTTATTTATTTATTTTTGATTTTTGATTTTTGATTAATCATTATGGATTAATAATTATTGATTAATAATTATTAAATTTGTATCTATTTGGAATGTTTTATTTGTTTTTCCAATTAATACATATTTATAAGTATATTAAATTTGATTTCTTGGCCCCATGAAGATCATGTTGTAGTGGTAATGGCTTTGTTGAATAAGCAAGATGTAAGGGATTCAAACTCATTGAATGCACAATTTCTATATATGGCATGAGAATGTTCATGGACATGGACGTGTGCATGGACATGGGCAAGAGCGTCGTAATAATAATCAATAAACAAATAAATTAATACATAAATACATAAATAAATAAAATAATTAGGAGAAAACAAAAATTAATTAATAAATTATGAAAATAAATAAATAAATAAATAAATTAAGAAAATAAAAAAAATTAATGAACTAAAAAAATAAAAATTATTTAGTGACGGTTTACACCGCTGCTAAAATGTTCAACAACGATTTTCAATGACTAGTGATAATTATTTCCCAACACAGGATTTAGAGTCAGTTATCCAAAAATATCATAGAATGATTTAGTGGTGGTTTAAATCACTACTAAATAAAATTTTTGGCATAGTGTCTAGAGCTCTAAGAGACGATTTAAAGGAAACACGTCGAAGGAAATATAATCTCCTCTATCGATTCTTTAAAAATTCTTTCTTCTTCGACTTCCTCTTCATTAGTTGTTTCATTGTAAACTAATAACTCCATTATCACTTATATACTGATATTCTATTATAATTATGAAACAAATATATTCCACCTTTTATCTATCCTATGAAAAACCAAATCATTATGCATGCATACATACGTACGGATTACCGTCTTCACGCCATTGTGTAATCATTTTTTCACCTTTACCTTACATGTATGGGAATAATGATGGAAATAATAACTATATATTATTATAATAACATGATATTCATTATGAAGTATTATACACCATATAATTCAATACCATTCAATAATTATGGGATGATATTATCCCTCATGTGTACGTGCGTCCTATCGTATCCACAATGCAATGTGATTCATTATACATTATCTTCATCAAATCATGATTATATAAAAGTAAATAATGAATAAATACGACATCTATTATGTTAATATCATATTTTACTGATATAGGTATGACCTATGAAAGAGAACCAGAACATATTCGACAAAACATGCATAAGAACAAATAAAACTGTTAATATCTGAATAATGAGTAACAATGAAATATTACTAACTAAAGGATGATAATATGATCTTATATGATATCATAAAAATAAATATGATTCTCAAATAAGTCAATTACATTATTTAAATCATTATATAGAAGGTTCAGATACATACAAAGAATATCAGACCTAAGATAAGGGATAATTTCACAATCTCGTTATTATCTAAGATTGTTTATACGTATGTATGTACCAGGGTATATTTATCATCAACGTCCTTGTTTTCTAAATATGTGATATTATTTCTATTCTTCTACAATTTATTTAAGTCACTTTTACACTTTGTATAATTTTTATTAATAGTTATGAATGGAATATTTTTTCCTCATTTGATATGAGGTACTTTGGACATTTCTGAAAATTGTATGAGGGAATGTTATTTATCTTATATGGAATGAATGGATTATTACATCTTTATAAGCCCGTATTTCCATGAATCATCATCTACATGATTTAAACTTCTTTCCAAAAAATTACTTTTATTTTACAATTTCACGGAATTTGAGAAAATAAAATGTTTTTCAAGAATAAATGATATTTTCCTCAACAATTAATATCAAGTGTTTTATCAAAATTATTTTCCATATAAGATGACATTTATTAAATAGGGTTGTTTTTATTTACCTATTATTACTAGGGTTTCATTTTCTTTATGATATAATGATATTTATAAAATTAATTTGTTTTATATGGATTATGAGGCAATGTTTTTTATTAAACCCATTTTATTCTATGGGTTCTGCTATAGTGAATGATTTATGTTTTTTTGGCATATTTAAGAATGATTTCATTAGGATATGGTTGGGACCTATATCAACCTCCAATAGATTGGGTAAAGAATTATATCACATAAGATAGACATGGCTAAATTGGGAAATGATCACAGTTCAGTAATATAGGGTTAGAATGGGAAGTAAACACTCTTCAGTAATGGAATGTTTCCACTATAATGGCCTTTGCTTTGAGCCTTGACTATTACAAAATCATTTTCTATACTTATGTGTATTCAAAAAAATTTAATGTCTTATGTTATGAATTTTGGGATTATGTTCATTGATTTTTATGAACATTTATAATTTATCCCATGACATGATATCACAGTCTTTCAAATGAAGGATAATATTTTTGAATGATATATTATTTTGTATTATGATTATGTTATGATTGATATTTCCCTTGTTTACCCTTACTAAGAATATGATATCACCCTTTTATATGTTTCTTTTCCACAGGTCCTAAAGGAGTGTATTAAATAATATTTGTCAAAAATGGGTCTAGTTATAACAAAATAAGTGGGAGACAATAAAGATGACTTATGAGCCAGTTTTTTTTATGTTTTCTAGATTCTAAACGAACTATACATATACGGTCATATCATGGTTTTGATATATATTTTAAGGTATCTTCTTTAATTTTAAATTAATATCAATGTATTTAATTTATAGGGAATTATAGATGGTATTAGATGAAAGGTATAGTTATCCGTTGTAACATGATAAAGTCATCATTGCAGTCTATTACTTTGAAGGTAAATGTGACCAATGGTGGGACCTTACCAAGAATATGAGGCAAAGATAATAAACACAATCAATGTAATGGGATGAGTTCAAGGACTTATATTTCAATTTTTACTTTCCTCATATTCTTCAAATAAAGTTGGAGAAGGATTTACTTTGACATATTTAAAAGGATGATGAATCTATCGGTACCTATGATGAAAATTTTACAAAGCATACAAGGTACAATTATGGAATTATTATCCAACATGTGAGTAAAATTGATCTATTTTTTATTGGCATAAAATAAATTGTTTAAAGGGAGTTTTCCATTAGGCACATCGATATCTAAGAAGAAATCTTTCGATGTGATTTCATGGTAGAAATGGATATTTTAGTAACCCATCGATCATCTAATATTGATAAGAAGGGAAAAATTTAATTCAAGGGAAATCTAAAGACCCCACTTAAAATAAGATGAGTTTTCCCTTATTCTCAAAGTGTGGAAAGAAACATGCAGGGAATTATATTTAGGAGATATGAAAATGTTTTAAATGTGGAAAAGAAGTTCATCAGGAAGTTGAATGCCAATGTGATGGGAAAAATATTTATAATGATGTGAATTGAGAAAAGGAAACACAGAATGCACCCACTACAGGTCATTGATACAAGAGTAAGGAAATGGTTAATTTTTCCATTCAATTCCTTAAACCAAGGGTAATCTATGATGATCTACATCACCAAGCTATTAAGGACAAACAAAAAAGGAAATTCACATAGGATTTCTATAAGCAATAAGGAGTATGATAATGAAGTTGTGAAAGGTACACTTATCATCCACTCCCAAGTAGAAAATGTTTTATTTGATTATGGATCCCACCACTCATTTATTTATAAAGAATTTTCTTAGGGAAGCATCATATTACCTAATCAATTATATTTTTAGTTATATGTGACCACTCTTAATGGCACAATGGTGACATAAAAAGTTTATAATTCATCTCTAATTGAAGTTTGTGGGAAAATTATCCTTGAAAATCTTGTAATCCTTACTATAGTAGAATTTAATGTGATTCATGGAACGGATTAGCTTTCTTTAAATGAATTTCATTTTAATTTCCAAGGATGGGAAGTCACATTTCATATTTTGGATCAATCTATGATCATATATTGGTGAAAGGATGATTGTAACCTTATAGTAGAAATTTATTCCATCTTATGGATCTTGATTCCTATAAATGATGGTTATTTATCATAAATGGTTGGGGATAAATTCATGATTAAGAATTCTCATATTGAATGGGAGTTTGACGATGTGTTTTTAAAAGAATTTACAGGTCTTCCATCAAATCATGAAGTGTGTGTTTTCAACAGAACTCATCTATAGTGATATGCCTATTTCAAATACACCTAATAGAGTATCCCCAATTGAGTTTTAGGAATTGAAGACAAAACTCCAAGATAATCTTGATAAGGGATTCATAAGACTTAGTGTGACACCTTGGGATACACATATATTGTTTGTTATGAAAAAAGACTCATCAATCAGAATTTGTATTCATTATCGAGAACATAACAATATCACTATCATGAACAAATATCATTTTCCCCGAATTGATGAATTGTTATACCAACTACACAGAGCTCAATTCTTTTCTAAGATTGACCTTAATTCAGGATATCATCATGTAAGGGTCAACAAGGAGTATATACTAGAGACACAATTACAAAGAATGTATACACACAAATAATTTATATTGATTCATTTTGGTCTTACTAATACCCCCACTATTTTTAGGGATCTAATGAATACAGTCTCTAGAGACTATCTTGATCTGTTTGTACAATTATTTATTGATGATATTCTTGTCAATTTGAGTAGAAAACAAGAACATGAAAATCGCTAGAGAATTGTATTAATGGCCCTCAGAAAGGAGAAGCTTTATCAAAAAAATTACCAAGTTTTAATTTTGGATTCAGAAAGATTCATTGTTTGGGTAACATAATCTAAAAAGAGGGGATATCGGTGGATCCATATAAATAGAAGTTGTAAAAAGTTCTCTAATTACAAAAATAGTAACTGAAATATTATGTTTTCTTGGTTTGGTTGAATATTATTGACTTTTTATGAAATATTTTTTACAATTATCTAATCCACTCACCAAGTTGACTTATAAATGAGTTAAGTTCATGTGGATGGATGAATCTGAAGAGAATTTCAAAGATCTCAAAAGAAGGATAGCTAGTTCATATGTGCAAACACTACCTTTTAGTGGAAAATGGTTTGTTATATACTATGATGCATCCATAAATGGGTTGGGTTGTTTCCTGATTAAAAAGTATGTGGTTATAGATTATGCCCCATGGAAATTAAAAATACATTAGAAAAATAACCCCAATTCAAGATTTGGAGATAACTTCGGTAATCTTTTCATTAATGATATGGAGGCATTAACTTTATGCTGAAATCTTTGATATTTATACTGATCATAAAAGTGAAAATTATATTTTCACACTAAAGGATCTGAATATGCGTCAGATAATGTTGTTGGATTTGACTAAAGATTACGATTACTCAATACATTACCACCCTATAAAAGAAAACAAGGTGGAATATGTTTAGAGTCCAAAGACCATGTTATCCTATCCATGGTGAGGATAAAAAAAGATACAATATTTATGGATGTGTGAAGGATGTATCATGAAACATTGATGGAAGGGGAAAAATTATCTTTATCAAATGAATATTCAAGCATCAATATAAGATAAGATTATGGCGGCATGGAAATGAGATTAAGAGATACACAAGAAGGTGATAAATGTTCCTAAAGTCAACCTTGATTGCAATGGAATATTAAGGTTTAGGAATCATGGTTTTATTCCTCCCATACCAGAATTAAGGAAGAATCTATTGGATGAGGCTCATAGTTCTTCATTCTCAATTCACCCTTGGAGCACAATGATGTATAGGGACCTGAACTAGTATTTCTGGTGGGATGGAATGAAATGAGATGTTGTTGAAAATGTCTCTTGATGCTTGGTTTTTCATCAAGTTAAGGCTGAGAGATAGAATTCAATGGGGATGTTACATCCATTACCCATATCCTAATGGAAATTGGAAAACATCGTTAAGGACATTGGAATAAAACATCCTAAAACATAAAATAGAAATAACGATAATTGGGTTCTAATTGATATCTTTATGTTGTCGGTACACTTCATTACTATTAGAGATTATTTCCCTCTATATTAGCTTGACATGTTATATGTGAAAGAAGTGGTAAGATTTCATGAAGCACCACTTTCCACTATATCTAATCGGGATCTGAGGTTCACATTGATCGTCGGTGGAAGTCCCCAGTTGGATTTGAATACCTAGTTATATTTCAACACTGCATATCATCCTCAAATAGACGGTTTGCCTGAGAGAAAAATTCAAACTCTATATGACATGTTAAGAGATTTCCTTGTGGATTTCAAAGATGTTTAGGATCAAAACCTATCATTGGTGGAATTTTCTTTCAACAATTACTCTCACTCTAGTATTCAGATGGCTCCATAAAAAGACCTCTATGGAATGTAGTTCACACTTAATAAAAACTGGTTGATTAGAGGGGGGGTTTAGACAGGGTTATTAAAAACCTCCTTTAAATTATTTTTTTGTAGAATTAGAGGGGGTTAAGAACCCCCTATAAATGTATTTTATATATATATTATTTGGGGATATGTGTGACCCTCTCTAATCAACAAATATAGAGCAGGGTAAGGAACCCCCTCTAGTTTCTTAAATCAATGTGGGTTCTAAGGCCCCTCTAATTTTTTATAAATGTTTTTAATATCCGGTGGGATTTTAGAAGGGGTTCTTAAACCTCATCTAATTAAAGAAAATAGAGGGGATTTATAACCACTAATAATCAATGATATTAGTGTTGTTTTACAACCCCTATAATATCTCAAATTTTATGGGGGCGGAGTCCCGTGGTAATGGGGGTGGTGAGGCTGGGTGACATGGGAGGGCTCTCTGCTTGGGTGACACGGTACTAGAGGTTGATGTGGGATGGGTGTTAGTGTGACACTAGAAGCCGAGTGGGTGTCAAGGTGACACTAGATGGGGGAGAGCATAGGGCATAGAGGAACCATGGTATGGGAAGGAGATGCTTGGGGTAGCAGCAGGGGGAGACCCATGGGGGTGAAAAAGGAAAGAGGCTAAGGTGGTATAGGTAGCAGCAAGGTGACACAGGATGTGATGGGTAGCAGTAGGGTGACATGGGATGGAATGGGTAACAGAAGGCGGGAGGGAATGTGGAGGTGTTCAAAAAACAACTTAGGCTTTAGGGAGGCCGGGTGGGAGTCAGCGTGACACTGGAGGGGGTAGAGCATGGGGTCGGGGGGAATTGTGGGATGGGAAAGAGAGGCATGGGGTAGAAGTATGAGGGCAGAGTCCCGTAGGAGAGACATGAAATTGAGGCTGAGGCGGGATGGGTAGAAATAAGGTGACACGGGAAGGGATGGGTAGTATCAGGGTGACACGGGATGGGATGGGTAGCAGAGGGATGGAGGGGAATGTGCCAGGGTTCAAAGAAAACTTAATATTTAGGGGTGGTTTTAACAATCGACCCTTAAGTGAATACCATTATGGGCTTTTAAAACGGGTACTAATGTCATCCATTAAAGGTAGTTCAGGTTATAACAACCCTTAACGTAGATAGTTCTGGTAAATTTATGTCCACATTAGGGGTGGTTTTAACCACCACTAATGTAACCGCCACTAATGTAGCATCGACATTAGAAGTGGTTACTTAAAACCCCCTACTAACCGTAGGCGGTCACATTTTCAGCATTTCCATACAACCTCCTCGAATGTATTTGAAATGGTTTATAACCACTTCTAAATTAAAAAATAACTCCTTCTAATGTGGGATTTTTAAAATATGTTTTCTCTTTCCTACAATGCGATTAATTATAAATAAACTATTAAAACTTCTACATTTTGAATTTTGAAAAATGGATTCCATGTTTGTAATTATTAGGCACAATTATGTAAATATTTTGGTTTTATTTTTTGTTATTAGAAATAGAAACGTTGGTAATTTTTATTAATATGATTAAAGGAAAAATGGGTAATTAAGGGTAAGAATGCCATTATAAAATTTCCCTAACACTTTTCTTAATATCTTTTTATGATTTTTTTACATAAATCGTACTTGGGTTGAAATGGTGTCCTTTGGAAGCTACATGGATGAAATTAGGACAATTAACTTATTTTATTTAAAGAAAAGTGAAATATGTCGTAGTCAAATTTTAATAGATAAATCATTTAATATAATTTTATAGAGAATTTTGGTTCCACTAAAAAAACTTATTTTAAATATGAATTTTTTTCATTATAATTGTAATTTATTTTATTTTTTAGAAAATATATAGTTACTTTAAATAATTATTCTTTAATGATATAAAAATTAATTAGTTGATGATAAATCAATACAACAATTGGTATTAAAATTATAATAACCATAAAAAGACCCAAACAATTTACCAAATATTATTGGTTGATTAGATCTCGTCATAAGCATCCAAGGGTCAGGTTACTAACCATTTGAAGACTTATAGAAGATATTTTGAAACTTATATTATTTTAAATAAAGTGATGTTAAATATGTCACATTCGTAATTTAATAAGTATAAAATTTTAAATGTTAGATTTTCCAAAAGATAAATTCTAATAATTACATTACCATGAAATATAATAGATTTATATTTATTGTAGTATTTTATTTTTAAATTTTATTCAAAAATTTATTATACAAAAAAATTTCAAAAAAGTGAAGTAGTAATTATTTTATTAAGGGATATATCAAATAAATGTTATTGAAAATATTAAAAAAAATATTATTTTGGTTAATTAATATATAAAATGAATATTATATATTACCTTGACCTATTATAAATATAATAAAATAGTTGGTATTTAGTTAACTTGTTATATTAATGTTTTTAAAAATTAATGAATTGAATAGTGTAAGAATTAAAACTACAATTTGTTTATCAAAAAATATTTTAGTAAATTATTTAGAATTCATAAAAAAAATTTAAAATATATATAATAATTATGATATGGTAAAAAAATGTTCTAAGGTTCTTATTTATGTTCTAATTTACATCAAATAAGTAAATATTTTACCCTTTTAGTGTTGGAATATTTTTTATTTTAATTAAAATTAAATAGAATAACTAAGTTTTAATTAAAATGATAATGTTTAAATTATTATAAGCACATGAGTAAACTTTATTGGTTAATGATATTACAAACCTATATAATAGAATATTATAAATTGGGACATTTTCATGGTTTTTTGGTAGATTTTGATTTTATTATAAAATAATTTTTTTGGAGATCTCAAAAGTGCCCCTCACCTCAATTATAAAAGAGAATATTCTACCACATCTATTCACTACACTTTGAGCCTTAAATCTCGTCCATACTATGGTCTTTTCCCTTCTAAAAGTCCCCAGTTTTATTTTAGAGGTTCTGGGCTTCTTCAAATAACAACTCTTGTGCTTTAAGATGAGATTTAGAGGAAGCATGTTGAAGAAGAGGTAATCTCTTCTAGAGATTCTTTCAAAAAAAATCCTCTACTACTTCCCCTTAATTAGTTTTTTCATTATAAATTAATAACCTAATTGTCACTTATATAATTATATGTTATTATAATTATGAAACAACCATGTTCCACCTTTTATCCATCTTACAAAAAATGAAATCACCATGCGTATGTACGTACAACTTACCATCTCCACGCTGTGGTGTAATATGTTTTTCACATACACCTTAAAAGAAAGAGTATAATGATGTAAATAATAACTATATATTACTGTTAGAACATTATATTTGTTCTTTAATATTATACACTATCTACTTCAAATACCATTCAACAATTATTGGAATGTTATCATTTCTCGTGTGTACGTACGACCTACCGTCTCCACAATGTTATTCATTCTACATGATATTCATTAAATAATGATTATATACATGTTGAGATTTAATAAATATGTTATATATCATGTTAATATCTTTTTTTAATCATATAACAATGGCCTAGGAAGAATAATAACTTATTCAAAAAAAACATGCATAAGAACTTAAAGTAGTTAATATCTGAACAACAAGTAATAATTAAATGTTACTAACACAAGGATGATAATATGGTCATATATGATATCATAAAAATTAATATGATTCTTAAATAATTAAATTGAATTGTTTAGATAATTATAAATGAGGTTCAGATACAAATTAATGATATCATAACTAAGGTAATGGGTACTTCCACAATTTCATTATTTTATGAGATTGTTTTTACGTAAGCCATTATTGGGGTATATTTATCATCCACAACAATGTTACCAAAAAAATTTAATATTCTTTTTATTATTATATAATTTACTAAAATAATTTTCACCATTTGGTGATTTTTTATTAAACAGTATGAAATGAGTCTTTTTTTATTTGATAAGAAGTAATTTTCAATTTTCTGGAAAAAGTACACAGAGGATTTTTTTTGAAACTTATACAACATGAATGTATTTTTACATATTTATAACGCCTTATTTACATGAATATTACTATAAAATATTTCATGTTTATTTTCAATTAAATTATGTTCTTTTAAAAATGCATTGCATTTCAAGAAAAAAAAATTGAAGAAGAAAGGATATTTTCTTCAACAATTAATATCATGTTTTTTATCAAATTTATTTTCCATCTAAGGTGACATTCTTCAAATATGGTTTCTTTATATCAATATTTTTACAATGGAATGATTATGTTTATGATAGAATTCAGTTTCTGAAATCCACTTATTTTATATGGATCATGATAGAATGATGTTTAAGAAACATGTTTAATTAATTGGGTTATGCTATGATCAATGATTTATGTTTTTGTGGAAAACCTAAGAATTATTTCATTATGAAATGACTAGGACCTATATATTCCTCCAATGAGTTTGGTAGATATTTGTATCTCATGAGATAGATGTGGCTGGAATGGTAAATTCTCTTGGTTCAGTAATACAAGGCTGAAATGCAGAGTAAACTCCATTCTGTAATGCACTTTGTCCTCTATGATGGTCTTGGCATGGAGCCTTGACTAATATGAAATTATTTTATATTAATATCTGTATTAAATAAAACTTCATGTCTTATGTTATGAATTTTGTGATTATGTTCATTGATACTTATGAACTTTTATGATTTATCCCATGACATGATATCAAGATCTTTCATATACAGGTTAATATTTTCAAATGTTATGTTCAAATTTCATGTTATTATTATTTGATTGATATCTCTCTTGATTATACTTACAAGGAATTTGATAAGACCCTTTCATATGTTTCTTTTCCCCAGTTCATGAAAATAGTATTAACTAGGATATTTCAAATAGGGTTCTAGTTACGATAAAACAAGTGGGAGACAATAAAGATGTATTATGAACCATTTATTTCTGTTTCTCAATTTCTAAAGGCACTATACCTATATGGTACTATTTTTTTTTGATATATTTTTAAAAAAATATTATTTAATTTTTATTTAATGTAAATTTATGTATTTTCTTGGGTTGTTATAACACATATAGGGGATCACACTCAAGGAAATGTGGGACATAAAAAATCTTGAATCTATTAAACCACTAAGTAGGGGACCAACACTTGTGTATTTTTAATCATTTCAATAACTCAAACCCTAACTATGGTAGAAGATATGATATAGGATACCATAATGGGACTCATGATGGATTCATAAAACACAATCAAAGACTAACTACACAAATGGGATCACATGATATGCTTAATACGTGAGGTCTCACTCTACCCTCCTGGGGGATGAGCTAAGGGAATGCACCTTTATTAAATTGATCTCTATTGAAGATAGAAATGGATTAAAGCTATCCTAGATAATTTAATCATCATATACTGGATGTATGTGTAATTTCTTTTCAATGTAGGGTTTAACCGTGTTCTCTAGAACCTTCCCTTATACCACAGGTTCTGCTCGTGTACATTTTCCTTATCTATCTACGAGGTCGGGTATGGGTATCTGGTCATGTCCGGGTACAAGGTCATGTTTCTAGACTATATTAATGGACTTATACATATCTTTATCTATTCCCATTTGACACAATAATGCACTTTAAGTCACCAACTCATTTCACATGGCGTTTGATACTTTTCTTTGAAAGTAAACCCTAGTGTCATATAAGGGGGACTACACGGTGTGTGTTCTTCTAATCTACATGTTCTGTATCTTGGGAATTTAGAGACTCCATATATTCTTCCCATGGATTATCCCTATTCAACCGTTATCTCTAATTCCTCCACCAATAATTCTAATGAACTTAGTATGAGACAATCCCACCTCATTCCATTATCAGTGATTAGAATATGGCCACTGATCTTCTCACAATGACTCTCACATCCTAACACTATATTGAGATACCAAATCCCTTGAAATGGGATCTTGTAAATATAATAATTATCTAATTATATTTCTATTCATCACAACCACGTCATCGATCTCCATCTGGAACCCATGGTAACGATCCATTTTTCCAAACAACGATTTTGAAAAGATTATTTATGATGTATTTGTCAAACATCCATCCAAATAAAATTCCAAAAATGATTGAATCAAGAATGAGGATTTAAATTCATAAAAAATCGGATTTAAACATAAAAAAATTATTCTTAAACTTGATACATTTTCAATGAAATGAATAATGAGGAGTAATAAAATTTCAAGATGAAATTATATCAATTTCTAATATTCTTAGAAGATAAAAAATCAACTATAATTCATATATCACCTAAATAAACATTTTTAATAATTTATCTACATTATATGTGGGATAATATAAAATATAATAAAGTCCACAATGAAATATCTTATCTTTCGTTTGGATCAATTGTTGGTGACTAAAGGTCTCAAGCTATCATTTTTGTCGAGATACATGAATCCTATTGGTACCTCAATAGATAAAGCATGATTTGATGTAGATCAACCATGAATGATCCTACAATAGATCCTCTCACAATCCATAGAGTTATATAGATAAAAATATATATTTTCTATAATCACTCTTATATAGAGGAATCAATGTCGTGGTGAAAAAAACATAATATATTAATCATTTAATTTTTTGAATTACAATACTCCAAAGACAACAGATTTACAAAACACCTAATGTAGAAATTGTTTATATCATTCATAGGGTAAAAACCACCATATAGATTCAATGAATGTCACCAATTTCAGATCCTAGACTACATTTATGAATTATTCCATTATATTAAATGAAATTTATGCACTTTATATAATATATTTAATATTTTTAAAATATCGACAGAGGGGATCACCGGGTCTTGGTATCTCACACCATCTCAACACCTGGAACAACCAACATTACATCATATATTCGAAATTATTACAATAAAAAAACAACTTAGTTTCATTCTCCCCCACCATAGGTATTTTAATTCTTAAAACCGAAGAAACTACTCAAAAAATGAGGGTATTGGGCTCCCATCTGGGTCTCCATCTCTTATGTTCTCTTTTGAAGGTTCTCATCCTACCACAGGACACACACCAATATAATATATCACATGTGGAGGTTCTTATCATGTTTTTACTCAATATCCATTGGTTACTCTACAATTTTAGATTTATCCTCAATTTCCAGCTCACCCCAGTCAATAACGTAAGATGGGTTGAGATCAACCCATTCCAATGGAGACACATGTAAGACATCATGTACCTAGTCTAACAATGGATTTAGAGCCATGTATTATTCAATCACACCAAATATCTCAGAATTAAGAAAGGGATAATTATTCTCAGAGATAACATGTCACCCTAGACAAATCTCTACAATACACATTGAGGTAATACCTTTGAGAACACATGGTCACCAAACTAAAACTCTAAATTCCTCCAACAATATTCTACATAAGTATTCTTATGACTCTGGGAAGTCTTCTTCCACTCATAGATGATTTTCACCATATTTTTAGTACCTCAAAAAAACTCTAGGTCGATGGGTGAGGACTCACTTGGATTAGAAAAACATAGTTGGTACCTATATGGTATAATTTATATGGCCTATAATAGTGAAATACTAATGGATTAATTACATGAAAAGTACACCAAGGGTATATGATCATCCACACTGATGCCAAATTCCAATATTTAATCCCACTGCATGTCATCCAAAACCAAAATAGTCCACTCAATCAAGTCATCTGATTGGGTGGTAAACATCATTCCCAATTGAAACTAGGTCCCATGGCCTCCTGTAATCCTCTTCATAATAATTATTTTGAATGAGAATCATAATTATAAAAAATAATCAATATAACTTTCTGAAGACGGGCTATCTACTCTATGTAAATGAATCTAATGATCTCTACTGAAATTCACTCTTGGATATGTAGGAATTATTATAAATTAGTGAGTCAATCTATGATCACCCAAATGACCACATGTATTCTTGAAATCCATGTTATACCCATAAAAAATCTATATATATACAATCTGACTTCTACTCTGACACCACAGGGGTTTGAGCTAAACACATCGTAACCTGGTGCTCAAACATCAAAAATAGGTGAGGCCTCATGAGATAAAATATTCACCAATCCTTTTCATTCCCATACAAAATAATTAACATCAAAGGTCTTGGTAAATATTCTATGAACCTAGATTCAAATACATAGAGGATTCATGAAGGTTACTCTTAACCTTCCCTTCCAACACCACTAGTATCGTTGTCCCTCCTTTTAAAATTAATATATTATTTCCACCTTCATAAATTCCATCCAGAAAATTTATAGTGGATCTCTATGTTTTTAAGGTATCAAAATCATTATATATACTCTAATCCTCTCTAACAAGTTATATATGTGCTGGTATGAAAACTATTAATTAGAAGTATTATACACCATCCTTATCTATAATTGATGAGTGTTATAAGGATAACAACTCTAATTTCTCGGTTAACAACTGGAAACAAGATATCATAAAAAGTGAATAAACCACCACACCCACTTCCTATGATTATTAGTTATATCTAATTAATTATCCTAGAGAAATAATATCTATCACTATATCCATTATTAAGATCTTCCTTTGAGAAGATATAAATGAGACACTTATGGTGTGAATAATTGATAAATCGTTCACACATAATTTAGTGTCTCCAAAACATCAGGATGAAGACTACTTCTACAGGGTCAAAATCAAGGGTCACATAGTTATTCTCATGTAGTATCAACTTATGAGACCCATAAGAAACCCACACCCACCTTGTTATCAAAACACAATCAAGTAAAGTCCTTGAGGAATCGTCGAACACTTCATACTAGAAAACATCTTCTATAAGTCTCAAGAAGGGAGAACTTGTCAACCTACATCATAAATATTAAAAATCCAACGAGAACCTTTCATTATAAAATAAATCCTACCCTATCCATGTTAATGATGTCTAGGTTGTCGATATCTATGAGTAATAAGGAATAAATATTTGGTAGTATCCAGCTAACATAATGAATATTCATACCTCGGTCATTCTCTTGGGTGGTTACTAATATAAAATTTCCTAATACATCCCCAAGTCTATATTTACACCCTCTAATAAGATAACATGTCCCAAGAAGTGGACCTCTTGAATTAAATATGACCCTTTGATAGATTTCCATAAATTTTTTCTCTCATAGTATGTCTAGGATAATCCTCTATTGTCTCTTGTTCTCCTCATCAAATATTAAGGACACTAGATTTTCATCAGTGAAACCAAAAAGACAGATCTAATAATGGTTAAAAGGTCTTGTTCCTTAGTCCTGTGAACACATTTAGTATTACCATCATGAAAAATGGCATCACCAAGTACTCATAATGACCATAGAGGCAAAAAAATGTCTTATTTTTTATATCACTATATCATACTCAAAGACGGTGATAACCTTATTTGAGCTCTATCTTTGAGATCCGTCTCACCCATCTAAACTAATTTAAGATGTAATTGATCCTTGGTAATAGATACTAATTCTTAATTTTCACCTAGTTCTAGTGATGATAATCCACACACAAATGCGATCTCCTAACTACCTACTTTCCATTCAACACTGGCGATTCCTTGGGTGACACAATGGATCTGATAAATCTATTCCTCTAAAATTCCTTCAACTAAACCATCAAGTCATGAAACTATGTCAGATCCATCTGATATTCTAGTTAAGACATTACAGTTTTATTTTGATGATAGTAAATGAATAATTATTTCTATTACTTTAGAGGTAACCTCTACCCCTCCTTAGGAAATATGTCGTCATACTCAACTACCACTGAAAATAGCTAAAATCCCCTATAATCCACTACACTGAAGATAATACTATCCAACAAGTGACTAATTGGATATACCATCCTATATATAACCGCATCATATTTTTCGTGGGTTTCCTTCTCATCCATGAGGCAAAACCTTATTCCATCACCGTGAATAAATCACATCCTCTTAGTAAAACATTCAATCTGGTCATGAATTATGGATATCTAGTCCATACATAATATGACATTTTAAGGCCACAATACTATTATAAAGAGATCCCATTCAAATATATCTCCAAAAAGAATCAATTCCTAATGTTCCTAGCAGTATGTTATCTCTAATTCTACTTTTATTGGAGTCTTTAAATGATAGGGTTGAGAAAAAGAATCAACAGGAATCTCTAGCTAATGAACTATGTATATAAAATGAAAATAACATCTCATGCATGTGTCAGTTACTACTATAGCTATGGTCTAAAAGATATATATATCACTTATAATCAACCATATATCCCCTAAACATTAGGAATTCATTGCATATTATTGTCCCCATCCCCAACCACCATCTCCATGAGCTTGGTGTTTACCACATGGGGGTAGTAGTAGTCACTCGTCATATCATCTTCCACTTATACATTCTCTCTTTTCCCCTATGCCAAATCTTATGCCCTTTAAAAATCATGGTTCATTAAACTGCCTCTACATGGGAATTACACCCATAGTTTCTCTAGAAGATATTGGGTAGGTTAAATAATATGTGGAAATATGTCCCCAGCAATCACAAGAGTAGAACTACAACTCTTTATGCTTACTAGAACTATCCTGAAAACCCAAAACCACATAGACTTTATCCAAAGATCACCTCGTGAAATTTATCGTCTATCATAATCCCAAATTCTATTATTGGGTAGCCACTAAAAAGGCCATTTCTCTTATGTTCCCAACACTGGAACCCATTGTTGAGGTCTTCTCTTCAATAAATCGTTGTACAACCAAAACACACTTCAGCACCCCATTATTGGTAGGAATATAAAGAAGTTTCATGTTACCTTGATGTCTCTTCATAAGAATTGCTTAATGTTTTGTACCTAGAATAACTAATAATGAACCATATACTTTGATTGTCATAATATGTTAGTGATCCTTAATGAATGATCAGCCATAGTCATGCTCCCTTGTTGATGTTGAAAAATATCATGGATATGTACTACCCACAATGTTGCTGGAGATAAATCTACCCTAAAAGGGGATCATCCCCCATATTAGAAATATTCACCTCATTAAAAAATGGAATCATTAGGACCCACCATATCGATGTAGATCCTTTTATAAGGCTTTTCTTTAGGACCACCATCTGGTTTTTAACTATTATAAAGAGGAAAAAGACTCGTGTAAATGCATTGAGCATGTCCTCAGTTTCCTGGGGTTTCAGCTCCCCATTAAACATGAGGGTCACTGTCGATGAAACTCATGAAGTTTTATCATCCTTCACACCTCATACTTTAGTACATCCAATGCAATATGAAACTCTTTGGTTGGAGGTATGGGTGGGAAACCAACAAGAGGTACCACCATCTGAACAGGGTCTTATATCAAAGCCTCTTCATGAGTATATCATCCTTATGATCCTTCTTCATAATCCTACATGGAAAATGAGATGGGGGAATCCATAAATATATAAGATGTACCATGGTTAATATTATATCTTGATATATGGACCAAGAGGAAAATGTAATTACAAACCATTCTTATATGATTCATGTACCAATGTTTTGACATCAACAAGCTCTTACATGTATTGGGTCAACAAGAAAGTTATCAGAGTCTTGGTGAATGTATTTATTGGTTTCACTAACAAAACATGATTACATATCTTGATATCTAAACATGAAACACTTTAACACTATTTTTAAAAATCCCAAACCAATCCACACTCCTAGGGAACCTCCGGACTTATGTTCATATATGAACACCACTCTAATAAAACATTTTCATAACCTAGAACATAGAGGATATCGTTACCAGTGGTAAACCAATTATGACACCCTAAGCCTTAATCCAATAGTAAATGGTCTAGAAAACAATATGTTGAGGTTTCATATCACACAAATGGGATGCATTAACCTAAGGTACGTGTATGCACACACACATCTCCAAATTCACATACTGCATTGAGATATTTGTAAAAGGGATGGAACTGACTCAATACATCTAAATCCCAAAATTATAGAATTATAATAATAATATAATGTATAAATTGGCTAAATATAGGCCCATAAAAACTAAACTATAATTCCAACAGGCCAAAAGGAGTAGATTTCCATCAATTATGACACCTAGAACAAACCACGGTCTTTATATTCGAGTTAATCCCCATATTATCCTCTTTCTCAAAGGACCTCATTGAATATATTTTCATATACACATGACATGAAATGTTTGGGAAGAGCCCAATTTTTTGTTATTTTAACAATACCAATTAGGAAAAACTAACATCACCAAACATCATGAATCAAGAGAGTAGTCAGTTCATCAAAAGGGAATGAAGATTAGAACATAAGACATCAAATAATCACAACTATATATACTCATTATAGACTCTAAGACATAGGGTATGGTCACATCCAAAAATCAATCCTAGTATTAATGCTAGATACACAAGAAAAACTATTTTATGAGAACTCTATCCATGAACCAGGTAACACTAATAGATATCATTAGAGAGGTCGTACTTGTGAGGCATTTCCAAGAGGATGTGCATTCTATATGTTATAATATATAGATGTGAGTATAGGGTATCACACCGAAGACTATGGTTAAAACCATAAATCCTAACTATATTAACATTCTTAGTAGGGGAACAATTCCCGTGTATGTTTTTCTCACTGATACCTCAATCCACAGTGGGGGGAACAATATGATAACAAGTCCCACAATGGGCCTCAAGGGGGATTCCTACAACTCCATCTGAGAATAATCTAATATAGGAGATTACATCCAATACCCAATATATCTTTCCTAAATCTACCCTCAAGGGGGATGAACTGAGTGAACCCTCCCTAAAAAAACCAGTCCAAAGTAACAAGAAAATGGGACATAATTCCTCCTGGAGAAAGTACACTACATGTAGAATTACTAAAAATTGGGTCATGCCTAACCCAAGTCTTTCCGTGTGTTACATATCATGCCCATGTAACCCAGTACATGCTCATGTACTTTGTTAATGAACATTTACTATGATATATCTAGGTGTTTGGTTGTGTCCGAGTTTTGGGGCATGCTCATGTAATCTCATCATGCTCAGGTATCAAGTAGTGGTTGAGCTCAAGTACCCCAAGGATACACACCGAGCCTTAAGGATATTTCATATGGCATGTAAAATCGGTCACATAGTATGTGATACTTTTTTGGTGGATAACCCCTACTACCACATAAGTGGGACTATGTGGAAGGTTTTCTTCTTGAGTACAGACTGTGTTGCTTGGTATTTTCTATAAATCATACGTTCTTTACACATTTTTACATTTCACATCTTCTTATTCCAATTTTTTAGTCAATAATGCCGATGAACATGGATATGAGGTTGAACAACCTCAATCCATAACTAGTTAGTGAAATCAGGACTTCGATTTTCCGGTGATGCATCTCTCATCCCAACTCCTTTGAAATAAGACAAATCCCACAAACAGGGATCTCCCAACTAAGAACTTAGTCCACTTTTATTGATATGAATCAAAAATATGTCAAAAATATCCATCCAAAACCCATAGTAATGACACATTTCACCAAAAATTTACTTCATAACGATGGAATTCTAGGTATATGTCTAATCTCTAACCAAATAGAATACCAACGATGACTGCATGATGAATGGTTATGGAAATTCATAAAACAAAAATGTGAGGATAAAATCTTGTAAAATATGTTTATTAGCCTCGATATTTTGTCATAGGAATAAAAATCTAGGAGGAATTAAAATTCAAAAATAAATAATATAAATTCGAAATATTCAAGGAAGATCAAACATCAACCATAATTCATATTTTGACCAGTAAATAAAAATGATAGAAGAGTTATTATTATTATATGTAGGATAATAATGAACACAAAAAAATTACCAAATCAATATATTATTTAGGGATAATATTTATCATTAGGGAATAATGGTTTCATGTCGATGTCATTGGTGAGATCCACAAACACCATTGGCACCACGATTGGCAAAGTACGATCTATTGTATATCACCCATGAATTCCCCACCAATGCCTTCACATTAAATGCCTTGGTTCTTGAGGATAAACTTATGGATTCTTTATAACCATGATCATATAGAGGATTTTGGTTCATATAAAAAAAGGAAATAAATTAATTAACTAATATATTGAATTACCAATCCTCCCATGATATCACATTTACAAAACACCAGACATTGATGGTGTTTATGTGATTTCTAGGGTAAATAGCACATTCCAGATTAAATGGGGGTCTCATTTTTCAACATTAGACTATTTTTAAGAGTTACTACATTAATTTTTAAAACATCACACATTTGATATAATATATTATATAATTTAGTAATATCAACACTAAGCGTCAAATGACCATGGAATCTCATTTCATCTCAACACCAGGTTCAAAACATATATATTGATATATTCAAAATTAATACAATTAAAAATAGGGATGTTAAAACAATCATATATATATATATACATATATGTAATAATAATAATTCATATGAATTCTTGAGTTAAAACTATTACTGTTATAAAATTATATCGTCTGGAAACTTTTATCTTAAAAATCATTAAAATATATAGATAAATCTCTCCAAATGTTTTCTAAAGATTGAATTTTCCACTCATACTGATCATTTTTTTAAGTATAATATGCCATTCAATAATTAAACACCATATCTTGATCCTTATAAATAGTTCTTAAGAACATCGAGGTAAACTATAGATCTTAATCAAATACAATTGAAAGTGGTACTCTATGCTAACATCATATGTTGATCAACTAAAACCTAAAGAAAATTATACCCTTTATATGTTTTGGGGGTTTATATAGTGAAATACATGGTAATTATTTCCCATTTTACTGTAGAATATGTTATGGTATTAGCCTACTCTTTTAGATTTTTCCCTCAGTATAAATTTTATAATAAACTAGGAATCAATATACATAATCTATAATATCCCTTTTAATTTTATTCTTCCATAAAAACTCCTTCAGATCAATATACATATATGAAATTTTGAGATTAATAGTGAATGAAGAACTATGAGATTAATCTAATAGATCCTTGTTTATATGTGGTAGTGAAGGGAAATATACTTAATTACTGAATCATATCATTCCATCAAAATCACAGCCAATGTTCAGAAAATTTCTCTACTTATTTTTAGATCTACTTCATTCTTTGGGTCCCATTTATTTTTTACAAGGATTGATAGTTAACAAATATTTATGTGAGAAAAGATTTATCCACTTCTATCAAGATTTCTATATCCATCCAATTTAAATCCCAAAATACTAGATCATTTTCTATTCGGATCGTATATAAGATTACTTGACCATTTTAACTCATTGCATGGGCCACCTTATTCTCTATAAAAGGGTGGTAATATATTGACTAGTTATGATATTTAATAAACTATCACCATCTTATCCATAGAATATTCAACTCTTTATAAGTTAATAAATAATTTTAATTTTTATTATCAACATATATATAACACCATTCTCTATAATGATAGTGTATTTATTCATTTAATGGAAATATAACCGCTTCTCACTCTAAATCATGATTCTAGTAATTTTAATCATGAACCTTAAATAAGTGTGTCAAATAAGATATCATTGTATCAGTATTCTTAAGAGGAAACTAAAAACCCTACCTCAATGAATTAGTATAAATAACAAACTATTCTCTACTATAGGGTAGTGTGATCACAGGAACACTGACAAAACGTATCTATAATTTTTCAGAATTCTCATCACATTTCTAAATCCATGGAAAGTTGGATCCCTTCTAAGTTACCTTTATGAGGGTATTATATAGTCCTAAGAAATTATCCAAAAAAGTTGATAATATCTTGCCAACCAAGAGAACCATAGATCTCATCCAAAGTGGATATTCTGTTTTAATGTTCAATAACATCAAAATTTGATGGATCCCTAGATATACCCTCACATGAGATTATATTACCCAAAAATGAAGTATTATATAGAATATAGATCACGCATTTATAATATCTCATACAGCTTCTCCTTTATTATGATCAATTGAAAAATATTCAATTGATATTCATGCTCTTCATTTATCATTAAATATATAATAATACTCTCTATATTGACTACCAAAAACTGATTACTTTATTCCCAAAAGACATTATTAATTAAATACATTAAGATAATGGGGGAATTATTATGTCCAAATGGAATCCCAATAAATTAATAGTGTACATAACTTGTATAGAATGTTTTCTTGTGTATTTCTTCATTATTGACAATTAGTTGATAGTAACCAAAAATTATTTCAATCATGGACAAATATTGGTCCCCTCGTAATTGATTGAGAAAATCGTCTATATGGTATATAGGATACTAATTATTTATTGTGATCTTATTCAGTTATTGATAATAAATTCACATTCTCATTGATCGTTATTTATTCTCATCAAAAAGTACAGGTTCACCATATGGTGATGCACTTGTGTCAATGAATCTCAAATCAAGAATCTCCTCGAATTTCCTCTTCAATTTTTGTAACTCAATTGGTGAAATTCTATAAGGATTTTTTGAAATAGGTGTAACACCATGTATGAATTCTACTAAAAACTCAACTCCAATATTCAAATAAAGTCTATGAAACACTTTTATAAATACATAAATGATTTATCATATACTATCTGAATCGTTTTTATTCAGTTTTACATAAACCATCTTAGATAAACACCCCTTATTATTTTTGAATCTAGACACATTCAATGGACTTAATTTCTATTTTCCATTCATATTTATCATCATATGGATAGATGATCATAGTTTGTTCTATAATATCAAATTTAACCTCCCTTCCTCAATATTTGATGACATATTTATAAAATAAATACAATATATTCCCAAAATAACATCAAATTCAACAACATGGAGAATAATTGGTTTGAAGGAAGCATATTCCCACAAAATTAAATTATAGATGTTTCATATACTTGAGATGAAATCATCAGACCATTATGGTTATTAAATAAAAATTCAAATTCTAATCCTTGATGTGGTATTTTGATACACAAAGAAAATTTGTTAGATATAAAATACCTTATAGATTGAGAATCGAATAAAACATTAGAATTTCTTGAGTGGATTGTAAGTGTACCTTTCACCACATAATTATCATATCCCACATTAGAAAGATTTATTTCTTGATACCTCTTTTTAATTATGCTTAAGATCATGTTGACAACGATAGTCATCATTAACCCTCATATTTTATCAGTAGTCAACATAATGGCTATACTCCTTTCACTTGAATTATCGTAGTTTGGGTGGTGTTTATTTAGTACTATATGTCTAATTACATCATTATTTTATTTATTATTCCCAAAAGTACTAAAATTTATTTATCTATGACCGTATTTTCAATAATTAAAACATTTAAAAGTACCTAAAATAAAATTTTAAATAGGTTTCCTTCCACACATTAAGCATAGAGTAAATCATATTATCATCTCTTTATGTTTTTTATTGTCAAAATTGTCATTCAATTCCATCTTCCTTCTCTTTTCAAAATAATGAAAGTAATGGGTAAATAAAACATTCATTTCCGTATTTATATTAAATACAACTATTTCTTCATAGCTACTGAAATATATTATCTCTAGATCCCATCAGATATTTGATTTTAAGAAACTGATGTGTCAGTCAGTATTACAATAGCTAGGATATTAATACCTAGAGACTAACTCACAAGTATTATAAAATCTTCCTCAAATGTACTAATAGATTAATCATCCTTCTTCTCTAACATAAAGAAGTACTTCTATATTTTTCTTAAAAATAATATAAAAATAGTGCTTGTAGAAAAATAACCCTTTAAAATAATCCCACTCTATATTTCAAATTGATTATAATGCATCGTGTTCTTGATGATTGTTTACTATTAATCTAATTAAACATAAAAATGAAAAATAGATAAAATATAATTTTATTTATTTGAACACATCAGATAAAATCTATCTTCATAGTGGTATTAATATATTGTTCTTTAATAGGTGGATCAGTAAACCCACTAAAAGGAGTTGGATGTTTCCAGAATAGGGACACAATAGATCATTCATCCCTCTTTTTCTTATTTGGAAACTTGTCATGATTCTTGGATTGTGAAATTTATATAAATATAGTAGTAATATTTTTCTACCAATATCCCATAACACTTTTTTCTTAAGAATATAATCATTTAATTATCTATATCATTAAACATTAACATGGTTCCATTAGGATTCAACCATTGAATAAAACCAAAAATATTAGTTTTGTCGACAATAATGATAGTGAGAAACCATATAACCATGAAAATATTTTATCTTATAACTAAATCATGACACATTATTTTTCAATCTATGAAATCTAAGTTTCAATCTCAATCATATTTTGTAATCATATATTAAAATCATTCATAATGGTTAATAAGGAAATATGAATTAACCCATAAACGTTCCCCTGAGATTTTCTACCCATGTGTATAGTCATAGGCCCACTCATCATGCATCTTGATGATCAAGTTAATAAAAATTCCATCCATTTTGTGCTTATTAACCCTAGGTTCATATGTTTCACACCCACATCAACTTTATATTTTCTATAAAGGGAGTTATTTTCTAGTTAAACTACCCTATTTTAATTTCCATGAAATGGGATGTTCTCATATTCTCATGCTTATCCTAAGGGTTCTCACAAAATTTTACACAACCGAGTTTTCAAATATAACTCAACCTTTCTCTAATACCAACATCAGTGACCCCATAATTAAAAAATTAAAAAAATTGTAATAATATATATATATACATCAATTATTTTTTATTTCATGATAATTATAACCTTTCTTAGACATATCATTCAGAAAAATTTTACTCATGTCTTGGAAAATATTATATATTATAAGTGGTGGGTTAAGATGCTCTATAATATTAAAAAATAGAGATATCGATGATAATATTAGTAAAACATGTGAATAAAGGTATAAGAACATTATATTTACACTATAAAATCATACTTCAGAAATCAATGATTAAATATCATTCAATATGGAATAAATATTATTATATAATAATACATGAATCATAATGGAATCAAAGAACATTTTCCATGATTAATATCATAAACATAAGACATAATTTTTTAAAGCACACTTAATCATAGAAAATAATTTCCATAAATAAGGTTCACAACCATGGTTATCATAGTAGACAGGGTTTACTTCTTATTCTATCATTTCTTTACTCATTGTTCACTCCCAATACTATTATATTGGTAAGAGGGTTGTACTTCACTTGCATTAATCCCAATTATAGTCATTATTATCACATGGGGTATCTATATTTACCAAATCTATTGGATATATATATTATTAATGTAACATCAACCATATAATAAGGTCTGCACATATAAGTGTCACAATAACATAAAACATTAACCATCATCAAATCATAATTAATAGAAAGTAAATGGGCTTCAATAACATTTCATCATATCATAACACATTAAATAAAATTAGGATTCGTGAAAATCACTTCATTATAATTACAAACCTTCTATAAAAATAATAAGGATTGTATAATTGGATCATATCACTACTAAATCATAATTAACACCAAAGGTAGTTATAATTGATGGAAATTTTCTTTAAAATACCATTGGAATATTAATTGAGTAAAAAACCATTTTCATTTTGAAATCACTTAAGTAATATCTAGAAAATTAAAAAATAATTTAGAAATATTTTCATTAAAAAAACAAGGAAACATGTAAAGTAATCTTATAATCATTGACTGTTCATGATAGAGGAAAATTAAACTCATGAATCGTATGTTAAAATAAGTATTCCTTCCATATTTTGAATAAAAAGTCAAAAGTACCACATCCATAAAATTAAAAGAAAATTAAATTTATAAAAAAATATAAAAATTAAAAAATATGAGAAAATAAATTTCAAAAACATAAAATAAAAAAATAAAAATTATTTAAAATATTTTAAAAAACATATAAATTGAAGGAAAATAATCCCAACAAAATAAGAAATAAAGTACCTTTTTGTTAACAAATATTATCTCAACAATTTTATATATCAAAGAGAGTAGAACAATAATTTATTTATTTTTTAAAATGGAAATCCCATGTGTGGGCTTTTCGAACCCTTCACACAAGGAAACCCCCATCTGATGAAGAGGTCACTCCGGAGAGATCCCCAACTGGGAAGGAGCCATTTCTAGTCGAGTTGGAAGAGCATCCCGGAGGGTGACAGCCCGATAAGTGATGGTTCGTCAAAGAAATTCTTCAGTACATTTGGTCGTGCCTCATTTTTCCCGCATAGTTGAGACTGAGTGACCTTGAAAGATGAGTGGATCCTGGGGGAGATTCTTGTTTCGAAAGCGGAATCATAGGATTCAACCCTGAACCACCCAAAGAACGGTGTTTTGTACCACTCTCTTTCACCACCACGCCACCACTGAAGTGGCAAAGAGAGTAGAACAATACAATTATATGAAACATTCATGAATAAATATATTATAATAGAAATTATATGGGTTCATATGATAGGGATCATGTGATTTTTCTCAAATTATGTTCAAGCGTAAACAATCCTGGTAAAAATGTGATTGAAACCTTAAACCCTTTCCTCAAGTTCGAATTTCTTTATATGAATTATAAACTATAGTATGATAAATTTATATTTATTATATATATATAATAGAACCATATTAATACTCTTAATATCATATTTTATCCACTAATAATATATCAACACCCATTTATTAATAATTATTTATTAAATTCATTTTTTATAGGGTTAATTTTTTGTTTTTTTAAGAAATATTCGATTCGGATGTTCTTGTCCTTGTACATTGATTATAGTTCCCCCAACTCCATAATTTTAATCAAGATATAAATAATATATATATTCATTATATATATTTATTTTTAGTCATCCATATAATTTAGAGATATAAAAATGAATTACATTGTGAAAAATGAACAATATTTCAAGGCGGAGGTAGTAGTCCACACGTACGCTCGAAAGATACTATCATTTTTAATATTTTGAAAAAATTTGTGAATAATGGTGGATCAATAATCATAATAAAAATTAATTATATTAATGACAATATATTTATTATATTTTTTTAATAACATTTATTTTAAATAGTTATTGGAATAAATAAATGGATATAAGTCAGGGTAGGATGATTACCTCTTCATTTATAACCCTCTTTTAGATCCCTTCAAAAAGTCCCCTAGAAAAAACTTTAAGAATAAAAACTCATAGAAATCATTAATATATATGTTTACAATATAATAGGGTTGGTTTCGGCTGATATTTTATGCTCAAGGTGGTGTAATGAAAATAGAGTAGGGGTGCCCTTCTATAAGTGCAAGGTGGGACACAACATGAATATTTTAAATGTTTAAAATATTATTATGAAATATTTAACCCCAATTATTCCAAATGTAGAAAGATTTAAATTTTTGATAATAATAGGTTTCAATATCGCCATCCAAAAATATTAAAACAATTAAAATTAGAATATTACTCTTATATCCTAGTTCAACCTCCCCCCCCCCACATGATAAACCCATTTTAACCTTAACTGTGGTAAAATAATATACTATTTTTCTATTCGTTATGCAAAAAAATAAAACTACAATCATTAAAAAAATTTATAAAATGTTATTAAAAATAATAACTATGTTTTATCAAAAGAAATCTCTATAGGATTCATAAATTCTTTTAAAATAAACCTGTATAATGCATCAACTATTTTTAAAATTCCTATTTAAGATTAAAGTATTTTCTTACTAATATCAATTATTATATTTATCTAAAAGGAAAGAATAGGATTATTTAAAAAAAACTAATTACACTTTGTAACCAATTAAAATCAAAATGTGCCTTTTAATATAGTATAAAAGTAAAGGTAGTTTTCTTTAAAAATTGAAATTTTCACTACTCATCAAAAAATCAACATTTCAGAAAATTCAAAAACAAATAAACCTAAGAAACTTTTTAAATTATGATTTAAAAAATGATATAATTTATATAAAAATAACTCTCTCAAATTATTAGAAATAAATTAAGATATCCCTAGAAAATATGAAATCAAACACATTTTTCATGAAAACTTATTTTGGAGGCATAAATTTACTTTTCTAAAAATTCAGTACTTATTTATTTGGAATTAATAAAAAAAATTACATTATATAAAATCCTATTACCTATTTCTGATATTTATTTTATCTTATTCATAGTTTCAATTTATAATATTTTTTATAAAATAATACTATATTACGATTCATTTAGACTTGGGGTTGCATATAAAGAAATATGTTGAATAGTTCATATTTATTTCAAAGTAAATACATATAAAATATTCAGGTGTAACAATCCCATGACTATTTATACCCATGTATGTTCTCTTTTTCAGGATTCTTTATTCGTTTTAGTTTTGACGTTTGGATTTATTGCAAAATTGATCACTAGAGATTTTGTGGTAATTTATTCAAACATTAATATTGATCTATCGAAATTTTCTTCAAATATGAGAAGAAAATACTATAAGTGATCTATAAGGGAAATCTGAATTTGGATTATAAATATAATAAACTTTTCAATGAGGATCCAGGACCATGAAACGACTCCATAGTTCACAACGCAATACTTGTCCATAAATCATTGGATAAAATGAATCATGACACAGTTCAAGTGTTTCACACTATATATAAAATGGATGTATAAAACCAGTCGGGGTAAATACGAGGTGTCATGTCCTAGCATGAGACTCCCTGATTTATAATGGCTCTTGAGGTATGAAGTTAAAATTTTATCCACTAAAAAAATATTTGGTTCACCATAATTCATAGAAATATCCATGATACAATGGTTGTTCTTTAGAAAGGTTATAAAAATCATCATTTTGTAATAGCAAATACCATTCCATAGTTTCCCTAAGTCAAAGAAAAATTTTAATTTTACATCTATTGTATTTTTCCCCAGAATGGCACAACCAAAGAATCCGGTAATAGTTTTCATGCACTACGAGTACAAAATTTTCATACTGATGACCCCATGTCCTAGCCACACCCCATAAAATATTCCCATGGGTAAATTATGATATCTCATATCAAATAGTCCAATAGTATTTTTAATGGTTATGGGCCTCAAATTTCAAAAATATACATTCTATATAATAAATTTAATTTCCACAACATAGTTCCACGTCGATGTCATAAGCCATTTGGAGTGTAAAATATGTATAAAATACAAGAATATAGGTTGTATAATGATGGTATATCCCATGATTCAATAATTTTGAGAATTTAATTTTAAAATTTCACAAGGTATGTAAATCAATTATAGTCATTAAAAAACAAGGATGCCCATAATGAAATGTTTAAGAAGTTCAAAATATACTCACGTAAACCCCAAGGTTTTTCCATAACCATTCACCTTCCCTCTCTCAGTTCTCACAAAAATAAGATTTCCTACTAGTAAAATGTTCTATTACCACCTTATATTTACTAAGTAACAATAATAAATTGTGAATTTTTTAATTCCACTCCTCTAACCATGTTTCTAATACCTTTAGATCACCCCATTTATTGATTGGTTCCTCTAATCTGCAATAGATAACCAATTATCTCCCCCTTCCCAAAATCCCCCAAAATTTCATAATAAACCATCTCTAATCCCCAATAGTTCATCCCCCATCATTTTAAAAAATGTTTCCTAAAATTATACCAACCCTACCACAAATATCAATCCATATCCAAAATAATAACTAAGAAAAAAACCTAAGAACTTTTCAATCAAATGTCACAAAACCCATCAAACAAAATCCACGATCCCACCATTGAAACCCACACCTATCCCTTCCAATTCACATCCCAATTATCCTCCCACACATTAAACCATACCTTTTTCTCATATAAAAACCCTATCTTGAGTAATGAAATTGTTTTATATTGTTTCATTAATTCTTGGAGTGCTTAGCATGAATTTTTAGAAGTGTTTAAAGAAGGGAGTACCCAGGAATCTAAAATATTATTTTAGGATACAGGTCAATACATGAATGGTTAATCATGATGTGAATGGTTTCTTGTAATATTCCATGAATTTAATTCACTTCATGAATGGTTTTATAGGTATATTCAACTATAATTGGTATTATTTCTTTCATGTTATGTAATGTTATTCACAATGTGACCAGGTTTGGTGGATTTTAAAACTAAAGAGAATTGAATTTTGGAATATTTAAAATATTTAAGTATTATGAAGTGAATTCATTTGTTATTCCATGAACGATGTAAGGTACATACAACTTACTATTTTAACTTCCCTAAAATTTGAATTTTCTTATTTCTATATTCTCACAAACTCAAGAACTACATTAGGAATGTTTTTATGTCCTCATTGATATAGATTCTAGATTAAAAAGATCTTTAAAAATTATTCCTTTAAAATCAAAGTAATCATCGAAGGAATGAAAAGGGAATCTCAAATGAACTATATAATTCCTTGATTCAATGTGTTTATTGAGATTTTTTATGAGGTGGATGGATTATCTCTTTTTCTCCACTCATTCTAGAACATGAATTCTCGTATTTTAAAATGGTTTATTTCTCTTTTTATGTAAATCCAATTATTATTTATTGATATGGAAACACGTTTTTTTTAGTATTATGAGTATCTGGTAATTTTCAAAAGGTTTTGGTAAAAACCCATTATGGTTTATGAATTAAAAAAATTAGATTCTGATTGGTTTTTTTGAAACAAAACACCTTTTTATTACATAGTTTAAAATTGTTGTTTATTTTAACACATTCAAGATGTTTGAATAAATTATTTTAAATTTTTATTTATTGAAATATATAAATTGGTGTGATGCCATGGAATTCAAATTTAATTGTATGAATTCATATTTCATTGTAAGACTACTTGTTGAGTTCTCAAATTTTTTTGGTGTCATTGGGGTAAATTTTATTCACAACTAAGTGGTTTATCGATTGGAAAGATAAGATTTGGCTCATGAGTTACGAATGTTCCTAGTTGGACGCATAAATATGTGTGTGTGTTGCTGGATGGGTATTCCTATTGTAATAAATGGGTATACTAATTCTTCTCCATATGAATAATTAATTTAAATATGTATATTATTTTAGATTTCCCCTCATTTGTTTTATTAATATTTTGATCTATGAGTTACCTTTTTATTATCCTTGTGGTGTGATTTTAGAATTCTCTTGTGTATTTCATAATGGTTTATATACTCACCCACTACATATGGACATTGGTGGGTATGAATATGCTGATTCTCTATCAGATCATTATAATTATACTATCTTGGGTTGTTGGTTAGATCAAGGAGGTGCTCATGTAAAGTGTTTAGAGTGATGACACATTGGTGTGTTTGAATCATGATGTCTTTTATTTTTTGGTTGGGTGTCTTTTTCACGCTTTTTTCTACTCCCTTATAGTTTAGTTATTAAATTTTGAGTTTTACATTTTATATTTAACAAATATAATAGTTTTTTTGGTTTTATTAATTTATTTTCCATATAGGTTTATATGTCTTAAGGTAAAATTGTCCCCCAATGATTTAGTAATACATAGGAATTTATTTCCAACCATTATTTTCTAGGGGATTTCACCAATGGTTAGTGAAACCTTATATATTTATAAACCAATGGTTAGGTTTTAGATGTTATCGTTGGTATCTATATTTTATTCTATCAATTGGGAATAGTAATAAAGAGATATCTTGTGTAGAAACATTAAATATATATAACAAAAATTCATAGAAGACCTCTTTATATTGAACTTTATGTTACCAGGGTAGCTTGTGTCAAAAATAATTTTTCATACACCTATAGGATTTTCATCATTTAATAGTTATGGTTTTAACCTATGGGTTTAGCATACCATGTATTTGAAAAAATAATTCCCATTGTGACTTGATAACCCATTTTTTCATTAATTGTTATCAAAAATTTAGAATCATTTATCTTATTATGATTTTGAATATATTAAGACATTATTTGGATGTTGTGTGGAGATTATATGTAATTTGATAATAAATATGGTGATATGTAATTGGTTATATAATTTAGAATCCCATAAGAATAGGTTGCTAAAAATATATTTTCACCTTAACCATAAGTGAAAAAATATCTTGTTCAGAGGATCATAGAATTATTCCAATTTATTGATAAAGGGAATTGGATTCAAGAACCATGAATGTCAGATTAATCAATGAAATTTTATAAATAGATTCCACTAACCATTCAGGGGCCTTCAAGACCTAGAAATGTAGAAGAATGGACTAACAAAATGAAATAAATATTAAATTTCTATTTTAACCCAACTAACATAAATGTGAACCATTCAGTGTATATATTGGATTATCTTGCATTCTAGTGGAGGTATTTATCTATTAATGATAAATTCATCCAAGTCATTAATTTTTTGGAATTAAAATAATTTCTCAACAAGAAATTCTATCTACATACCATAAAAGTATCTGAGATGATGGATTTCTTCTATATCAATAGTGAAAAAATAATAATGATAGATTATAGATCTTTTTTTATGAACATAGATGTTATTTCTCTTGAAGTATACCTAGAATGTACCTGAAATGTCATACCATCGACTATAGACTAAAATTACAAATTTTTTATAAAATCATCCGGATTTCAATTAGTGATTATATAAACCTGATTAGTATAGTGACAATGGAGAAATGATATCTTTCTAGGAATCCTACTACTAGAATCACATACACCTAGATGTGTACATTTGGGAACATTAATGTTTGAAATAATCGAAATAGGGACACCAATTTCAAAGAAGGTAGAATAATATCTTATAAATCCAGTGTATCAATTTTTATTCTTCCATGTCCGAGAAACAATATTGGATGTATCTAATGTGCTTAATTTTATAATATTTAATAAGATTGTCCACAATAACCCTAAGTATGTCATAACTATAATCATATTATTCATTTTTGGTGTTATTTCTATATTGATTCAAATTCAATTAATGTAAATATCTCTAATCTATCCTAGACATTCTATACTATTATAAGGATATCATGTAAAAAATAGTTATTTTCTTTAGAACTGAATGATCCATTTCTAATCCAGTAACACCCTGACTCCTCAGATAATGAAACTCTGAAAAGGATGCAAGGATTAAGAATAAATGACTAAGCTGTTATATGGTGTTCAGTAGGTGAATATAGAGTATCAATCAGTATCTTTTAATGTATGGGTTATCATTATTCTTAACTCAAATCTTATTCATTCTTTATTCGATACTAGTGAATAATTCTCTTTTAGTGATTCTTGTTTTGTTATCGTAATGGGGTCACATATTGTGATTCTTTCACATGGGATGGTAATATAGACAAATCAAAATAAGTGGGAGTAAAGAGGAATTATATTTGTATCTTTTTTTTAACAAACATTGATTGGGTCTAGTTTTATTGAGACTTTTCTATTCAAGGAATTGATATCATTAATGAAATATTGGAAATGTATTGGACCATTAATTTCAAGGATCATATAGATTTTTATGTGTAATGATTGATTTTAACATCTCATGATTAGATGGGACACATATTTAATGGATAATGGGTCGTCAATACAGGAAGTTCATGACCTTTATCACTTGTGGTCGGAATTATTTATTATAAATTAACAAAGGTATCTTTTGGGTGTATTAAAATAATTTAAAATAGTTATTTTTATATCAATTCATTTTGTTATCTAGATGTATTTCAAAAAAATTCAATGGTTTTCTCGCTAAAAGTGTTGTGAAATTTTGATTGATCTACTTTTGAGTAAAACACCTACTTCACTTCCAACTTAAAGAAGGACAACAACAAAATTTGGGGAATTTAATGTCCAATTTCTGGGTTTATATGACTCAGTACATCTGTAACAACTGGGCCCCGCCCACCAGTTGCCCCACAGACATGTGGTCCCCACCCTGAGGCCAACCCATATGCTTGAATAGGTCATCTGACTAATGATGGTCCCCATGGGACAACACATGTTCTTTCCATTGTGTTTTGTCCTAACTCACACACAATTTGGTGAACTTCCAAGAACGTCATCCATCCTGATCACTACTCCAGGAAAACTACGCTTAACTGTGGAGTTCTAATCAGAAAGACTCCCGAAAATGAAGGTGCACCTTGTCGACATGAGTCGTATCATTTAGCCATTTAACCCTTTAACATTCGGGGGTGTTAAAATCACCCCACCTTTAGATAACAACATCCTCTTTGTGGTCCCTACATCTCAACCCTAGTAGTGCACCACACTTAATGTTGGGTACCACCTCTGCTACCAAATTTAACAACTGGGCACTGCCCACCAGTTTCCTCGCAGACACATAGTCCCCACCCTAGGGTCCAACCACTTTCCCGAATGGGTAATATGACTAATGATAGTCCCCATGAGCTAACACAACTTGTCTTTTCTAGTGAGTTTTTCCTCACTCACACACACCTTGGAAAACATCCCAGAAGTTCACCCATCCTGATCACTACCCTAGGACAAGTACACTTAACTATGGAGTTCTAATCAGACAGGCTCTTGAAAGGGAAGGTGCACCTTGTTGATATGATCCATATCATTTAGTCATTAAACCCTCTATCATATGGCGGTGTTACAACATCACCTTTGGATACACAAGTTCTCTTTGTAACGAATAAAAATAGTTATCAATGAATATTTTTTATTTTTGTAAATTTGATCTTGTTACGATAAAGAAACGATATCCTCTTCCATAAATTTTCAATATATTTGATCAATTTTATTGAGACTAGTGGTTCTACAACATTGATCTATGATTAGAATAACAAATACATGAGGTGTAGAAGGATGACATTCCAATAAACTCTTTGAATAGATGATATGTTCAATATGAATATCTAGTCATTCCTTTTGGTCTTACAAATTTTCCAAAATTAATCATGGAAATGATGAATTACATATTTAAAATGTACCTAGACTCCTTTATAATGGTGTTAATAAATAAAATTTTGGTGTACTCTAAAACATGACTATACAATGAAGAACATATAATTATTATATTGAGCACATTATGAGAGAAACAATTATATAAAAAATTATCAAAATTTGATTTATGTATCCAATAAATTTTATTCCATGGGAATGTCATTTCTAAGGAAGGTAGATCAGTAGACCCTAAAAATATCAAATCTATCATCTTTTAGAAACAATTGAATAGAAACTATGAAAAATGTGCCTTTTGGGGATCATTATGTTATTATCTTCACATCATTCATGATATTTCATGTCTTTAATATCCAACGAAATTATAACAAGAAAGGACACTCCATTACATTGAAGGGATGACTATCAATAATCCTTTTTGGAGAATAAATATAGGCTCACTTTGGAACTTGTTATTATCATTATAGAAAAATAGATTGGTTATATAGTCTATTGTGAATTTTCAAGGTCTATACTCCATTGTGTTCTCATGTAAGGAAAACATGTCATATCTTATGGATCACAATAGTTAATAATTCATGGATCGAATTATGTGACCCATGAGATGGAATTGGTTATAGTGATTCAATGTTTCAAATATTGGTGTCCTTTTCGCTTTTGGGACAAGTTTACAATTTTATAAACAATAAAATCTTGAAATAAATCTTTTCAAAAATGGATATGAACATTAGAAAATAAATATTTATGGAATAACTCAAGAATATTGACATTAACTTAATTTATACACCTTCAGATGTAAATTCCATGTTATATGATCTAAATTTAAATTCATATAACCACATGGTTATAAAATCATGTGACTAGTGGACATTTATGAGTTTTGTTGTAGATAATTATATTTATTTCACTAATGAAAATAAATTCATGGCCTTATTTTTGGGGACTCGTATTCCAAATTTAGGAATGATAGTAATTTATATTTAATGATTTGATCCTAATTTTCATACAATTTCATCAAATCATAGTGGTGGGGAGACCATTAATTGGTGGAAACATGGTTGGAATTCAGTTTTTCATTATCATGATCTCATAATAGTTCTACAATCTTGTCAATAAAATTTTCATTATGTTAATCACCATTTTAATTGGGTGACTCTCCCATTCATCCAAAATAACTATATGTATCTGAGGACCCATTTTCAATGGTTGACTATGAAATACAAAGTGTTTTATTATGTAATAAAATTACACAACAAAAAATATTTCAAGGATGATCATCAGATACCAGCTAATATGTTTAAATATTTACCTATACTTGGATAAAAATGAGAACATAATACAATAAACTCTCTCATGGGTTTACCAAGAACTATTCAAAAGAATAATTTAATCTTTAAGATTTTGGACTAACTCATAATGTCCTACAACATAATTATGAGCCATTAATCTAATAAATTAAAATAATTATAACATCTCTACATTGGAGAAGTGTTAATGTTTAATGTAATTCCCATTTTTATCATCTCTGATTTATTTTCCTCATTTACCTCTTAGTTTTGGCGATATTTTTAGTAAGAGTTGGGTATCCAGTTAAACATGAGAATAGTTTATCATCCAAAAATGGAATGGAATTCAGAATGAATGATTCAGATAGTGGAATACCCACTCATAGATTGAATTATATATTTTAGTGTCTCATGGGAGAATGATTTATGCATAGTAGAGTTTTCTCATAAAATTTAAGTCAATATATGATACAAATTAATTTATTTGAATAATTCTTCTATCATCCATGTAGATCCCCATTTTTTAGATAGAAGTTGAGAAAATCACTTATTGGACGTAGGCTTGTTCATTTAACAAGTAAGAATATTTGAGTTATCTTGAAAATGATGGGTTCAGACCAAATCCATATGAAATATAGTGTGCAACATCAGATTAACTATTTGTACTTTATAGTGGGAGATCATATATTCTAGAATGTCTCTCTATCTTTGAGACATCATAAATTAGGTATGTAATGAAAATTGTATCCCTGGTATTTTGGACATTTTCAGATACATGAATAAATTGGTGATGTTTTTTATCAGTAAGTACTACAACCATAGTTAAATTTGACTCATTGTAAACTTCATTTAGCGAAATTAAAAATATAATATGGTAATCCTTGTAATTTAATTCAATGGAATCATATTGATCTTTATCCAGATGATATATTTTTTCATGCATTGATTCTTATCTAGGATATAGAATATATAACCATGAAAGTAAAATCTAATCTTTTGTTTATGGTATTGTGGAAAAATGGGGAACTTTAAGAGGATTAATGAGAATAAAATAAGGAAGTGTTGGAGAAATGTTCATAACTATTATAAAGAACAATTTATCACTTGGTTTTTTAGGATATAAATCATAACAATGTAGAGAATATTTCCCCATGGTTCTAGGTGAGACCTTATTTTATATTTTTTCATTGATTCTTAGAGTTCCTAGGTTAAATTTTTGAAAGTAGTCATATAATTAAGTAACTCAAAAACTAGAATTTTGATGAAGGATCTAGTGAACACCATAAATAGTTATTCATAATGCATATTATTTTAGCATATTGTCTATGAATTTCATTTGATTTGTGAATGGTTTTCCAGGAAGATTCACAAATATGTTGTCTGATTCCTTTCACAACATGAATAGGTCATTATGATTTTAATTATATGGTCACTTTTTTATGCATATATAGAACCCCAATTATTCCTGGATTGAATCACTCTACCCAACTATGAGTGATTTTATATCCATACAAATTATTATTTTCTATCTCCCTTGGATCCTAACTAGCATCTCTTAGTTTTCTCTCAAACTCATGCTATTATATAGAACTTTTCGGGGGTTACCTTCAAACTAGAGAATAGAATCATTTAACTTTGATTATAGATCCTAGGGAATCAAAAGGATTCATGTAAAGGATTTTATAACACTTCTGGATCATATCGATCAAAACTTGATTCATGGTGTTGAATGACATCTATTATGAGATATCAGGCTTCTCACATTATATCCACTTATTATATATCATAAATGATTATATTTTAGAAAGTTTTATTATACTTTTAAAGTATTACACATTTTGATTTATATGATAGTTAACCTTATTTTTTTCTATTTTAATGAGAACATTACATTTATTATAATTGGTTTTTCAAAATAAATCCTTTCAATTGATGAATTTGAAGAATTATATTTTGACCTTCTTTCAAAATAAATCACTTTTTACATAGTTTTAAATTTTGGTTTTTTTAATTTATTAAATATGTTTTATTAAATTTTTCAACAATAGTTTTATTATAATAAATGAAGGGGTGGAAGACCCTTACATTCACAAAGGATTTTAAGAGAATATATTTTATTTGAATACACCCTGTTTTTTTAGAAAATCGGTTAAAGTCTTTACGGTACCTTTTTTTAATAGTAAAGTATTTACTTGGTTGGTAGAAAATTATTATTCTTGGGAGATTAGAAAACTCTAGGTATGATTACTAAAACTATTTTTTTGATGTTGAATTGGAATTCTAAGTATAATAAATGGGTAAACTAATTATGCTAACAAACATTAATGAATATAAATTGATAAACTACTTTAATTTTCCACCCATTTATTTTATTTATATTTTTAACTATAAGATAACTTTTTTATGTCCTATTGGAATTATTCAATCAGTAAATTGGGTATTTCTTATTGGGTCTTATACTCAACCACTATATATCCACTGTAATGCTTATGAAGATATTATTTTTCATGGTATGGGAAAACCAATGGTTTATTCTTTCTCGATTCGATCATCATGATGTTATACTCTTGGGATGGTGGTTTGAGCATAGAGATGATCAAATAGAGTGGTTAGAGTGATTACATATGAGTTTTGCTGCATTAGGATAAATATTAGTTTTTTGTTGGGTGTCCTCTTCAACTTATAGTTTCTACTCTGATATTGTTTACTTATTGGATTTTGATTTGTATAGTTAACATTTCATGAATCATACATTTTTTTCAGTTGTTTTATTTATTATATTGATAGTTTTTGTAAGTTTAAAATGTTAAATCATCCCCCAATAATTTATAAAGACACTAGAATTTATTTTGGACCTTTTTCATTTGGAGTAAGTCACCTAGGTTTGGTGAAACCTTGGCTCTTTCAAAGCTGATGGTTAGGGTGTCGATGTTATAATTGGTATCATTCTGGTCATTCTATAAGTTGATAATAGTAATATGGAAATAAGATCTCTTAGAACATGAAATTTTTAACCTAAAAACATATTTATAAAATATTTATAATAAACATAATGTTACATGGTTGTTTGGGTATAAAAAATGTTTTTGGATACACTTATAGGATTGTCATCATCTCATCATTATGGGTTTAGCTAATGGGTGTATAGTACCATGAATTGGATATAGGAGTCCCCACTAGGACCACCTTAATCATATTTACATTGACTATTTTAGAAAATTGAAATTATTTTTTTTATTATGACTTTGAATATCCTAATCCCTTGTTTAGACGTTATGGGGAGACTAAATGAATTTCTATTTTGAACATATAGATATGGAACTGCTTAGACTGCCTAAAAACCATTAAGAAGATCTGATGGATAATGTAGCTACATATGAACCATATGATAACCAATATCTTGTCCAGAGAATCATGGAAGCATTGCAATTTGTTGATAAAGTGAATCAAACTAAGGAACCATGACATATGAATCATTCTATAAAACATAAATAAAATAATCCACCATCCTTTCCATGGTATTTTTTTATATGAAAATGTAGAATAATCGAAAATCATAATGAACAACATATTTTTCATCCTTGCAATCTTAGCTTATATAAAGGAAGAACATACAATGCACATGTTGGAGGATCTTACACACTAATGGTGGGATTTAGTTGTCCAAGATAAATTCAACTAATTCCTCACATGTTAGGAATTTAAAGAATATTTCAATTAGAAATTCTATCTGTATAACTTACAAATATCAAAGATTATGGACTTATTCAATCTCAATAATTAAAATCTATCACTTATATAATGCACAACTATCATTATGAGTATTTTATTTTTTCATCTGAATCAGATGCAAACATGAACCTGAAGTATCATATCTTAGAGTATAGACAATGAATGGAAATTAATTCTCAAATGTTATTGAATTTTATTAGTGATTATAATAACATGTTTTATAGAGGTAAATTGGAAGAAACAGATCTAAATTTTAGTCCTACAAGTGGAAGATATTTTTTTTATTTAGTTACAGGTGGAAATAGTATTTCAAGGAACAAATGAAAGAAAGATGCCTATATTCAGGGGGAATAACATCATTAATCAATTAACTATATATGTATCCATTCTTTCATGACCTAGTAACTAGAAAATGTTTTTCCAATGTGTTTAATTTCACATTAATAATGGGATTGTGTGACATAACCTAAAGAGTTTCACAACTATAATCAAATGGGGTATATTTAATGTTATTGTTATAACGCTCCAAATTCTATTTCTTGGAATACCTCACATGTATCTCAATCATTTAATTTTCTAACATGGATAAAACATCATAATATTTCTCATTCATAGGAATAAGTAGTCTAGGGTGAATATAGAAAAAAACCTGACTCATTTGAAAATACTATCACATTCGAGAAGCAAAGAGATGGGAGGAATGAGTTAGAAGTTATATGTTGTTGAGTATATGATCACAAAATATCAATAAGGTATTTTTAATGTATGAGGTACCATTCATCTCAACTAAACTCTTATTCATGTTCTCTTTAAATATGGTGTATCCCACTCTTTTAATATTTATCATGTCACTAACCAAGAGGGGATGTGTATAGAGATGATCCCACATGTTATGAGTATCTAGACACATCTCGAGTATGAGGAGTATAGAGGATTTTTGTTTGTTGGTTATTCAATAACCATAGATGGAATCAATTTTGTCTAGTAATTTTCTATTTTAGAAATGTATATCGTTATTTTCATCCTAAAATTGGATTTGGTAGTTTCTTTTAAGGATCATTTTATACACCATGAGTGAAATTTACTCCTCCTGATACTATGGTGCACCTATTTAAATGAAATTTGGATATCAATTTTGGAAGATAATGAACTTTTAAATTTTTTATTGAAAAAATTCATTATTAATCAGAAGTAATCCCTTTGAGAATAAATGTCATGATTGGGAAAATATATTTTTTCTACCCCTGTAGATTGGTATCTTGACATATTTCCTAAATAATTTGTTAGTTTTTTAACTAATACAAAAGTTGAATTTTTGATATATCTCATTCTATGTAAAATCATATTTCGATTATATTATATATAATCAAACCAATTTAATTTATGGAATTCAATAAATAATTGTATGGAATGCAATTTAATGGTTTTATAAGATAGATTATATCACTTTGTTCCACTTCAGTTCCCTTTGTAAATGAGTAATATGGATCTCTATGACATTTTATTGATTATCATAAACCATATTATATTATAATAAAAAATTTATATCCTCTTCCATGAATTGATGACATTTTTAATAAATTAAAAGGAACCCAATGATTCTCTATTATTTTCCAATGATATGGGTATCTCTTATTTCATGTAAGGAAAGATAATTTTTTATATACAACATTCAAGATTTTTTTGGACATTATGAATATATTTTAATTCACTAATTTTGTAAAAATTAAATATAAGATTTCATGACATTGATAATTCATTTCATTAAAAAGTACTTATGATCCTTTATAGTGATCTATTCGGCTGACATTTTGGTATAAAATTGAAAACGAAAAGTCCATGATGAACATTTAGAAGGGGCATTTAGAACCTTGTAAGAGAACCAGTTTTATAGAAAAACCTATTTTTTTATTGGAATAAGATTTTTTATTCCTTTTTAATTTCATTCATTATAACGTTATATCAATAGAGCCTAAAAAGAAAAAATTATTCAACTCACGGAATCCACCAAATTGAATCATTGGGATACCAAAAAAATAAATATTTAGTTTGTTGTTATTGTTACTTTGTTCATAACTTATCGCATCTCACATATCTTATGATATAACTTAAAAAAGGAAACTCCATTGTAGTAGTGTTCTGATTTTTAGAATTCTTTATTTAGACCAGGCTCACTTTGGTATACATTATTATATTTTAAAAACAAGGTAATGTTTAGGTATTCAATTTTTTATGTTTTTATGTTTGGACATAGTTGGGTTCTCATGAAAGTAAATCATGTCATAACATATGGATCTCAATAGTTTTGTATTAATTAAATGAATTATCTCACCCATGACTTGGAATTGGCTATGTTAGTTCCTAGTTTGAAAACATGCCATTATTTACTATTAATTAGAAAGTTAATAGTTTTTATTGAAAATAAAATATTGAAACATATCTATTTGAAAATGGATTTGAACCTAAAATAATGATGATGGATCTATTATCTTAATATATCTAAATTTAAATTATATTATACTGTAGGAAAATGAAATTATATGGTAAATGATTTAATCCAAAACTCATATAACTAACTAGTTTGATAAGATTACAATAAATGTGAATTGATGAGAATGATTGTTGATATGTATTTGGATATCACTGTGTACAATGAAGATGTGATCTTATTTTTACTTACTCTTATTCATGATTTCGTTATGTAAGTAAAGGATGCTCAAAGATCAGTTCCTAATTGAATTACCATTACATAGAAAGTCATTTTGGGGGGCCATTAATGGACGTAAAAAATATGGGAATTTATTTCTTCATTTTCATGATCATATTTTAGTTCTTTCATCTTTATAGTGACATTATCTTTCTACTTATCAACACTAAAATTGGGAAATTTTCCTTGGAATCCTAATGAAATACAAGGCTCAATGAACCTGTTTTTGGTTATTAGTCATGAAATATAAACTGGATTACTATATTAAAAATTTACTCACCCATAAAAATTTCATGGATGGGAATTAAGGGCCTATTAATATGTTATAATAATTACCTATTCCATTATATAAATTTTAATTGATTGATATGTAATTTTTCACAGGTTATCTAGGAACTATTTAGAAGCAATCTTCAATCTGCGTGATTCAAGATTAACTCACAAATTCACCCCATATCAATATTATCACTAAATATAGTAATTTTTATGAAATGGAAATCCCCAATATTTGATAAGTGATAAAATTTCATGGAATATCCATTTCAATCAACTCTAAACAAAATCCTTAATTTAGCTCTTTATTTTTCTGATCTCTTAAGAAATTTGTTCTTACCTTGTTGGCCAAGGTTATATTATACCATCCTCAAATGGATGGGTAGTATTAATGATAAATTAAGACCCTAAAAGCCATTCTTAGAGCTTGAGTTTTGAATTTTAGTGGCTCCTAGTAGGATTATTTTCCCTTACTATACTTTTCGTATAACAATAATTATCAGGATATGTTAAAAATGGTCTTGTTTGAGGCATGGTATGGTAATTATAATAGTCTATACATTCTATAAATAGTTATTATATCAAAATAGATAAATATTTAAAAAATAATATTTTCATCCATTCCATTATATTATAGGTCTAGTGCCATTGGAAACTTGGACACATAAACAAATGGTACATAAATGATCTATATTGTCTCCCATGAAGTTCTTCATAACAATGATCCTCATTAGAAATAGAATTTCCAAAACATTTTTTCATAACATGGGGAAAGGAAACATAATAGTGGGTTCTTTCATATTCTAAATAAGGGTAACAATGGAGATATCAAAAATCACATAATAATTTCAGGAGCATAAGGTTAAATGAAGATGAACATAATAGTTAAAATCTATACACTGCATATCATAGATCTTAATAATAATTCATTTAAAAATGATTGAAATATCATGAATCAGGAATTAATAAAATAAAATAATCCATGGTAACATATCATTTAAATGGTACATGCAATTATGTCATACATAAAAACATATAACCTTTTGAACATATATAGATAGTAACAGGTTCACTTTTTATGTTGATGACATGAAATCAGGCCCTCGTATCAACTAAAAAACATGAAACTAGGTCCATGCATAAAATAATGGACCTTAAATCTAGGTTTAAACATAATTATATCTACATGGAATCTAGGTCAACTAGTAATCTTATAGACATGAAATTCATGCCAACACACACAAAATTGACATGAAATCAGGTATACGCATAGCCTATTTACCTCGCGAGTTATCTTTATTCACCCAATTAATTGGAGGGAGATATAGATCGCACCCATCATAATAGGAATCATACATGTATATTCCACATGATCATAAAAAATTAATCATCTCCTAACACATGGAAGGAAAACAAATCATCCAACTACAACCATGGAAAAACAGAATAGGTTTTAGAAAACCCATAATATTTTAAATATAAACCAACAGTAAAGAGAATAGAGAAGATATCTTAGGGGAATGTCCCTATTAAAACTTATGTATTGTCAAATTATATCATATTATGAGAAAATTGCTTTAAATATCAATTTTAATAATTCTTGGCGTAAATAAATTTTCCATTTTGAAATCACTTCTATTTCTAAAATCTGGTGCACATATAAAGGAAAAATTTTCATTTAAAAACTAGTAAACATATAAAGGAATATTCAAAGAATTAATGTGTCATTATAATAGGAAAGTCCTTTAATTCTTTCAATGTTAAAAACACTTTCATATTTTTTTAAAAATGTCTAAAAATACCTCATTTAGAAAACAAAAAAAAATGATCCTTTCAAACCATTTCGTAAAAATTAAAACCTTGATAAAATGATTTGAATACAGTTAAAGTATAATAGTAAAAACACTTTTTATTTTTTTTATAAAACATAAACATAGAAGATAAATATTCCTTATCCAGGACATAAACATAAATAATCTCGAATGTTTATGAGATTGTGAAACAAACCCATACCTAAAGTCTCACCTGTCCTCTTGCGTGTTTCGACCTTCTATATAATAAATATAGATTTATTATACATTTATTACATAAAATTATATCTATCATACTATTCATGATTTATCATATATATCATATATGTTAATAAAATTCTCCCTTATTACAATTCATGTGAAATATAAATGAAAAAGGAATCACATCACATTGTGGATATGGTAGTTCATATATAAGCATGAACTACATTATTGTTTCCCAAAATACTAGATGATAATTAGATAAACATGATATTAAAATTATAAAAGTATTATTAATTCACACATATAATATATATAATCATTAAACCCATCATAATTAACATCCAAAAAATATGGTGATAAAAAATTAATGGAATCACTAGGTGGAAAAGGTAAGTCTTATATACGCACGAGTGATACTTTCATTTTTTATTTGATAGGAATGACTATGTATAATGGTGTTTTAATAATCATAATAAAATTTCATAGTATTTAGGATGATTAATTTATTAATTTATGATAAATAAAATTTATTTAGATGAGGTAAATTAGAGAATAAAATGAATGTGATCAGTTAGTGGAATTACCTCCACTTAAAAAAGACTGCTTTAGATATACTCAAAAGAGATATAGGGTTATAAATTAGGGACATAAAACACTCAAGAATATGTATAGGAAATTTTAAAATAGAATTTATAATATGGTGGTCATTTTATAAGGCTCAAAGTTTTTTAATGAAGTGAGATAGGAAGTTTCCTTTTATAATTGTGGTGATGGGAACCGTTAAGATATTTTAAAAAATAAAATTTATGAAGACTATTCTAGAAAGAAATGCATAAAAATTAATATCAATTTGAACTTAGGATTTTATATATTGGAAATATCATCAACTTATAAATTTTTTATTGGTATATGTGTTATTTTTAATTTATCTTTTGGTTAAACCCCTTAATTAACCTATGCCAACATTAACTGTAGTAACATCATTTTCACTCTTAAAAAGTTATAATTTTACATATTTGGTAGCTATTGACTCCTAAATGGATAAGGTAACACATTTTAGACAATATATTATCTTTTTGTACATATTTAATATTTTTAATACTTATTAATAATTCTAAAAAAAATTATATCCATACAATATCATTATAGCCAATTTTGACACTACTCATTACATTGAATATAATAAAATCAAGAAAATACTTATAATTCTAGGTAAATATTTTAAAACAACCAAATAATTTCATGGTAATCTATAAATTTCATTTATCACCTTAATTGTCTCAAATTATAATTACATTGATATTTTTAATATCATTTATTGGCCATTCTATAAATTGAATAATTCCTGAATTAGTAGTTTGTAATTATTTAAGGAAATTATATAATTTCATAAAATAAAAAAATAATTACCATCATGGATATAATTTCATTAGGAAAAAATGCACATAATATTAAAATAGAGTCACCCACTACCAACAGTTTTGGCCAAACTATTGGAATATAAACCATAGAGGCGATGCTTTACAATGTTTCCTCCAAAAACATTATATATATATATATATATCATTTTATGACCATAAAATTCATTATATATTAGGGGTAATGTTATTGAAATATATGTTTGAGGTGATGGGATAAAAATCATCCTTTCTGTTTTTTACATTACTTATAACAATAGTTCTTCAAAACTAATGGTATGGGTATTTCATAGGTCCTACACCAATAGTTTAGGAACCATTGGTATAAGTACCTATATTAATGGTTTGCAAAAATTTTTGTATAGGTATATATCGATGGAGAGTCACATAAAAATATATCAAATCGTATGTGTTTAATATACTAATGGATTTGAGCCATAACCAATATTTCAAAATAATTGGCATATTTTTTATATACTTTATAGAATTATGTCCTTTTTAATTAATTTCAACCTAGATATTCCTAATTTACTCTTTACCATGGTGATAAAAATTACCATGGATATAATTACTTTTGAAAAAAATAATTGGGAATATTTACCAAAACTGAACCTTATAATTCTAAGTAGGGAATAAATTTTTTTGACTTAATTTCTCTAAGTTACATAAATTACTTATAATATAAATACATAAATATAATAAAATTTTTTTACAAAAATGTGTTTAAAGAAAAAAAATGTACTTATTAAAAATCATGTATAATGACAATTAAAATGAAGTTATTTATATTATATATAATTAAATAATAATTATTTTACCTAGATATAAATTTAAAATTATTGTGTTAGATTATATTAAAAGAAAAATTTTAGTTTTATAAAAATCTATATTTATCATTATTCAGTAAACAAATCATCCTTTCCGAAGAATACAAAAAATTTACTCGAATATGATTTTAATACGTTGATTTCAAAAATTAATTTATTTTATAAAATATATTTTTAAAAGGATCCAAAATTTAATAATTATGTCTTCTCATAATAAATATAAAATATCATTGAAGAAAACATATTTTTGAAGAATAAAATGAAAACAACGAAATGTGTGATTAATTAATAACAATTTATATCGATTATATACTTGTATATAATTCATAAATTATTTTATCTTATTCATAACCTCTAATATAAAATATACATAATAACATTAATTAATAATAATTTAAATATCATATCACAGTTCTCTTAAACTCATGGTTTCATGTAATGCAAGCTGTCAAAGTAGTTAAATATATTTGAAAGAAACATTTCTTAAAATATTGGGATTTTTATTATCCCCACATTCATAAATTTCATCTTATAAATTTTTGATTGGTAATCAATGGTTTTTCAATTGAAAATTCCTTTTTGAAACCCAACATAATAACAAGGGTTAATAAAACATACTCTTGAAAAGAGATAAAGGGATGTACGAAGGTCATTAGAAAAAACATAGATCTAGGTTTCCTGATAAGATAAAATAAGTGGAATATAGAAACTTATATATAGAAGAAAAACCCAAATCCCATGGAATAATATAGGGTTATAGAGATCAAGGTGAATAAAAAAAATCCCTAATAAAAAGATAAAAATATTTGATGTGTTAAAAGTTTATTGACTTTTTTCTATGAAAATTAAGGGGATATATTTTTTATTTCAATGTATATTTCCTAATGTCATGGGGTTATTTTTAAATCTAGATAAAACCAATGAGAAAATAGAAATATTTCATTCCCTTTATTTCTTAAGAATAATAATCTCATTTGGTTGTGGCTCTATTTATTTTAAGCTGATCTATTACTCCTCGAAATGGATATTCAAAATGAATTTTTCATGCCTGAAGTAGATTCAATTGAATCATAAAACTCATAAGAGATTTCTTGAAGCTTTTAATATTTACCCAAAAAAATAATTAGTATAGGATATGACAAATCATACATTAACCTCATGAAAAATATCTAAATTTAAAACTGAATAAATTTCATTAGTATTAAACCTAAAGACTCCTATAAAATATTATCCACCATATTCAAAAACCAAAAATATTTTTGATCTCTTATATTTAATTGATAAACATAACAATAATTTTAATTACTCATAATTTCTCCTACCAAAATTCATATACCTTGATCTTATATTATCCAAGGATTTATAAAAATTTACTAATATGTCCCAATATTATATGCTTCTAAAATATAATTCGCACTCTATTATTTAAATAATATCTTATATTAAAAACCAATATTTCCATTGGATTTTCAGTTTCATACTAACATTGATAGATAATTATTCGTTGATCCAAAATAAAATACAATATCTTTATTCCAGAAATATAAATGGAATATATGTAGTGAGAGATCATCAATTGTTAGAGTCAAAATAGACATTACTGAAGAATGATATTTTTCTCGGTATAATAAAAACATCAATATATAATCCCCCTATTATAGAGTAGCAGATATGTGGTCCCTAACTATCATGGTTCTATTAAACTATTAAAATGATATTTTCTTTACCTTTATCATTTTACATTATTTCTTTTTATGGATCTATATCCCCAATATCCAATTTATTAAGTAATTTATTCACATAGTGACCAAAATAATATGATATATATAAATAATGTGTGAGTTTTTTATTGATCCCTCTCTATGTTAATTTCATTAACTATCCAATTTAAAATCACTGAAATATTATATTTTTTGATATTCAGGCTTCCCACATAGGAAAAAATTTCTTATTCTTTTTAATCATTAACCTTAGTGGTCCTTAAAAACATTTTTTGCAAGTATAAGGTTGATACATTTTCTTCCATCCATGTATAAAATCACTAAAGATACATGATGCTCTATTTTCCTTTTCTTATCACTAGAACCTTAATGGTTTCCAACATCTATTTCCATATTTAGTGCACATAAAATAATTTCCTCATATCATCCAAATCCAGTTTTTTGATAGTGAATTACGATAAAATAGTATTATCCCAATAAATAATTGATCAATTTCTCTTATATGGATGATAATTAAACCTGAAGAATACCTTACATGTCTTGTAAAATTTTCCTCATAGTTACTGCTTGATTTATCATCCTTCTTCTTAAACATAGTAAATTAATTCTCCAATTTTATATTTTTAATATGAGTGAAGTAATTTATTATTATTCCCTTCAATTAATCCCATCCCTTGGAGATAATTTCCTCCTATTTAGTCATATTTTTAATAAGATTCCACTATTTATCTGTTTCACCTTCAAAATAATAAACAGCTAGGAAAACTATTTCATGATTTGGGAACTAATGAATGGAAAAAATCATTTCCATCACATTAATCAATTTCTCAGAAATTAATGGATATGAAAAACCATAGAAGGATGGTGTTCATCATTATATAAAATATTCAATAACATGTTTCTCACTCCTTGTCGCATTCGGAAGTTCAATATGATACATGTTTCAACCAATAACTCAAGGGAGTTGATTTGGAATATTTATAAGATATTTCATTCAACCTCTTAATCCATTTTATTTATCTAATTGGTGGTCATTCTATTAGTCATCGCATTCATTTTCCTCATGACTTCTTCAATTTCCAACAATTGAAAAAAACCAAAAATCATAGTGTGAGAAAAGATATTCATAGTTGAAAAATACATAATCATGAAACATCATTAATTGAATATTTAAATAAAAACACATTATTTTCAATCTATTATACCTAAGGTTTAACCTAGGTCATCCATAATCATAACATGTATGATGTTATTCTATTAATAGACCAATCACTCGGGATCTTATTAATGTTTTCTCATCCAAGATTTAAGAGGTTAACTAAGCCCATATCTAATACAAAATATAACAGCCCATAATTATAATACATAGTTATTACATATATGTAGATGAACATTCAATAAATAACCTTTTAATATAAGATTGAATCATATAGTTCTAGTACCTTTAGAATCTTGGACACACAAATAACTGGTTCATAAATAATCTATATCTTCACCCATTAAGTTCTAAATAACTAGCACCCTCCTTAGAAACATCATTTTTAATACATTTCTTTAAGACCTGGGGAAATAAAACATAATAAAGGGTGATATCAAATACTTATTATGGGTAAAAAAGAGAAATAAAAATTCACATAAGTATAACGTGACCATAAATATGTGAGAAAAATGATCTTGACATTTGAAATATAAGCCATACATATCGTAGATCATAATCTTGATCCAAGGCATACAGTTTAAAATATCATGAATCATACAGCAATAGAAAAACATAATCCATGAATTCCCAACATTTACATTATAATTTTAATTTTTTGATACAAAAGAATTTACAACTTTGTGAACACATATAAATAGAAATAGTTTCTTTGACTAAGAGAAATACAAGAAATAAGGCCCTCACATAAACTTATGCACATGAAACCAGGTACACACATTATATTATAGGCAAAAAATATAGTTCAAGACACAAAATTATAAACATTTAGGTGGATTCCACTCATAAACTTATGAAAATGGAAACCAGGCCAAGGCATAAAATTGTGAACATAGAACCACATTCATGAAAAACATATTTATCATAGGTGTTATACATCATTACACAACAAATTGGTGGAAGATATAGGTCCAAACCATCACACAAATAAAATAAAAAATATGTGTTACATATGATTATAAAACATTCATCACCACAAAACAAATTAATGGAAATAAATTTCATCAATGTTTGACCCGTATAAAAGGGAATGGTTTTTTTGAAACATCATAGCATCATAAACATAAACCAACAATAAAATGAATGAGGATTATATCTTAGGATCATAACCCCAATAAAATGTAATAATTAATAAAGGATTTAATATTAAATGGAAAAAAATTAAAAGAGCACATGGAATAATTCATAAGTTAAATAACTTTTAAATTTTCATATCACTTCACTTTTTATAAAACTACACAATTATAAATGAAAAAAATTCATAAAATTATAAAAACATGTAAATGAGGTTTCAATTAATTAAGGAATCATAATTGTGAAAAAATCCAACCAAGAATTTTATGTTAAAAAATACCTTCCTTCTTTTTTTATAAAAGTCACAATGTAACTTGTTTGAAAAAAAGACCATTTCATACTATTCAGTAAAAAATTAAACAAAGGAAAAATGATTTTATACAATTATAGAAGAATAATAAAAACAATTTTGAAAAAAAATATATAAATATGGATTTATTATACATGTATTCTATAACCATATATCTATATTACCATGTAGGATTTAATTATAGCATCGTATCACCATTTTAAAAATAATTGTTTATTAAAATCACTATTATGAGTGATATGTACTTTGTTATCCAAGCATGTTTCAGTTTAGTAGTACTGATATTTATACTTTGATCATGATACCATTATTTCAATAATTTTGATCCTAGAATAAAAATAGTATATAATAATTTATAAATATTAATAATCATCTATAAAAATTGGATATGGAAAAATAAATTACACCGACCATAGAGACATTAGGCCATACAAACACATGAACGTTGTTTACATTTTCAAATGATGGAATGAAAGAAAGGTATATAATAATTAACCTTTAATGAATACTTATTATATCATATATATCATTATATTCATCAAATTATTCCTCACTACAATCCATTATATATATAAATTAAAAATGAATCACATCTCATCCTGGAGATGGTAGTCCATATATATGCAAGAGAGATATTATCATTTCCCAAAAGATTAGTTGATAAGATGGTAGACATGATATTATCATTTCAGAAGTATAATTATTTCTTAATTATCATATATATGTATATACATTAAAATTATCATAATTCCCATCCATAAAATATGGGGATGAAAAATCAATTGTATAGCTACATGGAGACAGTAAGTTGTACGTACGCATGAGCAATAATTTCACTTCTTATTTGATGGAAAAGTGGATGTAAAATGGTTTTTTTATAATGATAATTACATTTTATCATATATATTTTTTGAAATTTGTTCTTTATTGATAAATAAAATATACTTATTGGAGTTAAATTAGAGGATAAAAAAGAAAGTGATCAGTTAGAGAGATTACCTATTCTTGGAAATGGATACTTTAGATATCCACTAAAGGGATTTAAGGTTAGGATTTTTTGAAATATAACTCCTCAAGAATATGTATAAGTAATTGAATATGGTAATTTGGTATAGAATTGTTGATATGCAAAATTTAAAGTGGTGTAACGAGTTGAGGGAGGAGGTGTCAATTTATAATTGAGGTGAGGGGCACTTTTAGAATTTCATAAAAATTAATTAGCCAATTCAAGGGCCCAATACGTAAAAATCATCAAGAATTATAACCTAATTTTTGATATCATTTATATAATATAATCCAATGAAATTTAGATAGTTTTAATTGTTAATTTAAACCTTATCACTTGGTTTAACCCCTTAATTAACCTATTTTAACATTAATTGTGGTAACACATTATTCACTCTTAAATTGTTATAATTTCACATATAAGTATATTATTGACTCATAAATGGATAAAGTATGACATTTTAGACCATTTCTTATCCCATTTTTTCGTTATTTAATATATTTTTTATTTTTAAATAATTTAATAAAATATTATTTCAATAAAATATCATTATTTTAAATGCCGATATTAATCATTACTTTTATATTAATAACATCAAGAAAATTATTATAGTTTAAACCAATTATTTTAAAATATCTAAAACATGGAATGGTAATCTATAAAATTCATGGATAATCTTAATTATCACAAATTTTGAAAATTTTAATATTTTTAATATCATTTATTTTATTTTTCCATAAATTGAATAATTTTTTGCGTTAGTATTGTGTAATTATTTATGGAAAATTATTTAATTAAAAAAAAATATACAAATAAATTTCCGTAATTAATATTATTAAATTTTGAACAAAATTACTCTTAATATTTATTCATAACAAATTTTTGTCCCTATGTGAACATATAGATGATATATATAACTAAGAGTGGTAATGTATCACTTCCATTTGTTTAAATAATATATATGTCATTTTCATGGAAACATTTCCATTAATAAAAAAAATATAGCCTAAGGTTATAATTTTTGAATATAATTCATCCAATATGAATTAAAATGAATTATTATGGCCTTATAAATTAGTTGTAACATTGATTTACATGATTTACACCTTATGGAGGAGATAAATTTTACCATGGTTACTATTCGTTTTCACCAAAATTAAAAGTTTCCTATTAAACAAATTTGAACCTCTTGATCCTAACCAAAGAAAAAAAATCATTATTCAATTTATAGAATTAAATAAATTACTTTTGTTATAAATGTCAAAAACACAATGAAAATTGTTTTTAGACTAAAGTTTTTTTAAGAAAAAAATGTAGTTATACCAAAATCATGTATATTAATGATTCAAATGATGTTAATTATATAATATATAACTGTATATTAGTTATCTTAATTTTAAACCAAATTAAAATTTAGATGTTTCTTTATAGGAAAAGAAAAAATTACAATTTTATAAAAATCAGTATCTTTCACTCTTCACTGAAAAATCATACTTTTCATAAAATACCAAAAAATTTCTCAAAGATAATATTGATATGCTGATTTATAAAATAAATTTATTTTTATCAAGTATATTTTCTGAAATTTCCCCCTTTTAATTATTATATTTTCTCAAAAAAATAATAAAATATTTTTTTGTGGAAAATATATTTTTTAAAATTAAAATGACATTTATAAAATTTGAGTGATTAATTACTATGTATATATATTTAGTAGGGAAACATTATATAATTCATAAATTAATTAATCATATTAATACCCTAAAATTTAAAATCTAGAAAATAAATATAAATAACAATATCAAAAATAGTATATTTTCGTTCCCTTAATCTCTTTATTGTATCTAACACAAGCTATTAAAGAAGTTAAACATATTTGAAAGAAAATTACATAAACTTTTCAAGTGTTATAGTCATCCTTGTCAATATATTGTTTTTTAAATAAATTTGGAAAAATAACTTATTATACCTCGAATTATTCATAAAATATCAGAGTGTATTCATATTACAACACCGACGGTTTTCAAAATTGAAAATCATGTTCGATAGAATATGGGATACACAACACCAAATTCATACAAAGTGTGATTATTTAAATGTTACCATTTTAACCATTCCCTCAAATTTTGGGATGTGTGTACAGTTTAATACTTTATGAAACATATTTTTTTATGAATATATTAAATAATTATTAGTAGATAATCAATAGATTTTTAGTAATCCCTTTTTGTTCTTCAAAATATGTTTTCATCACAAATGAGTTTTATTTATTTTTATGAAAAAATCTGATATTTATTTTTTAAAAAATTAATAAAAATTATTTGATGATATAAAATCTACTTTTTATATCATCATATCAAAATAAACTAAGGGGAAAAATTAATCTTTTAGAAAATATAGTTGTTTTAGGGAATAGTAAAAAATATAATTTTTATCAAAATTTGTCATTTATTTGGATAAATTATGAAATTTAAAATACCTATTTTTATTTTTATTTTATTTAATGGTTAAATAATTATTCCTAAATTATATATAATTCATTAAATTATAATTAAATCATTTTTATATCGTATTTTAATACAAATTTATTTTTAGGATTAAAAACGCATTTTTTAGAAAACTGTTTTAAAATTCATAATATTTCTCCATTTTAATTAATTTACATACCCTATAATGAAAAAAGTTATAAATTAAATTTATATATTATGTATCTGTACTTATGAATTTAAAGTCATATAATTAATATTAATAGCTATAGAGTTAATGAAAAATCATATATTCCTTTAAAAAATTCATTTTGCATAATATTTCTTTCCTTCATGCTAACAAGATTTATATTAAATGAAATTATAAAATCTATATGAATTGATATTGGTAAAATGGATTCCATAATCAGAGTCATAATAATTTATATTATGTAATAATTTCAACTTAATTATTGAACAATATAAATAATAACTAAAGTAAATATTTGATATCACAGTAAAAGGAAAATAGGTTAATTAAGAGTAATAAATAATTTAACAAAGACTATAAACAAATAAACCATGAAAGTATGAATTTTAATATTTCCTTTTCACTTAAATAATGATAATATTTATTCAATATTCTTTTACTTTATAAATGATTATGTAAACAGTTTATTAAAAAATAAGTTTTCATACAATAAAAAACATATTTTATTTTTCGGTAATATGAAAATTTAATTAATGAATTTATTTTAAATATTTAATGGATTTTTGAAATATATATTATTTTAATAAAATGTTATTATTAAATAATTTTTATAAAATTATAAATGATCATATAATTTTTATGAAGTCAAATGTAATTTTTATAAGGGTTCAGAAATTGGTATTGTCAAACAATTCCCATCAGTTCTCAAAAATTGACAATTCTTATTTTAAAAGTGAAAATACACATGTATAGAAAATTATTTTTCTAAAATTAATATTATTTTTTGAATCAAAATATTGAAATTATCTAATGGTTAATTGTTTATAATTGTTTGATATAGTCAAATTTTCGAGTAAAATCAAATATGGCATTGAGATATGATGTGTATTATGACATCATAATGATCCAAAAGTGATGTAATAAATACTATAAAGGGTATAAAATACCAAATATGAAATTTTTCTTCAAAATAATGTGTTTAAGTATATTTTTATAAATCATTTTCAATCCTCAAATATATATAATACATTTTAAGGCTTTAAAATCATTTTGTAAGAGTATGACTTGCCTCCAAAACACCAAGGGTAATATTTTATTAATTTATACACTTTTCCTTATAAAAATTTGACAACCACTCCCCTTTTTCTGAAGAAATGGTTTAAAAACAAGGAAATGTTTGGGTTCTTGGTTTTTTTATTATATAGAGTACATAACCTGTGTTTGAGAAATAATAAAGAATTACCCACTCTTTACCTATATAAAACCTCACAATCTCCAATTTCACTTCACTGAAATACCTTTTATCACATCCATACTCTATCCTTCCCTCTCTAGATTCCTCTATATTTTCCCTCAAACACTCATGAATCTCATTTCAAGCATTTGGAGTCACCCACTTAAGGTAAGCGACCTCTCACTCTTCTTTTCAAATGAAGAATCTTCTTTATTTTATGAATTTTATTTAAAATTATTAATGTTGGGATTTTTTTTATATCCCCTGATGGACCATGCGATTATTTCAACCTTATTAATACCACGCATCAGTAAGGCTTTTTTTTCTTCTCATTTCCGTTCAAGCAGATCTTTTGTGTTATTATTCTTAATTTCAATCTCTTTTCAAACGACCATAACTTTCTATACGGTGTCTGCTTGGGCTCTACTACATCTCAAATCAAAATCATGCTATGAGATATATGCCTTTAGTGAGGTATATAACCCTTTTCTTTTATTTCAATGCCAAAAAAGACCCATGATTCCTGTGAAACTGAGTTTTTAGTCGGGGGTACCCCAATTTTTTAACATTATATGGACTCTCATCCTTATTTATAGGAGTCTAATTGCCTTTTTTGATGGAGAAAATATTTATTCCTAGGTATTACATTCGTATTGATATTATGTTTTTAAAATATTATCATTATTCACAAATTAATTTTATTTATAATTAAATATAGTAATATTTTTTATATATGACATATAATAAATAATTTATATAAACACATATATAAAAATCCTTGCGTAAAAATCTATATTCTAATATATTTAAAGAAATAAATTTTCTAAAAATACATTTTAAACAACATATACCTATTTTTTACGTTACAAAAATATATTTTTAATATATTTATATATATATGTTTTAATTAATATATAGATATATATGTGTATTATATTCTAATATGTGTATTATATTCTAATATATGTAAATGAATATAATATATAATATAGTTAAATAAATATAATTATGTATATTCCCCAAACAAACATATATTTTATAAATGAATTTAAAAATAAATATATAAATATTTGAATAAAAAAATATATATAAATATATATATATATAAACAAAAATATCATTAAACAAAAAAACATGGTTTAGGGGTAAAGGCATTCCATATTTGAAGGAGAGGTGCAGGGTTCGAATCCAAGTGGGCATGTATGTGGCTAGAAAATTAAAAATTTTGTTAAAAGGGTTATGGGAAAAGCACTAATAATGTTGGTGGAGATCTATTAAAGGGGTTGTTGAAGTCTTGATAAAGGGTTTGGGCTCATGGTGGTCCAAACAAGTATAATTTTACCCCCTTTAACAGTGCTTTTTTAGCACTGATAAAAGCCTCGGGTTCTTAACCTTGCTCAAGTAGTCAGTGCTTTTTAGCACTCATAAATTCCTATTATAGAACTATTGAAGGTATATTTTTTTGTTGTGTAATATGCCAAATTTTACTAAGGATTATTTTAGTTTTCCTCTTTATTCATGTTTATTCATTATCTTTGGCCTTTTATTTCCAATTCCTAATATTGGGATATGTCTTTAAATGTCCCTATGACTATCAATTTTATTTCCAAATTATTATATACCTCATTCTCTCTTACAAACACATTTTATGAGTCTTTAATTGACATCGTTTTGCTTCCAAAATTCCACCTCGATTTTCTATGGAAAACAACTATGTGTTGAATACCCATACTTGTTTCCTATCAATGGTGCTCATTATTATGTAGTTATAATTATTTATTAGGGATTGACATTTATTTATTCCACACCTTTTGATCATGGAATAAAATATGATGATGAATGTATCCATTTTTTGTGATCTATATTGGACACTTAAGCATTAGAATGAATTAAAAGTGATTGGTGCACCCAGAATTATATAGGACTCCAATGCATTGGTTAATATTTTACTCTCATGATACATAATTCAAGGGATTCTGGAGTTAACATAATCCATCATGATAATTTTCACGTCATTATGTATTAGAAGTTATCCTTGAACTATGTTGGAGATATTGTGTTTTAAGTTTTTGTTTCATTTCTTGGGTTACTTTATGATTATTATCACTACTGGAAAATAAGTCTTTTCCAATGGTTCAAAACCTTTAGTAAAGGATGGATAACCATTGGTATAATATTTACCAATAGTTATTTAAACTGTGGGGAAGTAATGAGTAGGGAAATAGATATGCCAAGGGTTTGTGGAAAACCGTTGGCATATCTTAGCATATCCACCTTATAAAAATGGTTTTCCATAACAATTGGTATAAATGTTTCACCAATAGTTTGAAACCATTGGCAAAGAGTTGGTATAAAACTCCTCATGCCAATGGTTGTAAACCATTGGCATAGGCCATGATGGTATAAAACTCCCTATGCCAACGGTTGTAAACCGTTGGCATAGGCCTTGCTGGGAAATTGCTACAGCAGGCTGCTACTATGAATGGTCAGCTACTGTTGTCCAGGCCTCTTTGAGTTATTTCTAGGCCTACATTTCTAGGCATGAATTGAATACATACATAGAATGAAAACATATACAATGAAAAACATAATTCTAAATCAATTAGTTTCCACCTTCGAGAAACTATACACATATAGAATGAACACCTAACTCATAAGGCAATTATAAACATACATAATTGATTTTGAATTCAACTTTGAGAGACAATTACATGTTCCATCCAAAATTCAATTCATAATTGAATACTGAATCGAATACATAAAAATTTTAATTATCAATTATAAATAAAATACATAAAAAACATAATACGTAATTATATGTTTTATACCGAATTAAGAATACATACAAAATTTTATTTTGTATAACACATACATGATTGAATAAAGAAATTAGAGGCTAATAGCCCCAAAATAAGGAAATGGATAAATGACTTTAACCATACACAAATATAATGTCTCATGGTTTTGGGAGGGTGTCTTTGAACTTAGTAATGATGATAATGGGTCTGTATCAATGAGATTGTGTGACTTAGGGAATGTAGTTGTCCTTGGAGTAATAAATGACATGTGTTTTAGAATAGGGGTAAGAGTTCCTCACACGAGATGTGGATTGTGTGAGGCTGGACTGTGGATCCTTGTGCTCAAGAATCAACACAATCTGAATACATTTGGTCAGTTTTCCTTATGCATGTTGTTTTTACATAAAATGATGTCCATTTTAAACAAAAGACAGACACTTCGAGTGATATGGGCCACATTGTTCCTTGGATTGAGGTGGGGTTGAATCGTACACATCAAAAATGACCCATGGATCATTTTCCTAAAGTATCAACAGAATCTGAAAGCATTTCATCGGTTTTCTGTATGCCAGTTTTTATTTTCACTTAAATTGTTGTCCATTTCAATCAAAAGTGAGGCACTTCGGGTTATACCCACCACAACGTGCCTCGTATTGTGTTAGGGTTGAAGCGTACACGTCACAAATGACCCATGGATCATTTTCCTGATGTATCAATAGAATTCGAATGCATTTGGTCAGTTTTCCGTATACCAGTTGTTGTTTTCTCTTAAAATGTTGTCCATTTCAAATAAATGTGAGACACTTTGAGTGGTGCTGGATAAAACATGCCTCGGATTGAGGTGCAGTTGACTCGTGAACATCAAAAATGACCCATGGATTATTGTTCTAATTTATCAAAACAATCAAAATATGTTTGGTCTGCTTTTCATATGGCTGTTTTTTTTACTTAAAACAGTGTCCATTTCAAACAAATTGAGACACTTTGAGTGGTACCGGCCACACCATTCCTCAGATTGAGGTGGTGTTGACTCTTACACATCCCAAATGACCCATGCATCTTTGTGATAATGTATAAACATAATTAGGATGTGTTTGGTCAGATTTTCGTATGTCAATTATTTTTTTCACTTAAAATCTTGTCTTTTTCAAATAAAAGTGAGACACTTTGAGTTGTACCAGCCAAAGAATGCCTCGGATTGAAGCACAGTTGACTTGTACATGTCACAAATGACCTATGGATCATTGTTCTAAAGTATCAACCTAATCAGAATACATTTTGTTGCTTTTCCATATGGATGTTGTTTTTACTAAAAAAAGTGTCCATTTTAAGCAAAAGACAGACACTTCAAGTGATACCCACCACAATGTGCCTTGTATTGAGTCGATTTTGAGTCCTACACATCACAAATGACCCATGGATCATTGTCCTGAAGTATCAATAGAATCTGAATACATTTGGTCGGTTTTTCATATACCAGTTGTTGTTTTCACTTAAAATGTTGTCCATTTCAAATAAAAGTGAGACACGTTGACCGGTACCGGGTAAACCGTGCCTCGGATTGAGGCGTGGTTGACTCGTACACATCACAAATGACCTATGGATAATTGGGTTAAAGTACCAATACAATCAGAATATATTTGGTCAGTTTTCCCTATGGCTGTTGTTTTTACATAAAACAGTGTCCATTTTAATCAAAAGATAGACACTTCGAGTGATACCCACCACACCGTGCCTGGGATTGAGTCGGGGTTGACTCATACATGTCACAAATGACCCAGGGATTGTTTTCTTGATGTATCAACAGAATCTGAATGTGTTAGGTTGGTTTTCCATATGACAGTTGTTGTTTTCACCTAAAATGTTGTCCATTCCAAATTAAATGTGACACCTTGAGTGGTACCAGCCAAACTGTGCCTCAGATTGAGGAGCGGTTGACTCGTACACATCACAAATTACCCATGGATTGTTGTGCTAAATTATCAACACAATCAGAATACGTTTTCTCAGTTTTTTATATGGTTTGTGTTTTTACTTAAAACAATGTCCATTTTAAAAAAAATATAGACACTTTGAGTGATACCCGCCAAAACGTGCCTCGGATTGAGTCGAGGATGACCTGTAAACATCAGAAATGACCCATATATAGTTTTCAAGAAGTATAATTATAATCCAAATGTGTTTGGTCAGTTTTCTATATGATTGATTTTGTTTTCACTTAAAATGTTGTCCATTTGAAATAAAAGTGAGACACATTGAGTGGTACTGGCCAAACCATGCCTAGTATTGAGGTGCGGTTGACTCATACACATCAAAAATAACCCATAGATAGTTGTGATAAAGTATCAACACAATCAGAATAAATTTGCTCAGTTTTCCATATGGATGTTGTTTTTACTTAAAACAGTGTCCATTTTAAACAAAAGACAGACACTTCGATTGATACTCACCACACCGTGCCTCAGATTGATTCGGGGTTGACTCATACGCATCACAAATGACCCATGTGTCATTTTCATGGAGTATTAATGGAATCTGGATACGTTTGGTTGGCTTTCCATTTCCAATTTTTTGTTTTCATTTAAACTTTTGTCCATTTCAAATAAAAGTGAGACACTTTGAGTGGTACCGGGAAAAACGTGCCTCAGGTTGAGGCACGGTTGATGACTCGTACACATCCCAAAGGACCAGAATGAATATGTTGGGATTATATATTCTAAGATAACTTTTACAAAATTATTACCTGGTCTTCATTCAAAAATATATTTAACCAGCTTTTTATCATGAAACTTTACATGTGTAAAATACTTTGGAGTTTCTGAAGTTGGAGAAAGTGAAGCATACTCTTCTAGAGTTCTCCAACCACTTTGTTGAGTTTGTGAATATTGAACTAGATATTTTCAAAAATTATTACATAAAATATTGTAGGTTTCATATGGGACTATGGGACGGTGTTTTGTTGAAGATGGTTCTTTTTAGCCTTCCAACCATCCTGGTGGTATTGGATAATGATTATTTTTCTAAAGAAGACATATTTGGAAGGTTAGAATTGGGAGGAGTTTTAGTGGATGAAATAATAATTCAAAGTTATTTTTTTGGTTATAAAAGGAAGTACAAAAGTTTCCATCATTTGGTCAAAAATAAATAGTTATACTAAATTCAAAAATATCCCTACCATAGTGAAAAACCAAGTTCAAAAATAAAGAGTTATACAGAATTCAAAAATGTAATGGATCAATCTGCCCCTGATCACCATCACCACTGTCATCATCAGTCTCATCCTTACCACCATCTCTATCCTCTTTTTCATCCTCGTCATTTTCCCCGTGCTTATCCTCGGCCCCAAGCTCACCTACGGCCCCATCCTCACCCTTGGCCCCATCCTCGCCCTCGTCCTCATCCTCATTCTCTCCCTCATCCTCTTAGCATTCTCGTCATCACTAGGAACATAATCATCTCAACCGAAACTAGAACTTACACCGAGTGCATTCGATAATGCACCCATCCATGACCTATATGTCTAAAGAAGCCACGCTGGCCTTTGGTGGAAGTGGTAAAGACAAATCTTTGATCTGTTTCATAATTTATTTCTCCCTCATATAAACCGGTTCTTCCAACTCTGTGACCCTTTTATCAGACTGTATTTCATGCTCCTTGACCTGTTCCAACTTACTGGTACTAAAATGGATACCTGGAGAGGACCAATACCTTGTCGGGACTATATTATTACTAGGTTAGCAGCGTACTTGACCCGATTTCTCATCTCCAAAAACCTGATATAAATGATCGTATGGCCCTAAATTGTTAGGCTCTTGGGAATCAAGGGCCTCTAAATCATCCTGTTAAAAATATTATTAGATTATTAAACTTTAAAATATATATTAAGCTTTGAAATAAACAAATTAATACTTACAATCTTTTCTTGTGTCGGTTCATTAACCGCAATTCCATCGTTTTCCCTTCTACTCGAGAAAAACAATTTTTCTCGAGGGATGCATCCTTCAATATTAAATTTGTACTTCTGTAATGACATTGAAACAATATAAAGTGCATGTGTAATAACATATTCAAAATTCAATAAATCACATTATATCAGTAGGAAATAATAAAAAGGGCAGGTCCTAAAGAAAAATTATAAACAACTATATTGTACCAACTGGCTCTCGTGATCTGACATAGTTGTGCGCCCCAAAGTGTTGAGGTATTTCTTTGAATCAATGTTTTTTTTTTGTTTTTTTTCAGAATATTACTAAATAATTTTTATTATTAAATAAGATAATATTAATGAAAAATATGAAAACTATCATTTAAATACCTCAAATGGGATTAATACCAAAAATTTGGAAGTCTCCCAATGGGAAATTATTTGGCGATATTTCTCTATCGGGAAGTCATCCACGATAGGTAATGTATCCAAATCTGTGCCCACTCTATCACAGTAGCCAACATACAGCTCAGGCTTATATGCTCTCCAAAGCTCTTCTAGCTCCTTTAAATGCACTGGTCGTGCACCTTCACAATCAGGGAAGTTAAACCAAAACTGAAACAAAATAGATTAATTAATATAAATACAAAAAAATACTACATTAAATCCAATCGATTTTTTACCCATATTTGTGCCCATGCTTTATCCTTGACTTCGTGTGGAAAATGTCTCCAAGAAAGAGGGCTGACTGGAATGATGTTGGAGTATATGGCTAGCGTTGCTAAAAAACACCTACATTCCTACCCAGATTTATCAATAATCTGTCCATCATCATTGTATTCAACCATCAATTATGTCTGGTAGTTCCATATCACACGCAAGCGAGTACGCCCCCTCCCCACCTCCTATTAGTGGATAAATCTATTATTAAAGAAAGAAATATCAGTACCAATTATAATATAAATAAATTTTGGTATAAAAATTTGTTTGATTTATATAAATATAGTTGTGGTAGTCATATCAATGGGCATCACTGGATGTGCAGAAGCTGAAGAAATATCCTGTACAGGTGGAGTGTCCCTCAGTGTATTCTCTTCAGCCGCATACTATATTAGTGCCAGAGTCGAAGATGGTGGAATATAATATCTCAAAGATAATGAACTAGAAGCAAAAGATGATGGAATAGATGTCTGGTCAACTGGTAGTATAAACATAGGAGGCCAAAATATATCGTGTGTCCCTAAAGACACACCAAGATCAAAATGGGGTGTAGAAGATATGTATGTGGTAGGTTCATTGTCCAATCGAGTACGACCAGTGGATTGTCTAACTCTAACACCCCCCCCCCCCCCCCCGCTCCTACCACTAGCCTTTGTACAGAGAGAAATATCAGGCTCCTCGTCAGATATCTCTTATCTAGGAGGTGGATCCTGAAAAAAAGTTTAACAAAAAATTAAACACATGATATTATCATTTATTGAAACATATATATTTGAAATAAAATACACACAATAGGGATGAGGGGATGAATGACCATTTGTGTCATGTGACGATTATTTTTTGTGATCTTTCTCCACCGCCTCTATTCAATGGGTGTCATTTTCTGTAATGAAAACAAATATTGAAGTAATTAGAAACATATAACTAATGTGTAACCCAAAAAAAAATATAGAAAACCCATTCTGATAAAAAAAACATAATGAAACAGAAGATTTAAGGTGGTTTGAAGGTAAGTACAAGGATATGCAATCTGAATGATGTAGGTGAAACATGTAGGTGAGAACACGACTCTATGATTCTATATATTTCCCACCACATCTTCGGGTTCACAATCAACTTTGAAAATTGAGATATTGGATTCATCATAAGTAATAAATGGATTGCTTCCAATTTCAGTAGGGATAGTGTCAACTTCATCATCACCAACATCAAAAACATGTCTGGGATTTACTTCAATAATTACACCGAATTTAGGATAACGATGATCTTTGACATAAAAAACTTGTTTCACCATTGATGCCAATACATATTTTTCATCGGTGGTAAAAGTGTTAGTCATTTCAATAACTTGAAATCCACAATCATCAATAAAGGTTCCTTGCCTCATCATTGAATCAAACCATTGACATTACATCATCGTGACATGACCATGCGAGTAATAATCCAAAATTATTATTCTCTCCATGACTCCATAATAAGATACATTTTCAGAACGAGTTCTATTATCCAATGAATTGGCATAACAGTCTATTTTGGAAGTTAGCATAACACAATCAGGTTGTGTTCTCATGTTTCATTCTCATTCAGTGATAATAAATTTGTATCAATTAATCTCAAGTGATTTAAAATCACGAACCATGGTATTAGGACCAAAATCCAAAGATCTTATTTCCTAAGAAATAGATTCTGTAGGAAAACTCGATACCTGAAATATAAACAAATAGTAAACTTAATTAAATATTATTTTTATTTAGTTATTACAGAAATATTTTATCTTCAATTTCAACTAAGACGAAAACCCTTTGCTATGAAAAGTCTATTTTCTTCTCAAAGATAAAGAAATATGATTTCAATATATCAATTATTTATGTTCCCTATAGATAAAAATAATAATAGTTTAACAAATATTTAAAATTACAGGAGATAAGATAAGAGATTCATGTACAATTTACTTACTTGATATACTCATCGAACAAATCACAATTGAATAACTCTATGTGTTGTGCCATCTCTCGCTCTTCAAGGCTTAATGTTGTCAATGTATATGATCTCGGAATTCCTCCTGTCTAAGGAAGGTATAGAAAACTGGGTTCAATTTGCTCATACTATTCTTCTTTATTTCTCATTGGTTTGTTTATATTCGTAATAAGATCAGACATACACCTTGAGTAGAAATCCATACATTCTTGAGCCATGTAACCATTCACAATAGAACCTTCAGGATAATTCTCATTCTGAACATATGATTTCAATGTGTAAATGATTCTTTAAGTTGGATAAATCCAACAGAAAGTAACAAGTCCTCCAAGATCTATTTTGGTTAAAAGATGGACAGTCAGATGCAGCATGCATGTAAAATGATAGAGGGAATATTTTCTCTAACTCACACAAAATTAATGGTGTCTCTACCAATAGTTTTTACAAGAAGGATTTTGAAAACATCTTAGCACAATGATCTATAATAAAAATAGAACAACCAAATAACTGAGACTCTTAAATTATTGGACAAGAGATGACAGATTTATATTGGAATCAACTCAAGCAAAAGGATGTGATAATAAAGAGTCCTCAAAGATTTCATCTTCAAATCTTTTCTGTTGACCCATTTTTATATATTTCTTGAATATCCATCCGGAACATTAATAGTCTCTAGAACATCCAGAAATTGATTTTTTTCAGAAGGTGTCATCACATAAGAATCACATGGAACTTTCCATTTATATTCACCAATACAGATAGGATGCAATTCATGGTCTGATCCCCCAATCTACCAACTCATGCTGAGATTGTATATCATCTTTTGTCTTCCCCTTGACTTTTAGAAGAATCGAAAGAAACAATTCACATATATTCTTTCCAATTTGAATTATAATTAATCAATGATGTAACAAGTTTGTTGACCAAAAAGACAACTCAAAGAATATACACTTCTTCTTCCAATTGTAACTGGTATCATTGGTAACATTTTTCCTCTTTCTGGATTTTATTACACCCTTCCAAAATGAATTACTGAAATCTATCAATTCATTATGCACATCAGTTACAGACATACGCTAAGGTGGATCATCAGTCTCCATGGTTTTGTCAAATCATCGACGATTGTTTCTATATGGATGGTTCATTGACTAGAATCGTCAATGTACCTTAAAACTAAAACTATGGTGATATTTCAGTCTTCTCAATCGATTATTTTTCATACAAATAGGACATGACAATTTTCCTTTTGTGCTCCATCCAAACATCGTTGCATAAGTTGAAAAATCATTGATCGTCTATATAAGCGCATCACGCGTCTGAAATATATCTTTCGAACATGCATTGTATGTGGGAACACCCACATCCCAAATATGTTTCAACACTTTTATTAAAGGTTTCATGTATACATCTATATCATTGCCAGGATCAGAAGGTCCAGATAACAATATACTCAAGAAAGCATAAGGCTTTTTCATACACAACCAAGGGGGAACGTTATGAATGTGTACGAAAACCGGTCATGTGTTGTACGAAGTAAACATCTTCCCAAATGAACTAAAACCATCACCTGAAAGACCATGTCTCACATTACGCACGTCGGCTGAAAATTCAAGATATCGAGCATCAAATCTCTTCCATGAAAATCCATCTATAGGGTGAACTAACTCTTCATTATTCTTTTTTCTCTCGGTGTCATGCCATCTCATTTTTACGAATATTTCATCAGACATGAAAGTTTCTATAATCTAGGGATCAATGAAAAGTGCCACATTACTTTTTTGGAATACAAGATGGTGTTCCAACATCTTTTGGCTTCCATAAAGAGGTTCCACATCTGATACAATCATTTCTTTCAGCAATTTCCTCCCAAAATAAGCTGCAATCATTCGGGAAACCATGAATGTTTTTTGAGAATCCATCTTCATCAACTGACTTCCATGCCAAATAGTGGTTTTGGGGAATATCTGCATCATCTAAAAGTAAGTCCTTCAAGAAGGTAAGAATGTAATCAATTGCAGTATTTGAAATCCCATACATAGTTTTCCCATGAAACAATATGATTAAATATTCCAACTTTTTCATTTTACCACATTGAAGATATACTGTATTCGTCACAGCATCATTAAATTTTTTCACTCTATCAACATTATCATTTTTATTGGACGCATCATGTGTGATTGTATCAAAATATTGTTGCTTGGACATCCTTTCCTTCTCATGATGGTGAATAAATGGAAATTGATCATATATCAAACTCTCCAATTCATTTCTATCATTTGGATCATCAACATTTTATGATTTCATTTTCAATCTATTGTGATACCATACATAATAGTTTGTTTGGAGACCATATTTGGTTATATGATAGCTAATTGCTTCACAACTCAACCAAGGTCTTACAACACAATTAGAACATGGGAAATGTATATGACCACTATCTAAAGCCTCGTCAAAATCAAAATCTAAAAAGGTGTTCAAATTATTTTGAAAATTGGGTGAAATATGATCAGTTTTGTACATGCAACTTCTATCCATTCTATAAAAAAATTTCAATAATTCATTTCAAATAAATTCAATAATATTTAAGTTAATTCAAATAAATATTTAGGTAAATGAGAATTGTTTACTTTAAATAAATGAATAACTAACACATTACTCAATATGAGAATCATATTAAGAAATACAACAGAATACACTTTATATAAGAAAATAAGATACAGAATTTATAATGCCTATATTCAAGGATTTCCAATTAAGTTATTGGAAGTGGATCAAGGAATACATAACCCTTAAGGGTCTTATTGGGAGTACATGAGTTTTATAATTTAACTTCTTCTGGGAGATTAGGATGAGGAGTAGGACAAGGATCACATCAGAAGTAGTTATGGCCTCATCAGGTTTCACCTTAACCATGGATTAAAGGATCTTAGGAATGGGGTCATAGATCATAGGTTGGTAAGGTGTATTCATTGAATCATGTCCCAATTTATTTTGGAGAGGGACTTTCAATAGTTATAGGTATGGATTTGATTAGAAACACCTATAAAAGGATATCCAGGAATTACGACATCCCGAAATAGGATGCCACTCATTACTGACCTGAACCTAGATGGAAACTCATTGGAGAGGGACCTTCAAGTTCTATTGTGATTTATCTCACATAAAAATACTGATTTTTGGGATATCTGGGGTCTAGGGAGGAGGGTGGTTGGATGTCCAGTGTTGAAGGAGGAGGGTGGGGGGGTTTTCTAGTTTCCAAGGAGGGGGGCTGTCCTCGGTCAAGAAAGGTAGGTGGGGGGGCTCTCCAGGGTCCAGGGAGGAGGGGGACTGTCCAGGGTCTAAGAAGGAGGGTGGGGGTTGTCCATGGTCTAGGGAGGAGGGGGTTGTCCTGGGTGCAGGAAGGAGGTGGGTTGTCCTGGGTGGACCTCAAAACACCGAATGGGGTTCCACTCTATAGTTCTGAGAATATATTATCCAAAGCTACAAATATTCCACTTATTAATATGACAACTTTAAATCAGTTCCTACTATAACTTCATGATATTTAATGGATATATGTTTTTTGAAAAGCATATACATTACAGTGATGTTTGTGAATAATGGTTTTTTTCCAAATGTGTATGGAATTCAGTAACGAGGTTGATTTCTTCCATTTAACCAACGTTATAGTGTATTTTTAGGATGAATTCTTGAATTTAACAACTTTTCTAGTTTATTTTTAGATGAGGTGAGTTAGAAACCATTTTAGGTATGTCATTTGAACATGGGTTCTTCCATTTAACCAAGTAGTCTTGAATTTTAGGGATGAAAGTGTTTTGACTGAGATAATTACTACTTACTCTATAGTATGGCCAAAACATCATGTGGGAATACCCATGAAACAAATCCATGTGTAAATGGGAAAATTTCAGCACCCCATGTGGCCAATCCTACTTTTCACCCTATGTAATTGGCCATGTATATTTACATGGCTAACCAAGTCATGTACTGTGTGTACATTCCCATGTACATTCCCAGGACACTAGATTATCGTAGACACCACATCAATCGTTATACAGACCATGTGAACCCTTATACCATATCGTCATTATAACAACCATTAATAACAACTTATTAAACAACAACACTTGTAAAAGATAATCAAATTTAACAAAAATCAATAAAAATATTGGATATATCAAGTAAAATTAATTTGTTCTATCTTACATCCTAAATGACCACCCACAACCATGATTAATGACCACAAAGCTCCCCTTTCAGCCAAATAAATAGAGAAAACAAAAACGCATAGTTGCAGAAAAAAAATTCATTTGTGTGACGAATAATAATTCCATGGTCCTCTTGATATTTGAACCACACAATCATGATTTTCGAGACGAACTTGTATCTATGAAACCTTATGAGAAGCATGATTCAATAGATTTGTTTTTCTGAATTTTCAAATCATTATGCGGAACCCCAAATCAGTGAAAATGTTCATTGTGTTTTAAAAAGGTGATTGAATAACTCATGTATGATGTTGAAGGTATAATGATTAATGGTTATAATAGGAAAACTAATATTCATTAATATTTTGAATTTAACATTCTATGAATTAGTTTGATAAAGAAGGAAGAAGTACTACATGGGAAAAGGAGAGGTCCCACCGAGAGTTCCCTTTGTAGATATTTTATTCATAATGAACATTGGATTTTATTGTTAAGTATTTCTTATTTCTTCAATGAATAATAATTATGGACCACATACTATTTTTAAAAGTTCAAGAAGATCATCTATTTTTTATATTGTGGAAAGGATAAGTGAACATTGTGTCATTATATATATATATATATATATATATATTGATGGGAACATGATACATACTTGTTATGTAATACACATAGTGTACAAAAATTAAGATGAATAATATCGTCATGTTTGACATGATCTAAATGAAAGGAGTGATTTTACTGAAATACTATGAATAATTATTACAAATAATTTATTATGAGTTCATATACATAAATCTGTAATATTTCAAGCATTGAGATTAAAAAAACTATTAATATTTAAAATTAGAATAAAAGAAACAGACACCATGCCCTTATAAATTTATATGTGTAATGAAAACATTAATTGGACAATGTGTACACCGATGTAGTGATTTGAGTACACAATTCGTGGAGTAGTGAATCATAAAATTTTCCAATATCCCTAGAAATAGGGAATAACGATATCCTTGAGAATAGAAGTATATCCTCGAGAATATGTGGAAGGATATACTTAAGAAGAGGTGGAAAGTGTCTAACCTGGCAGCTGATCGAAGGGAAGAGGTGCACCTGTTATGGGGCTTCTCAAGGGCTTATGGTAGTCGGGCAGCGCTTCTGGGAGTCAGTACAACATGCTTCTGCAATCGGGGGGGGGGGGGGGTCACCTGCCTTTGTTGAATTTGGGGGTTCATTTTACCAACGGTTATTAAAAACACATAAAAAACAATGATTTCTCAACGGTTTCATCAAAATGTTGGGAAAACTCCATCAAACTCCATCTTTACAAACGGTTTATGAAAACTGTTGGTAAAAATCACTTATACCAATGGTTCAAAAGAAATGTTGGTATATAAGTTTTGGGAAAAGAATTATTTCCAATAGTGCATGTTATATCAATCCTTATTTTACATGATTATGATTCTCACTCCATTTATGCCCCATTGATATTCCAATTGTCTAAAATGTATTAATTTCTCAATGTTATCCCATTTTTTATTCTCTTACTTGGATTTATATCTCACCCCTTTCTGATTCATGTCCCTTGGTTATCCAATACAGTTTAAATTCCGATCATGTTTAGGATTTTTTCAATAAAGATGATGTATTTCATGTTTTAAGTTGTTTTTTAATTTACCTAATTCCCAGTGAGACAAGAATTATTGATCTTTTATGTTGTATTATGTGAAATATTATTTAAAAAATCATTAATTAATGTGTCATAAAAATATTTATTTTAATACTTATGTTCAAGATAAATATGGTTTAATCCAAAAAATTTAACAAATCTTATGTGGATCATTATCATTACCCTTTTTCCATTACGGTGGGAGATCATTTTTTTCTTGAAAGTATTTTCATGTCTGGGGAAACATGGATGGGTTAACGATGTTAAATTTTCACCTTTTTATATTAGTCATTTTGGGATAATTGAACATATTGGTGATGTTTCTTATAAGTTGGATATACTTTCAAGATTAGGTTTGGATCGTTATATCTTTTTTGTATCTCTATTGAATATGTATTAGGAAAATCCTGGACATGTAATTCATTTAGATAATGTTGATCTTCAAATATATTCTACATTTATTCAATCACTGATACATTTCATGGATAGACAAGTTAAATTACTTCCTGTAAAATATATTCTTTTGACCAGGGTTTTGTAGAAACTAAGTTATCTTCAAGAGGTAACATGAGAAGTTAATAAGCATATTCTTCAAAAAATACCAATAAATCATCCAAAGAACTGATGATCTATTGATTTTCAAGGAAATAAATATTAATGGTGCGGATAATTTAGATCATTTTATTTGTGGAGAATCCTGTCTTGACACTAATTCATTGATGTTTTGAGTACTTGGTATGAATTTATCAATGTTTCCAGAGAAACATGTAGCTTGAAATATTGAATCTAGATATAGGATTCAACTAACACTATGAAAATTTATTAATGATGTGAATGGTAACTAGAAAGATAACATGAATTTAATTTAAGTATTCAATGGTTTTATGGGTATATTCACAAGCCTATTGATAGTCCATTCATGGAATGAGTGGGTTGTCAGTATTTTGAACATAAAGAAACTTTATTTTTGGAATATATGGAATCTCAAGGATTCACAACATGAATATATCTATCATACAATTAAAAATGTTGGTTCTATCAAATTTATTATTTTGATTTCCCTTTAGTCCTTATTATTTTCTCTATATTTTCTCTCAAATACGAGCCCTATGTTGGTTATTCTATATGTTATCATTGATCTAGAGGATAGCTTTATTACATTATGAGGCATACAACCAAGGAATAAATTTATTCATTAAGGATGATACATAAATCTTGAATCTACTAGGTAATTTGTTAATTCATTGTGTTAAATGAGATACATTATAAGGTATGTGGATAATCAATTTATATACACTCATTATTAAACATGGTGGATTATATTTTTAATAGGTTACATGTTCTTCTCAAGGGTAAATCATTATGTTTTTTATAGAGAATCCACTTTTTTATTCTAAGAAACCCAAATTAAATTTCAATGGTTGTTGGAAACCCCACTTTTATTTTATATATTATAAATAATTTATTTTTGATTGTTTTCATAAAAAAATATTTTCTATTATAGGGTTTAAAATTGTCGTTTTTTCATTGCAAGTAAGATTATTGATTAAATATTTTCAAATATTAATTAATATTTATAATTGAACAACTTTGACAACTCGATATTCACATGTAATTGTGTGAGTTCATATTTAAAATCAAGAAACATTGATGGGTTCATCAAATGGGTCTGTGCTATCAGGGTACCATAGATTCACTACCAAGTGATGGCATGATTTATAAGAATTAATTTTTTTTATGATTTAGGACAGCTCCAAATTTGATGGATTGATGTGTGTGTGTGATATGGAACGGGTATGATAAGTGAAATAAATTGGAAAACTGCTTTTTTAAAATAAATTTCATAGATCTATTTTTGTAAACTAATTTTAATTTTCTATTTTTCGTTTTTTTATATATTTAACTATCACTTAACTTGTTCTTTTCTATGTGTTGGGGGTTAGAAAGTATCTTGGGGAATCCTACTGAGCTGTGTTCTCATCCCATTATTATACATATTTGTTTGAATAAAAAAATCAAGAAGCCTGTAAAGGATAAGAATATTATATATTCTCTAGATTGTTGTGATACTATGGTATTCAAATGGTTGTTGGATCTTGGAGATATTCATGTCATGTTGTTAGAGTGATGAAATATATTTATTATTGTGTTTGGATATATTTTATTTTTTTATTTGGTGTGATGTTTGGGTTTCTGCTACTACTCTGATATTTATTACTTATTGTATTTTGATTTTTATTTTCTATATTTCATGGATCATATAGTTCTGGTTTTTTTTGATTTATTTATTTATATTATAGGTTGTGTATGATTAAAAGAGAAAACCATCCTATAATGATTTTTTAATCCATTTGAAATTGTTATCTTCCTTTGGTGTCTAGGGGATGTCACTTAAGGTTAGTCAAAACTCGACTCTTTCCAAGATAATGGTTATGGTCTTAATTTGACAAGTGGTATTAGTTTTGTCATATCATTGGTTGGGAATGGTTATTAGAATATAGGAATGGGTAAGTTGTTATATGTTGTTGATAATATGATCACTAGGGAACAATGATGTCCTTTTACTTGATGAGGTTCCATTATAGTCAAGTAAACTATTACGAATGTTTTATTAGATATCGAGTCATCCCACTCTTTTATTACTTATCATTATGTTAACTAAATGGGGTTTCATATCAATATTATGACATATGTGATGAATAAATTTACAACTATTTGGAATTAGGAGTGTATAGGTTTTAACTGTCAAAATTTACTAATAACCTTCAATGGAATAAAATTTATTTGGTCCTTTCTTGGAATTGGAAATATTTGATTCAACCATTGCAATGCATTTCCTCGTTTCTTTCAAATATCAAGTCAATTGTTATCTGTGATAAATTAATTTTATATATCCTAATGGGATGGAACACCTATTGAAGTAAAATAGGGATATAAATTCTATAATAGAAATACCTTTATCATTGTTTGATAGAAAAATTTACTATCAATAGGCAGTAGTACCAATGGGGAGTAATGAAAATTTTGATACATGAAATTTTCCAACCATTTTACATCAGTATAATAATGTATTTTCTAAACTATTCAATAATATTCCACTAGAAATGGAAGTGAAATTTTGGATCCATCTCCTCCTAAGGAAAAATTCTATTTAACTTCCATCATAGAGAATGATTCCAATGGAATTGAATGAATTTAATATCTAATTAGAATACATAGAAACTAAATGCTTCATAATAATGACTATATCTCCTTGGGTACTCCAATTACCTTTGAAAATTAGGTAGATAGTGTTCTATGACTATGTACTAATTATAATAAACTAAAATAGGATACAGAAACAAAAATTTATACTCCTCCATAAATCAATTTTCATTTTGATAAATTAAAAGAATGAAAATAGATCTCCAAGATTGATCTATGATAATATTATCAGAAACTCTATAAAAGAAGATTTGATATTAAAAAGTATACTTTTAATGTCGGTTATGGTCATTATGAATATATGGTCATTCGATTTGGTCTTATAAATAAACAATAAAATTTCATGGCATTTAAGAATTGAATATTTCAAATATACCAATACTCTTTTGTAGTGGTATTCATTGAATACATATACGTGTATTCTAAAACTCAATAATTCTATGAATAAAATTTAGTTATTTTGTTAATCACCTTATGAGACAATTAATTTTATGAAAAATTATCTAAATATGATTTCTTTATACAAGAAGGTCACTTCCTTGTGCATGTAATTTATAATAAAGGCAAATTATTATACCTTGAAATGAATAAATTGTTCATTTCATTCTAACCTTTGAAGATAACCTTTTGGATTTACATATTTCTAGGATTAAAAAGTCATTATATTCACTTCATTTGTGACTTCTCATGCCTACCATATCCCATGATAGCATTAACAAGATAGGAAACTCCATTCCAGTAGAGTGTTGATTTTAACAATCCTATTTGGGTCATAATACTAGGATCACATTGGAACCCATTATTATCATTCTTAAACTAGGGAAAAGTTTTTTTTCTATTGTGATGCATTTGGGTCTGGACTTGATTGTTTTTTTTCGAAATAAAATCATTTTATAGCTTATATATCATGATAGTTGTGAATTAATAAAATAAATTATCTGATCTATACCGTAGAATTAGTTTCAATGGTTCATCCTTTGAAAACATAACATCATTATCTCTTTGGTGAGAAGTTTTTTCTATTCGTGGATGATAAAATCCAAAAAGACATCTTTTTTAAAATTAATTTGAACCTCAAACAAATATGTTGGATGGAATATCTCCAAATGTTCAACATTGACATGGTTTATACTCTAGACAAATGAAAATCCATGGGAGGTTATTTAACTAGAAATCCATATAACCAATTAATGATAGGAGCTTGTGATTATTAGAAATTGATGAGAAAGGTTTCTTATATGTATTCAGATTTAATAGAGTAGAATGAATTTCTGAACATCTTTCTAGATACACATACTCCTTGTTTGGTTAAGTAAATGATCAAAAAAATATGGAATCATGATTTCATAAACATTACATCAAAACTCAATTGTATGGGACCACTAATAGATAGAAACATGATGAAAATTCAATATTTTATTTTCATGACCACATAGAAGTTCTGTCATCTATTCAAGAATAAATACCTTATAATTTTCACCATTATATGTTTGTAATTAAACTAAGCATTGAAGATATGTAAAAGTCTTTGGGGAACCATTTTTGGGGGTTCGGTGTAAGAACATTGGTTTATTATGTTATGGGATGCCTCAATTATCAACTGGTCATGGATAAAAAATAATTCCCAACTAGTATATTATAATATTTACCTATAATTAGATTGAAATTCGAATATAACGTTATGTAATTTTTCACAATTTTACCATAACTATTCAAAATCATTATTCAATTTGGGTAATCGTGGACTAACTCGCAAATTCTTCCCACCACATTCTGACATCTAAATCAATTATGGTATATGAATTTGCAGAGCACAACATTTCAGAAGTGGAATAATTACATGAAATATATGTTCTTATCTTCTTTTACAAAAATCATAGATTTTCCTTGGGGTTTTTTTGATATTTTTGTTAATATTTTGATATCTAGTCCAACCTAAGAACAATGTATCAACCTAAAATGGATGGAAAATCAGAATTAATTTTACAAAAACTAGAAATCATGCTCAATGATTGTATTATAGATTTGTATGGATCATGGGAGGATAATTTACCCTTAGAATATTTTTTATTTAACAATAGTTATCCAGATAAGATATAAATAATTCACTTTGAATAATTTAATGGTTATTGATGTCGATCACCAATTTTTTCAAAACATTTTACGAAAATATCAATTATTAGACCTATAGTTGATCTTGAATCAAGGGAGATGTTTTAAATAATCAGGAAATGAATGGTTTCCACCCAAAGACATCAAAAATATTATAAGGATTTTAATTTTGTCACTTTATACATAATGGTGCTAGTTAATTCATTCATGAATTTATCTCTAAGGCCATATAAACATTGAGTAAGTAGGAAATGAAAATTTTATCCCTGGTATGTTATAACTTTTATTGTACATGAATGAATTGGTGATGTTTTTTATTGGTTGGATGCACTACTACAAATTATTTTTGTTCATAATATATTTTATATATCCCATTTGAGAAACTTCCAAGTCGATCCTAACCATTTAATTTCGTAGGAACCTTTAGATCCTGGACTAGATGCTATAATTTTTCATGCACCTATTCATATCTTGAAAAAAAAGATAAATAATCCGGTTGTAAGTGTATTCCTTTTGGTAGGGTATTGTGGAAGCATGGTGAACATCAAGAGGTGACATGGTATTGTGAAATGTTAATACTAGAGAAATGGTCACTAATCTTATAAATCACCACATATCTATTTCTTTTCGAGGATAGAAATAATAATTATGGGGTGAATTTTGCTTTGCATGTTTGAGGTATGACCTTTTGTATGTCGTTTATTTAATGTTCGGAGTGCTTGGGTTGGATCTTCAGAGATGTATGGATAAGGAAGTGGCTCAAAAGATGGAATCTTGCTATAGGAGAGACTTCAAATAGTGAATAGTTATTAAAAACAAGAATGGATTCCCAGAAGATTCTATAAATTTCACTCGATACATGAATGGATTTCTATATATATTTATCAGGATGCTTTCTAAGGTCATTTACTCCATTAAATATTATTCATTGTGTGAATAGTCATTCTGGATATAAAACCTAAGATGGATTTATTTTATTTTAAGTGGAATATTGAATACTTATGATGTGAATATCTATTTCACACCCATAATTATGTCAGGTCCTATCAATTTATCATTTCCAACACCCTTCAATCAAATTTATATTCATTGAATTTTTTCTCAAACTCAGTCCCTTATTTAGGATTTTTTGACGTTATTTTTGATCTGTAGGTTTCCTTCACTGGATCTTCACATATCAATTCTATGGAATTAATGTATTTTTTAAGGGATTTTAAGGGAATCCGGGATCTCATAGATGATATCTTGATTCATGATATTGGATAAGTTCCATTGTGAATTATGTGGCTTCTCTCTTCCTCTCCACTCAGTCTAGAACATGAACGATTAGATTTTAAAATGGTTGATTTAAATTTTAGGATAATTCCATTATTATTTAATGATATAGAACCCCATTTTTATATGACAATAAGAACCTAGGATTTATTTTTCATATTTATTGGAGGCCCCCATTTTGTATTATGTATTAGAGATGTTGGATTTTGAAATATTTTAGAAAAACACATTTTGTTATATGGTTTTAAAATGTGGTTTTCATTTAATTCACACTATATGTTTTATTAAATGTTATAAAACATTAATTGATTTGAATAAATGAGATGATATAAGACCTTATAATTCATATGGATTTTTGTGAGTTATTTTAATAAAAGAAGACTTTTTCAGTTTGTACAAGGTCTTGGTGTCATCAGGTTGCCTTGGATTTATGTTCAAGTGACATCTGGACTGATCCTGTTTGGATGCATACATGTGCATGTGTGAGTGAGTGATTTGGAATGGGTTTTCCATATCTCATAAATGGGTAAATTGATTTTGTTGCTTTATTTTTGTTGATTTAAATTGGTAAACTACTTTGGTTTTCCTCTTGTTTTTTTATTGATATTTTGAACAATGAGATAAATTTTTATTATTCTAGTGGAATGAGATTGAATGTATCATATGGATTGACTATGAGGTGGTATACGCTCCCCATGCATAGAGACCTTGTTGTGTTTGTAGATGTTGTTTTCATGGCCAATATAAAGAAAAATTATCATATTTATTTAGTAGGTCATTAGGATGATATAGTCTTGTAATGGTGGATAGATAATGTTCTTATGGAGTGGTTGGAGTGATCAGTTTTATTATGTTAGGACTTCTTTTACTTTTTGGATGGGTGTCTTGTTCCAAATTTTACTTCTACATTCATTTTGTGTAGTAATTGGATTTTCAGGTCTATTTTTTACATTTTGTGCATCATTAAGTAGTTGTTTGGTTTATTTATTTATTATATTGATAGAGTGTCTATATTTAAAGAGTAAAATAATCTCCCAATAATTTACTACTCCCATGGAATTTATTGTTAGCCATTGGTGTCTGGGGGATATTGCATAAGGTTAGTGGCACCACAGATCATTCAAAGACAATGGTTAAGATCGGGACGTTACAAATCCATCCCACACTCACACTCAAGTAATAATTCCTACCAATTTAACACTCATTTTAACCAATATTTCAACAACAGGGCTGCAAAATAAATTTTAAAGATTAATAAATAGAAAATTATTCATAACAACAGAGCCCTTGATATAGGTATCATGTGATAAATAAGGATGGCTGAAAGTGTCATGGAATATTTCACAGTAATTTATACGGCTCAGATAATTCATGTTTGATAGGAGTATTTTAAATAGATATATCTTGTTTTATTTTTCCATCACTGATCTTACATTATGGAAAATAGGACTTTTGTTGGTAAAAAATTATAGGAATTTATCATTAGATGATTACATGATGGGAATGTAAGTCTATAGACTGCATTTACGGGGACACAGCCCTTTAATGAGATCAATATTGATCCCACAAAGACAAATTTATAGATTTTTTGAGTCAAAATTATTTCTAATCCAAATATCTATTATAATGAATCAAAAAAAGTACATAACTGAAGACCCTGCTTCTTGAGATCATTCGCTGACTAAATACCCATGCTTGGCTGGCTAAAAAGGAATCTCATAGTACAATGTTTAGTTATATGTCATAATTTTTTATACCATGTAGATCCATTACAAGAGTAATATAGAAATTGAATTTCCCTTTTATTTTAAGGGGAAATAAAATAATTAAAGGAAAATACTTTTTGGTGGAAACTCTCTCACTAATAAAAGCAACTAGTGGTTACACATTCATCACTATTACCTACCATGTCAAAGATGATTCATCATATTAACCCTCTAAAATTTTCCAAAATATGAACTTTCATTAAATTTGATAAAGAAAAAATTTAATCAAAGGAGTTTTCATTCACTACAGGATAGGAAACGAATAAAGAGTACCTCCCAAAACCAACCTCTGATCCTTGACCTGATCATATACCCATAGGTCGATTCACAACCACACCTACTCATAAACCAACAACCTCTACATCAAAGGATGAGTAGTGTCAATAATTTTGAATTATTTTCATTATATGATTGAGATTTAGAAATATGATTTTTTTAAATAAGGGAGTTAACTTTTGGGACACTGCCCATTCCACCACATACCCCAATAACACCCCCATACTCTACACACTAGGGAAAACCACCTAAGTTAATTACCACATATAGATTCAAATTATCTCATACATCATCTGATATAACTCATATCATCTCACATATAGCATGTATGATAATACCTATTAAGTATACTAAACATTAGTCAATATTTTGGATCATTAGTTTCAATAAATTTTATAGGATTCTAATTCTAGAAAATAGTTATAATTACATACCTAGAGAATGGAAAATGGGTTTTTTATAAAAAACTCTTGTGATACCATTTATTGAATTAGAATCATTACATACATCCACCCTCTTGATTAGGGAGTATCCATCATGGGATGAAACTGATATAATCCCTCTAATGATGCTACACTAGATTTATTAACCACTATACTAGCATATTATTCTAACGAAATGACTATCAATGCCAATAATGAGTATATTTTGGGTATGAATAATGAAAAGTCACCCACACTAGTTGACATGGTTTCTACATCATCAAATTCTATGGATACAGACTTAAATTTTCCAAAGGAATAATGTATAATAAAATAACATATTACTAAGGAATCCAGAAGGTCAAAACATACCATACCCACTAATGAATTATTTTCCAAATACCTCCATTGAGTAACCAGAATCATCTCTTTAGTATTTTAATTCTATTATCACTCCAATCAAGAAAAAATCTACTCAGTAGTCATAATATTCCTTGGATTTCACTAAATGAGTCTTAGGTGGCTAAAAGATCAATGGGGAGTTCAAGGATCACACTAAGGAGTCTTAAGACATATCCAACTCCCATGTTTTATAAACATATGGTATATGTTTCTATATTTTTATTTTTTTTTATTTTTTTTATGTATCCGTGTTTTTTTTATCTTTTATAAATCATTTCACAACTTTCTTGTACTAATTTTTCAACAATACTTCAAATCATATCTCTTGAACATCACTAATTTTTAAAATTATCTATATATCCTTTTTAGATTTCATTTTTCTAAATGGATAGTTGTTTATTTCCCACATCAACAATAGAACCTCACTAAAATAAGGTATTTCAATATAATTGATTTATCCAAGGATTAAATAATATATGAAACTTCCACCAAATAATAATTTAATTCCACTCTTCCATTTTAAATTATATTTTTTCTATATTTCATATCATATTTTTCATGAACCTTTCACACCTTTGATCAACATTGGAGAAAATTTTAAATTCAAGTGTGTGACAGGGATCCTTGCATCCCAGTTGTATTTTTCTAATAAACTCATCTAGAATAAATTAACAACTATATGAAATAACATAATATTTGGATGTATTTGTTTATTAATAATAAATATTTATGAGAAAAAATATGAAAATTATAGAGCAGTACCTGATAATTCTAATTTTTCTTTTTTTAATATTATTTTTGATATGATTTTAAAATTTGATTTAACTTCATCTAAATTTTAATTTATTAGATCGATCATATTTATTCATTATATGACTAGATTTACCTATTATATTTCATTCTCAGTTCGCATATTCACTTTAACCTATTTTTTCATTTTTTATCACTTTCTTTATACTTTCCTGTGATATAACTGAACCTGAAAACAGTCTTATTAATATTTCAAAGAATAATTATTTTTAACTACAGTAAAATAATTTAGTCCATCTATTGAATAATTTCTATCGCATATTATAGGCCTATGTTTTCTTTATACCTAATTGTTTTTTATAGTTTATTGTTTTTAACTAAGATTTAGAATGAAGTTTTGGTGATATATGGAATTTCAATAAATTTATTATTGAAATATTGAATTTTGTGGGGACATTATCATATATAAGGTGGGAAATATACACAATCCATTTATATTTGTTATTTTCATTATTTCTCCATTATCTAAATATAAATTGGTAATTGGAGTCCATGCATTGACCTTTGTAAATCCACCATACCCCCCTTTTATAATGACTATTAAAAATACTGTTGGTAGGAAAATAATGGTTGGGATTAGGGTTCTAGTTGGATTAAATTCCAAGGGTTTTACGCATGTTTATAAAAAATTATAGTGTAATGAATAGAGAATAAAAATGGAAGTAATTGAGAAATCGTTCACCACTATTTAGAAATTTTATGATGCAATCCTATAAAGTATACATGAGGAGTTAATTGGTGAATATTTGAAGGAGAATAATTATATACTACTTTTAATTGGGTATAATTGAATATCACACATAATGATTGAGAATTTATCCTAATTTTTTAAACCTCTGATTTTTCAATTTTTTAATCAACACATAAGAACTATACACATAGATATATTACAACCATAATGTAATGTTACATTGGTTGATATGGTATGATTGGTAGTTATAGATAAATATTTATTACAGGATTACGGATAGATTAAATATACATGAGATTAATAAAATCTCTAATAAAATTATTTTGGTTGATGGGTGAAATGTTTTTAGGTAAGGTAAATCATAAGTAGAATGTGAAATTATGAAAGGTTAAAAAATGGGACTGAATAGGAAGAGTTTTAAATTTTTATTTTACATCATGGATTATTTATAGAATTTTAATTTTATGAGTTATGTGCTTCTAAAATATTTATTTTTAATTTTATATTATTGATTAAGAATGATTGGATATTTTATCTTAAAAAAATTTGGATTATTTTTTGATTGATGTTTAGTTCTTTCTTAGGGACAAGAAAATTTTAAAGTGTTTTGGAATTTGAGGGACCTTTTTTCCAGATTTAAATGAATAAATTGCTCTAATATTGTATATCTAAGTGTGTTTTCAATCATTTAAGGTGGATAAGTGGAAGTTGGATATTTTTTATATATTATAGAAAAACAGAAAGCATTATTGACACTACATGACATAAAGGATACCATTACAGCCTGATTAGATATACACAAGGATAAAAAATGGAGACCCATAATGAAATTATATGTAATAAAAATCCCCAAACTGTGTATTCACTTATCTATAAATATTTTTGAATATATTGAGATAAATATTTTGTTATGATGTCGGTCATCATGTTGTGATACACTTATGTATGAGTAATAAATAGGAAATAAATAACTAAATCCTTCAAAAAAATAAATAAATATTCACATTCATATTATAATCTAACCATTACAATACAACATACTTTGAAAAAACAATGGTTCAACAACTTTCTAGCCATATAACTCATCAGAGCTGTCTAAAGAAGTATAGGAGTAGCCTAGATTGATAGTGAAAATCCATAGTATAAGTTTATTGTGGTATATTTGATATGGACACGGTGTGTCAATGTGCGAGAACACAAGACGATGTTTTATAGGAGGTAGAACCCAAAGAACCAAACACGAAACATAACTCATGATGTATGGTGTATTCCATGCACATAGGCTTATCATGTCCTCATGTTCCATATCTCATTTCTGATCTGGTATGTGTGTAAATTTCTAGAAATTTTTTCCATTGTCCAACTAGCACATCAGAACATAGAGAGACTATGGGACATTGGCTTATGAGAAACTAAAGGAGGCATTCTTTTATAACCCATCATATTAGTTCATAACATCCTAGAATAATATTATTTTCATAATTTCTAGGAATATAATGTTCCATAATTCTAGTCAACCTAATGTAAAGAGTCACAATAAGAAATAGTGTAACACCCTATGATTTTACAAATAGATTTATTATATAATGCATGGAACACTGAGTCTCTAGAAACACTAGATTATTATAAACTAGATATGTAAAGATAATTTTTCCACCTATATGATTTGAATTTTGAAAAAAATGATATACATGTTTATGTTTAGTAAGGTATTTAGAGTCTAATAGGGAAAACATATTTTTTGGTGAATAGTAACATACACTTATGAATAGTAACATACCATTATGAATAGTTACATAGCCTTATGAATAGTAACATACCCTTATGAATAGTAATATATCCCTATAAATATTAATTAATATTAATGAATAGTAAATTAGAGGAAAAGAAAGAAACTTCACCAATGAAGGTATAAATAAAATTTAGACATCTTAAAAGTGAAAAAACGATCATAGTATAAGTATTTGTTTTTTTGTATGTCATAAGTATTTTAATTACAATTTTATGATTAATTTAATAATTTTAAATTTTAAATTTATTTTCATAAAACATAGTCCGAAATTTTTAGTTTATTTTCATATTCTTATAAGATAATTTTATGGGACCTTGATTAATATTTCAAGTTATTATAAAACGAGTTATAGTTTTAATGTTGTTTTTTCGAATAAATTATTATTTTATTTAAAAATTATACTAAAAATATTTAGAAATTTATTCTCAAAAAATGGAGTTCATTTTTTAATTATACACATTGAATAATGATTCGAGTGAATTTTTGGTATTTTTCTAAAAAACATGAATTTTTTATGAATAGTGAAATACGGTAAAATACTGTATATACAAATTATCAGTTAAACACACTATTTTTTAAATCTTGAGTGATTTACGATCACGTTTTTCAAACTCACATGCAATTTTCTACTATTAGGGGTCACATGAAACAACATTATTGGTTGTCTTAGGGAAATTAAAAAAATAATGTATAAAATATTCAAAATTTACTCCTCTCCTCCACTATAAAAACCCCCATCACTCTCTCTTCTCCTCACTCCTCTAAGCCCTGAGGCTCCTCAACATTATACCCAGATACCTTTACATAGTCACTCCATGCATCCAAGAATCTCTAGGTCTTTCCAAAAGACCAAAACCCCTTCCCTTAATAACATTCTCAAGGAAGTGGATTCAAGAGGTAAATTCATATTTTATTTCTTTCATTTTCATTTCAAGTACCTTTCTATTGTTATCCTATCCTCACCTTCTATAACCAAATTCCCATTATAACTCCATTGTCATCTATGTAATAAAATTATATCATTTATATGGAATAACCATCATCATTATTCTTACTCTCTCCCTTTTATTGTATAAACGAAACCATTGTTCTTGAGGTTCCAATTTACAACCTTCATGGTTGATGAAGTTTCGTTCTTCAATTTATCCATAATTACTGGTCATGAAACTATTTTTATAGGTGAACCAGAAGAAAATATATGTATTATAACCTAATTAACATTCTGGTACCAGTATACATACATTTTGTTAAATCATATGTCCAAACTAGTTTCTAATAATCAAAATACCGCTAAAATAATATAAGTGAATGTCCTTAATATTTCATCTAATGATTCATCCCCATGACATGTAACCATATGATATAAATAAAAATTAACACCTATTAATGTTAATAATTAATTTTTAAATTCAATTCTAGATATTTACATCCATTCCACGTGAACTTCATTACTTAAAAATAGGTGAACAGATTACGGAAATCAAGAAAATGAACACACCAGAACGACAAAATTGAGTCTTATAACTAATCAATAAGAACATAATGGGATAAATAAAATCCAGATAAAGTAAATATATGTTTAATATTTTCTTAATTAAGTTATTAATATGTAGAATTTCATATTCTAGGATCTTAAGTTCAAGAACCGGACACATTCGGGCTTAAGGTAAGGGTTTCTTCATCTCATTCTTTTTTTATGAGATTTTAATTCACTAATAATACATGTGTATGGTGTATTATTACTGCCCATTGATGAAACATATCATGAATATATTTATTTTCATGGTATTCAACGTATGATTTTAATATTATTAATTTTGGGGTATACGAATCAATTGTTTACAAAGTGGTAATGGAAATCTACATGAACCTCCATTTTCATTTGGGTTACTCTTATTCCCTACTTACAACAATTAAATTATTATTTAGTCAATATAAATTATTTTTTAATTCCCTATATATATTAACCATCGATAATACATTTTCTTTTATGGGTACTTACATGTTTTAAAAGGGTCATTCAAAAATTTTATCCAGATAAACAAAACTGATTCAAGGGATATTTTCAAATTCTTACATGTTTTCAAGTGTAAACCAGAATATATTTTAAGACACCATTATTTTTATAAAAAAACTAATTTTATCATTAAAAATTTTCTTGGATCATTTCTTTATTTCATATAACAAATGTGTCTTTCCTCCTTAAAATTGTCTTTAAATCATTCTTTATAATGCACTAAAATGTTTTATTTCTAATGAATATTGAGAACTCTTTTTATATTATTTCACTTCAGTGGGACTTCATTTATTCATAAAATATAATTTCAATGACATTGCCTTTTATTTTCTAAGATATACATGTTTAAAATCATATTTATGGTCAAATATAGATGATTTTCTTATAGAACTCTTCATTCCAAAGAAAAATGGATTTGTATCATCTTGCTTTAACTTTTTTGTGCTACATGCCTTGTTCACCAATTATTCAATTCATATGGTGTATTTAATGAAATTTTTTATATCATATAAAAATTCTCATTATTCTCATGATATTTTAGGCGTCTATGATTTGAATGTTTAAAGGTGTCATGGGACACTTTGGAATGTTTAAGCATTATTTTCTCAAAAATTTGTCAGTTGTCTCTTTTAAAAATATATTCATCTATGTCAACATACTTTGTTGAATATTTTACTTAATTGAGGTTTATCTATTATGATAAAATCTATAATAAGTTTTTTAAGGGTTTATGATTAGTTTTTACTAGGGATGTTCTAACTTGATACCATTCACTGTATTATTCTGAATGGTTAGTTTTTATGTTCAATGATTTGGGAAGTCATTTAAATTTCATATGTTAGTTTCAATATGAATGTATATGTCTATTATGTTCACCCCTTTCATATGAGTAATGCATTGTACATATTATTTGATAGTTGGGACCCGCTATAGCCTCCCGATGCATCGGTAGGTCTCATGAGATAAATAGACATGGAATTGGTTGATGCCTTTCCCAATTTGATATATGGTTTTGGTTGAGGACCTAATCATTTTGAGATGCCTTGGTTGAGGACCTAACGGTACGTTTTAGAATTTCCGACATATGCATTTCCCTAATTATGAATCTATAAATTCATAAGTCATGTGGTTATTCTACTAGTATAATACCCATGACTATGTTTTATGATGGACATATTTACTCAGCTCATATTCCTACCATAACGTGTTCTTGTTTTTTATTTTTAATGTCATGTGTTTTAAATTATTCACCATGCCTAATGTTTATGTTTATGTTATCTTTCACTATATTTCTTACTCTTATTGAGAATTTGAGCTAACCCCCTTTATTATTTTTTATTTTCCCAAGATATGAAGAAGTTATGAGTGGTGTGCAGGCATAATCTAGGAGGCATGGATGTTTCTAATGGAATAAATTAGTGTTGTTTTTTCCTTTCAAGTTGTAATGTAGAACCTATATATGTATCTGGATTTCCAGAATGACTACAATACTCAGCACTTTGAGATTTTATTCCACGTAATCATGGCTATATATTGAAATAATGCACTAGCTCCAGGCTTCTAGGGTCCGGGAATTTCAAATAGATTGGGAATTCATCCAAATTATGCTCTACGCAGAAATTATGATTTAACACCCTAACTGTGTCAATTAAAATTAATAAAAATTAAACTATGAATAATAAATTTTTTAAATTTCATCATGGTCTCTAGAGTACTCAAATATTTTTGGGAAGATTTTTTGGTTCATTTCATAACCCTTAGACATGTACCGTGATAAAATCCCCTTGAGTAGAGAAATTGTAACTTTTTTAAAACACCATACAATAACCATATTCATTTTTTCTTGACCTATTTTAGGTTTATAAATAAATCACGTGTCTAACCTATTGAGGTATCTTAGTATTTTTTATGATTTATAATATATTAGTGAAAACCTTGAGAAGATTTGTAAATAATGGACTGTGGAATTGGATCATTCGACAATAATTGAGGGGTTACTTCTCTATTAATTGTTTGATTTGATTACATATTCCGTGTGCATGTTCCTTCCATCCCATATTATTACTTTTAAAATAATTATTCATTTATATTTGGTTATGGGTGAGATGTATCTTAAGAGGTGGTAAACCAGGAGTAGAATAATGGTGTTCATATATAGATGATTTAGTATTCATATAGATTTCATATTTTGTATTAGTATCAAACTGTGATTAATCTATACATAATTCCTTCATTTTTGTTCAAGATAAGATGAAATTAACGGTGGATCCTTGATGTGGTATAGAATTATAGTATTTTGAGAGTAGAATTTAAATTTATTTTAATTTTTGATATTAGTTCATAATGCACCATATTTTAGTTAGGTTTATTTGAATATAATAAATTGAATGATTTGACGTAGTCTTAATTAAAATTTAAAAACAAAATAGTAATTATCATTGGGTAATCTTATAGATAATCATTTAATTTAATTTTTAAAGTTAATATAATATTTTTTAGAATATATCATATGAAATTGATTCACCATATCTATTACTAAGAAAGATAGATTTACTTATCAAAACTGATTTATTTTTTAACTTTCCTTTTCGAAAAATTTTATATTAACTTTCTGTTGAAAAAAATTAAACTAAATGTTAATAAATACTCGCTATCGATATGATTAAAAATTAGTTATCAATGGATAGGACATAGTACTATACATTATTATATTATGTTTTTATCATTTTTGTTATAATAGTTCATGTATAAAAACTGTAAACATTGACTAATTCCCTAAAAAGGTGAAAAAACTCAAATGAATTTCAATCAAAGTCTTTTCTACAAGTAAAAAATTTATGGTAACACACATTTATAACAATAATTTTAAAACATATCTCTATTATTCCATGAATTTATATGGGACTAGTTTTTAGAGAAAAAAAATAAAATCATGTGATTTCATGACTATTAAAATCAAATCATTTAATGAAACAAATTTCTTCACATTTTAGAACATCCTTGTAGCACATTAATACCATGTAAAAATTGACAAGAACTAATTTTATATCTCATTGATAATTTATTACAAGATATAGGCATGCATTTTCATTTTTCATTAAAAATGATTACTGACTATAAAATTATTCTCATTGTCAGCATGTCCAATATTTCTTTCAACATATCATTAGCTTTTCTTTTAATATCAAAAAATGTTTTAATAAAACTATCACTTATATTATTCTAAATATTTATTATATCAATATTATTTTTTCTTATATATACTCTAATGGCAAATATTAAATTATATTGGCCCTTTATTCTATATATTTTTATCATTAGCTAATATCACATCCCTAAACTAGTTCACCTCTACTATGAATTAATATGGTTTCTATGTACCATAGGTCCAACTCATTATACTCTAACAGATTCATACTATCCATGAGGGTTGACATATTTCATGCAGACACTGTAGGCTCTCTATTATTTAAGTCCATAAATCATAGTAGAATAAATACTATGAAATAGTCTCTATAATATAACAGTAATAGGGAGATAGTCTTCATAAATATGTTCTATATAAAAGTAATTAATAACATTGATACTACAATAAATATGTTATTTTAAATGTTATATGAGTAAGATAGTAATATTTGGGTTCTCATTTGGGCATATCATAAACAATTGGGTCTAAAAAAATAAAACAAATGAGGTCTCCACCAAAACCAGTTTAGTGCCCTAGAATATTCCTATCACACAACTCCAACCCAGTATCTCATATCAACCATCCAATTTGAGTTCATTTCCCTTACATAAATTATAAACCATGTTTTTTACATATGTATCAGATCACCCATGGAGGGTTTGACTAAAAATTTGTAATCCATCACAAATGTTGAAATAATTATGTTAATAAAATACAAGTGCACAATCTATGTTAAATTAAAATAATTAAAAGAGATAAAAACTATATTATCCATCACATTTTGGAATTATCGTCGATGAAACCATTTAAAAACATACCTATTTCATACAATACTATAATGGGATGATACACCCATAGTATAAAAACATATTGAGAATGAAAAGAATATCATCCTTTATCTCTTAATCCGGTTGAATGAGTTATCACCATGATGTATGAACTAGTGGTTTATTCGTCACTAATCCCATAATTAATTGTGAATGAGGAATATCTTTATGATAGAGGTATCAAAAACACTAAATGGAAAATATAAAACCCAAACTAGTATCTATGTGGAAGTTGAACCACAGATATCCCACTCTATTTGGATGATATACCACCATAAAAAGATCTTAGGTGGGTGAAACACCACAAATTCATGTATTTGGGAGGATGAGGCATCACCCATATAAAACTATTGATTGAAGATGTACAATTGATACTAATATCCTTGTGGAAAATGCACCACTGAGACACTCACAATTGGTGGATTAGGAACCAATCGAATCAATAATGGGATGAATGATACATCACTAGTACCATTCTATAAGAGGATGATAAAACATGGAGACACTCACCATATATGAACATGAAAACACTAGAATATTTGTGGTCGATATGATACTAAATGAATATAGGTTTAATGATGTACTACTAATCCATGATTAAAATTATTTATTTATCACTTATATCAAACACATAGAATTCAAAATACATGAAGGGTTATTCTATTAATACACTAACCAAGACAAATCCAAATTTCTAGGTTGTCTCACCCCAAGTCTATAAAATTTTCATTCCATTTCTTATAATTTAATGGTTTTAAAAACCAGATATAGTCATGAATTATATACAATTCATGAATTTTCTGCCCAAATTGAACGTTCCTCCACACAAATACAGGAAAAATTGTCACTGGTACTCATATAGTTGTTAAAAACCACCTTTTTAATATTCCAATACATTTTATGTGTTTACTATGAAATTAAATTTTAATTATTCAATAGCTTTCCTTACATTCAACCCCAAGTCTATATGAACTCTGTTATAGTAAATTGTAATAACAAAGCCATTAAATTGGAAGTCATGAATAGATATAACTACTATATAAAGTAAAAATTGAAAAGTTTTTTATTACAAAAATTATTTATTAGTGTAAAAAATAATAAACATAATGTTTTTAGTAATGTCAATTTATTCTTCAAAAATATTTTTTACTAAAAATGAATTTTATCTCATATTTTCATAAAAATTTTATAAATAATTACTAAAAAATAGATATTTTCTTATTAAATTAATACTATTTATAAAAATATCATGAAAATATTATAATATAGTTAAGTTTTAGGATTTTTTGAAAAAAATCAATTTTCTAATGATTAGTGAAAAATATTTATTTTTGTAATAATTGATATTTATTTTAAATTATATTTCAAATTTTGATTTTAATTTAATATTAAATAAAAATCAAACTCATTTTATAAGAAATATTATATTTAATTAAATATTAATGATCATTATAATTTATTTTGATATAAGATATTTTTAGATTTAAAATCGCATGTTTCTCAAAAATTGATTTTATACACGCAGTATGTTTTTATAATAATAAATTAATTTAATCACTATTTTTTAATGTCATTAACAAAATTTATTGATTATATATTCAATATAATATTTTACCAATCATTTTATGATTTTTACAATGCACGGAATGTAAATGAATTATGTTTTATGCTTAAAAATGCATTTTCCAAAAATGAGTTTTCATTGTGGTTTCCATGATTAATTAAAATTATTTTATTCCACATATGGAAATTAAATTAAGTAAAATTGATTAAATATATTGAATAAAAATAATTAATATAATTTAATAAAGTTATATTATTGTTTTTTCATATTGAATAGTAAAAATGAGAAAAAAATTGTTGTCGTAGTTAAGGTTAAAATAAGTTTTTTAGGGGATAAGTCATGATATAAGTGTAGTATCCCCACCGAAACATATCAAATAATTATTTTTTGAATATATTTCAACCTTAAATTATAATAACATTAATAACGATCCATTTTTATCCACTTACCCAAGAAATAGACATTATATCATTCAAATCTTTTATTAAATTCCATGTGTGCACATCCCCTCACTTATAATAGGGAACCTATTATCCTCCATTTTCACACCATTTTGGCCTCAAATCATGGAATTACATGATCCAAAACCTTACTATATTTATTCTATTGATTATTTAGATTATTTCCTTCTCCTAGGACACATCCTTCACGGCTTTAAAAGTAAGCCAAAGGAGGCCTCTCAAATAAGAGGTATAGATTTTAACGAAACACTTTAAATTTTATTTATTCTTATAAAACGTATAAAATTGTTGTATCTATAAAAAATTATAAAAATAGTATCATAAAAATACATATATTCCATTATTATTATTTAACAACCATTACAGCTTCTCATTCAAATGGTAGATGAAAGTATTACTCATGCATACATGTTGGCTACCACGTCTACCTAACGATAAGACTCATTTTCCAAAACCATCAATAATGGTTAGTTATTATGATATATTTAATTATTTTATATGATATATAATTTATAATAATGATTCTATATAGTTGAAATAATATTTACCTTACTTTTGGTTTATCCACCAAAAAAAATTGAAAAGTCACTTATGTATATGATTAAACTACCATCTCCCTATATTGATGTAATTCATTTCCATCACTAATTTATATAAATAGTTAAAAATATATATATTAAATGAATATATATGATAAATATATTCTTCTTTATATGGTGTTAGTGATTTAACCACGATAAAATTTCATAGAAAATAATAGTTGAAACAAAGTATTTATGAAAAATAAACCACTTAATATCTGAAATAATGATGATAATGATTGATTATTATTTAATGGATAATAAGATGTTATAAGTAAAAAAGTTATGGTAATGTATTTGTTAGTATGGTTATGGTATATAATATTACTATATTTTAATTTTATATCCATGATTTTTTGGAGCTTATGAATTAGGATTCACTTTAGGTAAGGGTTTTATTATACAATCTCATTTTTAGTGGGACTATATATTCTTAAATTATAAGATGATGTATTTTTATATTATATCTCCATAAAATCTTATATTTTCTCATATTATATTTTTATTAATAGATATTTCAGATTTTACTTTCATTTTATTCACTTTAATTACTTACCAAACCAAATTATATTTTTAAAGAAATTCGGCATTGTTTATTCCTCTAGTCAAGAGTCATTTATTTCATTTACATATTCATCCTTAAATTATTTTCAATAATTTTATTTATATTATATAGATATTATTTAAATTATTTTTTAAATATATTTTATTTTCAGTACCATGGATTAAATATAAACATCTTATCATTTATTAAACATTTTACATTTGACTTTTTTATGAAAAATGTGATATAAATTTTTGTTTTAACAAACACCTCAGGAATGGATTTTCCCTCCATCATAAATACTCATTTATTTAATGAATCCTTTTTAATTTTCCTTTTTAATTTTAAGTGAAATTTTTTTCTCATAATATTTTGGAAACTTTTATTTTGTGAATACAGGTTTTCAAATAAAAAGGTTATTTCCTTTAAGAAATGTTCTAGTTATCTATTTAAATAACTATTATCTATAAAAACATCCATTGATGTTTCTTATGATTTCCTAGGGATTTAATATGTTATTATAATATTTATTAATTATAATTATGTTTTATTATTTTTATTATGAAATTATTATGAAACCTTTATCCATTCTATGGGTTATGATATGATGATATGAAGAATATTATTTGATCTTGTGGGGAAAATATATATAGTGTTCATTACGTGACACGTGGTTCCATTATAAACTAAGGACAGGTGTTTAAATTATAATCCAAGGTTGAGTGGGTCAATTATATCCTTTAAATGCATTGGGTAAAGATGAATATATAATGAGATAATAGGTAATGGAATGGGATGTAAACCTATTTCAATAAGAGAATATGTCCAATAAGATTGTCTCGAGAGTGAACCTTGGATAAAGAAATTATATAATGTTGAGTGAACTAAATCTAATATGATAGTACTAGAAGTGATACTTGACTAATAAAATTATTTTATATTCATATATTTATTCCAAAAACCTATGTGTTATGCTTCTAATTTGTTTTAAGGGATCATGATTTCCTATTTGGTATTCTTCACTCTTATGTATTATGATTCTTGATTGATAAAACATCATTCCATGTTTATTGATTATGATATATGACTTGATAGTTATTATTTTCAAAGGTTTATCACATCTTATCATACCCCTATTATTATCTTATGATCCATTGTGATCATTTATTGATACTTATTATGTTTGACCATACTAATCATCTAAGAACACCCTTTATTATGATTCACATTTCTATGTTTTGAAGAAAGGTTATTTGTATGATATGTATATTAAGGGTTCATGTTGGTAATATCAAAATTATAAATTATCGTTATCTTAAATGTACAATAGTTGTTAATATCCATTTTCCAAATACACTAATCTTCTACAATCCTTTGGCTTGTATTATTATGAAATGTGTTTAATATTTGATTAAAATAATGTAATATTTATCTTTAAAAAGAATGGGTCATTATATTTGGTATCAAATGAAGGATTTAGAAGTGTATAGAAACTAGGATGAGGAAAATATAATGGTAAACCTTCGGATAGGCCAATGTATTGGACACAATATTATGTTATGGTAAATAAAAGATTTTAGTTTCCCTAAGAAAATATATCATTGACTGTATATTACAAGTGGTCATGGTTTTTCCATAGCTACATCTAGTTGTAATAACCATGAAAATAGTAGGTTGAAAAAATCATATCATTAATTATGTTTCATAGTCAATAGAACCTTACTTGACACCTAGTTTTCCAGTGTTGGGAGATATGAATTAGTTAATTCGCATTTTTTGATCCATTGTGAAGGATTTTAATAGATAATGACCATGAAAGACCATGGGTAAACCTAATGTGTCATTGATTAAAAAATTAAGTTTCCATGGTTTACACATCCTATGAATAATTTTCCATTATTAAACACTCTAATGAATAATGATTTATGGTCCTGATAACCATTATAGTTTTAATAATGGATTGAAGATAGAATGATAAAGTCAATATACTAACTGATATGGTTAAAAATTAAAGTACCATATTTTATTTAAATTATATTAATTATAATTATATCATGTAACATGCCAAGTAATGTTAATTATGATTTTAGATAACTATATATAAAAATAGTAGTAAAAATTATAATGGTAAAATGATCGCATATCAATTATATAAACCAACCCAAATTAAAGTTTATGAAAATACTTTTCCTATAATTATTTTATTCTTCCTTTAGTTGAATTTGATATTATTTTGGGAATAGATTATATTTCATTATATAATTCCAGTATCAATTTTCATGGAAGGGAATTCACATATAATATTCTAAACCAACCAAGGATTATCTATCAGTGAAAGGATACATGTGAACCATCGATGGAAATTACATCTATTGTTTCAGTACATACTACTACTCAAGGTGGTTATTTACCATATATTTTTATAGAGAGACACAAAATTGATGATATTCCTATTATACGAGTGTTTCTTGATGTCCTTTTCGAAGGGGTTTCCTAGTATTACCCCAAATAGTTAAGTCCAACTTTCAAAAGTACTCATAACAGTGATAAAACTATTTCAAAGACACTATATAGAATTTACTAGGTTGAGTTATAGTAATAAAAGAGGAAAATATAAAAGAATCATGATAAGTGATTCATTTTTCAAAATGCATCACTGAGGGGTGCAGTTGAAATTTTTTAAGAAGGATGATGGATTAATGTGTCTATAAAATGGTTTTTAGGAACATAATATTATCACAGTCACGACTAAGTATAATTTTTATCATATTTATGATTTAATTAATCAATTATGATGAGTTAAATTTTTTTGAGATTGAACATTGATTTGGATTCTATCAGTTGAGGGTTAAAAGTGAAGATATACCCAATAAGGATTTATCTTCAATGTATATACACTATGAATTTATATATATAATATTTGGTCTTAATAATACCACTAATATCTTCATGTATTTTAAAAAACAGTCTGTATAAATTAAATTCAATTTTTTTTGGAAATTTTTATAAATAATATTCCTATATATTCAAAGATAAAAAAAGAGCATCATTATTACAAAAGGATTGTACTGAATACCCAAAATGAGTAAAATTTATGTTAAAAAATATTTTATTCTGATTTTTGGCTAAAATAGAATCATTTTCTTTCATAAAATCTTAAGAGAGGGTATATCAGTTGATCAATCAAAGGTTGAAGTAATTGAACATTGCCGTAACCTAACCACCGTGATTGAGATTCAGATCTTTCTTGTATTTTTTTTTTGAAATTATCGGTTCTCTATAAAGTGTTTTTAATAATTATATAATAAACATACCAAGTAAACTTTTAATGAATTTAACTAACTTTGGACTGATGAATGTAAAAATAATTTCAACAAACTGAAGTGATGGTTGATACGTGAACCAACTCCCACACTACCCTACAATGAATAAGGGTACGTGATTTATAATAATTCACCAAAAAATAAGCTTGTGTGTGTCATTATGAACAATTATATGGTAATGTATTATTCTTTATTCTAATTAAAGGTTCATGGTAAAAAATACATGACTCGTTTTACCTGTTTAGTAGTAGTAATCTTTGTATTAAAGATGTGGAAGAATTATCTTTATTGAAAAACTTTTGACATATATACTAATCATAAATTTTAATTTATATATTCACACAAAATATATTTTTATATTCAGTAAATATGGTTTTTTTTAGATTATTAAATATTATGACTACACAATACACTACCAACCTAGGAAAGAAAATAAGTTGGTTGATTTATTGAGTAGGAAGAATCATACTAGATTAAATATGATAAGGATCACAAAATATTCAATATTGATGTATTTATATAGTATGAACCATGAAATCACAAAGGAAGAGGATAAATATTATATATATCAAATAAATGTTCAACCATATTTCTATATAATGATTAAAGGGAAACATAATGAGGATGTTGTGCTATAAAAGGAGGTGAAAATTGTAAATGAATTCAACTGTGATTTTGAGGGAATAATAAGTTTCAAGAACTATTTATGTGTCCCAAAAATAGTATATTTGGAGAAGAAACTATTGGAAGAAGTTAATATCACATCATTCTCCATTAATAATTGATGTATTATGATGAATGGATATATGAAAGACTGTAAATTATAGGAAAAAATGAAGAGTGATATTTCAAAGTATGTATCTCTATAGTTGGTATTTCAGAAATTAAAGAAATAGAGGTTGAATTATAAGTATATGTTACACCCTAACCCATACTAGAAAAAAAATGGGAAAAGATCTCCCAGAATTTCATTGTTTGACTCCCCAAAACATCAAATTGCCATAACACTATTTGGGTTATAGTAGATCTCCTTAAGAATTCAACACACATCATTGCTATTTGAGAATATTCCTCCCTTTATTGGATTGTCCTGATATATATTATGGAAGCGGTAAGGTAGAAAAGGGTATATCATTTTATCTTATTTAATCAAGGTACGATATTTACATAAAATTTCTTGATATTCCTTCAAAAGGATCTAGATATAGAGTTATGTTTCAATAGATACAATCATCCTCAATGACATGGTCATTCTGGTAGGACCATTCAAACCATGGCTTATATTTTTATATCTTATTCTTAAGATTTGAGAGGAAATTGGTGTCAACACATTCTTCTAGTATAGCTTTCATATAATTATATACTTCAATTGATTATTTAGATCGATCCTTATAAATCCATCTATAGAATTATGTGTGGTGAATTTAAATACAAGGATGAAGCCAAAAATAAATTGTTTGGGACCTAATCCAATAAGGGAAATGGTAGATAATTTTAGATCCATTTAGTAGAACTTAAGGGAATCTTGTGGTTCAAAAAATAGTTATACTGAAAATTGTTGGTGAGGTCTGTAAGTTAATGTCAGTGAGAAGGTTTTCCTTTGAATTTATACATGTAATAAATTTATGAGATTCAAAAAGAATTTAAATATTATCCCTAGGTATATTGGTCACATTAAGATTGATGATTAAGTATGGCTTATAGCCTATATCTTGGCACTCCCAACAAGTCATTCTCATGTTCATGATGTTTTCTGTGTATCTATCCTAAATAAGTAAATAAAAAATATTTAACATGTTACTAACAAAAAGATTATGTTACTGTAAAATGATCATTCCTATAAATAAATTCTTGTACAAATATTGTATCATAGAGATAAATTTCTACAAAATTTGACTACTCACTTGGGGAAAGTTCTTTGGAGGAATTTTAAATTTGAGGAAGCAACATGGGAACCTGAGGATGTGATAAAGAATAAATATCCTCATTTTTATATACTAGATGAAATAATTTAAAGGGTGAAATTAATTTTAATACGGTTATAAAATAACACTCCATGATTTTATGTGTTTTTTCATTTTATTAAAACATGAAGTATTTGACGGTTTTCCTTACACGCAACCCTAAGTTTATATGAATTGTAATAGAGTAAACCATTATAACAATGTTGTTAAAATAATAGGTATGAATATAAATTATAATTTAATGAAAAATATGAATAATGTTTTTATTAATGAAAATTTATTGATTAAGGTAAAATAAATAAGTTCTCAAATTTCAGTAAACTAATTTTATGCTTCAAAAATATGTTTTTATCAAAAATGGGTTTTATCTTACTTTTTTCATGAAAAAATTATAGTTATGTTCTATTATAATATGAAATTTTATTAATTTAAATTAATATAATTTTTAAAATCAAAGTGTGAATATTATGGATATTTCAATAATGTTTTTTTAAATAGTGAAAATAACGATCTTTTTCAAATATTTCATTACATTTCATTTAAATGTTGCTTTATGATTTTTTAAAATTGATCTTAAAGTAATATAATACAAATTTTATTATAAATATTTTATTTTATTACATACTAATAATAATTATATTTTATTATATTATAAGTTAATTTTTTGTGCTTAAAAATTGATTTTTCTAAATAAACTATTTTTATCCTCACAATATGATTTTATCTTAAAAAATAATTTTATTCACTATTTATAAATTTTATAATTAATTCGAAATATTAAATATTAAATATAATATTGTAATATTAATTTTATGGTTTCTATAACGCCTTGACCCCAGTTACCTTCAGTCGGTGCATTATTTTAATACATTGGCATTATTATAAGTAATCAAGTCCTGAAGGACCAACCGGTTTAGTTGTCTTGGAGAATAGATTACATACATGAGAGTTACGTTGCATTATAAAATGAAAAAAGAAACAAAATTTTCTCCATTGAACACATTCATATCCCTTAAACTATCCCTCCAGGTCAGTCATAATATACATATTCATATCTTGGGAAAAATAAAGGATAGAAAGGGGTGAGCTCAGATGCTCAGTAAGGATAACAATATAGCGGAAACATTCATAAATAAGTATAAACATTTAAGACAGGGTATAAGACTAAAACAAAAGCCTTTTAAACTTCTAATTCAGAATAATGTGGAAAATAAAAATAAAATAATTCCATTTAATTAATCACATGGATATTCTACTTTTAAACTAATAACATGTAATATCAATATAAAATTTCATAATGATAGAATGCATAATTCCAGACATCATAACCACATAGTCAAGGCCTCATTCCAAGACTACAAATAAACTTTTGTCAAGGCCTTGTTCCAAGACACTAGTTTGTCTCATTAGAACTACCGATGCATTGAGGACATATAACGGGCTCCATCCATCACATTCTACGTCCAATGCATTCCTCATATAAAAAGGGTTAAATATAACATAAACATTGATATTAAAAATAGCATATGAAATGTCAATACATTATTTATAAATCATGAATTATATAAAATTAACACATCCACAGTAAAACATATCAAAAAACCTTCAATAAAATATAAAATATTTGTATCTTAATAAATCAACCATGATCAAGAATAATATCCCATGATTTATGTTGACATAGTTGAAAATGATCAGTAAAAATATTTGAGAGAAATATCCATTTTCATGAAGTCATTTAAAATTTATATAAAGTATCTTATTTAAAATATAGTTTTGAATCAAATTTTCCCATATCACATTGAAACTTTTTAAATTAATTATCATTTTAAAACAGCCATGTCCATATAAATAAATCTCTAAAACCATTTTTAAAACATGGAAATTAATGAAAAAGGATTAGAAGAATAAATATTTAAAACATTTTAAATGAATTTTTTGTAAAAAGTACCTTAAGAAGAATCCCTTTGATAACTATTTTATGAAACATGGACATGGATAATAAATATTTCCCATTAGATACTTATATAAAAACAACCTCGGATAATAAAGAGATTGTGAAATTAACTCTTACCTTGCACTTTCCTTTGGTCGAGTGTACATTTAACCTCCTAAATAATAACCATAGTATGTTATTAAAATATAAAATAACCATATTAATATCTATTATATCATACATGATTCATTTATGACTTTATACTACACATTTAATAATGAATTCCAGGTTAAATTAAAATTTTGGGTTATAATCGATTTCTTTATCATACGTGTTTTAACTTGTTATTCTTGATCGTATCATTTAGATCATGATTTAAATACTTCAAGAAAATAAACCACTATTTATATAACATATATATTCAGAATTTAAATATTTATAATATACCGATATGTTAAATGGAAGGCACCGTTTATGGAGATGGTAGACCATATGTACGCATAAACGTTGTTTCCATTTTCATATCATATTGAACGGAAGTAAGTGAATAAGCTATATGTAAGTACATATATATATATATATATTTATATCTCCCTTATAATTATTATGTCATATATTACATACTTATTAATAATATCTATATATTTATAATCATCATTGAATGGTGAAGGTGGGAATGAATCTTATCGCGTCAAGAATACGGTAATCTGTACGTACGCACGAGTGACAATATCATTTTATTGATTGTGAAATAGTATGTAATTGGATGGAATATCATATATAAAGAATCATTGAAATTTTATATTTATTATTTACATTATTTATAATCATTATTATACCCATTCAAATAATGAAGTGTTTGAATAACAAACTACACCACGATGTGGAGACGGTAAGCTGTAGGTATGCACGTATATTGACATTGTCATTTATAGGATAGATAGAATAATGAATATGGTTGTACCGTATTTATAATTACATCACAGTATGTATGAGGTACTGGATTTTTATTTTGGTATGGAAACATAAATAAAGAGGCAGTGGAAAAAGAAAAGAAATTGAAAGAGGATGGTGAAATTTTTACTTCTTATTCAGGTGTTTCTTTTTGAGTTGATCAAAATGGCTCCTCAGGTTAAATTTATGATCAAATTAAGGACTCTAGGTTGATTTGATAAATCTTGGTAGGATATTTGGGATGTTTTTGGCTGATACAATTGGCTTTGGAGGTGTGATTTTGAGAGAAGGGGAATTTCCCTTTTATAAGAGAGTTGAGGGTCACTTTAGGAAAAGATTAAAATATTAATTTATTATACAATCATATTCGGTTTATAATAGATCAAAATGAATTTATTTAAAGCCTTAGGAGGTTATGGGTCTAAATCCTTCAACCAATAGGTTTTAAAAAAGTTTATGTTACAATTTTAACCTTATCTTTTAGATTTAACTCTTAGTCAACTAGTTTTACTTTTACCATGTCTTATTGTATTCTTACACTATATGGTTAATAAACATACTCTAAACCTAAAATATAACCTGAATTGGTTATTTATTGATATATATATAATATAATTTAATCCCTTTGGACCAACCTTATATTTTTAGGAATACTATATCAACCAATAATATAGTATTAGTTTTAGAAATAAATTTTAGTCAATTTTGACACTATTTGGTATTTTATATTTGGGAAACTCTTAACAACCTTATCACTTCAAAAAAAATATCTAATCAACCCTAACATTTCATATTAACCTATAAAATTATTATCATTCATCATAAGTCGCAACATATATTTATTTGGATATTTATAATATCAATTATTTAAATATTTCATTAATAAGGTAATTACTGCATCATTATTGTGTCATAAATAAATAAAATTATATAATGTCTAAAAATTATAAATAAAATACAATTTTATAGGAAATATTTGTATATTTCTAATTTATTTTTATAGTTAAATTTATCTTCTGTGTAACCCTATATTAAAAATGGTCTTGTAATTAAACATTGAATTTTATAATTTTCACTCTTATTTAAATAAAATAATAATAAATGTCCTAATCTAATCCCAGTGGACCAAATAGGATCATATTTTATTCTTCAGGTTGTTTTTGGTCGAATTAAACTTATCCAATATAATTAGTACTTGTGTTAGGGTAATTATAATATCATTTTTACCCTTAATTATCTTATTTACTTTTATCCGGGGTAAATAAAAGTCCAAAGTGTCTATTCACCAAAAATTATTTTCATATTATTGAACAACATGTTACTTACTGATGTCAAATTTCTCACTAGGATTTTTGAAATTCAACTCACAGATGCAGTAAAATTTAGTTTTACGTAAATTTGCAAATGCTTTTAAAAGGTTGGTAAAAGACGGTAAAATGTTCAATAAAATTTCATGTATCTAAACTGATTATAAACTGACTCAAATAAATTATAGTGAAAATATATAGGTATTTTATATATATTTTTATCTAAAATAAATTTAATTAAAATAATTAATTATTTAAATAAAAAGTTGAATTTCAATAATAATGCGATGTTTTTCACTATTCGTCCAAAATTGAAAGTTCTCATAAAAATACAAAAAAATCAGCCAAAGATAAATATTATATTATGAAATAAAAAATAATGTATATTTTGCCAAATTCAAAATATAGAAGTTTCATTTATTAATTTAAAATTAATTCTTGTTGTCAAAACCAAAAAGTGAGTTTTTAAATGGTAAAAAATATCAAAAGATTGACATGTGTTTATGTCAAATTCAAAGGTGAAATTACATATAATGAACTAAGTTGTATTAAATGATAAAAATATAATCTAATTATACTTCCAAGCCATTAAAATTTATAATTGAAAACTGTAAATTATTTAGAATAAAAAAGTTTCTTTCAATAAAAATTTACTATATTTTCATTATTCACCCAAATAAGAATGTTATCCGAAAAACACCAAAAATTTATCACAACTAAATTTCTATGTCCTGATTCAAAAGAATAACATTATTTTGTCAAATTGAATATATAAAATTTTCCAACATTGGATTTAAAAAGGGTTCGGCGTTAAAGGAGATAAATTTTCATTTTTTGAAAAATACTTCCTTTATCTGATAAAATAAATTTGTTCTTATATTATGTCTAATAAACACATAATATGGATTCTAAAATTTATATGGAATATATAAAATTAAAAATTTAAATAATATTTTCCATAAACACTTTTAAAATTCTAGTTTGTTCAGTCGTGGTGCGCTTGAACTAGGTGTTTTTTGTAGCGCAAGTTATTGAATTACTTTGAAGAAATAACTTACTTTGAAATATTGTGGTATTAAATTCTCTCCTCTTTCAATAAATTGCATCCTCGCAATTTGAAATTGTTCTTCAAAAATAAATGGTTAAAAATAGGAAAATACCTTTGTGGAAAACCCACATCAAAAATTGGGTAAATAAAATATTGTCTTAATAAGAGGGAAAGTGAATGAAAATGTCACCAACAAATTATGATCTCTATTAGGAGAACATTGGAGTCAATTAAAGACACATAATTGGGGAAAAACTTCAATATTTAAATCGAGTGATTAAGGTCATCAAAAATAAACAAGTGTAAAAATTAGATCCTCAAAGACATCAATATATGATGATTTAAATTATCATGGGTTCAAAAAAAATAAGGTATCAGGATAACACATTTTTGGTATTAAGATCCCTTAGCTAAAGTTTTAGAATTAATTTATTCCTAGAATAAGTGGGAAAAAAAGTACTTGACAAGTAGTGTAACATCCTAGGTAAATAATGAATAAATTTTTTTCATATTTATTAATATTTACGAATTAAATATTAATTTTACATTAAAAGGGTTTCTATGTTCGATAGCGTACCCAATACGCAATAAAGAGTTTCATTGAAATATTTCATTGCACACTAGTAATAAAATAATATTATTTTAAATGGTAGTTAACAGATAGTCATTGTATTGGAGAGAATGGATAGAAATAACTAAAATATGATTATATATGTTTTTTAAATGTTCTTACTTTTATCTAATAAAAGATAAAGGCTTAAAATACAGAAAGAATTCAATTTTAGGCGTATATGCCCTAGTTTTCACTAAAGGTTCACTTATCGCCTTTTGATGGTGAACTATCATTAAATATAGTTTTTTTCACTATTATACATTCTATTGGACCAAATAAAACTCTTCTTTATAATCGGGACATCAAAATTTACTTTGTGTAAATTTTTGGTATTTTTCCGATAAAGTTCATTTTTTTAATGAATAGTGTAAAATGTTATATTTTAATTCAAAACCACTTTTCAATATAATTTATTTATATGATTAGATTATCTTTTTAATTGGTTTTATTGTGAAATTAGAATATATTTTTACCATTAAATTCAATAGTGGTCGTTGAAATTAATTTCACTTTGAAATCGGACTTAAACTAGTGTCAATCTTTTGATACTTATTGTTTCATAAAAACATGTTATTTGCTCTGACAGCGGGAATTAATTATTAAATTAATTAATCTAACTTATATGTTTTGAATTTTGTAAAATGGACTTCATTTTTGAATTTGGAATATCAAATATAGGTTAGGCTGAATTTTTGGTATTTTTTTGAAAAACTTCAATTTTGATGAATAGTGAAACCAGTAAGTGGTACTTAAAAAACTGATTTTTCATTTAAATGAAATTTTACCACCTATGTGTTTTGAATTTAAAAAATCCTACATAAATGGTTGTCATTAATAAGTAAAATGTGGTTCAATGGGATTAAAATAATTTTTTGGTGAATAGTAACTTATTAAGTTTTTAATCGCGATTAGAGGTAATTAGTGTAATTTAAGGTAAAAATAATGTTGTAATAATATGAAATGAACTTGACACATGTCCTAACCTCATTGGATGTGTCATGGCCGACCAATAAAATCCATGGGTAATCTTGGGGACCCCATGAAGCCACTTTGGTTGGAAAATGACATTAATAACTTTTTATTTAAAGTTAAAATAAAAATGTCACAAACATGAGTTATTTTACTAAAAGAAATTTTTACATGAGGTTATACAAATAATATTTTGGACTATAAATATTAATTGTAAAGGTAAAAAGATTTCATAAATCATATTACTTTTTTTATAATTTTTAGAAATTAAATAAATTAAATTATTTATGACACCATGATGATGCAACGATTACCTCATTATTTAATGATTTAAATAAAATGGAAAGATAATGTAAAATCTAAGACCTACACATGTCAAAAACCTACTGGATGGGTGGATTTCGAACACTTATCAACTTATCCTCGAAACACATCAATGTGGGACCATTAAAATCTGAAACTCAATCTAAAATAAAGAAACATTTCCTTACTTTCCAAGAGTGCCCCTCCTCTCCTCTTATAAAAGGCCCCCACCTCTACCACCTTACCCACACTTCCAAAGCATTTGGCTCGGCCACCCCCTACCCATTTTGTCTCTCCACATCTCTCTCTTACTCCTTGAAGCCTCACTTTGGGCAGAATTCTTCCCGAGTAAGCCTTTGAGCTCAAATCTAAGAGAGTTACCCGATTTTAAGGTGATGTCTTCACTTGTGTTCTTTTGTTTTATTTTGATTCTCCAACCCCCTAAACTCTTTTTATTCATTTATTTTCTAACAAATACAGTGTCTTCAATAAACTAGGATTTTTTTTATAAGATTATTTCGAGCTACACTTACACACATCTACATCTAATGGTTAAAGAACATACTGTTTCTGTGGTTGGCGAATTTCTGCCTCACGAAACGATGATTGTCCAATCTTCTTTTAAACACCTTTAATGGTGGCCATTAAGATTTCAATATATTTATATATGATATATATTATTTTTATGTTTTCCTTATGCTTCTTTATTTTTCATTTGGGGTATACCTTTATGGTTTCCATTGTGGGTAAAAACGATAATTTCATTTTAGGAAGTGTGGACTACCGCCCCCTCAAAGTGATGTGATTCGTTAATTCCATATGTGGGATGTATAAAGAATGGATTTAAGGTTATTATATATGATTTTATACTGTAATTATAATATATCTCTATAACATTATTATTTCTTTCCATTAATTTATGAGATAGAAATGAAAGTAGCATTCATGAGTACGTACGGCTTACCGTCTCCATGAACGGTGCATTTCATTTCTTATCCCCAAATGTAATGTACTATTATAAGTACATATATATAATGGATATATATGATGTATGTTACATCTAAATGATTAATATAATTCTGGTATTAAAATACACATACCTCTCATTTAGTTTTAATTCCATTAATACGACAAAGAAATGAAAGTAGTGTTCATGCGTACGTATGGCTTACCGTCTCAATGAATGGTGCATTTAATTTCATACCTCTAAATGATTATATAATATTATAAATACATGTATATGCTGGACATATATGATATATATGATATCCAAATCAGGAATTTCATTCTGGATATAAAGAACCATTGACCACACGAATAACATATAATTGTAAGAATTCCACTTTTGACTTAAGAACCAAATATTGACAAAACAAACATTATTAACATAAATGATTACATAATGTTTATAACATGGAAATAAGTGATATAAAAGGAATAATGAACTTGAAAAAGGTTCTTAAGAAAATATACATTAACTCAAATTTATTATTCAGGACGTTAAATAAAGATCGAGTCAAGTCGGACCCGAGGTAAGGGAACTTCTTAAACCAATTTCCATTCTTTGGGTTAATCTCCTACTTTCAAATTATGTCATGATATTATTATGTCCTATCTGGTATTTATACTTTCTTTATGTGTAAATATAGTGAATACACATAACATATCTATTTTATTTAAAAAAGTATCTTTGTAAGGGACTTTGTATCAATCTTCTTTCATTGAGGCATATTTCGTTTTATACACAACTTTCTTTTGTACAGTGTATAAACCCCTTTGACATTTACGTTTATACAAAAGGAATATTTTTCTACGAAGCATTTTACAAAACAAAAAAAAGGAATGTTTCTTTTAACGTACGTGGTGACAACGACCTTTTCCGCCGCCGCGATTATTATTTGGTCTCTGGCTTCCTGAACAAGCCGTATTGTTTTTTTAAATGAAATAAATACCATATACTCTTTTATGTATTTTGGTATTGAAAATGGTTTTTTATAATGGATTTTTTATGTCAATATATTTAAGTGATATATTGTTATCAAATTGTGGAAATTTTTTCTTTCCATTATATTTGTTTTATGTCTTATGATTTTTATAATGGTACTTGGACATTTGACGGGTGGTTACGTGATAAACCATATGACGGGTGGTTTCGTGAATACCAGGACGGGTGGTTACGTTATAACCTCCAATACATTGGGTATGGAAGTTGTCCGTATGGATATTCCATTAAGTATGTATGTAAGTTGGTCGTTTGGCTATTCCATTAAGTGATATGTTTGGAAGTCGACCGTATGGTTATTCCACTTAAGTATGTTTATGTCCCAAGATACCTTTATTTCTTATGTGTTCTTTATATGGGTTTTATAGTAATAGTTTGGTTACAAAAGGGTAAGTAATGATATTTTATTCAGTGAAGAGTTTTTACTACTTCATGAAGGTGAAGGTGTTACTTTGATAAAGTATTCATGGTTTACTTGATGTTCGAAAAATTAACAGTTTTCATTCTTTGTGTATCCCATACTGAGCTTTTTATGCTCACCCCAAGTTTTTTTTTTGAAATGTTTTTCACAGGACATAATGTGGAATAGGGTCAACGATGGGATAAAGGGAAAGTCATGATATATAAAACATGGAACTAGACATGTTTCTTTTTAAGAGTTTTTTTTATTCTATGGAAACTTAGTAGAAGTGTCTACTTTGTAACCTTTTGAGATGTAACAGTTATGTCCTAATTTTCTAAAACTCTAAACCTGAAAAGATCCTCAATGTAAATTATTCATTTAATTCAATATTAAGAGAAGTTTAAGGTCGGGGCCTTATAAGTAGAGTTTAATTCTTTAACTAATTCCTACCACGAACTCTTCTTTCACTCTAAAAGATGATAAAATTCAAAAATATTCAATTTATACTAATCGTATAGGGATCTAAAAATAATGAATTTATAATTCATTTTTCAGGCTAGTTAAAAAAAACTACATTATAAAAACCATGAAATCACTTATTCCAGTAGTAGGTGTTTCACCCTTGTCACCCCTTGGTTGTGGGTTCAAGTCTCACGGCCTTTTTGGATAGGACGGGTTGTTTCCCAACCTTTGCGTTGCCCTTTTCATAACAATCCAAAAATAATCTTAATAAATGCATTATCTTTTACAATAGTATCCAATTTCAAACATAATCTATTCTAACCTTTAGTCTTATCCAAAATACTTCATTCCAAACTCATAGTCCAAAATTTATAAGAAAGGTAAACACAATGAAGATATTTTTTCCATGTAATAACATGTGAATACCTTCATCATGTATTCTTTTAAAACATGGTAACAAACTGAATTACCATAAAACCTTATTGATTATGTTCATGCTCCCATATTATTTATAGAATACTTGATATACTAATTATATCCAAAAATGTTGTAAACTCCAACAATGATTGAATTTAAAAATCATTAATCAGTTTCAATGTAGTAAATAATATCCAATATAATTTAGCCAAATCAATTATATATTATTTCAAAATCACTACCTTAGTATCATAACCATATTATGATTTATCTTTCCCTCAACCATGTATTTTCCAAATAAATCAACTTGCTATTGAGTCACTTTTCTTGGTTCCACAAAATCTCAAGTCCTTAATTAAATAATATTGTAGTACAATCCTTATATAAGCTATTATTATTGTCACATGTACATCATTCATACAATACTCAAATGACACAATACTTTAATAACTACATAAGAACCATAATCGTTCATCTTCATCTTAGGTAGTATCATAACTTGATTATTATCCAATTGTAGTATTTGGGTTATAATTTTATGATTTGAACATTGATTTACATAGCATTCCAACTCCTTGCAGATGAAGCATTGTACATTTGAAACCATTTTCATACCCTTGCAATCATGTACTTGGTGTCCTTTTTCTCCACACTTATAACAAACTTTGATTACCTTCAATAATTTACCATGGTGATTCTTCTCACAACTATCATATATGGGAAAATCCTTATTTCCCTTCTTCGCTTTATCCATCTTTCCCTCTTCTATATTTTTCATCTCTTTCATCCCATCAAAGCCATAAGACTCAAAGAATTATTTACTTATCTTATTAACACATGATACTATTTCTCTATATGATGATAATACATGGGAGACTATTTCCCTTTTAAATGTTGGTTTAACACCATAGAAGATATGATCATTATTATTCTTTTTGATCATGCGTATTGATGGAATTTTCATTCATTCTACTAGGAACCATTACTAAATAATGTCATACACTGGGTTAGTTTATGAATCGCAATTCATAATTCCAAACTTGTAAAATATCTAATGTAAATTGAAAAGATTATGCATATAATTTTTAATCATAAAATGTTTTCTTTGGGGAATTATTTACTCTTAAATCCTTCTTAATGTCTTGTAATGAAAATTTGAATTATCCTAAGAATATCCCATGGGAGTGTCATAACCAAGAGTGTAGTAAGGCCCGTTGTCGAGTACTAGGATACCTTGGTTCAAGCCCGAAACTCCTTGTCGATGTTTTCACTCCTAGGTACATGTGTTCCAGAGTGGCATCTACCTGCTCGTATCCAGACAGGGATATATTTCTTGGAAAATACACAAAATCTATACACTACCAAAATTCTAGGAAGTTATTCTATACTAATCCTCAAATTCTATCTTAGGGTAATGTTCTCTAATCAGAGTTTATCTAAATCTATTTACAAGGTTGTTGTTAAACTTTCTATGATACCAACCGTAACACCCTTACCCATGTTACATAGAGTTGGTGAAAAATTTTCATACATTGGCATGATTACAATAAATCATGTCCCAAAGGACTGATCAGTTTCACTGTCTTGGAAAATATATTACATACATGAACATTACATTACATTATAAAATGAAAAAAACAAAAACATTGTCTCCATTTAACACATTCATATCCCTTATACTATCCATGTAGGTCACTCATAATATACTTCTTCTCATAATGGGAAAAAATAAAACATAGAAAAGGGTGATCTCAGATTCTAAGTAAGGATAACAATATAGGGGAAACATTCATAAATAAGCATAAATATTTAAGATAGTGTATAAGACTAAAACAATTGCCTTTTAAACTTAAACATCAGCATAATATGGAAAAGAGAAGTCAAATAATTCCATTTATTTATTCACATGGATATTCTACTAGTCGAATAATCACATGTAATATCAATATACAATTTCATAATGATGTAATGCATAATTATAGACTTCATAACCACATAGTCAAGGCCTCGTGCCAAGACTACAAATAATATTTCTTCAGGGCCTTTTTCCAAGACACAAGTTTTTCTTATGAGACCCACCGATGGATCGAGGATCTATAACAAGCTCCACTTGTCACTTACTAATTTCACTGCATTCCTCATGTGAAAAGGTTTAAACATAACAAAAACACTTGTATTAAAACTAGCATATGAAATGACTATAATATATCCATAAACTATGAATGGTATAAAAATAACACATTCATAGTCAAACATATCACAAAACCTTCAATAAAATTTGGAAGATTTCTATCATAATAAATCAACCTTGATCAAGAATAATATCCCGTAAAGGATGTTGACATAGTCGAAAATGATCAGTAAAAATCATTTATAGAAATATCCATTTTCATGAAATCATTTAAAATTAATATAAAGGAAGTAATTTAAAATATAGTTTTGAATAAAATTGTTCCATACCACTTTGAAACTTTTTAAAGTAATTAGCATTTTAAAACATCCATATCCATATATATAAATCCTTAAAACCATTTTTAAAACATGGATATTTACAAGAATGTTTTAGAAGAATAAATATTTAAAACTTTTTAAATGATGTTTTAGTAAAAATTCCCTTAAAATAATCCCTTTAAAAAATCTTTTATTAAACACATACGAGGATAATAAACATGTCCCAATAGATACATACGTAACAACAACCTCGGATGATAAAGATATTGTGAAATTAACCCTTACCTTGCACTTTATTTTGGTCGAGGGTACGTTTAACCTCCTATATAATGACCATAGTATGTTATTAAATTATAACAGAACCATATTATTGTTTATTATATCATATATTTTCACGACCCGCCTTCACCAAAAGGAGGGAAGGGTCAGCAGATTTCCAAGCCCTTCCTTCTTTAAGTTGAAGGAGAGATAATGACCCCCGAGACCCGCCTTCAATAGGTCCCGGAGTGGCGACTAGCACAAAGGGTATATAAATTTTTCACAAATGGAAGGCATTGCCCCTTTTTGTTTTATAAGATCGAGAGATGAGATGATGAAACTCAACAACAACAAGGTAAAAGAAAAGTAAAGCCAAAAGAAATAAACCATTCCCACATGCATGTTCCAAAAGTAAAGCCACTAGTACAAAAGGTGACTACAAGGTAAGTACCAAAGAGGAAAAGAAAAACAACAAATGTAACTGCTCCAAAGGTCCGAGCTAGTAAGGTCCTGTGTGATCCCCGAAGTCCTCCTGGAAACCTGAAAGCAGTTTTATATACGTAGGGTGAGAATACAAGTACACTCAGTAGGGGAAAACCAAATACTCTCGTGCACAAGTGGGGGAACGTGCTAAAGTCCTATGAGAAAAAGAGTAAACCAAACACCTAACAAGGAAAACTATATACCCCAGGCCTCACCAAGGCACACTCCCCAAATAATGCAAGTCATGTAATATATATATTAAGAGCACATCGATGTTTGGGTACCCCGTGCCACTTTCCTACTGGTTATTGAGATATCCTATGAATCAGACCAATCCTGCCATTCTCACAGCAGTCCCACTACCACACCTGCCCGCACACACCTGGGCCACAACTACACGCAGTCCCACTGCCGAAATCCCGCCCGCACACACCTGGGCCTCAACCGAAGACACTTGGGAAACCACCTGCCGCACACACCTGGCCAACCGCCACACTACCCCGCCCGAAGGTTCTTGGGATAATAATGGACCGCAGGCCATCACAGCCTGCCCGAAGATACTTGGGCTATATGGGAAAGGGAGCAGAAAGGGTGCTAATAACCAGCCACTATGAATAGTGTTGGGAAAAACACCCTCCCCCATGAAATTGGGGTGTTTGGCACTAAGTTCTCAACTTGGGTGGGGCGCGAATAAGAAACACAAAGCTACAAGTATATATATATAGGTAACAAGCACTCACCCAAGCTAGGTTTTCCTTCAGACAGCCTACAGATCACAACAGCACTCAAGTCCGAGTCGCGGCTCACGCTAACAACCCATTTGTCCCCTTTCTTATTTCACGTTTAGTAATAATGTCTATGTTTAAGCTCTTCTGGGCAACTACTAGGCATAGGCATAAGTCTAGGAAAGTAAACAGTCAAACATCGACCAAAACACCCTCACCCGGTTCTCAACAACAGAGGATTCCACCCCAATTCGTGATATAAACAAGTATCCACCCGGTATTAAAACTCGCAACCACCGAATCCATACCAACAGGAGATCCCATCCCCAAAATTCACACAACCAACGAGGGTATAAAAGAACAGGGGATCCCATCAACTCTCACATCTCCAGCAATCGGCCAGAAAGGAAAAATATCCAACTACCACCACCAACACAAGTCAAGGATTTTCTAGATTTAAGCGACTTAACACACTCCATGATTTCGAATTCCGTGTGTTCTAACCGGGAGTTATCACAGAAGGGTTGATCCTGGTGCTTTCAATTTATTCAGCCGGATATATGTGATTAACCAATTCACTTTTCACAGCAAGAGTTTACAACCACAACCAAGCCATTTAAAACATCAGCAGGGTTCATTAGTGCACAAACAACGACCACCAACGGCCTCGATTTTCAGGAGGTATAATCTATCACAACTCAATAAGATGGTCATAGAAGAAACAGCATCAAAAAAATTTAATACAGCACCAACAAACACATCCCCCCTCTCTTTCTTTATAAAATTAGTTCATTATCTTCATTATGTTCAGTCCAACCAGTTCTACAAAAACAAAAGCACGCCCACCCTGCATGATATACAAAAGAGAGAGGTGAAGGAGAAATTCCCTACTTGTTGATAGATGATCGACATTTAGGCCGGGGGCGCGGAAATTTACAGATAACGATGCGTCCGATGCACCAAAAGCTATTTGTGAAAAGCTACGATCGAGGAAAGGAGAAACCACGGCTAAACCTTAGTTTATAAGAGTCGGGGACGGTTGAGGTGTAAATGTGAAACCGCGTAAGGCGCGGGGGTCGTGGGTTGACCACGCGGCTCCACTTGTCACAAAAAGGGGGTTGGGTGGTTTAACCCTACTCATGAATTGGTTAAGTATTTAATTTAAAACACTTATGTACGTTACGGGTTTTTAACACATGCTCAAACAGGTCAAAATAGGATTTAAACCCCTATTTGCGTAAAAGGGAGCGCTACTGGAAACCACTTGACAAGGCCGGGTGATGCTGATCGGTCTCGCCGATCGGTCTCACCGATCGGTCGCGCCGATCGGTCTCACTAAGACGCCACTCCTTTAGGACCCGGATTTTGGAAAAGGGAAGGACCAAGAGAGTCTGGGTCATCACATACATGATTCATTTATGATTTTATACTACCCATTTATTAATTATTTCCATGTTAAATTAACATTTTGGGTAATATTCGCATTCTTTATCGTGCGTATTTTAACTTTTTATTCTTGATCTTATCATTTAGATCAAGATTTAATACATATAGAATATAAAATTTGATTTATATATCATATATATTTAGAATATAAATATTTATAATAGATAGATATATGAAATTAAAGGAACCATTTATGGAGACGGTAGACCAAGCGTACACATAAATGTTGTTTCCTTTTTCATATCGTATTGAACAGAAGTAAGTGAATAAAATATATCTAAGTACATACATATATAAATACATATATATATATATATATCCATTTGAATTATTATTTCATATATTAAATACTTATTAATAATATTTTTTTATAATCATCGTTGAATAGTGAATGTGAGAATGAATCTCATCCCGTCGTGGAGACGGTAATCCATACGTACACACGAGCGACAACAACATTATCTTGTTTTTTAAAATCATATTTAATTGGATGGTATATAATATATACAGAATAATTAACATTTTATATTTATTATTTACATCATTTATACTCATTATTATACCCATCCAAATAATGAAGTGTTTGAATAACAAACTACACCATGACGTGTAGACGGTAAGTCTTACGTACGCGTGAATGGTGACTTTGTCATTTATAGAATGGATAAAATAATGAATATGGTTGTACTATATTTATAATAACATCATAGTATGTAGGAGGTAATGCAGTTGTTATTTTGGTATGGAAACAACATGTAAATTGGATGTGGAATAAGAAAAGAACTTAAAAAGAGGGTATTGAAATTATTACATCTTCTACGGGTGTTTCCTTTTGAGTTGATAAAAATGGATACTTAGGTTGGATTTATGATAAAATTATGGAATATAGGTTTATTTGAGGATATTTGGGAGGATATTTGTGCAGGAGATGTCAAAGTCAAATGGCTTTGGAGGTGTGATTATGAGAGAAGGGGATGTTCCCTTTTATAAGAGAGATGAGGGTCACTTTAGGAAAGGATTAAAATATTAATTTATTATACAATAATATTTGGTTTATAATGGCTAAAAATGAATTTATTTCTATCCTTATATGGTTACAGGAAGAAATCCTTTCAACCAATAGGTTTTAGACAAGTTTGGGTTTCCATTTTAACCTTATCTTTTATATTTAACTCTTAGTTAAATAGTTTAACTTTTACCATGTCTTCTTGTATTCTTACACTATATGGTAAATAACATACTATAAACATCAAATAGATAAACAAGTGGTTCATTAACTACATATATAATATAATTTAATCCTTTTGGACGAATCCTAGTTTTTTATAAATTTTATATCAACCAATAATATAGATTTTTTTAAAAAAATTAATTTATGTCAATTTTTACACTATTTGGTATTTTGTTTTTGTGAAAGTCATAACAACCCTATCACTTCAAAAAAAACTATACAATGAACCCTAAAATTTCATATTAACCTATAAAATTAGTGTAATTTATCATAAGTCTCAATTAACATTTATTTAGATATTTATAATATCAATTAATTTAATATTTCATTAATAAGGTAATTACTGCATCATTATTGTGTCATAAATAAATTACATTATTTGATGTCTAAAAATTATAAATAAAATACCATTATGTAGGAAATCATTTTTATATTTCTAATTAATATTTATAGTTGAATTTATATTATGTTTAACCCTATATTAAAAATGGTTTAGTTATTAAAATTTGAATTTAACACTTTTAACTATTATTTAAATAAAATAATAATAAACGTCCTAATCTAATCCAAGTGGAAAAAAGGGGGTCAATTTTATTCTTAAGGTTTGTTTTTGTCGAATTACACTTATCCCATAGAATTAGGAAATGTGTTAGAATAATTATAATATCATTTTTACCCTTAATTACCCTATTTACTTTTAACCATGGTAAATAAAAGTCAAAAGTTATTATTCACCAAAAAATATTTTCATCTTATAAAAAAAAATTTACATACTGATGTCAACTTTGTCTCTTAGATTTTTGAAATTCAACTCACAGAAGCGGTGAAATTTAGTTTTATACAAATTTGCAAACGCTCCTAGATGGTGGGTAAGAGACGGTAAAACCTTAAATAAAATTTTATGTATCTAAACTTATTATAAAATGACCATAATGAATTACATTGAACAAATATGTGTATTATATATCTATTTTTTGTAATATAAATTTTAATAAAATAAATAATTATTTTAATAAAAATTTGGTTTTAAATAATAACGTAGTTTTTTACACTATTCGTCAAAAATTGAAAATTCTCAGAAAAATACCAAAAATTCACCCTAAGATAATTTTGATATTTTGAGTTAAAAAATGAAGTCTATATTACCATATTCAAACCATAGAAATTTAATTTATTAATTTAAAATTATTTCTCGTTTTCAAAATCAAAAAGATGTTTTTTAAAATGTAAAAACTATCAAAAGATTGACATATGTTTGTGTCAAATTTAAATGTGAAATTAGTTATAATGACATAAATTGTATTAAATGATAAAAATATAATCTAATTATACTTCCAAACCATTCAAATGTACAATTTAACACTATAAATAATTTTTATTAAATAATTTTTTTTCAATTAAAATTTAGTATTTTTCACAATTCGCCCAAATATGAAAGTTATTAGAAAAACACAAAAAACTTATCGCAACTACATTTTTATGTCCCGATTCCAGAGAAGAAGTTTATTTTTTAAAATTCAATATGTAAAAGTGTCAAATAATGGATTTAAAAAGAGTTCTCCATTAAAGGCGGTAAAATTTCATTTTCTGAAAAATACTTCCTTTATCTGCAAAAATGTATTTGGTCTTATATTATGCCTGAGAAACACATAATATGGATGTTAAAATTTATATGGATTATATAAAATTCAAAATTAAGATAATACTATTCATAGCCACTTTTGAAAAGCTAATTTGGTAAGTCGTGGTGTCCTTGAACTTGGTGTTGTGTGTAGCACAAGTTATTAAATTAAATTGAAGAAATAATGTACTATGAAGTCTTGGGGTGTTACTATTTCTACAAGTAATTTAATTGAAGTAAATTTAGTTTTATGCTTAAATTTTAATTTTTTGAAATGGTGATTTTATTATAGTTTGTGCGCTTAATTAAAATTAAAATAAATCACTAATTTAAATTGAATATGGTAAACATGATTCAATATTTTTAATCATAATAATTTATATAATATAATAGTTTCAACCTAATTTTTTCATATTGAATACTAAAAATAGTAAAATACGGTTACTACGGTTAATGTTAAAATGGTTTTACCCAGGTGGACAAACCATGAGATAAGAGATGTATTTTCGACCACAACTAAAATATTATTATTATTATTATATATTTCAAAAATATCTTATCATAATGTTTAATTTGTGTCAATTTGGATCCACTTCCGCTGAAAGTGTCCTCAAATAACTGAAATCTTTTATGAAATTTTATGTATGTTCGACCCCTCAACTATAAAAGGGCACCTATCCCCTTATATTATTCAGACTATTTTAGTCTTATATATTATATAATACATAATGAAAACCCTTTATATAATTATTAGATTAATCTTAGATCTTAATGTTTTCTCATGAAGCCAATCATTCTAGGATTAAGGGGTAATATGAAGAATGTATATGAAATAAGAGGAATAGATCTAAACCAAGATCTTCAAATTTTATTTCTTGTTCTACCACCAATAATAATTTTTTATTGATAATAAATGACTACTTAAATATAAAAAATATATTGATATTTTATTATTATTATTTCACAACCATTTACCACCTCTACACAATCCAATGAGAAATGAAAGAATCACTCATGCATACTTGTGGACTTACGCCTCCACATAGCGATGCAGCTCATTCTCTACCACAATCATTCATGGTTGGTAATTATTATAGATTTAATATTTTATTAGGATATTTATATTCAAATTATTATTATTTAAATTTTAATTAATATTTATATCTCTTTTATTCCATCCATTGAAAAATAGAAACACCACTCCGGCTTATATAGTGACTACAGTCACCATGTAGTGATGAAATTCGTTTTTCATCACCTCTTTATAAAAATGGTTATAAACATGTACATAATGAATATATATATATATATATATATGATTCTATTATCGTTATTAATGTCTTTTAGATTATCTAACCATGATAAAATTTCAGGGGCCATAACATTCAAACCAAAACATACATGAAAAAAGTAGAAATTAAAACCTAAAATGATGTTGACAATCCAATATTTTTATTTAATGAGTGGTAAGATGTTATAATCCTACCATATATGGTATTATAGGTAATATTATTTTTATGTTATATAATAATAATAAATTTAAATTTATTATATAGGATCTTATAGTGATTTCGAAGCAAGACGGACTTGAGGAATGGTTTGTATGTTTCAATCACATTATTACCATTATTGTTTGTGATTAAATTATTTGATAATGAAATTATATGATCTATATATCTCAAATATTATTTATTTCCATATAGAATATTTATTTTTTGAGATTTCATGTTTTCCTTTAATTTTATTTTCATTTGGTAATCAAGAGACAAAAATAATGTTTTTATGGAAAACATACCTTATTTTTCCCTTTAATCAAAAAACTATTCATCTATCTCTATATTTTTCTCTAAATGTTTTTCATGAATATCCATAATATTATAAATAGACTATTTTAAATCATTTTTTTCAATGTTTAACTTTTATTTCCATGTATTGTAATTGAATATCTTATCATTTTCTATGAAAGGTTATTTTTTTATTTTACTAAAAACATAAAATGATTTTTTAATGTAAACTACATGAACCACTTTCCACATCATGAGGAATAATGCTTCTTTTAAATATTAATCTTCAATTATCATTTTTCCCTTTAAAAATAAGTAAATTTATAAAATATTTTGGAGACTCTTAGATAAAAAATAAGTACTTCAAATAAAAACTGTATTTTCCTAAAGAAATGTTTTGGTAATATTTTAATAGAATTATCATCTAAAATAATATCCTTTGATGTTTCTTATGATTTAAATGGCATAAAATACAATGTTACCATCATTATTCATTCTCAATATGGTTTACAGTTTTGATTATGAAATTTTTATGTAACTTGTATCCTTTCAATGGTTTATGATATGATTATATATTTATTGTTTTATTATCTTATGGTGTATATATGTATGATTTTCATTATGTGATTGGTGGTTCCATTATAAACCAAGGAAGGGTCATTACATTATAAAATAATGTTGGTTGGTTCATTTATATCCCTCTAAAACATTGAGTAAATATGAATATCTCATGAGTTAATAAGGAAATAAATGCAGAGTGAACCCAATTTGGTAAAGGAAAATGTCCAATAATATAGTTTTTGTAGTGAACATTGACTAAGGAATTGATAAAATATGAAGTGAAACTGATAAACTATGATAGTATTGGAAGTGATCCTTTACTAATAAAATTATTATTTATGATTATGTGTAGGATAAAAAATTCTTATTATTAGGATATGTTTTCATTGCATGTGACTGAATATTGATGATTATGAACTCTTATGTCTTATATTTTTTGATTGATAAAACATTATACAAGGTTTTATAATTATGATATATGAATTGATCGTTATTATTTTATATGTTTTATCTCATATTCCCATATCCTTTTCTTATATTATGCTCATTTAGGATCATTTGTTGGAAGATCTTATATTTACACTAACTGAGCATCAGATCTCACCCACTATTTTTTATCCCTTCCCTGAGATATGAAGAATGTTTTTAAGTATCATTTGTATAATAATGGTGCTATGTATGCAGAACATTATCATAAATGATGTAGATCTTTTATGTACCATTAGTTTAGAAATCTCTGTTTTCAAACACACTAAACCAATACAACCTTCAGAACTATATTATTATGAAATGTATTGAATTTTCATCTAAAATGATGTAATACATATATATGAAAATTATGAATCATTATAAACCTTGAGACCACACAAGACACATGGAATTTCTCATATTGATACATGAAATCAACAATGGTTCCACTCTTTATTTTGAATTATTAATTCCAAGATTGTTCTTAAAGTAAGGATCAGTGTTGAACATATTAGTGGTAGAAGGTAGCCATTGGCCAGGTGGTGGAGGGAATAGGTGAGTAGGTGATGGCTAGTTGAACACATGCATGTCTACCAGTGCCATCGGCCAGTTGGTGGAGGGATTATTAGAAAAACAATTATATTTCAACCCACCATCCAATCAATAGGATGTTACTACCTAGCTAATAGTCCATTGGCCTATTATTATGACTCTTTATTGTAACCACAATGCATGAACTCTAGTTAGGGTGAAACTGTGATTTTCCCATGAATTATGTTTTAATATTATATAATTTAATCCATATGAATATAACTAATATTTTTTTTTTCCGAAGGCACTAAATTGATGTTCTCATATACCTCCCATATTTAGTTGATGAATCATTATTACACATATAATATAAGATCTATGATAGGGGAAATTTGGTAAATTAAATATTTCTAATTTTTTACTCTCCTATTCTCCATTTTTTTTAATTTAAATTGTGACTAGTTCATTAGATCTAGAATTGAAATAGACAATTGAAATTTTTTCATTAAAATTCAGGTACTATAGGATCTTATCTCATTCCCTCTCATCACTATTTAAGGAGTAACACCATTATCATTAATCATTATATAGGTGTCTTTATCCTACAATTTATCCCCCAATCATCCTTATATTATTATGATTCTTTCCTGAGGATTTAATTATGAAATTTAATATTAAAAATGATTTTAATATTTTATGGTGATGTAAAGTGGTTTTCAAAATGGTCTACTTTGAAAATAGTATTTTATTCACATTATTTGTTTCAAAGAATTCCTCAATGTTTGTTTAGACAAGGAAATGGTTTTCCAAGCATTGGAGTGGTGTGGTATCATTATGAATAAAATTTATGAAATGAGCACTTAGATTTAAGTTTTACATTGTCTTGGAAAATGTTTTATCAAACATAATTTTGGTTTATTAAATTTAATGATGATATAAATCACTTTGGATTCCCTTAAAGAATATGGAAAAATTAAACATGTATAGTAAAAAGGGGTGTATGATATCACAATTAGATGTTCTCTTCATTTTATATTGGCTAATGGTATCACTTTTGAGGGACCGATATTCCCGAACATTACAAATCACATGTGTTGTAAATTTTACCATTGTGTGGATTAGTGTTCTAGTTGTGTAAAACCACACATCAAGGATTTCCCTATGTGGATGATTTGAGATAAAATATTTCTCTTGAATATTTGATATTATTTTATTATCACTTGATTATTTATGGATATTGATTCTTCAAAAATAGTATTATTTTGGTTTTTTGAATTGTAAATGTCATATGTTATATAACTCTATTTATTTGAATAAGGCATAATTTTGAAAGGAATAATGGCTTTTTAAAAAGAAATATAATTAATGAATTTTATGATAATAATAATTCATTTAATGTTTCTAATAAATATATTTTTAAAAATTAACTAATGGATACACATGGATAAACAATATATTGATTATTTGGTGGTATTATAGTCTTCTTTAGATCCAACACCATACTTTTCCTTTATGAATTTACAGCATTGGATTTACAGGATAAAGGTAAATTGAACTCAATACTGTAGATTAAAGATCTCTAATTTCATGTTTCCTTTCCAAACTCAAGTCCTTTACTTGTATTTTTTCATGATTATTAGCATAAATATCCAATAAATGGGACCCAAAGATCGTGAGACCTAGTTCCTTTGCAATACAAGGTTTATAATACTTCCAAATAAAATTATTGCATAATATAATAATTTTGTAATCCATAATGAGAACATAAATACGTTTTTTCTCCTCAAATTGAATAGGATAGCCTTGGTAATACATAAAATAATTGTGTGAGCTATAAATCTCACTAATAGAATAAACAATGTCATGAAGAAAAACATGTTAGTCAAATAGAAAAACATGATATCATAAAATGGAAGGCTTCTGGATGATCACATGGGAGACAAATATAAAGATAATTGTTTGATAATATCATGGAATTATAGTAAATTGTAAATAACATAAAACATGACATAATTATAAGTCATGGTAAACTACCAAGACAACATTACAAGGTAGAAATAATCACATCATAGATTAGGTTTACTCCCTAAACCCATACATACTATCTAATGAGAAAAAAAATTACACAACACATTGGAGAACTATATAGATGTATCCATAATAACATTTACATTATTATATGATCCATGTAATAAAATCAATCATAATTTATAAACATATAATTACCCTTGGATATAATTGATTTTCAAAATCCTTCCTCCTCTCATAATAAAAATATAATTCATAATGTTTCAAGTTAAAGAATTAAATAAATTTTTTGGATATTAATATAAAATTTAATCAGAATAGTTCTAAAAATATTGTGTTCATTTCAAAAAATATCATCAGAAAGGGAAGAGAATTTGTTATAGAAATAAACATTCAAAATTGTGTTTTAAAATATCAATTAAGTATATTCTAAGAAATAATAAGTCTGAAATTTTCTTGGAAACCATGACGTAAAATATAATGTTTATACTTAAATTATTCCTTTATTTATTTAAATAATTAATGGGAATAACTACTTCAAATTAGCATTACATAAAAGGATTAAGGGATTGAACATTTCCCCTTAATCAGGTTCAATTTTAAAGAACACATTTGAGAAACAAACTTAAGGAATGTATTACCCCATAAAAGGGAATGAGAATAAGATATGTATATATATAAGACACTTATATATAGAATTTAGAATCAATACATAACATTAAAAGTATATAAATTGGGTTATTTATATAGTGGTAATAACCTCAACAAAAATAGGGTGGCTTGGAGAGATCTATTACCTTAAGTTCCAAAATCATTCTGCACTTACACATGATCTCCTAGATAATAATATGAGATTAAATAACTACTCAAAAAAATAAATTTTAATTGATATATTTTATTTAATATATTTTTATTATGTTAATTTATAATCATTTCAATGAAATATAATGTTTAATTTTTCCATTCTGAGAGCATTCATTTCATAGATCTAATATGGGATCACTTATTAATAATTATTGATTTTCTTGTCAAATAGGTATGAAAATTCATAGTTTAAAATAAATGGTATTCATTTAATTCCATAAAATTAATTGGTTCCCAAAATCTGTTTTTGATAAAAAGAAAACTCATTTACTAAAAATGTTAAAGTTACAAGGTTAGTTTAATTAAGTAGTTTCACCAACCATCATGAAGTAGTTTCATTTTATCTAATACTATGTGTACATATACATTCTAGAACATGAAATAAATTATAATATTCTTTTTATCATGTTATTTTACTATGATAACATTTTTATGACTAGTCTATATTTTTGTGTAGAAAAAATGATGTATACTGTTTACGGATGTGGTGAACCAACCTTAATGTAATCGACATTTTTATTTTAGAATATTAAGAAGGAAAGGTTGAAGATATATATTAATAGATAATAATAAAATATAATTATATTTAGGATTATAGTGTTACAAATTCTAGTGATATATCAAACATTATGGTATGGTAGAAGAAGAATAAAATTGAAAGAATTTTAGATAAAATTTTACTTCTTTCTTTGGTTGTTTCTTCTTTAAGTACACCATAAGTCTCCTAAAATAATTATTTGGGGAAATTGGAAGAACTAATTCATTGGGTATAGGATTTGTAGGAGATTTATAAATAAATTCATAGATATAAAAGGATTCAGAGTTGGGAGGATAATAACTGGTGAGGGTGGTATTTGTAAGGGGGTGAGATGGGTGTTTTAAAATATTATATTCGTTAGTTTATTATTTTGGATCAATACTACTAGTGGTGATAAATATTATGAGAATATATATTAAATGGTTCATGTTATTTTTAATCAATGGTTTTTTACAATATCTATGACTCAAAAATTAATGTATTTATCTTATATTGTTAAATATCATATTTCATCGTAATTCTCTATTCACTAAAAATTAATCTATTTTAGAACAATACCAAAAAAATTACACTAACCATTTTTCAATATATATATTCCAAAAATATAATATATTTTTTGAATATAGTTTTCGAAATATGAAAATTTTAGTTTTTAATTAAAACCCTTCTTTATTTGAGAATGTTATTTTCAAAAAAAATTCAATTTCTGAACCTTTTGAATAAAATGCGGTCCCCTAAAATTATATTATGCTTATAATAAAAATTATTGTTAATTTATAAAAAATATTCAGTAAAATACTCTATATTTGAAATATATGTATATTTTTTATAAAAATAAAAAAAACATTTGTGTTTTATAATGATAAGAACACGTATTTTATCGGTAAACCCATTTATTTACTCGTATAATTATATTAATATGTCATATATTTTTTTATAAGATGGATAAATATTATTTTTCATTTAAATAGGTGGGTTTACTAATATAATGGTATTTTTTCTATTTCTAATTATTATATTACTATTTGAATGGTCATAATAGTATTCTAATGGTCAGATTATTTTTCCAATAGTTAGATTTTAAATAGTCATATGGGTTCCAAAATTTATATAAATACCTTATTTTTCCTTCATTATGGGTTCACATGTATTCTCTCTAAAATTTATATGTATTTTTTAATTTCCAAAATTCTTATTTAATTACTAATATTATATTTTCATTTCTACAGTGTTGTTCATGATTGTTATTATTATAGAGGATTGAGAAGATTCAATATTTCTTATTACTTTAATCACATTTTCTATTTCTTGTATCATTATAATAATTTCTAATATTATGCCCATATGAATTCAATAAAATTAATGTTTAAATTAATATAATAAAATGTATTTGATTTTATCGTGTGTTTTATGTGAAATATAAATTATTATAAAACTAAATATGACATAATTATATATTTATATGGGAATTTACATTAATAAAATTATAGTTCATTAAATTCTTTAACACTTAGTAAATTTCTCCCTACAAATATCTTTTTACAAACAAATGTCAAAATATGTGAGGGAAATTTTACTTCTTTGCTTCCTCCCATTCCTATGTTTCCTCCTTGTACTTATGGTTTCTCTATAGTAATTTTACTAGGTGGGTTATCTTGTTACATAAAACTTTATATATATAGTTCATGATTTTCACTGGACACTTCTCAAAATATAGATAATCTTCTAGTAGTACGATATCTAAATTTAGTACATGTGAGTGATTTGGTATGTACTACCTTAGGAGTTATACATGGAATATGTCATTTACTTGAGAAAGTGTTGGTGGGAGTGCTAGCCAGAAAGACACAACTCTGATGTGATTGAGAGTCTCAAAGTGGTCAATTTACTTGGGACTTATCTCTCTCTTCTTCCCAAATCTCATGGATCTCTTCCATTGAGATATGTTTTTGAACACTCTAGATCTGACCTAAAACTTTAGGTCAAGTGGATGATTGTCAGTATTGTTCTTCTATTGACATTGAGAAACTGTGATGTATTGTTGAATGGTATTAATCATTTCAATCATTTCCTTAACTATTTCAAGATCCAGTAGGTGAAGTTCACCATCTTTATAATAATATACAGGTGTTTTATATATTTACATAAATATTTATTCATATGGATCCAATTGGATGCCTTATTGGAAACTATTATTATACGATAACTCCACCATAGGAAGATGATAATCACATCATCCATTGATGACCATTAGGTATGATCTCAACGTACCTTCATCTTTCAGGATATTCCACTTAGATTTGAAATTATTTTGGGTTGATAAGTCGCACTAAGGTTCAATTAAGTGTTTAGATCTTGTTGAATAATTTTTAAGACCTTGTAGGTAAATATTGGATCTTGTTCAGACACAATCGATAGTAGTGTTTCATTGACACTCACCACTTATTTGTTGTATATTTTCATAAGTTTATCAAGTCATAAGTCCTCTCAAATTACGATGAGTTCAAAATTATTTATATAATGATCCATGACATCCCATATAGAATTATTTCCATATGATGTATTCATAAGACCAGTGAAAAATTCCATGGTGATGTTTTTCCCCTTTCCATTTTAGTATGGGAAATGGTCGCATCATCCTTGTGTGATTTTTCCTGTAATCTTTAGCCTAATAAAATTCCAATAATATTTATGTATATTTCATGATATCTTTCTGCATATTGTCCCACTAATAGTCTGTAAGATATCCCAATTCCTCTTCATGATACCAAGGTCAATAGATAATGTAAATATAGGTGCATCATTCAAAAAAATACTTCTTTATAATAGGATTTGATGGTACACAAAGTCATCACCAAAATCTTATAAATTATTATTCATCAATTTTTTACTCTAAGGGTTTTCTACTTCATATTATTTCCACCTTCATTTGCATTTCCACATATCCTCTTTTAGAATCTTGAATCTTCTCTAGAATGGATAGTTGATAAATCATTTTGGAAATAAATGATGATGTTCTTTCCTTTATGATCCCCATTTCTATACTTCACAATTCTAAAAAATTTAGTTACTTATCAATTCTCATCATTGATAAGAGTTTCAGGTCCTTTCTATTAAGATCATCTTCCACTTTTTTCGTTCCTAGGTTTGTAGTGGATTGGGAATTTCTAGTTATTTGTCATCTCTAACCATGATCACTATAAGATATTAATATACTTATATAGGAATATAAATTTTAGGGCCTTATGATTTTTATATATTTCATAATCTCTCCATAAAGATAGTTCCACCAAATCTTCAATGAAAATATCACTACAGCCAACCCCAAATTATGTTTTGGCTGTTTATTCTCATGAAATTTCAACTTTTATAAGTTTTAGGCTATCATGCTATGATTATGTATTAATAAAAATCCATATGTTTTCTTTTAAGTGTCACTATATATCATGAAATTTTCACCACTTAATGGATGTGTGATGACTAGTGAAGTGATAATCAACTTTTCAATTCCTTGATGCTGATTTTTCATTCATTAGTATAGAAAAACTTTAATCACTTTGGAGTAATCTTTGTTAGTGGGTTCAATAATTATGTGAAGTTTTTAAAAAACCATAATTAATCCCTAGATATTCCAAGGAAACTATTAAACTTCATAACAGATGTTGGTATGAACCACCCAAAAGTTACATTTTTCTCATAAGGGTCCACAGAAGTCACTTTTATAGTGATAATAAGCCCCAATAATGACAAATCCATAAAAAACTCACATTTAATATACTTTTCTTATACATTATCCTTTTACAAAGACTTTATCACCTTATTTACCTAATCTTCATACTCATCCTTGGTTTTGGAGTATGTCATAATATCATTAATAAAAACAACTACAGATTTTTCAAGGTAATATATAAAGTATAAATTAATTATGTAAAATAAAATTTTTAGAGAATTAGTGATATTGAAGGGAATCACTATGAACTCGTACATTCTATACCTTGTTTTACAGGATTATAGGGGATATCTTCCTTTTTCAAATTTAATTATTGATATCCCAATTGAAGCCCCGCCATAGAGAAATACTGGATCCCATGTAATTGGTCAAATAAGTCATCTATTTATGGTATGTGATACTATTTATTTACCATGATTTTATTGAGAAAATGATAATAAATTTAAAGTATCATTGGAACACCTTTCTTCTTGAAGAAGAGGATCAGCACGCCCCATTGTTAAGGACTCAGACATAAAAAAATCCATGTTTATATTCTCTTGTGATTTATGATTTGATGATTCCAACTCAATGGGGTCCATTTTGTGTGGATTCATGGATATGAGTATAGATCTTGGTATAACTATGATTGATAACTCAACCACTTAGTTAAGATAAAGACCATACAACTCTTCTGGTAATACATCGGTGTAATCTATTCTAATGGGGAAGTCTTTAGGCATGATTCTATATTTGGTCCCAATTATTTGAGACAAATATTCTTAATCATAAAGAAATAATATTAACACTTGATAAGAATATTCCAAATGAGATTTATCCTCTTACATGCACTTTTATAGAATCATAGGATTACTCGGTTTTTGAATAGTGATCTACCTCTCTCGATTGATGTGTTGGTTTTATATAAGGGTAGTCAATACATTCTAAATATTACATCAAATTACACAAATGAAAGTATACAAACTTTTTTTGGGAGTTTTAGTCTATAAACGTTGAATAGGGAGGATTTATATACTTTTGATACCATAATTCCACCATTTTCAATTCAAATATATTGATCAACCCTCATGTTTTGAGGTACTATTTGAATAACTCTACTAAACTTATAACATATGAAAGAAGGCGTTGAACCAAAATCAAAATTTATATTTTCTAATATTAAATGAAGAAACCATATAAAAGTAAATACATTATTTTCATGTTCCGACTCAGTTGTAGTGATATCATATTCCCTCCCTTGTGGTATTATTACAAAAAAATATAATTTAGGGATGTTTTCTTAGAAATGTTTCTCAAACACATCACTCTTTTTTAAATTTAGTGAACTTTTTTTCCAAAGCATCACTAAATTTGGGTCTCTTCCTATAAACATCACTAAATTAGCAATTCTTCCTGAAATATTTTTCTATATTAGTGAAACTTCATGAAATTTTTGTTAAATTAGTGATGATTCCTGAAAAACAGTACTACACTTGAGACATTTCCTAAAAAACAATGCAAATATAGCGGTCTTTCATGAAAAAAATCACTAGTCTTGTGATATTTATTGAAAATGTAAAAAAATTAGTGGAGCTTCATTAAAAAAACAGCTCTTAATTAGTGAGGCTTCTTGAAAATATTATTATATTAATGACTCTTCCAGCAAAACATCACTGAATTTGCGACGCATCATGACAAAATGTTACTAAATTAGGTACGCGTCCTAAAAAACATCCCTAATTTAATGATTCTTCTTGAAAACATCATTAATTTAGTGAAATATCATGAAAAACAATGATAAATTAGAAATTTTTTATAAAATAACATTGCTAAATATTGGATGCCACTTAAAAAGACTCACTAAATTATATGTGCTTCATGATAAATGTCTCTAAAATAGAAAAAAAAATTTAGGAAACCCTCCTAAAAAATTATATATTTATATTGATAATTTTCCTTCATAGATGTAAATATATATTTATATTTTTATATATATTAATATATATGAACACATACATATATATATAAACATATATATATATAAACACATAAATACAAATATATATATATAGACAAATATATATTTTAAATTCAGTCAAACCTTCATGAAAATGTGGCTAATCATATATATATATATATATTTATTTATTTATTTAAAATTATAATTATATATATATATATATGAATACACATTCCCCCAGGGTGCATCTCATTTGGTAGTTTGCTCTATTGATCTTGGTGAGGTCTCTAGTTCAAGTCTCGTGGAGGTCATCCCTATACTTCTTGTTGCATCGTTTTCTTTGTACTGTGTCCCCTCCTCGAATAAATTGAGGCTTCTGCCTCAATTTTTTATATATGTATACATACACATATTTATTTACACGCACACATACATATATATATAAACATGTTTTTTTCTATGTGTTTTTGGAATTTTTTTAAATTCTTCCAAGTTCAAAAAATAGAGTTGTGTCTGAAAGCTAGTTGTTCTATGGCCACCTTTTAGAAAAGTTGAATGGTAGCAGAAGCCTTACCAACTTTCAAAAATAAGTATACTTGTTTTTATATTTATGAACATATATATTTGTATATTATTATATATATTGTGTTTCTTATATTTGGTTTATAATTATTTCATTAATAATTGAAAGTGAAAATGTTATATTTTTAAGCATTAGTTTTTGTAATTACAGGGTTCAATATATGCAGTTAGTTTGAATCTACAATGTTCCAACATCATCAATATTTTATTGAAATTTAATATTAGTACTGTAATATATTGTTCTTTAAAACCATTACGATGGTATTTATAATCTTTTTCACATTACATTGATTTTGAATTATTTATTATATTTATGAAAAAAAATTATTTTTGAAAACTTTTTAGATACATAGGTTGTGTTTTAAATTCAATTTAGATTGTTTTTATAGTTTATATTTTATAGTATTTTAAAGTATTCTACATCAAATTTAAAATTGTTTTCTATGTTTCAAGTAGTCATTTTTTTTATCTTATAAAATATAAACAGTGAATAAAGTTTAAATGAAAATTAGAATAGTTGATGAATATTTAAAAATGGTCGATAGCGAAAATAATTTGTCCATTTTAATAGATAGAAAAAATATAAATAAATGAGTAAAATCACTTTATATGGTGAGCTTTAATCCCTTATGGTGGTGTGTGAATGGGACACCCATATCGAGATTATCATGCTCTGTTATGGGGTGAAGTCTAATGACCTGGAGAGGGTTGATCCTCGATCACTAGAATGTCAAACATAGGATTCTCTTCTTATGTCTTTGTGGGAGGTGGTTTCAAATAGATGTCGTCCTATTCACCTGATCCTTCTCCCACTAGGGTAGTATAAGGACACCCCATCATTGCTAGTGTAAAGACCTGAAAATCCTGTGGAATTATTTTTAATACATGGGATTTTACAAGACCAGAGTTTCTGACGGCACCTGATTTTGAGGCTCAGTGTGCTCGAAATCATTTTCTGAAGTTTTGTTCAGGTATGTTCAATGAACGTACGAGTGAGATTTTATATCTTTTAAACCGGTCCTCAGAATTGAAATATGAGGACGTTGATGAACTCACAGCGCCAGTATTCCCTTAAGGAGACCTTTACCGCAGTTTCATTATGACGAGTTTGGAAGTTAGTTTTTGTATTTTTTTTAAAATAAATAATAAAATAAATTACAACAACTTTATTTTATTATTCTTCCATGTGTTGTGTGTGTGGTTAGTTGGAACCTCCCTTTTTAAGTTGGGAGTGGGACCGCCACACCCTAACATCCCGCGAGAGGTTACGATGTGGGTACCACCCGAGCTTAACCTCTCGATTAAATGATAGGGGTGGGGACCACCTGACCACTCTTACTATTGGAGGATAAAACCTCTCCACTCTCCCTCATTAATGATAGAGAGACCTTGACCTCCTCTGCACAATTAGTTATTCCAATGCGCGTGCCAATTAATTGTGCTAACACATGTGCCAATTAATTGTTCCCATGCGTGTACCAATCAATTTCTCCGACGCATGTGAATTTATTAAGGATAGTTTCTTTCTCCTTTTTGAATTTTTGTGCCAAAAATAAAAAATAAGACTCCCTATTATTATTGGTTTGGCATTCTCCTTCAGTGGAACTTTGAGAAGAACTGGGAAGAACTCTTGGAGAAATAATATTCTCTCGACGAAGAACATCATTCTTCAACGATGAACGCTCCACCTCTTGAGGAACGTGAAGCAACACCTTCTACCTTCTTCTACCGGAGAAAGTAAGGGAAGCACTGCCACCCCCTACACCGACGGTGTCGACTCGACTTGACTAGATCGGTCTCTTCTCCTTCAAATGTATAGGGAAGGACGTCTGTATTCTACGACTTCCATTTTTCGTGACTCTTCAATGGTCAATGACAATCGAGGCAGGGCTTTGAATTCAATTTTGAGTTCTTTTATTTTAAGTTCTTTTTTCCTTTGGATAAAAACAACAACCGCGGATCGACCCCCGAACATATCAATCCGCAGAATGGATGTTGATTGAGGGATGGGTTAGATATTAAGCTGGGGTTTGTTTCTAGTTCATTTATATGTTGGATTACTATTTGAGCATCTAACGTGGAGGGAACGGGCTAACGAAAAAGTCCGGACCCTCCGCCAATTCGTTCATGATGTGCGGTTTGATGGGTGACGAGAGAACGGAATGGAAACTCTGATTTGAGGAAGTCACAGTGAAGAACAAGATCTGAGGAGCCCGTAGGCGCAGACAAGAGGCAAAACAGACCACCAGAATGACTCCAGTGGCCCGCAGAGGAGCGCGGCAGTGCAGGTCGGCTGCATGGCGGTGCCCCTCGCGCGCCGCTGGCAGAAGGCCGCCGCGGCACCGGCCGCAGCGGTGGTGTGGAACCCACATCTGCGGGTTGCAGGAAGGCCGGACTGCACCAGCTGGTGCCGCCATTATAGGACAACGAAGCCCCCCCCCCCACTCTTCACGTCATGCGTGTGCCGAACCGCGGTCGACCGTGCGGGCTGGGCCGCCTACAGCGCGGGTCGGGCCACCCTCCCCCAGGCTGGGCCGCAGCCGCCAGGCCGGGCCATGCCAACCGGGCTGGGCCGCACCCGCCACACCGGGTTGCGCCCTACTGGGCCAGACCTAGATCCGGGTCGGGTCAACCTGGTTCGGACCAACCTAGGGCGGGTTGGGTCGGGTCGGACAGGACCCAGACCCCCCCCCCCTCTTCGGACCACTTATGGTTTTTCACCCATAACATGAGTTACCAAACTCCGATCGATGTACCGTCAGTTGAGTAGGATTCATTAGATCAAGATGGACATTTCGGTATATCAACCCCAAGGTTTTGGAAAAGTTTTTGTACGGCTGGGTTGGTTCGAACCCGAAACCAACTGGGCCCTCAGTGCGGAAACACTTATAACTTAAGGACCAGATGTCTGATTGACGTGACGTCAACTATATTGGATTCATTTTGATTACACGGTCCTTTTTACATAATCCACATGGGATTCGTATGAGGTTGGATTATGTTTGGGTTGGATTGTACCCAAAATCCAACCGACACCTTGGAACGGAGATGCCAATAACTCTCAGACTGGGCGTCCAATTGATGCATCGTCTGTCGCGTTGGGTTCCTTATGATGAGACATAACTACGGGATACATAAACTCAGGACTTCATGAAAATTTATGTATCGAGACTTGGCTCGAGGAGTGGACTCTCCCAGGATCGAGAGTGCTATGTGCGGGAACCCAACGGCTGGTTGTGACTGCAACTACTACTATACCAGAATCTTCTGTGGGTTCGATAGCAATGACTAGTATACCGGAATCCTCTATGGGTTCGACAGAAATGACTACCGTACCAGAATATTTTGTGGTTCAATAGTGATGACTACTGTATCAGAATCCTCTGTGGGTTTGACAGAAACAACTAATGTACCGGAATCCTCTATGGGTTTGATAGCAATGACTACTATACCGGAATCCTCTTTTGGTTCGACAGTGAAAACTACTATACCCGAATCCTCCATGGGTTTGACAATTCTGACTTTTTTTCCTGTATCATGTGTGGGTCCGACAGAATTTCTGGTCTTGTATCCTATGGGGGTCGGACAGCTTAGCTGGTCAGTTTTCCAGTGTGGGTCTGATAGCTTAGATGAATCAGTGACTACATCTAATCATGTCTATCACTTTTCAAAATAAGTATACATGTGTGAGCTGAGACTTTTCTTTCAATCTTTATCATCGATGTGATTGACTTTACTTCCTATGTGGACTGGGTTGTGGTTGGGCTTGATAGTTGGAGTCGAACTGTTATTGGTTACTTAGGTATATGTATGGGCATATACCTAAGTAGGGTTGGTTTATACTTCGTGATTATATCTTTCTACTATGGTTTATCATTTGTGGATTTTGTGATACCTTTAGGGTCACAGAGTCCCTACTGAGTATCGTTATAATCACCCCTACACAGGTTATGCCCGCACCTCATTGTGTTGGATGCAGATGATGGACAACACTATCCGGGAAGAAGTGTACGAGGACTGGACGGTACCTAGAGGTGGACCTCATGACGAGTCGGTACCCGGAGGAGACGGATAAACGTGAAGCACTTAGGAGTATATTTGTACCTACCCTTCAGGTAGGATCTGTGGTGGATGATCTAGGAGCTTCTAGGCACCTTCCCGCTATTTTCCTTTTTATTTGTACCTATTTTTCCTTTCCTTGTACTTTACAGTTGGGATTGTATATCTGGCCCTTGTAATTTCGAGCACTTATTCTATATTCATATTTTAATTATAGTTTTCTTCTGCTTGTTTTATGGTTGGGTTTATTTGTAACTATAAAGGTCATTCCTCCCAATTTTTGGATTTATGCCTTTGGTGCTATTCTCCAGCCCCTAGCCTATGGAAGGCGGGCTTGGGGTAGTTACGACACGGGCCCCAGGAGACGGGTCGTGACAAATTGGTATTAGAGGAGTCAGTTTTACCACAAAACATGGACTCTGATTATTTTAATGCAAATAGTGTTAAGTGTTTTGGGTGTGGTTATCAGTTTAGGGAAACCGGTGTTGGTGTGGCGGTCAATGTATCCATACACTAGGACTCCGACTTCTGATCTCCAACTCGGTGCATGAAAACAGTGATTGCGTGTGTGTCTCCTTTAAAGAGTTTTCTTCATGATTACTTTGTGTCAGCTCACCCGATATACTGTTTTAACTGTGGTGCACCTGTTTCTTTTCAGGATGGCCCCACGAAGGCAGCCATCTAGGGTTCTGAGTTTCATTCGCGATGGTAGCCCACTGAGCGATGAGGCCTCGGTGTAGGGCCCCATCATAGCAGAGGTACCATTGGTACCACTACCCTCTGGGCCATCGATACCACCAGCTCCAGTAGTAGAGAGTGCATGCCTCCTAAGTGCATTGCATGAGTTCCAGCTCTAGAGGCTGCATAGGTTTCGGGGAGAGATGGAACCACAGGCAGCTGAGGATTGGCTGGAGGTTTTCATGAGAGTTTTCAGATTGGTAGGGACACCAGCCAAACTCATGGTGATCCTTGTCGTGAGTCTCCTTCATGTAGCAGTAGGAAGATGGTGGAGCCAAATGCTCCAGGTGCATGATGAGGCATCATTATTCAGGACAGACTTCGAGAGTCTATTTCACTCAGAGTCTGTTCCATTCACCCTTCCTACGGTGCAGATTCAGGAGTTACTGCATCTGTAGTAGGGAAGCATGATAGTAGCTCAGTATTCAAATATGTTCTCCGAACTCTCACGATACTCCACGAATATGGTGAGGGACCCATTCTTCAGGGATCGGACCTACGAACAGGGAATCATGCATGAGATCAAGGCTTTGACGATTCCCCTCAGCATTCCTATGCAGGCGTGGGTGCTGGAACGAGCCCTTCTAGTGGATATTTTTCTCGCAGAGCAGTCTCTAGAAGTGAGACCCACCACTGGGTGACACGTAGCAGAGTCATCTGCAGCCAACAGAAGATTGATGACACCGAGGTCCATGTGGACCGGGCCATCTAGTGGGCAACCCCAGGATACAGGTTCAGTTGTGTGGGGCACACGAGACAGATCCAACTATACGATGAGCAGGCAGTGCTATACATGTAGTGGGCAGGGCCACCTGGCTTGTGACTACCTGTCCCACCATGCAGATGAGAAATAGATAGAATAGGGACCTCCCAGGGAGTGGCAGGGTTTCGACCGCGGTGGTTCACTGGGAGCAGGGGGATGTGGCAGAGGAGTTGGCCGAGTAATAGGTGGTGGAAGACGTCTTGAGGCCCTACCACCACCACCACCAAGAGGTCCACCCTGACCACAGATAATGGGGGGAGAGGGGAGAGCTCAGCTTTAGGCAGCTGAGGCCTACGACCATAGTGCTCTGGGAGCAGGTGGACAGGATCTGGACTAGTTCAAGGCTTAGATTCCTTTGTTCATGAAGCTTCTATCTTCGTTGATGTCATTTTTTATGGTTCCTTATTGTCTATGTACTTTAATATGCAGTAATAAAAGACACGTTTCCATGTGATGTTTGATTTCCTACCTTTTTGCGTAGATAATACTAAGAGATTCCAGATAAAACCATTTACGAGACCCTCACATTCGAGATTCCTATTAGAGGAGACCTAGCGACCATGCACTGATGTCGACCGTGTGACTCAACCCTTTGAGGCGAGAGTAACAGTTGGATCTCTTAGTAGTAGCGTTGAGGCCTTACGACATCGTCCACAGAATGAATTAGTACCATTCATGTCAGGATAGACTGTATTTGGCAATGGGTGTGGTTCATCCATGGGATGATACCAGATTCCTCTTCTTGGAAAAGGAGAAATATTAGCAGCTCTTGTAGGACGTAGGCGAAGAAGGGTGTGGATGAGTTCTTTTAAATTGGATACTCTCACCCATAGTTCGTTGGGAGAATTCTTTACAGTCTACTCTGACCAACAGTGTCTCAGTTACATCTTCTTATAGAAGGACATGAACCTAAGACAGTGACGATGGCTCGAGTTCCTCTAAGACTATGACTTCGAGATGGTCTATCCTCCTGTTAAGTGAAACGTTGTAAAAGATTCCCTCAGTAGGAGATCAGGCATTCAGCTTCTAGGAGAGGCGGCCGAGTAGCTGTTCGGGTTGCATATATCCTTTGTGGATAGAGATAGAGCATCCTTTCTTTAGTCTCTCATAGTCACGTACCCACTTCTTCAGTGAGTCAGGGAGGCACAGCATGGGGACGCTGACTGTGAGACATGATGTTCTCAGATATCCTCAGGGCAGGAACCCGAAGGAATTACTGAAGGTGGGGATCACGTCGTCCTCTTCAGATGACGTACCATGGTACCAGCTGCACTACAGGAGGAGTTTTTTAGGGAGTTCCACACATCCCCTCTAACGGTACATCCAAGAGTGGCGAAGATGTATCAGGACCTTAGACGACAACACTGGTGGACATGTATGAAGAAGGTGGTAGCAGAGTTTGTCTCCTAATTTCTCACTTGTCAACAAGTGAAGGAGGAGCATCATCTTTCATCAGGCTTGGTTCATCCCTTAGAGGTCCCAGAGTGGAAGTGGGATGGGATATCCATGGATTTCGTGACGGGACATCCACGTACATCTAGAGGACATGACTCTATCTGGATGATTGTTGATCGACTCACCAATTTGTCCCACTTCCTACCGATCAGAGAGTAGGGCTCAGTAGAGAGCTTGGGACGCCTCTACATACGGGAGATCATACAGCTTCATGGTTTTCCATCGAAGATCGTCTTCGATAGAGATTCATATTTCACTTGCCGGCTATGGAAGGCGTTTCATCAGGCTTTTAGGATGAAACTTTACTTGAGCACCACCTTTCATCCTCTGACGGATGGTCATACTAAGAGGACTATTCAGACTCTCGAGGACATTTTCTGTCCATGCGTCCTTGACTTTGTTCACAGTTGGGATGATCACTTACCCCTGGTGGAGTTGCGTACAACAACAGCTACCACTCCACCATCGGGGTGGAACCTTAAGAGGCACTGTACGGCTTGCCTTGTAGATCACCACTCTGTTAGACTGACCCAGGGAAGTTAGCACTTGTAGGACCAGAGAATGTTAAGGTTACGACAGAGAAGGTGCAGATCATCCAGGAGCAAATGAAGACTGCACAGAGTAGATAGAAGTCCTATAGTGATAGGAGACAGAGACCACTGGAGTTCAAGGATGGCGACCACGTCTTCCTACGGGCCTCAAATCGACGAGGTCTACAGAGATTTGGCTGAGCTGGAAAGTTATCTTCGCAATTAATCAGACCGTTCCAAGTACTCAGCAGGGTAGGTGAGGTGGGTTACCACCCGGCCCTTCCACCTCAGTTGCACTGGGTGCATGACATCTTCCATGTATCTCAGCTGACGAGATACGTGCATGACCCATCCCACATCATTGACCTTGGGGAGATGGACATCGATGATGGGGCGACATTCATGGAGGTTCCATTGGATATTGAGAATCGACAGGAGCGTGTCTTGCGTGGACTGTCGATTCCTCTGGTGTGCGTTTTCTAGCAGCATGGGAACCTACAGAAGAGAACATGGGAGCGGGAGGCTCAGACGCATGCTCAGTACCCCCATTTGTTCCCTTAGTGTGTGATATAGCTTACAGGGATGTAAAGCCCTGATGTGGGGAGAATGTAAAGACTTGAAAATCCTGTGGGAATTTTTTTTTTAATACATGGGATTTTACAAGACCACAGTTTTTTAAGGCGCCTGATTCTGAGGCCCGGTGTGCCCAGAATCATTTTCTAATATTTATTTTGGGTACGTTTAGTGAACGTACGAGTGGAATTTTATATTTTTGAATCGGTGCTTGGAAATGAAATCCGAGGACACTGATGAACTCGCAGTGCTTGTATTTTTTTTAAGGAGCCCTTTACTGCAGTTGCGTTCTGATGAGTTTGGAAGTTAGTTTTTGGCTTTTTTTAAAGAAATTAATATTTAAATAAAGTACAACAACTTTATTTTATTAATATTCCATGTTTTTCATGTGTGTTTAGTTGGAACTTCCCTTTGAAAGTTTAGTGGTGGGACTGCCACACCCTAACCTCCCGTAAGAGGATACGACGTGGGGACCACCCGAGCATAACCTCTCAATTAAATGATAGGGGTGGGGACCACCCAACCCCAATTAATGTTCGAGGATGAAACCTCTCTAATCTCCCTCATTAATGAGTGATAGCCCTTTTCCTCCTCCACACAATTAATTATGCCAGTGCGCTTTCCAATTAATTATGTCAATGCATGTTCCAATTAATTGTGCGAACGCGCCTGCCAATTAATTGTTCCCTCGCGCGTACCAATTAATTTCTCTGAAAAGTGTGAATTTATTAAGGATAGTTTCTTAATCCTTTTTTATTTTTCATTCCAAAAATAAAATAATAAGACTCCCTTTTAGTATTGGGTTGGCATTCTTATTCGCTGGAACTTTGAGAAGAACTGGGAGGAACTCTCGGAGAAATAATATGTTCTCGTTGAAGAATATTTTTCTTCAATGAGGAACGCTCCACGTCTCAAGGAACGTGAAGCAACACCTTCTACCTTCTTCAACCAGAGTAAGTAAGGGAAGAACCCCCACCCACTACACTAACGGTGTCGACTCCACTCGACTAAATCGGGCTCTACTCCTTCTGACGTAGACGGAACGACGTCTGCCTTCTCCGCCGTCTGTTTTTCACGACTCATCAATGGTCAACGACAATCAGGGTAGGGTTTTGAATTCAAGGTTTAGTTCATTTATTTAAAGTTATTTTTTCCTTTTAATTAAAACAATAATCGGGACACCAGCACCCCCCCCCCCACCGCTCCGCACGCCTTGCACGTGCCGAGCTTGGCCGGTCGTGCGGGCTGGGTCTCCTTCCGCCCGGGCTGGGCCGCCCTCACATGGGCAGGGCCCAGCCATCGGGTCGGGCTGCGCCCACCGAGCTAGGACACGCCCTACCAAGACGGACCTAGATCCGAGTCAGGTCAACCCGGTTCGGACAGACCCAGGGCGGGTTGGTCGGACCCAGACCCCCCCCCCCTCTTTGGACTACTTTTGGTTTTTCTCCCATAGCATGAGCTACGGACCTCTGATCTTCGCAAATTCAGTTTTGTAGGATTCCTTGGATCAAGACGGTCATTTTGGTATATCAGATTCATGTTTTTCGCAAAGTTTGGGTATGGCTATGTTTGTTCGAACCCGAAACCAACTGGGTCATCGGAGCAAAAACGATTATAACTTAAGGACCGAATGTCCGATTGACATGTCGTCAACTAAGTTGGATTCCTTTTGATGAGACGGTCCTTTTGACATACTCCACATGCGATTCGGATGATGTTGGAGTATGTCTGAGTTGGATTGTACCCAAAATCCAATGGCCCCTTGGAACGGAGATGCTAATAACTCTCAGAACGGGCATCTGATTGACGCATCATATATAACATTGGGTTCCTTTTGATGAGACAGAACTATGGGATACATCAAATTAGGATTTTGTGACAGTTGATGTATCGACATTAGGATTGAGGAGCGGACCCTCCCAGTATCGAGTGTGATGTGTGCGGGATCCTTAGGGCTGGCTTCGACTACGATGACTACTGTACCGAAATCCTCTGTGGGTTCGATATAAATGAATACTATATCGAAATCTTCTGTGGGTTCAACAGCGACGACTACTATATCGGAATCCTCCGTGGGTTCGACAGCGACGACTACTGTACCGAAATCCTCTGTGGGCTCGATAGACATTACTACTGTAGTGGAATCCTCTGTGGGTTCGACAGCAATGACTAGAATACCAAAATCCTCCTTGTGTTCGACATCGATGACTAATGTACCGGAATCCTCTGTGGGTTCGACAGTTATGACTTCTGTTCTTATATCCTATGTGGTCCCAAGATAATAGCTGGCCTTGTATCCTGTGTGGGTCCGACAGCTTAGCTGGTCCTGTATCCTATGTGGGTACAAATACTGTGGTTTATCCTTTTTAGATTTTGTGAGACCTTGAGGGTATCAGGGTTCCTAATGAGTATTGTTATACTCACTGCTGCACGGGCTATGCCCGCACCTCATTATGTTGGATGAAAACAATGGACAGTGCTGATCAGGGCATAGTGTACGAGGACTGGACGGTACCTGGAGGTGGACCTCATGATGAGTCGGTACCCAGAGGAGACGGATGGATGTAGAGCACTGAGGAGACTATCTGTACTTACCCTTTAGATAGGATCTTTGGTGGATGATCCAAGAGCTACTAGGCACCTTCCAGATATTTTTCTTTTTAGTTGTACCTGTTTGTGCTTTACTTGTACTTTACTGTTGGGATTCTATTTATGGCCCTTGTACTTTCCAGCACTTCTTCTGTATACATTTTTTACTTAGAGTTTGCTTCTGCTTGTTATCTGGTTGTGTTTGTTTGTATATATAAAGGAAATTCCTTCCTAGTATAGGGATTTACGCCTTTGGTGCTAGTTTCCAGCCCCTGGCCTATGGAAGGCCAGCTTGGGGTAGTTACGACACGGGCCCTGGGGGATGGGTCGTGACATCTTGGAGGGACCATAAATCCTATGAAGGCCCTAAAATGAATGCTAGTTGTATAGAAAAGACACCTCATAGATCCTTGTAAAATCTACACCTAGAGAAAACTATTGATATCCTGTTAACAAAGATAGATCTCATGCCTCTGGATTCACTCCCCCAGTCAGCTGAGGATGCACTGCTAGAAGGATGATCCCAGCCTATGGAATAGGTAAGGCCTCGTGTACAACATGACATAGTCTACATCATCATTGTCATGGATCCTTAACATTAGAAACTATTGGAAGAGTTTCCCAATATGGAACCTCCAATACCTAGGAAATAACATCATCTCTATATGGCTGAGGTCTAAGATGGTATCATGAACCGCATGATAAGCTGAAATCTTCCCTAGTGTTGTACTAAGGATCACTGCCCAGATAGAAATCTCTTCCTCCTATAGATATTTCATGGGGATAATCTGTTGTGCTTGAGTATGTTGTAAAGTGATTTAAAATTAATTATAAATTAGTATGATAAAAAAACTAATAGATATTTATTCGCTTACTATATCATGAATCCCCCTTCTCTATCGAGTAAGATACAGTATAAACTTCAGTCTATTCCATGGATCAAACTTGGCCTATTGTGATATATGGAATCACAATGTAGGAACACCCTAGATATGAAGTTATTATATTCTTCCCTAGAGGTTGAAAAACTATGCATGTCATTAGCACTAGTCCTAAACTTAACACCCCATCATCTTCATGTCATGAATATGTGTAATTGTCTCGATGGTAATGGAATGTGCTGAACACATCCAAAATAGGGCATGACTCTATCTATATGGTGCCCCCAATAATATGAATGATAAAGAGTGGAACTATATCGATGGAATAATTAAGTCGAGCAATAAAGTATGTAGGAAAGTGTTCTAGAAAATCTCAATATGGAATCCATGAAATGTGAAATTACATGTGAGATTTTAAAAAAAACGTAATCAAGAACAAAAAATGATGATATTTTGAAAAAATTTAATCAGTGAAAGATTGTATATACTTATGTTTGTGGGTAAGATACTGTCCAACAAGAGTTTTTATGAACCCAAATGGTTTATCAGAGTGTCCACATAGCTATGTGATTGAATCCACCTTAAAATAACACATTTAAAGTGATAAATGTTAACAAAATAAATTCAATAACTCCTTCTAGCATTAGAATACAATAGAGATGAGTGATCATACCAGCATCCATATGAATCCATATACAGAACCTCTATAGGAATATATAAATGACCAACATTAGGGTGATTATAGTGATGTGTTCCCATACCCACATTTGAAGAAGGATAAGACATTCCTTTAGATCTATGTGTTCTGAGAGGCATGTCATGAATAGTTCTTCGTAAGTAAAACCTATTTGAGAAGATCCCCAACTATATGTTTCAACCTTATCAAAGTCCTCCACTAGCCCCAAATACATCATGTGAAGATGATTACTAAAGTGATTAGTGTAAAACATACCTCCAATGATTTGTAATATATAGGCATGTTTAAGATTCATGATAGTCTTATCGTCAACTTCATCGGGTAAATGTGCAATGTTCATCTCAAGACATCCCATACATACTGACCCACCATCTACAGTAGCATCATTGGCCAGAATTTCATCAATAATAAATCTCTGAACAAGCTCATGTCATTGTGCATGGGTGGTTTAAATAACTATTTCCCCCTATATCAGAAGACATAGAAGGATGGTCATGTCTTTGAGGGTGATTTTCATCTCTCCCTCAATAAGGTTTAATGTGTGTGTATCTGGTCTCCACCTCTATAGAAGGCCAAAAAATAGTTAATGATCACCGAATGTGAAATCGGACACAACAATGTTGTAGAAGCCATCACGATATTGGTATCGTATAACGGTAGCTATATGAAACACGTGATGATGATGGTGCGCTCAATGCACCCTAATACGTCGAACTAAAAGACCCTCTATCACAACACAATAAACATGCCCAACGTACTCAGTGATTAGTATAGTATCCTCTATCTGCATGAAAAAAATGAAATTATTCTTTGGTGTAAAATGAAAAAATAATGTTATGGTTTGTAGAATGTTAAGAATTGTAGAATGTAAGAAATTACATGTTTATTCACATTTTTGTATGAAGCATATTTTTACCAAAAGACAAGGAAATATCTTTATGTTTCTCAAATCATATATCTAAATAATTTTTGAGATATATTTTTACACAAGAAATGGTGTTTTTGAAGATATGGTTATATATATATATATATAATTTTTCATCGTGATATAAAATTTTATTTGAAAATGGTGCGATTTTTAAATTATGTATGATTCTCGCAGGGCGGTATGTTTAATGATGATTTACTAACACTCTTGATTTATGGTTTATCAAGGGATAGTTTGATTATGATTTCATGACACCTCACATGAACATTCGATATTTGTTTTAAAGTGAATATGAAAGGATTACTGTTATTTTATATTAAAAGTATCAGGAAATGTTATAAACTCTACAAAGCTAAGGATCTTATATTAACACCATATAATTTACAATTTGTCAAGATCACATTTGAGAAAAATAATCATTGTTCCTGATACTATGAACTAAATCTGGTAATGTTATTGAATTTTTTCTGTTTCTGACCTTCCTGATTACATATGTTACATCTAAAAAATTTCCCTTATTGTTGAGCCTAGTCCATCTTATTAAACATCTTACTATACTTTGGAATCCATCATTTATGCAACTTATTGCAGTTAGGTATCACTGGATAAACATATGATTCCAAAGATATGTTCACAGAGGTACATGTTGTGATAGAATTTGTAGATATAAACCATAATTCTTTAAATGTTCCACATTTACATTTCACTGCTTCAAGTAATACCACCATTGTTTCACTGCTACAACTTGTGATGGGGTTCGAACACTCCTGAACTTCAAATTAAGAGTCTTCTCTCTGGAAAATTTAACCATAATATTCTTAAATGTTCCTTTAAATGTCTCATTTAACTTTCCTTTTGTACCTTAACCCCTATTGAATTCCATCGAGGGAATTTTTTTATCAATTACATGATTTAAACAATGATAAAAAGTCTCCTAAACTATGGTAGTTATATGTAACTTCCAAATCCCCTTAAACACACCATTGATGCACTCCACAATTTTTTTGGTCATGTTTCACACTACTTCCCCCCATCATATCCCAGTGTCAATTTATCTTTTGGAATTTACATCATATAATCATACACTTCTTGATTATCCATGAGGATATCTTCAAAAATTTGTTCAAACCTTCATTTATCTAGCTAATATGAAACATAGAAGTGATTATATTTTACATAAATTGATTTTATCATTGTGTTGAAATAGTAAAAAAGAACAATGGAATTGCATACAAAGCCTACTGATTTTCTTCTTCATAGATTTTTTATGGAATATTTCTCACACAATTCTAGAAATGTGTATGATGAAGTACCAATGATGTTCATTTGGGGGTCTCCATGTATCAAGATCCACTTTGATTACATCATTGATTGATCAAGGATGATCAGATATCAAATAGATGCACTGAATGCGAGTGAAATGGTTACTAATTCATTCTATAAACAAACTCCTTGATTTGTAGTACACCTTCTTTACAATTGAAAAAGAAATCGGAACAATTGAAAATTTTCTATCTTTATTTGGAAAAATCAATAATACACCCTTTTGTTTTTCATATAGAAACATTTCATCAATTATTATGAACTATTTGTTGAAATGAAATGCAGAAATATAGGAGAGGATTTCCCAGAACAACTAATAAATTAAAACATGAGATGGATCAAGTTGGTTATCTTGAGACAAATATTATTTCACATGAAGATAGAATAAAACTTGGGCTTTGTATATCGGTATCGAAAGAAATTGTATTAACACTCAATAAAAGTAATCTCAATCGCCATAGACCTTCAAAATTGCCTTTTTAACATCCATGCCTTATTATAGAAAATATTGTAACATAATTTTTGTTGTATCCACTCTTTAAAAAGTGATACATGAACATCTTAGTAGGTCCTATCATCTCAGTGATAATGGATGAAAACAATTCAGCATCCAATAAGGTATGATCTTGTGTCAGGTTTGTCTAAACGCAAGTATGAGCTACCTCAATAATAGATATTCTATAACCTCCAAATAAAATGTCTTGAATCTTCCCCAAGAAAAATATATACTCATCCCCATAGTTTTCACACTGTATGATGTAATTTTTAGGGCATGATTCCTGAACTAAATATCTACGGTACCTCTCAATGAGAAATATTTTAATATGTTTCTCAATGCATATTTTCTAGGAAAATTTCATTGTATTTCTTTTATTTTTTTTAATTAATTAATGTTTTTTTTATTCTCTATATTACTTCATATAATCACAATTTTCATTATATCAATGATAAATAAACTGTCTTGGGTTTTTCCATTCATTATACCACAGTTTCCTAAATATTCTATATATCCTATTGACAATGTGGGTTCACATTATAATATTTATGATACTAAAATGTTAGAATATATTTGTATATCCTAAAATATAATAATAATGTTTTTTAGTACGTTTTCTAATCATAATAAATGTATTTCAGTATTTTATAAGGAAAATAATAACCATATAAATCATATCCCTGAGAGTGTTAAACATAGTGTGCATCAAAGAATGTAGTCATGTACCAAGTTATGTTGTGTCCGGCTTGACACACATTGTTAGTGTTTCACTACAAAGTATATCTATTCCAAAGATGCCTCCACTTGTGGTATCAAGATGGGGATTCCTTTTATTAGAGAACCATATAATATATATGCTACCAAAATTTTAAAAAGTTTTCTTATATCTTAAAATATGACACTAATGTTTTGTAGTAAAACTTTTGTCTTTCTTAGAGATATGTTCAATGATTTATACAGATAATGTGAATTATCTAAAGCAAATCCATTGACATTTAAAAAATGAGCATGCAATATGGGATAAATCATCTAAATCATGGGAGTAACAAATCATATGTGTAGTTAACCCTCTTTATCATCCATTTTTTCGTCTTTCATCCAATGTTTTTTCCATGTCAATCCAAATTTAATCATTTTTTAATCATTGGTTAATAATTCGTTAATCATTAGTTAATCATTGGTTAATAATTGGTTAATCATTGGTTAATCAGTAGCTAATCATTATTTAACCAATACTTGATCAATATTTATTCGTTACTTAATTATTGATTAAGCATTAGCTAATCATTAGTTAATAATTAGTTGAATATTACATAATCATTAGATAATTATTAGTTAATTATTAGTTATGAATTAGTTAATCATTTCATAATAATTCTTTAATCATTACTTAATAATTCTTTAAACACTACTTACTCATTCATTAATCATCTCTTACTCAATATTTAATCATTACAAAATTATTCTTTGATCATTAATTAATCATTTTTTAATCATTAGTTAATTATTATTTATTCATTACATAATCATTAGTTAAACATTATTTAATAACTCTTTAATCATTCGTTTTTCATTCCTTAATCATTATCTAATCAATAGTTAATCATTATTTAATCAATATTTAATCAATACATAATAAATAATAATCATTACATAATCAAAACATATTCATTACTTAATCAATATTTAATCAATAGTACGAAAATTTCTCAACAATCATTTAATCATTATTTGATCATTATTTATTCATTATTTAATCATCCCTTAATCATTAGTTAATCATTACATATTGATTCATTCCTTATACAATCATTAATAATTACTAAATCATTCTTTCATCAAAATTTAATCAATACATAACCATTAGTTAATCATTACTAAATCATTATTTAAACATTCTATAGTCATTAGTTAAACCTTGCATAAATCTTAATTAATTATGCCTTAATAATTAGTGAACCATATGATTTACATTAGTTAATTATTGTTAGCTAATCATTATATGTAATCATTTTTTAATTATAGGTTATTAATTAATTAATATATACATAATAATTACTAATAATAAGTATTATTTCTAAACTATATATATGACTAACTAATCTACTTAAAAAATAACATTTTCTAAAGTGACTAAAAATAATTCAATTGAATAAATTTATGTTAAATAAGAAAAAATTCCTCTCAATGATGCTTCATAAAAAATCAAGATAACTTTTAGGCCACTGGAACCACATCACCCAAATAATCATTATTTAAGAGAGAGATGGTGTGTAATGTAGAGAGATGAGGGAAATTTGAAATGAGGAAGTGGGGCTCCCTTTTATAGGAATTTAAATGATAGGCGGTGGGGGTGCCTTTCATCTTTATGTTAGGAGAAATGTGACACACCCCTAGCCCCATTCGCTTCTTTTAAGTGAAAGGTAGCCACCCCCTCCACCCATCGGCCTTTTCCATGTCACTAATCTCGGGCAAAGGTGTGGGGGGTATGCCTCCTTTCAATAAATTGGAAAATCGTCAACACCAATTTCTCTTTTCCGACACAACATAAAAAAAATAACCTACACACATCTAAAAAAAATTCAAAAACCCATAAAAACTGATAAACATATATATATATATATATAAATATATAAATGTATATATATAATATAAACAGATGTATAAAATATAAACCTATAAACATTAATATAAACATATGATATATATGAAATATAAACCTATAATATATATAAAATATATACATATATATATTATGTAAACATAAAATATAAATGTATATATATAATATAAAATATAAACATATATATATTATAAACATATATATAATATAATCACATATATACAAACATATATATATAATATAAACATGTATATATTTAACATTAAATATAAACATATATGTAAAATATAAACATATATATATATAATATAAACTTGTATATATATAAACACAAAATATAAAATATAAAATATAAACCTATATATATATATATATATTAATATATGTATATTCATATAAAAAATTATATATATTATATTAATTTATTAAATACTGACACACATATATAAATATATATAAATACGGACACACACACACACAGATATAAATATATATATATATATATTAATATATATAAACACTTGCACATATATATAAACATATATTTAAAAATATACATATTTATAAATATATATATATATATAAACACACACACACACACACATATATATATATATATATATATAAATATATACATATATAAATATATTTATATATATAAACACATATATATTTTAAATTTGGCCACATGTTTAAGAAAACATGCTATTTTTGTGAAATTTCTCTAGTATATTAAAACATGATTAATTATATATATATATTTGTAACTATAATTATATATATATAAATACACATATATATTTATACAAAGAAAAACACCTATAAACACACACACATACATATATATATAAACATATATACATTCATGTAAATAAAATATATACATACATATATATATATATATATATTTATATAATATAAACATATATATATAATATAAAGCCACCTATATAAATTTATATAATATGAACATATAATTAAACAAATATATATAAACATAAAATATAATTTTTTTTAATATATATATAAATGAAATATATATATGTATATATGAAATATAAATATATATTTATAATATAAATCATAAAAACATGAATATATATAATATAAATGTATATGTTAAATTTAGTCTCACTTTTAAGGAAATGTCCCTATTTTAATGTCATTATTAATAGTGTTTTAAAAAGTTGAAAATTACACACACACACACACATACATACCTATCCACACACAGACATACATATAAGCATGTAATATACATATATACATATATGTATAACCAAATATATAAACAACAAATATAAAAAAATGTATATATAATATAAAATGTGAACATATATAATATAAAATATATATATATATATATTAATATATGAATGTTAAAAAATATATATATTAATATTTTTATATAGAAATATATTTATATATATAAATTAAAGAGAACACATTTAAATAATAAAATGCTCAACATGTGAGTTGGTATTCTCTAATTATTTCACGCTGGTTCGGTGTAGGGGTTCAATTCCCATATCTTTCCAATTTCAATCATAGCCTTCATGCGAGATAGCTTGGTTTGCATATAATATAAGGGTGGGATGGTACTATATGTAAGCTCCCTGGGCTAATCTTCTAGGATAGGGAAGTGAGGTCTGGGGCAGGGGACACAAATAAGAGGCATGATATGGAGCAACTGTAGTGGACCACTAGGAGGTTGGGGTGGCGCTGGAATTTCAGGTAAACATTTATTAGCTTTTTCAGATTAGAAAATTATTATAAATTAAAAAAAATCAAAGAAAAATATCGATGATTTTTATAAGAATCAGAAATTACAGTGGTATTTACCAATGCTTCACAATATTTCATTAATTTGGATGTCACTAAATAATGAAATTTATAAACATCATCAAACTTTGTTATTTTAGAAATTTCTATTTACCGACGTTTCTCAAAAACTTTGATAAATAAGGTGTCACTAAATATATATGTTTATAAACCATTCTAATTTGATGAATTTTATAAACATAGTTAATTGGATATGTTTATAAATGTCTCTCAAATAATGATGTCTATAAACATCACAATATTTGTGACACCTCATTTAGTGTCATTTTTTAGAAACCTCGGTAAATGATTTAGCGACATTTAAAAACACCTCTAATTAAAAAATAACATTTCTAAATTGCATCTTTTGTATTCTCTAGGAATTATAGGATGTTTTCATTGATTGTCTTTGACAACCCCTAGCTTATGAAATTGAATTTAATAATGCATGTGTTCCTTGCAGTTGAAACATTGTGCCCCATCTTGAGTTTTAATCTGATACTTTTTTTCTTCCATTTAATTAGTCGGTTTCTTCATCCCTCTTTTTCATTGACTAGAATTATTCCCATATTCTCTTGGTTTCATTGATAAATTTTTTTGGATTCCTCTGCCCAAAATTTTGACATTTCGGAAGTTTATTTTTCTTTCCTTTGTGGTATTATTCTATAGAACCTCCCAAATTAAACATCATTTTATAATTTTTAACTCCTACCCCATGAGACCATTTCTAGACACAAGTGTTTATATTGACCAAAAGGGAACAACAAAGGATCTATTAATATTTTTCAAACTTTTAAATATCCATTTTCTTTTAAATAATTGTATTTAATACACATAATAATAGGTTCACCTTACTTTTGGTGTATTGAAAAAGTCAGAGGCATACTATGAAAGCCTTGTGAGGATTCTCTCATATGCCCTGATAGAATCATCCTCCTTTGGATTCAGTCAAATTAACTCACACTCCATTTTAATATGATGATATTAGGATAAATATTTATTTAAAAAAAATTCTTAAATCCTTCCCATTTTATAGAATAAATTTTTTGTTTAGACTTCATGTTCATGATGAATTTCCACCATTGATCATATTCCGCCTCTATGTGATAAACATATAACACAAATTTCTCTTATTCTGAGAATTAGAGGATAAATAATATCATTCCAATTGGGTAAATCCATTACTCCTTTATAAGTGGATCATAATCTCTAATATTGGTAGGAGGATCTTCTTATTAAAAGAACTCAACTATGGACCCTCTTTCTTAGGAGAAGGAGGGATTTTAACATGACTAATGTTATTATTCATAAAACGAGTTATTTGATCTAGTACTACCATAATTTATCAACTACTGCTACCTTAAGATTTGGAATCTGATTAGGGACATCATCGTATTTCCTATCACATTTTTTTGGCATAATTCCTCCAAATTCCCACCATTAACTAAAAAAGTAAAATTATTAATGAGAATACTAAAAGTAAAAAATTAATATAAAAAGGTCATGTATGAATATAGAAGGAACAATATATATATATATATATATATGAAATTTAAATTCTAAATTATGATTCTCCGTGTTTTAATCTAATTTCTCTATGTTAATTTCTCCATTATTTTTCAAACATAACAATCCATTCAATTTCTGCAAAATGATTCCTAAAGATTTTTGGAGTATACAAAACCATATACCCCGGGAGTGTCAAACCAGATTTGTAGCAAGGATTTCTTTTCCACATACCCGTTTATTTTCAATTTAATAACCAATAATCCCTTTTCATGGTGATAACTTCAATGTAAAACTGTGATGGAGCCAAATTCACTTGTAGTATCAAGACAGGGATGTAATTTCCTTAAAACCACTCACTCTATGATCACCAAGATTTTGGGATATTCTACTATACATAGACACATCTCTAGGGTTATCACTAAAGTACTATAATATTAATCTCCAAATACTTCTAGATTATTCTCAGATGCCTAATATATAATCCAAATTATTTTACATGGATTGTTACAGGATTTTTAAAATGAACATCAATTAAACATAACCCAAAAGTTGTTAGTCCTAGTGCCTTTGGAATACTAGGTTCAAAATATATCAAAAAAACTAATGAATATAATATTTATTTTATAATCCATAATGATATCTTAAATCACTTTGATATCCTTAAACATCATAGGTTAACATTGGGAATACGTAAAATAAAGGGGAAAGCTATGTATCCTGGTAAGGTAATGAACATGATAACGAAGCATAACATGTGAGTAAAATGGCATAAAATGATATCATAAAATCGACGGATCTTGAGTAATCATATTAGAGAATAATTTAAAGAACTTATTATATTAAGATAATGGAAACATAGGAAATTATAAGCAACATAAAATATGACATAAGCATAATTCAAGGGAAACTACCAAGAAAACATCACATGGTGTACATAGTCTCATTGTGGATTATATAAACTCCCTAATCCCAAACATACTGTCTCATGAGACAAAAACATAACCAAATACATTTTAATGCTATCTTAGCACACCCACCAGAGAATGTACATTCTTATGTGTTCCAGGTAAGGAAATTAATCACGAGGAATAAAAATAATAATTTATCAAGGAAAAATGGGTTACATAATCTCTCTTCATATCATAATAAAAGGATATTTGATAAATATTACATTGAGAAAATGGAATCAAATATTTTTGATGTCCATATAAGAGTTCATAATAACTGGTCCAAAAATTTGGTGTTAATATGGAGAAAATTTTATGTGAAATCGTATAAAATAAGGTATATAAATGAACATTGAATATAGTGTCTTATGTAATTAGTTAAATAATTTTAGGGAAAGAATAAGTATGGAATTTTATTATAATTTAATAGTAAAACTATAATGGTTATACCTAAAATATATATATATATATATTATGTAACTATTAATGGGAATAAATACAATAAATTATTATTATATAAAAGGATTAAGATAAAAAAAATTTCCCCTTGATCGAGTTTGATTTTAAAGAATACATTGGGAACTACATTTTAAGATGTGTATTAAACCATTAACGGAAGGGATAATGATCAATGTATATATTTAAGAGAAATATTTAAATAATTTATAATCATTTTATAACACAAAATATAGATATAAGTGAGTTAGATAGATGAAGGTCAAACGCAAAAAAAATGTGGTTCTGAGAGATCAATTACCTTAGTCTCCAAAATATTTTTTCACATGCAATTAATATTCAGGATAATAAAATTAGATTTATTTATTTATTTATTTTTAAATTTTTCTATATAATTTTTATTTATTATAATTTTTTTATATTCATTTATATATTGCTTAATGAGATATAATGTTTAATTTCATTATTCTAAGGGAGTCTGTTTCATGGTTCCAAGGCTGGGTCACTTGTGCATATTTATCAATGCTATTTTATAATGGAAAAAAATATAGAAGCAAAATTAAATGATATTCCTGTCCTTAAAATATTAAATTTTTTCAAATATTATTTTTCTATTCTGACATAGGGGTGATTCATTTAGTAAAAATGTTAACGTTATATGGTCAGTTCATTGAGGTGGTTTTACAGACCATCAAGTACTACTACTATTTTATTTAACATTATGTCTCTATATTCATTAAAACACATGAAATAATTTTTAATATACTTATAACCATCCTTTTTAACAATAATAATAATTTTTTAGCATCCTTAACGGTAGTGGATATAAACAATATGTGTCGTTCATGGGGGTGCTGAACCAACCATATTGTGAACACCATTTTCATTTTAGAATCTAAATAAAAGAGGGGATAAGATGAATATTACACAATAATGATAATATATTAATATATTTATGAAACCTATATTAAAATATATAGGTTAATAAAAATCATAAGGGGGTTTTAGAAGAAAGTATAAATAAAAAGAACTTAATTGACAATTTTACAACTTCCTTTGGTTGCCTATTCCTAGGTTACCCATAAGGCTCCTTATAATGGTATTTTGTGACACTAGAAGCAGTAGGATGTGTGGGATATTAATGGGAAGAAATTTTGGAAGAAATTTTCAAATCTCTGAGACATAGAAGTAGTGAGAAGAAGGCATGGTGTGGGGCGGAATTTATTAGGGTAGGGGAGGGGTGTTTTGAATATTATAATCATTAGTTTATTATTTTTGCTCAAAACTACCAATAATGGTGAATATTATAACCGTATATAGTAAATAGAGTATATAATTTGTAACCAATGGGTTCTTACATCCTCCCTAACTCAAAAAATCATGTATTTAGCGTATAATGTTAAATATCATATTTTGATGTATTTCAAAATTCACCAAACATTCCACTATTTTAGAAAAATACCCAAAATTCACTATAACCATTTTTCAATGTGACTATTCCAAATATATAATCCATTTTAAGAAAATAATTTTCTAAATAGAAAAATTTAAATTTTTAAATAAGATCCTTGTTTTAAATCATTTTTAATATTATAATCAATTTTTGAACTCTTTAAAAAATTAATTATGGTATCATAAAATTATATTATCATTATAGTCAAATTTAATTTTTTTTTATAAACCCATTTTATTATAATAAAATATTTTTTAATCATTATTCTTTTTATTAAAATTAACATAAAACATTTATGTTTATAAAAATATTAAAACTTGTTTCATAATTTCAAATATTTATTTACAAACTTCATTATATAAATAAGCCATATTCTTACTTTATAATATACCGAAAATATTATTTTATGTTTACCTAGTTTAGGGTAAAATTTTAATGGTCATATTATGATTCCTAATAGTCATATTACTATTCTAATAGTCATTATACTAATGAAACAATCATATTAGTATTCTAATGGTCTTATAATGGTCATATGGGTCATCTAATCTCGATAAATACATCTTATTTCATTAATTATTCATTCAATTATATTTTCTATGAATGTTATATATATTTATATTTTTAAAATTAAAATTACATTATGGATATTTTGTATCATTTCTATATTGATTTTCTTGAGGGATATTATTCTAAGGGATCAAGGAGATCCAAATTTTCCTATTATCATTATACTATTTTCTATTTTTGTCCCATTATAATGATATCAATTTTTATTGACATATTTATTATTTAAACTTAATGTGTAAAGTAATTTAATAAAAAAAATTGTATTACCATGTGGTGCGTACTGATTATATAATATTATATTATTAAAAATTAGATAATTATATATTCATAAGGGAAATTCCATTGATAAAATTTTGAACCATTATATTCATATATATTAATGAGAATATATACCCCTAGGGTAATTTGGGATCATTTTTTTCATTCGTTTTTTTAGAACATGTAATCTAGATTGTGGATGTGACCTTTACAATTTATTTTTTTAACATATGAAATTTTCTAATTTCTTTGTTTTGGTTTCTATGTTTGTTTATATCTAATTATATGTATTTTGGATGTTTAATTGTTCCAACATTTATTTTATTGATACCCTAGTGCTTATCTTCATCCTATGGGGATCAGGATCACACTCAAGGCCTTACAGCAGGCCAATTTGGGTGAAATTATGGGTTGACCCAGGTTCTGTTACAAAGTTGTATCATAGAATAGGTTTCCTAAATTATAGTGCTGATGCTTATGTATCACCATTTTATATCTAAGAGTTTTCAATAGACTAGAGATAGGACTATCAATACTCAAGGGGTAGTGTTGGGGTGTCTCTGACTATCCATCTTTCTTGATAATCCAAAATTTACCATGGGAAGAATGGGGATTTCAAGATTATCTTCTCACAATATTAGCCTTTTGGATTCAGTTTTTTAAGATCAGCTATGAAATATAAATAAAATTATAATCTAAATATTATATTTCCTATTCCTTAATAGATCATGGTTCTTTTAATAATCACAGTCTAGAATACTATAGAGGAATATAAAGATCATTACCCATAGGAAAATCCCCTATTTGGCCTAATTTTGATAGAAACAGTTGTCTGAATGATCTAGTCTATGGGCCAAGTCACCAACTTTGAACCCAACCAAAAATCAAACCCTGATTTATAATTCACTAGGTAGAATCATGAAATATTTAATATTGAAAATGGTCTATTGGATACAAATTAATGGATCGAGAATATTGAAAGGATTTTCTAAATTTTGAAAACAACAGAATATTCCATTGTTGGATTCACAACTTATATGTATGAAGGCCTAAAAATGAAGTGGATATAATCAATTATACAATCCAAGGGGTATAAAGATCCCCCCAAGACTAATTCCGAGAAATAATTAAATTAGAAGTTGTATCCTCATACACTAATAATATTACATGCATTGGAGTTCGTTACTTTGGGTCTGGGAGACAGTTCAATCATTGAGTATTCTACTCAGTTTTCCAAGTTGGTGCACGTATCCACAGTGCTTATTTCCAATAATTATCTAAAGGTACAGATGTGAAAAGTGGGTTTGAGGGTAGATATTTGATCTTTAGTGACTCTTATGTTTCATCCCATTAATGTGAAGGTTTTGTAAGAGGAATTTATGGATTAGGTGGACATAGCTGGGAAAAAATGACACTTTATTGAATTAGTGAAAGCTAGAAGTAATTATAGTATTCATTCGTTTTGGAAAAATAAGTGTCATAATCAATGTATAAATGGTGAAAGGATTGTGTATGATATATTAAGGAAACTTAAGGTGGTTTATTTCTAAGGTTAGAAAAGTGACAACCCAAACTCGATTTTAATATTTTACCCAAACTGTGTCACAAAAGGGTGAAATTTAGTCTTATTTAGTTTTTCTATGTGATATAATCCAAGTGAATTGGACAAACATGCACCTTTATATAGGGATATCAATTTATTATTGACATTGAGAAAGGGGTGGGATATCAACATCATGCCATGTTTCATGCTCAGGTTGTGAAGAAAACGAATTATAAGGTTGGACATATGTGTGTAGTTAAGATTTCACTAGAGGAGATAGAGGACAGACTAATTACCATGAGATGTATAAAATTTAATTCAATTCTATGTTTATGTATCTATTTTATGAATGTTTAAATCAATACATAATGTCACCCATGATTATCGATACATTTATCTTATGTTTAGAGCTTATGTCTTCCGGGAGACTCTTCACACTACATTGGGAAAGTAGTTAAAAAATGGATTTAAATATCCTTATTTTCAGTTGATGATCACCAACCATGAAACCATATGTGAAATTTTACTTCTTTATATATAAATATAATATCTCATTATAGAAATGTAGTTTGTGGTTAGATATAACACCAAGATCAATAGAAATCATCATCGGGTATATTTTCATTCCCCCAATGGAGTCACTTATGTATTTCAAGGAGAGTGGTATCCAAAATCACGGAGAAAATGTAAAATTTCTCCTAATGTTGAATTTATTCACTACAATTTTTCAAAGATTATTCTTTATTTTGTTGAAAAACATCTCATTATTCCTCTTCTCATGAAAGTGCATATGTATCTTGATGTTTTTCTAGATGATTTCTCTAGGTTACCTCCTTAAAGAGAAGATGAGTTCTCTATAAATTTTCTTCTAAGGATGAAACCAATTTTTTTACCTTAATATTTAATATCACCCATTTAATTAAAAAATCTCATAGTTTATCTTGAGGATGATGATTCTAAAATAATTATTCATACAAGAAGTACACCTTGTGCATCACCAATGATCACTCCAAAGAAAGAAAATGGAAGTCTCTGACATTTTATTAAATATCAAAAACCAAACCAATTTATTATGATTAAATAATATCCCATTCCTATGATTGATGAACTTTTTACGAATCTAAAGGGAGTCCGACCCTTTCCAAAAATTGATCTAAGATTGGGGTAACACTATTTATGAGTTTGGGAAGATGATATTCAAAATATGTATTTTAGAAGAATGTAAGGGAATTATGATTATCTAGTTATGATGTCTGGCATTGATAATTCACCTATAGTTTTTGTGGCCTCAGTAAATTAAATTTTCCATAAATTCATATATTCTTTAATTATTGTATTTGTGGATGGTATTATTTTTGGTTCTATATTGAATCCTGATCATGTTGAATATTTGAATATCTTAATTGGAACCTTTAGTGAGGATTTTCTATATGGAAATCTATCTAAATGTAAATTGTGGATTGAAGTGTTTAAATTTATAGGCCATGGGATTTTTGAGATAGGTGTCTCAGTGGATCCCAAGAAGATACAAGAATTAATGTCTTGTGGGTATTCTAAAAATAGGTTTGAGATATAGAGATTCTTGGTGATAGTTATTTATTATTGGAATTTTATTCAGGACTTCTTCAAGCTCTCATCCTCTTTGAAAGAGGTTAACCCTAAGTGTATAAAGTTTGTTTATAGAGGTCAGTTTCTTAAATCCTTTAATGATTTGAAAGTGAGATATAATTCAACTCTACTCATGATTCTAAGTAATATTGTTGTTGATTATGATGTGTACTACGAATCCTTTGTTATGGGTTTTAGAATTTTTTGATACAGGGTAGATATGTTGTATTTTATAGCCCTCATCAGTTATAACATCATGAGAAGAACTACCCCAATCATAATTTAGAGTTGGTAGTATTGATTCATGCACTTAAGACATAGGACCACTACCCATTTTTGTATAAGTTTATAGTGTATTCTATCTATAAAATTATAAAGTTTATTTTTACTTATAGGGATATAAACATGATACAGAAATAGAGGTTGGAGTACCTTCAGGCATTTTATTTTGAAATTTCTTTCACCCATGATAAATTGAATGAGTTCATGAACAATTTTAGAAGGAATTTACCATCTTTGGTACTGAAAGAATAAGTTGAAGAGTGGTTCTGAATATCTTGTTTTCTAAAATCTACATGGATGAAGGGTGAGTTGAAAATAGGTATTTCTAGCTCGTACTAAGGTTGGTTATTTTATGAACGATCATATTTAAATTGAAATGTGGAGGATGTTGAGTGTTAGTGATTTTATTGGAATATTTATTGTTGGGAGGACTCAGGTGAGTTGTCTAAGTCTTTGGATGAGGTTCTACTCTTCTGAGGTAGGATGGTTAATCTCACAGACATGGGGCAAGAGCTAATGGATAATGCACATCGATCAAGTAGGTTTTTGAACCATAGATGAACCAATATATACAATGAATTGAGACATAATTATTGGGATCCACTAATGAGATAATCTATTATAGGTTTTGTATCATGGTGACTCACATGTCCTAAAATTAATGCATAACATTGGTGACCAAATAGATTGTTGCAACCATTACCCATTCCATTATAGAAATTGTATTATATTACCATGGACTATGTCATTGATCTTATTCAGAATCCTAGTGTTTTGTATGTGATATGGGTAACTATTGATCATCTCACGAAATGGTTGTATTTATTACATATAGAAAAGTCAACAATGGTAATAGACATTTAGAACCTGTATGTTCATAAGGTTTTCAATGATCATGGTGTGTTATCAACTATAATTGATGATAGAGACACTTTATTTAAATAATATTTCTATAATGGATTGATAATAGTTATGGGATCTCAGTGGAACTTGACCACAACTTATCAACCAAAAATGGATGGTCGACCAAGTGATCTATCCTGATTATTGAAGACATGATTATGGAATGTGTTCATGAATTTTGTGGATCTTGGGATGAACATATCCCCTTACATAATTCTAATTATATCAATATCTATTAGACATTGATTTGGATGGATCCATTTGTGGTGTTTTATGGGAGGCATTGTAGGTCTCCTCTTTGTTGGAAAGAGTTAGGATAATTTCCCATGTTCAGACCAAGCATCATTTAGGAGATAATGGATATCTTATATTGGATAAAAAATTTCTAGTGAAAAATCAGAGTCACAATATATATTTAATAGATTTATATTATCGTATGATGGGATTTATGCTCAGCAATCATGTTTTTATCCCAGTTTCACATCCATTGAGACATATACATTTTCTGAATTAGGGTAATTTCGCACCTCATTATGTTGTCCTATTTGATATTCTAAAGTGAATAAGCAATGTGTCTTATCATTTGGTCTTACCTTGTCATTTTAATTATATCCATGATGTAATATACATTTCATGACTATATATTTACTATAATATTCCCCAATCTAGATCTCTATCACTTGACTAATAAAGGTTGGTTACATGACCTCAAGCACACCTCCTCCTACTCCAAAGACTGCTGACTAATAGGATGGTTTGAAATATATAGTGGGGAGACTATAAGCCCTATTAAGAATTGTCATCATAATATAAATAGTCCATGTAAAAGAGAGAAATCAATGTATTGAAAAAGAGGAATCAAATAATAAAATGTAACTAAATAATCAATACATAATAATAGGAATAATGTAATGACATGCAGAAATATAACTAAATGTCATGATAGAAACAATACAAGTAAAATAATAGCATACTAACTAAATTTTCAAATGTATTTAGTGTTGAACCCCATGTTGGTCCCACCTACAAACTCTAGACCATCCAGCAAGTGAACAATCACCAATAAGGTTTTTTTACCTTGTCCAAACATGCAACCATGTAATCCTCTTGGGTACTAAACAGCTTCCCAAATAAAGTGCGAGTATTACCTAGAAGTTCAAAACCACAATGTCTAAAAAAACTTATTTTATAATAAGTTTTTGCGATAAAGAAATAAATAGATCTATTAATTAATTCAAACATTAATAAAATTCAACAAAAACATGATTCAGATCTATATTGGAATATCACTAAGAAGTTTATACGACCCTGCTAACCACAAATATATTACCATAGTAAAATAACCTACTCTAACACCATGCCAGAATATAACATATCATATCTTTTGACCATTCCAACCACAACCAAATAACCATGGTATAGTAACAACTATCAAGGTCAAATCCCTGTTAGCATTATAACATGGGAATGGGAAGAGCCCACTTACTATAATAAATACCGAAAGGTATTGATCTGAGCTTGCTCAATATCATCATTATAGCTTATAAGTTTTCACATTACAGGGTCATTCCCTATATATATAGTAATTTTATCCTATAAAAAATCCATGACATACATCATGGATATCACAATATCACCTCATAAATCTCAATGGTTAATTATGAGAAGTGATCTTTTCATTCCTATACCACTTCCATTTATATCACAATTGATCAAAAGTCAAAAAAATGTATTAATCCATAACATAGGGATTATATATCAATGAATCACATGATGTCTCTTTCCAGGGTAAACACCCTTTAAGCCATTATCCATTTCAATTAAATTCATGGTTTTCTCACCCAATTGGAAGCCATAATCTAGGTCAAAATCTAATTGAAACCAAGGGCTCCAAGGAATAATATCATTCATTATTTAATTTATTCATGTTCATGGTATTTTAGCACAATAACAATAATCCATATAGTTTTCAATTTTCAAACTATAAGGTTAAGATTTAGACCCTATAACTTTAACTAACAATACAATAATTCTTCCAATCGAAAACACCCTAGTGGAAGAAGGGTAACATGATCGAAAATTGTTTCTTAGATAAAAAATGATAAATATAAAAAATAAACAATGCACATGATCATATGATTTCAACACAATAGTCCGAGAACCAATAGAGATAAGGGAGAAATAGGACCAAAATCACATACTAGTGATCGAAGGCATTATCGGTACATCCAAAAGGAAGGTTGGAACTCCAAAATCACCTTGAAGGTTCCCACAGTTTGATAGAAGAAGGTTTTAATGAATTAGAATGAAAATTCAATCATGTTAATATTTTAAATGGAATATTCCAAAATATATATCGCCTGGGATTACATTATTAAAAACACCCAAAAGTTTTAGGATTTGAATCAAAGTACAGGGAATTTAAATGTTCTAAAGATGTATTTTCATTCCATTTTTATTTTAAACAACCCAAACCCCCTTTAAATCTTATCAACATACCAAGATCCAAGGAAACACATAACCAATTTACATGAATTCCATTAATTCATATAAACACACATGTCTATAATTTAAGTCATTCCCCCCAAAAAAATTATCCATGTGGATACTCTATGGATTTCTCAACTTTCCCCACAACCTAATACTATGTTTATTCAAATGATAGGTTTCCATGAAGGAACACAGCCACCAAGGTCTAGAGAAAAGAAAGAACCTAACAGAAAAAAATGTTAATAAAATACTCATACAGAGACATACCAAGAAAATTATTGGATCTTATAACCACCCAACAATATAACATCTCATCCTAGAGAAATTTAAAGAATAGATATGATGTCATGGTGAACATGTATTTTAATTGTGTTTTCATATCAAACTATCTCTATTAGTTCTATTCCTAAACTTCTCCATGAAACCACTGCACTCGAACCAACCGTATAGTCCTGCCTCAACGATATTTCTCATTATGACTTGCAACTCGTATCAGATACTCCTCAAAGGATGCATCAATGCAAATCTCCAATTTTTCTCTGTATATTACACTTTAATGGTATTGATGGTGTATTTTTAGTTTTGAAACATGGAAAATGTTATGCATGTCATTTTAGTATTATGGAAGGGCTAAATGGTATGCCATTGAACTAACCACCGACTATAATATAATCGACTAAACATTCATAGATGTCTCGTGCACAATACTAGGCCCAAAAATTGATGACACACATGCCACTATCCAAAAAAAGATGTGAATGAAATATCCTTCCATAAAGATCCTTTAAAGGTTACTTTTTTATTGATTCCTAGAAGTTATTATTATATCAAAACTCCATGATTTTCCCATATTGCTCCCTCTAATCCCAAAAATCTAAAACACATACTCGTAACATATATTATAGAACCTGAATAGTTCTCTTATGTTAAACTTGGGACTGAGTATGATAGGTTGTTCTCAAAAGAACCCAAGATCCTAGATCCTTATGAAGACCCATTAAAAAATTCTATCTAAAATGAGGATCTCTTTCTAAAATGATACTCTTTAGAACACCATGAAATATATCCACCTCATGCATGTAAATACTTCCCAGACCATCAACTGTGAAGGTGTTTATAATAGGTAAGAAGTAGGATACCTTCCTCATTTTATGAACAATAACCCATAAATAATCATTATTATGTTTTCTACTTGGTAATTATGTCACAAAATCCATAGTGACATCATTTAATTTTTAATCAAGGATGGGAAAGGGATACAAAAGCCTTGCTGGACTCTGGTGCTCAACATTAACCTTCTAAAAAGTGAAGTATCTAGCCATAAACATTGACACATAATTCTCAATTCCAGACCATCGTTACTATATATGGATATCATGATACTTATCTATTAAACCTGGATTCACCACCAATCTAAATGCATGAAACATCCCCATCAGATCCTCACATATGCTCATAGGAACCCAAACTCGTCCATATAAAAGAAGAGAATTTCCACTTCCGAGGGACCGTCCTGATGGTGTCTCCCCACCATATAAGTTTTAATTCAAAATTTGGCCCTATGGATTAGATAAATTCTCAATCATAATATAGTCCAAAACCATGTGTATAATAGATGTAAAATTTAGAGATACTTAACCTGTAGACTCTTTAATATCATGATGCATGTCTTCAATGAGGGACATAATCTATCACTTGTGTAAAGATTTTTGAACTACCTTTTTATGTTTCTTTCATATCAAATTATCAGAAATTAAGTTGACGATTCCTAGTGTATACATCACCTTGAAATTGAAAGACTACAAATACTCAACCCACCTCCTCTACTAAAGGTTCATGTCACACCGAGAAAAAATGTCTATGAGGCACTTATGATCTGTGTATAGAAAAAACTCCCACCCATTAGATATAATCTCCAATATATCATGGAATGTGCCACTACTGCTAACTCCAAATCACGAGTAGGGTAGTTTCTCTTCTGTTGTCCCAGCTGCCAAGATCTATAAGAATCCATTTGATCCTTGTGCATTAGAATTGATCTGATTCCAACTTCAGATTCATCACAGTACACAGTATATGATTTACCCCACATAGGTAATGTGAGAATAGGTGTTGAGGTCATCCTACATTTCAGATCCTGAAAGATACTATTAAAAACATCATACCAAACAATCTTCTCCCCTTTCATAGTCATCCTAGACATCAGTGCTACCAAATATAAGTAATCAATGATAAATCACTAATAGTAATGTGATAAACCCAGAAATATCTGAATATCAAAGAAATTATTGGTCTTCTCCAAGATACCAGGGATGTTACATTCTCTAGGTCCAATGGAACTTATATCTATTAAATTAAATAGCCCAAGAAGTGAATTTTTTTAATTGAGAAACTAATTTTTTTTATCTTGGTTTAAATTTTATGCCCTCTAAATTTACTCAAGATTATGTTGATATGTCTGTAATTATCATCCATTTACTATGGTACACTAAGATGCCATCAACAAAAAAACACCCCAAAATAGTCTATAAAATTAGGAAATATCATATTCATCAAGTCCATGATTAATGTTGGTGTGTTTGTCAACCCAAATAGAATCACTACAAATTCATAAAAGCCATACCTACTCCAAAAAGAAGTCTGAGGTATTTTTGTTTGTCTCAGCAGTAATTGGGGGTAACCCAATCTCCAATAAAATTTATATAATATCCTTGCACCTCTAAATTGACCACAAATATCATCAATGTGTGGGAGAGGATACCGATTATTGACTATCATCCAGTTCGACATTTGATAATCCACACATAAGTGTAATGACCATTTAGCCTTACTGGAAAAGAGAACTGAAGAACCCCAAGGATATGTACTCATTCGTGTGAATCCATTATATTCTATATATTTAAACTAAACCATCAACTCTTGAATCTATACTAGTGCCATTATATAAGGTGGGATAGGAACTAGATCTCCTCTGAACACCAACTCATCCAGGAACATGATCTCCCACTAGATTGTTAATATGTACAATTCATTGAGAAAAACTTCTTAGAAATATTCTAAAACTATAAGGATATAATCCTCCAACATTCCACCATTATCTAGAGAATGACCGACTATCTAAGCTATGATACAATCCAATCGGCACTGAATTGGTATTGCATGACCATCCAAAAGATCCTAATCATCTTTTTGAGAATACCATCCTTCTTCTAGGGAAAGAAATGTTACTCTCATCCTGTAATATTCAACATGAACAAGGTATAGAACTATCCATTCCATACCAAGAACCAAATTGAATCTTGACATTTCCAACATGAAAAGATACCAAAGGAAATTGTAACCACAAATCTCTAGAGGATATGCCTTACAAAATTTGATATACTCTCGCCGCACTCCCAATGGTGTGTCGATGTTAATAAACCATCCAAAATTTCCACATAAAAACCCATACTATTTTTAAAAATAGAATATAGGGAATAATTTTAGACTCCTATATCCAACAAAATTCAAGCTAAAGATAGATAATACAATAATCATACCATAACCAGTTGACAGTCCCGTGTCTGTGATATCTAGAGTAGTCTGCAAAAATTGTATCTAAGTTTTCCCTCAACCCTATGATTAAGATTGACTGTCCTGGTATATTTTTATTGCCCGTGACTTATTCTCATCTACTGGAATACCACGTCCTCTACCTCGTCCTGAAGGACTAGTGGAACTCCAAGGATTGGCTGGCTGATGGGTAGTTGAGCCCCTTCTTAACGCAGGTGTCTGTCCTGATCGCCTACCATTATTATTATATAGATGGTTCATATAGAACTCTTGAATAAGACCCATACTTCTATAGATATGATATTCAACTATGGGGTGAGGACACTATGGGTGCTTGTGGATAAACATTCCACACTAATTGCACTGGAATGGAACATGGCCCTGATATGCTTTCCCACTAACTTGACTTCTCTTCCCACTACTCCCATAGAAGAAACTATGATATCAGTGATTATTTCTACCCAAATAAGAGCTTAGTGCTCACACTACTGAAATAGTCAAGCCACTGATGGGGCCTCTCTCAGATTCCCTTCTCTGATGAGTGTCTGGATTATCATTCCCTAAAAAATTCTCAAACTGAAAACATTCACATATGACCTGCTCTTATAACCAAGACCATATTGAAAGAATCTCACCCTACATATCTCACCAACATCCAAATTTGGTGAAAAGTGAATTAGGTCAGTGAAATTAACAATATATTCCAACATTGACATACCCTCCAATATTAGATTCATGAACTCGTGAGTTTTTTCATCCCTTGATGTCTCAAGATAGAAATGGATGAGGAACATCCTCCCAAAGTCCTTCCAAGAGAGATCATACTACTACCCATATTCCACTAGAAAATCCCACTGATGCTGGGTGAATTCAAAAAGCATATATACAGAAATCTTCACCCTCTTTTCTATAGGTGTCTCAATACGCTTGAAGATTTTTTAGACTGACTCGATCAAGATCATGGTTGTCAGGGGCCTCCTTCACCAGTGAATTTTGATTGATACGGTAGCTAAAACTATCTTATTTTCTCAAACATTGAAGGCACTGTATGAACAGTTTCCCTTTCCATAGATAGTATTACCCCCATCAAGCTGTTGTAAAGATGATCATTTTTTCAATCCTTAAGAAATACAGGAAGATCTAGTTAAGTTGTCTTAGGAGTGTGAAGATTTCCACTCTCCGGACTCTCTTGTCAATGATGAAAATGTTTCATTTTATTTAAAATAAAAACAATCCTCTTAGAGAAATGGATATCAAAAAGTTTAGTCTCAAAAGATGACTCCAATTGAGAACCACCAACTCCTAGTCTCTCTAACCATGGATTATATGTGTTTTAGAATGACATGTAAATTAATTTCATCTATCAAGTGAAATAGATATCTCATATCCCAATTCAATAGGAAAGGGTATATCACATTCAAAAATAAATATTCCCCAATCATGAACTATTCATGTCAATATATCCCTATGTGCCTTTTATGACACATGTATCCTCCTATCATGCTATATCAGTCAATTAGTACAAATCTCAAGAATCATTAACATCATGAAATTATAACCTCACAAAAAATGTAAATCACCCAAGGTGATGTAACACCAACTATAATAATCAAATAGTAAGAACAACAATACCATCCCTGGACACTCAGATTTTCCTCTATACATGTGTTAGATACTCTCATTAAAAATATCATTACCAAGTCTTGAAAAAATTATAGTCTCCTTTCTACCATTCCTAAACAGTAAAGTAGAATAAAATAAAACATTATCCTTCGATACAAGATTGTAATTTCCCCCAATATAGATATCACTCATATGGCTAAAACAGTTAGTTAAATGATCTCAAGCACGCCTCCCCATATGCCATAGGTAGCTGATTAGCAGCAGGGGTGTGAAAAGTATATTGGCGAGACAATACCCCCTTATAATTAGTAACATAAAAGTAGAAATATTCTATAAAAAATAACGAAATTCAAGTATATACAAATAATAAACCCAAAATATAATCCATTGAATAATTAATAAATAATAATTGGAATAATGTTATGATGTGATGGAATGTAATTAAATGTCATGGTACAAGAAATATAAGTAGAGGACTAATAGACTCAATAAAGAATCAAGAGTCCCCAATCAAAAACCTACTATCAATACAACCTCCAAAATCTAGGCCATCCAGCAAGTAAATAATGAAAATCAAGGCCATTTCCCCATGTCCAAAACTATATCAACGAAATCTACTCAAGTACTTAATTGAATCATAAATAAGGTGTGATTATAACTCAGTAGGGAAACACCATGATGTATAAAAAAACTAGTTTGATAAGATGTATATTCAAAATTGTAACAAATAGGTGTATTAATTAATTCCTAAATTAATAAAATACTGAAACAACCTTCTTCAACTCCATGCCAGAATATCTATGAACATTTCATACAACCATTCCTACCACAAACACATATCCATGTTAAAATAAGGTTCTTCAGTTCCAAGATAGAATATCATAGAGAATGAATTTTGACCATTCCAACCCCAACCATAAAACTATGTTATATTCATAACAATTTTACTTACATCCCTATAAGAATTATATAATCTGATTCAAATTCCTATTACAACATTGGACTGGTAATCGCCCGCTCACTATAAGAATTATATCATGGGGCTCAGCTGAGCCTGCTCAATAACATCAATACAACATATAAGTGTGCATCTTCCAAGTCCAAGAATGATATATAAGCATTTTATTAAGGAACACATGGCCTTTAATACAGCATAGATATCACAATATCACATCATCAATCTCAATGGTAAATTATGTGAATTACCATTTCCCTTTCATATACCACTTTCACATATATCACAATTGATCAATCGTCAAAAAAATAAGTTGTAATCCATAACATAGGGATTCTATATCCAGAAATAACCTAAGGTATCATGTCAATATAAACATTATTTAATCCATTATCCATTTCAATTGTATTCATGGTTTTCTCACCCAACATGTAGCCATAATCCTAGTAAAAATCTAATTGAAACCCAAAGACTCCAAGGAACAATCCCATTAATTGTTTATTTAATTTAGGTACAGTTTTCATTTCCGAATCAAAATATTACACATACATGGATATTATGAAACCAAGGATTAATATTTAAACCCCATAACATTAATTGATAATCCATCAATGATTCCAATAGAAAACATGTAACAAACCAAAGTTTCATTAATGGAAATCCATCTTGATCTAATTAAATATCTCTTTATGTTTATATAAAATGTCAACTTCATTGGTTTTATGTTAAGAATTTTGACCGTTTCTAATATAGTCATTGAATAGTGATCATATGATCAGTATAAATATAGGGCTTTAACAAATCCAATTTACTCAGACAAAATAGGCAACGACCTCATCCAGTAGAATTGCTCCATACGAAGCCCATTTGTCGAAGATCGGAAAGGAGGTGGCATCCTTGGGATTAAATCTTGACCAATACCAAGCTGAGCTTCATCATGTCAAGCTCGAACGGGACCGTCTACGGGAGAAGTGGAAGTTGATAGAAATTACAACTCAAGCGATGTTATCCGAGCCATCCCAAGAGTCTGTCACCATCGCACACCTTACCCTTACGTATTATGTGGCTGTTTTAAGGGGTTATGTAACAAATCTCTAGTACTATGTTCATGTATATTATCTTTGTATATAATAAAAAATATACCTTCTTGTCATTATCGATACATTGTAAATAGTTTTTAATGTACAAATAGTGTTTTTAGTTATTATTTAACTAAAAATATATTTTATTAAATTAAGGTATTTTTGAATTAAGTAATATTTTAATAAAATATTATTATTAAATTAATTTTTGTTAAATATAAATGATCTTATAATTGTATGAATGCAATTATAATTTTTATTAAGTTTTGAAATCCATTTCTGTCAAAACACGTGAATTTTCGATAAATATCAGTTATTATTTTAAAAGTGAAAATTAACATATTTAGAATATTATTTTGATAAAATAAATGTTATTTATGGAATCAGGACGTCGAAAGTATCCAACGGTGAATTTTTCATAATTTTCTGAGACAGTCAAATTTTTGGGTAAAAATTAAATACTGTATAAATATATAATGTGTTTTATGACTTCATAATGACCCAATAGTGATGTAATGAAATGATATAATCCTTATGTTCGGAAAATATTTGTTTTAACATTAAAATAATGTGATTTTGGGTTTGTTTGACTTACTTTTCAAAGAATTAATGGTCCCCTCAACACATATTAAACACCTTGTCTTTTGAAATTTTTTTCATGGGAGTGTGACTCACCTCCACATAAGCAACCATATTATTTTAAGAAGTTCGGACTTTGGACTTATAAAATATTTTTCTCCTCTTCCCTTTTCCAAAAACCATGGTCGAAAACATTGGGATGGTTTGTGGTTTGGATTAATATAATATAAGGGGTCCCAAACCTAAATAATAAAGAATTCCCTCACCTTTCCTATATAAACTCACCCAAGATCCCACTTCCTCCTCACTAAAAGCCTTTCTAGTTCATCCAACCTCTGACATTATCTTTTTAGAATCCTCTCAAGGTTCCCCAAGCTCCCAATAATCCTCTCACAAGCCTCTCTCTAGCCTTTGGAAGCACACTTCCATGTAAGGGTTTTTCTTCCTTTCTCATTTTTGTCCAATTTTCTTCATATTTTTATGCCCTTTTAATTTCAATTATAAATGTTGGGGTACGGTTTATCACCTCCCCCATACTGCCCTATAATTGTTTGAATGATGGGATACCCTTTTCTCTCTCATTAAATTCCTCCCATGTACATCCGTTACTATGACGAAATTCTGAATGGAACTTCTCTCTCATCTTTTACATTCAAGCAATACTTTTGTATCATGAATCTAAATTACATTAAAATTGTTTTTAAATGTATCTATATGACCTCCTTACTTTACATTTCATTTAAATATGATGAGGAACCCCTTTCTCTCTGATCAACATTTTTTATAAATTCCTATTTCACGCTGTTACGCTGCCGAAATCGCACCGACTTTCTAAGACAATGCCATTGTGTAGTGAATACCATTCTCATTTCTCCATCAAGGATATTCACCTTTATGCACATTTACTTATTTATTATAAAGTTTCATGTATTAATTATACATTCCCTTATCATGGAATAAATGATTATGTTTAATGAATCCATGTTTTATGATCCATGTGGCACACTTATGCACGAAATGAAATGTTTAAGAAGGGTGCGCCCTTATAGCGCTCCAATGCATTGGGTAAAGTATAGTATCATGATACATCATGTGCAATGAGTGTTGAATCGTGATAATTCAAGTGCAATGAGGGTTTACTCCTACTTTATGTGAAATGAGTATTTACTCATGCTCCATGTGCAATGAGCCTTGTCTCATGCTAATTTCATGTTAACTGTTGTTGCCACATTTCCATGTTATGATTATCATGCTTCATCATGCCTTTATGTTCATGTTTCTATTATTCTCTATTGATATGCCTATTGCCTAACATTTATTTTACTCCACATGTTATTCCATTTTTACTCCCTTATTGGGCATTATAGCTCACCCTTTTCTTATGCATGTCCTCAGGTCATCCCGTGCAATGCTAAGTACGAGGGAATGTAGTGGTCATGTAAAGGAAGTTTTCAATAAAGATGTTGTATTTCATGTTTTAAGTTTTTATGTAATGATCCTAAGATCCAAATACACTAAACCTCTCGATATTCTTTGTTGTATCAAGTGAAATTTTATGTAATAAATCATGTTTATGTTTGTAATAAAAGCAGGGTTGTCATGGTTGGTATTAGAGGATAGGTTTAGTTATTTTTGGGATTAGGATTATAAAACCCTAGTAAAGCCTTAGAGACAAGACTAAGTATAATAAAAACATCCCTAAGTTTTGGTAACTACCGAGTAAGTGGTTTATCAAGGAAATACATCCAGGTCTGGATATGAGCCGGTAGAGGCGGCTCTGGCACAGATGTATCCTAGTGGTAAAACCCGAAAACACCGCTTTGAGCTAGACTCGAATAGGAACTAGTGCACAACTACAGGCCTTGATGAACTCATGGTTACGACACTCTCGGTGGATATGTTTGGATAAATTCACAATCTTAGTATGAACCCTTATTAAGGGAATTAAAAAAATTCCCCTAAGAATATATGTTAGAAAGTTGATCCTGAAAAGCCTAGATTGAAGCCTACAGACTCATGAGTTAAGGAAATAAAATTTTATTTATAATTCATCAACTTTTGTCTCGGGATTACCCTTTATGTGTGACCCCCTAACTTTCCTTTTATTCCATCCAATGGCCGGTAATAGGAGGACTCGGGCTAACAACCATTGTGAAGATCATTAGGATGACTATACTAATGAGATGCCCAATCCAATGGGAGTGGGAATCATGAACTTTATAACGCTTCTCTCTTAGATAACTCAAGTTTTGAGTAGAAACATGGGTCAAGAGGAATGTTCAACCCCCCCCCCCCAAGAAAGAACAAGTCGCTATCGAGAGCTACATGAGACAACGACCTCCTAATTTTAGTGGATCATTTGATCCCATGATCGCTGAACAATGGATCAACTCCATTGATAAGATCTTCTTCATCCTTCAATGTTCTGAACAATAGAAGGTTCTCCTAGATGGTTATTGTATGGAGGGTGAAGCTGGTCAATGGTGGACGTTGATCAAAAATATGAAGCCTGAGGAGGAGATCGAGGCATTGGAATGGAAGGATTTCCGAAAGATGTTTTTCGATAAATATTTTCCACACACCCTCCGGATTAAGATGGAAAGGGACTTCCTTTCCCTCATGTAAAAATACGAATAATCTGCTGGAGTGTACGAGGAAAACTTCAAAAGTCTTGCACGATACACTTCCAACTTTGTAGTTACCCCAGAATGCAAAGTTGACCACCCCTTTGGTGGGTTGAAGCCTAGCCTACGGAAAGCATTACTAATCCGTGACTTCGACAAATATGAGGAAATTGTCGGATGTGCCTTCAAGGTCAAAATGGAGATTGAATAATCACAGGGGTATCATGGGGACAAGAAGCGTAAGGTGGACTTCAATGTTTGTGATCCGATTGATAAATCCAACTGTGCTAAGAAGATCCAGCACCCCACTTTCCAAAAGTGTAGAAAAAAGAACCTTGAAAATTGCCTTAAGGGGACGAGGAAATGCTTCAGGTGTGGATGAGAAAAGAACCTAGTTGTTAACTATCGGTAAGAAAGACCCACGGTTGCGATAGAGGAGAGGAATGCTCCGTTAAAACCTCATCACGTTGTTCAATGATACAAATGCAGAGAACTGGGGCATTTTGCAAATCAGTGCCCTAATCCAAGGGTTTTCGGAGGCAACCAACAACCTCCAAGGCAGCAAGGAAGAGATTATTCCATCACTTATGCCGAAGTGAACCCCAACAACGAAGTGGTGACTGGTACGCTAGTTATTCATTCAATAATAGTGAACATACTTTTTGATTTAGGTTCTACGCATACTTTTATATCTCGAAAGTTTAGTAGAACAATTCCAGCACCACCACAAATCATGGAAGTGATGATTTCTGTGAGTATGGTAAATGGGGAAATCATCATGTCCCATGAATATAAGTCCTCCCCAGTTATAATATGTTGAGTGAATTTCTGAGAAAACCTCTTCATACTCCCTCTGGTGGAATTTGATGCAATTCCTAGCATGGAATGGATTTCCTTATATAGAGCCAACATAAATTTTCGGGAGAGGGAAATCACACTCCATATGGAGAATCGACCCCCGATTCTTTAAAAGTGCAAGGAGGAAGATGAATCTCCTTTAGCTCCATCATCTTAAGAGTGGATATTACTACCTTATGAGCACGCATATCTGGCTCAGATGATTGAGTCCAAGGAAGAAACCATCCTTGAATAAATGCCTATTGTGAGGGAATTCGCTGAAGTATTTCCCGAGGAACTACCTAGTCTTCCTCCTAGAAGAGATGTTGAATTCTCAATTGAACTTATACATAGGGCATTACCAATATCCAATAATAAATATAGAATGGCTGTTATAGAGCTTTAAGAACTGAAGAAACAACAACAGGAGAATCTGAATAAAGGGTTTATATGCCCAAGTGCTTCACCATGGGGTGCACCAGTCCTCTTAGTCAAGAAGAAGGATGGGTCAATGCAGCTTTGCATCTATTATCGTGAACTTAACAAAATCACGATAAAGAAAAAGTATCATATCCCACGAATTGATGACTTATTCGACCAGCTGCGTGGAGAACAATACTTCTCCAAGGTAGACTTGCGGTCGGGATATTATCAAGTAAGGGTGAAGAAGGAAGATATCCCCAAGACTGATTTTCTCATAAGATACGGGCACTATGAATTCATAGTAATGCCTTTCGGACTCACTAATGCTCCAGAAATCTTCATGGACTTAATGAATAGAGTATTTAGAGATTACCTCGACAAATATTTGGTAGTATTTATAGATGATTTTCTAATATACTCCAAAACCAAGGAGGATCATGAGGAGCATTTAAGAACTGTAATAGAGACTTTGCGCAAGGGGAATCTCTATGTAAAGTACAACAAGTGTTAGTTATGGTTGAAGGAGGTCTCATTTTTGGGCCATATAATCACAAGCAATGGGATATCTGTGGATCCCTCAAAAACAGATGCAATTGAGGGATGGTCCAGGCCAACATCGGTAACAGATATCTGTAGCTCTTGGGGTTAGCTGGATATTATCGACGATTTGTGAGAAATTTTTCACAATTTTCCAACCCTATTACCAAGATAACTCGAATAGGAGTAAAGTTTTCTTAGAGTGGTGAATGCGAAGAAAGATTCAAGGAGTTGAAAAGGAGGCTTATCACTGCGCCCGTGCTCACTTTACCCACAAGTGGGGAACCTTTTGTGGTTTTCAGCGATGCTTCGAAGAAGGGATTAGGTTGTGTGATGATGAAAAATGATAAAGTGATATCCTTTGCCTCAAGTCAGTTGAAAATGAATGATAAAAACAATCCAACGCATGATCTGGAGTTAGCAGCGGTGATCTTTACCTTGAAAATCTGTTGGAATTATCTCTATGGGGAGAAATGTGAGATATATACTAACCACAAGAGTCTTAAATATATATTCACATAGAAAGAGCATAATATGCACCAGAGAAGATGGATAAAGATCACAAGGATTATGATTGTTCAATACATTACCACCCTGGGAAAGCGAACAAGGTGGAAAATGCCCTAAGTAGAAAAAATCCATCGATTCTATCAATGATGATAACTGAGAAGGATCGAATCTTCTTAGACTTGATGAAGATGTACATGGGAATCATAAAGAAGGGAACACCAACAATCCTTTCACAAATGATTTCTCAACCGTCTCTTTTGGAAATGTTAAAGGATGATCAAAAGGATGATGTGGGAATTCAGGAAATATTGGAAGCTATCGAAAAAGGGAAATCCTCAGAGTTTAATGTTAATGAAGAAGGAACTATGCGGTTTGGGAAAATACTATGTGTTCAATCATGTCAAGAGCTGAAGAAGGAACTTTTGGATGACAGACATAGTTTAAATTTCTCCATTCACCCAGGGAGCACAAAGATGTATCAAGATCTCCGAGAAAACTTTTGGTGGGATAATATAAAGAAGGAGATCGCTGAATATACATCAAAGATCCTGCTGTGTCAGTATGTGAAGGAAGAGAGGCAGAAGTCTAAAGAGATGATGCAACCATTGCCCATACCAGAGTGGAAATGGGAGAACATCACCATGGACTTTGTCACCAAACCTCCAAGGACATCCAAAGGCAATAATGCAATTTGGGTTGTTGTGGATCGTCTTACAAAGACTGCACACTTCATTGCTATTTGGGAGGATTTCTCTTTGGATCAACTAGAACGGATATATATCAGGGAAGTGGTAAGGTTTCATGGAGTACCAGTATCTACTGTGTCTGACTAAGATCCAAGATTCACCTCTATGTTTTGGAAGAGTCTTCAACATGATCTGAATACTGAACTAAACTTTAGTACGGCCTATTATCCTCAAACTGATGGCCAATCTGAGCGGACTATCCAAACACTCGAGGACATGTTGAGAGTGTGCTCAATGGAATTTAAAGGAGGATGGGATCAACATCTTCCTCTGGTTGAGTTCTTTTATTATAACAGTTTCCAATCGAGCATCCAAAAGGCACCATATGAAGCCCTGTATGGGAAAAGGTGCAGAATACCGGCATGTTGGGATGAGTTTGGTGAACATAAGGTGCTTGGACCAGAAATGGTCGAGGAAATGGTGGAGAAGGTTAAAACCATTCAACAACATATCAAGGCAGCCCAGAGTCGACAGAAGAGTTATGCAGATAATCATCGACGAGAACTTGAGTTTAAAGTTAGAGACATGGTTTTTCTACATAGATCTCTGTGAAATAAGGTCATGAGGTTTGGAAATAAAGGGAAGTTAAGTCCAAGGTACATCGGCCCCTTCGAGATTATTGATCATGTTGGGGCTATGGCCTATCGACTAGCACTTCCACCTACTATGCCCAAAGTACATGATTTCTTTCATGTATCCCTCTTAAGGAAGTACATACCGGACCCTTCACTTGTACTCTCTTCTGAGGTGGTACAATTGGAAGATGATCTTTCTTATGAGGAGAAACCAGTGAATGTCTTAGATCGTAGAGAAAAATTTCTACGAAATAAGACAATTCCCCTCGTCATGGTGTTGTGGAGAAACAACAATTTTGAATAAGAGACTTGGTAATTTGAGGAAATAATGAAGTTGAGTTACCCACATTTGTTTTATTGTGGGAAAAGTAAAATTTCAGGGGTGAAATTTCTGAAGGGGGGAATATGGTAACGACCCAAAGTTTCATTAATGGAAATCCCTATTGATCTAATTAAATGTCTCTTTATGTTTATATAAAATGCTAACTTCTTTGGTTTTATGTTATGAATTTTGACCGTTTCTAATATAGACGTTGAGCAGTTATCACATGATTAGTATAAATATAGGGCTTTAACAAATCCAATTTACTCAGATAAAAGAAGCGATGACCTCATCCAGTAGAATTGCTCCATATGAAGCCCATTTGTTAGAGCTCAGAAAAGAGGTGGCATCCTTAGGCTTCTCTCTTGACCAAGCCCAAGATGAGCTACATCATGTCAAGCTCGAACAGGACCATATACGGGAGAAGTGAATGTTAATAGAAATTACCACTCAAGCGATGTTATCCAAGACAGCCCAAGAGTTCGTCACCATCGCACACCTTACCCTTAGGTCTTATGCGACTGTTTTAAGGGGTTATGTAACAAATCTCTAGTACTATGTTCATGTATATAATTTTTTTATATAATAATAAATATACCTTCTTGTCATTATCGATACATTGTAAATAGTTTTTAAAGAACAAATAGTGTTTTTAGTAATTATTTAATTAAGAATTCTATTTTTTAAAATTAAGGGATTTTTTAACTAAATAAAATTTTAATAAAATATTATTTATAAATTAATTTTTATTAAATATAAATGATCTTATAATTTTATTAATTCAATTATAATTTTTATTATGTTTTGAAATCCATTTCTGTCAAAACCCATGAATTTTCAATAAATATCAGTTTTTATTTTAAAATTGAAAAATAACATATATAGAAAAATATTTGGAAAAAATAAATGTTATTTCTGGAATCAGGATGTTGAAATTATACAATGGTGAATTTTTCATTATTTTCTAAGACAGCCAAATTTTTGGGTAAAAATTAAATACCGTTTAAATATATATTGTGTTTTATGACATCATAATGACCAAATAGTGGTGTAATAAAATACTATAATCTTTATGTTCGGAAAATATATGTTTTAACATTAAAATAATGTGATTTTGGGTTTGTTTTACTTACTTTTGAAAGCATTAATGTACCCTTCAAGACTTATTAAACACCTTGTCTTTTTAAATTGTTTTTCATGGGAGTGTGACTCACCTCCACATAAGAAACCCTGTTATTTTAAGAAGTTAGGACTTTGGAATTATAAAATATTGTTTTCCTCTTCCCTCTTCAAAAAACCATGGTTAGAAACCATGGGATGTTTTTTGGTTTGGATTAATTTAATATAAGGGGTCCCAAACCTAAAAAATAAATAATTCTCTCACCTTTCCTATATAAACCCACCCAAGATCCCACTTCCTCCTCACTCAAAGCCTTTGGAGTTAGTCCAACATCTTCCTTTATCTCTCTATAATCCTCCCAATGTGACCCAAGCTCCCAGGAATCCTCTCATAAGCCTCTCTCTAGCCTTTGGGAGCACACTTCCAAGTGAGGGTTTTTCTTCCTTTCTCATTTTTGTCCAATTTTCTTCATATTGTTATGCCCTTTTAATTTTAATTACAAAGGTTGGGGTATGGTTTTTTACCTCCCCCATACTTCCCTATTATTGTTTGAATGATGGTAGACCCCTTTATATCTCATTAAATGCCTCCCATGTACACCTGTTACTATGCCAAAATTCTGAAAGGAACTTCTCTCTCCTCTTTTACATTCAAGCAATACTTTTTAATCATGAATCTAAATTCCATTAAAATTGTTTGTACATGTATCTATATTACCTATTTACTATCCATTTCATGTAAATATTATGAGGAAACTCTTTCTCTCTCATCAACCATTTTTATGAATTCTTATGTCATGCTGTTACGCTGCCGAAATCGCACTGACTTTCGCAGCCAATGTCGTTGTGTAGGGAATACCATGCCCATTTCTCCGTCAAGGGTATTCACCTTTATGACCATTTACTTATTGATTATAAAGTTTCATTTATGAATTTCACATCCCTTTATCATGGAATAAATGATTATTTTTAATGAATCCATGTTTTATGATCCATGTGGCACACTTATGCATGAAATGAAATGTTTAAGAAGGCTGCGCCCTTATAGCGCTCCAATGCATTGGGTAAAGTATAGTATCATGATATGCCATGTGCAATGAGTGTTTAATCATGCTAATTCAAGTGAAACGAGGTTTTACTCATGCTTTATGTGCAATGAGGATTTACTCCTTCTCCAGGTGCAATGAGCCTTGGCTCATGCTAATTCCATGTTAAGTGTTGTTTCCACATTTCAATGTTATGATTATCATGCTTTATCATGCCTTTATGTCCATGTTTCTATTATGCTCTATTGATATTCCTATTGCAGAACATGTATTTTACTCTTCATTTTATTCCATGTGTACTCCCTTACTGTTCTTTATAGCTCACCCTTTTCTTATGAATGTCCTCAGGTTATCCCATGCAATGCAAAGTATGAGGGAATGTAGTGGTCATGTAAATGAAGTTTTCAATAAAGATGTTGTATTTCATGTTTTATGTTTTTATGTAATGATCCTAAGCCCAAAGACACTAAACCACTTGATCTTCTTTCTTGTATCAAGTGATGTTTTATGTAATAAATCATGTTTAAGTTTGTAATAAAAGCAGGGTTGTCATAAAACAGCCATGTGGGAGATTGTTCAGATGATCATAAAGAGGTTCCAATATCAAAACTAATCATGGTAAAAACCAACAACTCACATAGTTAGAGTCTTTAACTACAATGGTTGGAGAACCAATAAAGAAAAGATAAAAAATGATCCAAAACGACTTATCTTGGATTTAAGGAATTATCAAGACATCAAAAATAATGGTTGGTGCTCCAAAATCATTTGGAAGGTGATCTATGGTCAACATGATAAGTTCATATTTATTTAGAATGAAAATTAAATTTCATGGAAAACCATAAAATATATGGTTTGGGAATTTAACATCAAGTAATGTAGCTATATATCATGTGAATATCTTTAATGTAATCCTCTAAAATACCCATCACTACGTATTTTTATTAAAAATAGTCTAACCTTACATGACTTGTAATCCATTTAAATGGAATATAAATGTTATGCAGATGTTTTTGTTGTCTATTTTCCTTACAAATAAACTAAAACCCCTTAAAATATTTTTAATTTACCAAGAACCCCTGAAACACGTAAACCATTTACCTAGACTCCATTAAGTAAAATAAAAATACATCTCTGTAATTTAAGTCCTTCTCCCCAAAAAAAGCTATCTATGTGTATCCTCTCCATTTTTCACTAGATCGTATGCAACCTAAGACTATTTTTATTCAAACAATAGGTTTACATGATAGAACAAGGCCATAATGTTTTAAATAAAAAATATAAAATACCCAAATGTAATGTTAATGAAAATATAAAAGAGAGAAATGTTTGTAAAAAATGGGATCTTACAAGTATCATATGGATCTATCCCCCATGATTGAGTGAGAGGTCCTTGAGATTAAACCCCACACCTTAATGGATGAAAGGCCTATTCAGATAAAGTATTTATGGGACAAGGTATTCATGGTAAGAAAACCCCATTATTTTGAGTGAGATGGTAGGGTGGTAAATGCAACCATAAGACATGGGATCACATGCCTATGATAATATAGTAATGGCCTTATCTCTTCTTGAGTATGTGATCTTGACCTGTTATAGGGATAAAACTCTTCCATACTAGGGGGACTTGTCACTCCCTAATACTCATAATCAGGTATGGACACTCTCATGAGTTTGAATTTTTAGCTCTAGGTACATTTTTTACATTGGAAAGAGTGTTTTTATTGTTGGTGGTAGAAGAAGGACAATGATTATCTAACTTTGGATAGTAGTGTTAGGTTTAATATGAATCTAATAACACTTATTATAAATATTGGATGAAATTAGAAACTAAATTTTAGTATTCCCCGTGAATGATAAATGAAACATGTGATAAAACTAAAGTAAATAATTGTTGTAAATATGATTAACTTACACTAAAGAGACAATGAAATATTTTTTAATTTTTTCAAATGTTTTTGATAAACATCACCAAAGTTGAAAACAGAATCATCCAACCTTCATATATATCCATTTGATTATGTGAATTATCCAATGCTCAGATGGGGTTTATCCTTCCTCTACAGCATACTATAGCCTCTAATGAAAATGGGACAAATAAAGAGGGTAATAGTTAAGGGAGTATTGACCAATATTTAGAATCTAAATAAACACCTGAATGTCATAATATCTATTTAAGGTGTATATAGAACCTAAGGATTCTCTAAAGAAATGTGATCTAAGGTTGAAACGTATAAACACCACTCCTTGGGGAAGAAAGGTTCTAGGACTCCCGTCAATCTAGAGAAAAGAGAAATAAATAACTAAGGAATGGTTTCTATCTTTGAAGGACTAGATCTAAGACTCAAGGTATATGAAATTGTTTTGAACTTCCCATTAAAACTAAATCTCGATGATGTGTTTTGACTATATGAAAGCCTCATGAGTATTCTGTATTTAAATATATGTTTTATATGACGTTAAATGGCATTAAAAATACTTAAACATTGTTTTAAATTTATTTTATCTCAAATAAAATGTTAAAGGGATGAATCTAGAATAACCATAAATTTTGAGAAACTATCTAAATGACTCACCATTAGGTGTGTCACCATTGTGAATCACCAGTGGGTGAGTAACCGGTGGATGTCTCACTACTAGATGAGTCATTGGCGTGAGCTCTTGGTGATGATCTAGAGATGGTGATTCATAGTTTGGTGAGTCACCGTTCGGTGAGTTGTTGTTGGTGAGTTGTCGTTCAATGAGTTTCTATTTGGAAAGTCATCATTCGGTGAGTCGTAATTCAGCGATTTGTCATTCGGAGAGTCGTCGTTCGGTGAGGTACCATTCAATGATTCATCATTAACAAAGATACTATTTGGTGAGTTGCCTTTAGGTGAGATACCATTCCCTGAGTCATCATTCGGTGAGTCACCATTTGGTGAGTGACCTTTTGATGAGTCATTATTCAGTGAGTCACCATTTGGTGGGTCACCATTGTGACTCACCATCGCAACTCCCCATTAGCAGGTCACCATTGTGATGACCTATAGTTTGTTGAGTCACCAGTCCAGAATCACCAACAGTGACCTACCATTCCTGACTCAATAGTGGATGACTCACTGGTATGACTCACCAGTCCTGACTCACTGACAGTGACATACTATTCTTGACTAATGATTAAAAAATTGGATATCCCTAGGTCCAATGATGAACCAAGATGTGTTTTTCAGAATCTAGAGTGAAACCTCAACATCCAAGAACACCTCCTCCAATACATAATACCCAAACCAACCATCATACACACCACATAAGTACCAAAATCTACACTATCTCGACATATAAACCAGGTATTTCCTTCCTCCCTGTTAATATACTATCCACTCTTGGAGGAAATGATGTTCCAGTACAATTTTAATCAAATCTCAATTAATTCTTCTTGATTAGAAATCAGGTTCTCACCTATTCACATGATAGTACTTCATCTCACATCAAAGAATATGGAAATAACTCATTTCACAGTGAACAAGGTTCAACCATTACATTAAAAATGGAAACACAAGAATGACCAACTCAGAACTACTCTGGGTACTGGGTACAAATTTGCTCCTCCCTTTCCCATTTACTCTCTTTCAAGACACCATGCCTCCACAACACGTGATCCAAGGAAATCATCTATTAGCATAGCACCTTCTCTTGAAAGTCCTGGATCTCCACTTTCCACACCACATACATCACGTCATCTTTGACATGAAACTCTCCCCTCTCAATGAAATGGGAGTCATCGTGAAGATAGCGACAAAGCTCAGAGATATGACAAATGTTGTGTCTTTCTCCAACTATGGTGGCACTACCAATAGATATCCATCCTTTCCAACTCACCCCAAAACCTCAAAGGGTCTGATGAAGCTAGGATAAATCTTTCTCCCTCTTACGAAAATTGTTTTCCCTTGTTGAGGGGAAACCTTCAAGAACACATGGTCCCAAACATAAAAATCCAAGATCCTCCTCCTTTGATATTCATACGAGTTCATTTGGTCTTTTTCTACTTTCATCCTCTCACGGAAAAGTTGAACCATCTCTTTCATGCTCTTCACTAATTCAGTACCAAGATCAACTCCTTCCCCAACCTCTATCCAACACAAAGGTGAATGACCCAGTCTCCCATACAAGTCATCGAATGGAGCCATTCCAATGAATGATTTAAGTCTATTATTATAAGAGACTAATACCAAAGGAAAGTTTCATACCCATGATCAACCAATGTCTAAGATTCATGCTCGCAACATGTTCCCTAATATTTGGAGAGTCAACTTTGTCTTCACATCTATTTGAGGGTGGACTACAATATTGAGTCATAACCGGGATCCAAAAGAATTCTTCAATCCCCTCTAGAATTGTGAGGTAACATGTCTATCCCAATCCAAAATAATGGGTCTATTAAATCCATAAAAATTACCAACCTCATCAACAAACCTCTTTTCCAAGGTATCCATTGAGATACACCCCTTAATCACTAAGAAGTGATGTGATTTTGTCAACCGATCCACCACTTCCCAGATTGCATCACAGCCTCCCTGATCCCTTGGTAATACTATGATGAAATAAATCAAGATTTCATCCCACATCCACTCGGAGAAATATAAGGGATACAACAAACCACTAGGTACACAGTGCCCACCCTTCACCTGCTGGCACACTAAGCACTTTTCCAAAAAGTCTTCCATTTCCCGCTTTATCCCGGGCCCCCACAACTGCCCCCTCAATCCACGGTACATTTTAGAGATTTCTAGGTGTACCTCAAAAGGTGAGATATAAAACTCATGGAGGGTTACCTCATGCATTTATACCTGAACAAACACCCTTCCATGGAATAACATCCAATTTTTACAATCCTTCGTCGTTCCCTTTTGAGCATCACCCTTGTCAATACAATCTTGCATCACCTCTACCTCTGAGTCTCTTCAGTGAGACTCCTCCACACTATGCATAATTTAAGACTATACTATCATCTGAGATACACATCCTCTTCCACCATCTAGTCCTACATCTATCGGGAGTGTAGTAAACACCTCCATCGCATTCCATGCATCTACAGATTTTTGAACTACATCCTTCTACAACTTCCTACTCAAATAATCAGCCAAAAAATTTAGCTTTCTAGAGGTGTAATAGATCTCAAAATCATAATCCTAGATAATATCCATCCACCTAAACTGTTTCAAGTTTTGATTTTTCTTTGAAAAGATATAACTCAAAGCTCTTGTGACCTTTGAAGACCAAAATGTGATCCTCATTGAGGTAACGTCAACAAAACATCAATGTGAACATGACTGCTGAAAGTACCAGATCATGGGTGTAATAGTTATGTTCAAGGGGACGTAACTACTTGAACCAATATTATATCACTAAATATTATTGTATCATCACACATCCCAAACCTATATGAGAAGCATCAAAATATCCTTGAACATCAACCCATCTTATGGAAACCAGAGAACTGGAGCACTACCCAACATCCCCTTCAGGTGGAAGAATGCTACCTGAAACTACTCACTCTACACAAAGGCCTAGTCTTTCCTGGTCAGAGCTATCAATAGGGTTGAAACTTGAGAGAACTTGGATACAAACCTTTAATAATAGCCTTCCAGACTAAGAAAACTATGAACTTATTCAAACTTTTTGGGTGATTTCCAAGAAACTAATGCCTTAGCCTTTGAGAGGTCTACTGTTATACTCTAGAGACACACCACATATCAAGGAAGTGTACCTATATTGACCACAACTTACAATTGGATATATTTCCATAGAGATGGTGGGGTCAAAGAACCTCCAATAGAGTCCAGAGATATTTTGTATGCTCCACATATAACTTTGAGTAGATCAAGATGTCATCGATGAATATGATGATGAACCAGTCTAAGATACTATGAAAGACAAAGTTCATAAGTCCCACGAACACAAATGGTGCGTTCGTAACACTGAACAGCATGACCAAGAACTCGAAGTTCCCATACCATCACTTAAAATTAGTCTTTAGGATATCACCCTCTTTCAATCTCAACTGGTGATATCCATACTATAGATTGATCTTAGAGAACCAACTATTCCCTCTTGGTTGGTCAAAAAGATCATTTATCATCCAGAGTGGGAAACAGTTCTTCGCTGTTAACTAATTCAACCTCCAGTAGTGTATGAACAACCTCAGAACATCATCTGCCATCTTCATAAACAAGATTGGAGAACCCCATGGTGACACACTGAGCATGATAAAACCCTTATTCATCATGTCATCAATATTAATATTGATCTCTCATAACCAATAAGCTTTCATATGGTAAGGAGCCACAGAGATTAGACTACCAATGGGATGTAAGTCTATCTGGAACTTAACGTCACATCGAGGGGGTATCATTATAACCTCCTCGGGAAATATATCCATGAACTCCCAAATAACTTGTGGAGCCTCCACCATCTCATCATCCTTTAATTATATTGATAGCTTGTCCAACAGGGAAATAAGACGCACCACATGATGACTACCCACCTAATAACTCCTCTAACCAATGAAAACCACATGCTTGTAATCTACATCTGAAAACACAACAATTATTCATAATTAATAGATAACAAAATTCACATATTACAATAAATAGATGCTAAGGATAACATCATACGGTTGCATATATAATAGGAATATATCCACATGGGACTGATGTGGTCTTGTCGTCATCCTATGTCTCTAGCACATATCAAACACGCTGGTATGACCTCCGGCTGGCATACTCAACACTAGGGGAATGGGGATCCATTCTATATATAGTCCCAATGCATGGACTAGAACAGGTGAAACAAAGGAGTGTAGAGCTATGGAATCTAACAAACCATAAGATAGAGTACTGAACAAACCAATAATACCTAGAACAATATCTGTCCATGATGGAACTACTTCCTCTATGGTGTGTAACTGACCATTCCGATCACTTTTTCACCTCTACTGACACTTTCCACCTCAACCATGCTTCAGTGGAGGTCCCTATGGAATACCCTAAGGTCAGCCTACACCTGCTCTATATCCCCTTAATGGATCGTGAGATTGTTTTCCCTGCATCTTGAACTACCTTTCGACAACTACTGTTGAGGCAGGTGCTGGACCTGACCCCCGCCACCATACTGGTCTTGAACAGCCACTAGGAACTAACTCTAGTTATGACCATGGACTCCATGGATAAAACACATTATTTCCAAGTCCACAAGATAGGCACAAGGACAAGAAGGTCGAAACAAAAACTGTTGAGGTCGCCTTCCCACTAGTTTAAACCTCAAAGGGCCTGGCACCTAATCCAAACTACTAACAACCTTTCCATTAAAAGAACTCTATTAGCTACCCACTTGAGGTATACCTTATCATGAGTGCATCCGCTCGACTACCTCCTCCATCATATGGACCTCCATGAATTTTGGAAAGTAAATGGAGTATGCGCATAGTGGAGAGAAGGATTATGTGCCTCCTATAAGTGTCTCACATAAAAATCTACATCCTGAAAGAGAACCTGAGAAAACCGAAAGAGATCCTTGAAATTTATCCCCATCTCCCATACCGACATACTCCTCTTCTGTAGGGAGAATAACTCATACTAATTCTCATCCTTCATGGTGGATGAAATTAATTCTGCATGAAACTCCTTCTCATAGTCATCCCAAAAAACATCATCCTCAATCCTCTCTCCCAGGTACAACATCCACCACTGACACCTGGTTCCCAACATATGTCTCACTTCTATAGGAACCTAGTACTTTGTTGGAGCCCAAATCATGTTCAAGGTGATCACTAGCCCCTCGAGAAAACTCTCTGTCTCCATATCTGAAACCATTACCTCATAATTTCCTAGAGTCTGCCACTGGAAAGCACATAGCATCTCCTACCATTGGTTATCCTCCTCCAGTGGATCAACCCTATGTCAATGAACTGGAATGGCCTATTGAGACTCAACTGCCTGAGCCATCCATAGAGGAAAATAGTGTGCCACTAAAAGGTATATAATTAATTTCCAAGACAGAGTAGTATGGAATTTTATTTATGATTCATTTTATCTCTTTACATATTCAAATTTCACAAAATATCCAATTCAAATAGGAGCACAAATAATTATGATTCTTATAACTTTCCTAGGTTCTATACCATGAAAATGGTGTAGCCTCACATGGTCATTTGGTAGACTCGTAGTAATTGAATCATATCATAGGGGCCCCTGCAATCTTAGGTCCTAGCTGGTCTTCCATGGCCTATGTCACACACCAAGATCATCTGAAACTATTTCCCTACCAACCCATGTAATCCACATTGTGCCTAACTTCAAACTCTATCCAATATCTCAACTATCACATCTGATAATATTTTTTCATGACCCCCTTCCACTAAATATTCCCCTCCTAAGCTGGAAATGGGGAAAGAGAGATACGAACCCATGATTCCCACCTACAGAAGGCTCTGGGGTGGTGACCAGCACCAAGGGTATACAAATCCCACAAAAATGGTAGGTATTACATTTTTTAGTAACCCATATTATAAGATAAGATGTATCAACATCAAAAAAAACTCCAATACATATTTAAAAGAAAAACCAAAACCCATCCCACATGAATATTTAATGTAAAACTACTACAAACATAATGAAAAGATGAAAAGTAAATACCTAAAAGTAAAGTTATGTAGTGACAGAGAAACTGTCCAAAATTTTGAGCTATTAATGCCGAGCACAATCCCAAAATTCCTCCTAGAAACTTGAAATCAGTTTTATAATGTAGGGTGAGAATACAAGTATACTCAATAGGAAAACAAAAGTATTTGAATTAGAATTGGGAGAAGCATACTAATTCTCTTGTGAGAAAACAGAAGAACCAGCAGCACTTAGAAATGTATCATATCCATCCCCACCTCACCAAGGCATGCTCACCAAGTAACGCAAGTCAGGTCAAGTAATATAGTAAGAAAATCAATGATAGGGTACCCCACACAACTTTTCCACTAATAAGCTGCTCTCACTCTCAAAAAACAAACATATTGGTGCTCCCACCTATTCCAAAAGTACTATGTTACAACCCACCCGCACACACCTGGGCATCACAGCTAGTACAACAACCTAGGTAAACGATGTTATTCACATCTCACCCATAGACACATGTCCCTCACAACCACATCCCACCTACAGACACATGGTCCATGTACCACATCACATCCCAAAAACACCTTCTAAAGCACAACACATCTAATCATGAAGAAACATGGGAAAACACAACTCATCCGCACACACCTGGGCCTCACAAACCACTATCTGGCCAAATAATCTTAGGCTATCACTGCATGGAATGGGGAGAAGGAAAGAACAGGTGGCTAGCCATCCATCGTCCCATTGGGTTGTTTGGGAAAGACACCCTCCCCCAAGAAAAAGGGGGTGTTTGAAACATAGTTTTCAACTACTGTGGGGTGTGTAAATAAATCACAAGGGAAAATATAGGTATGTATATATAGTTTCAAACACTCAAGCCCAACCTATGGGTTCTAAATCAAGAAAAAAAACCACACTATGATATTTCCAACTTTACTGCTACCTCTAAATGCATTCATTAACACCAGAAACAGTCACTTCATAAATTCACAAATGAAATCCATTCACAAAAATTCACAACTCAAAACAAACCTCCAGCCAATTCATTTCACCAATTATCATTATTTATTAATAAATACATTTTCTCATTCCATCCCTACGAAGGAAACTACTAATCATAGTATGAAACAAGCCACACAACATGAACCACATAGAGAAAAAGAACCATAGTAATGAAACACACTTAATATTTTTTTCTATTGAGCACCCTACCAACCACTTCCATCATCATATTTCAATTAAATTCCACAGAATCCATCCTATCAACAAAAAAAACAATAATACATGGCCAAACCCCACAACACATCTCATCACAACCAAACCTGATAGTCCCACTTTATAACAACACCACACCTATCACACCCGACAACATAAACATAGGGCAACCGGAACCTTTATTCCCTCTACAAAAACATTTCACATTCATTCGATAATCAATCAATCTATCAACCTGAGATTCCAATACACCACCCCACCTTACAGTCATGCTCTTAACCCCATTACCACAAAACCACACAAGGGGAAATTTAGAATGAAACCACACAAAGAAAACAACCACACCAAATATGGAAGGGTTTATTTAGATTTAGGAAAAAATCATTCTTTAATTCCATGTGGATAATTCAGGGGTTATAACAGAGAAAGTTCAATCCTAAGGAATGAATTTATTTAACAATGTATAAATAGTTGCTCAATTTTATATATACATCCATTCGATGTAGGATCAACAACAAGCCATCAAAATTCATCTAGAGTGTAAAAAATAAAGACCACCAACATCCATGTTTTTCAGTAGAATTACAGACCATATAGCTCACCATATTAAAAAAAATAGAAGAATGTGTCACCTTTTCCCAACCCTGGTTTATTAATATAAAATCCAATCCAATTATCTTTATTAAATTTGGATTCAACTTCCTTCACATGGAAACATTTGTACACCCACCCCACATCATACACAAATAAGAGGGATGAAGGGATACCTACCTCAAGAAACGGATGATAAGCACCACCTCCTTATGCCAAACTAGGGGTGCAATAGGCTCTAGAGAAGCATGATCCAAGGGTGAATCATAGACACATTGATCCTTGAGGAAGAAAGGTTCTAGGATTCCCAAGGATCAAGAGAAAAGGGAAATAAAGAGTGAAGAAATGTTGTATGGCTTTGAAGAACTAGATCTGAGACACATTGGATATCAAACCGTTTTGAACTCCCCATTAAAATTGGATCTTAGCCACACATTTTGACTATTTAAAAGCCTCTAAAGCATTAGGAATTTAAATATTTGTTTTATTTTCTTTGAAAATACTTCAAAAACACTTAAATATGACATTAAACTCATTTTATGTCAAATAAATTGTAAAATGGATGAATCTAGAAAAACTATAAAGCTAAAAAACTATCAAAATGACTCACCATTAAAAGAGTCACTGTCACGAGTCACCGGTGGGTGAGTCATTGATGGATGAATCACTATAGGATGATTCATTGGCGCAATCTACCAGTGATGAGCTACTAATGGTGAGTTGTGTAATGATTCAGATTTTCCCAGTTTTTTTAGAAAATTTTTGGGAAAAATCAAAAACTAGTCGCTAAGACAATGTGAAATTCCAATGCTCAGTGTGTCCAGAATGGTCTATCCAAAAATCATGCATTTTTAAATGGCACGTATAAAAAAAATTCTTCAAAAACAAGAATTACTCTTAAACAGAAGCCTGGATCCGAAATCTGGGGGAACAATTGTGTTCAGAATAGAAAAATTACCCTATGTGTAACTTAAGTTTATTCGGAACATTCCTCCACTGAGAAACCACAAATTGGAATAACTGAAAATAAAATTATTTTATTTATCAAATATTTATAACTCACAAATGGTGACTTGGATTTTAAATCTAATACCACCATTGAGATCGTACGGGCATGCTTTCCTGAGGTGGAGCCTAAGATTGGCTGACACGGGCCAACTGTGTAATATAATTTTTTGGATGTTATTGTAAATAGAATAATTAAATAAATATTATTTTATTTCATGATAACTCATAAATGGTAACCCAGATTAGAAATATGGGAGAACTATTGAGCTCATGGGGGTGTTCTTTCCTTAGGTGGGGTTTAACCTCAACTGGCATGGGTCAAGGGTAAAATATAATATTCATGAATTTTAAATAAAAATAAATTAAACATAAAATGTTTATTTTATTTGAAAATGTTTAGATACAAAGTAAGTATGAGGAAACATTTTCATTTCACAAATGAAATAGCGTAACAATGTGCTGAATCAGCGTAACAGAAACATTGAAATGAATTTCCTCTATTAAGTGGAATAATAGAGATATTGTATGAGGGGATGACCCGGGGATTGTTTTGAGGCTCAAGATTAATTCATTTTGTGAGAAACATATGATGAAGAATGATGAATCACCAATGAAGACGGATCATGGATCGATGGTCAATGAGATGACGAATTGTGATGTCTCTTAACAGATCACAAATGACGATCGAAACCCAAAACCATTCTATACTTTATCTATTTAAGGCTTCTTATTTTATATTTTATTTCCCCATTCATGGATTTAAATGATGAAGGAAAATCAACCTGTGAACAGGTTGACCAATAGTTCGATCATTCTCGTAGGAGGTTCTTGACTGAGGGATGATTTTGGTAGAATTGAGTTTTTGTTTTGATTTCATTCTTGATCCTTATAACTAGAGTTAATAAACTTTTTGAAGAATAATAAAGTAGGATCATTGATATAATTTTCTTGGTTTTACCCTCCCCGTTGACCTATGCGTTCTTCGTGTTCTTTATGGGTTGATTGATGTTCAGTCATTTTACAGTCGTATCTTGGTGCAATGATCTAGCATCATGGATCGGTGATGGACACGACATGATGTTGGTTTGATGACGATAGTGGTGATTGGATCGAGGTGGTGTAGGAGATGTCACACACAAACATCTTCACACTAGAGAGGGGCCTCAATGAAAAGTTTAACCCCAAGAGATGAAGCACGCGGTGTGAGGATCCCAGAACCCATTTCGAATCGAAGAACGGACCACTAGAGTGTGTCTAGTGGCCTACGGAAAGGTCTTCCAGTGTGAAAGCAGCCAGAGATGGTGGAAATAGCCATGTCTATGAGGCTGTCCATATGGATGAGGCTGTGGATTCGGCCGTGGTAGTGACTAGGACCTACGGCTCAAGTCTCAGGTTGTGTGTGGAATAGCGGCTAGTCGATCTGGCTGCGCGATAATGGATGGATGTAGAAGGTTGGAATGTTTGGGAGAAACAAACCAGTCTATGTCTAAGAAGGTCATGCTATAATCAATGATCCAAGCCCCGCTGGGGTGGGCTGGGCTGGAACCGATGGTCCGAGTCCAGCCGGGGCAGGCTGTGCCTAGTGGGCTGAGTCGACCCGATGGGTCGGGTAGGGCCTGGGATGTCGGACCGGGATACGGTCGAGGACAATAGTTGAATTTGAACCATGATCATGGGTGATGCCACACGAACATGGTAGTTTGGCCACGGTCGACCATGAAAGTTGACCAACATTGTCGGTGGACTGACAGCCTGATCAGTCCAAGGGCTAGTAGACCCCCTTTTTGCTAAATTTCTCATAACTTTCAAAAGAAGCATCTATTTGATGAGCCATCTACAATGTGGCGACCATTGATATGAGGTACTAATTTTGAAATACTCCACGTGAGTTTCTTGGTGGTTTGAAATACAACCAATGTTTTAAGAAGTAGATTCTCTCAGAATAAATTGTGTTATGAGTAGAAATCATATGTTTTGATATGATAAGAAGGAAGTGATGAAAGGACATGAACATCCGAGTAGAAGAGTAGAGATTAGTGGGCTAGTAGATGAGCGGACCATAGTGGCCTGGTAGATGAGGAGACCACAGTGGCTCGACAGACGAGCATACCTCAGTGTCTCGGGAGACGAGCGGACCTCATTGGCTCGCCAGACAAGCAGACCATAGTGGCCCTACAAACCTCAATGACAAACAGACCATAGTGTCCTGGTGGGCGATCCAACCTCAGTTGCCTGACAGACCACAATTACTCATTTTGGATGAGTCACTCATCTATACAAGATGTTCAGTTATACAACTAATAGTCTATATTTATATACTCTAGGTTATACCTATGTGAGCTGAATCTAGTAACTCTCTTGATTGTACTTCTTAGAGGTTAAACTTTATGCAACTCTTTCATAGTCTACTTTTTGTATTTATTTGTGGTATAATTTGTGGTTTGGGGTATCTACTGAGTATTGTTTTACTCACCACCGCACGGGCTTCATCCGCACATGTCATGTATTGTGCATACAATTGATGCTTTGACAGAGATCTTGGTGTGTTAGGTCAGGTGGTGCTTAGAGTGACCTGACAGACGAGATGTGCTTCTGTGACTTCAGACATATGTATCTATACTTACCCTTTGGGTAGGGTTTTGATGCGGAGGAGTTCCAAATACATGTGTTGTTACCTTTCTATTTCAGTTTGTCTTGTATTCCAGCCCAGTTTACCCTCAGTTTTCTAATATGGTACCATGTGTCTGTTTACTTAGTGTATTCACCATCAAGCATATGTGGCTTGGAGTTGTGTGTGTGCATACAATTACATAAGAAAATGCCTCCCATTTTTTTGGAGATGCCTACTCAGAACTAGTTTCCAGCCCCTTGCCTATGGGAGGCAGGATTTGAGTAGTCAAGTCATGATCCCCGATAGATGGGTTGTGATATGTCACCATTCAGTGAGTCACTATTTGGGGAGTCACCATTCGGTGAGGCATCGTTCGGCGAGTCATTGATCTTAAGTCACCATAAAAAACTACCATTCATTGCTCACTGTTGAATGACTCACCAGTGTGATTCACTTGCCCTGACTCAACATCAGTGACCTATCGTCCCTAACTCACAGTTGGAAAATGGGAAAAACTAGAAAACGCTTGAAAAGATCCACTGTAACCACCAGAACACCTCAATCACAATATTTTCACAAATGAATGGACCGGGGATTTCTAGGCCATTACAACCAAAAAGTGTTACCCCATGGGTCTTTATGACATTGAAAACAAATATGAATCTTTGGATTCCTATATTTAAGAAAAGGGTGGTATCAAATAGTGTGTCAATGTTACTCAATCTATAATGGGATCGGTTATGATCTACATCAAACAGATGTATCTCTATAAATTTTGCTACCAGTATACATCATATAAAAACATGAATTATAATATATTACCTTTTTCCAAGAAATCAAGTGACCATGGTACATAGAGAATATCAATACCATATGACCACTCTTTTATTCTTGATTCTCAAAGTATAGACTGATCTGATCAACTAATACCTCACATGTCATTCATCCTTATAGATAATCATATCAAATATACCTTATTTGGATAAATATATAATATTTAGCTGCAGCCAAAACCTTCTATATTTTATCTCAATCGATATCCTATATTTCATACTAATCATATGAGATAACAAATCCCATCTTAGTTAATCTCTAATCAAAGGTATAATAGGAAAAATACCCAACCACCCCTATATTAGCTAAGTAAATATGGTGACTTGCATGTGTACGGAATAAAATTTTACATGTTATCATAGTAGTTATCTTTCCAAACTCTAATAGGGACTCAAGTATGAAACATATTCTATGTTTTGTGTATCATGAGATAATTAAGAATCTCTATAAAAAAATATTATCCACACTAACCTTAATATATTTTTATAACCTAAAATACTAAATAATGAACATTAGTAAGGGATAAAATGATTTTAATTTTTTGAGAGGCCAATTCATGAAATTTATATCTATATATATATTTAATTGGGAAATATGAAAGAATGATAAAATAGTGGTTTCCTTTAATTTGATACATTTTAACATTAATAAAATATTTATGAATTTTTAACAAAAGAAAAATAAGAACAATTTTATCATATCATGTATGATAAATAGTCAAATCTACCTTATCCTTCATACACTTTATGGGTTTTTTAAAAAAATTCATGATATGTAATCAATGTCCCGTCTCTATTTTACCTTATGATATAATCATACAACTAAAAATCTACACAGGGAACCAATTTGAATAATCTTGACACATAGGAATCATATTCCTAATAGTTCAACTTATTCAACATATTAAAATTTCTAAACAACCCAATATTTAATTCTACGATTTCAACTTATGTTGTCTACGTATAATTCTATCTATGTGCATCATCATCATCCTTGGGAACCAATTTCATCAAAATATTTACATAAAATAATGTAACCACATATATTATTTTTTACTAATACATCATAACTATTTTAGGATATTGTGTTATATTCACTTTAAACTCAAATTGATGTAATTATTTATTTGTTAACTGCAAACTTATTTAAGTCCAAACATACTCCCACTGTCCTCTTAGACATTTTATTTTCTTCAAAATATATTTATGAGATACACAATCATTCTTTTGTTAATAAATAACATATATTTACTTTAATAAGGAATATAAAACAAATGTACTATTGTTTTCATATCATATATGGTATTCTATGTGTTTTTAATATTTTAATTTTAAAATAAAACTTTATTAAAATATATAACATCAACGGATAGAATTAAAACATTATCTATTATTATTTTTCAAAAAAAATATTAGGGTAAATACTTTTATCAATGATAAAAAAATTCCATTCCTTCTTTTAAAAACATTTTAAAAAAATTGATAAATTATTGACCATATGTATATAATTAATCATCTCATATATGTACATAATAACTATTTTGTTATTGAACAACTCATTTTATCTCGTATGAGTAATGAGATGAAGATACACATATTTTACTTATATTCATTCGAGCTTAGTAAAATCATTTAAATTTAAATTCTCTATGTAGTAACAATTTATATAATATCATGAATATAACTACATGCTTAATAAATTATTCCTTTGATTCTGAATTCTTATATATTTATAGCAGTTTGTAAAATATACATTAGTTATTATATACCCAAAAAAATTAAAGAACTAGTTTATATAGAATCCATACATGACATGTATATTCAATAAAGTTTCAAAAACAATTTATGATATATCTTAGACAATCTAATAATATTTAATTATTACTCATCCTTTTAAAAAATATAAGGTTTTAGGGACCTTGACCAGATTCTTGAAGAAAAATCGTAAGACTTTTCAACCAATTTTTTTTTATTCTAGTGTGAAATTTTGCCTAATTAAACTCTTTATATAGTACGTTAGAACCTAGCCATGAGACAAATATTTCATAAATATTCCCAAAAAATTCATAATATACGGTAAATGTTTTTTGAATTCAATCATATTGTTGGAATACTTCCATAGATGAAAATATGATAAATACCCTAACCAGAAAAAATCCATTTTTAGTCTCTCCTTAAAGTATGTTGTTGAACTGAACAAATAATAAATGTTTTAATAAAAAACACATCATCTAAATTTATTAATCAAAAAAAATTAAATGATCTTCCCAAGGTAAAAATGTAATATTTTACATCTTTTGAAAAGATCGCCCAAGCATGAATCGTCCAAGTTATTAATGTATCAACTGCTTTACTCCATTACTTGAAAACAACCTTCAAGATCCAAACATCAATTATTATATCATTTTTTCATTCTATGTATTTAAAAAACATGTAAATAATACAGTTTATATCATATATCATTCATAATAATATAATTATTCTATAAATACAATAATGTTTTAAGGAAACCATTAGTCCCATCAATTTATCAATATATTCAATCATATTGAACATTATTTCATACACCCAATCAAATTGAGTAAAATATTATAGACTAGTAATCTCTTTGAATCATTAAGTGATTCAATTTATACTTTATAAGAATTTAGATTCACTAGTTCAACTATCCCAACACTTGGTTATTAAGGAATGAATTGTTTTTAAATATATAATTTTCATTAAAAAATTTCCAAAATAACAAATCTATATTAATAACTTTTCTTATGTTATTAATATTATGAGTATAATATTTTATACTACCCCTTTCTAGGAATAATAAAAACGTTTAGGAAATTTTAATGATGATAGTGATATTATCTACAAATTAATATTTTATTAGATGTGTTTCATGTTCTATTAACCATTTAATAAGGAGTTTTATTTAATGGGATTTCACTAAAATAATGTCCCTTCTAAAATTCATAATATCTTTTGGTGATCTATGATCAATATTTCACTATATAAAAAAGACGGATAAGGTGATCCAATCATAAAATAATTATTTAGGAAGGGAATCTTCCCAATAAAATCATATATGACTCTAAGATAACTGATAAAACAACCCTCTGTCCACTCCATCATATGGATAAACTTAACCTAATTCCTATGGTTTCCTTCATAAGGAATTTCTAGCTATGTTTAACCTAAGAAAAGTCAAAAAAAAATTAACAAAAGACCACCTAGGGGAACCCTTCAGTAGAAGAACCTACCCAAGGATAATATAATGTCACCCATTACTTACTTTCATCATAAAAGATTATCCAGGGGAACCCTACTATGGTTGAACCTACCCAGTTAGATGATTGAGGTCTTGAAAAGTGCATCTTTAGAAGTAATCTCAAACATAGTATTTGAAGGGTATTTTGATCTTACCATTGTATCTCTTATTCCCATTTATATATTCATTTTTATAGTAATTTAGTTCGAAATTATTTTCCTTACATATAATCATTATTTTTAAACCATATTGATGTGTAACTCTTTACACAACCCACACATTTGTGTTACTAACCCAATAATATAATTCAAACATATTTATACATATCCAAATGAATAGTATTAATAAGGTATATGAACACATAATTTACATTTATAGATTTATCCATATTAGTAATACTGGTGTGATATATAGCCAATACTATTCAATATCCTATACAAGGCATAAGCCTCCAGTTCGGTAGGTAGTCTGACCCCAGGTCCCTCTACTTGGGTATACTTTACTCAATCATGAATCAAATTCATCATAACCCTAAAACAAAATAAGAAAAAACTATATTCAGAAACTAAATTCATAGTGATATTCCTCGAATATAATACAAGGATCTTTCTATATTTAGTTTAACAATTAAAAAATGTGAACACACCATTAAAAATTTATTAAATAATTACTAAATAGGAATACAGTAGAGAAAATATTTTAAATAAATTAACAATTCAAAAATTTAAGCGTAAAAAAAAGTATTATGTACAATTCATAAATAAATGAGAACTATAAATACTTTTATAATTTCATCTTCAATATTATGGATAATATGAAATTGTGAATATAAACATTTCATATTTATTCAAATGTTTACTATTTCAAATGATTCATTATATTGAATTTTAAATTAAAATGTATAATATTATTTTAATTATAACAAATATTCAATTCAATTTTTAATATGTATACATTTTACATAATATAAATACAATATAATTAATAATTATTTAAATATTTATCCTATCAACCCCGAAAAATATTTTCATTTGGAATAAATAATATACAAATAAGGATCCTTTTTTATTTTTAACAATTAAAAATAATTAATTATGAAGGATTTGTAATTCAAATATAAGCATTTTATATTCTGGCCTTATTTTAGAATCTATAACTCTTTAAATTACAAATTATTATTTATAAATAAACTCTTTTATTTATACATCATAAGTTAAATTTATAAAAGGTATTATCAATATTAGCATTTAATATTTTGTAAAAAAATTCCAAAAATATTTATTTTATTATTTATAAACCATTAATAATTAAATAATTATTTTATAATACCTTTATAAAATAAATATATCCAATGTAAATTTTATAATTATTTAAAAAAATTTGTAAAAAATTGAAACCATTTATGAATATAAAATCAATTTTTCAAATATTTTCAGTTTACCCTTATATAGAATGTCTATTATACATAACGGCAACCTCTTTCAACCATTATGAAGACAATCTATGTCATGGTAAATGGTATTGACCCTTATGTATTTCATACCATGTAAGGTTTCTGAGCTCTCACCTTTACATAAACAACATCACATAAAGGTAAGACCCTCATTACCTTTATGTGCCATAATTTTTTGGAAGGGTAATTTATAGGTTTCCATAACGTAACCCTTTATAACACTGCATTACCATTACATGTACTGGAAATCAATATCATAAAATTCCATAAAACCATTATGAAACCCATTTTCATAAGGGTTATTATAAATACAACCTTTATGTAAACCTAATGGTAGGTCTTGAGTTACCATAATTGTGAAATGAAAATTCCAAGTAACCCTTACTTGATCTATATAAGGTGAAAAAGAGATAACCCTTATGAAAAGAACTATACACAAGGATAAAACCATGGTTACCTTTACACAGCCTAGTTAGGTAAGGTTAAGTTGGTTTCCATATTTTTTTTAAACAAGGAAAAATGATTATATGTTCTTATTTTATTCATCATTTCAGAAGATGATTTCAAAAATATAAATCATTATTTCCATTTTATACCACTGTAAGGTTTTATATGAATATAATGACACTTATTAGACAAATATGAAGAAATTAATAACCAAATCTAAGGATCTCCCATGGAAGATAAATGAATAATATATTAAAAATCAATTGAGAAAATATTGTAAATGTGTGCACCTCTCATTGAAGGTCCACAGAAACCTTTTCTATATTTATCTGATGATTTTTATAAATATCACCATAGTATAATAAAAAATCATCTCACCTCTATAAGTACCGATGTTCTGATATAAATCATCCAATATTCAGATGGGATTTATCCTTACTCCATGAATAGATAGAGACACTAATGTAAAGGATAAGAATAAAGAGATCATTAAAAAAGATATTATCATCCAAGAGTGAGGATATAAATCCACACAAAAATTCCAACATATGGTAAAAGGGTTTATAAATAACCTAAGGATTATCTTGGATGGGTATGAATTAACACATGAAATAAAATTCATGTATAAATGTCATGGATAGTTCACACATAATATTCATATTCTACATGTATGTTTTTTATAAATATAAAACTATTTATTTTAATGACATATTTTATGGGTTAAACACAAAATGATAATTTTTTATCATTTTTCTGTAATCGCATATTTCATAAAGTAATATAACCTAATGTGCATAGAGATCATAATTTTCATAATATATATATATATATATATACATTTAGAGAATATCTTCAATAAGAAGAACACTAATATTTCAATAGGTTCCATCAGCTAGGGGGTGGACCACTGGAAGCATTGTGAGACCTAGTGACTCACCAATGACACTCTTTGGCATGTAGTTTGGTTAGGTTGATAATTTCATTTTAACTTTAATTATGTTTTAATATCCTATAATTTGACCCTTATCTACCAAACTCATATTTTCTTAGTTTTGAGGATCCAATGTAACATTCTTATAACTCTCTCACTTTTCATTTATGGATATTTGTAATGGTTAGAAGATTGGATCTTTATTAGGTTAAATTTGATAAGTGGATATTTTTTTACTTTTTTTCTTCGATTGTTCTGCATTTGTTTGGTTTTTATTGAAAATATATCATTGGATATAGTACATAAATAGATAATTGACATTATTTTTTGCAGATATAGCTTCTTTGGGACCTGATCTCATTCACACTCAACACCGATTGAGGAGGAAACATTGTTTTCATCAATCTTAAAGTATGTGTCTCAATTTTTGGTTTATCCCTCAGTGATCATTATGTTATTAAAATTATTTCATATATTTTTTATTATTAAACTGAATATTTAAAATGGATTTAAAATTTTTTGTAAATGAAAAGGGGTTTTCAAAATTATTTTATTTGAAAAAAAGATTTTATGTACATTATGTGTTTGATAAAATGCAAAAATTATAGTTTTGAAATGGAAATTGTTTTCCAATCAGGGGTGAGGGTGGTATTTCTATATAACTTTATTATCGATTTTTTTCATAGATTTCAAATGGAAATTTCATTGTAGAATGTTTTATGAAAATGTTTTTTTGTTTTTTGGATGTGATGAGGATTTGAAGCCCATTATGATACCTTGTTCAGTGATAAAAAATTAAAAATATATGAGCCCTAGTGTTTTATGCTATCACTAGTGAAGGTTATATTGATTTCATGGAGTCTAGGGGTATCCTTTCTGAGGGAATTAGGTTTCTAAAATTTAGGATTCACATATGTTTTCTAGTGTTCCGTTATGTGACTTTGTGGTTTTTTTGTGCACCCTCACATGATGGATTTCCCCCTTTTGATGCTTTAATATTACATTAAGAACTTTAAAATTTGATATGATTATTTTACCACTTGATTATTCGAAGGATTTTGATGCTTGAAAACTATATTATTCATTTTTTATGCCATTGGAAATGTGATATGTCATATTTCATTGATTATTTGAATAAAGAATGATTATAGAAGTAGTTGTATAGTTTTCAAAAGAACCCCAAGGATGATTTTTATATGGAAAATGATTTATTTTAAAGTGTTTTATAAATAATTAGTTAAACAGGATTCGATGGATTAACATTTATAGACATTGTTAGGATTATCTTGTGGTATTTTAAAACCCTTAAAATTTATGAAATATTCTTTCTTAGTTAAATTTTATTTCCTCAAAAGCTTGTATTAAATGAAACACTAAGTTCAAATGAACCATGATATACTATTAAAATATTACCTAATATGATAGTTGTAACCTAGATTTGAAATTGGAAGGTATTTATAGTATTAACTACTTTATGAAATTTATGTAAATTTATTTATAAATTCTGAGTAAATAATCACTCAATTTTTATTGGATCAAAAAATATGTTTTATTCAAAAAGAAATTTTATTTATTTTATGAGAAAATAATTTGAATAATTTCTGTAACTTGTATAAATTTTATAAAATTAAAATAATTTCAAGAATCTACATATTAAAAAAATTTTGGGATGAATTTTTGATAATTTTCTAAAAAATTGATTTTCTATGGAATATTAAAAAATAATGATCTTTTTTAAAAAAAGTATTTTTTATACATATAAAAAGTTATATTTTATTTTAAAGTATTTTAAAATTAAAATATATTTTCCTATATTTAAAAAAAATATCTAATTATGTTCATTTTAATCAATTTTATGTGTGAATTTAGTAAGAAAACAATTTTATATATAAAAATACAACATCTTGAAATCTATTTTTATGCACACAATGAGTTTTTATATTAATAAATTAAATTTATATTATTTTTTGAATTATTTTAATTAAATTTTTATATTATAAACTCAATAAAATGTTTTAACATTCATCTAATATTTTTTTAGAATTGGGATAAGAATAAATATGGTTTTATTCTTAAATGTTGTATTCTCTAAAAACGCATTTCATCGAATTTTTCATACTAATTGTAAAATTAATTGATTCCACCTATAGGTATTGAATTTTATAAAATATATTCCATTTTTGTTATCATGAGTTTAAAATTTGGTAAATAGGACACTTTTATTTTTGGTCAATATGAAAAATAAATGTTGTAAAATTTATCACTTTATTAAAGGGTAAATCAGGTTCATCTGGGTTAAAAATAAATGGTAAGTCTATAATTATTATTTTTAATTCTTATTGGATGAATTTAATTCAAACCTTTTCACCTTATTCAAAAAAAATTATTTATTTAATGGAAACTATAACAGGAAAATGACCAATATTTTATTTAAATCCACAAAAGTTACAAAAATGACACTCACATAGTTTTAAATAACTATTATGTATCCAAATAGGGAAAAATTTAAAGGATGAATCCAAACATAAATTATTATAATAATAAAATTATTTTTATTATCGTAATTTATTTATAATTTTTACGTATTAAATAGTTACCTTGAATTCTTAAACAATATCGAAACAATATTTATTAAATTAAAGGAAAAATAAAAAAATAATAAAAAAATTAAATGTTATATAATTTCAAATAATTATTTGGTGAAATTTATTTTATATATTAATATCAAATTTTAATTTTGTTTTGAAGGAAAATATTCTAATTATAATATTTTTCTTCATGTCTCTAAGTCAAATTAAATGAATAGTGTATAAATTGATATTAATAAAATTTTATCAAAATAATACTTTTTAAAATTATACAAGAATAATAAAAGTATTTAAAGAGGAAAAAGATTAAAATATATACTGAAAAATTTCATACTTTTTCCATATATGAGATTATTTTCATCTTATATATATAATTATAACACCTTAAGGGTTAAAAATATTTTACATCGGTTAAGGTTAAAAATGGTTAGACAAATGGTTAATTCAAAATATAAGGTTCAAAATGATTCCAAAACATATAAAAATTTTAATTTATGAGGGTATTAAGAAAATATACTATCTTATATTCAAATAATTATCCTTTTTAATGAACTTTTGCAAGATAATGAATTTATTTAAATTTAATATATCAAGAAATCCCAAAAGTTCCTCTAACCTCTATTAAAAAAGGTACTTTCTCCCTCACTTAGTTACACCACTTTGAGCGTTATATCTTAATCATAACCAATTTAAATACCTTAATAGCTTCCTTATACAAATTATATATGTCTTTTTCTTCACAATATACTAGACCTATGATCCTTAAGAAGGTATCTAAATGAGTTCTTTCCAATAATAGGCATCACCCCATGCGTACGTATGACTTACCATCTCCAAGTAGAGATACAATTCATTTTCCATTAACATATTTAATAGGTGGTTATTATGGTGGGTTTAAAGTTTATATAATATATTTATGAAATAATGTTTCATATAAAACCTTAATATCTTATATATATTCTATCCTTTAAACCTATTAGAAAACGAAATCATACATGTGTGTACGTGTGGACTACCACCTCTACAAGGTGATGTTATTTGTATTTCATTTCTATTATATATTGATAGTAATATGGATATATTTAATGAATTTATATGATTTAAATAATATAATAAAAATCCTTTAAATGTGAATTATTATTTACCTTTCTTTCTTTTCATCCATCGAAAAATGAAAACAACGTTCATGTGTACATATAGTCTACCATCACCATGATTGGTGTAATTCATTTTTCAATCTCCACATATTTTGTATAATTATTTATATATATATATAATTAATATAATATATATATATATATTCCATTAAAATAATTTTTTAAATTATGGAACCATGATCAAATAATAAGGACATGGACTGTCGAACCGAAACATGCTTGGAAAAAAGTATCTATTAACCAGAGGAGTGATTTTAATAAAAAATTGTTAATAAAAGGTTGATAATTTGTAAAAAATATATAATAAATGGTATTGTAGATTTGAATATGATTATTTAATAAATTTATAATAAATCTATATTTATTATATAAGTTCTTTGGATGAGAATGAGGTAGGGAGATACTTGAGGTAAGGAATATCTATTTCAAAATAATTTTAAATGGGATTGATTATTCCTGAATTTACATTGAAGAAATTATATAATCCATATATATAGAATCCATTTAATTTTCTTATACATTGGTTATTTATTTATAATATATATTATCCTTTAATTTTTCTCACTTTAATTAATTAAGAGATAAACTAGTTTTTTTAATGAAAATTGACAGTATTTCCTTATTCAATCTAAAATATATTTTCATCCATATCAATAATTTCTAAAAAATGTTTCAGAGAATGATTTTAAGATTATACTAATTTTTTTAAATAAATTTTTATCCTTTTTTTAAATTTTACAAAAACTTTCATAAATAATATTCTTTTAATTTTCTAAATGAGGCACTTTTTGAAAAAATGTGAATGGAATTTTTTCTTTTAAGTTATATGAAATGAGAAGAATTCCATGTCATCATGACCACTCAATAATTTAACGATTCCTTAGAAAATTTAAAATACTATATTCAAAGAAAATTTCCTCAATAATATTTTTGATTTTTTTTTCTAGTATATAATTTTCAAATAAAAATAGTATTTTTATTAGGAATATTTTTAGTGATATTTAAATAGTATTTTTATTCATCATTGAAAAAAAACCTTTGGTGTTTCTAATATTTTATAATGGATTTGGTCCAGTGATACCGTCATTGTTATATCTATATATTATTCATGTTTATGTTGATAAGAAGTTTATTAAATCCCTTTTCATGGGTAATGATATTATTTTCTGAAATATAAAACAAATTTTTAATGAATTGGTAATTTAATGATGATATCATGGAAATTTTTTGATCTTGTGGAAAACATATGTATGGTTTCATTATTTGACTATTGGGAATTATATCTCCCTCTAATTTATTCAGTAATATATTTTATATCATGAGATCATTATGGGAAACAAGTTAAAGTTTTTTCTATTTCATGGAAAACAAGTATAAGTGATTGATCTATTATGGGAAACAAGTCGATGTGCTTGATCCACTATAAAAAACAAGTATTGATGCATGATTTGATGGTATTGGTAGTAAACCTAGAAATATGAAATAGATTATACACTTATGATGGTGCAACAAGTATTAAATGATATTGTTTTATAACGTAACATATGTTTATGATATTTTTCCGATTGGGTTTGAAATTTTTATGTTATGGACATGCTCTTATACCCTTATGATTATATTATGTTTTCATATTATCATTCATTGATATCTCCCACACTAACCCTTACAGAGAATATAATCTCAAACTTTCTTATGTTTCCTTTACCCAAGTTATTAAAAACATGTTAATAATTGTATTAATAAAAATATTAATATGTGGGAAGATCGTTATAAGAAATTTTGAATAACTTTAATGAAATAATAAGGTTGAATATCTTGTTACCAAAGACTCTAAACCTTTATGGTTATAGCATGCATTGAAATCATAGGAATTTAATATTCATATAAAAATATAAAATATTTATGTATAATAATCTCAAGATAATATATTTATCCATCTAAAATTTAGTTATCACACACTAAGTTTTCTTTTAAGCATTTTTATGCTTTGATTTATAGTATATATGTAAAGGGAAGTGGGTCATATAGATAATGTCTCTCGTGATTTGTGTATCCAATTGTGTGGGCTGGGTTGGTGGTGAAATGTTTAAATGATGATATAGTCCCTTGGTTTGATTCATGTTGCGTGATTTTATTCTATTATTTGTTTTTTTTCCATACTATCTGAATGTTGGAAGTGACCTTTATTATTATTACATATGATATTTTATGGACCTTTGGTGTGTTGGTCATATTTTTCTATCTTATAATATGTTTCTTTGAAGTTGAAATTATTCCCACATTTCCTTTTTCTATAACCTGGTGCTTGTCTCTATCCCATAGCCACTTGGAATATGATTTGGGCCCTATAGAGGGATAATTTGGTTGATATTATGGGTTGACCAGGGATGCTATGTTACATGGGACACTACTAAAAAACAATTGTAATGAAATGGACCACATACCTATAATAACCCAGGTTCTACTCATTGAATACCACTAATATACTAAACCTTAATTTGTTGATTACCCAAAATCTAACAAAATCCATTAAATTAGGCATAATCGATGAAAGACATCAAAATAAAGAGATAAAACTATAATATATGGAAGAGGAAGGGTATAATAAACTATGGATACACAACATGAAAAACAACACCCCAAACTGTTAAATAATCAAGTAGAACCCATATAGAGAGTGAGTGAAATGATAGAATAATGAGGGTTGTGTAGCATGGAGTAACTAAGAGGGGTGAACTAGAGAGTTAATTTTATTAAATCAGACAAATTAATTAAAATTTCCAAAAAAAAACAAGAAATTAAACACCATGTTTATACAAGGAATCCACTAGGTACCCACTCTGGGGTCACAAACCTTCAGATTGAACACCCTGAATTAATGGCCCACTCTGAGCCTCTATCGACTACCTGGTCCATGAACAATAGATACATGGTGGCATCTGTCAGAATGAAAAATATCCTAGAACCAAGACAATCCTACAAAAACTCATCCCCCTATCCCATTCCAATACCTCTAACTTCTAAAATCAACCAAAATACACAATATTTGGTAAATATTATATCAAAATAATACCTATTACTTATGGGGGTGTTGCAACCTCTCTACCATAATGTAGCTCGTACCTGAGTTTCACTAATGATTGTCATCGAGCCTCATCATTGAAAACCTCAATCAATTTTTACTGTATATAAAACATACATTCTCACATAAACTCATTGATACATTCATGATACCACCACATGTGTACCAAAGATACCACCTTCCCATGAAAATTTTCCCACTTTGATTCACTACCAAAATCATTTGTTCCTCAAACGATACATCAGGATCAAGCTCGATACAATAAATGTTTATTTCATGAGATGGGTCTGGAGGGTATCTAGGAAGTTGAAATACATGGAATGTGTGATACATATAACGATATGTTTTATTAAATTACAATTATGTTTTCAACTTATAATTCTCTAAAAAACAATGAACAATCTAATGAAATTGTTCACCCAATAATCCTAAACTTTTAATATGATTGTATTCTAACTAATGTGATACCTTAAAAAAAACTCCTTGATCCACAAGAAAATCTAATAGATTTAAATTCCTATAGGTATAATATGTCTACCTCATCTTAGAAATCCCAAACCACTTCCTAGTTAAATTGGATAGAATCTTATTTCTTCTGCAAGAGACTCATCTTAATTGTAGTTTAATCTCCTACTTCTACCCAGCACAATAGGGATCATATTTTATTGCCTAAAAATTCTATGAAATGTTCCCCACTAATTAATTCCTAATAAATATTTTTATAGTTGATATATCTAAATTCTATATGGTTCTTCCATAAACCCTTATAATAAAAAATGCAAGTCTATAGAATTTCCTCCACATCCAGATAGTAAAGTCTAACTACCCATTGGTTTAGGGAAGATAGGCAATGTTCAAATACAGATATATATCGAGTGTCTTTTATAGACCCTAATAGAATTATTATGTAAAATAGTAATCCTAATCTAAAACTATTCTCCTAGTCACCCCAAGGAGACATACTATCTTAAATATATAATACTAACCCATCTCATCAGTAGAATAGGACTCTCGAACCAAATGGAAATTCATGACATTCATCAATAAATCCACCGTTACACATGCCACATCAATGCCCTAATGAAAAAACAATAATATTATCATGAATTCCATCTTCAAATTATCCCAATTACATTAAAAAATGGGTAATGACTGAATAATCTATGTTTGAAAGAGGCACTTGGCTTTTAACTGTTCATAGGTTAAATGTCAAGAAATGAACCCATGTATGTCTATCTTATTCATGATCCACCAACACTACCTATGAATTTCAGGATACATCTTTTTAGTTCATAGGTTAATAGATATAACAACCTAATATTTTATGATTTTTTTCAAATAAATTTAATTTGTTTGATAGCATGCCTTTCAGGTAACACCAAGTTTTAATGAACAGCAACAAACCATTAATATTACTATCTAAACATGACAGTAATTAACTAGCTATTAAAAATGGTGAAATTAATATTAAAAAACATATTTTAAATATTAATTATAATGGTTTTATAAAATTAAAACTTATCTATAAAATAATTTTATAATTTTTAATAAACTATTTATATGTTTTGAAAATAATATTTTCTAAAAAAATATTTTTTATATTTTTAAAAAATAATAATATTAATATTTTAATCTTTTAAACAATGAATTTAAAAATAATAATTTTTATTAAATGTATAATACCAAAATATTCTAATATTAATGTTTGTATATTTTTTGGAAAAGCATAAATTTTTAGGGAATAGTGAGAAATACTAATTTTTGTTGAAAACTACGTTTCATTTAAATAATTTATAAGGTTAATTTTTTTTCTAAAATGGATTTAAAAGAAACATTACATCAATTATGTATCAATTAATCCAATTTATTTCATTTATATAATTTTCATTTTGAATTTTGACATTAAAACTTTTAAAACATTTGAAAATTTTAACTTATAAAACCCGCTTTCAAATTGCATCTGTGGGATTAATTTTAAATTAAAATTTTCCAATTATATTAATGAAATTTGGGAAAATATATTCCATATTTGGAATCATAATTATTTATATTATATAATAATATCAATCTATTTTTCAATATAATGGATAGTAAAAAATATTTACCGTGGTTATGGTAAAAATGCATTTACTAAGGGTTAAAATAAGAGGATAAGGGTTGAAAATGACCCAAAACTTGTAAAAAACCCATTTTATTGAAATATTTAAACCTTATATCTTATATTATCATAAATGGTCCATTTTGTAGCCTTTGTTATGTAGAAAAATGTGTGTAACACATTTTCCTAAAAAAAATTGTGTTACTCACCTCACAAATAAAAGTTCACCCCATCACCACACTTCTTTACACTTTCAAAAGCAATTGGTTCAGAAGTTACCTACGAAAATCACTTCTTAAATTCCATTATAAAATAATATAATTTTTAAAAAATTTATAAATCTAAACTAATAATCCTTTTTGAGAAAACTAAAAGAATCTGTATGAAGAATAGATAACAACACTAACCGATAGTTTTATTTTATTTCTTCCTTAATATCATAAAATTTTTATTAAATCTTAATGATATAATAACCAAATGATCATACATATAATAATAAATTTTTAAGTCTATTCTATGACCAACAACCATCACTTATTCCATCAAATGGGTTACGAAATCGTCATTCTTCTGTATGGCGGACTACTGGTGTGCGAATCAATGTTAATCATTTTTCCATTAACACCTCTCAAGGGTGGTTATAATTATGGATTTGTTGTTTATATATGATATAAATGATATTACTATACTTATGGAATTATTATATTATATATTCCTTCTTACTTTCCATTCCATGGGAATATGATAACGATGCTCAGGTTTACGGTGAACTACGACCTTTCAAAGCTATGGTATTTTTTCACACATTACATAGGAGGTAAAAATGATTAGATTAAATAAAATATGTTATATATATGAAATAAGAAATAATATTTATTGTTAGTATATTATTTACATTTTATTCTTTGTTTCTGTTAGTAAAATAGAAACAATGATCATGTGTACCTTCGGCCTACCATGTCCATGAATTTTGTATTTCATTTTCCATCAATAAATTTTTATGGATCACTATAGATACTTGTATACATAATATATATGATACATATTTTATTTTTATTATTTTTGATATTATAGAACCATGATCAAAGTAATATGACTAGAAAATAATCAAACTATATAGGAAAAACAAAGTAGATATTTCCTAAAATGTGACATTAATGTGGAATTATAAATAAAAGGGTGATCAATGGCCATAAATAAATAATATGTAGTATAAAATATATCTATGACTATATAATAAAGTTATAACAAACTATAATTTTTTAAACATGATTTTTAGTTGTATAATAAGGAATTTGAGACATAGAGTAAGATATTTTCATCACAATTTTTACTTCTAGGTCACACATGTCATATTCACCACCTATTTATTTTTTATGGTTCATATACGTACCATAATTTTATTTTATGATTATTTTACTTAAAAAAATGTGTATTTACAAATCTATTTTATTATATCTCTTTTATTGGGTTTAGGGATAAATAGTTACAAAAGTAGTAAGGTATTTTTGTCTCAAATTGCGTTCTTGGAGACCTAAGTTATGTTATGCACTGACATTATTCTATAAGGTATATATAATTTCCCTTTGACATGTTATATAATAAATCTCAATATTTTCATGATATTACTAGTTTCATTTAATTTTATTATTTCATGTGGATTATGATTAAATGTTATAAATTTTATAATAATTTTATGTTAAAATCTCATTTTTTATCAGGATTATTTATTATTATGCTTAAAATGGTGAAATATTATGATATATATAAAAATAATATCATGAATGTTATTTTCCTACTGTTATTATATGAGATCAAGGATTTCCCTTTCTTTTCCTCACATTATGTAATAAAGAATTCAAAATAAAGTATTAAAAAAAATTTCTTTATTTCAATCTTTGGTTGAAAACCCCTTTTTCTTCAAAGAACAGGTTTTCTAAAAATGTTTTCAAAAAAGATTTATAATTCAGAAAATTATTTATAAAATGAATTTTTACAAATTTTTTTGAAATGGATCTTCATGTCATTTCGGAAACAATTCTCATTTGGATTTTACCAATAATTTGAAAGGATTCTTAATTTTAATATGGACACCATCAAACAAATTTCCCTTTATCATAACATTATTTTCATTGAAGCTTCATTTATATTTTTTCAAGGTTTTGTTCAAATAAAACTATTTTAAAAATGTTTAATTTTTTAAATAGTTTTTTTCAATGAAAAAAAGTATATTCTCCTCAATAAATGTTTTTATTGTTTTTAAAAGTTTCCTTTATTAGTTTTAAAACATTATTTTCAATAATTTCTACTTGAAAAATCATTATTTTTTAAAAAAAATTATTTTTAAAAATATATTCATTTTCCTCATGAAAATTTCAGTGTGTGTTTTTCCAATCATTTTCTATCTAAGAAAAAATTTGTGGATTTTACATATTCCCTTTTTGGGATATGATCCAAGGATGTCATTATTATTCATTCTCATAATGAATTATTTTTATGATAGAATGGTATTTATGAACCTCATTTCTCTTCCATGGATTATACCATGATATGATTCTTATGAAACAATATACCTTTCCTGGGTTATGCTATGATGAAATAATATAGTCATTATAAACCTATTTATTTCCCAAATGTTGTGTTGTGATGAAATGTTTATAAATCCCTTTTATTTTTTTAGGTTATGATATGATTAATTTTTTATGATATTGTGAAACACATGTGTATGATATTCAATATGTTATGGTTGGGACTGATATATCCTTCCTATTAAACTGGTTATGATTAATGATATATGAGATCAAAGGGAATATGGGAGGTTTTCTCAATCCTAAAAGAGAGTACATGGGAGGTTATCCCAAGCATGGAAATGGGTACATGAGATGTTATCCCAAGACTAAAAGGGGATACACAATAGGTTATCCCAAGCCCAATTTAGGTACACATTTTCTTATCCTTATCTTGACATCTTATGAATTTCTTGGTGGGTATCCTTGATATAATATTTTCTATGATTATTTGTATGACACAAATCTAATTCTTATGCCAATGTTACGATCTCTATCATCACATTCTTTGAATCCATTATGATTCATATCATATAAACTACCAAGATTTATATCATTACTCATATTTAGGATATATTAAATAGTGTGTGTGGTTTTCATATGTTATTCTCATGTTCATAGACCTATATTCGCATATTGTATTGATAACCCCATGTTTAACCTTACAGAGCATCTGAGCTCAACCTTAATTATGTTTCCTTTCCCCAACATATGAATAATGGTATTATGAGTGATATGTCTCTGAAGGGTTATAGTAATGAATAACATGGTTGGAGATGAATTAGCTCACTTATGGACCAGTTGTTTATCTGTCCAATTTTCCAAAAGAATTATACCTTTCTGGTCTGTTTTCAAGTGTTTGTATAATGGAAAGAATATTCTTAAAATAATATATGGTATCTGTGTATGAATATAATATTTTTTAATAGTTGGTATTAGAGGAGAGGATTATTTAAACATTGGAAATTATGATGAGAAAGATTTTGTGATATCCTTAAGGACATGTGTAAGGATAAGTCAAAGGATGAGGCAAAGTATAAGAAAATTTCCAACAATTTTGGTAATGAAAAGAGAATGTTGCTTTCAATAAATTACGCCACTTCTGAGATACAGCAAGTAGATGTGGTTCTATTATAGAGGTATATAGGGGTGGTAAATCTGAAAAAAGTGCATTGAGTTAGACTTGATCATCACCTGGTTCACGATAATTGGCATTGTTGCACACTAACTTTAACCATCCTTGGGATAGGGTTTTAGAATTTGAAAACTCTTTTTGAACAATCATAATGGATTTAATTAGATGATTGCTATGAATGAACTAGGATAAAACAGAGGTGTCATAGATTAAAATTATGGTTTCATTATTTAGACTTCTTATACATGATTTTTCATGATTATGTGGTTCATCACTATGATTTGTGTTTCTTACCCTATGATTTTGGTTTTTGATGATGCCTAGAACCTAAATAATTTTTTTAAAGATGAATACCAAGTAAAATTAATATATTATCCTCCTAAGTAAGAGAATATTATTGGATATGGAAAGAAAAAAATATCATTTTTAGACTCACACAAATTTCTCATGATATAAATTATGATGGAATTATAAAAAAGAAAAGGAGGGAATATCATTTTGTTGATTTATTCATATGGAAATCATTATCTCCTTACAGTAGGTCTTCTAATCCATTAGTTTCTAAGAAATGGATTAGCAACATTGAAATTATACTTTCTGTACTCCATTTTTCATACCATAAGAAATAAATTTTGGATCTCTACTTTCTATAAGGTGAAGTAGATCAATGGTATACTCTTATCAAGAGTATTAGGGAACAAAATAAAATTGAATTTATGGATTGAGATGATACTAATAACATATTTTTACTTAATTAAATTCCTACAAATTTTCATACGAAAATGGAAAATATGTTCCCTGAACTAAAGAAAAAGGATGATGAATATATTGGTGTCTAAGAGGAACATTTTATAGGACTTTCAAAGTATGCTTATTGTATTATCATCCAATCTTAATGTAAATTTTATTGATAGATTAATGTCATAAAACCAAATTTATAAAGTGAATTATACATAAGAGACTCATTATATTTGAATAGATTGTCCGATGTGCTATCATGGTGGAAATGGAGGATGGGTTTAAGTATCAATATCATTATTTTGATAATAAGAGAATAATATAATACAAAATAAAATATAAAGACCATAAAGATAAGAATATGGGATTTCATTTATACTCAAAATGTGATAAGACATACAGAGGATGTTTTTCTAAGGTAACTTGTAAATACTATAATAGTGTATGGGATGTTAATTAATAAATCTAATTCCAAAGTAATGGGAAGAAGTTATATAATGATGGAAATAGATAGAAATCTACAAAGTATGAACCACCTAGACTCTAGTATTTCAAATTCAAGTAGAATAGGTATTATGTGAATAAATTTCCAAATTTAAGGGATAATGAGGATGATAATCCACATAAATCTTTGAAGACAAAGGAAAAAATGGAAGCCTTATAAAATCATGATGGTCGAATAGAATCTTGATAATTACAGAACACTCATCATCCATTCCCTAGTATGGAATTTCTTGTTTGATATTGTATGAATAAGCTATTTGAAATATTAGGGTTCATACATTAGGTAAATTTCATGTGACTTAGATCATTTATTATCTCCATATAGATAGATTACATAATAATAAATTTATATTTTATTTTATGGTGACAAAATTTCAAACCCCAACTACTAACGGAAATTTTATTATATATGATAAAAGTGAATTTAATAATTAATGGGTAATTTATCTTTAAGAATCATATATGTCTCTAAGTAAGATTAAATTAACGGTTGGGAATACTATCATAGAGTTATGAGTTTAAGGATAATCATAAGAACAAATTCATTGACATCGCTTTTGAGGTTTTATGTAAAGGTAGTTTATCAATATTAAATATTCTTTAAGAGACATTTATTGCAATACAACCCTTTGGTTTTGTATATGTTTTATTGAAAAAACTATCTGAAGAGGAATTCCCCTATTATTTTTTAAAATATGATTTAAGGTACTATTTACCATTATGGTTTATCTTATCAATGATATTAAGGTTATTATGAATTTTATTAAATCACATTAAGAAGTCAACACACTTTTTTGTTATCAAAGAATATCTCTATCAGGATCCAATTTCAATAATATAATTTATTTAAGTAGTAGGATTGTATGGAGTACCACTTTCAATTGTATAATATTAGTATTTAAATATTACCTTGATGTTTTGGTGAATTATTAAGGAACATTTTTATATGTAGTTGAGTTTCATAATTTTGTAACATCCTCATACATATGGTTAATTTGAGAGAATAATTCAAACCATATAGGATATGCTCAGATATTGTTCTATGAATTTCAATGGTTTTTAGTATTAACACCTTTCCATTTTTACTTTTCTTGTAAAAATATCGTTCTCTTGAGCATTCATATGGATTTTTATGAATCCCTTTATAGAATTATGTATAGAACTCCAACATCCTAGACTATAGTTAAACAAAGAAAACTATTGGGACATGAGAAAGATAATGATACGGAAGAGAACTTTGTAGCCATTTAGAAACATGTAAGGGAAGAAAAATGTTTACTGAAATATTATGATGAAAATAATCAACATGATATAGAATTTTAAGTTAGTGAGAATACATTTAAATTAATTTCTCCATGGAAGAAATAGGGGAAAAATAATCCAAGCTTATATCGCTCCCTTTGAAATACTTGATCATATCAAGGTAGATTCTTTTCATTTGGTGCTTCAACCAAACCTCTCTCGGGATAAAGATGTGTTCAATTTATTTAGCTATAGGAAGTATATAACAAATCCTCCATGTGTACTAAACTTATAAGTCATAGTTTTAAAGAATTATATTTCTTATAAGGAATAATTATTTGAGATTCTATATCAAATGTGGAAATTTTTATGAAACAAGACCACTCATTGAGTCAAAGTTTTATGGTGAACCCACCAGTTTTCATAAGCTATGTGGGAGCCTGGGTAAATTAAAAGGAATAATTTTCCTCATTTTATTGAATTATTTTAATTAATTTTTGGGGAAAAATTCATTTTAACGTGGTTATAATGTAATAACCTTAGTTTGTATAAAAAAAGTTCAGTTTAATTTACTTTCTTTTATAGCTTATTTTATATGAAACATAGAGTTATAATGAACTATAAAAAACTTTTAATTTTATTATTTAATCATCCCAATTATTACCTATCCATTAAAATTGGATATGTGAATAGGAATAACAAAATTTTAAATATTAATTATTCTGTATTTATATAAATAAAATATATTATATAATAAGTTCAAAGATTTATTCCATATCTCTTCTTCCCTCTTCTGAATCCCTTTGGTTAGAATTATATACACCCACATAACTTATTTATTTCTATCCTCCAATCATAGTAGCCTTATTTTTTCCATAAATCCAACATAAAAAAGAATTTAAGTGCAAACCAAAAGAGGTTGTCTAAAGAAGAGTTAACACCCCTAACAAAGTGTTTTATTTTATTTCTTCCTCCACCACCTTAAATTATTATTGAACCATGATGATATAATAACCTAAGTATCTTAAATATACTAATATGTTTTTACGTTAATTTCATTACTTATAACCATATCCAATTTAATAAAATGGGTTATGAAATCATCATTTGTGTTTACGACGGACAGTCTCCTTGGGAACCGATGACATTTGTTCTTACATTACCACCTCTCATAGATGGATATAATTATGATTAAAAATTTTATAAATTATATATATTATATTATTATTATTTAATCATTATATCACATAATACTTCTTAATTTCAATTCTTTGTGGAAACGATAATGTCGCTCTTTTGTACATCAGACTATTTCCTCATGAGGTGATGTGATTCATTTATTCTTTACGTGGAAGGTAATAACTATAATAGAAATGAATATATATGACCTATAAAAACTAATATTTATTCTAAAATGGTAATATATAATTTAAATTCTTTTATTTATTTCTTAAAGTAAAATTTAAACAACGTTCATGTGTATGTACGGCCTACGTCTCCCTGAAAGGTGTATTTTATTTTATATCTCTACCTTTTATGTATCACCCTAAATACATGATTACTAAATTTATATTATATTTATATAGTGGATAAAATTAAAGATATTATTTAACCATGATCAATTTAATTGTATCAAAAATAAAAAAAAATCAAAATATACATGAAAAAAAAAGTTATTGCTCGATACGTAACTTTAACATGGAATAGTTAATTAGGAAGAAATAAAAGGTCATAAGTAAATCACATATGGAATAATATGAATATTTGTGTGTGTGTGTATTTAATTATATTTATAATAAAAATATATTTATTATATATTAGGCTCAAATGCATACGAAAGAATTCAATACATACGATAAAGGATTTCCGTCTAGATTTTTACTTCTGTGGGACCCATGTCACATTCATCAATTATTTACATTATGTGGTTTATATAATTTACATGAATTTATTTTATGATTATTATAATTAAAATTATTTGGGTTTTCATATTCATTCTAGTATCTCTATTTCTTGTGGTTTACATTTCAAAAGTTACCAAAGTAGTAATGGATTGTTCCATCAAATTGCCTTAATAGAGTCCTAAGTTATCTTATACACCTTCTTTATTCTATGAGATATATATAATTCCCCTTTTTATATTAATTCATAAATATACTTATTTTAATGATATTATATATTTAATTTATATTATTTTTTCATGGAGATTACGATTCAAAGTTAGTCATGTTGTGAAATTTTTATGTTTCAATCTCACCATTTATCAAGATTATTTATGATTACACTTCAAATGATGAAATATTATTATATACATCTCAATAAGACCAATAATTGTTTTATCCATCAGTTATTTCATGAGAACACTTATTTTCCTATAATTTTCATATCTTTATGTACTCTATAGTTTAAATTAAGATTTTTAATAAAAATTATCTCTATTTATATCCTCGGTCGAAAACCACATTATCTCTCAAAACCAGGTTTCATAAAAAAAATTAACATTCTTAAAAATATTTATTAGAAAAAAATTACTCATGTTTAAATTTTTACAAATTGTTTTGAAAGTAATCTAAATGAACTTTTTCGAACAATTCCCATTTCGATTTCACAAAAAAATGTGAAAGGAATATTTATTTTAACATGTAAGCCTTGAATAGAATTTCAAGCCATCATGAATTTTATTTTCTTTAATGGTTACAATATAAATTTTAAATGATAATTTCAGTTAAAATTATTTGAAAAAAAAATTATGTTTTGAAAAGTTTTTTTCAAAGTGGAAAGGTTATTTTCCTTAAGAAATATTTAAAATGATTTTTATATCTTCCTTTATATGTTTTTAAAGTTTATATTCAATGAAAAAAATTAAAAATATTTAAAGAATATTTATTTCTAAAAATTTATTTTCATAGATAATTCATCTTCCTTAAAAAAATTAAAAGTGTCTATTCAAAATAATTTTATATCTAATATGGCATTCATTGATTTTACATATGCCTTACTGAGGATATTATCCAATGATTCTATTCGTATTCTTTCTCTGAATGTTTGATCTTTATGATGGCATGATGTTTACAAAACTCATTTTTATTCCACAAGTTATACCATTAGAAAATGATTATGAAACTCCTATTCACAGGTTATTCTATGTTGAAATTATGAAATGGTTATAAACATATTTATTTTCCATAGGTTATGCTATTAGGAAATGTTTATGAAAAACATTTAATTTCATGGGTTTTTATATAATGAATGTTTTATGATCTTGTGGTACACATGTGTATGATGTTCATTATGTGATGGGTTAGACCTATATCTCCTTTAAATTAATTTTTTAATGATTAATTTTATATTATCTCAAAGTTACACATGAGGTTATTCATATCCCAAAAGAGGGTAAAAGGGAGGTTATAATAGACCTAAAAGATGGTATATGGGAGTTTATCCCCATCCTGAAGTAGGTACATTGGTAGTTATCCAAACCATAACATGTTATGAATTTCTTGGTTCGTATTCCTAACATAATATTTCTTATGATTATATATACACCATAAATCTATATCTAATTACGTCGTTATACTCTCAGGGACCATGCAATTTGTTTCCATTGTGATTCATGTCTTATGAACTATAACAATTTATTCCATAACCTATGTATATAATCTATGATATTTAGGGTATAGTTTTCATATGTTATTATCATTTTCTTATACCCATATGTTATGTTATGTTATATTGAAATCTCCCTTGTTTAACCATACTAATCATCTAAAATAAACCTTTCTTAAATTTCCTTTCCATAGGATATGAAGAAAGGTATTATGTATAATTGGTCTGATAAAGTTGAAAGTTATGAATAATCTAGTGACATATGAAGTAGCTCACATGTGGATGTGTTTTTTGGGTTTCCAAGTTTTCAGAGGCATCATACCTTTATGATGTTCAAGTATACATTTATGTAATGTAATTATTATTCATACAAAAATATCTAATACTGATGTGTGAAAAAAAATGAGAAGTAATAGCATCCCATCTCAGTGTGTGTCAATCACATATCAAATAATTTTTAATGATTATCAGGATGATCACATGACCTCATACATAAAGAATCTCATTGAAATACAATGATCAATCATATGGGGGTTATATACCATATATATGGTCCGTCATATATAGAAAATCAAAATCAGATAACTAACCCTCTGTAAAGACCCGCAAATTTCAAGGAAATTTTTTTTCTTAATTTTCTTTGGAATTTTACAAGGGCGCAGCTTCAGACGGCACCTGATTCCGAGGCCCGGTGTGCCCGGAATCAATTTCCGAAGTTTGGCTCGGGTACGTTCAGTGAACGGACGAGCGGGTTTTTCTATCTTTTGAACCGGTGCCCGGAATCGAATTCTGAGGGCACCGATGAAATCGCAGCGCCGGTATTTGCTTAGAAACGCCTCTTCCGGAGTTGCGTTTTCTCAAGACGTGGTTTTTAAATTTTGCGGCTTTAAGTCAGAATAAAATAAAGTTGTGCGACAACTTTATTTTATTTCACTTAAACTGCTTGGAAGCCACTTAAAGTCACTTAAAGGCGGCTTGAACTGAGTTGAACTGGATAGGATGCTATCCAGAAATATCCTACCCCTTGGTAGGATATTTGTGCGGTGGGACCCGCACGAGCCCCGCCGTTTCTTTCGCTAAGTAACGCACCCGCGAAAACCCGTCAAAGTAACTGAAAAGTCAACCGACGCGTTTTCTTTAATTCTTAACAGACCATTTAATTGGGCGGTTTATTTCGTAAATTAAATGGACTGTTTCTTCGTGAATTAAATGGGTCGTTTCTTTCGAATTGATGGATCGTTTCTTAACCGGTTTCGTGTTGGCATGTTTATAAAATAAGACCAACCTAAAAATCCTTGGAAAGGATTTGAGAGAATCTTCGTTCCTCCACCCTCTCCGCGAAGAACGCGAAGAACGCGAAGAACGCCGGAACCGGAATCCGACGACGCACGATCCGCGACGTCAACAGCTTTTCCGCGACCTTCTTCTTCTTCGGTGCCTCTTCTTCCGCGGCGAACCTGCGATCGGCGGTTAAAGGTGAGAATCGAAACTTCTAAATTCTCCCTTCTTAATTTCAATAACAACGGATTTAATTAATTAAATCCGTTTGTTCTTGATCCGGAGATTGGCGACGCGACGCCGGATACCGCGACGACGCGACGATCTCCTTCTTCCGCGACGGGCGATTCCGCGACGACCTCTCGTCCGACGACGACTTCGAGGTAGGGATTTATTTTGGAAAAGTTACCCCTTTTAAATTTTCTCATGAACGTTCTTGAAAATTTAAAAAGCCGGTTTCAAGCGAACAATTTTATCTTTAAATAAAATTGTTGGATCATGTGTTGATCATCTTATTCTTTTCTCCCGTTGTTTATGATTAACGCGGAGGGAGCGGGTCTAACGAACAAGACCCGGCAACCCTCCGCCGATCTTCCTTTTTGTGCGGATTTGGCGGGCGACGACAAAAGCACGAAGCAAGGGCCATTTGTTGATTCCGCAGTGGAGGACGCGTCCCGGGAGGAACAATGGCGCAGACGGGAGGCAAAACGGGCCACCGGAGCAACTCCGGCGGCCCGCGGAAGGAGGCGGCGGCGCGGGTCGCCGGCGCGGCGGCGCCGGCGACCGGAGGCGGCGGCGCCCGGCGCGCCGCCGTGGAGATCTCCCGCCGCGGCTGAAGCCGCGGCGGCGGCGGCCGGTTCCGCGGCCGCGCGGAACCGGGAACGGACGCGGCGGCCCGGCCGCGTCCGCGTGACAGGCGGCCCCCCGCGGGGGCCGCGTTTCTCCAAATGCCGCGGGTCAAACCCGCGGCGGCGGCCTGCTCGGCCGCTCGGCCAAGCCGGTTCGGGCCGACCCGGTTCGGCCGACCCAAGGGGGGGGTTCGGGCCGGGTCGCCCCGGGCCCAGAACCCCCGTTTCGAGCCTTCTTCGGTATTTCGCCCATATCTTGGGCCAGGGACCTCCGATTGACGAACCGTCAGCGGCTACGCGATCCTTGGATCGAGACGGTCGTTTCGGTATATTACACTCAAGGTTTCGGAAGACTTTGGGTTCGGCCGGGTTGGTTCGTACACGAAACCAACCGGGCCCTCGGAGCGGAAACGCTCATAACTTGAGCTACGGACGTCCGATCGACGTACCGTCAGCTGTGGTAGTTTCCTCTAAGTGAGACGGAACTTTTGGCATACTCCGCCCGAGGATCGGACACAGGCGGAGTACGGTCGGGTTGGTTTTGCCCTAAAAACCAACCGGGCCCCTGGGACGAAAATGCCAATAACTCTCAGACCGGGCGTCCGATTGACGCGCCGTCTGTTGCGTTGAGATCCTGTTGTCGATACGGAACTTTTGGATACATCAACTTCGGACTACGTGTCAGTTGATGTATCAGCCTCTCGGCTCGTGGAGCGGACCCTCCTAACGAGCTCGCTATGTGCGGGAACCCTAGTGCTGGCTGTGACTTCGACGGCAGAGCAGAGATCCTCCGTGGACTGCGACGACGGCAGAGCAGAGATCCTCCGTGGACTGCGACGACGGCAGAGCAGAGATCCTCCATGGACTGCGACGACGGCAGAGCAGAGATCCTTCGTGGACTGCGGCGACGACTGTGCAGAGATCCTCCGTGGACTGCGTCGACTACTGCACTCAGCGATCCTACGTGGAACAGTGCTACCGAACCTGTGTGAGCTGAATCTTCTTTTTACCTTGAGCGGTGGAGCGCTTGGGTGTAGCGGCGGACCCGTGGTACTTGACAGTGGTGGTGCGCTTGGATGCAGCAACAGACCCTTGGCGGTGGAGCGCTTGGTTGTAGCGGCAGACCCGCGATACTCTACGGAGTGTGTGCGCTTGGTTGTAGCGGCAGACCCGCGATACTCTACGGAGTGTGTGCGCTTGGTTGTAGCGACAGACCCGCGACGGTGGAGACGTGCGTGCGGAGTACGGAGACCGTGTAGATGAGTGAGACCTGACGACTGCTTGACCGACTCGACTTGGAGTGAGTCGACTAGCCCAGTGGACGGAGCGCCCAGTAGTTGGCAGCAGACCCACGGCGGACGGAGCGCCTGGTAGTTGGCGGCAAACCCGTGGTACTCGACAGGAGGAGTACCTCAGTAGGCTATCTGGGTGAGCGCCCGGTATTTGGCAGCAGACCCTCAGCGGACGGAGCGCCCGGTAGTTGGCAGCAGACCCGCGGTACTCGACAGGAGGAGTACTTCAGCAGTCTTAGGTTAGTGAGCAGTACCTCGGAGTCGTGACAGGACCACTGTACACTTCAGAGATGGGGCTCTTCAACATTTACGGTTTCGATAATGAAAATCCTGGTTGAGCTGAATCTTATGTTACTCTCCTTTGTGGATTGTGTTGAACTATCCTATGTGGATTTACTGTTACTCTCCTTTGTGGATTGTGTTGAACTATCCTATGTGGATTTACTGTTACTCTCCTTTGTGGATTGTGTTGAACTATCCTATGTGGATTTACTGTTACTCTCCTTTGTGGATTGTGTTGAACTATCCTATGTGGATTTACTGTTACTCTCCTTGTGGATTTGAGTCTTGCTTCCTTTGTGGGTTGAGTTGTTCTTGAGCTCGTGAGCAGAGCTAGAATTGGGGACTTAGGTATATGTATGGGCATATACCTAAGTCGAGTCAGATGTTACTTCGTGATTGCATCTTTCTTTTGTGCTATATCCTTTGTGGATTTCGGGAGACCTTCGGGGGTCTCGGGGTCCTTACTGAGTAGCTTGTACTCACCCCTGCACGGGCTATGCCCGCACCTTGTTGTGTTGGTTGCAGACGACGGAGAGCGCTGATCGCGGTTGGGGCGTGGAGCAGGACGGTACCTGGAGGTGGACCACTGGGCGGGACGTGCTCGGAGCGGACGTGGGACCCGAGGAGCCTGGAGGCTATCTGTACCCACCCTTCAGGTGGGATTGCCAGTGGACGACACGAGGCCGCCGTCTTTTCTTCAGTTGCTGTACTTTACTTTTCAGTTGTACTTTACAGTTGGGCTTGTATTTCCGGCCCCCTTTACTTTTCTGCACTTTACTTTCCGCTTGCTGACTCTGTGTGGTTGTTACTTATAAAGGCAATGCCTTCCCTGTTTACTGGGATTTTACGCCTTGGTGCTAGTCGCCAGCCCCTGGCCTATGGAAGGCGGGCTTGGGGTAGTCACGGCACGGGCCCCGAGGACGGGTCGTGACAATTGGTATCAGAGGTGGTCTGTTCTACTGCGGACTCTGATCGTCCTTTCTTTCTATGTGAAGCAATAGTGTTTAGTGTATTGAGTGTGGTTATCAGTTCAGGGAGCCCAGTGTTGGTGCGGCGGCCGACGTATCCGTACACCAGGACCCTGACTTCTGATTTCCAACTTAATGCACGAAAACACTGATTGCGTGTGTGTTTCCCAAAAGGTTTAAAGTCAGCTCAAACCAGGTCAGCTCACCAGGTATAAATCGTTGACCGTGACACAACTGTTCAGGATGTCACCATGCAGATAGTTAGCTGGAGTTCCGAGAGAGTTCTCGATGATGGCCCACCGAGCAGCGAGACTCCGGTGCAGGGCCCTTTTTCAGTGTTGGCACCTTCGGGTGGTGTACCAGCAGCACCACCACCCGTTAGGCAGAGGATGCCACTAGCTGACAGTGCACGCTAGCAGAGCGCGATGCACGAGTTCCAGCAGTAGAGGCCTCTGAGGATACGAGGCGAGACAGTTTTCCCAGGCAGCAGTGGACTGGATGGAGGCGGTTGCTAGAGTTCTACGCCTAGCTTGGATACTAGTAGAGCGGATGATGATCTTAGCTTCTGTTGTTACCAGTGAGTGACCATGAGGTTGGTTCTTATAGTAATGAGGCTTCGGTACGCGAACCGATATCTGAGATAGTACCTACGGGTAGTGCGCCAGCTATGTCACTACCTGTTGGTCAGTAGACACTACCGGCGGTACCGGTAGCAGAGAATCACAGGCTTAGTGCCTTACATATGTTTTAGCACCAGATATCCCTCAAGTTTCGAGGTGAGCCTGACTCGTAGGCGGCTGAGGACTGGCTTGAGGAGGTGGTTGTGAGTTTTCTGGAGCTAATACAGCTTCGACAGTACGACATGTCGGAAGCAGAGCACTCATCGTGGCTTACCAATCAATCGTAGTACTCGTTGGTTACGTTGTGATCAGTTCCTTAGACTCGAACTTCTGAGCGAAGTGTGTCTAAGGGAAATCCGAACCATTACTTTTCCTCTATGCATTTCTACCTATGCTAGGATGCTAGAGAGAACCTTTGTGGTTGTGAATGTTAGCAGTGAAAGGCAGGAAACTAGCGCCAGTCTCAGAGACTCGGGCGTGTAAAATGTTTCAGGAGGAGGAAGTGCTAAGGACAGATGAATCTGCAGGGTAGCAGACGTGGAAGCGGAGCTTAGAGAGCAGCATGTGGTGGTGTACATTTCGACATGTTACGACCACCCGACTTAGTAGTCCCCGCCAGGCTCAGGGAGCAGGAGGGCTGGGGAGGAGAGTAGCTGCATTGCGGTCAAGGAGTGTGACCCAGGAACTCTAAGAATGATTCGGGGTACGAATTATGTCTACTACGAGCTTCCATATCTATAGACATAGGAACTGATCATTCAACCCTTCCACGAATCATGTCCCAGACCTAGAGGTTCCGGGTAAGCCGTAGACTTGACCCTCACGTCTGGAGATACCTTTGGGAGGAGACTCGATAATCACACTTACGCCGACGGTGTGATTTGACCTCGAGGCGAGAGTTTCGGTTGGAATCTCTTGGTGGCAGCGTAGAGGCCTTACGACGTTGATCTGGGTATGATTCACAAATCATACCCCGGTTGACTGTTTTAGGCAAACGTCGGAATGGGTTCTCCTTGGTCGGCGGAAAGGAAACCCTGGGCAGCACATGTTAAACTCAGGCATAAGAGGGTGTGGCCGATCACTCTTGAGTTGGTCAACCCTACCCTTGTGGCAGCAGGAGTTTTGAGTTTCAGTTCTAACCTAAAAAGGGAAACCTCTTGAATTCGAGGGGGACGAACACGTTCTTATACGGTCTCAACCCGATGAGGTTTCGGAGATGTGGCCGAGGCGGCAGGTTATCTCCGAAGTTCGATGGGCCTTTCCAGGTCCTCAGCAGGATAGGAGAGGTGGCTTATCGCCTGGCTCTACCACCTCAGTTGCACCGGGTGCACGATGTCTTTCACGTGTCTCAGCTGAGGAGATACGTGCACGACCCGACGCACATCATCGACTTTGGGGAGCTGGACGTGGACGATGGGGCGACTTTTGCGGAGGTCCCAGTGGAGATCGAGGATCGACAGGAGCGGGTCCTACGTGGGCGGTCGATTCCTCTTGTGCGCGTCAGATGGCAGCACGGGAACCTCCAGGAGAGCACTTGGGAGCGGGAGGCTCAGATGCGTGCTCAGTACCCCCATTTGTTCCCCTAGTTTTTGATGTATCTTTACGGGGACGTAAATCCCTGAGGTGGGAGTAATGTAAAGACCCGCAAATTTCAAGGAAATTTTTTTTCTTAATTTTCTTTGGAATTTTACAAGGGCGCAGCTTCAGACGGCACCTGATTCCGAGGCCCGGTGTGCCCGGAATCAATTTCCGAAGTTTGGCTCGGGTACGTTCAGTGAACGGACGAGCGGGTTTTTCTATCTTTTGAACCGGTGCCCGGAATCGAATTCTGAGGGCACCGATGAAATCGCAGCGCCGGTATTTGCTTAGAAACGCCTCTTCCGGAGTTGCGTTTGCTCAAGACGTGGTTTTTAAATTTTGCGGCTTTAAGTCAGAATAAAATAAAGTTGTGCGACAACTTTATTTTATTTCACTTAAACTGCTTGGAAGCCACTTAAAGTCACTTAAAGGCGGCTTGAACTGAGTTGAACTGGATAGGATGCTATCCAGAAATATCCTACCCCTTGGTAGGATATTTGTGCGGTGGGACCCGCACGAGCCCCGCCGTTTCTTTCGCTAAGTAACGCACCCGCGAAAACCCGTCAAAGTAACTGAAAAGTCAACCGAAGCGTTTTCTTTAATTCTTAACAGACCATTTAATTGGGCGGTTTATTTCGTAAATTAAATGGACTGTTTCTTCGTGAATTAAATGGGTCGTTTCTTTCGAATTGATGGATCGTTTCTTAACCGGTTTCGTGTTGGCATGTTTATAAAATAAGACCAACCTAAAAATCCTTGGAAAGGATTTGAGAGAATCTTCGTTCCTCCACCCTCTCCGCGAAGAACGCGAAGAACGCGAAGAACGCCGGAACCGGAATCCGACGACGCATGATCCGCGACGTCAACAGCTTTTCCGCGACCTTCTTCTTCTTCGGTGCCTCTTCTTCCGCGGCGAACCTGCGATCGGCGGTTAAAGGTGAGAATCGAAACTTCTAAATTCTCCCTTCTTAATTTCAATAACAACGGATTTAATTAATTAAATCCGTTTGTTCTTGATCCGGAGATTGGCGACGCGACGCCGGATACCGCGACGACGCGACGATATCCTTCTTCCGCGACGAGCGATTCCGCGACGACCTCTCGTCCGACGACGACTTCGAGGTAGGGATTTATTTTGGAAAAGTTACCCCTTTTAAATTTTCTCGTGAACGTTCTTGAAAATTTAAAAAGCCGGTTTCAAGCGAACAATTTTATCTTTAAATAAAATTGTTGGATCATGTGTTGATCATCTTATTCTTTTCTCCCGTTGTTTATGATTAACGCGGAGGGAGCGGGTCTAACGAACAAGACCCGGCAACCCTCCGCCGATCTTCCTTTTTGTGCGGATTTGGCGGGCGACGGAAAAAGCAAGACGCAAGGGCCATTTGTTGATTCCGCAGTGGAGGACGCGTCCCGGGAGGAACAATGGCGCAGACGGGAGGCAAAACGGGCCACCGGAGCAACTCCAGCGGCCCGCGGAAGGAGGCGGCGGCGCGGCGGCGCCGGCGACCGGAGGCGGCGGCGCCCGGCGTGCCGCCGTGGAGATCTCCCGCCGCGGCGGCGGCGGCCGGTTCCGCGGCCGCGCGGAACCGGGAACGGACGCGGCGGCCCGGCCGCGTCCGCGTGACAGGCGGCCCCCCGCGGGGGCCGCGTTTCTCCAAATGCTGCGGGTCAAACCCGCGGCGGCGGCCTGCTCGGCCGAAGCCGAGCCGGCCGGTCCGGTCGGCCGGGCCGCGCCCAGGCCGGACCGGACCCGGCCGAGCCGGTTCGGGCCGACCCGGGTCGGGCCGACCCGGTACGGCCGACCCAAGGGGGGGGTTCGGGCCGGGTCGCCCCGGGCCCAGAACCCCCGTTTCGGGCCTTCTTCGGTCTTTCGCCCATATCTTGGGCCAGGGACCTCCGATTGACGAACCGTCAGCGGCTACGCGATCCTTGGATCGAGACAGTCGTTTCGGTATATTACACTCAAGGTTTTGGAAGACTTTGGGTTCGGCCGGGTTGGTTCGTACACGAAACCAACCGGGCCCTCGGAGCGGAAACGCTCATAACTTGAGCTACGGACGTCCGATCGACGTACCGTCAGCTGTGGTAGTTTCCTCTAAGTGAGACGGAACTTTTGGCATACTCCGCCCGAGGATCGGACACAGGCGGAGTACGGTCGGGTTGGTTTTGCCCTAAAAACCAACCGGGCCCCTGGGACGAAAATGCCAATAACTCTCAGACCGGGCGTCCGATTGACGCGCCGTCTGTTGCGTTGAGATCCTGTTGTCGATACGGAACTTTTGGATACATCAACTTCGGACTACGTGTCAGTTGATGTATCAGCCTCTCGGCTCGTGGAGCGGACCCTCCTAACGAGCTCGCTATGTGCGGGAACCCTAGTGCTGGCTGTGACTTCGACGGCAGAGCAGAGATCCTCCGTGGACTGCGACGACGGCAGAGCAGAGATCCTCCGTGGACTGCGACGACGGCAGAGCAGAGATCCTCCGTGGACTGCGACGACGGCAGAGCAGAGATCCTTCGTGGACTGCGGCGACGACTGTGCAGAGATCCTCCGTGGACTGCGTCGACTACTGCACTCAGCGATCCTACGTGGAACAGTGCTACCGAACCTGTGTGAGCTGAATCTTCTTTTTACCTTGAGCGGTGGAGCGCTTGGGTGTAGCGGCGGACCCGTGGTACTTGACAGTGGTGGTGCGCTTGGATGCAGCAACAGACCCTTGGCGGTGGAGCGCTTGGTTGTAGCGGCAGACCCGCGATACTCTACGGAGTGTGTGCGCTTGGTTGTAGCGGCAGACCTGCGATACTCTACGGAGTGTGTGCGCTTGGTTGTAGCGACAGACCCGCGACGGTGGAGACGTGCGTGCGGAGTACGGAGACCGTGTAGATGACTGAGACCTGACGACTGCTTGACCGACTCGACTTGGAGTGAGTCGACTAGCCCAGTGGACGGAGCGCCCAGTAGTTGGCAGCAGACCCACGGCGGACGGAGCGCCTGGTAGTTGGCGGCAAACCCGCGGTACTCGACAGGAGGAGTACCTCAGTAGGCTATCTGGGTGAGCGCCCGGTATTTGGCAGCAGACCCTCAGCGGACGGAGCGCCCGGTAGTTGGCAGCAGACCCGCGGTACTCGACAGGAGGAGTACTTCAGCAGTCTTAGGTTAGTGAGCAGTACCTCGGAGTCGTGACAGGACCACTGTACACTTCAGAGATGGGGCTCTTCAACATTTACGGTTTCGATAATGAAAATCCTGGTTGAGCTGAATCTTATGTTACTCTCCTTTGTGGATTGTGTTGAACTATCCTATGTGGATTTACTGTTACTCTCCTTTGTGGATTGTGTTGAACTATCCTATGTGGATTTACTGTTACTCTCCTTTGTGGATTGTGTTGAACTATCCAATGTGGATTTACTGTTACTCTCCTTTGTGGATTGTGTTGAACTATCCTATGTGGATTTACTGTTACTCTCCTTGTGGATTTGAGTCTTGCTTCCTTTGTGGGTTGAGTTGTTCTTGAGCTCGTGAGCAGAGCTAGAATTGGGGACTTAGGTATATGTATGGGCATATACCTAAGTCGAGTCAGATGTTACTTCGTGATTGCATCTTTCTTTTGTGCTATATCCTTTGTGGATTTCGGGAGACCTTCGGGGGTCTCGGGGTCCTTACTGAGTAGCTTGTACTCACCCCTGCACGGGCTATGCCCGCACCTTGTTGTGTTGGTTGCAGACGACGGACAGCGCTGATCGCGGTTGGGGCGTGGAGCAGGACGGTACCTGGAGGTGGACCACTGGGCGGGACGTGCTCGGAGCGGACGTGGGACCCGAGGAGCCTGGAGGCTATCTGTACCCACCCTTCAGGTGGGATTTCCAGTGGACGACACGAGGCCGCCGTCTTTTCTTCAGTTGCTGTACTTTACTTTTCAGTTGTACTTTACAGTTGGGCTTGTATTTCCGGCCCCCTTTACTTTTCTGCACTTTACTTTCCGCTTGCTGACTCTGTGTGGTTGTTACTTATAAAGGCAATGCCTTCCCTGTTTACTGGGATTTTACGCCTTGGTGCTAGTCGCCAGCCCCTGGCCTATGGAAGGCGGGCTTGGGGTAGTCACGGCACGGGCCCCGAGGACGGGTCGTGACACCCTCCTTTACCCTTTTGAGTAGTGAAGAGGTAATAGAAATATAAAATTGGCCAAGATACTCTTAAAAATCACAGTGTATCTTAAGGATGAGGCTCATAAACTATCAAACACTATTTTACACACAAAAAACATACATCTAAGTCTTCCCACGCAACACATCAACAATGAAACTATCTTTTCCAAGGGTCAATACTTATGATAGTTTGAAACCCACACTCACAAATCTGGTACCAAAGACATACTATTTACATTTATTTTTTTGAATTATTATAAACATGCCCAAATTTTTACCATCCATAACTTACAACATCAAATTTATATATTGGATCACTTATATACCTAATCACATTTTATGTTCAGATTTTTATAGAATTTTGAAAAACTGTTAAATAAAAATATTTGTGTATTTAACTGGTAATTTATTCCATTATAACTAGGTTTTATTATCACACGTTAAATCTTAAAAATATCTCATAAATTTATTCACATGTGAAACCTTTCAAAACATAATTAATTTACCACCATTATTCAAAACCTAGTGAAATTGAAAATAAATAGAGGGTGATCTCGAACACTCAGTGAGGGTAAATATAATAATTAGAAATAAAATTTTATCACTGATGATAAGATAATAATTATGTAATGATGACATAGTAAAATGTTGTGAGCCTAATATAAGAGAATTCAAAACACTAAAAACATCTATCACAGATCATGAAACATGGAATAAATCTTTAACGTACTACATGTTTCATATAATTCAACAACAATGAGCCATATTATAGAAATCATTTTGCAAATTATAAAATTTAACATTATGTAAGCATAATAAAATAATGTTGTTTACATGGAAAATAAAACATCCATCATGGAATCTCCTAAATCAAATAATTAGAACATTCTCATAATAGTAACATACAAAATTTTACTTCATCCCTTTGTATGAGTATCAATCAAAAGATAAGTTTTCCATAGCCTCTTATGAGTAACTTACAATAGTTTTCTCTTTTGCTTTACCCAATGCATTGGTGGTTGTAATGAACCCACCCATCTTTGGATTATAATGCAACCATCTGTCATTGGTTTATAATGAAACCTCCCATCAATAATACATAAACATTTCCAAAAAATATAGAATGAGAAAAAAAATGCTTTAAAATTTCAATATAACAATAACCATTATTTTTTCATAATATAATTAACCCATTAAAAAGAATTGGGTTCCAAGACAATATCTTTGAAACAATAGTAATACATATAGAAAGGGAATAAAGATTGTATCATTACAATATATCCCTATTGGATCATAACTAACATCATGGATTTTTGTTGATGAAGACTAGAAATATCATTAAAACATTCTTGTGTAAAATACCCCTACCACTTCGAAAATCACTATTAAAAAATTAAAATTTCCTAATTGTTATAAAAACATTATCTTTGAAAATAAACTTGGAAAAATTAAATGGAATATTTAAATAAAAAATATTCATGGTGGGAAAAGGCAGTGAATCCATATATGTAAACATAAAACATTCTTTTCACCTATTGGTAAAGAAAGTCAAAATGTATCATACAAACAATGTTAAAAATAGTCTTTTTTACATAAATTTTAAATAATTTAATGGATTATTGGAAATTTACCTTCATAAATAATTTATGTGTAATTAATAAAATTCTTGAAAAATTCTAAAAAACATGGATATGTAAGGGAAAGATCCCTTTTCTAAATGATGATACAATATCAGTATTACTTATAAACATCATTCATGATGTCTCTTCAACAAAGAAGGGATAAAATGAAAATTAACCATGTAAACCACGTTTATAACCAGAGGATAAATAAATAGATTTAGTTCAAGAAAATAAAATCATATTATCCCTCCATAAATAACATTAAACATATATAATCCTAAAATAAGATGATATTAAATCATAAAAATCATTACTATTTTGGTAACTTTTGACTCCTAATCTTATGAACAAAATGACTTCAAATGAAAATTTAAATACCATTAATATAATTATATACATAATATAACATTTAAAGTGAAAACATATATGTCTTATAAAATAATATAGGATCATAAAATTAACATGTTTCCCAAAGAATGAGAAATTTGAGATTAATTACCCATACAAAGATCATATCATTGATTGAGAATTATTAAATGCATATATTATGAATAACAAATTTATATTTACACAAAACAAGTGTAAATATAGAGTAAATAAATAAAATATTTAACACATAATATTGGAATAATATAACCAATGGAGATATGATATGATGCAATGAAAGGAAATCAAGTTAAGAAACCCATTACCTAACTCCTAGAAATGACACATATGTTCTTTACCTTCCTCAATAATAAACTTAAATTAATTATTCACTTGATTAATAAAAATTTCAAATTTTATTATTCATCTTATGTCACTTACTTCTATGTCATAATTAATTACTAATTAACTAAAGATCAAGTTTGGTTCTTTTAGGATGTTTGATCCATAATTCCAAAATGACTTTGGTAGTTTTACTATGGTAAAAATATTCATAGTTTGAATATCTCTATAATAATTTTTATAAAAAAATCAATTTTTTTATAAATAAATAACAATTTTATGTCCATACATGAAACTCGGATAAGGAAAATGTATTTTATCATAGAGGTGGTAGTCTACACATATTCTAGAGTTACATTTTCATTTTCAATGAGCATGTGGGAAAGAATTTTTTTTTTCATTTTAAATTTCTATAATCATCATTGTATAAAAAATATCATATTACTTCTCTAAATACATATCTATAACCCTCCCTTTGAGGTGGTAATAGACAATAAAATACATCATCTCATGAGGTGCATTTTTTTGTACACATGATTAGTTTTTATATTTTTTATTTTCATTGTAAATAAAAATTATTATATATATTTTTACCATAAAAATTAATTTATATCAAATATATCACATTATATCATTATGATCCATAATTTTAACTTACCATAAGAGGTGGTGATGGAAATAGAATTAAATCAGTTAGTGAGGCGGTAGTCCTCCATGTACATGAACAATGACTTTGTTTCCAATTAAATAAATAAGTATATAGAATAACGTTTACACATAAATGTAATATGGAAACCATTATTTATAATACACCTCATTTCATGATTTATTACATAAATTCATACTTAGTAGAACCCAAAATATTGAGAACAATTGTTTATTTGGGGGATTAAATACATAGTAAATAAACCCGATACATCAATACTACAACATTATTTATAACTTCCTTAACATGATTATATTATTCCATATCTCATTTAAAACAACACTGGATAACCTATGTGCATACATTATAAATGTAACACAATCTGTTTTTATGAGTTATTTAATTTTAAAAAAATTAAATTTCTTTGTTATCTTACATTACACACAGCACTAATTTATGATTTTTTTACACATGACACAACATTAAGGTTTTTCGACACAAAACATTGTGTTAGCTTGCATTACACACAACACTGAGTTTTAACAAAACCACGATATATTACTAATGTAGTTATTTAAATGTTGCTATTGTAACCTATATATTATAAATAAATATATGAATAATAAAAACAAATTTTAAAAAATCAATTATAATTTTTAATAAAAATTAAACATATTTATGAAATATACTTCATTTTTAGTATAGTTTTATTTTTTTTTTGAAAATAATATTTTATCAAAAAATGATTTCTATTTCTATGTGTGAACATCAATAAATATAATTTCTCAAACTTTTATAAAATTTATTTGATAAAATAAAATTAATTTTTTAAAATAAAATTAATTTTTTAAAATAATCATCTCATTATTATCTTATGGTGATTTTTTATAATTTTTCTTAAAATTTTCATTTTTTAATAAGAGTGAAAAATACTGAATTTTAATTGAAATTTGAATTTTTCTTAATTTATTTATGAATCCAAATTAGATATAAAATTGGGTTTAAAGTTACATAAATTCTATTATACATCCCTTTATCCAATTTTGGTCATTTATATCAATTTTATATTGATTTTTTATATAAAAACTTTGTAAATTTTTTGTATTTTCTCTTTAAAATCATGCTCTCTCATCATTCCTAAGGGAATAATTTTAAATTAAATTTTTCACTTATGGGAATTTAATTTTAAAAAATTTATTAAATATTTAGAATCATAATAATTTATATTATCTAATAATTTAAACATAATTTAAAATAAATTAAAAATAAAAATCAGAAAAAAAAAATATTTACCATGGTTAATGTAAAACATGGTTTATCATGGGGTTAAACTAGAAAGATAAGGGTTAAAAATTAACTAAAACTTGTCAAAAATCTATTTAATTGGAAAAATTAGACCTTATATTTTATATTATAGAAAATATTTTAATATTGGATCCTTGTGACATGAAAAAAAAACATTGTTGGAATTATTTATTTCAAAGAATTACTAGTGGTCCACTCACCTCACTTATAAATGGTCTCCCCTTCTGCTCTATCTTTCACACCATAAACCCCTTTTGGTCCATCCATGACCAACCCAAATAGATTCCAAAATACCCTCCTCTTTTTTTGGAAGCCTTATTTTTAACTAAAATCCAACCTAAAAATGATTTTTGTACATACCTAAGGGGGATACATGAAGAAGACATAGCATTCATAAACCAGAGTTTTTGTTTTATTTATTCCTGCACCTCTTTTAATTCTAATTATAAATTATAATGTAATAAAATTAATATATTAAATAAACTGATATGTTTTATATTAGTGCAATTTACTTCAACCATGTCCTCTACCATCAAATGAGTTGTGAAATCATTGTTCGTGTGTTTGATAGAATACCTCCTTGTGAACTAATATCGTTTATTTTTCTATTTCCACCTCTCAAGTTTGGAAATAATGATGTATTTATTATTTATATATTATATTTATGATATTTCTATAATTATTTAATTATTATATCAATCATACATTTAATCTATCCCTTTTGTGTGAATACAAAAATGGTGATGTTGTGTGCGGAGGACTACCACCTCATGAAGTGTTATAATTTGTTCATTCATTACATGAAAGATAATAAAGATGGGTTTAATGAAAATTTGAGATATATATGACATTAAATTTATTAAGGAATGATAATATATCATTTATCCTTTATTCCTTCAATCTAAAAAAATAAAATCCGAACAGTGTCCAGGTGTACCCAATAAGAAAATGGAAACAGCGTTCGTAATAAATATATATTATATTAGTATCATGGTTAATATTCTTGACATGATGAAATCATGATCGATGTAAGAGGAATGAAACTATCAAGTTAAAACATAAATAAAAAACAATACTTTTATCGCCTGAAACAAACCTTTAATAAGGAATAATTTATAAATCGGTAATAAAAATTCATAAGAAAATAAAATATAGTATGATATATAAAAATATGGATCTGAAATAGATTTATAATAAACCTATTTTTATTATACAATCATTTTGTAAGTGTATGACGGATGTCAAGACTTAAGGTAAGGGATGTTCGTCTCACTTTTTACACCTGTGAAATGCATCCCATATTCACAAAATATTTATTTTATATGGTGTATATAGTTTTTTATTAATTTATTTTATTATAATTATACTTAAAATAATTTTTATTTTCATATCAAATTTAGGATCTCTCTTTCAAGGGGTTTATATTTTAAAATTTACCAAATAGGTAAGGAATTTTTGTCTTTATTTCCTTTTAATGAGATATATGTTATGTTATAACCCCATATTACTTCAAATTATGTATTTACAGACACATTTAAATTTAATATCACAAATTTATTTATCCTCATGATATTTTAAATTTCATTCAATTATTTTTCTTCATGGTTCTTACATTTCAAGGTTTCCAAAGTGTAAATATATAATAATACAATATCATCACTTATCGGCATAGTTTATGATTATGTTTCTAAAGAAAAAATTATAAACTACATCTCTTAATAAAATATTGAATTTTACTATCCTATGTTTATTCATGATATTCATTGTACCATTTCTCCAATCCTTGGTAAATAAAAAAAATTGAAATAATTTTTTTAAGAAAATCATAATTAAATCATTCTTTGTTCAGAAATAAATTTTCTTTCACAACCTTGTTTTATGAAAATGTTTTTAAGAATTTTTTACTATTCTTATATTATTTTTTGATGCCTTTTTTACCGATTTCTAAGTTTTAAAAAAATGTTCTAAAAGTAATCTATGTGTCCTTTCCAAAAAATGATCATTTGGATTTTACTAAATATGTGAATTGAATCTTCATTTTAACGTGTATTGTATGAATGAAACTTCTAGAAATCATGAACATTATATTATTTGGAAATTTATTTATAATTTTTTGTGTTTATTTTTTAAGATAAATATTTTCCAAGTTGTCTGTGTTTTAAAAAAATCCAATTGAAACAATACTTTCCTAAAAAAAATGATTTAAATGGTCGAACAATATTATTTTCCATCTAAGATTAAATATGTTGATTTCAAAGATGCCTTACTAGGGATATGATCTAAGGATACCATGCTATAATTTTCATGTATGGTTTATTTTTATTATGGCATGACGTTTATGATTCTCATTTCTCATAGATGGGTTATACCATGAAAATATTCTCATGAAACCCTATTATATTACCATGTGATATTCTATAATGATAGGATATAAGGATTCTAAAACCTATCTATTTTAAATATGTTATTATATGATGAAATTTTTATGAAACCTATTTTATTTCAGGAGTTATTATATGATAAATGTTTTTTAATCTTGTGAAATGCATAAGTATGTTTTCCATTCTTTGACAGGTGGGACCTATATCTCTCTCCAATGCATTGGGTAATGATTTATATATCATAAAATAAAGATGTTTAGAACAAGTATTAAACCAAGTTCAGTAAGGTAATTTTTCTTCTATGATAGTTTTACGAGTGAACTTTGACTACTGTTATGGTTTGGGGAGTCAACACATTCCACTATCATTGCCTTTGTAGTGAGAATTAATGATTATGGAAAAATAATTCTCTACTTATGTTTATACCAAAAATCTATGCATTATGAAAATGTAATGTTCTAATGTCTCATATTCTTTGATTCCCATATGATTCATGTCTTATTAACTACCAATATTTATTCCCGGATACAAGATTCTAATCATTAATATGTAGAGTATGGTTTTAAAATGTTATTCTTATGTTCTCGAACCCTTATGACCTTATTACACTTATGTATATCTCTTATTTGCCCTTACTAAGAATCATAGATCATTCTTTCTTATATTTCCTTTCCCGAGGATATGAAAAAATGTATTATGTATAATATGTCTAATAAGGGTTCAAGTTATTAAGATTATAGTGGGGGATAATAAAAATTATCTATGCACCATTTTCTTGTGTTCCAAGTTTCCAGTGACACTATACTATTACGTTCCTTAGGAATGTGTTTGTATAATGAAATTAATATAAAATTAGAAATTTATAATATTTATTTATGATAGGCTTGGTTCTCTATCATTAGTATTAGAGAAAAATGAAGGAATCATATCCTTGGAAACTCTCATGTTTGAGTGTTGGATTAAGCATGGCACTCCTCCAAAAGGATTCATGAGGAAAGTTTTCCCACTAGGGATGGTGTTTTGTCTCCCCTAGGAGTTGTAGAAACCCATAGGTTCACTTATAGGTATCAACTATTTTCTTATATAAATAATTCCAGATCTTAATATTTGGTATTATAGGATAGGTTTACTTATTCATTGGAAACTAGGATTAGAAAACCTTAGTGATGTCTCTAAGGAAATGTCTAAGAATAAATTTAAGGTTGATTCAAAGTAAAGAAAATTGTATTGAAATTTGGTAAAGGATGGGAAGAGTGTTTTCTAATAAATTTTATCCCTTACTACACATTCCAAGTAGATATGGCTCTCTCAAATTGGTACCTAGGTGTTATAACTCTAAAAATGGTGCATTGATCTAGACCCAATCATCATCTAGTGCAAAAAAACGGTCCTTGATGCACACCTGGTTTGACACTCTCGAGGGATACAGTTTAGAAATTTAATAACTCTTTATAAACCATAATGAAGGATTTAAATAGAATATGACTATGAATTACCTATTCTAAACCTAAGTTGTAATATATTAAATAAGGTGTCAAGATTTAGACACCTAACAAGTTTTTTATGATAATGTGGTTCCCCATCATGATTATTGTTTCTTACACTATGTGTTTTGGTTTTGGTCAATGGATTGGACCTGAAAGAACCATATTTTGTTGAGTTTGATTAAAAATGTAATGACTTACTTCCTTATAATCCAAACATTAATCCAGTCAGAATTAAAATTCTCATTTCTATGCTCACACTACTTTCTCAAGCTATGAATTATACTGGACTTACAAATTAACAAAGGATAGAAAAACATTCTATTGAGTCCCTCATGTGTAAATGTTCACCTTCTTTCATTGGGTATCTTGATCCATTAGTTTATGAGAAATGGATCTGTACCACTAGAAATATATTTTCCACTATCCTATGTTTGGAACCTAAAAAATTTTATTTTGGTTGTCTAATATTTTGAAGGTGAAGCGAATCGATGGTGGAATCTTATAAATATTACATTGAAAATGATCCAATTGAATCCAGGTATTGGGATGATTTCAAAAAAATAATTATATAATTTATTAATATTATTAAATTGATGATGTTGATATAGTTTCATGAGCTAATGTAAAAGGATTATGAATATTTCGGTACCTGTGAAGAAAATTTTAAAAAAATTTAAAGGTACACTTTTGGTTTTATCATCCTACCTAAAAGTAAGGTTGATCAATTATTTTATTAATTTTAAAAATTCTCTACAAGGAATTATCCATAATAGTCCTTGGTAGCTTTGAAGATATTTTTTGATGTGCTATACAAGTGAAAATAGAAAAGGTAATTACATATCAATCTTATGTTTTAGATAAGAAGATAAAAATAGAATTAAAAAGAAATTATAAGAACCATATATAGAATAAGATGATCTTTCCTTCATGATCAATGTTTTAGAATGAGCATGGAGGAAATTATCTTAAGGGTACTAGTAAACATTTTATGTGTGGAAGGGAATCTCATCAAGAAAATTATTTACTGAGTGATGGGAAGAAGCTAACTAATTATGTGAATAGAGAGAATTATGCACCGAATACACCAACCACAATACAATGTTTAAAATTCATGGAGTATGGTAAATATACTAACCAATACCCAAATATAAAGTTTAATGATGATAATGGATATCAGAAACCTATTAATTTGGGATACAATTGTAAATCTTATGTGATCACTATTTATGATGAGGAGTCTGATAATGATATGGTGAATGGTATACCTATAATACACTCTAGAACTTAAAATGTCTTATTTGACACTCGATCTTCCTATTATTTCATACGTCATAAATTTTGTAAGGGTATCATGATTCCACCCAAATTATTCGATATAGAATTAGATGTTAAAAAATATAAAGGTATGTTGATCGCATATAATGGGTATTATTCTTCTTTGGTTGATGTTGGTGGAAATTTGATTTCTATACATATTTTTAATCTTTCTTTTGTAGAATTTATGTCATATTAGTCATGGATTGGATTTCTATAAATAAACCCCTCTTCAATTGTTGAGAAAGGTATGTCGCGTTTGATATAAAAAATCAATATATGAACATCTATCAATGAGACGATAGATATAAACCTTTCATTGATATCACAACCATTGTATGGGTCTTAATTCTCATGTGCAAGTGTACTAGTCTTAGATTATTTAGGAGAAAATAGACATTGATGGAATATCTAGTATATGGTGATTTTCTAATGTCTTTCTAAGATATCTTCCTAGTTTTCCACCAAATCAAGAAATTCAGTTTCCAATAGAACTAAAACATAGTTCCACACCAATTTCAAAGACTCTATATATAATGGCTTTAATTGAGTTATAGGTATTGAAGAAGAAAATACAAAAAAAAACATAACAAGGGATTTTTCGTCCAACTGTGTCAACTTCAGGTGCACCTGTTCTTTTTGTTAAAAATAAATATGGATCCATGTGACTCTCTATTGATTATCAGGATATGAAAAAGTTAAAAAATAAGAACAGTTATCTTATTCCCTATATTGATGACATGTTTAATAAAATACTCTGATCTTAATAATTTTTAGATATTGACCTTTTCATTGGATATCATCAATTAAGGTTCAAGAAGATGGGTATACCCAAGACAACATTCTACACAAGGTATGGGAACTATGAATATATAGTGATTACAATCATTCTTACTAATTCACCTACTATATTCATTGATTTAATGAATATAGTCTTTTGACATTACCTTAATCAGTATGTGGTAGTCTTTATAGATGACATTATTATTTATTAAATGGGAAATAAAAAACATAAATACCACTTAATAATTGTAATAAATACCCTAATAAAAGAAAAACTATATGAAAACATTATAGAGTGTGAATTTTCACTAAAAAATGCTTCATTTTGGGTTATATAATCTCAAGAGATGGTATATCGATTGATCCATCAAAGAAATAGTCTATTGACTGTTGGACCAGAATAAACATGGTGATTGGGATCTATAGTTTTCTTGGTTCTGATGGATATTATCAAAGGTTTTTTGGATATTTTATCATAACTATCTAATCATCTAAACAAGTTAACTCAGAAGGGAGACAAGTTCCTCTAGAAAGATGAATGTGGGAAAAATTTTAAGAAACTGAAGAGATGATTAGTTAGTGCACATATGCTTACATTACGATATAGTGGAGAAGGGTTTTTTAATCTATAGTGATTCATCTAAGAAGGTAATGTAATGTTTTATCATGCATAATGACATGGTTATTGCTTATTTATAATGATAATTGATTATTCATGAGAATAATTACCCAACACATGATTTGAAGTTAATTATGGTAATTTCTTCATTAAATATATAGAGGCATTATAATTATGAATAAGAGTGTGATATATATACTGATCATAAAATTTCAAAGAATATGTTCACATAGGATTATTTTAATAACCTCAAAGTAATATAGTTAGTGATTAATAAATATTATGAATGGTCAAAACAATACCACCCTGGAAAAGAAAACAAGGTGGCTGAGGATTTGAGTCGAAAGTATCATGATATCTTATCCATTATGAGGATTAAAAAAGATCCAATATTTAAGGATTTTCAAATAATGCCTCTAGAAATCTTAAAGTAATGTGAAAATATTATCTTTATCAACTGCATGTTCAACCATCCATCCAATTAATGATTAACGAGGCACATAAATAATATCTAGATCTGTAAAAGAAGGTCAAAAATTTTTATGAGTTTAACATTGATCTTGAAATAATTATAAGGCTCGTGAAATGTGTATGTTTCCCTTCCATAATATATTTTAAAGATCTGTAAGATGAAAATCATAGTTCTTATTTATCTGTTAATCCAATAATTATGAATATGTATAGAGATTTGAAAGAGTACATTTGGTTGGATGGAATGAACAGAGATATCATAGAGTGTGAATCAAACTGCGTGATTTGTTATTAATTTAAGCCTAAGAGACAAACTTTTTATGGGGATATCACATTTATTACCCAAACCATAATAAATACGGAAAAACATCATTGTGGATTTTATCAATGGACTTTCCAAAACCTCTAAAGGGAAACATTTTATGTGTGTTTTAGTTGATCTCCTTAAAAATTCATCACCCTTCATCAATATTAGATAATAATTCTATATGGATTGTCTTTATAGGATATACATTAATAATGTGGTAAGGTTTCATGGCGTAACACATTCCATTATTTCATATCAGGATCCAAGTTTACATCACTCTTTTGGATAAGTCTTCAGCAAGCTCTAGATATGTAATTGAGTTTCAGAACTGTGTATCATCAGTAGAAAGATGGTAATTATAAGAGTATAATTCAAAATGTATAGGATATCTTGACATATTGTTATTATTATTTAATAGGTGTTTGGGATCAACACTATACTATAGTTGAGTTTTCATAAAATAATTTATTTCTCTCAATAATTAAAATTGCACATTATGAAGCTCTCAATGGAAGTAAATTTAGATCTCCATTGTGTTGGAATGAACTTGGATAAAGAAGGATATTGGGACCTGAGATAGATGACGAAATGAAAATAAATATTTAATAAATTCAGAAAAAATGTCAATCCATATTAGATTCGATTGAAAAGGTATTCTGATAATTGATGGAATTTTATATAATTTGAAGTTGGTGACATGTGGTTTCTAAGAATTTATCATGGAATAAGGTTATCTGATTTAGGAACGAAGGGAATCTATTCCCGAGGTAAATTAGTCTCTTTGAAATTATTTATTGTATTAGGATCATAACTTATCAGTAAGAACATCCACTGAACCTTCCATAAGTCCATGATGTGCTCTATGTATATCTTTTTAGGAATTATATAACTATCATTTCACAAATATTGAACTTAATGTTCATACAACTATAGAAAGATATTTCTTATGAGGAACAACTAGTGCAGATTAAAGATTGTATGGAGAAAGACCTACCAAATAAAACCAATCACCTAGTCAATGTTTTGTTGGAAACCCACTCATTTTAGGAAGGTGTGTATAAACATGAGGATAATATGCGGAATAATTATCCCCATTTTTTGTATTGTAGTGATGATTTTCAGGGGGAAAATTCTTTTTAAGGGGGTAGAATGTAACACACTATGTTTTCATAAAAAATTAAAAATAAAATAAATATATTCGGTAGATTGGGTTAGACACAACATCAATTTAATCCTACATTACATGAAACACCGGGTTAGGATTTATCTATGTAAAACACTATGTTATCATGCATGACATACGATATTATGTTTTAACAAAACCATGATATATTATTAATATAGGTATTTTAAACATGACCTTTATAAAATATAAATTAAACATAGTGATAAGAATAGTAATAAGTAACTTTTAAATATTAATTATAATAGTTATATATATATATATAAATATTGATTAAAAATGTTACATCTTCTTTGGTAGTCTTTATATGTTTCAAAAATATTATTTCCTATAAAAATGGGTCATATTTATTTTGGTTAACATTAATAAATTTAATTTTTCACTCTTTTATGAAACTAATTTGAGAAAATAAACTTAATTTTCGAAATCACCAGGTAAAAATTTTCTTAGGTGTAATTTTTTATATTTTTCTTAAAGGTTTCGTTTTTTTATGAATAGTTAAAAATACTGAATTTTAATTAAAAAGTTCCTTTTTTATTTAATTTATTTATAAGTTAGAACTAAATTTTAATTTTTTTAAAGTAACATTAGTACAATTATACATTCATTAAACCAATTTATGGCACTTTAATCAATTTCATATTTAATATTGATATAAAAATTTTGTAAACTTTTGAACAATCTCCCTTTAAAACATCATTTTCTATTATTTCATATGAGATTAATTTTAAATTATATTTTACCACTACTATGATTTTAATTTTTAATAATATTTTTGCTTTTTAGAATCAAAATAAATTATATTACCTAACAAAATAAACTTAATTTTTTACCAAAATTAATAGTAAAAACATTGAAAAATATTTATGGCGATTAAGGTAAAAATGGGCTTTCTATAGTATTAAACTCAAATTAGAATGGATAAAAATAACCCACAAACATTATAAAAACACATTATAAATACATATTTCAACCATATATCTTCTAATATCAAATTTTTTTGACTATTAGATATTTTGTTCATGAGAAATATTATGGGTGTGATTCTTTATTTCAAAAAATTACAAGTGTGTCACTCACCTAACTTATAAAAGGCCACTCTGCCTCTTCTATTCACATCATCAAACCCTTTTGTTTCATCTAATTTATACCCAAATACCTTCCAAAATTACCTCCTCTTATCATATAATTCTTATTTTGGATAGAACTCCAACCTAAGAATACATTTGCTGCAAACTTAGGGTGGATTTCCAAAGAAGAGGTAAAGTTAATCAATGAGCGTTTCTATTTTATTTATCACTCCACATATTTAAATTATTATTAGAACATGGTGATATAATAAACTCACCATATTAAATATACTTATATGTTTTATTCTAAGTAAATTACCTTCAACTATCTCATCTTCCATCAAATCGATTAGGAAATCACCGTCTGTTTGTATGGTGGACTACCGCCTCGTGAACCGATGTCATTCAGTTTTCCATTAAATCCTCTCAAAGAAATAAATAATGATGTATTAATTATTTATAAATAATATTAAGGATACTATTAAACACATGAAATTATTATATCATACATACCTTCATACTTTCCATTTTTAGAAATATGATAACGGTGCTTGTGTGTACGGCAGACTACCGCCTCGCGAAGTGATTTGATTCACGCACTCATTACATGGAAATTAATAATGATGGGTTAAATGAAAATATGTGATATATATGAAATTAAAATGGTTAAATAGTGATAATATATCATTTACCCTTCTATCTTTCAATCAAATAAAAAAATGGAAACAACATTCATGCGTACGTACGGTGTACCATCTCCATTAATAGTATATTCTATTTTCTACCACTAAATTTTATGGATTACTCTAAATAAATATATTCTAAATATATAAAATATTTAAATATGTTTTAAAATTCTGGATATTATAAATTAATTATCAATCTAAAAGGACTTAAAATAGAAAATAAAAACATATATGAAAAATAAAGAGGTTATTACATGAAACTTAACTATAACATGGAATTTTTTACAAAATGGTAATGAAAGAACATAAAAATTAATATATGTTATGAAATATATTTATATTATTCTTTAATATATTAAAAATAATCATATATTTTTTATAAAGGATCATTTAATATTTGTGACAAAAGTCAAGACTTAAGGTAAAGGATTTACGTCTCACTTTTTACTACTGTTAGACACCTATCATATTCACAACATATTTATTTTATATAGTAAATATATATCCAATTAATTAATTTTATGAAAATTTTAAAACAAATAATTTTTATTTATGTATAAATTTTAGTATCTCTCTTTTAGGGGTTTACGGTTCAAGAGTTACCAAAATAGTAAGAGATTTGTTTTCTCAATTTGCCTTCTTTAATACATATGTTATGTTATAAAACAATATTCCTTAAAAATCTATATAAAGTACCTCAGATTTTTAATTTAATTTAATTATTTATCCTCATGATATTTTTAGTTTCATGTAATGATTTTTATCAATGGTTCTCACATTTAAAAGATTCCATATTTTTAAGTCTTTTATTTTATAATCTCATTGTTTATTGGGATTTCTTATGATTATATTTATAATGATAAATTATAATGATATATATAACAATAAAATTTTTAATTTTATTCTTCTCTAGCTATTAAAGTTATTAGTAGTACCATTTTTTCGTTGTTTGGTACTTAAAAATTGAGATTTTTTTTAAGAAAATCCAACTTTAATTATCTCTTTCTGAAGAAATAAATTATCTTTAAAAACCATATTTTATAAAAATGATTAATTTATTAATATTATTCATCAGTTTTTAAAATAAATTTTTACTGATGTTTGAATTTTTTGCAAAAAAAATCGAATGCAGTCTTCATTTCATTTTCTAAAGAATGTCAGTTTTCCTTTTAGTGAAAATGTGATAGGAATATGTATTTTCACATGTATAGAAGGTATTAAACTTCTCATTGTCATGATAATTATTTTCTTTGAAGATTAATTTATAAACTTTAAAGTTTAACTTCAAATGAAAATATTTTCAATATTTTTATGTACTGAAAAATTCCTTACAAAGAAGAAGGATGTTTCTCTCAAGAAATGTTTTAAATGATTTATCAAAATAATTTTCCATAAAAGAGGACATGTGTTGATCTTACCTAAGACTTACTAGGGGTATTATCTAAGGAAAACATTTTTATTATTTCAATTAATGGTTTATTTCTATGATGTAATGATGTTTATAAAAAAAATTCTCTTCCAAAGCTTATACCATTAATAAATTTTTCTGAAACCCCCTTCTTTTTACATGTGTTATAGCATGATGAAATTATTATAAAACTTGTAACTTTTATATAGGTTATGATACGATTAAGTGTTTATGAAACCCATTTCATTTCATCGATTATGATATGATGAATGTTTTTTGATCTTATGGAACACATAAATATGGTTTTCATATAATTATGTTTGGGACCTATATCTCCCTCAAACACATTGGGTAAATATTTATATATCATGAGATATATATGACTCAAATGGGTAGTGAACTCTATTTATTAAAAAATTGTGTCTGTTATGAAGGTATAGGAAGTAAAATTTTACTACTCTGATGGTTTGGGGAGTGAACGTATACCACTATGATATCCTTGGTTGTGAGCCTTGACTATTATTGAATTTACTTTCTATGCTTATGTATATGACACAAATATATGCCTTATTTCAATGTTATTCTCTAAAGGATCATGTTCTTTGATTCTAATATGATTCATGTCTTATAAACTAAAAAATTTTATTCCATGACTCAATATTATGATCTATCAAAAGCAAGGAATGCTTTTCCAATATTATGCTCATGTTCTCATTCACTTATGTTCATTTTATGCTTACGTGTCTCCCTTTTTTACCATTATTGATCATCTGAACTCACCCTTTCATGTGTTTAATTTCATCATATTATGAACAATTGTATTACGAATTATGTGTCTAAGAAGGTTAAAATTTATATATATGATATGAGGATATGATGTAGATTACATATGCACTGGTTGTTTGTTTTTTCATTTTTTCTAAGACACTAAACTATTTTGGTCATTTAGCATATTTTTTAATATAATGAATATTCATAAAAAATGTCGTAATATCTATGTATGATAATATAGGGTCACTATAGGAAAGGGTTAAGCTATAAATGCAAGTGATAAAAATAAAAACACATGAAATTATGAAATTGTTACATTTTAGTTGATATAAATTTCAATGGAATGGAAAATAGGTGATAATCATAATCATGGACAATGAGACATGATACAAAAATATAGAATCATTGCTACATGTGAATTTGGAAACAACATAAAACATTAAATCATAAATATAGTTCAAGGATAATGAACAATACATTATAAAATGGTGGAAAAAGTCCCCTAATGGATAATGTCTACTCCATAATCTCATACATCAATTCTCATGTGACAAAAATATTGCTCAGTGCATTGAGGAGATATATTATTCTTGGTTTTCCCATCTCATTCATATCATGTGCATGCATAAGTGTTCCCTCTAAATGATTCAATATAGGATCATATTTCACCACATTTAATACCACAATTATTGAGTGTAGAATAAATATAGGGATGTCCTAAATAAAATAACGAGGATACATTTAATACAACAATTATTGAGTGTATAATAAATCACAAGATAATTTTGAACGCATAACGAGGATACATAATCAATAATGGGAGTTATTAATTGAGAGTGAAATGGATATATAATTATAGTGAAATAACAAGGTAAATAAGAAGGATTTGAAATATAATATTCTTTCAATAAGAATTGAAGGACAAAAGGCATTACATAAAGAAGGTGCTCGAGTAAAAAGGGGAAGGAGAGGATCCCATACCTTTAGGGGTTGTTTCCATAATCTTGGGATGAATTTTTTATGCGCTTTTGGTAACATTTTAATGGGACTATGGAGTAAAGGAAATATTATAGTCATAATCCAATGGTATTGAGTTAAGAGTAATGGTAGGTGGGTGGGATATATAGGAAAAGAGAGGAGAGTTCTTTATTATTTCGAAAACATAGGTTTCTTACACTATATGATAATGTAATCAACACCACAAATATTACCATGGTTTTTGAAAATTTATTTATTAAAATAAGAGTTTTTATGATTATTTTATAAGTACATAAATTTATAACATTAAAATAATACCCTTGGTGATGTGGAAGTTAGTCATGTTTACAAATAATTTATTTTAAACCCATCAAAATAATATAGGATATGAAGGATTCATAAAGGGTTTATAAAATTAATCAAATAACCTAGAAAAAAAATTATTTTAAATGGTAAACTAATATTTGGTCATTTATTCCTTTTATAGAACATATTACATCACTTTTGGGTCATTGTGATGTAATAATACATACCGTATATTTATATTGTATTTATTTTTTATCTATGAATTTGACTGTCTCAAAAAATTATGAAAACTTTACCATTTGATAATTTAAGATGTTCTGATTCAAAAAATAATACCTTTTTTATCTAAATAATTCTCTAAATATGAAAAATTAATCTTTTAATTTAAAATACCCATTTATTGAAAAATACTGGTTTTTTATTATAACTGTTTTCCCACCCTTATAAAAATTATATTTTAAATTCATAAAATTATATTAAAAGTTATATTTAATACATAATATATAATAAAAATATCTTATAAAAATATAATTTAATTTAGTGATTAATCAAAAGGAATTTCTTAATTTAAATTGAATATTAACCAAAAACAATTCATGTTTTTTCATACTAAAATATAATTTTTATGAAAATCATTAGTTACTCTTTTAAAAAATAAAACATTAAAGAATTAATATAATTATTATTTTTTAAAAATAAAATGCTCATATTCATACTATTATAGTTAAGATACATAACCCTGTATTTAAAAATAAAATTTTCTAAGGGTAAGGTATGTGACAGTGAGATTCTCAAGGGTGGTTCAGCGATAATGGTTTGGGTCATGATCTCAATGAGCATGTATTTCTTCCATAAATAGTTTCACTAAAGATTTATTTATTGAATCTCATATTAATATTGATAAAGGAAAATACCAAATATGTTATCTCCCTTGGATGCTCAGATAAAATCGCATTATAGGGTATGATCCTATAAGTCGATGTCAGTGCTTCTTTTGTCTATGTCAAAAGGACTTTATCATAACCCATTATATATAATAATCATATGATCAATGTTCATTGGTTATCATTATTCATGTTATCTTAAATCTTATATAATATAACCAAGTATTTTCATGTATTATATTTAACAATGTTATATAATAGGGCATTTAATTGAATCACAAAAGGAATTTCATTTATAAAATTTCAAGTCATTACATTATTCCCCACTTCATAAAATTACCCCTGAAATTTTAATTTCAAACACTAAAATGGATCAGGGTAATTATTTGTCATCACCTCTTCTGGTTCCCAAGTCTCTTCCTCAAACATATGGTACCCCAAATAACATTGACCGTGTGAGTTGTATTATTTCGTAAAACATTGTCTCAATGATCCAATATATTTACTAGATAGTCCTTATATGAAAGATAATTATCCAATGGTACCACCTCTAAATTTAGTCCATGTGACTGGTCTGGTATATAATTTCTCAAAAGGGATAAATACAACACATCTAGTACTTGAGATAGCTAGGTGGGAGTTCTAGTTAATAGGGCACTGCTCTAATGAAATCAGGGTTCTCAAAGGAGACGATTCATATAGAAAAAATATTTATTACTATTCCAATACATAGTAATTTCATAAATATAGATATATAAAAGAAAAATTTATCACTATCCTCAAACTTTAATCCTTGTTGATGATTATCTATAAATATTTAATGTAGAACTTGTATAGATTTCGTATAAAAATGAATCATTTAAACTTTTTCTCTCAACTCTTGGATAACATCAGGTACCATTAGATTCAATATTACAACTACATCCCAACAAGTCATGTTCTGAAATATCATCCCATATAGATCTTCATCAGGTTTCACATGAAAGACAACTATTATAATATAAGAACTCAACTAGGGGAAGGTGTTGATCCCAACATCCAAGGAAATCCACTGAACATAATCTCAATATATTTTGAGGGTTTGATATATCCTTCTAATATAACTGTCTATATGAGGGTGATAAGAAGTTTTGATAATCAGTTTTTTATTCAATGATTACTAAAAAATTCTTTAGAAACATCAATTGAAACCTATGATCTCAATTAGGTACAATGGAGAGTGGAACCATATTAATTCTTACCACTTCCCTTATGTATATCTTAGTGAGTTTTTTAATTGAGAAATATTCCATGATTGAAATTAAATATGACAATATTATATGGTTATTAAAAACCACCTGGACGGTTTTATTATGTTTAAGTGTCTTGGGGAGTCCTATGATGAAATCCATGGTTATTTTTTCCATTTCCATACTAGCATGTGAAATAGTTACAGCATACCATTAGTATTATATCATTTCATTTTGACTTTCTAACATAGCAAGAATTTAGGTAGAAACTTCACAATATCTCAATTCAAGTTATCCTACCATAAATTCTACTTAAAATATCTATGAATCTATGTTCTTATTGTATGAATAGAAAATGATGAGCTATGTACATCATCCAGATGTTCCGACTTCAGTTATTATTTTCTTGTGACTCATATCTAGTTTCCAAACCATGTCACTACATATTTAGAAAATTTAATCTTCACAATATTCACTACCTTATTTTGTAGTACCTCATCCTCTTTCTTCCCTCCTTGATTATCTCAAGGATAAATGGTTGAGTATTTATTTTATCATGGTAGGAAAAATATCCTTCTATTATTCTCTTATCCATCATTTACATGTATAAAAGTATTTGGTCCTTTAAATCATCATCATTGATAGAGTTGGGAGATCTTTTCCATTCAAAGCGTCCACCAATTTTTATGGTTTCCCATGATTTTCAAGCAGTGAAAAACTATAATACTTGATCATCTCTATCCACATCTGCTGGTACATATTAGGTGTTTTGTGTCAATATATACCTAAGGCTTTTACGATCTATATATATTTCACTATTATCCCAATAAAAATATTTTTTCTAAATACTTAATATTAATATATTTATTTATAATTCTATATCATGAGTTAGGTAGTTCTTCTCATGGATATTTAATTAGCGGAGGAAGAGGTTGTCACTTCCTCATTTTTCAAAAGTACACAACCCAAGGCCATTTTAGATGCATCACTATAGATAAAAAATTAATTCCCGCTAGTGGGTAATGTGAGTATAGGGTCAGTTATTAGAATATTCTTTATCTCATTAAATATTTCCCCGCATTCATCATTCTATACAAAAATGACTCTCTTCCAATTTATCTTGGTTAATGTGCTTTAAAATCATTATAAGTTCCTCAAAAATCGATGATACTACCTAGATAATCAAAGGAAACTATGGATATATATGATATATAATGGTTTTGTCCATCCATTAATTTATTATATTTTTTAGGGTCAATAGATATAACTTTTTTGGTTATCACATTTCCTAGGAATGTCACTTTCCTGAACCAAAACACTCTTTTTCTATACTCTAAATGCATTTTTTATTTCTACAAGGCCTTTAGTACAATATTAAAATGATCCTTATATTCCTAATTTATCTTGGAGTACATTAAAATGTCATAAATAAATACAAATATAAATTTTTTAAGGTAATCCATAATTAATATATTTATAAATTATAAGAATATTTCAAGATAATTAGGTATTCAAAATGGCATTAGTATGAAACTATAGTGCAAATACGTTTTACCAAACTAGACTTGGTTATATCCTTCTTTTTCACCTTTAATTGATAATATCATTATTGAAAATATATATTATTGAAATATTGGCCACCAAATAGTAGATCAGAAAATTTATCAATTTCTGGAAGATGATACTCGTTCTTTATCTTGACCTTGTTGACCTCATTATAATCAATGCAGTAGTGGATTGACTAATCTTTTTCTTGACTAAGAGAATTGGTGGACACCAATGTAAAGAACATGGGCATAGAAATCCTTTATCATTATTCTAAACTATTTTCTTCTTCAAATCAAAATTTCAATAATGAAAGTTTTATATGGAGTATTGGATATTGGAAAATCCCCAGGTATAATATCAATTGAAAATTAAACTTCTCTTCATGGAGGAAGACTGATAAATTATTCATAAAACACATCAACTTAATCCCTTATAATTTTTTTTCTTAGAAAATGATCTGTTACTTATTCTTAAACATTTGAGAAAGATACCAGCTCTAAAAATGTAATATTATCCATGCTTGAGATGAAGATACTGAAGAAGATTCATCCACCACCTTAAACTTGAATATAATTAGAGGGTGATTTTATTCTCTTTAAATGTTATGTTGACTTTATTAAACGAAATACATTTAATAAGTATGATAACATTGTATTCCACTAAATAGAGACTGATAATATTTTCATCAAAAACATTCCCATAAACATCAAAATGTCATACAATAATCATATAGTTTTTTTCACTTTTGATATCAAATCATTTGGGTGGTAAAACATTATTCTTTGAAAACATAAAATATATACTAACATGGAATGAATTGAAATACAACATGACACACAAAAATAAAAGGCAGTGGTTACAAGTACTTTAGTCATCATGATACATCACGATATATTAATTTTTTTGTTTCTTTGGTCTTGTATATTCTTTTATCATGTTTCTTTTTATCCCTTAGAATAGAGAATTGGATTGGATAATTCAATAATTATCAACATTTATGACATAGAAATGTATATGATACAATATATTGAACATTATTCCCATCCATCATCTTATTCGTTTTTTCATGGAAATTGGATACATTATTCTCTATAATTCTATATTTAAAAACCATCTCCCAGATCCTTTGTGAAATTTACATTGGCTTCTCTTTCCAAATTTTTTTTACAAATGAAGTTGTGTCTTCATTCCATTATCATCTTTATCAAATTAAATTCCTTTATTATTTTTAATATTATCCCTAAGTATTTCTCAATATTTTTATAATCCTAATCCCAAAAATAACTATACTTTCCAATGATACCGACTACAACAACCCTTACCTTTAATACACATTATTTTATGATTTATTACATAAAAGAACACTTATTACAACCCATGAGGTCTTGAATCCTGGTGAATTTTGGATATCAGTTACATATAAAATAAACATGATATATTGATATAACTACATTATTTAAAACATCCTTAAAATGCTTCAATTATTCCATTTCTCATTTAAAACTACACGAGGCCACCTACAAAAATACATAACAACATGATGATCTATAAATCATACTAAGGGAAAAAAACATTACATTATGAAAGTATTACATGTTAGACAATATTTATTTAAATTGAACATAAAAGGGGTGAGAATAATAATCTTGGAAATCACTAATGGTATAACATGACAGAATAAAGGCAACACAAAACTATAGAAATAATATAAAACATGAAAACATAAACATAGGTCAAGGCTAACTTCCAAGGAATCATAAATTGGTGGAAAATTCCCATAATAGATTAGGTTTAACACCTAATCCCATAAATTACAATTCATTAGATTAAAAATTACCCAATGCATTAGATATTTATATAATTTCTGGTGTACTCATCACATTTATATCATGCACATATATAAGTGTAGAACATCGATAATTCAATAGAATAGTATATTTAATAACATTTAATCCCATGATTATAGATTTTTGAATAAATACATTTATATCACCAATAAAAAATCATATTTATGTATATATTAATACCTTTTAGAGAAATTGGTGATGGTATTCACAATAAAAAGGTTTCTCATGCAATAATCATAGGATAATTTTGGTGTTATAAGAGCGGAAAATAATGATTCATTGGAGAGGTTAATGAGGGTGAAATGGGTCAATAATAACATGAAACCCATAAGGTAAGTAATATATATATATTTAATACCCAAATCCAACATGAATAATTTGTAATTAAAATCCATATGAAAAAAATTCTTCTTGAATAAAAGTTTGGTATGGAAAAAACACAGGATAATTTTGGCATCATAATGGGAGTACATGATAAACCATGGGATAGATTAATGAGAGTAAAACGTTTATATAATAAATTTTAAATAAAAATTTATTAAATAGGTATATGTAAAATAATATCCCATTAATACTAATTGAATGGAAAATGTCATTACATTAAAAGGTTCTCAAATAATGAAAAGAAGGTGAGGATCTATTACCTAGGGAGGGTGTCTCCAAAAACATGGAATAACCTTATTGAGATATTGGGAGAATATAAATAGGGCCCTAGAGAGGGAGAGGCTAAGTATATTCATGATACAATGGCTTTCAATGAATATTAATGGGATCTTAGGTGGGTTTATATAGGAAAATAGAGGGGAGTTCTTTATTCTTTTTCCAAACTTTTGTTTTGCAATCACTGTAATAAAGTAATCAAAACCACAAACATTCCTATAGTTTTTTTCATGATTTCATTAAAATAGTGGTGGTATTCATTATTTTATGAGTCCATTAACCTATAACATTAAAATAATACCATTTTTGTTGTGGAAGTGAATCGTGTTTACAAATAAGTTATTTTAAAACCATAAAAAATAAAATATTGGTTTGGGAGGATTCATAAATGGTTTATAAAATTAATAAAATAACCTCAAAGACACATTATTTTAAATTTTAAAAATATATTTGGTCATATATACCTTTTATGGAATATATTACATCACATTTGGGTTGTTATGATGTAATAATACACACCGTATATTTATAATGTATTTAATTTTTATCCGAAAATTTATCTGCCTCGGCAAATTATGCAAAAATCACCATTGGATAACTTTCATGTTTTCATTCCAAAAACATATTATTTTAAAAAAAATAATTCTATAAATATGATAAATTATTCTTTTAAATCATAATCCCTATTTATTGAATAACGTGTGTATTTTTACAATAACATTTTTCTGACCCTTTTAAAAATGACATTTCCACTTCATAAAATTGTATTATCAAGATATTTAATAAATACTACTTAATAATATAATTTTTATGAAACTAATTACTTAATAATCTAAAAAAATAACAAAATAATTATTATTATTTAATTTAATATAAAATATAAAAATTCATATTTTTAGGGTCAATATAAAAAACCCCTTATTACCCTAGTGAACACTCTATGGGTAAGGTGTGCGATGGTGAGATTATAAGGGGTGGTTTGGCATGTATGGTTTGTTTCATGATCTCGATGAACTTGAAATTATCCCATAAATGGTTTAAATAACTATTTAGTTATTCAATATCATCTCAGTATTGATCTTGTAAATATAACAGAAATGTTATCTCCCTTGGATGCTTCGATAGATGGACTTCATAGTGCATGATCCTACTAGTAAAGACCATCACTTCTTTCGTTGATATCAAAATAACATTATCATAACACTTGATGTATAATAATAATATTATTATCACTTTTCAATAGCTATGTTATTAAAATTTATGAAGGGTAATGATCATTTAAATCTAATTGGATATAACCAAATAGGTTCGTGTATTTTTTATTACCATATTACATAATACATCATTTTATTCAATCATAAATGTAATTTAATGTATAAACATTTTGGCCATTACCCATAATAAAATATATGTATATCTGAGATACTAATGTAATTATTTCAAAATGGTTATAAGAGTTATTGAGGAGTTATAATAACTAATAAGACTAAAATATTAGGTTAAAAGTATCCCCACTTCTTCATACATCTCCCAATGCTTTACACCTTAATCCCTTTAAGGGCGTTATTCTTCCTAAACCAAAACCAAAGGAAATCCATTGGGATGTTAAGAAGGGATTTTTTAAGATAATTTCAAAAAAAATTCTCTTCAAGTGTGGAGATTATGTGAGATTGGGTGTCTATTTATAGGTGAGGGATTGGCCACATTTCTTATCTTCAAAACGATTTAAATTTTATAAAGTAATTTTCATGAAAAAGTGTCAAATAAACAATTAAATTTCATATAAAATGTAATAATGGTAAAAATTAATACATATATTTTATTTAAAAAAGTATTTAATTCATTTTAAACCATATCACTTTTGATTAACCACACCCCCCTCCCCACTTGAACTGGTTTTGACCTAAACTATGTTGACATATTATTTATAGTTTTTAAAATTCATTATTACCAAAAAAATAATTTGACCTTATTACCTAATAATAAGTATTATAATTAAAATTTGGAACCTATTTTTTCAATTTCAATTAAAATAATTTTAATAATTCAATTTAAAAATAAACCTGTAAAATAAGATGAAATGGGGATTTACAGAAAAAAATGACTTTTTTAGTATAAGAAGTTTTTGTGCCAAAATCAAACATAACATTGATTTCAATGAACATAATTATATTATTAATTATATAAATAAACTAAGTATACTTTAAAAAAATTAAAAAAAATGATTTTCTATAAATTCTTAAAATCTAAATTAATTTTTCAATTAAAATTTGTATTTTTTTACTATTCATTCTAAAAATTAAACTTTTTAAAAAATTATAAATAATTCACCCCAAGATATTTTTTACATGAATATTTATAAAATTATGTTAAATTATTTAGTTTATTTTTATAAAATTGTTATAAATTTGTTATAATATTTTCTCTCCAAAAGAAATAAAAACCATTTTTGAGGAAAAATGTTTTTTTTGTAGAAAAAAATGTCTATACTAAAAATTGAATTATTATTTCCTAATAATTATTCAGTAAACTTATATTTTTTATAAATTTTTTAGATATATTTTATAATTTTATTATTCTTACTTTTACCCTCCAATTAAATGGCTATTATGTAATGGTCATATTTAAATAACAGCATTTTATAGTTGTTTCATCTTGGTATTGTGTGTGATGAAAGCTTTAAAATAAGTATTATTTTTAAAAATATTATACTATTATATTTTCCACCCCCCCCCCCCCGTTTTAATAAATTCAATAATAATAATATTTTGAGATCAGTAATCAAGGATTTGACATTTAAAAATACAATTTTTGAGAACCTACATCGTGAAATGAGTTAATAAAACTTCCTTTTAAAAAAAAGGGAAAAATGAAGGTCATTAAGAATACACAAAAATAGCCTCTAATATTGGAGAACATTAGTGATAATTTAAATCATACACATGAAGTATAAATTAATTTCTAAATAATGAATGAGAGTGACAGAGAAAATTGTTCACAAAAAGCTGAATGACCATAAAAAAGTTAGTGACTATAAAACCTTAAATAAATGTGCGGTGAAGGGCCATCAAATCATCACGTATTATTATAAAAAAGGAAAAATTATCATTTTTAATAACTTTTCTTATATTTTAGGGACTATTTGACAATCTGGACTAAGAAAATAAGGAAATATACTAACTTGGAAAGTAAAATAACATATTTTAATTAATTTCCATGAAAATATCATATTTTCATCCAAATAATGAGAACTAAAGATAAACTTTCATGCCTAAAGAACTAAAATCCATATATAAAAATTTATAAAAAATGGTACGTATTATTCAAAATTTCTCTAAGAATTTACTAAAACTAAATATAGTTATCACTTGGTAAGATAATATAAAAAATGAATAAAGTTTCATATGATGAAATAATACATTAATATTCAATATTTCACAATAACACTAATGTTTCAAATTATATGATTTAAAAAATAAATAAACCTACTTCCCAATTTACCTCAGTAATCATGACATTAAATAACATAATAACCACAAAATATATCTCATAAATTTCATCTTACATCCCCAAAATTTTACTTGCATTATTACCAAATAATATTTCATGTCAAATAACATATTAAACCTGAGGGTTTCTCAAACATCAACTGAATGAAACATATCCAAAAATATCATTAATCATTATTATAAATCACTGTATAATATTATAATATAGTGAACTTAATTTAAATATCATTAATCACTTTGAAATCATATTACTTAAAACATAAAAAAGAGTATTTGGGCCTTTAAAATTATAATTAAACCTAAACTTATAAAACCATGATGGAATACATAACTCATAAGTAAACCTCATAAGAAAACATAATAATCTAGAAAATTATCTAAAATTTTATCCCATACTAATTTTGAAATTCTTGAACCCGAACTCTCAGATATGGTTTAAGAAATATAATCAATACATTTATGGATTTGATATTAATATACGTGATCCAATTTTAACCATACAAAACATACAACATCATATATAAATATTTTATCCCTTAAATACCTAAGGAACATATAAGTTAAGATTTTTTTATAATTAGGGTAATATCAACATAACAATACCTAAGCCTTTAAGTCATAATTTTTCCCATGATACCCATATTTATTTATTGAACATTAGTTCTTCATTATCTCTTATAACGTTCTTCACACATGAAACAATTCTAGTCATAACTTCTATAAAATCAATCTTCATAATCTCAAAAAATGGGAAAAATAAAGGGTGGTGTCAAATTCACAGTATGGAAAAACAAAATCTTTAAAAATTAAATGTCATCACTGAGCGTAAGATTATTATAACAGTATAATGACATAAACAGTGTGAATGAACATAACACAATAGAATTTATACCCTTAAAAACATGGATCAAAACTCATGAGATAAGGAATAAAGGATTAAAATAAGGCAGGAGTCATATAATTCAATAATATTGAGTTATGTGAAAACAATACTTGGGAAAACTATGTATTTAAACATGATAAAATCATAAAGAAAACATGTTGCTCACCTAGAACCTCAAAAATTCATCATGGAGTCAACTGAACATGATAATTACAACATTATCCTTAGAGTAACTTCAACATTTTACTATGTCACTGCATAATATAACCTTTTAAAAGGTAACTCGGTCTCACTCTCATTGGAGTAACTAATAATAGTTAGTTGTGCCAATTTACCCAATATATAAAAGGGATATAACATATCCACACATCCTTGGTATATATAAGAACCAAACATCCTTGGGTTATGATGGAACCACTCACCAGTCATCACTAAACATGTTTAATTATAATACAATGATTAAAATAATTAGAATTTTTCACTTTTCAACATATTAAAAACCATTTTTCTTTCATAACCTTATAACCCTGTGGAAAATAAAAAGGTTCCATGATAATCCATTTGAAATTATCATAATCCATCTAAATAAAGAATAATGATGGTATCATTAAAAATTATCCAAATTGCATAATAATTAACATAATTTATTTTTATCGATGATTAATAGAAATATAGAATCCCCTTGAGGTTTAACATATATATTTCCCTCCAAATAAAAAATTTTCATAGCTTGTGATACATGTAACCCCATGTCTAAAAACCATAATATAGTATATAATTATAACCAAGATGTTAAATTGGATTTTATGAATAGGAATAACTAAATTATGAAAAAAAATATTTTTATAAAATAAAGTCATTAGTTAATAATTGATTATAAATTAATGTAAAAAACATTTGAAAGTAAAAGATATGTTTTTTGGAAAACTATTTTTATGGGTAAAAGGTTTTATTATATTAACAAATTAAAATGAAAAATATTGGTGAATGATTTTAATGAAATGTATATATTATATATTCCATAATATTCTTTATCATTCATATAATATCTTTTAAAACCTTTGAGAAAAATAACTCCGGTTTTATGCTTAAAAATAATTTCTCCAAAAAAGGGTTCCATCTTGTTTTTCGCACTTATTTAAAAAACATCCAATTTTAGAAATTGAATCTTGAAAAATGGATTCTATATTTATAATTATAAAGATTAATTTTATTAAATATTACACTTTTGTTATTAGTCAATATGAATAGTAACCATGGTGATTTTTTATTACCCTGGTAAGGGTAAAATGGTAAAAATAGTGTTAAAACTTTTGGATAAGGATTTAAATTTTATCTAAAACAAGAATTTATCCTATTTTATGAATTTAGTAAATCTATTTACATCTAATACAAAAATACAAAGTCATTGGGTTCCATATTTCTATGATTATGACCTATGTATTAATTTAAGAAAAGAATAGATATAAAATGTCACTCTCTTGACTTTAATAGCTCTAAAAATTTTACAGAAGGATAAAAAGATGATAAGTTCAGTAATAAATAGTTATTTGAAATATAAATTATTTATTTTTATGATATTAATTTAATTCTTATTTCTAGTGATTATAAAATAACCTTAAATGCATACGTAATGTTGACACAATATTTATTCAATTTATAAAAAAATAATAAATGGTTTTTAAAAAATAAAAGTAATATAATTTTAGTAATTTAATGTGTTCCCAAAATTTCGGATATGAATATAATATAATAGTAATTTGTAAAAGTATTTTATTTTAATTTTTAATATTTCTTGGTGTCTTTAAATACAAAATAAATGGATAGTACCAAAAATTATCATTAATGATATATTATAATAAATAATATTTTATGAAATGATTTAAAATTCATAAAAATATTATCGTCATCCAAGTAAATTTAATATAGTTTAAAATATCGAAAAAAAATTTATGAGTCACCTATAAAATTATAATAACATATTTAATCCTTTACTATTGAAAGTGTTGTTATCCCGGTTAAGGTTAAAAATGGTTGTTGAATGGGATAATAAAAGTTATGTATTAAAATAACACTAAAATGTATATAAATTTCATTTTATTATATTATTTTGGTAATATAATCTTTTTATTTTAATTTATGTCCATTCTAAATCATTTTTATTCAGAATTAATTTATTATACTTTAATCTTTTATGAAATTCCAATTGTGTCATATTCCTCCCATATAAAAGGAAACCCCATATTTCTCATTTTTACATCAAATTGAGCCATATAGATCGGCCAACCCATGTTCATTTCTCTTATAAACTTCCATATACAATAATTAGAGGTTCTATTATTCTTAAAATATCATTCCAAGGCTCCTTAAAAAAGGATCTAAAGGAGGCCATCCAAAAGAGAGGTATTTGTCTTACATGACCTCTTTCAATTTATATATTCTTATACTTCCTATAATTATATGGTATTAATCCTAAAATAATAAATTAAGTGTCCAATATATACTTAAAGTTTATAAATTTTATAGGATCATAATCATACACCATATTTCCTATTAAATGGGAAGTCAAAGTATCACTCGTGTGTACGTACAACTTACCGTCTCAATGTAGTGATATAATTAATTTTTCATAATCATATTTCATGGATGGTAATTATGGTGGGTTTTAAGTTTATAAATTATACTTATAAAATATTTATACTTATAGAATTATAATATCACATCTACCTTATCAACATCCAATCTATTGTAAAGAGACAACATTGCTCGTGTGTTCGTTTGGACTGCCACTTCTACGGAGCAATGTGATTTGTTTTGTTTATTTTATTTAGACCGAAATAAGGATTTATTTAATGAATATAAAATATCTATATGATATAATAATTATTATATAAAGTTGAATTACTATTTAATAATATTTTATTCCATCCAACAAAAAGTGAATACAATGTTCATTGGTGTGCACATCCTAACGTCTCCATAAATAGGGTAATAAATTTTTTCTATTTCTACCTTTTTAAGGATGAATCTATATATATATATATTTAATATATATTCAGTAATATAAATGATTATTTATTAGTTTATATCCTTTTATTTTTTCCCTATTTATTTATTATGGACCTAATATGGATACCCAATGAGTTAACGATGGTTTCCAGGGTTATTAGTACTTTTTCAGAGCTCGGAACCCTGGTCGGTAGAGAAAAAAACTTGATCATGTGATTAGTAGAAATTGTTCACACACTATATACAGTCTCTCCTAACTATTAGGGTCTATATAGTGGGGTGATTCGGCATGAATGGTTTTCCCTAACCATGTGCCACAGGTCTTATACCAGTGCGAAATGTCTGCAGTTTTTAGCAGAGGAGATTTTTGTGGTTGCTGAATTGTTTCCCTAATCGTGAATCCTAACCATTTGGGTGCCCTCATTAAGAAGTGGGAGGTTCATGGTTAGAACATGTTTTGGCCCACTATGAAGCAAAAACATTTAACCCTATTTCTTGGATAAGTTTTCTAAAATCCCCATAATGATTTAATATCTAACCTCCCTCCTCTCTTTTTCTCCTCCAATGAATAGAACAGTTGTGGGAGCTATCCTTTAAAGAAAATAATAATTTTTTATCCCAATACCCAATCCTATGTCCTATTTTATCCATTTTATTCATGTTGGATGAACATTAGTAAGATACAATTTCTTTTTAGTTGTTCTTTGTTCTTATTTCTCTTGATGACTCTATTTAGATGTAGGCTCATATGACCTATTTTCAATGCATTGATCCATTATTCATATTTCTTTATATCCAAACCAAACTAAAGGGTGATAAATTAGTATTACAGTTTTATTAGTATGATGAAGGTTTTCTATAATTTATTCCTAAAGTCTTGATGTTTTATAATAACTGCCATCATTCTGCATGCCGGTTTCACCATGTGTTGCCCCTAAATTGTAATTTCCTTAAATTAGTTGCCCTACATGGAACCTAAATACTTGTTATAACCCAAAAAATTATTGATATGGACAACCTTGGAGTGATCCATTCTGTTTGGGTGTCCCCTCTATTTTTCCTATTTGGACCTTCAAGAACTTATGCCCAAAAAACCAAATAGCGTGTTCGGCCTAAAATGAAAATGATGGTACCATGATGATATGGAATGAAAGTAGTTTCATAGTATGGATTGTTCCCTTGAAAATAAATGTTAATTTAATTTATTAGATTTGAGGGGTAATCTCAAATAACCTAATTAAATTATACAATGGCAAACCTTTATTGATGATAAATTTAAGTGAATTATGAATTATTCATTTTCTCATATTAAATCAAATATTTATTATAACAAAATAAGTTTGATCATGGAAACCCTATTTAATTATAAAATATGGGCATGATGACCCTTATGAATGTTATAAATTCATGGGCATAGAGCCCCTCATACTTGAATACTAAATTTTTATGACAACCCTTATTATAATTAAATGGGTATGGTGACCCTTATAAAATTTTGATATTCAATGGGCATGGTGACCCATATATAAAAGTGATATTATATGGGAATAGAGACCCTTATGTAAATGTAATATGATATAGGCATGGATACCCTTATATAAATCTGATACAATATGGTAATGTTGACCCCTATATAAATGTGATCGAATATGGGCATGGAGACGCTTATATAAATGTGATTCTATATGGGCATAACATCCCCTGTGGTACTATACGAGCATAATGTCCTTGGAGATACTATACAGTCATAGTGCCCCTTACTTTAATATCGAGTATGGTGACCCTATATGTGATAATTGTCTTATAATGCACTTTACTACAATGATATTGGGTATAGCCTCCCATATAAATTTGATACTCGTAATCATTTTCCTTAATACATTTTCAGAGTTATTCTATAACAATTTAAATTAGGTAGTGTCAGCATGGTTTCCTTTCAAGAACAATAAAAGACCTATTTTCAGTTTTTATTACTAAATTTCTTATTATATCTACACACCTATACATTATATACACAAAGTGGATACCTATAGATGTTGGTGGTGGTGTCCAATTAAAATTTATCTCACACCCTATCCGAGCTACATATGGAACCCAAGAAAACTATATGCATGAAAGTGTATATTATTGGAAGCATCTTATTTTATATGGTTGACATTATAGTATGTTTTAGGATGTATCTCGGTAGAATATGACTAGTCTAGAGCTCAGGATACTGGGATAGATTTTTCCCTTTTTCATTGTTTTTATATAACTATTCCCTTCTGTTTTTATTCTTGTTTTTTCACTTTATAGATATATTAAATACATTTTAATCCTTATGAATATGATTCATTTCTCTACTTTTGATTATTAATATCAGATTTTTTATTGTTTATATTTGTTTCTGATTTTATTCCTTATTATACTACTTATTCTATTTATCTTTTGATTGTACCATTATGTTACTCTAGTAATGAGAGAATAGACCCCACATGGACATAGTCTAGGACCTTGATTTTGGTTGGCATCATCTAGCGTTGGTAGAGATGCACTTGAGGACATGTGGATCACTAGGATCAGGGCACCACTGAGTGTCACTTGGGTCCAGGACATAGAAAATTAGTATAAAAGTAAATTCATTTCATTCTTTTTTTTTTGATAAAAAAATTGGAGATTAGAAAGGATATGTGGTTTGGTAAGGAGTTGTTCTTGTGAGTAGCTAAACCATATATAGAGAAAAATCAAACTTCCACAAATGGAAATTTATATTTACTGATTTTTTCTTATTATAGTTGACATGATTCCACCATTCGGTGATGCACCTGAAATGTGATTTTACTATTGATATTTATGTTTTATCATATATAATTGGACCTAATGAGATGAGGGGAAATAATCATTGAGCATGCATCATATTAAGCACCTTGTACAAAATTATCATGTCATGTATATGTCATTCCATAAAAAGCGTTGTGTTTATTACATCGCTTTTGATAGCCATGAGTGCATCGATTGATATAAATAAAATTTTTATTGGATAATGATTCTTAATTATGATTAAGAAAAACACATATGGAAGACAGAGTTCCTTCCATAACCTAATAGTTTTTACTACAAAGGCTATAACAAAACCCCTAATAAGTCAATTACGGAATGTTGATTCATTCACCATTGGTAGCATGAACTGGAATGTTTTATGTTATGGATATACTAGTATCCACATTTCAATTCATAAGGTGTGTGGTCCCATATGGATAATAAATAGTGAACCATTTGGTTCAATTGTTTAAATTGAAATGTAAATATGAATTTAAAATCAAATTTAAATTTTAAAAAAGAGAGCTTGACCAAGTCCCAACATTTTTTGTGAGAAGTATCTAGCATCTCTGATATTTTATATAAATGTTTCTATCACCCAAAAATGACTCCTTGAGCTAGAATAGGTTTTTGAATATTATATAGAAAGGTTTTTTTATTCTAGTTTTATATCTAGGATTATGCCATTTTCGAATCCAATCTAAGGGGTGTTTTTTTAAATTGCTGAGAAATGCCACCGTGAAGTCTTTTGGATGTATGCTAGGTTGGTAATGACAACCATGGACCTGAGGTGGTTGGACTTGATATGCCAGTTATACCTCCAGTATTGGAACCTATTCATATTTCCACCATGGTTGGTGATTCTTGGTTTTGAGGAGACGTTGTGGGTCTTATACAGACCTTACAGGGAGCATCATGCTCTACCCCTTCAATTAGAGAGTTGACTCGAGAGTTCTAGTTGTGGAATCACCCCAATTATTTTAGGGATGGACGGCCAAAAGACATAGAGTTATGGATTTTTACTATTTTGTCTATATTTGATCATCCAATGAAACATATAGAGAGGAGAGTGAAAATAGATACTTATATGTTTAAGAGGATCCTCCAATGACTGGAAGAATATTCTAAATCAAGTCGGTTCGTATCTGGAAGTGGTGTAGAGAGAAATATAGTTGAGCTTCTTTGGTTATTTCATTCATGAGACTCTAAGGGATGATCATTCTAGGGGTTTTATGATCCTATGTCATGGTTAAATGATAGTGAGGGACTATTCATATCATTTTATATAGCTTCTCCACTTCATACCTATCTATACTTCTATTGACCCAGAAAAAGAAAGACATTTTAAGGATAATATAAGGCATGATATGAATTATTTGGAAAATGTTTTTTGGTTGACTATTGTATCTAAAACAGTGAACCATGCCCTTATCACCGAGTAAAACCTGAGGGAAAAAGATAGTGTGACCTAGGACGGTTCAAAATCTGGATAAAGTAGTGGTTCTACTAGAAATCTGAACTGAAGATTTGAGACTCTTCATGTGAGAAACGAAAACTAGTTAAACCCCATATAATGTTACATGGTATGTCACCAATGTGGGAATCTTGGGAATAAGAGGCCCTAGTGTCCTACAGACTCCATATACTACTGATGTTGCAGCAGAGTTGTGAAAATTCAGCTTTTCCATAGGACCCTCCTATCTCTACCAAGTGGGATAGGATCTGTTCTACCTTGACCTTCAAGAGAATCCACTGTAGCACCTTGGAAGGTAGGTATATAGAGTACTACTGGTCGTACTATAAAATGATGATTTCATTGTTTTGGTAGAGATAATTTATATTTTTAATGCCAATAGTGTAGAACTACTCTAGGTAGTCTGGTTATAGTAGTGGGGCATGGATCAAAGCACATCTATTCAGTGCAGCCTATATCAAAGGAGAAGTAAACTAGGCCATTTACTATTCAAGGAACTATTCTAGTATCCTCTATTATTTTATCGATCTTATTTGATATAGGATAATCACATTATTTCATTTTTTTGATGTTGTGTAGAGTCTCAGACTTTAAGTTAGGTACTCTTATGGTGTTATAACACAAGATACAACTTTTCTTATATGATAAGAGAGTGTAACCTAGTGTAAGTACTGTAATCTAAAGGTAGTTAGACATTGTTTATCATTAAACCTCTTCATCCTCAAGACTATAGGTTTTGACACTATTTTCAGGATAGACTAGTGGGTTCCCTATCACGAATATGTGGGTAGTTATCGATAGAGGGTGTCATTTACTACACCAGAGTGCGGTACATATATTCATAAAGGAGATTGGGATGTCTAGGGAAGTAGAGATGGACTAGGGAATCAGGGGATAGGTTTTGGAACCACCCGGATTCTATCCTTTACATTGATGATCAGGGACTACATTAGATTGAGTTCCCTCCTGAATTTAATCAATTTAGGGATGTATTCCCTAACAATGTTCCAAGACTACCTCCTTAGAGAGAGTTATAACTTATTATAGATCTATTGACTCGAGCTACACTAGTATCCCTTCCTCTTTATAAGATATCTATTACTCAGTTGCAGTAGCATAAGAGGCAGTTACAGATTTCAGAATCAAATGGTTTTATACAACCTAGTACCTATCCCTAGGGTTCACCAATCTTTTTCACCAAGAATTTGGATGAAAACTTCAAGTGTTTCATGGATTTATAAAATTTAATTCATTATACAATGAAAAACCGGTATCCTTTAACTCACATAGATGATATTTTCGAAAATTTCAAGGGAGAGAAGGTATTCTCCAAATTGAACTGAAATCGGTTTATCATCATGTTCATGTCAAAATATAATATATTCCACATATGTATTTAAATAGCCTATAGGTCTTTTATGAGTATGTTTTAATGACTTTCAGTGTTATGAACACACCTTCCATCTTCACGGACATCATGAATAGGGTTTTCCGTCCCTATCTGGATTCCATTGCAATGGTATTCTTATATTGCATCTTGGTGTATTCTCATACTCAAAGTGACCATGTCAATCATCTTGATATTGTTTTTGAATACACAGAGAGAGCATCAAATTTATATGAATATCATTAAATGTTAGTTCTAGATTGATAAGGTTCACTTCCTGGGTCACATTATCTTAGATGTAGGAGTTTCAGTTAACCTAGAAAAGGTGACAATTGTTGTTACTTGGGAGTAGTAAAAGAAAATATGTGATATATGAATCTTATTGGGGTTATCTGGTTACTATAGTTTTTTTTATACAGTAATTATCACACATAAAATCACATATTGTGGTCATTACTAATAAGGGGTAAAGTTTATATGGTCTGAATCCTACAAGGAATCCTTTTGGGAGTTGAAAATGAGATTGAATTAAGGGTCAATCATGATCCTTCTAGTGTCGGGAAGGATCCAACTCTATTGTGACAGATCATGTATAGTCTAGATTATGTTTTGATTCATGAATATAGAGTCATTTTTTATGGGTCACAGTAGTTGAGACCACATGAGCAGAATTACCCAAAACATGATCTTGAGTTCGAAGTTGTTGTACATGCCTTACCATGTTAGAGGTATTACTAGAAATTAGATTATTTTTTTAGTTTATGGATCACATAATCATTCATTATATTTTTACATAGTGATAATTAAATCACAAGCATTGAAGATGGGTTTAATATCTATAGTCCTTTGACTTTTAACTAGCCTATATTCATAAGAAGGGAAATGTTATTGTTGATGGAGTGAATAAGTGGAATTATATACAGGTAGTTAAGGAGGCTAGTTTTGAATGGATTCTTATGGTTTTGTTTATTGATATGCATATTTAAGTGAATGAATGTCATGAAAAGTGTATACTTACATTGTAATCTATGACCTCTTCATTTCTGGATAAGGTGAAGATGAGACAGTTTTCAGATCCAGAGGGCTTGGTCCTATGAGAGATCATTACTGGTGAGGACCCACCTTTGGATTGGTATATCGATGATGAATACTTCCTAGGTACTCATAGGCATATTTAGGTTCCCAAAAATAGAAGATAGGAGATGATGTGATAGTCACATGCTTCCTAGTGATTAGTTCTCATGAGTATTTTAAATAAGTATCATGATTTGTGATGAAAATATTGGTGGCTAGGGATGAAGCATTTGATAGTAGGTTTTATCACTACGTGTTCCACCTATCATCATGTGAATGTGGAGAACAATAAATATACTATATTCTTACATCCATTAACATTTTTAAGATGGAAATGGGGTGATGTGGTGATAGATTTTTTCATTGGATTATAGAGGTCTCCTTGAGGTAGTGATGCAGTTTGCGTAGTCATGGATTGACTGATGAAATTATCCCACTTACTCTTTATCTGAGAGAATTTATCCATTGATGAGTTTGGAATATTGTATGTCTATGCGATCATACAGGTATATGGGGTCCCTCATACTGTCATTTTTTATAGGGATTATCATTTCATATAAAATAACTTGTATGGGTTATAAATTGATATGGGTACATAAGTACTTATAAGCACATTCATTCACCCTCAAGTTGATGGCTTTTTGGAACAAACTATACAGGTTATAGAGAACATTCTCTAAGAATGCTTCCGTGATTTTAGTGGTTATTAGGATAATTATATCCCACTCATTGAGTTCACCAACAATAATAATTGTGAGGAGATGATTAGATGGATTATTTTGAGGCCTTATACGATAGGTTGTGTCATTCACCCATGTACTAGTTAGAGGCATGAGAGGTAGTGCTACTAGGTCCTCATCATGTTGAGGATACTTCAAATAAGAATCAACTGATCATGAAGTAGATGTTTACAACTTAGTACATATATAAATCTTATGATGATCACCATTGACCACCTTAAGAGTATAAGGTCAGGGATTGTGTATTTGTAACACCCCAGGTAAATAAAGAATATGAAATTTTCATATTTATCCATATTTTTGAATAAAGTATTAATATTACTTTAAAGGGAATGCTATGCTCGATGGCGTACCCAATACGCAACAACGAGTTTCTTTGAAATCTTACGTTGCACTCTAATAATAAAATAATATTATTTTAAATGGTAGTTAATGACTAGCTGTTGTAATGGCGGGAATGAACGGAACTAACTATAAAATGATTATATTCGTTTTTCAAATATTTTTTATTTTATCCAAAAAATGTTAGAGGCTTAAAATGAAAATGAATCCAATTTTAAGCATAAATCCTCTAATATTCTTTAAAAGGACGATTAACTGCCTTTTGATGGAGAACCATTTTTAAATATAATTTTTACAATTTTATATGTTGTATTTTACAAAATAAAATCCATATTTAGAATCTGGACATCAAAATTTACTTTTTGTAAATTTTTGTTATTTTTCCGATAAAGATCATTTTTATTGAAAATGTTTCATTTTAATTCAAAACCTCTTTTTAATCAGATTTATTTACATGGATATATTATATTTTTAATTGATATTAATGTTTATTTAGGATATATTTTCACCATTTAATCCAATGGTGGTCATTGGAATTAATTTCACTTTGAAATTGGACTTAAACTAGTGTCAATCTTGTAATAGATATTGTTTCTTAAAAACAAGATATTTGTTTTGACAGCGGGAATTAATTATTAAATTAATTAATTCAACTTCTATGTTTTTAATTTTGTAAAATAGACATCATTTTTGAATTCAGAATATCAAATATAGCTTAGGGTAAATTTTTGGTAGTTTTCTAAAAAACTTCAATTTTTGATGAATAGTGAAACCACTAAGTGGTAGTTAAAGAAACTGATTTTTCATTTAGATGAAACTTTTCCACTTTTGAGATTTGATTTTCAAAAATACAACATACATGGTTTTCATTAAGAATTAAAATGTGGTTCAATGATATTAAAATAATTTTTGGTGAATAGTAACTTTTAAGTTTTATTAATCGCGATTAAAGGTAATTAGTGTAATTTAAGGTAAAAATAATTTTTTAATAATATGAAATGACCTATACACATGTCCTACACTCATTTTATGTGTCATTGCAGACCAATACAATCCATGGGTCAACTTGGGGACCCTATGGAGCCACTTTGGTAGGAAAATGACATAAATAACTTTTTATTTAAAGTTAAAATAAAAATGTCACAAACATGAGTTATTTTACTAAAAAAATTAAATGGGGTTATACAAGTCATATGTTTGAATATAAATATTAATTAGAAATCTAAAAAGATTTCCTACATCATGATTTTTTTATATTTTTTAGAAATTAAATAAATTAAATTATTTATGACACCATGATGATGCAGCGATTACCTCATTATTTAACGATTTAAATAAAATGAAAAGATAATGTAAAATCTAAGACCTAGACTTGTAAAAAACCTATTGTATGGGTAGATTTCGAACTATTATCACCTTATCCTCGAAATATATAATTTTGGTACCTTTAAAATCTGAAAAGAATTTTATAATAATGTAAAAGTTTATAACTTTCCAAGAGTGCCCCTCCTCTCCTCTTATAAAAGGTCCCCACCTTTACCACCTTACCCACACCTCTCAAGCCTTTGGTTCGACGAACCCCTTCCCATTTCATCTCTCCACATCCCTCTATTCATCATTGAAGCCTGACCATTGGGCAGAATCCTTTCCAAGAAAGCCTTTGAGCTCAAATCAAAAAGAGTTACCCGATTTAAAGGTAATGTCTTCCCTTGTGTTCTTTTGTTTTATTTTGATTATTCCACCCTCTAAAATATTTTTATTCCTTTATTTTGTAACAACACCAGTATCTTAAATATACTAGGATGTTTTTATGTGAATTATTTGAGCTAAACTTACACACACCTTCATCTAATGGTTAAATAACATACTGTTTCTGTTGATGGAAAATTTCTTCCTCACGAAACGATGATTGTTCAATATTCTCTTAAAACCTTTCATGGTGTCCATTATGATGTCACTATATTTTATATATTATATATATGGTATTTATGTTCTCTATATTCTTCTGAATTTTATATTTAAAACAATCCTTTATGATTTTCATGTTGTGCAAATGCGATAGTTTTATACGAGGAAGTGTAGACTACCGCCCCCTCAAGTGATGTGACTCGTTCATGCAATACGTGGAATGTATAAAGAATGCAATTAATGAAAATATGTGACCTATATAACATATATATTATACTGTAATTATAATATATATATCTCTCAATTATTTTTAATTCCATTAATATGACAAAGAAATGAAAGTAGTGTTCATGCGTACGTACGGCCTACTATCTCCATGAATGGTGCATTTCATTTCTTATTATCTCCAAATGTTATGGAGTAGTATATAATGAATATTTACTGGATATATATGATATTTAAATCATTAATACTATTCTGGGGATTATTTTCTTATAACTACATGGACAATCATTTTCAAACAAATTCATTTTTGACTCATGTACCAAACATCGACAAAAACGTCTGATATGAACTCACATTATTAACCAATTATTATAACATTATAATATGTTATATGAACTGAATAATAATCTTTAAAATATATCCTTAAGAAATTATAAATTTAACAAAGTTTATTATTCAGGAATATAAAGAAATGAACAAGACAAGTCAGACTTGAGGTAAGGGATCTGACCTCTCTCTTTCTTTTCAAGTACCCTCTTTTATGTCATTTCATTTATGCTCCATGTTCTTATGTTGGAGGATGTTCTTTAATATTAACCATACTGATATTTTTATTTTCATATTATTAGTTACCCCCTATTACTCTCATCAATTCATTTTATGAATTTTTATGTGGCGCCGTTAGGCTGCCGAATTTTCGTAAAGGATCCAACCTCTCTCTTTCTTTTTAAGTAATCTCGTTTATGTCATTTCTTTTTAGCTCATCTTTCTTATGTTTGGGGATGTTATTTTTTATTCTTCATACTGTAATTTTTATGTTCATATTATGAGATACCCTATTTGATCTCATAAATCCATTTTTGGAAGTTTTAAGTGGCGTTGTTAGGCTGCCGAGTTTTCGTAAGGGATTTTTCATCTCACTTTTATTCCCCTGACATTTATGCTATTTTTTCCACTATTTACTTTGAGTGATGTATTTACTGCCCATTATTATACACTTTTTGTAGTATAAATTAATTTATGGGTATTTACATATTCATTTTATGACCCTTCTTCCATGGGGTGTATGTTTCGAAAGTTACCCAACTCAGTAAGAGGACCTTTCACCCTCCTCTTTTTAAAAGACTTATTTTTGTTATGTCTTTTAATACACATACTATTATGTTGGGATATGCTCTTATATATCCTAATTTATGTAAATTTTATGTCCAAGTGATGAGATACCATTTTCTCTCTTATCAACTCATTTTATTAATTTTATAGTGACGCTGGTAGGCTGTCAGATTTCTGTAAAGGAACTTCTTAACAGACTTTCAATTCTTTGGGTTAAACCTCTACTTCTTGATTTTATTATGCCAATATTATGTGTGGAATCTCTATGTTGTAATTACCAAAAACTTTTGTATAGATATACCTTTTCTACACATAATCATCTCATTGATAAAATCTTACGAACTTGTATGGGAAATCATAACTCAATCTCATTTCATTGAGTTAAATATCTATGTCATTGGTTTTGTTTTTCCAAGATTATGTGTGAATGACCTATGATTGTTTCACACTTAATATCCACTTATATTTGGTGTATTTATATTTCTCACACATAGTTATGTGATAGATTTATCCTTAATTTAAGGATACCATCTTTATAATGGATTTTTTCTCAATTTACATTTCCATTGAGACTTCATTGTTATTATGAACCAATTCACTCTTATATGGTGTGTATACTGTAATTTGACATATTATATCATGAATATCTTTATTCTCATGATATTATAAAGTTTGGATTAAATGTTATTCCGCAATTATTTGTATTCAAGAGTCTCTCATTTTGTTAAAAACTCTTTGACAAAAATATCTTTTTAAAAGTTTTAAAAATTCATTATTCTAAATCTTTATCTTTAATGTCTATGTTTTCAAAATGGTTTTCATTATTTTTTTATATAGACATTAATGTTATAATTCCATTAAAATATTCAAAGCGGTATGGGACACTTTGATTCAAAAAACTCTTTTAAATGGTTTTTGAAAATGGATTGATTAATTCAATATCTTGGAATTACTTATTGTGATTTCAAATGAAATTTTGTTATTGAAATGTTTATATTTTCAATAATTTATGTGTAATGATGGTACTTGGACATTTTATGGGTGGTTACGTGACAAACCATATGATGGGTGGTGTCGTGAATACCAGGATGGGTGGTTACGTTATAACCTCCAATGCATTGGGTATGGAAGTCGGCCGTATGACTATTCCATTAAGTATGTGTGGAAGTCGACCGTATGGTTATTCCATTTAAGTATGTTTATATCCCAAGTTACCTCTATAAGTTATGTGTTATTTATATGGGTATTATGGTAATCTTTTGGTTACAAATGGGTAAGTAATGGTCTTTTATTCAGTGAAGAGTTTTTACTGCTTTATACATGTGAAAAGTATTACTTTGGTAAAGTACTCATGGTTTACTTGTTGTTTTGAAAAACTAACAGTTTTCTTTCTTTGTGTATCCTTTACTGGGCTTTTTATGCTCATCCCAAGTTTTTGAAATGTTTTCCACAGGACTTAAAGATGAATAGTGTCAAAGATAGGATCAAGGAAAAACATTTTATCTAAAACATGGAACTAGACATGTTTCTTTTTAAGTGTTTTTTTTATTTTATGAAAACTTAGTAGAAGTGTCTACTATGTAATCTTTTGAGATGTAATAGTTAGGACCACATTCTCTAAAACTCTAAAACTGAAAATATCCTCTATGTGAATTACTAATTTAATTCATGAAGTAATGTATAAGGTCGGGGCCTTATAGTTGGTATCAAAGGTCGGTTTAGATAACTTTAGAGGTTAGGGTATTCTCTATGAATAAGTGACATTACCATAATGGTTAGGATTTCAGAAAGAGTCCTAGTTTTAGATAGAGTGAATGAGTAAGTATATCTTTGTGTTTATCTTCCTCATTAGTACATGATGGTTTTTTTGATATACTCACACTGACCTTTCTGGTTTTAGTAAATGGATGGATCTATCAGGCACCAAAGTGACAAAGGGTTTGATGGAAACAATGGTGGTTATCTGATTAAGAGACAGGATGAAATGGGGCATTCAATGATAAATCTCGTGGTTATTCTAAACCAACTATCAGGATTCATGATCAACCACTTGAACCTTGGGGAGTTCTCTAATGCATCATGTACAAAATAACCAACTCAACATGGATGTTCAGGTAATAATTATAAAGGTAACCATTAGGGTTTATATGATCCTTACTTTTGAGGTAATTATGAGTTACTATACTTTATGATGGAATATGAACGACATGAGATAAACGTGAGGTTAAATTATGTTATGGTTATTTTTGAAGATTTTATCTCGTTTTGGGAAATGTTTTATGAATTATATAGTTTTGGAAAAAGGACAACACGCAGACCATGTGACAACCCATCGCGTCAGACAAAGCTACGGGAATCGAACCCACAACCAAAGTGAAATTGGTATTTATCGCCTACCACTGAACTATGTGAAGTCCCTGGTTAGTATAACTTATTATTTTTAGTTATACGGTTTTTTGAATAAATAGCAAGTTTATTTTGGGTTATCTATGGAAATTATTAACCTATCATGGATGATATGTGATTAGGTTAATTACTTTTCAATATGATACATTTAGAGAAACTGATGTTATTTGGAGATAACTATTAATTTGTACCTTGGAAAACTATGTGATTAAATTCTTAAAATATTTGGGATTCAGTCTTAGTTTTGATTACATTGAATAATTTTATGGATAGATGTTTATTGAATGATATTTGTTGAACTTTGGGTATTGTTTAACAAATTTTGGAGATTAAGAATATAATTTTTTTTATAAAGGATTATCCTTTTTGGGTATTATCTGACCTCGTACTAAACTTTCTGGTTTAGTTTTGGTTGATATCTAAAGACATGGTAAATATATAGTTCTCTTTTGTGGATTAGGTGATTCTCAAAAAGTTGATTATAGTACTCTTAATGTGAACATGTCTTCCTAAAAACTCGTCTTTTGGAGAAAATATGATTTTGAATAAGGAATCTAGTAAAATTTGAAAGTCTACGTGACAAGTAAGTATGTTTCATTATTATTTAGTTAAGACCAAAAATAAATTCCTCAATTAAGAGTAACATAAAACAAAAATTTTGTCTGTTATCTTTTCCTACTGGGGAATCGAATACCGTTTAACCCATCACAAGTTTGTGATTTTCTTATAGTTAACTTTCTCATAGACATGTTTACTATCACTCTCCATCATAACATGACCCTTTGTTTTTTCCTCCATATCAATATTTTAATACTTGGAATCCTAGTATGGTTTAACTCGGGTGGCCTTTGTACTTCTATCCCATTCTTTTAAATTGATAGTTTTACTGACTCCTGTTCCGATGTGGGATTTTCAATGAAGTTTCCAAGCCCAATTTTAAAATTGTGAGGATGCAATTCCCAAAAGGTGGAAGGATGTAACAACCCAGGTAAATAAAGAATATGAAATTTTAATATTTATCTATAGTTGTTAATAAAGTATTAATATTACTTTAAAGGGAATGCTATGCTCGATGGCGTACCCAATATGGAACAACGAGTTTCTTTGAAATCTTATGTTGCACTTTAATAATAAAATAATATTATTTTAAATGGTAGTTAACGCCTAGCCGTTGTAATGGAGGGAATGAATGGAACTAACTATAAAATTATTATTTACATTTTTCAAATATTTTTACTTTTATCAAATAAATGTTAGAGGCTTGAAATGAAAATGAATCCAATTTTTAGCATAAATCTTCTAATATTCTTTAAAAGGACGATTAACTGCCTTTTGATGGAGAAACCTTTTTAAATATACTTTTGACTATTTTATATGTTGTATTTTACAAAATAGAATCCATATTTAGAATATAGAAATTAAAATTTACTTTCTGTAAATTTTTGTTATTTTTCTGATAAAGATCATTTTTATTGATAATGTTGCATTTTAATTCAAAACCTTTTTTTAATATGATTTATTTATATGGATAGATTATATTTTTAATTGAGATTAAAGTGTATTTAGAATATATTTTTACCATTTAATACAATGGTGGTCATTTTAATTAATTTCACTTTGAAATTGGACTTAAACTAGTGTCAGTATTTTAATAAATATTGTTTCTTAAAAACACGCTATTTGTTTTGACAGCGGGAATTAATTTTTAAATTAATTAATGCAACTTATATGTTTTGAATTATTTAAAATATACATCATTTTTGAATTCGGAATATCAAATATAGCTTAGGGTGATTTTTTGGTATTTTTCTAAAAAACTTCAATTTTTAATGAATAGTGAAACCACTAAGTGGTAGTTAAAGAAACTGATTTTTTGTTTAAATGAAACTTTTCCGCTTCTATGATTTGATTTTCAAAAATCCGACATACATGGTTTTCATTAATAAGTAAAATGTGGTTCAATGAGATTAAAATAATTTTTGGTGAATAGTAAATATTATGTTTTATTAATCGCGATTAAAGGTAATTAGTGTAATTTAAGGTAAAAAAATGTTTTAATAATATTAAATGACTTAGACACATTTCCTACCCTCATTTTATGTGTCATGTCCAACCAATACAATCCATGGGTCAACTTGGGGACCCCATGGAGCAACTTTGGTAGGAAAATGACATAAATAACTTTTTATTTAAAGTTAAAATAAAAATGTCAAAAACATGAGTTGTTTTACTAAAACAATTTTTACATGAGGTTATTCAAGTTATATGTTTGACTATAAATATTAATTAGAAAGATAAAAAGATTTCCTACATCATGATATTTTGTTTATATTTTTTAGATATTAAATAACTAAAATTATTTATGACACCATGATGATGCAGCGATTACCTCATTATTAAACGATTTAAATAAAATGAAAAGATAATGTAAAATCTAAGACCTAGACTTGTCAAAAACCTATTGTATGGGTTTATTTAGAACTATTATCACCTTATCCTAGAAGTATATAATTTTTGGACCTTTAAAATCAGAAAATAATTTTATAATAATGTAAAAGTTTATAACTTTCCAAGAGTTCCTCTCCTCTCCTCTTATAAAAGGCCCCCACCTCTACCACCTTACCCACACCTCTCAATCATTTGGCTCGGCCAAACCCTTCCCATTTCATCTCTCCAAATCCCTCTCTTCATCATTGAAGCCTTTCCTTTGGGAAGAATCCTTTCCAAGTAAGCCTTTGATCTCAAATCAAAAAGAGTTACCCAATTTAAAGGTAATGTCTTCCCTTCTGTTCTTTTGTTTTATTTTGCTTCTCCCACCCTCTAAACTATTTTTATTCCTTTATTTTTTAACAACACCAGTATCTCTAATATACTAGGATTTTTTTATGTGAGGGATTTCTTGTACCTCTCGTACCCCTCGTGGTTTGATTTTCATGATCACAATCACTCACTTATTTATCTAATCCTCTTTCAACTGTTTTTGGATGATAGGAATCATTTCAGGTTACCAAGGAATTGGGCCAAGCAAGCTGAAGCCAAGAAAGGAGCAAAGTGCAAGGTTTCCATGTGCACCGGCCAACCGGTGGATCAGCACCGGCCAGCCGGTGGGCCCTTCACAGAGAGACCCCCCCACTGTCCAGAGCACCGGCCAACCGGTGGCCACGGCACCGGCCAGCCGGTGGAGCCCAGACAGAATGGCAAGCTACTGTCTTGCCACCGGCCAACCGGTGGTCTCCTCACCGGTCATCCGGTGGCGCCTGGACAGAAGAATCCACCCATCTCCAAGGCACCGGCCAACCGGTGGCCGTGTACCGGTCAGCCGGTGGAGGCAGTCCAACTAGCTGTTGGGCCTTTGACTAGGCTGGTCCACTTGCCTCCCAACGGCTCCGAAGCCTTTTCCAACGGCTCCGAAGACCTCCAAAGGCCATATGAGGGTTCCCCCTCTATAAATAAAGGACTAGGAAGCCCCGGATCAATCCCGGAACCATAACCAAGCCAAGGAATCTCACGGGACATATTTTTGATCATTTGGCGAACCTCCGGCGGATTGCTCCAAGGGAACCCCACTTGCTCCAACACACTTCCACATCCAAGGAGCACCACCAAAGAAGCTTGGGAGCGCCCTTCATCAGCTCCATCAATCCATTAGCGCCCAAGGCTTCTCCTCATTACGGTTTTTCATTATTTACCATTTTTGATCTTTAAATTGAGTTTGTGCCTACAAACTCCCATTTCTCTCATCCTCCATTCTTTTGGGTTTTCACATCACATTTAAGGTGTGAAGAGGTTGGTCAAGCCTTTCCTTTAAAAGGCTTGAGACATAGGTGAGCTAGCCTTCACCTGTAAGAAGGCTAGTGGGTTCTTTCTCAACAAATAAAAGCAAGCTGTAATAGGTTCTAGACTTACCTTAAAGTCTAGTGGGTTTCTTGCTAAAACCATTAAAAAGCAAGCGGTAGTAAATCTCTCAACGGTTGAGTTGGGAGCGGAGACGTAGGCTTGGGTTTAATCCGAACTCCGTTATCAATTGCGTGTCTTGACTCTTTTATTTCCGCTGCACTTTTACTTTGATTTTAAATTGTTAATCTTTTTTTAAAAGGCAATTCACCCCCCCTCTTACCATCACTTCCTTTTCTTCTCCGCCCAACAATTGGTATCAGAGGCAAAATTTGAGTAATACCCTAACCGGTTTCAAATTTAAGATCCATTGTGATGGCATCAACCTCTTTTTCCCCCGAAGGATATTCTTTGGGTCGTGCTCCATTTTTTGATGGAACCGACTACACTTATTGGAAAACCCACATGACCGCTTTTCTTAGAAGTATAGGTTATCCCATTTATAAAATTGTCATGCATGGTTACACTCTTTCCTCTCCCGATGAATCCAAATGGACCCAAGCCGATATTAAAAATTTCGAGCTTGATGGAAAAGCCATGAATGCTCTACATTGCGGCCTTGATCGTAATGAGTTCAATCGAGTTTCCACATGCACCTCTTCACATGAAATTTGGAAACTATTGGAGGTTACCCATGAGGGGACCAACAAAGTCAAGGATACTCGATTGGACATGTACCGTCAAGATTTTGAGTCTTTTTCCATGCATCCATCCGAATCTATTACTGAAATGTTTACACGTTTTACTGATGTTTGCAATGGGAGAAAGTCCCTTGGTGATGATGTTTCTGAAGAAACGATGGTCAAGAAGATGCTATGGATCCTACCAAGCTCATGGGCTCCAAAAGTAACGGCAATCCAAGAAGCAAAGGACATCAAGAACATGTCGGTCGAAGAGATCATCGGATCCCTAATGACCTACGAGATCACCATGAGGAGGCAAGCTGAAAAGGAAGGCAAACCAATCAAAGTTCCAAAGAACATCGCCTTCAAAGTTCAACAAGAAGAAAGCTCCTCCTCCTCATCGTCTTCCTCTTCAAGCGGCAATTCCGAAATGGAGAATCTTGCCCGCAAGATGCACAAATTCATGAAGAAGCACAAAAAGAAGAAATCCTGCAAGGCTCGAAAGGAAAAACACGACGAAAAATCCGAGCCCGAGGTAACATGCTATGGGTGTGGCAAGAAAGGCCATTACAAGCCCAATTGTCCACTCAACAAGAAAAAGGCCAAGCAAAAGGAAAATAAGAAGGCTTTCAAGGCCACATGGAGTGATAGCTCCACATCCTCCTCCTCCTCCTCAAGTGACAACGGTAACAAATGTCTAATGGAATTTCATGAGGTAACATCTTCCAACTCCTCTTCCTCTTGTTCTTCAAATTCAAATTCCTTCAATCATTTATCCTATGAGGATCTCCAACATGCAAGAGATCAATTGGAGGAAGGTTTTCACGAACTTTCTTCCAAATTTGTTGCTTTAAAAAAGAATTTCAAAAAACTCTCTTCCGAAAAAGAACAACTTCTCAAAGAGAAGGAAGAGTTGACCCTCAAAATCCAAAATCTTCCCGATGTTGATTCCATGGAATCAACTATCAAAGATCTAAGGGAGACTCTAGCCAAGTTCACCCAAGGGGAAAAAAATTTGAACCAATTCCTAGGTTCCCAACGCATATCTAGGACCACCCAAGGGCTTGGCTATTCCAAGCAAGCTTCCTCTTCCCATGCTCCAACTATTTTTGTAAGGGGGAGCTCTCAATTTAAATTTTTCAATTATTGTAAAAAACCCGGGCACTTAATTTATGAGTGCAATTGCAAAAATGCCCAGTATGGAAGGCCCAAAACCATTTTCTTTAATGATGAATTTTATAGGAGAAGACCCGCAACTAGACAAGTATGGATTGAAAAATCCCTTTTAGCGAGTCTCTCCGGGCCAAAATTTGTCTCGGTTTCAAAAACCTCTCCCCGGTGATTTGTTGTTTTTATTTAGGGGGAGTTAGGATCGTTTAAGCCCTTTTGATTTCAATTTCAAAATTTTCGATTCAAACTTTCAATTTCAACACTTGGTATCAAATTTTTTAATTCAAACTGTTATTCAATTTTTCACTCAAAACTTTCAATTCAAACTGTTATTCAATTTTTCATTCAAAAACTTTCAATTCAATTTTTCAATCTCAAAACTTTCAATTAGAACTTTCAATTCAATTTTTCACTCAAAACTTTCATTTCAAATTTTTGATTCAGAACTTTCAATTCAAATTTCAAAAAATTTCAATTGGTTTAAATTTTTTTTCCCCTCAATCAAGCTTTATGCCCCGTTCTATTTTGATAATCACAAAGGGGGAGAAATTCTTGGTTGAATGGGGGAGAAATCTTTCTCTAATGCATTGCTTGTTTTCAATTTATCTTTTAAAGCATGCCTTTCATTTCATTTTTACATTGATTGTTTTGGTGATTGTGATCATCAAAATAGGGGGAGATTGTTGTACCTCTCGTACCCCTCGTGGTTTGATTTTCATGATCACAATCACTCACTTATTTATCTAATCCTCTTTCAAGTGTTTTTGGATGATAGGAATCATTTCAGGTTACCAAGGCATTGGGCCAAGCAAGCTGAAGCCAAGAAAGGAGCAAAGTGAACTGTTTTCATGTGCACCGGCCAACCGGTGGATCAGCACCGGCCAGCCAGTGGGCCCTTGACAGAGAGACCCCCCCACTATCCAGAGCACCGGCCAACCGGTGGCAACGGCACCGGCCAGCCGGTGGAGCCCAGACAGAATGGCAAGCTACTGTCTTGCCACCGGCCAACCGGTGGTCTCCTCACCGGTCAACCGGTGGCACCTGGACAGAAGCATCCACCCATCTCCAAGGCACCGGCCAACCGGTGGCCGTGTACCGGTAAGCCGGTGGAGGCAGTCAAACTAGCCGTTGGGCCTATGACTAGGCTGGTCCACTTGCCTCCCAACGGCTCCGAAGCCTTTTCCAACGGCTCCGAAGACCTCCAAAGGCCATATGAGGGTTCCCCCTCTATAAATAAAGGACTAGGAAGCCCCGGATCAATCCCGGAACCATAACCAAGCAAAGGAATCTCACGGGACATATTTTTGATCATTTGGCGAACCTCTGGCGGATTGCTCCAACGGAACCCCACTTTCTCCAACACACTTCCACATCCAAGGAGCACCACCAAAGAAGCTTGGGAGCGCCCTTCATCAGCTCCATCAATCCATTAGTGCCCAAGGCTTCTCCTCATTACGGTTTTTCATTATTTACCATTTTTGAGCTTTAAATTGAGTTTGTGCCTACAAACTCCCATTTCTCTCATCCTCCATTCTTTTGGGTTTTCACATCACCTTTAAGGTGTGAAGAGGTTGGTCAAGCCTTTCCTTTAAAAGGCTTGAGACATAGGTGAGCTAGCCTTCACCTGTAAGAAGGCTAGTGGGTTCTTGCTCAACCAATAAAAGCAAGATGTAATAGGATCTAGACTAACCTTAATGTCTAGTGGGTTTCTTTCTAAAACCATTAAAAAGCAAGAGGTAGTAAATCTCTCAATGGTTGAGTTGGGAGCGGAGACGTAGGCTTGGGTTTAAGCCGAACTCCGTTATCAATTGCGTGTCTTTCCTCTTTTATTTCCGCTGCACTTTTACTTTGATTTTAAATTGTTAATATTTTTTTAAAAGGCAATTCACCCCCCCTCTTTCCATCACTTCCTTTTCTTCTCCGCCCAACAGGATTCAAGCTACACTTACACACACCTTCGTCTAAAGGTTAAAGAACATACTGTTTCTGTGGATGGCGAATTTCTGCCTCACGAAACGATGATTGTTCTATATTCTCTTAACACCATTCATGGTGGAAATTATGATGACAATATATTTTATATATGATATATATGGTATTTATGTTTTCTATATTCTTCTGAATTTTATATTTAAAACATGCCTTTATGCTTTTCATGTTGTGAAAATGCGATAGTTTCATACGAGGAAGTGCGGACTACCGCCACCTCAAGTGATGTGACTCGTTCATGAAATACATGGAATGCATAAAGAATGAAATGAATTAAAATATGTGACCTATATAACATATATATTATAGTGGAATTATAATATATATATCTGTCAATTATTTTTAATTCCATTAATATGAAAAAGAAATGAAAGTAGTGTTCATACGTACGTACGGCCTACCGTCTCCATGAATGGTGCATTTCATTTCATTTTATCTCCAAATGTTATGGAGTAGTATATAATTAATATTTACTGGATATATATGATATTTAAATCATTAATACTATTATGGAGATGATTTACTTATAACTACATGGACAATCATTTTCAAACAAATTCATTTTTGACTCATGTACCAAACATCGACAAAAACGTCTGATATGAACTCACGTTATTAACCAATTATTATAACATTATAATTTGTGATATGAACTGAATAATAATCTTTAAAAAATATCCTTAAGAAATTATAAATTGACCAAAGTTTATTATTCAGTAATATAAAGAAACGAACAAGACAAGTCAGACTTGAGGTAAGGGATCTGACCTCTCTCTTTCTTTTCAAGTACCCTCTTTTATGTCATTTCATTTATGATTCATGTTATTATGTTGGAGGATGTTATTTAAAATTCACCATACTGAAATTTTTATTTTCATATGACAAGTTACCCCCCTCTTACTCTCATCAATTCATTTTAAGAATTTTTATGTGCCGCCGTTAGGCTGCCGAATTTTCGTAAGGGATCCAACCTCTCTCTTTCTTTTTAAGTACTCTCTTTTATGTCATTTATTTAAGCTCATCTTTCTTATGTTTGGGGATGTTATTTTATATTCCACATACTTTACTTTTTATGTTCATATTATGAGAGACCCTATTTGACCTCATAAATCCATTTTTGGAAGTATTAAGTGGTGTTGCTAGGCTGCCGAGTTTTCGTAAGGGATTTTTCATCTCAGTTTTATTCCTGTGACATTTATGATAAGTTTTCCAATATTTATTTTGAGTGGTGTATGTACATCCCATTATTATACACTTTTTGTAGTATAATTTCATTTATGGGTATTTATATATTCATTGTCTGACCCTTCTTCCATGGGTTGTACGTTTCGAAAGTTACCCAACTCGGTAAGGGGACCTTTCACCCTCCTCTTTTTAAAAGACTTATTTTGTTATGTCTTTTAATTCACATACTATTATGTTGGGATATGTTCTTCTATATCCTTATTTATGTAAATTTTATATCCACGTAATGAGATACCATTTTCTCTCTCATCAACTCATTTTCCGAATTTTAAAGTGACGTCGTTAGGCTGTCGGATTTCTGTAAGGGAACTTCTTAACTCACATTCAATTCTTTGGGTTAAACCTATACATATTGATTATATTATTCCAATATTATGTGTGGAATATCTATGTTGTAATTACCAAAAACCTTTTTTTATATATACCATTTCTACAAATAATAATCTCATTGATAAATTCTTACAAACTTGTATGGGAAATCATAACTCAATCTCATTTCATTGAGTTAAATATCAATGTCATTGGTATTGTTTTTCCAAGATTATGTGTGAATGACCTCTGATTGTTTCACACTTAATATCCAATTATATTGGGTGTATTTATATTTCTAACACATAGTTATGTAAAAGATTTATCCTTAATTTAAGGATACCATCTTTATAATGGATTTCATCTCAATTTACATTTCCATTGAGACTTCATTGTTGTTATGAACCAATTCACTCTTATATGGTGTGTATAATGTCATTTGACAAATTATATCATGAATCCCTTTATTCTCATGATATTATAAAGTTTGTATTAACTGTTATTCCGCAATTATTTGAATTCAAGATTCTCTCATTTTGTTAAAAACTCTTTAACAAAAATAACGTTTTAAGAGTTTAAAGATTCATTATTCTAAATGTTTATATTTAATGTCCATGTTTTCAAAAAAAATTCAGTATTTCGTTATATGGAAATTAATGTTATAATTCCATTAAAATCTTCAAAGTGGTATGGGACACTTTGATTCACAAATCTCTTTTAAATGGTTTTTGAAAATGGTTTGATTAATTCAATATCTTGGAATTACTTATTGTGATTGCAAATGAAATGTTGTTATTGAAATGTTTATATTTTCAATATTTTATGTGTAATGATGGTACTTGGACATTTTACAGGTGGTTACGTGATAAACCATATGACGGTTGGTGCCATGAATACCAGGACGGGTGGTTACGTTATAACCTCCAATGCATTGGGTATGTAAGTCAGTCGTATGACTATTCCATTAAGTATGTGTGGAAGTCGACCATATGGTTATTCCATTTAAGTATGTTTATGTCCCAAGATACCTCTATATGTTATGTGTTCCTTATAGGGGTTTAATGGTAATATTTTGGTTACAAATGGGTAAGTAATGGCCTTTTATTCAGTGAAGAGTTTTTACTACTTCATAAAGGTGAAAAGTATTACTTTGGTAAAGTACTCATGGTTACTTGTTGTTTTGAAAAACTAACAGTTTTTATGCTCATATAAGTTTTTGAAATGTTTTCACAGGACATAAAGATGAATAGGGTCAAGTATGGGATCAAGGAAATACATTCTATCTAAAACATAGAACTAGACATGTTTCTTTTTAAGTGTTTTTTTATGGAATCTTAGTAGAAGTGTCTACTATGTAATATTTTGAGATGTAATAGTTATGACCTAATTCTCTAAAACTATAAACCTGAAAAGATTATCTATGTGAATTATTCATTTAATTCATGATTAAGTAATTTATAAGGTCGGGGCCTTATAGTATTCATATTGGTGTCTCCCAGACTTGGGCATTGACAGATTTTGTAGAAATGGAATTTTATATCCCGCTTTATCATGATTTTTGATATTATTGATGGGAGATATTCCATTATAATGTCGGTTTTAATTAACTTATAAGTACAATTCCATGAAATACATCTTCTACATTTCACATCTTCACTGATATCATTCCAACTTGTATCATAATTTTTTATCCCAAGGATATTGAACTATATGATGATTCTTATTTTCAGGAGTATCCAATACGCATCACGGATCTGAGCATGAAGGCTCTCTAAGGCCGATTTATCCCTTTAGTATTGGTGTTATGGAAGCAAGGTCGAGTATAGGATAAGAAATGGGAGCAGGAGCCGATGTACATGCTTTGTTTTAAGATTTATTCTCATATGATGTTTTTCCTCCCTTGGAATGTGAACTCAGGATGAGTTCTAATAAGTGGGGAATACTGTAAGAAATAATGTTTTTTTACCAAATTTTCCTTTTAATTTTGTTCTAATTATTTATTATAGACCTAATTTGGATGCCCAATTTGTTCATTATGGTTTCAAGGGTGTTTGGGGCATGTTCGGAGCACAAAACATCAGCTGGTGGAGAAAAACAACTGGCTGCATGGTCAGTAGAAACCGTGTGAAGCATCCTTCATGTACACTCCAAAACATGTAGGGATATAAAATGGGGTGAATAAGGGAATATGTGTTTCCCTAACCATGTGTTAGGGGCCGCACACCTATATAAAATGTTTACAACTTTTCGTAGAGGCGATTTGCATAGTTGGCACATTATTTCCCTAATTGTGCGGTCTATCCGTACAGGTGAACTCCTTAAATAGTGGGAGGTGCATTGTTTGTTCATGGTTTGTGTGCCTATGTATCCAAACTATCAGAACCCTATTTATTTGGAAAATTTACCAAAATTCACATAATGAATTAATATATTACCTCCCTCCTCTCTTTTTCTATTCTAGTAGACAAAAAATGCATGGGATCTCTCCTTTGGATAAAATCATAGGTTTTGTCCCAAGATTCGATATGAATTATTATTCAATCCTTGTTCATCACATTGGATGTGCATTAGTAAGATCTCAATTACCTTTTATCCGTTCATCATTCTTCTTTCCCTCGATGAGGCTGTTTAGATGCTATCACATATGCCCTATTCTCAGAGTGTTGATCGTTTATTCATATTTCTTCCAATCTAATCTAATATAAATGTTGATACTATATAAGGAGAGTTTTATGAGTATTAGTTTTGTAAACTATAATTTATTCCTCAAGTCATGATGGTTTCTAATCTATTCTTCATTCCAGCTTCAGTTTGAGTTTCCCCTTAATTGTAATTTTCTTAAATTGGTTTCCTTACTTAAAACCTGAAGACTCACTAAATCCAAACCTTTCATTGAGATGGAAAACCTAGGATTTATCCATTTTCTTAGGGTATTCCCACCAATATGCATATTTTTTCCTTCAATATCCTATGCCAAAAACACCAAAGGTGTGTTTGGACTTAAATTGAAATGTAGATACCATATTGATATGAAATGAATGTAGTGGAATAACATAGCTAGTTACCTTTAAAATCAAGATGAATTGAATTGATTAGAGGTGAGTGGAAATATCACATCACCTAATTAAATTGATAAATGGTCACACCCTTTTTATTGGTTAATGTGATTGAATTATTAATTATTCCCTGACTAGTATTAAAGATTGTGGTTATTATAACCAAGGAATTTTGGGCATGGAGACCCTCTTTAATTATGAAATTTGGGCATGATGACTCCTAGGCATGTTATAAATGAATTGGAATGGCACCCCTCCAGCTTGAATACAAAATCAGCATGAAAAACCTGGTTATAATTAAATTGGAATAGAAATTCGTTCTAAAATGTGATACAATATAGGCATGGAGAACCTTATAAAAATTTGATATGATATGAGCATGGAAGACCTTATATAAATTTGATACGATATGGGACTGGAAACCCTTATATACAAGTTATTTGATCTGGGAATAGAGACCCTTATATAAATGAGATACGATAAGGGCATGAAGACACTTATATAAATATGATATTATATGGGCATTACACCACTTATAATACTATATGGGCATGAAATCCCTTGTGATACTATACGAGCATGGAATCCCTTATGGTTATATCGAGCATGTTGAACATATATGTGATATTTGGAATGGCATCCCCTTTACTATTGTGATATTGGGTTTGGTGTCCCTTATAATTGTGATGTCTAGTATTGAGTCACTTGATACTTGTTCAAAGATATTCCATCATAGGCTAAGGAAGGTACTGTCTTCCTTGTTTCTATTTAGGAACCATAAGAGACCCATTTGAAGTTGTTATTACTACCATACTTGTTATATCTTCACACTGCCATGTTTTAAACACAAACTGCATATTTATTGACATCATTTGTGATGGAATACTGATATATATCTCACACCCTATTTGTGCTTCATATGAATCCCAAGAAGACTATATGCTTCAAACTATATATTATGGGAACCATATTATTTTATATGTGTGACATTATATCATGTCGAAGGATAGGTATTTATAGCATATGATCAGGCTGGACCCCGGTATTTGGGATATATTTTACCATTTTTTGTACATTTATTTATAGTACTAATGCATTCTATTTGTATTCATGTTTTTCTACTATACAGATACATGACATACATTATCATCCTTCTGTATAGGATTCAGTTTACAACTTTTGACTACTTATATGAGATTCTTGGTTGCTTACATTTGTTTATGATTCTTATTCATAATTACACTTCTTATAGTATTTATCAATTTATGGTACCCTAGTTTAATACTAATATTGAGGGCATAGTCTCCCCACATACACACCCTCGGCCCTCACTGCTTGTCGGCATCCTCTAGATTTCACAGAGATGTGCTCGATGTTATGTGGCCCACCGGTATCGAGGCACCTCGATGTGGAACTTGGGTTAGAGATGTCACATATTCTATATATATTATAATTTATATTTGGGGTATTATGGAGGCCTGATAAAATTATAAGGGCCAAGACATCCAGCCCGAAACATTCATGAAAAAACCATGCTTTTATTATCTAGAACATTTATTTTCATGAAAAAATTGTCAATAAATGGTTGATAATTTGTAATAAGTAAATCATACATGGTATGATATATATTATTATAGTTCACGAACACATTAATAATATATATATTTTATATGAGTTTTTAATAAGTATAAATTAAGATTAGACTTAAGGTAAGGGATTTATGCCTCAATAGTAATTTAATCATGATTATTTAAGTCTAAATTTTCATTAAGGAAATTATAAGATCCTTATCTGATAAATAAATTTCACTTTTACTCTCACCAATAAATTTTGAAATATTTTCCTCATGAGGGGGTGTCCATATGCATATTTTCTAAAAAAAATTCAAGAATGTTTTCACTAACCACTTCTGATTTTTGTAAAGCAATTTTAAAAAATGTTTGGATTTTTAAAAAATTATTTAAAAGGAATTTTCTAATTAATTTTCAAATGATGTACTTTTGAATTTTTACCCATAATGTGAAGGGAATATTTATTTGATGTGATCTTCATGAATATGATTTCTCACCATCATGAACTCTAAATGATTTAAACCATCCTTTATAATTTTCCATGGTTATTTTCAAATAAAATTTTTTCCTTAGTATTTTAGAAATATTTATAATTTTAAATATGTGATTACAAAAATAAAAGATTATTTTCTATAGAAAATAATCTTGTGATTATTATAATGTAATTTCTATCTATGAAAAAATATGTTGATGTCAATTATGATTTACTAAGGATGTAATCGAAGTATATCATCCTTATTCTTTCTATATATGATATATGAGTATGGTAATGTGATGTTTAAAAAACTTATTTATTTTCCTTCGGTTATGCTATGATGAAATTATGAAATGTTAATGAAACATGATTTCTTTTCTTGGTTTATTATATGATGATATGAAGGGTTTTTTTGATCTGGTGGCACTCATATGTATGGTTTTCATTGGGTTATCGGTGGGACTAGAATTATATAGACCACCAATATATTGGGAAAAAATTTATCTCTCATATGATAAAAATGGAGAGCAAGTCTATGTGCTTGATCTTCTTTGGTAAACAAGTCGATGTGATTGATCTACAATAGGAAACATGTGATGATGTATGATCTGTTATGATATAAGAAACATGTGGTGATTCTTGGTATTTTATGATTTTTTGGTCTCATTAGTTATTCTTGACATATAAATGGTTATTATATTTATTATATTGAAACACTTTTATAACATGAACTTATAATTCATGCTTGTTTTATGAATATTCCTCACTCTTATGATTGATGTCCTTTGAAATGTAATGATTTATATCATGACTCAAGATTATGATCATTGACATATTGGGTATTAAAATTTAATGTCTTTGTCATGATCACATAACCATACACTTATATTATACTTTCATATGATCATTGTATAATATCTCTCATGTTTACCCTTACTAGGAATCTGAGAACTCCCTTTCTTATGTTTCCCTTCATGAGGTTATGAAGAAAGTTATAAGTAGGGTATGTCAATAAGGGTACAAAGTGGGAATAATATTATGAGAGATGATAAATAATGTATCTAAATAATATGTTTATGTATCGAGTATCCAAAGACACTAAAAATACATGGTTATAGAATGAATAATAATGTTTTATATATAATATTCATATAAAATGATGTAATATTTATGTATAATAATTTAGGGACTTTATAGTTGGTATCAGATCATGGATTTTTTATTATTGGGATATTATGATAAGAGAATAATTTGGAAGAATCCCCAGGATAAGTCTATGTAAAGGATAATATGATAATTTTTTGGTAATAACCATGGATAACCTAGGTTAAAACTATGTTTTCATAGATTGGGAAGAATGTGACATAATTTAGACATCTCGTGAAATATATGCTTCCTGATTATTTGTTAGTTGCCTTTGATTATTATTGATCGATTATTACAAGTTTATTTTTATTTTAGTCAATGTAATGAACAAAAATGAATCTTTCTTGGTGAAATAGACTTTTGTTGGATGGATAAGCTGATATTCTAGGTATGATTTGTGAGATGGAAGTGAGCCATTAGATAGGGCTAGGTTTTGTGGATTAATCTTTTATTTGGATTAATTTTGGTTGAAATATTATGTAATCTATCCAGGGGAGATCTTTTATATTATTGTATGACATGTATGACATGTATAATAGTCAATTATTCTATTACGTGGTCGTTATTATTTAATTTTTCATAGAATATATCTATGGTAAAACAAATCGTATTATTGTTATATTTAACTGAATTTTTCTTGATATTTCTTCCTTTACAAAATATGATTGTATTTACTATAGAGGTTACAGTATCACCATGTTATTTATTGACCCTTAACACTATTCTATGGCATCTAGAATACAATGAGGCATGGCTAAGGTGAATAACTACCCAGTTCGGTCACTATGAAGGTGAATTGATCTAGGGACACTATATAATGGTGTTAAATCATTGTTTTTTGTCATACAATTTAGGACATGGTAGACTAAAGGTAGGATTATGTTGGAATATAAGGTAGACCTCAGGACTAAAATTAGGTAACCTATATGTGGGAAATGTCTAGGTTACGAGCGAAAGGATTGGTATTCTTGGATTTTGAGATTTATTTTTTGGATTTAAAATTAATGATTTGTGATTGAAATTTTATTGATTTTTACTTCTATACAGGTATATAAATGGAGATGTCATTCATGAATCCTTATTCATATATAGGGCTCACATAGAATTTGCTTCCCATCTATGATGGATATTATAAATTAATATCAAGGAGACGATGCATGATTTGGTAATTTAATGTGATATTAAAAACTTATATAAAATTTCATATATAAATTCTTGGTGGAATGAAATTTTACTAACACATGATTAAAAGTTACTACTATTGTTATATTGTAATTTTTATGTCATATTGTGTGAGATTATACCTAACCTAGGAGTTGGTAGGATTGGATATAGTTGAAATAATATGTGACAACCAAATTGTAGTGGAAATCCATTACAATGACTTCTTATTGATAACTAGGATGGAGATTATGATAATTCCCCACTAATAAAGGATCCAAACACACCAATTGGGATAATTCGTCATATTGATAAATATACCTGATAGAGTCCTCTTCACATGTTATAGTCCATGGGTCATGGCGTACCAATATTTGATCCTACCATGTTAGACTTGACCAGAGAGTTACAACCACAACATCCACCACTCTTTGAAAGTGAAGGTAGACCATAGACTTTTGAGTTCTATATAGAATCTATCTAGACCATTCTTTACCATCAAGAGATACCCCCAGAGAGGTGACTGAAGTTTGGCTCATGCATGCTTTAAGGAATTATAAATCACTGGTAGGACATTTTTTTCTAGGAAGACCAACGTGTTAGGATTACCAATAAGTATTTTCATAATCAATTTTTTTGTCATTTTATACTAGAGACTATTAGGTTTCACAATTCTAGAGATTTTATGAATAATTTTCCATAGGGAATATCATTGATAGATAAGGAATCCCACAATGCTAATCTTTTTTGGTTTACACCACATTTATTGGGTGAAGAAATTTCCTAGGTCGGTCATTTTGAGGAGGGATTGAAGTATTTCATTTGGTCACATTTGAATATATTGTGACTGAAATCCATCTAGGATATAGTGAAATAATAATCTCATACATATATATTACATATTTTGGTGAATATTTATTACATTAAATAAACACATGCCTAAGGATCATAATAGTTTAGTGACATTGGTGATTAGGTACAGAATCTTCTTATTTAGTGAAAGATCTTCAATATATAAGATAAAGATCTTCCCAATTTTTACTATATATAAACAAACCTTACTTAAAGCCCTTCTTTATAACCTAGGAAAAGAAACATTAGAGTGGGTGAGATTAGATGCTCTGTAAGGGTAAACATGGGAAATATGTAAACATAACATGAGAATAAGGGTATGAGGACCATAACCTCCATATCAAAGATCCAAATTGTATTCCATCAGGTAAATATTGGCAGCTCATAAGACATGAATTATAGTGGAATCAAAGAACATGATCCATGATAACAAAACATTGGCATAATACATATATTTGTGGTATACACATAATCATATAAAATAATTTCCATAGTATTTAAGGATCATTAGTAATGATATTATAGTAGAATGATTTTACTTCCCAAAATATCATAGTATCCAAGGTTCACTTCCATGACTAGGTTCACACCCCATTCTAGGCCAATTTATTGAATGAGGTATTAATCTTTACCCAATGCATTGGAATGAGTTATAGGTCCCACCAGGATTTTGTTACAACTTAACCACTATTCTTTTTTATAATATAACCACCATCCATGGTTATAATGTTTCAATAATCACATAATGAAAATAATACATATGTGTTACACATGATAATAAAACATTCATCATACCAGAATCCAGGAAAAGAAAAGGGTTTTATAAAAATTCATCATAACATAGCCTTTAGAAAAAAATAGGTTTCAAAATAATTTTATGATTTCATCAATGTATAACATGTAGAAGAAGAAGTGGGTTTCATAATAATTTTATCATGGTATAACACATGGGATAGAAATGGGTTTTGTAACTATCCTGTCATAATTAACATAAACCATCCAAGAAAAGAATAAGAATGGTATCTTTAGATCATATTACCAGTAAAACATAAGTAACATCAATTTATGCAATCTTAAGTGGAAAATGAATTTGAAAGATCATTTGGATCATTTTTTTGAGGAAAATAAATTTTCTTTGAAAATAAATTTTTAAAACTAAAAATTCATGAAATATTCTAGAACCACTTTTGTTTTAAAATAACCTTGAAAACTTATAATATAATATTTAATAATTATATAAAAAATTATTGAGAAAAATGTTCTTTCTGGTTTTAAAAATACTTTTAAAAATATAAAATAATTTTAAAATCCTTTTCTTTTAAAGTCACCTTGAAAACATAAAAGGAATATTTATAATCCTTTTTTAATATTTTTTTAGGAAAATATTACTTTCTCTTAAATAAAATTTAAAACACAAAAAATTTCAAAGTACTTTTGTTTTAAAATAACACTAAAAATGGTGTACCTCTGTTTTTGAGGAGTTAAGAATGTCATTTTAGCCTAGGAATAACATTTTATGAGTTATAATGGGCTAAGTGATGGAATTTTTTAGAAGTAAAAACACTATGCCATGGATAATGAATCATTACATAAAAAGGGGTTCTATTTTTTTGGGATTCATGTAATTTAAATGCTATGGAGAGCCATATTGTGAAGTTATGAAAAAGGATGGAATGGGTTTTTTGGGTTGGTTGTAGGATTTGGAACGTAATTAATATGTGTTGAAATTAAAATTTATAGTTGTAAGTGAATTATTGGGATGAATTTACTACAAAATGGATGTTTGAAATTGTTTCGAAACATTGGGATGAATATAAAAAATAGTGATATACATATTTAGATAATAAAAAAATTATATGTCCTAATATACAGGGAAAATATTCTATAAGGTGTAAATCTTCATGTGTAAAGGTTTAATTTTAATGTGTAAGGATACTTAACTCATCTTGGAAAAAATTTAAAAGGATTTCATAAAGTTCATGATGTTTGGAAAATTTGTGAAGTGTTAGAAGCCACTATGATATGTATGGGTTATGTCTATTATGGGTAAAGGTTTCCTTGAAGTAAAGGAACTACTTAACGGTCATATTTTTTGGTACATAAGGGTTATCCTATGATATATATTGGGTAAATATAGGTAAACTTATGTTACATAAGGGTTACTATAGTGTGGTTGGATAAATAGTAAGTGTCATATGTGTAAGGGTTATTATGTAAGGGTTACTATGGAACATAAGGGTTGGAAATTGGTAAATTCTCAATGCTCAAGGTTTTTCCTTCAGTGATTAATAAGGTTTATTCATGGGTGATAGATAAGGGTTGGTCATAAAATATGGAAGGTTCTATGTAATGATCTGAATGATATATATGGGTTAATACAGTGTGGTGTGTAAGGGTTGTGTACTTTAAAAAATTTGGTTTGATCGTATGTGGTTGGGGGAAATCACATCATTATAAAGGGGTATGTTTTGAGGTATTTATGACCAATGGTATAAAAAATGTGAATAAATTAGTTAAATTAGGTATTGAAGTATTATTTCCCCATTATGCTCACCATTATAGTGGGTCTTCCATAATTCATTTCTCACTCTCACTAATCTATCATTCTTCTTTACCACTTGATATATTCTCTTTAATTATTGTTTGTTTTATGTTTCATTCAATATAGGTAGTATTTGTTAGTAGGGATAGCTCAATTGGGTATTTATTTCTATTATCCATCATTATTCCCCTATTTTCTATTAGGTATTCCCTAAATTGGTAATTTTTATAAATAACATAATTTCTTTCTATTAGAGTTAGATCAGAGAGAGTTTCTCATTTAGGGGAGACCTGTTAACTCTAGGTATGTGGTTTCTAGATATTACTTGTGTTATACATGTGTTATGCATTATGTGATAAATAGGTGAGGATGGGATCATGTGGTCGATCAGGGAATGGAACAACTTGTTGTTTCTATTGTTCATAACAGTTTCCTAGGGTTAACCCCATATAAAAAATGGTTGGTTTATCCATATAAAGATTAGCTATCCCAATGGGGGTCATTATAGGGTTTGATAAGAAATATACCTCTTGTTTTGGGTAATGATTTTTAGGACATAGTGATTAATGTGATTCCATATAAATGTGGTGCATGTAACCCATCTTAATATGAGTGATTTGATCACTAAAAATGGGAAGATATAGTTAACATGTATATGATTTTAGTCACTTAAAACAGGTAAATTTGGTCTGCAGGTGTGGTATGGATGGATTTGACTACTACTAAGGTAGTGGTGGAGGTTATCTAAGATATATGTATAGGAGTTTAATGATTTCCTCTTACTGTGGACTTTGAGGTTGTTGTGGTAATGTGAACACATCATGGGACCCATGAGGAGGTTTTTTCCACCTATTGATAGAAGTATCCTCTATTGATTTAGAATATAACCAGTGATGGTGTGAATCATCATTATAAAGGAGTTATCTATCATATTTTTCCATTATTTGGTGGTAATTAAGACCAAAAAATGTTATCCTGGTGAATGACGGATATTTGAGACATATTAAGGCTGATGAGAGAGGCTTTGTAATTATTGGTTGTAATTGTTCGTTGCAGTTTTTTGGGATATTGATCCAATATTTGGTAAAGGGGTATAATAATAACGGGACATGTGATATGGTTATGGATTTATCATCAAGGAAACAGGGTTAACTTGATATAGTTATATGGTTATGGATTGGAATGTGATATCACGTGAATTTAAAATGGTTTAAAGACTGAGGGAACTTCCAAAATAACAAACTATGGATTCTTATTTAACCTCAAGAACTACCTAAGGTATATGAAAGATTACAAATGCATACTTGAGCATGAGTGGAGTAGTGTCACACCCTGAACCTATTAAATGAGAATTGATTTTGTTTCTATTTTTAATCGTTATTGGTGGTGGTTATAATTGTTTCTTAGGTTTTCATTTTCCTTGTGGTTTACCTAGTTTGGTGTAGCTTAAATATTTCTGCCTTTTTATTTAAATTATAATGCAACTTGATTAAAATTTGATGTTGGTTTTTTTACTATATTTCCCATATATATTTTTAATTGTTTTTTGGATGTTCTTGGAATGGGATTTCATTATGTAGTGACTCTTGAAGTTATATAGTGTGATATTATATTTGAAATCCTTACCCAAAATCTAGGGAGATTGGTAAAGTAGAATCCCCTTCTTGTGAATTAATCTTTTATTTAGATCTCTTTGTTGTTGTTTCTCTTTCAGTTTTCATTGAGGAATTCTGGTAATCTTTTTCCAGTCATGGTTATGTTATTGTTTCAGAAATCCATGGTGTCAATTTATTATGTGAATATCATATTCATATCATTGGCCTTGTTTAAAGTGGTTGGGAAAGTAAAATTCTTGGGTGCATTCATGGGTAATTGGAATGATTGATAACCCAAGAATAGTTTGTACCCAAAATTCTTAAATGTTTATTTGGATGATTTCAATAGGGTCTTGGTATTCTAGGTTTGAAGCACTAAGTTTCGTCATATTTCTCTACTATTCTAAGGCTACAATTGGTTATTCTTACTCAGAAGTATTTTTTAAGAAATTTCAAATATATCATGCCTTCTATATTTTGGGTTCCTTCAGTGGTCTTCATCTAAGGCAATGTCTATCCTAAGATATTTGAAGCATAGTTGTTTGGGGTGATGGAAATTATAAATCTATTTTCAATAAATTATCTATATTAAGATATTTTGTTTTGGATAATTTCTTAGCGGTAGTGGTTTACTTCGGATATTATGTGGTTTTGGTCAATATTCTATCTTGGGGGTACCTTTATGTTGGGTGACCATGTATTAGTTTTAATATTTTATGTTTCCCATAGGTTTTTTAGATTTTTTTTATGGTTTTATGTGTGATTCAAGGTATTTTTGGTGTTTATGATATTTAATATTTTTCATTGGGTGTATCTATCAATCCTTGTGTATCTCTAAGGATGATTGTTTTAAAGAATTTATCATATGGTGGGGGGTACACCATGGTTCCTTTTATCTCATTACCATTGATGATTTTATTTACAGTACCGTATTTAATCTTGTTTGGGTGAGGGGATATTTGATTCTATATTTTATTGGTTCATCAGTGGAGAAGGTGAGTTTTATAGGTTATCAAGTTTCATTTCAGTGAGTACCATAGGTTTTAACTTTGTTTGGTCTTGTTGTTCCTTTGTTTTTGGAGACCATAGCTGTATTGAAGAAGTCTAATTTTACCTATTCCTTTATTATAGTGAATTATTTGAGGGTTTTTTGGGACATAAATTATTATGGTGGGGATAATTTCCACACCCTTACTCAGTGAATTTCATTTTTATTTTATTTTATTAATTTTATTTAATCTAATATTTGATTTTGGGGTTGAGATATTGTAAATTTTAATTTTTTGAGATTTTTTGTAGGCACACGGTTGGTTCAAGTGTAGAGAAAACTATGTGTCGATCAGAAAATCTCATCTATAACCGAGAATAATTTAAATTAATTATTGATCCAAGGATTTTTTTGATTGTGTGGAATACCCCAATCCCTTTAGTAGGTGGTTTTTAGTTGGATAGAGGTTTGAAAAACCATGCATCAAAACCATGAATAATTCTCATACATGAAAAAATGGAATTCTCACATTTCCCTACCGTTTTTTCTCTTAAATCCCTCCTACCCATCCCCCTTCCCTTTATTCATCATAGGTAGAACAAGGGAGGTTTCTTCCATCCTTTAATCATCTACTCTCCTTCATTCATTATATAAATAGGTTTTCACGCACTCTAGATCTAATTATTTATAGTAATTCCTCCCCCCCCCCACCCCACCTTCCCATTCATCTCATTTTACCATTCTTTCATCATAGTCTGTATGCCCCATTCGACACATAAGCTGATTTGGTTGTTTCTTTTGGTTGATTCTTGGTCCCTAGGGTTTGTGGGGTATGATTTCAGGTTGGTTCATATTGTGTTCATTCAAGATGAACATATTTTCCCAATTATATGGTAGTGTTACAACCATTATTTCTTTTTGGTTCAATTTTAATTATTTTTCCTCTGATTTTTAGGTTTCTCTTTATCTTATATGATGTATTGGACCCTGTTGAGGTGGAATAGATCCTTTGTTCACAAAGGCAATGAGTTATAGGGAGGTTACCCCCTTTTTATCTTTAAATTCTTTAACCTAGATATCATTCATTTTTAATCCCAATTTTATATACAATATAATTATTGTTATGTTCAAATAATATTTTAATTAGAAATAGTTTTTTACTTTTTTTCACATCAATTCTATATTTTATCCCAATTAGATGTTGGTGAAACTCTATTTTTATCGATTTTGAACACTAAATGTTTTATAAAATTCCAAATGAATTTTATTAATGTGTTTTGATATTATAAAATATTTTATGCTTTTAAGAGGAGAGTTATCTATTATTTTGAAACAATATATAAAATTTTGTTTTTTTCAAAAAAAAGATTCTACCAATTTAGTGTTATACACATAGACACAGGTAAATGTAAATTTGTGTGTGTGTGTGTGTGAAAAAATTCACACGGGAATATGTGAATTTGTGTAATGAAATCTATGTCTACGTGTATTAGTGTATATGGTAATAATAGTGTATAGAACTCTTGGGATTTTAATTATGACACTAAAACTTGGTTTCCAATAATTTTTTGAAATGATTCCAAAATGATAATTGTGGCTCCCACTTGGCACCTTTAAAGTGTTTTATGTCAAGTGTTTTCCATGGTTTGATGCATTAAATGTTCTTTTATTTTTTTCCAAAAAAAATAATATTATTTTGTTAATGGTTATTCCAGGTGTATATTTTATGTGAGTAAAATTTTGAAAATATTTTTATCCTTCATGTGAAACATGATATGGATATTTTGGTTTGGGTGACTAGTGCTTAAAGGGAAAAGTATTTTATAGAAGGGGAATATAATATGGAACATAGGGTATTTAGGTGGGAACACTAGGATAGGTTTTATTTGTATTGTACATCATCCCAATACTTTATACTTTTCTAAACCACTAACTAAACTATATAATGATGATATGTCTTAGTTATCCGTGAAAAATTTAATTTATTCTCTCCATCATCAAAATAATTGTAATGGTATTTTATGGTTCGATCATCAATAGTTTTAGGATCCTTGGATGATGTCTAACCTTGATGACCTAATTCTACCCATTATCCTTGATCTATTTATTTACATCTTCTTATTTCTTTAAAAATAAAAAAAATTGTTTAATTTTTGTTGAATGAAATTTTTCTTTCTAACCAATGTTTCCTTTCATATTGTGTTTGAAATAAATTTTTTCCTAAAAACACATGACCATCCATGTTTTGAAAGGATATTTCCTTTGAAAATAAATAAAAATGTTTATTAGGTCTCAAAATAAAAATTGGAAACAAAACTATTTAATGATGTATTTCAAACTAGTATAAAATATTTTTTTTAATAACCTGGGAATGGGGTTTGGATTACCATTGGCATCGATACTGAGTTTTATTCTCATGCCTATTTTTTATCATTTAATTTTCAAGTTTTGGTTCTATTCCTGACCACTCTTTGATCATTGATTATTCATATGGTGACTTATATATTCAAACTGAGGTATATTTTTAGTTTTATTTTATTATTAGTAGTCTTTTATCATATCATCCACAAAGGATATTACTATTTTATAAGCATGGATGGTAGCTATATTAGATAGTAGCTGAAGAAGAGACATATTATAGGAGATTTTTTTTGTATTTTTGCATTGCAGGGGACCCATACTAGGGGTTAGTGGAGTGTTTATTACTTTATTTTCATACTTTCTTATTTATTTTTCCTTACTAATTTATTTATTTCCTATTATTCGATTTAGAAGGGATGTTCGAAATTTGTTTGTATCCTATTGAAATTTTATTTAACTTTCATTACTTGTTTCTAAATTATCTATTTGGTTAAATAGATCCAAATAAGAATTACTTTAATTTCCAACACTATTTTCCATTATAAAGATACTAAGAACATGCCTTCAGTATGTCATCAGTCGAATGAATAATCTAACAGAGGAGAAATCGGGTTGGTTCATTAAAAAATTGTATTATAGAATACTTTTTTATTTTGAATTTAAAGGTTAATGGAGGTAGGACTATTGGTACTTTGGGTGCAGGTATGAAAATGTTTCTAGACAACACTTTTAGTGATGAACCTTGAGTTGTGATGGGATATTGGGTTTGAGTTTTGAATTTTTAAAATTCTTTATATATTTATAATTTATTTTCATTTGTTTTTATAAAATTTGGAATTATTTTAAATCTTTATGGGTGATTTGAGAACTTGTGTGTTTTAGGGATAACAATAGGGGTGAACTGGTGTCACGTTGTGAGCTCCCATGCCCTAGAAGCCCATGTGGTGCCCGAGGGTGTGGTTTAATATGACTTCTTCCTGTGGATGTTACATTTTTGAAACATCTTCCTCTAAGAAATTTTCCTATTCATGCACAAACACTAGTCCTTATTGTGGAGTTATGATGTTTTCAAAAACTATTTATTGGTATTTTCAAGGTATTTCACACTTTTAAAATAAAAATAATTTGATAAAGGAATTTATGTTTGGAAAATTATATTCTAAAATGAATCTTTACAATTTTATAAAATAAAAATGATTGAATCTAATATTTAATATTTAGTTATAAAAGTTTTATTTTTCCGAAAAGTAAATTTTATTTAAAATTATTTGAATGAAATTTGTTGATTGAAATTACAAGGTTAAATTAAATATATATATTTTTGTTTGTAAGATAATTTCCAAATAAAATTTTTAAATTTAAAAAAAAAATCTTTATTATTTCCAATGGAATGGTTGTAAATTAAAAATGAGTTTTATGATACAAAACCTTGTTTTAATGGTAAGTGTTGGTATTTTGAAATTCTCTATGGAATTTGTGGGATCTAATAATTGTTTGAAGTGCGATATTAGGGTTTTGAAATTTTAACAGATATTTTATCGTGGAAATTTAGTTTTAAAGTTGAATGTGAAATTTTATATTTATAATGAGACATTATAGAAAAAATTTAAATGGATTTTTTTTTACTTTTTTGGAATGAAATAATGACTTTTCAAGTTTTATAGTTTTTTAAAAGGGGGAAAACTTATTGGTTCTTTGCTTCTTGGTTTTTTTTCTTTTTTATATAATTTATCCAGTTCAAGGTGATTTAGATTTTGATGCATCTTGATTTAAAATTAATTTTTATGTTTTTAATTTATTTCCCCTATAACGTTTTTTGGGATTTAGGAGGTTCATGTCTTAGGATATCCTCGATTAGTGTATCTTTTAGTTATTGAGTGTCATCATCTAGTTAACATCCATTAAAAGACACCAAGTGCAGTGGTAAATCTGAATCCAATCCTTGTGAGTTGATCTATTATTAAGAGCCCTTGGTTGGAATACTACATTAGGTTTTCCTTGAGGTATCTCATTAAATATTTAACCTTTTCTAGGATTTCATTATTTTTGTAATCACTGGGGACCATTTATTCGATGGAGATTTCATTCCTGTTAATTATATTATCTTAAAAAGTTAGGAATGTAAAATTATTTAGTTCGTTCATGGGTAATCATGATTAGTGATATCTATGACCTAGGTTGTACCATAGATAGAGACTTGTTTATTCAGAATATTTCATTTTGGTATTGGTGTACTAGGTATGACACCCCAAGATTCTTCATTTTACCCATTATTCTAAAGCTACCATTGGATGTCCTTGTTCGATCATATTTTATTTAAATAAATTATATTCATGCCTTAACTTAACTAATTCTTATTTATTTGGTTGATTTTGTTCTCTGAAATGTTGGTCTTGAGAATTTTAGTGAGTTGGATGTTTGGGGTAATGAGAATTATGGAGGTATTTTCAATTGCGCATCTCAATTAATCCCTTTTGTTTTGGTTTTTTCTTCAATAGTAGTAGTTACCTTAAGATTTTATTTGGTTATATTGATAAATTGTCTTCACAATACCATTATTGTGGGAAAACCATGTATATGTCTCGATACTCATTGTTTTTTTCCCTATTTGTTTTGATTTTTTTGTGATTTTTAAGTGTGATATCAGTTCTTTGGGGGTTCATGCTTTTAGGTATTTTTTTTATTTGGAATTAGTATTGGGCCTTGGGTATATCTAAGGATGAGTGTTTATAGAAGTTATGATGTGGTAGGGGGACCACCATGTTTTGGGTGATCACATTCCCATTGATGATCGATTTAAGGTACCTCATTGATGCTCATTTTGGTGGGGGTTGTTTGAGTCTTGAGTTTAGATGGTAATCGTGGGATGAGTTGAGCTTTGGAGGTTATAATTTTTTTGGGTTACTTTAATTGGCCTTTTCTTGGTGGGTTCTTGTTGTTCTTTGATTTTTAGATACTCTATGTATATTTAAGAGGTGTAATATTTCCTCCTCTATTACATTTTTTATTTTTTTGGTATTCTATGGGTAAAAAGCATTATAGTGGAGAGAATTATCACATCGAAACCTAGTTTATTTCTTTTTTAATTTACCTTATTAATTATATTTAATATCATTCTTGAGTTTTGGGATGATCCATTTTAAATTATTAATTTTTTTAGTTTCATCACGGGCACACGGTTAGGAGAAATTTTTCACCTATAGAGCAATCACATCTGTAACCGAGAAAATAAGAAATGACTGGTTAGTGAATGGTTTGTCTAATTGTGAAACCCAACCATGAGTAATTTCTTAGGCCCTCCAATAGGGGACTCATGTTTGGCCTAGGGTTTTGTATATTATGAAGCTTAACCATGTGCAAACCCCACACATAAAAAAATTGTAATTCCTAAATTTCCCACCCATTTTTATCCTAAATCACCCCTACCCATCCCATATTTCCCTTATTCAAACCATGTAGCACCAGGGAGGGACAGAACCTCATATTCTCCTCTACTCTCCCTTCTATTATGGTATTAATATTTTTCTCTTGGGATTAGGGTTCAGTACTTCATGGTAATTTCTTCTCTTCCGTCTATCTTCTCATCCCTCTAATTTTCCTCTTCTCCCACCAAAATTTGTATAACCTACTTGAACCCTAAACAAATATTAGGGATTATTATGGTTGAATATTATTCCCTATTATTCGTGGGGTTTTATTTAAGTTTGGTTCTTGTTGTTTCCATTTAAATAAAATTATTAATCTCCATTTATGGTAGATTTTCATCCATTACTACTTTTTTGTTTGATTTTAATTAGGATTTTCTTTATTTTTGGGTTAATATTTATCCAATAGAGAATCTTGGACATTATTTTGGTGAAACTGAACCACTGTTCTCAATGATAGTAATTTCCAAGTATGTTTCTCCGTGTTTTAGGTCTATATATTCTAGAAGAATTCAGAATATCATTCTAAATCACTTATCTAGATATTAAAAAAGTTAATATTATTTGAAAAAATATTTTAATTGGAAATAATGTTTCACTTGATTATAAATTCAATTCTGAGTATTTTCCTTAATTAAAAGTTGGTAAAAGTATTCTCTAATTTATTATTCACACAAGATGTATCATAAAATGAAAAATAGATTTTATTAATGTGTTATTTTGGTCTAAAGTATATTATGGATTTAAAAGTTGAGTTATCTATTATTTATAATGGACTTATAATGGTGGTGTGTTTAAAAAAATTCCTACACTGTTATTATTATCCACATATACATTATTAAACATAAATTTGAACAAATTCATAAGATAATATCTGATTTTGAATAATGATGTTTGTGTGTGTGTTGGTGTACAAGGTCCTAATATCAGATGGAACTCTTTGAATTTTTAACATGAAGCTCAAAATTTATTTTCAAGAAAATTTTGATAGATTCAAAACAGTTATTTATGGTTCCATGTTGTAACCTTTAAAGTTATTCAATTTCATGATTTTACAAATTTTTACGTATTAAATGTTCTTTCCTTAATTTCAAAATATTGCGTAAAATTTTATTTATGTGTAATTAGTTGTTCTAATGATATATTTTGTATGCATAATTCTTTGAAAACATTTTTACACTTCATATCAAATATGATATGAATATAGTTTCTGTGTTTAACTTGGGATGAAATTTAGGCTTCTTTTATGGAAGGGGAATTTCATAGAATAACCCCAAGTACATATCTAGGTAGACTAAGAAAGGTTTGATAGGAAGGTCACATCCTCTATAGCCTTTAGAATATGCTAGAACACTAACTAAACATCATGATGATGACATGGATTGGCTACCACTATAAAAGTTTCTTCATCCTCACTGGTGGATCATGTAAAGGAATTATATTATATTGATTGCTCACAAATAGTACAAAGATCCTAAGATGAGGCTTAACATTAGGAACCTAGTTCTACCCATTGTGTAATTAAATTTATTAAATTTTGTATTTATGTGCATCACTTTTAAAATAAAAATGAATGTATTCTAGAAAATTAATAAAGTGGTTTTATATTGAAAAATTTTTATTTTAAAATGAATATTTAAAATTATATAAAATTAAATTTATTTAATCTAGTCATTAATTCTTTGGGATGAATGGTTATATTTTTGTTGAAAATAAATAAATGAGTTTTACTTAAAATTATTTGAAATAAATTTTGTGTTTGAATTTTCAAGGTGGCTTTAAAAATATATTTTTTTGTTTATAAGATATTTTCCAAACTTAATTTCCAATTTTCAAAACAAAAAAGTATATAATTTCAAATGTAATGGTTTTAAAATAAAAAAATATTATAGAAAAATTATTTGAAAGTTAAGTGTTGGAATTTAAAATTTTATCATTAATTTATGGGATCATAAATTTGTTTAAAGCAAAATATATAAGTTTTTAACTTTAAAGTGAAATATTATCTTGTTAATAGAGTTTTAAATTAGAAATTGGGATTTAATATTTATAATAAGACACTATAAAATAAGTTGAAATGAATTTTTCTTGGTTTCAAGGTAAAATAAAACATTATAAATTTGATTTCTTCACTTAAAATCATAAATAATTCTTGGTTATGAAATTATTTTGGAAAGGTTCTTTGAATGCTTATTTTAGAATTTAAAATATCAGTTGATTTTATTTTTAATTTTTTAGTAGTGATGATCATTATATATTTCTTTGGTTTTTCTCTTTCCCTAGGTTTAATCAATTTGGGGTGAGTAAAAGTTTTGATGCATTAAAACTTAAATTTAATGTAGTTGTTTTTATGGGATTTACCCTATAATTTTTTAATGGGTTTTGGGATATTTGTGTCTAAGTATATCCTTAAGTATTGTCTCTTTTAGTTAGGGAGTTCGATATTCTGTTTAATGTCCTTAACTAGACTTAATTTAGAGTGTTAAAGAAGAATAATATCCTTGTGAGTTGAGATTTTCATGTGGGCTTGTGGTTTGTATTCCTCTTAGATTCTTCCTTTCGGTATCTTGGTAAACTTTTGACCATCATGAGGATGTCATTTCTTTGGAAAATAAGTGCTACCTAGTTATTATATAAGTATTCTTGTCTTATTTTTTATCCTTTTTCTAGGTTTTGGTAAAGTGAAATTATTAATTTTTTCATGGTAATAGGGTTGTTTCATACCCCAATTATAGTTTATACCCAATGTGGAACCTTGTTTATTAAAATTATTTCAAGGAGGTCTTGGTGTTTTGGGTATAACACCCCAATTTCTTCCACATCCCTCGCTATTCTAATGAATCACTGGATGTTTTTTTTTGGGAACATTTTGTTTGAGTAAATTCTCACTATACATTTATTTCTCTCATTTGGATTCCTTTGGTTATCTTAGACTGAGTAAATGTGGGTCCTCGGTTTTCTGGATATATAGATTCTAGATGGGATGAAAATTATGAATATATTTTTGATTGAGTGTCTATATTGAGAACCTTTTCTTCAGAACCTTTCTTGATAGTAGTTGTTACCTTAATATACTCTTTGTTTTTGTTGATCTTTTATCTTAGGAGTACCTTTATAGTGGGAATATTGGGTATTAGTCTTTATCCACTTCTTTTTCCAAAGTGTTTTTTATTTTTTGTTAGGGTTTTAAGTTTGATTATAGGTCTTTGAGTGTTCATTATTTTAGAGATCTACATTGATTGGAATGAGTATCAAGACTAGGGTATATTAAAATATGATTGTTTTATAGAAATTATAATATGGTGGGGGCCACTGTGTTCAGATTTATCTCATTCACATTGATGATTTAGTTTAAGGTACCTCTTGCACTTTCGTTTGGGTGAGGGAGTGTTTTAGTATTGAATTTATATGTTCTTAAAGAGATTAGTTGACATTCATAACTCATTGTACTTTATTTTGATTAGTTCCCTCAGTCTTATCTTGGTATGGTCATGGGGTTCCTTGGGTTTTAAATACTTGAGCTACATAGAAGTGTTATAATAGTGTCTTTTCCATTAGACTTTTAAATCATTTGGGGATTTCTAGGGTGAGAAATATTTATAGTGGGGAAAATTGTCACACCCTGAATCAGTTGATTTCTCATATATTTTATTTTGTGTATAATATTTCATCCCTTCCTAATTTTTTGGGTTGATCCATTTTAATTTTTTGAGTTTTTATAGTTACATGGTTGGAACATGATTATATAAAACCATATGCATACCAGAAAATCGTTCATGTTATAGAGTAATTCCAAAATTCATAATTGGCACATAGTTTATTCTCAAAGAAAGCGAGATCCAGGTAGAATACCCTGTGCTTTAGGTCATTTAATTATATAAACTTGGTTTCTGTAATTATCAATCCTTTTTTTAGATATAAAATAATTATTACTATGTTCAAATAATATTTGACGTTAAAATCAAGTTTCATATGATTTCAACTTCAATTCATGTTTTCCCCTAATTATAAGTTGGTAAAGTTATATTTTAATTAAATTTGAAGACTGTATATTTTATAAAATTAAACAAGGATTTTATTAATGTGTTTTGATGTTCTCAAATATGTTATGGATTAAAAAGTAGAGGTCTTACTTATATTCAAAGGGATTATAAATTTTTTGTTTTTTAAAAAATTTTATTACTAAGTTAGTAATATCCAAATATACAAGGGTGAACACAAACACACACACACACACAGATATATATATATATATGTGTGTGTGTGTGTGTGTGTGTTTGTGTGTGCGTGTGTGAATTAGTTCACTTATGAATATTTCAATTTTAAAATGAGATATGTGTGTGTGTGTTTTAATGTATATGGGAATAACAATTGATCAAACCATTTTGATTTTAAACAATACATTGAAATTTTTTTTTAGAAAATTTTAAATGGATTCCTAAAAGTTAATTATGGGGTCTTATTTGTACCTTTTAAATGGTTGATTTTCATTATTTTCCATGTTTTTATGCTTTAAATGTGATTTCATTATTTTCTAAATAATGTTTAAAATATTATTAATATGTATGTGGTTATTTAAAGGAAATATTTTCTATGTGTGATTCTTTAAAAATATTTTTCCCTTTCATAAAAAATTTGATATGGATCTTTTAACTAATTCTGACTGGTAACAAAAATAATAATTATTTTATGGAAGGGGAATAACATATACAAACATCATGTATATAGGTGGGTAGATTATGAAAAGAACTATAGTAAAGGTATATCCTCCCTATCCTATGGACTATGTTATGATAATAACTAAACAACATGTTGATTATATGCAATGGTTATTCCAGGAATGTTGGATTCATCCTATCTAGTGTCTCATACATAGGAATGCTATTCTATGGACTGATCACCTAGAGTAAAAGGATCCTAAGATGTCGCCTAACCTTAGTGGACTAGGGGTCCACATTCTTCTTGATCTATTTTTTTACCAATTCTACTTTATTTTCAAAATTAATTAATTATTTATTTTATGTTAAGTTAAATGTTTCTTTAAAACCAATGTCTCATTCAATTTAATTTTGAAATAATTTTTTTCTTAAAAAAATCATGACCCTTTTTATTTTGAAATTATATTTCCTCTAAAAATTAATAAAAATAACATATTTGGAATCTAAATACGAAATGGAAACAAACATATCTTTGTGGTGTATTTCCAAATAGAATAATAGGGTATTTTATTTAAACACTTGAACATGGATTCTGAAAAACCTTTAGCATACCTATTGATATTTATGCTCACACCTATCATTATCATTCAAATTTTAGGTTTTAGTTATACTCGTATCCACTATTGAGTCATTTATAAGTCATATGGTGACTTCTATATGCACATAATGGTATGATAGTAGTTTTTTATGCTTTATTTTATTACATCTTCAACATAGTATTTTATAACTTTCTATGGATGCAGTGTATCTATATCTATTAGTGTTAAAAGAAAATTCATCTGGGGGAAAGGTTTTCTATGTTTGTGCATTACATGAGAGAGATAATGAGGTTGAGTAGAGTGTTTATTGCATTCTTTTCAATTTTTCCTTATTTATATTTCCTCAATATTTACTTATTTCTATATATTTTATTTAGAATAGACAACTAGTGTGGTGATGGGTTATACTGAAACTTAATTTAATTTTCACCTCTTGTTTCTTAATTATCAATTGAGATAAATCATTCTTAATTAGTTTACATTGATGTCTAGTACTAGGTTCCAAACCATAGAGATTGGGAATACACCACTTTTATGCCACATGTTGGATTAGCTGTTTGATAGGGGGACGACACTTGTTGGATCATGAGAAGAAATTTGATTGATGTCAGTTTTTACTATTATTTCACATTTTATACACTTGTATACTTATGTATATTATATAGGTATATCATTGGAGTTGGATTACTAAGTTCACACTCACAACCTACACTAGCCCTCTCGGTCATGTGTGTACTTTATGGTTTCTGAAATAAGTAAGTGTAAATCCTCATAATAAAGATCCTTATGGGGATGTAATGATATGTGGCACATGGATCTTACATTATATATTTTCAGAATGGTCATGGAGTTCCTCGGAGACATAAGGGTAGTTTATTTTGGTTTTTTATATTTACATATATGATCATCTAAAGGTATATCCATTCTATTTTTGTATCACTAAAATGATATTACAGATATAAATTATCTATTATTATAATATAATATTTAGTGGTATCATTTATTTGTGTTGTTATTATTATTTAACTATTGAGAGCATAGTCTCCCATTATCACCCATTAGACCCTTACTGCAAGTCACCAACCTCTTGTTTATGGGGAGGCATGTCTGAAATCTAGTAGTGATCTAATCTAGTTACAATATATTGATATAGTTCATAATAATATTAATTGGTATCAGATAAATGTTATTATTAGTGTTGTGAAATTCAATTTAGGTAAAACCTACTCATATCATGTTTTGTTTCTTTATTTTGGTTGAGGTAGGTGAGATACTTAGAAAATATGTTTTAAAAAATCTAGAAATGGAATTTAGGATGAATTAAATGCTTTATTCCAGGTCATTATAACTTTGGACAAAAGTATTTGTTACCATAGAAACAAAGATTGTTTTCTTTAGTGGTTTAATGGTTATAGTTGAGTAATTTTAATTTGATTTATTTGAATTTGATTTTAATGATTTCCATTTTAGACACCAGATCCCAAGAGGTAATATATGGTAATCATTTATCATTTTAATCACATAGGTATTATATTACATTAGTGTACCCAGTTTTGATATCCATTCTAATTTTTGAATTTTAAGAAGTTTGGTTATTTAAAGAGTGAAAAATAACTTATATAGTGTTTTCCCATATATATTTTTAGTTTCATTCTACTCATCTAGACTAGGGATGTGACTCTTAGTGTGGATTATGATCTTGATCTAGTGTCTGTATGGTATATGTGAAACTTGTCCTTGTAAAGGTGTAAAAATGGCCTTGAGGTTATATGGTATGTCCATTGTGTGTTATATGGAAGTGTAAACACTAATGGATTGTGTTTCTTATTAAAAAATTCCCTACTAATGATATTTGGAATATAATATTTGTATTGAGCATTGGATTTTGGTTCTCTATAAGAGTTCAACAAACTGACTCCATTGGATCGCTGAGAAGGAATAGATGTGGTTCCATTAAGGAATTCACTATATGAGTCCCCTAAAGTAAAAGGTGGAAATAAGATATAGACAAAGGTTCCATGGAAGAAAATTGAACCACTATAGTTAGATAAATTATTATATTGTTTATGATGATCACATTTTATCAAGCATTGTGTGTGTTATTCGGGGATTTGATCAGGGAGATCAAAAATATTATCCTTTCAGGGAATACCTAAAATAAGATTTATAGTAATGAAATCCTAATTTATTTCAATGAGAGAGGGTAACATGTGTAGTATAATATTATATTGAGTCATTATAGATGATTTTTTGTCAGATTGATACACCAATGGGGTGAAGGGTGAAGCTGGAAACTTATATGCTCAGGGAACCAATGAAACACTTGTGGGATGTGTAAATTCAAGAAGGTATACATGGGGATAATACTTATAGGTATTTTAATTTTTTTTTATTTTGTGAGGTTTGTAGAGTTCTTGTGGTACACACCGATGATGGAAGGAGATGAGATTTCTAAAGTTCATTGATTCAAGAATGGTTTACGGAATGCTATCAAGGTTTAGGTAAATATATTTAGGTTGGAATCATTTTTTATGGCTGTTAATCAAGAACTAATATCATAGAAAACTTCTAGAAGATTCAAATATATTGATCTAGATAATGGCATAATGTGATATGTGCAATGAAGCTCTAAGTTTCTATAATCAAGGACATGAGTAGACAAAGAATTGTTGTTGGGGTAGAGGTATGATCTCCAAACCATGGATTGGGACATCAGTGAGATACTTTTATTATTGTAAAACAGGTTATGTTAGATCCTAAGATGAATGACAACTAGAGGAGTATCGAGTATGCAACGAGATAGGACTTCTGATATTTTTTTTGAGTGACCACATTGTCATGTGGAAGGAATATGTTATGTCATACATTGGAATATAAGGAATAAATATAATTTTGCACCTAGGATTAAACTGTTTGTGTGGTTCAATGGAGTGGATGGGATACCTATAAGGGGTAGTGGTTGATATTGATTGTTTCTCTAATGGGAGGATAGGTATTAGGAATTTTGGATTTGGGTTAGTATAATGTGATCAATTTTAAGTGATCAAAGAAGGTTGGGGAACTATTTAAAGTTATAGGTATTCCTTGAGCATGTCCTTTTTAGTTTTTATGTAAATTACTTGGGCATTATGTGTGTATGTGATAGGTGGGATTACCATATTTTGTTTAGGATGATTGTGGAAATTATATTGGATGAGATATTATTACATAAATTTGGTATAATATAGAATGATTTGGGTTATTTATTATGATGAGGGATGATTTTAGGCATCAATATAATATGTTATAATGATGTATAATGGATGGGATGTGTGTGTTCTATGATGTATGGTTACAATATCATCAGTATTTTAGGTAAATGGGTTATGATAAGACCGGGTAAGTGATTCATATAGTACATAGTAACCATGGAGGAAATCATCTAATAATATTTTTTTAGTTAGTATTTTTTAGAGTAGATTGATGTGTTGGTAATCTTCATTGTGTATTTGGACTGGTGTGGGAGGAAAACTTAGTTTTCTGTAAGTGTTGGTTAGGGTGTGAATATAGATATCATAGGGAGAGTTGTCATATGGTGGATAGGTTATAGTGGCCCAGGTATTTGGGAGTAGAAATTTGGGTTGGATTCTAGATCAACTATGTGTCTTTATACATTTTTGAGGTGTTTTGGGTGTTTTTATAGACTGTTAATTGGGTTTTGGGAGTTAAAATTGGATTATGGTTGGAATTATATAGTAGAAAAATAGCATGTTGTAATGTAGGGAATCATGGTGTGGTTAATGGTTGTATTCGTGTGGAAAAAAGGTCATTCCATAGTCTACGGGAACCATGGAGAGAAAGATATAAGAAGTATGGAATGGGTTGTTGGGTTAGTTGTAGGTCATGGAATGTAAATTAAATGTTATGAGATTAAAATAGAATTCAATAGGTGAATTTTTGGCAAGTATTTTAAAAAAATGGAAGTTTGGAGTAATTTTGTAATATTGGTATGAATGTTGAAAAAATTTGTGTTATGTATGTTTTTATTATAATAAAATGGAAAAACCCTAATGTGTAGTGGATGTCTTGCATAAGGGTTATGTACTCATGCGTAATGGTCAAATTTAAATGTGTAATGCGACATAACTCATTAAAAAAACTAGTTAAGGCATACAAAAGGGTACTCATGTGTAAGGGTTATGATGTTTGTAAAATTAATAAATTATTTGAATATATTGTGATATATAAGGGATAACCCAATGATGTGTAGAGGTTGACATAATGTAAGTAAAATACATAAGGGTTAACTCTATGGTATAAAAGGGTTACACTGGGATACATAATTCCTATATCTCAGTCACCCTAGGATATATAATTGTTACTGGAGTTTGCTTTGAAAAATGGTAAATTATCTGATACATAATGATTAATATATAAATCTTACTCTAATTCTTTAATTTTATAAAATGGTAAAGTCTTTTTATAAAATGATTCTTCCATAGAGATGCATATGTGTTTTCTTCAGTGTTACATATGGGTCGATTTGATGATCTAGATGACACCAAATATTTAATCTAGGGTGGTACATAGGGATTCTATATAATGAAATATCTTGTGTGATGACATGGGGGGAGAAATCACAATGTGAGATAGTGATTACAAAACAAGGTGTTTATGTCTATTTTATTTTAAATAAATATTTAGTTTGTTGGATTGATTATTTAAAGAGGTTTTCTTCATTATATATATCATTTTAGTGGGTACACCATAATAATTTTTTCACTCTAGTTATTTATTCATTATTAATATATCTTCATCTATTGTCGTAATCTAAATAAATTTTCTTCATTATAGATATCGTTATATGGAGAGTAACATAATTATTCTTTCTAATGGTGGTGCCTAATTGTTTACTATGTTATATGTGTGTTATATGTTTTTTGATAAGTGAGTTATAATGGGGTTGTGTGGTTGACCAGTGATAGAAAAGACATTTCATTTCCCATGTTTAAAAGATATATTTGGGGTAGAATTTTGAGAAAAATGATTGGTTTTGATTATATGATCATGGATTTATTTGTATAGTGGTTGGACAGTTTTTTGGTCACGATTCGTCATGTGTAGGTGAAGATTCTCGGTATGGGGTGTTTAATATTGTTACTTGTAAATTTGATGGGTATAACCCATGTGACTGTGGGTGATTTTGATCATAAGAAACGAAGTAAATTAGATCAAATTTTGGTGATGTTGATTACTGAAAATTGGGCAACGTGGTTCTTATGAGTGGTGTGTAATATATTGACCATTTTCGCGGGTGGCAGTGAAGGTTTCCCATGTTTTGTTCATGGGATATATGAATTATACAAACCAAAATGGATAAGTTTTTTGGGATCTTGCACACATATGAAAGGTAAAATAATGTGATTTTAATCAGTATTTTTTGGTGGTATCAATTACAGACTAAGTGTCTTAGGGGTGATAGAGTTGACCATTATTGTAGAGGAGGTACACACCATAGTTTTCCATGAATTGGTGGTGATTAAGACTATTGGATAGAATCTTGTTTCTCACATGATATGTATGATGTAAGGGTTGGCGTCCTCAGAACCAACTGTTTTGTACTTTGGTTACATAAATGTTCACTTATTATATATTGTTCATTGTTCTGCATGACTATAATATAATAATGTCCTGGAATATTTGTTGCATTAATAAGGTCATAGCAGATCCCCGCTATGATGAGAACCTTGAAATCCTATAACAATATTCTGAAATAAAGTTCTGTGGTTGGATGACATACTATGATAGGACACATAGTATACAGACCGTCATGTGCGAGTACTCGTAAGAAGATGAGACTCTCTCTCATGGAGTTCGCACTTGGTAATATCCAAGATTGGAGATTATGAGAACAGACCTGCTAGTAGTAATTCTGCATATCTTGGTGTCATCGGATATTGCTATCTACAAGCATGTGTAATGGTCCTTAGACTGGAAGATTATTATTAACTCATGTCATGACTCGCGCACTTAGATTTACTGATGAAAACCGTCACGCAGACAGTTGGCGGGAAGTAGGGTATGTTGGGTGCGTCACGAGTGACATGTTGTTAATGGATAAGTCGAGGAAGGATTTGTCCCTTCCATTTATGGAAGTTGATATCTCGGCCCTTTGATTGAAATAGAATTGTCGCATTAAATTCTGTGGCCATGGTGTAAACAACGAGTTTATTTCAGGTAGTTAAAGAACGACATATCAAGCATATAGATTTATGACACTGCCATGAAACCTTCTTGGTGAGATATTGATACAAAGGTATTAAATTACATAGTAATCATTCGTATGAGGTGATACGTCAATGCGGCGTCAACTTCTTTCTCTTGGGTGCCTTGACCCGTTGCTAGACAGTAATCTTGGACTTTAGGAAAGACTGCCTAATGCCAACGAGAAAGAGGCCTAGAGGGTCACACACTAAGTGTATCCAAGTATCTCAAGTTGAATAAAGATTATTCCCATATGTGGTTTAATAATTATTCAAGGAAGCCTACGTTTTTTTAATGATAGAGGAAAAATAAAATAAAACAAGTACACACCGTGTATTATTATTACACGCCGTGTAGTTTCATTTTGGAAAGGAAATGAATAAATGAAAACAAGATATACACGCCGTGTACATTTAATGTAGACTCCATGTAGTTTTCAATGAAAAACAAGTACACGCCATGTATTTATTATTACACACCGTGTAGTTTTTTCAGTCGGGATTTTGAGGATATAATATTGTTTTAAATGATATTTATTATAATCAGCATGGGCGCATGTCAAGGAATTATTTATTCGACATGGGGGTTTTAAAAAAAGATTCAATGAAATAAATAAAACGCGTAACATGTTTATTTATTTTCATAACTCTATAACCCCACACACCCGATTATAAATATCCTCACAACCCCAACTCTTTTCCGACACACAAGAGAATCGTTGTGCACAACATCTCTGGATAATTCTTTCAAGACCGAAAGAACCTCTTCCTCCAAGAATGATCTCAAGACTGAGAGAGATCCTCTTCCATCAGATCAAGATGATCTAAGGCAGAAAACACAATAAAAGGCTTCTCCACGCTAGCACCTGGAGAATCCTTTGGCGATGTCCAGAGATATGAGATACACGTGTGGATCACCGCTAGAGGGAGTCTACACTTGGCTTCTACGACGCAACGACGGATCACATCGACAACGTGATCGAGAACATCAATGAAGAAAGAACACCCAAAAGGTATTTCTTTATAATTAATTAAATTAATTATAATCAACCTGTAACAATCCTTGTTTGTGGTTTCGGGACAAACCATCTTCTTTGTCTTTTTCAGTGATTCGATCCATGGAGACTGGCGTGTATCTTCGTATTGATCCCGGATTTATCATTGCTAATGACAAAAACCCAAGTGGGAACATCTACCCACGCACTTCCGTTGCGCCCGGAACCTTCAAATGGTATTAGAGGGAGGTTACAACGTTGATTATAGTTATTTAATTTTCGTTGATAATTTACGCATTTATATTTGATTCAATTTGAAATAAATCATTCTATAAATCTGAATTAACGAGATCTATTCTTCCTCCTTAGTTTCTCAATTCATATCATAGAAACGACCTTTTAATTTTAATTTTGATTAAAATAAAAAACGAGGAACTCATACGGAGGATCCTCTCTTTCTATCTGTACAACACGGGATTACACGGCGTGTAATTAAAACTACACGTTGTGTACTTAGGTTCAACGATCCGGCACTAGTCCGCCAAACCATGCCATGTGAATTGATTATGCCTAAGTTTTAATCACGTCGTGTTGAGCAGAATTGAACAGTGCATGGAAACCAAAATACACGGCGTGTATGTTCAAGTAACATGTCGTGTAGTCCGTTCTGACCCAGGTGAAACCGCGTACAAAGATAAGCCGTGTACCGCGTACACGGGATCGCCAGGCCGGTTACCGCATGACAAGGAAGTACACGTCGTGTATGATTCATCTACATGTCGTGTACTCTAAAATTTCCAAAGTACAGAAAACACGCCCAAGCCACGGTGTGTACTTTTGATAATGGGTGAAAAGAAAAATACACGTTGTGTAATTATAAACTACACGCTGTGTAATTTCCAGAAACAGAATTTCACCAGGTTTCCTCCAATGTACAAAGACCCGTACAAGGAATATGGATGAGAAGAATCTCAAGGAAATTCCAAAAGGAATTTATGATAAAGAATTGATTAATTATAAGATCATAATTAATTGAATTCAAGCGCGTCTTATCTTAAATAAAAGAACAATTAAAAGAATTTGAATTCTAAATATGCATAATTGTCGTTTCATACTATGGATGATCATAAGCTAGACTAAAGACCCTTTGTATGTGTATGGTTTCATTTAAATTTATTTAATTTAAATTTTTTGGCCTTCGAGCCTTCTTCCAATAAAATGTAGGGCCTGCGTGCCCATGGTTTCTTTAATGTAAACCAATGTAATGGAGGATCTCCCAAGCCAGAGGAGACGATTCAAATCCCGAAGCTGAGGCGAAACCGACACAAGAAGATACAAAGGTGGACAGGTGGGAGCTGCAAAACACGAACCATGAGGTTCAAGGTGTTTTCCCTAGGTTAGGGTTAGCTTATCAAAACCGCTAAATAAGCTAACCAAATAGAAGCTCATGATCATGCCATCTTAATTTATTTCTATCTGATTGCATGGTTTATTTATTATGCATGTGTTGTCACGATCACATAATTAATAAAATGAACAAGCATGCAAAGATGGAATAAAATAAAAACCGGACTATGCATAAACATTATCGGAACATGGTTAATCACTTAAGCAAGCATCACTTAATATTAACAAGCATGTGATAATTCAAAGATACTCATAAAGAATAAAATACCTCAAATACCATATTAAGTCAGACCAAGCCTTCCGTTACTTGATTAAGTGCAAGACTCAATAAAACTATGTGTTTGACCAACCCTTGTTGGGACACTTACTTTTATAAAGGAATCCCTTACTAAAGGTTTCGGGTTGACTTAACCATATTACATCAAGAGAAGTAGCCCTTGCTAGACTTGATGTAATATTGGAGGCAAGAGTTGAGGAAATCCAAGTCAGGATTTCAGGATTGGGGAGTCCACTCAACAGATCAAGGAACTGTAAGCTCATAGTTGGAAAAGACCCGCCTACCAAAATACCTTCAAATAGCTTGACCAACCCTTGTTGGGGTTATTCGAAGGGAAATATGGATCCTTGCCACTAGAATGTCAAAGCAACTGGAGATTCCGAGTTCAATGGTTAGGGCCATTGGGATATGATAAAATAGTGGGAGAATTAATAATATTTATTATTTCTCATAAAATGTAATCAAGAAAGTACTGATGAATCTTCTCTTTTAAATTGTAGAATCAATATGACAAATAAATCAACCACATTTTCTCTGCGATCAATTCTGGATAAAGACAACATCCTCACCGGCAATAACTTTCAGGAATGGTTTAGGCGCCTTCGGGTTATCCTACGCCATGAACGGAAGTTTTACATGCTGGATTCCTCACTTCCTGATTCTCCTGCCCCAGGGGCAAGTGATAAAGATTTCCTAGTCTATGATCAACATTTGAACAATGATCTCGACGTTCAATGTTTGATGTTGTCATCTATGTCGAGTGAGCTCATGAAGTCTCATGAAGACATGGATCCCTACAGCATGCTCGAGGACCTCCGTGGTTTATATCAGGAGAGAGCAAGACAGGAATGGTTTGAGATCTCCAAGGCTCTGTTTCAGAGTAAGCTTGGAGAGGGTTCCCCAGATGGGCCTCATGTAGTCAAGCTCATTGGCTACATTGAGCGCTTGGAGGTTATAGGGTTTAAACTCCCTGAAGAACTGGGTACCAATCTCATTCTCGCATCACTCCCCCAGAGCTTCTCAAACTTTGTTGTTAATTTCAACATGAACAATACTGAGAAGTCTCTATCTGATATTCTTATCCTTATTCGCCAAGTGGACAATGACATGAAGCGTGAAAAGCCTTATATCCTTATGGTGAATAAAAGTAAAGGGAAGGAGAAGATCTTTAAGTCCAAAGATTCTTCAAGGCCTTCCAAGAAAAGGAAGATCAAACGGGGGGAAAAGGAACAGGATGTTGTTTGTTTCGCATGTGGCAAGAAGGGCCACTAGAAGAAAAACTGCACCCAGCCAAGGAAGTAAGGGGGAGCTTTAGGTGCGTTTGTTATCGAATGCAATCTATCTGTTTCTACTAATTGGGTATTAGATACTGCTTGTGGTGCTCACATATGTATCCAAATACAGGAACCAAGTAGATTCAGGAAGATTGATCGAGGGGAGGTAGATCTACGAGGAGCAAACGGATCCAGACTTTCTATTGTAGCTGTCGGAGACTACCACCTCACATTGCCTACCGGGATGGTCTTGGTTTTGAAAGGTTGTTATTATGTGCCTTCTTTTACTAAAAACATTATTTCAGTATCCGGATTATATACTGATAGATTCATATTCAAGTTTGGAAATGAATGTTGCTACTTTTATAAAGATAGCATTTGTTTTGGTAGGTCACATTTATATAACGGCCTTTATGTGTTAGACTACACAAACCATGTAATAGCAATCGATAAAAAAGTTAATTCACATGAATCATACCACACCCAACTTTGGCATCACCAGCTAGGTCATGTCAATGAGAAACGTTTGACAAAATTACATCAAGATGGGTATATAGATTCTTTTGAACTAAAACCACTTGGTGTATGTCATGCGTGTCTACAAGGAAAAATGACCAAAGCCCCGTTTAGTGGGAAAGGTGAAAGAGATAAAGAGCTTCTAGAATTAGTTCACACAGATGTGTGTGGACCATTTCCAGTTGAAGCAAGGGGTGGGTTCTCGTACTTCATAACTTTTACTGATGATTTTAGTAGATATGGATATATCTACTTAATGAGGTATAAGTCAGATTCTTTTGATCGGTTCAAAGAATACAAGAATGAAGTTGAGAACCAACTTGGTAAGAATATTAAGAAACTCCACTCAGACAGAGGATGAGAATATCTTAACCAAGACTTTATTGATTTCTTACGGGAGTTTGGGATTCTATCTCAACTCACTCCTCCTTACACACCGCAGTGGAATGGTGTAAGTGAAAGGAGGAACTGCACCCTATTGGACATGGTGAGATCAATGATGAGTCATGTGAGTCTTCCATTATCCTTTTGGGGATATGCATTACAAACAGCAGCGCACATACTAAACCAAGTACCAACTAAATTGATAAATGGTATTCCATACGAATTATGGAGAGGACGCAAAGCCATGTTATCGAATTTACATGTGTGGGGTAGTGAAGCATTTGTTAAGGCCTCTTCAGGTAACAAAATTTCACCCCGAGGTACAAAGTGTATCTTTATAGGATATCCCAAGGAAACAAGGGGATATTACCTATACAACCCCTCAGAAAAAAAGTTTACAGTGGCAAGACACGCCATATTCCTTGAGAGGGAGCACATATCCAAAAGAGATAGTGTGATCGAGATAGACTTTGATGAAGTCGAGGTTCAAGATACACATGAGTTGGTACAAGAACAGATTCCACAAAGCCCCGTGGAAGAAAAATCTGTTCCAGAGACACAAGAACTGTGTAGGAGCACGAGAGAGGTGAGAGAACCAGAATGATATAGTTTTCTTTTCACCGAGGATGGTGACTCATTATTGGTTGAAAATGATGATCCTCTTACCTACAAGGAAGCAGTTTAAGGCACAGACGTTTCAAAGTGGAAAGAATCCATGAATTCTGAAATGGATTCCATGTACCAAAACCAAGTCTGGATTTTGGTAGATCCTCCTGTTGATGTAAAGCCTATTGTTAATAAATGGGTATTCAAGAAGAAATTGGACATGGAGGGGCAAGTCAGCACCTACAAGGCATGACTGGTTGCAAAAGGTTTTAGACAGCGTCAAGGAATTGACTATGATGAAACCTTTTCACCGGTTGCAATGCTGAAGTCCATCAGAATCTTATTGGCCATTGCTGCTTACCATGACTATGAAATTTGGAAAATGGATGTCAAAACAACTTTCCTTAATGGGAACCTCCAAGAAGATGTCTACATGACACAACCTGAAGGGTTTTTGACTCCAAAGGATGCCAACAAGGTATGAAAGTTGCACAAATCCATTTATGGATTAAAGAAAGCATCAAGGTCATGGAACATTCATTTTGATGAAGCTGTTACGGAATTTGGCTTTGTTAAGAACGAATGTGAGACTTGTGTCTACAAAAGGTTTAGTGGAAGTGAAGTCATTATCCTAATAGTATATGTTGATGACATATTGCTAATTGGAAACGAAGTACCTGTCTTAAAGTCAGTTAAGGCATGGTTGCATAAATGCTTCTCCATGAAAGACTTGGGTGAGGCGGCATATATTCTTGGGATCAATATCCATCGTGATAGATCCAAGAGAATGTTGGGCCTAAGTCAAAGTATATACATTGATAGGATACTGAAGAGATTCAGTATGGAACAGTCCAAGAGGGGATTGTTGTCAGTGTCACATGGAATTCATCTTTCCAAGAAAATGTGTCCTCAGACACAAGAGGAAAGAAAGAGGATGGAAAGGATCCCTTACACATCCGCGATTGGGTCAGTCATGTATGATATGCTATGTACGAGGCTAGATGTTGCTTATGCATTAAGTGCGGTAGGCAGATATCAAGCTGATCCAGGAGACCGCCATTGGATGGAAGTCAAGACTATCCTTAAGTATCTGAGGCGTACTAAGGATATGTTCCTGGTTTATGGAGGAGATGAGGAACTAGTCATCAGAGGACATGTAGATGCTAGTTTCCAGACTGATCAAGATGACATGAAGTCGCAGACTCGATACATCTTCAGTTTAAATGGAGGTGCAGTGAGCTGGAAGAGCTCAAAACAAAGTGTGGTGGCAGATTCTATAGCAGAGTCCGAGTATATCGTAGCTTCTAAGGCAGTTAAAGAAGCAGTATGGATGCGAAGCTTCGTCCAAGAGCTGGATGTTGTACCGAGCAGTAAAGATCCTATCACACTCTCTTGTGATAATACTGCAGCGGTGGCACTTGAAAAAGATCCAAGGTCACATCAGCGAACAAAGCACATACTTCGGAAGTATCATCTCTTGAGGGATTTTTCTCAGAGAGGTGAAGTTGCAGTGAGCATTATTTATACGGAAGACAACGTGGCGGACCCATTGACTAAAGCCTTGACTCAGCAGAAACATGATCATCATGTGAGGTCTAGAGGACTAAAAGTCATAGGTAGTTGGCTCTAGTCCAAGTGGGAGTTTGTAAGGGTTGGTGTCCTCAGAAGCAACTATTTTGTACTTTGGTTACATAAATGTTCACTTATTATATATTTTTCATTGTTTTGCATGACTATAATATAATAATGTCCTGGAATATTTGTTGCATTAATAAGGTCATAGAAGATCCCCTCTATGATGAGAACCTTGAAATGCTATAACAATATTCTTAAATAAAGTTCTGCGGTTGGGTGACATACTATGATAGGACACATAGTATATAGACCGTCATGTACGAGTACTCGTAAGAAGACGAGACTCTCTCTCATGGAGTTCGGACTTGGTAATATCCAATATGGGAGATTATGAGAATAGACCTGCCAGTAGTAATTCAGCATGTCTTGGTGTCATCGGATATTGCTATCTACGAGCGTGTGTAATGGTCCTTAGACTGAAAGATTATCATTAACTCATGTCATGACTCGCGCACTTAGATTTACTGACAAAAACCATCACACAGACAGTTGGCGAGAAGTAGGGTACGTTGGGTGCGTCATGAGTGACATGTTGTTAATGGATAAGTCGAGGAAGGATTTGTCCCTTCCATTTATGGAAGTTGATATCTCGGCCCTTTGATTGAAATAGAACTGTCGCATTAAATTCCATGGCCATGGTCTAAACGTAGAGTTTATTTTAGGTAGTTAAAGAACGACATATCAAGCATATAGATTTATGACACTGCCATGAAACCTACTTGATGAGATATTAAGACAAAGGGATTAAATTACACAGTAAGCGTTTGTATGAGGTGATACGTCAATGCGGCGTCAACTCCTTTCTCGTGGGTGCCTTGACCCGTTGCTAGATAGTAATCTTGGACTTTAGGCAAGACTGCCTAATTCCAACGATAAAGAGGCCTAGAGGGTCACAAACTAAGTGTATCCAAGTATCTCAAGTTGAATAAATATTATTCTCATACGTGGTTTAATAATTATTCAAGGAATCCTAAGTTGTTTTTAATGATGGAGGAAAAATAAAATAAAACAAGTACATGTCATGTATTTTTATTACACGCCGTGTAGTTTTATTTTGGAAAGGAAATGAATAAATGAAAACAAGATATACACGCCGTGTACATTTAATGTACACGCCGTGTAGTTTTCAATGAAAAACAAGTACACGCCGTGTATTTATTATTACACGCCGTGTAACTTTTCCAGTCAGGATTTTGAGGATATAATATTGTTTTAAATGATATTTATTATAATCAGCATGGGCGCATGTCAAGGAATTATTTATTCGTCATGGGGGTTTTAAATAAAGAGTCAATGAAATAAATAAAATGTGTAACGCGTTTATTTATTGTCACAAATATATGACCCCACACACCCGATTATAAATATCCTGACAACCCCAACTCTTTTCTGACACACAAGAGAATCGTTGTGCACAACATCTCTAGAGAATTATTTCAATACTGAAAGAACCTCTTCCTCCATGAACGCTCTCAATAACGAGAGAGATCCTCTTCCATCAGATCAAGATGATCTAAGGAGGAAAACGCAATCAAAGGCTTCTCCATGCTACCACCTAGAGAATCCTTTGGCGACATCCAGATATACGAGGTACACGTGTGGATCACCGCTAGAGGGAGTCTACACTTGGCTTCTACGACGCAACGATGGATCACATCGACAACGTGATCGAGAACATCAACGAAGAATGAATGCACAAAAGGTATTTCTTTATAATTAATTAAATTAATTATAATCAACCTGTAACGATCCTTATTTTTGGTTCCGAGACAAACCATCTTCTCTGTTTTTTTCTGTGATTTGATCCGTGGATACTGGCGTTTATCCTCGTATTGATCCCGGATTGATCATTATTAATGACAAAAAGTCAAGTGGGAACATCCACCCACACACTTTCGCTACGCCTGGAACCTTCATATGATATATTAGCGTTAATGGGAGGGTATGTTTAAAGGTCATGTTTCATCACACCTTGGGTTTAATTAGGTTACTGAGTTTATAGTTGTTAAAGGTGTTGGATGACCAAGGGACATGTGATATATTTTTAGATGTGTCGTTGGGGCATCATGGTTGACTCAAAAGGGTTAAGTATTTATGGTCTAAATTTTGATATCATGTGAAAAGAATTTTTTTGAAATTTTTGGGGGACTTATGGTATGAAATATTGCAGATGCTCCCTTACACTCAAGAACTAGACATGGAAAGTAAAGGCTCATTCATGCTTGATCAAGCATGTGTGGAGAAAGTCGAATGGTGTGATTGGATTTCATTATTATACATGAAATACACTTGTATAAATATAGATATTATCTAGGGACACCATTATAGGTGGCATACTGATTTTATACTCTGACCCTTCATAGGCCCTCCAGGACATGTGAAAACATTATAGCTTGTGGAACAAGTAAGTGTAAAGGCACATTATGTGGAGCCTAGTAGATATGGAAGTATAGGTGGTGCATGAACTGTGTGTTGTGGTTTTTTATATGTGTTATTTGGTTCCTAAAATATGATTTGGTGAGGGGGATTTTATTTTTCCATATATATATGTGTAATCATTTGAATGATCTATTTGATTTTTTCATGGATAACATGATGTTTTACAAGTTTTCCAAGGATTTTTGTTCCATGTGATTTATTCTAGCTATAATATTATTGTATTATTTCTATTATTTTTCTTCAGATGGTATATTCTACCCACTATAACCCCCTAGACCCTCACTGCTAGTTTAAAACCTCTAGCATAAGGGGAGGTGTCTACGTGGTCTCGTGGAACTTTAATTAAGTTATTTTATAGTGATCTGGGTCATGAAATTATCATTTTGACCCCATGTAAATCACAAAAATCTGGGAGGTCAACAACACAACATTTTTTCATGATGAGAATTAACTATTAGCTAATTTATGTGGCCATACATAGATTACATGTCATGTACCTAGTTCTACATGTCATGTAACATGTGAAATCACTTGCAAGGTGCCCATTGAGACTTTAGATGTCTTGTGTGGTTCAACACATTGTATAACTTATGTTTGACACAAACTACATGTTGTGTATCTAGTTAAACATGTTATGTGAGAGGTTTCATTATTTACCATGTATATGATGAGTGATTTTAGACACATCATTTGGATAAAAATGATTACAAGTTGGTATCAATGTAAATATTTCAAAAAAAAATTTAACTATTATCACACATTCCATGTAATTTACAATAATTAACAGAGGTACATGACACTAAATTGTGGTGTGTTATGTGGTAAAAATACATAACTATCCAACCATGCCCAAAAAACTACACATCATATATATCATGAAACTTCATGCGGGCATACATGATTTGTAAGTACACTATACAAAACAAGGAGCCTACACAATGTGAGTCACACAACACGTAGAGTGCCAGTACAATTCGCGAATGTATTAAATTCCATAAATGGATTTAATATGATGAAAAATGTACACAATGTGTCAACTTCACTATACATGTTATGTATTTATTTTTTAAAAATTCAAATTTCATATTATTTAATTTAATGAAAATAACTCTAGATGGAAATCTAATTATATCATAAGAAATTTTTATGTAGAATATTAAGAAAAAGATTTAATTAATTAATTTATTGATTGATTGATTAATTATAGTAAATTTTTCTTAAAAAATGAATTGAAATAAATTTTATCAATTCTAGATGCATAGTCATTTCAGGTATTGGTTAATCATGATCTTGAATGACTTTTATATCAGTTAGATTTATATATTTAATTTAATTATCTATCACATGATTACTTTTAATAATTAATTATTAAACTAAATTTGAAATCACCCCTCTATTCCTAATTATGTGTGGGTATGCATATATAAGGTTTATATTAAGTAACCCTTAACCCTCAGTACACCTAAACTATAATTGAGTAAACATTTATAAAGGATGAATCACCCAGTGAGATGAGATGGCTTAAGAATTAAGTTGTGGTGAATCCAACCAATTATATACATATAAGAATGGATAAATTCTACAACTATATCCAAGGATGGGATCAAGGTGTTTTTTCCCTTGGTTCAATGTTGGATCATCTTTACTCAGTAAAACAACCTGTAGATAAATTCCCCAGATCATATCAAATGTTTATTTTATTTTTTCAGTATAGGGTTGTTTATTTATTTTTGTGATGCATGGATTATTTGGATGATTAAATAAAATTAATTAACAAAAAATATACATATTAACTATCATGTTAAATAAAATTAAAAAATATATATTATAAAAAATAATTTTATCTGACATAGTTATTGAATTATTTAAACTACAAATAATATTAAAAATAATGTAAATATAATATATAGAATATTTATTCACAAGTTTTATAAAACCCGTCAATCAAAATATGAAGTCACAAAACTCCTTAAATATTTAGAGTTCAGATGCAACCATAGTTAATGTATCTATCAATCCATAGTTCAAGAAACATTTCAATTATCATAGAGTCTTAAAAAGATAATGGGTTGACAAGACCATATTCATGTTATGGGGAAGGTACTTATTCTACTTAATACAACTTGGAGGAAATAAATGAGAAAATATGTGTATAGTAATTCTGGATTGTGGAATCTTTTTAATAGGTCATAGAGCTAGAAGATAATTTAGTTGAAAACTTAATCCTACCTAAATACATTTGAGTAATTTTTATGGAAAAAGTACGTGTTATGAGAATAGGAATACAGATCCTTATCAATGTAATATTTGAGTGATTGGATAGTATAAAACTCGTGGTTAGGGTTTTTGTGATTTGATAAAATAGTGGTAGAATAATAACGTTATGTTATTATTTCATAACTAGTAATCAAGATAAAGTGATATATATATATATATATATATTGTTGAAAAATGGAAATTCATTCAAACATTTCACTATCATTGTGATCCGTTTTGAAGAAATATAACCCCCTTAATTTTTTTAACCTCTATTAATAGTTCTAGTGATTAATAATTATATTGTGCTAAGTGCAGGAGTTTTTTTACTGGATTCCCCAACTACCCTCAACCTTCTTAGGAGGTTGGTGAGGAGGATAGAAATATATTATTAAGAAATTTTCACAGTGAATTAGATTTTCAACCACTCTTATTATGATAAATGACTAGTGATATCTAGATTCATCAAGAAGATATGGATGTATACTAGTTTTCATATCATCTCCATGATCTCTATGAAGAGATTGAAAGGAAAAGGGGTTTGAAATATCAAAGGAACTCTTCTCAAAAAATATGGGATAAGGAGTTCCATATTGACCTCAAGTTCCTAAGATGATTGGATATATTGATAATTTTTTGATTCTGGGATTCAATATAGATAAAAAAATTTTCATGGACATGGTTATCCTCTAACTTTATATGATTTTATCATGTTTTATAGTTAATTTCAATAAAAAAAATACAGATAAGATGCTCTTAGATCTCCTAAATCTAATTCTACAACTGTATAAAGACATGAAACATGAAAAACCTTTTGTATTTATGAAGAAAAAATGGAAATTCAAGGGGTAAAAGACTAAGAAAAATTCTAAGTCTAAGGAATCTTTACACCTCCCTTCCAAAAAGAGAAAGATACAGAGGGAAGAAAAAGTGGATATTGTAGTATTTTTTGCTTTTGACAAGAAAGGAAATTGTAAAATGAACTATTCCTTGGTAATGAAGAAAAGGGAATATTTATGTATGGTTATTATTTATTAAAACTATTCATTTATAAAAATTGGTTGTTAGATATAGCTTGTGGTTCTCAAATTTGTATTAAAATATAGGAATCTAGTAGATTCTAAAATATTGTAAGAGGTGAGGTGGAAATTAAAGAAGATAATAGATAGAGACTATATGAAATAGTAATTGTATTTTACTATCTCACATTACTAAATAGAATGGTTCTAGTTTTAATATAGTTCTTATTATATACCAAATGTAACTTAGATTCTTTGTGTCCGGTATATACATAGATGCCACTATTTTAATTTTTGGAAATGATGAATGATTCTTCTATAATTATTTCATATGTAATGGGGTGTAAAATTTGAATAATAGTCTTTGCAAACAAGAATATGAAAACCAATTCTTATAAATAGATGACAAATCAAGTTCACATGACTCATAGCACACCCATTTATAGAATCACTTGTTTGGTCATGTAAATAAGAAGAAACTTTGAAAAAAATTATCGATATGGGTATTTAGATTCATTTGAACTAAAACCCTTGGATATTTTTCATGCTTGGCTTCAAGGAAAATAACTAAGTCTTATTTTAGTAGAAATGATGAATTAACTAAACAGCTTTTAGAGTTACTTAATACAAATATTTGATGAAACATTCTATTAGAATCTATAGGTGGATACTCTTACCTAATAACTTTTATTGAAGACTATATTAAAAATATTTTTTTCTACTTATTTAGGTATAAATTTGATTCCTTTTATAAATTATATAAATTCAATAATTATGCATCGAATCATCTTTTTATGAAAACAAAAAACTCCATAGAAACTAAGGCGGTAAGTATCTTAACAAGGGGTTCATCAATTATATAAAAGTTTTTTGGATTCTCTCCCAAATCACTCCACATTATAAACCATAATGGAATTGTTTTAGTTAAGGGTGTAACTACACCTAGTTAGAAATAGTGAAATCAATGATCGGTCATATAGATCCTCCGATACCCTATTGGGGATATACATTGAAAAATTTTGTATACACACTAAAATATGTTCCAAATACAGTACCAAGTAGAATTACATGTGTGTTAAGATAGTGGAATAAACCTATTTTGTCATATATTCATGTATATGAATTCAATGAGCTTTTAATGGTTAATTTTGGTAGAAAATTTTCTTTATGGGGCATGAGGTAAAATTTTATAATATATCTTAATGAAACTAAATGATATTCCCAATAAAATAGCTCAGATAAAATGGTAATTATAAATATATGTTCCACATTTATTGAAAGGTAAAAAAATCTCTGAAAGACATAGTGGGAACACGGGAGACTTTGATAATGTTTATGCTTAAGATATACAAGAGTTTGAATAGAAGCATACTCCACAAGACCTAGTGGAATAAATTTATTAATAGGAACAATTAATGTATAGGAACACCCATGATCATATGAGACACTAGTAAAATTTTATGAACCACTATGGGTAAGGAAAATCCATATAACTCACTTTACAAGTATACCGAATATTCTTCTGCATCCCACACAATTATTTTATCTCTCGCAAATGTAATAATATCAAATGTTTGGGTAACAACAGATATGTATTATTATTATAGAAAATTATCTACTTTATAGGTTTGTTGAGATATTTTTTAATTCAAATCACATGTTGAAAACTATATGAACCATCTTCACAAGATGACCACATTACCACTGAGAGTAAAAATATTTAAATAATAATAGTATTCGAAACCTCTTCTTGATCTCTCTCTCATTCTCTATTCCAAACTTCATGAAAAACTCATCTAGTTGGTTATCTCAAAAAAATACTTCAAAGATATTACCCATCATTGATAGATAATTTATTGAAAAAATTATACATGAATAAATTAAATTAAAATCTACTAGAATTTTTTGGATGAATAATTTCACACTTAACCTCCTTTTTGACGTTTTGAAATTTTGTGAAATTATATATGAATAATGATAATTCAAAGTCACTGAAATATGTAAGATTTATTTATTATTTTCTTCCTAGAAATATGTATGTATATAAAAAATATATATTCATGAGACCATGAATTTACATTAGTGTTCATATTCCTTCAGTCATCGATTATAATTTATTTTAAACCCCCTTCTCCCTTTTTAATAATGCAACTCTTCCCCATAAATACCAACTAACTTTCTCTCTCTATAATTATTTTCATGAATTAAATATATAAAAGGTACGAACATTATCAAATTCATGTATAGGAGTTTTCATGGATATAAACTACAATATATGTATAGGTTTCATGGTCGATAAGTAGATAAGTATGAACCAGAATTTTTTATCTTACCATTAAGCAACTGACTAACATGCGTTCGTGTGAATCGGAAAGCTTGCTTCATGATTTCAAGATTTATTAATGTCACACATCTAAAACAACTTGATTTCTCTAAAAAAATAGTCCTTCATGTATAACATCATTTTCAAATTATCTTTTTTTCATGAATTTCCATTCTAAATACTTATCTTTTATGGAATATCACACAACTGTTTTGATATTATCATAATTCACTACATGTGTTTGATTTAGATCTCTTTGTTGATCTCCTAATTTATAGTTGGTTTGCCTATTTTTTCTATTTCATGTTCCTTCAAAAGGATTAATATGGATGATTCATCTCAAAAATAATGCCATGTCACCTCAAGGTGGATCATTGCACTTCATGCAGTTGATCAACCTTGTACATGAGGTCAATCAAACATTATTTGGTATGTGAAAACACTCATTTTAGGTACCTAGTAATCTGAATTTATATACACATTTTGGATATATTTAAATATGTTTTAATTGTGATTCTCATGATAAAGAACTAGATTTTAGTTTTTTAGGAATTAATAAATTTTGAATAAAAGGAAGAAATGAATAAAAATAGGAAAAATAGGTTTTTCACATAATGAAATGAGGTCATGATGTGTATTTTGTATTCACAGCATCTCTGCAAACCAAAGGCCAGCCCATGAGAAATTACATAAAGGGAACTATTTACATGAAATGTAAATACATTAAACATCATGATAATTTTAAAGTTCACTTCCCATTGAAATTACACAATGTGTAGAATTTACAAGACATGAATCACATACACCACATGTACAATTTAGAAGATATGAAAAAGTTTCAAATCTCTTCCAAACAAAGATACAGCCTAATAATTTTGCAAGATTCATGTTTCTCTAAGGATATTTTGGATCCAAAGTACATGACATTTAAAACATTCACATCATGTAAAAGTACAGACATAAGCTACTTAAATAAAAAGCATGACATTAATACCTTAAATGTAATGTAACTTTCAGGCCAATAAATTTTTTGGTGATTTTGACGAGTGATATGGAGTGGGGACCTACTTTTTTATTTAGTTTCTGTCTCTAATTTTTCTTTGTTTTCCTTTCAAACTCAGATGTAACTCAATCCTTTACTTGTTTTATCAAATCCTTTTGTTGTGTTCTTCATTATTCATTCTTTCTTTGATTTATTAAATTTTTTTCTGATTTTATTTATGTTCATCATCGTTCACCATTCTATATCAATGCCTGCTCCATTCTTTCTTGTTTCTTTATTAAAATCCAGATTTTGATTTATTCTTTTAAAAATTGGAAGTGTGTATTTATTACATATCAATTGTTTTATGATTATTCTAAGAATGTTTATTATTCATTTCGTTTTGATCAATACCACCATGCGTAAGTAATCCTTTTAGGGTTATGGGTCAAGATTAAGGGTATTTCTGAGCCTAATGTATCTAGGATGTTAACTATACCCGGAACAATGGATAGTTTTATCATAGGTAGATCTAATTTTTTTAACCATAACCAATTGGGGACCCCTTGAACCACTTCTTAGCCAAAGACATAGTATTATCCCAAGACACATTAAGGATAATACTTTGCCTAAATCTCTAAAATTTTCAATAATACCTTTTTTATTATCTAATATAAACCCAAACTATTGATTTCTAGTGAAAAAAAAATCTATAATATGAACGTGAGGAATCCTTCTATAGGGTTTGAATCACTAGATTTCTTGTCTTCCTACTATCCTTGTGGGTTCAAAAACTCACTACAAATTTACTACTCATTTTTAGTCAAGTGTAGGTTGGGAACAATAAATTTATAATCTGATCACTCCTAAAATAATCAGTGATTTCTTCTTAGTGCATCAAATTTTAGAGTCGTTAGCGAGGAACACTATTTCCGAGGCCAGTTAGCCTTCACATCTATCCTTGGATTACCTACCCCCCCTATCTATTAATATTTTTCTCCCTCAAACACACATGTTTCATCTCTCTTTTCATCATTTAGTGCATGTGTCGGGGCCCTCTAACTCACTCGAGGAGCCTAAAATCTCATCAAATTCTTTTTTTAGAGCTTAAGGTTGATTTATCTTTAGCTATATGCCAACTCTTCATAGTTGTTGATCACAATGATCTTGTGTCGCCACACCCCCAAAATATTCAATCACTATGGGAAAAACTATCTTTTGGGACGGGGTATTTGTGATGAGAATTAATCATGTCACAAATTGTCCATCCCAGAGGTTAATTGCGACGGGGGGTTTGTCCCGTAGCAATTAACTTGTTATTTGCGACGAGATTTGGAGTCACGTCGCTATAGGTAATGCGCGCTTTAGCGCGGGTTGCACGCCTAAGTACGGGAAGGTTATTTGTGACGGGGGGATCTTCATGTCGCAAATAGTTGTCGGTCGGAGGGTATTTGCGACCGACCCATTGCAAATACCGGTGGCGGTAAATGGGTTTTTGCAATGGGATGTTGTCTCGTCGCAAAAGGTGTGTTGGCAGGTCACTTTTTGCGACAGGCCCCATCGCAAATACCCTTTTAACCACCAACAACAATTAATGCGAGCAAAGGTATTTGTGACGGATCTCGTCGCAAAAAAGTACTTTTTGCGACATTTAACTCGTCGCAACTAGTCCTGTCGCAACTAATCTAACCTATATATACCCCCCTCTGTTTTTCTTTCCCTTCTCTCATTTCTCACTTCCTCTCTCTCTAAACTGGAATTTTAGAGTGAAAATTACTCTCAGTTAATTTTTTTTACGGAAAAGTTGTGACGGAGCTTACATCAATAGGAGATCAAGTTTAAAGGTATTTATATTTTATTTAATTTAGTATTTATTTAATTTTTTATGTTAATTTTAATTATTGTTGATTAGTTGTAATTAAATTAGATTTAAATTGTTTTGTTATATGTATTTTAGTAATAAAAAGTAATAAATAGTAACAAATAGTAACCAATAGTAATAAATAGTAATAAATAGTAATAATTAGTAATAAATAGTTATAGATAGTACTAATTAGTAATAAATAGTAATAATTAGTAATAATTAGTAATAAATAGATATAATTAGGAATAAATAGTAATAAATAGAAATAAATAGAAATAAATAGCAATAAATATGAATAATTAGTAATAAATAGTTATAAATAGTAATAATTAGGAATAATTAGGAATAAATGGTAATAATTCGTAATAAATAGTAATAATTCCTAATAAATAGGAATAATTCGTAATAAATAAGAATAATTCGTAATAAATAAGAATAATTAGTAATAAATAAGAATAATAAGTAATAAATAGGAATAATTCGTAATAAATATGAATAATTAGTAATAAATATGATTAAATAGTAATAATTAGTAATAAATATTAATAAATATTAATAAACAGTAATAATTAGTAATAATTAGTAATAATTAGTAACAATTAGAAATAATTTGTAATAATTATTTATAATTAGTTATACTTAGTAATAAATAGTTATAATTAGTAATAATTAGTTATAATTACTAATAATTAGTAATAAATAGTACTAAATAGTAATAAATAGCAATAAATAGGAATAATTCAAAATAATTAGGAATAAATATTAATAAATAGGAATAATTAGTAATATATAGGAATAATTTGTAATAAATAGGAATAATTCGTAATAAATAGGAATAATTCGTAATAAATAGAAATAATTCATAATAAATAGAATTAATTCGTAATAAATAGGAATAATTATTAATAAATATTAATAATTTGAAACAAATATGAATAATTCATAATAAATAGGAATAATTTGTAATAAATAAGAATAATTAGTAATAAATAGGAATAATTAATAATAAATAGTAATAAATAGGTAATAAATAGTAATAAATAGGTAATAAATAACAATAATTCGTAATAAATAAGAATAATTTGTAATAAATAGGAATAATTCGTAATAAATAGGAATAATTCATAATAAATAGGAATAAATAGAAAAAGTTGTAATAATTATTAATAATTATTAATAATTAGTAATAAATAGTATTAATTTGTAATAAATAGGAATAAATAGGAATAAATAGTAAGAAATACCAGTAAATAGGAATAAATATCAACAAATAGGAATAAATACCAATAAATAGGAATATTTAGCAAGAAATAGCAATAAATAGGAATAAATAGGAATAAATAGGAATAAATAGGAATAATTAGTAATAAATATGAAAAATTAGTAATAAATAGTAATAATTAGTAATAATTAGCAATAATTAGTAATAAATTGAAATAATTAGTAATAAATAGGAATAATTAGTAATAAATAGTAAATATTAGTAGAAAATAGTAATAATTAGTAATAATATTAATAAATAGTAATAAATAGTAATAAATAGTTATAAATGGGAATAAATAGTACTAAATAGGAATAAATAGTAATAAATAGTAATAAATAGTAATAATTAGTAATAATTAGTAATAATTAGTTATAATTAGCAAAAATTAGTAATAATTAGTAATAATTAGTAATAATTAGTAATAATTAGTAATAATTAGTAATAATTAGTAATAATTAGTAATAATTAGTAATAATTAGTTATAATTAGTTATAATTACTAATAATTAGTAATAATTAGTAATAATTAGTAATAAATAGTAATAAATAGTAATAATTTGTAATAAATAGTATAGAAATAAACAATAATAATTAGTATTAATTAGTAATAATTAGTAATAATTAGTTTTAAATACTAATAAATAGTAATAAATTGTAATAAATAGTAATAAATAGTATTAATTTGTATTAATTTGTAATAATTTGTAATAATTTGTAATAATTTGTAATAATTTGTAATAATTAGTAATAAATAGTAATAATTAGTAATAATTAGTAATAAATAGTAATAATTAGTAATAATTAAGAAGAAATAGGAATAAATAGGAAGAAATATGAAGAAATAGGAATAAATAGTAAGAAATAGCAATAAATACTAAGAACCAGAAAAAAATAGTAAGAAATAACAAGAAATAGTAAGAAATAGCAACAAATAGTAAGAATTAGCAACAAATAGTAAGAATTAGCAACAAATAGTAAGAATTAGCAATAAATTGTAAGAATTGGCAACAAATAGTAAGAATTAGCCACAAATAATAAGAATTAACAAGACGTAGTGAGAATTAGCAACAAATAGTAATAATTAGCAATAAATATCAATAAATATGAAGAATTAGTAATAATTAGTAACAATTAGTATTAATTTGAATTTGTAATAATTTGTAATAATTAGTAATAATTTGGATTAATTTGGATTAATTTGGAATAATTTGGAATAATTTTGAATAATTTGTAATAATTTGGAATAATTTGTAATAAATAGAAATAATTTTTAATAATTTAGAATAAATAGTAAAAAAAAGGTATAAATAGAAATAAATAGTAATAATTAACAATATATAGTAAGAATTGGCAATAAATATGAATAAATATGAAGAATTAGTAACAATTAGTAACAATTAGTAACAATTAGTAAAAAATAGGAACAATTGGGAAGAAAATAAATTGAAATAAATTATAATAACTTGTAATAACTTCTAATAACTTATCACAATTTCCAGTGGATTGGCGGCACTCCTTTTTCTTGATAACTCTTCCCCTTTAAACTTTCACCAACTCAAAACATTATGAAATGTATGCTTCTACATATGCATATCCAATCTCGTATGCACAAGTTCGGATATGAATTCATAGGACCACATTTTCTATAATGTGTTCAGGCGGGGAAAGTTGTAATAAGATCATTTATCGTTGAATAGGGGGATCTTTTTTCTAACGTCTCATTTACTTGCAACTTTCTCACACAAAAATCACAATGAAGAGTCTTCTCTGAGGTACGCATATTCATTCTCGTGTGCTATCAGAAAAAATAGTTTCCGTCAATCCACTGGAAATTGTGTCGGCCATAAGTAATGGTAATTTTTAATAAGTAGTTGTAGTTATTTAACTTGTTTTTCAGATAGTGTTTTTATAATTTCAAATTATTCAAAAATAGTAATGACTTTATATTTTGTTGAAAAATATGGAACAAGGAATTCGACAACAATCATTATTAGAAGATCGTTCTTGGATAAATCAGCATAGAAATCCAAATAGTTCTAGTTTAAATCCTTTATATATTGAGGGTGTCGAATATTTGTTATAATTTGCATCATCAAAACCAGAATATGTTTCAGAAGGCATAATAATGTGTCCATGTAAAAAAGGTTCTCTCAGAATGTTTGACACATTTGTCAAGGTTGGGGGACATCTTTTGCGGTTTGGTTTTCAACCATATTTTTTTTGGTATCAACATGGTGAACACTGTTTCAGATAAGATACTAATAACTTGATTCCAGATCCATCACAGTTTCAAAATTTAGTACATGATGTTGCAGGTTCATATGTTCAATAAACGAAAACTCAAGATGATATTGATTTAACTCCTGAGTTGGAACCATCAGAATTTTATGATTTGTTGAGTTCTACTGAGGATTCTTTATATCCTGGTTGCAAGATATGAAAATTAGAAGTGGTTTCAAAATTTATGGCTATTAAATCAGATAATTCAATGTCAAACTACTGTTTTGATCAGATATTTTTTTGGTTAAAACATTGTTACCTGAAAGAAATGTGTTTCCAGCAAATTACTATGAGAGAAAGAGGTTGGTTCATAATCAGGGCCCTAGTTATCAGAAGATTCATACATGTACAAATGATTGCATCCTATATTCCGGTGAAAATGATTTGTTGGATAGTTGCCCCGCAAGTGGACAATCATGGTATAAATAATCTCAACCAGGTAAGTTTGGATCAATTCCAGTAAAGCATTTGAGATATTTCCCCTTACACTCTGGTTGCAGCATTTATTTATGTCTCAAAACACATCGTCCATGATGTCATGGCTCAAAACCAAGATTTAAACTGATAAAAGCTTGAATCATCCATATGATGGTGATTCATAGAAACATTCTGACCGTCTGCATCCATCTTTTTCTTTAGAATCCCAAAACAGTCAATTGGGTATTTCTACTAATGGTTTCTATCCATTTGGTTCTTATGGTTGTCAATTATCATGTTGGCCTATCTTTATAACTCTATACAATTTACCTCCATGTATTTTGATGAAGATGCCTTATATATTTTTGACCTTATTAATCTCAGGACATCCGAAAAAGAATATTGATGTTTATTTGAAACCATTGATTGATGAGTTAAATGCATTGTGGAGTGATGGTGTTAGTACATATGATATTGCTGGGAAAAAATCATATTAAAACATGCATTGATGTTGACGATTAGTGAATTTCTGGCATATGGAATGTTATCTAGATGGAGTACACATGGTCTGAAATCATGTCCTTACTATATGAAAGAAAACAAAGAATTTTTTCTCATTAATGGAAAATAAATCATGCTACTTTTACTGTCACCACATATTTCTTCCAACCGATCATCCTTTTCAGAGGAACAAATATCATTTCAGAAAAGGTACAATTGAATGGGATGAACCTCCAAAAATGATCTCTAGTACAGTCTTAAAATCAGCTTTATTTTCATTACATCCCATCACATTTAGGCCAACAATAAACCAACAGAAAATTCATGGATTTGGGAAAGAACATAATTTGATAAAATGAAGCATTTTCTAGGATCTTCTATACAGGTCTAATTTGTTGGTCCACCACATGTTCGATTTCATGCATATTGAGAAGAACTGTTTTGATAATTTATTTTATACATTTTTGGGTAAACTAGGTAAGACCAAAGATACTGTAAAGGCATGATTAGATCTTGTCCAAATTTATAGGCGACCAGAACATAAACTATTTGAAAATGTCAGATCACAGCGGTTAATAAAGACAAAATAATATTATATATTATCCAAAGAGATTAGCTAACTATATTGTTAGTGGATTGTAGATTTGATACTTTCATATGGATATGCTCCCAATTTGGGCAGATGTTTTAATAATTGTTATATTACTGGATTCAAAAGTTAGGATTGTTATGTTATAATGTAAAGACTTATGCCGATTGGATTCAGATGTTTGTTTAATTCTATGATTTGGAATTCAATAAGAGGAATATCATATTTTTTTGAGAAATTTGTGCAGCGACAACATACTACGATGCGCTACGCAAACTGGAAGAAGATGTTACTATAATTATATATAAACTGGAAAAAATCTTTTCTCCGGCTTTCTTTGACTCAATAGAACATATGATATTACATTTTCCACATGAAGCTGAATGTGGAGGTCTAGTAAAGTTTTGATGTATGTAACCATTCGAGAGATTCATGTATAAATTAAAGAAAAAAGTACGTAACAAAGAATCAGTTGAAGGCTCAATTGCTGAAGCTTATTTGTAAGAGGAAATTTCTTTTTTCTACTCTCATTATTTTGAATCTCCATATCCCTCAAAACACAATCGCATTGGTAAAAATGAGGGTAATTTTAATGGATAAATGGATAATAAATTATCAGTTTTTAATTAGACAAATCTTGGTTTCAGTGGATTTCAGGAACAATGGATTTTAGATGATGTCACATCACAGAGCTCATACATATATTCTGTTCAACTGTGAAGAAATGACATCATTTGTACTGTGATTTCTTCTATCACTTATTCTATAATTTATGTTACATTATGTAAACTTATTTTATTTGTAGGTTATATGATAATCATATTAAGAAACAACTTCCACAAATTATAGTAGTATCTCTTAAAGAATGCAGACAAAAAAAATTCTCAATGGTTTCAAAAACTAGTAACATAAATTATTGATAGTTTAATATCAATTCTATTTATTATTTATCATATTGAAATTTGTTTTAAAAATTTTCAGGTGTCTCAACATGCTAATAAAATTGATAAGCGACTATGTATATTGAGTAACCCACCATCTAAAATGGTTAAATATTATAATGCATATGTGGTGAATGGTTTTCGATTTCATACACTTGCCTCTGGGGAATCAAAAAAACAATGAACTATGGAGTTTTCTTGAAAGGATAACATCATTAAAAAATACAGAAGTATACATTTATGGCATTCTGGATGAAATTATTGAGTTGTGTTATCTAATACGGAATTACATAACAATGTTTAAATGTTGGTAGTTGGATACTGATAGAGGATTTTGTGTTCTTCCGACTTATGGAATCATCGATATTAAATATAAAAGTCTTCTTGTAATAAATGAACCATTTTAACTGGCTCAATAGGAACATCGAATTTATTCTGCAAAGTACTATGCTACTTCAAGAGACTTAAGTGATTGGTGGAGCATAATAAAAATAAAATCTCGGGAAAATCAGTTTACTCAAACTGAATGTGGTTCTGCAGAAGTGGAAGGAATTGAAATTTTTCAAGAGACTGCTCGAAATCCATCTTTTTCACAAAGAGACGTGAATATCGATGATGATACTCCACAATTAAGGATCAATGATGACGAATATGTTAATGATGTTACAAATAAATATTAACTGATAAGAGATGATGAAATTGAAACTCATATGGATATTGATGATGCTGAGGAGGAAGATGAATACATTCACATTGACAGCTATGAAGATGAGGATGAAGATGGAAATTGACACAGTTCAATATTGGTTATAATCATACATAACATATATCTATATATAATAATTATTTTCAACTATCTAATAACAACAATAATTTTTTTTCAGATGGATCTTGATCTATTTCGTGAGTTTCAAGAGGCTGATGTACCTTTGGATGAGGGGGATTGTGGACCGCCTGACCCTCAGCCTACTGACGGTTCAGGGGGTATGCGGAGGGGGCACGGTCTTGCGTGACTGATGATTCATGACCCAATCCCCGAGCGACTTCCACATCTTGGCTTCGATCCATGCACACAGAGGTATGGTAACCTCTATATTTTAGCAAGATTTCATTAATTTATTTATATATATACTAATTGTTTTATTATTTATTCCTTTTTCATAGTTTTGTGCATGTAGCTATTGGATAGGGGAGTGCTATCTTGCACAATTATTTTTCCCAATCATAGATCACATGGGAACAAATTCCCTTTGATGTACAGCGCGACATGTTCGATCATTGGTTGGTACATAAATAAAGAGTATCTATTTTGAAATTTATTTTTTTAATAACATGATATTATAAATTATTTGTAGGTTTTATGGTATCTCATCGATGATATCATGCATGATGTTATCCACGCGGTATGGCAGGTGTCTATGTGTGACCGTTTCCGTCAGTTTTTGCCCAATTTGAGAAGAACAACCATTAAGAAATCAGGAGTGATAGAATTTTATCAGTCGTGTAGGGCCAAACAACCAGATTACATTTCATCTCATGTTTGTGATAGATCATGTTTACACTATTTGGGTGGTGGATTTTAGATTAGATATTCTATGGGACGACAAAATCGGGGGAGATAGGTGGTGACAGATCGAGCTGGTATCTGTACATTCAGTATGCATAGAGAGCATCTGGATAGTATATTTTTTAAATATTTTATATAAATTTAAACATAAATAGTTTATTTTATGTTTTTATAGGCAGTCGAGCATCCCGATATTATGGAGTTCAATATTTATTTGAGGATGTACAGTGATCCAGCCACTAGAGAGATTATAGGTGATTTCCAGAGTCAGATTGTGGTTAGTATTATTTTTTTCAGTTTGAAAATTAACTATATCTAATATTTTCACCTTTCTAATTTCAAATTAGAATTGAAGGAGTCATATGTGGTCGCGACCTCTCAAACATAGGTTGAGAGACAGGACGAGACGACTAAGCAGACCAGTGCCCACCATTTTGATGAGCCTGCATTGATGCAGGTGACACAGTATGGCTTTGAGAAGGGCCGAGTAGTTGGTATTGACTCTCATTTGAATCCTGGTACTTATTATGGTACTAATGGAATGTCAACGTCCATATTCAAAGGATCTTATGGAGAGGCATCATCTTCTACCTCACAGTATTCGGAGCAGTTGAAAACTCAGTCTAAGCTTATAGAGAGTTTGTAGAAGCAGCATAAAGAAATATGTCAGTGGCAGTAGCTGCAGTAGCAGCACAAGGAGGAGATGTGTTGATGGTTGTAGTAGCAGCAGCAGCAGCATCACAAGCACATGGAGTTCATGCGTCGTCTGACTCATAATTTAGGGATGGAGTTTTCCCCACCATCTCCACCATCTCCTCCACCTCCTCTAGAAGGTGACCCCCCAGTGATGTTTTTTATATGTTAAAAATATTTGAATTAAAGATTTATTGTAATATGAACTATTTATAGTTTCTGTCTTTTATATTGGTACAAATATTGCATAATTTTATTTTTTTTATTTATAAAATTTTATTTTTTATTATTAGTATTATATATTTTTAATATTTGTTTATTTTACTAATAATAATAACATTTTATGTTTTTTTATATTTTTTTAAATATTGAGAATTGTAATAATTTTTTATTTTTATCTATTTTAATAAAATTAATATTAATTTCTTATTAACCATAATTTCATTAAATATATTTTTTTTGTATTATATTTTTTAATATCTGTTTATTTTACTAATAATAATATTTTTTATTATTTTATTATTATAATAATATTAATATAATTTTTTTATTAATCATAATTTTATTAAATATTTTTTTATTATGTTTAGTATTTGTGACGGGACCTTTTGTGACAGGCTCCCATCGCAAATAATTTAAATATAATTTATTATTATTATTATTTGTGACGGGCCCATTGTAAAAGGTTTTTACATATATAATGTATATAATCGGAGGCTTATTTGCAACGGGGCAGTTCCCCATAAAAAATATTATTTGTGACGGTCTATCACAAAAGGTTTATTTATATATAATATATATAATGTATATAATTGGAGGTTTATTTGTGACGGGGACTTGTCCCGTCGCAAATACTAGTTTTTTGCAACAGGCCCATCGCAAAAAATAATATTTGCGACGCCGTTTTCTACAACGGGATATTTACAACGGGGCCCCATCACTAAAGCCTATTTGTGATGGGATCCCATCACAAATACCTCTTATTCCAGTAGTGAATATGTACCACCTAAAAAATAGGGAGAGCAGATATCACTACCAAAGAACCCCATTAAAGATCATATATTTCCTACCAAAATTGATGTTTCACCTAGTATTATACATTCTATTATCAAGGCACGTACTTTTATGATCAAACCTATACATATCCACATTATTCAGAACATTATTTAGATTAGTGGACTTCAGAGCGAAGACTCGGATGAAAAAAAATCAAATTTTCATGTGGTTTTCAATAATATTTTCAACTATGGTTTTTCAACTGATGAAATTAGATTAAAATTACTCTCATTGTCTTTAGGTGATCGATCCAAGTATTGGATAAAAATAAAAACATCTAAGTCAAGCATTACTTTGGATGACCTAGAAAAAAACTTCCTAGATAAGTACTTCCCCTAGATATGGACTTGGAAGCTCTGGAATGACATCAAAAACATTTCCCAGATATAAGGAGAGTAGGCCTCGGGAGCCTCAGATAATTTTAAGAAGATCATTATAGAGAGACCACATCATGAACATCATGTGAGTCTTCATGTTATGATGATATAAAAAGGAATCCAACCTACTACACGAATTATATTGTTTCCCCTCTGGATAGAAGAATGATGATTAAGATACCCAAAGTCAGCTAATCACTTTTAGATGAGGTATCCCACAATTCTAGACTGTATAAAAGAGATCAAGGACCACCTAAGAGTATAATCCATTAAGCGTAATAGAACACCCAATAGGAAGCACAAGTATAATCCCTTAAAAAGAAACTCAATTCATTTTAGTTTCCTACCCCAATCCCACCACCCCTTTCCCCTACTATAGAGATCCAATCATCTAAAATTTTTAGATGTATATACCCATATCAAGACTATAGAGAAATATAAGAAGAAACTCAAATAGAAGATTTTAATTAAATCAATTACAATCAACATGTCTAACAATTCAAGTAACTATATTAGTACCACCAGTAATATTATCATGGAACATTATCTCATCAATATCCAGAAAAATAACTAAGGAAACTATAAATATAAGATTTGCCTACTACCAACAAGAAATCAATGATCTGATGGTTTCCCACCTCAAACCCCAGCATCCTAACCTAAATAACCTTTCCCCCTAGTGTTCCGCATTCTCTACTTTCCCAACAATAGAAATTCCAACAAACATCACAAATACCACCACAATAAGAAGCACCTCTAGATTTGAATTTGGAAATCATTATCATCGCATATGTTCAATCATTGGATCATTGGATGAAAAATAAATATATATAAATACAAAAAAAATATATTCAATGTGTAATATTTAGAATAAAATGGGTCAAATCTCAAAGATCATACCAACCGACAACTGGGTACGTTTTCGGATAACACAAAGACACACCTGCAAGAAGATGTGAAATAAGTGGTTATTAGGAGTTGTAATGTGCTGTAATTTTAGTATAAATTCCTTGGTTAGGAATAGAGTCTTGAAGAGCCTATAAAAATTACAAAATTCATCCGTGAGGATGGTACCAATAGCACATTGAAAACTGATCAAGAAACAAATCAAGAAACAGAAACTATTGAAAAGATCTGATAAAAGAGTGTCCTAAAAAGGAATACATATATGTGGAACCATGATTTACAATACACATATTCCTTTCATATTAATAATAATTCAATGCAATATTGAAGGGTAATGTAATAATTTTTTAGTTATTTTTAAGCAATCACACATCACCATCCCTTTCACTTAAACCATCACTCATATGCCTTCCTATGCCAAATTATTGAAACAATTTATTTACAAAAAATAAAGATGAAAATTTAATAAGTCATTTATTTTAATGAATAATTATTTGATTTATATTGGTAGAATCTTCCCCCTAAGGTGAGAGAAACTGTAATCTTCTCAATTCTATACATTATAGGGGAACACAACTCCAGAGATCCCTATGAGATCTTGGCACGAGAATCAACCTCGTGTTTATGAGTGTATAAAAAACTCTAGGTCCCATGTAACTAAATTCAAATATATTTGAACTAAAACTAGCTACCTCATTATTAATGTTCCATCATAGAGTTCTCGAGGATGTCTTCGTCAAAATTGGAAAATTCAACTTTCCTATGGATTAACTCATTTTCAACATGGATGAAGAGTGTGATGTTCCCATTATTTTTCACCGCCCATTTCTTACCACATGGAAATTATTGATTTATGTAGATCAATGGAGACTAATATCCAGATTTAGAGATTAAAAAGTCATTTTTTAATTTATTAAAATCATCCAATAAAGACAATGATTTTTATGAATATCAAGATTTCTTTCTCACTGATGAGAGAGATGATTTTATTACAATCAGGGATAACATAGAGAGATTTTATCCTGATTAAGATAAAATTAGTGACCATTTAGATTTAAATTAAATTGAAACATTCACATGGGACCCTATCCCACCAGTCAATCTTTTATCCATCGAGCCATCAATGTTGTAACAAAAACATCATCTAAGAAAACTCAAGTACCTATTCTTAGAGACTTTCATTGCACTTCCAATCATTATCATCATGGATTTGACTGTAATAAAAGATCAAAAGTTTAGTTAGGTCCTAAAAATTCATAATAACTCAAAATCTAGGGTAGTGGCTGGTATTAAGGGGAACATCCCCACAATCTTCACCAATAAGATATTTTGGAAGAGGGTGTTAAACCCAAACACCTACCACAAAGGCGAAAAACCCCACTAATGAAAGGGTTTGTTAAGAAATTTTTTTTGAAACTTATAGATTCTAGGATAATTTTTTTAATCTTGGATGGTTAATTGGTGATTCCACTATATGTTTTCCCAAATAATAGTATACTAACTATTGTAAAAAACATGAACTATTAAATAATCACAACTTGAACCATCACTGGATGGAGAGTCTGCATTGATTAGTAAAAATTAAACATGATAATATAAAAAAAAATTCCTATTACCTTTTATGGATAAAATTATAGAAAGACTATAAGGGAATTAATTTCATTGTTTCCTAGATGTATATTTAGGACACAATCAAATTGCAGTCAATCTAGATGACTACCCCAAAACAACATTCAGTTATCTATTTGGAACCCTTGCCTATGGAATTATGTCATTTGGTATGTGAAATTCACCAATAAATTTTCAATATTTCACGACAAATATATTTCATGATAATGTGAAGGAGTTCATAGAATTATTTATAGATGATTTCTATGTATATGGAAGATCTTTCAAGGTGATCTTGAGAAATTTAAACCAAGTTTTAAATCACTCTGAAGAACAAATCCTTATATTAATCTGGAAAAAAATTCACTTAATGGTAAAAGGAGGCATATTCCATCGACATAAAATCTCAATTAAAGGAATAGAATTTTATCAAGTGAAAATAAAAGTAATAAAATACTTACTTGATCCTATAATAGTAAAATTCAGAAGGATATTTATTGGCCATGTAGGATTCTACCATCACTTTGTGAAAGACTTTATGAAAGTATCATATCCATTGAAACACTTATTATTTAAAGACTCTATTTTTGTGTTAAAAAATGTGAGTCAATAGCCATTCAATAACCAAAAAATATCATAGTGTTCACTCATGTCATCATATCACCAAATTGAGACAAGGACTTCAAGCAGATGTATGCTGCTAGTAACTTTGTTATGGGTGTTGTATTGCGATAGTGAGAAAGAAAAACCTTTTTTCCAATTTAATATGTCAGCCACACACTGAATAATCCTTTAGTAAATTATAATACTACCAAAAAGGAATATATGGAAGTTTTTTATGCATTTTAAAATTTCCCCTCATACCTCATACTATCAAAATTAGTGTTCTACACTGCTCTTGCATCACCTATGTATCTATTGATAAAAAAGGATGTCAAACCATGATTTATATGGTGACTCTTACAGATATAATAGTTTTATATTAATATAAAAGATACCAAAGGGACTAAAAATGTTACTGTTGATAATTTATCTAGACTTCCACTACATATCATTAAGGATGATGATAATCTGGACATCGAGGATGTCTTCCTTGATGAAACACTATTCATAATAAATACCAAATCTTGACCATGGTTTTAGAATATTTCAAATTATCTTTCCACTAGATCAATATTCCCCAAACTCACTTATCAACAAAGTAATATATTTTTAGTCACAAATTCGCATTACTAATGGGATGATCCACTACATTTTATCCATTTTATTGGTGTCTTAATGTGGTGTTTCATCCTATAATATGAAATAAAAAGCATACTCGATATGTTTCATATGTCACCAATAAGAGGGCATCATGGAACTGAATGTGCCATGGCCAAAATCCTTCAAGGTGGGTTATTCTAATCAATGTTTCATCAAGATTCAATTAATTTTTCTCAATATTCTGATCACTTCCAATAGACCAGAACCATAGAGAAAAGAAATTAAATTCCACAAAATTTTATCCTAGAATTCAAACACCTTGACGTGTGAGGATTGATTTTAGGGGACTATTTCCTAATTATCATAGGAATTTTTTTATCCTAATTAGCATTGAATACATCTCAAAATGGATATAATTTTGGTGACCAATCATGAATTAGAAAAGGTGGACATTAATTCTTAGAAGAAAAATATCTATTCAATATTTGGTTACCCTAATTAATCATTAAATATCTGAGGATGCACATTTAATATAATTAAATCAAGGTATTAATCAAAAAGTATGTTATTCATTATAACACAAGAACTCCCTACCACCCAAAAAAAGTGAGTTACGTGAATTTTTAAATTGAGAAATTTAAAAATCTTGAAGAATAAGTCTACATAAGTAAAAAAGGACTAAAGTATCAAACTGAATGATTCAATTTTGGTGTATCACATAGCATACAATATTCCCATTATCATTTATCTATTCTAACTTGTGTATGGAAATCCATTCCATAAAACAATGGAATTAGAGTACCTCTCTTATTTAAAAATTAAAAAAATTGAACATGGATGCTCAAAAATATTGAGAAGTCAGAATACTCTAAATAGATGATCTGGAAGAAATTTTAAAAGATGCCTATGATAATTCTATAATTTATAAAAAAAGACAAAGAAGATTTATGACCAATGCATTGCATGATTAATATTCACACCGGGGGATAAAGTTCTATTTTTCAATCCTAGATTGAAATTATTTCTCAGAAATATAAAATCTTAATGGTTGGGTTCTTTTGAGGTCATCAAATTTTTGTCTTACGAGGCTATCAAAATAAAAAATCAAAGAGAACCCCATACAAGGATAATGTAAGAAGATAGAAAATATATCAAAAACTATTCCTGAAGGGGTGAATCATTACATTAAAATTATCTAGAATGTAAATGAGTCTACTTATAGATGTTTAATGAAGCGATGACTGGGAGGCAACCCAGGGTATGTTTAATAGGATAGAATATGTTATTTTAGTATTTAGTATGGATAAGTGTACTAGATGCATGTCAAAAGGACCTGGCCCAAAATGGAGGAAAATTCCATCTACACACCATGTAAACCTTACATGCTGCTTAAATGTTGAATGTTAGGAAAAAAACCAGGGCTTTACAAGGTGGGTTTTCTTCACATGGTGTGAATGTTTCAAGTGGATTTTAAATGTGAGGAACCCCAAGTCCCCCCCCCCCCCCCACTCTTTCTCCTCTCGCATACATCCCTGACATTATTGAACACCTCTCCTCCTCCACTCGCTATCTTACCTAACTTCCTCCTCCCCTCCACTCCATCTCCTCATCATTCCTCCCCATATGCAATTTCACACACAAAACCATGCACTCTTCACTCGCGAAATGGGCACCTGGGCATGATGACACACCTATTCCACCCAATTAGAGGATCAGTGATCCTCCTCTACTACTTGTAGAGCCTTCTAACTCTTATTACTCTTCCACCTATACCTATGATTTCGCCTATGTGGACTCATAGTCTTCACCCAGTGGGCCACTGGGTGCTACTCGCCCACACCCTCATCCTTGCCTTCACTTTTCAAAACGTGATCACCAGATTAGGTTAGTCCATATTCAAGAGGTGTTTATGATGAACAAAAAGACAATGGACCTCATGGTTTTCAAGAAAATATGGATTCACTGGGAGTTCATTGACCTCATGGATCAGTTGCACCTATCCCCCATTAACCAAGAGCGTGAGGATACCTTTAGGGAGATCTTTCTTGAGTTCCTATATACCTTTACGGAATCCATCAACTCTATCACCTTTAGACTCATATAAAGCCTATAGGAGCTTACCCTTGGAATCTTTGGTGGAATCCTCATCATTTACTCTTCTGAATTCATCTTCTTCCAATTTTATAGACCTTGTATCTCTATCTGAACAACGAAGATGTTGGACAGCTTTGGGAGAGAATAGCTAGAGACCCATAGATCATTTGGGATCATCACATGATGAAGAGTACCCTGATCCAAGGTTATGCTCTTTAGATCCTTCACCAAGCCATCTCTTACACCTGGATGGCCCTAGGTTATGCTCATGGGAGTGTGATATAGATTGGGGTGATAATTATTTCTACATCCATAGATATCCAATCTGTCAACTTTGTTAGTCAATTCACCATATTCATTCTTTCCAAGGCAAGGAGGACATATGGTACGCTGATGGGGGCCAACTTTATTACCCATCTGGATAGCAATATTTGTTCCCTTGATTCCACCCATCTACTCTCCTCCCTTTTCAATGTAGAGAATATCAATCCCATTTTTCACCACAACATGGGGATACTGATAAAGAGTCAGAGTATCTTCCAGTGGCTGTTGAGATATGTTGAGGGGGCCAATTAAGAACTTTCCCAGCATGCATCTACCCCAGACTCACCTTACCCTTTTATTACATGCTATAATGATACCTATGATTTTAGCATCTATACCACTTCATATGCTACATCGGCACCCCGATCACCCATTCCTATATATTTATGGTAGTTTCTGTTGGCCATCTTGGAGAACTATAAGAAACATTCTCTCTATATCCACTTATCGTTAACTGACCCATCACCCTCCACCACCCCTCACCATCCACCTATACCTTTATCTTCCCACCACCCCCACGTTCCATGCCTTCTTCCATATCTTTCCCCGCACCACCTCGTGCCCTGTCTGACCTTCCTTTCAAGCTCATAAACCCTTCTAACTAATAGAAGTACCTTGTGGAGTAGGCATGAATGGGAAAGGGATCATCTATTCCATATCCATTAAAGGATTCATGGAATGATCCAACTTCCATACACATGATCTTGGTATGTATCTGTGACTATACATCTCTATTCTAGAACAATATCGCTTCTAGAACCATGAAATCTCTCATGGTGGTCGATCCTCCATCCCATTCCCCATTTGATGATATCAATCTGTAATAGCTACTCAAGACCCCCCCCCCCCCTTGGGAGGGGAATACCGATGCAGAGACTCTTGACAATTCCCTAGTTTTTTAGTCTTGACCTTGTCCCCCCCCCCCACCCTAATGTACTCTATCTTGGGTCGGTTTTTTTATGCTATTTGTGTTTTGATATTAACTGATGTATCACATATCTTCTATATAGATGCAATATATTTTTTATGTTCACTCAGTGGTGTGTTTATTTTCATGATGCATTACTTTATCCATTACAAGATCTGCTACATATTCCATGGTCACTAATGTGTCTGTCATGCCATCTTATAGAATCCTAGTTTATATCCACTAATATGTTGATGACCTATAGAAATAGTTTGAGGATATCATGATAAATATCAATTATCAGCATAAGCATCCTCCATGAAAATCATGGAATCTATTCCAACCATGTTAGATTCATGGTTGGCACCTTCATGGGGTGGTTAATCCCACCAAGCACCCTCTGAGCTTGAAGACACGTCAATGTGTTCCTGTAAAAGATAGTGGACTCTAAGAAGATGGACGACACTAATTGATTCCTTTTTTCTTGTATCTAAAATATGAAATTGTTAACGCTTTATCCAAGGAAACCCATATTTTTTAAATATTTATTTTCATTGAGTGATTAGGACCTATGTTTTCCCATTACTAGCATATTTATTTGTAGGTAATCCTAAATTCACTATACTAGCCTTCTTGTATTTATCTAAGAATGTTTTCCTTATTTTCAATTGTGTGTGCATGCATATTTATCTACTTAAAAATTGGTTAACACATATGGACTAATGCTTTATCTAGTTCAGGTATTTAGTTCTAATAATTTTTTGAGGTATCACAATATCAATCAACATCCATCATATTTCCCTATGGCCTGAATTTCACTAATGGGGGCTCTAAATTCCCTATTTTCAATTCATAAAATACAATTTAAATTTTATTTATTCTATAATTTCTATCACTACCAAAATTTATTTTATAAAATTGTGGAAATTATCTCATTTTAAGTGTGGGGAAGTCTTTCTTGAGATTTATTGTCAATAAACTTGTATTATTGTCTATTTCCACTAGTCTACAAGGCATTTTTCATTGAAATCATGATTTAAACGTGAAATCTAATTAAAACCATTTAAAAAATATTAATTTTAGGTTGAATATTTTTGAAATCCATTTCTATTCTTATTTATTGGTTTAGCATGAATTCTTATTCGAGTAGTTTAATTCTAATTTTAGACACTTGTAATTTTTTTATTGAGATATTACTGGGTTTTAAAAACATAGTGATTTCCAGTTTTTATTTTATACTATTATTCTTAAGAGTATTCAAGATTTACAATATTGTATTATTTTGAGTATATTTATTGAGATAAGTAAACCAATCATAACTTTCATTGATATATTATTGAGTCTATGATTAAAGAAATACACTTTTAAAATGATTGAGGAAATCTATATTAATCCCTTTTTTTATACCTATTCATTCATATTTCCATATTTAACTCATAGTATCCATGAATAAAATTGCCAGTATGGAGTATTTTCAAGACTTTTATCCATTCCAACCCTAATTTTGGTATTATGCATGATTTTCTTTTGAAAATGTGTGGGCAATTTTTCATCTCGTAAATACACAAGATATTGATATTATGGATACATAGGGTGAGGATTGCACCAAATTTATATGATATGGTTTATGATGAATTTTTTTATTTTATATGCTTACCTTGTTCCATTGAAAAAATAGAAAAATATATTGGGTTGTGTATTAAGAAGGTAAAAACTCACAAATACCAGACTGATGAATCCTGTGATGGATCATATGTGGTTTGGTGATGGATTTGAAACCTTTCCAAGACATGATTTTAAAAAAAATAAAGGAACATGGTACATTCTTGATATTGAATTGACACATTCTAGGACCCACTTTGAGCAGTTAGAGCATGGGCACATTTTTTCCCCGGGGAGTTACTTTATTATGTTGTTCATGATTATCAATCATTTTATTTTAGATCTTACCCTCCTATTTATACTGAATTTTATCACCTTTTTCTTTTCCCTCATCCTTAGAGACATTTGAACCATATTACTATATCCCCCATGATTGATGTTGTATTTGTCTTATTATGTGGATATGATAAAACCAATGTAAGATTATGGTCAAAAACATTGATTTATGGTATGAGAATAACTATAGTTTTATTTTATCTTGATTGATGAGAGAAATTTTATTATGATGTAAATTTAAAAAAAGGGTATAGTACTGAGAAACAGTTCTGAAATTGTAATCAAAAGAAAAATAAATAAATAAAGAACTGAACTATGCAGCATGACAGATTTTCTCTACATGATTGATTATAAATAACTTAATTTTCCACTTTCCCTTAGATTTATTTTCTTGGTTGTAATGTGTGTTTCTGGTTTTAAATTTTTTTTCATTTGGAATCCTTATGGAGAATATTTTTTCTAAAGGATAATAAATTGTTCAATTGTAGGGAAATTTGATAATAAAAAATTATATACACATTTTGGATACATTTATTTAATTTTTAATCATATTTTACTTGATAATGAAATATATTTTTTGTTTTCTTGCAAGAATTAGTAATTTTCGATAGATGACATGTTTTCCTCATTCACAGCATCCATGTAGACCAAAGCCCCCCCCCCTACGTGATAAATTAAATGATGTGAAACAATTACACGATGTGAAAATAGATTAAACATTGTGATATTTTCAAAGTCCAATTCCCGATGAAATTACACATGTAGAAAGTACAATATGTGAATAACATACACGATGTGTATAATTTCCATGATTTGAAATAGTTTAAGATCTCTTCCAGTCAAAGATACAGCTTAATAATTTAGAAATATAATAGATTCTATGAGGATATTTTGGATCTGAAGAATAATTTTTTTAAATAATTCATGTCATGTTAAATCTAGGACAGAATCCAATTAATGAAAATAAAGGTTGTGAATACTTTACACATTTTTAACATTCATTCCTATAATGTTTTGGGTGATTCCCACCACGGATAGGTAGGCAGGTCTTACATTTTCCTCTCATTTTTTCTTATGTTTCTTCTCTTTTTTCCTTTCGAACTAAGTTGTAATCAAATCCTTCACTCATTTTATCAAATAATTTTCATTATTAGTCTTTGTTCATCCATTATTTTATCATTTGGATTTTGTTTCCATTTTGACACGCATTGAAAATCGTTCATTGTTCTATATCAATTCCCACTTCATTATTTTATATTTAATCATTCAAAGTAAGTTTTTGATTTATTCATTAATAAAATACTATTATGGATTTCTTTTTTCTCAATTTTTTAATGATTATACTAAACATGTTAATTATTCATTTGATTTAGATCAAGACCTTTATGTGTAACTAATATGTTTAGGGTTAGGGTTCAAGAGTAAGGGTGTTTCTAATACTAATGAATCTATAAATAGAACCATATAAACTCTATGGATAGTAATTAGGTTAAAACCAATTGTTTATTGTATTCTATGGAATTTCACTGAATATAGTAGGTGTTATTGAATGGACCTAAACTATTTGGAGTTGGGCAGGCTATAACCATTATCCTATGATGCTTTATACCATAAAAGATAATTGTAATGCATCTAGGTTGTTAGTTATACCGAAAACAAGGGATATGTGTAGTGTAGGTAGATATAATTGGTTTGACCATAACAAATTGGTGACCCTCTCACCGATTCTTAGCTAAAGCCATAAAACTATCCCAAGAAAGATTTAGGATTTTCCTTTACCTAAATCCATGAAATTGAACCTGAAACCATATTTTTTATCAAATATAAATCCAAAATACCTAGTTTTAGTGAAAGAAAATATGGAGAATGAACATGAGGAGTCCTTTAATATGGTTATAATCACTATATTTCTTGTCTTCCAGTCATCAATGTGGGTTTGAACCCACACTTCTGCTTTACTACACCTTTGTAGTAGAGTATAGTTTGGTAACAATAAACTTATAATCTTTAAATCTACATAAATAAATGATGTTTTATGGGTGATCAATCCCTCTCTTGGAAGCTCCACATTTTACAAGGCCTCATGGTCACTCATTTTATTACCAGTCAGTGCGTTCAAAGTATGTTCTAGTGAAAATAGTGTACTCATGGTCAATTGGAACACATCTGTTTGATTATATAAATAATAGGTCATATGGTAAGGTCATTTACCATGAAGAACTCTTTTCTGGTCCATCTCACTAATTAGAAACCTTTTCTTTTCTAACTATGAAGATGAAAATGTGTCTTTAAGTGAATAGTTTTATAAAATTGGATCGCATAGAACATATAATTAAGAGTTATTTAATAAAAGGTGAATAGTATGTCACATTCACATTCCAACATATATAGATAACTTTAATAATCGCTACTTAAAAATGACCCCACCCACCATACCACTTGACCAAGCACCACTGGTGTCGATGGTCTCTTATGTCCTCTTATGTCTCCTTGTGTATCATAGACTACCCACAAAATTTATACCACATGCACTCCATGCATGTTCCTAAGATTTTAACTATAAATGATCTTCCTCTATCTCACTCATATACTGTCAGGGATGACTTGGTGTGGTTAAACTAGAATCCTCTTGTAGTTGTGTTAGATCCCATGACTGACTATAGGTGGCCAATTTTTTAGTAATCTCCTCCAAAAGACATCTTTATAAATTCAATAAATTTTATCGTATAATTTATCATCAACTATTATTTACAAAAAAAATATATTTTTGTATATCCTTGTCATAACATCTAAATATTAAATAGTAAATTTTATTCAACCACCATGTTTTAGAAAATATTCAGTCTTCTTTAAACATCCTAAGAAAATTTCATGATCAATAATATCTATTCGAAAATCATAAGCTTTTGACCTGAACATGATTTATGTGTTTAAACAAAAATAAAATGCATTAATCCAATAAACATCATCATATACTGATATTTCTTCTCTATATAAAAACAGTAATCCAGAGTGACTTCTTCAAATCACATACATGGTCTAAATAAAAAAAATTAAAAGAGCAGAAAATTAAGGAGGAAAAACATGGTCTAAACACTCTACAACATGGTATTTTTTGGAAACCCTTGAACATTAATCACGTTAAAATTTATCACACATTGAAATTAATCATCATTCAAATTTTCTAATCCTACATAGTAAAACTAGGTGTTGGAAAAAATAAAATTTAATAATAAAATGATGTTGTCATTAAGAAAATAGTTTTTATATTGTAAACTCTTAAACCTTCAATTTGATTAAATTATTCATAATATCTAAAAAATATTCTTATATTCACTTTAATAAACTATTAAAGAATTTCACATATGAAACCATTTTAATTTCATATTTTACCCATTTTAAAAACTCCCCTTAAGTATATTCTCCCCTTGAATAGGTAAATCACATATCAGTGGATACTATCAATATAGTATTATCCACATTTTTAATTTTTAGGAATAATTATTTATAGATTTATATTTTCATTTCCATCCCCCTTTGACAACAAAATATGGAGATAATAGGAGATAGAAAATTTGTACATCATACCTTAGATTTGAGATGGATGAGGATGATCACCCAACTTAAATATTATATTCAAAACCCTTATTCTAAGAAAGGCTTATTGAACACATTAGTTATCAACTCCTTTATAAGAACATATTCTAAATATAATTCATTTATATCCACATAATCCTTGATAAATTGATATTTAATATCAATATTATCTACCCATAAATGTTAAATATAATTATTTAAAAAATTGATATTACTTTAATTATCACGAGAAAGAATAAGTGGTTTCTTCACCTCAACCATTAAATCTTTTAATTGTGTCTCCCACCACATTAAATAAGTCACAGAATTTGTTGAACCCATACATTATACTTTAGTAGTTATTAAATTCATAGAAATATTATTTTTAGTGGGATAAAAAACAAACCTCTCACCAAAAAAGAAAACTTTACCCAATGTTGATCTTCTATAATTAGCACATCCTTCCCAATTTGTATCTATATAACCAAATAGATCTAACTTCCCTGTATTTTCATGTTTCATCAAAAAATATGTTTTACCCTTTAAATACTTGGGAATTTTTTTCCATTGTAATAAAATATGATTCTTAATTTGGAATTTCATATCTAGAACACAAAGTGGAAACATATATCATGTGTGGCACTAAAGTTGTGAGATATAACTAACATACTATTAACTTTTTGAGTTCCCCTAGATCAACATTCTTTCTTTATTCATCTATATAAAACATTTAACCCACCAAAATTGGTGGAGATATAAGCTTTGAATCATTCATTAAAAAATTTTACATGATTTACTTAGCATAAATATCTTAGGAAATAAAAATGTGATTCTTTTGTTGAGATATTTGTAATTCAACAAAATACCTCATTTCTCTCAGCATAGAAATTTTAAATAATATATTCATCCCCTTAAAACAATTATAACACATTTCTTCATAATTTTTATTATTTATAATTCCATCTACTAACAAAATAATTCTAAGAGATACCTATTTTTCATATTTTATGTACATATAGTTTCCCACTCATCTATTTCTGAAATTCAACTTCTTCAAATAGGTTCCTATCATAAAATACCAAGCTCTTGGATGTGGTTTTGGTCCATATAAATCCTTATTTAACCTATAAAGAAAATTATCAACATCTAAAAACAAGATTCCACATGGTTTCATAATATAAACCTCATCTCTTATATCGCCGTTAAGGAAAGAAGATATGTCCTCCATTTATAATATCTTGTATTAACATTGAAATAAAATAGAATGAAAAATTATAATAGTTTCGATCCTTGAAACTAGTGAAAAGGACTCGTTGGATTAATCTACTTTGACCTTTTAATAGCCTTAAAACCCAATATTGATTTATTTCTTAGTATTTATCCTTTTTAATTTAACTTATATTGAAATACACACTTTTTTACAATCACATCCTTATATCCAGGTTTGGGGAATAACTCCCAAGTCTCTTTATTCTAAATTTGGTATAATTAATTATCCATAACATCAACACACTCTTTATGATCAAAATATTACTCAATATATTTAGGTTAAACATTAAAGAAAAATTAGTTATAAAATATTTCCTTTGGAATCCTCCTAGTCTATACCAATTTTATATGATTTCTAATGATTTTTCAAACCTAAACATCTATTCTCATCCATGGATGAGTTGAATGTAAATGTTCCTCATCACGTGAAATGGATTACCCTTCTTCTTTACCCTATAAATATTCAATAATTTTATCTATATATAGAATTTATTCAAGTTTTTTAATAGAGTCATCATCAACATTGATTCTAAAACTTTTTCAATTATCAATAACATCTTTCTTTATATGATTCCAGATCATCCCATCATCTATATCAATAATACTTCTAGTTTCCTACTTATAATAGTGATACCTACTTCTATTTTGGAGATATCCCAAAAAATCCAACTACACCACTTAGATCAAACTTACCCATATTTTCACCATTAATTTTCATGATAAAATAACTATCAAATAATATTTGATACATCAAACATGTGTTATTTTTATAGTACATCTCATATAGAGTCGTATCATAATTCGGTCTATAAAAAATTTTTTTGAACATGAAATTATGCTCCAATATATTGCATCCAAAATAAAAATAAGTATCATTATCTATAATCATCATTTGAGCCTTCACTACCAAGCTTGTATTCTTCCGTTTAGACACACTATTTTGTTATGGGGAGTATGGTGCACAAAGTTCAGGATGAATTCTATTCATTTTAAATGTAATATTAAAAATTAGAATTTGTGTAATCAACTCCATTATATATTTATAATCTTATAAGACAATAACTGAAATAATTATCATCACTTTTTATGAAACTCTAAAACTTCTTTAGAGCCTTTTGTTTAGGTTTCATAAACATAATACATCTAATAAAAATTAATGTCATCAATAAAGGAAATGAAATATGTAACACCATTTATTAACTACTTTCACATGGGAATGAAATTGTCATAATGGATTCGATCCAAAGGATTATATGTGTGAATACAAACCTTTTTGTGGGAAGACTTGGTAATATTTTTTTTTGACTTGTGGTGTAAATCTAATTAGGGTCTATCTCCTCAACTTAGGTATATAACAAGCATGGTCTATTTGGATAATTTTGCTCAAATTTCCTTGTCTATGATGACCGATACTTCTTTTCCAAAGTCCATCTTCTATTTTAATGCTCAAATAACATATATTCTATGAATATCCAAGATAAATTAAGTTTCCTTTGTTTACTGAACACTAATCACAACCTTTTCATTTTTAATACTTTTCACCAAAAATATAAATTTACTTAAAATCAGTTTATTTCCTTCATCCCAAATCTAGGAAACACTCAATAAGTTGTTTTTAATCCCACAATCAAAAAGGTTTCTATTTGATTTTAATTTTTCTTTTTTAATAACATCATAACCACGCCCTTTGATTTTCAGTTCCCATAATTTCAAAATTTTATAGATCCCACTTATCACAAACCAACACAAGTTAACCAAACAATTCACCTGAGGTGGTCATCACATGGTGGGGTGTAAAAAATATAAAAGGTACTTGTCTTGAATATAACTAAAACAAGAAATAAAAATGGGGTATAATGTGGAAGAAAGAGATACAACAAGATCCACACAACCCAAGCTAAATAGGGTAAACTAGAAAATTATAACAAAACATAAACAATAAGTCTCCATGTGACTATCCCTCACCACCAAACCATACCTCTATAAAGGAGACAGATGAATAGATAACCTATAATATTACATAATTACCATACCTTTCATTAGGTCATATATAACAATTCAAACAACTAACCAACGAAAAATAGTAGGGTTTGATAATAGAGCCTAGTAGGATACCACCAAATAATCTATACAAGATTTAATATAGAAAATGAAGAAGTACTAGCTTTTAAATAAAATATAGTGGATAAATAATTTTCATAAATATAACTATTTTTCAAAATATTAATTTTTTCTATAAATTCACACCATATTCAAAAAATACAAGAATATATCAAGTATAAAAGAAAAACATTTAAATTAAAAATGTGACCAAGTATTCATGAAATAAATCAACATGCGATAAACCATGTATAAAAGATAAATCATAGCATTTTGGCACTATCCTATGAGAATATATAATTGAAATAAAATAATCATGAACTAGACATAAGTTGGTTATAACCAATATCACGACATGTCACAATATTTTAATATCACAAGAGTAACACCTAGTGGTGCCACACAAACTAGGGTGACCTATGTCCATTTACAAATTCACCCAAGGATCCTAATGTGCTAACTGTGTTCAAAACCATTTCCAAAACCATGAACACGTTTACTTAAACCCCAATATCAACAAATTAATTCCATTTTAAGGAAACATTCAGAGGCATCAGTAAGAACATATATAAATTCTCTAATTAGCAACACTTTCACAGATCCACATACCCCAAGAATGATGGAAGTGTATCCGCCTTTGGAAAAGGATATTGAAAAGACATGGATTAGCCTTTGAAAGACAAGTAATGACAAGAAACTAAAAAGGATCATTAGAAAACACTAATCAATCATGAATATTAAACACAAATGCAGCCACCACCACTGCCACAACCAAAGGAAATGAAGATGTATAAGGAATGATTAATAGAGATATACAGTGAAACCACCATAGAAATAAAACATTGAATTAAGAATTCAGAAAGGTGGGAGATCACCCAAAATATACATAGCATTTGAGAGGACATAATGTTCACTAAATGACAGATGATTCAGGTATGTGGAATGTTTAAAACAACTGGATGTGAGGAATGTATATCGTGAATCCCTTTCACAGCATGAAATATCAATGATTAAAAATATTCCAAAAAAGGTGTTACCTAAGATCAAATTATATACTGATAAAAAATTTCATGATATGTAAGGATTTCAGGTCCTATGAAATATTTGCGCCATACATAAGATTCATGTAATCTTACCTATAACATATTAACGTCAATTAACACATTGATGAGGATAATGTGTCCAAAAGGCAATGCTCCACCCAGTTATTTATAGAAATCCCCCAAGACAAAACTTAATGCTATCTGGTCCCAAGTATCAGCCTCTTAATATATTTAAACATTTATAATTGTACTCAATTAAATTAAACAAACATATATCCATTAACTTTTGTTTATTTTACCTATAAAAATCTATCTATTCCCGAGAAGCCCACAATGTACACAAATAAAAAGTGAAACTGAAATAAAAGGACAAATAATACCTGAAGTATGGTAATGGGTTATTAAATGTATTATAAAAATTTAACATAATTTTGAAACCTCATGTATCTTATCATATGTGAAAATAAACCACTATCCAAAATTTAAATATAATCTTCCTTTGATATGTTAAGTGAAACTTCTATAGTAAGAAGCTTTTACATTAATTTCTCCTTTTTCTCTTAATAATTATTTATCTATTAAGATATCACAATGGTTACATATCATTTATAAATTTTACCCATTCGATCGCATCTATTAAAAAAACATCCAAAATTTGAAAAAAAATCACTATTTATTTTATATTTTTTAATTATTTTTTACTTTTTGACCTTCATTATATTTACCATAAGTTATGCATACAAACTCATATTAACTAATAAATATGATTACTATAAAACGAAAACATCTTTTTCATATTCTAATATCCACCAAAGTATAAAAAATATCCATAAAAACATATTTACCTTTGAAAATATCATGTTGTCCAGAACTATTTTACGACCTTTTATCCATTATTTGATCATCAATATTGACTCATTATTTAAAAAAAATTAACGAAATCCTTACATATTCCTCTTTATAATAGAAATTGTATCTAATTTTTTTGAATCACCATATGTAGAAAATTTTAAATCCAAAATTCCAATTTCCAAAATTTCTTGATTTTTGAGACTCATATTATTTATGAATAAATTTGATATTTGAAAATTATTCTTATTATTCTAAAAACTTTTAATAATTTTTTCATGACTAAAATCATCCTAGAAATATTTTTTTGTTGATCGTATCTAAATTTATTTATATTTAAACACTCTCCAAGTTCTTGAATTGATTTTTTGAAAATGATTCTAGATAGGTTGAATTATTCTTCATATTTGACAAGTTTTAATTGAATAAGATCAATTTCCTTATATAAATATTTAATATTTTTTCCATAATTGTATTAAAGGTATTATTATCATCCAGAAACTTTTTTATATCATTAATCTCCTTCAACGCATTATATTTTTCTTCTTCATAGACTGATTCTATGCTATAGGTAGATTGAACAACCTTATATTCTTCTATTTCTAGCTTTGAAATTTTTTGAGAGACACTATATTAATACTCTATTCATTATGTATTCCATTTTACTTTCTTCATTTTCAATTCTATAATTGTTTCCTACCTCATAAATTAAATCTTCATCATTAACTTTTAGCAATCATAATCTTTTCAACAATATCATTATAGGCCTTTATCTTTTTCTTAAAAAAATATTTCCTCATTTGATAAGATAATAGAATACTATAAAAATAATAAATAAGAAGATCTCATAGATCCCTTTCATCAATAATAAGTAACTTTAGAATCAAAATTATCTTATAAGATATGTAAAATTGTTTCAAAAATATCATAATCTTCCAACTTCTTTCTATAGACTTTGATAGTACTTGCAACTTAATTAACCCTTGTGAAGAAACTAGTAATATTTTCATCATCATTCATATTGATATATTCATACTTAAGTATCTATAAATTTAACATGGATCTATTCACATTAGTCTTTACTTAATATATATTCTGAATTTTATCACATATATCTATTGTAGTCTTGAGGCCTTTGACTTCTAGAGATTCACTCTCTAAAAGACAAGATGAAATAGAATTATTATAATAACCATAAATTTTAAAATACTTATTATCTTTTACTATCAAAAAATTGTATTCCTCATGGGTAAAATCAATCAGTTGTACCATCAAAAAAATTATAATAGGTATAAATTAGAAAAGGTAGCATCACGTCCATGAAAATATGAAAATTATTCCCATAAAAAAATACACTTTGAATTTACTAAATTTATATTATATTTTTCAAGTATTAAAGAATTGAAATTTCTTTAATATAATAGAGACTTTAAAAAATGTGATCCATAAATAGGAAAATACAAATGATGGAAATGTGTGCTTTGATACTAATTATAGGAACACAGGATCACCAAAATCACAAAGTGGGGGGTTTAATCCATGATTAATTAATTTTATGATTTCTCATTCTAATAACCATATTTACTTGTTATAGTGAATATATTTATTTTCTCACCATGCATAACCACACAAAGATAGGTAACATTAATTTTACAAGGTTCACTACTAATTTGGAGTATTGTTTCTTTTGAATGTTCTAGTAAAACTTGTGATCATAAACTCCACATGTAAAATATTTTGAACCATTAAAATCATGGAAAATCCATAGAACTAACTTTAAAATAATCAAAACTACTCTTGTGCATCCTGCGTTAATACAAAAATATCAAATGTCTGGGTAAAATTAGATATTTTTTCCTCCTATAGACAATTATCTAGTTTTTGGGTGTGTTGAGCTCTTGTTTACTTTAAATCACATGCACATAAATACAATCAACATCTTAACAAGAATAATTCTTCACCATCCAGAATAAAACAATCAAACAATGATGATAGTGATAACTAATTATACCTCTCTCTCTATTACAAACTTCATAATGAAATCATTCATATATTTTATTCACAAAAAATACTAAACACACATTTTTTTCCTTTATTGATAATTTATTCATAGAATACCATGTTAATAATTTGAATTAAAATCACTTATAATTTACTGATCTAAATATTCCTATTAAAACTCAGTAATAACTACTTGAAACTAAATATACTTCTCCTGGAACCACGTTAATTCAAAGACAAAAAATATCACATCTTTATTTCAAGTTTTATTCCAATTAATCTTCCAACTTTTAAGTAACCATGTATAGCTTGGACCATACATTTAAAATATATTCCTTATTTCCTTATTCATGGATTCTCCTTCATCTCATAATCCTTTAAACCTTATTTAATCTTGTATTTTTTCCTCATAAATACCATTAAAACATCTCTCTTTGTAATAATTTCCCATCATTAAATATGTAAAAATCATGAACTCCCTCAAATTAATACATGGTAGTTTGTGTGAATATCGCAAGCATCATATGTGTGACTCTCATAGTTGATAAATATTTTTGTATGTACATGAATTTAATAGTGTATCATTAAGAAACTAACTCACATTCATTAAAATGATTATTCATGAATTTATCATGATTTAATGATCAATGGAACTCACACATTTTCAGAAACACTATTTTCAAAACAACAACCTCTCATGCAATCATAAAATCAATCTCATCTTGTTTTTTTTTCAAGAATTTCCAAATTGAATACTGAAACTTCATGGAATATTGAACTACTAATTTGATATTGTAATTATTCACCACATGTGGTGTATTTAGATATCACAGTTGATCTCCCAACATCTAGTCAGTTCACATATCATGTAATGCTTATAGTTGTTCCATTTGATTTATATGGTTGATTCATCTCACAAATCATTTTAAGTCACCTCATGGTAGACCATACTCCTTCATGTAGATGATCAACCTCATACATGTGTTTTGTCACACTTCTTGTGGCAGGTTGAAAACACACAAGGTAGGTCTCTATCATTGTATTTCCATGTTTGGTGAAGAATCTTACACACTCATTCATCATGTAGTTAATGTGGAAATAGTAGATTTGGGTGAAGATAGTGTACTCAAGGGTAACTGGAACTCTTGTAGCAGATCATATCCTTGGTAGGTAATATTTTCAGTTTATATACCATGTATAACTCATAAGTGATCTATCTAATGATTAAAAAACCCTACCATACCCAATGATGAAGATGACTACATGTCACCAATTAAACAACGTACTACAATCAGATCAGACAACGCATATTTTTTTTCTATTTAATAGATAATGAATAATATGTCATTTATACAGTCCCACATAAAAGGTTAACTTGAATTATAATTTATTAATAAATGAACTCACTCACCATAACTCTTGATCAAGGTTCACCAGTGTTAATGGTCTCTTTTGGCCTCATGTTTCACCTTGAATGTGAGGGGCTAAACAACACTTACCTACCACATGTTCTCCATGAATTTTCCCATGTCTTCTAATGGCCTCCTCTCCCTCATTCGTGTCCATATGCTTCCATAGATATCTAGGTGAGGTTGAACTAAATTTTTCTTATAGATGAACTATAACACACTATTGTCTATGGTTGGACACTTTTTCGATAAAATCCACCAAAACAATTAGCTATAATTTCAATAAATTGACTCATATAATTTCTCATCAAGAATTATTCAAGAAAAAATAATTTTTATTTTTATGACCTTATCATAATATCTTAATCTATAATCTTTAACATTTATTCAATAACAATATTAATGATAGTGTTATTTTTTCTTCAAAAATCATCAACATAGGACATAATCAATAAGACTAGATTAATAATCATCAAATATTAATTTGAACATGATTTTCATGAGTTTAAAAAGAAATACAACGCAATAATCACATCCACTTCATCCTACTCTAGTCATTGTTCTCTATATGAAAACAAAAATGTTGAGAAACTTATAAAAATAGAATAATCAGTCTCAACATGAATAATATAACACATTATTAGTTGAAAATAATGAACCTATATCCTATAAGGAAAATTATAAATTTATTAGAAGTTACATAGTGGTAAAAATATGTGAGCTCTAAAATGGATTCATTAGACAAAAACTATGTTTGGGTTATGGTGTATCCTCTAGATGATGTATATCCTATTTTATAAAAATTGGTGTTGAAGAAGAACCTAGTCATGGATGGTAAAGTTGGTACCTATAAGGCATTAATGGAGACCAAAGGTTTTAAGAAGTGTTAACGCATAGACTATGACAAAACCTTTTCACAATTCATTATTCTAAAATCGATTAGAATTATAATTAATATTATAGATTACCATGATTATGAGATTTGGTAAATATATGTCAAGAACACCCTTATTAATAAAATCATTTTGGAACTTATCTATTTGAAAAAACCATAAGGGTTTATGGAACTAGCGGATTTTGATAATGTGTGACAATTTTGGATATCCATTTATGGGTTGAAGTAAGTATTAAGATCATGGAACATACATTTTAATGAACCTATAATATAACTTGTTTTCCTAAATAATAAATGTTATAATTGTGTTTAAAAAAGTTTTAATGGGAGTTTAATAGTGTTCTTAATAGTATATATTGCTGATATATTAATAATTACAAATTATATACAATTCATACAATCAGTTAATACATGTCAAACAAATTCTTCTCTGTAAAATTATTAGGTGAACTAGCTTACATTTTAGGGACCAATATCCATCAAGTTAGATCAAATATGTTTCATAGACTAAGTAAAGTATCATTAATTGACAAGATACTGAAAATATTAAATATATAGAACTCCATGAATGGATTATTTATAATGTCACATATTATATATCTCTATTTTAGAATGTGTCTTCAGACACAAGAGGAGTGATAATGAATAAGTAGTATCCCTTATACTTCTTTAATTTGATTGATTATGTATATCATTTTATATATCATGTTTTATATTTTCTACACCTTTATCATGGTGGTAGGATATATAGCACACCCACTAGAGCCACATTAGTCAACTATAAAAGCTATCTTAAAGTACTAGAGGCATACAATAGATATGTTCCTGGTTTATAGATGAGATAAAGAACTAGTTGTGAGAGGCTACATATATTATAGTTTCTAAATAAATCTTAGTGATTTCAAATAGTAATTTGGATATGTTTTATTCTTTCATAGAGTAGTTATGTACTAGTAGAGTTATAAGGACCTAGAGGTAAAAGATTCAAAAGAAAAGCCTTATAATATTGAATCATTAGAAGATACTAAATAAGAACTTTTTAGGAACAATCTATTCTATGATATTCGTGTTATACCCAGGATTAAATATGTTATCACTATGTATTGTGATAATAATGAAATATTGTATATAGAGAAGGAACCTAGGTCACATAAAAAGATGAGTCAAATATTTTAGAAGTATTTCCAATTGAGGGATTGTTTATATGTGGGATATTTTATAGTAAGAAGAGTAACCACAAATAAGAGTGTGGGAGACTCATTAATTAAATCCATATCAAAGAAAAATAATGAATTTCATGTGAGAGATAGAGGAAAACACATTTCAATTAATTAGATCTAGTATAAGTGGCATTATGATGGAATTGGAGCCCTAGAACCAACAAACCTTTTACTTTTGATTATCAAAATATTAATAGATATCATGTTACATTATGAATATTATTTTATCTAAGACTAATGTGATATTTTTCACAGATTATTTTTCACATTAAAAGGATATAGCTGTTTCAGATATAATAAGAACCCATAATTTCAATAAAATTATACTTAAAAATGTGTCATATGGTCTAAATAACATCAATTTGATGGTACACGTATTGTGTTTGTCTTTCAGGTGTTAGGGTAATATAAGACATTGAGACTTATTCTAATCAAGTTCAAACTTAGTAATATATAAAGAGAGAGTTAAATATGATAGACCCACTAATATGAATTCAATATGGTTATTTGTCTCATTGGATATTTAGATTTTCAAACATGATTATTGGACCTTAGACTTTATATTATCATTAATGTATATCATGACATGCGTACTTTGAGGTATGGATGAAATCCCTAATGATATATGTTCATCATTGGGTGAACACGTCGAGTGTATAATAAGTGATATGAAATTAATTGAATAATACAACAAAGGATTTATCCAATCATATTTAATAAATGAATGTATCACTTTCCCTATGATTGAAATTGAGTTGTCTAATTAAATTCATAGCCAGGGTATTTCAATGAAGATTTCATTTAGGAAATTAAAAGAGTGATAAATCAATCATATTGGGTGATGTAACAACTTTATATCATCATTAATGATATATTATGAAAAGGGGATTATGTCACACAGTGGTATTTACAAGAAGGTTTTTAATATTGAGACACTAACTTCTCTCTATCAGTGACTTGATGTATTACCAATCACTAATATTGGACTTTAGGTAACTTAATCTAATTATACTAAGAAAGAGACCTAGTGGATCACAAACTAAGTCTAAAATTTCATTTAATTATATTGAATTTAATATTTAGAATAAATATTATTCTCTTCTTGTAGAATAATATTTACCTAAGTATTGTTTGTCATATAAATTCAATCATGATATACTAAAGTTCATAATATGTGAGTTTAATTTTTGTCTCATATTAATAATTCACAAGGTAACAAATAAATAAATACATATTTAATATATTAGTGAATAGACTATTCAACTTAATGGACCAATAAAAATGATATATTTTATTTAATATGATTTAAATAAATATTAATTTATTTTCTTAGTAAATGATATTTAAATAAGAGGATTTTATGATATATAATAATAATATTAATATTATTATTATTATTTTACATAGTTAATTACTTAGAATAAATATTTGATAAAGGTTCATTGAAAAATGATTGAATATTAACACAAATTGTATATTTTAATTTATATCATTTTTCATCCAAGAGAGTTCTTGTGCACAATTGAAAACCTCTTGAGAATTCTCTCAAACCCTACTGATAAAATCATACACCCTCCCTCACATGATCATAGAGAGAAAAAGAGATCTCAATATTTCATTCAATGATGAAGGATGTGAAGCTATAGGTTCATCCATGTTAGCACTCAAAATACAATGAAGTCTACTCCGAGATTCATGGAACATGTGTGGATACAACTATATGAGTCCTCACTTAGATTCTATACTATAGTGACAACAATACAAGAGTGTCGATAGAAATTGATCAAAAGGAAATTAATGATTTGAGGTAATTCATGTTTTAAATAAATTATAAACTAAATATAAAATATCCACACTAGTAGATTCCATTGTTATATTCATCATGTTATTTGGATTTATCCATTTAAACCGAAGGAAAAAAAATCATGAACCCTCATACCACTTTATCAATGCCTCAAAACCATTAACTAGTATAAAAGTATTAAAACCCAAATTTACAATTATTTATATTTTATTTGATATATTTCCCACATTAGTATGCTATTTTTTTATTTCTAGAATTTAATTTTTAATCCAACAATGGAGATAGCACATTCATCTAAGTTGGAATGTCCTGGAGCATGTTATAAAAGCATAAAGAATTCTCAAAGATCTCTTTTAGAGTCACCAAAGTTGTTTGACACATAACAGGGATACACATAGTGTAATAGAAAATCACATACCATATACCAGTGTTCAACTGCCCAAGGAGCGGTTTGTGACAATATAAACTCTCTATATGGATTGTTTTATGGCGTTATTACATACTAATTATTACCAATGGGTACATGAATTAAATTTAGTGAACATTTAATGTAACCCCACAAGTTTTTGACCTCGAGTAAGTTGTGTAAAGTTATATGTTCAACTACACAACATCATTACACATCATGAATGGACTGCCGGCAGGGCAATGCATCTAGGAATGGACTACACATCATATAATTGGTTATATATATTGTGTAACACATTAGAACCCATGCATGGTACAAAATGATACTTAAGTAATGTTGTGTGTTTCAATTCATAACATAAATTAATTGAGTGACAAAGTATATAATGCATAATTGTTTATAAAAACTAGTTGATGGAAGTTATTCCGCACCACGTACATACATAGCCATTTTTAGCATGTTATTCATCTACACTACATGTAAATATTTTCATACACACCGTGTACCTTATATACACTTCAATAGGTGCACACTTTGTAAATTATGGAGTGTTTTTTTGTCATTCAATCTAAATAAACTACACAACTTAACCCAAAGAACTACACAAAATGTATATTATAGAATTACCTATGGGTATATAGGTTGTGTAAGTGAACATTACATAGAAATAAGAATGCACAAGGTGCGTCAAAAAATGTGTTGAGTGAAAAAGACATTTCATTTAAGTATTAAACTAATCAAATAGTTTTAATCTGACACAGAAGGTAAGTGACATGTTGCATGCAAAGTACTCTTCATGAACTTGATTATCTTTAAATTATAAAACGAATTTATTAAATTTGTTTTAAATAATATTGGATGAGGCTATTTTTATATATCAATAAATATTTGGATAGAATATAAATATTAATATTTAATTTATTTATTTATTAATTAATTTTGGTAAAAAAATAATTTGGTGGTTTTCCTTTGTGTAAAGTCACCCCATCGTCCTCCATGTAACCCAGGTTCAACACTTGGTGGGAGTGAATTTTAATAGGTATTGTAGCAGTATTATATCACTATAGAAATGTAGGTTCTATATTCCGTATTATAATGGGGTACTTTATAAGTAGCATTTTTCATCTAAAATGGGATTTCATGCCATAAAACGAGGGCTTGAGGTCATATGTCTATTAAACCATAGGGCCTCTAGGCCCTGGAGTATATTAAGGTTAAAAAATACTATAGAATCCCCAAGATGATATATTAGAGTAACATAAGTCATCATAGAGTGTAATGTGGGTTGCTTAGGCAGTGGAGTAGTGGTGAAGGAGATGGGCATAACCACGTCGTTCTTTGTTAGGTACAAGGTTCGAATCCTAGGAGTCAGATTTTGGGGGAACCACTCCCCTCGGATCCACTCACCTTGTCAGGTCACCTGGTTCCTGATTGGGTGGGAAAAATTAGCCTCAACCCATATATGATGATGGATTTATGAGTCGAACCATCTCTTCTCACGTCATCCCCCTCTGGGAAGCTATGCCATCTTGGTTGGAAATGGCTTCTTACTGAATGGGCCTCTCCCCGGAGTGATCCCTTTTTGGGGATGGGGGTTTCTTGGTGTGGAGGGTTTGAAAAGGCCACACCTGGGAAATTACATTTTTTATAGAAAAAAACAATGGTTGAATGTGGGATATGGTAGACACTCTATCAGCCATGGTATCTCTACACAGGGCATTATAATCGAACAAAAACATTAGGGGGTGAGCATGGAATTCATATATAGTAGATCTAGTCGTAGAATGGTTTATAATTCACTGTGTAAAGTAAATCCTACCAAAATACCTTTGAGTAATATTCATGGTCATAGTACGTTTTATAAAAAGGGGGATATAGATCTTTACCACAAGAATATCAATTAACAGAAAATTATGAATCCAATAGTGAGGGTTATTCATATTTGAAAAAATAGAGGGAGACTAATAGAATTAATTTATTACCTCATAACTGGTAATCAAGATAAAGTACTAAATATATTATTTTTATAGAAAAGTGTAAACCTATTATATAATATAATTACCCAAGTGATTCATTTAGAGAATGATAATCTATTGACTGATGCCAACATCCAGTAATTGTGCAGACTGTTACATATTATTTTATTCTAAGAGATGATGTTTAATATACTATAGTCTCTAGTTCCAATTGATCCTTCTTAGGAGGTTAGTGGGGAGGAGAGAAATTTATTCATAAAATTTTTGTACAGGGCATTAGATTTCAATGCCTCGTATTATCATCCATGACTAGTGAGATCTAGAAGCTTTATAAAGACATGGATTCAAACTCAATGTTGACGTATATTTATGATCTCTACCAGGAGAACGAAATGCAAGATATGTATTAAATCACCAAGGCACTACTTACATTAAATCTAGGATAATCAGTTATATATGAACCTTATATATTTAATATTACTAGTTACATTGAGTGCTTATAACCAATGACATTCAATATACCAAATTAATTGTAAATAGTCCCCATCATCTCCACACTTCCCTCAATATTATAAAGTTTTATTGATACTTTAAACATGAAAAACATATAAGAGACACACTTGAATCTCTTAAATATTATTCTACAATCAAATAAATATACAAATAAAAAAAACTCTTTTCATTATAGTGAAAAATAGGAAAGGTGATTCGATAAGGTCTAAGACAAATTATAAGTCTATGTAACCTTCAGACAACCCTTTGAAAAAGAGAATGATCCAAATAAAATATAAATATGAAGTTGTAGCATGTTTTTCTTCTTTCAATAAAGGCCACTAGAAGAAGAATTGTGCCTCAGTAAAGACGAAAATTGAAGCTTATGGTATATTCATTATTAATATTAATTTATCAATTTTTATACATTTGGTATTAGATGCAAATTTTAGTTCTCACATTTGTATCCAAATACAATAACTAAGTATATTCTTGAATTTTTATAAAGGTGAGGTGGATTTTTGAGTTGATAATAGAATAATTCTATATATACTAACTATTATAAGCTATCATATCATATAGTCAAATGGGTTAGTTCTAGTTTTAAATAGTTATGATTGTCTTCTTGTGTAACCAAAAATAAAATTTTGGTGTCTAGTATAGAGATGGATAGATTTGATTTTTATGTTTCGAAATAAGGAATGATACATTAATTGAATACATAATATTTTATGGGACAACATAGTTGAATAACATAATTTAAAACCAAAAATATGAATATAAATTTTGGGAAAAAGATAAGGAATCAAATTCATATGACTTATATCACACCTGGTTATAGTATCACCAGTTTGCTGATTTAAATGAGAAGTGTTTGATAAGATTATATCAAAAAGGGTATTTTAAGTATTTTGAGTTAATACCCTTCAATATTTGTCAATATTATTTATAAAGAAAAATGACTGAGGATCCATTCAGTAAAATATGTGAATGAAATACAGAGATTCTATAGTTAGTTCATATATATGTTTGCATACCTTTAATAGTAAATATATATGTGGATACTATTACCTCACAAATTTTACTCATGAATTTATTATATACATATATTCCTACTTAATAAGGAATAAACCTAACCACTTTTTTAAATTTATGGAATATAATAATTATTTAGAGAATTAGTTTTTTAAGAAGATAAATAAACCCCACTTAAGACAAGGTGAGGGGTATCTTAACCAAGAGTTCATTGATTATCATAAAGAGTTTCAAATATTATCCCAAATCACTCCTTCTTATACTCTGTATTGTAATAGTTTTAGTCAAAAGAATAGTTGTTCCTTGTTTCACATGGTGAGATATATTTTTGAGTCATACATATCCTTAATTACCCTTTTCGTATTTTCATTACAGACTATAGCATACACACTAAAGTGATTTCCAAAAAAAGTATCAAGATTAATTCTATATATGTTATGATATGGGAAGAAATATATTATTTTATATTTTCTTGTATGGAAAATTTAGGTGTTTATTAAGGATAATCTTAATAGAAAACTAGTTTTACGAGATCTAAAGTCTATATTTATAAGATATCCTAAAAAACTAAAGGATATTGTCTATACAATCCCTCAAATAAATATGTTATAGCATATAAATATATATATATACATATATATATATCACTTTTAGGTTAGTTAGTATTATTAAATTTTTATAACTCTATTATAATTGGTGATGCCCTTAGTATCTTCTATTTTAGACCTACATGATATTGATTGAGTGTTTTCCACCTTTAATAAAATATTTAATTTTGGCTGATAAAATTTACACCTTTATTAAAATAGAACACATCAATAAAAGAGATACTGGGAGAAAGGTATACATTGATGAGGTTGATGCTAAGGATATACAGGAGTTGGAACTTGAATATATTCGTTAGGAACAGGTGTAAGAAGTTATCCTAGAGACATAAGTGATGTGTAAGAGCATCAAAGAGGTTAGAGTACTCAAGAAATATGGATTTATTGTTACTGAGGAAGGTGGCACATTATTAGTTGATAATAATAAATATTTTCCTACAAGGAAGAAATAAATAGCTCAAAAGTTGGAAAAGTGGAAAGAATCCATGAATTTCATAATGGATTTCATATAACAAACCCATTTTTTTAGTTCTCATATATCCTCCATTTTATGTAAATAATATTAATTTATAATGGGGAATTAGGGAAAAAAATAGAAATTATGGTAAAGTTAGTACATATAAGGAATAACAAGTTATTAAAGGTTTTAATAATCATAAAGGCATAAACAATAATGAAACCTTTTCATTAGTCACTATAATAAAGTTTCTTAGACATATACATTCCATTTCAACTTACCATGATTGTGAAATTTTTAAAATTTAAGTCAACACTGCATTCTTTAATAGAAACCTTGTGAAATATTTCAATTTGACACAACCATAATGGTCTATGACACTAAAATATTCTAATATAGTAGGAAGGTTTTAGATCCATTTATGGGTTAAATAAAACATAATAATCATTGAGCATTTTTTTGATGAATCCTTAAGATAATTTGGTTACATAAACAATGAATAAAAGCTATGTACCAGAAAGAGTTTTAGTAGTATTATAGAAGTATTCCTCGTAGTATATGTTTATAAAATAATATTTGTAATGGCTCGGACCTCTCTGGTCCATTACTTTGTTGAAATGTGGTGTTGGAGGTGATCCGGGAGGTCAAGGTGACTTATCCCCAACACTTTTCCAAATTTCAAGTTCTGTGAACAGTGTTTCCAGAACGGTAACCTTCTAACGGTGACCTTATAACGGTAGACTTGAACAATGTTTCCAGAACGGTAACCTTCTAATGGTGACCTTATAATGGTAGACTGGAACAGTGTTTCCAGAACGGTAACCTTCTAATGGTGACCTTATAACGGTAGACTTGAACAGCGTTTCCAGAATGGTAACCTTCTAACGGTGACCATATAACGGTAGACTTGAACAGTGCTTCCAGAACAGTAACCTTCTAACGGTGACCTTATAATGGTAGACTTGAACAGTGTTTCCAGAATGGTAACCTTCTAACGGTGACCTTATAACAGTAGACTTGAACAGTGTTTCCAGAACGGTAACCTTCTAACCGTGACCTTATAACGGTAGACTTGAACAGTGTTTCCAGAATGGTAACCTTCTAATAGTGACCTTATAACGGTAGACTTGAACAGTGTTTCCAGAACGGTAACCTTCTAACAGTGACCTTCTAACAGTATACTTGAACAGTTTTTCCAGAACGGTGAGGTCTAACGGTGACCTTTTCTTTCCTTTGTCAAATTTTGAGTATATGAACAGTGTTTCCAGCTTCCTACAGTTTCGCCCCATTGACGTTTCCTTTGACATAAAATACATTTAAAATCCTTATTTTAAGGACTCTTAAGTATGATTCAAATGCCATAAATCCTATATTAATTATTCCTATGGCTCGGGATGTTTTACTTTGTCAAACCACGTGGGTTAATGCGATCCTCTTTTAATGGGGAATTAAACATATCTTAAACTGTGGCCCCATTAAATCTTCAAAAAGGGATGAGATATCATTCTCCCTTGTTCTTCCTCTTTTTTATCAGCTATGAGACGCTAGAACCTTTAAATCCTTCATTTAGGAGTTTCACAATCAAACTTTACTCCTAGGATTGGTTCTGCTCTATCTTGATGAAACCGAGCTGTATCGATCAATCTTCCATATAAGGTATGTTTTATCATCATTCTTTTGGGGTTAATCTTCTCATGTTCTCCCTTCTATATTACAGCATGTAATATCCATGCTTATAATGGGTTTTTCTTGGGGTTTGGTTGGTGTTGTCGTACTGAGGCATCCTCTGGTGGATGCAGTTGTCACGAGAGAAGAATTTTGACCCGTTGTGTGGATAAAGAATGTCAAGAACTCTTCAAGGTAGGGGATTCGTGGATTCTCTAATTGTATATGTGCAATCGTATAATTATCATGATTTATCCCTTTGGATCATAATAAAATTGACCTAATTAAATACTTGAACTGGATTTAAAAAATCAGTTTGATCATATGTTATTGCTTTGTATCGTGATAATGGTTTGCCTCATGTTTTTCTAGATAGATTGATATCTATTCTTACATGATTAGTTGTTCATTCTTGATGGAAATTGATAAAGAATGTAGAGCCAAAATTAATTGATAATTAATTGGCTAAAGATAAAGAGGCATGTGAAGGAATCTGGTTGTTGTCATTGTTTTAGTTGTTCTAATTTGATGATAATCGAATTGGCATAGTAATCATGTTAAATATTTTGTGATAGCTTACTGATTAGTTATTCCAAAATTGGAACCTACAGATTGAATCTGTTAATTCAATATGGATTAAAGAATCGCTTCTCTGATAATTTCTAAAAGGGTTCTGAGTTACCCTCTTGTTTGTTAAAGGGCCAAGAGCCCATGTTTGTGATTGTTGTTTTCCTGCTGCATGTGCTGTGATGTGACCCTGGAGGGGTGTTGTGATATGTGGATGCATGGAGGCCTTGGGGTTGTGGCAGCGGATGACGCCTAGAGTGGCAAGATGCATCAGTTTATGCATGTGGGTGTCAGGGAGGACATCAGGGGTGATGGAATGGGATGGATGTGGTTTCTGGATGCTTGTGGATTCTTTGAATGTTTATCTGCTTTTCTTTTCCCCACTGCTCAAGGTAGCTAGCCTTGATTACCCTTCTTATGAAGGAGGCAAAGATGGGTGGGCTATGCCACGTGCTTTCCGTGTTTAGCCTCTCAGGGGAGAAAGTTTCTATGCTCTTTCTATAGGTGGAAAAGACTCGACGGGTAGTATATCTACTCACCGTGTTGAGCCTCCTTTGTGTTTAGTAGCATAGGATGATTTTCTAGAATTCCTGGGAATATGGGAAAGTAATTCTGTAATGAAAGTTTGATTAAATGGTGAAAATCTACGGGGATGGAGATACTGGAATTTAAAGGTGATGTGAATCTTAAAAGGAGCAGTTGATTTTGAATGTGATGCCAATTCAGTTTAATGTGGAATTGTTCATGGTTAATTAATGTTTAAAGAATTAATTAATGTACAGTGGAACTGATAAAATGATAATGGAGTAATCTAATAAAACTCTTCAAATGTTTGTGCCCTTATAGGATACCTAGTCCTAGAAGTAGCAGCCTGGAGTTTGGGATATATTAGTTGTAGTTGTATCTAAGACTAGGTAATGCCCATAGTGTGGATGTGAGTTATATATATATTCTGTACTTTTTATGTTTCTATAAGCTACTCCACCCTGTCGGTAAGGGAAAATGACACCCTGGGGATTCTGAGCCCTAGGGGGTGTTTTACCCAACATTCCGGTGGGAGGACGAATGGCTGACTACCCCCTTTAGCCCCGATCTCTTCTCTTGGTAGATACAAGTGACAACAGGCACAACAGTTAGTTTCCCCGTATATGTGTGTAGAGGGATGTAATGGCTTGTGGTTATTTCACAAACATATATTCTGGATATAGTATCCTATGGACTACTATAGGTGTAACGTGTATAGGTTGTAATGGTTTGAGGATCCATACTCGGTGTATGGGCTGTAATGGCTTGTGGTGTAATACACGATGTATGATACGCGTTATGTGGGTTGTGGTGGCTCCCAGAACTTACTAGGTTACTTTTGGTTTTGGAGATGGTGTGGTGCTTCGCCCAGGTGTTTGCAGGCAAGCCTTTGTGGTGCACAAGGTGCAGATTGTGGAGCTTAGCCTAGGTGTCTGTGGGAAAGCCTTTGGAGAGAGATGCACAGGACGTATGTCATTGGGGAAAAGTGGAAAACCAGTGGGGAAGTAGTAGTGGGGTACCCTTGATATTCTTTACTTAGTATACCTATTTAGGTGATGAGTTAGTTTAACTTGTTGTTCACTGGGCTTTAGCATGCTTTCTTTACTTTTTCAGGAGAGGCTTGGGGAGGATCCTACTGAGTATACTGTTATAATCACCCTATGTATATATAAACGGTTTTTTAGGTCACTTGGAGTAGTTAAGAGATCAAGCTGGTTACTACTAGCTTGTGGTTTGAGGAGTTGTTCGGGCTTGTGGTCACTGTCGTTTTACTTTCTTTTGGGTACTTTTAGTTTTTCCTTTCAGTTGTAGTAATTTTTCATGAAATTTCATATATGTACATGGAATTATTTTATATTTCAGTTCTGAGTTGGAGTTAATTGGTGTCTATCTTATCTCTCTCTTATGCATGTGTTCTCTTAGAGGGTAATGCCTCCCATTTGTGTGTTTATTATACCCTCGGTGCTAGTTGCCAAACTGGGGCCTACTGGAGGCGGGACTCGGGGGGGTCATTATATCTCTTCTCACATTACCGACCCAGGAGGGGTACACTTTGTGGGGAGGGGTCGTGACAGAGTGGTATCAAAGTTCTGGTTGAGGGATAGGATAGAGTTTGGAGTTAGGCACGTGTGAGGATGCATGGGATGGTAGGGAAACAGTGTCATTCATGTTTAGAAAGTGGGGTAAACACTGGAGACCGGCAGATACATAGGCATTTAGGGCCCCCTATGATCTGTTTCACAGACCTTTAAGTTTATGATGGCTTCTAAACAAAGTGATACAGGTTGCAGGGTAGAGACCTAGGAAAGGATCATGCATCATTCTTCTTTGCGCTTGTGTTTGAATGGGTAGACCTTGGGATCGGTTAACCTTAAATTAATAATAGAAAACAATTAATTTATTAATTTTGAGTCTTCCATATTCCAGTATTAGGAGCTCTAACAGTTTTTATTTTACAGGTATGGCTCCAGGTCGACGTCCTCATCAGGGTTGCGCAGAAGGTGTCCAGCAGGCTGTTCCAGCAGATCGCCGCCGGGTAGAGGTTGACGACGATGAAACTTGGAGGAAGACACTCTGAGAGCTTCAGCGTCAGAGTCTGCAGAAGTACAAGGGATCCGTTTAAGATGCAGTCACAGAAGACTGGTTGGAGGAGGTCGAGATAGGCTTCAGTTCGATTCATGCTCGGAAGGAACACTGGGTGTCCTTGGTTGTGACGATGCTGTGTAGAGCAGCGAGGCAGTGGTGGTTCTTCTTCCTTGGGGATTGTGAGGAGTTAGCGATCTCATGGGAGTATTTTCGAGACTGGTTTAGAGTCGAGTTTCTTTCTTCGACTGCGAAGGTGTCCAGTCGCCAGGAGCTTCTTACCCTTCACTAGGGGAGCTCCAGTGTTCGAGAGTTTGGAATCCATTTCAGGAACCTTCTACGATATGCTTCAGACCTGTTACAAGATGAGGAGGTCAGGGCGAGGCATTTTGAGGAGGATTTTCATCCAGAGATCTAGCATCAGGTCACACCAATTATGCTAAAGACATATCTTGAGGTGCTGGAGAGGGCAGAGGTTGTTGAGAGGACTTTGACTAGGACCTGATCGTCACGAGAGGGTAATCGTCATTATTCCTAATGAAGAAAAGTTGTGGTCTGGGGATCTCGGTTTTTAGGGCAGAAGAGTTTCTGTTCACCTGGGGGTAGGTCCCAGCCCTTCCCATATCGTCTCTCCGGAGGCACAACTATCAGGCTTATACCAAGGGATCAGGCGCTTGTTTTTCTTGTGGTGGTCTTGGTCATTAGTAATGGGAGTGCCCAACTTTTTAGGGCAGTCATCGTGCACTGGGAACTCCGCTCCAGGTTCCTCCGTTGAGGCAGTTCCAGCCGAGGCAGTAGCATGAGGTTACACCAGCTTTATATCACCAGAGGGTAGATGGAGCAGGCAGAGGACAGCCCCATGACGCTCCCCGTCCTCAGAGAGCAGATCGCGGCCATGGTGGTGGTCGTCATTAGGGTCAGAGAGGCCGTGGAGGAGGTCATGGTTAGCTTCATTCTCTAGCGTTTCCAGCCCCAGGTGAGCCAGATGTCGTTCATGGTACCCTTTTCTTATTTTCTACCTTACTGTATGCCTTGTTTGATTCAGGAGAAACACACTCTTTCATATCACCTACTCTGGTCCATGCTTTGGGACATGAGGTAGAGAGGCTTCCAGTGCCCTTGGCATTGACTACGCCAGTTGGAGGTCGAGCCAACTTTTTTTATGTATGTAGAGACCGTGAGATAGTGTTGGGGAAACACCAATCTTGGGGAGATTTCCTATGTTTACGAATACTACCATATGATGTCATCCTCGGCATGGATTGGTTGTATTTGGTGCAGGATATTGTAGATTTCTACAGGAAGAAGGTCGTTTTCTTTGATGCAGATGGAGAGAAAGTGGTGTTTGTTGGTGAGCGAGATCCTCAGATGAGTCATAGATGAGTTCAATTGTTATCATCCATGATGGATGAGATGATTCTGAGTTCTTCATAGGTTCAGCAGTTAGTGTTTCTTAGGGTCGTAAAGGAGTACCCTGATGTCTTTCCAGAAGAGGTTTTAGCGTTACCCCCTCGACGAGAGATCGAGTTTGGGATAGAGCTACAGCCAGGAGAATATCCTATCTCTATGTCCCGGTAAAGGATATCCCCTTCCGAGTTATGAGAGCTACGTATACAGCTTGATGGTCTATTGCAGTACGGTTTTGTTCGGCCAAGTCTGTTACCGTGGGGTGCACCAGTTTTGTTTGTGAAAAAGGCTAACGGCAGTTTTCGGTTGTGCGTCGATTATTGTCAATTAAAAAAAGTGACAACAAAGAACCGCTATCCTCTCTCGTGGATTGGTGAATTATTCGATCAAATGAAGGGTTCAAGTTGGTTTTCAAAGATTGACTTGCGGTCAGGATATCATCAGATCCGTGTAAAGGATAGGGATATCCTGAAGATTGATTTCTGTTGTCGTCGTGGGCATTATGAGTTTTTTTATGCCATTTGGTGTGACGAATCCTCCAGCTATTTTCATGGGGTTGATGAAAGTTTTGTTTCGTGAATTCCTGGACAAGCTTGTTGTGGTTTTCATCGACGACATCCTTGTGTATTTCACATCTGAAGAGGAGCATGTAGAGCATCTACGAGCTATTTTAGGAGTTATTCGCCAACATCAGTTGTTTGGGAAGTCATCGAAGTGTGAGTTGTGGGCTTGAGAAGTTTGTTTCTTGGGGCATGTTGTGTCCCAATAGGGAGTAGTTGTGGATCCGTCAAAGATAGAAGCAGTGGTATCTTGGGCATCCCCTAAGATCGTGTCAGAGGGGAAAAGTTTCCTTGGTCTCGTAGGATATTATAGGAGGTTTTTAGCCAATTTATCCCGAGTTGCAGCTCCTCTGACATCTTTGACCAGGAAGTATCAAGCGTTCATATGGACAGATCAGTGTCAGGCAGTTTTTGAGTATCTAAAGGAGAAGTTGGTGAGTGATCCAGTCCGTTGTCTTCTAGTGGAGGGAGTCCATTTTGATGTTTTTTGTGATGCTTCACATCTGGGGCTAGGATGTGTTCTCATGCAGCAGAGGTCAGTTGTTTCTTATGGGTATCGGCAGTTTCGTCCCCATGAATGCAACTATGCCACCCATGATCTTGAGTTGGCAACCATGGTGTTTGATCTGAAGTTGTGGAGACATTACCTCATTAGTGATCACATTGTGGTTTTCACCGATCATAAGAGTTTGAGTTATGTTTTCTCCCAACATGACTTGAACTTGAGGCAGTATTGGTGGATGGAGTTCTTGCAGGAATATGACTTTGAAATATTGTATACACCTGGAAAAGGGAATGTTGTAGCTGATGCACTGAGTCGAAAGTCACGTAATGACGTTGTGTGTGAATCTGGTGATTCCTGGAGAGTGATGGAAGAGATATCAGCTTTTCATCTTGATATGGGAGAAGTTGGGGGTAGATGTTGTCTTTTCTAGATGACAGTGCAGTCATCCCTGATGCAGAAGGTGGAAGAGTCTCAGTTGGGTGATCTAGAGGTGGAAGTTTGGAGAGATAGAGTTGTTTGTGGTGAGGCCCCTGATGGTTGGTCGGAGGATGAACAACACCGAGTGTTGTATCATGGTAGTCTTTTGGTTCCCTTGGTGATGTGCAAGACAGTTCTCCAAGAGTTCCATAGTTATCCCTTCGAATTATATCTTGGTGTGACAAAGATGTACCGATCTTTGAGGAGTCAGTTTTGGTGTCCTGGGCTGAAGCGTGCGGTTGCAGAGTCTGTGTCTCGATGTTTAGTCTGCCAGAAAGTGAAGGCCGAACACCGTGTTCCTGTTGGTCTTCTCCAGCAATTAGATATTCCTCAGTGGAAGTGGGAGGAAATATCAATGGACTTTGTTACAGGTTTACCTCGAGCTCTGGGAGGACATGATTCTATATGGGTGGTAGTGGATTGTTTAAAAAAATCGACCCACTTCATAGCGATCAAGGAGTCAAGCTCAGTGGATGTTTTGTCGAGGAAGTATCTAGAGGAGGTGGTGAGACTTCATGGAGTACCTATGATGATCATTTCTGATCGAGATCCTTGTTTTACCTCCAGGGTGTGGAGAGGTATCCACCATGCTTTTGGCTCTCAACTGTATCTTAGCATTTCTTTTCATCCTCAAACGGATGGTCAGACAGAGCGAACCATCCAGACTCTTGAAGACATGTTGTGCTCTTATGTTCTTGATTTTGGAGGTCCATGGGTGAAGCACTTACCCTTGGTAGAGTTCGCTTACAATAATAGTTTTCACTCTACCATCGGTATGGTGCCGTTTGAAGCCTTGTGTGGTCGGCCATGCAATTCTCCATCGTGTTGGACTGGGGTCGGAGAGTCAGCAATTCTTGGACCAGAACTAGTGCAGAATACAACAGAGATGGTTCAGGTGATTTGTGAGAGGATGAAGACAGCGCAAGATTGTCAAAAAACATATGCTGATTAAAGAAGCAGACCCTTAGAGTTTAATGTTGGGGATCAGGTGTTTCTGAAGGTGACTCCCTGTCGTGGGCAGTGAAGGTTTGGTCATGGAAGTAATCTTTCTCCCTGGTTTGTTGGGCCTTTTGAGGTGTTAAATCGTGTTGGAGCTGTGGCGTATCGAGTAGCAATTCCCCCTCAGATAAGTCAGATACATGATGTTTTCCATGTATCACAGCTCCATCGTTATCTTCTTGATGAATCTAATGTTATAGATTGGGGAGAGATCGATATTGATGATGATGAAACCTTCGAGGAGCAACCTGTGGAGATCCAAGACCGCAAGGAGAAGGTGTTGTGTGGGCGTTCTATCCCCTTAGTTCATGTCTTGTGGAGACACGGTGGCATGGATGAGAGTACCTGGGAACGTGAGTCACAGATGAGTGTCCAGTACCCAGAGCTGTTTTAAGTTGTTGTGCTGCGTTTTATTTATGTACCTTTGATGTGATGTTGTGATTGAATTATTTGGATATGGATTGTTTATTCCCATACTCTCGGATGTCGTAGTTTTTTTCCATCTTTCGAACAAATCATGGTGGTTTTCCCCTGAGAGGTATCTTATATGGTGGTTGTTCGGACCCCTCTTTTCTTCTAGGTTGGTTTTTAATTATTGATGATGAGAATGTTTTGAGAGGTATCTAATGTCATGTCCTGGACCTCTCTGGTCCATTACTTTGTTGAAATGTAGTGTTGGAGGTGTTCCATGAGGTCAATGTGACATATCCCCAACACTTTTCCAAATATCCAGTTCTGTGAACAGGGTTTCCAGAACGGTAACCTTCTAACGATGACATTATAACAGTAGACTTGAACAGTGTTTCCAGAATGGTAACCTTCTAACGGTTACCTTATAATGGTAGAGTAGAACAGTGTTTCTAGAACTGTAACCTTCTAACGGTGACCTTATAACAGTAGACTTGAACAACATTTCCAGAACGGTAACCTTCTAATTGTGACCTTATAACGGTAGACTTGAACAGTGTTTCTAGAACGGTAACCTTCTAACGGTGACCTTATAACGGTAGACTTGAACAGTGTTTCTATAACGGTAACCTTCTAACGGTGACCTTATAATGGTAGACTTAAACAGTGTTTCCAGAACAGTAACCTTCTAACGGTGACCTTATAAGGGTAGACTTTAACAGTGTTTCCAGAATGGTAACCTTCTAATGGTGACCTTATAATGGTATACTTCAACAGTGTTTCCAGAATGGTAACCTTCTAACAGTGACCTTCTAACAGTAGACTTGAACAGTGTTTCCAGAAAGGTGAGGTCTAACGGTGACCTTTTCTTTCCTTTGTCAAATTTTGAGTATGTGAACAGTGTTTCCAGCTTCCTACAGTTTCGCCCCTTCGACGGTTCCTTTGACATAAAATACATTTAAAGCCGTATTTTAAGGAATATTAAGGCCGATTCAAATGCCATAAATCCTATATTAATTATTCCTATGGATTGGGATGTTTTACTTGGTCAAAATTCATGGGTTAATGCGATCCGCTTTTAATGGGTAATTAAACGTATCTTAAATTATCACCCCATTAAATCTTCAAAAAGGGACGAGATATCATTCTCCCTTGTTCTTAATCTTTTTTATCAGCTATGAGATGCTAGAACCTTTAAATAAATCTTGTAGGAGTTTCACAATCAAACATTACTCCTAGGATTGGTTCTGCTCTGTTTTGATGCAACCGAGCTGTATCGATCAATCTTCCACATAAGGTATGTTGTATCATCGTTCTTTTGGGGTTAATATTCTCCTGTTCTCCCTTCCATATTATATCATGTAATATCCATGATTATAATGGGTTTTTCTTGGGGTTTGGTTGGTCCTGTCGTACAGTGTAATCCTCTGGTGGATGCAGTTGTCGCGAGAGAAGAATTTTGAACCGTTGTGTGGATAAAGAACGTCAAGAACTCTTCGAGGTAGGGGATTCGTGGCTTCTCTAATTGTATATGAGAAATCATATAATTAGCATGATTTAACCCTTTGGATCATAATGAAGTTGACCTAATTAAATACTTGAACCGGATTTAAAGAATTGGTTTGATCGCATGTTGTTGCTTTATGTCGTGATAATGGTTTGCCTCATGTTTTTCTAGATAGAGTGATATAGATTCTTACTTGATTATTTGTTCGTTATTGATGGAAATTGATAAATAACCTAAAGACGGAATTAATTGATAATTAATTGGATAAAGATAAAGAGGCATGTGAATGAATCTGGTTGTTTCCATTGTTGTAGTTGTTCTAATTTGATGATAATCGAATTGGCATAGTAAGCATGTTAAATATTTTGTGATAGCTTACTGATTAGTTTTTCAGAAATTGGAACCTACGGATTGAATCTGTAATTCAATATGGATTAAATAATCGCTTGTTTGATAATTTCTAAAAGGGTTCTGAGTTACCCTCTTGTTTGTTAACGGGCCAAGATCCCATGGTTGTGATTGTTGTTTTCCTACTGATTGTGTTGTGATGTGATCCTGGAGGGGTGTTGTGATATGTGGAGGCATAGAGGCCTTGTGGTTGTCGCAGCGGATGACGCCTAGAGTGGCGAGATGCAACAGTTTATGCATGTGGGTGTCGGGGAGGACACCAGGGGTGATGGAATGGGATGGATGTGGTTACTGGATGTTTGTGGATTCTTTGAATGTTTATCTTCTTTGCTTTTCCCCACTGCTCAAGGCAGCTGGCCTTTCTTACCCTTCTTCCAAATGATGAGAAGACAGGCGGGGTATGTCATGTGATTTCCGTGTTTGCCTCTTGAGGGAGAAAGGGTCTATGCTCTTTCTATAGGAAGCAAAGACTCGAAAGGCATTATATCTACTCACCGTGTTGAGCCTCCTTTGTGTTTAGTAGCATAGGATGCTTTTCTAGAATGCCTGGGAATATGGGAAAGTAATTCTGTAATGAAATTTTGATTAAATGGTGAAAATCCATGAGGATTGAGATACTGAAATTTAAAGGTGATGTGAATCTTAAAAGGAGCGGTCGATTTTGAATGTGATGCCAATTCAGTTTAATGTGGAATTGTTCATGGTTAATTAATGTTTAAAGAATTAATTAACATACAGTGGAACTGAGGATGGTGTGGTGCTTCGCCCAAGTGTTTGTGGGGAAGCCTTTGTGGTTTATGAGGTGCAGATTGTGGAGCTTAGCCCAGGGTTCTGCAGGCAAGCCTTTAGAGAGAGATGCAGAGGATGTATGTCATTGGGGTAAAGCGGAAAACCAGTGGGGAATTAGTAGCGGGGTACCCTTGATATTCTTTACTGTATGCTATATTATTCTATGCGTTACTCGGTGAATGTAGCCATGGTGAGGTTGGGAACTTAGTATACTTGTTTAGGTGACGAGTTAGTTTCACGTGTTGTTCACTAGGCTTTAGCGTTCTTTATTTACTTTTTTACGAGAGGCTTGGGGAGGATCCTACTAAGTATAATGTTATACTCACACTATGTATATATAAAGTGTTTTTCAGGTACCTTGGAGCAGGTTGGAGATCAAGGTGGTTACTAATAGCTTGTGGTTGGAGGAGCTGTTCAGGCTTGTGGTCGTTGTCGTTTTACTTTCTTTTGGGTACTTTTAGTTTTCCCTTTCAGTTTTATTAGTTTTGCATGACATTTCATATATGCACATGGGATTCTTTTATATTTCAGTTCGGATTTGGAGTTGATTGGTGTCTATATTATCTCTCTCTTCTACATGTGTTCTCTTAGAGGGTAATTCCTCCCATTTTTGTGTTTATTATACCCTCGGTGCTAGTCGCCTACTCGGGGCCTACTGGAGGCGGGAATCGGGGGTCAGTATCTCTCTTATCACATTGCTGGCCCAGGAGGGGTACACTTTGTGGGGAGGGGGTCGTGACAATATTTATGATAAATGGGATACTATTATTATTGTGAGTTAATAAATTCTTAAAAAATGATTCTCCATAAATGAATTAAGCAAAAAATACTACATCCTTATTATCAAGATCCATCGAGATATATTTAGGAGGATATTTGGACTAAGTTAAGGTATATTCATTGATAACGTATTGAAGAGATTCAATCTAAAAAATCAATGATAGGATTGTTTCCAATGTCCCATAGTATACATATCTCCAATGAAATGTGTCCTCAAACTCTATTGGAGAGAAAAATAATGAGTATAATCCACTAAACTTATAAAATTAGATTGATCATGTATGTCATCTTATGTACTAGGCTTGGATTTTCATATTCCTTGATGAAGGTAGGAAATTATCAAGTAGACATAAGAGTGAAACATTAGTTGGTTCTAAAGTCTATCCTAACATATCTAATCTATACAAAATACATGTTCCAAGTTTATGTATGAAATGAGTAACTAATTTTAAGGGGATACACTTATGCTAGTTTCCAAACAAATCACAATGATCCAAAATCACATTTTTTATTTTTGTTTTCTCCTGATATAGGATTACTGCGATAGAATAGTTCTAAGGGTCTAGATGTTTCTAATTATATTTTACATTTAGATTATATTAAAGAATTTAATATAATAATATAACTAGTGTGGAAACACAATTTTATCAATTATCTCTGTGTTGTGTGTACCAATAATCGTGGAATCACTCAGCATTGTGATAATAATGTAGTAGTGATTCTATCCAAATAGAAAGGGTTAAATTAATTAATAAATTATATGTATCATGAGTATCACCTCTTGAGATATTTTTATAATATGAGTGAATTTATAGAGAGTATAGTAGCCACAAAAGATATTGTGGTAGGACTATTGAATAAATTATTATCTTAGATGAAGTATAAATATCATGTAAGATATGGTGGTTAAAAATATATCAGTAGTTGGATTTAGTGACAGTATTTGTTTATTAGAGTTGGTTCCCAAGAACTAATTGAATTTTAACTTTATATTACCATTGTATAAATAAAAAAATTATAATATGATGATTTGTCTTCTATGTAACCTTAATTTGATTCTTTTATAAGAGTGTTTGTTGCATCAAAAGGTTATCAAAATTGATTTTTATAATGAGAACATAAAAATATTATGAAAATATTATTAAGAATACGTACTATGGTCCAAATAACATCTCTCTGATTGGACATTTAGGATGTTTTATTATTAGGTTTTTTTTTCATAATACATTGAGACTTATTATGAAATTCTCACTTAGTAATATCTAATAAGGGATGTTATGATGATTGATCTGCCAATAGTAATTTTTAATTTTTTTTTATTTGTGTCATTTTAAATTCCAATATGTGAATATCGGTATTGGACCTTAGACTTGATATTATCATTAATTTATATAATAAATCACTTTGATGAATGGATGAAAATTGTGATAAACTATGCTTGTGGTGAGGTAGCATATGTTGGCCACATCATAAGTGGTTTAAAATTAATTGAATAATTCAAGAAAGTTTTTTTCACTTCTGATTTAATGGAAAAATATATCTCTATACCTTTGATTGAAATTGATCTATCTGAATAAATCCATAGCGATGGTAGTTCAACGAAAAGATCAATTCAAAAAGTTTAAGAAATATAAATCAAGAATATTTTTTGATGACACAAGTATGCATCTTGTTAATGAGATAACAAGACAATGGGATTATATTACATAATATCTTTTATAGGATGTTTTTTTATTGAAAATTTAACTTCTTTATCAATGGGTTTCTTGATGTGATGTTATGCATTGATCTTGAACATTTTCTAAGATCACATAATTCCACTCATAATAAGTCATAGTGGGTCACACACTAACTATATCTAGAATATCGTTAAAATATATTAAATTTAATATTTAGAATAGATATTAATATCATATTTTTAAATAATAAATATTTAAATATTGTTGATCATATAAATTAAATCATGAGATATATGAGTTTAGTATATATGAGTTGGATTTTATATCTTTTTTATTATAAACAATGTAATAAATAAATATCTATTTATTCACCAATTGATTAAATTGATTAATATAAATATTTATTTAGTTACATGAATTTTAAAATATATATTTATTCATTATATTAGTAAATATAATATTTATTTATTTATTTATTTAATAATGTAACACCCCGACCCCAGAGGCTTAGAGCTCGTGCATTATTTTATTACATTGGGATGATTACAAGGAATAAAATCCAAAAGGACCAATCAATTAAGCTATATTGGAAATCCAGATTATATAAATTTTACCCATAATACATTGGGAAATAGAAAATTCATACATGATACATAATAAAATTAAATAATCCACATCCATGAAACTCGTTTAAAGGATTCATCTTCATAACCTGGAGAAATAAAACATAGTAAGGGTGAGATAAAATGCTTAGTAAGTGTAAGTAAAGTGGAAGAAGTAATGAAAAAATGAGAATAAATCAATATGTCAAGGTATATAATTGAAACACATGTCATTTAATCAATGTTCTGATATTAAAACTTGACCATGGATATTATAATAAATAGAATAATCACATGGAATAGAAATAACTAAATACATAATGATGGAATTAATAAATATAGATATAAAAAAAATTCATCAAGGATTCATTCCAATAATATAATAATTTCAAAGCTTCATGCCTATAATCTAATACTTTCAAGGCTTCATGCAAAAATTATAATATTGTAAAGGATTTATGCCAAGAATATAATTCTGTCAAGGCTTGTTTCCAAGAATCTAATACTATAAAAGATTTATTCCAAGAATCTAACAAATCAATAACTCCTTATCCAAAACCATATCTATTTTTTGTCATGAAACCTATCGATGCATCGAGGGGTTATAGCGGGCCCTACCTGTCATGTACTAAATACAATGCATTCATCATATGTTGAATAATTTATTTAATTAATGTTACTTATCGTAAACTATCCATATTGAATAAATAATATGGTGTTATTAATATTTCCCTGGTGTATAATAATTAACAACAAGGGTTTTTGTTGTTGATGAATGGAAATACTATTTAAAGATCATTAAAACATTCTTGAGGAAAATAATCATAAAACATTCCAAAGTGTCTCAAACCAATTTAAATCATTTAATTCATAATTCCCCATGAATTAAATGAAACGTATAATATCATTATAATAATTATATTCATGATATAACAAGTAAAAGGTATTATATACACCATATAAAATATACAAGATGTATAATAACAAATAAGTTTCAATGGAATATAAATTGAGACGAAATAACTTACATTAACCCTCCTTTTTCGGTTTGGTTTTTATCCTCATATATACTGATAAAAAATATGTTACTAACATATACCATAACCATATTCAGGTTTATAACATCATATATTAAATTTTGATAATATTTTATTACCAGTTTGTTAAAACTCTTGTATTATTTTAACTAATTCAAGTATTAATTTCCTAGTTTTCTCAAGTATGTTTAGACTTTTCATTTGTTGTTTCTATTACATAGATCATGATTTGATCATATCTGGACTATAAACCATGATTTAATTATCATATATATATTTATTACATATGCATTTAGAATAATCTAAAATGATTGGAGATAAGAAATGAAATGCACCGTTCATGGAGACGGTAATCTATGCGTGCGCAAGAATGTAACTTTCATTTATTTTTTGAATTAAAAGTAAATAATATATTTATATTATAATACCATTATTATATCTATGTTATATATGTTACATAGTTTAATTAATACCATCCTTTATACATTCTAAGTATGGAAAGAATGAGTCATGTCTCTTTGAGGGGCGGTAGTCCACACTTCCTCGAACGAAATTATCGTAATTACACAAGATGGAAAGTATAAAAGTATATTGTAAATAAAATTTACAGATTCATAAATACATTATAAATATTATATATATCATATATAAACACATTTTCCATCATAATTTCCACTATTATAGGTGGTAAAAGAAAAATGAACAATCATCATTTTGGGAGGCAGTAATTCTCCAAACACAGTAACAGTGTATTCGTTGTCAATTATATGGAGGTGTGTGTAAGTCTATGTTGAATCCTAAGCATAAGAAAATATCATTATATTTAGGATAATTTTGTTGTTACATAATAATATAATAAGTATATTTTAGGGGGTGCTGGATGGAAATGAAATTAGAGATCTTGAGAGAAGATACTACCTCTTAATTGGGTAACTCCATTTGTAATTTACCAAAGGGATTATTTTGGTGGCTTTATGCACAAAGGTATTACTCTTGGTTTATGGAAGGGATGTTGGGAGACTATTTTTTCAGATTTTTTATGAGCCAAAATATATTGAGAGGTGTGAGGAAGGGGTAGAGTGCTTTCCTTTTTGTAGTGGAGGGCGAGTGGCACCCCTGTAAATACCAAAAGGAATTCATTAATGGGAGGTATAGCTTACCTAAAGTTACTAAAAATTGAATCATAATGTATTAAATGGTACTAAAGGTATATTAAAACCTACAAAACACAAATATATTTACATTTTAATAATTTGTTTCCTTTACTTCTAAGATTCCCAAATTTTTTCATTTTGGTTTTTATTAAAAAATTTAGTCTTCCAACCTAAGTAATTTGAGTATTAATAATAAAATAAAGTGAGATTTTTTAGAAAATATTTATCTACCGAATTATTAATATTATATATAACTTATAAAATAAAAATACCATGTTTCTTGGAAATTAATTTAAAAACAAGCGCATGTGACGTGTTAAAACACTACATAAACCCAAAACGTGTTTAAAATGTTTCTAAAATATATGGTTCAATATGTTAATTATAAAATATAAATTGGTCCATTAATATACCATATTTTTTAATTATTAACACTTGAAAATAAATTTTCTGAAAATATGATTTTCATTAATTTTAAATCATTTAATAAAATATCATTTATTGTAAAATAAAAATAATTTCAATTTTGGAATTATTTATTAAATTTTAATTTTAAAATACCAAAACAATATTTTAATTAAAATATATTAATTTCAAAAATGTGAAACACGATATATTCATCTAAAAAATAATTAAAAACAATATTCCAAGGGGTCATTTGGGCCAAAAAATGGGCTTTCAAGCCTTGTATTCAAGCCACTTGGCCTTGGGTCTTCGGGATATGTAATGGGTATCCCTCTACCTAGTCTAAAGAGGTATTTTCTTTAAATAATAAATTGATGATTCGGCCCCAACCTTAAAAAAAATTCCTTTTTGTCTTTTTCCTTACTTAAAATTTTATATAGGGAAATTCCATTTAATAATATCACAATAACCCATAAAATTCAAACAAAATGGTATATGGTCAAATTATTGGTATCCAATGTCATTTGGACAAGTTTCCAAGTCATTTTCTCCCTTAAGATTATATTTTAGTCACTTATTAAGCTTATTTTTACCGTAATCACCGTAAATAATTTTAATCACACTTACTAATCTTTTTTGAAAAAACTTAATTTGATCTTATTATATGAAAAATATTTTACTTCTTAAAACCTTTTATATCCATTTTTTAAAATTCATGTCTCAGAAGTGGGAAAATTAAGATTAAAGCTAATCCCACAAACATAGTGAGAAATAGGGTTTTAAAGGAGAAATGTTCAAAAGCTCAACAAGTTTTTATATCTAAATTTAATAAAAAAATTATATCAATGATATTAATTTGATTAATATATGTATAATTGATATATTTTGACTTCAAAAACCAATTTCAAATATAATTTAACTATAATAATTATTTAAATTAAAAGTTTGATTTTAATTAAATTGCAGTAATATTTACTATTCATCAAAAAATGATGTTTCTCAGAAAAATCCCAAAAAAACACCCTAAGATAATATCCACATTATAAATTAAAAAATAATGTTTATTTTTAAAAATAAAATTCATATAATTATCAAAATTTAATTTTGAAATATTTTCTCCTTTTAAAGGTGGTAAAACTATATCTTGCATGTAACACAAGAAAATTCAGTATTGAGTATAATATAAGATAAACATGGTGTTTTATATAAAAAGAGACAAAATAATATTTATTATTACATGAAAATATTTTAATTTCTTGGGATGCTTCATTCTCCCCACATTATTTAAAATTCAACCTCACAATTTAAACTTGATCTCAGTAACCAAGCGATTGATATTTGAAAATAAACTATTTTTGAAAAACCTAAATCATAAATAGGTTTAATAGCACATATGATTAATAATAGAGAAATGAATGTACAATTTTCACATAACTAGGTTACATTTTAAAAGAACATGGGTGGGAAATGGAAACATGGATACAGAATAAAAATCTAACAATCGAGGTCTGATGTAGAGTACTAGATAACATGGTTAAGAGAAAGTTAACAATCACAAGGTGATAAATCCATGATGATCTAAGAGGACATTTAATTAATTTGAAATTAAGATAATAAGATAACATTTTTTGTTTCAAGATAATTTTATCTTGATCTAAATAATTATTTCACTCTCTAAGAATATAATTAAATATATTTACTTGTTATGTTTCTATAAGCACAATCTTATCCTTTGATTGTTCCTTAAACAGTTTCATCTTCTTCCCGTAGAACAAGATACATAATATAATGATGTAATATGTAAATATCTAAAACCACATCCAAATTACAACTTAAAAAATTTCCTAAATGTTTAACCTTTATAAAATATTATGATCCAACACATAAGAATAATTTCAATGGAATTTTATAGAAACTACTTTATTTTATCCATATGAATCATCTATTTTTCTAAAATTAAATCAAAATTAGGGAAATATTAAGTATTATATTTCCCAAAACAATGTGTTTCCAATAAGTTTAACTTTATACCGAATCAATTTTCATGGTACCATTCAAGATGTGATCTCAAATATTTAATGAAAAAAGTACTATATTACAATCCTTATATATTTCATAAATCATATGATGAGAACATCATCAACAAAATATTTTTACAATATATTTCTTAGATAAAAATGAAAAAGTACATTAATAATTCTACTTCATTAGTGTTAATAACATATTATTGACCATGATCCCTTATCTTCTTCAAGGGTATATTCTCTTGGTGCTTGGGGAATTCATTTTCATAGTTCCCCATATCCTTATAGTTGAAGAATTTAATATTGGAAATTATTTTCTTTCCCATGTAATCCCAAGTTGGTGGACCTTTTTATCCACACATTAAGAAAACTACTTTTCCTTTTAAATATTATCTAAGGTGTTTCCTTCCCCTAGTATCACATGTTGGAAAATTCTTCTTTCCCTTTTTCCATTTATCCACATCATTCTCTATTGTCCTCCTCTTATCTTTATTCTCTTTGAATCCAAACGACTTAAAGAATTCTTTCTTAGACTTGATAGCACAAAAATCTATTTCATCATGTGAAGAAAATGGTTGAGACACTAGAGACCTAGGGTGACATCTCTTAAGTCCTTCAAAAAATGATCAAGTTTTTATTTCATGTCACTTATGAAATATTTATCATACCTTGCTAACCTTGTAAATGCAAATTTATACTCTACCAAATTTCTATCCTCCATTTTCTTTAAAATGTGGACCTTTCTATTAATCTAAAAAAATTATTATGAGGGAAGTATTTATTGAATAATTCATCCTTACAATATTTCCATTCCATGAGTTATATCTCCTCTTCTTCCCTGGTATATTGGATCAATAAACACCACTGATCGGAATCATCTTTGAGATAATAAATGGAAAGTGTAACCTTTTCCTTTTCACTACATCCCAATGCTATAAATATCTTCTCTAAATGAGTAATCCGTTTCTCAGTTGTAATTGGATCATAAGTCCAACTAAAGGATGGGGGATCTGTCACATAAATCAATCCAAATTATGAGAGTATTGTTGGTGAACTGGTTGCTCCATCTATAAAAGGTTACAAGTCATAATATTATTAATCTTCCCTAATGTTTCCATAATATTCTTAGTTCCAATACCAGCTGTATCAGTTTCCTAAGCAGAAGAATCTTGACATTTTCCACAAATACTGATACCATTGTTCCTTCTAGGGGCCTTTTCTAAGCAACATCATATACTAGATTAGCTCATAAAATTATGAAATTTTATAACTCTAAATATTTTTTAACAAAAATTAGGAAATTTATACAGAGAAAATATCATAATCATAAACATGGATTCTTTCAGGATATCTTTACATATAAATCATTCAAAATGGTAGGTAAATAAAATGTGAACTTTTCTAAGACTATCCCCAAGGAGTGTCAAACCAGGTGTGTGTTAAGGCCCATTGTCATGTCACAGGTTACACTAAGTCAGGTCTGAAACACCTTATCGGAGTTATTACTCCCAGATACATCTATTCTAGAACCATGTCCAATTGTAGTATCCAAACAGGGATGCATTTCTTATAATACCCACATAATATCTACCTTACCAAAATTCTAGTATATTTCTCTATATATATACTCATGTAATACCTTAAGGTTATGTTCCCTAATCTATGTTTTCTAAATATATTTTCCAAATGTGTTGCTAAACATCCATTGATACCACCTATAACCCTTTGACTCCATAGTCCTGAGGTCGGTATATTATTTTATTACATTGGCATGATTGTAAGGAATCAAATCCTCAAGGAGCGATAAGTTTAGCAGTCTTGTAAATCCAAATTACATACATGATACCCATAATACATTAGAAAATATAAAATACAGACATGATACAAAAGAAAATGAAATAAATTTCATCCTTGAAACTCATTTAAAGGATTCCTCTTCATAACCAAACGAAATAAAACATAATAAGGGTGGGCTCAAATACTTAGTAAGGGTAATTAAATAAAAATAAAGAATGAAACAATAAGAATAAATTAACATGGTAAGGTATATAATTGAAACACAATCCATTTAATCAATAATCTAAGATTGAAACTTAACTATGGATATTATAACTAATCAAATAATAACATGGAATAGAAAAAACTGAATACAGAATGACAGAATTCATAACGATGGATATATAAAACATATTGTTGAGGATTCAATCCATGAATTTAATACTGTTAAGGACTCATTCCAATAATCTAATACTTTCAAGGATTCATGCCCAAAATCTAATAAATGGGTATGTTCTTGACCAAAACCATGTCTATTTTGTCTCAAAAAACCTACCTATGCATCAAGGGTATATAGCGGTCCTCGCCCATCACATACTGCATCCAGTGTATTACTCATAGGTAGAATAATTGATTTAACTGATAAATAATGTGACTTATCATAAAATACCCATATTGGATAAATAATATGTATTTATGAATAATTCACCAGTGTCGGATAAGTAACAACAAGGGTTGTTGATGATGTTGACTACACAAGAGCCTCAACTTAGTTGGTGAGGACTCAACAAGTGCATCCAAGAGACTCGAGTCCAAATCCAGATGGAAAAATAATTTCCAATTTATTGTAGTATTACTATAGTAGGAACTATATTAGGTTTTGTATAAAGTATTGTAGCAGGTATTTTTTGGTACTGTAGAAACTGGAACTATTCATCCATTTGGTCTTTTGGGCCACTGGTTTCGTCCTAGGGTCCTTCAAGGCCTTCTTTCCACCCAAGTCCTTCAGGAAATTAAGGATTTTGGGCCATCTCAAGAGCCTCATGCCACCACAAAGACTAAGATCCATGACAAGGCTTTCGATCCATATGAAATTGTGCTTAATAGACCAGGAAGACTCTATAAGGAGCATACTCTAGATGAGGATTCAGATCAGGGGCATTCATCTGAGCAGAAGATAATGGATTTAAAATAAATTCAGGGTATGGAATTTCCAACAAGACCAGCCTATGCTTTGATGAGAAGCCTAGATAAATAGCCATGAAAAGTTAGAGAGCTGACATCATGATGAAGAAGATGCGGATAAGTAGTTCCAAGATGTTATATTTTGGATAAATTCTTCTAAGACCAATGGGTCGTGTAATGTCCAAGACCTTCGAGTCATGTAATATCTAAGACTACGGACATTGTAAGGGATCCCCCTCATCCCATGAAATATCTATTATCAAAAATAAATACAAATAAGGCCTTTAGTACATTTAGTATAAGGGTTATTTATTTTGATGAATGAAAATACTATTTAAAGATCATTAAAACATTCTTGAGGAAAATAATCTTTAGTCATTCCAAAGGGTATCATACCACATTGAAACATTTAATTAATAATTCAAAATGAATTAAATGAAACTTATAATTTCATGAAAATAATAATATTCATGATATAACATTAAAAAAGTAGTATATACACCATTTATAATAAACTAGGTATATAACAACAAATAAGTCTCAATGAAATGTAAATTGATATGAAATTTCTTAATATAGCCCTAATTTTGTTTTATGGTCTTTATCCTCATGTATAGTGGTATAAAAAATGATACTAACTTATACCAGAATGATACTAATGTTTATAATATCATATATTAATTTATTATAATATTTTATTACTTATTTTTTAACACTCTTTCATTATTTTATCTACTTCGGGTGTTAATTACCTATTTTTCTCAAGTACATTTTGACATTTAATTTGTTGTTACTGTTAAATAGATCATGATTTCATAATCTCCATAATGTCATACATGATTTAATTATCATAAATATTGATTACAAATGAATTCATCATAATCTATAAAGTTTTTAGATAAGAAATGAAATGCACCGTTCATGGAAATGGTAATCCATATGTACGCATGAATGATACTTTCATTTCATTGTTTTATTAAAAGTAAATGATATATGTATATTATAATAATATTATCAAATCTATGTTATATATGTTGCATATTTTTATTAATACAATCCTTTTATACATTCAATGTATAGCATGAATGAGTCGTGTCACTTTGAAAGGGCAGTAGTCCACACTTCCTCAAATGAAATTATTGTATTTACACAAGATATAAAGTATAAAGGGATGTTATAAATAAAAATTATTGAAGCATAAATAAATTATAAATATAATATATATAATATAGAAATATATTTTCTATCATAGTGGACACCATGATATATGGTAAAGGAAAAAATGAGTAATCATCGTTTAGTGAGCCAGAAGTTCGATGTACACATAAATAGTATGTTTGTTATCCATTAGATAGAGGTGTGTGTAAGAGTAGGTCAAAAACTTATCATAAAAACATATATGTATATTGAGGATAGTTTTTTTTTACATAATCATAGAATAAGAATATTGGTGTGGGTGTGTCATTGAAATGAAACTAGAGAGATTAAAGGAAGACATTACCTCTTAATCGGGTAACTACTTCTGGTTTGTAACCAAGGGATTACATAGGAGGATTTATTCCCAAAGGTATGATTCTAGTTTTAGGGTATGTTTTTTTGGAGACTCATTTTTCATAGTTTGGATAATAAAAAGATTCCTGAGAGGTATGAGGATGGGTTAGAGTGCATTCCTTTTTATAGTGGAGGGAGAGTGGCACTCTTGTAAATAACAAAAGGTATTCAATAATGGGAGGTTTACCATACCTAAAGTTCCTCTAAAATGGAAATTTAATGGATTAAATGGGGATAATGGTTTATAAAAACCTCAACCACATAAAATATGTGCATTTAAAAAAAATTCCTTAACTTCTATGATTTCCAAGTTTTTTCATTTTGGTTTTTATTAAAGCATATGGTTTTCCGACCTAAGTAATTTAACCAATAAGAAAAACCTAATGTGATATTTATTAGATAATACATATCAAATAAATTATTAATATGATATCTAATTTACAAAATAAAAAATCTCCAATTTTTTTAAACTAATATAAAAACAAGCGCTAGTGGCACGCTAAAACAATGCTTAAACTTGGACTGTGTTAACAATGTTTTTACAATATATGGGTAAATATGTTAATTATAAAAGTAAATTTTTCCCACTAATATACAATATTTAATATTTATAAAAAAAATTAAAATCACTTTTCATAATATATGATTTTTATTAATTTTAAAACATTTAATAAAATATTATTTATTTTTAAATTTCAATAATGTCAATTTTGACATTATTTATTTAATTTTAATTTTAAAATAACAAAAAAATATTGGAATTAAAATATATTATATTAAAATATGTGTAAAATGATACATTCATCTAAAAAATAATTAAATACAATAATTCAGTCAATTCACTTCGCTTTTAATATTTATAGTATCATTTATTTTAATTATTTATTAACTAAACAATCACTATGTTGGTGTTTCCTAAGAATTTAAAGTAACTAAACTGTATCTAAAAATTATTGATAAATTTTTATGATTAAAATAACCCATTTATATTTCAAAAGGTTATGTATAACCAAAAATATAATTTTTTTACATATATTATAGTTTTATAAATTTTAAAGGTGAAGAAATATTCTTTTGGTATTTTTCCTTACTTAAACATTTATATAGGGATCTTCTATTTAATTATATTACAATAAACCAAAAAATAGAAAAAATATGGGATATGTTAGAATTATTGGCATATAATTTAATTTTTAAAAGTGTCCAACTAATTTTGGTCCTTAAGATTAAGTTTTAGTCCCTTATTAAGCTCAATATTACCTTAATCATCTTAATTAATTTTAATCACATTCACTAAACTTTTTTATCAAAAATTAAGTGGATATTTTTAGACAAAAAATATTGTAATAATTAAAACAATGTATGTATGTTTTTTAAATTTAGATAAAAGAAGTTGGAAAATTAAGATTAACTTTAATCTCGTACAAGTAGTGAGGAAGCAGGTTTTTAAAGTAGAAATGCTCAAACGTTCAATAAGATTCTATATCTTATTTTAATATAAAAATGATTTCAGTGAAATTAATTTGATTCATATGTGTATAATTGATTTATTTTGACTTTGGAAACCAATTTGAAATATAATTTAAAACAAATAATTTTTTAAATGAGAAGGGTGTTTTTAGATAAATTATAGTAATATTTATTATTCATAAAAAAATGTTTCTCGGAAAAATTTAAAAAACTCACCCTAAAATAATATTAACAATATGATTTCAGAAAATAGGTTTATTTTTAAAAATAAAATTTATAAAATTTTCAAAAAAAATATTAAAATAGGTTCATCATTAAAAGGCGGTAAAACATGGTTTTCCATGTAACGCAAGCTAATTCAGTGTTATGTGTAGATTAAGCTTAACATGGTGTTGCATATAAAGAGAGAAAAATTATATTCATTTTATCAAGAAAGTATTGTGATATCCTGGGGTGTTACAAATAATATTTATTTTGATTAATATTTTATTATTTCAGGGATTAATAAATTCCTTTGAGGATATATGGGTCAAGTTAGTAGACCAATGGAAATGATATATTTTATTTAATATCATTTAAATAAATATTAAATTATTTATTTAAAAAATGATTTTAGAAAAAATAAATGTCATGGAATATAATACTATTATTGTTATAGTTATACATATTGAATTATATTGTATAAATATTTGATAATGGTCGTTGCATAATTATTGAATGTTAACCCTTGGTAAATATTTTAACTTATAGCATTCTTCACCTAAGTGAGTCTCTTTACACAATGGAATAACTCTAGATAATTCTGTTAACCCCTAAAGATAAAATCCTCCACCCACCATCTTAATATCAAAGTGAGAATAAGGGGACTCTTTATTGTGATCAATGATGAATAATATGATGATTCATGTTCCTCTAAGCTAACACTCAGAATTCCATGATTTTTATTCAAAGATTTATAGAACATGTGTGGATACAAATAGGGGATCCCTCACTTGGATTCTCCACCCTAATGACAAAATTAAAAGAATGATAATGAAAATTTATTCAAAGGAATTATCAGTTTGAGGTAATTCTGGTTTTAAATTTATTATAATTTAAATGTGAAAGATCCTATCAATGGTATTATAGGGTTTAATTCATCAGGTTCTTCTGATAAATACATTGAAACTAATGAATGAATGAAGCTATTCACCCACCCATTTCTTATGTTATTCGCTAGAACCTTCACATGTAACTCCCCATCTCATAAACCTGGTGAGTGAGCTATAACCATCAAGTACCAACTGGATAAAATTTCTTCATCAATCCATTAATTAATAGAAAGTAAGGAATTATGTTATGAGTGAGGTTTCACCAACTCTTGGTGAATTCTATACCACTAAAATTAGTATTTAAATTAGAAATACACCATCAAGATACTCTTCAGGGTGGATTACGCATGACTGATATCTCTCTCTATGTGGATGATATACCACAGTAAACAATTCCTAATTCAATGATATAATTCCAATGAAAGTCTCTAGGTGGAAAAATCACCATCGATACCAACATCGGGGAAGATGATATACCAATAATACTAGTATCAAAGTGTATGATACAACACCAATTCACTCACTATATGTGGAATAAGAATAGGAAGTATTAATCTATGGGTATATGATACACAATTTTCACCTATCACTAAGTTTTTGATAAGCCATTGAGACACACACCATAGAAGGAAAAGGCACCACCAAACAATCATGGGTGGAAGAGATACCATAAAAAACACAAATTTGGGTGAGGTACCACCAAGTAATCATTGAAATGAATGATTCGTAACTTATAACCAACACATATCAGTCATAATTCATAAAGTTTACATCCCTCATATCAATAACCTGTTAAAAGTGTCATGCATAGGCTATCCCACCCTTAAAATATCATGTTCGCATGCCATTCCCTAATAAGGAATGGTATTGGACACCACATAAATCTTATAAGGACATTAAATAAGAATAATTCACACATTTTTTGTCCAAAATCAAGTTTCGGAAACACAACCACATGAAAAATACTTGTTTATGAACATGGAGATAATGCACACCACCCTTAAAACCACCCATGGATTTGATAGATTTCACTCAATCCAGCAAAAACAAAAAAGTGATTTTAGTATTTAAATTTTGGATTGAACACAAGGATGGGACATTCCATATTTCAAATGACACATGACATTATTTTAAACCCCAATAAGATAAAAAGGGACTACCTACCTCGACCTAGAAAGGTCCCACTAATAAAATGTGTCCTGTTAATTTAACCACAATAATTATACTCCACATAATCTAAAAATTAGAGTCTCTAAAATTAGGAATAATCAATTCAGGATTATCAAAAAAGGATAGAAACAAGAATAAAATGAATAGGAAGGGCATCCTTACCCATTTAAACCTGACGTAAAAAAACGATACTTGAAATCAATAAAGAATGGAGGATATCTCACTTTGAGAGGGAGAGAAATGAGAAAACCAATACAGGCATATGGATGGGATTAAATTACAGGGGAAAGGGGGAGACATACATTTAATAATTTTTTTTAAAAAAATTAATTGATTGAATTTATAAAAAACAAGATGGAACCCACCTGGTATCCTCTAAGTATCCACCATATACCCTGTATCTATCAGGTACCCGCTACAAGGTCACCGTCCATTTGATAGTTATCATGTACCAATCTAGAGTTCCATCTAACCTAACACCCTACCATGTCTGTGGCATGGCCCGAAGGGCATTCCTAATCTCTATGGCTGGAAACTAGTGCCTGGGTATAAGCAATGCACTTTGGGAATTATTTCACCCATGATAAACAACCAACGAGAACAACCATCGCACAAATGTTAATCAAAACCAAAATAGTAACAAAAATTTTTTAGATTCAACATTTTATAACATTAAAAGAATACCAAAATACCATAATGGAAAAGGAGATAAAAAACCCTGTCAAAATATCCATTTTACAAGAGGGTCACCACCCTCAAGATACCACCACCAGCACCTGCAAAAAGTGGAACCCTAGAAATTAGATCCACCATCACCACCATGATAAATATTTCTATTACTTGGTCCATACATAGAAAAGTCTACATACACCCAAAGGTGTATATAGGTTGTGATCCAAATACTAGTAAGATTACACACAAAATAAGTATTCCATGCTATAAATTTTAAAGGTATATCAACAAGAACACTTTTCATATCAGCATTTTAATCATTTCCAAGAAATTGTTTTGAAGAAAACATTCTCATGGAAACACTTTTAAAGGAAAAAAAATTCAAACGAAATGTTATTTAAAATTTAAATGTCCACAAGGTCAACCATATAATGACAGTTAGTACCATGTCACAAAATATCATGACACAGTAGAGAACCATAAGAAAATACCTATAAGTAACTTTCAATTGTGGAACCATAGAAACCTCATACCACATTGATCAAAATCATCCAACCAATACAAACATTGTCCTCATGTATGATCCACTTGAGGGGAGCGTAACTAAAGGTATAGTGGTCTCCATATGATAATTTAAAACCAACAGTGTTCTCATGCATGATCCACTGGAGGGGATCCCATCCCAAGGTCTAGGGGTCCTAATAATATCGCATGTTTAGTTAGTGTAATAACATCAATCCTCCTAGCTGAAATTGAGCCTCATCCCTACTAAATCAACTAGCATTTAGTTCTATTATTCCCACATAGATACCTAGGATTCCTTTTATGCTGAAATTCCATTTCATAGGTCACATAAATCCTCACATTAATATAGACATTCCAATCATCATGAACACATTATAAAAAACCATGTTAACAGTCCACATTGATCTAACAATAAAGTTCACATGGAAACCACCATTTTTCATAAAAACCCACTTTATAATTAATACACAAACCAAAATCATTTGGAAATTCATTTCACACCACTTTCACAATTCATATTCCCATTTGGAAACATCACAATAAAATCACACAAAAAATTCAACCATTCTCATAGGAAAAACCCATTCCAAATTTATACTCACACCAAATCCTTTTTATAACATGTTTCATGCCACTTTCAAAATTCTAAACAAATTTGAGGTGTACAACAAAGAAGAAATTGTGCAATAAAGATTCTTTTATTTTGGAAAACCAACTTCCAATGCATCCTCACCTCAAATACCATTGAAATCATTTTTTCACCTTTCACACGAAGCGAAAAATACAATAAAAAGAACCAAAATAAATCACACAAGATAAATAACCATTTTCCAGTATAAAATGAACTTTCAACACATATAAATATCAAAACCCTTTTTAAAAAATGTTTTATCACCCCAAAAATAATTCATAAAACACATTTAAACAACCAAACAAGTAGGACAAAATCATCTAATAATGTAAAATCCTAGAAATACCAACATCACACTTGGGAACTTCTAGAATCTGATGGAAACCCACAACATCACCACAATTGATCCCTATAAAGGAAATATCAAACCATTAAAATCAAAATCTCACTAAACAACTCAATATTGAACCATAATTATGTTAAAAACCTGCTGGAAAAGGAGAACCCAAAGAGGGAGTGTGAGAAACCCTAGAAGAAGGAATAAATTGAGAGAAAATAGAATTACTTGATGATTTATTGAATATCCAAGGCTAAAACCACCCAAATATTGGATTCAAATGCATCAAAGAATAAGTGGAGGAAGAACCCATGATTAAATATCCAATATGGCTCGGATTAGGGGTGATTTGAGGTTAAATATAAAGAGGAAAAAGAGTAAATTTCTACTTCTTAATAACCTGGACATAATGTGCGGTTATCCAGAAAGGTTTGAAACCCCATTAAGAAATAATTCCTCCCTCTATATCTAATAGAAAATAGAATGTATAGTTTCCTGGCGAAGGTTTCACACTCGTGGAGCTAGTTTTATAGCTCAGATAGTGCCATTGTACAAGGAGCTTGGTTTTCTCTAGGTGAGAACAATGTTTTCCTTAACCTAGTGCCACCCGTATTAGGTTCCAAAAATTCAATTTTTCTTTAAAAAATCATGATAAAATAGAGTAACCAAGATAAGAAATAAATAAACAAAATAATACTTAGAAATAAAATCAAGGATGTGATAAATCTCCCCACAATGAAATATTTCCTCTATAAGAAAGTTACTCCAAATATTGATCAGAGAACAAAAATGGATACACCTCCTCAATTTAAGGCTTCCACTCTCTTGTATCATTACAAAAACCACCATGATGTAAAATAACTCAGACTAATTATATGGACTTCTAATGAATCAACTTCTCCTAATAATCCACAACCCTCACTGGTCGCTCGAATATAGATAGAAGAGACCCTAACTCCAACTCCTCCCATTTCAACACATGTTATGGATCCAGATTATACATTTTTATCTACGATACATGGAACACGTCATGAATTAATGTTAAATGAGAGGGAAAATATAAATTTCATCTCACCTTACCAACTCTCTCGATGATCTAAAATGTTCTAACATACCTCAGTGCTAGATTCCTTTGCTTACCAAAATGATAGTGACCCAAGTAAGGTGTTACCTTCATAAACACACATTCTCCCACTAAAAACACAAAATCTCAGAACCTAGGGTCAGTATAAGTATTATGTAAAATCTAAACTATCAACAAATGATGTCTGGTTAGCTTGACCTTATCAGATGTCTCCCTCATAAGGCTTATTCGCAACAAATGAGGTCCCACCAACCTTATCCCAATACAAAGAGGACCAAAATGGATAACTATAAAGTGCCTCAAAGGGATCAATTCAAATTTATGACTGATAACTATTATTATATGAAAACTTGACCAACCCTAAAGGATTATCCCACAAGCCTCCAAAATCCAAAACACATGCCTAGATCACATCTTCCCAAATAAAAATTGTTCTACTCCGTCTCACCATCTATTTGAGGTTGGTATGTCGTTCTCAACTTGACCTATGACCCCATTACACTGTAAACACCTTCCCTAAACTATGAGTTAGAATGATGTTCCGGACCTAAAACAATTTTCCATTGAACACCATGAAGAATCACTATATCTTGAACATAAAACTGACCCAACTCATCAACTTTGGCTAAATATCTTACCAGAATTAAAGGGGTTGATTTGGTCAAATGATCAATAACTATGAAAATAGAATTTTATCCCTGACATGTATGAGGTAATCCAAAAATAAATCCCATAGATATATCATCCCACTTCTAGTTAGGAATTGGTAGTGGCTAAAGTAAACTTAAGGGAATTTGGTTCTCTATTTTAACCTAGTGACACATATAAAACCATGATTCAAAGATAGATACCCCATGTTTCATACCTGGATACCATAACTATTAACGCATATCATTAAAAATCTTGGTGGTGCTTGGATGATCTTCCCACTAAGACTAGTGGCCATCCTATATCACCACCTTCTACAATGTCAATGACACCACAAAGTGACCTTTGAACCACAAAAATCCCTCGGGAGACAATGTACATTCACAAGGCACCTCCCCACGATTTAAGAATAGAATAAAACACTAGAATAACTCGTAACTTGTCTTCTCCTGCCAAATCAACTCTACAAGGATAGGTGTTGGATGAAAAATTGAAAAGAACCCACCTCCACTGTGCTCCTTGGTCTCAAGATGAAATTGGAAAACAAATGTCTCATCAATGTCCACTCACTGCTAGACTCTTTCAACACTTGCATTACCAATTTCATGCTCAAGTAATATTCCACCACGTTACCTTTTTCTAGGGTATAGATGGAATCAAAATTTAACCCCTAAAGGTATTCAACCCAGTGACTTTTCCTCAGATTCAAGTCCTTCTAGAACAAGATGTAGGCTGGGATCTTATGATTTGAATAAACTACAAACTTCTCCAAGAAAATATAATGATTCCTTGTCTTCAAGGAATGAATAAATATAACTAACTCCATGTCATGGATTGGGTAATTATTTTTTGTGGTCCTAGTAGGCAAGAACCATAATCCACTACATATTCATACTATATTAGCACACTTCCAATACCCATACCTGAGGCTTTACAATAGACCACATATCCCTTACCAGATTACAGCAAGATCAAAAATGTTTTGTGTCCAATCACATCTTAATCTCCGCAATGGATTCTTAACACACATAACTCTATTAAAACTTCACCCACTTTTGGGTGAGAGTTCTCATGAGTGAATAATGTCAAGAGAAATCTCTAACAAACATCCTGTAATACAATGCCAGGCCTAAAAATACTCTGATTTTAAAAACATTCTTTAGAAGTTACCATGAAATCACTGCACTAATCTTATCAAGGTCCACTAAAACCCCTATTTCTAGGATCACATGATCTAGAAACATTACATAAAAATTCAAACTGTTCACTAAGAAAATTTCTCATAAATATGATGATCCAAAAGAATTCCCATCACAATACTCAAAGGATGCTCATGCTTCTCCTTTATCCTTGGATAGATTTTGATGTCATCCAAAAATACCATGACCAATGAGTCGAGATACTGATGGAACACCATAAGGGCCATAAATTCCATTGTCTCATTTTTCATCCTGAATGGAATGACTAAATAAACAAAGTGTCCATACCTACTTTAGAAGTCTATTTTTGGAACATCTTTATAACACCCCAAACATTTTATGGTATATTTTACTTAAATAATTTCAATTCATTAGATTGGATATATTTCAAGAATCATTGAGTATATGTGATAAAACACTAGGTTATTATAGGAGATATTCATAACCTATCCATTAATCTTAAATTTTCTACTTTTATGTTTTGGAGTTCAAAAAACGGACATACATGGTTGTAATCCGGGTGATATTTTGAGTCTGATAAAATCAAGTTAATTTTCAGTGAATAGTAACATACCCTTATGAATAGTAACATAACCTTATGAATTGTGACTTACCATTATAAATAGTAATATGACCCATATGTATGGTAACATTACCCATGAAAGTGTAAATAAAATTTAGGCACCAAAAAATAAAGATGAATGTTTTAAGTGTTTGTTTTTTTCATTTTAATGATGATTTTAATTAAAAATTGAATTTGTCATATTTAACAAATAATTTTTGAAAAGTGGAGTTCATTTTTTTATTCTACATCTCAAAAAAATTTAGGCAAAATTTTTTATATTTTTTTGAAATACTTGATTTTTTGTTGAACAGTAAAATTCCTTAATTTACTGTATAAATACATTATAATTTAAATCCAATATTCCTAAAATCATGAGTGATGTAAGCACACAAATATCAAACTCACATGAATTTATTACTATTATACAGCATGGAATCATCATTATTTCTTGTCTTATGGTAAAATAAAAAACAAATGATTAGAATATTAAGAAAACCCCCCTCCCCCCACTATATAAACCACCCCTCACCCCCTATTACTCCCACAAAACTCAATCTTTGATCCTTACATAAGTTCTGATAAATACTATCCCAAAGCCCCCCCCCCCCCCATGTCCAAGACCTTCTGGTCACACCAAAAGGACAAAACTAAATGCCTTAAGTAGATTCTCAAGGAGGAGTACTGAAGAGGTGAACCTCTCTTTCTTTTTCTTTCGACTTCTTTTACAAGTTCCATTCTTTTATTGCTCTCTATTCACCTCCCCACATTCAATTTTTTTGATAATTATATTACCTTACATGAACTAGAATATTATTTTTCTAATGGAATATTTCATCATAATCTCTGCCTCCACCCTCCTCTTACACTAAAAATTAAAATATCATCCGAGATGTGTTAATTTATCACATTTAAGGACGAAGGGTTTTCAATTTCTATTACTATATCCAAGACTAATAATGAAACCTTTATAATGGTTTAACCAAATAATAATATATTTATTTTATGTTATTCAATTTTCTTTAATCCTTAAACACACATAATATAAAATAATAATACAGAACAAGTTCATCATGCACAAAACCACCAAGTTAATCCAAGAATTTATTAATAAATTTTAACAAATGAGTCATCCACATGGTATATAACCCAAAATAATTATAAGATAATTTATATATCTATAATTTTACTAATAATATATACTAACAATTCTGGATTTTTAACCACATTTCAAATGAACTTCCTATAATGAATGCAAGTAAACCGATCATGAAAACCAAAGAAGAAAATGCTTCCAAAACAATTAAATTGAACCTATTATACCCATAAAAATTTTCATTAAGGAAGATAATAAGGTTATAATAAATCAATTATATTTTGAGGAGGTCCTTGAATTATAAATTAATGAGTCAAATTTTGATTATTCAAGTTATTAATATTAATTGACAACACATTAGTTCATAAGGTAAGGGGTTTCTCATCTCACTTTTATTTTCATAAAATTTCTATTGTTCACCACTTATTTCTTGTATGTGGTGTATGTTTACGGATATTTTATATATAATATCATTTTAATCTTTATATTCATGTTATTTATTGATTAACTAGATTATTATTAACTCGATTAATTATAATGTTTTAAAGGACATTGTCTCTGTTTCAATTTTATTGTGATTTACATGGTATTATGAACCTTATAATTCTTATGTGGTGAACCTACTTCCCCTTTGAGATCATTTCCCATTTTAACTTGTAAATATATTATAAATATATATTATGGTTTCATGGATATGGTTATTTTCTTAATCTGTATACCTTATTATATACGGTATTTTTTTGGGATGTTGTTTTTACTATGGAAATATTGATGAATTTGTATCCTCTACTCTATATAGATATTTAGAAGTCATATTATACTTGTATTATATCTATGTATAAATAATTATTTAGACTTGAAGTGATGGGTGAGTCCCACTATAACCCCTTTATGCATCGATATGTCTCTTGAGACAAATTATTTGGCGACAAACCCATCGAGTTTGTTTCCAACACAGAATCAGACGAGTATCTACCCACAAACTTAAACCATTTTGATGGTAAAGTGGTATAATGTTCCAGATACATGACATATAATTAATAAGAATTATCTTTATTCATTTTAAATTATTACTATCCATGATATTTCCACTATGAAAAAATCTATGGATGCTGTTTCATTCTCAGTTTATTAATGGTGTGTGTTTTTCATGACATATTGACTATGCCAATCTAATTATGATTAAATTTTTTTGACTCATTATTCCACTATTTTTATCCCTTACTGATTATTTTATCTCACCAATTTCATATTTTTACCTTCAATATATTAGGAAGTGGGTACCATTTATTTTGTTCTTATGGATGTAGTATATTAGTTTTTGTTTTGTATTTAATTTTGTAACATTTCCCAATATAATATGTGTTACATATATGTATCTAGTTTCTTTAAGACTACTAAACTAATCATTCCTTCAGGATTTCATTCCTTTTAATCATGCTAATGTAATAATTAATGCACCGACCCTAGGCTTCTGGGGTCATAACGTTACAGTTGGCATCAGAAGAAGTTTAGCAGCAACATTAAAAACTAGATTAAAGAAACATAGTTTAGAGGACATATTCCTAAGCTAGAATTTGAGTATAATTATAGAATAAAATACTGAAATTTTGGTAAAATAGATATTATGTGGGTCTTCCTAGAAAATACATTCCTATCTAGATACTAAAAGTGGACATGGTTTTGGCCCAGACATACCTATAAGAAACAAATCCAACAAAGAGTTTTGGCCTTGACTCGGGGTATCCTGGTAAAAAAAAGAGGCCTTACTGTGCACTTGGTTTTTAACTCTCAGGCGAAATTCTTAGGATAATTCACATTTTCATTACAAACCATTATAAAGGATTTAAAAGTAAATATTAACAATATTAATGATTATGAGATTGGTTATGCATAAATTTTCAGATTATCTTAAGTGTTTTCTAGTAAGAAATTATGAACTATAAGAAAATTTGTTGTATTCCATTGTTTAGTGATGGCACCTAATGGAAGAAGGGGAATCAATACCCACAGACAACGTAGATATTTCTCCACTGATCAAGTCAACACAGTCAATGTTGGAGCATATCAGATCATTACCATATTGGGACAACTTAATCAGGTTGTGATGAATAACCATGCTACACCTGTATTGTATCACTTCAAGCAGTAGAAGCCCCCATATTTTAGTGGTATTACTAATCTAGTGGTAGATGTGCAGTGGATCAAGCCCCTTGAAAAGATATTTCTGGCATTATGAAGCAATGAAAATAAAAAGGTAGTATTAACAGTATATTTTATCAAGGGTGATGTTGATCAATGGTTTTCCCTGATCTAAAATACCATGGAGGAAGAAAAAATAGAAGATATGGAATAAATAAATTTTAATGAAATATTCTTCAAAAGATATTTCCCTTGTTAATGGAGAACTGAAATGAAGATTAAATTCTTTATGCTAAAAAAAGGGAAGAAGAGAGTGTTGAGAAGTTTGAGGCTACCATCACAAGATTATCCTGGTTTATTATATATTACATACATGATTAGAAAGACAAGATTTATAATTTCTTTAAAGTTCTTAAGACATTTCTTCAATGGTTAGTGGATTCTAAAACATTTTCATCATATGATGAAATTTTATTAAGTACCATCAAAATTGATAGGAATTTTCTAGATCAATTTTTATCTAGGGAAATCAAGATATGAAAAGGCATTCTAATAACTATATAAAAGTTGAATTAACAAAGAAGAAGAAGGGAATGAGACAATTTCTATTATATGAGAACTGTGGAAATAATCCTCCTGGGAAATTCTTGAAAGGCATGGGAGTTTTCTATATGTATGGAGAAAAGGGTCATCGATCAAGTGAATGCAAGGGGAAGAGACAAGTCAATGATGTTCAATGCTATAATTGTAGATAAATGGGACACTATGGAAATGAGTTTCCTAAGTTCCAATGAAACTTACCTCAAAAAATGATACAAGAGAAAGGGAAAGCTTATGTGATTACAACCGTAGAGGTTAAAGTTTCTAATGATGTGGTGGAAGGTACTTTACTTTTTTCCTCAAACTTAGACAATGATTTATTTGATTTCAGATCATCACATTCATTTATGTATTCTCATTATTTCAATAAAAATATACATGTCCAATTTTATTTAATAAAGTATTTCTCAATAAAAACTTCTAGGGGGTGTATCATTGCAACAAACATGTATCGATCAGTCCCCCTCATGACACATAAATTTTATTTAGTTTCCTACCTTATCATCATACTAGTGATTGAATTTGATATAATTCTTAGTATGAATTGGCTGCCAAATTATGATGCAAATATCTATTTTAAGAAGAAGGAAGTTACAATGTGTGATAATGGTGTGTAATCCCTTATCTTTAGAGAATAAACCTTGCTATATGATTCTTATCTAGATCCACCCCAAGTAGCTCTACTAAATGCAATTAAAGAATAGTAAGAGAACACAATATCTATGGGTGAGGAAGTAAATATTCAAATTGAAGACGTACCTATTGTGTAAGAATACATTGATGTGTTTTCAGATGATTTACCTAGACATCCTCTAGAGTGGTGAGTTGAGTTCTCTATTGATTTAATTCTTATTGCAAGACCTATATAAAATAATCCCCATAGAATGGCCACTATGGAATTAGTAGAGACAAACAAACAAATAGAGTAATTGAGAGATAAAGGATTTATTCAACCTAGTGTTTCTCCATGGGGAGACCTTATCATCTTTATCAAGAAGAAATATGGATCCAGGAGGGTATGCATTGATTATAGGGAAATCAAGGATATTACAGTAAAGAATAGGTATCTTTTGCCACGAATTGTTGATTTATTTGATCAAATTCATGAAGCCTGATATTTTTTGGAGATTGACCTTTGATCTTGATATCATTAGCTATATGTGATGAATGAAGATATTCTAAAGATAGCATTTCGAATGAGGTATGAGAAATACCAGTTTACAGTAATGCCTTCTGGACTGACTAATTCACCCTCTGTTTTCATAGATATAATGAAAATAGTTTTCAAGTAAAATCTTGATGACTTTTTTGTGGTATTAATTGAAGATCTCTTGGTATACTTCTAAACATATTAATACAATTATAATCACTTTTAGATTATTATAAAAACTATTAGAAGGAAAAAAATTATATTGGAAGATTAGAAAGTGTGAATTTTTTATTCAATCATTTATTTTTCCTAGTCATATTGTCTCTAAAGATGGAATTTTAGTTGATCTTGAAATAATAAAGGCAATTCAAGAATAAAACACACAAACAAACATAATCAAGGTATGTAGTTTTATTGGCTTAGCAAGTTACAATTATAGTTTTATTTATAATTTCACCCGATTGGATAACCCACTAACCAAGATCACATGGGAAGGGGTTAAGTTTTTATGTATGAAAGAATGTAAATAATATTTTGTAGAATTGAAAAGAAGATTGTTCAATGCTCCAATTTTGACTCTTTTATATTGAAATAAGTGATTTGTTATATAGACCGATGCATCATAGAGTGGATTGGGTTGCGTCCTTATGAAAAATGATAAAGTTAATGATTATGCATCAATAAAGTTGAAGACTCGTGACAAAAATTACCTAAATCATTATCTTGAGTTATCTGTTATAATATTTGCTCTGAAAATATAGAGACATTATCTCAATGGTGAAATATGTGAGATGTATATGGATCACAAGAGCTTGAAATACCCTTTTACATTGAAAAAACTCAACATGAAGAAAAGGATATGGCTCGAGTTACTCAAAGATTATGATTGTTTGGTACACTACCAACCAAGAAAGGAAAATAAGGTTGCAGATGCATTAAGTAGGAAAGATCGTGGAATTCTGACCCAAATGAGGATTGATAGAGATCCTATATTCATGGATCTACTCAATATGGATATGGGAATTTTGAAGGAAGGGGAAACATATTTCCTCTTTCAAATTATTTCTAAACGATATTTACTATAGAATATAAGAATATCTCAACCTAAAGATGAAAATCTATAAAAGAAAATTAAAGCTATAAGGATGGAAGATTGGCAGACTTTTTGTATAAGGAGAGAGCTCTAAAATTTGGGAAACTTTTATGTGTTCAATCAGTACCTAATCTAAAAAGGGAACTATTAGATGATTCTCATAGCTCAAATTTCTCTATACACCATGGTATCACTTAAATATATATATATGTGAAGGAATATTTATTGTGGGCTAACGTGATGCAAGAAATTGTTTACTATGTGTCAAGGTGTCGAGGTTGACAATAAGTGAAGATCAAGAGACAATGTCTAAGAGGGTTCCTGAAACCTCTACCTATTTATATGTGGAAGAGGAGTGAAAATACAATTTATTTTTTCATAAGACTACTAAGGACAACTAGAAGTAATGATACAATATGGATAATTATTGATCATCACATAAAATTAGCACATTTCTTTGATATAAGAGGGGATTTAAAACTTGATCACCTGGAAAGACTTTATATTTATAAAGTTGTAAGATTTATGGTGCACCTCTGTCGATTGTGTCTGATTGAGATCTTTGATTTACATCATAATTCTGGAAAATTATCCATAAGGATTTGGATGTTGAGCTTTATATGAGTATTTTTTATCACCCCCAAACTGACAGACAATCTGAAAGGGCTATTCAAACACTAGAAAACATGTTGATATCATGCCCTCTTGACTTTAAAGGTATGTGGGATCAATACTTTACTTTGGTGGAATTTTACTACAATATTAGTTTCCATTATAGCATTCAAATGGAACCATATGAAACATTATACGGTAAGATATGTCGAACTCCAACATGTTGGGATGAAGTTGGAAAGAGAGAATTTATAGGCCTAGAACTTATCAAAGAGAAAAATGAAAAGTTAAAGAAAATTTAGGCCCATATTAAAGCATCCCAGTGTAATAAAAAGATTTATGATGATAATCGGAGAAAGGATTTGAAATTTCCTGTAGTGGATTGAGTATTTCTAAAATTATCTTCATGGAAGGGTGTCTTAAGGTTTGGTTAGTAAGGGAAACTGAGCCCCAGGTACATTAGACTATTTGAAATTATGGAAAAGGAATGGAGCTACAGCTTACCATTTAGTAATGACACCAATTATCTCCAAATTTTATAATGTGTTCTATCTATTATAGTTAAATAAATAAATTCCAGACCCAATGCATGTAATCAACTAGGAAGAAATAGAACTAGAACCTGATTTGTCTTACTGTGAAAAGCCTATCAAGATTCTTGACACTAGAGAAAAAGTAATGATAAATCAAACGAATTGTCTGGTAATGGTTATTTGGAAAAACCATAAAATTGAGGAAGTAATGTGGGAATCTGAAGATGTTATAAATAAGAACCACCCACATATTTTTAATGATCTTTAATTTCAAGGATGAAATTTCCAAAGGTGGGAGGAATATTACACCCCAAACACTTTATGGTATGTTTCTCTTAATTACATTTAATTTATTATATAGCCTATATTTGATGAATCATTGAGTCTCTATGATACAAAATTTTTTATTATATGATATATTTATAACATATCCATTAAACATAAATTTTCTACTTTTTGATTGGAGGTTTGAAAAACACACCTACACGGTTGTGATCAGGGTGATTTTTTTAGTCTGAAAGAATCAAGTTAATTTTATATTAATAGTAACTTAACCTTAGGGATATTAACATACCCTTAAGAATTGTAACATTCCCTTATTAATAGTAATATGACCCATATGAATGGAAGCCTTACCCATTAATGTGTAAATAAAACTTAGGCACCTTAAAAATAAAGATGAATATTTTAATTCTTGGTATTTTTTTATTAAATGATGATTTTAATTAAAAATTAAATTTCCCATATTTATCAAATCATTTTTAAAAAAATGATTTCATTTTTGTATTCTACACATTAAAAAATTGTTAGAGTGAATTGTTGATATTTTTCTGAAATACTTGAATTTTCTGTGAATAGTAAGATATATTAATTTACCGTATAAATATATTATAATTTAAATCAAGTATTCCTCACATCATGAGGGATATAAGCACCCAAATATTGAACTCTCATGAACTTATTACTATTCTAGGTCATTTAATCCTCACTATTTATTGTCATAGGGTAAAATAATAAACCAATTATTAGAATATTAAGAAAACCCTCCTCCCCTCCACTATATAAACTGCCCCTCACCCCTTATTCCTCCCACACCACTCAAGATTTTATCCTTGACTAAGTTCTATACAATAAACTTACCAAGACCCCCCCCCCCCCCCCACATCCAAGACCTTTTGGATCACCAAAATTCCATGAACAAAGGCTTTAAGAGTATTCTCAAGGAGGAGTACTCAAGAGGTGAACCTCTTTTCCTTTTTCTTTCAACTTCTTTTACAAGTTACATTATTTTGTTTCTCTCTCATAACCTCCCCAAATAAAAATTATATGATAATTAAAATACCTTAAAAGATATATAATTTTATTATTCTATTGGAATACTTCATCATAATCACTCTCACCCCTCCTCTTATACTAAAAAAGAAAATACCATTCGAGATGTGTTAATTTATCACATTCAAGGACGATAGGTTTTAAATTTCTTCTACTATCTTCAAGATTGGTCATGAAACATTTTTAAGGGTTTAAATAGATCATAATATATTTATTTTACCTAATTCAATTTTCTCTAATCCATAAAAACTCATAATATAAACAATAATACCAAACAAGTGAACTATGCAGAAAACCGCCCAGTTAATCCAAGCGTTTATCATTAACTTTTAACTAATGAGTCATACACATGGTATATAACTAAAAATAATTATAAGATAATTTATATATATTAAATTTCAATAATAATATATATTAACAATTCTTGTTTTTTAACCACATTTTAAGTGAACTTCCAATCATGAATACAAGTAAATAAATCATGGAAACCCAGGAATAAAATGATTCAAAAATAATAAAATTGAACCTATTAAACCCATAATAAAGGACATTAATGAACCTAATAATGTTATAATAAATCAATTACATGTATATTATTTCCTATAATTATTAATTAATTAATATAAATTTGATTATTTAGGTCAATAAGATCAATCAAGAACACATTCGGGTATTAGGTAATGGGTTTCTCATCTCACATTTATTTCCGTGAAATTTCTATTGTTCTCCACATATTTCTTGTATTTTGCATGTTTTTACTACCATTTGATATATAATATCATTATTATAATAATATTCATAGTATTAAGATATTCGCTGGATGATTATTAACTCGATTGATTGCAATGTTGTAAGTTACTTTGTTTCTCTTTCCATTTCATTATGATTTACGTGGTATTGTGCACCTAATAATTATTATGTGGTGTACTTAAAACCCCTTTGAGATAATTTTTCATTTGAACTTGTAAATATATTATATATACATATTCTGTTTTCATGGATATGGTTATTATCTTAATTCGTATATCCTTTTACATACGGTGTTTATTTGGTATGTTGTTTTAACTATGAAATATTGATGAATCTATATTATCTACTCTATATGGTTATTGAGAAGGAATATTTTACTTTTAATAAATATATGAATAAATAATTATTTGGACATGTAATTATGGGTGGTGCCTACTATATCCCCTCGATTCATCAATAGGACTCATGAGACAAATCAGTTATCAACAAACCCATCAAGTTTGTTTCCAGAATAGAAACAGACAGGTATCTACACACAGACTTAAACCATTTCAATTGTAATGTGGTATCGGTTGTGTTCTCGGTGCCAAATAAATCATGAAATTCACATCCCACTACCGGGTAAACCTCTGTAAATCCTCTAGAAACACCACTAGGAACTCATCCACCATAGGATGTAATCCATCTTCTAGACAGCTATCAATGTCCTCTAACATGAGTGATGAGATCTGATAAATGAGATTTTCCTATTTCAGAAGTGGAGGTTTTCCACGTCCCAAATGAGGATTCCACTCACCGTGATAAACCTAGGTACTACCATCAGGTTCTAAAAAACTCACACCCAACGATAAAAATCGATATGAGCCTGAAAATGCGCCATCTAATCCATACTAAGGTTCACATTAAAGAGGTCCATTTCTAGAACCAAGAAATACCATTATAGATTGACCCCTAACATGATGAGTGGATAATAATGACACATGGATCCCTTCTCTCACTTCTTACTAAGTAGAATCTCCAACTCCATCGCATATTGCATAACATGATATAAAATTTTCAGCAAATCCATAGGATGGGAAGAAATAAGATAGATGGAGGCACTAATATAAAATAAGGAAATAAATAAAGATGATGCATTAGGAACGGTACCTCAAACAATCATAGTCCTTGCATATTATTCCACCGGTACTTGTTCCATGGCATGAAGTTTCCTTATTTCTTCCTAAGCCTAATAAGTATCACGAACCTATGGACCTTACCTAAACTAACACTACTCTAAAGAAGATCTATCCATGCCTCAATGTCCTCCAAAACAAGATCCCACTATCTAATATGGTTTTGGTCAGGATGAAATCCATTTAAAAGATACAGATCATACACCAATCTAATATGGGTTCACCACCTTCCAAAAACACAACAAGTGTCCTATAGTTTCACATTAATGACAATTTATGGGCGGGGATGAACATGGAAATTTAATGTGACCCTCCTTCCCCATATATGGCACAAGACTACCCCAAAACTTTAATACGCATATGAAGATATTTAGGGATAATGGCTTGAACTAACACCATCGATCTTCTCTTATTCGTCTAGCTTCCTCTAATTCTCAAATGAATTACCACATCCCACTACTAACACTTCCCCAGAGAAATGATAATTTTCTCTATGATCAATTTCTACCATCATGGCATGATCGACCACCTCAGAATAATTCATCAACTTAAACAGTAATATTGGGGATCATATCTCCAATCGCAACACCATCTTGAACTTTTGATCCTCTTGATGGTCATTAGAAACTATCTTGGGTGTGAACAAAACCAACTCTGTGAAGTGGTTATCAAACTCCATCACCATCTGGTCTTCCTAGAGATGATCCAATAACTCTTTGTACTTGGTGAAGTCCAAAATATCAAGGAAATACTGTTTATTGAAAATGACCATGAAATCCTTCCACCCTATATTTTTGTGCTTCCCATATTGTACAACTGATTCCCACCACTTCTTATTAGGACCCTCAAACATGAATGAACCACACTTTACCCATAATACCTTAGGAGTATCAAGAAAATATAAAATCCTCTCTATATTCTCAATATAATCCTTTTCTTCTTAGGGATTGGTGCTACCTAGGAAGGAAGAAGGCATGTTCTTGAGGAACTCCTTAGATTTCTATATTCTAGAACCCGGTTCGTCTTCTGTAACCCATTCTGGTCCAAAGCCCTCTCCAAGTCCCAAATCTTGGATATCCCTAAATATTACTTCCACTATCCTATAATCAATTGGAGAAGGATAACTCTCTCTGGACTCTTACCTTGGTTGCACAGGAGGCCTCTAGGGAGTCATTTTACTAGCACAAGCAACAATTATAAGGAAAACCATCAACTCCCCATTCTAAACATTTTCAAAAATAACCAAAATTCCCAAACACTTCCATAAATAAAAACAAATCCATAAAAATAAAAATAATTTGGCTAACCACTTAATCCCCACCTAGTGTCAATATATAGTTTGCAGCCTATACGTCTCACCTGGAGGATAAGTCAAACTATATCTTCCAATATCCAATGGAAACCCGAGTCCTATCATGAGGTGTGTTAGCTAAACACCTCACTCATAACTAGAAATTGAATCCCTGACAATCCTATATCTGTTCCATCTAGACACTTCCCAAATAACATGACAAAAAAGGAGCGAAACCTTGCTCTGATACCATTTTTTCATAAACCAAGACAGAGTATCATCTATCTATCCCCCTGACCCCGTATGTGGCATGGAATGAAGGGCTTTGTTGATCCCCATGTTCTATAAAATAGTGACTAGGTATAATCAATTCAATTTTAGAATGATTTCACCCATGATAAAAAACAAATGAGAACAACTCTCACACAAATAATAATCATGACCAATGGAGAAACAACATTTTTTTATATACAAAATTTTAAAACTTTATCCCAAAACCAAAATACCAAAATGGAAAGGGAGATACTAAACCATAACAATATATCCATTCAAAAAGAGGGTCACAACCCTCAATCCACCACCACCAACACCTTCAATAAGTGAAACCCTAGAAACCAGATCCAACCTCACAACCATTATACATCTTTCCATTACCTGGGTCATACATAGAAAATCTTAGATACACCAAAATTTGAATATGGTTATTGATCAAAATATCATTATTATTCCACCAAAAATAAGGGTTACATGATGTAACATTAAAATATAAATAACAAGAACACTATTCATAAGAGCATCTAAAACATTTTTGAGAAATGTTTTTGAAGAAAACATTCTCTTAGAAACACTTTTAATGGAAAACCTTTTTTCAAAAGAAACATTATTTGAAATGTAAATTTCCACAAGGTCCACTATAAACCAAAAGTTATAACCACGTCACAAAATCATAATGTCACAATAGAGCAGCATGAGAAAATCCCAATAGGTAACTAGAACTAGTGGGGGCCTAGAAACCCCATAACTTAGTGATCAAAATCCTCCAAACAAAACCAACATTGTCATTGTGTATGAGCTACTAGAGGGGTGTTCATCCCAAGGATTAGTGGTCTACATATGATAATCCCAAACCAATATAATTCCCATGCATGAGACACTATAGTGTATCCCATCCCAAGTTATATTGGTCTCTAGTAATATCACATGTTTATTTAGTATTGTAGCATCCATCCTACTAGAAAACACTGAGCCTCGGCCCTGCCGAATCAATTAGCATACTAGTTATAGTTTTCCCACCTAGATACCTAGGATTCCATTTGTTGTCAATTTCAATTTCATAGGTCACATAAATAATCACCTTAACATCCATATCCCAAGAATCATAAACATATGATGAAATCACCATTTTAACAATCCATATTAATCCAACTATCAAGGTCGCATGGAAACCACCATTTTTCTTAAATAAAACCACATTCAAATTCATACACACACCAAAAACCATTTAGAAATAAATTTCACACCAATTTCAAAATTTCACAAATCTCATTTGGAAAAATCATAAGAATTGAACACAATAAATCCCACCATTCTTATAAGAAAATACCCTTCTAAACTCATACTCACACCAAATCCATTTTATAACACGATTCACACCACTTTCAAAATTAATAAACACATTTATCGTACACAAAAAAGAATACAAAATCAAAAGAAAAATCAATTTATATTGGAAAACCAACTTCCAATACATACTCTCCTCAAATCCATTTGAAAAAAAAATTGGAACCTTTCAAACAAAGCATAAAAAACATTCCAGAATCACCAAAATGAATCACAGGTGAGCCATAACTATTTTTCCTTAGAAAACCTACTTTAATCAAATATGTATCTAAAAAACCTTTTTTAAACATGTCTCTAACCACAAAAATAATCCATATAACTCATTTAAACTACCGTAAAATAAATCCAAAATCATCTAATAATGAAAACGAATTTAACCACCTGACTCACACTTGGAAACTTCTGGAATCTAGTGGAAAACAATAACCATGCCAAAAGTGAACAATTTAAAGGAAGTATTGAACCATAATCCTCAAGATCCCACTCAAAAACACAATATTAAAACCTTATAAGTTCATTAAACCCACTGGAAAAGAATAACCCAAAGATGGAGGGAGAGAAACCCTAGAAGAAGGAACAAATCGATAGAAAACAGACTTACAGGATCATTTCTTGAATAACCAAGGAAAAATCCAACAAAATATTGGAGTTCAAGGTGTCTATGATGGATTAGATGAATCCCACATGTCTCAAAATCCCATATGGATCTAATTATGGGTGATTTAGTGTTAAATTTAGAGAGGGAAAAGGAGTAATTTTTCACATTTTAATAACTTGGAAAGGTCACAAGTTTATCCCACATGGTTTTCCAAACTATGCAGAAACTATGGGTCCCTATCTTTATAATATTAATGAGGTCATGCATTTTCCTATGGTAGGTCACATACACAAGTGGCTAGCTGTGAATCTTGGAAAGTTCCACATTTTAAGTCGTATAATTTTCTCTATCCCAGCACATGGTTTTCCTTTACTGGGCGCCAACTATGTGACACCTGCTATAGGTTCCAAATAATAAAATTTTATCCAAAAACTCTTAGGAAAACCAAAAACCAAGATACGAACAAAAATAAAAAATTTAATACCTCAAAATAAAATCATTTATTTGAAAATGGCCCTCCTGGATCCACTACCCCACTACCAAAATTCATCAGGTTCCTGGAACTAGTCCACTGGGTACCCAATGGCATTTCTCAAAGTGATAGATGTCCCAACACTAGGTCTGACCTCTTCAAACAAACCCATAATAACCTACCAACACCTCCAACATTTAAAGAAACTAAAATATATAATTTTGGAAGAGATAATATCAAAAACATACCTCATACTTATGTATGGTGTTTCACCTAATAATTGTATCTTTCCAAATGTTACCTCAATGTTTTTAGCCACTCCAAATGTTGATCGATTGAAAAAGTATATCAAGAAATATCATATTATTATGAGTCATTAATTTAATTTTTTTTAATATTATATAAGAGTGATTAATACATAGAAACATTCAATGACCAATGTACACTATTTTTCTCTCATGTTGTAGTTGATGACATGAAGTCCCTTTTTCCAATTTGGATATGATTTATGTTCCTTAACACTGTATCTAGATAAATTTCCATATACTAGAAATAATTTATAGTGAACATTATTAATAACTGAAATTAATACTTTATTCTTTATAGGTTTAAAAAATATTTAACCATTCCAACCAAATTATTTTCAAAAATAAATTAACGTTGAAAAATAAACATCAATATTATTTCTAAGATGCTTTAGTCTATAAATCATTATACTCAACAAAATATATTTCTAATTCATACAAATGTGTGGGGGAGATGTAAATTTAAAACATAATAGTAAATGAACTATGTTGGATAATGACACTTTAATGTAGATTCATTATATCTATTCACAATCTTAGTCTAATATTTCAAATGTCATTTCTAAAAATAAAAAATTGTTGATCATTTTCCATCTTATATAAGGAATTTATTAGAAGATGTAATTTTCCATTAAATATTATCTCATATTCATGTCATTGTAAAGTTTTTTCATTAATATAATTTAAAAATAAATGATTTTAAATGAGGATTAATATAAAAATACCATCATTTCTATTGCATTAGGTGTGGTAAATAATGTAAGGGATGATCCAACATGAGATATTTCTTTCATATTACACTATGATGTCTCATATTTTGGAATTTCTTATAGAACATCCTATTCCTTTCAATACAATACACCATCATTATCATATGCATATATTTTCTCATATTTCAATTTCATCAGATACACCTTTTTCATAATATTTATTTTTACTTGTCATTATGGAATGCGTGAATTTTTTATAATTATCTCCTTCAAAATATTATGAAATTCCATTAATCATTTTCACTCTATTCATTCATTGATTTCAATTTAACTAACCTCAACAAAATATATAAAACTATAAATTTCATAAAACATATATCCAATGGTTTATCAATATCACCATATATTCTCTTGGTTATCTCTGGTTTTTCTATGGTTTACACAATGAAATCCTGAATCATTTCCTCTTTTTTATTTTATTTCTCATTTGAAAAATCTTCATTATAATAAAATATGGAATTACATTTTATTTCACCATGTGAAATACAAGGACTGTAACTAGGAATAATATCATTAAATATTAATTGGTATTTAATTTATTTGGATCCTATTTCTCTCAAATTTAAACACATCGTGCATGGAAGGTAAAATAATTCTTTATTGGAAAAATTCCATTTAGAAAATTACAAGAAATCATCATGAACTATTTCATATCCACCAATTTCACTTCATGAGTTAATTTGACTATAATTCACTATCACCTATAATAGTATCATATTAATACTTGTTAGTTATTGGATATTTTAATTAAAAATCCAATTTGAATTTAGAAAAATAAAATAAAAATGTGATATTTTAAACCCAAATAATATTGAAAACATTGTTAATAAAAACAATAAAAATAATAAAAATAATAGTGAAAACAAAAAAAATAATTACAAAAACACATATTATTATTACTATTATTACTATTATTATTATCATAAAGACAAGAATACCTGCATGAAATGGTTAACATTATATACCTTATATATATGTTTTTTCTTTGTTTTATAAATTAATAATATAATATATATTCTATTATATATATATATATATATATCTGTGTGTGTGTGAGTGTGTTTTTATTTCATAAAACATAGGAATTTTATTTTATAAAAAATTATGTCATATTAAACATGATTTCATATATATCTATAAAACACACATATATATATATACATATAAATTTGTTTAAAAATATATGATAAAAAATAAATAAAAACAATAATAATAATTATAATAATAATAATAATTAAAACTTTTTAATAAAAATTTATTTATAACTATAAATTTATAAATTCTAAAACATACACAAATTAATAAATTAAATGTTAAATATACACACAGACATAAACCAATATTATAAGGGCAAGGAAAACCAATGTCATGTTCATAAGTATTGAAAACCTAATTTTAAAATGAATAATAACCTCTAATAAATAACTACTACACAATGTCTCAATATAGACCACCAAAATATATCATTAATGGGCTATAGTTCCCACTCAATGGACACATTAGGTGATCATTGTTGGCCTGCAACTATATCCAATAGTGACTTCAATTTAGCAGATGTTATAGGAACCCCTGAGAAAGGATATAGTAGTTTCTATATGGAAGTTTCTATATTTCATCCCATGAGAAGCTATCGACACAACCAAATAGATGTATTTATAGGCCATCAAATAGAAGCAATAGTGACTACCAAATGATGGTCTTTATAGGCCATATTTATTCCTCCTTTGCCTATGAACCATCACATAACCAATAGTGAATGAAACTTATGTCATGCCAAGGGTAAGACTCATGTTCCAGATTTGATGTCTGTCAGTGTTTCCCTAGGCAATATTTTATTCAATTGGAAAAACATTATTTTCAAAATTTTACACATGCACGATTTAATATATATATATATATATATATACATATATATTATTTTTAATAAATATAAATCAAGTCTATTTGATGCGAGAAACTGCATACCAACACTGTGACTAGCTCCAAAAGTATTACTCAAAATAATGAAAAGGTATCATCATAAAAATTGGAGTTGTTAAAATTACCATCTCTTCATAAATTTTAAAAATATTTCAATGATCATTTTTTAGTGAATTCATATAAATTTTTGGTCATTTTCCATATTTTGACCATTTCACACATGTTTTAGAGCTTTAAAACACTAAAAACATATTTTTAGTAATTAAAAAATGAACAAATCAAATTTATTTAGAATATATTAATATATTTCACATTATAATAAAATATTATTTAAATGATATTTCATAACATTGAAAAGTTATTTTCTTGGTTTTGACCCTCTAACACATTCTTTTAAAGTATTAAATATTCTAAATAGATAATTATTCACTCATTTCGAGAACACAGTATTTTAAATTGATGTGTAATATTTTCATTAATTTCAAAAATAATACAGGAATCATTTTACTCTGATTTCAAATTAATTTATGGTTATTTTTTATATTTTTTCCATTAGAGGAATGTTTTATAGTTTTAGAAATAAAAAATTATGCTTTCATACATCTTGATAAAACTATTACTTGGATGAAATATATTTTATTCTTATAATTAAAAAATTAATCAGCATCCAGTTTCCTAATATTTTTGGGAAAATTTAGGTTATTTTCATATTCTTGACCATCAGTGCATGCTTTTAAAGTCTTTGATATCTTTGAATATATTTTTTACTTAATTAGATCACAAAAAAAATTGGATTAACCTTCCATATATTTATACATTTCATATATAATTAAATGGGTTTTTTCAGTGAATTCATGTCAATCCAAGGACCTTTTATTAGTTTTGACCATTACCGACACATTTTAACATTTTAAAACACTAAAGTAGAGTTTTTTATCATCCTAAACAAACTGTAACTAAGATTGATGTGTCGAGAAATACAATATTTCAAATTTTAATCATTGTTCACTATAATAAAGTTTTCATAGATATCTAGGTCATTTTCTTGCTTTCAACCCTCTAAATCATTTTTTCAAGACATTAGAAACTTTAGAAATCGTGTATTTAATCATTTCGAGTGCACCACATGTTGGATTAATTTTTCCTCTATTTACACATTTAAAAAATAATTCAAAAATATTTTTTCCTATTATTTCACATCAATTAATGGTTATTTTATATTTATTTGGCATTGAATTTATGTTATAGATTTTTAAATTACTAAAAAGTCATTTTTGATCAACCTGGGAAAACTGAAAAATAGCTTGATGTGTTCTCCATTCATAAATTTCAAAAATCAATCAGCAACGATTGTCCTAAAATTTTAGTGAAATCGTATTTTTTCATAGTTTACACACTCAAATGAACAGTTTTAAAGAGTTTAATATCTTTAAAAACTTAATATCTAGTCAATATGAGCACACCACACACCAGATTGACATGTTGTCTATTCATATAATTTTACAAATAATTAAATTATTATTATCTTATTATTTTATACAAATTCATGGTGTTCTATTATGTTTTCACTATCATAGTAAATATTGAGATATATCTCACTTGGCTATAATCACCTTTGGAAATAGAAAAAAATGTTATACATCTTAACTGAAACATTTAATAATAAAATATGTAATGGAATACACCTCATGCCTCTAGTAAATCAACATCCAAGTCACCTATGGACTCACGATGATGTCCAATAACTATATACGGTGCATGAAAAATATATAAATATTATATATTATCATAATATTAATAAAAAATAGTGTGTGTATAATTTATTTTATTGTATACCTATGACGTCAGAACTTTTACATAATCAATGGGATATTGTGGTGTCACATCCTCTATACATGTAGACATTTGTGATAATATCTACTCATACTCTACCCATATTGTTTAAAACCAATCATCCATGCAATACTATGTGGTATGCATTGTAAAATTCACCTCATCTTGTGTGTGTATCTCTGCATCTCTGTGTGAGCTCATTGACTCATCTCTAAAAAATAAATGGCATGGGGAACCTTTTATACATGTCAATGAGTAACCACAACCATCATGCCCAATAGAACACAATAATAACTCATATTTTTTAGTATTAATATATCACTTCTCTCTCAGAGTTTTTCATGCTCAGTGTCAGAATATGCCTATTGAATATATAAAATTAATTAATGAAAAAATGTGAACTTCTCTTTAAAAAATAATATAACTGCATAGTAACTAATTTTTATACTTTTGACATCGAAAGAATCAGGATTAGTGGACTAATAATTCCTTATCCATATCGATGATTGATTAGTTTTATCACCTTTCTGGTGTAATGATATCAAAGGTAATCACTTATTACATATTTATACTCATGTTATACTATATAATTTCAAATATATGAATGAGAAAGGAATCCTAAACATACATTATATCTAATTTTTGATATACTTTGAGTTTCAAATATAGAAGGCATTCCCTCATATACCCAATTAAGTGAATGAAGATTAGGATAAAATAATATTCAACATATTTAGTTAATATAAATATGAAATATTAAACTCATTTATATATTCAAAGCAATAAATATTACCATCACCACCTCACTCAACTAAAACATATCTAAATACTTCCACTGGGTGGGAATAATGACTATAGGGACACATTGAATGATTTCTAGTTAACTCTAAAAAAAAATTAGCAATCTATCTTGATCCTTCACTTATTATAATTTCATAACATTCAGAAATTTTGAAACCCACACTAGATAAAACTCATCTAGAAAAGATGTAAAATAATTATATTACAAAAATTTATATTAACTACAATAATAATTAAATAAATATCATGAAAAAATAAATATTATTTTTAATCAAATATCATTTCATAATCTATCAATAGTATCATGGGTGAATGATGTTTTCTATTGAGTTATCAAATAGAATTTTTGGGGGTCTTGTATCATATTTTATAGATAACTAATAATTACACTCTCATTTTCTACAACTAGATAAAAGGTTCCATAAAATAATATATCCACTTGAGTATTGAATTTCCAAGATCAAACCCCTATACTAGGACCCATGTGTCTGGTGAAGACGCATCATATCAAACAAAACATAAATTCAAAATGTGTAAAATAATAAAATATTTTTTAATTGAAAAAAAAACTAATAGGGTGACATACTAAAAAATAATTATAGTAAATTAATAGAAAATTGAAAAAATACATACCAACAATTCCAAAGGAAACATCATAAGCTTTATATGAAATATCTTAATCTTTTAAAATAAAATAAATTTAAATTGAGTAATTTTTTACAAATAATTCATTAATATTTTTATAAAATATAGACATTTTAAAATGTAACTGGAAAAAATTATGAGAAATTTATAGTGATCATGAAATCTGTTATATCTCCTTCAACGGACTCCCTAAACTACCAAATATATTCTTCTCGTACATTTATAATAATTTGGTCAATATTTTTCTTAACAAAGTAATATCTACCTCCTATTATTCAATAAAAATCCCCTTCAAGACATTTTCACTAAAACTTTCAAATTTAAACATTTTTAACATTGTAAACATGTTCTTCCTATGATTCTAGTGTAAAGGGATAGTGTCTTACTCTTTCATATTTACACAATATATTGTTAAATTTTACTAATTTAAATTTGAAATTGTTCACTATTATTCCATGAATTAGATCAACCACATCACACTTCAATATTATATAGTTTAATTCATGACTATAAATAACTTCAAGTATATTCCCCGATAGTTCATTGTAACAACCTACATTGATTTATAGACAACAAATAACACCATTTTACACTTCTCAATTCACATAAACATCACAAATTTGAAATAAAAATATTTAATAATCCAAATAATTATAATAATGATTTATAAATAATGGATTATAATCTAGTAGGTTAAGGTATTCATTCCCCATATGAGTACCAGATTCACACATATTGTGTATTTGAAAATTTCACATAAGTCAATGGATGGAGGCTTATGAAAATTTACCTCATATATATTATAAAAATATTAAATAAAGTATATATGTACATGGGTCTTGAACCACTCAATAAATGTGTTGAAATAATGTTTTTGGATCTATTTATAAGTGTCATAATGATTTTTTCCATTTCAACTCTACGATCTATCATAAATTGAAACACTATAAAATATAATGAATAAATTAAATGCATAATTAAAACACATAATAGGTTAACTATATAAGTTACTGTACTAATTGGATAACTGAAAAATAGTTTAACAAAAAGTATTGATTATTGTGAACCCACTCATAATTATCCATATCAAATGTTGTCCCCTCTCTAATTAGGTCATCATAAATCTTGGACGGTTTATTTATTTTTTACAAAATCATCAATATATACAATATTGAAATTGGTGAATTCATCCATCAAAAATATTTGGAAATAAAATATTTCAGATGATCTATTTGGTGTAAAAAATGTTTCAATGTCTTTAATTATTTATTCTAAACCTCATTTGGGTTGATTTTGTAATAATTATTGTATTTAATTCAACATTTTTTCTGTGACTTTTTTTGTTTCATTGGGTGAATGTGAGTAACTGCTTATTAGAAAAAGTTTAAAAATTGAGATAATGCAGTATTAATCCTCAAAATTTATTATAGAAAGATTAATAGAGTTTCTCATTTTTAAATATAAGTTCACTCATTAGGTTTATATACATATATAGTATGTACAAAGATGATGTTATAAAATGATGGCTTTGAAAAATGTAAAAAAATTGAAGTTATAAAGTCGTGGAGTTTCTGTTATGTGAATTTTTATCTCTAAAGTTGTGATTTGACCTATAATGATCATATGGAGGGTTTATACCTCTATAAAAATAAGTGTGTTTCAGTATACTAGATATACTAGTACGAATAATAATAAATAAATAGAGTTTATTATCACCATAAAAAGATTTATCATACAAAGAAATCCATTTATATCAGAATAACTTTTATAAATATATATAGGGTTGAGAAATTGATTTAGATTTGCATTTTTTTGTAAAGATTACTAGATAGAAAGAAATTTAATATCACCGGATGAACTACATTTGATATAAAGAAATAGGAATCCATTAGAGGGAGAAATTTTATCTCCTAAAATAAAGAAATATAAAGTCATTCGATGGAGGAATATGATTTCATCAGAGAGAGAATTGTGATTTCATGAGATAAAAAAAATTAAGTCCATTAGATGGAGGAAATCTATAAATATTACTTCACAAACATTTTTGAGTCTATCAGGTGGAGTATTTCTTACATAGTCAATCTGACGGAGAAAAAATAAATATTACCATATGGAGTAGCCTTCATGTTTATACACTCTAACAATTATGATGAGGTTGAGCCGTAATTTAAAACATTCAATGATATTGATGAATTTTAAGTTAGTTTTTAATAATATTGTTGAACTTGAGATTTGAGGAAGTTCCTATGAATATTTATGGCTCCAAACTTTCATAATCTTTCAAAGTGGTCAAACAAAAATTTTCTTGAGTACGAAATTCAAAATTTTACCTTTTACTCCATCATTAATTTTTGGATTGTGTATGAGTATGTAAATGGTTTTATGCTCATTATATGTTTATTCTATTGAGATGGATATTTATAATAATTTCAGGGATCCTTTTAAAGAAAAATATAGTGGTTTGGAAATATTACTAGTGTGCTATAATTGATACCTATCAGATCACTCTATGAGTGGTTACAACTCGAAGGAGGTACTGTTATGACCATTCCTAGTGGAATAACATTCCTTATTAATCCCTTGGGTGTATATCCATGTCTCACCCAGCGCTCACATGTGATAGTTCCCAACTATCAAATTTCTTCCTTTTCACTGATATCAACAATAGTAACCTAGGATTTTCATACATAAATATTACATCTTTTATATGAATATTTAATACATTTCACAAATAAATTCCAAATAACTACAAAGGTTTAGTGTCCTTGGATACTAGACACACAATCATTGTATATCTTTAATGATATTAAACATATCCAAAAAACAACCTCCCACATTGTACTCACTTTATAAATACCCTACCTAAATCCTTCTTCAAAACCTAGGGAAGTAAAACATAATAGTAAGATTAAATACTCAGTAATTGTAAACTATGGTGATACAAATGATCAATTAGGCTAACATGAGCATAATGGTATAATAAAATGAGAAAAAAATTGAAAACCATACCCTGTATAACATATATCATAATATTGAGTCATAGAATAGAGGTTGGAACATTATAAGACATGAATCACAAATGAAATCCATGATCATGATCCTTGAGATCATAACATATAAATAGTAATGTCTAAAAACATAACATTATAACATTTTAAACATGCATAAATAGAAAATGTTCCCTCATTATGTCAAGAACATAAAATGAGGCCTTCACAAGAACATATGGACTTGAAAACTAGGTCCCCTCATAATCATGTGGACTTGAAAACCAAGTCAACACATAGACTTATAGATATGAAAAGAAGCTCCTTGATTATTCTTATGGACATGAAATCCAGGTCTACACATGAAATTATAAACATCAAATCATGTTCATATTTATCAGATTTACCTCATGAGTTATCAATTTTTACCAATGCATTATAGGGCTACATAATTTCAAGCCCGACCATCAAATTTTAAAAACCTTACATATGTGTGCCACAAGATCATAAAACATCCATCCTATAATAACCCAAATAAATTTAATGGGTTTCATAAACATTTCACCATATCATAACCTGTGGAAAAGAAAAAGGTTTCACAATCATTTCATAATTTTATCATACCATTACCCATGGAAAAGAAATTGGTATCATAAATATCTCATCAATAAAATCATAAACCATTTTAAAAATAATATGGATGTTTTCATTGGATCATATACATAGTATATGATAAGTAGACTCAAGGGTTTTCTTTATTGATTAATAAAAATTTGACTACAAGATCATTATAAACATTCTTGAGAAAAATACACTTTTAACTTTAAAATGAATTATTTAAAATCTAAAAATTTCCTAAATATCAGAAAAAAAAATATATTTTAAAATAACCGTTAATACTTGTAAAGGAGGACTTAAACCATTGACTGATCATAGTAGTATGAAATAGTGTTCATGTTGTACATGTTAAAAAATTAAGCCTTCTATATTTTCAGTAAAAAGTCAAATGTAACTCATTTGGGAAATAAAAATAAGATTTATTTTAAGCCATTTTTTGTCAAATGTCCAATATATGTAAAAATAAATTTAAAAAATTATATAGTGATATTAAAAACATTCTTGAAAACTTTTTTAGAAAACATGGATATGTAAGAAAAATAATTTTTCACCTAAGAGAGAAAAGAAGTTAGTTTTCTTCAAGAACATTATTTTGGAATCATGAGGGCATAAAGATAGTAAAATGAAAGGAAAATATTTATTTTAAAAAAACTAGAGGATAATAATTTTAATGGGTTTATTGTGGGATATATCATAATATCTTATCATTGTAATTATAATCATAAACAATCATCATAAATTAAAAATATTTTATCATAAATCCATTTCTATTTTGGTAACTTTTGAATCGTAATCGCCATAGAATAAAGATGCATATATGGATATGAATATCCCAAAATTTTAATGATAATAATAAAAAAAATTATGGGAAGTATATACACCACACAAAAGAAATAAGTGTTGTATAATGCATGTGCCCATCAGAAATAAAAAAGAGATGAAGATTCTATTACCTCAAGTCTCAGCATTATAAATATATGTTAGAAAATAATATATAAAAAATATTAATTTATTATACAAATATAACATAAAAATAATAATATAATATCAAACCATATATAATTTACTTGTATACTTTTACCACCTTTTATCAACAATTTTTTACTAAAATCATTGTTACATGCTTTATTTTTCAAGTATGTTATGGTTCAGTAGTTTTGGACCTTTTAAATTTATTATGGGTATATCATCTCAAAAAAATTAATCATGATATAAATATAAGATATATTAATTATTTACATATTTATATTCATTCATAGAATTTATAGATAGAAAAATTAATTTCATCATTCATGGAGACGACAAGTCGTATATACGCAGGAACATTGTTTCCATTTTTCAACGGATGGAATGAAAGAAAGTAAAAGAGAAATTAAAATCTATTTAATAATTTTTATGTAAAAAATATTCACAAATCAATTTATATTAACATACATTTCAAAATAAATTTAAAAATGTATCACATCACTTTGTGGGGGTGATAGTCTACACTTAGCCACAATCGATGTGATCATTTTCCAATTTATTGGAAGTTAAGAAGGTTGTTATGATACTATATTTAAATAAGTATTAATATTTCATAAATAATATATATATATATATATATAATAATTCTATCATTACACCCAATTTTTAGAGTTGGCGATTGAAAGTGAATTACATCGGTTCATGATGTTGTAGTCTACCATACACACAATCAACTATTCTATTTCCCATTTGATGGAAGAGAATATGGGAATAGGTTATTTCATTAACATAATAAAATATAATTATATGTACTATTTTTTATTTTCTATCTCAAAACATTTGAAAAATATTTTAAAGAGTTGGACGAAGAAATAAAATAAAAATACACAATTAAGAACGATACTTATTCTTCGGGAAACCTATTTAGGTTAGCACCAAAATAATTCTTGGGAGGGTTTCCTAATAAAACCAGGGACTCAAGGACATGGGTAGGGAAGTAAAGAATGTATTTGGGAAGGATTTGTAAAAATAAAAAACTATTTTTATGTATGAAGAGTAGAGGAGTGGTGGATCCCTTTTATAACTGGGAGAGAGGACATTCTTGGAATTTTTGAAAAGTCAAAGATATACCGACATTTAATATACACAAAAAAAAGAAACAAAATATATATTTATAAAACCTTATATGATATAATATCTAAATATGGTCATAAAATAGTAAATAGATAAGTTTTCAGTTCATTTTAACCCTTGTCATTTTAGTTTAACCCCAAGTAAACTCGTTTTAACCATAACTACGTAAATTAATTTATAATGTTTTGGATATTTAGTATGACCAAAAATTAAGTTCCCCTCATTAAATAATAAAAATTATAAATATTCAAAATATATATTCTATTTTATCAAATTAAATTAACATAATTGGTAGAACATAATTTAAAATTAAATACGTAGATGCGTTGAAAAAATAGTATTTCAATGAAAAGGTTTTTATAAGTATAAAAATTTTGTTTATCAAAATCCAACATGTAAATAATTAAAAGAAAATAAATAGGATTAATAATAATATAAATGAACTAATTTTAATTTTAAAAAATTATAAAGAAATGTAACTTTGTAATTTCTTTAAAAAAATGACGCTTTAAATAAAAATCAGTATTTTCACTATTCATTAAAAATAATATTTTCAAAGCATTATAAAAAATTAAAACTAAGATAATTATAAATTTTAGATTATAAAATTTATTTTATTTTTTAATATATTTTATAAAAGTTAAAAAAATTAATTTTAAAATAAATAAGCAAAACGCGGCAAACCCTATTTTTATAAAAAATACATTTTTAAGAAAAAAACTAGATTTATTCTAATAACATTCCCAGAAAAAATATTAGATTAATTATTTAACATTATATTTAATATTATATAAATTTTAATAAAATCATTCACTAGTAGTGATTAATTTAATTTATTAATATAAAAACAAATTTTATGCATAAATTTACTTTTTCATAAAAATGTTGCTTTTACTTTCCAATAATTTTTATTTTAATTTATAATAAATTAAAAAAATGAATTTAATTTATACAAGTGTAAACCATATACTTTTCTTAATTTATTTAGTTCTATTTATACTCGCTAATTTAATGGCATGGTTATAATAGTATAATATATTACAGCTTTTTAAAACTCTGTGTTGCCTGTAATGCAGGATATTGATGAAATTAAATTTATTTGGGAAAAAATGTTTCATAAAATCCAGGTGTGTAACAAATAAGTTTAATAATATTTGAACAAGTAGTTGCATTGAAATTTTGTGATTTTTAAACAAATCGAATCCGATAAAGAAGCATTAGACATAGGTGAACCAGACGTCGGTGCATTGGATAGAGCATTATTAGAAAAAGTACTGGATAGATGAATATCGAACTCAGGAACACCAAACATAAGTTAAACTAAAAAATTGGTATCATATTTTGAAGAAAAAAATATATTTTACTGTGAGATTATTTTAAATCTTTAATATAGAAGTAAATTCTAAAATAAATCAAAAATTATAACTTGTGGGAATAGGTATAATTTTCTTTCTAAAAAAGGAAGACGATCAATGCGAGTTGGTTTGTTTATATTCAATTAATTATATAGTGAATATTTATGGATCAATGAGAGTCCAAATAGAAAAGACTATGTACCCACATTGTGATAGAAACTTGTAAAATTTGGTGTGCTTTGTTTTAGTTACTTCTATTTTCATATGTTTATAGTTGAGTTATAAATTTGAGTGTATAAAAACATAAAGAAGTTGTAGAGGTTATTTTCAAGAGAATGTAAATTATACAAGATCACCACTGATTCATCCCCTAGCCCCCAATCAGTGGTCATCACAATACTAGGAAATCTAATTGGAGTCAGTGAAATAGGTTCCCTCTATAAGATCAATATCATCTTTATCATGGATAATTTCAACTCGGTTAATAGTAGAGGTATTCCTACCCTCATTAGAAAAAATTATCATTGATAGAAAAATAGAATGATACCCTATCTTTTGTCTTTTAGCCTATAGGTTATGGGGAATCTACTATGGGGTTTCCACCCTTGAAATAATATGCTCTTATGTCATTCAGTGAAAAATCATAATCTTGATGATGATGATGGGAATTGTTAAAATGTTATTCTTATGTCCCCATATGAAAATATTTATATGAAAATGATGGTTCTAAAAATAGTAAAGTAAACTTGGGATAAATATGAAAGAAACATAAAGGGAAAAGTAAAAGTAAATGGAATAAAAGCATCAAATCAGGAGAATAAAGTTCAATGATATCAGGATGGTCGAAGAAAAAACAATTAATGACTACTTCACCTGATTAAATAAAATTTTTATTAACATCAGATGGTTTCCATATTAACTATAAGATTATACTATTATTAAAAAATTCATGGGAAATTTTCCTGGAAGGTTTAATTAAAATGTCTCTACTTTAGAAGACATAAACCATTTATCCCTTGATTAATTACATAATATTATTATAATGTATGAAATGAAAAAGTATTTGAGATTCAAAAAGAATATTAAAAATGAGATGGATTTTGAAGCTATGAGGATGTTAAAAATCTAGGAACTACAATATGATTTAATGGATCATATTTAATAGGAATATGGATATGATTATGTTATAGAGAATATAAGGATTATATCTCTTACATATAATTATTATTAAAAATATAGAGGTGGGTATAAAAAACATCCCACTTAAATGTTTTTTGTGTGTGGGAATTGGATATTTTTAAATAAACTTTCAAATGAATAAATATGGATAATATGATAATAAATATTCTAAAGAAAATACTTTGATGAATAAGTGGATTAAAACTTATAAAAAAGTTAATAAATCCATTATAAATAATAAAATTTTCATCGAAATGGATAAAATGTGTTTTTGGAGTAAAATGAAATAGTATGACTCCACTTAAAATTTCTCATCATAAGATGAAGTTCTCGATAAGTTTTAAACCACCATGGATCATGTTGGAAGAAAATTAAATACTTCAAATAGTGAAGAAGAAGAAGTTGAAGAAACTTATATAAAACACCTACTCAGATCAAAACTTGAGGAATGTTTTAATAAAAATACAAAACTGAAAAATAAATTCAGGGGTTTTAATAAGTAAAGTGAAAATAATAATGCAATAAAACCATAATTTATCAAAAAAATAATATTCGTACATAAAATAAATTAAAAACATCAAGAATAAACTTTTAAGTAAGGGAAAATAGTACAATAACTTGATGAAAAGATTACTTCTAATAAAATAGGGCTATGTAATACATAATTAGTATGTATTGAGGTTGAAACTACCTTGAAAAAAATTAATGATAATTTAAATATTTATTTTTATATAGAGGTTGAAACATCTCAAGCTACAATAAGAACTCATCCAAAAAATCATTTGAATTCTTTATCCATTAAACTAAAATGTTTGTCTAGTTTTACTAACCATGTATTTTTAAGAATAAAAAAATTTAAGATATTGAGTTAATAAAGGATAGGAGATATAAATCACATAAAAAATTAAAAATAAATTTCAAAATAAAGATTCCTCATGCCAATGGAAATCGTAAGTTGTATCATATATTGAATCTCATAAAACTCCTGCCAAGGAGAAAACAATACTTATATAGTATAACTTTATTCAATAGATATTATTTGTGTTATGGGATATAAATACAAAATACATATAATTATTATCCCGGGATATCTCTTTCGAAGAGTATGAATGAACTTATGGGGAGAAATATTGGGAAAAAGGAATTAACATTCTAAAATTTATGGAAGTAACAAAAGAAAAGTCATCAGAAGTTCAAAAAATAAAGGAAAATCTAATTTTACTTCACATAGTAAATTTATGAAATTTGTGACTAACTCGGTCGATATTATTAATATTATATTAAAACACATCTATGATAATTATTTATACCATAAAATAAATGCATCCTAAGAAAAGAATTATAAAATAAGAAAATTTTATTAGTGACATTTCTATAAAAATTAAACAAAAAAATTAAACATGGATTCTTGATTGTAGTTATTCCTAATATACAATAAGTGATGTCAAAATATTTAAAAAAAATTGAAGAATGTTAAGGAGGATAAATCACATTTGGAAATTATAGTTCCTTAAAAACAAGAGGAGTTGGTTCGATTGAGATTGAAGATCAGAAGTTAAAATCAATATAAGTTATACTTTTTTTGGAATTAAACATGAATTACATTGTGTTATCCAACTCTTTGATGATTCTAGGGTAGTTATATTGATAAAATATTTTTTTATCACCAAATGTTTGAATGATGGATATTATTTCACTAATGGATAAAAACCCAACATAAATATATTTTATTTTTGATATACTTTTAATTCATGCCTTTTAATGGCTAGAGGATAAAAACTTGTTATTGGATAAAGTTATGGAAACATTGTATAAAAAGAAATGAGTGCAATTTCAAAGTAATATGTTGTAAGATATTTATAACAACTGAATAGTAACAATGATTTTACTAGTGAAACTTTCTAGGAAGGAAGGATAATTAGTAGATATCGTAATAAAATTTAAATTCAATCCACCATACCACTTAAATTCATACATTATAATCTATGTGGGTCAATGTGAAATCAATCAATAAAGGGTGATCTGTAAATTTTTGCTTTCATTGATGATTTGACTGAGATGAACAATTTAATGTTTATGAAACATAAATTATAGGTTGAAAATTCTCTATAATTTTTGTAAGGTGTGTAGAGAAGGAGTTAGGTGTATATATATTGAAGTGTACAAAATAAAAAAGAAGAGAATAAAAAAGATATTATCTCAATTCCTATGAGAATAAACATGGAATTATATACCAACACAGTGCTCCCTACACTCCTCAAAAAAATAGAGTATTGGAAAGGAAAAAAACATAAGTTTAGTTGATGTTAAAAGAATCATTCCCACTAAATACAAAAATTCAAAACTATTCTACAAATAAGTTGTAAGTATAGTAGTATATGTTCAAAATAGATGTTTTCTTTGAATTTAAAAAAAAATGTATCCCTATGAAATATTTTATAAGAAAATAATATAGTGTAATACTTCAATATTTTTGGTTGTCCTTTCTTAATAAATATCAAAAATCTAGATTTATAAAATTTTAATGAAAAATCATATGAAAAAGTTTACTTATGATCAACTTATGGAAGTTCAATTTATTTTACTACTTAATGATTATTCAATACATATGTTTCTAATTGTGTGAAATATATAAAAGAGATCCAAACTAATCACACATGTTGGAAATAAAAATAATCCAAAATGTATGTTAAAGGAAAATTAAATTATTGTTTGATGTATAGATGAAGTAATGATTTAACCATTTGTGTTTTTACAAATGATAACTAGGATATATATATATATCATTGATAAAAAACCAACATCATGATGTACATTCTTTATTGGGGAAAGTGGTTTGAGCATGCATAGTAAGAAAAAAGTTTTGATACTATCAGTATAGAAAATAATAATATTTTTTTAAAACCCAATCATGAAAATGATGTGGATAAAATTTCCACAAGAATATTGGAGGGTGAATGTTGTATAACCATTGAATATTATTTATGATAATCAAAGCTCTATTGATCTATTTTGATATCATGTGCAACAAGATAAATATAAACACATTTATATGAAATGTAATTTAATAAATTATAATTTTTATAATAGAGTTGTAATGATTTACTATATTTCAATGACTGGAAAAATTTCTAATGATTTCACCAAAACTGTTCCAATGGAAATATTTGAGTAATTGAGGCTGAAACTGAAATTTCATCCTTCAATGTTAACTTAAGAAAATTATTGAGTTATCCCACATGTTTCTTCGTATTCTATTATCAATAGGGGATTATAATTACACCTCTATACTCTATATTTTATAGATCTGAAGATGATATTATCACAGAAATAGTGATTAAAATTTATAGAAGATACAATGTTTGAAATTTAGGTGATTGAGGGGAGTTCATCTATATCATGGGAATAAACATTCATATCACTAAGGAGTGTAACTAATTCAAAAAAAATTCATAATCGAGAAGTGTGGTGTCATAAATATTTTCTATAAGAACAGTTGTGGTTTGATGAAATTTTAGAAAATAGTTATTGATTGGGATTCCAAAAATAACCAAATACAAATATTGAATATCCATTAGGTTGATTTTAAAAAACTTGTTGTATTTTTTCATCATTTTATCTATGAATGTTTGCATGATTTTGGTGAAAGTATTTTTCAACTAATCAGAAGTAGCTCAAGTTAACTTTTAATATAAATCCAATTGATTATTTGTTGATCCAGAACATTTTTTTCATCATGAATACTAATAGTTCTCTTGGTTCATCCATACTCCACTCATGAAGTTTCTGAACAAATAAAGCTTGGATAAATTTTGAGTTATAAAATAATGAACTTGAAAACTATACAAATTCCAATGTTTTTAAGTCATGGAGTTATTTTTGTATGAATTTTTACCTCTAAAGTTTTCACAGGACAAATAATTATCAAAAAAATACATTGTACATCTAGTATAAGAATATTTATTTAGTCTACCAGACAATGAAGTATGAAGTTTAACAGACATAGAGATATGATGATCACCAAATAATGTTCTATGAGATAGAAAAATCCATTTAAATGTGATAAAAATTTAGTAAGTTATACTTAAATATGAATCCATTTCAATTAGGAAAACTTTTTTGGATATCACGAGACTGATAAATTTTAAGATCACCTGCTAGACTAAATCAAACACAAAAAATGGAAGTCAACAGATGGAGGAATGTGATGTTTTCTAATGGATAAATATAAATTCATTTAATATAGAAATGTGATGTTATATGATTAATAATTGATAATATATTGGATAGGGAAATGAGAATTATATTAGATAGAGGAAATCTGTGAATATTACTTGATGGACTTTTGTGAGTCTATCAGGTGGATATGTTTTATAATAGATCACTAGGTGGAGAAAAATCAATATTATTATATAGATTATCCATTATTCTTATACAATCTAAAAATTTTGATGATTTTGAGTTTTACTTTCAAATTATCATATATCTAACCAATATTTGAAGAAGATTTGAATAAGATCATTGAATCCAATATTTGAGAAATTTCTCATAAAGATTGTTGACTATGAATATTTAGAGGATTTTAAGGTGGTCAAATAAAAATTGAGTTGAGTGAGAAATTCAATATTGGATCCCACACTTAATTATAAACTTTAGAAGAATGTATGAGTATATAAAGGGGTTCAGGGTCATTATGATTTTCTAGATTTGAGATAAATATTTCTAATCATTTGATATATCCCCTTGAAAGAAAAAAAGGTTGAGAATATCAGAACAATAGGTTTTGAGAAAAAAAAAATGAATTCCAAAATAAGTGGATTGGAAGAAGAAGCACTAGATAGAGGTGTACCATATACAGGTGCATCAGACAGAACACCATCAAAAAAAGGTACTTGATAAATGCATACCAGACTAAGGTGCACCAAATATAAGTTCATTATATTGAGTGGTACGTAATGGATAATAATTAGGAAATTTTTATTTTGATCTTCCTTAAAAAAATTTAAAATTTAATTGGCTCTAAAGAATAATAAAACTTTGTAACTAGTAGGAACCAGTATTATTCCAAATTAGGAGTGAGATGGATATTGGTAGTAGTTTTCACTTTTGTATTTACTTCATCATATAGTGGATATAAGTTGATCAATGGGATTCAACATGGAAAGGAGAAGGTACCTCCTTTGGGACCAAGCCTAGTAAAAACTTATATATCATTATATATTTACTTTTCTTCAAAAATTAGTAAGTTTGAGTTGTAAAGTTAATAGGATCAAAACTTTATCAAGTTGTAGAGGTTAATTTGAAGATAAATGAAACTCTAAAAGAACACCACAGATTCACCCCCGCCCAAGTGGTCTACACAAACCTAGGAACATAAAATCTATTGGATACTTCTACACTATAATAAAAATACTATTGTAGGATTATTTTTTTATTTTAACATAAGTTTTCAACCGAAAATACTACTAAAAACATTATAAATAATTTTCAACATCAGTTAGATAAAACCAATGTGAGAAAATTATTTTTAATCAAATTATATAACATACTATAGCAGTTATTTTATAAATTGTTTATAATGGTACATATAAAATTGGTAATATATATATATATATAAAATTATAGGTTATTTTCTATTTTAGTAATAAAATTAATTGACATGGTATGTTATATTATATTCTCAATAAAATTCTCTAATACACATAACATACCTTTGATCAAAAAATAATATAGTAGAAAGAAAATTGTTGTAACCAAATTAAAAAATATATAGTTTAATGTTTTAATTTTTTCTCATTGATTTTATTTGTGTACACCTACTTTATATATTGTTTCTGAATATTTATTTTCTATGTAATTAAAAACTATGGATATATTTAGAAATTTTTCTATCAGATTTGATGTAAAATATCAATCATTTCTACTCTATTTTAAAGGGTCACTTTCATTAAAAAAATAAAATAGTAAAATAGATCTTTTTCATGAAAACTAATATACAAAAATAATAAAATAGCGATTGAGAACTACTTAGATGTAGTGGAAATGTGAAGCAGGAGTAGATCAAGGAAGTAAAAATCTGTATAAATTAAATCTTCAATAAAAACAAATAATAGTAGTTAGAGATATGTATTTATAGATTTGAATAAAAAATTCAAAATAATGTAATATAAAAAAATTAAAATCACTTGTGTGTGTCTTAAAAATTTTTACATTGGAATTATCACATAATGTTTTATAAAAAATGAAATTATAAAGTATATTATAAAAAAAATAGTGAATGGAATGACATTTGACTACATAAATCCTTTGATATCGATTATTTAATAACAAATATAAAAACATTTTTTAACATTGGTTATTAAATAAATAAAGTTAAATTCCCTACAAGTTAAACTAATTGTATACTTGTGCAACCTAAATTTCCTTATGTCACTAGAAATGATTTCACCAGTTAAATGTATGTTAAAGTAGAATATTTAAACAATAATATAAGGAAATAATAGTTCCCCCAAGTGACATTATGTCATAATAATAGTATCCTATAGATTTTTCAAATCTCTCATGTGATGATTTCCTGAACAGATTAGTCTAAACATTTTACAGGCACCAATCAATGACTCAAAAACATGGGTAAGTAAGCCATCACAAGTTTTAATTGGGAATAAATATTGAAATAAAATAAGAATATTGAGATTTTTCATCACATATAGTATCATAATCTCCCCATTTAAATTATTTTTAATATTTAAAAAATAACCATCAGGAGATTTGATCTTCCTAAAAATTAATATGAATCCATATTTCTCTTTATTACTCATTGTGTACCATGAAATATGAATGTATGCCTTAATACCATCCCCCAACTATAAATTTAATTATTTTCTCAATATAATTTATTCAAAATCACATGGATAATTGACACTATATTTTGAATTCCCCTTGACACCCAAAATACAGCATAATATATTATCAAACACATTTTTCTCAATGTGCATGATCCACAAATTCTTCCTTAAAATGTTATCATTACAGTAAGTAAATTCAAAGAAAACACATCATTTATTCCAATTATGGACATGATTTTTATTTACAATAGAAATGGATTATAATGAATTAGCTAACAAATATTAAAAAATCAAACCTTTTGGGAATTTTTTCTTTGTTTGGTTATAATAAAATTTATACCCTATTCATTATTTACTATCTAGGGTCATTCTCCAAGTTCCCATAAAATTTTGCCAAATATTTTTTAAACTTTTAAAATGGAGGAAAAAATGTGTGGCCCTAGTATTCACACTTTTTATTGTATTTAATCCATGTAAATTTACTACTCTTTTTGCAATAAATATTGGTGCATTATTCTTTTATACTCTAACCAGATAAGTTAATATACACTAAGAAGTAAATAATTTTCCATAACAAATGGCCCAATGTCTAAAAATTTCATTACCTAGTGAATCAAAATTCATCACGCCATCTTCTCAACATTCATATAGTTCATCCATCAATAGTTTCATATAATCACAAATTTTTTCATTAATTCCTCACTGTCTATCAATAAGAGTATAAAGTAAGAAAAATAGATACTTTATACATAAATATGGGGGAATCTTGAGTGGAACCAACACCACTAGACATATATTATTATTTTTTCACCAAAGATATACTTGAATGGGTTAAAAAAATCTACAGTTAAACCCAATCAAACATTATGACTACCATAGGAAAATTGCTGGTGTCTCTAAAAATATTCTTCCATGTTAATGAATCTATTGAGTGGGTTAACTCATCAATCCCTTTTTTTATTTGGATGTCAATTCACCAATTTAAAAATTTAAGATGAAATGAAGAATGTATTTAACATCAATTTCAGTGGTATGTAACACATCTAATTCACAGCTATCTACTCCCCACATTTCAATACTGCACTATGAAGAATTTGGATTCCATGATTAATCTTATTGTCTTTTCACTAGGATAAGTAAAAGATAGTAAAATTTCTTGGATGTTCATTCTCTATTTTGAACAATATACAATTATTTGGGAATGAATCAATGGTCTCATATATGAAACCATAGTTTTAGACCAACTTTTAAGATTTATAGTATCACTATGGAATCTTTTCTTTAAGAGGGATTCCTTAAGAATTTTTTTTAACCACATATAGAAAGAGGTGTTTGCGCACAGATTCAAGGTCCACGTGTGTAAAAGTTTTATTAAAAATGAAAATTTACTAATTAAAGTTCATATAAAATATAATTTTATATATTTATCATAATTAATTTTAAATAAATTCAATGTTTCTCAATCTATACCAAAATGTGGATTACTACCCCCAATGTCATCACTTTTGATGTTACTCCAATCAAGCTGAAAATCACATATCATGTCATTGTGAATTATGTTCATAAAATAAAATTATATCAAGTAAAAATAAATAAAAACACTTTATGATTTTAAATAGGTAATATAATCTTCCCAATGATATGTCCATGTCATATAGTTTTTTAAAAATCAATTCAAAAATAAATATTCCCCAATGATATCTCATTTGAGGAGATATATTTTTTCACAGTTTTTATATGGTCTACTAATAAAATCACATTGTTATCCACTACTAAAATCAATAATTTTTTAATTCCATAAAAATATTCTATAAAATCCCAAAACTAATACTTTTATTTGAAATATTCAGGGTTCCATTGGCCTTTAGTGATGTCCCCAAGACACTAATGGAAGGAAATAAATTCCAAGGGATTACTAAAATGTTGTGGGATGGTTTTCTCTTCAAAAGATCCACAACCATCGAATCAATAATAAACATAACCAAACAAAACTATATGATCATGAATTATAACAATACATATCAAAGATTAAGACCAAAAAACAACAATATTAGAGTAATAGTGTAAATAGTAACCAAGAAAACAAGACACTAAAATAATGAATGGATCGGAAAAAAGGTGGCACCACTCCAGAATCTAAGTATAAGACTAAATCCAAAGATCCAAATCCATGAAGCAACATCAAGAAGTACCAATAGAGAAATATGAAATCTTCCCCTTTACAATTTCATGGAAAATAGTTTCTACATATTCACCAAAGTTAATATATAGGGGTGAGAAATCATACTCAGTAATAAATCCACCCTAAGCTTCTCATGCTTCCCATTAAGAAAATAACAAGTTAGATCATGGTTTAAAATATAATTTAAAATATAATTGGATCATAGTAGTAGTTTCCAAGTTTTAAGCAACTTAAATTTAAGGATATAAAGAATTTATCATTTAATTATACTTATCATGCCCAAACGACATCCATTCACTAACACACACATACATTCTATGTGATAGTTCTGCACTCATGGGTGGCTACTCATCGATCTAGTAACTCATCGATAGCTAACCATTCTATAGGTGCCTCTAGTCTGTAACTATTCCCCTTTTTAAGGGTAACATAAAATGAAATGATGAACACACACCACCTAGTTATTCTAATTTCCCATATCAAATTGTTACTTAAATAAATAAATATTATTAAAACACTAAATAAAACAACTTGTATACTCCATCTCTAATTCACAATTTCAAACAAGGAACAAAAATTGATCTTTTAAAAACCATTCAAATGAAAGATTTATAATTTATCAAAAAATAATGTGTTTCCAACAAGAAATCAACATGAGTTTATTTTGAAATGAAAATAAATTGATTAAAATGTTCGATCCATAACGTTTTAAAACAAGAGGAGAAGAGATATAATCCACATATTGAGCTAAAATTATAATGAAGTCACAAGTGAAAATAAAAATTATTAAAATAGGGTTTAAAAGAAATTTAATTATAACTAATAGTAGTCCTTGAAACACTCAGCATTATATAGTTCTTAAATAAATAATATTGGATTCAGTTGCAGAAATTCTCTATAGAAAAAATTCATATACGGGTACAGTAGTTGACAGAAAAAAATATCTTTTAAGTAATATATGAAATTCATTGAAGTGTAATCCTCAATAAGAAACTCTAATTTTTCTATAGTTAATTAATAGAAAAAGTATTAGTATCTAATTAAATATTTGTATCATATGGAAGAACACACATCAGTATGTTGATAAAACATGTTTTTATTTGAATTTTAGTCCTAAAATATTCAAAAAAAACTACAGAATGTATGTCACAGATAAGTATAGTAACATTTTTTATTTTTACAAGGTTAATATGATGAAAAAAAAATATTTGGATAAACACATAGTATTAGTATCTAGAAAATATTTTATATAAATTTGAATGTTTTGACAATGATTTTAGAGAAAGAGATTTAGATCACCATGCATCAGTTCATCAAATAATTAGATCATACTCTATGTAGATGCATCCATTGAAAATAAATAACCATACAAAAATAATTCAAGTAAAATATATCAAAAAATTACCAGATAAATCATGATTCCAAAATATACAGCATATTTGAAATTTATATATGAACATCTAGGAAAACTCATAACCTCCCATAGAGATTAAAACAAATAATTTTTTTCTTATAGATTTTATAAAATTGTACATGAACCATTTTATGTAGAGATTTTATCCAGTGAAATAATAGCATAAATATTGGAATCATTTAAAATTTAAATCTCATAGGTGAATAGATCGGTGTAGGGATTATTCACTGTGATCTTCATTCCAAAAGTACGGTTTCTAGTGTATTGATTAATCCAAATCCAGTGCTCTAAAAATTAAAGTATATTCCCAATGTATAGTTATTACTGTGAGGTTACTTATTCTAGGTATATATCAATTATTAGGTACCCAAACATTAGGTTATTTAACAAAAGTTAGGATCAAGAAAAAAATATTCAACAAAAACATGGTGTTCTAAATAAGGGGTTGGACACCAATGTTAGGTTCCAACTACACTTTATGAACAGTGATTCCATACCTATCTTAACAACCAGAATACTTATTATAATATTATTACATCCAAATATAAAGATAAATACTTAATAAAATTATTCTCTAGAATAATATGAAAAAAATAAAATAATTATTAAATTAAATATAAAGTTGAAATCCACTAAAAGTAACATTATTAGTAAATAAATGATGGTATTTTTGAGAATTAAAATCAATAAAAACTTATTGGATTAGAATTAACCTACTCAATAATCTCCCTGTTTATAATGATTAAAAAACCCCTAAAAACCTAAATACATGCAGGTATACATTTTTTAAACAAAGAGGGATATATATTTAAACATGGGGAATTTAAATTTTTTTTGAATTTTGTGTTGTTTTTATATTTTTCTATTTTTTTTAAAAAAAAAATTTCAATATTTTTTTTCGTATATTTCTTCCTATTTTTGTGAGATAAAAAATAAAGTATGAAATGGAAAAAACACTACTAATTTTTCACATAACTATATGTGAATGTTATATAAGCCAAAGAAAATTGTATACTGAAATATATAGGCTTAAAAACAAAAATAATAGAGTAAATAAAACCAAAATATAACTTAACATGATAAAAAAACATCAATATTATAAATAATATGTATTATAATGAGAATTTAAGCTCAAGAAATGAAGTTAAACTTTCTGGGGTATATTTAGGTCTGCGATCAAGTTCAGATTATTCTGAAGAATATTCAGAGGTAAAAGAATCATGAAATGTCTTGTGTACTTCTTGAATATCAAACAAGAAAACCTTGAATTTATAATTTAGATGAGCACCCCATTGCTTGAGAAAATGTCTAGAATCCTAACTAAATTTTAATGTTACAACTAGATTTTCATTTAAAAAGTTCTGAAGTGTTTTTAAAGGATGAACATATTTATCCATTAGGATTTCAATATTGTTGACCAGATCTCTAACACTAGATTCTACACAATCTAATCTGTAATTTAGATCATTCTAATTTTCAAAAATAATGTGAAAAGGCACAATATCGAACGACATATTTTGAACACTTAAATCCTTCCCATTGAGATCTATAGATAGTTTATTTATCCTTTGAAAAACATCTCCAGAACCATCTTCTTAAGATGTATAAGATCTTCCATAACTTAAACTATAAGCCTGTATATCTTCAAAATAAGATAAAAACACTTTTATTTCACTAAAATCATATTTTGATATCAGATTTCCTTTCTAATTTCCAAAATAATCATCGATATATCTTTTCAAATCATCAATATCATTTCTTGAAATTGAGTTCTCTTCTATATAATGTGACGGTACATCATCCAACCTTATTGAGGGTTTCCCATTTTCTACCAGCTAAATAGATTAAATATTCAAACCTTCATGAGAGGGAGAAAAATTTCTCCCCAATCACTTATATGCTCTCAATAACGTCTTAATTAGTCCTTTACAAGGAATTATCCATAAATGATACTAATTGATTCTCAATCAATTTAATAAAATAATTAATAGGAATACTTAATTTATAAATGGAATGAGATTCCTTGGTTCTCTACAAATCATAATAAGGAGCAGCATCTTTAACCTTGTGATATTTTACATGGAAAACTTGTTCAAATATTTCCTTCAAATAAGATATTGTTGAACACATTCTCTTTCAATAAACTCAACTACCTTCTCAAATGTTGTAGGTTTATCTCTCTTTAATGATCTCTGAGATAATAAATCTCTAGTTTTTATTACAAAAATAGGTTCCTGATACACAACTAAAAACTAAAGATCTCCCTCAACCCTAGAACTAATATTTTTTTTATAACTTGTTTCCTTCTACTATATGAAGAAACATTATCATAACCAACAGTATATTATTCTAATCCTACATCTCCAAATTCAATTGAAACCACTCCTAAATCACTAGTACCACCTTAAACTCATGACTCATCAAATTTTTCTACAATTACTCTAGTAGAACTAACCAACATAAGTCTCCCTTGATCCCCTTCAACATGAACATTAGAGGGTTCCTCAACTTATTATCCTACTAGAATAATCTTCCCTTTTCAAACACTCTAGAAAATTTCAAACTTTCTAAAATTTATAACAGATAGATTATTATTATAGTGACACCCCAAATATGTCCTTACATCAAAAATCAAACCTCTCTTATAGATAATGAGATACATCATCCTTATATGAAGAAAAAATGAAATATTCAAGTCCTTTTGGATTCAATTATCTATATCCCTCAGCATTTAGTGGCTCAAATTCAGCCTGATACCATTCATCACGAGAAAAACTATATTCATGTTAGTAAAAAAATCTTATCTGATTCTATAATCCAAGGTACAACAGTAGTTTGGAGAAAAATTACAAGAACCTTAAAGTAATATTTATGTTCTTTCACTATCATCATTCAAATTTGAGAGGTCTCGAAGAGGGAAGATGGAATATCTTAAGACTTATAAACTCCATCATCAATCTAACTCAAAATGAAACCAAAATTTCCTTCATTGGGGCATTATAGGATTTGAGTCAAGTCTATAAACAAAATATAAAAAATATTATTTCTTACTTTTGAAGAAATGACATCCTAACTGTCGCCAAAACTAAATTGGGTGTTTTTAAATAACTCCCTTCCCTTTAAAAAACACATTCATAATTTCATCCATCAAAAATAAACTCTAATCCTTGAAAATAAATGGATTTATTCAGAAGTAAATTGGCTTTGAAAATCCATTCAAATTCAACAACCTTTCCTTGTAGAACCTGTCGATCCAAACCTGAAAATATCTACATTTTCTACTAACCAAACCAACCTCACCTATCCTCTTTATTTTTTCCATATCAAACAGTAGTTTAAAGTTTATAGTTCAAATACTTAGGGATTTTTGAAATGGGAGATTGAAAGAATTAAAATTTTAATAAATGGCCATTTGAAGGTATGAGAGAGATATGATATTTACTATGGTTTTAGGAAACAGTTGAGTTTCTAGAGATGATGTTTTTAGTGAAATTATTAGGGATTTTAAACACAAAAACAAGGCTTCGAAAATTAAAATATGCAACAAGAGGTAAAAAAATTAGTGTAATTATTAGGGATTTTAAACACAAAAAAGAGGGCATATAGAATCAGAAAACAAAACTAAAATTTAGGTAACATAATTTAAAAAGTGAATAATAAATAAAAATTTTGCAAATAAAATATAAATAAACACTTTGATAGAAAATGATGTAAACCAAATTATTAAATAAAAAATGTTAACAAAATATAGATAAACATTATTTAAAATAAAAAAACTTAACCCCCCTAATAAAATAAAAACTATCAGTGGGAAGAGGTTTAGTAAAGATATCGGTAATCTAATTTTCAGTATTTATAATTTCAATACAAATATCCCCTTTTGTATATGATCATTCAAAAAATATTTTGGAATATAAATATTCTCAGTTCTAGAATGATTTATGGATTTTTATAAATTTTTATAGCACTTTTATTATAATTTAAAATAGGAATGTATTCAAAATTAAGTCTAAAATTAAAAATAATGTGTTTCATCTGTAACAATTTCCCACAAAAACTACTAGAATAAATTGATTCTACCTTAGCAATCATAAATTAAATTAAATGTTTCTTCTTACTCAACTATAAAGCCAGGGACTATCCTATATAGATATAGATACCTAAGGTACTTTTTATATCGAATCTATAGCCTCCTAAATCTACATCTGAATATGAGATTAAATAAAAACCAGTGGTTTTTAGAAAGAGTAAAGATAAATAAACAGTTCCTTTAAATATATTAAAATTATTTTAACTTTTATCAAATGAGACACTTTTATATTTGATTGAAATATTTTACAGAAAAATAACAAACAAAATATTTGTTATACTAGTAGAAAGATATAATAAACTATCCATCATACCTCTACATAACTTATTGTCAACTATTTTACCAGCTTCCTCTAAGTTAGTTTTTATATTAGTAAACATGGGATTTGAATAATACTTAATATTTAAAAGTCTAAAACTTTTCAAAAAATAACTAATATATTTACTTTGATTCAAAACATTTCCAAAAATAATTTTTAAAGATTTGAAACCCTTGATTTAAAAATTTTCAAAAATCCATTGTGAATGACTTCAAATCCAAGACATAAATTTAATTATCCCATCAAACTCATTCGAAACTATTTTTTCATAACTTTTGAAATTTTATTATAAAGGTTTTGATTAGTGGAATAAAAAATAAAAACATATACATAGATTTTTACTAATAAAATATCACACGAATTTATTTTCCTAAAAAGAGTGTAATCATTCATACCTGTAGAAAACCCATTTTCTAAAAGAAAAGAACTCAACCTCTCATACCAAGACCTTGGTGATTATTTAATACCATAATAACATTTAGTATGTTTAAAGGCATAATTTGAAAATTGAGGATTTTAAAAAACCTATGTCTTTTTTAATATAAACTAAATACATTAAATATACATTTAGAAAAGATGATTTTACATATATACGATTTAAAATAAAATTCATATAATATGTATAGGCTAAAATAATCCTCTGGGATTTAAACCTGAAAATAGGGGAAAAGATCTCCCCATAATTTATACATTCCTATTTATTGAAACCCTAAGAAACAATCATATATTTATTATTAATAATTACACATTAATATCCTTATTTATTTCTAAAGACCCATTTAGTTCATATTAAAAGAAATTATGGGGGACTATCAACTAATTTTCAAAATTTATTTATTTTAAATTAGTTTGTCTCTTATTACATATTCATTACCCCAATATCACAATCTAAGGTTTATTCTAAAAAATTTATCTGCAATATGGAATATAAAAAAAGATAACTCCACTAAAATTCCAACATTACTCATTGTATTAACACCTTTATCTGGATCCCTTATAACAGTCCATAAAGGATGATTCCTCAATGCAATAGGTTTTCTAGGTGAGAAACTTCTAGGTTGATCAATATCATAATATTTATAACTGTATTGATTAGGATCATACTCTAATTTACCATCAAACAAAATGTTAAAAGAATTATCTAATAATTTATTTAAAGAATTATCAGTGTTATCTACTTTTGTTCTATTCTGGTCAAAAAGATCACATCATCCAAATTCATATGGATGGATTATTCAACTATGTTTGACTTTTTATTAGATGAAATATAGTATTTAAAAGTAGTATAATACCAAATAAATATTCCTTTATCATATTTTGGATCAAAAATAATAAGGTTTCCCATAGAATTCAAGATATACACCATGAATCCAAAAACATTAAATAACCCAACTTTTATATTTATGTTATTCAATAACTCATAAGGTTTATTTTTGAGAAGAGGTCTAATTAAAACTATATTCATTAAATTTGATTCTATATTAATATCTTATATCCAAAAATATGTATGTTAAAAATACATATTTAACATAGTTCTATCCATTTCTTTAATAGTTCTACTTATTCTTTTAACAAATCAATTTTTTTGAGGTGTCCTTAGAATAGAAAAAGTATGATCAATACCAAGATTTGAGAAAAAAGTATTGAATTTTTTATTCTCAAATTTTCATTCAATATCACTTTTTAATTAGATTATTTTAAAATATTTTACATTTGGAACCAATTTAGAAAAACTCAAAAATTTAAAATGCTTCACTTTTAAAATTCAAAATGTAAACAAATGTAAATATTGAGAATTCATCAACTAACATAAATACAAGGAATCTACCAACTAATACTACTACTCTTGGAGTACCAAAATATATATATATATATAAGTTCTAAATGTTTCAATACATAAACTTTTTTTATTTATTTGAAAGAATACTTTTACATATTTCCTATTTGAAATACATCACAAAGTCTTTTCTATTCAAAATTAAGACAAGGTAGATTAAAAAATAACTTCTTATTAGATAATTTATAAAATAAAAATATATTACAATGACCAATATTTCTTTTCCATATCTATTATTCACTTACATTAGTATTTAAATAGTTTTAATTTTGTTCACACATGGAACTAAGGTCTAGGGTATAAAAATTTTATGTTCTAGGTTCTTTATACTTAGGCAGTTTATTCTTAAAAAAACATGAATCATTTCATAAATAAATAGTAAAACCATCATAATAGAGTTTATAAATACTATTTTTATTATTCTTCATCACTTTATCATAGAAAATGTTGTTGAACGTAATAGTAATTGGATCGCTAATGGAATCACCTCTAATGATCTTCCCTTTAGAATTGTCACTAAAGGTAACCAAAACTCCATCAACTTTAGATAGTGAAAAAAAGTTAGAAAAGTATCCAATCATATTTTTTTAATATAAATTTTCTACATAAATTATATCATACTATCAATCTCAATATACCCTGAAGAAAATTTATTTATTTATTCTTCCAATTATAAATATTGTTTTATCATGGTATAATTTTTACCTAAGAGATAATTATGAATATATTTTAGAGATTTTTTCTTTTTCTTATGTTTTAAATATTTCTATTAAAAAATAGAAAAATATTCAACTATTTTTCATTTTAATAGTTCTTTAGATTTACAATAAGAGGTAGAAGAATAATAGAAGTATGCCTTATCTTCTTAGGATATAAAGAAAATTTTGGATTTTGGATTTTATTACACTTATTTATATTCAAAAATAAAAGAAATAACTGAATCTTCAAACAAACTATAGGTGGCCTTCATGTCTTTCTTTCCTTTACGTTGATTGTCAGTATTCAACTAAAGATTTTTCTCCTTCTTTTAAATTTTCCTTATTTTATTGAGTTGTGGGAAATAATTTTTTATATGTCCCAGGTATTTTCATTCCTAACAATTGATTTCCTTCAGTACATTATTACTTTTCTTATATTTATTAAGTGGAATCTAAAAAAATTCCTTCTCATATATAGCTTTTTGAATCTTATAGAAAACTAAGAAAATTTATCACCTAAGTTTGAACAAGTTGACTCCCTATTAGAGAATATAGAATATTCCTTTGAGTTACCTTCTCCTTTTAGAATAATAAATTTTAAAGATATATTTTATTTCTTGATCATTTTATAATCCTCAAGTTCATATTGCATCTCTTCTTAATACATAATTAGAGTACCAATGAATCCCATCATCTTCAAATCATTAAGTGGAGTTACATCTAGAAAATCACCTTAAACACATGGTTATAAATTCATGGTATATGACACAAAACCATTATTATATCCTATAAAAAAATCTATAAACTGTGGGGATTATAAGCATTAGTATAGTGTTATACCAATGGTTTCCTTTGAAATTGTTGGTATAGATCATGATCAAATTTGAATATCCACAGTTTGAAGTAATCTATGTGTATAAATATATACCAACGGTTCAAAAAATTGTGGTTATATATTCCTATCAAACAATAACTTATACCAACAGTTCTATGAACCATTGGTAAATATTATTTTCTCCAGAGGAAAGTATCACCATCCATCACCTCTGCGAAAACTTATAAATAAATTAAAAACAATAACAAAATTTAATATAGTATATATATTTAGAATTTAACCATATGGTTATCAATTGTTTTCAAACCATTTGAAATATTATAACATACAAATAGAATCCACATAATCAATCAGTTTTAGTCATTCGACATCATCCATATATGTCTCTTTACAGTCAACCGAAAAATAGAGGGGATCAATATCCACCTCATCACCACTAGTTCCATCATAATCATCACTAGAATCCTTATCATCATAATTTTTTATAGAACCATCATCATCATCCTTAATATCATCATGATCATCATAATCACCAGGAGAATCATCACCTAGACTACCACAAGGAGTATCACTGACATCACTCGGTGCATCATATAAAATGGGAATTGTTTCCATAAATGAATCAAAAATAGTTTCATCCTCTGATGGAAGTGATGGACATATAAATATCATAGATTTCAGGAACTATTTAGTGACCAGATTACTTATTTCATATTCCCATATAGCTATTTTAATGGCATCATCTTCTTCTCCATGACATTTTTGTAGCTCGGTGGTGTGAGAGCTTTGATAGGTCCTCAATGAGGGCCAATACCTAGTGGGGAAAATTCTTTTACTGACTTTAATTAGAATATCCCCTAGTATTCCTCAATTGATACCTATCCCAAATGATAATTTGGATTGAAATTTCATCTTCATCCTTATAGAGGGAATCTAGATAACACTGTTAAAAATATAAATAAGCTATTTAATTAGGAATTACGTATCAAAATTTCAAATATTGACAAAAATACTTATAATATTTTATTTTGTTTTTGTGAATTTATAGCATTTCTATCCTTTTTCCTCCTACTCTAGAAAAATAATTTTTCTCAAGGCATATATCCTTCGATGCCCAATGTTGCTTGCTGAAAATGACATTGATTACTATAATAGTACAATACTGAATAATATTAAATTTATAAAAAATCAAAAAAACAATTTCAAAAGCATATGAGATTAATCATCTACTCACATCAAGTAAAAACTTTCCCACTTTAGATTAAATTATAGTTTTGGGTCACTATGTGGTGTTAAATTAACTTATCACATTAGATTAAGAAAAAAGGGAATGAATATACATGTGATTAAGTCAAATTCAATATCAAATGGGAAGCATGTATAAGGTGGAAGCAATGTTAGATTAATAATATATTGAGCATCTAATTTTAAAGTAACCAATTCAAGCTGTATAGAAGTTCAAGACATCCTATAATGAATTAAAATTTTAGATATTGAAAAAATCCATAAAATGAAGAAGAATCTATCTAGATCCTATGTTATAATTAAAAAGTGAAATTCATACCTGTTAACTATATGGTATTTATCCATCAGTTCTTTAAAATTATGTACAAACTAGATTATATGCTATAATTCATAAATAAAAACCATATCAGTTAATTACATGGTATCTATCCATAAATAGCCATAATAATGTGTAATTGTACTCTATTATATACATTCCACATATCATTTAGTATTTCTAGTTATTTTTTAGTATTTCCAATTCACATTGTAATAGTTTCATATATAAATGATATACTACCATGATAGTGTGATGTTGTATAGTTTTAACTGGTGCCAATACATAAACCAATGCACTTTTTAATATCTTTATATGTTATCACAAATTCTTTTATCACTTCAATCACCAAATTAATGCTTTGGGAACTTTTTCAACACATAAATATCCCCCTATAAATTTGATGAATTCAGAATGAAAAGCACATGATTCTTTTTTGGAAATGGCTATAAGTTCCAGTCATTTTCCTACAAAAACTTCTTTAGAAATGTGATAAAAATGGTTCTGAATGCCCCCATAATATTAGTAATGGATTGTTCTATATAAAATTGAAATATTATTAGATTTTATTTCTCAATTAAAAAATTATCCATGATCATAGATGATGAAATAACATAATCCTTACCTTTTGGATGACGTGTTTCTTCCATATTTTCCTAAAATAGACTTGTCAATTTGAATTCTAATTAAAATGGACTTGTCATTTTGAATTATCCAATTATATCTTGTTAATAATTGAACAACCTTAGAATTATCTTATTATTAATCATTTGATGCTCACATGTTTGGAGAGAAAAAATTCAATTAAAGGTAAACTTCCACATTATTGAATTAAAAGGTCCATCCCTTATAAGAGAGAAATCATGAGCATGTGCTACCCAATCAATAGCAGACAACAATTTATAAATCTAGATAGGATTTGTTGAATTTAATTAAGATTTAGTGTAGTCAAAAATTCCAATATTTCCTTGGTTATATCGAGTGTGTTGATGCTGAACAGGTTTCAGTTAATGATAAATAAAAGTAAAATGGGGGTAACTCTATATGAACTTGAACTATTTTTGTGGTATTTTTTACATGAATTAATGGATAATTTTTTAAAAAAAATCTTATTTTAATCCCCTGAAGTATTTAATTTAGAGTAGTATCACAATTATTATGTTTAATGGGCATATTTTAATAACATAGTTACTCACTCTAAATTTACACATAAGGTTTTCCCATGTATAATTTGAGTGATCAATTGGGGGTTTATAGATAGGAAGAGATATGGTTCCATTTCTTGTTTTAATTAATTCAATCCAAATTTAAAATAAAAATTGGAACTAGAATTTATTTAAAATAAAATAAAATTTCATACCCTTAAAAACACCATTGTATTTTTTATCAATAAGTGATAGATAAAAAGGGATAGAAAACACACATATAGACTTAATGGTATTTTAGGGTATTGAAAAAAAATGGGGTGATTATAGATTCTAATATGGATGGTTGTATTTATTTTAAGTAAGTATGATTACCATTTTCTGACTAATGGTTTCAATATTTGTGGAGCAAGAGAATGTATTGGAAGTGTATTGGGGATTCTAAAAGTTTTTAGGATGTTATGGAGTTTCTAAGAAACATTTCTTTGTGTATGAACAAGGTTAAATTGATATAGACATATCTTGGAAGAAACAAATGTACAGGGGTGATATTTTATGGTTTCTAGAATTTTATAGATGTATATTACTACTATAATATGTGGATTATTATTTAGATTAAGAAAACTAATGACATGGAAAAATTATATCATAGACTGAAACCACTACATTATCCTAAGTAGCGAAGGAATTAAAATAACACCTAAACAATATAAATGTGAAATCAAACCTCAATCTATTTTAGAGTAGTACATAGAGTAAATAGAATAGTTATGGTTTAGTTTGGGTGTGAAGAGAAGAAGGGTTCTTATCCTTCTATTTATTAGCCAACATGAAATACCACTAGAGGGATCCAGATCAATGTTTATTTCAAGTATTTTCTTATGGAGAGTGTTTTATTATAAAGAATTGGTCTCTTGAAGTTATTTCTAATGTGGGATATATTTTTTCACCTACTTTTCTTTTTTAAAATGTCATGGGAAGGTGATTTAAGTAATTCTACATGGAATGGAATAAATAAACCTATTCTTGGAATATTTTTTCTTCAATATTGGTACCTAAATCTGGATAAGGTGGATATTTCACCACCCGTGACTAATGAATGAAGCATGAGAGCCTCAACATCTTTAATAGAGTGTGTGACCTTCCATTATATTAGATAATATTTTTGGTTGACCCTACTAAAAAGATCCTTCATGGAATATAGAAGAAACTCAAAGAGAGATATCGAGCATTAAATATTAACTTCAATGACTTAAGTGTATGACCTAGTCATAAGACATTATATTATATGAATTTTATTGTATGTATTTGATTGTATGAATTGATTTAAACAACTTTGAATAAGGTATTATCATAATATTTTCAAAGTACAATGATACTGGATAGGGATGTTTTGTTGCAAAAAGGTATCATAGACTGTTTTTAGGACATGAAGTTTGATGCATAAGGGCCATCTAAAAATACACTATCTACACAAATGTAATCAGATGATAAAAAATATATATTATCGATATTATGTTGAGGTACCTCTAATAATACTTACATTGGATAATGGTAGAGATGATCTACCAAAAGTTATTCTGAGTTTTAAAAAGATTATATATTCTGAAAAATGAAAATATCAGATGATCCACATGAATAGATCTTTATGAAATAAAAATCATAGAAAGGGATTATTGTTGAAATTACACACAAAAGATTCATCCCATGTTATAGAAGGTGAAATATTATTATATAATTATTTTAATATGTGGAAATGTTGTTATGATGTGTATAGTGTTTAAATAAATTGTATTTGTAAAATAATATGTTGTGAAATTTTTAAATATCACATTACGATTAATTTTCAATGTTTTTGGTAGGATAAAAGAAAACCCAAGGATATAGTATTTTAATTCTTATAAAATGAGATCACAAGGAATTTAAAACCAATATTTTATGAAATTTTAATGTTATGAACATAAAAAACATATCCACACATGATGCTCAATATTTATGAGATTTAGAAGAATTTAGAAGATGTAGTTTGACTATGTTATTTTTTAAATACGTTCTATACATATATGAATAATAAATACATCCTTCTATTTGATGATGATAAATATTTTATGAACATAAAAGTCATATGAATAATAATAGAATCCTTTGACTAGTGAAAAAATTGCACAACACGTCCTTAAATTAAAAAATCTTCCCAATTAGAGGTAAAAGAAATAAATGAAAAATAGATTAATAAATAACTACCCTAATCAAGAAATATTCATGAATATTATACTAAGAAGATGAATAAAAATTAATAATTGTAGTTTAGAATAGTTAGGGATGAATAATATTCCTTTAAAATATATTTCCATGATCTAGGGACAAAATTAGAAAATCTTGAAACTACTCAAGTTGGAACATCCCAAAATTATGTAAGTAGTGATTTTTATATACAAGAAAATACTAAGATCTATTTTTTTCAAAAAGGTTCATATTTATAGTAAAAAACCTTAAGATCACCTATATAAGTAAATATATATATATAACTCATGGAGAACAGTAATATCTATCTCAAAATATGATAATTAAAATATATCTATTTTTTCAAATCGTGCATGTTTCAAAGAAAACTATTTATAAAATTTTGTAATGAAAACTGATGATAATTCTAAAATAATATCATTAGTGGATGAAATTAATTGGAACCTGTCATGCTTCGGCATTGTAGTGTGCCCCAAAGTGTGAATATACATCATAGCATCCTTATTATTTTTTATTTTTTCTCACACATCATGAAATCAATAATCCATAAAATTAAAAGTAATTTAATTTTCATTACAAAACATTAATGATTATTAATATTGTAAACCTGTTACTCTTCCAATATATAATCATTTCTTAGTATTTTGTTTTTGGAAAGTCGTAGAATATTGGTGCACCCTCTAATTCTAGGCTTAGTCTACTCTTCTAATCTAAATATAAATCATGAATATATGATTCCCACAACTCCCCAAGTTCTATTAATCATGTGACCTTAGCATCTTGAATATTGGGAAAGTTAAAATGATTCTACAATGAAAAAGATTATTTATATAAATTAAATAATAGTATATATATCAATTTAACAATTTTTCTTACTGATATCATTACCCATTAATTCTCCTTGATTTTATTACTGATATGCCTCTATGAGACTTGTTTCGTTGAATGATATCATTGTACTTGGATAAAGTTTCCATAAAAATTTTGTATTATCTAGAATTTTTACCTATCATTTGATTGTCTTCATTTCAATATATCATTATTTTTTTCATGATTAAAAGCTTCGCGCATAGGGCTGTTTCTACATCATCTATTAGAAGATCTCAATGAATAAGATAAAAGAAAATATAGTAGAATTAATTCATAGTAAAATTGCACAAAAATGATGTGATATAATTTAAATCACTTATAGAAAAACATGATCTAGGATGATCATTAGGCTCTAAAGGATCTTTGGGAGATCTGGGATTGGAAGCCTCTGAAGGATGTGCATATTTCAATGCATGCATCGGTTTATCTATATACAGGGTAGTGAAAGATAAGAAAGCACAATCCTCTAATCATAGACGGATGGTAGGAAACTATGGTGGTGTAGGCATGGTAGTATAAGGATTTAAGTTCTAGGTATGCATCATAGGATAAGGATATATTATATGTGGAAACATCCTTGGAGGCTGAGTAGACAAGGTATGATAAGTGGAGCCTAAATAAAATGATGATGGAGGCATAGGTGGGAGCATATCTAGAGGTGTATTAGACATGGTATGAGAATTAGAGCCTAAATAAAATTATGATAGTGGTTTTGGTGGGAACAACACTAGATTATCAAGGGTATGATGAACATTTGTAGTAGATGGGATGTTCGCTAGCGGGTCTGGGTGTGAACGGGTATGACAGGTGCTATATGTAGCTCTTTGAGTACCCTTGCTCAGACCCATACATGTTTTCTGAGGATATTTCAACTCTGGTTCAGATGAATGTCCCTATAACATTGAGAAATAATAAGGACATGATAGTAAATCTAATTTGGAGGAAACATATTACCATTTTTATACTCACTAAGAGAATCGGAGGATGTATCCCTATTTCACGTATTTGTTGATCATTTTCAAATACTCTCTTCCTTAAAATTTCTTCAATATATTTTATAATATGTATAAGAATGAAATGTACATTTTTTAGAAACAGTTTTTAAAAATTATTCATACAAATTTGAATTCAAACAATATCATAACATGTTTTAGAAACTATAAATTAAACCAGGGAATATATATTTAAAAAACTATTTTAAAATCAATTTTAAACTCAATTTTAAAATTTAAAATAAATATAATTAAATTCAATAAAAATAAACAATACTAAAAGAAAATTTTCATTCCAAACAAAAACTAAATTAAATGAAATATAGTTGTACCAGCCTAAGAATCCCACATTAATCTAAACTGAATGAACTATGAACATATATGGTTTCTAATATATATTACCCACCACTACCTCATATTTAACATAAATTCTAAAAATTGGAAAATTTGATTCATCAAATACAATATTTTGGTTAACACCAATGGGGGTATCAATGTTTTCAATTTAATATGCACCATCATAAAAAATATGTCTTGGTATTAATTCAATAATGACACCACAATCTGGACTCAGATGATATTTCACATAAAATAACTTTTTTCCGTTTATTCCCAAATATATGGTTCATCTATTTCCAGTAAGATATTCAAGTCAAAAAAACTCAATCAAAAATCATTAATAAATGTACCATGTCATGTCATTGAATTAAACCATTTATATTTCATTTATTTACTCAATCATTAGAGTAGTAATCTAATAACAATATTTTCTAAACAAGCCCGTAATAAGATATATTTTCAAATCGAGGCCTACTATTGGATGAACTATCATAATAGTTTGTTGATTTAGTTAACATAATTCCATCATGTTTTATTCTCATATTCACCACTCAGTCAGTTGTAACAAATTTATACCCATTGATTATTAATTATTTTCATTCATGAATCAATATATTGGGACAAAAATATATCGCTCTTAATTATTGAGAGTCTGAGTCAATAGGTAAAGTCAATACAAGAAATATAAATTAATAATAAAAGTAAAATAATATCTACATTTTAATTATACTAATATAAAGTTCTGGTATTTGATTTCAACCAAGCGGTAAACTCTTTGCTATGAAAAGTCTCTCTATCTCAAAGGAAAAGATTGATGAACTATACTTATAATTTTCTTATTTTCCCTATATAAAATCATAATAAAAGTTTAAGGTATAAGTTAAATTTCATAGTATGAAATAACATATAAATATCCAAATTACTTACTTGATATAGTCATTGAAAAAACCATAGTTTAACATGACTGTGTGAGGTGACATATCCTTCTCTTCAAGGATCAATATAGCCTAGGTATATGACCCAGAAATTCCTTGTTTTTTGGTAATAGATGGACATGAGGGCTCAATTTCCCCGTATTATTCATCTTCATTTCTCTTTTTCTGGTTATTTCTTATTCTAACATCAGAAAAAAAACATTCAAAAAAATACATACATTCTTGATCCTAACAGCCTCTCATAGTGGAACATTTAGGATGATTCTTATTTTAGACATAATATTTCATTGTGTATATATTTACTTCAATATGATACATCCATCTAAAAGAAACAGGTCCCCCAAGAAGTGTTTTAGTTGGAAAATGTACTATTAAATGTATCATCCATGTGAAAAATGAGGGAAGAAAAATCTTCTATAAATGACAAAATCATTAATGATGCCTATTTATATATTTGTATCAATAAATACTTTGATAAAATGTTATCAAAAAGGTCTATATAAAAATGGAATAAGAAAAATACCATCACCATTGAATTATTGGATAGTAAATACTGGATTTTTATTGCAATAAATTTATCAAAAAAGATGTGATAATCATAAGTTTTTAAAGATTTTAGTTCCAAGTCCCATATGTTGACTCATTTATATGTGTTTCTAGATTAGCCATAAAGAACGTTGATTTACTATAATACTTATAGAAATTGGTTTTTCTCTAAAGGTTTTATCATAGAAAATGTATATGGAACTTTCTATTTGTTTTCACTCATACACATAGGATGCAGTTCTGGTTGGATACCCCAATCTAATACATCCCACTAAGATCATAAGTCATATTTGGTCTTCCATTCTATATATATAAGAATTTAAATAATAATTTTATATATATTTTTCTCAATGTTCATTAAATCTAAACAATGACATAACAAATTTATTGACCAATATAAAAAATAAAAAATATATACTTTTCTTTTTTCAATTGTATGTAGATTCAATGTCAACATTATTCCACTTTTTAGATTTAATCTGATCTTTCCCTAATGGAAAACTAACATCATTCAATTCATTAAGTGAATAAGTTCATAGGATATGTTGAGGTGGTTTTTTAGTGTCAACGGTGTCATCAAACCTCTAAAAATTATTCCTATATTGATGATCCATGGGAATGAATCATTGATTCCCTCTGAAACAAAAACTAAGATGATATTTTAGTGTTATATATCATGTATTCTTCCTATAAATAACAAATTATATTTTCACCTCTGTTCTCTGACCATACATCATTTCATAAGCATGGAAATCATTTATAGTCCATAGAAGGGAAGCATGCATCAGAAATATATTTTTTGAAGAAGAATCGAACGTGTGCACACCCATATCCCAAAGATGATTCAACTCTTTTATTAATGTTTTCAAGTAGACATATATATGATTTCTAGGAATAGAAGTTATGGATATTATTATACTCAATAAATTAAAAACAATTATACACATCCACATAGGAATATTATAAATGTGGATAAAAACTGACCATGTGATATGAGAAGTAAACATCTGCAAAAATAAATTAAAACCAACACAGGATAGACCCATCCTTACATTAAAAACCTCGGATACAAAATTATGATATTGTGTATCAAATTTCCACCATACTAATCCATCTACAAGATGAACTAACTCATTATTATCTTTAATTCTCTTGGCATTATTCCATTTCATATTGGTTCATATTTTAGCATACATAAATATATTTTGAAGCCGGGGAATCAATGGAACATTCAATATGACTTTCTGTGGAACAAGATAAGGTTCTCCATTAGTATTTTGCTTTCATTAAGATATAAAATATTATTTATAGTCATTAATGCATACTGTTTCCTCCTAAAATAAACTACAACATTTTTTACAAGAATGAATTTTATTAGTGTAAACCCCAAGAGAGTTAATTAACTTCAATACCATATAATTATTTTGGAGAATATCTACACCATGAGGAAGAAATTCCTTTAAAAAGGTAAGAATATAATCAATGGAGGTATTAAAAATTCCTTACATTATTTTTCTATGATATAACTGCATTAAAAATACCAAATTTTAATTTTAGTAAATTCCTAATATACAGAGTTCTTGTATTATCCATTAATTTTTTCACTCTATCATCATCATCTTCTTCATTTATTTCCCCATGTGTATTTATATCATTGTATTATTGCAATAGAATTCTATATTTCTCCTGATTATCCAAAAATGGAATCTGATCAAATATCATATTCCTTATACCACTTATTTCTTTCCATTTAATAAAAATAAAAGATTGTATCATCTTTCCATTGTGAAAATAAACATAATAGTTTGCTTGAAATATCACTTTTTTTATAAGGTAGTTGACTTCTTAATAATATACCCATGGTCTTCCAACATAATTATAACATAGAAAATTTATATAAATTCTATATAAATAATTATTAAATGGAAAATAAAAAAGAAATATCCAATTTCTTTTGAAACTCAGTTGAAATTTGATCATCATGATACATCCATCTTCTATCCATTCTATTATAATAATAAAAAATCAAGTCAAAAATTTAAATTATAATTAAAAAAATCATTACAACCAATTTTAATATGAAATTCATCAAAACATACTAGTAACTATCCAAACAAATAATAAGGGAAATAATATATGCTATAAGTGATACCTATAAATAACAAACCAAACAAATTATAAGACATTTAATGGGAAAAAATTATTAAACAATATAATTAAATACCTAAATCATTAGGAAACAGTAATTATTAAATCATCTATGTTTTGAATTTTACATTAATCCAATTAAATAAACTTCTATTTATGATGGAAAACATTTAATCAATAATGAAAACAATGTGTCACCCAAAATCAAAACCACAAAAACATGGTATGATAATATCATATAAATTCTACCATAATTGATATAAATATAAATAATCATCCAATCCTAATATCATTGAAACTAATATTTATAAAATAACAAAAATGTTTCCAAAATGTAATAAATAATATGGAAGTATGAAGTTATTGGATATATGAAATGTAATTAAAAATGTGTTAGTAAAAATTAATAATCTCTATTTGGAAATAAGAAATGTGTCACTTCTCTCCTTCCATATCCTTGAATAGTATCTAATGGTCATCCACTAACTCAAATAGTAACTTTTAACTTCCAACATCAAAGTAAATTTAGTCTATATACACATATAGTGTGCACAAATTTTTAAAAAGATAACATCTACTACAATTATACTAAATTATTCATTATTAACCACTGTAATATAATATATGCTATAGTAGTTTGAAATAAAACTATTAAACTAATATTTTAGTTTTCAATAAAAAATAGAATCTTCAAACAATGAATTTATATAGATATCTTTGAATACATGAAATTTATCCACTTTTAAAACATATATTCCAATTTGTTTCATGATATTTAATTGTCGATAGATATATAAATGAATTTTTCTTTATTTATGAGAATGAAAAGTGACTTGTAAAGAACATATTAAGGAGGTTTAAAGAATAACAAGTGATAAGGATCTAATTATTCAAGTTATATCCCTTAAATTATTATATATAATCATAGAACATATATTAACCCCCTAATACATTAATAAAACAAATAAATTTCTACATTAATTAATTACATAATAAGTTAATATATATTAAAAAATAATTTATATTGGATTTATATAAATGTAGTGTAATTAAAACAATATATATATATATATATTACAATCCTATTTATTATGAAACACAAAAACAAAAAAAATCAAAACAAACCTTTTTTCAAATAATTGATAAGAATCATGACCAAAAAATATCTTGGTTTGGTTTTTATAAGTTGATAAAAATTAAAATAATACTCATTAGAAAAGATGAAGGATTTGGAACTCACTAATATTATGTTGATGAATATCAAAATAAAAAATCCTTAATTAGGGGGATAATTCTTTAGGAGAAGATAAGGTTGTCGCTCACTCGGGTGAATGAGATTAGGGATCGAGGGTGAGGAGAGGGGATGTGGGAGGCTGAGGGTGATATAACAAACATGGTTTGGGTCGTGATCTTTATGAGATTAAACTTCTCCCATAAACAGTTCTGATCATGATTTAGTTTTTGAATCTCAAATTCATCTTGATCAAGGAAAAATCCTAGTGATTTTATCTCCCATAGAAGCTCTGATAGATGGGCTATATAGGGTATGATCCTACTAGTTGAGCTCATCACTTCCTTTGGCTATGTCAAATAGATTTTTCATAACCTTATATATATACTAATATTAATGGTAACTATATAATGGATATTATATCAATGGTTATGATGCTTAAATGTATTTTAAATTTTATAAGATATAACTTATAATGGTCTAGAATAATCAAAGTAATCCATGTGTTTTCTATATATGCATTACTAAATAATACATTTATTCATTAAAAAATAGAATTCCATTTATAAAATATTGGGTCATTAAAATCATCCTCAATTCAGAAATTTCTATATAAAAAATTTCATTTCATAAACTAAATCAAATTATGGTACTTCTATTTCATCACCTCTTATGGTTCCCATGTCGATTCCTTAAACTTGTGGTTCTCCCATAACACTTTGATTGGGTGACTTGTCTTGTTTCATATAACCTTTTCTCTTGGATCTAAGATATTCACCTGCTACTCCTCATATAAAATATCATTCTATAATGGTACCACCTCTTGATTTAGTAAATTCTAGGGTTTTAGTATGCATTCCCTCAAGAGGGATATATGGGACTCATCATGTACTAATGATATTTTGTGTGGGAATTCTAGTCGATTGGTCACAACTCTAATGTGATCAAGGGTATTAAAGTGGATGATGTATCTAGGACTAATAATTACCTTCTTCCCAGACCTCATGATTTTCTTTCAGAGTGGTATATAAAGAAATACTTTATCTTCAACATAAAACTTTAGGTCTCATTGATGATTGTCTTCATATATTTTCTATCAACATTGTGAAAATTTCATATGATGTTGAATAGTTTGAACCTTCTATGTCATCTCTTATATAATATTAGGTCCCATCAGCATTTATTATACAACTTCATCTCAAAATGTTGGATTATGACACCTATTCCCCTATAGAACCTCATAAGGTTCCATTTTAATTCTAGAATGGAAGATTGTTCTATAAGATAACTTCAAAAGGTGAATATTTTGATCCCAACGTCCTTATAAATCCATTGAACATGCTCTTAACATATTCTCTAGAGTTTTAATGGTTCTTTCAGAATGACCATCTATCTAAGGGTGTTAATCAATGTTAAAGCATAGTTTGAAATCTAATGATTTCTAAAGGATTCTCTATAACCTTGAGATAAACCTAAGAAATCAATAATATACAATTGAGAGTGATATTCATGAATTATTATCACTTAACTCATCTATATATTGGTGAGTTGGTTAGGGCAGAAATATTTCTTGATATTAATGAAATACACAGACTTCTTAAGGTGATAAACTAACACATAGATTGTGTTATTTCTTTTAGGGTGTTTGGGGAGTCCTATGATAAAATCCATGGTTATGTTTTCCCATTTCAAAATGATTATGTTCAATGGTTTCATCAAACTCTTATAATTCAATCATTCATCTTTCACTTGTTGGAATACCATGCACTGAGATAAAAACTCTACAATCTCCCTCTTCATGTTATTACACTAGATTTTTGTCTTCAAATTTTAATACATATTAGTAATTATTAAATAAATATATAATAATGGGGTATGTTTTTGATCCATATGTTCCCCCCTTCAACTCAGGTCTGGATGGAACACATATTTGGGTTCCAAACCTTATAACTCTATTTTTAGAAAAGTTGAACTTAAAATATTCGCTATCTTTTTCTACAGAACCTAATTATCCTTTTAATCCTCCTTTGTCCTCCTTCATAGGATCATTTCCACTTATAACATCATCCACATTCTTTTCATTATAATAATGGAAATGGATTGAACAATTATAATCCTTGATAATATCTAACCACTTTTGTTGGCATATATTGAGCTACTTTTTGTGTGAATATACACTTGATGCTTTTGTGGTACTATATATGTCACACTTCTCCCCATATAGATAATGCCTCCAAATATTCAATGTGAATATTACTATAGACAATTGTATATCATGTATTTATTAGTTATACTTCAGGATCTTTAATTGGCAGGAAGCATAGGCTATAAATTTTTCATCTTGAATGATTATAAAACCCAAGAACTTTTTTGATGCGTACATGTAGATCACAAATCATTCCCCACTAGTGGGTAATGTGAGCATAAGTGTGTTGACTAGCCTCTTCTTAAACTCTTTCAACCTCTCTTCATATTCATCATTCAATGAAAACCTCGCGCCCTTTTGAGTTATCATGGTTAGTTTTCTTAACAATAGTGATACGTTTATCACAAATTGATGATAGTACCCATATAATCTAAGCATGCTTCAAATTTTTTCACATAGGTTGGACTTTCATCCTTCAATTGCCCCCATTTTTTATGGATCCATAGATATCCCTTTACTGGTGAAAATATTCCCTAAGAAATTCACTTTCACTATCCATAACTCTCATTTACTATACTTCATAAATAACTTTTCCTTCCACAAATTCTTAAGTATAGAATTTAAATTATCCTTATGTTTCTCCATCATTTGGAGTGGATAATAATATCATCTATAAATACTACCAAAAAAATTACGGTAATCCCTAAAGACTCAATTCATAAAATCCAAAAGTATTTTTGGATCACTAGTGAGTACAAATGTAATCACTATTAACTCATAGTGCCCATAACATATACTGAAATTAGTCTTAGAGATATCATCATTCATCACCTTTAATTAATAATATTCTGAAGAGAGATATACCTTATAAAATTACATGGATCCATGAAGTTGATCAAACAAGTCATCTATCCATGTAAATGGATACTTGTTCTTTATCATGATCTTTTTGATCTCATGATAATCAATGATGAGGCGCATTGACCCATCCTTTTTTGTGATGAAGAGGACCAATACACACCATAGTGAAGCAATTATGCGTATGAACCCTTTATTCTAATTCTTTTATAGCTACTTCTTCATATCATAGAGTTCAATAGTGGAAATTATATATATAGTCTAAGATATTAGAAAAGATATAGGTATAATTTTTATTAAGAACTCAACCTATCTTCTAGTAGTAAGATATGGAAATTCTTCAAGAAAAATATCACTAAATTCCCTCACAATATTAATTTTTGTAAGGATGATCCTTACCTTAGTATTAATTATTTGAGTAAGTTAAACTTTCTCATAGGGCAATAATACCCATTATTTAATTTACGATATTAAATAATATTCATCCTCCTCCTATGAATTGTATAAAATGAGGACGATTCACAATAACGAGGTTGATCTCTTTATATTCGAAATTTATGTTAGCCTTATATAAGTAAAACCAATCCTATTCTAAAATTAGATAAAATTACACTGAAGGTAGTATCATAAGGATTTATTAGAAATTCATCTCACAAATTTTGATAGGTGATGAGTTATATGCTTGTGATACAACAATTGACCCATTCACCATATTCATTGACAACTCGGAATCCATGTTTTGTGGTGGTGTTTGAATAATTCTATTAAACTTGTGTGATATGAAAAAATTCATAGAAAAAGAATCAAAAAAGTGCAATTGTTATTCTTGAATGAATAACAAGTGTACATGTCACCACTTTGTTGTCAAGATCCACCTAAAAAATTTATCATTGCATAAACTCACCCTTTCTCTCAAGGCCTTGGATGTTATTTTTGTTGGTTTTCATTGAAAATACTTAACTTGGGGAATTTATTATTATATTTTATATACTCATTTCATCTGAAACATTAGACTATATCATGTGGATTGACTAGAAAATTACTTTCCTCTATCATATTTGTAGGTCTCTTCCATTGTCAATTTCGAGTTAGGTTCCCTTCCATCCCGCACCTAAAGCATTTCCATGTCCCATTTAGAAAATTATTATTATTATTATTCCCAAACTTTTGACAAAGTTAGGTGTTTGACTTTTATTTCCCACGTGATATTTCACCATTGCACTAGAAAAAATTAAATTTCCTTCTCTACTTCATATTCGCAGACCCATGAGACCGTTTAGATATGCTGATCTCTATTAAAAAATTTAGGGTATATCAAAAATAATTATCATAGCCATAAAAGTCCCAATTGGAAAATTAATTTCATAAACTCATATTTAGGCCCCTAATGAAGTAGTCAAATTTACTTTCGGGGGTAATAAAAAAACCATAGGTTTATTGTGAAAGTCTTGAAAATTTTTTATTTTATGCCTTGATGGATTCATTGTACATTTTCTTGAGGCTAATGAAGTCCTTATCAATTTTAAATTTGAGAGAGTGCGGCAAAACAATTCAAAGAAACTTTTTCGGAATTACTTCAACTCCATCGCATTGATCTAATCCTCACGGTACATATTTTTTTACCATTGTCCACCACTGATAAGTTTATCCTTCTACAAGATGAATATATGATATGATCATCTCTTTATTAGAGCATTGGAGGATGGATAAAATCATTTAAATGGAGTTCATATATTGTTTTGTGTATAGAATATTATAAGATCCATTTAAATTTGAAGGTCTTTATTTCATAAAGGTATCAATTGAAACTTTTTCTTTATTTGGGGGATTTATAAATTCCTCTTGATTCATGTTTCTATTAAAAACCCTGATTAATTTAAAATAATCTTCATAAACTTTAGGATTCCTACTCTCATCAGGGTAGGCATCTCATTTGGATATTTATCACATTTCCCCTAACATTGGTCATTGAATCGGTTCCTCTCATTTCCATCCATTGACTAGAATAAATAGAAAATTTTTTATGTGTATTTTTAAAATATTAAACGCATAAACAATAATCCATGAACATTAAAGGGATAACTCATAAATGATATATATTCCTCAACCTATGAATTTATAGGTTTAAATCTATTTTTTCTGTGATCTATTCCTAATATAAAATCTTATTGTCATTTTATTCCCTAAATAATAGTTCAAAAACGGATTTTGAATTTACTAAATCATATCCCCTAGCAGTTTCAAAATGGGTATGTAGCATGTTTTTTTATCATGCACTAGATGATGATCGAGTCTAGCTCAATTCTCCATTTTCAGGTTTATTATCCTTAGGTGGAAATGTACCACATCCGCATCCACTTGTAGTGTCTATAAAAGTATGTATTTACTTAGAACACACTTACTCTATACTTTACCAAAATTTATGGATATTTTCCGATGTTTAGACATATCACTTAAAGATTTAACTAGAGTTTTCTAGTCCTAATCCCAAAAAATAACTAGACTTTCCTATGATAATAACTATTATAACCCATATATTTAATATAGTTCAATTCATGATTTATAACATAAAGATACACTTAGACAAACCCAAAAAGATAGTGAGGTCTAGAGTATTTGGGTAATTGGGTAGATAGCATAAAAAATTGAAATATAAATACAAATACATAAAATAAAACTCCATAAAATTCTCTTAAAAATTAGAATCTTTGCTAAAACTGCATGGGATAACCTACAGTTGTACATAGAAAAGGGGTGACCTATAAAACCTACTACGGTAATAAAAAAATCATTTCATAAATTTCATGAGTAAATTTCATCCAATAGGAATATCAAGGTAATATAATATGGGTGACAATCATAATGGTGAAATGGGATTTTATTTAAATGGGTAATTTTGGGTTTTATAAAATAATAATTTTATTAAATGATAATAATATTAATGGTTATTATTATGGAAATATTATTTCAATAAATTTTTTTTGAGTAATTTAATTAAATGAGGTGACATTTATAGTTTTATGTAATTAAATTGAGTTAAATGGAATTTAATTAAATGATGTGATATATGGGTTTTAATTAATTAAATTCATGGTAAAGAGGAATTTAATTAATTGATGTTAAATGGGATTTTGTTTAATTAAATTAAGGTTGATATAATTTAATTAAATGATAATCGGTTGGAGTTTTATTTAATTAAATCCAAGTATATTGAATTTAATTAAATGAGGTTGAGATGGAGGATTGATAATTAATTTAATTGTATTGAAGAGAATTTAATTAATTGGAGTTGAATTGGGGAATTGATTTTTAATTTAACTGAGGTTGGAAGACTTTAACTAAATAATAATTAGTTGGATATTTTATTTAATTAATTTTATTGGAGAAGAATTTAATTAAATGATGTGTAATGGGGGAGTTATGTGGTTTATCAAAGAAGAATTTAAATTAACTAATATTAATAATATGGTTGTTATTATTATTATTATATTAATTATTATAAATCTAATATGGATTAATTGAGAGAGATAAAAGTAATGAGAGGCACATTGTAGGGTGAGGCGCAACCCCCTCCCCTCAATCTCTCATGGTGGAGGTGCACCACCCTCTCTTCACGGCTCCTCTCTGCTTGTCAGATTGCGGTGGTTCATTCACAGAAGTTGTTTGTCTCATAAATTTAAGTATTTCTCGGCATGTTTCACTCTTCACATAGTCTGTCTCAGCTCTACTTCGTTCGGTCTTCATTAGGCCGAAACCATAAGGCTCGGGGTTAATTTGGTTTCTTCCTTTCTTCTGATTCTAGGTGGTGTGGATGATGTCTCGGGACCCATTGGTCTGTATTTCAACATTAATCTCCAAATGTGTTTAAGTTTGGCTTGATTTGGTTCACCATATTTATTTTTAGGGTAAGGTTATAATCCTAATAATTGGGTTTTCTCCCATTAAATTAGATTCTTATGGTGTATTAAAGTTGTGATGAATTAATTGGAGGTGTGTTGGTCCTCACCGCACTAATTGTGGGTGCCTATTATCATTGTAGGGTGATGTGACATGTTTTCAGTGCACACACACTATTTTGGAAGTGTGTGTGTGCAAGAAAATTGTGGTTTAAGTATGAAATCTTTAGCCCAGCCAATTTCTTGAGGTAGGGATGGAAAGTAAGAAGTTATGTGTGATCCAACAGTTACGAAAGTATAATTATATAACAAAAACATATATATACATTAAATATATCATTATAGAAAATTGTGAGAGGTGATTAATGGGAGTATGGGTGGGTTTATATAGAAAAAATAATAATTCTTTATTAGTTTTAAAATGTATATTATTTACTCTACATAGTAAATAAATCCAAACTACAAACCATACCATGGTTTTTAAACATGGTTTCCTAAAAAGAGGAGTGTATTTAAATATTTTATAAGGAAAAGAAATAAACTCACTAAAATAATAACCTTATTGATGTGGAAGTGGGTCATGCTTATAAAGAATTTATTTTAAAACCCTAAAATATTAATAGGTTTTGTACAATTCATTAAGGGTTTATAATATTATTTAAATAAAAAAACTTTAAATGGAAAACATAATTTTAGTCATGGATACTCTTATAGTATTTATTATATCACTTGGGGATTTTATAATGCCATAATACACATGGTATATTTTTATCATATTTAATTTAGAAAAAAAATATAACTATATTAGAAAGTTATGAAGAAATAATAGTTGGATAATTTCAATGTGATAATTTCAAAAATAATATTTATTTTATCAAAATAATCCTCTAAGTATGATAATTTACACTTCTAAATTGAAAAATATCTATTTATTAAAAAATAATGGTTTTTGTTTGTATTCAAAAAATTTTAACACTTAAAAAAATTATTTTTGAATTCGTAAAACTATATTAGAAATTATATTTATTAAATATTATTAAATAAAGAATATTTTAATAAACTATCATTTGTTTTAAAAATTATTTAATTCACTAAAATAGAGTTCCTTGATTGAAACTACATATTTTCCAAAAATAAAATTTTTGTTTCATCATATAAAAATCTATTTTTTTCAAACTTATCGTTTAAAAATTATAAAGTAATGAAAGATAAATATAATAATTATTTTATTAAAAATTAAAAATATAAAGTCATACTGTTAGGGTATAGATACATAGCTTTTTATTAAACCAGTAAATTATCTAAGGGTAAGGTGTGTGGTGGTGAGATTTTCATGGGGTGGTTCGGTGAACATGGTTTGGGTAATAAACATGATGAGATCAAACTTCTCCCACAAAATTGTTTTCTCTAGATTTAGTTATTGAATCTTGTATTGGGCTTGGTCAAGGGAAATTACCAATGGTTTTATCACCCACAAAATCTCTGGTAGATGGGATTGATTGGGTATGATACTATTAGTCAAGGTCATTGCTTCATTTTTCTGTTTCAAATGGATTTATCATAACACTATATAATTAATAACATTAATGGTCATTATTCAATATCTATAATATCAATGGTTATTATACGTAACGATCTATCAAATCTGATAGGATATAACATATAATGGTCCAAAATAACCAAAGTAGTGAATGTTTTTTAAATATATACATTAGTTAATAATCCATTTATTCATTCAAAAAAGGAATTTAATTTATAAAATTTTGGGTTATTATAGTCAAACAATGCAGGAAAACAATGAAACTATTTTAGTGGCCGAGGAGGGGTTTCACAGTTGGTGCATGGTTTTCCAAACTATGAAAGAAAATCATGTGATGTGAGTTAATTTTTCCAAATTTATATTTTTATTTCCTAAAATAATTTTTATAATTTCACACTCCTCTCTTTTGAACCATATTTGATCGATTTGAATTAGAGACTCTCTAGAGGTAATTTTTCCACTTCCAACCTTAAAACTCTATAGATTGAATTATTGATCAAAGCATTGAATATATTTTATTAACAATAATCTATATTTATTTTTTATTTCTAATTTCCTCATAAATCTCCTTTTTTATAGTGGTGGATCCTTGTGTAATTGATGGATTCAGATCTTGATTTGTGGAATTATTCTTCAATGATTACTCCTTGATTGATTTTATCCCTTTATCTCTCTATTGGTGGATCCCTTGTTGTGTGTTATTCAAGATCAATATTGAGGTTTGTGGTTCCATAATACAATCCCTATCAATTGAAAACATTTTTTATTGATTAATTTGAATTTTATTTCAAAATTATTTCCAAAATAAATTTTTACCCTTTAAAAAAAGTTTTTGAAATGGCATGGTCTATCAGATGATATATTTTTTACAATAGATTTTTAAAATAAAGTGTTAATTTTTGGGAAATTATCTTGAATTGAAATGAATGATATAAATTATGATTTTGATTTCTAATTTTGAGGAAATAAGGAATGAAATATTTTATTAATTTTTAAATGAGAAGAGTTATCTGGAAAGGAATGAGTTTTGATGAAAATAATTTGATTTTGGTTTTTGAAATTAAGTGGAATGTTTTTATACTAGAACTCGGGACCAATTGAAATGATATGAGATTGATTAAAATGAATAATATCCCCATGTATGATTGATTCCTTTGAATAACATTGAATCCTGGGAAGTTAGTTGGGAGGCCTTGGATATATATTCTAGTTATGTATTTTTTAAACATAGAAATGTATTGATAGTGAAAATGATGAAAAAAATAATAAGGAAAGGGGGTTCATTCATTGGGATGGATTCATATTCCCACTAATATTGATATCTTGGTATTTTTACACACTTGGAGTTGTAATTTACTAAGAACATACATAACCATGAAATTTAAACTAACTAACACCTAGCCTTGCTACCATGGTGGTATTAGTAAAAATGATTTATGCATTCCAATTTTTATAATTGATTTACTCAAATCTATTTTGATATAAATTATTATTCATAAATTTTTTTGATAGGGTTTATTATTCCTGATTTTATTGAAATAAAGGTTTCTATATATTTTGTACACTCCATTGAAATAATTTGAAAATCATTTCTAACTATAAATTATGAGAATTTTACCAAGATGTGTTTTATTTAAAATTAATCATAACTGGTATACATTAAAATTATTTCTAATGGAATTATTGGTGAGATTATATAGGTATTTTATTGTTCACATCTTAATTTTCCTTTGGAAGTTTGTAGACTTTATAGTTCAATGTCCAATAAAATGGAAATAACAACTTGGAGGTAGTGGGTGTTCTTTATTAGTGGGACTTTGTGAGTTGGTGGTGACCAATGGAGTATGTGATCCACTTCTTATAAATATATCATTTTATGATGTCATTTTTTGTTTATATGTTTGACTTTGGTTGAAGTACCATTTTGAGACATGTACATATATTTTTTAACACCTTTATCTTAATGAGTGGTTTGGAATACCTTCTACTTATATTTTCTTTCCACTTCTTTTTTTTTGTGTGGGATTTTATTATGTAAAAATTGTTCCCTATTGTTTTATTTTGATGCCCGGGCACAATTCACCAACTTTTGAGGATTAGTAATTTCCATCAAACCATGTTGGGATTGATTTGGATACTAGTTTTATAACATCCATAGTCCCGCACTCCCGAATCATGTGATAAAAACATAAATATTAAAAATATTTCTTTGAAGAAGCTGGCCTAATTTTCACCAACCAAAACATTCCGTATCAAAATAAAATATTGAATCACTAAAATCCTAATGGAAATTTTTGGTTTAGAGTTTTATAGAATGTTGAAAAAATCTTACGTAAACAATACTCATGTATTTAAATGATAATTCATCCCACTTAACCCATTTTTTCTTATTTCATATTAAGTAAACATAATAATTCATATGAAACCATTCAAAGAATAAATCATTCAATGTTATTATTTATAACCAAGGGAAAATAAAAAAAATAAGAAGGATGAGATAAAATTCTCAGTAAGTGTAAACATAATTATTAAAAAATAAATTTCATCAGTGATTATAGGAAGATAATAAGAATATAATGACATAATCAATGTGTATGTGCATAACATAAGAATATCCATACCAATCCATGCATGGATATTTAAATATGAAAACATGGCATGAGTATTTAATAGTGGAAATAGTTATCAAAAATAATAATCCTGATCAATTTGATATCAATATCGATCAAAGGAAATATTTATTACCCATAACATCATAACAAAAATGTCTCGATATCTTGGAAAAACATCATCATAAAACCCTTATAGAACCCTTGCAATTATGATGACAATACGGGTGAATTATAATATAATTCTCCAAATAACATAATAATTACCCAGTAAATTGGAGTGTTATATGGACTCACCCATAATATTTTCTATATATGGATCATCTAGTGATATCTAGTTATACCCATTGTATAAGCTATATTAGTCTTATCTGGTGTTATCTGGGCTCACCCATCATATAATAATGTCCAAGAACCATAAATAAAAAATATAGACATTTCATTTCATCATAAAATACATCAAAACAATCATTATTTATTTAAAAAATTAATTAAACTCTAGAAAATAAATGTGTTTCATAACAATCTTTTTGAAACATGAATAAATAGTGTAAATAAATGGGTTATAAAATAATGTTTTTGAAACATGATTAACCCATGGAAAAGAAATGGGTTCCATAACAATTTATTTGAAACAATCATAATAAATATAGATAAATAATTACTATAGTATATTTACAAAATATCCCCATTGTATCATATGTTATAATAATGTTTATAGACATTTATTAATTGAAATACCATAAAAATATCATTAAAAACATTTTTGTGGAAAATAAACTTCCCATTTTTAAAATCACTTTTAAAAACTATAAATTCACAAAATATTTTTAAAATACTTTTCATTTAAAAAAATTGTAATAATATAAATTAATCTTCGAAAAAAAATAATGTAAATGACAACTAGAAAATTCATTCATGTCATAAGTTTTCAAACTAATCATTCTTTTCAAAAAAATTTGAAAAAGGGAGTCAAAAGTGACCCACATTGAAAATGTTAAGAAATTTTCTTTTAAAAATTTTTTTAATCAGGTAAAAGATCATGTAAAATGGATTTATAAAATCATTTATTTTTATAGAAGATGTTTTTGAAAATATTATATAAAACAAATATGTGGAATAGAAAGATACATGGTCTAAAATAAAATACAAGATCGGTATCACTTAAAAAAATTTATTGATATTTCAACAATCAGTAAGGGATGAAATGGAAATAAAACATGTTACCAAAATTATAACTAGTGGATAATAAAGATATTTTGTTTAATAAGATATGATCATGTGATTTCCTCCAAAGTAAACTTGAACATAAACAATCTCAAATAGAAGGGGATTGTAATATAAATTCTTTTCCACTTTTGTAACACTTTCATCCTAATCCTGATGAAATAATAAAATAAAATAATACATTATATATCATAAAATTAATTATTTTCATGATATAATATTTAAATGTATATTATATACACCTCACAAATTAATATAGGTGTATATCATGAACATATGTCTCGAATAAAGAGAATTTGAGTTCAATAAACCTTAAAAAAACAAAACATTGAATATAAGAATTAATAAATGAATAAATTATGTGTATAAAATTTACATCCAAATAAAATAAGTGTAAATATAACATAATACAATAAAAAAACCTTACACAAATAATTATGACATAATAATGTTAGTAAAGAAGTATTATAACACAGTGAAAGTAAATTGAGTTAAGAATTTTTTTACCACATGGTAAATTTCAAGTCAATTACGCTTTAATGAAATAAAAAAATAGTTACTTAAAAAACCACGATGTATGAAGGATCCATGTTATTTTATATAAAATAGATATTAAATACACTGAATAATAAAAACAAATAGGTGAATATTAAATATGTCTCAAAGAAGTAAAAAGTGAGATGAGAAAACATTACCTTGAGTCCAGACTTTCCATGTAAGTATTTTTACTCCTATTTAATAAGATTACATCAAATATTTGATATATTAAAATACTTTTATAGTTTTAATAACATTTAATCAAATAATTTATTATATTTCTTTATAATTATATACTTAATCAGTTAATTCCACATCGGTTGTCTTGAGGATGTTTGATTCATTGTTTCAAAACGTGTTTGGTGTGATGATCATTGTCAAAGAGGTAATTTATTCAAAATATATGGAATAAAAATCATAATTGAATATTTATAATATTTTTACATCAATTATACTTTTAAAACCAATCATTAAATGTGGTTAGGAAAAATGAACAACTTTATAGTCATGGAGACGGTTGATCGTACGTACGCGTGAGTAACATTTCAATTTTTCAACGATCATTATAGAAATAAGGTAAGTAATATTTTATATTTAAATAATTAAAATAATATAAAAAATAACATTTTAATACTTTCAATAGAATAATATATAGCATCCACGTGTTTGAGTTATGAAAAAGGTTTTGTATCACTTTATGGAGGTGGTAGTCCACACATACGCACGAACGATGTTATCATTTTTTAGTGAGAGGGAAGGTATGAAAGAAGATGATATATTATATTTTAAGAATTATAAATATTAAATTAATATCATAATTAATTAATTTATATTCCATATATTCATAAACTTTATCCTTATTATCTTCCATGCAAACCGTTAGAGAAAAATGCATCACATCACTTCGCGAGTCAGTTGTTCGCCATACTCACGAGTGATATCATTGTATCCATAATAGAATGGAAAGTAATAAGGTATATGTGATATAATAATTACGTAAGTATAATTATGTTTTAAACATCAACATATTACTTTAAATTTGTCATTATAACAATTTTTTAGAGGCAATGATGGAAAATGAATGGCATCGGTTCGTGATACAGTAGTCCATCGTACACACAAATGGTGATTTTGTATCCCATTTGATGAACGAATAGACAAATTCAAGTTATTATATTGACATAATGACATATATTTATATTTTATATACTATTTTTATTATATATTCATAATTTAATAATATTTTAATCAGTTGGAATAAAAAATAAAATAAAAATGCTCGGTTAATCACAATACCTCTTTTTTGGAAAACCTCCTTAGATAAGCACCGAAAGTCTTAATATGATAGATTTCTGATCAAAATAAGGGATATGGGATGTGTTTGGGTAATAAAGGAATACATTTTGTTATTTATTTTCTGAAATAAACTATTTCAAAAGTGTAAAGAGGAGAAGATAGGGTGGTCGTTTATAAGTGAGGTGAGTGTCGCACTTGAATGTTTTGAAAATAAAAAGGTGTATCGATGCTTTTCACAAGCCAAAAGTCACAAATAATGAACATTATCAATAAATAGAAATTATAAGGTCTAAATATGTCCATAAAATAGATTTTATAATTATTTTTATTTCATTTTTGTACTTATCATTTTAGTTTAATCAACTGATAAACTCGTTTTCGCCTTAATTATGGTAATTAATTTTTACATTTTTCAGTATTCATTATAGGAAAAAATTAATTTTAACATATTATACAATATAAAATATTAATATTCCAATTATTTAATACATTTTAAAATGTTAAACTTATATAATTGACAAAATTAAATTTAAAATTAAACCCGTAGATGTGATGAAAAAAGGGTTTTCAAGAAGTGTATTTTTAAAGAAAAAGATGATTTTATATTAACTCTATGACTAATAATAATCATTTTATGAAACTTAGTTAATATTTATTGATATAAAATATATAAATTAAATTTAAAAAATTCCACATCAGGTATTATTTAAATTAATAAAAAATGATAAATATTATGAACTTTAAAACAGTTTTCATAAGAACCCGTGTTTAAACCCAAAAATAAACGTATATTAAAATAAAATATAAATTTGATCCAAAAGTAATTAATTGGATTAAAAATAATATATTAATACTTATGTTTCATTATATCATATTAAAAACATAATTTTACTGTTAAATTTATCTAACTTATTGAAAATAAATGACATTTTTACAAAAATATGTATTTTCACTATTTACTAAAAATTTTATATTTTATGAAAAAATCCTAAAATTTCACCCATTTTAAATTTTCATATACTGACTTTAAAAAAATTAATTTCATCCCAAATATTTTCAAAAAATTTAAATAGGTTAATTAAAATACTTTTTCATTAAAATCAATAAAAACCATTTTTGAATAAAACAAATTTTTAAGAATAAAATTACTTTACTAAAAATTTATTTATTATTTTAAAAAATTTATCAATAATTTATATTGAGTAGTAAATTTATTTATATATATATATATCATAAATTAGTTAATATTATTAATACCTTCTAATTTAATAGTCGGGTTATAACATTTATATATTTCACGGATCGCTTGAGCTCGGTGTTGTGTGTCGTATACACTATCAAACACAAAAAATAAATTGGTTGTGTGTATCTCAATCTATCCAAGAGATTAAATTTATTTAAAAAAACATATCATAGTTTTTTGAGGTGTTATATTTCCTTCTAAGATTAGTGTTGTGTGACGTATACTCTACTGAACATAATTTTATTCTTTTAAAAAATATAGGGGTATTACAACCTTCCCCTTTAAAAAATTATGTCCTTGAAATTTGAACTTTATATCAAAAATCAAAGTTTGGATATTTAAAAATACCTTTATTTTCAAATCACATCATAAAAAAGGTTAATAAAAATTTCTCTTAAAATATAGAAAGGGAAATATGGAGTTTAACACATAAATAAGTTTCCATATAGGAGATAATTGGTGGCAAGAGAATATATGAACATAAGAGAAAAGCATAAATAATTATGTTGAGTTATAGATATCATTTATCATATTAAATCAAATGATTGATAGAAATTTAATATTCTCAAAACCATAAATATTTGATGAGAAAAATACCATCAGTTTATCATAAATGAATGTAGGAAAACATTTTTGTTTCAAGATACATTTCCCAGAGTTGAGTAATTATTTTACCATCTAAAATAAGATCATAAGGACTATACTTACTTGAAATGTATAATATCCTTATTTAGCTAATTTCTAAGACAATCCCATATTTTTCTCTAGATAATGAGTATTCAAGATGAATTTTTGCTGAGAGAACAATTCAAACTCTAGAAGATATGTTGAGAGATTGCTCTATGGATTTCAAAGGTGGTTGGGATCAACACATACCTTTGGTGTAATTTTCTTATAATAATAGCTTTCACTCCAGTATTCAGATGGCTCCTTATGAAGCTCTCTATGGAAAGAAATGCAGGACTTCAACTTGCTGGGATGATGTTGGGGAAAGAAAGCTATTAGGACCTGATCTTGTTGATGAAATGGCAGAAAAGGTCAGGTCTATTCAACAACACATAAGAGCAGCTCAGAGTCGACAGAAAGTTATGCCGACAACCGAAGAAAAGACCTAGAGTTTGAAGTGGGTGATAAAGTGTTCTTACGAATATCTCACTGGAAGAGAGTCATGAGATTTGGAAACAAGGGGAAGTTGATCCCTAGATATATCGGTCCTTTTGAAATACTGGATCATGTTGGGAAGGTAGCTTACCGATTGGCGCTTCAACCGAATCTCTCTCAAGTTCACAATGTGTTCCATGTATCTCTTATGAGAAAGTACATACCTGATCCTTCACATGTACTTAGCTCAGAAGTTGTACCGCTGGAGCAAGATCTTTCTTATGAAGAACAACCGATAGAGATTCTGGATCGTAGCGAAAAAGTCCTACGAAACAAGACCAATCGATTGGTGAAAGTTTTATGGAGGAACCACTAATTAGAAGAAGCTACATGGGAGCTTGAGGATATGATGAGGGAGAGGTATCCTCATCTGTTTTTTACAAAGTGACAAATTTCGAGGGCAAAATTCATTTTAAGGGGGGTAGAATGTAACACCTGAGACTTTTATGTTATATAAATCATCAAAGAAATCTTTTTCTATACAACACTTGCTTGGCTTTCTTTACACGAAATCGTTACCTTCCTTGATAGCTTGCGTCGTACGCAATACTGAGTTTCAATAAACAAAGATATGCTATTAAAATATTATTAAAACTAGCCATTATGAATAGTAATAACCACTTTTTAAAATTTTATAAATTTTCTTTTTCAAAATGGACTTCATTTTTGGATTCGGAATATCGAAATTAGCCTAGGGTGAAATTTTGGTATTTTTCTGAAAACTTTCAATTTTTGATGAATAGTGAAACCACTAAGTGGTAGTTAAAAAAATTGAATTTTCCATAAAACTTAATTTTACCGCTTCTGTGAGTGGAATTTCGAAAATCCGAGAGACACGGTTGATGTCAGTAAGTAAAATGTGGTTCAATGAGATGAAAATAATTTTTTGGTAAATAGTAACTTTTTACTTTTTTTTACCACGGTTAAAAGTAAATAGGGTAATTAAGGGTAAAAATGATATTATTATTACCCTAACACATGTCCTAATTCTATTGTATAAGTTTAATTCGACCAAAAACAAACTTATGAATAAAATATGACCATTTAGGCCCACTTGGATTAGATTAGGACATTTATTATTAATTTATTTAAAGAAGGGTTAAAATATTTAAAATCAAAGTTTAATAAGTAAATAATTTTTAATATAAGGTTATAAATAAGATAAATTAGACTATAAATATTCATTAGAAAGATAAAAATATTTCCTACATAATGATATTTTATTTGTAATTTTTATACATTAAATAATTTAATTTATTTATGACACAATGATGATGCAGTAATTATCTTATTAATGAAATATTGACATAATTGATGTTATAAACACCAAAATAAATGTAATTTGAGACTTTTTATGAATTACACTAATTTTATAGGTTAATATGACATGTTAGTATTGATTTAATTAACTTTTTTCGAACTAATAATTCTGTTATGATTTTCACAAAAATCAATTACTAAATAGTGTCAAAATTGACATAAAATAGTTTTTTAAAAAAATATTATATTAGTAATTGTTATTTTATTCCTAAAAATCTAAGGTTCAGAAAAATTACTTATATAAGGTTATATATATTACTAATAAACAACTTGGGGTTCGTTTGTCTGCTTATAGTAAGTTTATTAACCTTATAGTATAAGAACACAAGAAGACACGGTAAAAGTAAAATTATTTAACTTAATGTTAAATCTAAATGATAAGGTTAAAATAGGAACCTAAACATGTATAAATTCTATTGGATGAGATTATTTCGACCCATCCCCACCTTATCTTCTAAATATATCAATTTGGATCTATTTAAAACCGAATTTGACTTTATAATAAAATAATAGTTTTAGTTATTCCAAAGGTGACCCTCTCCTCCCTTATAAAAGGGCACCTCCTCCCTCTCTTGCTCACACCACTTTGAGCCTACAATCTCGTCCAACCCCTGCCAATTCCTCCTCTACACTTCCCTAGAGACATCCTAGAGGTCCTGGTCTTCTTCAAAGACCAATTTTAGTGCCCTAAAAGAAGGTCTCAAAGAAGCACTTCAAAGAAGAGGTAATGTTCGTTACCGATTCTTTCATCTTTATTTCTTCTTCCACTTCTTCTTCTTTAGTTGTTTCATTATGAAGTAATAACATCAGTATCACTCATATACTGATATGTTATTATAAGTATGAAACAACCCTATTTCACCATCTATCCATCCTACGGAAAAATAAATCACCGCGCATGCGTACGTATGGAATGCCGTCTCCACGCCGTGGTGTAATCTATTTTCCACCACCACCTTACTTGGATGGGTATAATGGAGTAAATAATGACTATATATGACTATTATAAATTGATATTGATTATGAAATAGTATACATACACTCGAATACAATTCCATGATCATAGAAATGATATCATCACTCGTGCGTACGTACGGAATATCGTCTCCACGATGTGATGTGACTCGTTCTACATGATCTTCATTTCATAATGATTATATAAATGAATTGAATGAATGAATATGATATATATTACACTAATACCATTATGGAAATGAGGTATCTATAACCTAAATATAAGAATAAGAATTTATTCGACAAAACATGCATAAGAACAAAAAGTTATAAACACCCGAATAACAAGTAGCAATGAAATATTACTACTAAGAAGCTAAGAAAATGACCATATATGATATCATAAAAATAAGTATGATTCTGGAATAAGTCAATAACATTATTTAAAACATTGTACAGGAGGTTCGGACACTTACGAATCAAAATAGACCTAAGGTAAGGGAAATATCACAATCTCATTTTTATCTGAGATTCTTTAGTATTTACTGGGGTGTATTTTATCATCCACATCCATGTTTTCTCTATATGTAATATTATTTCCATTCACCTACAATTGTTTAAATCCTATTTTACCCTTCGGCGAGTTTTTAGTAAAAGATATGAAAGGAATTTTTGTCATTTTTCGTACGAGGTACTTTTTTAACTTTTCCGACAGAAGTACGAGAAGAATGTTTTTTTTAACTTATACGGCATGAATGGATTTTTAAAACATTATTTCTAAAAATCTTCCTTTACAAGTTTTCAAGTTTAGTTTTAATCAACTTCTTTTAGTTTAAAATTGTAAGACATGTTAAGAAAGGAAAATGTTTTTGAAGTAGAAAGGATATTTTCCTCAAGAATGGAGTTCAAGTGTTTTATCAAAATTATTTTCCATCTAAGATAATAAAGGGTTCTGTTTCTATCCCTATTATTACATGGATTTGATTATGTTGTGATGGAAATATTTTTATGAATTACTTTATCTTATATGAATTGTTTTATGATGTCATGTTGTTTAAGAATCCCATTTTTATTACATGGGTTATGCAATGATGTATGGTTTATGATTGTGTGGCACACATAAGAATGGTATCATTATGAGATGGGTGGTACCTATATCTCCCTCCAATGCATTGGGTAAAGATTTTATATCTCATGAGATAGACATGGCAGGAACGGTAGGTTATACCGGTTCAGGGAAACAGGACTGAAACGAGGAGTGAACTCGGTTCAGAAATGGACTTTGTCCACTAAGATAGTCTTGGCAATGAGTCTTGACTAATAAGAAATGATTCTCTATGATTATGTGTGTATGACACAAAGTTTCATGTTTTAAGTTATGATTATTGGGATTACATTTCACTACTATGATTTATCCCATGTTATGAAATTATGCTCTCTTTTGCAGGTTAAGATTTCCAAAAGTTATGTTCTTATGAATATGATGTGATTGATATTTCTTTTTTTTTACCCTTACTAAGCATTTGAGCTCACCCTTTCATATGTTTTCATTCCCCAGGTCAGGAATAAGGTTATTAAGTAAGATATGCCAAAAGGGACTATAGATATGATGAAATAAATAGGAGACAGTGTAGACGCTTTATGAACTGGTTGTTTATGTTTCCCAGTTTTAAAAGACACTATACCTATACAGTCCTTTTGTGGTTTTTTTATATGTTGTAATAAGTATGCTTCAATTTTGATGTATTAACAATGTATGTAAAGTATGGGTCGTTATATTTGGTATCATAGGAAAGGTATAGTCAACCTTTGGAAACTAGGATGTGAAAGCCATAGTAAGAACCCAAAGGATAAGTCTAAGCATAGAACACAATCTTAGTATTTTATAAATGGCCATGAATAACCTAGGATAAGACCTTAAGTGTGAAATATTATTCTTTATTATGTTGTTTTACTATTATAATTAGTGTTGCTCACACTATTCTTCTTGGTTTTATTCAATGGCTGGAACCCGAAGCAATCGTGTTAATGCGGAATGCGACGGGCAATGCAATGATTGTCCCCCTGAGCAACCAAACGTTATCGGAGCTGGAATGAAAAATCTTGTAGCCATGCTCACACAACTTTCTCAATATATGAATCATGCAGGACTTCCAAACGAGCAAAGGAAGGAGCAACATTCTATTGAATCCTTCATGAGACAGCGTCCACCTTCTTTCAGCGGGTCTACTGATCCATTAGTTGTTGAACAATGGATTAGTACTACTAAAAAGATATTTTCAGTTCTTCAATGTTCTGAGCATGATAAAGTCATCTTAGCAGTGTATCGTTTGGAAGGTGATGCTGATCAATGGTGGAATCTTATTAATAATATGAGGAAAAGGGATGAAATTGAGTCCATGGAATGGGACGAGTTCAAGAACTTATTTTTCAATAAGTACTTCCCTCGTATTCTCCGAACAAAGATGGAGAAAGAGTTTCTTGAACTGAAGCAAAAGGATGATGAATCTGTTGGTACCTATGAAGAAAATTTTACAAGACTTGCAAGGTATGCTTCTGGTATTATTATCCAACCTGAGAGTAAGATCGATCGATTCTTTAGTGGCTTAAAACCAAGTTTTCGAAGGGCGTTAGCCATAAGGGACTTCAATAGCTACGAGGAAATCGTTTGATGTGCTCTCAAAGTTGAGATGGATATTGGAGTAACCCATCATTCATATGGGTTTGATAAGAAGAGGAAAATGGAATTCAAAGGAAAATCTAAAGAGAACACTGAAAAGAAGATGAGCTGTCCCTTATGCTCAAAGTGTGGAAAGAAACATAGAGAGAGTTGTCTTAAAGAGACAAGTAAATGTTCCAAATGTGGAAAGGAAGGTCATCGGGCATTTGAATGCCACGATGATGGGAAGAAGATGTCTAATGATGCAAACAAAGGAAGGGATACACAGAATGAACCTACTACACTTCAATGTTTCAAGTGCAAGGAGATGGGTAATTATGCTAATAAATGCCCTAATCCAAGGGTTGATGATGATGGTCGACTTCAACAAACTCTTAAGGCTAAAGACAAAGGAAAGTCACATGAAATTTCTATCAGCTATGTGGAGTACGATAACGATGTGGTGAAAGGTACACTTACCATCCACTCTAAAGTAGCAAATCTTTTATTTGATTCTGGATCCACCCACTCTTTTATTTATGAAGAATTTTCTAAGGGTATCACCGTATTACCTCAACAATTAGATGTTGATTTAGCTGTCACAACACCTAATGGCACAACAGTCGCATCAAAAGTTTATAATTCTTCTCCGATCGAAGTTTGTGGGAAAGTTCTTCCTGCAAATCTTGTGATCCTTACTATAGTGGAATTTGATGTGATTCATGGCATGGATTGGCTTTCTTTATATGGAGCTCATATCAATTGCCAAAGAAGGGAAGTCACATTTCATATTCCAGATCAATCTATGATCGTCTATCAATGCAAGGATGAACATAACCTTCCAGTGGAAATTCCCTCTATCTTGTGGGTCTTGATTCCACTAAATGAAGGTTATTTATCTCAAATGGTTGGTGAGAAACTCACGATTAAAAATATTCCCATTGTACGGGAGTTTGATAATGTTTTTCCGGAGGAATTACCAGGTCTTCCACCAAATCGTGAAGTTGAGTTTTCAATAGAACTCGTACCGGGTGCTTTGCCTATTTCAAAGACACCTTATAGAATGGCCCCAATTGAGTTGCAGGAATTGAAGAAGCAACTCCAAGAGAATCTTGATAAGGGATTCATACTCCCTAGTGCATCGCCTTGGGGAGCACCTATTCTATTTGTTATGAATAAAGATGGATCAATGAGACTCTGCATTGATTATCGAGAACTTAACAGGATCACTATCAAGAACAAATATCATCTCCCACGCATTGATGACTTATTTGACCAACTACGCGGAGCTCAATACATTTCCAAGATTGATCTTCGTTCAGGGTATCATCAATTAAGGGTCAAAAGGGAGGATATACCAAAGACGGATTTCCGTACAAGGTATGGACACTATGAAATTATAGTGATGCCATTTGGTCTTACTAATGCCCCTACTATCTTCATGGATCTGATGAATAGAGTCTTTAGAGACTATGTTGATCAATTTGTGGTAGTCTTTATAGATGATATTATTATCTATTCAAAGAGCAAGAAAGAACATGAAGATCACTTGAGAATTATATTGAATACCCTGAGAAAGGAGACCATTTATGCCAAATTTACCAAGTGTGAATTTTGGCTTCAAAAAGTTTCATTTTTGGGTCACATAATCTCAAAAGAGGGGATATCTGTGGATCCAGCAAAAACAGAGGTTATCGAAAGATGGTCAGACCAACAACAGTAACTGAGATCCGAAGTTTTCTTGGTTTGGATGGATATTATCGACGTTTTGTGAAATATTTTTCACGATTATCTAATCCACTCACCAAGTTGACTCGGAAAGGAGTTAAGTTTGTCTGGATGGAGGAATGTGAAGAGAATTTCAAGGAGTTGAAAAGAAGGTTATCCAGTGCACCTGTGCTCACACTGCCTTGTAGTGGAGAAAGGTTTGTGATCTATAGTGATGCATCCAAGAAGGGATTGGGGTGTGTTCTTATGCAAAATGATATGGTGATAGCTTGTGCCTCATGACAGTTAAAAATCCATGAGAAAAATTACCCAACACATGATTTGGAGTTAGCTGTGGTAATCTTTGCATTAAAGATTTGTAGGCATTATCTTTATGGTGAAAGGTGTGATATTTATACTGATCATAAAAGTTTAAAGTATATTTTCACACAAAAGGAGATGAATATGCGTCAAAGAAGATGGTTGGAGCTGATTAAGGATTACAACTGCTCAATCCATTACCACACTGGGAAAGCAAACAAGGTGGAAGATGCATTAAGTCGACAAGACCATGCCAGTTTATTCATGATGAGGATCACAAAAGATCCAATATTTATGGATTTTAAAAGGATGGATCTTGGAATTATAATGGAAGGGGAAAAATCTTATCTTTCTCAAATGAATGTTCAACCATCTATACATGTGAATATTAAAGAGGCACAGAAAGAATATTTCAAGTTACAAAAGAAGGTGAGAAATGTTCCTGAATTCAACCTTGATTGTGATGGGATAATAAAGTTCAGGAATCGGGTTTGTGTTTCTCCCATCCCCGAATTAAAGAAGGAGCTGCTGGATGAGGCTCATAGTTCTTCATTCTCTATTCATCCTGGAATCACGAAGATGTATAGGTACCTGAAAGAGTACTTCTGGTGGGATGGCATGAAAAGTGAAGTTCTTGAATATGTCTCTCGATGCTTGGTTTGTCAACAAGTTAAAGCTGAGAGACAGAAGTCTAAGGGGATGTTACAACCATTACCCATACCCGAATGGAAATGGTAAAACATCACTATGGACTTTGTCACAAGACTTCCTAAATCATCCAAAGGCAATAATGATATATGGGTCATAGTTGATTGTCTTACAAAGTCTGCACACTTCATTGCTATTAGAGAGGATTTCTCTCTGGATCAGCTTGCCAGGATATATGTAAAGGAAGTGGTAAGATTGCATGGAGTACCACTTTCTATTATATCTGATCGGGATCCGAGATTTACCTTGAAGTTCTAGCGAAGTCTTCAGCATACTCTGGATACAGATTTGAGTTTCAACACTTCTTATCATCCTCAGACAGACGGTCAGTCTGAGAGAACAATTCAAACTCTAGAAGATATGTTGAGAGCTTGCTCTATGGATTTCAAAGGTGGTTGGGATCAACACCTACATTTGGTGGAATTTTCTTATAATAATAGCTTTCACTCCAGTATTCATATGGCTCCTTATGAAGCTCTCTATGGAAAGAAATGCAGGACTCCAACTTGCTGGGATGAAGTTGGGGAAAGAAAGCTATTAGGACCCGATCTTTTTGATGAAATGGCAGAAAAGGTTAGATATATTCAACAACACATAAGAGCAGCTCAGAGTCGACAGAAAAGTTATGCCGACAACCGAAGAAAAGACCTAGAGTTTGAAGTGGGTGATAAAGTGTTCTTACGAATATATCCCTGGAACAGAGTCATGATATTTGGAAAGAAGGGGAAGTTGAGCCCTAGATATATCGGTCCTTTAGAAATATTGGATCGTATTGGGAAGGTATCTTACCTATTGGCGCTTCCACCGAATCTCTCTCAAGTTCACGATGTGTTCCATGTATCTCTCCTGAGAAAGTACATACCTGATCCTTCACATGTACTTAGCTCAGAAGTTGTACCGCTGGAGCAAGATCTTTCTTATGAAGAACAATCGATAGAGATTCTAGATCGTAGCGAAAATGTCCTACGAAAAAAGACCACTCGATTGGTGAAAGTTTTATGGAGGAACCACCAATTAGAAGAAGTTACATGGGAGCTTGAGGATATGATGAGGGAGAGGTATCCTCGTCTTTTTGTTACAAAGTGACGAATTTCGAGGGAGAAATTCATTTTAAGGGGGGTAGAATGTAACACCCGAGACTTTTATGTTATATAAATCATCAAAGGAATCTTTTTCTACACAACACTTGCTTGGCTTGCTTTACACGAAATCGTGACCTTCCTCGATAGCTTGTGTCGTACGCAATACCGAGTTTTACTAAACAACGATATGCTATTAGAATATTATTAAAACTAGTCGTTATGAATAGTAATAACCACTTTTTGAAATTTTATAAATTTTATTTTTCAAAATGGACTTCATTTTTGGATTCGAAATATCGAAATTAGACTGGGGTGAAATTTTGGTATTTTTCTAAAAACTTTCAATTTTTGATGAATAGTGAAACCACTAAGTGGTAGTTAAAAAAACTGAATTTTTCATAAAACTTAATTTTACCGCTTCTGTGAGTGGAATTTTGAAAATCCGAGAGACACGGTTGATGTCAGTAAGTAAAATGTGGTTCAATGATATGAAAATAATTTTTTGGTGAATAATAACTTTTTACTTTTTTTACCACGGTTAAAAGTAAATAGGGTAATTAAGGGTAAAAATGATATTATTATTACCCTAACACATGTCATAATTCTATTGGATAAGTTTAATTCGACCAAAAACAAACTTATGAATAAACTATGACCATTTAGGCCCACTTGGATTAGATTAGGACATTTATTATTAATTTATTTAAAGAAGGGTTAAAATATTTAAAATCAAAGTTTAATAAGTAAATAATTTTTAATATAAGGTTATAAACAAGATAAATTCGACTACAAATATTCATTATAAATCTAATAAGATTTCCTACATAATCATATTTTATTTTTAATTTTTATACATTGAATAATTTAATTTAGTTATGACACAATGATGATGCAGTAATTATCTTATTAATGAAATATTGATATAATTGATGTTATAAACACCAAAATAAATGTAATTTGAGACTTTTTATGAATTCCACTAATTTTATAGGTTAATATGACATGTTAGTATTTATTTAATTAACTTTGTTCGAACCAATCATTCTGTTATGATTTTCACAAAAATAAATTACTAAATAGTGTCAAAATTGACATAAAATAGTTTTTAAAACAAATATTATATTAGTAATTGTTATTTTATTCCTAAAAATCTAAGGTTCGGCCAAATGACTTATATAAGGTTATATATATTAATAATAAACAACTTGGGGTTCTTTTGGCTGCTTATATTAAGTTTATTAACCTTATAGTATAAGAACACAAGAAGACACGGTAAAAGTAAAATTATTTAACTTAATGTTAAATCTAAATGATAAGGTTAAAATAGGAACCTAAACTTGTCAAAATTATATTGGATGAGAGTATTTCGACCCATCCCCACCTTATCTTCTAAATATATAAATTTTGAGCTATTTAAAACTGAATTTGACTTTATAATAAAATAATAGTTTTAGTTATTCCAAAGGTGCCCCTCTCCTCCCTTAAAAAAGGGCACCTCCTCCCCCTCTTGTTCATACCACTTTGAGCCTTCAATATCGTCCAAACCCTGACAATTCCTCCTCTACACTTCCCTAGAGACATCCTAGAGGTCTTAGTCTTCTTTAAAGACCAATTTTAGTTCCCTAAAATAAGGTCTCAAAGAAGCACTTCAAAGAAGAGGTAATGTTCGTTACCGATTCTTTCATCTTTATTTCTTCTTCCACTTCTTCTTATTTATTTGTTTCATTATGAAGTAATAACATCAGTATCACTCATATACTGATATGTTATTATAATTATGAAACAACCCTATTTCACCATCTATCCATCCTACGGAAAAAGAAATCACCGCGCGTGCATACGTACGGAATACCGTCTCCACGCCGTGGTGTAATCTATTTTCCACCACCACCTTACTTGGATGGGTATAATGGTGTAAATAATGACTATATATGACTATTATAAAGTGATACTGATTCTTAAATAGTATACATACACTCCAATACAATTCCACGATCATAGAATGATATCATCACTCGTGCGTACGTACGGAATACCGTCTCCACGATGTGATGCGACTCGTTCTACATGATCTTCATTTCATAATGATTATATAAATGAATTGAATGAATGAATATGATATATATTACACTAATACCATTCTTGAAATGAGGTATTTATAACCTAAAGATAAGAATAAGAATTTATTCGACAAAACACGCATAAGAACAAAAAGTTATAAACACCCGAATAACAAGTAGCAATGAAATATTACTACTAAGAAGCTAAGGAAATGACCATATATGATATCATAAAAATAAGTATGATTCTGGAATAAGTCGATAACATTATTTAAATCATTATACAGGAGGTTTGGACACTTACGAAGCAAAACGGACCTAAGGTAAGGGAAATATCACAATCTCATTTTTATCCGAGATTGCTTAGTATTTAATGGGTTGTATTTTATCATCCACATCCATGTTTCCTAAATATGTAATATTATTTCCATTTACCTACAATTTTTTAAAACCTATTTTACCCTTCGGTGAGTTTTTAGTAAAATATATGAAAGGAATCTTTTGTCGTTTTTCGTACGAGGTACTTTTTTGACTTTTCTGACAAAAGTACGAGAAGAATGTTTTTTTAACTTATACGGCATGAATGGATTTTTAAAACATTATTTCCAAGAAGCTTCCTTTACAAGTTTTAAAGTTTAGTTTTAATCTACTTCTTTTAGTTTAAAATTGTAAGACATGTTAAGAAAGGAAAAAAAATTTGAAGTAGAAAGGGTATTTTCCTCAAGAATGGAGTTCAAGTGTTTTATCAAAATTATTTTCCATATAAGATAATAAAGGGTTCTGTTTCTATCCCTATTATTACATGGATTTGATTATGTTGTGATGGAAATATTTTTATGAATTCCTTTATCTTATATGAATTGTTTTATGATGTCATGTTTTTTAAGAATCCCATTTTTATTACATGGGTTATGCTGTGATGTATGGTTTATGATTTTGTGGCACACATAAGAATGGTATCATTATGAGATGGTTGGGACCTATATCTCCCTCCAATGCATTGGGTAAAGATTTTATATCTCATGAGATAGACATGGCTGGAACGGTAGGTTATACTGGTTCAGTGAAATAGGACTGAAACGAGGAGTGAACTCGGTTCAGAAATAGAATTTGTCCACTAAGATAGTCTTGGCAATGAGTCTTAACTAATAAGAAATTATTCTCTATGATTATGTGTGTATGACACAATGTTTCATGTTTTAAGTTATGATTATTGGGATTACATTTCACTACTATGATTTATCCCATGTTATGAAATTATGCTCTCTTTTGCAGGTTAAGATTTCCAAAAGTTATGCTCTTATGAATATGATGTGATTGATATTTCTTTTGTTTACCCTTACTGAGCATTTGAGCTCACCCTTTCGTATGTTTTCATTCCCCAGGTAAGGAAGAAGGTTATTAAGTAAGATATGCCAAAAGGGACTATAGATATGATGAAATAAATGGGAGACAGTGTAGACACTTTATGAACCAGTTGTTTATGTTTCCCAGTTTCTAAAGACACTATACCTATACGGTCCTTTCATGGTTTTGTTATATTTTGTAATAAGTATGCTTCAATTTTGAATTATTAACAATGTATGTAAAGTATGGGTCGTTATAAAAGGTATTTGGTTTAATAAAATAATAGAATATGATTTCCTATAAAGAAACATTGAACATAAACATTATCAAAAGGAAGGAGATTTTAACTTAAAGCCTTTTCCAATTTGGTAACTCTTCAATCGTAATACCCAAAAATGAATAACATAAAATGATATTATAAATATCATTAAAATAACTATTTTCATGATAAAAATGTAAAATGTCACTATATACACCTCACAAATGAATATAGGTTCATATCAAAAATATTTTTCTCAATGAAAGAGAATTTGGAATGAATAACCCATAAAAATATCATTCCATTGAATTTGAGAATTAATAGATTGTACAATTTTGTGTATGAAATGTAAAACCTAATAAAATAAGTTTAAATACAACTTAAGATAATAAAAATTCATTACACATATAATCATGTCCTAATAATGTAAACAAAGATGTATTATAACCCGATGAAAAAAATTGAGTTAAGAAATTCATTACCCCTTGGTAGATTTCAATTAAATTCCCCTTGAATGAAAGAATTAAAATAGAAACTTAAAATACCATTATATATAAAATATAAAATTTATTATACATAAAAGGGTAATTATATACATTACATAATAAAAAGAAGTGGTGAGTATTGAATTTGTCTCAAAGATAGAAAAAGTGAGAAGAGAAAACCTTACCTCGAGTACATAATAACCTCGTATATCCTTTAACTCATGTATTATAAGATGGAATATATTATTTTATTTCTTAATAAAATTTTATAGGTTTAATACCTTATAATTAAATGAACTATTTTATTTATTTATAATTACATAATTAAATACTTAATCAGTTAAATCCAAATTGGGTCTTTTGAGGATGTTCAGTTCATTGTTTCAAAATGGATTTGGTGTGTTGACCATGGTCAAATATATCATTGTTTAAACATATAAATAAAAATAATCATGATATATTTATCATATTTTTACATAAATTATAATTTTAAAACCAGACATGTAATATGGTTACAAAAAATGAACGTTATAGTCTTGGAAACGTTAGGCTATACGTACGTAAGAGTAACGTTTCCATTTATCAGTGATCATTATGAAAAGAAGGTAACTAATATTTTATATATTTATAATAATAATAATAATATTAAAAATACAATTTTATTTCTCTAAATATACTTATATATATCATCCAAGTTTTTTCGTGATGAAAAAAGAGTCACATCGCTTCATGAAGGCAGTAGTCCACACATACGCGTAAACAACAATATCATTTTTTAGTGATGAGAGTTTTAAGAAATAAAATGATATATTAACTTTTAATAATTTTTAATATTTCATTAATATCATAATTATTTCATCTATATGGAAAATATTCCTTAGCTTTATCCTTATTTGCTTCCATGTAAAGCGTTAGTGAAAATGCATCAAATCACATTGTGTGACGGTACTCTGCTTCCGTTGTTGTATGAGTTTAGTTTCTATTTCTAATGTTTACTATAAATATGATCATATAGTCTCCCCACTAACAATATATAGACCATATCTACTAGTAAACATATTATGGCATATAGGGAGACGTGCTTGAGTTTATGTAGCGATCAGTCGGGTTATCGGTTTGAGGGTAGTTTGGGTCAGGACATTACAAAGAATCATTTTATTAAATGATAATAATTCTAATGGTTATTATTATAGAGGTTTTATTTAATTAAATTTAGGTACAAAATTTTAATTAAATGAGGTAAGATAAATAATTTTATTTAATTAAATTATGTTAGCTGTAATTTAATCAAATGATGTGAAGTGGGGGTTTTATTTAATTAAAATTGTCGAGAAGAATTTAATTAAATGATGTTTAAATGGGGAATTTTGGGTTTTATAAAAGAATAATTTTATTAAATGATAATAATATTAATGTTTATTATTATGGTAGTATTATTTCATTAAATTGAGTTTGATTAATTTAATTAAATGTGGTGATATTGATAGTTTTATTTAATTAAATTGAGTTAAATTGAATTTAATTAAATGATGTGATATGGGGGATTTCAATTAATTAAATTCATGGTTAAGTGTAATTTAATTAATTGGTGTTAAATTGTATTTTATTTAATTAAATTAAGGTTGATATAATTTAATTAAATGATAATGTGATGGAGTTTTTTTAATTAAATTCATGTGAATGGAATTTAATTAAATGAGGATGAGATGGACGATGGAGAATTAATTTAATTGTGTTGAAGGTAATTTAATTAAATGGAGTTGAATGGGGGGATTTATTTTTAATTTAATTAATGTTTGAAGACTTTAACTAAATAATAATTAGTTGGATATTTTATTTAATTAATTTTGTTGGAGAAGAATTTAATTAAATGATGTCTAATGGGGGAGTTATGTGGTTTATCAAAGAAGAATTTATATTAACTAATATTAATAATATGGTTATTATTATTATTATATTAATTCTTATAAATCTAATTGGGTTTAATTTAGAGAGATAAAAGGAGCGAGAGGCACACAGTAGGGTGAGGCGCAACCCCCTCCCCTCTTTCTCTCATGGTGGAGGTGCACCACCCTCTCTTCACGGCTCCTCTCCGCATGTCGGATCACAGTGGTTCATTCACGGAGGTTTTCTATCTCATCAAGGTAAGTATTTATCCACATGTTTCACTCTTCACATCATCTGTCTCATCTCTCCTTCACTTTCTCTTCATTAGGCTGAAACCCTAGGGCCCGGGGTTGATTCGGTTTCTTCCTTTCTTCCGATTTTAGGTGGTGAGGATGATGTTTCGGGACCCATTGGTCTGTATTTCGATAGTCATAACCAAAGGTGTTGTGGTTTGGCTTGATTTAGTTCACCATATTCATTTTTAGGGTAAGGTTATAAACCCAATAATTAGTTTTTTTCCAACTGAATTAGATTCTTATAGTGTATTTGAGTTGAGGTGAATTAATTGGAGGTGTATTGGTACTCACCGCACTAATTGTGGGTGTTGATTATCATTGTAGGGTGGTGCAACAAATTCTGAGTGCATGCACACTATTTTAGAAGTGTTTGTGTATAAGCGAATTATGGTTTAAGTTTGAAAGCCTTGTCCCGGCCAATTCCTTGAGGTAGGGATGGAAAGTAAGAAGTTATATGTCATCTAATAGTTACACAAGTATAATTATATAATAAAAATATATATATACTTTGAATATATCTTTATAACAAGTCATGAGAGGCGATGATGGAAAATTAATGACATAGGTTTGGGATACGATAGTCCACCGTACACACAAATGGTGATTTATTAAACCATTTTATGGGAGAGGAGATGTCTTCAGGTTATTACATTAACATAATAACATCTAAGTATATTGTAGATATTTTGTTATTATATAAGCATAATTTAAGAATATTTGAAAGAGGTAGAATAAAAAATAAAAAAAAAATGCTTGATTAAGATGAATACCTCTTCTTCAAACAACCTTCTTAAGTACAAAAAAAAGCCTTATCAATATTTCTCTCTAATAAAAATAATGGATCTAGGATTTGTTGATTAAATTAAGGAATTAATTTGGATAGTTCTTGGCCGAACCAAATGGTTTTTGAAATGTGAAGAGGATAGGGAAGGGTGTGTCCTATTATAAGAAATGTGACTAGCACACGTGTAATTTTTGAAAAGAAAAAGGTCTACTCATGTTATTCAAAAGTCATGTAACGACATAAAATTTTTGAATGAAAATTATTTCCGAAAAATGTGTGTTATATTATTTTTTACTTAAAATAACTATATCCTTTTAAAAATGAAGTGACTATACTTAAAATGTTTCCATTTGGTTTTGAATGTTATTTGACTATTGTTCAATTATGATTGTTGGTTAATTCTGAACTCTGGTTAATATGACCATTGGAAAAAACACTCTTAATAATAATTTTAACATTATAATTAGTGTCATAAATAGAAATGATAAGGGTTAATTAATGCAGAAAGAAGAGTGAATGGCCTCATCCAGTAGAGGCATGTTGTACGAAGCCCATTTTTCAGAGATTGGGAGGGAGGTAGAATCTTCGGTATTCTCTCTTGACCTATTCAAATTTGTGCTTTAACATGTTAAGATTTAATTAAATCTTTTATGGGATAAGTTCAAGTTAGTGTAAATTACCACTCGGGTGATGTTATCTGAGCAACCCCAAGAATCTGTAACTACCACACACCTCTCCCTTAGGCCGTATGTGGGTGTTATAAGGGTTTATGTTTCAATGAATTATTTATTATTTTATAATCCATTTTATAAATAAAATTTGTGTTCTATCAGTTCCGTTTTTATTTTAGTTTTTCTTAAAAAATATGATGAATTTGATAAATTGATATTTTCGATAGAAATTGTAATTTTTAGAAAATATATAATTATTATAATAAAATAAGATATTATTATTAATTTTTATTTTATTGAAATTTCATAACTAAATCATTCTATTTTAAATTTAACTTATAAAATAATTTTATTAGTTTCATGTGTCGAAAATTTTACTATGCATTCTTTGTTTGCTGTTATTTTTAATAAATAAGGATTTTTATATTTAAAAGTTAAATTTATAATACCTAGAGAATTATTATAAAAAATAACCATAATTTTTTAATTCATTCAATCAAAATTAGGTTAGGTTGAATTTATGAGAATTTTCTAAAATATTTTTCCTTTCAGTGAATAGTAAAAATTCAGCTTTTAGTTTTTAGTATGTTTAAGGAAATCATAATGATGTATTATGTAATTTAAAATAGTTCTTGAATCTTTTTCATTACAATAATTTAATTATTTCCAAACATTTCCAATAATATGGGAAAATACCATGGGAAGGCCAATGGATTTTCATATACCACTACTGAGGTGTCCAAAGAAATTAATAAAAAATTCTCTCTTTGGCTATAAATACCCAACCATTTATTCATTTACAATAATTGAAAATTAATTCTCCCTGAATATATGATATTAATACATCTCAAGGAGTCATCCCAAGGTTTACTTAATCACACAAGGTCTTGATCATTGAGATTTAGGAGTTACTCTTCAAGGTAAGGGAAATATCAACTTCTCTTTTCCATTTAAGTATCCTTTTTATGTTGTACATCTTTCAAATCTCCATAGTATGTTCTTATGTACATTTTATTCTATACATTTAATTAATTAATATTATTTTATTAATTTTATACCCCTTTCAACAATCTTTTTAATGTTTTCTAAACCCATGTTTCATACAAGTTATGCTGCCAGATTTTCTGCTCAAAATTTCTCTCTTTTTCTCAAGAATTTATTTTATTTTATTTTTTGAATTCCCAAAACTCTTTATTATCCAGAATTATTCACATAGATATCAAATTGGTCTATTTTATTCTAGTATTAACATATAAGAAACCCGCCTACCTTTTACATGGTTTTAAAATGACAAAAGGGTCTTTTTTTTAATCACTTTCTAAAACACCATGATTTTGATATGAAAATCGTTTCCATAATTATCCATAGGATATTTATAAAATGTTTGTTTTGACCTATGTGGATCCAATTAATTAATACATAAGAATGTTTCTCCCGGATATCACTCCAATTTATTGGTTAAAGAATTTATTCTTTATAGATGACAATTTTTACAATACCTTGGTGAATAACCTTAGTAATTGTTTTGACACCTCGGTGACAAACCGTGGTGATATGATTATTAATGACTCAATTAAATTTTTTATCCACATTTGTATGTTCTAAATCATGTTATTTTCATTAACATATGCCTATTTTACCACTTTTTATTCCTTTATGATTTTACTTATGTTCTTATCAATAACTCTCATAATCACATGAAAATAGTTTCCCTTGTTTTCTCTTACTAACGTTATGCTAACCCTTTCCTTTCATGTATGTCCCTAGGTTATGAGATGTAGTAATTAAACATAGGATTAACCTATGATGAATTATTTAATGTTTATTAGAATAATTTTTTAATATTTTTATGTATTATGTACCTTTTTTCCAAGACACTAAACTTTAAAAGATCATTTGTTTGTAAAATATAATAAAAAGTAAAGTAATAAAAAGGTGAGATTCCATAGTTTGTATAAAGGATGTTTTAGTAATTTTGGAAATTAAGATATTAAAATTTTAGTAAGAACCCTAAGGAAAAGCTAAAATATAGTAAAATATCCTGGTACTTTAGTGAAGTCTCGAGTGATTGGATTATGAGGAAAGAAATCCCTTTCTAGATACAAACAAGTGCATATGGTTCTGGTATAGATATTCCTATGGGTAAAAACATTGACAAGGTGTGTCAGGCCTAACTCGTCATAGCTTGGTATATGAAAGTGGTAATTTCTACACTATTTTTTTGACACTCCCATGGGAAATGTTTGGTTAATCACATTACTATAATGAAATATCATAAAGGATTTATAAAAAATGTAATTGTTGTTAATGAGTAACATATTTAAGAAAGATGATTCATGATATAAAAATTCATTTAGAGTTATTTGATTATTAAACGAAATATATTTCACACTGACATTTTCTTATTTTAGATAATGGAGAGAAATAGGAGAAACCACGTAAATGGTGACTATAAAAGACCAGGAACTGATGGCCTTATGATGGAATCTAGAATGGAAAACTTCATGGGAATGATGAATCAACTGACTCGAGTTACGACCAATAACTTGAATCAAGCTAAGAGACTGAATTCACCATGAAGGTAACAAATATCTGTTGAGACCTATATACATCAATGAAAACCAACTTTAAATGGATCTACCAACCCATTGATTACTTAACAGTGGATAAACACAATAGAAAATATATTTTCTGTACTTCAATGCTCATAACAAGATAAAATCACCCTAGTTGCATACCTATTAGAGGGGGAAGTTTATCAGTGGTGCAAACTGATTAAAAACAATAATCCAAGAATGGATATTTAAGCGATGGAGTGGGAAGAGTTCAGGGAAACCTTTTACAAAAAAAAATCCTTGTTCAATGTGAACGAAAATGGATAAGGAGTTCCTAGAGCTGAAGTATAAGGAAAAATAATATATGGGATGCTATGAGATGAACTTCACAATACTTTCTCATTACACCTATATCTTTTTCATGGATCCTAATATAAAGGTTGATAGATTTTTTGGTGGACTAATACTCCATCTATAGAATAATATATCCAATTGAGACTATGAAAACTACGAGGAGATAGTGTGAAGTGCTATAAAAGTTGAACTCGAGTTTGGAGAGATACAGTAGCCCCATAAATCAAATGAAAAGAAGAGATATTTGGATCCAAAATTAGGGAGTATCTTTGATTAAGTAAGAGGAGGAAATCAAGTGAAACTTTCTACATGCAACAAATGTTGGAATAAGTATTTAAGGCCTTTCATAAAGTCTAATGCTTCAAGTGTGGATATATTGGGCACTTTTCCAATCACTATCCAAATATAAAGATAGTAGGGGGAATCAGCATCAACCTCAACATAGGCTAAGGGAGCAAGGACAATATTTTTCTATCATAATGGAAGAATTTGAAGATCCAAATAATGTGGTGGAGGGTACTATCATTGTTCTCTCAAATATATCAAGTATATTTTTTATTCTAGATATACACATTCCTTTATTTTTTTCTATTTTTGCAAAGAATACATAATCAATCGCTAAACTTATAGAAGTAGAGTTATCATTCAAGACTCCTGGAGGGATTATCCAAGAATCAATTATGTATAGAAAATCTAGTATTAACTTTTGTTATCATAACTTACTCGTAAATCTTGTATTCATTCCCATGATGGAATTTTACACTATACTATGGATGGACTGGATCTCAAAGTATAATGCTAAGATCAAATGAAAAAGAAAAGAAATATTAGTAGTCTTGAATGGAAAACCTATATTTGTTTTAAATGTAGAGATATATCAAACTAAGCTTTGTCTAAAAGCACCACCGGTAGACTTTTTTCTGGAAATAGTCGGTGAATATAAATAAGGAAGTTAAATTATACTACTAGAGAATATCCCCATAATTCAGAAATACATTGATGTATTTCCAAAGGAGTTAGGTGGACCTCCCCCAAAAAGTGAGGTAGATTTATCCATTTAACTTATGTTAGGATCCAAGACAATATTAAAGACACCATATAGAATGAAAAATGTGGATCTGTAGGAATTAAAGAATAAAATCCAAGATCATTTAGAGAAGGGGCTTATCTGACCAAGTGTGTCTCCTTGGGGAGCACTTGTTCTCCTTGTGAAGAAGAAGTGTGGATCAATGCGGCTGTGAATTGATTATAGAGAACATAATGGTATCATGGTGAAGAATAGGTACCCTCTTCCAAGAATTGATGATTTATTTGACCGACTTCATGGATCTAAATTCTTTTCCAAGATTAATCTTCGATCTAGTTAAGAAGATATTATAAATACCAACTTTCGATCAAGACACAATCATTATGAATTTTTTTTTATGACCTTCATATTGAATAATTTTCCTGCCATTTTTATACATTTGATGAATAAAGTCTTAAAGTACTAACTTGACAAATTTTTGGTGGTTTTTATTGATTTTATTCTTATATATTCTAAAATTAGTGAGAAGAATAAGGATAATCTAAAGGTTTTATTTAAAATTATGAAGAATGATAGGTTATTTAGAAAGTTTATCAAATGTTAATTTTGGTAAAAATAAGTTGATTTCTTCTAGAATATTATAACCAATGAAGGAATCTCAGTTGACCCTACAAAGACAAAGGTTGTGGAGGAATTTCCTCATTCTACAACAATAACTAATATTTATAGTTTCCTCGGTTTAGCAAGATATTATAGGAGGTTTATGAAAAAAATTCATGAATTTCTAATCCACTAACTCGGTTAACTAAAAAAGGGGTCAAGGTTATCTAGAAAAAGGATTGTGAATAAAGTTTTCAATAGATGACGAAGAGATTGGTTACTACACCTGTGTTAACTCTACCCACTATTAGAGAAGGATTTATTATTTTTAGTGATGAATCTCTGAATGGGATTGGGTGTGTCCTCATGTAAAATGGAAATGTTATTGCTTATGAATCTCAACAGTTGATGTCTCACAAGAATAAATATCCTACGCAAGACCTAGATCTAGTTGCAATTGTTTTTTCTCTGAATATATAGAGAAACTATGTTTATAGGTATAAATATGATATATACACATACCATCAAACTCTGAATTATATTTTCATGAAAAATAAATTGAACATGAGACAAAGGAGATGGTTGTAAATTCTTAAAGACTGTGATTTTTCAATTCATTATCACCCCATAAGAGAAAACAAAGTCATTGATGCATTAAGTATAAAATAACTTATTGAGATGGCAGTGATGAGGATTCAAAGAGATTCTATGATCAAAGACCTAGTAAAACTGGACATGGGAATCATAAGGGAAGGGACATCATCAAACTTGTCCCAAATGATTTCTAATCCATCATTTATAGAGAATATTAAGAAATCTCAAAGGGAAGATCCTTTGTTTTAAAGGAAGATAAAGGATGTGAATAATGGGAAGTTTCCTAAGTTTTATATTGATCAAGAAGGTGTACTAAAATTTCGTACAAGTCTATGTGGTCCATCTATTCTGAAAATAAAAAAGTGATGATGGAAGAAGTTCATAGATATACTTTCTTTATAAATCATAGAATCACTAAAATGTATAGGGACCTTCATGATCATTATTGGTGGGATAACATGAAAAGGGAGATTTCGGACTACACTACATGGTGTCTAGTGTGTCAAAAAATGAAGGTAGAGTGACAAATTTCTAAAGGGTTATTACAACCACAAACCATATAGCATATAAGTGGGAAAATATCACTATGTACTTTTTCAGTGGTCTCCTAAAAACATCTAAAGGAAATAATTTGATTAGGGTAGACCGTCACACAAAGACTTCTTATTTTATCTCTATTTGGGAAGAATTATCTCTTGATCAAATTATCAGTATTTATGTGAAGGAAGTGGTAAGGCTTCTTGGGGTACCACTTTCTATCATTTCAGATCATGATCTAACATTTACATAAAAATTTTAGAGAAGTATTTAACAAGATATGAATACTAAATTGAATTTCAGTACAGTCTATCACCCACAAACCGATGGCCAATCTGAAAGGAATATTAAAACACTAGAGGACATGCTGATAACATTTTAAATGGTATTTAAAGGTGTATGGGATCAACATCTCCCATTATTTGAGTTCTCAAACAACAACAACTTCAATTTAAGTATTCAAATAGAACCCTATGAAGCTCTATATGGAAACAAATGCATAAATCGTATTTTTTGGGATGAATATTTTGAGAGAAATATTCCTGGGCCTGATCTTTTTCAAGAGATGAAAGAAAAGGTTTATTCCATTCAATAAAACATAAATTTTATCAGAGTCGGCATAATATCTACGTTAACATCCATCAAAGGGACTTTGATTTTGACGGTAGAGAAAGAATTTTCCTTTCATTTTTACCTTGGAATAGAGTCATGTGGTTTGGGAAGAAAGAAAAGATCATCCCAAGGTACATTGTCCCTTATGAAATCCTTGATCGCATAAGAGAAGTGGCCTATTAGTATGCACTTACTCCAAATCTAGATCAATTTCATGATGTTTTCTACGTATATATCTTAAGTAAGTACATACCTAACCATTCACATGTACTGAATCCAGAGGTGGTATAACAGGAACATTACCACTCTCATGAGGAGAAGCTAGTGGAAATCTTGGATCATTAAAAAACATTCTACATAACAAGTCTACCAAACTCATTCAAGTGTTGTGGAGGAACTAAAAATATAAATAAGTAATGTGGGAACTAGAGGAAACAATGAGGCAGAAGTACCCACACCTTTTCTCTAAGTGTAAAAGTTGAAATTTTGAGGACAAAATTTCTTAAGGGGTACTAATGTAATGACACAAACATTTTGAATGATAATTGTTTCGTGAAAATGTGTGCAATATTATTTTGTACTAAACAAAGCTATATCTATTTAATAATGAAGTGCGTATAATTGAAATTTTTCTATTGTTTTTTGACTATTATATAACCATTGGTTAATTATGACCATTGGTCAATATGAATATTGGAAACAATACTCTTAATAATAATTTTAACCTTATAAATAATTATATAAATAGAAATGATAATGGTTAATTGAGGCAGAAAGAGTAGTTGATGGCCTCACCCAGTAGAGTCTTGGTGTACGAAGCCCATTTTTTAGAGTTTGGGAGGGAGGTAGAATCTTTGGTATATGATCTTGACCAAGACCAAGATGATCATAAATATGTTAATCTTGAAAGAAATTTCTTATGGGAGGATTTCAAGTTAGTGTAAATTACCACTCAGGTGATGTTATCCAAGTCGCCCTAAGAATCTATCACTATCGCACACCGAACACTTAGGTTGTATGCGGGTGTTATAAGGGGTCATGTTTCAAGGATTTAGTTACTTATTTTATGATCCCTTTTTAAAAATAAAATTTTTGTTCCATCAATTCTGTTTTTAATTTAGTTTACTTAAAAATATGATGAATTAGATAAATTGATTTTTGGGATAGAAATTGTACTTTTCCAAAAAAGTATAATTATTAAAATAATCTAATTTGTTATTAAAATTTTTTATTTTAATTAAATATTATTATTAAAACACTCTTATTTACATTTAAAAGATAGAATAAGTTTATTTTATTTCATCTGTTATAAATTTTACTATGCATTTTTATATGCATTTTTTGTCTGCTATTATTTTTAATAAGTAAGGATTTTTATATTTAAATGTTAAATTTATCATACTTAGAGAATTATTTTGATAAAATAATAATAATTTTTTAAATCATAATGTTTAAATTAGGTTAGGGTGAATTTATGATAATTTTCTAAAATATTTGTTTTTCCAGTGAATAGTAAAAACACAGTTTTTAGTTTTTGGTATGTTTAATGACATCGTAATGATGTGTTATATAATATTAAATTGTGGTAGAATCTTTTGTATTATAATAATTTAATAGTTGTACCAATTTTACAATACCAAGGGAAAATACTATATCAAATCCCATGGATTTTCATATACCACTACTAAGGTTTCTGAGGAAATTAATAAAAAACTCTCTCACACTTTTTCTATAAATACCCACCAATTTATTTGTTTACTTTAATTATATATTCACTATAAAAAAATATATGATAGTATTAACTCCAAAGGAGTCCTAATAAGGTTTCCTCAATCCCCCAAGTTCCCTATATTTGAGTTTTAGGAGTTAATCTTCAAGGTAAGGAAAATCTTATCTTCTCTTTTCTGTTCAAGTTTCTTTTTTATGTGGTATATCTCTCAAATATCCATACTATTTTCTTATTTCAGTTTTATTATATACCTTTAATTTATTAATATTATTTTATGGATGATATTTCCTTTCCCCATATCTTTTTAATATTTTCTAAAACCATGTTACATACATGTTATGTTGTCGGAGTTTCTTCTCAAAATTTCAATCTTTTTCTAAAGAAATTATTTTATTTTAATTTTTGAATACCCAAAACTCATTCTTCTACATGGTAATTCACATATATTTAAAAATTATATATTTTATTCTGTTATTAACAAACATGAAACCCTCCTTCTTTTTCTATGGGTCTAAAATGACAAAAAAAATCTTATTTTTAAGAACTTTTAAAAACACCATGATTTTGATATGAACCCCATTTCTTTTATTCTCCACAAGTTGTTTATTAAATGTTTATTATGATAAATTTGTATAGAATTAATTAATAAATATTAAGGTTTCAACCTGATAGCACTCTAATTAATTTTCTATAGAATTTAATCTCTACATAAAACAAGTTTTATGATACCTTAGGGAATAACCTTGGTAATGTTTCTGATACCTCATTGATAAACCAAAGTGACATACTTATGAATGACTTGATTAAATGTTGTGGCCACATTTATATGTTATAAATCATTTTATTTTCATTATTATATTGTTTTTACCATTTCTCATGCTTTTAGGATATTCCTTAAGATCTTATCAATAATTATCATAACTACATGTAAATTGTTTCCCTTACTTTCCCTTACTAGGCCTTATGCTCACCCTTTCATTTGATGTATGTCCCCAGGTTATGAAATTCATTAATTAAACTTAGTATGAACCTATTATGAATCATTTAAATTGTATTATAATAATTGTATCATGTTTTCATGTATTATGTACCTTTTTTCCAAGACACTAAACTTTAAAAGATCCTCTATTTGTACAATCTAATGAAAAGTCAAGTAATTAAAATGTAGGATTCCATATGCCAAAAGGCTCAAAAATGGACCATTATTAAGTAATATACATGATAAGGTAGAAATATGGCCATAAAATATTTTTTTATACATGTTTTTAGGTCATTTTCACCCTTATCTTTTTAGTTTAACCACCCTGGTAAACCTGTTTTCACCTACGTTGTGGTAATTAATTTTTAATTTTTTCACTATTCATTATGGTGAAAATTTAATTATAACTTATTATATAATGTAAATTATTATTATTCAAAATATGGGATCCATTTTACTATGTTCAATTCATATAATTTGTAAAATTAAATTTAAAATTAAACTCACAGATGTGATGAAAACGCGGGTTTTCAAGAAATTTATTTTTTAAAAAAAAGATGATTTTATATTAACATTATGACTAATAATAATAATTTTATAAAACTAGATTAATATTTATTAATATATAATCTTTAAAATTCATTTAAAACATGCCTAATTATGGATTATTTTAATTAATTAAAAAGTAGAAATATTATTTACTTTAAAACAGTTTTTAGAAAAAAAACCCATTTTTAAACCCAAAAATAAACTTATACTAAAATAAAATATGAAGTTGATTAAAATGTAATTAAGTGGATTAAATATAATGATAAATTACTTATTTTAATTTTGAAAGCACCAGTTTGGAATATACCGAACACTGAGAGGGGGTGTGAATCAGTGTTGGGGACTTTTTAAACCAATTCCAACTTTTATCCCTGTACCTCTAGACCTGTTAGGATCTTGATTCTCTTATTCTCTTTTCCCTGTGGCAGGTAATAATAGAAAGCAGTAAAGATATGCACACGATATTTTTACAAGGTTCACCACTCAATAAGAGTAGTTACGTCCTTTCCATGCATGGGGATGACCAGTGCATGGATTATCCATTATAATGTAAAATGTTGTTAGAATGGAGTGGCTAGGAAAACAATCCTCTATCCAGTGTGAGTCCCTACACTTTGGAGGGGGGTGGGAAACAATCCTCTTACCTGGACTGGTGAAATCCTAGTCCAACTTGCAGCCTCTAGCTGGTTCTTTATACTGCCTATGAAGACAGTCTTCTCTCTATTAAAAGAGTTTGCAACACCAAAAGAATCTTTCACTTGTTGAGACCTATTGAATGTAACAGTGCTACTTTGTTCTTCCTCTATTCAATTATTACCTACCTAGCAGCATGCAGGTAAACAACCACTTCTTTCTCTGCAGAAAATCGGAAAGTTGCACAATGTTCTCCCCCTTCTTCTTCAGTGAAAAACCAGTTACACTGAGATCGCTTCTGCTTAAATTTGCTGGAATCACAAACTCCCTTTGTGATTATCAGAACAATGAAGACCAGATCATCTTAGCATCATCAGAATTAAAATGCCCTAAATAATTTTCAGTCTTCAGTTGGGTATACTCTGTTCTTCTTCTCCTCTTCTTTCTCTTTGACATAGTATAATTACAGTGTTCTAATCTATTTCTTCAATTCTCAATACCAACACCAGACTGTATTGGTATACTACCTTCTTCCTTGGTGCGGATATGAATTCAGTTTCACATCTTGTTCTTCCTCACTTCACAATGCACAACGATAGTGCTAAACACCAATCGTGTGAGTGAGGTTCAACTTCTCTTTGTGAAACCGAATAGTTCACAGTTCTTTCTTCTTCACAAAGATGCTTCGAGAGTGAAATGCACCTATCTAAGGCCTACGGTACCCTCAAAATTTTCACATTCCCTTCTAGGTGGATTGCGCGTAAAATTCTAGCCTTGCGCGTAAAAACACCTTTTGGCGCGAAAAACCTTTTTCGCGCAACTCTACTTTTTCACGCAGAACTTCCTATTTCACGCAGCAGTTCCTTTTTCACGCAGCACTTCTTCTTTTCGCACAATACTCTATACTTCAATTTTTCCGCGCACCAGAGATTGGAATTTTTCTAAGTGTTTAGTCTTAACAAATGGGGAGGGTTATCCTCATATTTATAGGCAATTTTGACCCTGCGCGAAAAACACTATTCCGCGCATAAAACCTCCTTCATGCGCGAAAAAACTCTTTTATGCAACTTCATATTTCGCGCCATGATTCAATATTTCGCGCACCTCATGCCTTTTCCATTTTTCATCCTTCTAAGCATGAAGCACCAATTGCACGCAAAATCCCACACCGCATTCCATATTGCACGCAAATTTATCCTTTCACGCGACATCGTATTTCGCGCAATGATCCAATTTTTCGCGCAGCTCATGCCTTTGAAAATTTTTGAGCTTCTGATCTCGAAACACCTTTTGTGCGAAAAACATCATTCCTCTATTTCGCGCATCCCGTAAATATTTCGTGCAATGATCCAATTTTTCGCGCAGCTCATGCCTTTGAAAATTTTTGAGCTTCTGATCTCGAAACACCTTTTGCGCGAAAACATCATTCCTCTATTTTGCGCACCATGCCAATATTTCGCGCAACCTTCATTTTTCGCACAGCCCGCTGATATTACACGCACAAATTGCTTTTTCGCGCATCCCGCTGATATTTCACGCATCCCGCTGATATTTCGTGCATCCCTCTACTATTTCGTGCACCGCTTTATTTTTTCGCGAAACTCGCCAAGGTTTCCGCGCACTCCATGCCTTTTTCATTTTTCAATGTTCTGGATTTGAATAATGCCTTGCATGTAGAAATATAAACCACATTCAATCTTGCGCGCAACATCCATTGCCAAGCATATTTCTTCATCTCCCAATTTTCAGGCCCTAAAATTTGGCAAACACTGGAAAACGGCGCCACCTTAAACTGTGCTTTTCTGTCATCCCCAGATTTTCCATTTGTTTTTCATTTTCTCTCTTCACTGATTCCCATAACCATTCTTCTGCTCTTATAATGAATCCCACTGTCGTGATATTTATGCATTGATAGATCAGCTTTAGAATCGTCAGAGTTGCAATGGGAACTGAAACTTTCCTATCCCCCAGCAGCATCATTCCTTCCAATCAAAATTTATATGACTGGCATCATCATTTCTCCCCCTTTCCTTCATAAGGCTTGCATCACAAGTTCTCCTAACTCATGATATGTGTGAAATAAATACCATCAATGCATCATCTGATTTGGATACAGTGTGAAATTCCTGGCTACCTCAGAATGTCAAGCCCTTCTACATCTTCTCTTCTTCATAACCATCATTCTGCAAATCATATGATTCTATTCTTCAAGTAATCTCTTGCATGGTTCACATGAAATCATAAATCATTTCATTGTCTTCTTCAAATCCTAATTCTTCTTCAACCATCCTTAGATAGATGATACTTCACCATTCTGCTCCAATCATCCTCAAATGGATGATACTTCTCCATTCGTCATTGTTGTAAACAATGTGTCACCATTGACACATGTTCTTTGAACTTAGGATTAGCTCAACAATCGTCTGAATTTATCGTCTAAGAGAATTGCCCAAGTATGAAATCCAATGCTGTGATTCCATAACAATTCCCCAGGCAACCTCACTTCATCCAATCTCCATTAACTTTGGAGTTCTTCTTCATATCCTTCTTCATTTTGACCAGCATTGACAACTGTTGACAACAACTACAATCTTCAAACACAAAGTGGTCCAAAAAAATTTAAATCATATCATAAACATAATTGTAAATTTAAATTTACTTAACTTATCTAAAATATTTGACATTTTTACAAAAAACAATATATTTCACTATTCACTAAAACATTAATATTTTCTGAAAAAATCACAAAATTTCACCCTAATTGAATTTTGATATTATTATTTCTAAAGAAAATTTAATTTTATAAAATAAATTTTACAAAATATCCAAAAACTAATTATATATATTTTTTCATGAAAATAAATGAAATATTTTTTGAAGAAAACATATTTTTGAGGAATTAAATTACTTCAATAAAAATTGTTTGGTCATTTACTAAAAAATTATCAATAATTTATATTTAGTAAAAAATTTATATATATACATATATATTATAAATTATTTAATACTATTCAATCCAACAAATTCAATGTCTAGGTTATAATGGTTATATATTTCGCAGGTCGTTTAACCTCGGTGTTGCACGTTATATACACTATTGAACACAAAAATCTCAGGGTTGTGTCAAACACAATATATTAAAGAGATTAAATTTATTTAAAAATAAATATATCATAATGTCTCATGGTATTAAATTCTATTCTAATATCAGTTTTTTCATGTCATATACACTATTGAACATAATTTTTTTCTTTCAGAAAATCTCCAGATGTTACTAGTTTCGTGTGTTATCCAGGTTGGTTCATGAAAATTTGGTATCATAGGAGGTTGAATCTCTTTTCTAATGTCAGTATGTAGTTTGGAATGTCTTGGTAGATATGAGATAGGATTTTCATAACATAATTGATAGGTTACAAGAGAGTTATTGGACAGATCTCGTCGTAATAAGCCTTATGTTACCATGGGTATTTGGTAAAATGTTTCTTTAAGGAGTTATTTGATCAGATTATAGAATTGTACTAAAATTTGATCATAGATTTTTGTTCCCAAGTTGAATTATGATTTACAGATTTAATGATATTGAGTCTCATAACGGGTGTTTCTTTATTAGCTATTAATGTTGTGTAATTTCATTCCCTCAAGAATATGTCCGAACAGACTTCTTAAGGGAGATATTGATGAACCACGGTGAGAGAACCCTCCGGCTAACCATAACGTCAGAGAGTTATCAGTTCTTGATTTCCAAGCTCTAGGATAAGGATAATCCATATCCTTATTCATGCAATATGGGTGGAACCATGGAAGTATGATAGTCATGATCATTCCTAGGACTTTCTTCTCCTGAAACCACCATATTTCCAAGGAATGAATGACCCTATGGGGGTAATAAATTGGTTAGAAAATATTGAAAAACACATTAAGTTCTTTTAGATTTCATATTTCATTAAGGTGAAATTTTATATCTTGAAAAATTAAGGGACTAAAATTAATGTAAAGAATAAAGAGATCTTGGAGTGGGAATAAGAATGGGGGATTTGAGTTCTTTAGGTGATATTGTAGTAATGGAAAAAGAGAATAATAACTTAGATTGGAAAGACTTCAAGACTATTTTTATGGATCCAATCTATCTAAATTCAATGGTATTGGCTAAATCTATGGATCTCCCCAATATTTATTAAGTTTATCAAATAGTAACTCAGTATGCCAATTTTTTTTCCAAAATATCACATATTTTAAATGAGGTGGTGTCAAATGAGAAGCTGAAGTACTAGAGGTTTTAGATGGGTCTTCGATCAGATATCCATTATCAAATATTCATGAGAATCTTACCTATTATTTTGGTGTTATGGATATTTATTTGATGGTTTAAATTTATATAGTTTTAAATTTTGTGTTGACTAGAGTTCCCCATACTCTTCGTGGAAACTTTTGTGTTTCCTTTAAGTGGAAGAGAAAGCAGAATGGGTCGTGTGGTGGAAATAGTGGTGAAGCTCTTCAATAGAAGAATTTCTCTATATCATATTTCATATCTGGTAAAGGAACACTAATTTCTTGATGATTAAAGTTTGGGAACTTGAAGAATTATTTCATAGAGGCACTAAATATTTGTATCTCATACAGACACTCGGGTCACTTATAGTGATTTTTCCAAAATTTTAAATCTTTATATAGAAAAATGAGTTAATCACAATTAGATGATCTATAGTGTATTAATATACTTTAAGAAAAATGGGTATTCAATCACAATCATTAAGAATGAAGAAATATAATGAAGTGGATAAGTCTCAAGGGGAATTGATACAGGCCCTATGAAAGTGATATGTGTCATTAATATTGCATCATTTTTAGTGACTCCTTTATTTGATATTGGTGATTTTTATTATTTATTATTAACCCAAACTATATATTTATTGAGTATTCCTAGTAATATCATTTCTTATATGATGGAATTTACTACCCCTATTGGGATGAAGAGAGAGAAGGGTCTTCGATACACCTATTCTACTTTCTCTTTATCAAAAATTGAGCTCATCTGGAACTTTCTTATTCTTCACATGGAACCTTTGAATATAATTATTAAGATATACTATATAATTGCTCATAAATCCATGATTAACTGTTATCTCTGATGAGCCTTCTTTGTTGCCCCTAATGGAGAGTGTCATGATTTTATGGGATAATGAGACTCAAGGTCTAGCCAAGATGACCTCTTCTTATTAAGTTGGGTAAGATTATATCTATGTTCACTTTTTAAATGGAGAAAGAATATTTATGTGGTGATTTTATCAATTAACTGTTGAGTTTTTACATCAAATTTTTTTTCCCTACCACCAAAAAGAGATATATAGTTCTACATCGACTTGGTTCCATGTACTCAGCCCATATTTATCACCTCTTATTGAATGGAACCAACTAAATTGAAAGAGTTAAAGGTTTAGTTGGATGAATTTATGTTCAAAGGCTTCATTCTACCCAATGTGTCACCTTAGGTAGTAACAGTGCTTTTCACCAATAAGGTTAATGAAATACTTTTCTTCTTTCTGACTATCAGAACCTTAATCTGGTTACGATCAAGAACAAGTACATGTTTCCCTAGATTAATGATTTATTTGATCATATAAAAAGTAAAATGTAGTTCTATAAGATTAATCATTGGTCTACTTATAACCATATTATGTTCAAGGAGTATAATATCCCAAATACAGCTTTTAAGAGTAGTTATAGCCACTATGAATATCTTGTTATTCCATTTCATCTAACTAATGCTCCTGCTATGTTTATAACATTGATGAGTAGGATTTTCCTCCAATATCTTGATTTTTTCATTGTTGTTTTCATGTATAACATCTTGGTTTACTTTAAAATATAGGGTAATCATGTGTATCCTTTTAAAATAGTATTTTACATCTTGATTAATCACTAACTTTATGCCACACCATCTAAGTTACTATTCTAGATTTGGGAAGAAAAGTTCTTAGGTCACTTGGTCCCAAAACATGGTACTTCAGTTGATCCAAAAAAAGTGAAAGATGTAATTTAATGGGATAAACCATGGAATTTATTTGATATATGCATCTTTTTGGGTTTTTAAGGGTATTAAATCCATTACATAAATTATTTTTCCAAGTTGGTTTCTTATTTGACTTATCTTACTCTAAAGTCCATAAAGTTTATAAGGGATTAGAAATTTCAAGATTCCTTCAATTAGTTGAAGCATAATTTGACCTCATATCCAATATTGACTCTTCCAATAGCTGGACAGGGCTACGTGGTATTTTTTAATGTGTCGGGTTCAAGTTTGGGGTGTATTATCATGCATGATGATCACATAGTGTCTTATGGATCTAGAAATATTGGCCTCATGAGAAGAACTATCTGACACATGATCTTGGACTCACATCTATGATGCTCACTCTTACAAGATAGTAGAATTAACTTTTCAATGGAAGGTTTACCATTTACTCTAATTAGAAAATACAGAGTTATATCTTCTCATAAAAACATTTGCATCTCCATTATAGGTGATAGGTGGAGTACCTAAATTTATTTTACAGTGATATTGCATAAACCCTTAAAAAGTGGAATATTGTACTAATTATTTGAGTAGGAAACTACCATCCCAATCCACGAATGGATTTTCAAATGAGTGGAATATCATATATCTATTTTCTAAAATTAATTTGGGAGACCAATAGAATGGGACTAAGGTTGTTTTGGCTACTGTTCCGTTGATATCCTATCTTCTTGAGATTTTCTGCTAAGAACATTTGTTTTATGATAAAACTGAGGTAATAGATATTCTTATTTTGGTTAGGAAACCATCGATAAATGGTCTATATATTTAGAGGGTGTCATTTACTATAGGAACTATTATTTAATTATACCATATATGGGAAAGGTTGTGGTGGGGGGGTTTCATCATTCCCAATAGACAGTTCACCCAAACATGATAAAGATGTTTTATGACATGAGGCGTCAATTATATCAGCTATGTATGAAAAGGGACATTTCTAATATTGTTTATAATTATTATACATATCAATAGGTTAAGGATGAGCATCATAAGCCATCATAATTTCTTCAGATCCTTTATGTGTTGACTTGTAAATGGGGAGATATATCAATGGAATTTATGGTTGTAGGAAAGAATGTTATTTGGCTGATGATAGACCGATTGACCAAATAAACTCACTTTATTCACATTTTACAACACCACCAATGTTAAGGACTTAAAAAATATATATGTGTAAAATATTGTCTGATTACATATAGTTATGTGTACCATTATTTCTGGTAAAGATCATAGATTCACATCTCATTTTTAGAGAGGCCTCCAGGAGGTAATGGGATATTAGGTAAGTTTATAACGGCATAACATCCTCAAATATATAGTCATACATAACTTGATATATGTATTCTGGAGGAATTTATTTATTATTGTTTCCATGACTTTTGAGGAGGGTGAGATTTCCATTTGGGGATGTTCAATTTTTACATTAGTAATATCTACTAGATATCCATTAAAATGGAACCCTTTGAGGCCTTGTACGGTCATCCATGTAAATATCTACTTTATTGGTCATAGGTTGGTTAATCTACTCTTGTGAGACCTAACTTAGTACAAAATATGATTTCCGAGATACAAGTTATTTGACAAAGGTTGGTGGTGGTGTAGATATAGTATAAATACTATGTGGAGGTTCATCGATGTCCTTGGGAGTTCTAGGTTGGATACAAGGTCTTTTTTAGAGTCTCACCATAGTTGGGTGACTGAAAGCTTGTAAAATATGGAAATTTGGCACTATGATATTTGGGATCATTTTATGTTGTTAAGAATATTGGGAAGGTGTCTTATGATTTTGATTTTCCACCTATGACGACATTTATCCATGTCATATTTTTTGTATCATGGCTCCAAAAATCCTTCGGACCCATATAATATTTTGAATTTGGAGGACCTTGACAAGGAACCTGATATGTCTATGATTGAGTATCTGGTATGAATTTTTGATTCACAAATGAATTTTATTTGTGATAAGTCCATACCTTTGGTTCAATTGGTTTGATATCAATGTTATGATTCACGTGAGATGTGGGAGCATGAGAAATTGATGAGTAACCAGTAGCCTCATATCTTAATATACTATTCTTCTTAATGAAGCTTATTGGGGGTAGAAAGAATTTATTTTAAGGATAATTATGTCATCTCTATTCCCCCTTTTAGGAAATTTCATAAAAAAAATTAATATATTTTTTTGAATCTTATCATTATTTGTTTTGGGTAACTTTTGGAAGTTTTTAGATCTTTCTAATCATGTGTATGGTTGTCGCATGGTTAGAGAAAATAGTGTGGGACTGACCATGAAACAATCTGCCTAATGTTGGATTACCATACGAGGGTAAATAGATAGTGGAAACCATTAATTCTACCCCTCAAACCATGAAGCGTGAGATAGTGAGTTCATGTATGGTGGGTGCATGGTTTTTCAAACCATGAAGTTATTTTATAATTCCATAAGGGGGTTCAGGGTTTTCTAAACCATACAGTCAGATAATGTGATGTGAATTAATTTTTTAAAATTCACATTTTTAATTCCTACAACTATAATGACCCAGGATTTTCATTCATAGATACCAGATCTTAAAATAGTAACATTCAACACATTTCAAAAATACATACCAGAGTGTAAGGAACTGGGCTTAAATATTCTAGTTTTTTTCTACTAGAATTATCTTTATCAAAAATTTAAGGATTCTTTCTTTTTAGAGTTTTAGAGAATTAGGGGGAACTCTTATATAAAAAACTCATACATTATAGGTGGACACTTATACTCAATATCAATTTTTTCAACAAAATAAAACTTTTTAAATAAAACATGGTCTCTTTTCATGATGAATATTCAAAATTTTCTTTTTGACCTTATCCACTACCATAAACTCCCCAAAGCCCCATAAAAAAATAAAACATTGGATGAGCAAAAAATACTAATTAAGGTATATAAAATAAGCAAATCAATAAGTCAAGATAAAACCATAAAAACCCATGACATACTAAGCTTTATCACATTATTTTTTGATCTTATAGAATAAATCATTTTAAAATTATAAAACACACTTTTTATAAAAGAAAACTTTTAAAACCCATAGAAAACATAGAAAAAACGTGTTGAAAATTTGGGAATCATGGTAGTAACCACTACAGCTACTCATGGATGACATTCACTATTTACTTCCAAACGTTTCCTTTGAGTAACCATCACAGTTACTCATAGATTAACCATCACATTTAATCTTGGAATAAATATAGTAGTATATTCCCATTTTATATTAGTATAAAATTAATAATTTAACACTTTTCACATATATGCAATAACCATATGTCGACCTCCACACCCAATTCATTTGAGGTTATAACATAACCACTCATCTTTGGTTTATCACAGAACCTTCCATCATTGGTTGATAACATAACCACCCATACTTGGTTTATCACGAAGATACTTATCATTGGTTTATAAAGTAACCACCCATCAATATAATGAATTCCCAATAACCATAACATAAACAAAAATCCTAAATTATTTCTTCATAAAAATATTATTAAGTAAAATAAACTGTTCATTTTGAAAACACTTACTTTTAGAAAAATTGGGCAAATACAAAGGAAAATATTTTCTTTGAAAATAAACATGTAAAATTTTAAAGTAACACACCAATAAAATATTAGTCATGATGGAGAGATAATATTCTCATTAAATAAAATTTAAAAAAAACATTTCTTCCATATTTATTTTGGAAAATGAAAAAACGATTCGTTTCAAACTATTTATTAAAAAGTAAAATTGGGGAATATGAATTTAAATAATAATATTATAATAGTAAAAACCATATTTAAAACATTTTTAGAAAACAATCATAGGTATGTGGAATAAAAAATAGAGTTTCAATAGAAACTTTAAAAGATGGTTTTTAAAAGAAATTCTTTTACCTTGAGTCCAACTCATCATGTATGTTATTTATATTTATAAATAATAAACTTTGGTTAATTTATAATTTATTAAGAAATAGTTTTAAGTTCAATATTCTTTTTATATCATTTATTTCCATGCTATATACAATTACTAAACGACTTAAGTTCTCGTCGGATATTTTATCAGTATTCGGTACCTATGTCCAAAATGACATCATTAAATTGATTGTGGTAAAATATTTAATTATTCTGAAATATCTAGAATAATATTAATTTAATAATTATAATTTTTATATAAAATTTATTCTTTTAAATCCAACTAATAAATATATTTATCAAAAATGAACTTTGTTACCATCATGGAGACCGTAGGTCGTACGTACGCATGAGTAAAATTTCCATTTTTCAGTGATCATTATGGAAAGAATATAAATATTATTTTATCCTTAAATAATGATAATAATTTTATATATATCATATTATTTCTTTAAATATACTTATTTATATCATTCATGTGATTTGGTGCTGAAAAACAAAATACATTTCTTCGCGGAGTTGGTAGTCCACAAGTACGCACAAACAGCATTATCATTTTTCTTTGCATGGAATGGTAAGAAGATAAATGATCTATTATATTTTTATAATGATAAATATGTCATTAATATCATATAAAAATAATAATTCCATCGTTATAATTAATTCATGGGATATGTTGATGGAAAATGAATTATATCGGTTCATAAGGCGGTAGTCTGTCGTATACATGAATAATGGTTTTGTTTCCATTTTGATGGAATATGATATGGATATATGTCACCAAAAAACATGATAATATATAATTATATTTAAGATACTATATTTATTATTTTGTTATGGATGAATAATCTTTTAGGGATTTGTAAGAAGAAACAAAACTAAAACATGCAAATAAAAACTATACCTCTTATTTGGAAAACCGATTTTTCTTAACCCTTTAAAAATATAATATTTTTATTATGCCTAAAAAATATTTCTATAATATTAATAAGGTTTCTAGGAAGTTATTTTGGTAGGTATTTTATGAACCAAAAGGGTTTTTAAGTGTGAATAAATGAGAATAAGAGGTTCCCTTTTATAAAAGAGGGGAGGGGCACTCTTCCCATTTCTGAAAATATTAAATTAATATAAATTAATTTTCAATTAAGAATAACTAAAAAGTAATTTATTTATAATATAGCATGGTTATGGGTCTAAATAACCTCAAAAAATATAAAAATTATACATTTTTACTATATTTTTACCCTTATCTTTTGGTTTAAACCCCTTTAACTCTTACAATGATAATATGGTTTTTTACTATTTAAGGGTAAATATAGTTACTATAAAATGAAAAATGACCCATAAATAAAAAATTGTCGATATTTTAAACCTTATAATAATAAATTTTCATAATTTAAAATTTTTAATAAATTTTATATCATTTAATAAAATATTATTTACTATGAAATATCTATAGTGTCTATTTTTAGAACAATTCATTACTTTAAATTTAATAATGTCAATAAAACATATAAAATTATAAAAAATATTTTATTATATCCCTAAAATATCCTGTTAAAATGAAAAATTAGTTTATTACATCATTTATATAAATTTTTTTATTTTAATATTTTAATATCATTTATTTAATTTTTTCATTAATTAAATGATTACCACATTAGCGTCGTGCAAGCATTTAATGTAATTATTTATTCACTAAAATTTAAAAATAAATATCCATGATTAATATAAATATACTATATTTTAAAATAATATTTATAGTCAAACATATCCTCTAGATAATACCATATTAAAAATATTACACTTATTAAAAAAAATAGTGTTACAAGTTTGACATTTCTTTAAATAAAATAATATAAAGGTCACAATCTCATCAATGTGGCCCCAAAAGGTCATATATTTTATCCTTTTATAATTATGGTATAAAAATACTCATCATATAAGATTTATTCATGTTTTAGATTCGTTTAATAGTTCTTATTATTTTATTTTTGGCCTTTAATTACCTGGTTTACCCTTTACCATGGTAAAAAAATTATTAAGTTTACTATTCATATTTTAAAAAAATAAAAAAAGAAATATTTAATATATTTATAAATCATAATTTCAAATATTTAATCCATTTTTAAAAATTAAAATCAATGAATTTTTATAATTTAATTTAAAATTAAAATGGAAAAACGCTACAAAAACATTCAAAAAAACCCCTATTAAAATATAAAATGTTTTTATACTAAATTTAATTCTAAAGTCCATTTAAAAACCATAATTTTATAATTTTAAATAATAATGAAAAAATTAAAATTTAAAAAATATCAAAAATATATTTTTACCTTGTAAATTCTTTAAAATAAAATAAAAATCAATATTTTTCCCTATTCATTGAAATATCAATATTTTCAGAAAATTATAAAAAAAAATCATCCTAAGATAGTTTTACCTTACTTAATTCAAAAAATAATTAATTTTTTCAAATAAATTTTCTAAAATTTTCAATAATTAAATATAATAATCACTCATAAAAGGTAAGAAATCCCATTTTTTGAAGAATAAGTATTTTTAAAGAATAAAATGGAATTTATAAAAAATTGAGTGATTATTTAAAAGAATTAATTGATATATTAATAATGATTATTAAAAATGTATATTTCATAATCCTATTAATAATATTCATTCCCACATATTTAATGGATAGTTTATAATAGTCAAATTTAAATAATAATATTTGGTTGTTCGTTTCAGATCGGTGTTGTGTGTCTTGTATACAATCAAACATAGTATTTACTTTCAAAAACCTTGTATGTTACATCCCCCCTAATAAATTTTATCCTTTTAATTTTAACTCAATCTCTATAACCATGTTTTGAATATTCAAAATACCTTTGTTGATATCCCACATCATAAAAAGGATTAATAAAAATTCATCTTAAAAGAGAGTAAAGGGAAGTATGAAGGTTGTCTGAAATAACAATTAACTAGTTTTATAAATTGGATAACATTATTGGGAAGTGAAAACATAGATATGATATTAAAACCTAACTTCCTTGTATTTATGGAGAGAGATAGAGAATATGTTCATGTTAAAGTCAACCATTACAAAACCGTAATCTATGATGGGTTAAAAAGGAATTGATTTATCATTAAGAAAATTAAAGGAATAATTTTTTTTTCAAAATACTTTTCAAAAAAATGAGGATTTATTTTACTATTTCTACTAACATCAAAAATAAATATACTTACTTGACCAGTATAATTTCATACCTTAATCAATTTCCACCACAATCTCAAATATGTTTTCCAAATGATGAGTATTCTAGATCAATTTTTCATGCCTGAAACTTTAGAATCAAACTATATAGATCATTAAATCCACAAAAAGAATAACTATATATTATTTCTGTCTTTAGGAATTAACCAAAACAAAAATGATTATCACAAGATGAGATAATTTCCAAAATAAGTAAATCTTTATATGAAGAAAAATCTACTTACAGTATCCAAAATTTAATGGAAATACCTGAAATTCAACTTAGATCATTTGATAAATAACTATACTTAAAATTCATAAAAAAATATACCAAAGTAATATTAAAGCCAAAAAAACATAATGATTTGATCACATATTCTTCCAAGATAAATTTAATATTTATCTCTAAATAATATCAATAATTTTTAAAATCTTATACCAAAATTTAATTGTCCTAATCACATAATCTCCATGATATGTTAATCATTTACATAAATCACAAAAATCACCATAAAGAAAAATTATAATCATATATGCTTCCAAATGATAATTCAACATTGAATCCTCAAATAAAATATTATAATATTTTATTTCCTATAATATTCCCTAAAAATTATAGGGAACTTCTTCTAAAATAACATTAATCACTTAATCACCAAATATTTTTCCAATCACATGGTTATCAATATGATAAAACATATGTTTCAAAAATGTAGTTAACCTTTATCCATAAAATCATTTAAATAAATGAAAAACATTCTACACTAACCATAACATCATGTATACCAGTGGTACATAATTCACCCTTGTCACCCATTGGTTGTGGGTTCAAACCGTGTTTCCTTTTCGGATATGACGGGTTATCAACCAATATGCAGGTTGTATTTTTTATAAAACTATATTAATATAATTTTTATAATATTCCCAAAAATGTGATCAAATCCTCAAAATAACCTTAATATATTCAATGTTAATCAAATGGTTTAACATTAAAGATTATCTCATACCTTTCATTTTTCATCTCATAATGTAGTAACACATAATTACCACAAAATCAAAGATCAAATAAACACTAAGGGTTATCCATCCGTTAAAATTATTTCCAAAAAATTAAAATATTGTTCTTCATAAGATAAAATTTTTCTCATGATAAAATTATAGGTCACATATACATCAAAAATATATTTCTCCAAAAATATCATTAGACATCTTAAAATTTCAAAACATAAAACATCAAAAGAAGTTACTCAGACTTTGAACTTATGATCAACCTTAAAATTATAAACCAGTGATGATATCTATAAATATTAAGAAAATATCACAAGAAAAAATTTTAATCTCAAAAAAATTGAACCTTCCTCTAATACCAACTCTATAGACACGACCTTAAGTTTTATATATTCTAGTGTTTTTGTAATAGAATTCACTTTCTTACAATTCGGATGACATTTTTGGTCCATATTTTTAGAGAATTATTAAAAACTCTTACATAAAAACCCCATACATTTTAGGCAGAAACTTTTACTCAGTATCTATTTTTTACACCAATCAAAACATTTTAAATAAAACATGATTTATTTCATGAAAAACCTGCACAATTTTCTTCTTGAGATCATCTTCATCCATACTCTACCATAAACCCAATAAAAGACATTTTAAAACTTGGTATGAGTAAAAAATGCTCAATAAGGGATATAAAAGAATGAAATTAATTATTTTTGTAAAAAATAAATAAATAACCATGATATACTAACCATTATGTCATTTTTTGAGATTATAGAATAAATCATTTTTAAATGAAAAAAACATAATTTTTTCGCAAATAAAATTTTTAAAACCCATAGAAAATGTAAATAAAACATGTCAGAGACTTGAATAATAATATCAGTAACCACCACAGTTACTCATGGAAGACCTTCATAGTTAAATAATAAACATTAACTTTGAGTAACTATAACAGTTACGCATAGATTAACCATCGTAGTAAATATTAGAATAATTATCACAGTATATTAATATTATCTCTTTAGAGAAACCTAATCGGTTAAACTTTTCATTTATATGGAATAACCATATCGTTAAATTCTATAACCAATTCATTGGAGTTTATAATGTAACCACTCATCCTTGGTTTATCACAAAACCACCCTTTATTGGTTAATAAAGTAACAACCCACCCTTATTTTATCATGGAACCACCCATAATTGGTTTATAAATGAACCACCCGTCATCATAAACAATTACCAAGAACCATAACATAAACATAAATCATTAATACTTAAATCATAAAAACATTCTTACGGAAAACAACCATTTCATTTTTAAATCACTTATTTTTAGAAAATTTGTGTGCATAAAAATGAAAAAAAAAATCATTGAAAATAACCATGTAATATTGTAATTTAATCTTCTAAAAAAATTAAACATCATTGTGGGAAAATATTATCATACTGTATAAGTTAAGAAAACATTCCCTCTGTATTTTTGTCCAAAAATTCACAAAGTAACATGTTTAGAAAATGAAAGAAAAATATTCTTTTCAAACCATTTTGTAAAAATTAAACATGGTAAAAATGAATTTAAATAATCGTATTAAAATATTAAAAACCATCTTTAAAAAAATTATAAAAAACATATGTATATCGAATAAAAATATAGTTTTAAGAGAAACTATAAAAGAAGATTTTTAAAATAAATTCCATTACCTTGAGTCGGACTCATCACATACATGCCTTATCTTCTTGAATAATAAACATAGGTTAATTATTATTTAATTAAAAACCTTTTCCAATATATTTATTATTTTTATATCACTTAATTCTGTGTTATATATAATTACTTAATCACATAAGTTTACATCATATGTTTTGATGATACGTATATCCAAAATGAATTTGGTATGTTGACTATAGTAAAATTGGTCATTATTCTATCATCCTCATAATAATATCCACCAAATAATTGTAATTTTTATATATAAATTATACTTTTAAATCCAACAATTAAATATATTTATGAAAAATGAACTTTGTAATAATCATGAAGATGGTAGGTCGTAAATACGCATGAGTAACATTTCCATTTTTCAAAAATATTTATGTAAATAAGGTTAATATTATTATATCATTCTAGAAATATAATAATATCATATATATATATATTATTATTTTAAATATACTTATATATATCATCCATGTGATGTGGTGATAAAAAACGAATCACATCACTTTGTGGATATATTATATTTTTAGAATGATAAATATTTCATTAATGCCATATTAAAATATTAATTCCATTATTATAATCATCCATTATAGATGGTGAAGGAAAAATTACATTGGTCTACAAGGTGGTAGTCCCCCGTACATATGACTGATGGTTTTTTTCCCATTTGATGGAAATGGAGATGGATAAAGGTTATTACACAAAAAAAATAACATCTAAGTATATTTATTATAATAAATTTATTATTTTGTCATTGTTGTAGAAGTTTTTATGGATTTGGAATAAGAAAAAAAACTAAACCATGTAGATAAAAACTATACTTCTTCTTTGGAAAACCTCATTTTCTTAACACCTTAGGACCTATAAGATTAGTATTATTCATAAAAAAATACCTATATAATGTAGGTATTAATTCTAGGATGGTTTTTTGGTAGGGAATATCTAAACAAAAAAGTGATTTGAAGAGTGAAAAAATGAGAAGAATGGATTCCCTTTTATAAGATAGGGGAGGGGAATACTTATAATTTCTTAAAATATTAAATTAATATAAATTAATTTTCAATTAAAAATGAGTAAAATGTGATTTATTTAGAATATAATATTTTATAGGCCTTAATATCATCATATAAATAGACTATGGTAGATATTTTAAACATTATCCTACACACTTTTCTTTTTTTAATATTTTTATAAATTTGAAATCATATAATAAATTATTATTTACTATGACATATCCATAAATTCTATTTTTAAAACTATTCATTATTTTGACATTAATAACATCAAGAAAACACCTAAAATTGGGAAAAAATATTTTATTATATCGGTAAAATTTCCTTTTCTAATATAAATTTTTTTTATCACATTATTTATCTTAAATTATATTTATTTTAATATTTTCAATATTATTTCTTTAATTTTTCAATTAATTAAATAATTAGTACATCAGTGTTGTGAAATAATTTAAGGTAATTATTTGTTCACTAAATATTAAAAATAAATTAGCATAATAAATATAAATATTTTATATTTAAAATTACTATTTAGAGTCAAATATATCATCTGGATAACTCCATATTAAAAATTGCACCTATTAAAAATAAGATTGTGACATATCTAATATTTCTTTAAATAAAATACTATAAAGGTAATAATCTCATAAAATTATCCCCAAAAGGTCATAAATTAGAACCTTTAATGATCATTATTGAGATATAATCATCCAATAATGTTTAGGTAAGTTTTTGGTCATTTAATGGCTATCATTTTGTAATTAACCTTTAATTACCTGATTTACTCTTTAGTGCGGTAACAAAAATTACTAAGTTTACAATTCATATACTACAAAAATAAAAGGAAAATGTTAAATAAATTTGGACCTAATGATTCCAAATATATAATCTATTTCAAAAAAAATCATATAAGTTTTATAACTTAATTTAAAACTAAACTAGAAAAATGTAAAGAAAAATAATTTTACAGAAAATGAATATTTGAAAATATAAAATGTTTTTATACTAAATTACAATATAAAATACATTTTGAAAACCATAATTGGAGTAATTTGAATAAATTTGAGCTAATTAAAATTTAAAAAATAATCCCAAACATAATTTTACCTTGTAAATACTTTAAAATAAAATAAAAAACAATATTTTTCGCAATTCCATGAAAAATAAAAATAAAAACTTAAAAAAATATCAAAAATTCATACTAATATATTTTTAATGCAATAAATTAAAATATAAATTAAATTTTTTAAATTAAATTTTCTAAAATTTAAAAAAAATAGAATAATTACTCATAAAAAAAGCAAGAAAACAGATTTTTTGAAGAAAATGTATTTTTGTAAACTAAAATGAAATTAATAAAAATTTAAGTGATTATTTATAATGAATTAATTAATGAGTTAAAATGAGTATGAAAATTATATATTTCATAATTCCATTAATACTGTTCATTCCCTCTTATTTAATGGCTATGTTACAATGATCAAATTTAAATAGTAATATTTCATTACTCGTTTATTCTCAGTGTTTCATGCCTTGTACAATATCGAGCATAGCCTTTGCATTTAAAATATAATGATGTTGCATTGAAGACCATAAAAGTTTAGTTTATTTGACTACTAGATACATAATCTTCTTATTTCATGAAATATCTTCAAAATATCTCATAAAGATCTTCCTATTTGTTACTCTACATAGACATACCCTACTTAAACCTTTCTTCATAGCCTGGGAGAAATGAAAATCAGAAAGGGTGGTCTCAGATACTCAGTAAGGGTAAACATGGAAGATATCAAACAATAATCATATGAAATCATAAGATAAGAATAAGGGTATAATATTATGAAGATAATTTATAAAGTTCATACCAAATCTATCATGGATCGTAAAAATATCAATGGAATAAAACATTATCATTTTAATAGACATGAAACATAAGATTGATAAATCATCATAAATAAATCTTGAACCATAAGTTCATGTCATATAATTATGTCACCATAAAAAGTATAGAAACCATTTCTTTTTTCAATGTTAACTTCTGAGACTGAAAAATTATAATGGATCGGAGATCAACACCAGTTTCCCATTTCATAACGGATTATCTAAATAATAATTTGTTTAATTAGCGGGGAAGGATAAGAGTACAAAAACATCAAGGTAGGATGTAGGTGTGGATACCAAGAGAATCTTTAATAACCATATCATCACCCAATGGGTTAAGGTATCCTATACTATTAAACACCCTGAGGGGGGATATTGGGAATCCTTAGAGGCCAACAAGTCATCCATTAAGTTCCCTTCTCATAATGTGTGAGAAATACAGGTGTCAATAAGAAGGAAGGATTTTGATTCACGAATCATGTAATTGATGTTCCAGAGAGTTGAGGATACACCTTTCAGAGAGATCTTAATAATCTTTGTTTTTTTCTCCACTAAAGCTAAATAAATATCATTAGAATGGAACATTTTAAGATCATTGTGCATGGCCTCTTGTTCCGTCCTGATCAAGTCACCCACCCCATATAAGGAGCTAAAGGTGAGAAATATTGAGCCCCTAGATTCTTGAACGACACCTCCTCCCTGCATGAGGCCTCAGTAGCAAGATATGTTAGTATTAAATTTAATACCATGGGTAGGGGGTTAAAACTCGCCCATTTACCCACTAGCTGAGGAATGGTCAGAGTAAGTGAATTACTTCTAGCTATAATACACCAGAGCGAGGGGGCTTTCTACCACTAGTCCAGAAGACATGCAAGATCCATAGCTTAGGATATGGTCCTTACCACAACTGCTAATTCAAATGGGAGGGTATTGTGTCAGGATTATTCCTTTCCTCCCATAACCTCCAACATCCCACTACGAGAAGGATAGATCGATCCCCCTCAATATGATTATTATTATTTTTGGTTCCACTAAACCACGATTGTATGCATTATTCCAAGGACATTGTTTCAAAACTAGTAAATTCTCCCATAAAGTTTCATATTTTCCAAGACCATTCACTATGAAGAAAGATATGGGTCGTGGCCAACTCCTCATGAATTTTGAAGTGGGAGCATCTGGAATGAATGGGAATTCCTCTCTATTTAACCACCAAGTCAATAGGTAGTGGATTGTTCTAGAATCTCTATACCAGGAAATCGAATTTTGGTTAGACAACCTTGATCCAAAGAACTTATTCCTACTGATCAATATATTGATCAAGGTCTGACATCTTTCTTTATGACATGACTGAAAAGATTCTAGAGGCAGTTCCCATGAAGAATCACACATCAGGGGTATCCTCCAAGATAATCCTTCATATATCTTTTTCTACCTGGGATCAAGGATATCATTAATGAAAGAAAAAAAGGCATTGTCCTATCTAAAAGTAAGGTTATGCATGGGACACCATGTGTAACCAAGGACCTTTCCAACCCAATTAAAATCCCAAAAGTTAATGTCTATGAGATCTATATTCCATTGTGAGTGGCGTTGAAGCACTGTAATATGGGCTTGAAGTGACTCCCATAATAGATCGGGCATCATTGCCTATTTTTTATATTAGATCTATCACATTATCCTATTTACCATAGAATATCAACCACATCATATTGTTTACCATCATTATATCATGAGATATAAATCTATACCCAATGAATTGGAGGGAGTTACTGGTCCCACCCTTCATATAATAAAAACCAAACATATTTGTACCAAAAGGTAATAAAACATTCATTATATTAGAACCCATGAAAAGAAATGAATTTCCTAGATGTTTTACCATAGAATAACCCATTCAAAAAAAATATATTTTATAAAAATTTCATTATTTAATCACATCATACCCCATGTAAAATAAAAAAATTTCCTAAAAATTTCATCATTTCTCCTAGCATAACCCATGGGAAAAATGGTTTTCATAAACATTTAATCATTTCACAATAGCATAACCCATGTAAAAGGAAAATATTTTATAAAACAAATATCATCATAAACATAAACAATCCAAATAAATAATAATGATGGTACCATTGAATCATATCCACTATAAAACATAAGCAACACAAAAGGTTGTTGTTATTGATGAATATAAATTCCATAAAAGATCATTAAAACAATGTTGAGGAAAATATTTTTTTCATTTGAATTCACTTATTTAACATCTAAAAAATTCACAAGTATTGTGGAAATAATTTTCCTTGAAAATAAAATCAAATTCATGTAAATTTATCATTAAATAATTGAGTGTTCATGATGGGGGAAAATTTCTTTCATGCTGTACATATTAAAACAAAGATTCCTTTCAAAATTTCTATAAAAATTATAAACTACATCACTCCAAAAATGAAAAGAGGATTACTTTAAAAAAAAATAATGATAATTTTTATATTGGTATAAATTTATTTAAACAAATATTTGATAATGGTAAAACATTCATTAAAACATTTTTAAAAAATGTGGACCTGGAAGAAAAAGGGTTTTCGACTAAAGAGAGGAATAAATTTGGTTTTTCTTTAAAAACATTATTTTGAAATCTTGAGTACATAAAGAGATAAAAATGAAATAAAAATGTGTAATTCCATGAAATAAAATTTTAAAAGAAAATTATTGTGTTTCTTTATAGATATATTATAATATTTCATCATTTTAAACTTAATCAAAAATAGTCCTTATAAATAATGATATTGTAATATAAAACTTTTTAGAACTTTGGTATATTTTTAATCATAACCCCATGAAATAAAGAAAATTAGATGGATATTTATATCACATAATTTCATGAAAATAATAATAAAATTAATTCATCTGAATTATATACACCACATAAAAGAAACAAGTGGTTTCAAATGTATGTGTCCCACAAAAATAAAAGTGTAACAAAAATATCTTAACTACTTTGGTAACTTTTGAATCATAAACCCCATGAAAGAATACCATAAAATAGAAAATTAAATATCATTACTATGAATAAATTCATGATATAACTTTTTAAAGGGGTTGTATATATATCTCATAAAAGAAGGTAGGTGCATAACATTACATAAGCCCCAAAGAAGACAAATTGAGACCAAAAATTCATTACCACTTTGGAAAATTTTGGATTGTAATACCAATTAAATAATAACATCAAATTAAAATATAACTATATTTAAAATAATGAGATTAATTATATAACATGTAAACATTTCAGTATATACACCATATAAAATAAATGAGTGGTGAATATGGAATATGCCTCTTATAAATAAAAGATAGACTAGAAATATCTTACCTAAAATCTCAACTTCATTCATAAACATTCATAAATCATGTGTAATAAATATAGGTTTATTATACATATATTAATTAAATTTAATAAAATATATGCTACAATATATTATTTACCTATAACCTTTAATTACCAGTTTATTAACAATTCTATGTTAAAATCATGTTGCAAGTAAAAACTGTTTTGTTTTTCATGTATATTTTGGTTTTTTATTTTTGGTACTTTTACTTTTATCATAGTTTCATCATACACATAATTTAAAAATTGATATTATTATCATATATACTCATTATATATTTATTTAGAGTAATCCATTAATTTTAGAGATATAAAATGAAAAATACACCATTCATGGAGAGGGTAGGTCGTAGGTACGTATGAACGTTGTTTCCATTTAATTGACGAAGGGAATGAAAGAAAGGTAAATAATATATCAACTTTAAATAATAATTTTTATTTCATATATATCATATATATTCATTAAATATATCTTTATTACCATCCATGACTAAATAAAATGAAAAACTTATCATATCGCTTCGTAGAGGCGGTAGTCCACACTTATGCCAGAGCGATGTTATTCTTTTCCAATGGATTGGAAGGTAATAATTAATATGCGATATTATAATTTCAGTAGTATAAATGTGTCATAAATATCATATATAAATATTAAATCCATAATTATCTCTATCTGTGAGATTTTATTATGGAAAATGAATTACATCAGTTCATTAGAAGGTAGTTGGTCGTTCACATGGTCGACTATTTTGTTTCTCATTTGATGTAAGAGGATATGGATATAGATTATTACATTAATATAATAAAATATCAGTATATTTGATAAAAAAAATTATTAAATCATTATATTTTAATAATATTTTAAGGATGTGCAAGAACAAATAAAAAAACACAAGTTTAATAATTTCACCTCTTCTTCGTAGAACCTCTTTTGGTTTATACTTAAAGCCTTCTTAAGAGGGTTTAATAATCAAAAACATTAATATATAATGTGTTAATTAATTAAGGAAGTTATTTGGGAAGTTATTTTCTTAAAAATTGGGCTTTTGAAAGTGTGAACAGGATATGATAGGGGGATTCTTTTTGTAAGTGGAGGAAATGATGCACTTGGAATTTTTGTAAAGAAATTGGTATGCCCATGTTTTAAACATGCCAAAATGATACAAAATGGTTAATTATAGAAACTTATATATTATAAGGTCAAAATATGGATATAAAATAGTAATTTTATTATTTTTTGTATTATTTTAACCCTTAAAATGTTATTTTAACATTCTGGTAAAGTCGTCTTAACTATAACCATATTAACTAATTTTTATTGTTTTCTCTATATGTTATGAAAAAAATAGTTTTGAACTTATTATATAATATAAATTATAATGATTTATAATATTTAATTTATTTTTATAAAAAAAATTTAGATAATCATAAAAAATTAATTTAAAATTAAACTCGTGGGCACGACAAAAAAACAGTTTTCCCAAGAAAAATTGTCAAAAGTATAAAAAAAATTAATATAAAAATTCAATATTAAATTGATTAAAATTAAATAAATTGATTTAATAATAACATAATTAAACTAATTTTACATTTTAAAACAATTAAAAAAATATGTAACTTTGTAAATTATTTAAAAAAATAGAGCTTAAAATAGAAATATGTATTTTTCACCATTCACTAAAAAATTGATATTTTCAAGAAATTATAAAAAAATCACCCTATGGGAAATTTACATGTTTTTTAAAAAAAAGGAAGTTAATTTTTCAAATAAATTTTGAAAAATTTTCAAAAATAAACTTTATTATTTCTTTACAAAAATAAATATAAATCAATTTTTGAGAAAAAGTTATTTTTGAGGCATATAAAGATTTTACTAAAAATAATGTTTTTATTTATAAATATATTTTCTAAATTCAAAACACTTAAAATTAATTTTAAAAATGTAATTATTTTTATTCATACCCCCAAATTTAACGGTGAAGTTATAATGATCAATAATCATAATAATAATATAACGTGATTTTTTAAAACTCAATGTTGTGTGTAATGCAAGATATCAAAGAAATATATTTATTTGAAAAAAAATCATAAATATCAAGGTGTTACATTATACACACATTAAAATGAAAATTTCTCTTGAAATTAGTCACTCTCATGAAAAAAAAATAGGTTACTTATGTCTCATTATATCCACAAGTTATCACGTAGCTTCTTCAAATTGGTCATTTCACCACAAAACTTTGACTAGGTGAGTGGTATTGTTTCGTAGAACTTTCAATCTATGATCCATAACCTCCTATGGGAGTCCCTCATATTAAATATCATACTCACATGGTATGAACTATGGGTTTAATATATGTTAAGGATCAAGTTTTTTATTCCTTAAGAGAGATACATATAACACATCATGGACAAGGGAGAGGTTTGTTGGAAGCACCAGTCGATAAGCAAATATCCTAATATGATCAAGAATTTTTAAGGGAATGATATATCTAAATATTAGCTTTCACTTATTTCTGAATCTCATTTCCTTCTTTCATAGAGATATTCTTAGAAACACCTTATCACTAACTTCAAATTCCATATCACAATAGAGATTGTCCTCATAATTGTTCTACTTAATTTGTTCTTCCCCCATGTGTTGTTTAATGGATCTAACATTCTCTAACATTTCTTCAAATAGTTCAGGTCCCAATATTTTTATTTCTATAACTTTATCCCAAACTGACCATCTGTTTGAGGATGATATGCAATGTTAAAACCTAGCTCCATATCCAAGGACTAATGAATACTTTTCCAGAACATTGATGTAAAACATGGATACCGATCAGATAAAATATAATTTGGTTCCCCGTAAAAACTTACCACTTCATTAATGTATATCCTAGAAAAATAATCTAGATAGAAATACTCTCTTTTAGAAATTAAGTGTGATGACTTTGTAAGGTGATCAAATACAAACCATACATTATTATTCCCTTTAGGAATTTTGGGGAGTCTAGTTAGAAAAAGACATGGTGATATTTTTCCACTTCTATTCTGTTATTGGTAATGGTTGTAACATTCCCTTATAATTTTGTCTTTAAGAATTAACTTTTTAACATACCAATCACCAAGATACAAAATCTGTGATATCTCTCTTTATGTTATCCCACCATAAATACTCATTAAAATCCCAATACATCTTTATACTTATAAGATGAATAAATAATGGAGAACTTTGTGCCTATTCTAAAAGCTCTTTATTTAAAAATGGTATAGATGAAACACCTTCCCAATTATTAAACCCTATAATTCCATCAAAATGAAGATCAAATTTTGAAAAATTTCTCACCTTATTCGTCAAATCTACATCTTCCTTTTATTTCTCTTTAATCTTTGATTTTATATATAGTTAAACACTCATTTGAGAAAGATAATATTAGTTCCATTTCTTTACGATTTCAAGGACCGTCCTTTCTAAATACATAAATATTAGATCTTTTAGGTCCTCATCATAGATAAGTTGGCATGATCCTTTTCATTCAAAATATCATCCATGTCACATAAATGAAATATTTTAAAGTTATTTTTCATTTAATTTACATCCTTGCTTTTTTTGATGGTTTTTCATGCATTTTTGAAGGAAATAGTGGGTTTCCAAAATTTGGGCCAACCTGAGAGCCCGTTTCCAATTTTCAAAGTAAATTTTTTTTATTTAATAACTCCTTAATTTTTCAACATTTTTCACCCATTCAACTTCCAAAATGACCTTCATTTAAATATTAAAACCACAAAATAATTTTGGGCCCCTTAAAAATTCATTAGAATCTTGGATTTGGGTGATCAAATTGGGTATTGGGCCAACCCGAAATCCCATTTCCAGTTTTAAAATTGTTTTGTAATGCTTTCATAAAATATTTATTTTCTATCCTTTTTAGGTGATTCTACCTCTCACACATTCCCATCGAACCCATCCACACCCCCATACTCTTTTTCGCCTCTTTGGATCTCATATTTATCGCGATTTAGGGCCGATCTTCTGAAGCTCCAAAAAAACGTCCAGATTTCTCAAGTAAGTTGTTTCTCTTCCTTATTCCTCCTTCCTTCTTAGGGTTTCTTCTTTTTTTATTGAATCCCCAAATGTCCAAAATATGGGGTTTCGTACCTAGGGTTTTATTTTTGAGTTTCTTGGTCCAATCCTCTGGTTTTAGGTTCAATATTACTCCCTTGTGGTGCGACGGAGGTGCGGTTGAAGTGACGCACAAGGATTTGGGGGTTTTGACTCTTTTGGTAGGTGATTGCATATGTAGGTATTGTAGAATGAGATGGCTTGCTGTATTTATGTTTCCATTATGTTCATCATTCAGTATTTGGATTTCAAAAATTGATTTGGGTAGCATTTTAAAAGCGGTTGATTTTTATGTGCCAATTTTGTGTGAAAATGTGTGTTTTACATGTGCAACCCATGTTGTGCCTCTTGGTGTTGTTTTATAATTCAGGGATTGGATTTATAAAAATGTTTTGATGCTGAAATTTATGTTTTGGTATAATATTGGTCTCCATTTGGTTTTAAATGTGGGGTTTTAGATGAATTTAATGTGCAACATTTGATTAATTTTCTTGAAATTGTTTTATGGAAATTATAAATGGTTTATTGAGTTATAAAAAAGGTGAAAAGAAGGTGTAGATACTGTTTTGAATATGTGTGACCAGAACTGATATTTATATGTGAAAATTTATTTTGGTAGCATGTGGTGACTATTTGAGTACAATACCGGAAACCTGGGTATCTAGGTGGGCTATCGTGTACTAGTACGCTAGTGAACGGAGGGGTTTTAACCAGGGTTCACTTAGCAAGTCTGACATGGATAACACTTACAAAACTATAATGGAGATGATTGGAGACCACTAGGTTATGGGTATACTCCCTACTAGTGGATCGTGCACAAGAATGAATTTTTTTATGGTTACTTTCACTGAGGTATGAGGTACTTGGGGCTCACGACAAACTAGTACCAAGGGGTGTTCTTGTGCTTGGTGCTCGTGGACTTTTTGGCATTTAAACTTTTTTATGGTATTTTGGGATGTGAAAACTAGTAACTTGAATGTTTTATTCAATTTCACTCATTCTTTATAGTTATCCCCATTGAATTATTTTCTTTTCAAAGTTGCACTTTTAGAAATAAATGCCATTATTATCTATTTATAACTCTTGCCAGCCTTTTATTTTACAATGCCTATTACCTGAAATCCTTGGGTGATATCCTATTGGGCTTAGTCTCACACCCTACTTACACCTTTGGGTGTAAGTAGACTTGATCATGTTTGACACAGTCAAAGGAAAAGCCTTGGGCGACGGCGGTTCGGGTTGCTAGTTTCTCTCGGTGGTGCGGTGTCGTGGATACGGCTTGTGGGTGATGACCCCTTGTCGTGTGGAGTCTCATGGGCTGTTTGCTGCTACTTTTATGTACATTTGGACCTCTTGTGTCTTGTTTAAACTCATATACTAAGTTCTGAATTTTTATTAAGTCTTGTTTGGCATAATTTTTCAGATTTGGTTTTTTGTTTGTTTTTGGTTATCTTATGAACCCAAACTCGGGTAAATCATTCCCAAATGAATTTTTATGATACCCGGGCACTTTTACTAGCCCGTGGGGATGGGGAAAGCCCTTCGGGTCTTTCCATGATCCGGGTTTGGTGTCGGTTTGATGGAGACCAGATTCAGTTCGTGACAATCCACATTGTTCACTTTCCTATGGTGGGAATGTTTTGAGCAGTCATAATCATTAATCATCTATAAACACCTTCTCTAGTGCATGTTCAACTCCTTATTTGTGAATATATACTTTACAATTTATAAATATATATATATACACTTATCACACTTTTCTCAGGGAAGATAATGCCTCTATATATTTAATTAAAATATTACCTCAAAAAACTCCAAATCTTGAGTAGAGTATTTTTTCTCATCAATTTTTAATTATATTTAAGAAAATGATATAACCATGTCATTCTAAATGATAATGTATCTTAAACCCTTCTTTGATGAATCACTATATATTACATACCCTTATCTACTGTAGGGTAATGTAAGCACAGGTGAATTGACTAATCTTCTCTTTAGTTCCTTGAAATTTCCCTCACATTAATCTATCTAAAGGAAATTAGATCCCTTGTGAGTTAACTTGGTGAGTGGATTATATAGTCATCATAAATTTTCCATAATAATTTGATAATACCTATCCAAACCAATAAAACTTCGGATCTTGGTTACCATGGTTAATCTAGTCCAATATTTAATAGCCTACATCTTTTATGGATCAACTAATATACCCTTTATTATTATTATATGACCCAAAATTGTACCTTTTTTATCCAAAATTCACAATTTAAAATTTTTTCATATATTTTCTCTTTCCTTAGTGTCATCAATATAATTTTAAATTAATCTTATTGATCTTCCTTTATCTTTGAATATAAAATAATTTTATTTATAATGACTACCACAAAATGATCAAGGTATTCTATAATGACTCTATTTAATAAATCCATGAATATAGAGGGAAAATTAGTAAGACCAAACGGAATCACCATATACTCATAGTGTTCATAAATTTTATGGAATTCTGTCTTGTGTATATCCTCATAATTGAACCTCAATTTATAATATCCATAATAAAGGTTAATCTTGTAAAAGTATTTATCTCAATGAATTTGAAAAATCAATTCCTCAATACAAGGTAGTGGATAGTTTTTCATGATTTTTATCTTGTTCAGTTCATGATAATCAATGCAGAGTTACATCAATCCATATTTCTTATTAAAAAATAGAATAGGTTCACCCTAATATGACACACTTGTCCAAATGAATCCATTCTCAATTTTCTCCTAGGTTTTCTTCTACCTTTCTTATAACTCAATCAGGTCCATTCTATAGGGAGTATTTTAGATAGGTGTGGAATAAGTTATGAGTTCTATTAATAACTCAACTTCACATTTTAATGGAATACTATGAAGCTCTTTAATAAATACATCAACAAAATCTTACACAATAGGCATATCATCAATGTGATTTTCTACCTAGCCATCTGAGCCGAACACCCCACTTGAATGGGAATCAAGACCTATACAATAGATGTGATCTATATCAGAAGTTTATATCTATAATCGCACTAATAGACAATCATATGTTGGTTTGTAATATGAAATGCAACATACTTTACATGTCAATTGATGTGGGATTTATGTAGAAATATCTAATACATAACTAGGATAACATAAAATTAAACCAAAGGTAGAAAAAAAATATTTATAAGAAGCACATTCCCACAAACATCAACTGGGGGAGAATCATATATTTGATATGATATCTTCATAAAATTAGGGGTTTCACAGATAATTCAACTTCTAATCAATGAGGTGTCATTTTGAAATCCTTATAAAACTATTAATATATAAATGAGTTGATAGATCTAGAATCAAATAACACATTAGTAGCTCTAGATTAGACGCTAGGTGTACCTTTCTCCATTTCATTATCATACCTTTCATCAGAAATAGTGATTTAATAATATTTCCATTTGTACCTCAGCTTAAGAGGTTGCTGACATTGATCATCATCATTAACCTTTGGCTTTGATCACTGATTTTCATAATTCTCATAATCCATGCATTTGAAACACTAGAGTGTGGGTGGTGTATTCTGTAGAGATTTCTCTCTATTCGTATCATTAACTAACTTATTCACATCACCTCAACAATATATTTCTTGATGACCTTCCTTTACACACTTAAAACATTTACCGGTCCCCTTAAGATAATTTTCTCTAAGTTTTCTTCCACACTTTTAGCATAAGGGAAATCTAATTATCTTTTCGCCATGGTGTTTAGAGTTTCCCTTGAATTCCACCTATATTTTCTTTTCAACACCATGATATTGATGGGTAATTGAAATATCTATTTAAACCTTGATAGAACATCGAACTATTTTTCATATCTACTGAATCCCCATGAGAACAACTCCATTTGAAGAATTGGTTTTAAGACTCTAAGAATCGATCAACCTTAATTTCTGGTTGTATGATAATACCAAAAGTGTACCTCAAAAGTCTTGTAAAATTTTCATCATTGGTACTAATGGATTCATCATCCATCTACTTTGTCTCTTGGAATTAATTTTTTATTTTCATATGACTAATATGAGGAAAGTTCTTATTGAAAATTTCTTAATCTCATCTCATTCCATGAAGTTAATTTCATCATGTTGACTCGTATTCATTACAAGAGACCATCACTGATCTGCTTATCCTTCCAAACAATAGATAGAAAAAATGAATTTTTCATTCTCCAAACACTAAACAATGGAAAATATATTTTTAATGGTACTTATCCATTTCTCAGAAACTAGTGTATCATTGGAACCAGTAAAAAAAGCTGGGAATATCCTCATGAATGACTCGAAGGAATGTTAATCCGTCCTTTTATCATTTAAAAGTTCATCTTGATTCATAGTTTGAGAAATTTGTGTGATCGTAGAAAAGATATTTTTCATTATAGATCTAAAAAGATTTGGTTTATTAGGAGGAAAATCACTGCATTGTTTATTATATTCAATATTAACATGATTCCTTATAGTTCCATCCATTGAATAAAAACAAAATATATAGATTAAGCAACACTGATCATATTGGGAAAACGCATAATCATGAAAAATCATGAAACCTTCTCTATAATCTACAACAACGTAGGTTTAAACATGGTCATTCATGGTTATCATCTATGAAAATCCTCCATGATGGTTCATAAAGAGTTTATGAATTTCCAATTAATAACCCCTAGAGTGTCAAACTAGGCATGCATTAAGGCCCATTGTCATGCATCAGGTGAATATTGAGCCAATCTCAGTGATCCATTTTCAGATTTATTACCCCTAGGTATAAATATTCCAAATCCACGTCCAATTTTAGAATCCATATAGGGATTTAATTTATTGGAAACCACTCACTCTATCCTTCACCAAAATTCTAGGAAATTTTCTTATACTTTGACTTATCCTTAAAATAATCCTTATACATATCTTTAGGGATCTCACAAAAGTTATATGTTCTTAGTTTCCAAAGCATAACTAAAACATTTCTTTGATACCAACTGTAATAATCCAGGATTTTCATTGATAAATATAACATATTAATAGATTTTATATTCAATAGGTTGAGGGTTAAACCCTCTTTGGAGACTAGATCTAAATTATAATTATTTCATAAAATATCTTCAAATTATCCCATAAATATCTTCCCATTTAGTACTCTTCATAAACATACAATACTTAAACCTTTCTTTATAGCTTGGGAGAAAGTAAATATAGGAAAAGGTGAGCTCAAATACTGATTAAGGGTAAACAGGGAAGATATCAATTGATGATAATATGAAAGCATAAGATAATTGTAAGGATATTATATTTTGAATATAACTTACAATGTTTATACTCAATATATCATGGATTTTAAACATGTTCCATGGCACGATGAATTGTCATTTCAAAATAAATGAACCATAAGAGTGATAAATCATCAGAAATTAATCATGAACCATAATATCATGTCAGATAAGTATGGAACCAATATAAGTATATAATCCATTTATTATGTAAAGTTTAACATATTAAACCATCAAATCATAATGAATCAGTCATCAATACTTGTCTCCCATTTCATAACAGATCAGTATCATTACCTATTTCTCATTATGGATCAAGCACATCGGTCTATTTTCCATGGCAGATCAACCACTTAGCTTTTTTCTAATCATTATCTCAAGAGATATAAATATTGTCCTAATATATTATAGGGTGATATATTTCCCAACCATTACATTATTAAAATAATACATATGTGTTCCACAATATCATAAAATACTTATCATATTAGAACCCCTAAAAAGAAATGGGTTTCATAATCATTTCATTATAGAACAACCCATGGAAAAGAAATCATTTTCATAAACATTTCATTATTTCATCATAGTGTAACCCAGGTAAAATAAATTGGCTTCATAAATTTTTCATAATTTTATCATAGCATGGCCTATGGAAAATAACTAGGTTTCATAAACATTTTAATATATCATTATAGAGAAAACTATAGAAAAGGAATAGGTTTCCTAAACATATTTTCATTATAAAAAAAATCATTCAAATAAATAATATAGATGATAAAATTTTATCATAACCCTATTAAAACATAATAAACACAAAAAAATTTCATTGATGATTGGAAATTCTACAAAAGTTCATTAAATCATTCTTGAAGAAAATACCATTTTCATTTGAAATCACTTATTTAAAATAAAAAATAAAAATAAAAAAATTAGGGAAAACATTTTCTTTGAAACATAAATTTTAATATTTTATATTAATATTAAATAATTTTGTTTTCATGATTGAATAAAACACTATTCATTTTATACACATTAAAACAAATATTTCTTTCACATTTTTGCTAAAAAACCAAAACGACCTCATTTGGAAAATGACAAGAAGGTTATATTTAAAACAATTTTAAAAAGTGAAACATGGGTAGTAAATTATTCATACAGTCATTTTATAATGGTTAACTTTATTTAAAGCATTTTTAGAAAACATGGACATGGAAGAAAATAGGTTTTTGACTGAAGAGAGAAATAAATTTAGTTTTTTCATGAAAACATTATTTTGGAATATTGACCATGTAAAGAGAGTAGAAAGAAAGTAAACCAAAAATTTTAATGAAATAAATATAGTTCAATAAAATTCATGATTTTAATTAGATATATATAATAATATTTCAGCATCAGAAACATAATCATAAACATTCCCAATAAACAATGATATTGTAACATGAAACCTTTCACTACTTTGATATCATTTGAATATTAATCATTGTGAAATAAAAAATATTATATGGATATGTATATCCCATAATTTCATGATAATAATCAAAAAATTAATTCATGGTAAGTATATACAATATACAAAAGAAAAAAAAGCGGTGTATAATTCATGTGTCGTACAAAAATAAAAGTGAGACCAAAATCCATTCACTACTTTGATAACATTTGAATAATAATCCTCATGAAAGAATAAATTTGAATGAAAAAATAAATATAAAAAAATTACTAATTTCATAGTATAAAATTTAAAAGGTAATTTATATACACCTCATAAAATAATATAGGTTCATAGCATAACATATGTCTCAAAGAAGACAATTTGAGATGAAAATCTCTTACCACTTTGGAAAATTTTGAATCATAAGCCCCATTAAATAATAACATAATATTAAAATTTAAATAAAATTAAAATAATTAGATTCAAGATATATAATTTTAAAGTTTCAGTATATAAACTTCACATAATAATTGAGTGGTGAATAAGGCATATGTCTCCTAGAGATAAAGGAGAGACTAGAAATCCCTTACCTGAAGTCTCGACTTCCTTCGTATATGTTCATACCTTCTATATAATAAGTATATAATTATTATAAATAAATAAATAACCATAATCATATTTATCATACCATATATAATTTACTTATAACCTTTTATTAACTATTCATTAACGATTCTATGTAAAAATCATGTTTTGAGTAAAAACTATTTCATTTTCCATGTATGTTTTGGTTTGATATTTTTGGCCTTTTTAATTTTATCATGGTTACATAATATCCAGAATTTTAACCATGATATAAATATTGTATATATTAATTTTACATGTATTTATATAAATCCATTAAAGTTGCAGATTGAAAATGGATTACACTATCATGGAGGTAGGTTGTACGTATGCATGAATGTTGTTTCCATTATCTCAATGGATAGAACAAAATAAAGATAAATACTGTATCAACTTTATAGAATCATTTATATTTCATAGATATCATAAATATATATATATTCATTAAGTTTATCCAGATTACCATCCATCTCAAAATAAAATGGAAAATACATCACATCACTTTGTAGAGGCGGTAGTCCCCACGTACAAATGAGATATGTTATCATTTTCCAAAGGATTAGAATATAATAATGTATATGTGATATTATAATTACAACCATATAAAAATGTCATAAATATAATATATAAACATTAAATCAACCATTGTCTCCATCTATGAGAGGTGGTGATAGAAAATGAATTACATTGGTTCGCAAGGTGATGTTCACTGCAGACATGATCAATGGTTTTGTTTCCCATTTAATGGAAGAGAAGATGAATGTAGTTTATTAAATTAAAATAATAAAATATCAGTATATGGTGGATATTTTTTTTATTATATCATCATATTTTAAGAATATTTTAATTATTTGGAATAAAAAATAAAACAAAAACACAGGTTTAATAATTTTACCTCTTCTTTAAAGAACCAATTTAGGTTTATAAAAAATACAGATTATAAGGGTTTAATAACTAAAATCTAGGAATATATTTTTTAGATATTTTATGCACCATATTTTTTTAGAAGTTTGAAAAGGACAGGATAAGGGTTTCCCTTTTATAAGCAGGCTAGAGGCCACACTGGGAAATTTTGAAAATAAAAAGGTGTACCCACATTTTAAATATTACAAAAAGGATCCAAAATGGTTATTTATTGAACCTTAGATGTTATAAGATCTAAATATGACCAAAAAATAGTAATACAACTAGTTTTTAGGTTATTTTAATCCTTATATTTTTACTTTAACTCCCTGGTAAACCCGTTTTAACCTTAATCATGGTAATTAATTTTTATTGTTTTTAGTATTCATTATGAAAAAAAATTAAGTTGAACTTATTATATAATATAAATTATTATGACTAAAAATTTTGAATTTATTTTTTTAAATTCAATTCACATAATTGGTGGGATTTAATATAATATTAAAACCATAAATGCGATGAAAATATAGTTTTCCAAAGAAAAACTTTGAAAAGTATAAAAAAATTTATGATAAAAATTCAATATGAGATTGAAACTAATGACCTAAATTCATCTAATAATAACATAATTAAATAAATTTTACTTTTAAAAAAATTAAACAACATTTAACTTTGTGAATAATTAAACAAAATGGTAGTTTTTAACAGAAAATGATATTTTTTATTATTCACCGAAAAATTAATATTTTCAAGATATTGCCAAAAAAATCCATAATATAATTTTTAAATTTTGATTCCAAAAATTAATTTAATTTTTTAAAATAAATTTTATAAATTTATCAAAAATTAATTTTATTATTTGTTCACAAAAAAATACAAACAAATCATTTGTTGAGAAAAAATTATTTTAGAAATATATAAATACTTTACTAAAAATTTATATTTTATTTATAAATATTTTTTTTATCTAAATAATTTATAATTAATTTTAAAAATGTTTTTATTTCAATTCATACCTTAAAATTTAACATCTAGGTTATAATGATCAATAAAAATAATAACAGTATATCGCAGTTTGTTAAAACATAGTGTCGTGTGTAATGCAGGCTATCAAAAAAATTAAATTTATTCAAAAAAATCATAAAATATCATGTAGTTATAGAAACACTTATTTTAATTAAAAACTACTCTCCTTATAACCTAATTTTATCCATTCGACTTCATAGGCTCTCCATGGTTCATTTTGGCCCTTCCAACCCTAAAACTTCACATATTAAAGTATTGATTAATGCATTAAATCTATTTCAGTAAGAATAACCTAGATCTATTTGTGATTTATCATTTAATCATCTCTATCATTATTCAATATTTGTGTATACTTGTGTAATTTTTAGATCTGGATCTTTATTTTTGGAATTGTGGTTTTAGGATTCTTCGATGATATATTTTATCCCTTCTAATTTCCACTATTGGGTCCCTTTTTGGGTGTTTGGTGAGATCTTGGTTGAGGTAGGTGGTTCTGTAATACAATTATAGTCAATTAAAATTGTTGTTACATGATTAATTTGAAATGGATTTCCACTTTTTTCCAAGATCAATATTTTATTCTTTTAAAAAAAAATTCATAGTGTGTGCGATGAAATCTCTTTGATAATAGCTTTTGAAATAGTGTTGACTTCCAAAAAAATGATCTTTAATTGAAATGGGTGATTTCAAGTATGATTTTAATGATTAATTTTGAGGAAATAATTATGAAAACAATTAATAATTTTTGAAAGTAGATGAGTTATTTTTAAAGGCATGAGTTTTGAGGAAAATCATTTGACGTTAGTTTTTAAAATGAAATGGAATATTTTAGAACTTGAACTTAGTGATGATTAAAATGACTGATTTAAAAGATATGAGATTGATTGAAATGAATGATAGCCTGGTGTATGATTTATTCCTTTGAATTACATGGTAGCTTGTGTAGTTAGGTGGGCGGCATAGGATATACACTCCAGGCATGTATTAACTCTACCTAGAACAGGATTAATGATGAAAATTATATAATTGATGAAAAAACTTATTTAGGAAATGAATTAATTCTTTATGATGGATTTTTATCCCTCCTAGGCTTGAGATCTAGGGATGTGTGCAAAATCGGATCCATAATTCACTCAGAATGGGTGGAAACTTGAGCTTTATGCTAACTAACCCTAGGCTTTCTTACCATGGTGATATGATCAAAAATCTTTTATACATACCCATATTTATAAATTGATTAAATCATTACTGTTTTTAAATAAATTCATATTCATTCCTGTTTTGATCAGGATGATTATATATGCCCCATTTGACGGAAACACACTTTTGTTTCTATTTTATAATCTCTATTGAAATAATTTAAAAATATTTTTTAATTATGAATTGTAAAAATATTACCATGACATGTTTTACTTAAAATTAAGCATAATTTTTTTACTTGATATAGATTTCTTATGCAATTATTTTTGAGATCATTCTTGAATTGTGTTGTCCACAACCTACTTTTTCCTTAGAAAATTTGTAGACTTTTTTTACCAGGTTTCGGAAAAGGGAAATCTCTTCTTAAAGGTAGTGGGTGTTCTTAATTAGCGAGAATTTGGGATTTTGTGGTGACCAATGGAGTGTTTGATCCACCTGTTATAAAGAGATCATTTGATAATATCTTTGATGGTTTATATGATCACTTGCGTTGATGTACCAATTTGGAATTTGTACTTACCTACTTGTGGTACCTTCCACTTGATTAGTGTTTTGGAATACTGATTGTTTATGTTTTTTTTCACAAATTTTTTATTCTTGGGATTTTCATATGGTGAAATCATTCCCTATAATTTTGTTTTTATTATCAAATACTATTTTATATACCGAAAGGATCTATAATTCCCTTTAGGACACATTAGAATTGATCCTAGTGCTTGTTTAATGGGTTATCTAGGTTCGTTCATGATAAAAAGGGTGAAGTGTCTCAAATAGGGGGTGTTGCAATTCAATAGAAAATTTATTAAATAGATCAATCCTACTCTTATCCATATCTGTATCTATAGAAAAAATAATTAAAACATAGAAATAATACTTCTTAAATTGACATTCCAATTGAATAATAATAAAATAATATATATGAAAATATAATTATTATAAAAATAAAATGATAATAGTCTATACCAATTTATTTCATCTTTTAGAAAAAATAACCACTATGAATTTTGATAAAGAAAATTATAATATATTTATTAATTATTTATAATAGGGTAAAAAATAACTCAACCCTTTTTTCTATGATAGAAAATATATCATAAGGAAATACTGATAAAATAATAAACAAGTAACATATTGATTGATGAAAATAACCATTTCCTAATGTGTAAATTAAATATATTTTTAAATATTTATGTTTTATTAATATATGTTTATATAATATGTATTTTAATAATCTATTTTAAAATTATAATATATATACAAATATTTTTACATCTGGATATCTGAGTCTATGTGCATATATTTGTGTGTGTGTGTGTAGAAAAACAATTTGTTAATAAATGTGTTAACAAAATGAATATTGATTAATTAAGAGAAAACATTTCCACTTTGTCTAAAAAAATCATTGCAAAAAAGTATATATATTGAATTATTATATATTAAACTAATGTCTACTGATGTATATTTTAATAATACACTAATCAATAAAAATATTACAACATTAATTTTACTATAAAAATTTTATTTTTTTATTTAAATATTTTACTATTAAATACAATCAATGTAAACTTAACAAGGATAAACATATTGATCAATTTTAATCATATTGAAAAAACTAAAAAATAAAAACCAATCATTTTTTTTTAAATCAAATCATAAATAACTCATTTTTACTCATTCAAACCAATCAAATTTGAAATTATAAACCAAAAAAATATCAATTTGGTAATTTCATGTTCAGTTTCTAATAAGCCTCCTATATTTTCAAAAATAAATTAATATAAAAAGTTATCAAAACATGATAGATAATCTAAGAAGATGATGAACAGTAAGGGAATTCTAATAGTCCAAACACCAAAAATCTATAATTTCCCAAAAATCCCCATTTTATATAAATCAATCATTTAATTGATTGAAAAAAATATTCAAGATAAGATTTAATTATCTAACTTACATTCCTAAAAAATTTATTGAACTATCTTATTTGGTAGTGGTGGAATTAGTTATAATGATGTTGGATTGAGGTGGGAGGGAGAAAAGTTCACGTAGTAAGAGAAATAAAGAAATATGATGACTAATGTGAGAGAATTGGTAGTAGGGAAGTAAAGACATGTGTGAGTGTTAGTTAAAGGAAGAACCAATGGGAAAATAACATCAGGTATATTTTTAATAAGGGGAATTAATGGCGGTAGGGGAGTGTTTCCACATGGTTCTCTAGTGAATACATCAGAAATGGGTACATGGGAAAAATCATGCAGGGGGATGAAAATGATGGAAATTTTTCTTTTTTTAGTTATTAAAATTACAAACATTTGGTCATTATTGTTTCTTCTATTATAATCAAATGAATGGAAGTTTTCTAAATTCCATATGCAAAGAAACCTATTTTCTAGTTGTGAATGTATGAAAAACAATTATTAGAAATTTTTATTCAATAAAAAATAATAGAAAAGATGCACCTGAAGATAGAATAGATTTAAGGTGGATCAATGTAAGATATCATGAGAATATATTAATCAAATTTTTAAATATATAACCTTTTAACCATAATTTTATTTTTATAAAAAACAAGAAAAAAAATTAAAATATATTCAATGCAGTTGATGGGCCTAAATAGTGGGAATAGTGTGAATGAGGGGCTCGATGGAGTTATGGGGACATATTCATGTAGAAAAAAACTCCCATGGTAGGAGGTAGTGTCACACAACCCCACCCATAAAAGAAAAACATACAAGGTTTGAGCTAAATATAAACTTCCAAAGAAGAGTAGAAACATAAAAAACAAAAGTAAGATGGTGAATATAGGGGAAAAATAAAATATAGGAATGAAAATAACACAGAATAATTTACAAGGTCCAGACCACTTTATTCATAATCTATAGTAAGGACACCATCCCAACACTATTATTAGGAAAATAAAAAATTATAAATTATAAATATAAATTCAAATAAGAAGAAACAATAACAGATTACAAAAAGTCAAACATGACACCAATTCATATATGAATAGCAGGTAGAAGAGTAGATAAAAAAAAGTCAGCAATAAAAGAAAAGTACCAAGCCAAAACTCCCTTACCAGGGTTCAACCTCACATTTTGAATCCCTAAAAGATCACTTTCATCCTATTCAAAACTTGAGCTCTCCACTGGAGTAGTACTCCAATAATATTTTATGAATAGTCTTACTAATAGAGCCAAAACGGGGTCACCAACCTACGGATAATCTTATTCTCCCTCAATTTTACTTGTTTTTTCCTCTCTGGGATTTTATCTATCTATATCTACACTGAATTGAAGACTCAAGTGCTTAAAAATGAAGTAAAAATCCCTAAAAACCTTCAATAAATTGAAGACACATGTTTAGTTGAGGCGCGTGCTAAAGAAGTTGTTGCAAAAAAACATGAGTAGCTGGTGCTTTGTACGCATCCTAAAAATTTTCCACATGTAAAGGTAACTTTTTCTATTGTGTACGGTTACCACGAACCGCATCTAGTATGTAAACGCAGTGTCACCCGCTACATAAGTATAAATCACCCAAAACCTTAGTTGTGTAAGGGTCCTTTGGCCTTCACATAAAGGTACTACCTCCAGCGCTTTACCCAAATATGGGTAACCTTGTCTCACACAAGGGTAATCCACTCAATCAATAGGTCACATAAAGGTAATACAAACCCCATATAAAGGTAACCCGAACCATTCCACTACTATGTAAATATCAAACTAAGCTTGTATAAAGGTAGCTCGCATATGTAATATTCTTAATTTTTCAATTTTTTAAAACCCTCTTTTTTAATTTATATGTATTTTTATTTGAAAAATTATTTTTTCAATAAAAATCACCATTATACATTGTTTTATGGAATCGTGTAAGGGTAGAGTGGGATTTAGTGTAACACCCCAAGGTTTTTAAAATAATTATTGAATGCATGAAACACTGATCACCTAAAAAACAATGCATTTAATAATCTATTCATTAAACACAACTTTTCCTCTACAATGTTTTGAATTTCTAAAAATGGTCATTTAGAGTTGTGATCAGTAAGTCATTTAGAGTCTGATAGAACCAACTTGATTTTTGGTTAATAGTATCATACCATATGAATAGTAATATGAATAGTAATATAACCCTTATGAATAGTAAATATTATTATTATTTTATTTTCTTAAGGTTATAAGATAATGATATCTTGATTAATTTTTCAATGCGATATAAAACTAATTACAGTTTTAAAATTTTTATTTTTCAAATAAACTAAGATTTTATTTAAAAATTAAATTAATCATATTTAGAATATTAGTTTTAAAAAAATGGAGTTCATTTTTTAATTCTACACGTCAAAAAAATGGTTAGGGTGACTTTTTGGGATTTTTCTAAAAATTTTGAATTTTTTATGAATAGTGAAATACAGTAAAATACTATATATACAAATTATTAGTTAAATACACTATTTATCTAATCATGAGTTATTCAAGGCCACTTGGTTCGAACTAACATGAACTTATTACTATTAGGGGTCACATGAAACCACACTATTGGTTTTCTTGAGTGAAATAATTAAATAATGAGTAAAATATTAAAAATTCACTCCTCTCCTACACTATAAAAAACCTCTATCACTCCCTCTTCTCTTAACTCCTATAAGCCTTAAAAATCCTAAAATTTATACCTAAATACCCTTCCCTAGTCACTCTCCACTTCCATAATCTCTTGTTCTTTCCAAAAGAACAAAATCCCTTTCCTTAATGAGGTTCTCAAGGAGGTGGATTCAAGAGGTAAATTCACATTTTATTTCTTTCATTTTCATTTTGAGTTCCTTTCTATTGTTATCTTCTCCTCACCTCCTCATTCCAAATGAACATGATAACTCCATTATCATCTATATACTGGATTTTATCATGTGAATAGATGAACCATCATCAATATTCTTACTCTTTCTCTTTTATTTTATAAATGAAATCATGGTCCGTGAGGTTCCAATTTACAACCTTCGGGGATGACAAAGTTTCATTCTTCAATTTCTCATTCATTACTGGTCATGAAACCATTTTTATGGTTTACAAAGGCTATAATATATGTATTATAACCAAATTGATATTTTTTAACCATTATATGTACATAATATTAAATCAAATGACCAAATGAGTTCCAAATAATCAAAATACCGTTAAAATAATCTAAGTGATTGTCATTAATATTTCATATAATGATTCATCCTCATTCCATGTGACCAAATGATATAAATAACCATTAAAACCTATTTATATTTATAAATAATATTTAATTTTAATTCTGGATATTTACATCCATTCCACATGAACTCCATTACATAAAAAAAGTGAATTGATTATGAAAATCAAGAAAATGAACACTCCAGAACGAAGAAATTCAATCTTATAACTATTTAATAAGGAAATAATAGACATAATAAAATCATGATAAACTAAATACATGTATAATATTTTCTGAATTAATTTATTAATAAGTATAATTTCATATTCCAAGACCTTAAGTTCAAGAGCGGAACACATTCGGACATAAGGTAAGGGTTTTCCACCAGAACCTCCATTTTCATTCGGGTTAATTTTATTGTCTAATTACCTAAATAAAATTATTATGTATTATTATTTAATCCTCATAAATTCTGTTTGAGTGTTATATATATGTTTACCAACTATAATCCTTCATTATTTTATGGGTAGCTACACATTTTAAAAGGAACGTTCAAAATTATTTCCAAAATACAAGCCCGATTCAAGGGAATTTCTAAAATTCTTTTCTAATTTCAAGGGAACAATATAATCTGTTTTTATCAACAATTATCTTTCTAAAATCACTCATTTTATTATGAAAATACTATCTTACTTTATTTCTAGTTTAATACAAATACTTTTCCTAAATAACTCTTCTTTTCAAAATAAAAGAGTATTTATCTCAAGAATTACTTAAGGATTTTATAAGAGTATTTTCGTCTGTTTCAACACTCCTGTTTATTACTATATATTATTTGGATTAATCATTTATTATGTCATATACCATATTTAATTTAATTTTTTATGACTATTTTTATTGTGGATGTTCTATCCTAAAACCATTCACAAATTTACTCTGAATGGTTAGTGTTTAAGCTTAATGTTCAGGGAAAGTTATTTACATTTCATATGTGAGTTTCAATATGAATATATATGTTATTTATGTTTATACATGATCATATGAGGAATGAATTTGAATTATTATGTGATTGGTGGGGCCCTATATAGCCCCTGGATGCATCGGTGGGTCTCTTGAGACAAATAGACATGGACTTGGTCGAGGCCCTGCCCATTTTGAGATATGGTTTTGGCCTAGGCCTTAATCATTTTTAGATGTATTGTCCAAGGCATTAAAGGTATGGTTTAGAATGTCAATATTATGCACTTTCCTCATTATGAATCTATTAATTTTCATTTCATGTGGTTATTCAACTAGTATAATACCCATGATTTTGATTTATTATGGCATTATTTACTCAACCCATATTCCTTCCTTAATGTGTTCAAGTTTATTATTTGTAAAGGCATGTGTTTTAAATTATTCTCCATGACTAATGCTTATGTTTATATTATCTTCCTCTATATTTATTACTATTACTGATCATTTGATCTCACCTGTTTCTTATGATTTATTTTCCTAGGATATGAAGAAGTAAGTTATGAGTGACTTGCAGGCATAATCTAGGATTTATAGATGTTTATAATGGAATAATTTAGTATTGTATTTCATTTCATGATATAATTTTGAACTTATATATATATATATTTCAAATCTACTAAACTATTCATTCCTTTAGGATACGACTTTCTTATAATCATGCAAATGTGATGTAATAAGGCACCAGCTCCAGGAAACTGGGGTCAGGTCTTTACAGTTGGTATCAAAGGAAGTTTAGTAGAAAACCTAAAAACTAGATTTAGAAAATGTAGATTAGGGAACAAATCCCTATGATAGTCTTTGAGGATAAAAATATAATAATATCCTAGTATTTTTTTAAGGAATAGATCATGTGGGTATTTCTAGAAAATACATTCTTGTATGGATACTCCAAGTTGACGTGGTTCTAGCACAGATGTACCTAAGAGTGAAAAGTCTGATAAGGAGTTTTGGGCTTAACCTGGGGTATCCTGGTACATGACAATGGGCCTTACTGCGCACTTGGTTTTACACTCTTGGGGGATATACTTAGGATAATTCACATTTTCTTTACAATACATTATGAAGGATTTAAATGTAAATTTTTCCTGAAAGAAACCATTTTTGTGATTGTGGGGTTAGCCATGTGTAATATTTCAATTTATGCTAAGTATTTTTCTAATTTAATATTATACATTATGATTCATAACCTAATCTAGTGTATGAAATTATCTAGAAATGGCACCTAGTGGAAGAAATGGAAACCTCATGAACACATGTATCCCATGTAGGGATTGCCCTCCAATGCAAGATAATGATGTTGGATCTGGTTATTCTATTGGTGTATAGAATCTTGTAACTATACTGGGACAAATTACTCAAGTTAGGAATAAAAAACTTACCCATCTGGATCATCTGGATCCACCACATGGAGGAGATTTGTTACATCACTTTATGCGACAACAGACTCCATCATTCAATGGGACTATGAACCCATTTGTAACTGAGTAGTGGATAAGTTCCCTAGAGAAGATATTTCTCTCTTTGGGATGTAAAGATAGAGAGAAGGTCTTCATGGATGTTTATAATCTATCATAAGATATGGATCAATGGTGGTCGTTAATCCAAAACACAAACGAGGAGGAAGAGATATAAGAGATGGAATGGAGGGACTTTAAGGAAATCTTCCTAGAGAAATATTTTCCTCATGAATAGAGATCGGATATGGAAAGGTAGTTTCTGAATTTAAGGAAAAAAAATATGAGAATGTTTCAAAGTGTGAAACTAAATTAACAAGGTTAACAAGGCATACTTTAGACTACATACATAATCAAAGGATAAAATTTTATCGATTCTTTGATGTCCTAAAGAAATTCCTCTAGCAGGCACTAGTCTCCCAAATATTTTCATCATATGAGGATATATTTTCCTGTACTATCAAGATAGAAAAGGAATTCTCTATGTCTTGTGACATTAAGGGAAAGACTGACTGAAAATTATATTTTTTATTTTCAAAGGAGCCGCTTTGTGGGTAAGTGGTAACCACATACAAGTGGGAACTGAAATACAAGATTCATACCAAATTTGAAATTCAAAAAAGGGACACCCAACCCAAGGAGGCCTTAAACCATGAGCCACCCATGACAGCTGGTCTTATCGCCTGTAATTAGTCATGAGTCATCCTCATCACCATCCATAACCGTCGGCGCTAGTGACCGGTTGAAAGGAAAACGAAACCAGATATTGGTTCAACGTAACTAAAAATCATCAAAAATCCCCACTAAAATCATCGCATTTCATCAACACCTCTGTCAAAACACCACACAACTGAGGCTGGAAGCCCAACAAATTCATGAACTCGAATAGAACAGAACCCAACCAGAAATGGATCCATCACAAACAAAGAAACAAAATCATTCAAAGAGGATATAAATCCAAAAAAACCAAACCATATCCAAAGTCGATGCTGCAGAGACTGGTAGATAATCCTTTAGGCAGCCACACCAGAACTCCAATTCAAAGATCAACGAAGACCACCGAGCTCGGATGGAGGCCTGGAATGGAATCCTAGAACACTATGGCTGAAAAAGAACACATCCCAAAGCTTCTTTGAAACCATCACAACAGTCTGACCTGGAGAGCAGTGAAGGCACATGAATCCAGAGCAGCAATTCAGAAATGGCCTCGATAGTGAACCATCCTCGTCAGGACCTCCAACCCGAACCATCGAAGCCACCACCAGCCAAAAGAAACATCTTGCTAAAAATATTTGAAGAATCAAGCCTCCGACAAGAACCACCACAGCTTGAATCGAACTGAAGAAAGTCACGCCTCTTGAAGCAACTCTGACCGAACTATCAGAACCTCCTAAAGCCTACAGACACCACTGAAGCAGACCGACAAGGAGGGCGACGAAAGAACCAGAAGCTAGAGAAGAGATTTAATGGGAAAGGACTCCATAGAAAATATTTATGATCCCCGAGTATCGATCCAGACAATGAAACCACCGCCCGGAAAGAGCACACCCAAAATAGACCGTAGAGGGTGAAGTAATCCATAAGGGAAGAAAAAAGGTATGGAGGAAGGGGGATACAAGCCAGAGGCCGCAGGCCTCCCCCCTCCAGAACGCCGCTGACGGAACCCCTAACGGGAGATATGAGAGGGTGAGGCCCAATCCCACTTTTAGGGAAAGAAAGAGAAGAACAGGGTTACTAAAAACTCTAGAAAAGAAAATAAGGAAATGGGGAAGAAGGAAATAATTGAATTTCCACCTGGTGATAATTAAGGAAGGAAACACACTGGTTCCTTCTTAAAAGGAAAATGAGTATGCTATAAATAATAACAGAAAGGACATCTTGCTGGTGATTGAAAAAATAATAAATAATCTATTGATGTTCAATGCTATAATTGTTGGAAGATGGACACTATGCTAATGATTTTCCAAAGAGTCAGTGAAACGTGCCACAGAAAAGGCCAAGGAATCAGGGATAATCTTATGCAATCACAATCGCCAATATTGAAGTTCCTAATGAAGTGGTTGCAGGTACTTTAATTATTTCCTCAATCTTAGCCAATGCTTTATTTGATTATGGAACATTGCATTCTTTTATATATTCATAGTTTTCCATGAAAATTAGATATTTCCAATTTGATTTATTAGGTGATTTGTCAGTAAAAACTCTTAAGGAAAGTATCAGGGCAACAAATTTGTGCCAGGCAGTCCATACTATGGAATATAAACGTGCGTTATCTTTTTATTTTATTGTCATACCCATGATTTACTTTAACATAATCCTTGAGATGTATTTTATTTTCAACCATGATGCGAAAATTTATTTCAAGAGGAAGGTGGTTACAATATTTGAGGATGATGTGGAATCCATTATCTTTATGGAAGAAACATCACCCTCTAATTATCATCTTGATCCACGCCCAATAGTTCTAATAAATTCAATTATTGGGTAAGAAGGGAATTAAATAACTATAGATGAGGAAAATAATGTTCAAATAGAGTATGTACCTATTGTGCAAGAATATGTTGATGTATTTCTAGAGGATTTACCTAGACATCCTCCACACTAGAAAATTGAGTTTTCCATTGACTTAATTCCTAATTGAAGGCCTATATCAAAGACTCCTTATAGAATGGCCATTGTGGAATTAGTGTAACTGAAGAAACAACTAGAAGAATTTAGGGATAAAGGATTTATTCTCCCTAGTGTGTCTCCATGGGGATCCCGTTTTCTTTTTTTAAGAAGGAATATGGATCTATGAGGTTTTGCATTGACTACAGAGAGATCGATGATACAATAATAAAGAACAAGTATCTCCTACATTGCATTGATGATTTATTTGATCAACCTAATGGAGCTCAATATTTTTTGAAGACTGAACTTCAATCTGGATATCATCAGTTTCTTGTAAGGAAGGAAGACATTCCAAAAACAGCACTTCTAACCAGGTATGGGCATTATGAGTTTACAATAATACCTTTTGGACTAACTAATGCACCCACAACTTTCATGTATTTAATTAATAGATTTTTCAATAAATATCTTGATGACTTTGTGGTGGTATTTATTAATGATATCTTAGTATACTCTAAAAGTTATGAAGAACATGAAAATCACTTGTGCACTATTATGAAGACTCTTATAAGAAATGAATTATATGGGAAGTTTAGAAAATTTTAATTTTGGATTCAATTAGTTTCCCTTCTAGGCCACATTGTCTCTAAAGATGGAATATCTATTGATATTGTGAAGAAAAAGTCTCTGGAATAATGTCCTACTCCAACAAATATAATTGAGGTACATAGTTTTATTGGTTTAGTATGATATTATTGGCGTTTCGTTCAAAACTTCTCCCGTTTAGCAAACCCAATGACCAAGCTTACACATAAAATGGTTAAGTTTGTATGTACAGAGGAATGTGAGGACTATTTTTAATAGTTGAAGACGGGATTAGTGAATTATATGATCCCAACCCTACCATTGTGGAATGATGGGTTTGTGATATATAGTGATGCATCAAAAAAGGACTTGGTTGTGTCATTATGTAGAATGATAGAGTTATTTCCTATGCATCAAGAAAGTTAAACATTCATGAAAAAAACTATCCCACACATGATATTGAGTTAGCAGTGGTAATATTTTCTATGAAAATGTTGAGACATTTTCCCTATAAAAAATGTGAGATATATATGAATAACAGGAGTATAAAGTATATCTTCTCACAAAAAGAACTCAACATGATGTAATGGTGATTGCTTGAACTACTCAAGGTTTGTGATTGTACGATACACTACCACCCAGGAATGGAAAACAATGTAGTTAATGCATTGAGAAGGAAGGATCATGGGGTTCTCAACAAAATGAGGATTGACAAGGAATCTTTGTACATGGATCTAGTAAGGATGGATATGGGAATTATCAAAGAAGTTGAAACATCACTAATTTTTCATTTGGTTTCCCAAATATATTTATTATGAATTTTTAAAATTTCTCAGCCTGATGATGAGAACCTACAAAAGAAAATTAATGTTGTGGAAGAGGGGAAGTTGGCTGAATTCGTATGTAAAGTTGGAATTCTTAAATTTGGGAAAAGGTTTTGTGTTCCATCTATACCCAAGCTAAAAAGGGAGTTATTAGATGATTCCCATAGTTTGAATTTATTTGTACATCTGGGTAGCATTAAGAAGTATATTGATTTCAAGTAACATTTATGGTGGGATAACTTGAAGAGGGAAATTTTAGATTATGTATCAATATTTCTAGTCTTTTAACAAGTGAAGGTAGAAAGGAAACATTAAAAAGGATTCATGTAACCACTACCTATTACTATATGGAAATATGATGACATCACCATGGATTTTGTCACTGGATTACCCAAAACTGCAAGGAATAATAATGCAATATGGGTAATTATGGATCGACTTATGAAATCTGCATATTTCCTTGCTATAATGGTGGATTTTTCACTAGATCACCTAGAAAGACTCTATATCAATGAAGTTGTGAGACTTCATGGAGCACCTATCTCAACTTTTTCTGATCATGACCCATTGTTTACATCGAAGTTCTGGAAAATTATTTATAAAGCTTTGGATACTGAGCTTCAATTGAGTACTTCTTATCACCCTCAAACTGATAGGAAATTAGATAGGATGATGTAAACCTTAGAAAACATTTTGATATCATGATCACTTGATTTTCAAGGTATGTGGGATCAATATTTACCTTTGTTGGAGTTTTCCTACAATAATAGTTTCCATTCAAGTATTCAAATTGAACCATATGGAGCATTGTACAGAAAGAGATGGCGCACACCAACTTTTTGGGAAGAAGTTGGTGAAATGAAGCATGTGGGCCCATAGCTTATGGAGGAAACAACAACGAAGGTAAAGACTATTCAAGGTCATATCAAAATAAACCAAAGTAGACAAAAGACCTATGCTGATAATTGAAATAAGAATCTGGAATTTCAAGTGGGTGATCACATTTTCTTGAAAGTACCTCCATAGAAGGGTGTTATAAGAGTTGGAAAGAAAGGGAAACTGATCCCTAAGTACATTTGGCCTTTTTAAATTTTGGAGATAATTTGAGCTGTTGTATATCATTTGGCTATGCTGACTAGCATTTCCAAAGTACACAATGTGTTCCATGTCTCACTGCTAAGAAAGTACATGCCAAACCCAACGCATGTTCTCACTTCTGAAGGTATAGAATTGGAACCTGATCTAACATACTGTGAATAGACTATCCAGATTCTAGAAAATAAATAACAAGTTTTGAGGAATAGTATGACTCATCTGGTAAAGATAATTTGGAGAAATCAAAAAATCAAAGAGGAAACATCAGAGCCTCAGGAGTTGATGATGAAGACCTACCAAAATATTTTTGTAAGGTAATATTCCATGAATTTCGAGAATGAAATTTTTGTAAGGAGGGGAGAATGTAACACCTCAAGGTTTTGAAAATAAATATTTAATGCATGAAACACTGAGTCCCTAAAAAATAGCACATTTTATATTTTAATTGTTAAACACAACTTTTCTCCTAATATTTTTTTAATTTCAAACAACGGTCATCTAGAGTTGTGATCAATAAGTCATTTAGAGTCTAATAGACCAACTTTATTTTTGGTGAATAGTAACATACCCTTATGAATAGTAATATGACCCTTATGAATAGTAAATAATATTATTATTTTATTTTCTAAAGGTTATAAGATAATGAGATCTTGATTAATTTTTCAATGTAATATAAAATGAATTATAGTTATAAAATTTTTATTTTTTGAATAAACTATGATTTGATTTAAAAATTAAATTAATCATATTTAGAAAATTATTATTTAAAAATGGAGTTCATTTTTTAATTCTAAACATTGAAAAAACTTTAGGGTGAATTTTTGGTATTTCTTTGAAATTCTTGAATTTTTTTATGAATAGTGAAATACGGTAAAATACCGTATATACAAATTATCAGTTAAATACACTGTTTATGAGATCATGAGTGATGTAAGGCCACTTGGTTAGAACTCAAATGTACTTATTACCATTACAAGTCACATAAAACAACACTATTTGTTTTCTCTATGGAAATAGTAAAATAATGTGTAAAATGTTCAAAATCCACTCCTCTCCTCCACTATAGAAACCCCCCATAAATCCCTCTTCTCTTCACTCCTCTAGGCCTTGTATATCTTGAAATTTATACTGAAATACCATTCCATAGTAACTCCCCACATCCATGAGCTCTTGGTCTTTCCAAAAGACCAAAACTCTTTCCCTTAAAGAGGTTCTCAAGGGGGTGGATTCAAGAGGTAAATTCACAATTTATTTATTTCATTTTCATTTTGAGTTCCTTTCTATTGTTATCTTCTCCTCACCTCCTATTTCTAAATGACCATGATAAATCTAGTATCATATATATATACTATAATTATATGATGTTAATGTATAAACTATCATCAATATTTTTACTCTCTCTCTCTTTTATTTTATAAACAAAATCATCGTCCGTCACACTCCAATTTACAACCTTCGTGGATGATAAAGTTTCATTCTTAAATTTATCCTTCATTACTGGTCATGAAACCATTTTTATGGTTTAAAAATATTATAATATATTTATTATAACCAAATTAATATCCAAGAACCAGTATATTTACATAATATTAAATCATATGACCAAATTAGTTCCTAATAATCAAAATACCGGTAAAATAATCTAACAGATTGTCAATAATATTTCATATAATGATTAATCCTCATGATATGTAACCAAATGATATAAATGACCATTAACACCAATTTATGTTCATAAAAAATATTTAAATTCAATTATATATATTTACATCCATTCCAAATGAACTCCATTACATAAAAACAAGTGAACCGATTATGAAAATCAAGAAAACTAACACTCTGGAATGACGAAATTCAATCTTATAACTAATCAATATGGACATAATGAACTTAATAAAACCATGATAAACTAAATAAATGTATAATAGGTTCTTAATTAAGTTATTAATAAGTCTAATTTCATATTCTAGGACCTTAAGTTCAAGAGAGGAACACATTCAGACTTAAGGTAAGGGTTTTCCACTTGAACCTCCATTTTCATTCAGGTTACTTTTATTATCTAAGTAACTTAATGAAATTATTATTTATTATTATTTAATCCTCATAAATTATGTGTTATTTTTCTATATATGTTTACCAACCATAATCCTTCCTTATTTTATGGGGATTTACAAGTTTTAAAAAATAAACTTTCAAATTATTTCTGAAATACAAGTCTGATTCTAGGGAATTTCTCAAATTCTTACCTAATTTCAAGGGAACCCTATAATCTGTTTTTAAAAACCATTATCTTTCTAAAATAACTCATTTTATTATTAAAATACTATCTTACATCATTTATGGTTTCATACAAAGTCTTTTCTAAAAAAATATTCTTTTCAAAATAAAAGAGTATTTATCTCAAGAATTAATTAATGATTTTATAAGAGTATTTTCATATGTTTCAACTCTCTTGTTGATTATTATGTATTATTAGGATTAATCATTTTTGATTTCATATAAAATATTTAATTGTACGGATTATGACTAGTTTTATTGTGGATGTTCTATACTAAAACCATTCACAAATTTACACTGAATGGTTAGTGTTTAAGATTAATGTTTGGGGAAAGTTATTTATATTTCATATGTGAGTTTCAATATGAACTTATATGTTGTTTTTTTATCCCCGCTCACATGAGGAATGAATTGGTCTTATAATGTGACTAGTGGGGCCTTATATTGCCCCTCTATTTATTGGTAGGTCTCAAGAGACAAATAGACGTGGACTTGGCCAAGGCCTTGCCCATTTTGAGATATTATTTTGGCCGAGGCCTTAATAATTTTTAGATGCCTTGGACAAGTCCTTGATGGTATGGTTAAGAATTTATAGAACATAAACTTCCATCATTATGAAGCTAGTAATTTAAATTTCATGTGTTTATTTGACAAATATAATACCCATGATTATGTTTTATTGTGGCATTATTTACTTATCTCATATTCCTGCCTTAATATGTTCAAGTTTATTATTTGTAAAGGCATGTGATTTCAATTATTCACCATGCCTAATGTTTATATTTATCTTATCTTACACTATATTTCTTACTCTTACTGGAAATTTGAGCTCACCAGTTTCTTATGTTTCATTTTCCTAGGATATGGAGAAGTAAGTTATGAGTGACTTGCAGGCATAATCTAAGAGACATGGATGTTTCTAATGGAATAATTTAGTGTTGCTTTTAATTTCATGATGTAATATTGAACTTATATATATACCTTGTTTCCAAATCTACTAAACTATTATTTTATTTAGGATACAACTTTCTTATAATCATGCTAATGTGATGTAATAAGGCTCCGGTTCCGGGAAACTAGGGTCAGGTCTTTACATTTAGAGACCCTATGTAAGGGTAACACCCATTTAGCAAGGGTAACGTAAGGGTAAAACCCTTTCCATGCACTGTGTAAGTGTAATGGTGCATTTTTTAATGTTAAAGAGGTCATTGGGAAAAGGTAAATCCCTTAAATATTACTTTCATTAGGGTAAACTTACTAATGTGTAAGGGTAACCCCTATTTCAATAGTTGTGTTAGGGTAAGGCATGCATTGTGTAAGGGTAAAGACTTGATTATATGCATCGCATAAAGGTTATTCCAAGGTTGTGTAATGGTGCCAAATTTTGTGCAAGGATACTTAATATTGTTCTTAAGGGTAGATCTGAGTTTGTAAAGGTTTCACAAGGCAAACCATGGGTTTGTATAAGGTACCTAGAAACTGTATAAGGGTACATAAGCTTGTGTCTAAGGGTAGGTCGAGTAGTGTAAGGGTCTGTGTAAAGGTAAGTAGACCTACATAAGGGTAACCAGGTGTTCTTAAACGTTTTGTAAGGTTAAGGACCGATGTAAGGGTAAAACATCTTAACCATGAATTACAACCATGACCTACATAAGTGTAAACCATGTTACTCTTACATAGTTCCCTTTCTGGGAGAATTATGTTTTTAAAGCCCTTTGTTTGTTTCTTATTCCCCAGATCAAACTATTAATCCTTTCCAATGGGTTTAATTTTAAAAAATCATGGGATTAAATGAATTTTATTGGTTTCCCTTAAGTAAAATATTAATTTAAGGATTAAACGCTTTGCTACCAACAAATGGTTTTGAGACAAATTAAATTGCTAACTTAGTTGGTTGCATTAATGAAATGGATAAGTACACGGATGCTTTGTTAAGAATATTTGGACTCAAAAGGCCTTCATTTTGGATGAACCTTTAGTGTTCAAACTACCCAAAAAGTTCCTGTTGTGAGACATATTAAGACCCCCTTGGTTGAAAATAGCATTTATTCTAGTTTCTAGGTGTAGTAGTTTCTCTCTCTCACTCTTCACTTATTGGTGATACATTATAGATGGAGAAATTTCCAAGTATTCAATTTACACTACTATAGATATTCCCTTTAATAGCACACTAAAAGGACTTTAATAGTGCTAGAAAGGAACTAATAAAGGGGTCTGTTAATAGCACTAGTTTAGTATTGATAAAGGCACCCCTTAATCAGTGCTTTCATTAGCATTGATAAAGGCCCAACATGATACATTGTGCTTCTTAAAGAACAACACGCTATTGTAAATACCTGTAACTATTATGAAAATATATAATTTAGTTGAAATAAATCTTACAACATGAATAAAAAAACATACTATATAACTTTCCAATAAATTTTTTTATAATTAAATGTACAATTACTATCCATAACCATTTAAAAATTAATCTTTTATCTTATTTTGCACCCATGGTCTCCTCTCAAAATAGTCTAGCCATGGTATGAGTTACTGAAAATATCACCTCATCCTAAGAAAAATAATCCACCTATAAAAGAAAAAAAAATATTATGTTAGTAATACTACAAAAAAACAAATTAAACGTTAATATAAAATAACACATTAATAAAAAGTCAATTTAATGTAAAAAAATACACATGAGGAGTTATATCGGTCATACCATGCATTCTATTAAGGTGCGGTTTATCCCTTCATGTCACAAATGAGTTATGGATCATTGTCCTAAATTATAAAAACAATATAAATGCGTTTTCTTGGTTTTTATTATGCCACTTGTTTTTTTAGTAAACATTAATATCTATTTTAAATAAAAAGACTCAATTGGAGTTATACTAGTTACACTGTGCATAGGATTGAGGTTTTGAAGATTCCTACACATCAAAAAATACTTATAGATCATTTTCCTAAAGTATCAAAACAATCTAAATGTGTTTTTTTAGTTTTTAGTATGTTACTTGTTTTTTACAAAAATGTCACTTCAAACTGGAAACACGCACTTTGGGTCATACCAGTCACATCATTTGTCAGTTTGATATGATACTACTTTATACATGTCACAAATGACTTATGAATCCATATACTAAATTATCAAGATATTAAGAGTGTGTTTCCTTGGTTTTTAGTGAGTAACAACCATTATGAACAAAAATATCAATTTAAACTGATAATGAACACTTTGAGTCATACCGGTCATAACGTGCATTGGATTGAGGTGAGTTTGATTCTAATATATTGAAAATGACTTATGGATAATTTTTCAAAAGTATCAAAACAATATCAATGAATTTTATTGGTTTTCAGAATGTCACTTTCTCTTTTTACAAAAATTAATGTCAATTTTAAATAAAAATACACTCTTGCAGTCATATCGGTCACACCGTCCATCATATTGAGGTTTGGTAGATTTTTACACATCAAAAATAACTTAACTATTTTTTTATAAAGTATAAAAATAATCTGAATAATTTTCCTTTATTTTCAGTATGTCACTTTTTATTTTTACTAAAATTAATGTAAATTTTAAATAAAAAGACATAGTTGGAGTTATACCGGTAAAAATATGCATCATATTAAGTTGTGGTTGATTACTAAATGTCACAAATGACTTATGGATCATTTTTATAAAGTATCAAAATAATATAAATTTGTTTTCTTGGTTTTCAGTATGTTACTTGTACTTTTTACTAAAATTAATATCAATTTTAAATAAATAGATACGCTTGGAATTATACAGGTCACACCATGCATCAGATGTGGGTGAGGCTAATTAACACACATTAAAAATAACTTATGGATAATTTTTATAAAGTATAAAAACAATTTGAATGCATTTTCTTTGTTTTGAGTATGTCACTTTTGTTTTTTATTAAAATTTCATTTGAAACTAGAAATACTCACCTTAAGTCATATTAGTCGCAACGTGTGTCGGTGTGATATGAGTCTCCTTCCAACACATCACAACTAACTTATTAATCATTTCTCTAAATTATCAAGACAATCGGAGCCTTTTTTCTTGGATTTCAGTGATTGGCACGTTTTAAACTAAAATGTAAATTTTAAATAGATAATGGAAATTTTGAGTTATATCAACCACATTGTGCATCTTATTGAGGTTTGGTTGATTCCTACACATAAAAAATGACTTATGAGTCATTTTTATAAATTATAAATATAATCTGAATTAATTTTATTGGTTTTTAGTATGTCAATTTTTCTTTTTAAAAAAAATTAATGTCAATTTTAAATAAAAAGAAACACTTAGAGTTATATCGGTAACACCATTTTTCATATGGAGGTGGAAATGATTACTACATGTCAAAAATGACTTATGGATATTTTACTCAAAGTATAAAAATATTACAAATGATTTTGATCAGTTTTTAGTATGCCACTTCTTCTTTTTACTAAAAAGTCATTTGAAACTAGAAGCACATACTTTGAGTCATATAGATCACATCATACATTAGATTGGAGTTTAGTTTATTCGTACACATGAAAAAGTACTTATGAATCATTTTCCAAATGTATCAAAATAATTTGAATGTGTATAATTGATTTTGAGTATGTCACTTTTTCTTTTTACTAAATTTAATGCCAATTTTAAATAAAAATACACAGTTGGGGTCATATCAGTCACACTGTGCATCTAATTGAGGTTTGGTTGATTACTACACATCAAAATTGACTTATAGACCAATTTTTATGTATTAAAAAATATGAATTCATTTATTCAGTTTCTAGTATGTTAGTTGTCTTTTTTACTAAAATTCATGCCAATTTAAAATAAAAAGATGCACCTGGAGTTGTATCAGTCACACCATGTGTTGGATTGTGGTGAGGCTAATTTCAGCATATCCCAAATGATTTATAAATCATTTTTCTAAAGTATAAAAACAATCTGAACAATTTTGTCACACTTTCCATTTAATTTATTATTCAAATTGTTAACACTACATATTGAGTCAATGTTATTATCCAAAAAACCTTCCAATACCCTTTTGTTTCTTAATAAAAAGAAATATTTTTTAGTTAAGAACATAAAATCGATATATTTTGTTGTATTTAAACAAGGAAATCCAATGTAAATCATGGTAACATTCGCATAAAGGAACATATTATCTCTTTTATGGATCATTAAAAATAGTTGAAATAAAAATTTTACTTTCCAAAATATCTATGAAAAAACTAAATAAGTACTGTATAAAAATGATAATAGAATTAACCTACAAATATTAGATAAAATGATTAAAAAATAATTAAATAAATATTAGGAATTCACCTTTTAATGATGGTTAAATACATTCTTGACCCATTTCCATGTTCTCATTATCGCAGATACACCCTTGAATTCCAATCTCTTGTGAGTATGAGAAGCTTCAAACAAACCACCCAAACTCAAAAAAAATACACCTGTATAAGAAAACAATTCATATTTTATTAATACTAGAAACAAATAACTTAAACATAAATATAAAATAATCCATTTAATTTATAGAAATTGATTTTACTTTTAAAAAATCAATATTACCACTATGATTTAGCAGACGAATTGTTTTTTCTCTTCCAAGAAATGAGGTTTATGAAACTTGAATAAAAGTGATCAATTCCAAAACTGAAGGGGTGAAGAAAAATTGATGGATAAGAAGTATGTGGAATTGTTTTTTCATAAAGGCATGAAATATGTATATAAATCTTCTAAAATAAACAAACTCTCTGAGGAATAATAAAAATTAAATTAATGTTACATTTTATAATTTTTTGGTAAAATAGAGAAAGTATATCATAACATTACAATCACATTTTTACAAAGGGTTTCCTTCATTATATCATGTTCCTCGGTAGGATTGGTTACATCATCATGTGTAAAAGATGATGTCTACATGATTAGTCAAACATTTAATTTAGATTATATTAATGTTATAGAGAACATATAATATTATGAGGAAAAACATAGTATATTAAAAAATATCCTTCTCATTGAAATGTATTTATTTTTTTAAAGGAAGTAAGAATTCACATCTTTATGATGGTTATATCCATTCTTGACCTATTTTCTTATTTTCATTATTTCAGTTGTATCTTTTAAGTTCAATATCACATGAGGCCATTTCATTATGATCTCTATGAAAATTAAAAAAATAAGTATCAAATATAAATGATGAGTAAATTAACAAAAAATAGATAAAATGATGAGAAAAACAACTAAATAAGAAGTAGGAAGTCACATATTCATGATATATGTATAAATTCTCCCATCAGGTATGCTTCCAATTCATTTCTAAACAAATCTATATCGTCTTATAGATATAAATATTTTTGAGAGACATATTAGTATTGTAAATATATAAATATACAAAGTATTAATAAAAATTTTAAGTGAAATAGAAATTATCTTCAAAAATACCTCTTCAAGGATGCTAGTTTTTTTTGGTATATGATCTCTCTCATAAATTTACAAACATAATAACTACAATCTTTTCCATTTGTTTGTTTTGGAAACTATAAAGACATTTATAAAAACAATTAATTTGTTTTGATATGTGTTTGGATAGAGAAATCTTATTATATATACCATGATACTTTCTTACTTGTGGAACTATTTAGGCTCCTTGTTTTCATGGACTCTTCTCATGCCATGATTTTCGTGATATTTTAACACCACATTGTCATAAAAAATCTAATTAAAACATAATATAAAATATATAACTTAAAGTTTCGTTTTAAAACATTGAATGTAGTGTATTATAAATTGACAATTATTATCATGTGTGGTCTATTTTTTCGGTATCCATGCAATAAATCCATGAAATAAATATTTGGAGTATCCTAATTGATCATAATTAGTATCCAATGTTTCTTAAAAACACAAAAAGTAATAAGTAATTAAAGAAATAAAAATATATTTGATATGATTAAATTGTATATTTTTACCCCTGTATGATTGGAATTAGGAAGAGTATGTCACCCATAAGTTTTATTTCAAATGATTTGCCCCATTTTCCCATATTTCATCCATTTTTTATTCTAATTTTTTTATATATAGAATTGATGTGAGGACTAATGAGTCAAAATTTATTTTCATGGGTTAATACATTCAGTTGGTATTCATATATATGCCTACAAAAAATATGAAATGTGTTTATTCATAATTAACATATTATATCATCTATTGGAAAAACTAATCATGAAAACATACCTCATGTATACATTTAAGAGTAACACTCCTAGCCATTGATACATGAGGATTTCATTTAAATTCTAAAGAGAAATTTAGTCTACAATAGACTCTCCATATATTTGTTCTTCAAAATCAACTATGTAAATACTACCAATTTGTAACTTTTTATCCACATGAACCATCAATGTTAATAAATGATAATATTGAATGTGAGGGGTAAAGGTACTTTTTGGATATCTTTTTGATTGGATTGTTGATCCTTTAGATAGTTTTGATTTAAATTTTCATTCCACCCCCTTCCCTTTTTCCATCTGTTATAACATTAATCTATTAAGACCTTTTTTAACTAATTTTTAAAGGTTTATTATGAATAATAAATTAGAAATAAATATCTCATTGTTGACATGTTTTTTATAAGATCGGACGACCATGCTACAATTATTCCAATAGCTTGGTCAACCGTATGAATATTTTTTTCATCAAGTATAATAGGTAGTCTGGTGCTCATCTCATGATCTATGGTAATCCCCACTCACACGTGATAGGTTGGAAGTCATCTTCTATGTAGACTATCCTCTCTGATATTGAACACGTTATCCCTCATAATAAGGTGATGGGTTGGTGTTGATATATATAAATCAAATTCATTTTCAACCAATAGAATATTAGTATAGTAAAGGTATCAGTGTTTATCTGATTCACATTTCATATAAATAATTATGATAATATATTTTAACTCATATAAGATAGATATATGAAAGGAATATATTGCCTCAAAGATGGTGGGGGTGGGGATAGATCTTCATGCATTGGTTTTTCTTGAGTTGTTTCTTCTCTTTGTACCCCCCCCCCCCCCCCCCACCCATAAAGTTTTCTAAAAACTAAAATTTCTAATGGAAATTTTCTTTAAGGGAAGCTAATATTTCTTTCATATATTCCATTTCTTTATATTTATCCACGTATTGTTTTATTTTCTCAAAATATGTTCGGCGTGTCACCCAAAAAATTGTACCTCTAACGCGGCCACAATATTCTGGTCGCTTCAATGCCACCGATATTAGGAGTTCATCTGGTATAGGTGTTGATGATTCCTATGTCTAATTTGGATAGAAATATATTAAAATAAGTAATAATTGTTATTTAATACTAATTTAAAGAAAAATTACTATTATTTCATGCTTACACATGTTTCCCACTCTTTTTTTTGTTTTCATCTACTATTATCTCATATTTATTTACATGTACCTCCTTCCAAAGAACATTATGTGGGATTGAAGTGGATTTTTATTTAGATTCATTAATCTGCATATAAATAGAGGAATATAATTATGTTTTTTTTATGCCACATAAAATTATTATAGTAGATTGAAAATTCACAACAATTTTTTTCCAGAAAAGTGCACCCCATCCTTGCTTTATGGTAGGGGTACATTGGTTTTGTTTCGTATTCCATAATTTTATAACGTAGTTTCTATTTCATAAATAAAAAACTCTCAATAAAAGTGATGAATAAACATAATTTCAAACAATTTGTTACCAGCCACAATAAACCTAAAAAATATATCTCCCCACAAAGGCTAGTAAACACATCTCACGCTTCTTGTCTTATCAGGTGTACATGTATAAGTGGTGGGTGTGGTTTTATTTTCCCGTCAGCATCCTTAAAATGAAATCTTGTCAAAATTTTGTGAAAACCTCTATGAATCCTTCCAGCAAGAATTAATAAAAATTTCTTGTGGGTTCCATCTACTATAAATACACTCTACCAGAGATGATAAAAGGTAATTCAATGTTACATTATTTTATTTTTTAGTAAAATAAATAAAAGATATCATAATGTTACCGTAATATATTCCCAAATTATTTTATTATGTGTGGGATCAACATGGTGCCATGAATCTACATCAATTGGCATGTGCTTCTTAGTGATGATCCCAAGGTAACTATTTAACATGGTCTTTTCAAGGTTAACAGGTAGGTCAGGTGCATTCTATCTGACATCGAATTTGATAGCTTTGCTTTTCACCTTAATAATTTTTCCTAAGATCATCACAATACGGTGCTCCTATTTTTTTGCAACATCAATTCTTCACCGTTTACCACTTTCTTATATTCAACATCATCAATATATTATTCCCCTGGATTGGTAGCATTGGCATGTGAAAAAGGTTGTTGTTCCTCCGCTTTGGGAGAAAAAGTCAGTTGAGAAACCTATTGTTCATCAAGATTAAGAAAATCAGCATGTAAAAAATTAATTACATGTATATGTGGTTTAACATTTAATTTAGATATCATAAATGCAGCAGAGAATAGACAATAACATGTGGTAACGCAATGTATATTACTAAAAATATATAACCTAATTTTTTAAGACTATTTTTTAAAACGGTTGAGGGGATTTGACCCATCTATCGAGTATCCAAATCCCATAATTGTGGTGTCCATAGATATAAAAACCCCTATCAACATTGTTACCACTTTGAAATGATTGTAATGTCTTAATAAAAGGGTTATCCATAGTTGAATTTTCATATAACTCTTTAGTGGTTTTGGTCGACTACAGAATAATTGATCACTTTTTATTTGCGAGATCTAGAACATAAAATACTTGTACTATTTTTTATTCCATTATAAATGATTCATCTTTGTACCCTTTATTACTGGAATCCTCTTTCAGGAATCCTAATTCATCTATTTTAGCAGCACTAATATTAAAAATCCACTTGAATTGAAAAATAATCACTTGTAATGTTTTATAATCCAACTCATATACTTGTTTGATGATGACAAAGTATGACATATTCTCATAAATTGGATTTTTTTCCCTTAGTACTGGATTTATGCATCACTTCAGTCATAAGTGTAACTCCAATGTTTTGCATGGTACTTTTTTCATCATGTTCATTTATATTGAATGTATAACCATTAATTACATACACATTTTAAGATAATGCATACACACATGGTCCTATGTCTAGCCATCGAATTCATTATAAAATTTAGTCCATATTTTCATCTGACTCCTTAAAAATATGGTCTCAAAACCATCCTATCAACTATTGACTATGTGTATTTGATATCTATATTTCATACCTTTTTTTTCAAATTCCTAATAATTTCTTTATGTGTTTCAACATATGGAGAACTATAAAAACTATTATACAAAATGTAATGATGGTCCTGATCCAGATCTGTAATATTGATTTTTAAAAAATCCATTTGCAAAATTCCTTCACCCAAAATCCACCCAACATAATGATATTTCGATAAACCAATGTTTTCCACACCGTAATGGTAGTCACTAAATAATTTAATGGCTTCCTCAATAATATATCTCTCCTCAATACAACCCCCTCACTAACTTCTACTTTTGAAATTTCATTTCAAAATATTTATATACCATTCAATGGGGTACATACATCTATAATGTATAGGACCACATAGTCAAATTTCTCTTACCAAGTGAACTATCAAGTGAACCATCATATCAAAGAATTATGGTGGGAATAACATTTCCAATTCACATAATATAAAGGAAATTTCTTTTTCTATATTTGGAAATTGTTTTGGGTCTATAACTTTACTGCATATATCTTTTAAAAAGAAACAGATCTTGGTTAATGTATGATGGAAATTATAAGGAAAAAATCCATATAAATCTGTTGAAATTATATATTTCATCAAAACATGATAGTTATGTGATTTATGAACCTTTAACATAAAATAAGTCAATGACACAATATTCTTGATATTCGATGAATAGCCCTTTAGAACCATTATATCATTCAAGAAGTTGTAAAACATACATCTCTCCTACCTGGAAAGAGTTTAGGCAGCTGAAAGAAGAAAATTCTGTTTTTGACCCTTCATTGGAACCAACTCCTCTAATATTCCCATGTCAATCATTTACAACCTAGCCTTAATTTCATCCTTTATTTTTCTGGGTGCATTTAGTAACTTTCCAATGATGTTATCACAAAGATTTTTATCAACATGAATAATATCAATAAAATTTCTTCTGTACATACAATTCTAATATGGTAATTCAAAAAAACTGATCTCTTTTCCAATCAGTTTTCATAAGGTTTTTAAAAAAAGGTTTACTAAAAGATATGTTCATATCTTTTACTTTCTTAAATAGTTGATCATATATTAGTGGAGATTATGTTGTATGTTCTTTTGAACTCCCATCGAATGATGTCATCCAATATCATTACTTATGTCATTGGTGTTGAAATTTATAATGTCCAAGAAACACAGTCTTGATGAATGTTTAAACCTAACTTATTTTTCACTTTATTCAAAAATGAGTCACCTTTGAGTTCCTTTAATGTTATATCCTAAAAAAATTAATAATAAAAAAAGTCACTTATCATCATGTACAACATTGTTCTCAATGTGAAATCTTCATTTTTGTAAGCATCATACAACGTAGCACCTAAATCTCGTAATAATTTCAAATCTTAGATCAAGGGAGCCAAATAAACATCAATATCATTACCCAGTTGGTTTGGTCCTAATATAATCATATATAACATAATGTATTTTAGTTTCATTCATAACCATAGTGGAAATCTGTAATTTACCAATATAAATGGACATATACTATGAGTGCTTCTTTTAAAACCAAAAGGATTCACTCCATATATAAATAATGTAAGAAGAAGGTTTCTTGGATCATTTCCAAATTCAAGATATTCATGGTCAATTCTCTTCCACTAAGGAGAGTATTCCCAATGATGTAGTTTTTCATATTTATTTCTTGTATCTATGTGTCATGTCAATTTCCTTATAGTCACCTCACTTCGATATAGGCATCTAAACCTAGTAATGATTGGAAAGTTCCATGCATCTTTCATTGAACTTGATTCATATTTCTTGTACCAAAAAGAACCACACTTCGTGAATTATTTTAGTAAATTGTGGTCCTTAGAAATAGTATACAGTCATTTTTACAAGCATTTATTCTTTTATATATTATACCCATCTAATGTAGCATTCGTTTAGAATCATATATTACGCCAGATAGATCATTATCTTCTGGGATCATATCGGTCAACAGAGAAAGTAGTTCAATAAAACTAGAGTCACTCAATTCGTTTCAAGATTTTGAATTATACAACTTTAGTACGGATGATAGTGTTGTATATTTAGTACAAACAACATATAATGGAATATTTCTAAAACTCTTTAACTTCTCAAACAATTTTGGACAATCACAAAGTTCAGATTCAAATTTTAATACAATTTCCTCAATACAATTTTCATAATCATTCACACCTGTAATCACACCCTCAATACAATCTTATTAATTTTCTATACATGTAATCATAATAGATGATTCATAAAACAAAGTTTTATCATATTCACTAGATACATTTTCTTTTCCCCATGTTTATTTCAACATTTATAACTTCGATCAATTTTTTGATAGATCATGTGTTCTTCCAACTCCTCTTGACTAATTTTTCTTGAATAACAACACCATAAACACATAAAAAGGATTAAAGAAGGATCATATGCATGATATTTTTCAAACATGATGAAATATTTCACCCCATATTTATATATTTGGTCATAAGATTAGAATATATCCTTTCTCTATTCGTATTAATAATATTTGATTTAGAAATATTAATATTTAACAAAATAAATACACAAAAAGGGTCCTTTCAGATAAGAAAAACCCAACATTTGAATTTTTCAAATAATTTCATCATGCTTTGAAGAGAAATGGGTAATTGAATTTAATAAAATAACAAATATATTGGTTTTAGGTGTTATCCTATAAATTCATCCAGAATATATGGGGGATGAGTCTCAGGAAAAAGATGTAATAATAACTATTTGGGTGATGAAGCTGATGAGGATGATAGTTATTATTGTATTTTCTTTCCTGAGACACATCCCCTTATAATATAAAACCAAATAAGAGAGAATATGTGGTTTTAGAGGAATCTCTAATTTCCACCATGAAGATGATGTTGGATGTAACGTAGGTTTAGGAGTTGCAATGGGGTTAAACATTAATTCAACTTTTGCAGGAGTGAGGTCATGATGGATATCATATGCGTTGAATAGAGTTTGTTAAATTTTCTTTCCATGGTGTTATTATCAGTCTATATTATTTAGGAGGTGAATATAGTTCTAAGTGAAGGATAAGGTTTCCAGTTTTGGGTTGTGGTCACCTGAGCTAGATCATTTCAAAATGGGATTTATGTGAGTCTGATGAATCTTGTGGAAAAAAAAGGATTCCTGGTATTTTTTGAATGGTTTTTTGAGTTGAGGGAAGATAGATAATCTATTAAAACTATATTTGTTCCAAAAATTTAGAAGTTTTCTTGGATTATAAATTATTTTTGGTGAATGATAATGTAGAGAATTTGACTACATGTTGATACCAGAAATAGTGGAAGGAAGAAAGCAGACTCACACATGGATTTTAGAATTATATAATTTAAATACTTTAAATAAATAAAATATTCTAAGAAATAAAATAGATTCCAGTTATAAGAACATATGAATACACTTAAAGGATTAATTAAAACTATATATTCATTCACATTATTTTTTCTTGGAGCTGATGCCAGTGAGCATGATAGTAGTGGAATTTATTGAATTTTATTATATTTGAGGTAGTGGATTTGAGTTGGTGTTGTCTTATTTAAAATAAGGATCTGAATGACTGACACCAACTCATTCCTCTCTTTCCCTTAGGTTTAACACTGCTCTATCACATAATTGTGTGCTTGGGGTCAATAAATAAATTATTTGTTAGTTTAATGACCTATCAGTCATTTAAAATTAAAATGTTTAATATGGAGTTATAAATATATCAAAATAAAATTTTGAGTATGCCACTAAACTTGAAATATGGTGGTTACCTTGGAATTGAAATTTTGAATAGTGTTTTTCTCAAGAACAATCTATAATCCTGATTTTCAAACCTTTTATAGTTAAGGAATTTGTAATGTATCTTTACACAATCCAAACCATGATTATTTATCCATGTGTGTTTACTATATGATCCTATTTTAATTCCATACATTAAAACTATATTGATAGGATTTTGTTATGGGTTACTAATTTAAACCCCCTCTCTCATCTTTAGACACCCATTTATTACCCTAAAACATCTCCGACTTGGTTTATATTTTTTATAGGTAAATTTTAAGGGTTTTCCATCATTATTAAATGATTTTCTATCATTATATATTGATAAAAATCTAAATTATATTAAAAGTATAAAAATTTATAATGAATACAACTACAATTTTATTTTAATTTATAAATATATAAAACTATAAAATTACAAATAATTAATAAAATTTTATATTGAAACTATATATGTAAATATGATATACTATGAAATTTATAAAATTATATAAATTTATAAATGAAAAAAATTAGTGAAGTATGTAACCACATTGGAATATGTGAGTGTGAATATTAAGTTTACATAAATCCAAAATTTACAAAGAACCTTCAACTACTTTATAGTTGATAAGAAATAACCTTAAAATTGGTATCCATAATCAATCCCAAAAATGATTCACAACAAGACAATAGAATATATTATCCTAAAGACTGAAAATCCATTAATAATTAATACTTATATAATATATACATGAAATAACACAAAAAATAAATACATTCATTCATGTTTCCAAATTAAAATCAAATAATCCCAACACTTGCCACTAGACAACACCAAATACAACATACCACAATAAAACACCTTTGTAAGAATCAATTTTTCTCTTAAAATATCCAGCATCAAAATAAAATTTTAAATATCACTTTAAAAAAAGTACCCCAATGAAAAAATTTCACATCATTTGAAAAACTAAAAGATTATTTCTCACTATATTATGAGTTAAGATTTTAACCTCTCTACTAGAGAGTTATAAAATTTATAAAAATCAAGTTCCACTTCAAAATATTTTCAAAATTCAATGATGAAATTAAACATTTTACTAAAAAACTCATGAAATTAAAAATTGATTTTCAAATAATTCATTCAAAAATATAATTACAGTAAGTATGCTATAGAAACCATTCATCTAATTTTGAAAAATAAATTTAATTCATTTTATTATTTTATGAAAGTCAAACTCTATATTCTATACTAGGAGAGTTTAAATCATTTATAAAATCCTCCCCCTTTTCAAAATAATCTCTAAATTTCATTATAAAACCATACCATTTTGAAAACACTACTGGATAATCAAAATGGATTTACAACTAAACCATAAAATTTGGATTTAAAATCAAAAAAAATTAAGAAACATACCTTTTCCCCCAAAAAAACATTGAAAATGTTTTACCTCGTCAAACATTCAACATTCCTTTATGAAATTTCAAACCATAAAAAAATATTCATATCTTCATTTAGAAAATCCCCATTAGTCACCTTTTTAACACCATCCATGACATACAGAAACTTCATTTCGTTTTCAAAAACATGTCAAAATAACATATTCTAAGAACCCATACATCATAACCTTTACGGGAACTCAAAATAGTTTATAAAACCCCACAATGAATATTAATCAAGTGATTTTCTAACATAGTTACATGATTCCCTATCCCAAATCCTTCACACATACACTCCGGTTATTTTTTAGATGATGGGGCCCTCACATAGTCACTTTAACTTACATGGAGCACCCACCTTCCCTCACAATATGGTTTTCATGTGAGAAATAGGTAAGCAGAGGTGGTGTGATGTGGTGCAGGGGTGGTGCGATGTAGAGTGGGAATTTGTGTGGTAAATAGGTGGTGTGATGTGGTGTAGAGGTTTGATTTGGTGTAGGGATTCATTAAATTCATTATATTGTAGAGGAATTATTTGTTAGGGAACTCGCTGAAGAACGAGAGTGGTGGCGGTAGTAGGTTTTAACGAGAGCGATGAGAGCAATGAGAGTAGAAACATAGAAGAAGTTGGGTTCTGAAAGAGCTTGAAGGCATTTGAGAGAGAACCCTCTGATTAGGGATATTTTAATAGGGTAACTCTTTTATTAGTGCTTTCTAAAAAGAGCTAATAAAGATTATTTTTATCAGCATTAAAATATTAAGTTCCCATAAAACGTGTTATTATCAATGCTAAAAAAGACTGGTTTTATAACACCCCAAGACTTTAAAATATTTTCATTTTTAAATAAATTTAATTATTTTTCTATATTTATATATACGCAATGCTATGTTAAACTTATGCTACAAACACAATGAGGTGACTTACGTTACACGCAATGTCAAGTTTTACCAAAAAATAATATATTATTATATTATTATTATTTAATATAATAAGATATAACTTGGTCATTGCCAATGAGCATGTACCCTAGTGGTATAGGCTCCTGCTTGGCATCTAAAACACCCAAGATCAAATCTGGGCAGGGGCGAATTTCTGGGGGTACTGTAGTAGTAATGTAGCAGTGGTGGAACTGTAGCAGCGGTGACACTGTAGTAACAGAGGACTGTAGTAGGGACTGTAGCGATGGCGGTACTATAGCAGGTACTATAGCAGCATAGGTATTGTAGAAGTACTATTCACCTATGGGTCCTTTTGGACAAAAAATAGGCTTTCAAGCCTTGTATTCAGGCCACTTGGCCTTGGGCCTTCAGGCTATGTAATGGGTCACCCTCTACCCAGTCTAAAAGAGGTCCTAGCTTTAAATAATAAATTGAGGCTTTGGCCCCAACCTTTAAAAAAAATATAACCTGGTCATTAATTTGGATTTTATAAATAGTATTAACTGACTTATGGATATATATCATTAAATTAATTGGTTAAAAAATTAGAAATGAATATAGGAACCAAACTGAATATATAGGAAATTTTTTTATAAAGAACTATTTTTATGCTCACAAAGTCATTTTTTCCTAATAAATAAAATTAATTATAATTAGTGAATGATATTCATGAAATATATATTTCATATATTCAATAAAATATTTTTTATATTAATTGAATATATTTGATAGGCATAATATAGGAACAAACCCAATACTAAACATAAAAAACCTATATATTTGAAAAGGCAGTTTTAGAGGCTTTTAATAGAGAACCTATTTTAAATACAATTTTGGACACATTTATATATTCTATTTTAAAAAATAAAATTATTATTTTAATTTGTAATATAAAATTTTAATTTGGTTTAATTTTTTTATTTTGATGATAATTTTAATGTTTTGATTAATAGTGATAAAATATTTCATTTTAATTGAAAACAGCTTTTTCATCTAAATAATTTATTATGTTGAATTATAATTTTGATTAGTTTCAAAGTTAAATTAGAAAGAAATTATATTATTCAAAACAATTTTGGTCATTGGAATCAATTTTAAATTGAATATGAATATAAAAATATTACATTATTTTGTATGTTTTTACTTTAATAATCTGTTTTCTCATTCCATCGACTGGATTAATTTTAAATTAATTACTACAGATTCTTGTTTTTGAATCTTAAAAGAATAGATTACATATTTGGAATAATTGGGTCCAAATTATTTAAATAGGTTTATTTTACTTTTGGTAATATGAATAGTAAATTTATTAATATTTTAATTGCCATAGTTAAAGGTAAAGCAGGTAATTATAGGTAAAAATAATATTTTAAAAACAATGAAATTTTACTAAAACTTGTCCTAATTTCATTGAATTATTGTTTTTTGACTAAAATAATCTTTTTAACTAAATTATAAACTTTGAAATCCACTTCAATTAGAGTATGACATTTATAATATTATATTAAAAAAAGTCAATTTTCTCACACTACTTTTTTTAACAAGTGAAATGTTTTCAATATGGAGTTATATAAGAAATATGTTCAACTATAAATAATATTTTAAAATATAAATTTTTTAAATTTATCATTAAAATTTATTTTTAATTTTTACAGAAGATATAATTTAATTAAGGGCTTTCACAATGATGATGCAATAATTGATTAACTAAAGGAAATATCAAACAAATGATATTAAAAATACTAAAATAAATATAATTTGATATAATTTATGTCATACACAAATTTTATAGATAAAATAGATATATTATGGATGTACTGAAGGTTTATTTTCTAATTTATCTTGTGTATTGATATTTTTCAAAAAGTCAAGAAATGAATAGTGTCAAAATTGACATTAAAGAGATTTTAAAATAAATAATGTTTTATTAAATTATATAAAATTAATAAAAAAATAATATTTGGAGAATTTATTTTTATAAAGTTAAAAAATTTAATTCATGACTCAATTATGGTATTTTGTAATTTTATAGTAACTATATTAACCCTTAAAAAGTAAACAAGACAATTTGTCATGGAAAGAGTTAAAGGGTTTAACTGAGGGTTAAGGGCAAAAGATAAGGGTAATAATATGACCTAAAATTGTCTAAAAATTATTTTTTGGGATGATTTAAACTCATAAGTATATTATATTCTAATTAACTCAATTTGGATCCATTGTTAATATAAAATGAATTTATATAAATTTAATAGCTTGAGAGTTTCCAAAAGTACCCCACACCTCAATTATAAAAGGGAAATTTCTCACCCACTTATTCACACCACTTTGAGACTTTTCTTGACCAAATAATAAAAAAATAAGATCTAAAATTACCTATATTGATCCTATAATACTTACTTTGGGAATAAATGCATCCAAGGGATCCCTTAGGTACAAACCAGAAGGAGTTACCCAAAGAAGATGTAACATCATTCCTCAAGATCTTTAGTTTTATTTCTATTATCCACCCCCTAAAATCTTTTTATTACATGCTTATATAATAACACAAGTGTCATAAATATACTAATATGTTTTTATTCTAATGGTTCTACCTACACTTATATACAATTCCATCTAATGTGTAATGAACATACTGTTTATGTGTACGACGAACAACCGCCTCAGGAAAAGACGATTGTTCATTTTTTTTACACCACCTTTCATGGTTTTGAATTATGATGGAAACTATATTTATATATGTTATATGTGATATTTATTATTTATTTGTGCTTATTTAATTATTTTATAACAAATACCCTTATTCTTTCATTTTGTATAGATATGATAACATTGTTTTTGGAAGTGTGGACTACTGCCTCCTCAAAGCGACGTGATTCATTCATGTTATACATGGAATGTATAAATAATGGTTTTAATAATAATATATGACATATATAACATAAATATTATAATTTAATGATAATATACATATATATAATTTACTTTTAATTCTTTTAATACGACAAAGAAATTAAATTAGCATTCATGTGTACGTATGGTCTACCGTCTCCATGAACGGTGCATTTCATTTCATATCTCCAAATTTTATGGATTATTATAAATACATATTTACTGAATATTTATAATATTTAAATCATGTTTAACATTATATATATGATTAAACCATGATTTAATAAAAAGCAACAATAAATAACAATTCAAAACGTACACGAGAAACTGGAAAATTAACACAAAAAATAGTGAAATAATAAAATAATGTTAACAAACATGTAATAAAATATTATAAGACGATCATATATGATATCATAAATATTAATATGGTTCTTTAATAAGTTATTAACACTTTAAAACCATTATACATGACTTAAATGGATGATCACCCAAAAGGAAATATATGGTAAGGCATTTTTTCTCAATTTACATTCCATTGAGACTTATTTGTTGTTATGCACCAATTGACTTTTATATGGTGAATATACATCTATTTGACATATTATATTAGTAATATCCTTATTATAATGATATTATAAGTTTCATTTAATGTTATTATTTCATTTATATTATTATTTAAATATTTCAAAGTGTTATGGGACAATTTGAAATACTTAATGATTATTTTCCTCAATAATGTTTTAATGATATTTCAATTTTATTTCCATTCATCAACATCAACAACCATTGTTTTTACTTAGCCTCCACTATGGAATTATTGATAAATATGTATCCTTTATTCAATATGGATATTTTATAAGGCATATTGTCTATTATTTAAATCTATCATTCGATATGAGGAATGATTTGGACATGTAAGACATGGGTGGGTCCCGGTTATAGATATCCCCTTGATACACCGGTTGTCTCAGGAGATGAGAAATTTTTCCAAAATAGATGGGTTTTTACCTGATATTCTTAAACTTCTTGTGAAAGGTATCAATGGTAAAGGTTCCATGTACCTAGGAAATATGGTGTGAGATAATTAATCATATCCCTCATTATGACTTAGTTATTATTTATTCATGAGATTTTTCTTTGACATATCTATAGATGCATTATATTCTCAGTTTATTTATTTAGATGGAATTTGTTTCAATTATTTACCTTTCCACATTTATTTTTCCTTATCTAGTTATTTTAATGTCATGTGTTATCATTTGTTTAACTTTTTATGTTCATTTATTTACATTGATTCATTATTTATTCTGTTTTACTTACCCTTAATGGGCATTTGAGCTCACCCTTATTATGTTTTCTCTTCCTAGGTTATGAAGAGGAATACTTTGAATTAATTTCAAGGATTATGTCTATTTATTTTTATTATGTGTCATGTTTATATTTCATATTTCCCAATTTATTATTGGTATCATGTATGTAATATGGATTTTAAAGACTATTAAACTAATAAATCCTTTAGGATTTGATTCCTTGTAATTTAAGCCAATGTAATTAAAAAAATTCATTAGCTCGAGGATTCTGGGGTCAAGGAATTATAGTTTTTATCAAAGGAACCTTAATAGAAACCTTAGAAATAAGATTTACGAAACTTATATTAGGGGACATAACCCTAATATAGGCATTGATGATAAGTATAGAATAACATCGTAGAATTTTTGTTAGGTAGATATTATTTGGGTATTATTATAAATACATCTCAGTTTGGATACAACATGTGGATGTGGTTCTAGAATATATCTACCTAGAAGTAAAAAATCTGACAAGGTGTGTATATATGGATTTTTCATAACCTAATACATGGAAATGGTCCTTACTATGCACCTTGTTTGACACTCCTGGGGGATACATTTTGGATAAATCTCATTTTATTTACAATCCATTATGAAGAATTTGAAAGTAAATTTATCCCCAAAGAAACCGTATTTATAATTATGAGATTATCTACATATAAATTTATCAATTTATTTTATGTATTTCACTAGTTCTGGGATGGCATGTGGTAAGATCAAATATAGTCGATGTCATCATTTATAAATGGCTCCTATTAGAATGAATGTGAACCTCACCAATTCGCATGATCCAAAGAGTAAGAATGATAATTCCATTTATGGTCTTAAGCTGATATATCAAAGGGAATTAGTCTCCCAAACATCATCATCATATGAGCACATAGTATCGTGTTCTAACAAGACATATAAAGGATTATCTAAGTATTATGGATTCAGAACAAGTGTATAGCTAGGAAAAATATGTGTAAAGGGAAGAATGTCAAGAATTATTTTTTTCATATGTAGTAACTGTGGAAATAATCACCCAGATACTTTCTTAAATGGAATGGGATTTTTCTAAAAGTGTGGAAAGAAAGTCCACCAATTTCATGGTTTCAAGAGAAAGAAAGAAAATTCCAATGTGTAATTATTTTATTATAAAGAGATGGAACATTACACAAATCAATGTCTCATTCGTTAAAGGAATAAACCTCAAAAAAAGATAAGGGATCAAGGTAAATCATATGTTATTGAAAAAACAAAAGTGGAATGATTAATGTGATTATGTAATTGTATATAATAAATATTTTGTGAAATTATTTTATTAATTATGGTATCATTGTATGAATTATGAAATATATAGGATTGTACTGTAGTAATTTTTCATCAAGTATTTGAAAGATTGTGGGGCTTGGTACTGATAACTAAGAAAAGTGATTCAATAACAAGTTGAAATTTTTTGTAAAACACATGGTTGAAGGAATGATAAGCCTTAATATGTTAATAATGATGATACAATGACATTTAGAAAAGGATATGATTTATAAGGGTCAAGTAAATTGGGAACTACTAATTAGCTTGGAAATGATTCTAAAGAGTTATATCATAATCTTTAGAAATATTAACCATTTATAAAATGGTTTAACTTGATCTTTGGATAGGGTTTTAGTGGTTAATGTATTTAATCACTAAATTATGCATCTTGTGCAAAGAGATGAAGTATAAATTTTTCAATTCATAACCAAAGGATAATATTGTGCTTATGAAATAAAAATGTATCATGTAATTATATTTCCTTATATTATTAGAGAGTGAAATAGTTTCTAAACTCTAAGAAAAGGGTCTTGAAACAAAAAAAAATGTCCTATTGTCATCATTTTTTTGTGATATCAATGTACTTTATTCACACTTATAGTTTTTTATTTTGTGGTCAATAATTTTCTCATGAACATGTTCTCTATCACTCTACATCAAAACTTAATGATTATATTAATCTTTCATATCCATGTTTTCACTAATGTTATCTAATTTTTAAACCTCGTTTTATGGTGACCTTCGCATTTCCTTTTCCCTGTTATTAAGAATATGTGTTATTGACTCTATTTATGATGTGTGTTTTTTAACAGTTGTTTATTTTCAAATATCAAACCCTAGACTACCAAGATCAACTTTAAATTGCAAGGAAACAATTTAATTAATGTGGGGAGAGTTTATCACCCCCTGAATTTACAATATTTTCATTTTTTTAATAAATTTTATAAATTTTATTTCTTTATTTATACACAAAACCATTTTAATCTCATGTTACACACAATAATGAGTAGACTTGTTTTACATGCAAGGTTGAGTTTTACCAAATAATAATATATTATCAAAATATTATCGTATAATATAATAATATATAACATAGCCATTAATTTGGTGGTTATGAATAGTATTAAATAACTTATGAAAATATATGGTTTAATTCATTTGTTAAAAATTAATCATAAATGAATATAGAACCAAATAAATATATAGGAAAAGCATTCATAAAGAACTATTTTTATGCTCACAAAGTCATTTTATCTTAATAAATTAAATTAATTGCAATTAGTGAATGATATTAATGAAATATATATTTTATATAGTCAATAAAATATTTTTTATATTCATAAAATATATTTTATAGGCATAAGATATGAACAAACCCAATATTACACATAAAAACCTATATTTTTATAAAGGCAGTTTTACCTCTTTTTGATGGAGAACCTATTTTAAATCAAATTTTTGACACTTTTATATATTATATTTGAAAAAATAAAATTATTATTTTAATTATTAATATAAAAATTTACTTTGGTTTAATTATTTGTATTTTTATGATAAGTTTCATGTTTTGATAAATAGTGATAAAATATTGCATTTTAATTGAAAATGGATTTTTCAACAAAATAATTTATAGTGTTGAATTATATTTTTGATTGGTCTTAAAGTATAATTAGATAAATTTTATATAATTTGATATAATTTAGGTAATTTTAATCAATTTTAAATTGAACATGAATATAAAAACATTACAATCTTTTTTACATTTTCACTTTAATAACTTGTTTTCTCATTTCGTTAACTGGATTAGTTTTAAAATAATTATTAAAACTTCTATGTTTTGAATATTTAAAAATAGATACCATATTTTGAATAATTGGGTAAAAATTATGTATATAGGTTTCTTTCATTTTTTGGTATATGAATCGTAAATTTAGAAATATTTTAATTACCACAGTTAAGGGTAAATTAGGTAATTATGGGTACAAATAATATTATAAAGAAAATAAAATTACCCTATAACGTGTTATAATTTCATTGTACTAGTGTTTTTTAACCAAAACAATCCATTTTATGAAATTATAAATTTTTTAATCCACTTGGACGAGAGTATGACATTTATAATATTATATTTAAAGCAATTTTGCTACACTTTTATATTTTAACAAGTGAAATATTTTTAATATAGGGTTATATAGGGGATGTTTTAGACTATGAATATTATTTTGAAATCTAAAATGTTTATATTTATCATGATAATTTATTTTTATTTTTTAAAGAATAAATAATTTAATTCATTTCTTTCACAATTATGATGCAATAATTGTTTAATTAAAAGGAATATCAAATATAAGTTTTTGAAAATTCTAAAATTAATATAATTTTATATAATTGATATCATCCACTGCTTTTATAGATAACCTTTACATATTATAGATTTATTAAAGGCTTTAGTTCTAATTTATCTTATGTGTAGATATTTTTTAAAAAGTCAAAAAATGAATAGTACAAAAATTGAGATTAATGATATTTTAAAATAAATAATATTTTATTAAATGATATAAAAATTATAAAAATATTAAATTCATCCAAATTATTAGGATAAATTTTATAATTTCATCCATTAATTATTTATGATTTATTTTTCATTTTATAGTAAATATATTAACCATTAATGAGTAAAAACCAAGTTATGAGGGTAATAGTTAAAGGGTTTAACTAAGGGTTAAAGCCAGAAAAAGGGTAATAATATGACCTAAACTTGTATAAAAATTATTGGTTGATAGGATTTAAATAAATACTCATATAATATTTTAAATAACTCATCTTTTTTATTTTTAATAGAAAATTAATTTATATTAATTTAATAGTTTGAGAGTTTCTAAAAGTACCCCTTGCCTTAATTTTAAAAGGACACCTCCTCCCTCACTTACTCACACCACATTGAGCCTTATATATTGACCAAAAGCTAACCAAATAAGCTCTAAAATTCCATATATTCATCTTATAACCTTCCCTTTGAGAATAAATTCATCCAAGTAATCCCTTTGGTGCAAACCAAAAGGAGTTACCAAAGAAGAGGTAACATCTTTCCTCAAGCTCTTTAGATTTATATCCATTGTCCACCCCATCAACACTCATTATTCCACTATTGTATAATAACACCAGTATCCTCAATATACTAATATGTTTTTATTTTAAGGTTTCAACAAACACTTACACCCAATTCCACCTAATGGGTAATAAATATACTATTTATGTGTACAGCGAACTACCGCCTCATGAAATGATAATTGTGTATTTTTCCTTTAGCACCTTTCAGGGTTGATAATTATGATAAAAACACTGATTATATATTTTATATATGATATTTATTATTTATTTATGCTTCTTTCATTATTTTATAACACATACCCTTATTCTTACATTTTTTATTAATATGATAACACAATTTGTTGAAGTGTGGACTACCGCCTCCTCAAAGAGACATGATTCATTCATGATATACAAGGAATATATAAAATATGGTTTTAATAATCATATGTAAAATATATGACATAAATATAATACTAGAAATATAATATACATATAAATAATTTACTTTTCATTCATTTAATACGATAAAGAAATTAAAGTAGCATTCAAGCGTACGTGCAACATACCATCTCCATGAACGGTGCATTTCATTTTTTATCTCCAACTTTTATCAATTATTATATATATATATGTAATGAATATATATATAATATTTAAAATGTGGTTTAAATTATAGAGATGATGGAACCATGATCTAATTAACAGGAACAACAAATAATATGTCAAAACTTACTTGAGAAACTAGGCAATTAACACCCAAAATAGTGAAAATAACAAACAAATGTTAACATATTGGTAATAATATATTATAAGATAATCATATATGATATCATAAATGTTAATATGGTTCTGTAATAAGTTATTAACACTATTAAAACCATTATATATTTCTTTAAAGGATGATCACCCAAAATGAAATGCAAGGTAAGGGATTTCATCTCAATTTACACTGCTTTGAGACTTTCTTTTTTACACAACAATTCAATTTTCTATGGTTTATATACTTACCTTTGACATATTATATCTTTAATATCCTTATTATCATGATATGATAAGTTTCATTTAATTTTATTTTTTCATTGAGATTGTGATTCAAATGTTTCAATGATTTATGGGAAACATTGTAATGTTAAAATATTATTTTACTCAAAAATGTTTTAATGATATTTAAATGCTATTTCTATTCATAAACATCAATAAAAATTGTTTTTACTTTTCCTCCACTAGTAAATTATTGATAAATTTTTATCCTTTATTCAATATGGATATTTTATAAGTCATTTTTTTATTATTTGAATCAATTATTCAATATGAGGAATGTTTTGGATAGGTATGACATAGCTGGGTCCTATATATAGATATCTTCATGATGCATCAGTATTCTCATGAGATGAAATAGTTAGCCGAAATAGATGGGTTTTTACCTGATATGATAAATTGTCTTTTCAAAGGTATCTATGGTAAAGGTTTCACGTACTTAGGAATCATGTCATCCAACAATTAAGCATCTACTTAATTTAGACATTGTTATTATTTATCCATGAGATTTTGCATCGACATATATATAGATGCACTCTATTCTCAGTTTATTATTTTTGATGGAATGTGTTTGAGTTATTTACCTTTCAATATTGATTTTTCCTTATCTAGTAATTTGAATGGAATATGTTATAAATTATTTACCTTGCCATGTTGATATATTTTCATTGATTCATTATTACTTATGTTTTATTTACCCTTACTGAGAATTTTAGATCACCCTTATTATGTTTCTTTTCCCCAAGTTATGAAGAGGAATCCTCTAAATTAATTTCAAGGATTCTGTTTATTTTTTTATTATGTATCATGTTTTTATTTATTATTTCCCAATTTATTATAGGTATTTGTATGTAATATGGATTCCAAAGACTAATAAATTGATCGGTCCTTTAGGATTTCATTCCTTGTAATTTATGCCAATGTAACAAAATAATACATTGGATTTGGGCTTCTATAGTCGGGGCGTTATAGTTTTTATAAAAATAATTTTAAAATAAACCTTGGAAACTAGATTTAGAAAACTTATATTAGGGAACATAACCCTAATATAGACATTTAGGATGAGTATATAAGAACATCGTAGAATTTTGGTAAGATAAATATTATGTTGTCATTCTTATAAATACATTATTATCTAGATATTGCAAGTGGATGTGGTTCTAGAACAGATGTACCTATGAGTAACAAATCTGATAAGGTGTGTCGAGCCTATCTTAGTGTAACTTGGTACATAACATCAGTCCTTATCGTGCCCCTGGTTTGACAGCCCCTAGGGATATGCTTAGGATAATTCACATTTTCTTTATAAACCATTATGAAGTATTTTAGAGTAAAGATATCCCAAAATAAATCATGTTTATTATTATGAGATTAACTACACATAAAATTTTCAATTTATGTTATATATTTCAGTATTTTTGGGATAAAAAATGGTAAGATAAAATATAGTCTATTTAATCATTTATAAATGGATCCTAAAAGAAGTAATGTGAACCTCAATAATTCACATGATCTAAAGAGTAAGAATTATAATTTCATTTATGGTCTTAATCTGATCTATCGAAGGGAACTAATATCCTAATCATTCTCATCATATAAAGATACAGTATCATGTGATAAAAAAATAGAGAAAGGAAAATCTAAGTATTATGGATTCAGAACAAAAGGAAATTTTGGGAAAATATATATAAAGGTAATAAGAGAAATAAGTATTTTACCACATGTAAAAATTATGGAAATAATCACCCAACTACTTAAATGTAGTGGGAGTTTTTTAAAAGTGTTGAAAGAAAGGCTACTAAGTTCTTGGTTTCTAGGGAAATAAATAAAATTCTAACATGCAATCGTTCCAATAAAATGAGCTGGGGTATCATACAAATCAATGTCTCAATCATCGAAGGAATATACCATAGAAAAATATAAGGGGTCAAGCATATGTTTTTGACATGGCCAAAGTGGAATGATAATTGTGATTTGGCATTTGAATCTAAGAAATATGTTGTAAAATTATTTTATTTATGATTGTATCATCATATGAATTATGAAATATATCATTATTGTACTAAAATACTTTTTCATCAATTATTTGAATGATTGTGTTGATTAGTATCGATAACCAAGAAAAGTAAATCAATAAGAAGTTGAAATTTTTGTAAAAACACATGGTTGAGGGAAAGTAAGCCTTAATATTTTTCTAATGATGAGATGATGAAATTTGGATAATGAGATGATTCATATGGATTAAGTAAATTGGGCACTAATAAATACCATGGAAATGATTCTAAAGAGTCAGATCATAATCTTTTGTAAATATTAACCATTTATGAATTGTTTTAAGTTGATCTTTAGATAGGGTTTTAGAGGTTAATGTATTAATTCCCTATATGATGCATATTTTGCTAAGAGATTAAGTATAAATTGTTCAAGTCACAACCAAAGGATATGATTGTGATTATAAAATAGAAACATATCATGTAATTATATTTCCTTACATTTTTATAGATTGAAAGAATTTATCAACTCTAGGAAAAGGGTCTTGAAACAAAAATGTTTTATATTATCATGATTTTTTATGATATCAATGATATTTATTCACACTTCTATTTTATGGTCTTTCCATCAAAAACTTTCTCATGAACATGTTTTTTATCACACTATATTAGAAATTAATAGTTTTATTTCACTTCTATATCTATGTTTACATTAACTTTATCCTCTTCAAAATCCTAGTTTTGTGGTGACCCTTACATTTTTTTTTCCTCTATTATTTAGAATATGTGTTATTAACCCTATTTATGATGTGGGTTTTTTAAAAATTATTTAATTTCAAATATCAAAACTTATACTACCTAGATCAAGTTTTAATTGTGAGGTTGTAATTTAATTAAGGTAGGGAGAATATAACACCCCAATACTCTGCAATATTAACATTTTGGAATAAATTTAATTATTTTTTTGTCTCTCTTGATACACAACATCATGTTTATCTTACACTATAAACAATAATTAGTTGAATTTCATTACATGAAAGGTCGAGTTTTACCGAACAATAATATATTATTAAAATATTATTATTTAATATAATAAAAAATAACCTAGTTGTTAAGTTGGTAGTTATAAATAGTATTAACTAAATTATGAAAATATATGGTTGAATAAATTATTTAAAAATTAATTAGAAATAAATCTAGGAACCAACTAAATATATAAGATTCTTTTTTATAAAGAACTGTAACAACCCAAAAATTCATTAATAAAAATTCCTCTTAGTCTATTTAAATGTCTTCTTATTTTTAGGAAAAGTGAATTTCCCTATGTAGCCTTTTAGAACCCTCCGCACAAGGAAACCCCCCTCCCCATGAAAGGGTCACTCCGGAGAGATCCCCAGCCGGGAAGCAGTCGTTGCCAGCCGAGATGGCAGGGCGTCCCGGAGGGTGACTCTCCCGACAATGATGGTCCATCAAGTGAATTAAATGTCTTCTTATAGTTATGTAAAAGGTATGCACTTATTTGGTTTTATTCTTTGGATTTTAAAATACCGTTAAGAATTTTGAACATTGCTAATATAGTTGTTGAACAGTGATTACATGATTAGTATAAACATAGGGATTTAACAAATCCAATTTACTCAGACAAAGTAAGCGATGGCCTCATCCAGTAGAATTTCCACATACGAAGCCCATTTTTTAGATATCATAAAGTAGGTGGTGTTATTGGGATTCACTCTTGACCAATCCCAATTCAATCTTCAACACATGAAGCTGGAATGGAACTGCCAACAGGAGAAGTGGAAGTTGATAGAGATTATCACCCAAGAAATGTTATGTGAGCCACCCTAAGAATCTGTCACCATCATGCACCTTACCCTAAGGTCTTATACAGGTGTTATATGGGGTTATATAATCACTATGACTATATACATTATTTTTTGTATAAAAATTATATATTCATTTTCTTATTGTTACTTTGTAAAGAGTTTTTAAAGCACAAATAGTATTTTTAGTTAATATTCAACTAAGTTATCAATTTTGATGAATTAATGATTTTTAAATTAAATAATATTTTAATAAAATATTATTATTAATAAATTAATTTTTATTAAATATAAATGATCGTATAATTTTATGAATACAATTTTAATTTTTATTAAGGTTTGAAAGTTGTTTCTGTCAAAACCTATGATTTTTTTGATAAATATTAGTTTTTATTTTAAAAGTGAAAATTCACATTTTTATAAAATTATTTAGATAAAATGAATATTATTTTTGGAATTCGGACGTCGAAATTATCCAATGGTTAGTTTTTCATAATTTTCTGAGAAATTCGAATTTTTGGGTAAAAATTAAATACTGTTTAATTAAATAATGTGTTTTATGACATCATAATGACCCAATTGTGATGTAATAAAATACTATAAACACTATATTCGACCATTATATGTTTTACCATTAAAATAATGTGATTTTAGGTTTATTTTATTTAGTTTACAAATCTTTAGTGGACCCTTCAAGACTTATAAAACATTTTAGTTTTTTAAATTGTTTTCCTTGAGAGTGTCACTCACCTCCACATAAGCAACTCTATTATTTTTAGAAGTTACCAAGTAATGGATTCCTTCCTTTATCATTTTATCCATGTTTATTATTATTTTTATTCCCTTTTATTTTCAATTATAAATGTTGGGGTATGATTTTTCACCACCCCTATATTGTCCTCTTTATGTTTGAATGATGAGAGACCCCTTTCTATCTCATTGGTGCCTTCCATGTATACCCGTTACAATGCTGAAATTCTATAAGAAATTTCTCTCCCCTCATTTACATTCATGCAATTATTTTGTATCATGAAACTAAAATCCATTACCTATGTTGTTACATGTATCCATATGACCCCCATTAATATCCATTTCATGTATATATGATGAGACACCCATTTCTCTCTCATAAACCATTTTTATGAATTCTTATGTCACACCATTACATTGCCGAAATTGCACCGATTTTCAAAGCCACTGCCATTGTGTAGTGAATACCATACCAATTTCTCTATAAATGGTATTCACCTTTATGCACATTTATTATTGATTATAATGCTTCATGTATGTTTTCCACATCCCTTTATCATGGAATAAATGATGATGAATGATCTCGTGTTATATGATCTATGAGGAAAACTTATGCATGAAATGAAATATTTAAAAAGTGTGTCCCTAATAGCACTAAAATGAATTGGGTAAGGTATAGTATCATCATATGTCATGTGAAATGGGTGTTGACTCATGCTAATTCAAGTACAACGAGTGTTTACACGTGCTTCATGTGCAATAAGGGTTTACTCATGCTCTATGTGTAATGAGACTTGGATCATGCTAATTCCATGTTAAGTATTGTTGACACATCTCCATTTTATGACTATCATGCTTTATCGTGCCTTTATGTTCATGTTTCTCTTATGATCCATTGATATACCTATTGACTAACATGTATTGTATTCCTCATGTTATTCCATGTTTATTCCCTTACTGGGCTTTATAGCACACCCTTTTCTTATGTATGTCCTAAATTTATCCCATGCAATGCTCAGTACGAAGGAATGTAGTGGTCATGAAAAGGAAGTTTTCAATAAGATGTTCTCTTCTATCTTTTAATTTGTTATGTAATGCTACTAAGCCCCAAAGTCACTAGACATATCGATCTTCCATGTTGTATCAAGTGAAGAGTTTGTGTAATAAATCATGTTTATGTGTGTAATAAAAAGTAGGGTTGTTATAACAGCTATTATTATACTCAAAAAGTCATTTTATCCTAATAAATTAAAATAATTACAATTGGTGAATGATACTAATGAAATATATATTTTATATATTCAATAAAATATTTTTTATATTCATCAAATATATTTTATAGGCATAATATAGGAACAAACCAATTATACATATAAAACCCTATATTTTTATAAAGGCGGGTTAAAATCCTTTTGATGGAAAACCTATTTTAAATACAATTTTTGGAACTTTTATATATTATATTTGAAGAAATAAAATATTTATTTTAATGTGTAATATAAAAGTTTACATTAGTTTAATTTTTGGTATTTTTTTAATAAGTTTCATGTCATTATGAATAGTGATAAAATATTGACAACTATAGACTTGTTTATTTTATTAAAAGTAAAAAAGGATAAAGAGATTACACCAATACAATTAAGGGGGTCTGTAATAGTAAAACCCAAGTGCATCAGTCCAAACAAAGTCTAAACCCTCAGAAGGAAAGGAACCAAGACTACAAAAAAATATAATCCAATCATCCAAAGAAACTTTTGAATCCATGAAGTCTAAAACAACATTGCCCTTATGCCACATATGAAGGATAGACATCTGATCATTCATTAGATACTTGCACCTTCTGATCGAGTACACAATAGACCAGGGGATGGGACCTTTTCCAAATAAAGCTTTATAAATTTTCAATTATTCATTTTCCACTTACCTAATTGGAATATTCCTTTGAACACATAGAGATAATATAAAGAGAAGATAAAGGGCCTCTACTTGAAGAGAATCAACACTACTGAAGGAAGTAGAAAAGGCCGCCACAACAAAGCCATTGGGATCTCTTGTCACTCCACCCTCCATGCATTAATCCCATGAAACACGATCCATATGTATTTAACTTGTTTCCCAAGAGCGGAGGCTTCCATTTGACCCAATTCCCCTGAGCATATAAGACGTTGTAGGTACGACGTATCAAGGGACGGAGGGACATAATAGAAGGTCTATTCACATCATCCTTACATAACATGTAAATTCCAAAACATAATTCCAAATTTTAAAAAGGATACCCATAATAGACCCTATAGAAGACTAATGGAGTCTTTCATTTTGGGATGACCAAAGAAATCAACACCCTGCTGTGAAAATCATGGTTATGGATTTCCTCTATGGGCTTGGTCTTTCCGTACCCTAGAACCATAGTTGGAGAAACAAATCTGAAAAAGAAACAGCATATGACTACCCATAAAACTAACCCAAAAAAGTCTAAGTTTCCTTCACTCATTTGCTATTGAAAAACTGATGAAATGTGGACTCACAGTTCAGCGTCGAGCAACAATGAAATCGAGAATCCAGATTGACCCCTCTCTATTGAATGATCTTATCAGTTAGAAAATAATAGTTACTAACATGTCACAATAGGAAAAATAACTTCAATGGAATATATTTTCACCTCAAAACCTCACCCCATATATCCTATATAGAGGGTACCAAATGAATTGAAAGAAAATATTTGATATTGAAATCACCTCTAGCATCTTCAGTAAAAACACAACAATTCTATTCATCAAACAGCTCTATATTGTTGAAAAAACTCTTCTGAATATCATCCAATGTGGTATTAGTGAGTATGGGATGATCACAAGCTTCTCTAAAACTAATATCGGGAGATGGGCAGTATGGGAACCCAAGAACAGCACCTACCATTTTTTGGAACCAATAGCTCATCTCACCGTTACCAATAATCTACCTAGTATATCGATGAAGGATAGGTGCATAAGGCCAAACCATCTTCTAAATCCAAGAAGGCTTGAATCTAGAATGAGACCCATCAATGTCATAAGTACATTTCATATTCTTTCCCCATAAATATCTTCCCTTAATAAGCTACCGAGTAAATATGGCATGAAATCCAGTTATGGTTCCAGAAATGCTCTTAAGGTTAATACCACCTTCACTAATTGATTCGGCCAATCTACTCAAAGAATCCCAGTGATACTTTCCTTCTAAGTGTCCATCCCATAAGAAAGAAATCATAATTTTCTCCATATTATCAATCATCTTTTTTGAAACCTTCAGGTTGGATAGTGTAACAGCCCGAGATTTTATGAAAAATATTCTTTTTAATTTTATTAATGTCTTGTGTTGTACGCTACACCAAAAGGATCTTTCACAACACGCATCTTTGACGTGCCTTGCATTACACGCAATCTCAACCTTCCTCGATAGCGTGTGTAGTACGCAATACTGAGTTTCACGAAACACCGATATGCTATTAAAATATTATTAAAACTAGCTGTTATGAATAGTAATAACCACTTTTTAAATTTTAGAAATTTTATCTCTCAAAATGGACTTCATTTTTGGATTCGGAGTATCGAATTTAGCCTAAGGTGAAATTTTGGTACCTTTCGGATAACTTTCATATTCTGATGAATAGTGAAAATTACTAAATTATAATTAAAAACAACTTTTTTAATCGAAATAATTAATAGTGATAAATTATTAATTTGAGTGTTTTTAAAGTATATTTAGAATATATTTTTACAATTTAATACAATTTTGGTCATTGAATGTAATTTCACATTTAAACCAGACATAATCAAGTGTCAATCTTTTGATAGATATTGTTTCTTAAAAACACGCTATTTGTTTTAACAGCGGGATTTAATTATAAAATTAATTAATGCAACTTCTATGTTATGAATTTGGTAAAATAGACTTCATTTTTTAATTCGGAATATGAAATATAGCTTAGGATGAAATTTTGGCATTGTTCTGAAAAACATCAATTTTTGATGAATAATGAAACTACTAAGTGGTAGTTAAAAAACTGAATTTTTCATAAAACCTAATTTTACCGCTACTGTGAATGAAATTTCAAAAATCCGAGAGACACGGTTGATTTCAGTAAGTAAAATGTGGTTCAATGAGATGAAAATAATTTTTGGTGAATAGTAACTTTTTACTTTTATTTACCACGGTTAAAAGTAAATAGGGTAATTAAGGGTAAGAATGATATTAATATTACCCTAACACATGTCCTAATTATATTTGACAATTGTATCTCGACCAAAAACAACCTTAAGTGTAAAATATTATCATTTAGGCCCACTTGGATTAGATTAGGACATTTATTATTATTTAATTCAAAGAAGAGTTAAAAGAGTTAAAATCAAAGTATATTTACTAAAACATTTTTAATATAGGGTTTTACATAAGATAAATTCGATTGTAAATATTCATTAGAAATATAAAACGCTTTCCTACATGATGGTATTTTATTTTGTAATTTTTAGACATCAAATAATTTAATTTATTTATGACACAAAGATGATGCAGTAATTATCTGATTAATGAAATATTGACATAATTGATATTATAAAGACCAAACTAAATGTAATTTAAGACTTTTTATGAATTCCACTAATTTTCTAGGTCACTATGATATATTATTGTTTATTTAATCAACTTGTTTCGAACATATAATTCTGTTAGGACTTTCAAAAAAATCATATATCAAATAGTGTCAAAATTGACACAAAATAGTTTTTAAATCAAATATTATATTATTAATTGTTATTTTATTACTAAAAATCTAAGGTTCGGCCAAATGACTTATATAAGGATATATGTATTAATAATATACAATTTGGGGTTCGTTTGGCATGTTATAGTAAGTGTATTAACCATATAGTGAAAGAAAACAAAAAGACACGGTAAAAGTTAAATTATTTAACTTAGAGTTAAATCTAATTGATAAGGTTAAAATAATACCCTAAACTTGTCTAAATCCTATTGGATGATAGGATTTCGACCCATACCCACTTTAGATTCTAAATAAGACCCTTTGGAACCATTATAAACAGATTTTGACTTTAATATAAAATAATATTTTGAGATATTCCTAAGGTGCCCCTCTCCTCCCTTATAAAAGGGCACCTCCTCCCCCTCCTCCTCACACCAATTTGAGCACTCAAGATCGGCCAACCCCTGCCATTTTCTCCTCTCCACTTACCTAGAATAATCCTAGAGGTCCTGGTATTCTTCAAAGACCAATATTAGTTCCCTAAGTGGAGGATTCAAAGAGGCGTTCCAAAGAAGAGGTAATATCCATTACCGATCTTTTCAATTTATTTCTTCTTCAACTTCTTCTTCTTTAGTTGTTTCATTATAAAGTAATAACATCAGTATTACTTAGATAATGATATGTTATTATAAATATGAAACAACCCTAATTCACCTTCTATCCATCCTACGGAAAAATGAAATCACCGCGCGTACGTACGTACGGAATACCGTCTCCACGCCATGGTGTAATCTATTTTCCACCATCACATTACAAGGATGGGTATAATGGTGTAATGAGAAACTATTTATGATTATTATAATGTAATATTGATACTGAAATAATATATATATACTCAAATACAATTCCACGATCATAGGAATGATATCATCACTCGTGCGTACGTACGGAATACCGTCTCCACGATGTGATGCGACTCGTTCTACATGATCATCATTACATAGTAATTATATAAATGAATTGAATGAATAAATATGATATATGTTACACTAATACCATTCTGGATATAAGGTATCTATAACCTTAAAAGAAGAATAAGAATTTATTTGGAAAAACATGCATAAGAACAAAAGGCAATAAAGACCCGAGTAACAAGTAACAATGAAATATTACTAACAAGAAGCTAAGAATATGACCATATATGATATCATATCAATATTTATGATTCTGGAATAAGTCAATAACACTATTTAAATCATTATACAGGAGGTTCGGACACTTACAAAGCAAGTCGGACCTAATGTAAGGGAAATATCACAATCTCATTTTTATCCGAGATTGTTTATTCGTAAGTATTTACTGGGGTGTATTTTATCATCCACATCCATGTTTCATCAATATGTAATATTATTTCCATCCACCTAAAATTGTTTAAATCCATTTTTACCCTTCGGTGAGTTTTTAGTAATATGTATGAAAGGAATCTTTTGTCGTTTTTCGTACGAGGTACTTTTTGACTTTTCCGATAAAAGTACGAAGAATGTTTTTTTTAACTTATACGGCATAAATGGATTTTTAAGAAACTTACTTTACAAGTTTTCAAGTTTATTTTTAATCAACTTCTTTTATTTTAAAGTCTTATGACATGTTATGAAAGGAAAAATGTTTTTGAAGTAGAAAGGATATTTTCCTCAAGAATGGAGTTCAAGTATTTTATCAAAATTATTTTCCATCTAAGATAATAAAAGGGTTCTGTTTTTATCCCTATTATTACATTGGTTTGATTATGTTGTGATGGAAATATTTTTATGAATTCCTTTATCTTATATGAATTTTTTTATGATGTCATGTTGTTTAAGAATCCCATTTTTATTACATGGGTTACGCTATGATGTATGGTTTATGATTATGTGGCACACATAAGAAAGGATTCATTATAAGATGGGTGGGACCTATATCTCCCTCCAATGCATTGGGTAAAGATTTTATATCTCATGAGATAGACATGGCTGGAACGGTAGGTTATACCGGTTCAGTGAAACAGGACTGGAACGAGGGTGACTCGGTTCAGAAAGGGACTTTGTCCACTAAGATAGTCTTGGCAATGAGTAATGACTAACAAGAAATGATTTTCCATGATTATGTGTGCATGCCACAAATTTTCAAGTTTCATGTTATGATTATGGGGATCTCATTTTCACTTCTATGATTTGTTCCATGTTAAAATATTATGATCTCTTTTGCAGGTTATTATTTTCAAAAAGATATGATATGATTTTTATTTCCTTTATTTTCCCTTGCTGAGCATTTGAGATCACCCTTTTATGTTTTCTTTTCCCCAGGATATAAAGAAAGGTTTTAGGTAAAAAAAGGGAAGATCTTTATGGGAGATATTGAAGATCTTTCACCACGTTTAGAAGATTACGTTCCGAGTTTCCAAAGACACTAAACTATTACGATCCTTGTGTGTGTGTTTTTGTTATGTACCAAGTATTCCACAAAAGTAATGTAATGTCCATGTACGTCAAGCTTCGGGTCTCTACAGTTGGTATTAGAGGAAAGGTTTAGTCAACCTTTGGAAACTAGGATGCGAGAACTTTAGTGAGATCTCTAGAGATATTTCTAAGGTATGTCTAGGGATGTCTCTAAGGTTAAGTATACGTATAGGTTATAGTACTAGAATTACACTAACGATCATAGAATTAAACCTAAGATGCTAGATATTGAAGGTACTCCCCCTTTATTATTTTGTTTTCCCTAGCATGATTTTTCCCTCTCACACTATTATTTTTGGGTTTTAGACGATGGCTGGAACGTGAAGGAACCGTGTTGATCAATGCAATGGACAATGCAATGATTGCCCTCCTGAACAAACAAATGTTATGGGAGATGGAGTGCAAAATCTTATTGCTATAATTACACAAGCTATGAATCATTCTGGACTTCCAAATGAGCAGAGAAGGGAACAATATTCTATTGAGTCCTTCATGAGGCAACGTCCACCTTCTTTCAGTGGGTCTTCTGATCCACTTGTTGCTGAACAATGGATCAGTACCACTGAAAAGATATTTTCAGTTCTTCAATGTTCTGAACATGATAAAGTCATCTTAGTAGTATATCGTTTGGAAGGTGAAGCTAATAAATGGTGGAATCTTATCAAGAATACGAGGCAAAGAGATGAAATTGAGTCCATGGAATGGGATGAGTTCAAGAACTTGTTTTTCAGTAAGTACTTCCCTCGTATTCTTCGAACAAAGATGGAAAAGGAGTTTCTTGAGCTGAAGTAGAAGGATGATGTATCTATTGGTATATACGAAGCAAATTTTACAAGACTTGCAAGGTATGCATCTGGCATTAACATCCAACCTGAAAGTAAAGTTGATCGATTTTTCAGTGGCTTAAAACCAAGTCTTCGAAGGGCATTAGCTATAAGAGACTTTAGTATCTATGAAGAAATTTTGTGTTGTGCTATCAAGGTAGAAATGGAAGTTGGTGTTACATATCCATCTCATGGTTTTGACAAGAAACGAAAGATGGAGTTCAAGGAGAAATCTCAGAATAATGGTGAAAAGAAGATGAATGTTTCCTTATGCACAAAGTGTGGAAAGAAGCATGGTGGAGATTGTCTTAAAGGGACTAGAAAATGTTTTAAGTGTGGAAAAGAAGGTCATCGAGCAGCTGAGTGTCAAAGTAATGGAAAAAGGGATTCTAATGATGTGAATAAAGAAAACACTGCAGAGAACGCACCACCAACACTTCAATGCTTCAAGTGAAAGGAAATGGGGCATTATGCTAATAAATGCCCTAATGCAAGGGTTAGTGATGATTGACATGAGCAACCGCTTAAGGAAAAGGATAAAGGGAAGTCACATGTGATCACCATTGGCGATGTTGAATATGATAACGATATGGTGGAATGATTAAGTGTTTATGTAATGGGATTCCAAAATAATGTTGTATCATAAAGTATTGGAATATTTATGTATTGGTCTAATGTGGTATTCAAAGTGATTGAGATATTTTTGGAAATAAGATGATATGAGCATAATGAAGGGAAAATGAGAAAACGGAATGTTTAACAGTATTCATGAGCTCATGATTGATATAAGGACTAAGTGATATCATTGTTTGAGTATATAGAATCTTGAGGATTTTGGTATGTGGAAAGTGTTAAATTTTAACTGCATTAATGTTCTCACTAAGGTATTCAAGAGAATACATGATTATGGACTTTGAATGTTTGGAATGTGACCAACAAAATATATCTTATGATATATGGGGATCGACGATGGTGTTAAATCTCTGTTAATCGTTTTCACTATGTTATGAGAGTGGATTGTAGTATTATGGATAAGCCTAAAGATTGGAATGGATTATGTTGGACATAAGTTAGTATTTTTTAAGGATAGAAGTTTTCTCAATATTATTGATGGGATGTTATAGTAATATAGTTTTAGAAAAAGGACAACCTGCAGGACGGGCGACAGCCCATCGCGTCGGACAAGGCTCTGGAAATCGAACCCACAACCGAAGTGCGACTGGCCTTTATCGCCTACCACTGGCCTACAGGAAGTCCGTGTTTAGTAGAAACTAGTTTTATTATATTAATCTGTATGACATATGATGTATAAGTCCATTTTAGGAACCATATATGATTAATCTCACTATAGATCGACTTATGTATATAATTTTTTGCTAACCTTTTGTTTGAGACAGATGGAATGACCTTTCATTCTATCACATGATCTGCTAACACTTCACGAATAACAAATTCAACTTCATTTATTTAAGAGATGAAGTGGAAATTGTTAAAGGCACGAAAAACAGTGAGATTCTACCAAAATAAAGTAAGTATTTATTCTAATTCTAATTCTTTAACTTTAGGGAAACGATCATGAAAACCAAAAATGTTGTCCTAGTGATCTTATATCTGATGAATCAGATGGTACCTTAGATCGTCACAAATTTATGGCTTTGTGATTGCTGGATTTTCCATAGCCATTTTATCTACCAATCTCTATCAGAACATGATGGTTAGATTTCTCTTCCATATCCATATTTTCACCTATGTGGAAACCCAGTGATTAGTTTATTTGGGTAACCGTTACGTTTCATACTTTTGTTTTTAAAGATTGGTTTTGATATTCCTTTTTACGATGTGGGTTTCTATTAAAGAAACTTTCGAATAGTAAACCATTTATAACCCCGACGAATTTCGAGGGCGAAATTCATTTTAAGGGGGGTAGAATGTAACAGCCCGAAATTTTATGAAAAATATTCTTTTTAATTTTATTAATGTCTTGTGTTGTACGCTACACCAAAAGGAGCTTTCACAACACGCATCTTTGACGTGTCTTGCATTACACGCAATCGCAACCTTCCTCGATAGCGTGTGTAGTACGCAATACTGAGTTTCAGAAAACATCGATATGCTATTAAAATATTATTAAAACTAGCTGTTATGAATAGTAATAACCACTTTTTAAATTTTAGAAATTTTATCTCTCAAAATGGACTTCATTTTTGGATTCGGAGTATCGAATTTATCCTAAGGTGAAATTTTGGTACCTTTCGGATAACTTTCATATTCTGATGAATAGTGAAAATTACTAAATTATAATTAAAAACAACTTTTTTAATCGAAATAATTAATAGTGATAAATTATTAATTTGAGTGGTTTTAAAGTATATTTAGAATATATTTTTACAATTTAATACAATTTTGGTCATTGAATGTAATTTCACATTTAAACCAGACATAATCAAGTGTCAATCTTTTGATAGATATTGTTTCTTAAAAACACGCTATTTGTTTTAACAGCAGGATTTAATTATAAAATTAATTAATGCAACTTCTATGTTATGAATTTGGTAAAATAGACTTCATTTTTGAATTCTGAATATGAAATATAGCTTAGGATGAAATTTTGGCATTGTTCTGAAAAACATCAATTTTTGATGAATAGTGAAACTACTAAGTGGTAGTTAAAAAACTGAATTTTTCATAAAACCTAATTTTACCGCTTCTGTGAATGAAATTTCAAAAATCCGAGAGACACGGTTGATTTCAGTATGTAAAATGTGGTTCAATGAGATGAAAATAATTTTTGGTGAATAGTAACTTTTTACTTTTATTTACCACGGTTAAAAGTAAATAGGGTAATTAAGGGTAAGAATGATATTAAAATTACCCTAAAACATGTCCTAATTATATTGGACAAGTGTATCTCGACCAAAAACAACCTTAAGTGTAAAATATTATCATTTAGGCCCACTTGGATTAGATTAGGACATTTACTATTATTTAATTCAAAGAAGAGTTAAAAGAGTTAAAATCAAAGTATATTTACTAAAAAAAATTAATATAGGGTTGTACATAAGATAAATTCGATTGTAAATATTCATTAGAAAGCTAAAAAGCTTTCCTACATGATGGTATTTTATTTTTAATTTTTAGACATCAAATAATTTAATTTATTTATGACACAAAGATGATGCAGTAATTATCTTATTAATGAAATATTGACATAATTGATATTATAAATACCAAAATAAATGTAATTTAAGACTTTTTATGAATTACAATAATTTTCTACTTTACTATGAAATATTAGTGTTTATTTAATCAACTTGGTTCGAACATATAATTCTGTTAGGACTTTCAAAAAAATCATATATCAAATAGTGTCAAAATTGACACAAAATAGTTTTTAAATCAAATATTATATTATTAATTGTTATTTTATTCCTAAAAATCTAAGGTTCGGCCAAATGACTTAGATAAGGATATATGTATTAATAATATACAATTTGGGGTTCTTTTGGCATGTTATAGTAAGTGTATTAACCATATAGTGAAAGAAAACAAAACGACACGGTAAAAGTTAAATTATTTAACTTAGAGTTAAATCTAATTGATAAGGTTAAAATAATACCCTAAACTTGTCTAAATCCTATTGGATGATAGGATTTTGACCCATACCCACTTTAGCTTCGAAATAAGACCCTTTGGAACCATTATAAACTGATTTTGACTTTAATATAAAATAATATTTTGAGATATTCCTAAGGTGCCCCTCTCCTCCCTTATAAAAGGGCACCTCCTCCCCCTCCTCCTCACACCAATTTGAGCACTCAAGATCGGCCAACCCATGCCATTTTCTCCTCTCCACTTCCCTAGAATAATCCTAGAGGTCTTGGTCTTCTTCAAAGACCAATCTTAGTTCCCTAAGTGGAGGATTCAAAGAGGCGTTCCAAAGAAGAGGTAATATCCATTACCGATCTTTTCAATTTATTTCTTCTTCAACTTCTTCTTCTTTAGTTGTTTCATTATAAAGTAATAACATCAGTATTACTTAGATAATTATATGTTATTATAAATATGAAAAAACTCTAATTCACCTTCTATCCATCCTATGGAAAAATGAAATCACCGCGCGTACGTACGTACGGAATACCGTCTCCACGCCGTGGTGTAATCTATTTTCCACCATCACCTTACAAGGATGGGTATAATGGTGTAATGAGAAACTATTTATGATTATTATAATTTAATATTGATACTGAAATAATATATATATACTCAAATACAATTCCACGATCATAGGAACGATATCATCACTCGTGCGTACATACGGAATACTGTCTCCACGATGTGATGCGACTCGTTCTACATGATCATCATTACATAGTAATTATATAAATGAATTGAATGAATAAATATGATATATGTTACACTAATACCATTCTGGATATAAGGTATCTATAACCTTAAAATAAGAATAAGAATTTATTTGTCAAAACACGCATAAGAACAAAAGGCAATAAAGACCCGAGTAACAAGTAACAATGAAATATTACTAACAAGAAGCTAAGAATATGACCATATATGATATCATATCAATATTTATGATTCTGGAATAAGTCAATAACACTATTTAAATCATTATAAAGGAGGTTCGGACACTTACAAAGCAAGTCGGACCTAAGGTAAGGGAAATATCACAATCTCATTTTTATCCGAGATTGTTTATTCGTAAGTATTTATTGGGGTGTATTTTATCATCAACACCCATGTTTCATCAATATTTAATATTATTTCCATCCACCTAAAATTTTTTAAATCCATTTTTACCCTTCGGTGAGTTTTTAGTAATATGTATGAAAGGAATCTTTTGTCGTTTTTCGTACGAGGTACTTTTTGACTTTTCCGACAAAAGGACGAAGAATGTTTTTTTTAACTTATACGGCATGAATGGATTTTTAAGAAACTTCCTTTACAAGTTTTCAAGTTTATTTTTAATCAAATTATTTTATTTTAAAGTCGTATGACATGTTATGAAATGAAAAATGTTTTTGAAGTAGAAAGGATATTTTCCTCAAGAATGGAGTTCAAGTATTTTATCAAAATTATTTTCCATCTAAGATAATAAAAGGGTTCTGTTTTTATCCCTATTATTACATTGGTTTGATTATGTTGTGATGGAAATATTTTTATGAATTCCTTTATCTTATATGAATTTTTTTATGATGTCATGTTGTTTAAGAATCCCATTTTTATTACATGGGTTACGCTATGATGTATGGTTTATGATTATGTGGCACACATAAGAAAGGATTCATTATAAGATGGGTGGGACCTATATCTCCCTCCAATGCATTGGGTAAAGATTTTATATCTCATGAGATAGACATGGCTGGAACGGTAGGTTATACCGGTTCAGTGAAACAGGACTGGAACGAGGGTGACTCGGTTCAGAAAGGGACTTTGTCCACTAAGATAGTCTTGGCAATGAGTAATGACTAACAAGAAATGATTTTCCATGATTATGTGTGCATGCCACAAATTTTCAAGTTTCATGTTATGATTATGGGGATCTCATTTTCACTTCTATGATTTGTTCCATGTTAAGATATTATGATCTCTTTTTCAGGTTATTATTTTCAAAAAGATATGATATGATTTTTATTTCCTTTATTTTCCCTTGCTGAGCATTTGAGCTCACCCTTTTATGTTTTCTTTTACCCAGGATATAAAGAAAGGTTTTAGGTAAAAAAAAGGAAGATCTTTATGGGAGATATTGAAGATATTTCACCACGTTTAGAAGATTACGTTCCGAGTTTCCAAAGACACTAAACTATTACGATCCTTGTGTGTGTGTTTTTGTTATGTACCAAGTATTCCGCAAAAGTAATGTAATGTCCATGTACGTCAAGCTTCGGGTCTCTACAGATAGAATATGAATAGGTATTGATGATAAAATAGAATTAATCAAATATATTCTCCCACCAAAAGATAAAAAACTATTTTTCCAATTAAGAATGTGGCCCAAAATCTTCTCAACCACCTAATCAAAATGATTAATAATAAGAGGATGAGGAGTCATAGGAGCACCCACATAATTCATAGGAAAGTTACCTTTCTTCATGCTAAGGTTGGATTCCAACACCCTTATTCTCCCCTCTGATCATTTATTTAGAACAAAGAATGTAACGACCCAAACCTTCATTAATGAAAATTCTTCTTGATTTAATTAAATATCTTATTATATAAAATGGTTATATAAAATAATAAATTCCTTTGTTTTATGTTTTTGGATTTTAATATATTGTTAATAATTGTGATTGTTTCTAATATAGTTGTTGAATAGTGATCACATGATTAGAATAAATATAGGGCTTTAACAAATCCAATTTACTCAGAAAAGGGATGTGATGGCCTCATCCAGTATAATTTCTCCATACAAAGACCATTTTTCAGAACTCATAAAGGAGGTGTCATCATTGGGCTTCTCTCTTGACCAAGCCCAATCCAATCTTCAACACGTTAAGCTTAAACGGATCCGCTTACGAGAGAAGTGGAAGTTGATAGATATTACTACCCGAGTGATGTTATCCGAGCCACCCCAAGTGTATGTCACCAACACACACCTTACCCTTAGGTCATATGTGGGGTTTATAAGGGGTTATGTAATAAGACCTTAGAACTATGATTAGGTGCATTATTTTTCTATAGAATAAATAATATACATTCATTTTACTATAGTTAATTTGTAAATAGTTTTTAAAATCACAAATAGTATTTTTAGTTAATATACAATTATGAAATATATTTTTGATTAATTAATGGATTTTTTAATTAAATAATATTTTAATAAAATGTTATTAATAAATTACTTTTTATTAAATATAAATGATCGTATAATTTTTATAAAAACAATTTTAATTTTTATTAAGGTTTGAAAACTGTTTTTTTCAAACCAATGAATTTTTGATAAATATCAGTTTTTATTTTAAAAGTAAAAATTCATCTATTTATAAAATTATATATATATATATATATATAATGAATATTATTTTTAGAATCAGGATTTGGAAATTATCTAATGGAAAAAATTTTATAATTTTCTGAGATAGTTGAATTTTTGGGTAAAAAATAAATATTGTTTTAATATATAATGTGTTTTATGACATCATAATGACCCAATAGTGATATAATAAAATAATATAAATGGGTTTTTTGGAAAATATATGTTTTAATTTTAAAATAATGTTATTTAATATTTTTTTGATAATTTTAGGGTGTATTAGTGGACCCTTCAAGACTTATAAAACATTTTAACATTTTTAATTGATTTCCATGAGAGTATGACTCACCTCCATATAAGAAAGACTAATATTTTAAGAATTTATGTCATTATACTTAAAAAATAATGTTTTCCAATCCCCTTTGGAAAAAATCATGGGCAAGAACTATGGGCTGGTTTGTGGTTTTTAATATTTTAATGTGTGGTGTCCAAAACCTAAATAATAAAGAATTCACTCTCTTTTCCTATGTAAACCCACCCAAGATCCCACTTCATCTTCACTCAAAGCCTTTGGAGCTTGACCAAACTCTACCCTCCTCTCTCTATAATCCTATCAAGTCACCCCAAGCTCTAATGAAGCCTCTCTCAAGCCTCTTTTAAGCCTTTGGGATCACACTTCCACGTAAGGGATTTCTTCATTTCTCATTTTTGTACAAATTTCTTTATATTGTTACACTCATGTACTTTCAATTTAAAATGTTGGGTTATGATTTATAAACTCCCCCATAATTCCCTCCTTATTTTTTTAATGATGATATACCCCTTTATCTCTCATTAATTCTTCCTGTGTACACTCATTACCATGTCAAAAATCTGTAAGGGATTTCTCTCTCCTCATATACATTCAAGAAATTATTTTGTTTTATAAATATAAATTCCATTAAATATGTTGGGACATGTATATATATGACCCCATAACTTTTAATTTCATTTATATATAATGGGACAACCATTTCTCTCTCATAAACTATTTTTGTGAATTCTTATGTCACGTCGTTATGCTGCCGAAATTGCACCGCGATTTTCCAAGACAAATTCATTGTGTAGTGAATACCATGCCCATTTCTCTATCAAGGGTATTCACCTTTATTCACATTTATTGACTGATTATATAGTTTCATGTATTAATTCCACATTAATTTATTATGGAATAAATTATGATGTTTAATGAATCCATGTTATATGATCCATGTGGCAAACTTATGCATGAAATAAAATGATTAAGAAGGGTGCACCCTGATATCGCTTCAATGCATTGGGTAAAAGATTAGTAAAATGATACATCAAGTGAAATGAGGGTTTACTCATGATATATCAACTTCAATGAGGGTTTACTCAAGCTCCATATTCAATGAGCCTTGGCTCATGCTAAAATCTTATTAAATGTTGTTACCACATTTCCATGTTATGATAATCATGTTATACCATGCCTTTATGTTCATGTTTCTATTATGATACATTGATATTCCTATTGCCTAAAATTTACTATATTATTCTTGTTATTCCTTCTTTACTCCCATACTGGGCTTTATAGCTCACCCTTTTCTAATGCATATCCTCAGGTTATCCCATACAGTGCTAGGTACAAAGGATTGTATGTGGTCATGTAAAAGAAGTTTTCAATAAAGTTGTTGTGTTTTATATTCTAAGTTGTTATGCAATGTTCTTAATTCCCCAAGTTACTAGACCTCTAAATCCTTAAAGTTTTCTTAATTGCAAGATTATATAATAAGTCATGTTTATGTGTGAAATAAATAGAAGGGTTGTTATAGTTGGTATTAGAGGATAGGTTTGGTTATTTTTTGGATTAGGATTAGAAAACCCTTGTGTAAGACTTAGGGATAAGACTAAGTATAATAAAAACATACCTAAATTTTTTTGAGTATTGATTAAGTCATTTATCATGAAAATTAATCCCTGTATGGATATAAGCAGGTAGAGGTGGCTCTGGCATAGATGTATCTAGGGGTAAAACCAGAAAACGTGGCTTTGAGATAGACTCAAATGGGAACTAGTGCATGAAAACAAGCCTTGATGAACTCTAGGTTAAGAAAATCCTAGGGGATATGCTTTGGTAAATTCATAAGATTAGTATGAACCATTATTAAGGGAATAAAAAAATCTCCTAAGAATATATATTGGGAAGTAGATCATGGATAACATAGATTAAAGCCTATAAATTCATAAGTTAAGGAAATAAAAGTATTTTATAAGTTGTCTGTTTTTTTCTTTGGATTACTCTTTATGTGTTACCCCTAACTTTCATTTTATTCCATCCAATAGCCGGTAATAGGAGGACTCGGGCTACCAACTGATGTGAAGATCAATGTGATGATTATTCTAATGAGATTCCCAATCCGATAGAAGAGGGAATCGGGAACTTTTTCATGATACTCTTTCAGTTTACTCATGTTTTGAATAGAAACATGGGTAAAGAGGAAAATTCAACCCCCCACCCCAAGAAAGAACAAGTCCCAATTTATATATTCATGAGACAAAGGACTCTAACTTTTAATGGATTGTCTGATCCCTCAATCACTGAACAATAGATCAACTCTATTGAGAAGTTCTTATCCATCCTTCAATGTTCTGAACAAGAGAAGGTTCTTCTGGATTCTTATTGTATGAAGGGTGAAGCTGGTCAATGGTGTACATTGATCAAAAATACTAATCCTGAGCAAAATATCAAGGCTTTGTAATGGAAGTATTTCCCTAAAAAATTTGAAAAATATTTTCCTCGCAACCTCCGACTTAACATGGAAAGGGAATTCCTTTCCCTCAAGTAAAAAGATGATGAATCCATCGGAGCGTACAAGGAAAAATTCCCAAGGATTCCAGGATATACCTATGGCTTTGTCATTACCCCCAAATTCAAGGGTGATTGCTTCTTTAGTGGGCTAAAACCAATCCTATGGAAAGCCCTAACGATCCGTGACTTCGAGAGCTATGAGGATATTTTCTGATGTGCCCTCAAAATCAAAATGGAGATTGGCGAATCTCAAGGGTATGATGGGGATAATCAGTGTAAGTTTGACTTCAATTCTCAAGGCCCAATGGATAAATCCAATGGTGCTAAGAAAATCCATCAACCCACTTTCCAAAGGTGCAGAAAGAAGCACCCTAAAAATTGCTTGAAGGGGACGAGGAAATGCTTTAAGTTTGGAAGAGAAGGGCACCTAGCCATTAAATGACAAAAAGAAAAACTTGTGTCTGAAAAAGAGGATAAGAACACTTCATTTGATTCTCAATGTGTTGTTCATTGCTTAAACTACAAAGAACCAAGGCACGTTTCAAACCAGTTCCCTATGCCAAGGGTTTTCTAAGGCAACCAACAACCTCCAAGGCAGTAAGAGAAATCTTTTTCCATCACTACCCCAGAAGTGATCCCTGAAAACGAAGTGGTGATAGATACTCTAGTTATTCATTAAAAAATAGTGAACATACTTTTTTATTATGGTTCTACTCATTCTTTTATATCCCAAAATTTTATTAGAACAATCCCAACACCACCACAAATCAAGGAAGTAAGGATTTCAGTGAGAAAAAAAATGGGGAAATCATTGAACCCATGAATATAACTCCTCCCCTGTCACAATTTGTGGATTGAACTTCCCATTAAACCTCTTAATACTCCCTCTAATGGAATTTGAGGCAATTCTTGGCATGTATTGGATTTCCTTATATAGAACCAACATAAATTGTTGTGATAGGGAAATCACTCTTCATATAGAGAATCGACCCCCGATTCTATACAAGTGCAAGGAGGAGGATGAATCTTCTATAGAACCATCATCTCAAGCATGGATATTAATGCCCTATGAGCACTCATATCTGGATCATATGATTGATTCCAAGTAAGAAACCATCCTTGAAGACATGCCTATTGTGAGGTAATTCGCTGAAGTGTTTCTAGAGGAATTGTCTGCTCTTCCTCCTAGAAGAGATGTTGAATTCTCAATCAATCTTAGACTTAAGGAATTTCCAATATCAAAGAATATGTATAGAATAGTAGTTGTGAAGCTTTAATAGAAGAAGAAACAATTATAGGAGAATCTAGATAAAGGGTTTATATTCTCAAGTGCTTCACCATAGGGTGCATTAGTCCTCTTCGTCAAAAAGAAGGATGGGTCAATGCGCCTTTGCATTGATTTTCCTAATCTCAAAAAAAATCATGATAAAGAAAAATTCTCCTATTCCAAAAATTGATGACTTGTTTGATTAGCTACATAAAGCACAATACTTATCCAAGGTGGATCTACGGTCGGGATATTATCAACTAGGGGTGAAGAAGGAGGATATCCCCAAGACTATTTTTCGTACAAGATATGGGCACTGGGAATTCATTGTAATTCATTTCGGACTCACTAACGCTCTATAAATCTTCATAGACATTATGAATAGAGTATTTAGAGATTACCTTGATAAAGTTTTGGTAGTATTTATGGACGATATTCTAATATACTCCAAAACCAAGTAGGAGCATGATGAGCATCTAAGAACTGTACCAGAGACCTTATGAAAGCAGAAGCTCTATGAAAAGTACAGCAAGTGTGAGTTCTATTTGAAGTAGGTATCATTCTTAGGTCATATAATCACAAGAAATGGGATATATATGGATACCTCCAAGATATTTGTAATTGAGGGATGGTCGAGGCCAACATTAGTGATGGATATTTGTAGCTTCTTGGGGTTAGCTGGATATTATCATAGATTTGTGAGAAATTTCTCATGATTGTCAAACCCTCTTACCAAGCTAACTCGGAAGGGAGTAAATTTTTCTTGTAGTGATGAATACAAAGATAGATTCAAGGAGTTGAAAAGGAGGCTTATCACAGTGCCCATGATCACACTACCCACAAGTGGAAAACTTTTTGTGGTTTTTAGTGATGCTTATAAAAAGGGACTAGGTTTTTTGTTGATGCAAAATGACAAATTCTGTGTCAATGCATCAAGTCAATTAAAATTTCATGAGAAAAAATATCCAACACATGATCTGGATTTTGCTGTAGTAATATTCATTTTAAAATTTTGGCAGCATTACCTCTTTGTGGAGAAGTGTGAAATATATAAGGACCACAAAATCCTCAAGTATATATTCACACAGAAAAAGTTGAATATGCACCAATGAAGATGGTTAGAGCTGATCAAATACTATGACTACTCAATCCATTACCACACTCGGAAAGTGAACAAGGTGGTGGATTGTCTAATTAGAAAGAACACAGTGATTCTATCATTGGTGAGAATTAAAAAGGATCCAATATTCTTAGGTTTAATGAATATGGACATGGGAATCATAAATAAGGGAACATCATCAATCCTTTCACAAATTATTTCTCAACTATATCTTTTAGAAAGGTTAAAGGATGCAAAAAAGGATGATGTGGGAATTCAAAATAAAGTGGAAACTATCAAAAAAGGTAAATCCTCAAAGTTTAATGTTAATGAATAAAGAATTGTAAGATTTGGGACAAGACTATGTGTTCTATAAAATCCGGAGTTGAAGAAATAACTTTTGGATAATGCACACAATTCAAATTTCTCCATTCACTCAGGAAACACAAAGATTTATTGAGATCTTTGAGAGCTCTATTAGTGGGATAACATGAAGAAGGAGATCGTTGAGTATACATCAAAGCTCCTGGTATTTCAGCAAGTGAAGGATGAGAGGAAGAAGTCTAAGGGGATGATTCAACCATTAGCCATACCAGCATAGAAATGGCAGAACATCACCATGAACATTGTCACCGGTATTCTGAAGACATCGGAAGGAAAAATTCTATTTGAGTTGTTGTGAATAATATTACAAATACTTCACACTCCATTTCAATTCGAGAGGATTTCTCATTGGATCAACCGGAACAAATATATATCAGGGAAGTGGTAAAACTTCAAGGAGTACCACTATCTATTGTATGCGATCAAGATCCAAGGTTCACCTATAAGTTTTGGAAGAGTCTTCAACATGATCTGAATACTGAGCTGAAATTTAGTACGTCTTATCATCCTCAAACTGATGTTCAATCTGAGCGGACTATAAAAACACTTGAGTGCATGTTGAGATCATTTTCTATTGACTTAAAATAAGGACGAGATCAACATATTTATCTTGTTGATTTATCTTAGAATAACAGTTTCCACTCAAGCATCCAAAAGGATCCTTATGAAGCCCTTTTTGGGAAGAGGTTTAAAACACTAGCATGTAAGGATGAAGTTGGAGAGTGAAAAATATTAGGTCCAGAAATGGTGGAGAAGGTTAAGACCATCCAAAAACACATTAAAGCTACTTAGAGTCGACAAAATATCCATGCTGATAATCATCGATGATACCTAGAGTTTGATGTTAGAGACATGGTATTCCTCCACATATCACTATGGAAGAGAGTTATGATATTTTGGAATAAGTTAAAGCTTAGTCCAAGGCACATCATCCATTTTTAGATCCTTGATCTCATTGGAGCAGTGGTCTATCGACTAGAAATCCCACCGAACCTATCTCAAGTACATGATGTATTCCATGTATCACTCTTGAGGAAGTAAAGACCTGACCCATCTCATGTACTCAATCCATAGGTGGTACCATTGGATAATGACCTCTCCTATGAAGAGAATCTGGTGAAGATCTTAGATTGTAGGGAAAACGTTCTACAAAATAAGACAATTCCCCTCATCAAGTTATTGTGACGAAACCACAAGTTTGAAGAATAAATGTGGGAATCGGAGGAAGTAATGAAGTAGAGTTACCCACATCTGTTTTGGTGTGGGAAAAGAAAATTTCAAGGGAGAAATTTCTTAAGGGGGAATATTGTAACGACCCACACTTTAATTGATGAAAATTCCTCTTGACCTAATTAAATGTATTATTATGTAAAATGGTTATCTAAAATATGCACTTCCTTGGTTTAATGTTTTTGGATTTTACAATACCATTAAGAATTTTGACCATTTCTAATATATCTATTGAATAGTGATCACATGATTATTATAAATATAGGTCTTTAACAAATCCAATTTACTCAGAAAAAGGAAGTGATGGCCTCATTTAGAATAATTGCTCCATACGAAGCCCATTTTTCAAAGTTCGGAAAGGAGGTGTCATCATTGGGATTCTCTCTTAACCAATCCCAATATGATCTTCAACATGTTAATTTTTAATGGAACTACCAATGATATAAGTGGAAGTTGATATAGATTACCACCCGAGAGATGTTATCTGAGCCACCCCAAGAGTTTGTCACCATCGTACACCTTACCCTTAGGTCATAAGTGGGGGTTATAAAGGTTTATGTAACAATACCTTAGCACTATGATTACATGCATTATTTTTGTATATAATAAATATTATACATTCATTTTATTATTGTTACTTTGTAAATAGTTTTTAAAGCACAAATAGTATTTTTAGCTAATATTCAATTAAGAAATCTATTTTGATGAATTAATGTATTTTTGAATTAAATAATATATTAATAAAAAAATATTACTAAATTAATTTTTATTAAATATAAATAATCGTATAATTTTTATAAATACAATTGTAATTTTTATTAAGGTTTGAAAACTACCTTTGTCAAACTCATGAATTTTTTATAAATGTCAGTTTTAATTTTAAAAGTAAAAATTCACATGTTTAAAAAATTATTTAGATAAAATGGATATTATTTTTGGAATCAAGATATCGAAATTATCTAACAATTAATTTTTCATAATTTTCTAAGACAGTTGAATTTTTGGGTAAAAATTAAATATCGTTTTAATATATAAGGTGTTTTATGACATCATTATGACCCAATGGTGATGTAATAAAATACTATAAATGGTAAGTTCATAAAATATATGTTTTAACTTTAAAATAATGTGATTTTATATTTTTTTGGTTAATTTTATGGTGTCTTAGTGGACCCTCTAAGACTTATAAAATATTAAACTTTTTTTAATTGATTTACTTGAGAGTATGACTCACATCCACATAAGAAAGCCAAATATTTTAAGAATTTAGGTCATTGGACTTATAAAATAATTTTTACCATTCCCCTTTGGAAAAAACCATGGGTAAAAACCATGGATTGTTTGTGGTTTTGATTAGTTTAATGTGTGGTGTCCAAAACCTAAATAATAAAGAATTCCCTCTCTTATCCTATATAAACCCACCCAAGGTCCCACTTCATATTCACTCAAAGACTTTGGAGATAGACCAACCTCTTCAATACTCTATCTAGAATCCTCCCAAGGCACCCCAATCTCCCAATAATCCTCTCTCAAGCCTCTCCTAAGCCTTTGGGACCACAATTCCAAGCAAGGTATTTCTTCCTTTCTCAATTTTGTCCAATTTTATTTATATAGTTATACTCTTGTCCTTTAAATTAAAAATGTTGGGGTATAATTTCTCACCTCCCCCATACTTCCCTTCTTATTTTTTAATGATTATAGACCCCTTTCTATCTCATTAATTCCTCCCATGTACACCTGTTACCATGCTGAAATTCTGTAAGGGATTTCTCTCTCCTCATTTACATTCAAGCAATTCTTTTGTTTTATGAATCTAAATTCCATTAAATATGTTGGGGCATGTATATATATTACCCCATTACTTTAAATTCCATGTAAATATGATGAGACCCTCCTTTATCTCTCATAAACCATTTTTATGAATTCTTATGTCACGTCATTATGCTGCCAAAATTGCACCACAATTTTCTAAGCCAAAGTCCTTTTGTAGTGAATACCATTCCCATTTCTCTATTATGGGCATTCACCTTTATTCACATGTATTGATTGATTATAAAGTTTCATGTCTGAATTCCACATTACATTATAATGTAATAAATGATTATGTTTAATGAATCCATGTTATATGATCCATGTGGCACACTTATGCATGAAATGAAATGATTAAGAATGGTGCACCCTGATAGTGCTTCAATGCATTGGGTAAACGATTAGTATCATGATACATCAAGTGGAATGATGGTTTAATCATGAAAATTCAAGTTCAATGAGATTTTACTCATTATCCATGTGCAATGAGCCTTGGATTATGCTAAAATCATGTTAAATGGTGTTTCCACATTTCCATGTTATGATAATCATGTTATATCATGCCTTTATGTTCATGTTTATCTTATACTCCATTGATATTCCTATTTCCTAACATGTACTATATTCTTTATGTTATTCATTTTTTACACCCTTACTGGGTTTTATAGCTCACCCTTTTCTTCTACATGTCCTCAGGTTATCCCATATAGTGCTAAGTACGAAGTAATATATGTGGTCATGTAAAATAATTTTTCAACAAAGCTATTATGTTTTATGTTCTAATTTGTTATGTAACAATCCTAATTTCCCAACACACTAGACCTCTCGATCCTCAGAGTTTTCCTAAGTGCAAGATTATGTAATAAATCATATTTATGTGTGAAATAAAGAATAGGGTTGTTATAAAGAAATTTCCTTTCTCTGGGCTAACAACTTGGCCACTAAAGTAACAATAAACATCCATAACTTCATTAATCCCCTAAATTGATCTCCTACTACAGTGATAAAATATTTCATTTTAATTGAAAATGTTTTTTTCATCTAAATAATTTATAGTGTTTAATTATATTTTTGATTGGTTTTTAAGTATAATAAGATCAAACTTATATCATTTAATACAATATAGTTCATTAAAATCAATTTTAAATTGAATATGAATATAAAAAATTACAATCTTTTGTACATTTCCACTTTAATAACCCATTTTCTCATTCCATCAATGTGATTAATTTTAAATTAATTACTCCAAAAAATATGTTTTTAATCCTAAAAAAAATATTTTATATTTTTAATCGTTGTATCCAAATTATGTAAATAGGTTTCTCTTATTTTTGTACATATCAATAGCAAAATTAGTAATATTTTAATTACCACGGTTACAGGTAAATCAGGTAATTATGGGTAAAAATAATATTATAAAGACCATAAAATTACCCTAAAACTTTTTGTAATTTCATTGGATAACTATGTTTCAAAAAAAATCATCCTTGTTTCAAAATTATAACATTTAAATCCACTTTCATAAGAGTATGATATCTATAATATTATACTCAAAGAAAAGTCAATTTTGTCACACTTTTATTTTTAACAAGTGAAATATTCTTAATATGGGGTTATATAGGTAATTTCTTTAACTATAAATATTATTTTAAAATATAAATTTTTTTCTTTATCATGGTCATTAATTTTTAATTATTAGATAAGAAATAATTTAATTAAATTCTTTCACAATGATCATGTAGTAATTGTTTAATTAAAGTAAATATCAAATAAATGAAATTGAAAATACTGAAATAAATATAATTTTAAATAATTAACGGCATCCATTAATTTTATAGATAACATATACATATTAGGGATGTATTAAAGTTTATTTTTTGAATTTATCTTGTATATTTATATTTTTTCAAAATTCAAGATATGAATAGTTCCGAAATTGACATTAATGATATTTTAAAACAAATAATATTTTATTATATGATATAAAATTCAAAAAATATATAATTTTTTTCTAAATTATTAAAAAAAAGTTTAAAATTTCATCCATTACTCATTCATCGTTATTTTTACATATTATAGTAGCTATATTAACCATTAAAGAGTAAAAAATCCAAGTTGTTGTGGTAAGAGTTAAAGGGATTAACAAATGATTAAGACAAAAAGATAAGGGTAATAATATAACCTAAAATTGTATAAAAATTATTGGTTGAGATTATTTTGACCCATCCTCATATTATATTTTAAATAACTCACTTTTTATCTATTTATAATAGAAAATGAATTTATATTAATTTAATAGATTGAGAGCTTCCAAAATTACCCCTCACCTCAATTATAAATGGGAACCTCCTCTCTCACTTCATCACACCAATTTGATCCTTATAGCTCAAAAAAACCCTATGATTATTTTTTACGGTATCAAATTCATACTTTCTTCCAACGTTTATGGAGATCTAGGTTTGCCTGAAAGTCCCCAAACTGTTCGAAGGATCGCCTCAGCTTCCAATCTCGTCGTTGAAGCTCACTCATGCTTTGTATCTCTTCAACCTATGTTGATCAATTCCATCATCACTAAAATTCATTTGATGAATTTTATATTTTTTTTTAATCCTGGTGTTTACAATATTGAGGAGTGGTGGGGATTCTTGGAAAAAGGCATATGATGATCATATTTGTGTTGATAAATGAATGATTATTGCACAGTCCAAAGATCCGCTCAAATGAAATTGTAGTTTCTTCTATACTCTCTAGTGGAACTTTGATTTCCATATGAAGTGAGATGATCTGGCTATTTTTATATGGGTAAGTTTCCTTAAATTTCTTCTTCCCTTTCAAAACTCTCTTATTTTGCAGTTACTCGGAAACCTATTAGGTTGTTACTTATGCTCTGGTAGTAGAATGGATGTCATGATTCATCCCATTTTTTCCTATATATATGTGGAGATAGATGTTTATAAGGCACCAGTGGACTGGGTGTGGATAATAGTTGGATAATAATTTTGGTGGAACAAGCAGTTGTCTTTGAATCGTGGACAAATCAATGTTCATATTGCAAGCGGCTAGGTCACCAGGTTGTAGTCTATCATAATTGGTATCAGATCAAACAAGTGAACCCTTTTGGGAAAGAATGCATGGAAAGTAGGTAAGACCAGAGTTAAAAACAAAAGGGGCTTCAATTTAATAGGATGGTCTGGGTCACCCCTCATAGAATCAACTTACAATTGCCACTGGCATGAAAAGGGACATGTTTGGAAATGGCGATCCTATTCTGGACAAGCCTTATCATATCGAAGGACCTATAATTGCTGAACTGAGGTTCATTGATAAATTCATGTGTCTGAGGAATGATCTGGCTAGTCCAAAACTAAGGGTGCACTCTTCTTCGGTGACAATGGTGGTGGGGAGAGATCCTGTCTCCCTTGATCTATTCATCAGCATGAATGAGGACTTCTATGCAGGGGTTTTGTGGTATGGTAGTGGAAATAATCCTATAGTGGTGAATCAAGCTCCAAATGAGGGTGTTTAAAATGTAGGTAAGGGTAGTGGGTCCTTTGATTTGGGCCTATATAAAGAGGTATAGCTTTAGATAATTCATAAGAGAAGTAATTTGTCTCTAAAGCTAAGTAACTAATTTGATGGGCTAGGTGAGGAAGGGTCGGAGCAGGAACCATGCCCTCTCTAGGAGCAGGAGCTCCAAGTGGCAGTGGAAATTCATACGCCTCTCTTATATGAGGCTGATTATGATGAATATATCTCTATCTAGCTCTCTGTAGATATTTTGGAGGGAAATCAAGTCAAAGGATTTCACAGTTTAAGGAAGAAGAAGGGACGAAAGGGAAATTGCCATGCAGGGGGATGTATTGTGGTTAAGAGGAAGAAGACCAAAGGCCAGAAGGACTATTCTCAACTACTGAAGCTAATAGAAATAGGGTCATCTACTAGGTACAAGTTCATGTCTGATTGATTAGTGTCCCATGTTCATAAAATATAGAATAACGTGGTTCTTAAAAAAGGAAAACAACAAATTGAGTGTTGTGATTCTAAAAAACAAGTGTAGGGGTGAATTTGGAATGGTGGAAGAGGAAAATAGAAAGAATCATCTAGAGATACTTATTTCTTCAAATGAAGAAGTTAATAAAGATTCCATAAATCTCATGGCCTTGGAGGGCGATAAGGCTATAATATTAGAGATGGAACTTCGAGGTGATGTTAATAAAGAAAAAAGGAATTGGATCTACAAGCAAGACCAACTTTTAGCACACTGCTTCGATGAAAGAAAGTTTAATGTGGAGGAATACATATAAACTTGGGACAATCTTTCTAATCAATTTGAATACCTTTTCAAAGATGAACCATATACAAAGGTTCACATCCTTCATTGGGGGATATACCAAGTTGCAATTACAATATTGTTAGTATCATTTTTAATTGATTTGTGATTTATTATTGCATTTAAAGCTTTTAGACATGAACTTGTATGGTTTCCTGATTTTCCTAAAAAGTTCCTCTATAAATAAAATTTTAATCTTAGTAGTAAATATAATAAAAATAAAATAATAAAAATAAAAAATAATAATAATAATAAAAGTTATGGCCTCATGAATTGATGATTGTTCATTTTTCCTTTACCACATTTCATGGTTGGGCATTATTATGGGCACTATTTTTATATATGTTATATATGATATTAATTATGTATTTATTCTTCTTCAATTATTTTATAACACATACCCTTATGCTTCAATTTTGTATAAATACAATAACATCATTTGTGGAAGTGTGGACTATTGTCTCCTCAAAGCGGCGTGATACGTTCACTCTATACATGGAATGTATAAAGGATGGTTTTAATAATCACATGTGGAAAATATGACATAAATATGATCATTTAATTTTAATATACATATATATCATTTACTTTCATTTTTTAATATGATAAAAAATGAAAGTAGAATTCAAGCATACGTACGGCCTACCGTCTCCATGAATGATGCATTTCATTTATTATCTCTAAATTTTATAGGTTATTATAAATACATATATAATGAATATATATAATATTTATATCATGGTTTAAATTATCAATATTTTGAAACCATGATCTAATAAATAGGAACCACAAATAACAAGTCAAAACTTACTCGAGAAACTAGGCAATTAACACCCAAAATAGTGAAAATAAGGAAAGAATGTTAACAAATGAGTAATGAGATATGATAAGATGATAAGATATGATATAATAAATATTAATATGGTTATTTAATAAGTTAGTAACACTATTAACTCTATTATACATGAGGTAAAAGGACGATCACCCAAAAGGAAATGCAAGGTAAGGGATTTCGTCTTAATTTACATTCCATTGAGACTTATTTCTTGTTATGCACCAATTCACTTTTATATGGTGTATAAACTGCCCTTTGACATATTTTATTAGGAATACCCTTATTCTCATGATACTATAAGTTTCATTTAATGTTATTATTTCATTGAGATTATGATTCAAATGTTTCAAAGTGGTATGGGACACTTTGAAATACTTAAAGATTCTTTTCCTCAATAATGTTTTAATGATCTCTCTATGGTATTTCCTTTCATCAACATCAACCACCATTGTTTTAATTAGACTAAACTATGAAATTATTGATTAATATGTATCCTTTATTCAATACGGATATTTGATAAGTCATATTTTCTTTTATTTAAATCGATTATTCGATATGAGGAATGCTTTGGACAGGTATGACATGAGTGGGTCCCAATTATAGATAGCCCCTTGGTGCATCAGTAGTCTCATAAGATGAAATAGTTGGACAAAATAGATGGGGTTTTACTTTATATACTAAACCGTCTTGTGAAAGGTCTGGACGGTAAAGGTTCCATGTACCTTGGAAACATGGCATCCAATAATTAGGCAAGTCCTTCATTTAGACTCAATTACTATTTATCCATAGGATTTTGCATTGTCATTTCTCTAAATGAATTCTATTCTCATTTTATTGATTTAGATGGCATGTGTTTCAATTATTTACCTTTCTCTATTTATTTTTCCTTATCTAGTTACTTGAATGGCATGTGTTATAAGTTACTTGCCTTGCCATGTTGATTTATTTCCATTAATTCATTATTACTTCCTCTTTACTTACCCTACTAAGAATTTGAGATCACCCTTATTATGTTTCCTTTCCCCAGGTTATGAAGAGTAACCCTATAAATGAATTTCAAGGATGTTTTTTATTTCTTTTTATTTTGTATCATTTTTTACTTCCTATTTCTAAATGTATTATGGGTATCATGTATATAATCTAGCTTTTCAAGGATGTTAAATTGATCGGTCCTTCATGATTTAATTTTTTATAATTCATGTTAATGTAATAAAATAATGCATCCGCTCTAAGCTTCTAGGGTTGGGACATTACTAGTTTTATTAGCATTTTTTTAGCACTGATAAAGGTGTATCATTATCACTACTAAAAAAGTGGTGATAAAGATCTAATTCTAATAATTTATTTATATTATTATATATATTTATAAAATTATATATATAATAAATATATTTATTTATTTATAATTATAATTATAAAGAAATATATTTATAAATATTTGTATATATTTATAAAATTATAATAAATGTAATTTTTTTAAATTTTATAATTATTTAAATATATATTTATTTATTTATAATTATAATTATGAATAAATATATTTATATAAATATATATATTAAAATATAATTATAAAAAAATATTTATTATTTAAATATATTTATTATAATTTTACAATATTTAAATATATATATTTATTTATAATTATAATTATAAATTAATTTATTTTAAATTTATTTATATATATTTATAAATATATGATTATAAATATAATAAATATTTTTTTTTTAAATATATTTATCTTAATTTTATAATTATTTAAATCTGTATTTATTTATTTATAATTATATTTATAAATAAATATATTAATATAAATATATATTAATATATTAATATATAATTATAAATATAAAAAATATATTTATTATAATTTTATAATTATTTAAGTATATTTATTTATTTATTTATAATTATAATTATAAAAAAATATATTTATAAAGTATTTATATATAATTAAAATATATAATTATAAATATAATAAATATATTTTTTAAATATATTTATTGTAATTTTATAATTATTTAAATATGTATTTATTTATTAATATTTGTAATTATAACAAAATATATTTAAAAGTATTTATATATATTTATAAATATATATATTTTAAACAGGTTTGGGATGAGGCACAAAGGCCCAATCCCTTTTATTAAAATAGAAAGATACAAAGAGGAGAAAGAGATCATACATGACAAGACTGCCCACAACAAACATTAAAGACCAAGAAATACACTAAAAGTCAAGAAAATCAACTACATGGGTAAGATTAGGACCCTGCCAACCCCTCCTAGGAGGACCTCTTCCCTGTAGATGTCATCCACACTTTCAGGTCTTCACTCTCTTCCAAGTCTCATGTCCTTCATCTGAAGACAATTAAACCAAGTTTGTTGCACTTGTATCCCTGGAGATCACTCCATGAACATACTCTTGCATCTAATAACAGGCCCCACTTCCCATTGAGTTATTATCCTAGATTATCAAAGGATAATAATTAATTTATTATCCTACATTATCAAAGAATGATAAGAATTATTACCTTGGAATAACAAAGAATAATAATAAATCATTATCACATTCATATTATTCTAGATAGATAATGTGTTATCTAATGTGCTTTGTTATTATACTTTGAGGAGGAAATTCCTATCACATACATTGGAAAAACTTGATAATTAAAAAATTATCTAGGAGAGATAAATTATTATCGCATGTCATGTTTTATTTATTTTTGAAATAAAATAGTTGAATTTGATTCTAATAATCCTTGGAAATAATTTTGATCTGATGAGTATGTGGGCGTGGCAAGAAAGGTGTTCCCTTGATGAACCATGAGATTAACTATGCTTGATTTTGATTACATGTGGATGTGTGTGTAGCCAGTGAGACCTATTATGATTCTTGATTCCATGAATTTTGGTTATATCTTGTTTTCATGTTTGATTTTGATCACATGTATGTATATTGCTAATTTATTTTCATGATGACATGTTTTCCATATATGCTCTACCTCGTGTGTCGCTTACCTTTCTTAGAGGTATCATTCTTGGTGCCCAGAAAAGGTGGAATTTCATGAAAAGATTTTCCCTTATAGGGGGAGTGTGCTTGACTTATGATGATAGTGATGATGGACCTGAGCATAGGTTATAGATACAATGATACCATTTAACACTATGTTTGGGATGCACTTGCTGCCAAAGAAACGTGTTGCTCAATTCCAAGTTGATTTGCGAGTAGCATTCCATGTTGAAGACATACTCGATGCCTAGTTAATTTATGAGAAGCAGGTCATACTTGAGTCCTGGGAAAAATTGAGTCACATATATACAAAATTCCATGAGGGTTTTGAGTGACAAACTCACTAATCTATGGCCAGTTTGGTTTCTTCCAATAGCTTTTTTTTATCCTTCTGACATGGATCCAAAGTAGGTACAGTTAAAGCTCGGTGGAATATTTCTTATCATACAACCACTCAGTTTTGTATTGTATATTTTTATGCTTGTTGTGAATTTTTTTTCTTGATATGCACCTATTACACTTGATATTACTAGGTTAAGTATGCATTGCTGGTGTCCTACTGAGTCTTTTAATTATACCCTACTTAGGCATTTTCGGTGCACTTATAGATTTCATAAATAGGGATCCAACAAAGTTAAATGAGAATGTGGTATATGGATGAGCCATATAGAATGGATCTAGAGGTGATATTGGAAAAAACTCTAGGGATTAATGCATTTTTATTTATTTATTATATATACACTTTATACTTTGGTTTGGATTTCCACTTTTGGAGCTTGCTGATTATCTGTATGACATGTGTACTCTTTTGGTTATTTAGTTTCCATATGATTACTCTAAATATTTATTATTATTATTTTCTCTAAGATATGATATTGAGGGTATAGTTTCCCCATTGATAGACTCAAACCCTTGGTGCTAGTTGGTAGCCACTTGTGTACGGGGAGGTACACATGAGGGCATGTGACTCTTCAGTTTGAACCTAATGGTTCAGGATTGAGTGTTACAAAATGGTATCAAAGGAATAGTTTTATACTTTTATATTTATACTAACCTAGGAAATGGTTTGAATTTGATAGTTGTGTGAGTCTTGTGTAGGGGATTTTCCTTGTGCATATATAGACCATGTCTAACGGTCCTATGAGTTAGAATTCAAGGTGTAAGAACATAGTTTTTCTATGAGGTATGAATCCTTTTAGATTTCGATCTAATTCCTTATCATCAACCTGATATGGATTCATAATGAGGTCATGTAAGTTTCAGAGGTGTCTGGGGCTTGTTCAGAGCTTGAAACCCCTAACATTGGAGAAAATAACTAGACAACATGGTTAGTAAAAACCATGCAAGCTAGTATACAAGGTTTCCCCTAATCATGTGGATCATTTCAGAGGGAAGAACATGGTGTATGGTCTTCCCTAACGATGTGTCTAGGGATACACACCTATGTAGGTAGCCCTATAACTTTTAGCAAAGATATATAGAACAGTTGGTACAAAGTTACTCAAACTATGTAGCCTAAATTTGTGGGTCCCCTCTGGAGGAAATGAGGTGTGCATGGTTGGTGCATAGTTTTTCTAATCATGTGGCCAAACCATGCAGCCTAGAAATTTTGGGTAAAATGAAAAAAAAATCCCTTAATGACTTGTATGTTTAATTCCTCCCTTTGGTTTCTCATTCTAGTGGGAAACCACCTATTTTCTTCTCTCATGAAGCTCTCAATCCCTCTAAGATAGGTTCTTATATTGAAATTAAATCTAGGCTCTAATTTGATCCATGTTTGTCTCATTGGATGCACATCAATAATTAATCTATTAATCTTGCATCGTTCATCATTTTTCTTCCTCTTGAAGATCCTATTTTGAGACTGGATCATATGCCCTATTTTTAGGGAATTGATCTGTTCTTCCATTTTCTTCTAATCCAAGCCAAAATAAGGGCCGATACTAGATGAGAAGAGTGTTATAGGCTTGAGGTATGTGTTCTATGACTCGTCCCTCAAGTCTCCCCATTTTATAAACTGCTGTTGTTGTGCATACGCCAGTTTCACTAGGCATTTCTTATTAAATTCATATTCCATGCGTTTAATCAAATTTATCATATTCTAGTTCCCTTCATATATATCCCTTACATTTTTTGAGGTTAATACCTCGACGTCTTCCACCCCAAGTAGGTTGCTCCCATATTCATGCCTTTAATGGTTCGTTATGACTGTCTTCACCATCGTACGAGTGTGTTGTCACTTGAATACGGTTTCATATACTTAGCTCGCCTTTTATTTATTATTAAAGGTAAAGAAATGAACCTAATAATTTAATATAGAATCAAAAAAATAATTAGTTTCATTTCCTCTATGGAATTAACCAATTGAATTATTAAAAGGAATGAGTATTACATAGCCTTGATTAAAGAATGAATTATGTATAAGGTTCGTGTTTTATATAGACCTTTTTATATTTATAGAAGTGTTTATACTTGATCAATCCTTGGATTCCTAAGGGGATTCATTGATCACTCATAGGAATCCATTAATATTCAAGGATATGATTTCCAAGGGAGATACCCACCTTTGAACATGGTCCTTATCTACTTGAGAATTTCCAACATGACGTCGCAAGATCCCTTCACTATCTTTTAGATATTAGGATGCCTTGGATATACTCCTTGGATCCATATTGATGTCTTCAAACACATGGTTCCACGGATTCACTCCATTGGGCCCAGTCATGCTTATCTTGTTTTACATTGGACGAGATCCTTGGACTAGATTAGAATTATTTACAGTGGAATGCCTTGGGTTATGCCCCTCGGATTACACTCATAGCCCTTATAGTCAGGCTATATGTTATTACTGAGTTGGATCAACCCTTGTGGCTAAGGATGTCTTGGTTATTTTCTAGGATCCTCTTTCATTATTTAACATTATTATCGAATTTATTTTTATACCTTGTATCCTCTTCATTATTATTATCATTATAGGATGCCTTTGTCACACCCTAGATCCTCCTACATAATCTCTATTATATAAAGTACGTTTGTCACATATTATAAACTAGAACATAATTAATTAAATTATTACATGTTCAGAAAAAATACTAACTCGGGATGAATCAGGTATCAGTTATCATTATAGCATTACTTTATTTTTATATATACGTGCACACTGTTTTAGTTTATGTACACATATTGAATGGAATAAGTGTTTTTGGTGGTGTCCTATTGATATTTATCTCACACCCAATCTATGACTTCATTATTACCCAAGAATATTATATGTATAAAGGTGTTTAAAAGCGTAATTTTCCCAATTTGGACACCTGATATTGATTGCTTGCTTAGGATAGATCTTAGTAACAGATGATCGGGTTGGTAATAGGGATGCTGGATAGTTTTTGGATTCCTTTTGATACTTTTGTATAACATATATTATATAATTCCATGTATACCTATTTTCCATATTTCTATAGACATTACATAAATTATCATAATTTTGTATATGATTTAGTTCCATCCTTTGAGATTATTATTATTATTATCTGTATTTGGATTCTTATTCCTATTTTTTCCTACTTATCCATTAGTATCATGCTTCTGCTATATATATGTTTATTATTATCCAATGTTCTCCACTCTGGCATGAGGGAATAGTCTTCCCCAAGACACACCCTAATCCCTTATTGATATTCATAAGACTCTAGCATATGGGGAGGCGCGCTTGAGGCCATGTGAACCATCAGTCTGGGGAACCTCTAAGTGGAACCTGGGTCGGGACGTCACAAAGTGGTATCACACCTTATTATCTTTATTTACTATTTTGAGATAATAGATATGAGATTAGGAACACTTTATAACTTGGTTATAAGTCGTATCATGGAGTATATAACCCACGTTTGAGGTGAATACCAAGTTTCCTTGGAATAAAAAATTGTTATTCTATATTTCTCTTATTACAGTTGATATACTTCCATTGTTGACTGATGAACATTATATGTGATGGTTATTATTATTATTTTGATTGATGATTTAATTTTATCCTTATCCTAATGAGATAAGGTAAAGTAAGCATCAATCATTCATTTTATCCTTATCCTCAGACATTGTGATTTAGGATTGCATTTTATCATTGCCTGTGATTATTGAGTGAGTCGTGGTTGTTATATATATGTCTATGTTGCTAACATTTTACTATATTCTAGGGAATTGGGTATTTAAATATTTATCATAAATCTAAATAGTTTTATCTTATATAAATTTATGGTGAAATCTTAAATAGATAGTTTCTACTCAAGTTAGATATGTACATATGATTACATGAGCTTCTCTTTGGCTATGATTGAGTGACTATCATTTTCAATACATGAAGTGTATGGGCCCTCGTGAATTTTAATGGGTAATTAACTAACTCAATCCATCACATATTACCCATTACATTCTGAAATTGAATGTATATGGGGTTAAATTGAAATTAAATAGGTGTCGATTTTTGTGATAAGATGTATAGGACCTTATTCACTGGGAATGGCGATCCAATTTATTTTTATATATATAATAAAATTTAAATATAAATTCAAATATTGAATTATAAAGTCAAATTATTTCAATTAAATGAATAATAAATGTGCCATTGACCCTTCACCTATTGGAACCCCTATAAAATTAAAATTGAACACTTACAGATACCATGGCCTTCTAAGCAGGTAGATAGCGTAGTGACTTCGGTAGTGAGACCTTGTTCTTGTGATCTTCTTTTTCTAGTTATTCTATCTGCTTCAAATCGTGTTATGAAGTTTGTTCTTGGAATTTATAGAGCTATGCCGCTATGAAATCCTCAATTTTTGCGCCAGGAAGTTCGTGATGACCATGCTTCCGAGGTGGTGGGACCTGATCCACTAGTGATCCCTCTAGTAGTTCCACCAAAGACACCACCTATTATTCCAAAAATTGGAATTGATACTCAACTTTGAGAAATTTTTCTATATCTGATGCAATCTATGCAGGGTGCTCTATGACCTACATCTACAATGGTTGATCAGACATGTGAGTTCCAACAGTAGCATCCTCTTATATATTCAGGGGATGGTGGTCCACGAACTATTGAGGCTTAGATGGAGGAAACTCCATATAATCTTTGAGAAACTATAGATTACTCCAAATAATAGGTTCAATATTTCCACCTATATGTTTTGTGATTTGACCAAGTGCTGGTAGGATATGATTACCCAGGCTGGTCATTATTAGGGAAAGGTATGGGCTGACTTTCAGACTATATTCTATGAGTAATTCTTTCCATAGACATTAAGAGATTCATGAGCTATAGATTCGATGCACCTAGAGTAGGGTGATATGTCTATCATAGATTATTCATCACTTTTTATTGATTTGAAACATTTTTCACTACTTCTAGTTGGTGATGAGATTTCACATGCTAGACACTTCAAGGATGGGCCTAAGTATTCCATTCGTACTTGGGTGAATGTATTTCACCTTCCTACATTTTTTTATATCATAAATCAAACTCTTGTTACTAAGTGCGACATGAGGGAAGTATATAGTACCGAGCATAGCGGTTCAGTGCTAAGATAGGTGAGGTATCTTGTCAGAGTATCTACACTAGTATCTTCATTATATTCCATCAGTATAAAAGACAAGGAAATATAAATTCTCAGTGTGATAGAGACCCTCTTGATTTTCATTCTTATAGCCATATGGGCAATCTTTATAGATTCTATCAGAGATTTCCATCTACTTCTAGTGGAATAGGATCCGCACTAGCTCCACCTTCAAGGGAATGATTAGTTGTGACATGTCTGGTAGGTAGTAGGAGTAGCACTGGTAGGATAGGCTAAGGTGGATGTTGTGATTTTGGTATCTAGACTTCTAATTATCAGTGAAAGCATAGAAAACTTACTCAGTGTAGTCCAACTATAGTACAATATCTTGGACTAGGCTGGTTTCAGGACTTATAGATGATACCCAATGATTAGAGTGTAGTATCATTGATATTATGAGGTACTATTATAGTATCATTCACTATTGTATCTACTTTATTTGATATTGGTGCTTCTCACTCATTTATCTCTTTATTGAACATGGAAAGTACTAGGTTATAAATTCAATATTAATATGGTGTGATGACCCTGGACACACTGTTATAAGTGTGTTTAGAGGGAATACTCCAGTGCATATATTATCCCATTGAGTTAGGAATTTGTCCCTTCTTATGGGACCTCTTTGTCCTTAAGATGATGGGATTTGATTTTATTCTTGGGATGGATTGGTTGATTTTCTATCATGCCTATGTGGACTACTATCACTACAGGGTATCGTTTACATCACCAAAGGGTGGTAGTAATATTCACAAGGGTGAGTGGAATGCCTAGGCTAATAGATCTAGACTAGATCATCACGATCTTGGTGAACTGACTTCCCAAATTGTTAGTCTTTTCATGGAGTAGAAGGCATTACATATGACAGATTTTCCTCCCATAGTAGAATGTTTCAGGAACGTATTTCCTAATTATTTTTTTGGATTACCTTCTAAGTGAGAGGTGGATTTTAATATTGATATTATTCAAGGAGAATATTTTTTCCCATTCCTCCATATAGGATGGAACCTACTAATCTCTAGGATCTCAAGTGATGGTTGGAATATCTAGAGTCTAAAGGTTTTATCCAACCCAAAACTTCTTCTTGAGTTTAACCCATGATTTTCACCAAGAATTCAAATGGGACTCTTCATATATTTATGTATTTCTAAAATTTGAACCATCTTATGGTTAAGAACTATTATCACTACCTCTAATAGATAATTTCTTTGACCAAATTCTAGGATCTAGGGTTTTTTCTAAGATTGGACTGAGATCAGGAAATCATCATGAGTGAGTTAGGACTTTAAATATACCACTTATGGATTTCTAAAGTTAGTAAGTTATATATGAGTATCTCATTATGTCATTCATTCTTATGATTGTGCCCTTAATTTTCATTTCTTTGATGAATAGGTTTGTTCATCCCTACCTGGATTCCTTTTCCATGGTTTTTTTAGACAACATCTTTGTGTATTCTCATACTCATAGCAACCATTCTAAACACCATGAGATCATTTTGAATACACTGAGAGAGAACAAGATTTATTCTAAGCTTGATATGTTCCACTTTTGGATCAAAAAAGTTCAATTCTTGGGTCATGATATCTTAGAACCAGGATTATTTGTTGACCCATAGAAGGTGAGTGTTTTGATTTCCTTTAAGCATCCCAAGAACGTGTTTGATATATAGAGTTTCTTAAGGAAGGATATATTTTATACGAGTTTCATATAGGACTTATAATTCCTTTTTTTTGCCTCTTACTGATCTTACAAAGAAATTTGTGAAGTTCTTATGGTCAAAATAGAGCAAGAAATCCTTTTAAGTGCTAAAAGGAAGGCTTTCCTTGGCACCAATTCTAATCATTCCAGAGCCTGGAAGAGGCTAAATAGTGTTCTATGATGCATTTAGAATTGGGATAGGAGTAGTGATGACATAAGAGGATCGAGTTGTCACATATGGATCCTTATAGTTTAGGCCTCATGAGAGAAACTTCGCAATGCATGACCTTGAGCTAGAAGTTATTTTCCATGCCTTACACTACTGGAGAATCTATATTATGGGTGAGGACGTTGTGGTGTATACAAACTACAAGAGCCTCAAATATATATTTATGCAGCATGAATTTAATCTCAAACAAATAATATGGTTATATTCATTTCTTTGACTTTGATCTTTTCAATACGCCTAAAAAGGGAACTATGCTAGCAGATGCACTGAGTTAGAAAACTCAGGCACAGGTCATGCAGGAAGCTAGTGATGAATGGAAATTGATGTCCCTCTTTTCTTAGCTGTATTTGGATTTTCATGAGAGTCATGATCATTCTTCTCTTTTAGCCTTGATAGTTACCTCTTTCCTCCTTGAAAGGGTGAAGAGTAAGTATTTTTTAGATCCTAAAGGGTTGGTTCACTGGGAGAGTATTTCTGATGAGGACCCACCAATATATTGGTCCATTGATGGAGATGACATCCTCTATATACATGGTCATGTCTGGATTCCTAAAAATATGAGAGAGGAATTGATACATTATTTTCATTCTTCTTAGTGGTTAGTTCATCCAAGAATATCCAAGATGTATCAATATATTCTACGTCATTATTAGTGTCTTGGGATGAAACATTATATAATAGTTTTTATCACTATGTGTTCCACTTATAAGTAAGTGAAGGCAAAGCACCAGTGACATGCTGGATTATTACAACTATTACTAGCCCTAAAATAGAAATAGGAAGATGTTGTGATTGATTTTTTTCAGCTTACCAAGGTCTCCTCGAGGTATAAATGCATTTTGGGTATTCATTGACAGATTGGTGAATGTGGCCCACTTACTTCCTAGCTAGAAGACTTTCTTGGTTGATGAGCTAGGAAGGATGTATGTTTTTGATATCATAAGGATACATTGGGTCACTTATACTGTCATTTCATATAATTATTCTTGTTTCACATCAAGGTTCTAGAAGGTGTTATAGAGATCTATGGGTACACGGGTGCTTCTAATCATACCTTTTCACACTCAAACTGATAGCAAGTCGGAATGGATGATATAGGTGTTCGAGGAAATGCTCCAAGCATGCATTCTTTATTTTTTAAGTTCTTGGGATAATCATATCCCTCTTTTCAAGTTATATTATAAGAATATCTTCCATTTTACAATTCATATGGATTCTTATAAGTCCTTGTATGATAGGTTGTTTCGGTCACCCCGGTATTGGTTAGAGGCAGGAGAGGTGGCATCACTAGGTCCTCATCTTGTGAAGGAGACTTCCGAGCAAGTTCATATGATCAGAAAGTGTATGTCTACTTCTCAGTCTAGAAAGAAATCATATGTCGATCGATGTTAATGACCTATAGAGTTCATTGTCAAGGATCATGTTTTCATACAGGTATCACCCAGACTTGGTAATAGATTGATATAGAGGTAAGGGAAGTTTTCACATCATTATGTTTATTTTCTTGAGATCTTGGAAAGATTCAGGCCAGTAGACTATCAGTTTCTATTACCTTAGAGGTTTCATTCCATGCATGAAATTTTCCATGTTTCATAGCTTCACCATTATCATGCTAACTCATATTGTTATTTTGATCCTAAGGAGGTTGAATTAGATGTGGATGCTACATTTAAGGAGTATCCCATATGTATTTTTGACCGGAGCACAAAGGTTCTCTAAGGCTATTTTTTCCCTCTGGTATGGGTTTATGGTAGTATGGTCATGTATAGAACAAAACATGGGAGTGAGACATGGAAATAAATTCTTAGTGGTGGGAGTTTTTCTCAGACAAAGTTTTTCCTCCCTTGGAAGGTGAACACAAGGATATGTTACCTTAAGGATAAAGACTATAAGAACCTAATTTTTCTATGAGGTATAAATACTTTTAAATTTTAGACTAATTTCTGATCATGGACCAAATATGTATGCATAATGAGTTCATGAAAGTTTCAAGCATGTTTGAGGGTTATTTAGAGCTTGGAACCCAATTTGGTGGAGAAAAGAACTAGGCCTTAGGGTTAGTAGAATTTTTTCAAGCCAGTATGCATGGTTTCCCCTAACTATTCGGGGTGTTTCATAGGGAAGATTAGGGAACAAGGTCTTCCCTAACTATGTTCCCAAGGCCACAAACCTGTATAGGTAGCTCTATAACATTTAGGAGATCCATATAACTTGGATGGTGCATGATTTCTCAAATTGGACGGCCTAACCATGAGGGTCCCCTCTGGAGGTAGTGAGGTGCGTATGGTGGGCACACGGTTTGGCCAACAGTGCAGTCATACCATGCGACCCAAAAAAATTGGGTAAAGTGACTAAAATTATTTTAATGACTTATATGTTTAATCACTCCCTTTGGATTCTCATTATAGTGGGAAACCACCTCTTTTCTTCTCCCTTGAAGCTCTCAAGCCCTCCAAGATAGGTTATTGGATATAACTTCAATATGAACTTTGATTTGATCCTCGTTTATCTTATTAGATGTGCATCGGTAAGTACTCAATTTATCTTTCATTATTTGATGATGCTATTTTGATGCAGGCTCATATACCCTATTTTCATGGAAATTATATGTTCTTCTATTTTATTTTGATACAAGCCAAACTAAGGGATGATACTAGATGAATATATTTCTGTAGGCTCAGGGTAGGTTTTCTTTGACTCATACCTCAAGTATCACCATTTTATAAACTTTTGTTGTTGTATGTGCACCAGTTTCACCAAGCGTTTCTTATTAAATTTGTATTTCATTCTTATAATCAACTTTTTCATATTCTAGAGCCCTTATTATATGAACATTACATCATTGGAGGTTAAGACCTCAATTCCTTCCATCCCAAGTAGGGTGCTCCCATATTTATTCCTGTAATAGTTTTCTATGACTATCTGCAATGTTGTTCGCATTTTTTATCACTTGAACCTTATATGGTAAGTGTTATTATATAATCAATGGATATTTAACTGATAAATGCCTAGAACATGTATAGTTTCCACTTAACCCGTCTAAGGTAAGTGTTATAATTAATTAATGATCCCTTATTATGTTAAATGGAAAGTATATTAAGAGATGTCACTTTCCCTAATTTATTATAATTTGAATTGCATATGGTTTTATGTCCTTAGCCTACCTTTTTATGCTTATGAAAGGTAAAGGAATGAACCTACTAATTTAATATGGAATCCAATTAATAATTGGTTTCATGTCCCCTATGGAATGAACCTATTGAATTATTAAAATTCCTGAGTATTGCATGTCCTTAATTAAAGAATGAATTATGTATAAATTTCCTATTTAATATGGACATTTTTATCTTTATAGGAGTGTTTAGACTTGAATCAGCCTTGGATTCCCAAGGAAATTTTTTGATCACTCAGAGGATGCCATTCTAATACAAGGAGCTAGTTTCCAAAGGAGATACCCACCTTGGAACATAGTCCTTATCTACTAGCGGATGTCTGGAATGCTTTCGTGGGATCCCTTCACTATCTTTCATATATTAGTATGCCTTAGATATACTAATTGGATCCAAATTGATGTATTTGGACACGTGGCACCATGGATTCACCCCATTGGTATCAGACTTACTTAGTCCATTTTTCCTTGGATGAGATCCTTAGACAAGGTTAGAATCATTTATAGTGGAATTCCTTGGGTGATGCCACTTATATTACACTAAAACCCTTTATATCTAGGTTACATGTTATTACAGAGTTGGACCATCCCCTGAGGTCAAGGATTATTCGGTTATTACCTTGGATCCTCTTTCATTATTTAACATCATTATTTGATGCCTTGTTATACCTTAGATCATATTCATTATTATTATCACTATAGGATTCCTTGGTCACACCTTGGATACTCTTACATCATATCTATTATATAAAGTATGGCTATCACATATTATAAATTGGAACATAATTAATTAAATATTACATGTTTAGAGACATTACCAGTTGAGAATGAAGCAAGTATTAGTTATCATTATAACATTTCTTTACTTTTATATATACCTTCACACTGTTTCAGTTTATATTCACAGACTGGAAGGAATAGACACCATTGGTGGTGGCCTATTGAGATTTATCTCACACACTATCCAGGTATGCATTGGTACTCGGGAATATTATATGTATGTAGGTGTTGAAAATTGTAAGAGTCCCTCTTTAGACACCTGATCTAGATTATTTTATTAGGATGCATCTTGGTAGTAGATGATTGGTAAAGTTCTCAAGATGTTGGATAGTTTTTGAATTTATTTTGATTATTTTATATAGTATGTATTTACAACTTCCATGTATACATGTTTTTTATCTTTCTAGATATATGAAATAAATTATAATCATTTTTTATATGATTTGGTTCCATCCTTTTAGTTGATTTTTTTGTTTGATGCTTATTTCTAATTTGCACTTCTTATCCATTGGTATCATGCTTCTTCTATTTATCTTCTTATTATTATCTAATGTACTCCACTCTTACATGAGGTAATTTTATTCCCATAGACACACCCTACACCCTCGTTTCTAGTCATGAGCCTATAGAATATGGTGATGTGCACTTGAGGCCATTTAGCCTACTAGTTTGGGGCACCTCTGAGTGGCACCTGAGTTGGGACGTCACAAATGAGATTATTGTTTCTATTTTTATGAGATTTCATGTATGTTCATTAATCATGATGAGGAATATGGGTTCAAATTAAATATATATACCCATTGTTATGTTGTATAGTAGTTCTTTAATTAAATACCTTGATTTTTACTATATGTTTGGGATAGATTCTCTATTATGTGATATATCTCTCTTGGTGTTAATTTTTTGAACTGGTCATGTTGTTGTGCTAGTATATAAATGATTAATGTGAAAAATGTGTAGGGATGGAGACTAGGGTTAGTTATAGGAGGGGTATAACTTGGGTTAGGTGTATAATCAAAGGATAACCTTGTATGATCCCATATATTAGATAGGATCTGTTTATGTTCCTATTGTTCTTTCTTTTTATAGAATATTCCACCTCAAATATGTTTTGTGGGACTACCATCTGAGTATGAGGGTGATCCATATAACATTACAACACCTACTACAATGGTATAGGTAGTAGGACCACTACATCCAGAAGTCTTCCCATTGATATCCATATTTGATTATGCTAATGATTTTTAAATCTAGCATCTTCTAGCCTTTTAGGGAACTGGAAGGCTGAGGGATGCTAGGTATTGGGTGAAAATAATCAAGGGAATATTCAATCTCTTTGATATGTTGAAAGAAAGGAAGGTGAAGTTTTAAGATTTCATGTTGTAGGGACCCTCAAATAATTTGTGGGGTGTCATTAGTTAGGTTGTTTGATGAGAGGTACTCACTTAGGAGGCCTTCAAGGACCCATTATTCAAGGAGTTATTCCCTAAAACACCAAAGGTTCTACAATATTGGTATGATCATCTAGACTTGGTTGAGTTCGCATACAATAATAGTTACTAGTATTTGATTCATATGGAACCTTACAAGGATCTTTATGGGAGGCCATGTTGTTCACTATTTTATTTCTATGAGGTAGGCTAGGTAGCATTTGTGGGGCCCAGTTTGGTTTAAGAGATCTCAAAGATATTGAAATAGATTAAGAAGAGGTAAATAACTACTCTGATCAGGAAGATATCATATTTCATCTATAGGAGGAGACCTTTGGAGATCTCTATGGGTGATTGAGTTTTCTTGAGGGTGACTCGTTGGTTAGGCCACAGGCATCTAAGGAAGTAAGGAAAGATAGACCTATGTTTTCTTGAACCTTTTGGGATCACCAATAACATTGGGAAATTGGTGTACCATATGCATCTTTTTTCTCCCTATAGAGGTATTCATGATTTATTTCATGTGTCTCAACTATAGAGGTGTGTTACTAATCCTAAACATATCATAAACTACGAGGATGTTGAGTTAGAGACTAACACATCATATGAGGATCGTATGGTGTGGATCTTAGATTAGAGAATGAAGGTATTACAAATAAATATGGTACAAATTTTCAAGATTTATTGGCAGTATGAAAAGATTTGGGAGGATATGTGGGAGTGGGATTCTGATATTTGAGCTCAGTGGCCTAAGTTGTTTGAGAAAGACTAATAGATATACTTCTATGGTTTGAGAATCTTTTGGCATGGGAGAATTATAATATTTTCAATTTTTAAATATTCTGAAAATAATCTTTTGTTTTTAATTTATAAGTATTTTTTGTGAGAAAATATTTTTTTTTTAAAACACACTTATATATGATTTTTTGGAATAATATAAGGGAGAGTTGGTTTTAGATACCATGCATAAGGGTAACTCCCTTTTTATAAGGTTTATATAAAAGTAAAAGATCTTTCCATGTGTTGTATGATGGTATAGGTATGTTTAATAAGGGTAAGGAATCTTCTTCAAAAAATTAAATCCTTTAAATATGACTTGTATAAGGGTAAATAGGTTATTGTGTAAGGGTAAACCCCTAGTCCAACAGCTGCATAAGGGTAACGCATGCACTGTGTAAGGGTAAATCCTATATTATATGTATTGTATAAGGGTCACTATAGGGTTGTGTAAGGGTAGTACAAGCTATGTAAGGGTACCAAAGCTCTTGTGTAAGGGTAGATATGACTTTATAAAGGTTATATAAGGGTAATCTTGGAGTTGTGTAAGGGTACCTAGGTGTTGTGGAAGGATACTTAAATTTATATGTAGGGGTAAGTCGGGTTGTGTAAGAATCTTTGTAATGGTAGGAAAGCCTGTCTAAGGGTAATCTGGAATTCTAAAACAATATGTAAGGGTAAAAAACTATGTAAGGTTAAAACACCATACCCTTACGTGACATCCATTAGTTTTGTAAGGATAAACCATATTACCCTTACACAGTTCCCTTTTTAGGAAAATTATGTTTTTAAATCCCATTATGCATTTATTCTTCCCCATCTCACCTTTTAACTACTTTTCAATTTTTCTAAATTCCCAAAATCAAGGGATTAAATTTCTTTGATTTGTTACCCTTAATTCAATATTTATGTTGGATTAAATTCTATGCTACTAAGAAATGGTTAGGATGAAAATTAAATTGCTAACTTGGTTAGTGGAATTAACGTAATGGCTATGTACATGATTTCCTTATTAAGAATATTTGAACCATTTTGGAATTCATTTTGGTTAATCCATTAGCATATGAGTTTTCTATAAATTCCTTGTATGAGATTTCTGAAGTCCTACTTGATCGAACCGATCCTTCTTCTAGTTTCTAAGTGTATATGTTTCTCTCTCTTCCTCTTCCACCATTGGGGTTATGTTATAGAGGGGGGAATTTCCACATATTCAATTTATTCTCTTTTATAAATTGATTCCTCATGATGAATTTTGGAAAGTTAAGAACAAATAATTCCAAAAATATAATAATCTAGAAATTATCAAAGGATGATAATTGAGTTATTATCCAGGATTGTCAATGTATAATAACTAAGTTATTATCTTAGATTATCAAAGGATTATAATTGAATTATTAACTTGGATTATAAAATAATTATTATTATTAATACCCTAGAAAAAAAATAATAAAGTATTATCAGATTCATATTATTATAGAGAGATGATTTATTATCGCATGTGTTTTTTCATTAACCTTTGAGGAGAAAAATTCTACCACATACGTTGGAATAACTTGATAATTCAAAAATTATTTAGGAGAGATAAAATTTTATCACATGTGATGTTTTATTTCTTTTGGAAATAAAATAGTTGGATTCGGTTCTATTAATCTTTAGAGAGCATTTTGATCCAATGAGTATATGGATTTTGATCAGAAGATGTTCCCTTGATGTACCCTAAGATTCTTCATTAATGACTTGAGGTAGGAAGTTCCTTAACTTTTTATGAATCTATTTTACATGTGTTTCTTTGATATAGTTCATGTGTTGGAATACTTGATTCTTCTTTCTTTATTATGATCGCATGTGGGTGTGTACGTAGCCTGTGAGACTCATTATGATGCTTGATGACATAAGTTTTTATTGAATCCTAATGTCATGTTTTATGATTATCACATGCATATATAATTATACTTTATTCTCATGATTACATTATTTCCCTGTATACTCTACCTTGTATGTTGGTTACCTTTCTTGGTGGTATTGTTCTTGGTGGTTGGAGAAACTGGACCTTCATGACATGATTATCCCTTAGAGTGAGAGTGAGCTTGAATTGTGATTATGGAGATGACTGACCTTTGAATAGTTTGAAGATATGATTATACCATGGAATTGTATGTTTTGGATTCACTCATTGCCTAAGTATCAGGTTTCATGATACCTAGTTGATTTGTGAGTAGCATGTCGTGTTAAGGATGCACTCAATGACTAGTTTATTTGTAAGTAGCATTTCATACTTGAGGCCTGAGAAAAACTGAGTCACATTTACTCATGATTACATGAGTTTTCTGAGTGACAGATTCACTAATTGATGGCTAGTTTGGTTACTTATAACATCTTCTTGTTATACCTTTTGTATGAATTCGAAACAAGTATGATCGGGGATCAATGACGGCTTGGTTAGTGCATAACTGCTTGGTTTTGGATTGTATGTTGTTATGATTATTATGAATTTATTATTCTCATGGAACACACCTATTATACTTGATCATAGTTGGTTAAGGATGCATTGGTGGTGTCCTTCTGAGTCTTTTACTCACACCCTACTTTGGTATTCCAGTGCGCTTGTAAATTTCATGAATAAGGATTCAGTGAAGGGAAAGGGGGACATGAAATATGCTTGATTCATGGAGTATGGAGTTAGAGGTTGGATCGGGAAAGAATCTATAGATTACCATAGATATTATATTTATTATTTTTCACACTTTATACTTTAGTTTGGTTTGCCACTTTGGGAGCATGTTGATTATTTTTATGACATGTGTACTCTTTTGGTTATTTAGTTTCCACATGATTACTCTGATTTATTATTATTATTATTATTATTATCTCTATGACATGATAATGGGGGTAGAGTCTCCCCATTTAAAAACTCAAACCCTCTTTGTTAGTTGATATCCTCTTGTGTATGGGGAGGCACACATGAGGCTATGTGACACTTTGGTTCATACCTCATGGTTTGGGTATGGGTATTACAATATAGAATTGTGTCTACATAAGGGTATAACAACCCCTATGTAATGGTCAGGCCTAAAAAATATAATACATGTAAGGGTAACATACCACTTATATAAGGGTAAACAACCTAATTTAAGGGTAAAGTACCCCACACATAAGGGTCAAGGACTCATCACGTAAGGGTAAAATAAAATAATCTAGAATTATTCCAAACCAATTATAATAAAAATAAATCTTAAAAAATATTAATTAACCTGAAAATATGATATTAAAATGATAGTCATAAATAAATCAAAAAAATTAATTTGTAACATCAATCATGCCAAAATTAACAAATCACCAACATACAAAATAAAATGCAAACACATTTGGGTGATGTTCTTATTGGCCTAAATTAGCCTAACCTATCATCTATTTTGGACAGTTTTCAATAAAAAGAAAACCCTAAGAACTATCATGATCATACTAGTATGACTATCACTTAGCTTCTACCATAGTGGCACATATATTCTCATACAAATGCATCTAATGTTATAAACTACTGAAACATGCTCGGAAAAAAAATCTAAGAAATAGAATTAAACAGGACTCAAACCTTCCTTACCTGAGCTTCTCATCATCACATAACAATATTTAGTTAAACACATTATATCAATGTTATAGGTCATATATTCTATTCGTGCATGACACCCAAAGAAAATAGATCAGTACCCAATTCCTTAAATAAAAATAAGCATGGAAAATCAACAATACAGAGTAGAAAAATACTCAAAATGTGAAATGATTTTCATGTATTTATTAAAATAAGTAGAAAAAAACATATCAAGATGATAGGTGATATGTATCCACCTGATCCCAAACAACTCAGAAAACTATCCATACCTTCACCATCTCTTCCAACTAGAGACCCCTTCAAATCACATGTAGATCCAATCCTAGGAAAGAAAAAGAATGAAAACCTAGACCTACACCTACTCTATACTAAGGGGTTCTAAAAAATCATATAACCATAAAACTATTATAACTAGGGTATACGAAATCTTTTAGGGCCAAACTATCCATATATGTATCCTCAATGTAGTATCTCTTAATGTGTTTTCTCTTTCCACACTCATAACACTTAAACATTCTAACCTAACTACCATACTTATTTTCTTTACTCTTACCACTTTTTTGAATCTTCACATGTCATGACCTGAACCACTGGGGCCTGCTTATCCAGTGACAAGTCGAGTGTGGAACCCTAAGCTTGCCTCCAATAAGTTAGGGTCCAGCAACAAGAATTGAGTAGGCACATCACACACATGGGAGGTCTTGACCTAAGTTACTTGTACACACACACATATCTCCAAATAAATATACAATTTTTAAAGGTAAAATAAAACTAATACCATAATTCACACATAACATCTATCCCATATCAAAGTATGAAAAAAGTATTGGAAAACATAAAAGGGACAAATATAAGCCTACTAAAACTAATAAATGAGTTAAACCAACTAAGAAGGACGGGACTAATATCAAATACAGCAACTAGAAAACCCCATGTTTTATATAGATCACAATTCTCCTCCTATTCCTAGTCCTCCTAGGGATACATAAAATGGTCTTCATCTACATAAGACATGAAATTGCAAGCAGATCCCTTCCTGGGGTGAGTATACTAATACTCAGCAAGACACCCCAAAATCACCAAACATAAAGCATCCATAAACTAGTAATCTCATCACAAGGGTATGTCAATCATAATATGAGACATATAAATAATAACACCTAGATATACTCATAATATATTCCAAGTCTCAAATTAGTCTCAACCATACTATCAGCCATAGGATTTTGCTCGAGGCTTCAAGGTAACTCTAGTCTGAGAGAACTTACTCCACAAGCCACGCTATCACTCATGGATCTCATTTGAGAGGTCATATTTTTTTATACTTTCCATGAATAATTACTCACTGGAACTCTAAATATATTGATACATAGATAGGTGATCTCAATCAAGTCCTCTGGGGTATACGAACCCTACCTATAATAACCCGCTAAGTAGGAGATCGTATACACATGTTAGTTGTTCATAATGATTCCTCAAACCCAACCTAGGGAAGATGAATATATGATAGAGGATTATACCTTGGTTACATATATGGATTCCAAAAACTCTATCCAAGAAAAAACATGTAGATGGGATCACAATCATTTTCGCAGGATGTAATTTCACACTTTACCCTCATAGGGTTGGATCAAGAAAACACACCCAACTGATACTGGTAAAAATTGAAGAGAATGAGGGTGTCAACCTACCCTAGATAAAGTACATGACATGTACCAGTAGTACACATTGTGCCTTTCCAACCCCAATTCTGCCCATTTCTCATCGTCTCACGTGGAATCCATTTTTCTATATACACGGAGTGTCCTTTTAGGATAAATGGTGTGTAAAGGTTGGGTCCTCACTTAGAATGTATTGCATGCCCAATTTTTTTTTATACTCCTTCCTATTCCTATGAACATTAGGTTGTTCCTATTAACACTAGTCGTGCATGTTTACTGGTTTTTGTCTAGGTACCTAGCCAAGTCTGAGTACCTGGCCATGCCCATGTAATTTGACTGTGCCCATGATCCTAGTTGTGTTTCTTCCTGTGTACCCCATAGGGATACACCAAGTATCCAATAATTTTTCACATGACATTTCACACAGGTCACATGGAATGTGATGCTTTTCTCTGTGTGTAAACCATAGCATCGTAGAAGGGGCTACACGGCATGTTTTCTTCCAGAGTATATGATGTGTACTCAGGATTTTCACAGAACCCACCAATTCTTCATGCATCCTCTCCTTATACCTCCACCACCAAAAAATATTCCTTTACATTTACTGAGTAACTTATATATGTGGTTGAAAAACCTCAATATTTTACTTGTTATAGGAATTTTTCCATCAATCCACTCAAAGAGTATCTCTCATTGCATCGCTATACTAGGATGCCAAAACCCATGATCGAGGATCTCCAAATTCAACTCCAAACCCTACATCATCACCACACACCTTGTTCACATCACCAATCCTAAATATAGACCAATATAAACAATCCATTATGCCAAATATTGAATGTTCATTGATCAGTTTATGGGTATTCATCAAACCATTATCTAAAAAGAAATTTCATCTATAAACATGCATATAACAGGTGAAGAAAACTATAAAACATAAAATTTAGGAACAAAACATGATCATTATTCAATATGTAATTGATTCATTGTCGTAGGAATGATGAAATAAGATTAAATAAAAAAATAAATACCAAAATACTATTTCTAGGAAGATAAAATATCAATTTTAAATCATCTTTAGATACGTAAATTAGATTGTTTGAATAATTAATTTGCGTTCAACATATGATAATCAAAAATATGATAAAAAAACAAAACAACATCTTACCTTAAGTTTGGATCAATTTATAATAAAGAACAATCATGTGTTATTTTTAGTGGTGAGATCCAAGAACTATATTGGTGAAGATTAACCTTTGAAAAATAATCATGATCCTCGATCTATTGTCGTTCATCAAGATCTCTCCACGCTATCCTCTAAAATATCAAAGATTATGCAGCTAACCCTAGTATTTTTTCATAAATAGGTTTAAATAGAGGAGGGTTAGGTCATGAGATTAAATTAATTTATATATTTATTAATCTAACCCTGACTTCTCTTAAGATAAACACCCAATGCCGACAAAGGTTGTATTATGCCTTGTGTAAAACCATCATTTCAGATTTAATGGCAGTCTTAGATTTCGGATTTAATAATTTTTTCAGGATTTACTCCATTATTTTAGAAAAAATATGGTCACATGATATAATATATTTAATATTTTTATTGTATTAATATTGATCCTACCTAGTCCTCAGAATCCTACACTAACTTAATTCCCTGATCTGAAATTACTATTTCTAATATTAAAAATATTTACAAGGAAAAAAGCTGAGTCATTATATTCTCCCCACCTCAGGGAATTTCATCCCAAAAATTAAAATTCCTACTCAAAAAGACATGGTTACTAGGATCATATCTGGTTCTCTCATTTCTAGGTGCTCTCCTAAAGATCCTCATACTTCCACCAAACATGCACTAAGGGAATTGATTTCCCATAGAGAATATTATCATGTCGATCCTTGATATCTACTGGGAACTCTACAAAGGCAGATCCATTTTCAATGTCCATATTTCCCTAGTTGATGACATGTGATGGGTCATTAACATACCTCCTTAGCTGAAACACAAATAAAACATCATGTACCCTATCCAACTATTGAGGTGGTTCCAAGTGGTACATTACCTCACCAACCCTATGCAGTATCTGAAAAGGGCTGAAGAAAATCGAGGATTACTTTAGGCCACTATAAAATATCTAAAACACTCACTGATTTGAGACCTTCAAGACACATGGTCTCTTTCATAGAACTCTAAAGGTCTCCATCAACAGTCCGCATAAGACTTTTGATGACTTTGGGTAGTCCTCATGTGCTCTTGGATGATCGCGCACCATCTATGTCATCACTCACACTAACTTTGGTCCAATGAGTACTGACTCTAGGGGTCAGTCCAACATAGTGGTGATCTTCAGGGTCTCCCATAAAAATCATTAAATGGTTTCATATTGAAGTTTGAATGGTAGTTGTTGTTTTATGAAAACTCCACTAAGGGTTGGTGATCCTCCCAACTATGAAAAAACTCCATCATGAAAGTCTAAAACATATCCTCTGAAGCCTAAATGGTATTCTCATTCTAGTTTTATGTTTGAGGGTGAAACACTATGCTCAAATGCAGCAGAGTCCTAAAGGTGTCCTACAATCCTCTCCATAATCGTGATGTGAAGTGAGCATCACTGTCTAAAATGATCATCGAGGGAACCTTTGTAGCACTTGAGCCTCAATTATAGTAAGTGGAAATTTTTTTTCAATAAAACTATAATATAATTAATATTTTAATATTTCATGGTACAAAAATTTTTATTTTATATGATGAATACTGATTTTGAACTTACTTGGTCAAAATAAACCTAGAAATAATTTTTGAAATTTTCCCTTAGAAATAAGATTTTTATGAATAATCGAAAATGTAGTATTTAAATATTTCTCATTTTATTTATAATAATTTATTATTAATTTATTTAATATCAATTTTATAGAGATAAATATAAGATCATTTTGAGGTAAAAATGGATATTTTTCATAAAACCATTTTTTAAGGAATAATGTCTTACAATTTTAATTAATTAAAATAATCATTAATTATAAATGATTTAAATAAAATTTATAGATTATATATCTAACTATATTAATTTAAATCCATATAATGATTAATACTAGTTATACAGTTATTATAAGATCATTGTTTTCTTGAAAATTGCATTTCTTAAAAAAAATGTTTTTTGACACGATTCGTAGGTTTGTTTTTTAATTAAATATTGGAACCCCTATTAATTGAGTTTGATAAAATGGATTTAATATTTTTAATAATCATAGTTAATATTATTTAATAATTTTAACTTAATTTTTTTCATATTGAATAGTAAAAATAGAAAAAAATAATTACCGTGATTAATGTAAAAAATGGTTTATCATGGTTAATCTATAAAGATAGGGGAAAATGACCTAAAAAATTGAATAAACCCCACTGGTTGATTGTATTTAGACCTTATTATTTCATTATTATAATATGATCCATTTTGAATCCATATTTCTAAGAATGTGACATGGCATTATTAAAAAACTTTGATAAATTACAAGTGTGCCACTCACCACAATTATAAAAGGGCACCCCCTTCCCACACTTATTCGCAAATCTTAGGCCATTTAGATAGACCAAAACCGAAAACAATACCTCCAAAAAATCTCCATACACATTCAATAAATAATATTATTCCAAAAACACCAACCCAAGGGTTCTTAATTATATATCCAAAGGAGGATCTTCTAAGCGAAGGTAATTGTCTTCACCAAGATCTTCTTTTTTAATTCACCTTTTACTGGCTTCAGTTATTCCTTAAAACTTCCAATTTAATAACAACATTATACCCCATATAACAATATGTTATTATGTTAATATAATAATATTTATACATCTCCTTATCTATAAAATAAGAGACAAAATCATTGCACGTGTGTTTAGCGGACTACCGCCTCTCGAACAAATATTATTTGTTTTTCATCACCGACAAACATGGATATCCATAATGATGGAAATAATGAATATATATGATACATATAAAATTATATTTATTCTATAAAATTAATATATCATCCACTTAATTACCCTTTTACCCATTAAGTAAATGATAACGCCACTCATCCGTACGTACGACCTACCGTCTCCATGAAGCGATGTGATTAATTTTCTATGTTCAAATTTTAAGATTGATAATAAATATGTATATAATAAATAAATAGGATATTTTTAAATTTAATATCATTATATAAATTATGTAACTATATACTATTCAAAATAACTGGAACTTCCATGACAAAACATGCATAAGAAAATGAAGCTATTCACACCCGAAACAATGGTATTGATGAAATATTATTAATGATTGGGTGACACAATGATATAAGAAGATAACATATGATATTATAAATATTAATATGGTTCATTTATAAATTAATAACTTTTTCAAAACCAATTTAGATGAGGTTAAACCACTTTCATCTAAAGGTAAGTGTGAGGTAAGATATTTCGTCTCAATTTATACTTCATTGATACATATTTGTTATTATGAACCTATTCACTTTTATATGGTTTATATACTGACCCTTTTATGTATTTATCATGGATAAATATTTATTAATGATGATTAATGTTTAAATTCAAATATATTCTTTCAATGGGTTTTAATTTAAATGTTACCAAATAGGTAAGACTTTGTTTTACAATCTCAATTTTTGGGATTGCTCTTATAATATTTAAAAAAACTTATTACTTATCCTAATTAAACTCTATATATTTTATTATCATTTGGATATTTAAGGGGTTATCATATTTTCCTCCCAAATGTTTCTCTATTTGATACTTGAATCAAGTAAATAACTGTTTAAAATAAAAAATCAATTTTATTTCCCTTTTAGTCGAATAAATTTTTCTTCCATGTCCATATTTTTCAAAATTGTTTTATAACATCCATTTTTAGTACTCAAATGATTTATTAAGAATATTTTAAGTTATATTTTAATTTTTAAAAGTTATTAATTTTTTTAATGTTTTAAATTAGGTTTTATTTCTAATTTCTTTATAAAAATTAGAAAGGAATGTTTTTTCACATATAGCGTTAACGAACTTCCCCACCATCATAACCATTTTCTGAAATTTATATTCTTATACACATTTTCAATTTTTTTACAAATAAATATTTAATGAAATATTATTTTAATATTTAACTTTCAATTTAATTATTTATCCAAATTACAAGATCTTATTACAAACCTATATTTCTGATGAACCCATGGTCATCTCTTATCCCTTATTAATTTTGTGGTCATTAACTTTATCTTAAAACATTAAATTTCTTATGATAATTATAAATTTAATTTATCTTAAATAGAAATATTATTTTTATCATGGGTATGATCATTGCCTAAACCTTTTAAAATTTTTACATACGGTGTTTTATTATGAAAGTTATTTAACTAACTAAGGAAAATATTGATAAATATGTATTCTTCACTCAATATAGATATTTATTGATAAAAAATATTGTTTATGAATTAAATTGATCATTAAATATATGAGTAATGTGTTTTACATGTAGTAACAGGATGTGTATGGTTATAGATATCCACTTGATGCATCAATAGGTCTCATAAAATAACTCAGTTAACCAAATTAAATGGGTTTTTGGTGTATACTTACTGATAGATTTAAACTGTCTTAGCCCAAGGTATTGAAAGAATAGATATCATGTTGTGTGAGATCAAGAAGTATAATATTATGAATTTTATTCATTAATAATTAATTTATTATTATCCATGATATTTTTTCTTTGATATTAACCATGGATGCATTTCATGCTTAATTTATATATTAAATAGCATGTGTTTTTAGTTATTTACCTTTACATAATGATTATGCATTATCTAATCATGATATATTCCACTGTAAGTAACCCTTATTGAGCATTTTATTTCACCCTTATTATGTTTTCCTTTACCTGGGATATGAAGAATAATTCTTTGAATGATTTCAAGGATTCTAAATGTTTTCCATTATTATAATTTATATTTTATTCCCAATGTAAAATGGCTATCATGTATGTGTTTGTCTCTAAAAAATTACTAAATTGATTGGTCCTTTAGGATTAGACCCCTTGTATCTGTACCAATATAATAAAATATCTATCGTCTTTGGGTTATAAGATTTGGGATTGTTACAGTTGGTATTAAAGGAAGTTTAGTATAAACCATGAGAACTATATTTGGGAAATCATAGATTAGGGAATATAACCCTATGATATACATTGAGGATATGTCAATTTGTGGAATAAAATCATAAATTTTTGGTAAGGTAGATATTATGTGGTTTTTCCTAGCAATATATATCTGTCTTAATATTACAAGTGGATGTGGTTTTGGAACAGATGCATCTAGGTGTAATAACCTTGAAAATATTTGGTTTAAGTATATCTTGGACATCATTCTATTACATGGTGATTATACCCCTACCACACACCTAGTTTGACACTCCTAAGGAATATGATTTGGTAAATACACGTTTTATTTACAAACCATTATTAAAGGATTTGAAAATATTTTTATGATTTAAAGATATTCCCAAAAAACCATGTTTATGATTTTGAGATTAACAATTCATAAATTTTAAATTTATGTTAAGTGTTACATTAGATATATAATTATACATTATGATTTATGATTCATAATTTTATGAGTTAAGATAGTATATACCATTGTTTATAAATGGAACCTAGAAGAAATAATAGGATCAACACTCATTATCAATGTAGAAATTTCCCTATTTAGCAATCCAATACAATTGGTATTGGAACTGAGCAGATCATGGCTATATTAAGGAATTTTAATTAGGTTATAATAAATAAAATTTACCAAATGGAGCAAAATATTATTCCACAATGTGATTATACTATGATGGATCACTTCATGCAAAAAAAATCCCCCATCATTTAGTGAGACTACTCATACATTGGTAGATGAGAAATGGATTAAGTCCCTTGAAATGATATTTATGGCCTTGGGATGTAATGAAAAAGAAAAGGTTATACTGGAAGTATATTGGATCAAGGGAGATGATGATTAATTTTGTTCATTTATCTGTAATACTAGGGAGGAAGATGAAATATAACACATGTAATAGAGATTTTTTAAAGAAACATTATTCAATAAATAGTCACCTCAAGATAAATAAACTGAAATATAGAGAAAGTTTTTCACTTAAAGAAAAAGTAAGAAGAAATTGTTTTAGAGTATGTGATTACCTTTAAAATACTATACAAGTATTATAAGATTATATATGAAATATGGAATGAAATATTAACCATTTATTTGAATGGATTAAGCCAATTATTTGAGGGGCATTAGTTTATCAAACATTTTCATCATATAATGAAATAGTTTTTTGCATCATCAAAACATAGAGAAGGAATTTTCTAGAACCTATATATTAAAGGGAAATAAAGAGAATAAGAGGTCATATGAACACTAATAAAAGGGAACACATCTAATAAGATGAATAAAATAAATCAATTTCCATCATGTGAAAATTGTGGAAAGAAACATCCTGTAAAATAATCGGAGTGAGTTTCAAGTGTAGTGAAAAGGGCTATCTGGATCATGAATGTAAGGTAAATAAAGAGAAAATTACTATATATTGATTCAACTATAAATAAATGGGGAATCATTCAAACCAATTTCTCAAGCATCATGGGAATCTACCATAGAATAAGCCAAGGGGAGAAGTCTAAGATTATGTGATCACTATAGTTGACGTTGAAGTTCCTAAATATTTAGTGGTAAGTATTTTAATCGTAACCTCAAATTTATCAAATTATTTATTTTATTTCGGATTCTCGCACTCTATTATATATCTAATATTTTTGGAAAAAAATAAAAAAAAAATTCCCTATCACCTTAACAAGGGAGTTTTCAATCAAAACTCCTAGTGGAAATATCACTAAAATGGATATATGTTAGGAAGTTCCCATTATGATGTATAAACATGACCTATTTGCAATCCTTATTATTATACCTATGGTTTACTTTTATATAATCCTTATTATGGAATGTATTATAAAATATTGTGCAAAAAAAATTATTGTAATGATAAGGAAAATATGATTCCTGGTGAAGATATGGAATTCATTATCTTCAGAGTGGAGACTTCATTTTCTGACTCATTTCTGGACCCACCCTCAGTAGCACTTATGAATTATATTCTTAGTGAAGAATATAAAACACAATATATGGACAGAAAAGGTAGACTTCAAATTTATGTTGTACCTATTTTATAGGATTATATTGGTGTATTTACTAATAAATTACCTAGACATCCATAAGAGTTTGAAGTTGAGTTTTATGTTGATTTAATCCCTGTTGCAAGACCAATGTTAAAGGATCCCTATGAAATCATCACTATAGAATTATTGGATTTGAAGAAAAAATTAGAGGATTTTTGTGATAAGTTATTTATTTTCCCCAGTCTTTCACATTGGTGATCCCATATTCTTTTCATTAAGAATAAAGATGAATCCATGAGGTTGTGCATTGATTATAGTGAAATCAATGGTATTATGATAAAAAACAAGTATCTTATGTCTCATATTGAATAATTATTTGATAAAATTCATAGATATTAATGTTTTTCAAAGATTGACCTTTTCTATGGATATTATTAATTTCAAGTAAAGAAGTAAGATGTTTTGAATACAACATTTCGAATGAGGTATGAACATTATGAGTTTACAGTAATTCCATTTAGATTAACTAATTCAATATCTATTTTTATGGATATAATGAATATATTATTCAAGTAATATCTTGATAATTTAATCATGGTATTCATTAATAAAATCTTGGTGTATTCTAAAATATACGAGGACCTTGATAATCGCATGAAGATCTTGAGTCTCTTAGAGGAAAAGGGTTATATGGGAAATTTAGCAAGTGTGGATTCTAGTTTTAGAAATTTTCTTTTTATGGATATATTATCTCCAATGATGTGATATCATTTGATCCCATAAGAAAAAATTCATTAAAATAATTTCCTACACCATCAAAAATAACTGAGATATATAGTTTCATTGGTTTGGTAAGTTATTATCAGTGATTTTTTCAAAATAATTCCTGATTTAAGAACCTGTTAACCAATCTTACACATAAAGGGGTTAAGTTTGTGTGGAAAAATGAATGTGAATAATGTTTTGAAGAATTAAATAAGAGACTGTTCAATGATCTAACTTTGACTCTACCATCATTAAATGATGGATTCGTGATATATAGTAATGCATCGAAGAATGTACTTGGTTGTATTATTATGAAAAATGATGAAGTTGTTTCTTATGTATCAAGGTAGTTAAGGAATCATGAATAAAACTATCTAGCTCATGATATTGAGTTGAGAGTTATAATATTTTATTTGAAGATATGGATACTTTACCTCTATGGTGAAATATGTGAAATATACACAAACCATAAAACAACAATATAAGGTAATGGAAGTGGCTATAATTACTCAAGGATTATGATTTCTCAATACATTACCACCTTGTGAAGTAAAATAAGGTATTAGATGCATTGAGAATGAAAGATCATTGAGTTATATCCCAAATGAGGATTAATGGGGATCTTATATTCATAAATCTAGTAAATATGGATATGGGAATTATTAAGGAAGGGGATACATCACTCCTTTTTCAAATTATTTTGAAACCATATTTATTGTAAAAGATAAAAGTTCCCAATTTGATGGTGAAAATTTTAAAAATAAAATTAAAGTTGTGATTGATGGGAAATCGATAGAATTTGTCCGTGAAGATGGTGTTCTGAAATTTGGAAAGAGTTTATATGTTCCATATATACCTTAGATAAAAATGGAATTATTGGATTATTCTCATCGATCTAATTTCTCTATACACCCTAGTATCACCATGATGTATATGGATTTGAGGGAACATTTTTTGGTGGGATAACATGAAGTGGGAAATTGTTGATTTTCTATCAAGATGCCTAGTTTTTTGATAGGTTAATGCTGAAATATAGTATCCTAGAGGACTTATGAACCCTATAACTTTTCCTATGTGGAAATGGTATGAAATTATTATGTAATTTTTCACATAACTATCAAATACTCCTAGAAATAATGATTTAATATGGGTTATTGTTGATCACCTCACCAAATATACACATTTCCTTACTATAAGAGAAAATTAACCTCTTTAGTTCCGTGTATGACTCTATATTAATGAAATTTTAGGAATTTATGGTGCACCTATTTCAATTTTTTCTAATCATGATCTCTAATTTACATCAAAATTTTATAAGAGTCTTCAAAGGTTCTTGATACTGAGCTTCATTTAGGCACCTCCTACTGTCCTAAAACTGATAGACAGTCTAAAAAACTATTCAAATATTAGAATACATGTTGATATCATGATCATATAATTTTCAAGGTACACATAATCATTATTTACCTTTTGTAGAGTTTTCCTATAAAAATAATTTCTATTCAAGTATTCAAATGGCGCCATATAAAGCATTATATAGTAAGATATGTCATACTCAAACTTATTGGGATGGAGTTGTGGAAGGGAAACTTATAGGCCCAAAACTTATTGAGGAGATAATGATAAAGGTAAATACCATTTAGACATATATTAAATCAAATAAAATTAGGAAAAAGAGTTATGTCAATAATCGTAGAAGATATTTTGAATTTAAAATGGGAGATCATGTTTTCTTAAAAGTATCTCCGTGGAAAGGTGTTATAAGGTTTGGTAAGAAAGGGGAAAAAATCCCCAGGTACATCGTGCCATTTGAAATTATAAAAAGAATTATAGATATGCATTATCATTTATAAATTTCATTAAACCTCTCTAAATTATATAATGTGTTCCATATATCATTGTTAAAGAAGTACATTCTAGGCCCAATGCATTTTCTCCCCTCTCAAGAAATAGAATTGGAACCTAATCTATCTTACTGTGAAAATCCAATCTAGATTCTTGAAACTAGTGATAAATTATTAAGGAATCAGATAACTTTAATGGTAAATGTACTTTAGAGAAATCATAAAATTTTTTAAGCAATGTGGGAACTAGAATATGTTATTAATAAGAAACACCTTCATTTGTTTAAAAGGTAATATCCAAGACAATTTCGAGAATGAATTTTTTGTATAAGGAAAGAATGTCACAACAAAGACTCAATTATAGTAAGTGAAAATTATATTTTAATAAAACTATAATAAAATTCACATTTTAATATTTCATGGCACAAAAATTCAAATTGGATAGGATGAATATCAATTTTGAACTTACTTGGTCAAAATAAGCCTAGAATGAATTTTTGAAATTTTACCTTGGAAATAAGTTTTTTTTGAATAATTGAAAATGTATTATTTAACTACTTTTAATTTTATTTATAATAATTTATTAACAATTTATTTACTATAAATTTAATAGATATAAATACAATATCATTTTGAGGTAAATGGGGATATTTTTCATAAAACTATTTTTAAGGCATAATGTCTTACCATTTTAATTAATTAAAATAATATTTAATGATTATTAATTTAAATGAAAATTACATATTATATATTTTAATATTTTAATTTAAATCAATCTAATGATTATTTCTAGTCATATAGTTAATGTAAGATCATCTTATGCTTGAAAAAATCATTTCTTGAAAAAACTATTTTTCAACATGATTTGTGGGTTTATTTTTAGATTAAATTATACCACCTATATGAATTGAATTTGATATAATAGATTGAATATAAGTTCAAATTAATTTTTCTCATAATGAATATTAAAAATAGTAAAAATTAATTACCGCAGCTAAGGTAAAAACGAGTTTATCAGGGGTTAATCAATAAATATCAGGGTCAAAATGACCTAAATAGTTACTTAAAACCCATTTGTTTGTTATATTTTGAACTTATACTTTTAAAATTATAATATGACTCATTTTTTATCCATATGTAAAAGAAATTGACATGACATTATTTAGAAACTTTGAAAATTTACAAGTGTTCCACTCACCTCAATTGTAAAATGGAACCCCCTCCCCTCACTTATTAACACTTATAAAGTCATTTATAATGACCATACACTACAAAAATATCTCCAAAATATCCTTATATTAATTATATAGTTTATTTCTTCCGAAAATATCAATAATAGGGTCCTTAATAAGAGATTTAAAGGTGGTTCTTCTAAGAAAATGTAATTGTCTTCACTGTGATCTTTCTTTTTACTACTCCTTTTATCATATCAAAATATGTATTAAAACCTAAAATATAATAAAATTAGTAAATCCCATATACTTATATGTGATTATTTTTATTTCATAATTTTTATTCATCTTCTTCTCCATCAAATGGGAAACAAAACCATCGCTCGTGTGCACGGAAGACTATCGTCTCGCGAACTAATATAATTTTTTCCATCACTGATTCACATGGATATCCATAATTATAGAAATAATGAATATATATAATAATTATGACATGATATTTATTATTTAAAATTAATATATTATCCACTCCCTTACCCATTCACCCATTAAAGAAATGATAATGTCGCTCGTGCTTGCGTTCGGCCTATCGTCTCCACAAAGCGATGTGATTCATTTTCCTTGTTCAAATTTTAAGAATGATTATAAATATGTATATAATGAGAAAATATGATATTTATAACTTTAACAGTATTCTTTATATTACGAAACTATATCCTATTCACAGAAACTAGAACTTTCATGACAAAACATGCATGAGAAAATGAAGCAGTTAACACTCAAAACAAAGGTAATAATGAAATATTATAAATGATCAGGTGACAAGATGATATAATAATATAATATATGAAATTATAAATATTAATATTACAATGTTATAAATTAATAACAAGTTTAAAAACATTATTAATGAGGTTAAATCGTGTTCAATAAAATGGAAGCGTGAGGTAAGGGATTTCGTCTCAATTTATACTCTATTTAGTCATAATTGTTATTATCATCCTATTCACTTTTATGTGGTATATATAATTCAAATTTTATGTATTTAACATGAATAAATATTTATTAATTATTATTATTATTTAAATTAAATTTTATTCTTTCAAGGGTTTGTAATTTAAATGATACCAAAGAGGTACAAATTTGTTTTACAATCTAAATTGTTTGGATTTATCTTATTTTATTTGAAGGAAACTTATAAACTATCCTTATTAAACTCCATATATTTTATTATAATATATATATTTAAGTATTTTCCATATTTTTCTTCCAAATTTTTCTTTTTTTGGTACTTTAATAAAAAAAAATGTTTAAAATAAAAAATGATTGTATTTATCTTTAAAGCATATTTATTTTTCTTCCATGTCCATATTTTTCAAAATTGTTTTACAGAAGACCTTTTTATTAATAAGATGATTTATTAAGGAAATTTTAATTTATCATTGAATTTATAAGTTGTATTAAAGGAATTTTTTAATGTTTTTTGATAGGTTCTCTTTTGACTTTGTTTATAAAAATCAAAAGGAATGTTTTTTAACCTATACGGCATTAATAGACTTCCCCACCACCATAACCATTTTACAAAATTTAGCTTCTTCTACATGTTTTAAAATTTTTTATAAAGTGTAACGTCTCAGTTCCGAAAGCGACCCAGAGACACCCCATATCTGGTTGGTCACATGGCCTCAAGCGCATTTCCCTGAACACCAGAGGCTGCAGACTAGCAGCGAGGGCCTTGGGTGTGATAATGGGGAAACTATGCCCTCATTGGCAGAGTACACAGCGGAAGTACACAAATACATACAACAGCAGAAGCAGTAAATAATAGACAACAGTAACAGCAGAAGAATGATAAAGAAAAAACTAGATCATATATATATATAATGATTCATGATACATATATGTCTAGGAATGCAGCCAAAAAAAGCACAATGCTGAAATACAGTACTAAACCAAGTACAAAATTAAAACAGAATCCAGCTCCTCAGCCTCGCAATCCTATGCTTGGTCCCTTGATCTTCAACTCCCCAGTACGTCAAGTACCTGAAGTAGAAGGGTACTTGTCCTTTTCTATACATATAGAAATATAATCTGTTTGGGCCCAAAATCATGGCCCAAACAGGGTGTGAGTCTAAATAACAGAAGGAAACCACCACAATATTTGTGCCTAACAGTTAGTGAATATATGGCAGGTAAAGGTAAATAAAGCAGTAAGCAGGAAAGTACTCAACAGTAAAAAATCCACATATTCTAGCATTTAATTCACAAATAATTAAGCAGCTACTCAATCAATTAGAACAAACAAGTAACCCACTGGGTAGTTCTCACAGCCTAACCCCTATGGTTCAACCAACAAGTACTACCAACCCTCTGGGAGGCACACAGAGTCTCACCCCTCTGGTTCAGCTAAAGAATAGACTCTTTGGGGAAGCACTCACCATCAATTCCCCCTATAGTCTCGTATCGTACTAAAGGAACTCTAGGGAAGCACTCAATGTCTCATTCCCCCTGTGGCCTGTGTTGAGGAACTAAAGACACTTTGAGGAAGCACTCAACATCAATTCCCCCTATGGTCTCGCATCGTATTATAAAGACACTCTGGAGAAGCCCTTATGTCCATTCTCCCTAAGGTCTACTACACTAGGTTTTCACGGACCTGTGTAAGTCAAACAAGCATAGGGAATGTAATGGCCAAATTAAACCTCAAGAACTACTTTTCTAGCATTCTATGGTATATCAGCGCATTTGAACTACAGTCAAACCATCCTATAATATTAGGCATGGAAAGTAAACAGAATCCTAATAGGCAAACAAGACCCAGAGGTCAAAACAGTAAAACATGCATGGGCAATACATCCAAAGCACAACAATTCACCCTATTCAAAATAAATATCCTCTACTCTAGCATATAAGCAAAGAAAGAAAACAATAGGGATAAAATGGTAAACACACAATACCTCGTTCAATGGTATTGGTGGAATTTGCACAAAATATTCAATGACTTTCAACAGAAAGGCATAAAACACATACCTCAGTTCTAGGAGATCAATATACTTGAACCACAAAGTTTGAATCTCCATAGAATGTCGTAGATCTATGAAAACATATAAAACGTTCAACACATGATAACTTGGAAAAGAAAAGGAATTGGAAAATTATGCTCTGGGAGAAGGAATAGCTTACCACTGCGGTTCCAACGTAATCGACGGAGGTCGATTCAGAGAATAGACGGAGGCTCAGGGGCTCGGAGATGTTTCATCACTGTATAGTTTCTCTCAGTCGAACGGGACCTAGAAGAAGACACTTTTGGTGATCAAACGCGACCCCATCCTGTTTAATGAAAAAAAATACACGGCATGTACTTTTAAAGTAAACGGCGTGTACTTGCCCTTTCCGTACTCCGCTTAAAGTGGCCTCCAAGTCACCTCTACATGGTTGTGTGTGTGGCCATGACACAGCCAACAAACGGCCACCTACGGAAATGAAGTACACGGAGTGTACTCATAAAGTACATGACGTGTACTTCAAAAATTTCCAAAAACTCCTCTTTTCTCAAAAATTCCAGAAAAAGGAAAAACATACCTGAAAAGAAGATCTGGTTTCTTAAAAACTTCCCCCTTAATGAAATTCATCCTCGAATTTTCCTAGCACTGTGTAGAAGAAGAAACCCCAAACAGCTCTGGCCACTGTGCTCGTACATTGGCCTCCCTCTCCCAAGTCTCATCCTGTACCCGTCTGTGCTGCCATAGCACTCATACTAGAGGAACAGACTAGCCATGGAGAACCTTCGTACTACGATCGATAATCCGAATATGATACTCCTCAAACGATTCATCCGATTTGAGCTCAACCTCCTAAGGTTGAAAGACATGAGACAGGTCTGGAAAGTAATGTCAGAGCTGAGAAACGTGAAAAACGTCATTCATATACTACCTTTGAGATAACTGCAATCGATAGGCAACCATCCCAACTCTCTCCAACACCTCAAATGGCCCAACGTACCTCGGTGAAATCTTACCCTGCCTCCTAATCCTATTATGTCCTAACCTCAGTGTGACACGTATGAAAACCTGATCCCTGACCTCGAACTCCATAGGTCATCTCTACTGAACAACATAAGACTTCTGTCGAGACTGTACAGTATCCATCCTTTTTCAAATCATCTCTATCTGATTTTTGGTGACCTAAACAAGACGAGGTCCCAACAAAGCTGTCTCTTCTACCTCCAAGAAATATAAGGGTGATCGGCATGGTCTACCATAAAAAGCCTCATAAGGTGCCATCTGAATAGTTTCCTAAAAACTATTGTTGTAGGAAAAATACACCAGAGGTATATGTTTCTCCCAAGAACCTATAAAGTCCAGAATGCATGCTCGGAGCATGTAATCATGCACCTGAATCGTATACTCAGACTGGCCATCAGTCTGGGGGTGGTATGTTGTACTCAAAATTACTTGTGTGCCCAAAGCCTTCTGAAGCCCATGCTATACCTGAGAGGTAAAACAGGCATCCCTGTCTGAAATAATGGAGTGTGGAACTCCATGCAGACGTACAATTTCATGGATATATATCCATCCCATCTCATCAACACTGAAGTTCTCCTTGATCGGAAAGAAGTGAAAAACCTTTTTGATTCTGTCAACGACAACCCAAACTACGTCATTCCCTCGAGGCGACCTTGGTATACTGGTCATGAAGTCCAACGTGACATCATTCCACTTCCACTCAGGAATGGGTAACTCCTGTGAAAGAACTGTCGGTTGCTGATGTTCCACCTTCACCTGTTGACAAGTAGAACATCTCATGATGAAACCAGCAACATCTCTCTTCATACCTGGCCACCAATATTGGTGGTGAAGATCGTGATACATCTTGTTGACACCAGGATGAACTTCCCAAACAGAGGAATGAAAGTCTCTCATTAGCTCCTCTCATATATCTACTGCCACCCATACGCATCCCTAGAAACTCAAGATCTCATCCTCACCTATGGTCCATCTAGGAATAGGGTCCTCTCCTAATACACTCTCCCTTAAGACTAGGCCTTTAGAGTCCGATAGCTGCCTCATTCATACCTGATCAATAAGTCAAGAGGTAACAGCTATAGAAAATAGAAAATTATGCCCCTGTCTGTCGTGTACCTCCAAATGCATCTCGGATAATAGAGCCATAAGCTGCCACTCGCTACTAGCCTCCTGAAATTCCTGTAACTGAGCCCTCCTGCTCAATGCATTAGCCACAGCGTTGCCTTTCCCAGGCGTATAGGCAAGCTCAAAGTTGAAGGACTGTAGGTACTCAACCCTCCTCTACTATATCAAATTCAAATAATGCTGAGTGAAAATGTACCTGAGACTTTTGTGGTTGGTGAAAACCAAAAAATAATCTCCCATAAGATAATGTCTCCAACAACGTAGGGAATGAACAACAGCTACCAAATCGAGATCGTACATCGGGTAATTCCTCTCATGTGGCCTCAACTGCCGAGATCCATACGCAACGACTTCATCTCTCTGCATAAGCACATATCCTAGACTGATACCTGAAGCGTCACAGAAGATAGTATAGCTCTTGCCCAGCTCTGTCAAGACTAATATCGGTGCTGAAGTCAACCTCCCCTTCAACTCCTGAAAGGCTGACTCACATGAATCTGACCATAAGAACTTTTCACCCTTCTTGGTCCGACCTGTCAGTGGTTCTGCTAAGTGTGAAAAGTCTTGTATGAAATTCCTATAGTATCCAACCATCCTTAGAAAAATCCGCACCTCAAAAACGTTTTTTTTTTGCTGCTCCTAAGAAACTACTACTCTCACTTTCTCTGGGTCTACTAATACACCTGTCTCTGAGACAACATGACCCAAGAAGTGAATCTGGTCCATCCAAAAGTGGCACTTTGAGAGCTTAGCGTATAACTAATTCTCCCTCAGTGTACTCAAAATGATATCAAGATGGGTAGCATGGTTTTGTCGAGTGTGAGATTACACCAAGATGTCATCCAAAAAAACCACCAAGAATAAATCCAAGTATGGATGGAACACTCAGTTCATCAGTGCCATGAAAACTACCGGTGCGTTCATGAGACCAAATGGCATAACCATATACTCATATAGACCATACCTGCTTCTGAAGGCTGTAAGAGGTATATCTGATGGTCTAACTCGCAACTGATGATAACTAGATCTCAATTCAATCTTTGAGAACACATGGGCTCCTCGAAGCTAATCAAAGAGATCATCAATTCTTGATAAAGGATATCGGTTCTTGACCGTCAACTGGTTCAGCTTCCCATAATCCACACAAATCATGAGGGTGTCATCTATCTTCTTTACTAACAAGATAGGTGAACCCCAAGGATAAGTATTGGGTCGGATGAAACCCTTTGACTACAACTCCTCCAACTACTTCTTGAGCTCCTGCAACTCTGGTGTAGTCATCCTATAAGGAGGAATGGACACTGGTGCCACTCCTGGTACAAGCTCAATCAAAAAGTCTACCTCACACTCCGGAGGCAAACCCAAAAAGTCCCCTGAAACGATCCACCACTGGAGGAAAGTATAACCGGTAAGTCCCCTGTTCATCCAAATATAGACTGGAAATCTGGGTTGTAACCCCTCCTATCCCATGATGCTTGGGTCCTGCTCTACCCACCAGGACATCCCACTCTCCTCTATGAAGAAAAGATTCACCCTCTGGTGATATGAAACTCACCCTACAGTGGTAAAAGTCGACGACTACCTGGAAGGGAAATAGCCAATCCATTATGAGAATGACATCATAGCCTGTCATCTCTAGGACATAGATGTCCCATAAAAAGTGACACCCCACAACCTCTAGAGGTAACTCCCTGCACTGACATACACTAGTTATCCTAGTCCCCAATGGTGTGTCTAGCGTCAAGATATCGGCAGAGGAAAATATGTGGAGCCCAAGGATCTCCACAAAAAAAATGACGATAAAATTATGGGCAACCCCTATCTCGAAAAGAGAAGAAGATAAAACTGAGGCTACTAAGATTGTACCTCGAACTGTAGAGGGTCTAGGATCCTGCTCTTGATGGGTATGCTCCATTGAAAAAGTCTGACCTGCACCATGGCCCTGTGACCCTGCCTGACCACTCTGAGATGACCCACCCTATTGTCGCTGAAAGACCAGTGACTAACCACCACGACCATGACCTCCACCTCGGCCCGAACTACAAGAATAACTCCAGTTCCCAGATTGGTGATAAATTGGTGGCACTGCTCCTAAACGAGGAGTCATGGATGAACCCATGTCACCAACTTCTGGTGAGAAAACCTAACAAAAGCACTGAAGGTGACCCATCTTGCTACAATATCATCACTCCACCGGGTCTCTCTGGCACTGCGTCCTTGTATGCCTAGCCCTTTCACACTGTTAGCATACCACCTGGCTACCTAAAGATGTGTCATGCTGCCTCGGATCATCGTGCGTAGACTTCCTACAGCGCTTCCTGCTGTCAACTGATGAAGCACTAACTCTAGAAGCGGAACTTCCCTGGATCTAAGATCTGGAATCTCTCATATTGCACTCCGAAATCAGTGCCTGGTTGATGATAGAAGCAATGGAAGTCAACCTGAAGATATTCACTTATGGGCAGATATCCCATCTTAGACCATCCTCAAACTTCCTTACCAAGAACAATCCATCTCCGCCCAGGAGGGGTGTGAAACACTGAAGATCGTTGAAATGAGAAGAATACTCCATAACATAGAGAGTATCCTACTCTAGGATCATGAACTCACAGGCTCAGTCGGCCCTCAGGGTATCCAGATAGAAGTTGTCATAAAAGATGCGCTGAAACTCCTCCCACTCCATGACCTGCTGATGACTCGCATGTGAGATCACATCCCACCACCTATTGGTGGAGTCTCATATCATGTAGGTAGAGATATTGATTTACCTTTCTGGAGGCATCTCTAGATGCTCAAAGATCATCATTATGGCCTCTATCCATGACTCTGCAGCCTGAGGTCCTCCTTCCCCCGAGAAGGTGGGAGGATGCTACTATTGTAAAACCCACATCAAGTCTTCCATAGTTGAGGCAGGAGGCGGAGCTCCCTGTAAGGTCTGCATCATCCTCAAAAATCCTTCCCTAAACTGCGCATCGGCGCCTGTAACAGGTATCACTGCTAGTGCCAAGGCTGGTACAACAGGAGGATCTGTGAGAACTCCCTGATCAGCCATATCTGGTGTCTGATCACCGCCTGGAAACTGGTGTACAACCGGAGGACGTCTCGGTGCCATGACTCTGCAAGGTCAAACACACGCCTTAGATAAACATTATCAAGGACTGAAAACTAGGATTGTAAGAAGGTAACAGAAGAAATAAAGCATTCAATTTTTACAAAACATGACTACACGGCGTGTATAAAGATTACACGATGTGTTCACTTAAGTCATTTACATGGGCGTTCACTTCTTCCAAAACTGGTCGTGTAACACACCAAAGAAATGGAGAGTTATTCCAAAACATGGCATGTACCTGAATCCTCTTCCCCTGCCCGGGTCCTTCTACACGGTTAATCCACACAGCTCTCCAACGACAAAACTACATGGCATGTTCAAGGTAGACATGGTGTGTACGCAACAAGCTTCACCTAGCCCGTTTTGTTAGTGACACGGCCTGTGTACCCAGGTCACACTACATGGTGTGTTCTAGAAGGACACGGTGTGTACTAAGAAGTCCCAATAGACCGTGTGGTTAGCTACATGGCTAGCTACACGGCTGACACTACACGACATGTTCCAGGCAGACACGGCATGTATGAGAAAGGATGACACCGACCTGTGTTGTTCGTGACACGGCCAGGTACCTGGGTTAGACTACACGGTGTATTCAAGGTGGACACAGGGTGTATAAGGAGAGAATCCATTGACCGTGTTGTTAACTACACAGTCGGACTCCTAGGATTTCACTACATGGTGTGCACAACCGGTACATAGAGTGTTCCCATAAGGTTTTCCCTACCCCGTATCTCTTCCCACATGGACTGTGACACGGTTAGAGAATACAAGGTGTGTATTATGGGTTTTTTTACAGTAAACCTCAAAAACTACTCCAGAGCCCATAAAACACTGAAACGAACATTGAAAGTACCAAATTCCGATCCATGAGGGCTCATACACCTCGCGAATCAAAGTTTGGAATCTTTAACAAGTTAAAAACAAGGTAAACAAGTCGATGATTCACCAAAATCCGATCCATGAGGGCCCATAACACCTCAATAACCAAAATTTGGTGTTTATTCAGGTAAAACCTTACACAATCAATGCTCTAACAAGAAGTAGATAATTTTATCAAGGCATCTATCACAAAATCATGAATATTCTACACAACATCTATCACAACAATATGCAATCACTAATACATCCTAGATGGCATGACAAGAATGCATGACATGTGATTTCTAGAAAATGCATATATGATGAATGAGATGGAATACCTTCATCTCATTGGGTTGCAACAAAAATAGAACCTCACTAATATCAATAGTAATAGCACGAACATGTGAGTAACCCAATGGTGAAATCAAATTAACTGTAAAATTGAAAAATCAGAAAAATTTCATTAATGAGGTAAATTGGTTTTACCCTGTATACGGGTTAGCTACTCCTGAGCACAGCTTATTACCAAGTACCAATTTCTTAATATACCTGGATAAAGGCTCCAAATGATAAGTCAAGAGAAAATAATTCCTCTAATACCACCTTATAACGTCCTGGTTTCAGAACCCACCCAGAGGCGCCCCGTATCTGGTTGGTCACATGGCCTCAAGCGCATTTCCCCGAACGCCAGAGGCTGCCGACTAGCAGCGAGGGCCTTGGGTGTGATAATGGGGAAACTATACCCTCATTGGCAAAGTAAACAGGGGAAGTACATAAATACATACAACAGAAGAATCAGTAAATACCAAACAACAGTAAAAGTGGAAGACTAATAAAGAAACAACTGGATCATATATATATAATGATGCATGATACATATATGTCTAGGAAAGCATCCAAACAAATCACAATGCTGAAATGCATTACTAAACCAAGTACAAAAGTAAAACAGAATCCATCTCCTCATCATCGCAAGCCTAAGCTCGGTCCCTTGCTCTCCAGCTCCCCAACACGTCAAGTATCTGAAGTAGAAGGGTGTTTGCCCTTGTCTATACCTGAAACAATATAATCTGTTTGGGCCCAAAAGCATGTCCCAAATAGGTTGTGAGACTAAATCCCAGTAGGCAACCACCATGAGATCTGTGCCTAACAGTCAGTGAATATATGGAAGGTAAAGGTACGGAAAGCAATAAAAAAGAAAGTACTCAAGAGTAAACAATCCATAGATTCTAGCATTTAATTCACAAATAATTACGCAGCTACTCAAGAAAGTAGAACAAACAGGTAACCCTCTGGGTAGTTCTCATAGCCTAACCCCTATGGTTCAACCAACAAGTACTAGAAACCCTCTGGGAGGCACACATAGTCTCACCCCTCTGGTTCAGCTAAAGAATAGACTCTTTGGGGAAGCACTCACCATCAATTCCCCCTATAGTCTCGTATCGTACTAAAGGCGCTCTAGGGAAGCACTCAACGTCTCATTCCCCCTATGGCCCACGTCGAGAAACTGAAGACACTCTGAGGAAGCACTCAACATCAATTCCCCTTGTGGTCTCACATCGTATTATAAAGACACTCTGGAGAAGCCCTTACGTCCATTCTCCCTGTGGTCTACTATACTAGGTTCTCACGACCATGTGTAAGTCAAACAAGCATAGTACGCAAAACAGCCAAAGAAAACCTCAATAACTACTTGGATAGCATTCTACGGCATATAAGCACATTGGAACTACAGTCAAACCATCCTACAATACTAGGCATGGAAAGTAAACAGAAGACTAATAGGAAAACAAGACCCATAGGTCAAAACAGGAAAACATGCATGGGAAATACATCCAAATCACAACAATTCACCCTATTCACAAGAAATATCCTCTACTCTAGAATATAAGAAAAGAAGAAAAACAATAGGGCTAAAACGGTAAACACGCAATACCCCGTTCAAGGGTATTGGTGGAATTTTCACAAAATATTCAATTACTTTCAATGGAAATGCACAAACCACCTACCTCAGGTTTAGGAGATCAATATACTTGAACCACAATGCTTGAATCTCTTTAGAACATCATAGATCTACAAAAACATATAAAACTTTCAACCCACGATAACTTGGAAAAGATTAGGAATTGGAAAACGATGCTCTGGGAGAAGGAAGAGATTACCGCTGCAGTTCCAATGCAATCGACGATGGTCGATTCGGAGAACAGATGGAGGCTCAGGGGATCGGAGATTTTTCGGTGTTGTATAGTTTCTCTCAGTCAAACAGGACCTAGAAGAAGACACTTCTGATGATCATACGCGACCTCGGTCCGTTTAATGAAAAAAAGACACGGCATGTACTTTTGAAGTACACAACGTGTACTTTCCCTTTCTGTACTCTGCTTAAAGCGGTATACAAGTCACCTCTACATGGTTGTGTGTGTGGCCATGACATGGCCAGCACAAGGCCTCCTACAGCAACGAAGTACACTGCGTGTACTCATAAAGTACACTGCGTGTACTCATAAAGTACACGGCGTGTACTTCAAAAATTTCTAGAAACTCCTCCTTTCTCAAAAACTCTAGAAAAAGAAAAAACATACCTAAAAAGGATATATGGGTTCTTACATAAAGAAAACTCATTAATTAAATATTATTTTAATATTTCACTTCTATTTTCATTATTTATCCGAAGTACATGATCTTTTTACAAAACCTATATTTCTGGTGAATCGATGGTTATCTCTTATCCCATATTCATTTTTTAGTTATTAACTTTATCTTGAAACATTCACTTTCTTATAATAATTTTACATTAAATTTATCTTAAATATCCATATTCTTTGAATTATGGATATTATAATTTCATAAATTATATACCATTTTTACATACGATGTTTTATTATAAAAGTTATTTGGATGAATGTGTAAAATCTTGATAAATATGTATTATTTACTCAATACAAATATTTATTGATAAGGAATATTGTTTATGAATTGAATTGTTCATTCAATATATAAGGAATATATTGTACATGCATTGATGGCTGGGGTTGATTATAGATAGCCCCTCGATAAATTGATTGGTTTCATGAGATGAATCAATTGGACAAATTAAATAGGTTTTTGGTGTATTCCTAACCATAGTATTAAATTATCTTGGTGAGAGGACTAGTCGGTATAGATATCATGATGTTTGAGATCATGATGTCCAATATTATGCATTTCTATCATTGATAATTCAATTATTATTATACATTTCTTTAATATTAACCATGGATTCATTTCATGTTCATGTTATTGATTAAATAGAATATGTTTTTAGTTATTTGCATTTCCATAATCTTGATAACTTACACTATTCATAACCCTTATTGAGTTAGCTCACCCTTATTCTATTTTCCATTCCATGGGATATGAGGAATAATTCTTTCAATGATTTCAATGATAGAGAATGTTTTCTATTACTATTATTTATATCTTATTCCCAATATAAAATGGGTATCATGTATGTATTTAGCTCTCTAAGACCTTAAAAATGATAAGTCCTTTGGGATTATACCTCTTATATCTATGCTAATAAAATAAAATAACCACCGAATCTGGGTTATTGGAGTCAGGTTTGTTAAAAATCCCTGAATTCATAATATCATTTGCACATAAAGGCATCCCAAGATATCTACTGAAATTTTATCTTTGATAGTTAGGAAGTGTGTCGACTTAGAGAGTCGGTATACGATCACCTACGTGGCATCATGTCCTCTAGATAATAATGGGAATTCTATCATGAAGTATATAGATATACCTACCCATTTTCACTCTGGAACCTCAAGGGGTTGATCTAAACCCACTGAAATATAGTGATCATCCTTCACAAGTAGAAAATTGAGGCATCGAGAGACAAACTTCCCTGCACACCTCTTCACTTCTATACACCAGTACTAACACTAATGGTCTGGGTAAATCTTCATAACTCCTAGATGTACCGCTAAGGGGGATTCATGAAACTCCCTTCAAAATTACTCATGCAACATCACCAGTACCATCATCTATCCGGTAAAAAGTAGTATGTTCTCCCCACCATCAGAAAATACATCAGAATCACGTCTAGTGGATATCTGAGTACGTAAGGTCTCATATTCAATATCTCCATGTCGATCTTTCCTAACATGCTGGAGAAGCATAGGGGTAATAACCATCGACTGGAGGTAAGTTTCACCATCCCCATCCACTAAGGATAACTGTAGTAAGGCCAACTACTATGACACCTCACTCAACAACTGTGACGTAAGAACCCGATTTTTTTAGAACGGGTCAAAATCCTGACCCTATTTGAATTTTTGACTTGTTTCTGAGAAAACTTGGAAAATCTGGGAAGTTTTGGAAATTTCTAGATTACGCATTGTGTACTCCAAAGTGAACTCCATGTGTGGGTTAGGCTTGTACTATCCATGTTCTGACTAAGTACATGTCGTTTGGTGACTGTGTAAGAATTTCCTACTACACGTAGTGTAGTGTTACTTAACACATTTTGTATCTTCCTTCCATATACAGGATGAATCTTAGCCATGTGTTGACCCATGTGGCACGTCCAAGCCATTTGACTACCTCCTCTTAAGTCAGAGTATAGACAAAGCTGCTACATGGTGTGTAGTCCTTCATACACACCGTGTACTTTTATTTTTATTCACTTATATGGGAGAGTGTTGCGTCTAATTTCCAAAACTATCTTCTTCTTCCCTAGTTTCGGACTGTGACATCTGGGAGGCTGATAACGTTTCTTCTCCTAAATTATTCATCCAAAATATGTTCTTCAATCCATCGGTGGCTGTGGGATCGTATCAAGAAGGCTAAACCCGCATACCCTCTTTCATTTTAGTTTCTTTGCCTCACACATCATAGTTTCCATCCGAGTAGAATTACCGGGATTTGATGTAAACATAGATCTATAAATATCAGCTTTTAATTGGAGATTTATATTGGATGTTCCTATATATACAAGTCTTAGTTAGGTGTTTAATACCTTATTTTGTGTTTTCATGGTCATTTGGGAGTTGAAACTTTTTAAAGTGACATCACATATAGAGCGAGACCCTTGTTTAATCCTCCAATGGCCCGAAGGCCTTCATTTTTTATTGATTTTGATAATCCACCTTTAAAGGGGTGAGGTTGAACCCTTAAAAGGCCCGTAGGCGTAAGTATTACATAGACCATAGGCCTTAGAGGAATTAATTTTCCCATAGCCTTCAAACATTACATACAACATATACTAACTACTTGGAACTGCTCCTCCCCAGCATCTTTATCGTGAAATCAGCTCTCCACCTTTGTATGGTTGTTCGTCTAGGCATTCTCGTTCATGCACAGGCTTGTCCCAATGGCAGGTGTCATACCCTCTCATTCTTGCAATCCGTTTAGCTTCTGCTGTGGTGAAATCTCCTTGCTCATCCTCTTTGTAGAGCTTGTTCCTCGTAGGTTGTCTGGTTTGCATCGCACTTAAGGTGGCCTGAATGCCTTAAGGCATCCCGAAGGCCTTGAGGTGGCCCGAAGGCCTTACTAACCCAAAGTCCTGGGTAGCCCGAAGGACTTAAAGGACTCGGGGACCAAATCGGTGGCTCGAAGTCCCAAACGGAGGCATATTCCCAGCTACTACAGTGCCAAACAGTACTTGCTATAGTTCCCACTACAGTACCTTCTACATTACTGCACAGTTCCTGCTACAGTACTACTATAGTAACCCGGAAATAATGTCTCCACCTGGATTTGATCTCGGGTCTCCCCGATGCACTTACGGAGTCCTTACCAACCGGGATAAGGCTTATTTTCCCCTTGTTTAATTATATTGAAATGACCATATGCATTGTGGGATGCCTTTGGGTATTCCCTTATCCAGTTATTCTTGATCGGGGCTAGGTTAGAGGTTGTCGTTCATTTGGATCATTTTGTTTGGGGTTCCAAAATGGTTATAATTGAATTTCTGTGAATTAAACTATTGATTTTGAATTTTTAAGCATGATTAAGTTTTTTAGAGGCTTTTAAAACCTCAGTGCCACTATGGGAGAGCACATGTCCAGTGCAATTCAATTGTTTAGTTTTTTCCTGTTTGACATATTTCTTTTGATTATATATATGTGATGTGTGATATTGCACATGTTGGAACCTTTGAGTTTTGTTGGGCACGGCCTAGGTATTGTTGAGTAATGCTGATCACAAGTTGGGCATGGCCCAGATTACATTGGGTGGTTCTGACCACAGGATTGGGTGTCATGGACATCAGCTTGAGGCAGTGTGACTGTCAGTTTGGGCATGTCCCAGGTTACTTGAATGGAGAGGCCATCAGACTTGAGTGACATAGTCATAGGTATATGAGGTGTCAAATATTTTTTTGCTTGAGAACTCATTTTGGTGATTACCACTCACCCAGAACTTTGTGTATTGTTCACACAGGTAGACTCCGTGATAATGTGGTTTTGACCACTCATTGGGTAGAGGCCCTCAATAAATGCGGTTAGGTATAATTGGTTTTGGGGTGATTTTCATAATAATCCATGTGGAAGGTGAGGAGCATTCTGGGGATAGTGTTGAGGCTATTGGGTTGGGGGAAGAGGCTCACCGTGATTTTAGGGAAGACATCATTTTCCCTCCGGTTACTAATTTGAGGGTAGACATCGGTGTCCCTCCGATTACTTATTTTAGGGCATACATCATTGTCCCTCCAGTTTCTATTTGAGGATAGGCATTGCTACTCCACTATTTGTTGTGCCATGGGCAAGCATAGGCTTTTGAGCAGGGTTACTATTGTTTGGGTGTGCCTTCAGGACATCTATACTTGAGAAACGTGGTGTTAGGAGGCACATGGTGTTAGGTTACATGACATAGATTTTAGCATTGGCCGAAGCAGGTGACACTCCATGGTGGTTGCTGAGCACAAGTGGAGTTTATGTTTATTTGTGCATCGTACTATTTACTATATTCCTTGTAAATACATGCATTATTAAACACTTATATTAGGTACACACCATTGGGTGGTATCCTACTGAGATTTTTCTCACACCCTACATGGGCCCTTCGGGATGCGTGTAGACTTTATGAACTTGCGTGAAGGAAAAGGGTCAACCTCAGAAGATGGACTATAGTGATGTTTGGCACGGAGACTGGTATGGACCTTGAGGTCGTGTCTAGCTAGATTTTACTTTATTTTTATTTCTTTCCTATATCATCATGCTTACCTTGTTTATTGTAGCTACTATTGGTTATCCATTGGCATCCCTATATATCTTTACTTGCTATGAATGCATGACTTTTCTATTCTAGTAGTTGTCACAAGTGGTATGAGCATGCTATTGTGTTACATTCGATTATTTCTATTTGTTTATCGCTTCAGTTGTTTATTTGATATTGTTGTGTGTCCTCTCTGTTGGTCTGGTCAAAGTCTACTAAGTCGTTTATTTTTGTTGCATGTTATATATTATTACTTGGACCAATACCATTATTATCCTCTGAGAGGGTATAGCCTACCCACTATACCTATTCAGACCCTCTCTACTAGTTAGTAGCCTTCGGCATTCAGGGAGGTGCACTTAAGGTAGTAACACCCAACCCAATAGAATTGTTCAGGTGGATGTTCGGGTTCGGGACATTAAAAAGTGGTATCAGAGGAGTTCTTGGTAGGGATTTAGTAGTAGTGTTTTGCTGGAAACTAATGATATTGATACTTCTCTTTTTATTTTTGCTGGTTTACTATTTGGGATATCGTAGACTAAAGATAGGTTGTAATTGGAACTAGGTTTCTATCTTGTTCTTGGGTTCCTACAGCCCCAGGTATGAGGGATGGACTAGGGTGCCTTGGGTGGGAATTGTTGTTTCTCTTTTTCTCAGATTACAGTTTATATGATTTCCACTTTGGTGGATCACTTAGTGTGTGATGTTATTGATTGTGATATGTGACCCTTGACCTGGTGCGACAAAGGAGAATTGGTCCTTGGGTCGGTATGGCAAGGAGTGATTGTTTAGCTTTTGATAGGCCCATTTTTAGGGTATTTCAATTTCATAACTGCACATATTCTTTGTTAAGTGATAATACCATGTGAATAATATCAATTTTCATGCTATAGATGCTTTTGAAATGTGAAGGGTGAAAATATTGATAGAATTTCTTGTTTATTATAATGTAATATTCCATGCTTTACATGTATCAAAGAATTTCATGTGGTGGGGTATTTGGATTTGGATCTTTTGCGAGCAGGAAGGTACTATGGTTGAGGTGATTTTGATCATCAGGATTAGGTAACTCGGTTGTCAGTTTGAGACAACGTTGGTTGTCAGGACGGGCATGGCCTGAGGTACTTTTGATAATTGGCTCTGTTGAGGGTGGGTAAAGAGGCCATGAGGATGGGATGTCGTGGTAATGGGTTGCGATAAGGGAGAGTAAGGGTAGTTGTTATATGCTGCATCTTTACTGCTTTTCTTATCTATAATAAATATTATATATATATATATATGTGGGTTGTATGACCATTTATGGTATTCAGTAGGTTGCTTCTTGGCGACTCAGATAGAGCATCAGGTAGGAGATGGTACAGTGCCATAGGAGTAGGATATGGTTCAGGTTTTGGTGTAGGAAGAGCATGAGTCACAAGTACAGGCTCAGGGACATGATCAGATTCAGGATCCAGTGCAAGCAGGACAATAGCTGGGTTTGGCAGCATTCAAATCATGTCTTGACGAGTAGCTATGGTCTAGTCTAGTACGTGTCTTGAAAGGGATCGACAGAGGTGCATAGGGTACAGAGCTATCAATGGCATATCTGACGTGGGAGTTCCAGTCATATCACCTGCCACTTTTTCAGGGTGAGGTTGGTACATAAGCAGCTGAGAACTGAATATAGAGCATTCAGATGATCTTCAAGTAGATCAAGACGCCTCATAGGAAGAGGTTCAATCTAACGACGTACATGCTAAGAGGACCGGTGAAGCGTTGGTGGGATGTGCAGGTTCATACTTGCAGACACAAAGGACTGGCATGGAAGTACTTTGAGGAAAGGTTATTTGAGCACTTTTACCCAGATACACTGAGGGCAGAGAGAGCTTGGGAGTTCTTGAGCCTTCATCAGGGATGCATTTCCAACATGGACTATGCAGCAACTTTCACTGAGTTGTCTTGCTTTGCACCTGGTATGGTAAGCGATGACTCGGAAAGAGTGAGTCACTTTAAAGATACATTATGGAAATCTATTCAGATCTAGGTAAATATATTCATTCTAGGTTCATTCTCAGAGGCGGTGAATCAGGCGCTCATAGTGGAGGGCAACAAGAAAGAGATATCTCACTTAAGTCGGACGACAGATTCAGGTGATGGTTCAAATAGCAGTAAACGAGGTCAGGATGAGTTCCAATAGGGTAGTCAGGACGAGGATTCAGCTAGACCACCTCGTGGAAGCTCATCATTGGTTTACTTTTAGTGTGGACAGTCAGGGCATGTCTGGACTTGGTATGATAGGCCTTCAAAGGAGTGTTGGGCATGTGGAAAGATCAGACATCTTGAGAGGTTTTACAGGAATCCTTCTTAGATAGCTAGTAGGTAGGGACCAAGATAGACTATGGTGTCTGTGGTAGGATCATGGTCGGTGAAAGTGACGGTAACCCAGGTTCAGCTGCACGTGGAGAACGTGGTAGAGATAGCATGACCCTACTGAGGGGTCAATGGTCAGTGACTGGAGCAACACCACAGGGAGGTCAAGCATTAGGTAGTTATACTTCAGGTCAAGTGCATGTTTTAGAGCTACTAAAGGCTCAGCAGGTAGGTGATCTGATGAGGATCAGAGGTATGCCATGTTTGTGGCTATGATTTTCATGTTTTCTTTTGTCATGGCCTTTTAAGGCATGTCTGGCTTGAGTGAACAGGGTTCACAGGATTTAGATGGACTGACTAGACGCTAGTCAATGGGTTTGGCACCATTTTGAATGTGTGATATGTTTATTTATATGTATTTGATGTGTGGAATCATGGGAATCGAGGATGAAGGTTACTTGAGGTGTCGTGGGCATCGGGGCATCGAGGATGCGGGTTTCTTGAGGTGTTGTGGTCATCGAGGCATTGAGGATGAAGATTACATGAGGTGTCGATGGCATAAGGGAATCAAGGATGTGGGTTACTTGAGTTGCATGGAACTAGGTTTAACTTGAGAATCCATAAGATACAGGACCTCATAGAGGCGGACACCATTCATTTTTGGATATGACTGGGTATTGGAAATGACACGGGAACACCGATGAGGTGCAGCGATGATGATGCATCATGGGAGGACCATGGGTCCAGGAAATAGGTCGTTAGACCTTTTATTGATTTGATTTTTGGTTGGTTTGAGATCGAGTTAGGAAATTCCTAAGGTAGGGATCTCCTTAGGGATGGGTATGTTTGTTACATCTCCAGGTTTTGTTTGATAGCTCGGGGATGATCTTTGTTGAGGTAGGGAGATTGTAAGAACCTGGGTTTTTTCAAACGGGTCAAAATCCCGACCCTATTTGAATTTTTTACTTGTTTCTGAGAAAACAGGGAAAATTTGGGAAGTTTTGGAAATTTTCTAATTACATGTTGTGTACTCCAAAGTACACATCGTGTGTGGATTAGGCGTGTACTATCCATGTGCTAACCAAGTACATGTTGTGTGCTGACCATGTAATAATTTCCTACTGCATGGCGTGTAGTGTTACTTAACATGTCGTGTATCTTCCTTTCACATTCCGGCTGAATATTAGTCATGTTTTAACCCATATGGCGCATCCAATACATGTGGCTACCTCCTCTTAAGTCAGAGTATGGACAAAGATACTACACTTAGTGTAGTTCTTCATACATATGGTGTACTTTTATTTTTATCCTCTTATATGGGAGAGCGTTGCATCTAATTTCCCAAAATATCTTGTTCTTCCCCAGTTTCGGATGGTGATGCTCCAGGAGGCCAAGAACATTTCTTATCATAGATTGTTCATCTGACATCAATTCATCAATATATAAGTGGTTGCGAGATCGCATCAGAAAGTCTAAACCCACACACCCTCTTTTGTTCTAGTTTCTTTGTCTCACACACCACAATTTCCATCCGAGCAGAATTGTTGGGATTTTATGGGAACATAGATCTACAAATATTGGCTTCAAATTGGAGCTTGATATCAGACATGCCTACATGTATGAGTCTCAGGTAGGTGTTTCATACCTTATTTTGTGCTTTTGTGGTCATTTGGGGTTGCATATTTTTAGCGTGATGTCGAGTATTAAGTGAGAACCTTGTTTAATTATATTGAAATGATTGTATGCATTGTGTGAGGTCGTTGGGTATTCCCTTATCCTGTTATGCTTGAGCGGGGTTGGGTTAGAGGTTGCTGCTCATTTAGGGAATTTTGGATGGGGGTGCCAAAATTTTTATAATTGAATTGATGTGAATTAAACTGTTGAGTTTGAATTATTAAGAATGATTAAGTTTTTTAGAGGCTTTCAAGACCTCAGTGTCGGTATGGGACAGCACATGGCAAGTTCAATTAAATTTTTTAGTTTGTTTTTCCTATTTGAAGTATTTATTTTGATTATATATATGTGATGTGTGATATTTCATATGTCGGAACCTTCAGGTTGTGTTGGGCATGGCCTGGGTATTGTTGATTGATGATGATCACAGGTTGGGCTTGGCCCGGATTACATTGGGTGGTTCTGACCACAGGATCAGGCATCATGGGCGTTGGCTTGAGGCAGTGTGACTCTCAAGTTGGGCATGGCCTGGGTTACCTAGATGGAAAGGCCATTGGATTTGAGCGACATGATCGCAGGGACATGAGGTTTCAGAGATGTTGTGTCTTGGGAACTTATATTGGTGATTACCAATCACCCAAAACTTTGATTAGTGTGCACATAGGTAGACTCTGTGATGAGGTGTTTTTGACCAATCGTTGGGTAGATGCCCTAAATAGATGTGGTTAGGTACAATTGGTTTGGGGTGCTTTCCATTGGAATCCACGTGGAAGGTGAGGAGCCTTCAGGGGATAGCGTTGAGGTTATCGGGTTGGGGAAGAGGCTCACCGTGATTTAAGAGCAGACATTGTTGTCCCTTTGATTACTAATTTGAGGGAAGACATCACTGTCCCTTCAGTTACTATTTTTAGTGCAGACATCGATGTCCCTCCAGTTCCTATTTGAGGACAGACATCTCTGCTCCTCCAGTTTTTGTGCCATGGGAAGGTGTGGGCTTTCGGGCAGGGTTACTATTATTTGGGCATGCCTTTGGGACGTCAGTACTTAAGACACAAGGTGTCAGGAGTCTCATGGTGTCAAGTTACATGACAAATATTTTGGCATTGGTCGAAGCAGGTGACACTCCATGGTGGCTGCAAAGCACCAGTGGAGTTTATGTTTATTTATGTATCATACTTTATACTACTTTCCTTATAAATGCATTACTACTTAAACACTTATATTAGGTATGCACCATTTGGTGGTATCCTTATGAGATTTATCTCACACCCTACATGGGCCCTTTGGGATGCGTGTAGAATTTATGAACTTGCGTGCAGGAAAAGTGTCAGCCTCAAGAGATTGATCATAGTGATGTTTTTCATAGAGACTGATATGGACCTTGAGGTCATTCCTAGCTGGAGTTTACTTTTTTTCTTTTTTTCCTATATCAGCATGCTTACATTGTTTATTATAGCTACTTTTGGTTATCCATTGGTTCCCCTTTATATCTTGACTTGATATGGATGCATGAATTTTTTGTTCTAGTAGTTGTTACAAGTGGTTTCATCATGTTTTTGTGTTACATTCTACTGCTTCTATTTGTTTATCACTTTTGTTATTTATTTGATATTGTTGTGATTCTGGTCTGTGGGTCTGGTTCGAGACTTCTAAGTAATTTGTTTCCGCTGCATATTATATATTATTACTTGGACCAATATCATTATTATCCTCCAAGAGGTTATAGCCTGCCCACTATACCTATTCAGACCCTAGCTACTAGTCGACAGCTTTTGGCATTCGAGGAGTTGCACTTAAGGTAGTAACACCTTACCCAATGGCACTATATGGGTGGTTTTTTGGGTTTGTAACATTAAAAAGTGGTATCAGAGGAGTTCTTGACAGGGATTTAGTAACAGGGTTTTGCTGGATACTAATGATATTGTGACTTATCTTTTTATTTCTACTGTTTTACTATTTGGGATATGGTAGACTGAAGATAGGTTGTAATTGGAACTGGGTTTCTAGCATGTGATTGGGTGCCTGCAGCCCCAGGTATGAGGTATGGACTAGGTTTCCTTGGGTGGGAATTGTTGTTTCGGTTTTTCTTAGATTACAGTTTATATGATTTCCACTTCAGTGGATCACTTGGTGTGTGATGTTGTTGATTGTGATATGTGACCCTTCATCTAGTGCGGTAAGGGAGAATTAGACCTTGGATCGGTATGGTAAGGTGTGATTGTTTGGATTTTGATAGGCACATTTTTAGGGTATTTCAATTTCATAACTGCACATATTATTTTTGAAGTGATAATACCATATAAATAATGTAAATTTCCATGATATAGATGCTTTTGATATGTGAAGGGTGAAAATTCTGATAGAATTTCTTATTGATTTCAATGTAATATTCCATGATTTATATATATTATATAATTTCATGTGGTAGGGTATTTGGTTCAAGCTATTGTATGAGCAGGCAGGTACTATGGTTGAGGTGATTTTGATCATCAAGATTGGGAGACTCGATCGTCGGTTTGAGGAAACATTGGCTGTCAGGTCGGGCATGTACTGAGGTACTTTTGATACTTCGCTCTATTAAGGGTGGGTAAGGAGTCCATGAGGCCAGGATGTCGTGGGCATGGGTTGCGATAAGGGAGATTAATGGTAGTTGTTATATAATGTCTCTTTACTACTTTTCTTATCTGCACTGAATATATTTTATATATATATGGGTTTTTTAACCACTTATGGTATTCAGTGGGTTCCTTCTAGATGACTCAGATGGAACGTCAGGTAGGAGATGGTACACTTCCATATGAGTAGGATCAGGTTCAGGATTCAGTGTAGGAAAAGCTTGAGCCATAATTACAGGCTTAGGGACATGATCAGGTTGAGGATCCTGTGTAGACAAGACAACAGACGGGTTTGGCAGCGTTCAGACTGTGGCTTGACGAGCAGCTCTGTTCTAGTCTGGTACGTGTCTTGCAGGGGATTGACAGAGGTGATCAAGGTAATGATCCATCTATATAATATCTGACATGATAGTTCCAGTCGCATCACTCGCCGCTTTTTTAGGGTAAGGTTGGTTCATAGGTAGATGAGAATTGGATAGAGAGCATGCATGTAGTAGCCCAAACATTTTATGTTATGTTTCTCTATCCATCACTGAGTTACATTCTATTCATCATTATGTTCCTTTGAAACAACACTAGGTTATTTAGGAGATACTTAAAACCTAGCCATTAAACATAAATTTCTCACTTCTATGTTTTGAATTTCGAAAAATGGCCATCTAGAGTTGTGTTCAGTAAGTCATTTGGAGTCTGATAGTACAAACTTGATTTTTGGTGAATAGTAACATACCCATATAAATATTAATATGAATAGTAACATACCCTTATGAATAGTAAATAATATTATTATTTTATTTTCTTAAGGAAATAAGATAATGAGATCTTAATTAGTTTTTCAATGAGAAATAAAACTAGTTGCACTTTAAGATTGTTATTTTTCGAATTAACTATGACCTTATTTAAAAATTAAATTAATAATATTTAGAAAATTATTTTTGAAAAATGGATTTCACTTTTAAAATCTACACATCAATAAATGGTTAGGGTGAATTTTGGGAATTTTTCAGAAACAGTTTATTTTTTAGTGAATAGTAAAAAATACGGTTTTTAGTTTCGGTGTGTTAATGACATCATTAATGATATAATAATGATTTCATAAATCTTTTTGACTTTTTTATAGTTAAATAAGATTTGAGGTGTCCCAAGTGGCTTATACCATGTGCAAATAGCATGGGCAAGCCCATGTTTTTGCAAAAACCACTCATGAGGTGTCCCTTGAAAATTATTAAAATAAGCCCTCACTTTTCCTATAAATACCAACTCTTCCCATCATTGAAATCATTCCCAATTCTCCCTCAACGAATTTCTGGCCTCCTTACCTTCAAATTAGTCCTCCCAAGGTTTCTTCAAGCCCCCAAGTTCCAAACCTTCAATTTCTAATGGTTACTACACAAGGTAAGAAAATTCTCAATTTCATTCTTTTTCGTTTCAAGATCTCTTTTATGTGGTATATCTTTCAAGTTTCCATACCATGTTCTTATTTTTCTTCTTATTATTGATCTACTATATATTATGATTCATTTATGGATAGGTTAACCTTGTCCCCTATCTTTTTAAATATTTTCTAAAACCATGTTGAGTAGCCGTTAGGCTGCCGAATTTTTGTAACCGATTTCAAAATTATTCTTTTATTTTGAGTTCCTTATTTATTCTTTCTTCATCTATTCTTACCCAAGAGAAATGAAATATCCAGAATCTTGTATATTATGGATGTTCTCATGCTCATAATAAATTCATCATCAATCTTCTTCTTTTCCACCACTTGTTCAAGGAATTAAAAACATTGTCTGTGATGTATCGAATTACCGACATCATAGATGATGTAATCTTAATTTCCATTAATTCTTTCAAGTCTGGTAATGAAACCATTTATATGGTTAAAACAGGTTATAATATATGTGTTATGACTCACCCATGGTTCTGGAATTATTTTGTACTAATGGTTCTAATTTATAAGACAAAATGAGGTTATTATTATCAAAGAACCACTAAAAAGATCTAAACAAACATCATTAATGTTTTAACTAATAAATCATCATCATGGTATATAACCCAAAATAATTATAAGATCATTTATATCTCCATAATTTCATTAATAATATGTATTAACAATTCTGTATGTTTAACCATGTTTCAAATGAACTCTCATTCATGGAAACAAGTAAACGAACCATGAAAACCAAGGAAGAAAATGTTTCCAAAACATGAAAATTGAACCAATTGAACCCATATAAAGGGACATGAATGAACCTAATAAGGTTATACTAAATCAAATAAATGTATAATAGGTTATTAAAATAATTTATTAATAAGTATAATTTCATATTCCAGGAGCTTAAGTTCAAGAGAGGAACACATTCGGAGTTAAGGTAAGGGGTTTCTCATCTCACTTTCATTTCTGTGAGATTTTCATTGTTCGCCACTTATTCATTGTATGTGGTATATGTGTACTTCCATTGGATATATAATAACATTATTCTTCTTATATTAATGTTATTCAATTATTCATTTTATGTTCATTAAGTTCTGGTCATATGATTCGACTGATTACATTGTGGTAAGGGACTTCGTCTCAACTACCTTTTCGTTGTGTCTAACTTTGTATTGTGCACCTAATAATCCTTATGTAGTGTACCTACATCCCATTTGAGATCAATTTTCATTTGAAATTTTATTTATATTAAATATCCATATTCTCATCCCATGGGTATGTTTTTTGTCTAAACCGTATACCATTTTACATACGGTGTTTATTTGGAAAGTTATTTAAATTATGGAAATATTGATGAATCTGTATACTCTACTCTATAAGGATATTGAAAAGGCATATTGATATTTTATTGAATCAATTTATAAGGAATTATTTAGACATGAAGTGGTGGGTGGGGACCGCTATAGCCCCTCGATGCATCGGTAGGTCTCATGAGACAAAACAGTTTGGCGACAAACCCTTCGAGTTTGTTTTAAAAAAACCAGAAGGGTTTCTACCCATAGAACTAAACCATTTTTACGGTATTATGGTTTCATGTGCCAGATACATGACGTCCAATTAATAATAATTCTCTTTATTCATTATCAGTTATTATTATTTTCCATGATATTTTCACTATGACAAAATCTACGAATTCAGTTTCATTTTTAGTTTATTAATGGCATTAGTTATTCATTTATTCACTATGCCATTTTGATTATGTCAGATTGTTTGTGAATCACTTATTATTGTACTCAAGCTTCCACTATTTGTAACCCTTACTGAGCGTTTGATCTCACTCCTTTCATTGTCTGCCTTCGACAGGTGATGAAGAGAAGGTCTTCTTTTGAGTTCATGTGGATGCAGTTTTGAGTTTTTTTGTTATGTATTGTATTTTGTAAACTTTTCCAATGTAATTTGAGTTACATCTATGTATCTAGTTTCTTCAAGAATACTAATCTGATTGTTCCTTCAGGATTTTTATTCCTTCTAACCATGCCAATATCACAAGTAATGCACCAGCTCTATCCTAGAGGGGTCAGGGTGTTACAGTTGGTATCAGAGGAAGTTTAGTAGAACACTTGGAAACTAGACTAGGAAATTTATAGAAGGGAACAAAGCTCTAAGGTAGTATTTGAGGATAAACATACAAGAACATCCTGGTATTTTGGTAAGGAATATATTATGTGGATTTTTCAAGAAATACATCCCTATCTCGATATGAGCAGGAAGAGGTTGCTCTGGCACAGATGTATTAGGGGTAAAACCCAAAAACACCACTTTGAGCTAGACTCGAACGGGAACTGGTGCACGACAACGGGCCTTGCTGCACTCTTGGTTACGACACTCCTAGGGGATATGCTTAGGATAATTCTTGTTTTCTTTACAAGCCATTATGAAGGAGTTAATGTAAATTTTTCTTTAGAGGAACCATGTTTATAAGATTATCTATGCATAGAATTTCGATCTATGTTGAGTGATTTTCTATTTGATATTCATAAACTAATCTAGTGTATCCCATTATTTAGAAATGGCATCAAATGGAAGAAGTGGAATCAATACTCGTGGGCAAGGTAGGGATCTCCCTACTGAGCAAGTCAACACAGTCAACGTTGGAGCAGATCAAATCATGAACATATTGGGACAACTTACTCAAGTTGTAATGAATAACCATTCAACGCCTGTGTTGGAACGTTTCATGTGGAAGAATCCCCAATATTTCATTGGGACTACTAATCTAGTGGTTTCTGAGGAATGGATCAAGTCCCTTGAAAATATATTCATGGCGTTAAGATGCAATGAAAATGAAAAGGTAGTACTGGCAGTATATTGTCTCAAGGGCGACGCTGATCAATGGTGGTCCTTGATTCAAAATACCACGGAGGAATAAGAGATAAAGGATATAGAATGGAGGAATTTTAAGGAAATATTCTATGAAAAATATTTCCCTCATGAGCAAAAAACTGAGTTGTGTTGAGAGAAGGGAATTCCCGAGAGTGGCCTTTTCGAACCCTCCACACTCAAGAACCCCCCTCCCCACGAAGAGGTCATCCGGGGATGCCCCAGCCGGGGAGGAGCCGTTGTCAGCCGAGATGACATTGCGTCCCACGGGGTAACACCTCGATCAGCGATGGTTCGTCACAGCAATCCGTCAGCTAGGTGAAGTGCGCCCATTCTGCCCACCCAGTGAGACACCGGGTGACCCAGCAAGACGAGTGGTACATGGGAGGCGGAAATTCCCCCAAGAGCAGGCTCCCAGGAATCGAACCCCAGACCTCACCGAACACCGTTGCTTATGGCCCTCGACACTGCACCACTACGCCACCGCCGAAGCGGCAGCAACACACTGAAATGAAGAGGAAATTCCTTAGTTTGAAACAAAGGGAAGAAGACAGTGTTGTAGAGTATGAGGCTACCTTCACAAGGCTATCCAGGTATGTCGTGGATTACATTCATGACTCAGCAGACAAGATTGATCATTTCTTTAGAGGTCTTAAGCCAATTCTTTGAAGGGAACTGGCATCTCAATCATTTTCATCATATGATGAAATTGTATCAAGTGCCATTAAAACAGAGAAGGAATTTTCTTGATCAAATTTTTTCAAAGGAAACCAAGATAATAAGTGGTATTCTGATAACAAAGTAAAAGGATAATCACCAAAGAAGAGCAAGGGAATGAATAGTTTTCCATTGTGTGAGAACTGTGGAAAGAATCATCCTGGGAAATTCTTGAAAGGTAAGGGAGTCTGCTATAACTGTGGAGAAAAGGGTCATAGATCTGATGAATGTAAGGGGAAGAAACAATTCAATGATGTTCAATGCTACAATTGTATAGATATGGGACACTATGCAAATGAGTGTCCTAAGCTCCAAGGAAACATTACTCAAAAAAAGCCAAGAGAGCAAGGGAGAGCCTATGCGATTACAACCGCGGAGGTTGAAGTTCCTAGTGACGTGGTGGTAGGTGCTTTAATTGTTTCCTCAAACTCAGTCAACACTTTATTTGATTCTGGATCATTGCATTCATTTATATCCTCTCATTTTTTCAAGAAAAATAGATATGTCCAATTTGATTTAAGAAAGGATTTGTAGTCAAAAATCCCATGGGATGTATCATTGCAACAAAGGCATGTCGACTAGTCCCCCTCCAAACACCAAAACGTGATTTAGTTTCTAGCCATATAATCATACCCATGATTGAATTTGATATAATTCTTGATATGGATTGGCTATCAAATTATGATGCGAGGATTTATTGCAAGAAAAGGGAAGTTACAATTTTTGAAAATGGTGTAGAATCTCTTATCTTTAGAGAAGAGACTTCGCCATCTGATTCTTATCTAGACCCACCCCCAGTAGCTCTATTGAATGCAATTCTTAGAGAGGAAGAGAACCCAATATCTATGGGTGAGGAAATAAATATTCAAATTGAATATGTGCATATATAGTGAAATAATACATTGATGTGTTTCCATAGGATTTACCTGGACATCCTCCTAAGCGGGAAATTGAGTTTTCCATTGACTTAATTCCTGGTGCAATACCTATATCAAAGACCCCATATAGAATGGCCACTCTGAAGTTAGTGGATCTGAAGAAACAACTAGAAGAGTTGAGTGGTAAAAGATTTATTCGACCTAGTGTTTCTCCATGGGGATCCCCGGTCTTGTTTGTAAAAAAGAAAGATGGATCCATGAGGCTATGCATTGATTATATAAAAATCAATGCTATTACAATAAAGAACAAGTATCCACTACCCAGGATTGATGATTTATTTGACCAAATTCATGGATATCAATACTTTTCAAAGATCTACCTTTGATCCGGATATCATCAACTGAGTGTGAGGAAGGAAGATATACCAAAGACAGCATTTCAAACCAGGTATGGGCATTACGAGTTTATAGTGATGCCTTTTGGACTGATGAATGCACCATCTGTTTTCATGGATTTAATGAATAGAGTTTTCAAGTAATATCTTGATAACTTTGTTGTGATATTTATTGATGATATCCTCGTATAATAAAAAAGATATGAAGACCATGAGAGTCACTTGCGAGTTATTCTGTGAACTCTTAGAAGAAATGAATTATATGGGAAGTTTAGCAAGTGAAAATTATAGCTTCAATAAATTTATTTTCTGGTCCATATTGTCTCTAAGGATGGAATCCTAGTTGATCCTTTGAAGACAAAGGAAATCCAAGATTTGCTCATGCCAACAAATATAACTGAGGTACGCAGTTTTATTGGCTTAGCAGGTTATTATCGACGTTTCGTTCATAATTTTGCCCGCCTGAAAATCCACTAACCAAGCTCGCACGTAAAGGGGTTAAATTTGTTTAGACAAAAGATTGTGAATAATGTTTCGAATAACTGAAGAGTAGAATAGTCAATGCTCCTATATTGACTCTACCATCGGGGAATGAAGGGTTTGTTATTTATAGTGATTTTTCAAAGAAAGTACTTGGTTGTGTCCTTATGCAAAATTATAAGGTTATTGCTTATGCATCACGAAAACTAAAAGTTCATAAGAAAAACAATCCTACTCATGATCTTGAGTTAGCTGCTGTAATCTTTGATTTGAAGATATGAAGACATTATCTCTATGGTGAAAAATGTGAGATTTATACTGATCACAAGAGTTTGAAGTATATTTTCTCACAAAAAGAACTCAACATGAGGCAAAGGAGATGGGTTGAACTACTCAAGGATTATTATTTCACGATACACTACCACCCGGGGATGGCAAATAAGGTGGAAGATGCTTTGAGCAGAAAGGATCATGGAGTTTTGAACAAGATGAGAGTTGAAAGGGATCATATTTCCATGGATCTAGTAAATATGGATATGGGAATAACTATAGAAGGTGAAACATCAATTCTTTTTCAAATGGTTTCCAAACCATCTTCACTAGAAAGGATAAAAATTTCTCAAGCTGATGATGAGGAGTTTCAAAAGAAGATGGAATTTTGAAATTTGGGAAGAGACTTTGTGCTCCCAATATAACTGATCTAAAAAGGTAATTGTTGGATGATGCTCATAATTCCAATTTCTCTATACACCCTGGTAACACTAATATGTATAGATATTTGAAGGAACATTTTTGGTGGGACAACATGAAGAGGGAGATTTCTGATTTTGTGTCAAGATTTATGGTTTGTCAACAAGTGAAAGCTGGAAGGAAACAGCCTGGAGGAGTATTTCAACCTCTTCCCATACCAGAGTGGAAATGGGATTATATCACGATGGAATTTGTCATGGGACTACCAAAGACTCCTAGAAGGAATGATGCAATATGGGTCATTGTTGATCATCTTACCAATTCAGCACATTTTATTTCTATAAGAGAAGATCTACCACTTGAACTTCTAGCAAAAATATATATTAATGAAGTTTTGAGACTTAATGGAGTACCCGTATCGATTGTTTCTAATCATGATCCACGTTTTACATCAAGATTCTGGAAAATTCTTCAGAAGGCCCTAGATACTGATCTTCGTTTGAGCACTGCCTACCACCCACAAACTGATGGACAATCAGAACGGACTATTCAAACATTGGAAGACATATTGAGGTCTTGTTCACTTGATTTTCAAGGCATGTGGGATCATTATTTACCTCTTGTGGAATTTTCCTACAACAATAGCTTCCATTAAAGTATTCAGATGGCACCTTATGAAACATTATATGGGAGGAGATGTCATACACCAACTTGCTGGGATGAAGTTGGTGAAAGAAAGATCATGGGCCCAGAACTTGTTGAAGAAATAATGGAAAAGGTGAAGAATATCCAGAACCATATCAAAATAGCTCAAAATAGGCAAAAGAGCTATGCAGATAACCGAAGGAAGGATTTGGAGTTTCAAGAAAGAGATCATGTTTTCTTAAAGGTATCTCCATGGAAGGGTATTATACGATTCAGTAAGAAGGGAAAGTTAAGTCCTAGGTACATCAAACCTTTTGAAATTCTGGACCGAATCGGAGTCGTAGCTTACCGTTTGGCAATGCCGCCAAGTCTTTCCAAGGTTCACAATGTGTTCCATGTGTCAATGTTGAGAAAGTACATGCCAGACCCAATACATGTACTCACTTATGAAGAATTAGAACTTGATCCAAATATATCTTATTGTGAAGATCCTATCAAGATTCTTGATACTAGAGAACAAGTATTGAGAAATCGGATGACTCATCTGGTAAAGGTCCTATGGAGGAACCATAATATGGAAGAAGCAACATGGGAGTCTGAGGATCTTATGTTAAATACATACCCAAATCTTTTTAGGTAATATTTTGTAAATTTTGAGGACGAAATTTTCTGAAGGAGGGAATAATGTAGTACCCCAAACATTTTATGTTATGTTTCTCTATCCATCACTGAGTTACATTCTATTTATCATTGTGTTCCTTTGAAACAACACTAGGTTATTTAGGAGATAGTTAAAACCTATCCATTAAACATAAATTTCTCACTTCTATGTTTTGAATTTTGAAAAATGGTCATCTAGAGTTGTGTTCAGTAAGTCATTTGGAGTCTGATAGAACAAACTTGATTTTTGGTGAATAGTAACATACCCATATGAATATTAATATGAATAGTAACATACCCTTATGAATAGTAAATAATATTATTATTTTATTTTCTTAAGGAAATAAGGTAATGAGATCTTAATTAGTTTTTCAATGAGAAATAAAACTAGTTGCACTTTAAGATTGTTATTTTTCGAATTAACTATAACCTTATTTAAAAATTAAATTAATAATATTTAGAAAATTATTTTTGAAAAATGGATTTCACTTTTGAAATCTACACATCTATAAATGGTTAGGGTGGATTTTGGGAATTTTTCTGAAACAGTTGATTTTTCAGTGAATAGTAAAAAAATACAGTTTTTTGTTTCAGTGTGTTAATGACATCATTAATGATATAATAATTATGTAATAGATCTGGTCGACTTGTGTATAGTTAAATATTATGTTAGGTGTCCCAAGTGGATTATACCATGGGAAAATACCATGGGAAAGCCCATGGTTTTGCAAAAACCACTCATGAGGTGTCCCTTGAAAATTATTAAAATAATCTCTCACTTTTCCTATAAATACCAACTCTTTCGTTCATTTAATTCATTCCCAATTCTCCCTCAACGAATTTCTGGAATCCTTACCTTTATATTAGTCCTCCCAAGGTTTCCTCAAGCCCCCCAGGTCCCAACCTTCAAGTTCTAAGGGTTACTCCACAAGGTAAGAAAATTCTCAATTTCTTTATTTTTCCTTTCAAGATCTCTTTTATGTGATATATCTTTCAAGTTTCCATACCATGTTCGTATTTTTCTTCTTATTATTGATCTACTATATATTATGATTCATTTCTGGATAGGTGACCCTTTCCCCTCTCTTTTTAAATATTTTCTAAAACCATGTTGCGTAGCCGTTAGGCTGCCGAATTTTTGTAAGCGATTTCAAAATTATTCTTTTATTTTGAGTTCCTTATTTATTCTTTCTTCATCTCTTCTTACCCAAGAGGAATGAAATCTGTAGAATATTGTATATTCTGGGTGTTCTAATTTTCATAATAAATTCATCAACAATCTTATTATTTTCCCCCACTTGTTCAAGGAATTAAAAACATTGCCCGTGATGTATCGAATTACCGACATCGTAGATGATGTAATCTTAATTTCCATTAATTCTTTCAAGTATGGTCATGAAACCATTTATATGGTTGAACCAGGTTATAATATAGATTTTATGACTCACCCATGGTTCTTTAATTCTTTTTTACTCATGGTTCTAATTTATAAGACAAAATGAGGTTGTTATTATCAAAGAACCACTAAAACAATCTAAACAAACATCATTAGTGTTTTAACTAATGAATCATCATCATGGTATATAACCCAAAATCATTATAATATCATTTATATCTCCATAATTTAATTAATAATATTTATTAACAATTATATATGTTTAACCATGTTTCAAATGAACTCCCATTCATGGAAACAAGTAAACAAACCATGAAAACCAAGGAAGAAAATGTTTCCAAAACATGAAAATTGAACCAATTAAACCCATAGAAAGGGACATGAATGAACCTAATAAGGTTATAATAAATAAAATACATGTATAATATGTTATTAAAATAATTTATTAATAATTATAATTTCATATTCCATGAGATTAAGTTCAAGAGAGGAACACGTTCGGAGTTAAGGTAAGGGGTTTCTCATCTCACTTTCATTTCTGTGAGATTTTCATTGTTCACCACTTATTCATTGTATGTGGAATATGTGTACTTCCATTTGATATATAATAAAATTATTCTCTTTATATTCATGTTATTCAATTATTCATTTGATTTTCATTAAGTTCTGGTCATATGATTCGACTGATTACATTGTGGTAAGGGACTTCGTCTCAACTACTTTTTTGTTGTGTCTAACTTTGTATTGTGCACCTAATAATCCTTATGTGGTGTACCCACTGCCCATTTGAGATCACTTTTCATTTGAAATTGTATTTATATTGAATATCCATATTATCATTCCATGGATATGTTTGTTTTCTAAACCGTATACCATTTTACATACGGTGTTTATTTGGAAAGTTATTTTAATTATGGAAATATTGATGAATTTGTATACTCTACTCTATATGGATATTGAAAAGGCATTTTTATCTTTTATTGAATCAATGTATAAGGAATTATTTGGACATGCAGTGGAAGGTGGGGCCTACTATATCCCCTCGATGCATCGGTAGGTCTCATTGGACAAAACAGTTTGGCGACAAACCCTTTGAGTTTGTTTCAAAAAAAAACCAGAAGGGTTTCTACCCATAGAACTAAACCATTTTAGGGTATTATGGTTTCATGTTCCAAATACATGACATCCAATTAATAAGAATTCTCTTTATTCATTATCAGTTATTATTATTTTCCATGATATTTTCACTATGACAAAATCTATGGATGCAGTTTCATTTTTAGTTTATCAATGGCATTAGTTATTCATTTATTCACTATGCCATTTTGATTATGTTAGATTGTTTGTGAATCACTTATTATTGTACTCATGCTTCTTCTATTTTTAACCCTTTCTGAGCATTTGAGATCACCCCTTTCATTGTCTACCTTCGACAGGTGATGAAGAGAAGGTCTTCTTTTGAGTTCCTATGGATGCAGTTTTGAGTTTTTTTGTTATCTGTTGTATTTTGTAAACTTTTCCAATGTAATTTGAGTTACATCTATGTATCTAGTTTCTTAATGAATACTAAACTGATCATTCGTTCTGGATTTTCATTCCTTCTAACCATGCCAATATCACAAGTAATGCATCGGCTCCAGCCTAGAGGGGTCGGGGTGTTACAATGCAGATGATCTTCGAGCAACTCAAGACGCCTCCTGGGTAGAGGTTCAAGCTAGAGACATACATACTGAGAGGAACAGAAAAGCGTTGGTGGGATGTGCAGGTTCAGGATCGCATACATGAAGGACTGTCATGGGAGGACTTCGTGGATAGGTTCTTTGAGCACTTTTACCCAGAGACACTAAGGGTAGAGAGATATTGGGAGTTATTGAGCCTTTAGGAGGGAGACATATCCATCATGGACAATACAGAAAATTTCACTCAGTTGTCTCGATTTTCACCTGGTATGGTAAGCGATGACTCGGAAAGGATGAGGTGCTTCAAAGATGTCTTACAACACACCATTTGGATCTAGGTAAATATCTTCAGACTAGGTTAATTATCAGAGGTGATGAATTAGGTGCTCATAGAGGAGGGCAACGATAAATAGAGATCTCACTTAGGATAGACTATGGCTTTAGGTGATGGTTTGGATAGCAGGAAACGAGTTCGGGATGTGTTCCAATAGGGGAGTCATGCCAAGGATTCATCTAGACCACCTCGTGGAATCTCATTAATGTTTTTACTTCATTTTGGATAGACAGGGCATGTCCAGACTTAGTATGATAGGCCTCCAAATGAGTTTTGGGCATGTGGACAGGTCGGGCATCTTGAGAGATTCTATAGGCATCCTTCTCAGATAGCCGGCAGGCAGGGACCAGGACAGACTATGGCATATGGGTTCAAATCAGGGTTGGTGCCAAGTGACGGTAATTGAGGTTTAGCTTCATGCGGAGAACATGGTAGAGACAGTGGGACCCAGCTAAGGGGTCAGTGGCTGGTGACTGGAGTAGCTCTGTAGGGAGGTTAGGCATCAGGCAGTCATACTTCAGGCCAGGTGCATGCCGTGGAGCTGCTAGAGGCTGAGAAGGCTGGTGAACCAATGACGGTCATAGGTACGTTGCGGACATGGCCATGATTTTCATATTTTCATTTGGCATGGCCTGTTAAGGCATATCCATCTTGAGTGCACGGGGTGCACATGATTTAGTTGGACTAAATAGATGATGGTCAATGGGTTTGGTGCCATTTTGAGTGTATGATATATTTATTTGTTTGTATGAGATGTGTGGAATCAGAATCATCGATGATGCGGATTACTTGAGGTGTTGTGGGCATCAGGGCATCAAGGATGCGGGTTCCTTGAGGTTATGTGGGCATCGGGGCATCGAGGATGTGGGTTACTTGAGGTGTTAATGGCATCGAGGCATTGAGGATGTGGGTTACTTGAGGTTCAAGGCACCAGGTTTAGCTTGAGCATCCATGGGATGCAGGATCTCATAGATGCAGACACCATGTGGTGTGGGATACGATTGGGTGTCAGAAATGACACGGGATCACCAATGAGGTGTAGAGGTGATGATACGTCATGGGAGGACCATGGGTCCAAAAAATAGGTCGTTGGACCTTTTCTTGATTTGAGTTTTTGTTGGTTTGAGATCGAGTTAAGAAATTACTAAGGTGGGGAGATCCTTGGGGATCGGTATGTTTGGTACATCTCTAGGTTTTGTTTGATAGCTCGGGGATGAGCTATGTTAAGGTGGGGATATTTTAGGAACCTGGGTTTTTTAGAACGGGTCAAAATCTTAACATTGTTTGAATTTTTGAATTGTTTCTGAGAAAACTGGGAAAGTTTGGGAAGTTCTGGAAATTTTCATATTACACATCATGTACTCCAAAGTACACAGCGTGTGTGGGTTAGGCATGTACTATCCATGTGTTAACTAAGTACATTCTGTGTGGTGACTGTGTAATAATTTCCTACTACATGGTGTGTAGTGTTACTTAACACATCGTGTATCTTCCTTCTGTGTACCAGATAAATCTTAGTTGTGTGTTGACCTATGTGGTGTGTCCAAGCCGTGTGGATACCTCTGCTTAAGTCGGAGTATAGACAAAGCTACTGCATGGCATGTGGTCCTTCATAAACACCATGTACTTTTGTTTTTATTTGCTTATATGGGAGAGGGTCACGTCTAATTTCCAGAACTATCTTCTTCTTCCCTGGTTTTGGACTGTGACGCTCTAGGAGGCTGAGAATGTTTCTTCTCCTATATTATTCATCTGACATCTGTTCTTCAATATGTCAGTGGTTGTGGGATCGCATTGGTAAGGATAAACCTACACACCCTCTTTCATTCTAGTTTCATTGTCTCACACACTGTAGTTTTCATCTTAGCAGAATTATCAGGATTTGATGGAAACATAGATCTACAAATATCATCTTTGAATTGGAGCTTGATATCGGATGTGCCTACATCTACAAGTCTCAGGTAGGTGTTTCATACCTTTTTCATTTCTTTTTGGTCATTTGGGGGTTGCATATTTTTAGCACAACGTCAGGTATTGAGCGATACCCTTCTTTAATTATATTGAAATGATCGTATGCATTGTAGGATATCATTGGGTATTCCCCTATCATGTTATGATTGTGCAGGGTTGGGTTATAGGTTTCTTCTCATTTGGATAAATTTTTTTTGGGGTGACAAAATGGTTATAATTGAATTGTTATGAATTAAACTACTGATTTTGAATTATTAAGCATGATTAAGTTTGTTAGAGGCTTTCAAGACCTCAGTTCCAATATGGGATAGCACATGGCTAGTGCAATTCAATTGTTTAGATTTTTTTACCTGTTTGAAGTATTTATTTTGATTATATACATGTGATTTGTGATATTTAAAATGCTGTAACCTTCGGGTTTTGTTGGGCATGTCCTGGGTATTGTTTAGTGATGCTGATCACATGTTGGGATTTGCCCGGATTACATTGGGTGGTTCTGACCACGGGATTAGGCCTCATGGATGTCATCTTGAGGTAGCGTGACTGTCAGGTTGGGTATGGCCCGGGTTACTTAGATAGAGAGGCCATCAGACTTGAGAGACATTGTCGTAGGGACACAAGGTGTCAGAGATGTTGTGTAATGGGAACTTATTTTGGTGATTACCACTCACCCGGAACTTTGAGTAGTTTTAAAACAGGTAGACTCTATGATGAGGTGGTTTTGGCCACTCTTTGGGTAGAGGCCCCTAATAGATGAGGTTAGGTACAATTGTTTTGGGGGTGCTTTCCATAGGAATCCACGTGGAAGGTGAGAAGCCTTCAGGGGATAGCATTGAGGCTATCGGGTTGGGGGAGAGGCTCACCGTGATTTGAGGGCAGACATCACTATCCCTCCAGTTACTAATTTGAGGGAAGACATCTTTGTCCCTACGGTTACTAATTTAAGGGCAGATATCGTTGTACATCTTGTTCCTATTTGAGGATAGGCATCATTGCTCCTCCGGTTTTTGTGTCATGGGTAGGCGTGGGCTTTCGAGTAGGGTTACTATTGTTTGGGAGTTCCTTCAGAACGTTGGTAATTGAGACACAAGGTGTTAATAGGTACATTGTGTCAGGTTACATGACAGAGATTTTGGAATTGGCCGAAGAAGGTGACACTCTATGGTGGATATTGAGCACCAGTGGAGTTTATGTTTATTTGTGCATCGTACTGTTTATTTCTTTCCTTATAAATGCATGCCTGCCTAAACACTTATATTAGTTATACACCATTGTGTGGTATCCTACTAAGATTTATCTCACACCCTACACTAGCCCTTTGGGATGTGTGTAGACTTTATGAACTTGTGTGCAAGAAAAGGGCCATCCTCAGAATCTGGACTGTATTGATGTTTGGCATGGAGACTGGTATGGACCCTGTGGTCATGCCTAGATGGAGTTTACTTTGTTTTGATTTCTTTCATGTATCATCATGCTTACCTTATTTATTGTAGCTACTATTGGTTATCCATTGGAACCCCTTTATAACTTGACTTGTTATTGATTCATTAATTGTCTATTCTAGTAGTTGTCACAAGTGGTTCTAGCATGCTGTTGTGTTACATTATTCTGCTTCTGTTTTTTTATCACTTCCATTGTTTATTTGATATTTTTATGCTTTCGCTCTGTAGGTCTGGTTTGAGTCTACTGAATCATTTTTTTCTATTTCATGTTATATATTATTACTCAGACCAGTACCATTATTATCCTCCAATAGGGTATAGCCTCCCCAATATACCTATTAAGACCCTCGCTGCTAGTCGGCAGCCTTTGGCGTTCGAGGAGGTGTGCTTAAGGTAGTAACACCAGACCCAATAGCATTGTTCGAGTGGCTATTCAATTCCAGGATGTTACATGTTAACAATATCTCCTACTTAGAGTATCTAATACCACATTCCCCTTCCTAGAAGTATAGACTATCTAGAATTCATAGTACTTGAGTAACTCTAGTCATTTCCTCTATCTCAAATTTATATCCTTCAATGAGAAGAAGTGTTTGATACTTCTATGGTCATAATAGATGATTAACCGCTCACCCATAGGGTAAAGTCGTCACATATTTAGGGTGAAAACCATCACTACTATCTCTAGATCATGGGTCATGTAGTTCTTCGCATAAGTTATTAGTTGTTGGTAGTCATATGTAATCACCGCCTACCTCTACATCAAAACACATACAAGATCAATTCTTGAGGCATCACTAAACACTATGTACTCAACACACTCCTCTAGAAATATCAATATGGGAACACTCATCAACCTTTTTCAAAACTTCTGAAAATACTCCTAGAACCTCTACTTCATACAAAAGGATGCCCCTTCTAGGTCAAAGTAGTCAAGGGTGCTGATATCTTATAGAAATCGGGCTCAAATATCATGTATTATCCTATCCACATAAGGAAGCTATGCGCCTCCATCGTACTCTTGGGTGGCTCCCAATCTAACATTGCCTCAACCTTCCCTGGGTCTACTACTACACCCTCTACTGAGATGAAATTTCCTAGAAAGTGGACCTCTCTGATCTGGAACTGACACTTTAAGAGCTTCCTATAAATATAGTGTTATCGAAATGTGTCTAGGACCATCCTCAAGTATCTTGTGTGCTCCCCCTTAGGAACCAAGTACACTAGGATGTTGTCGATGAATACCACCATAAACTAGTCTAAGAAAAGATAAAATATATGTTTCATGAGTCCCATTAACATTGTTAGATAATTAATCATTCCAAAAGGCATCAAAAAATAATCATAATGACCGTAGAGACAATAGAATTTTATCTTCAACATATCTACGTCTCGTACTCGGAGTTGGGGATAGCCTTATCTGAGGTCTATCTTTGAGAACCATCACACCCCTCTCAATTGGTCGAAGAGGTCATCAATCCTCAGTAGTGGATATATATTCTTTATGTTCACCTAGTTTAGGAAATGGTAATACAAACACATCCTCAAACTCTCATCTACCATCTTGGAGAACACCATTGGGGTTGCCTAGGGTAACACATTGGGTATAATAAATATCTTCCTCTGAAATTCCTCCAACTTCACCTTAAAATAAAAAATATCTTTGAGTTCCATAAGATATTTTGGCACAAATAAAAAGTCAATATCTTGGTGTGAGACTATGCATAATTTTATCTCTTTATGGGGAGGTAAGCCTAACACATCGTCATGAAATACATATTCATACTTTGTCACTACTGAAAGAATTTGAAAGCCCATAGAATCCACTAATCTAGGGTTAATGCTATCCAAATTATGAATAATCGATTGTATATACGTACATATTATCTCATCCTACTCTACTTGAGTTTTCATCTCACCCATGATTGAAAACCTTCTTCCATCACTGCAGAAACACTGCATCCTCCATCTGAAATAGTTAATATAGGAATGAACTATGGAAATCCAATAAATACCTAGGATGATGTTGTGGGGCATCATTACTACTATAAATAGATCACATAATAATATCCCTCATCCAAGATTCAGGTCACACTATTAGTAAAAATGGGTGATCATTGAATTCCCTCTTATCAAAGTATCCAAGTGCAAGGTTCGATCCAAGGGCTCAACTAGAATCTCTAAGTATCGAACCAAATAAGTGGAAAGAAAATAGTGGATTGAACCCATGTTTATCAATACTATATCTAAAGTATAGATGAAATAGATCATGCCTATAATCATCTCTGGAACATTGTGGTAATAGGCCTCCACTACCTGTAGTTGTCCTCATCCCTGGCCACCAACTCCCTGAGCCTGGCGTAGACCACCTGGGGGTATCGGTGATAACAGGTCAAATATTATACCACCTCTATATTCTCTCATTGGTCCTCTACCACATATTAAATTCTACAGACCTATCTATTCTTACTAATGCCTCTTCCTGGGTGTTCCATCGACCGTCTCTCTATCAACTGCACGGCGGGTCGAAAAATCTCACATGAGATGTCCCTAACTTTTGAAAGAGAAACACTACCTATCTCTTAGATAGATAAAACCGTCATAATAGCCCTAAAATTTATACCCCCTATACTAACACCATCTCCTGAAAAATTTCACATGCTTAGATCCCTATGTTTATCATTTGATACCCACTGCTGAAGTCTCATCTCTTGTGTGTCGGCTGCCTGCACCAACTGTCAGCTTCTTCTCGCTCAAAAATATCTCCACCACCAAATCCCACTCTAGAACTCTATCATAGGTAGTAATTAAAATATATATCATTTTATCCATGATATATAAGTGTAGGCCACACTCAAAGGTTTTTACTTGAAATAACTTATCTCAAACCACATCCATAGTGTATCATGAGAGGTTGGTGAACCTCAATGGATACTCTTTCACGGTCATGCTACCCTGATGAAGTTATAAAATCTCTTGGATGTGAACCACTTAAAAAATGACTAAATATAATTCCTCCCTAAATATTTGATCGAACTATGTCTAGGAGAGAGTCATCACATCATGCGTTTGAGTCATTAGACTCCACCATCACCCTGTCGATCCCTGAAAAAGACTCGCCACTAGGACCACCATCTAATCTGGAGGTTTCCTCACATGGAAAAAAACTTGGGTAACTACCTATATCCAATACTCATATACCTAGGGGTTTATCTTTCCCCTAAACCTAGAATTTCACTACCTATAAAACTCATTAAGTGTGCTCAGCCTATGCACATCCTCAGCAGGTATTGTTGGTGCAACCTGCTACTCAATGGGTGGTGGTAAGACTAGAAAACTACTTAAAGGTACCACCTCCTATACAAGACTCTACACTAAAGTCTCTTCAATAGGTGAATCATCCTCATGATCTTGTTGTGGAATCCTGATTAACTATTTTTGTGGATCTATCTAGAAATGATCAAGATGTGTCATGGTCAAAGAGTATATCTGGGGAGATGACTCAAGAAGGACATGGAAACCACAACCCACTCCTATATGATGCATGTACCAACGTTTTTCCCTACAACCAGTGCCTGCATGTACTAATTCAACAAGAATTTTTTAAGAATCCTTGTGAATGGATATGTCAACCTATACATCAACATCGGAGTCTCTCACCTTTGAGATGAACTCAAAACACTTAAACATTATTTCCCTAGTTCCCAAACCAAACTCACAGCTAAACAATCTCCAAAATATGGTTCAAAGATGAACACTGCTCTGATATTAATCTATCATGGCTGGAAAAATTCCAATTGTGACACCCCCAACTCACCTCAAATAGGCTAGGGGCTGGAAACAATTGTCGAGTAGGCATATCACACACATGGGATACCTTAGCCTAAGGTACTTGTACACACATGCACATCTCTAAATACCCATACAATGAAAAAAGGTAAAATAAAAATGATAATATAATTAATTAATAACATCTATACCACATCAGAGTATAAAAAATACTAGAAAACATAAAAGGGACAAATACAAGCCCACCAAAATGGATAAAAGAGTCTAACCTTATAAGAAGAAGGGGACTTCTTCTAAATGTATCACCTAGAAAAATCATGATATATCTAGATTAATATGTTTTTCCTTATCCTATTCCTCATAATACTCCCTCAAATATAATTTTTTCTGCATAATACATGACATGTGTGGGCCAAACACATACAGAGGTGAGTATAATAATACCCAGTAGGACACCCTGAAATCACCAAACATAAACCATCAAGACACTAGTAAACTCATCTCAAAAATATGTCAATATGGATATGATACATAGTAATAATAACACATATATATACTCATAATATACACCAAGTATAAAATAGGTATCAACCATACTATCAGCCATGGGATTCTGCTTGAGGATTCAAGGTAACACTTCTCTAGGAGAACTAACTCCATGAGCCATGCTATCGGTAATGGAACTCATCTAAGAGGTCATGTTCATCAGGCCTTTACATGAAGATGTATTAAATGGAACTCCAAATATCTCTATATGTAGATAGGGGATCTCACCTAGGTCTTGTGAGGTATACCAAACCCTTCCTGGAATAACCCATTAAGTTGGGGATCGTACTCCCTCATAAGTTGATCATAACGATTCCTCAAACCCCACTTAGGGAAGATGAATAAATGATAGAGGATATCATCCTAGTCACATCAAAAGATTACTAAAACTCTATCTGAGACAATACCCATATAGGTAATTACAATCCTATGTCCAGGGCATAACATCACATAGTACCCTCATAGGTATGGACCAAGGAAATGCACCCAACTAATACTGTTAAACAATGAACATACAGAGGGCCTCAAACTACCCTGAAGAAAGTACACAATGTGTAATGGTAATACACAATGTTTCTTTCCTACCCTGGGTCTGACCGTGTCTCGTAGTATCACATGAAATGTCTTTTTCAATATACATGGTGTGTACTTTTAGGATACATAGTGTGTAGAAGACAGGCCATCACTCAATGTATTCCACCTAGTTGATTATTTGTAATCTGGCTTGTGCCCATGTATTTTGGGTCGTGCCCATGTACTCTAGTCATGCCCATGTACTAGGCCATGTATGGGTACCTAACCATGATTGAGTATTAGGTTGTGCCTGTGTACCCTGATTGTTCCCATGTACATAGTCGTGTCTCTGCCCATGTACCCTAGGGTTACATATCGAGTCGCCAGCTATGGATCACATAGAATGTGACACGTATCACAACGCATGTGATAATTTTCTCTATGCATAAAACCTAGCGTCGTAGAAGGGGATACATGACATGTGTTCTTCCTAAGTACACGCTATGTGGTTGGGATTTTCATAGAACCTGTTGGTTCTTCACATGTCCTTTACCCTCACCTCATACACCACTAATTCCACCCCAATATCTATTGAGATAGTCATATATGGGGTTGACCAACCTCAATCCATTGCTAGTGACTGGAATCTAGCCATCAATTTTCTCTAAATGCATCTCTCATCGCACTACCATGCTAGGATACCAAAACTCATGGCCGAGGATCTCTAAATCAAAAATCCAAACCCTATTTCATCATCAAACAGCTTGATCTAATCACAAATCTTGAATCCAATCCTACAGAAATGATCTGTTGTACCAAAGATTGAATGAAAAATGATCAGTTTCTAAGTATTCATAAAACTGCCATCCAAAAAGGAATATCATTGATGAACGTGTGTATAATGGAGGGAGAAAACAATAAAAAAATGTTAGGAATGAGGCTTGACTATTTTTAGGTTTTCCTTAATTTACTGTAATAGTAAAAAAGAACAAATATAAAATAAAAAAAGTAATATCAAATTTCTATTTCTAGGAAGATAAAACATCAACTGCAATCATTCATCGAACCATATATCAAACAGTTAGAAGAATTTATTTTCATTCAATATAGGATAAAAGAAAATGTGATAAAAACAAAAAAACAACATACTACCTCAATTTTGGGTCGATCACTGATGAAAAATGATCTTATGTTATTTTCATTGGTGAGATCTATGAATTTTATTATTGAAGATGACCCTTTGGAAAATGATCAAGATCCTTGATCTATTTTCATTTTCCAAACTCTCCTCCATGCTCTCCTCTCAAATCCATTGGGTTATGTGAATAACCTTGGGGTTTGACCATAATTGTGTTTAAATAGATGATGGTTAGGTCATTTAAATTAATTAAATTTATTTATTTATCTATTAATCTGCACACAAATGATCTTAAGTTGAACACCTGAAACCAACAAAGGTTATGTCATGCCTAGGGTAATACCCATTCTCTCGGTAGAGGTCTCGGATTTCTAATCTAAGACTCCATTTGGGATTTATTCCATTATTTTAGAAAAAATTCTTTCATGATATAATATATTTAATATTTTTATTATATTAGTATCGATATCCCCTGGGCCTTGAAATCTCACACTAACTCAGTGTCTAACTTTGAAATTATTATTTAAAATATTTCAAAACATTACAAGGAAAATTAGATTCATTACATCACGATGAGAAACTCAAGGCCATAATTTATCTCAATACCCTATACCGTCAAAACATTAATATGAATATCCCAATAAAAATATCTAACTTCACTTACTCTAAAGTATTATAATATCATCCACAAATCATTAAATCTATAACAGGATTAAATGAATCATCCAAGGAATTCAAAAATAAACAATTCTGGTCCCCGTCTATTATTTCAGCATCTACATTGGATAAATATAACATCATCTTATTAAAACCATCTAAATGAGTATGTACATAGGTGTTAGGGACCATTTTGAAGTTATAATGATGTTTTTTTTAATATTCCTAAAAGGGACCCAGTTATATAAAGATACTGAAGCTTCAACCAAATTTCACGAACAAAATTCTCATGAAAAATTATCATAATACTTTATCACCTAGGGTCAATAAAAATAGGGAATGGTCCTTTTTAAAAACAGTAGGGTCAACATCCTCAAAAGAGGTCGAGATCACTACTATAGAAGAGACAGTGGGGATTTTCCTCTTAGATCCAGTCAAAGAATCATCTAGTTCATCATTGACAAGAAGATCATGATTTTAACTCTCCATAAATTGAAATTTCTTCCTCTATAAAAAATCTCAATCTTTATCTTAGTCGAAGAAATATTTTGACTTAATAAGTAGCTTTGATGCTAATTTTTTATGGGGGGGTATCTTAGGAGACACGCAAAACTTCCAAGGCAGGAGGTAGTATCACACAAACCCACCCACAATAGAAAAAATATCAAGGTTGGATCCAAAGATAAACTTTCTAGGAATAAGATAAATACTAAAAATAGAAATAATATGATTAATATTGGAGAAAAACTAGATAAAATTTTCAAAATAAAATACAAGAAAGAAAATAACACAAGATAATTTACATTGTTCAAACCACTTTGGTCCTAATTCATGAAAAGAACACCACCCAAACCCTTTTATTAAGAAAATTATAATGGTATATTACAAATAAAAATTCAAAGAATAAAAAAACAACAAGAACATAGTAAAACCTGAGGTCAAACATGACATCCATGTGTATAGGAAGAGAAACCATAAGACAAAGGAAAAATCAAAAAGAAGATAAAAGAATCATGTTGAAACCCCCTTACTAGGGTTATAACTCACCTATCAAAGCCCTAAAATAAGGTTTTAATCTTATTAAAAACCCAAAATCTATGATACTTCCACTAGAACAATACTCCCTAAATTAGTCATGAATGGTGTCACCAATAGTTCCATGAAAAGGCTCACACACCTCTAGATTGTATCCTTCTCCCTCAATTTCTCTCAGTTTTCCCTCTCTAGGATTTAATTTGTATCTCTCTCTCCATTGAATTAATATCTTAAGTGATTAAAACTAATGGAACAAATCCCATGAACAAACCTTAAACATTCTAAAGGCACTTGTTCAGTCGTGGCGCATATTGAAGTTGTTATTGCAACAAAACATGAGTAGTAAATGCTATGTAAGGGTCCTCATGAATGAACCCGTGTAAAGTTAACTTAGGATGATACATAATTTTACTATGAATCGTATCTTCTATGTAAAGGTAGTTCCACCCACTGTGTAAGGGTAGCTCACCCAAAACCTTAACTACATAAGGGACTTGTGGTCATCGTGTAAAGGTGCGGCCTTTAATGTTCTACCCATGTAAGGTTAACCCTAACTTGTGTATGGGTAAACACTTCATCAAAAGGTCATTTAAAAGTAACACAGCGCCCACACAAAAGTGACATGATCCATTACACTATCATTTAATGGTCAACCCAAACCCGCATAAAGGTAGCTCGTACAGAACCATGGCTACTTAAGGGTATAAAAACCCCTATTTAAAGGTCATCCCTACAAAATAAAAATACATGTAATGGTAACATACCACTTTAGTAAGGTAAAGCAACTTCACTTAAGGATAGAGTATCCCTAATGTAAGGGTCAATGACTCCTCATGTAAGGGTAAAATAAAATAATCCAAAATGATGTAAAAACCAATTCCAACCAAAATAAAACTTAAAAAAACAAGAATTAACATGAAAACATAAGATTAAAATCATAGAAATCAACAAATCAAAAAAAATACAAAACTTTTGTGAGGGTTAAGGGTGCACCGACCTAAAGTAAGAACACACAAACCCTAAGGACCAAACTAGGGATTTGCAAGCAGAAGTCAAATATAATGGAACCTAAACATTCAAGATAAAAGAAATAAAGAAAGTAGTAAATAACATGGTATTTATGTGATTTAGTCGCACTGGGGCCTATATGCATGGAAAGAACACCACCCACACACACATTTTATTAATATCAAATAAAATAAAATGGTATGGGAAACATGAATTAACATGAAATTATGAGATTAAAATCACAGACATCAACAAATAGAAAAACAAAATGCAAAACTTTTGTGAGGGTTAAGGGTGTACTGGCTGAAATTTAGAACACACAAAACCTGAAGACCAAATTGGGTATTTGTAGGTACAAGTAAAATATAATAGAACATAAACATTCAAGATGCAAGAAATAAATAAAGTAGTAAAGAACATATGATTTATGTGATTTGGTCCCACTAGGACCTACATGAACAGAAAGAACGCCACTTACACACACATTTTATTAATATCAAAGAAAATAAAATGGTATGAGATGAAAAAAACAAGAACTGACAAGAAACATAGGTATATAGAAACTTTAAACTTTGAAACAAATGAATAATAAACTGCAACTTAAAATTTGAAGTGGGTAGCAATTTGGAGGTCCTGATCTCTTAACGTTAGAGCAAGAGTGTGTGAGACACCTGGATCCAAGGATTCATTCTTCTTCTTCTGAGATTCTGGTTTAGTCACTAAGATGGCCACACATCTTCCTATGTGGAAGGGATATTGACTTCACCATAAACTAACCACGAGGTGCAGCTGAGGAGGATGATAGGTCAGGTCTGGAACTCTGATGAAGATATGAGAAGGTTCTATCGATCTAGGGTTTCTCCAAAGGAAACTGAGAGCCAAACCAAGAGGGAGTCGAGTGATAGAATGTCGAAGAGATGGTGAAGGCATGGGTTATAAATCCCCTAACACTCATATTGTCTCAAAACAACACAACCAATAAGAATGGTCCATGGGTCCATGCTCAACAGAACAGCCAACGTCGTACTAAATGAGTCATGACAGATGGATGACATCGAGCAAAGGGGCATAAAATTGGATCAAAGACCAGTAATAATCAACACATAGATCCCCAAGGTGGAAATTAAGTACAAGGATATCCAGAAATCAAACAGACCGAGTGAGAATCCTGGTATAGAAGGCCCACACAGGAGGCCCAAGCACCAAACATTGTCCCAACAGATTTAAAGGGAAAAATAAAATAATTCCAATAACCAAAATATTACATTTATTCATATTAACAATATAAATGGAATAATTAATAACATGGAATTTCAATATGATATAATTCACAAATATACACCATTTTAAATTGAAATTGGTGATGTTGTTGCACCTATGGTTATAGAATTGGAACCAAATTCATCCATTCTAACCGGTATTTGAATTTAGAAAATACCACATCTTTAGTCAAACAATCAGTCAAGTTATTGTTGGTGTGTATCTTTTTGACACACACAATTCTTAATTCTACAACATCTCTAATAAAGTGTATTCTAATATCTATGTGTTTGGATTTACCATGGCATACTAAATTTTTTGATAAATCTAACATAATTTTGTTAAATTCATCTAAATGGGCCTTTATTGAACTACTGAGTTTCATCTTAAAAGTGAGAATTCAGTGTTTTTATAAATCCTTTAAACTAATGAAGCTATCGTGTATAGTTTTTCTAGTTTAATCCAAACACCAGTAACAGTAGATTCCAAGGCAATTTCCCTATGCACTTTATCTACTAAAGAAAATAGTATAGAACTATGTGCTTTAACTAAAACATTAGGGGAAACATCTTGATATTCAGTGATCATCTGTCCAATTTCATTTATAGAAATAATAGGTTTCTAAGACCCACAGAGGGCATCAATTAAGCCCTACTAAAATAGCATGGATTTCATATTAATTATCCAAAGGTTAAATTCATTATTACCATTTAATTTCTTGATTTCAAACCTAGTTTTTGACATGTTTACCCAAAAGAGTAGATGTTGGGGTTCTTGCATACAACATTAATTGTACGCCCCCAAAAACTGACCAATCTCAAGTGTAAAATATGTTTATCCAAATATATTCAAAATGCGGAAGAATTATTGATGGGATAATAGCTCTAATTGAATATAATAGATAAACATAGGTGATTTAAGAAGAGATAAAAATGTGGAAATTAAACAGAAACAATTATTGAAATAGGAAACAGGTTCAATGATAAAGAAGAACCAGTCGGACTCTGATACCACTTTGTGAGGGATAAGGGTACACCGATTGAAAGGAAAAACACAAAAAAACTAAGGACCGAACTGGGGATTTTCAACTAAAAGTTGGATATAATAGAACTTAAACATTAAAGATGAAAGAAATAGAGAAATCAGTAAAGAACATGAGATTTAGATGCTTCAGTCCTGTTGGGACCTATGTGTATGGAAACAACACCACACACACACGCATTTTATTAAGTTCAAAGAAAATAAAATGGTACAAGATGAAAACCAGTAATAAATAACAATAAATAGATATATTCATAAACTTTAAACTTCAAAAAAAACAAAGAACAAAACTATAACCTATAAAGCTAGAGTGGGTAACACTCTGGTGGACCTGGTCTCTTAACTCTAGAGTAAGAGTGTGTGAGACACCTGGTGATGATAGATACTCGGGGTGTCCTGATATTCATGTCATAGGCTGGTGGATGAAGGATGTGGTTAGGTGCTAAGTGTAGGATGATGGGTATGTATAGTGGATGCAATTAGTCAATCAATGGTATAAGGAGTGCGACCTACTACTTAGACAACACACCCAAGGGTGGGATGTGATATCCAATCTAGACAATAACGCATTTGAATTGAGGCATGGAATTGGGGGATTTATGATCTTGGATTTCCAATCTAACTTATATATTGACAAGGAAAGAATACACAAGAGCAAGGGGAGAAACTGAAACAATCCTCACACAACATAGAGAAACAAATCATAAGCTCTCTATTACAATCTTGAATGTCATACAAGTGCCATGGGGTGTCTATTTATAAACAAGGGGTGGTACAATAGTCAAGGGTCTAATACCCTAAAGCCATAAAGGATAAACTACTTTGTTCCCTTAAATTCAAAAAGATAAATTCTAACAAAGAATTTTTGGAGAAGTAGCACTTAACTTTCCAACTATAGCCCACTAAATTTGAATTTGAGTGAATATCCCACCATATTTGACTTTGGGGTCCAAATATGCCATTCTATAATCTTCCATGTGGTCAAGGCTTCCCAAATTCATGCAACCATGTGATCTAAGATTTAAACATCTTGTTTGGGCTTGAATAAGTGATATTATAGACCCATTTTCTCCATCCATGTAAGGAAAGATCTATTGGGCCTTTAATGAAGTGAAATGGGCACCCATTATAGCATTAAACCTCTTTAATATCCATCGTGTCATTACGCCTTGCAAATACAAATCCTCCACCTGAGAAATTGACTTGTTACCTTCGACATCCTCCACCTGAGCAATTGACTTAGTGCCTTCAACATGGTTCTCACCATCCTTCCCCTATTGAAAATGATTTGTCCTCGACTCTTCATCCTCTACACCCAAAAAAGGAAAAATATTAGAAACATTGAAAGTTTCACTTACACCATACTCACCTAGAAAAGCTATATTGTAAGCATTATTATTAATCTTCTCGAGCACTTGGAAAGGACTGTCACCTCGTGGCATGAGTTTTTATTTCCACTTGTCGAGAAATATCTTCTTTCGCATATGAATCTAGAATAAGTCATCGGGCTCGAACAACACTTTTTTGCAACCCTTGTTTGCACGATCAACATATTTTTGGGCCATACACTCAATATTTTTCCTTTACTTTTCATGGAGTTGCTTGATGAATTCTGCATGCCCTTTTGCATCCATATTAGTTACTTCCAACAAATGAAAAAGAACTAGATAAATAAGGGAAAGGCGGTTAAAGCTGTAAATAATTTCAAATAGAGAATAATGAGTAGGAGAATTCTTATCCCTATTATATGTGAATTATACATGTGGCAGACACTCCTCCCAATTTTTAAGATTCTTCATAACAATTGTTCATAGAAGGGATGATAGATTCTGATTCACCACCTCCACTTTCCCATCAGTTTGTAGATGAAAAGTAGTGTAAAATAGTAACTCGATACCTAGTTTTCTTCATAAGGTCTTCTAAAAGTGACTAAGGAATTTTTTGTCTCGATCTGACATAATCATCCTTGGAATTCAATGTAGTTTGACTAATTTTTGAAAGAAAAGTGTTGCAATGTTAGTTTCATCATCTATTTTTTGACAAGGAATAAAATGTGACATTTTAAAAAACTGATCCACCACAACAAAAATGGAATCTCTCCCTTTATTATTCCTTGGTAACCCCATAATAAATTCTATTGATCTGTCCTCCCAAGGGGTGTTGGTGATTGAGAGAGCAAGATATAATCCATATGGGTTTAGTTTAGATTTGGATTTATGGAAAACAAAGAACTTTCCCAAAAAAAATTCAACATATCTTAACACCCCATACCAATAAAAATTCTCACTAAGAATTATTAATGTTTTTTCAACACCAAAATATCCCATTAACCCACTAGAATGTGACTCCTTTAGTAAAATTAAATGGATGGAGATATTGGTAATTCAAATCTTATCAATCTAAAATAAGAATCCATCATGTAAATAGAACTTTTCCCAAATAACTCCAAGTTTAAAATGACCATAAGGTTCACCAAAATATCTATTCGTGGCATATAATTCTTTAATAAATTAAAAAATAAGGAGTTTATAATCTATCAAGGATAAAAGAGAATATACACGTGAAATTGAATCTACCAGAGTATTTTCTTTACCCTTTTTATGATTGATGACATATGGAAATGATTCAGTGAATTCCATCCATCTAGTATATCTCCCATTTAGTTTATGTTGGATCCTAATGTATTTAAGATCCTCCTAATCAGAATAGATCCCAAATTCATTTGGTCAAATATAATGTTTCCAAGTTTCTAGTACTCTAAACAATGCATACAACTCTTTATCATATGAAGCATAGGTTAGAGTTGGGCCATTTAAATTATCACTAAAGAATGAAATAGGATTAACTTCTTGAATGAGTACTCCTCCTATGCCAATTACACTTACATCACATTCAATTTCAAAGGTCTTACCAAAGTTCAAAAGTGAAAGTAGAGTGGTGTGGGTGAGTATCTCCTTAAGATCATGGAAGGCCTTCTATTAAGTTGTTCCACATTTGAAAGGAACATTATTCTTTTTCAACTCATTCAATAGTGCTTCTAGTGTACTTAATTCCTTCATAAATATCCTGTAAAAACTAGCAAGCCCATGAAAACTTCTTACTTGTCCAATAGAGGTTGGAGTTGGCAATTCTTGTATCTCTTTTATCTTCTCAATGTCAACTTCAAATTCATTTCCACTCACAAAAAATCCAAGGAAAACAATATTATCAAGGAAAAATTCACACTTTTTTATGTTTCCAAACAATTTGTCCTTCCTTAACACCTCTAGGAATTTTCTTAAGTGATCTAAAAGTTCGTCTAAATTCCTAATTTAAACCAAAATTTCATAAAATTAAAATACCAAAAAAATCTAATATATGCATGTAAAACATGATTCGTTAACCTCATAAATGTTCTAGGTGTATTGGTTAGACCAAAGGGAATGACTAACCATTCAAAAATTCCATGTTTTTTCTTAAATAAAGTTTTCCAGTCATCTCCTTATTTCATGCTAATTTTATGGTAGCCACTTATTAAATCAATTTTTGAGAAAATAGTTGAACCATTTAATTCATATATCATATCATCTAACCTAAGGATAGGATGAATATACCTGACCATGATGTTATTGATGTATCTGTAGTTAATTCACATTCTCCATGTTCTATCCTTTTTTGGTAATATAATCACATGTATAGAACAAGTACTAAGGCTCTCTCTGACATACCCCACATCCAATAGCTCTTGAACTTTCCTTAGAATTTATTTTGACTCTTTTGGGTTGGTGCAATATGTAGGGTGGTTCAGCAGTGATGCTTTGGGTATGATGTCAATTTGATACACAATACCTCTAATGGGTGGCAAACCTGGTGGAACCTCTTCTAGAAAGACATCATCATACTCCTACAACAAGGACTCAACAACATTTGGTAAAGGGGTTAAGTCATTAGTATTTAGAAACATCTCTTTGTACATGATTACTAAGAGGGTTTTCTATGAAAGCAAAGCTTCCTTGACCTCACTTTTTTTCCAACATCACACTTTTCTCTTCTCTAAAATTCTTTTTTCTAACCTTGTAACTTTTGAGATCAACCACCTCTTTCGGATTTAATGATTCTCCAATATACTTCCTCATATTTCTCTATAGGATGAAAGGGGTGATGGGTTTTCTCATGTTTCTTTTCCTTTTGATTTGTTGCTCAACCTTGGTGGCTTAATGGATCATATCTTGTATCTCTACATGGTGGTACATCTCCACTTGATCGAAAATATTTTTATTGAGCCCATGTAAAAACTATTCCATGGTTGCCTCTTGATCCTCCTTAATGTTTTCCCAAATCATGTCAATTTTCATCTCCTTGTAGTAATCTTCTACGCTTTTACTCCCTTGGGTGAGCCACTGAAGTTTGTTGTGGATATCTTTATGGTAGTGTGAGGGAACAAATTGCTTCCACATGGAAAACTTCATGTCTTCCCAAGTATGGATAGGACATCTTCTATATCGGGCTCTCTCCTTTTTAACTTGATCCCACTATATAAATGCATAATCAATGAATTAAAGAGCAATAATTTTTACCTTTTTCTCCTCAGAATAGGTATGACATGAAAAAACCTTCTTGATCCGCATCTCCCACTCCAAGTATGATTCTAGATTGATTTTACCTTGAAATTAAGGGACCTTCACCTTGATCCCACCAAGAAGTTCATAATCATGTGGTCTCCTTTGGCCTTCTATATGTTGTTGGTACAACCTCATCCTTCGTGGGACATCCTCAAAATCACCATCAAGGTTCTCCATCTCCTCCTCCATGATGTGGGGGTGATGTGGTGCTAAATAACGTCATGCGTTAACATAGATCATCCTCAGGCTTGGTTGATTCTCCAGGTTGTCGATCCTCTAATATAGCACCTCCAACTTCCTATTAAGAATATTCTAAAAATGGCTCACCAAATATTTCATTTGGATAGGAGTATCTTTTGATGCCAGAGATCTACTTCAACTTCTTTCACCACTAGCATCAGCAATTCTCTTCCCATGATCTTATTCCATGATATGTTACACAAACACAAACACACATGGGGAGAAACCCACATAGTGATACACTCACACATGCGAAGATACACACACATGAACAAGATATAAACACTCATGCACACAAGGATACACACTCACACACATGATATTTACACACTCATACACACAAGGATACACACTCACACACGCTATAAATACACACTCATGCACACAAGAATACACACACATGCACACAAAATATACACACTCACGCACACAAGGATACACACTCACAAGTTTTTATTTTTCTTATTTCTCTCCACTCTCATCACTCAATTTAAATCCCTCTCTCTTATGAAATATAATACCTTGTTTAGGGTGATCATGTGACACCAATCCTTCCCCAATCAAGATTGTATCGGGGGATGGTTTAACACAACCTGTTTGAGTAGTAAAGGGTTTAAAATGGTAAAGGGTGAAAAGAGGGTAGAAAATATGGGTAAAAATGTGGAAAGGGGTATAAACTTGTGGTGTGTGGGTTTTTCCTGATTGTGCAAGATTTAAAAAATTAATACAAATATGAACCAAAAAATTTTATAGAGATGAAGTAAAATGATGGATAAAGTGATGTATGGAAATGGAAATTGTTAATAATGTAAATCACAAAGAAGAAGTAATCATATCCTCTTTTTTCACTCTTTTTTGTCAAATCTCCCCAAAAAAGTGTTGTGATTGGAATTTTAAAGCACAAAATGATGAATAGAGAGTAATGCAATTTTTTTTGAAATCTATCAAAGAAATTATGTGCTTAATTTTGAAAATCAAAAAATGATGAGTTGAGATTTTTTTTTTTTTTTTTGATTTTTTTCTGGATAAAAATCACATATAGAAAATAAAACATGAAAAGAAGAGGGATTAATATTTGGCTCAATATATAATCTTTCATTCTTGAAAAAACTAGGCCAATTCGGAAGGTTTTAAAGTAAAGGGATTTTTTTGAATGGGTGGATAATATGGAAGGATAAGGAGGGTAATGGGTAAAAGTAATGTAAATGAAGGGATAAATGCCTACCATGTAAAATAGATCTCTGATACCAAATAATGTGAGATGCTCGGGGTGGCCCGATCTTCACAGCGTAGGACGATGGGTGAAGGACACGGTTTAGGGATAAGTGGTAGATTATGGGTATGTATAGTGGATGAAATTGGTCAATCAACACAATAAGGAGAATAACCAAGTACTTAGACAACACACTCAAGGGTGGGATGTGATAGAAAATCTACACAACAACATGCTTGGGTTGAGGTACAGAATTGGGAGATTTGTGATCTTGGATCACCAATATAACTTGTAGATTGACAAGGCAATAATGCACAAGAGTAAGGGGAAATCGGAACAATCCTCACACAATGGAGAGAAACAAAGCATAAGAACTCTATTAAAATCTTGAATGTCATGCAAGTTCTATGGGGAATACTATTAATAGTCAGGGGGGTCGTACAATAATCAAGGGTCTAATACCCTAAATTCATAAAGTCTAAACTACTTTATTCCCTTAAATTAAAAAAGATAAAATCTACCAAATACTTTTTGGAAGAGTATCACATAACTTTACAACTATAGCCCACCGAATTTGAATTTGAGTATATAGCCCATTGGATTTGACTTTGGTGTCCAAAGATGTCATTCTAGAATCCTCCATGTGGGAAAGGCTTCCCAAATTCATGAAACCATGTGGGAAAAGATTTAAAAATCATGTTTGGGCTTGAATGAGTGAGATTATAGGCCCATTTTCTTGATCCATGCAAAGCAAGATTCATTGGGCCTTTAATGAAGTGAGATGGGCACCCATTGTAGCATTAAACCTCTTTAATCTCCCCCACATCATTGGTCCTTGCAAAATCTGTCCTGACTCAACCCAACGAGTCTTGAGTCGCGACTCACAAAGCCCACCTTCATAGGCTAGGGTCTGGCAACAAGTGTCTAGTAGACTATCACACATAAGAGGGGCTTATCTTAAAGTACTTATATGAATGAACCCACAAATACCTCCCTAAAATAGTGTGGAGATATATAGAAAAACTGAAAACTAGAATGCATGCATACATCTATCCCAAACCAGAGTACAACAGAAGTACAAAAGGTAAAATATAGGGCCCACTAAAATAAAACTACAAAAAACATACAACCAACTCTGAAGGAGGGGATCGTTGTCAAACTCCCACTGGTAAGATCCTCGTCCAAGATCTGGTGAAAACCCTGGTTAGTCCAGCTACTATGCTCTTCCTACTCTGGGTCCTATTGGGACTCCATTAAAGGACTTGTGATCTGCACAAGACACAAGACATGTGTGAGAAAATCCTATAGAGGGGTGAGTATAAGAATACTCAATACGTTCCCTAAAAAACCCAAACCAAAAAGGGAGTAACTGATAGGAATCAGCTAACTCGACCTAGCCTGAGGGAACCCAAACAAGAGAGAATATCCATCTCAAGAACATCCTCGGAAACACTCGACTAGTCAGATCGATGTCCCTAGCATGTCAACAAAAGAACACATACCACAGGGACTCCCAAAACACACCTAGATATACTCAGCACCATTACTAAGTCTCGTGGTCCCAACCATAGACTGTCCACGTTGAAAAACTTGAGGTTCCAACGCAACACTCGCACTGATCTCATGAGGCATCGACCTCATATATAGAAAATGGCTCTGACTAAAGATGAAGGTAGAAACCTGCCTCGGAGCACACACAACGATAGCACAACCATCCTATATGGCACACATAATGATAGGAAACAAACATAGATAGCCCTAAGTCGATGAGCCAACCTCTCCAACCCAGTTGGAAATCAATTGAGATATGCCACTCGATCAGTAAAACATACAAACAAAACAAACTGGCCAACCCTTTTGGTGCATGTCCATGAGGACATGCTCGACGGACAGTGCCACGGAAGAAGTCACACAGTGGTTGACCTACCACTAACTCCTCAGGTATAAAATCCCACCCAAGATCTACTGGGGGACACTAAAACCCTAGCTAGAAAAATGTAAACCACAAATCCTTGGATATAGGATCACTCCTAGGGTCTTCTAAGGGATACCACAACCCTAACTGATATCCCATGATCTCTCAGAGAGAGGATCATACCCAGGATCTGTTGGGGGATACCATAAACCCAATATGACATCCCGGAGATCATATCACTCAGATAGAGGACTGTCGCCCATGTAATGTTGGTCACAATGATCTACAAACTCCATCTGGGATAACTCATGCAGTAGGGGATCGTACACCAGATGATTCCATAAACCCTGCATAAAACATCTGCTGAGTAGGGGATCGTATACCTGATGATGCTGCAACCCTACTAAAACTGACCATTATATAGGGTATCGTATACCCAATGATACCATAAACCCTAGAGGGATATCCTGCTAGATAGGGTATTGTCGCCCGTGTAGTATTGGTCACGACAATTTCGAGAACCTGATCTAGGGAAAACGATACGCTAGAGGATCCTATCCTGTCTAGTCTGTAGGGATACCACAACTCTATCTAGATTATCCTATCAAGGATATTACAATCCTGTATTGAGAATATAATACCATGTAAACCCTCAAAGGCACAGACCAAGGGATATCACTCGACCACTACTGGTCCAAACACCGCTATCTGAGACTAGGGGGAACAACTCAACCCAGCTAGCAGTAACATAACCAAAGAGACTAGGGGGACCAGCACAATCCTGCTAGTCAGTGTCACTAATCCTAGATACCCACACATCATCTCTTATACACCATTTCTCTTAGGCCCAAACCATGTCCACCATTGCGTTCTACGTAGAAAAACACGCCGGATAGGCTATTTAATCGCCCAAAACAGATAACCAGTGAAAAATATATTATTCACCATAATAAGACCAAATGGGTCCTTGTTCATCCCACTCCTTGATCCAAAAACTCATCAAACAGATCATTCCATTGCAATCCTCTCAGAAAAACACACGAGATCCACTACTCATTCGTCCAAAACTAACAACCGATGAAAAGGTCACATTTCACTGCAAATGCCCAAACCAAGCCTCATGGGTCCCACACTCCATTTTCAGATTAATCACCAAAAATTTATCTATAAACATATATCTTAACATTAGGGTCACAATGCCACTGACAACACATCAATTGGACAATCCATGCATAAGTTATGGCGGGTCGAAGTTGAATAATAATAAAATATTATTATTATTTCAATGTTTTGTAACCCCGAGCCATGAAACCAATTATTTAAATTCTCAAAATAGTTCCAATCATTCCTTCTAGAAGTGAGAGTCACGTTTCCATAGACGACGGGTAAATCAGACACCCGGTTTGCATTTTACGGGGGTTTAAAGAACCCCCAGACATTTCTGGTCGGACTGTCGCCACCGCCTGCCGCGTCGCCTCGCCGGAAACCACCGCTGCCTCACCGGATTCCACCGCCAGAGTCACCCTTTCATCAAAAAACCTTTCAAGGACCACCAGGAGCACCCCGGGACTCAAAAAATTGATCTAAGACCAAATCCGGGATCCTCAGGACGCGCTCTTCATAGACCCCACCTCCACTTGATGATCTGTCGTTGTTTTGACGCGATGAAAAGTTGGCGGATCTTCCACTCATTGTCATGCCTCCTCCGGTGCTCAAAAATAAAAATTGTAATATATTTGAAACCCCTGGATTACAAACTTCATAGATCCATGCTCCGCTCGACATTTGGACGTCGTTTCATTGAATCAAAAAGTAAACGATGAAGAACGGTGAAGAACAGACAAAGAACACGAAGAACGCGCAATCAAAAAATCAATATGATTATGGTCATTGTTTGTTTGGGTGTCGAGAGAGATAAAATAGATCAATATAGAAGGTGAAAAATGGATCTTACATAGATTATGGATCTGCCATTGCATTCATTGTGCTCTAATCTGCTAGAATCTGAAGTTTTGTCGCGATACATCAAGAATCCAACATCGATCTATCATTATAAAGGATATGAAAACCTCTTCCAGCCACATGAGAAAATTATTCAAACAATTTCTCATCTTCTCAAACTCTTATTTATATAAAACAACAAAAACGACCGCCAACGGTCACAGGATCCGAACCTCCCATGCCCTCTAACTTTAGGTCACAGCTAGGTAAAACACCCTGCTATGAACCCAATAGTGGTATCAGATTTTCAATCTAAGACCCTGTTTAGAAATTATTTGAGGAATCATCTGAGATAAATTAATTTTTATTTGATTTTTTTATTTACAATTTTTCCCTCCATGGCTTTTTCTGCAACAGGACTATGCAGATGAAAGTTATACCTCGCCTAGGGTAAACAGCATGTTCTGGATGCAACTGTACCCTCAGATTTCTAATCTAAGATATCGTTTGAAATATAACCCTATTCTTCCATGTGTATAGTATAAAAATACTGAATATTTTTATAAAATTAATTATGGGCCCACCAGGCCTTAGAATCGCACGTCATCTCTATGCCTAGCTCTGGAATTATTCGTAGGAATATTCCAAAGTCTTATAGGGAGAAACCTAAGTCACTACATCCTCCCCACCTTAATCCTTTTTCCCCCAAAAAGAAAAACTCTAGACACAAGGGAAAAGACTGGAGCTCTCCACTGGGACTCCCATGCCAGCGAGCTCACCAAAGGTTTTTGTGCTATAACAAACACGCACCAAGAAGAACCACAACACCAACACACTACCAATGAAAAGACCACCTCGGAACCATGTATCTCCATGTGACTGGTGCCAACACCAAACCTCGTAGGGTTGATGTACTACCCGCCTTAAGGAAACTCCATCGCCCACTGGATATCCCATCATACAAGAACTTGCAACAAAACTAAAACACCTTAATGAAAACATCTCTATCACCTGGAGAAAAAATAGGGTCACTCAAGTGTACACACTGGGTCTTACAAGACCTTACAAAACCACCACCAAAACACAGAACTGAACTCGAACTCACAGGTCGAAGTAACTAATCCTTCGCACCTCAACATTATCTGCTTTGTGTGGCACTGACTCACCTGCATGGTTTTGGATCACACCTCAAGGGCGCATCTTAGTGGGAGAAGTGTCCATCCTTCCTAAAAATTCAAAGCCACAAAAAAACTCACCACAACCTCCTCAAGCGTTTCACAAACAAACTGATGTCGATCATGAAAGGGAACTCACGAACAATGAAGGACTTCCCAGATGCTCACCCAAAGTCTTATCGGGCCCTTGGCTAACAACACGCTGCCAAGCCTCGTGTACACAAGTCAAAGGGACTCAACCACCACACCTCAATACTATACGTTTTGGGTGGCACTGACTCAACCGCACAGTTTTATTCGCGTCACAAAATTGTGTCTTGTTGGGGGATGGATCCCTCTTCCTCGTATAGTCAAAGTTATACCAAACAACAACAACCTAGGGTATTTCTAACACATCTCTCCTATTGCTGAAAAAAAACCTAACACGATGCCCTCGAAGTCTACCGTCATAGAATTATCTTGAAGAAATTCAAGACGCACCATGGTCAATGAGTATCTTTGGGGAGATGACTCAAAAAGGATAAGAGAAACCCAAAACCCAATCCTATATGATGCATGTACCATTATTCACCTATGACCAATGTCCTAATGTACCAAGACGAAAGGGAGGTTATTGGAGTCCTGGTGTATGGATATGTCGGCCACTCATACCTACACTAGAGTCTCTGGCATAAAATCTGAACTCGAAACAACCTAACACTAACGCTATGCAACCCAAACCAAGATCACAGCTAGACCAACTACGCTTTGAGGTCCAAAGGTGGAACCTCTCTTTGATACCACTCTATCATGACCTGACCCAATGGGGCTCGAGTAGTGACTCCCCAAGCCTGCCTCCATAGGCCAAGGGATGGTGACCATCGCTGAGTTGGATATCACGCACAATGAGATCTTAGCCTAAAGTACCTATACGCACGCACCCGCAAACACTTCCATGAAACAATGCAAAGATATATAAAAAACTAAAAACTAGAATGAATGCATACATCTATCCTAAAATAGATTATAATATAATTATAAAAGGAAAAATATAGGGCCCAATAAAAGAAAACTGCAAAAGCATCTGACCTTCTCTGAAGAAGAGGATCACTATCAAACTCCCGCCAATAAGTTCCTCCTCCAATCTCCAGTGAAAACCCTAGTTAGTCCATCTGATAGGCTCTTCCTTCTCCTAGTCCTATTGGGACTCTTTTGAAGGAACTGTAGTCTACACATGACACAAGACATGTGTGGGCAAAGCCCATGTAGGGGTTACTATAATAATACTCAGTAAGCACCCCAAAAACCCCAAACCAAAAAGGGAGTAATTGATAGGCATTAGTTAACTCAACCCAGCCTAAGGGAATCCAAATGAGAGAGAAAATCCATCTTGAGACCATCCCCAAAAACACCCGATGAGTAAGCTCGACGTCCCTAGCATGTCAACAAAACGAAACATACCATGGGGACTCCCAGAACACACCCATATCTACTCATAACCATCACCAAGTCTCATGGTCCAAACCATAGACTGTCCACAGTGAACAACTTGAGGTTCCAACGCAACACTCACATCGGTCTCATGAGTTACCAACCTCATAGATAGAAAAGGGCTCTGACTTGAGGCAAAGGTAGAAACCTACCTCGAACCACACACAACGACAGCACAACCATCCCTGATGGCATGTAGAACAAGAGGGGAAAAACATCGATAGCCTGAAGTCAATGAGCCAACCTCACCAACCTAGTTGGAACTCAACCGAGAGATGCCACTTGATCGGTAAAACATAAAAATGGTATAACCCATACAACCCTCATGGTGCATGTCCGTGAGGACACGCTTGATGGATAGCACCACAGAAGAAGACACTCAGTGACTGAACTTCCACTAACTCCTCGGATAGGGGATCCCACCCAAGATCCATTGGGGGATACTAAAACCCTATCTAGAAAAATGTAAACCACAACTCCTCAAATAGGGGATCACTCCTAGGATTCTCTAGGGGATACCACAACCCTAACTGGTAGCCTATGATCTCTTAGGGAGAGGATCACACTCAGGATCTGTTGGGGGATACCATGAACCCAATCTAACATTCTGAATATCATATCACTTAGATATAGGATCGTCTCCCATGTAATGTTGGTCATGATGATACCGTGAACTCCATCTAGGATAACTCATGCAGTAGGGGATCATACACCTGACGATGCCATAAACCCTACATAAAACATTTGTTGAGAAGGGGATTGTATACCCGACGATGTCGCAACCCTACTGAAACCACCCACTATGTAGGGGATTGTATACCCAATGATACCACAAACCCTATAGGTCTATCCTTCTAGATAGGGTGTCGTCACCCATGTGGTGTTGGTTACGGTGATTTCGAGAACCTAATCTAGGGAAAATGATATGTTAGAGGATCCTATCCCAACCACTCTAGAGGGATACCACAACTCTATCCAGATCATCCTATCAAGGGTATTATAATCCTGTACAGAGGACTTAATATCATGAAAGCCCTCAAAGGCATAGACCAAGGGAGATCACTCGACTACTGCTGTTCCAAACGCTGCCATCTGAGACTAGGGAGAACCACTCAACCCAGCTAGCAGTAACATCTCCAAAGAGACCAGGGGGGCTCACAACCCTACTAGTTAGCATCATTAATCCTAGAAACCCACATGTCATCTCTTTCACACCGCGTCCCTTAGGCCTAAACCATGGCCACCAACACACAGGATAGGCTATTTACTCATCCAAAACAGACAACCGGTGAAAATGTACTATTCAACGCAACAATCCTGAATGGGTACACATGGATCCCACTCCTTTATCTCAAAAATCATTGAACGGATCATTCCACTGTGATCCTCTCCAAAAAAACACACTGGATTAACTGCTCGTTCATCCAAAACAGACACCTAGTGAAAAAGTCACATTTCACCTCAAACGCCCAAATCGAACCTCATAGGGCCCACAACCCAATTTCGTATTAAGAACACAAAATTTATCTATAAATTTCTACCTTACCATCAGGGTCATAACTCTACTGATGGCGCATCAATCGGACGCTCCGTGTAGAAGTTATGGCGGGTCAAAGCTGAATAATAATAAAATATTATTATTATTTAAACGTTTTGTGGTCCTGGAACACAAACCTAATTATTTAAATTCCCCAAATAGCCTAAACATGTTCTTATCAAATCAAGATTCAATTATCCATAAATGGCATGTAAATCACACACCCAGTTTGCATTTTACGAGGGTTTAAAGAACCCCAGACATTTCTGGCCTGACCGTCGCCACCTCGCCGGAAACCGTTGTTGCCTCACTGAAAACCACCACCGAAGCCACCCTTACACTGAAAAACCTTCCACAAAAAAACCTTATACGAACCATAGGGAGTACCCCGGTTCTCTAAATAGTTATCTAAGACTAGATCTGGGATCCTCGGAACGCGCTCTTCACAGACCCTGCATATGGTTGATGATTCGTTGCTATTTTGACACGATGAAAAGTTGGTGGATCTTCCACTCACTGCCACGCCTCCTTCGATGCTCAAAACTAAAAATTTTCGTAGATCCGAAACCCCTATATCACAACCATCATAGATACATTCTCTTCTCAATTTTTGGATTTTTTTTCGTTGAATCAAAAAGTAAACAGTAAAGAATGGCTAAGAACGGATGAAGAACTTGAAGAACGCGGAATCAAAAACTCAATCTGATGATTGTTGTTGTTCTTTTGGCCATCCAGAGAGATAAAAAAAGTAATAGAAGTGACCAGAAACAATTTTTTAAATCTAAACTTCAATTGGGAAGGAGAAGAATCCAAAATAAGGAACCTACCTGGATCCCAGATCTGTTGTCGAGTTCATTGTGCTCTGATTTACTAGGATCTGAAGTTTTATCATGATCCATCAAGAATTCGACATTGATCAATTGTTAAAAATTAGATAAGAACCTCTACCAGCTAGAGGAGTAAATGATCCAAACCCTTTCTCATCTACTCAACCTCTTATTTATAGAAAATAGAAAAAACGGCCGCTAACGGTCACGGGATCTGAACCTCTCATGATGTAACGTCCTGGATCTAGGTGCCGCTCAAAGGTGCTCCGTACCCAGTTGGTCACATGTCTTCAAGCACATTTCCCTGAATTTCATAGGCTTACAACTAGAAGTAAGTTCCTTGGGTGTGATAGTGGTGAAATTATGCCCTCATTGGAAGAGTAACACAGTAGAAACAAATAGTAAACAGTAGCAGAAGTAGTAATATCATACAATAGAAGTAAACAGTGGAATACTGGTAGTATAAAAAATTGAATCATATATAAATAAATTATACATGTCACATGTAACAAGTAAAGCATCCAAACAAGTCACAATGCTAGAAATAAAATACTGAAACCAAAGTGTAGAAAATAGTAAACTCCAACAACATTTTAAGCCTTAGCTTGGTCTCATGCTCTCTAGGTCCAATAGAAATACAGTACCTGATGAAGAAGGGAGCTTGTCCTTATCTATACTTGCAACCATATAATATGTTTGGGACCAAAGTCATGAACCAAATAGGGTATGAGATGAATCCCATTTGGAAACCACCAAAAGATATCTGCCTAACTATCAGTGAATATATATATAGAAGACAATATGAATAATGGAGCAATAAACATGGAAGTAATCAAAAGTAAGTAATCCTATAGTTTTCAGCTACATTCATTTACATTTATTAATTATTCAAACCATTGAATAATTAAATCCTAGGATCTAGCCTAATCTCTGTATCCCCTGTGTAATAGAAAAACATATGTCTCAGAATACCATCTAGCAATCAAGTAAGACTGATTCCAAGCTTGTGCTTTGGCTTGGTAGACTCATCACAATCAACATTCAAAATATCACATTGACCCTTTGGGTGGCTCACACAGTCTAACCCCTATGATCAAGTGTTCCAAAAAAAACAAAGACTCTCTGATGAAGCACTCACCCTCAATTCCCCCTGTGGTCTTTTAATGAATAACTAAAAACTCTATAAGGAAGCACTCAATGTTCATTCCCCCTTTGGTCTCGTAATGGTATACTATAGACACTCTGAGGGAGCACTCACCATCAATCCCCCCTATGGTCTTGTAATGTAAATATAACAGACACTCTGGGGAAGCCCTCGACTTCAATTCCCCCTATAGTCTAACTACACCAAGTTCTCAAAGCCTTGTGTAACATAATCGTGTACAAACGATATCCAGCAGTCCAAGTAATCTCAACTACTAAAAGGCTAAGAAGCTACAATGCATAACACATTCATTTAACAAGAAAAAATTAAGTAATAATTCCAACCTATAAAGAAAGGAAAGGAAACGAGGTTTGCCTCATATGCAACTTGGACCAAATGGTCATAAACATTCAAATAAGGAAAAAATCCCACATGGTGTCCCCTAAACATGAAATTTAGCATAATATGTCAATGAAAACCCTTAATATATCAATCAATCTAAGGCAGATGATAACAGGGTTAAATTCCTTAACACGAAATACTTGAATCATGGGTAATCAACACTTAGGCATATATAACTCAAAGAAAAACTCTGTAAGGAAAAAAACCACCTAACTCGACTCTTTATGATCGATATAGTTGAACCTCAACCTTTGATTCGGCCTAGAATATCATATATCTACAAAAAGGTGAAAAATGTTCGACCCCAAATAACTCGAGAGAGAGGAGAAATCAGGAAGAGAGGCTCTAGGGAAAGAGAGAAATCACCGGTGGGAATCCAACGCACTCAGTGGAACCTCAATTGGAGATCTTATGGAGGAACGGGAGGCGCTCAAAGATTCTCAGTCATATGTCGCTCTCCTATACAGGACACAGGAAGAAGAGATGAGTTCTGGAGATGAGACGTGACCCCGGTCCAATTAATCAAATAAAAATAAAAGTACACAGCGTGTTCATTTACTATACACGCTGTGTACATGCCTCAACCGGCCCCCACTTTAGGCAGTCCATATGGCCATGTACTCGACCATTACACGGCCAGTACACAGCTACATGCGGCAACCTGGTACAGGCTGTGTACTCAAGAGTACACGGCGTGTACTCAGAAAATTTTTAAAATATTCTATTTTTTCTCAAAAACACCCTAAATCAATATCCATACCTGAAATGAAGATTTTGGTTGTTACAAACTTCCCCCCTTAAAGCAATTTTTCCCCAAATTTCCCATCCAAGGGTGGTGAAGAAGAAACTTTAAACAACTCTGGCCACTATGATCGCACGTCGGCCTCCCTCTCCCAAGTCTCGTCCTATACTCGCTTGTGCTTCTATAGCACCCATACCAGAGGAACAGATCAGCCATATAGAACCTTTGTACTATAATCCACAATCTATGTAGGGTGATCCTCAAAGGATGCATCTACCTTTAACTCAACCTCCTCAGGTTGAAAAACGTGAGATGGGTCTGAAAAGTAACGTCGTGGCTGAGAAACATGGAAGACGTTGTGCATATCCCAATACCTCTGAGGTAACTACAACTGATAGAAAACCGGACCGACTCTCTCCAAAACCTAAAACGAACTGACGTATCTCGATGAAATCTTTACCTATATCATTATCCTTCTATGCCCCAACCTTTGTGTAACACGCAAGAAAACCTGATCTCCAACCTCAAACTCTATAGGTCATCTCCATCGATCGGCATAAGATTTCTGGTGAGATTGTGCAGTATCCATCCTCTTTCGAATCAACTCCACCTACTCTGTGGTCTCCTAGACAAAACGAAGTCCCATCATAGTTTCCTCTCCTGCCTCCATCCAACATTGGGGTGTTCAACATGGCTTACTATACAAAGCCTCATAAGGTTTCATATGAATCATCACCTGAAAACTGTTATTGTAGGAAAACTCTATTGGGAGTATATGTCTCTCCCAAGAACCCCCAAAATCTAGGACACTTACTCGAAGCATGTCCTCCAACACCTGAATCGTGCACTCGAACTGGCTGTCTATCTAGGGATGGTAAGTTGTAATTAGAAGTACCTGTGTACCAAAATCCCTCTGTATTCCCTACCAGACATGAGAAGTAAAATGGGAATCCCTGTCTGAAATGATAGAGTGCATAACCCCATAAAAACATACAATCTCTCATATGTACAACATTCCAAGATCATCAACACTGAAGGTTTCCTTCATCGATAAGAAATGCACAACCTTAGTGAGTCTGTCAACAATAACCCATACTACATCATTCCCTCGAGGTGACCTTGGTAACCCCATCACGAAATCCATCGCAACATCATTCCACTTCCACTCAGGAATGGGTAACTGCTATAATAGCCATTCCAATCGCTGATGCTCTATCTTCACCTGCTAATAGGTGGAACACCTCATCAAAAAACCAGCAACATCTCTCTTCATACCTGGCCACCAATACTGATAGTGTAGATCTTAGTACATCTTGGTGACACCAGGATGAACTACCCAAACTGAGGAATGAAAATCTCATATCAACTCCTCACGTATATATGCTGACACCCATATACACCCATGAAAATGTAAGATCTCATCCTTGCCTATGGTCCACCCAGGAGTAGGGTCCTCTCCTAACACACTCTTCCATAGGACTAGGCCTTCAGATCTAATAGCTGTCTCATTCGCACTCAATCCAAAAGAGTAGAGGTAACATCCAAAGAAGAAAGAAATGTGTACCCCTGTCTGTCTTGCACCTCCAAATGCATCTCAAAGAACAGATCCATAAGTTTTCGCTCACCACTAGCCTCTTGAACTATCTGTATCTAAATCCTCCTGCTCAACGCATCAACCACTGCATTATCTTTCCCAAGCGTGTAGGCAAGCTCAAAGTCATAATATTAAAGGTACTCAACCCACCTTCACTATCTCAAATTTAGATCATGCTGAATAAAGATATACTTGATGCTTTTGTGGTCATTGAAAACTACAAAATGCTCCCCCAAAAGATAATGTCTCCAACAGCACAAATCATGCACAACTGTAGCTAGCTTGAGATCATGTGTCGGGTAATTCCTCTAATGTGGACTCAACTTCTGAGACCCATACACAATGACTCATTCCCCCTATATGAGCACCGCTCCTAGACTGATACCTGATGCATCGCAGTAAACGGTGTAACACTTTCCCAGCTCTGAAAAAATTAGTATTGGTGCTGAATTCAACCCCCCTTCAACTCCTAAAAGGATGAATCACAGGATTATGTCCACAAGTAATTCACACCCTTCTTAGTAAAGTCTGTCAATGACACTGCTAATTATCAAATTCCCCATATAAAGTGCTTGTAGTAACCATCCAGCCCTAGAAAACTCTGTACCTTAAAGACATTCTTCAGCTACTCCCAGAAAACTATTGCTCTCACTTTCTCTGGGTCTACTAAAACTCCTGTATCTAAGATAACATGACCCAAGAAGTGAATCTGGTCCATCCAAAAGTGGAATTTTGAGAGCATAGAATATAACTGATTCTCTCTCAGTATACTCAAAACAATCTCAAGATGGGTGGCATGGTTGTGTCGAGTGTGTGAGTACACCAATATGTCGTCCAAAAAGACAACCATGAAAGAATCCAAAAACAGATGAAACACTCAGTTCATCAGTGCCATGAAAACTATTGGCGTGTTCGTGAGACCAAACGGATTAGCCATATACTCATATAGACAATACCTTCTTTGGAAGGCTGTAAGAGGTATATCTTATGGTCTGATGTGAAACTGATGATAATCGGATCTTAATTCAATCTTCGAGAACACCTGGGCTCCTCAAAGATGATCAAACAGATCATCAATCCTTGGAAAGAGATATCGGTTCTTAACCGTCAACTGGTTCAGCTTCTGATAATCCACACAAAGTCTGAGGGTATTATCTTCCTTCTTCGCAAACAGGACAGGAAAACCCCAAGGATAAGTACTGGGACAGATGAAACTCTTTTTCTGCAACTCCTCTGACTGCTTCTTGAAATTTTATAACTATGTTATAGCCATACTATAAGGAGGAATGTACACCAGTGTCGCTCCGAGAACAAGATCAATAGAGAAATTTACCTCTCTCTCTAGAGGTGAACCTGAAAATTTGTCTAGAAATACATCTCTGAAATGATCCACCACTGGAGGAAAGTCCATCTATGAAGTCCCCTGGTCATCTAGATATAAACTAGTAATTTGGGATATAATTCATCCCAACTTATGATGCTTGGGTATAGCTCTGCTCGCCTGGAAATACCATTCACCTTTGGGTAGAAAATATCCACCCTATGGTGATGTGAAACTCACCCTGCAGCGATAGCAGTCAAAAAAGGCCTGGAAAGAGACTAACCAATCCATTATGAGAATGAAATCAAATCCCATCATCTCTAAGATGTAGAGGACTCACAAGAAGTGACACCAACCAACCTCAATAGGAAACTCCTTTCACTAACGTACACTAGTTGTCCTAAACCCCAACATAGTGTCTAGCGTAATAACATACTCAGAAGTAAAGATACAGAGCCCAAATCTCTCCACAATAGCAACAGATATAAAACTATGGGAAGCCCCTGTATCAAAAAGTGCAGAAGCTAAAATTGAGGCAACTAGAATCGTACCTATAACTGTAGAGTTTCTGGGATCCTGCTCCTATTGGGTCTGCTCCACTGCAAAAGCATGACTTGTATCGCGGCCCTGTGACCCTACTTGACTACCTCGAGCTGATCTACCTTATTGTTGTTGGAATCCTATCATCTGGCTACCATATTCATGACCTCCTCCTTGACTTGAAAGGTCGAACAAAATCCAGTTCCCTAACTGATGAGAAACTAGTGGTCCTTCTTCTAAACGTGGGGTCATAGAACAACCCCTATCACTAGCTGTTGGTGAGAAAAATTAGAAAACAACACTGAATATGGCCCATCTTTTCACAATATCGGCACTCAAATAGGTCTCTCGGGCACTGAGGTCTCGTATTCCCACTCTTCCCACACTAGTAGCATACCACCTAGATGCCTGAAGAAGTATCCTGTTTACTTAGATCTCCGCGCATAGACTCCCTGCAACATTTCCTAATATCAGTGGGAGGAGTACCAACTCTGGATGCCAAACCTCCCTAGATCATAGCTCCAGACTCCCTTAGATTACGCTCGGTGATCAGCTCCTGGTTGACTATAGAAGATATGGAAGTCAACCTGAAGACGTTCACTTGGGATTGAATGTCATGTCTAAGACCATTCTCAAACTTAGTGGCCAGAAATAACTCACCACCCCTGGAATGGGTGTGAATCACTACAGCTCTGTGAAGTGAGAAGAATACTCTATGACTAAAAGAGTACCATGTTCCAAACCCATGAACTCTCAGGCTCGGTCGACCCTCAAGGTCTCCAGGTAGAAATAGTCATAGAATTTCCACTGAAACTTATACCAAGCCATAACTCATTGGCATCCCGCCTATGATATCACATCCCATCATCTCTTGGAAGAATATCGAAACATGTAGGTTGCGAGCTTCACCCTCCTCTTAAGAGGTGTCTCGAGAAGCTCGAAGATAGATAGCATGGCTTATAACCATGACTCTTCAGCCTGAGGTCCTCCATCCCCTAAGAAAGTGGGAGTATGTTGCTACTGAAAAACCCACGTTAACTCTTCTATAGACAGGGAAGGATGTGGTGCTCCCTGGTAGGTCTGCATAAATCTCATGAAGCCTTCTCAAAACTCTATATCAGCACCTATGTCTGGTATAATAGATGGTTCCATGACAGGCACTATGGTAGGATCTGCTGGTAGTCCCTGATCTATCCTTTTCGGTGTCTGATCATTGCCCTGCACCTGGCGTACAACCAGAGGATGTCTCGGTGGCATGACTCTGCAAGTTCAAGCACACACCTCAGTCAAGGACTAAAACTTAGAAGTGAAAGGAAGGAATAGGATAAGAAAACATTTAAGTTTTTCAAAACATGTAACACCCCAAGATTCCACGGTATGTTTCCTTTTGAATAATTCAATATCATGTGTTGTACGCAACTTCGAGTTCTAACACACACCACAACCAATCAAACTAGCTGTTATGAATAGTAATACCCACTTTTTGAAATTTTATACATTGTATCATTCAAAATGGACTTCATTTTTGGATTCGGAATATTGAAATTAGCCTCGGGTGAATTTTTGGTATTTTTCTGAAAACTTTCAATTTTTGGTGAATAGTGAAAAACACTGAGTTATTGGTTAAAACCGACTTTTAATTTAAAAAATTAATTATTTTATTTAAATTTATTTTAGGTCAAAATAGATACGTAATACCTATATAAGTTCAATGTAATTCATTAGAGTCAGTTTATAATAATTTTAGACATATAAAAATTTTATTAAACTTTTCACCGTCTTGTACCCATCTCCTATGAGAATTTGCAAATTCACATAAAACTTAATTTTACCGCTTCTGTGAGTGGAATTTTGAAAATCCGAGAGACACGGTTAATATTAAGGAGTAAAATGTGGTTCAATAAGATAAAAATAATTTTTGATGAATAGTAACTTTTTACTTTTATTTACCACGATAAAAAGTAAATAGGGTAATTAAGGGTAAAAATGATATTAATATTACTCTAACACATGTCCTAATTATATTGGACAAGTTTATATCAAAAAAAACAACATTAGGAATAAAATATTATCATTTAGGTCCACTCGGATTAGATTAGGACATTTATTATTATTTAATTCAAAGAAGAGTTAAAAGAGTTAAAATCAAAGTTTAATTACTAAAACATTTTTAATATAGGTTTATACATAAGATAAATTCTATTGTAAATATTAATTAAAAAGCTAAAAATATTTCATACATAATGGTATTTTATTTATAATTTTAGACATTAAATAATTTAATTTATTTATGACACAATAGTGATGCAGTAATTACCTAATTAATGAAATATTAAAATAATTGATATTATAAATATCCAAATAAATTTAATTTGAGACTTTTTATGAATTCCACTAATTTTATAGGTTAATATGACATGTTATTATTGATTTAATTATGTTTTTTAGAAGTAATCATGCTGTTATGATTTTCGCAAAAATCAAATACCAAATAGTGTCAAAATTGACATAAAAGAGTTTTTAAAAAAATATTATATTATTAATTGATATTCTATTCCTAAAAATCTAAGGTTCGTCCAAAGGACTTATATCATGATAGGTTTATCATTAATGGACCACTTTGGGGTCTCTTGTATGTATATAGTAAGTTTATTAACTATATAATATAAAAATACAAAGTGACATGGTAAATGTCAAACTAATTAACTAAGAGTTAAAACTAAAAGATAAGGTTAATATAATGACCAAAACCTGTATAAAATCTATTGGTTGAAAGTATTTCGACCGATACCCACCTTATAATTTTAATAATCCACTTTGGAGCCATTATAAACCAAATATGAATTTATTATAAATTAATACTTTAAGTTTTTCCTAAAGAGCCCCTCCTCCCCCTTATAAAAGAACACCACTTCTAACCAATTACTCACACCTCTAAAGCCTTTTTTCTCATCCAAACTCTACCCAATTAATCTCCCTACATACCTATCCTCCTCCTAGAAGCCTTACCTTAGTCATAAGGCACTTCAAGAGTCCTTTTTGGTTCAAACCAAAGGGAGTTACCCAAATTAAAGGTAACGATTTCTCTCAACTTCTTTTCGTTTATTTTACTTATCCAACCCCTAAACTCTTCTTATTCTTTTCTTTTGTAACAAAACCAGTATCCTAAATATACTAGGATATTTTTATGAGAATTATTATAACTACACTTACACACACCTCCATCTAATGGGTGAAGAACATAATGTTTCTGTGGATGGCAACCAAACGCCTCCTGAAACGATGATTGTTCAATTATCTCCTACCGCCTCTAATGGTGTCCATTATGATGGAACTATAATTAAATATGATATTTATTATATTTATTTTATATATAAGCTTCTATAATTCCATTTTATAGCATACCATTATTCGTTTCATGTTTTACATATATACGATAATTTCATTTGAGGAAGTGCGGACCACTGCCCCCTCAAAGTGATATGACTCGTTCATACCATACATGGAACATATAAAAAATGTTATTAATGAACTTAAGTAAAAAATATAAGATATCATATTATACTGGAATAATAATACACCTATGTATCATTTGGTTTTGATTCCTTTTGAAATGAAAAATGAAATGGAAGTAGTGTTCGTGCGTACATACAGACTACCGTCTCCACGAACGCGATGAGATTCATTCCCCATCATATCCATACAAGTCTAATTCTCATTTTATGATTAAAAATAATGTTTAAGGACTTAATATAATTCTGTATATGAATAAGATACAACCTATCCATAACAAACACGACTTATGTAACAAAACATATAAAAGAAAACGAGTAAGTTAACACCCGAAACTATGATAATACTAAGATATTATTAACCAATCAATGTTAAAAGATCATATATGATATCATATTAATGTATATGATTCTTGTATAATTCAATAACAATTATTTTAACATTATACAGGAGGCTAACCTACCCTAGACCAAGGAAAAAGTACAAAGTAAGGGGTTTCTTATCTCACTTTTAATTCTGTGAGATTTCCATTGTTCACCACTTATTTATTGCATGTGGTGTGTGTAATGCCCTTGATTGTATTAATTGTGTAATATACTTTAATTTTTGTATATATAAATCATAATTGTATGATCCTTATTTTATGGGTGTATGTTTTGTAATTTACCAAATCGATAAGGGGATTTGAAATTTCAATTTCCACTCATTCGGCTTTACGCATACTTCATTGATTATTTTAATCCAAGATTATGTGTGGAATCACTATTCATTTGATTATGTCATAATTTCCACTCCCCTTTCTATGTATATATTTTTGATACACATAATCACTCCACTTATAAATTCTCAAGTCATCGGTATGAACTTGATAAGAGTAATTTTCACTCAATCTCGATTTGTTGAGTTAAACATCCAATTCATTGGTGTTGTTTTTACAATAATATGTGTGAATGTACTTTGATTGTTTTACACTAAATATCTAATCATATTGAGTGTATTTATATTTTTCACTCATAATTATGTCGTTGATTTATCCTTAACCTAAGGATACAGCCTTTATGAGAGATTTCATCTCAATTTACATTCCATTGAGACTCCTTTGTTGTTATACACCAAATCACTTTTATATGGTTTATGTAATGTAATTTGACATAGTATATCATGAATCCCTTTATTCTAATGATATTACAAAGTTTTGATTACCTCAATTATTTGTATTCAATTTTCTCTCTTTTGGTTAGAAATTCTAACTAAAATATCATTTTTAAATGTTTTAAAGATTTATTCTTCTAAATCTTTTTCATTAATGCCCATGTTTTAAAAATGGTTTTAAGGATTTATCTATATGGACATTAATGTTTTAAAATTAAAATTCCTTTTAAAAGTTTCAAAGTGGTATGGGACACTTTGATTCAAAAATCTATTTTAAACGGCTTCTTGACAAATAGTGTGACTTTTAAATGATTTCAAGAAAAAGGGGGATATTTCACTCTAATAGTTTTGATGATTATTTTCATCTATGTCAAAATCCTTCATTATTCTTGATTGAGTTTAATTTGATACAATACAATCTTCCATATTGTATCGAATGAGTTATGTTTGACTGTGGATGTGCTATTTTTATATCATTCATGGTTTGTGGATAAAGTATTGACATTTCGTATGCTAGTTTTAATACGAATGTTTATGTTATATTTCAAAATTTTCATATGAGGAATGCATTGAACTTAGTAAGTGATGGGTGGAGCTCGCTATAGCTTTTCGATGCATCAGTAGGTCTCATGAGACAAACTAGTTTCTTGGCACGAGGCCTTGACAAAATATTATTTGCAGTCTTGGTACGAGGCCTTGGCTACGTGGTTATGATAGTCTAGAATTATTCATTCCATCATTATGAAAGTGGTTATTGATATTGCGTGTGATTATTCGATTAGTAGAATATCAATGTTAATAAGTAAATGGCATTATTTCATTTTATTTCTGCCATATTATGTTGAAGTTCAAGTTTAAAAGGCTTTTGTTTTAGTTATACATTGTCTTAAATGTTTATGCTTATTTATGAAAGTTTCCGCTATATTGTTATCCTTACTGAGCATCTGAGCTCACCCCTTTCAATGTTTTATTTTTTCCAGGATATGAAGAAGTAATTTATGAATGACCTGCAGGGATAGTATGAGGGGATATAAAGACAATATGTTGTTGTAGTTTTTTTTTACTTTATGATGTAATGTAAGACTTATGAATATATCTAATGTTTCCAAGACTACTAAACTAATAGGTCTTTAGAGACTTGATATTTTGTGATCATGTCAATGTTATGTAATAAGGCACCGACTCTGGGTAACTGGGGTCGGGGTGTTACAAAACAGGGTTACACGACGTGTATACCCTCCACACGACGTGTTCCCTTAGGTTTTAACATGGGCGTGTACCTATGCCAAACCTAGTCATGTAACACCCCATAAACACGGTGTGTTCCTATCAAGACATGGTGTGTACTTGAATTTTACCTCCTTCCCGAGTTCTTCTACATGGATAAACCACATGGTTCTCCCCTGGGTAACACTACACGGTGTGTTAGAATGGGACACGGCATGTACAAACTAAGTTTCATCCACCCGTGTTGTTAGTCACACGCTGTATACATGGCCTCATCAGCACGACATATACTCCTAGTACACGGAGTGTTATAGCCAAGTTCCCCAACCTCGTGTCTCTTCTCACACAGTCAGTCACACGGTTAAAGACTGCACAGCGTGTATATATAGTATATGGCATGTACTTAAAAAAATTTGTTTCTTCCAAAACAGAAGAGCACATGGCGTGTGTTCATAACACCACACACCATGTTGTATGGGTTTCCAGATAGTAAGCCTCTAAAAATCCTCTAGAACCCTTAAAAACTTAAAATTTTTTCCAAGGAATGACAAATTTTGACACGTGAGAGCCCATACTCCCCCAAATCAAAGTTTGGAATCCTTATTCGCATCATAACTAGACAAAATTCAATTAAAGTTCAAACATGATCCACCAAATTCCAATCCAAGAGGGCCCATAACACCTCCGGGACCAAAGTTTGACATCCATCCAAATTAAACTTTACATATCTCGATACCTTATCAAAATATCAGTTATTCTATCAAGTCATCTATCACAACAACATGCATATCTATCAAAACATCTATCACAACAGCATGCAATCAATAATTCACCCTAAATGACATGACAAGAATGCATAACATGTGATCTCTAGAAGGTGAATATATGATGCATGAGATGGCATACCCTCATCTCATCGGGTTGCAAAAAAAATAGAACCTCAATAATATCAATGATAACAACACAATACAATTGAATCACCCAATGGTGAAATCAAATCAACTGTAAAAATTTCAAAACCATAAAAATTGAAATATTCGTGGTAACTTGGATTTTACCTATACACGGGTTAACTAATCCCAGGCACAACTTACTACCAACTACCTATTCCTTCCTATCCCTATATATAGGCTCCAAATAGTAAAACAAAGTAGAAAAGAAACCTCCTTTGATACCACTTTGTAACATCTCGAATTCAGGTGCCGCCCAAAGGTGCCTCGTACCCGATTGGTCACATGGCCTCAAGAGCATTTACCCAAACACCAAAGGTTTTCAACTAGCAGTAATGGACATGGGTGTGATAGTGGGGAAGCTATGCCATCATTGTCAAAGTAACATAGCAGAAGAAAATAGTAAACATTAGCAGAAGCAGTAATACCATACAACAGAAGTAAAAAGTAGAAGATTGATAGTATAAACAACTAAAACATATATAAATAAATGATGCATGTCACATATAACTAGGAAAGCATCCAAACAAGTCACAATGCTGTAAATACAATAATGAAACCAATATACAGAAAATAGTAAACTCCAACAGTATCGCAAGCTTCGGTTTGGTCTCATGCTCTCCAACTCTAACAGTAATCAAGTACCTGATGAAGAAGGGTGTTTTCCCTTATCTATACTTGAAACCATATAATCTGTTTGGGCCCAAAAGCATGACCCAAACAGGGTGTGAGATGAATCCTAGTAGGCAACCACCAAAATATTTATGCCTAACTGTCAGTGAATATATATATAGCAGGAAATATACAGAATGAAGCAATAAAAAAGGAAGTACTCAAACATAAACAATCCTATAGTTTCCAATTACATTCATTTACATTTATTAATTATTTAAACCATTGAATAATGAAATCTTGGGATCTAGCCTAAGATCTGTACCCCCTGTGTAATAGAAAAGTAGATGTCTTCAAAGACCATCTAACAATCAAGTAAGACCCGGTCCATGTAGAGACCCGAAGCTTGACGTACATAGACATTACATTACTTTTGCGGAATACTTAGTACATAACAAAAACAGACACACAAGGACCGTAATAGTTTAGTGTCTTTGGAAACTTGGAACGTAATCTTCTAATCGTGGTGAAAGATCTTCAACATTTCCCATAAAGATCTTCCCATTTTTGTTTCCTTACCTAAAATCTTTCTTTTAATCCTGGGGGAAAAGAAAACATAAAAAGGGTGAGATCAAATTCTCAGTAAGGGTAAGCATGGATAAAATAAAACATACCATATACATTTGAACTTAAAAACATGAACGTAATGTTTAAACATCAAAATCTTGAGCAACGACTTAAAACATGGAAGTACATAAGGCATAGATCATAATAGAACATAAATCATGATAACATAGCATGGGAATAAAACATTTAATTGTGGCATCCATTAAGCACATGTAATGATTTCCATAGTAGCCAAGGCATTGCTGCCAAGACCATCTTAGTGGACAAAGTCCCATTTGGAATCGAGTTCACTCCTCGTTTTAGTCTTATAACACTGAACCGGATTAACTTACCGTTCCAGCCATGTCTATCTCATGAGATATAAAATATTTACCCAATGCATTAGAGGGAGATATAGGTCCCACCCATCTCATAATGAAATCATTCTTACTTGTGCCACAAAATAAACATACATCATTCATAAAAACCCAATAAATAAAATGGGTTTCATAAACATCATCTCATCATCACATAATCCATATAAAAGAAATAGATATCATTTTATAATAAGAAAAATGAAACCATGTAAATCATAGAGACATTATACTTGAAACATACACAAATGAAATAATGTCATTTTAGATGAAAAATGGTTTTGATAAAAAACTTGAAATGAATTCTTGAGGAAAATATCCTTTTTTCTTCAAAATCATTTTCTTTTCACAAAATTTCATGAAATTTTAAAATAAAAGGATTTTGTTGACAATAGACATGAAATATTTTTTAGTAATCTTCATGAAAATAAGGCTTTATAAAACCGTAAAAATCCGTTCGTGCCGTATAAGTTAAAAAAAACATTCTTCTCATACTTTTTCCAGAAAAGTCAAAAAAGTACCTCGTAACGTAAACAAAAGAGAGATTCCTTACATACCATGTAGTAAAAGTCAAAATGGGTAAAAAGGAATTTAAAAATACATTAAAACACTTTTATAAAACCTGGACATGGATGATAACAATAACCCCAGTAAATACTTACGAATAAACAATCTTGGATAAAAATGAGATTGGAAAAGTTATGCCTTACCTTAGGTCCGATATGCTTTGTACGTATCCTAACCTCCTGTATAATGATTTAAATAATGTCATTGACTTATTAAAGAATCATATTCATTGTTATGATATCATATATGGTTCACTTATGACTTTATATTACCCGTTCTTTTGTAAATTCCATGTTAAAGAGTGTTTTGGGTAAAATCGTTTCATTTGTCGTCCGTGTTTTGACTTGTAATTATTCATATGATTACTTAGATCATGATTAATTAATTCCAGAATATAAAACATGATTTATATGTAATATATATTCAGAATATACATATATATAATAGATCGATAAATGGAAAAAATACACCGTTCATGGAGATGGTAGGTCGTACGTACGCATGAACGTTGTTTTTGTTTCCTCATTGAATTGAATGGAATTAATTGGATGACATAAATATATATATACATAAATCCAGTATCATTATTATGTCATATATTTCATGATTACTTATTATATATACTTTATAATCATTTATGAATGGTTAATCATTGAGAATGAATCTCATCGCGTCGTGGAGACGGTATTTCGTACGTACGCACGTGCGATGATATCGTTCCCATGATCGTGGAATTTTATTAGAGTGTATGTATACTATTAAAGAATCAATATCACTTTACAATAATCATATATAGTTATTATTTACACCATTATACCCACCCAAGTAAGGTGGTGGTGGAAAATAGATTACACCACGGCGTGGAGACGGTATTCCGTACGTACGCATGCGTGGTGATTTCATTTTCTATAGGATGGATAGATGGTGAAATAGGGTTGTTTCATACTTATAATAACATATCAGTATATGAGTGATACTGATGTTATTACTTCATAATGAAACAACTAAAGAAGAATAAGTGGAAGAAGAAATAAAGATAAAAGAATCGGTAACGGGCATTACCTCTTCTTTGAAGCGCCTCTTTGAGACCTCCTTTTAGGGCACTAAAATTGGTCTTTTAAGAAGACAAAGACCTCTAGGATGTTTCTAGGGAAGTGGAGAAGAGAATTTGGCAGGGTTTTTCCGAGATTGAAGGCTCAAAGTGGTGTGAGGAAGAGAGGGAGGAGGTGCCCTTTTAAAAGGGAGGAGAGGGGCACCTTTGGAATAACTAAAAATATTATTTTATTATAAAGTCAAATTCGGTTTTTAATAGCTCTAAATTGATATATTTCTAAGATAAGGTGGGTATGGGTCTAAATCCTCTCATCCAATAGAATTTAGACAAGTTTAGGTATCAATTTTAACCTTATCATTTAGATTTAACTTTAAGTTAGATAATTTAACTTTTACCGTGTCTTCTTGTTTTCTTACACTATAAGGTTAATAAACTTACTATATCAAGCCAAACGAACCCCAAGTTGTTTATTATTAATATATATAACCTTATCTAAGTCATTTTTCCAAACCTTAGATTTTTAGGAATAAAATAACAATTAATAATATAATATTTGTTTTAAAAACTATTTTATGTCAATTTTGATACTATTTGGTAATTGATTTTTTTAAACATCATAACAGAAATGTTAGTTCAAAAAAAGTAAATTAAATCAATAATAACATGTCATATTAACATATAAAATTATTTTAATTCATAAAAAGTCTCAAATTACATTTATTTGGGTATTTATAACATCAATTATGTCAATATTTCATTAATAAAATAATTACTACATCATCATTGTGTCATAAATAAATTAAATTATTTAATGACTAAAAATTACAAATTAAATATAATTATGTAGGAAATATTTTTAGATTTCTAATGAATATTTATAGTCAAATTTATCTTATTTATAACCCTATATTAAAAATGATTTACTTATTAAACTTTGATTTTAACTATTTTAACCCTTCTTTAAATAAATTAATAATAAATGTCCTAATCTAATCCAAGTGGGCCTAAATGGTCATATTTTATTCTTAAGGTTGTTTTTGGTCGAATTACACTTATCCAATAGAATTAGGACATGTGTTAGGGTAATAATAATATCATTTTTACCCTTAATTACCCTATTTACTTTTAATCGTGGTAAATAAAAGTAAAAAGTTACTATTCACCAAAAATTATTTTCATCTCATTGAACCACATTTTACTTACTGACATCAACCGTGTCTCTCAATTTTTTGAAATTCCACTCACAGAAGCAGTAAAATTAAGTTTTATGTAAATTTGCAAATTCTCCTAGGAGGTGGGTAAAAGACGGTGAAAAGTTCAATGAAATTTTTATATATCTAAAATTATTATAAAATTACTCCAATGAATTTCATTGAACTTATATAGGTATTATGTATCAATTTTGACCTAAAATAAATTAAATAAAATTATAAAAAGTCGGTTTTTAAATAGTAACCCAGTGTTTTCACTATTCATCAAAAATTGAAAGTTTTCCGAAAAATACCAAAATTTCACCCTAGGTTAATTTCGATATTCCGAATCCAAAAATGAAGTCCATTTTCAAAAATAAAATTTATAAAATTTCAAAAAGTGGGTATTACTATTCATAACGGCTAGTTTTAATAATATTTTAATAGCATATCGTTGTTTAGCGAAACTCGGTATTGCGTACAACACACGCTATCGTGGAAGGTCACGATTGCGTGTAATGCAAGCCAAGTCAAGGTTGCGTATAGTGCAAGACTCCTTTTTTGTTTCATTATAACAGAATCCAACCATTTTTCATTTATACATTGAATATATATATATATACACTCAATGTTGCGTAGAATAACTTCTATCAATTGAACTTGAAATTGTGTATAACATGATACAAGAATTGTGTTGCGTATACTGCAAGCTAATACGGTGTTGCGTATAGCGCAAGGTAATCTTGGTGTAGCATACAGCACAAGACATTAATGAAATTAAAAGAATATTTTTCATAAAATCTTGGGGTGTTACAGTCCAAGATTATGTTTTGGCTTGGAAAACTCGTCATAATCAATATTCAAAATATCACATTGACCCTCTGGGTGGTTCACACAGTCTAACCCCTATAATCAAGTGTTCCAACAAAAATAAAGACTCTCTGAGGAAGCACTCACCATCAATTCGCCTTGTGGTCTTTTAACGAGTAACTACAGACTCTCTGAGGAATCACTCAATGTCCATTCCCCCTATGGTCTGATAACGGTATACTATAGACACTCTGAGGGAGAAATCATCATCAATCCCACCTACGGTTTCATAATGTAAATATAATAGACACTCTAGGGAAGCCCTCAACATCAATTCCCCCTATAGTCTAACTACACAAGGTTCTCACAGCCCTGTGTAATACAATCATGTACAAACGATATCCATCAGCCAAGTGATCTCAACTACAACAAGGCTAAGTAGATACAATGCATAACACAGGCATTTAAAAAGCAGTAATTAAGCAATAATTACAACCTATCAAGCAAGGAAGGGAAACGAGGTCTGCCTCATAGGCAACCTAGACCAAAGGGTTATAAACATTCAAACAAGGAAACACATTCATGAGGTGTCCCCTAAACATGAAATTTAGCATAATATATCAATGAAAATCCTTAATCTATCAATAAATATAAGGCAGATGATAACAGGGTTAAATTCCTTAACAAGAAATACCCGAATCATGGGTAATCGGCACTTAGGAATATATAACTCAAAGAAAAACTCAGAAAGGCAACAAACCACCTACCTCACCGTTGTATGATCGATATAGTTGAACCTCATCCTTTGAATTATCCTAGAACGTCGTAAATTTAAAAAAATGTCAAAAACATTCAATCCCAGATAACTCAAGAGAGAAGAGAAATCAGGAAGAGAGGCTCTAGTGAAAGAGAGAACTCACCTGTGGGAATCCAACGCACTCAGCGGCGCCTCAATCAAAGCTCAGACAGAGGAATGTGAGGCACTCAAAGATTCTCATTCGTACATCGCTTTCTTGTACGTTACATAGGAAGAAGAGATGAGTTCTAGATATGAGACACGACCCTTATCTAATTAATAAAATAAAAATAAAAGTACACAGCGTGTTCATTTAATGTACACACTGTGTACATGCCTCAACCATCCCCTACCTTAGGCGGTCCAGACCGCCAGTACATGGCTACACATGGAAATCTGGTACACGGTGTGTACTGAAGAGTAAACAGCGTGTAATCAGAAAATTTCCAAAATCTTATTTTTTCCTCAAAAACACCCAAAATCAAGATCCATACCTGAAATGAAGATCTGGTTTCTTACACGCACCCTCTCACTTTAGGTCATGACTAGATAAAACAGCCCACTACAAACTCAACTATAATCTTAGATTTCTAATATGAGCCCCCCGTTCGAAATTTATTTGAGGAATCATCCAGGATAAAATAATTTTTATTTGATTATTTTATTTATGGTTTTTACCTCCATGGGTTTTTCTACAGAAGTCTTGCGACGACGAAAGTTATACCCCATCTAGGGTAAACAGAACACTCCAGATGCAAATGTGCCCTCAGATTTCTTATCCAAGCTACCATTTGAGAGATAACCCTCTTCCACCACGTGCATAGTATAAAAATAATTAATATTTTTATAAGATTAATTTTGGACACACTGGGGATCGGAATTTCTTGTCATCTTAGTGCCTAGCTCTGAAATTATTTGTAGGAATATTCCAAAGTTTGACAGGGTGAAACCCGAGTCGCTACAAAATCCAACTTCTCCACCCAAGAAATTGACTTGGTGCCTTCAACATCATCTACCTGAGCAATTGACTTGGTGTGTTCAATAAGGTTCTCATCACATGGATCTGAGGACTCCCTCTTCTTCCGAGCATCTAGTTCAATCGTTGAGATGGCCACACATCTTCCCCTGTGGAAGAGATGTTGACTCTTCCATAAACCATCCACGAGATGCAGTCAAGGAGGACGACAGGTCAGGTCTAGAACTTCGACAAAGCTATCAAAAGGCATTGGAAATCTAGGGTTTTGCTCGAGGAAACTAGGATCCAAACCAATAGGGATCCAGATGATTGAATGTCAAAGAGAAAGGAAAGTCAAGGTTCATCAATACATTGACATCTGCAAGGTCTCGAAATAGCACAACCAATTAGAAGGAGCCACGGGTCCACACCAAATAGAACGGACAGTGGCATACTCAATGAGCCAGGACAGATGGACGACATCGAGAAAAGGGGCGTAAAATTGGATCAACGACTAGCAATAATCACCACATGGATCGTCAAGGTGGAAAGTAAGGACAAGGCAGGACAACAACCAAACAAGCTGAGCAAGCATCCTAGCCGAGCAGGCCCACATGAGAGGCCCAAGCGCCAAACATTGTCCCAATAGATTAAAAGAGCAAAATAAAATAATTCCAATAATGATATTATTGCATGCATGAAAATTAATAATATAAATTTTAGAATTAAAAAATTGTATTTCAATATAAAAACAATAAAATGAATACCATAATTCACATATTTTAATTTGTAACACTGATTATGTAAAAATTAATAGGAGGTGGGGGTATGCATCAATGTGGTACCGAAGATGGAAAAAGATGGAGAGTAATTGAGAACATGAGGCAAAAATAAATAGGAATAAGAATATGATGTTAAGCGGTTAAGGTTTCTTTGACAGATTCAAAACAAGAAGCGTAGTGGGTTATTAAATTGTGTGGCTTTTTTTATTTTCAAAAAGTCCTTCGATGTCAATTGTTATTAAAACTAGTGAATAAAGTTCATTTCCATCATCCGGTATTATATAACTAATATTGAAAATCCATTCGACATAATTTTTTTTACCAAAATCATGAAAAATACTATCCATGGGATAGGTTCCCATGAGAATCAAAACCGATAAAAAATTGTGCCATTCGAATTAAATAGTATTATTTATTTTTTTATTTATAGTAATAAAACCTCACCTAAACAAGACAATTCATGATTCCTCATGTCGCCCTTCCCTAGAGGAACCAAGATCCTCAAATGTAAATCATAACCCGGCTAGATAAAACCACTACAAAAAAGCAGGGCAATTAGAGGGTATTTTTTCATTTAGAGGGTGTTATAACCTCCTCTAAGCATTTTAGCAGTGGTTATCCATAACTACCGCTAAAGTGGCTACCTACTCTGATTAGAGGCGGTTTTGGCTAAGAATTGGTAAAATGAAATTGTATTTAGAAGAGATTAATTTAGAATCGGTTTTAACCCTTTCTAAATTTAGCCTAAATTCAACAAAATGGTATGGATTAGAGGCAGTTTTAACCCCCTCTAATTCAAACACCAATTTAAGAGTGGTTAGAACCACCCATAATTGAACTTCAAGACACCAATTTTAGGGGCGGTTATGCTATAACCACCCCTAAACATAACTTATTTTATTATTATTATTTTCTTACACCCACCCACCTTTACACCCCCCCACTAGACAACCCCCATGACAACACGAGGCACACCCACCCCTGGGTCCCCTAGACAACCACGATGAAACCCCCCACCCCTAGGTTCCCTGGACAACCGCGATGACACCCCATCTAAATTCACCCTAAATTCGACAAAATCATGTGGATTAGAGGTGGTTTTAGCCCCCTCTAATTCAAACACAAATTTAGGAGCAGTTAAAACCGCTCATAATTGAACTTCAAGACACCAATTATAGGGGTGGTTTTAGTATAACTACCCCTAAACTTAAGTTATTTTATTATTATTTTTTTAAACCCACCCACCTTGACACCCCCCCCCCCCGGACAACCCTCATGACAACCCGAGGCACACCCACCCCTAGGTCCCCTGGACAACTACGATGACACCCCCTCTAAATTCGCCTTAAATTCAACAAAATTGTATGGATTAAAGGTGGTTTTAGCCCCCTTTGATTCAAATTCCAATTTAGGAGCAGTTAGAACCACCCATAATTGAACTTCGAGACACCAATTTTAGGGGCAGTTATAGTATAACCACCCCTAAACTTATCTTATTTTATTATTAATTTTTTTACACCCACCCACCTTGAGACCCCCACTGAAAAACCCCCCATGAAAACCTGAGGTACACCCACCCCCTGGTCTCTTGGACAACCATGCTGATACCCCCTAGAGCCTCCATGACACTCCCCAGGTTTAACCCCCTCTAATTCAAACACCAATTTAAGAGCGGTTAAAACCACCCATAATTGAACTTAAAGACACCAATTTTAGGGGAGGTTATAGTATAGCCTCCCTTGAACTTAACTTATTTTATTATTAATTTTTTTTACACCCACCCACCTTGACACCCCCCACTAGACAACCCCCATGACAACATGAGGCACACCCACCCCTTGGTCCCATGGACAACCGCGATGACACCCCTAGATAACCACCATGACACCCCCCCCCCACACACACACCAGGTCCCCTAGACAACCACGATGACACCCCCTAGATAGCCTCCATGACACCCCCCCCCCCATGTCAGGTCCCCTGGACAACCGTGATGACACCACCAGGTCCCTTGGACAACCCCACAACCTCCCTCCATGACACCCCCCATGCCCCCCAGGACAACCGCGATGATGCCCCAAGGTGGCCCCAACCCAACCTTTTGTCTGCAGGCCCTAACACCAACTGAACTTCAAGGCACCAATTTTAGGGGTGGTTATAGTATAACCACCCCTAAACTTAACTTATTTTTTATTATTATTATTTTACACACACCCACCTTGATACCCCCCACTAGACAACTTAAGGCACACTCACCCCTAGGTCCCTTGGACAACCATGATGCCCACCCCCCAGGTCCCCTGGACAACTACGATGACACCCCCTGGTCCCTTGGACAATCCCATAGATTCCCTCCATGACACCCCCCAGGCCATCTTGGAAAACTGTGATGACACCCGAACCCAGCCCAACCTTTGTCCGTAGGCCCTGACACCCCCCAATTCCAAGGCACACCCTGGATGCCCTAAGCCCAATCGTTTGTCTACCCGCTCGCCACCCTAGTCATGCGCCTGTTCACCAAGAAAAAATCCTTCGTGATGGGACTGTGTCTGCCCGCCAAGGCCACTCCAGGGGACTGGGTCTTCTTTGGAAGGATAACATTGACATCAGGATCACCTCGTACTCTTTAAATCATGTGGCTACATCCATCCATGATGACCTCTCCCTGCCATGGACATTTGTGGGTTTCTATAGATGGTCATCACAAAATGATAAATGGAAATCTTGGGACCTTCTCTGTTCACTATGATGAGGAATGTCTGGCCCTATCCTCTTTGGCGGTGATTTCAATGAGATTATATTCCAGAATGAAAAATGCGGAGGAGCTTGTCGGTCCTTTGCCTCGATGTCAGGCTTCAAGGATGCGATTTCTAGGGTGGATTTGGCTGATCTAGGCTATACAGACAATCCCTTCAACTGGTTTCAGGGAAACACGAAATGCATGCGCATTGTTGAGCATCTGGACAAATTTCTGGGATCGACAGAATGGACCAACATTTTCAAGATGTTTCATATTGCACACCCGGTGCCGAATTGCTCGGACCACTACCCTATTGTTATCGACTTCTCTCACAGTGGACGCAACCCAAGATATGGAAAACCCTTCATGTTTGAAAGTTTTTGGGTAAAAGACTGTGAGTGTGAAGAAGTTATCCAATCATGTGGAAGGGTGAGAATGTTGACATTGGTTCCAACCTCCAGCAGGTGGCTACTAATCTGAGGTCATGGAGTAATAAAAAATTGCATCAACTCGACAAGCACTGTGACTCTTTAGAGAGACAGATCAACGCCCTTCTTGTCTGGTCCCCAACTGATGGTATTCTCTCTATAATTGGTGTTATCTAAAGTGAACTGGATGTGGCTCTTCACATTAAGGAAAACTTTTGGGCAATGCGCGCGCGCGAAACCCACATTAAAGATGGGGATGCAAACACCCGATACTTTCATTATAAGGCTTCTTCTAGGCATCGCAAAAACAATATTGTGTGCCTCTCTCACCCTGATGGTAGAATTGTGTCCAATATTGAAGGCATCCATGATATTATTTCATGTTATTTTCAGAACCTCTATGTTGTAGGAGATTCCACCATTTCTTCTGAGGTCGAGTTTTGCATCAAACCTGTGATCACTAAGGAGATGAATCGTCAGCTCACCAAAAAAATCATATGATGATATTCTTCAGGCTCTTAAACATATCCATTCCACAAAATTATCGGGTCCTGATAGCTTCCACACTCTTTTCTTCAAGAAATACTGGCACATTCTTAGCCCCGACATTTGCACTCTTATGAAAGGTATTTGGGTTGGGGAAATCAACATGTTCTCTATTAATGAGACAATTCTTACCCTCGTTCCAAAGATTAAGAAACCCCTCTTGGTTGCGGACTTCAGGCCAATCAGTCTTCGCAATGTCTCCTACAAGATCTTCTCAAAGGTTTTGGTCAATCGTTTGCGCATGTGGTTATCTGCCATTATCTCTAAAAATCAAAGTGTCTTTGTAGCAAAGAGGCTTATCACAGATAGTGTCATTGTGGCCCATGAAGTGTTTCATTCTATGAAAACGTGATATGCTGTGAAAATATGTACTATGGCCTGGAAACTGAATATGACCAAGGCTTACGATAGAGTGGAATGACACTTTCTTCAGTTCGTTGAGACAAAAATGGGTTTCTGCTCAAAATAGACAGATATGATCATGCACTGTGTTTCGTCTATCTCTTTTCAGATTAATGTCAATGGTGGACTCACCCAAGGCCTTCGCCAGGGAGATTCCCTCTCCCCCTTTCTCTTCATCTTGGTGGCTGGAGTTTTTTTAACCTCATTTCATTGGCAGCTTCCTCTAATTTGATTCATGGGGTAAAGGTTTGTCGGGTCAGCCCACCTGTTTCACACCTTTTTTTTACAGACGACTATCTGTTATTCTCTAGAGCTACATATAATGAATGTCTCGTTATCTGTGCCTTTATGAGAGGGAATATGGACAAGCGATCAATCAGGGCAAGTTGGAAATCTATTTCAGTACTGGTGTCTCACTGACCAAGAGAGCAGAGCTTTGTCTCACTGTAGGTATTCAAATGGTCGGTAAGCACAACAAATACCTTGGGCTTCCCACGTTGGTCGGCCAATCAAAAAAAAAAGAAATCTTCTCATCTACGGTGGATAGAATCGAGAAAAAAATCCAAGATTGGACCCTGAAAAGAATTTCTAAAGCGGGTAAGGAAACTCTCATCAAGACCGCTCTTCAGACTATCCCCAGCTATATCATGTCCCTGTTTAAGTTTCCTGGTGTGATTGTCGACCAAATTCACTCCCGCATTGCCAACTTCTGGTGGGGTCATAATAATGGAAGGAACAAAATACATTGGATTGCTTGGAAGTCGCTCCGCACCCCTAAAATAGGCGGCAGAATGGGATTTTGGGACCTTTGTCTCTTTAATGAGGCCCTTTTGACCAAACAGGGTTGACATCTCATGATCCATCCATCTTCTCTCTGCGCACAGATTCTTCGTGCAAAATGATTCCCCCACTCAGATTTTCAGAACTCCTCTCTTGTCCCTCGCCCAAGCTTTTTATGGAGAAGTATTTGAGGATCACAGAATTTACTTAATAAAGAGTTGGGTTTGGGGATTGGGGCTCTACTAGGGATCTTTTGATGGATACAACGTTAGACCTTCCATCACTGCTGATGTTGTGGTCTTTTTCATTCACTGCTGATAAAGTTATCTCATTGTACATCGTGGCTTGGATCATCTGGGTTCGACGGAATGACTTCATCTTTAATCACACGGTAAAGCCTTCCGGGTTCTGGATCGAACGGATTACCTCCTGGATTGAGGGATGGAATTGGGGCTCTGATCAGCAGGGGCTCTTTAGTACTCACACAGCTGTTTCACGATGGTATCCTCCCCTGAAAGTGATTCTTAAGATTAATGTGGATGTGTCTCTCTCCAAGGATGGATTTGTTGGAATTGGACTTTTGACCCGGGACCATGATGGTCAAATCATTGATGCCAAACATGAATCACACCACGCTCTATGGGACCTCGTTGTTGCTGAAGCCTTCGCTGTCCTTGTCGGGTTGACTTTTGCAAAAGATTTTGGATGGGAAACTATCCACCTTGAATCGGATTGTCTCACCATCATCAATGCTATCAGACTTAATGATGGTGGCCTCTAATCTTTTGGCTTCCTCATCAAGAAAATCTAGTCTCTCAGTCAAAGTTTCACAATCTGCTCCCCTTTCATCAAAAGGGAAGGAAATGAAACAACTCATCATCTGACTTCTTGTGGCCTTTTAGGCGCGAATCATCTTTGCCTTGATTATTTTCCTTCTTGGTTGTATGACTCTGTATCTGGTGACCTTTGTGATTAATATATCATCTCCCTTTGTCAATATATATATATATTTATAAATACATTTATATTTGTGTGTGTGTGTGTATTTATGTATTTATATAATATTTATAGATGCAATATAATTATAATATATATATATTTATACAATTATTTTTATATAGTTATATATGTGTGTGTGTGTGACAATAATATGATTAATTATTATTATTAGCTCGATTTTTTAAACTATAAAAATTATATGTTGGTTTTATAAATACAATACATTTAAATATTTTATAATTTATATTATAAATATATTATATTAAATACATTTATATTATATCATGTATGCATATATATATACACACACAAAATTAAATACATTCATATAATTCAAAATATATATTATAATTAAATGATATATATATATATATATGTGTACTAAATTAATTTTTAATTAATATGATATACTGCAATATATACAAAATAATTATATAATATATATAATAAAATATTTACAAAAATATATATATCATATATATTTATCTTTATATTAAATTTTGTCTATATTATATATATTTGTATTCATAATATAATATATGTATAATATGAATCATAATATAAATGTATAATATTTATAAAACCATATATAAAATTTATATATTTGAATAAATATATCTGTTTTTTTTAAGTGATCAATGTCATAAAAATGAGAAACAATTAATAAATCCTCCCAATATTTGTTTCATCGCGCTACTAAATTACTCATCACTTAAAAAGCGTGGGGTATAATTTATCGTCGGACAAAACACGTATCAACCGGTTCTTTACACAAAACGCTCGCCTAATCGTTCTTTTAGTCATCCCTTTTATGGTGCAATTTAAAAAAAATAAATAGAAAACAACACGTAGACGGTCGCTGATAAATATGAAAAAGGACGCAGTTGTTGGAAAACGCGTCACTTTATCATGTTTACGCAGGATAATTTCCACGGATCAATTCAAAGCTCATTTGGTCACGTCACTTTGTTGAATTAAATGAAAGCGACCTCACAACGAAACCATCATAATATTCACACACCCAATTCCGTAACTTTACCATGCATACATTTGGGCTTCACCACAATGGTTGGATCTCATCCTGTTTATTGATGTGTTTCTTTGTCGTTGTATTTTTTGGCTTCATTGGGGTTTTACCCAATCCTTGGTCTCCACGTGTCCTTGATTCACCAACTTTGCCTCAGATTCTCTCAAGCTCAATTTGATCAAGGTTGTTGGATGCCTCTCATGATTCTTGCTTCCCCAAGTGACTTTGAACTAGTTGCCAACCTCCACTAGTGCTCCCTTTATTTCTTACAATATACTTCTCATTTCTCCCGTTTCGATCAATATTTAGTTATATAATTACCACAAGAGTTTCCATGCCTTCCTCCAAGTTCGTCTTTGATTTTTTTTGAGACAAAGATTGAACTCATGATATAAGAAAACGAATGTGAGACAAAACAAGAGAGAACAACGAACGAAGGAAAAAATCCAGTCAGACATGAGGAACATCTGAGAGACTCTTAATAGTAAGATGGTAAGTCATCGTATCACTCCCCCCTCTTGGTGAAGGAGAAGGAGAAAGTCGAGAAACTGTGATGCACCAACTGGATCTTTGAGATAAGGAGCACAAACATTTGAAGACCGGCCTCCGAGAGACTGCATGAATGACTGAGAGGATGGAGTCCCATCCTTGATACAAGACGAGTTTCGTTTCAAGGATGATCACCTGCGCTTCCACAACCGCGGGAGGGAACTATGCTTTGAGAGTGGATAGGCTGGCCGTGATGATACTTCTGGCCGAGTCACAAGCGATCACGCCAAAGCCAATGAGGCCTCTGTCTGAGGGAGATGCATCCACATTGATTTTCAGGGCGCTTCAAGGAGAGGGGCACCGGGTGTAGTGGTCACGCGTGGGAGCGGGGCCTTCAAGCTGGTGCTCGTGGTGTTTCCATGTTGATAACCAGTGGGTTGCGTGCATGATCCAAGTGGAAGGTGGTTTGTGGATCTTGTTAAAGATAACGTCGTTCATCAAAACCCATAAGATCCATGCAACAATGCAAATATATGGAAGATCGATGGTTGCATGAAGAGAATCCCATTCAGAGTGGAGTGGTGAAGCTGGAAGCTGAGCCTAGGATGTGTTCCACAGAAGGGTTGAGGGCGCAACACACTTCCTTAGCTCCAGGTCAGTGGAAGATCACATGCATGGATGATTCGGGAGTCAACAAGCAGATTGGACAGGTTGGATTATCTGTTGCGTGGTGATAGGTGTAGAACTCCAACGAGGGAAAGATCTCAACACATGCCTGCCACCAAAAGTACCGTGCTTTGGGTGGGATCAGGAGTCGCCAAATAGATTTCCAGAGAGCACCGTCGTCCATGGTCGACGCGCTGGTAGCCAGTGCATAAGCCGATTTCATTGTATAGGTGTTGGTGGCCTCTTTGCTCCAGCACATTCGATCCTGTCCCATACCTCTCACAAGCGGGATACTCAAGATAATTTTCCCGTCTCTTTCATTGAACCAGGAGGAGAGCTTATCCATGCACCACCCATTTTCAGTCTCGTTGAAGAGAGTGCAAACTTTTTCCTCTTCAAGGCCTTCGGGGGGGGGGGGGGTGACGAGGCGAAACACCCCTCCTCATCGACCAACCACAGGTCTTTTCAGATATTGACATAAGTTTCGTTTCCAATTCTCCATGAGAGTCCCCTCAGAAGGGTCTCGCATGAACCCCACAGGCTACGGCAGAAGAAGCCAGGGTGAGGGCTAAGGGAGGCACTACAAAACTCAGCATGGGGAAAGTATTTCAAGCTAATAACCTTTGCGCAGAGGGATTTAGGATGCTGGATAAATCGTCATCCATGTTTGATAAGGAGCGCGTCGTTGAAGAGATGGAGATCCTTGAATCCCATACCCCCATGAAGCTTGGGTTTGCACAATTTGTCCAAAGCAATCCAATGGACTTTCTTTTTTAAAAAATTGGGTACAACTGCGAAAGCAGCACACACGCAAGGAATAAAATTACATTAAATCGCAAGCCCGGGGACTTGACCCCGCGACCTGTCCCTCACCCCCCCAACCCTTACCACCCCACCACCAACGGTGGGGCCAATGGACTTTCTTTTTTCCGTTGTTGAGCCCCCACCAAAAGTTGAAAAAACATGAGTGGAGTTGATCAGTGACGGTTCTTGGAGGCTTGAAGAGGGTCATGGAATAAGAAGGAATGGACCGAGCAATGGATTTAATGGGGATTTCTTTTCCTGCTTTGGAGATTCTTTTGGAGCTCCACCTTTGGATTTTTTTGTCAACTCTATCGAGGATGTGCAATAAAATTTTCTTTTTTGAGTGACTGAAAATAGTTGGAAGCCCAAGGTACTTCGGGTGTTTTTTGACCATTTGAATACCGGATGCCTGTTGGAGATTTCTCTTCCTGCAAGGGGGCACTCCTGCGTTGAAAGAAATTTCTGAATTAGAAAAGTTGATCGCTTTCCCGAATGCATTTTCGTAAAGGATGATGAGGTGGTGAATGTGATTGCATTCTTCCAAGGTGGCCCTGAAGAAGATGAGGCAATCATCAGCAAAGAAGAGATGGGTGATGCCCCCCTGTGACAAGCTTTCACTCCATGAACGACATTTTCTTTAGCTACTTGCACAATCATTTTGACGAATCACATCTTCAGAACCTTCTTATGACAATGCCTCAACTTTTCCTTTGATCATCAGTAAATAAAAAATGTTTAAATCATCTTTTTTAATATTCATCGTTGCAGATACGAGATTTATCAGCACTAGAAATAACTTTCATCAATGCTAAAAAAGTGATGATGTTGTAAGCGCTTTTAAAAGCCAATGAATTTTATCAATGCTAAAAATAATGTTGATAAAAGCTACCTTCATCATTGCTTAAAAAAACGTTGATAAAGTTAACCCTTTATTGGTGTTTTTAGCGCTGATAAATGAAACTTTTATCACCACTAGAAATAGTGGTGATAAATGTCATGCTACACCAATGTGGTGCTGAAATTTATAGTGCACTACAACACAAAATATATAGTTTAATTTCAATTAAATTACACCACAATACAACAAAAACATTGTACAATGATTATAGACATTTCAAACATTGGTATATACAATTATATTGGTACAAAAAATTTATCACAAACATCAAAAAATTCAAAAATATTAATGTTTTGCTGTTTTTAGACCCCTCTCAAAAGAGTCTGATCATGCTACCAGTTGTCGAACAAACCACCCAGCTCGAACAAAAGATTGTACTTTTATAAAAAAACAATTCTTAAGCTAGCAATACTATAAAGAAATAAATTAAACATAAATATTATACACTGCATTAATAAATTGTCGCTTTTAAACCGAAAAGATACACTTCGAGTCACGTCGGGCACACCGTGTGTCATATTAACATGTGGTTGATTCTTATAAGTCACAATTGATTTAGGGATTATTATTCTAAAGTATTAATACAATCCAAGTTCATTTGATCAGTTTTGAGTATGTCACATGTTTTTTGAACTAAAATATCAATTTTAAATCAAAACATGCACTTTGAGTCATACCAGTCACACCGTGCATTAGATTGATGTGCGACTAATTTCTACCCATCACAAATGATTTATAAATCATTGTCTTAAAATGTAAAGAAAAACTAAGCTTGTTTTCTTGGTTTTTAGTTAGTGACATATGTTTTTAACTAAAATGTCATTTTTAAACTGAAAACACACACTTTGAGTCATATTGATTACATCGTGTATCAAATTGACATGAGACTAATTCCATCATAAATGACTTATGGAACATTTTTATAAAATATCAAGACCATATGAGTGTGTTTTCTCGATTTTCAGTGAGTGAGAAACGTTTTTAACAAAAATGTCACTTTTAAATTGAAAACACACATTTCGAGTCATATCGGTCACACTATGTATGAGATTTAACATCGACCAATTCCTACACATCATAAATGAATTCTGAATTGTTTTCCTAAAATATAAAAAGAATCTGAATACCGTTAGAGTTGGTGTCCTAGGACTAACTATTTTTAATTTGATTACATGTATATTCAATGTATTGAATATTAATATAACTTATTGTTACATATTGTCTATTATTCGAAACGAATCTAATATAATAATGTCCTAGAGTATACGTCACATTTTTAAGGTCATAACAGCTCCCCACTATGCTGAGAACCTTGAAGTGCTATGATTATATTCTTAAATAATGTTCTACATTTGGATAACATAACATGGTGTGACACATAGTATATAGACCATCAGGTGCAAGAACTACTAAGAAGATGAGGCCTCTTCTCATGAAGTTTGAACTTGGTAATCTCCAAGATGGGAGATTATGAGAACAAACTTGCCAGTAGAAATTCTACATGTTTTGGTGTCATCAGATAATACTATCTACGAGCACGTGAAATGGTATTTAGATTTTAAGATTATTATTAATGCATGTTACAACTCATGTACGTAGATGTATTTCGTAAACTATAATGATAATAGTTCATGATGAAGTTGAATACGTTGGGTGCATCACGAGTGACATGTCATTAATGGATATGTCAAGGAAGGATTTGTCCCTTCCAACTTTATGGAAGATGATATCTAAACCCTTTGATTGAAATAGAACCATCACATTAAATTCTATGGTCATGATGTAATGACATTTTTATTTCAGATAGTTAAAGAAAGACGTATCGAGCATATAGGTTGATGACACCATCGTGCAACCCGCTTGATGAGATATTGTGATAAAGAGATTATATTAAATAATGAGTGTTCATATGTGGATGTTGATATTACAACATTAAGTTCTTTCTCTTGGGTGTCTTGACCCGTTGCTAGACTGTTCTCTCGGAGTTTAGGCAATCCCACCTAATGCCAATGAGAAAAAATCCCTGAGGGTCACATAGTAAGTGTTTATGTTGATCTCAATTAAATTCTATTTGAATTTAATTTATAGAATAAATATTATTCTCAAGACCGATGGATAATTTTATTCAAGTTATATTGATTGAATAAATAAAATAAATATCTATTCGACGACATGTGAATAAAAATATATTTATTTATTTTATTGAATATTTAATAAATATTTATTCATTGGTATGTGAATTAAATATTTATTTATGAATAAAAAATTTATTCAGGTATTCAATAAATACCGAGGAGTTCAAATAGACCAAAACCGCATCCAGTGATAAAATAACTATTTACAAGCCGGTAAATATTATTTATCAATTTTCACATGTTGGTGCACCACAAAATAATAATAATAATAATATTATTATGTGGCATGATATTTAATAAAGGTTTTAAATGCTATCTAATGGACAACATGAAATCAAACAATATTTTAACCTAAACCCTAACTCTATAAATAGGGGGTTATGTATATTATATAGATCATCCAAATATAAAATTGAGAATAGATAATTGTTACGCACAAAAAATTCTGTTTTGATTCCTCATTCTCTCTCCCTCTCAAGAACGAGAAAAAAATTATGATTTCTTCATGACCGAAGAATGGACGACCAAGAACAAACAATGCAAGACATGCGATTCACCACTCTAGCACCCAGAGATTGGGTGGTATTTCTCAGAGATCATTAGAGAACGTGTGGATCACCACCATATGGATTTTATCCTTAGATCCTCACATCGTAATGAAGGAAATCCAAAAGGGTCTTTTCGAACGATCTACATTCATCAATGAAGAAAGTTCCTAATCCCATGTATTTATTTCTTCATATATTAAATAAATTAATTATAAATTTGATGTGCAAGATCCTCATTCATGGTTTCAGGAAAGGATTATTAAAAGAATATTTAATATATCGCCCACCACTGTGTGATTCCTCTATGCTCGGAACCATGAAGTGGAATTAGAGCGGTCACGTTTAAATTTATAATTATTTATTTGATTGTTGATCTAGGTGAAATTGTGGTTAGATTTTCATTTCATATTACTCATTATTTAATCCGATTTGAATTAACATGTTTCAACATATTAATCACATTCTTTTAGTGTTTCATTTTCTTAAAATTTTTAAGAACACATGAAGAATGACCAGAGATGTCATCGGGAAACTGCCAATTTTTGGCCGGTAAGACAGGGTTACATGGCGTGTACTTAGAATTACACGCTGTGTAGCTTAGTGCTCTGCATCTAGATGCGCTGAGAGATACATGACATTCCACACAGTAATTACATATGGTGTACGCCATGTGTTGACCGACTAACCTAGCACACAATTTTCATATTATACGGTGTGTATCAGTATACACGTTGTATAGTCTACACGGGTTAGTGGCGTAAATCGCGCAATCCGTGTGGTCATTATACATGGCCATAACCACATAATACTGACAAACTAGAGAATTTATGATATACATGACATGTATGTGGTGTACATGACATGTAGTTCATCAATTCCCACATCTAAAGAACATGCTAAGTGACTTGGCGAGAAAAACGGTCACACATCTCAAAGAGATACACAATGTGTATCTCACTTATACACGTCGTGTAGTCAACTGAGACACACACCGAATACCCAGGCGTGTATCCCAAAGACACGGAAACCAGAACACATGATGTGTAGCTGGTTTGTACATGCCATATAGTCTGGCTGAGGTACACGCCACAGACCCAGGCATGTACCCTGGATACATGAAAATTGAGATACACAACATGTAGGTGGATGTACACGCCGTGTAGTCTCCCATTAATGGACATAATTAAAAGTCACATTAAATTGAAAAATTATAGAATTAAAACCTTATTTTATTGATTGCCACACCATTATGTGTATTATAATTTAATAACGGTTTTAAAGATTTTCAAATGCTGAGTTAATTTATAGTAATTAATATATAATTAATGGTTTTGCCATTTATTTTCTATAAATCCCATACATGATGGGAATCTCCAATTAAGTTCTGATGAACATTAAGATGAAAGTGAATTAATTAATTAATGCAAGCTCGTTTATCTTAATAATGAAGAATGAATAAAGAAATGAATGCTAGCTAGTTACTTTTGCATATTTTTTGTATGTATGACCGTTCATGAGCTTGAACAAGACTTGTGTATGTGTTGGATGTTTTAATTTAATTTATTATGTGTTTAAAATTATTTAATATTAAATTAAATGATGGATTTCGAGTCATCCCTCCTTCCATTATTATGTAGGACCTTCATGTATAAGGATATTTATGTAATCCCCTTTAATCAACCCTTTGGTTCTCCTCACCTACATGTGAGTAATAAATCCTTGTAATTAATAGAGAATCCTAAGGCATGTGGAGGCGGTTCAAGATGGAACCATGATGATGCCAATTCTGTGATACACAGGTGTACATGTGGAATGCTGTAACTCATGCCAAGACTAAAAAATGGAGTTATTCCCCTAATTCATATGTCGATTTAATGTCCGATCATTAAGTCTCCTATTATAAAAGCTCATGATAAGATCATTTTTTTTTCTATGTAATTATTTATTTTATGGATGCATGACTGAGATCATATAAATAAATGAATTAATGTGTAAAGAAGGAAATTAAATAAATGAATTATGTGTAAATGTTTTATCTAACATGGTTAATTAATTAAGTAACCTCCACTTAATATTAACGAGACATGTAAAAGATAAAATGAGATAAAATTTATGTATAATAAATTAAAATCCCTCAATTAAATATTAAGTCAAACTATGACTTATATTGCTTAATTGAGAATAAAACCATAGAACTAAGTGTAGTACATGGCCAAAGTATGGACACTTACTTTTATCAGGGAGTTCTCATGAAGGTTTTGGGTTGACTTAATCGAACTTGAATTGAGTTTAATGACCAAAGTCTGTTCAATACAAATTTGGAGGAAAGTGTTTAGGAAATCCAAGTCAGGATTTTAGGATAGGGGAATCAACTCAACGGATCAAGGAGCTGCAAGCCCGCAGTTAGCAAAAAAACCTTCCAAATTACTTTCTTGTGGTTTTCATGTCCAAAGTATGGATCATTAATAAAATTAATGGGGATCTTTCTCATAATAATGTCAAAGAAACTAGACATTCCAAGTTCAATGGTGAGGAATATTGAACTTGATAAAATAGTGGGAAAGTTAATAAAATAAAATAATTTATTATTTCTCACATAATTTGTAATCAACAAAATTACTAATAATATGATCTTTTAATTGTAGAATAAAATTGAAATCTCATCATCCACATTATCCATATGATAAATATTGGATAAACATAACCACCTAATTGGCAGTGACTTCCAAGAATGGTACAGATGCCTTTAGTTTGTTTTACATGATTAAGGGTAATCATACATGCTAGAATCCTTATTTCCTAATCCTCCTTATAAGGAGGCAAGTGATGAAGAGTTCCTAATTTATGAGAAACATATGAATGACGTGGTTGAAGTTCAATGTTTGATGCTTTCATCTATGTCAAGTGAACTCATGAAGTCTCATGAAACCATGGATGCATATATCATGCTTGAGAACCTCTGTAGTCTTTAATAGGAGAGATCTAGATAGGAATGTTTTGATATTTCCAACGAACTCTTTTAGAGAAATCTTAGAGAGGGTGCCCCAACTAGGCCTCACACAGTCAAGCTCATTGTTTACATTGAGAACCTAATGGTTCTAGATTTGAAACTCCCCAAATAACTTGGCACTGATCTCATTTTGGAATCACTCCCCCTAAATCTTATCTAGATTTGTTGTAAATTTTAATATGAATAACATTGAGAAGTCTCTTCCATATCTTCTTACTCCCCTTCACCAAGTAGATAAGGATGTGAAGTGTGAAAAACCTTCATTCTTTATGGTGAACAAGAAGAAAGGGAAAGCGGAGAGCTTTAAGCCCGAATCCTCTTCATGCCCTTCCAAGAAGAGGAAGATCAAGGGGAAAGTAAGAGAACATGATCTATCTGTTTCACATGTGGAAAGAAGGGCCAATAGAAGAAAAAATACACCCAAACAAAGAGCAAGGGGAAGATTCAAGTGCATTTGTTATCGAGTTCAATTTATCGGTTTCTATAAATCAAATATTAGAAAAAGCTTATGGTTCTAACATATGTATTCAAATATAGAAACAAATTAGATTGAGAAATATTGACTAAGGGGAGGTAGATCAATGAGCAACTGACATAGCTAAGCTTTCCGCTGTAGCTATCACGGAATACCACCTCCTGTTTTCGACCGAAATGATATTGGAAGGTTGTTATTATGTTCAATTTGTTACCAAAAACATTATTTCTGTATTCAAACTTAATAAAGATAGATTTATTTTTAAATTTGGGAATAAATGTTGCTTATTTTATAAATATAGATTTTTTTTATAGTGAGACACATTTCAATAACAATCTTATGTATTGGAATACACAAACCAAGTAAATACAATTGATAACAAAACAACCTCACATGAAACATACCATACCCATCTTTGGTATAACCGGCTAGGTCATGTAGATGAAAATCACTTGACTAAATTACATCAAGATGAATATTTATGTTCTTTTGAAATAAATCCACTTGGTGTATGTCAGGAATGTTTACAAGGAAAAATGAAAAAATCCCCATCTAGTAGAAAAGGTGAAAGGGCTAAAGATATTATTGAATTAGTTCATATCGATGTGTGTGGATCATTTCCTATTGAAGAAAGAAGTGGGCACTCATACTTCATAACTTTTACTGATGATTTTAGTAGATATGGATATGTATACTTAATGAGTTATTAGTCTGATTATTTTGATAATTTCAAGGAATACAAGAATGAATTTGATAACTAAATTGGTAAGAAGATTAAGAAACTCCACTTAGACTGTGGTGAAGAATATCTTAATCAATACTTTATTGATTATTTATGGGAGTTTGGGACAATATCTCAACTCACTCCTCCTTATACGCCTAAGTGGAATGGTGTCAGGGAAAGGAGAAACCAAACCTTATTGGACACAGTGAGATCAATGATGAGTCATGCGAGTCTTCCATTATCCTTTTAGGGATACACATCACAAAAAGTAGCATATGTACTAAAATGAGTGCCAACTAAAGTGATAGATGATATACCATACCGATTATGGAATGGAAAGAAACCCATGTTTTCTTATTTACATATGTGGTGTTGCAAAGTGTTTTTTAAGGCCTCTTCAGGTAACAAGATTTCACCCCAAGGCACAAAGTGTATCTTTATAGGATATCCCAAAGAAACAAAGGGATAATACCTATAAAATCCTTCAGAGAAAAAGGTTGTAGTTTATAGACGTCCACCATTTCTTGAGGAGTATATTATCTCTAAAAGAGATAGTGGGAGAAAGATAGACTTCGATGAAGTCCAGACTCAAGATAAACAAGATTTGGCACAAGAAAAAATTCCACAAAGCCCCGTGGAAGAAGAAATTGTTCCAGAGACATAATTACTACGTAGGAGTATTATAGAGGTTAGAGAACCAAAATGATATAGTTTTCTAGTTGCCACGGATGGTGAATCATTATTATTTTATAATAACGATCCTCTAACCTATAAGGAAGTAGTAAGTGAAATAGATGTTTCCAAGTGGCAATAAGCCATGAATTCTGAAATGGATTCCATGAACCAAAACCATGTCTGGATTTTGGTAGATCCTCCAGTGGATGTAAATCCCATTGGTTGAAAATGGGTATTCAAGAAGAAACTGAACATGGAAGGACAAGTTAGTACCTATAAGGCATAACTGGTTGCAAAAGGGTTTAAAAAACGTCAAATAATTGATTATGATGAAACCTTTTTACCAGTTTCAATGCTAAAATACATCAGAATTATACTTTCCATTTCATCTTACCATGACTATGAGATTTGGAAAATAGATGTAAAAATAGCCTTTCTTAATAGGAACATTTAACAAGATGTCTATATGAAACAACCTGAAGGGTTTGTGACTCCAAAAGATGCCAAACAAGTATACAAGTTGAAAAGATTCATTTATGGATTAAAGAAAGTATATAGGTCATGGAACATTCATTTTGATGAGGCCATAATAGAATTTGGTTTCATAAAGAATGAATGTGAGATGTGTGTCTATAAACAGTTTAGTGGGAGTTTGGTCATTTTTATGATAGTATATGTCGATGAGATATTAATTATTGGAAATGAAATACCAGTCTTATAGTCTTTTAAGGTGTGGTTGAATAAATACTTCTCTATAAAAGACTTGGGTGAGGCAACCTGTATTCCTGGGATTAAGATCCATCATGATAGATCCAAGAGGTTTCTCGGCCTAAGTCAAAGTATATACATTGAAAAGATAATGAATATATTTATTATGAAATGATCTAAGAGGATACTATTTACAACATCACATGACATTCATATTTTTAGAAAAATGTGTCCTCAGACACATGAGGAAAGAAACATAATGATAAGGATTCCATACATGTCGGTGATTGGGTTAGTAATGTATGATATACTATATATTAGGCTAGATATTTCTTATATATTGAGTGCAGTATGAAGATATCAAGATGATCCAGGTGACTTCCATTGGATGATAGTCAAGACTATCCTTAAGAATTTGAGGCGTACTAAGGATATGTTCCTGGAAAATGGAGGAGATGAAGAACTAGTCATTAGAGGGTATGAAGATTCTAATTTTAAAACTAACCAAGATGACATGAATTCACAAACAAGATACATATTCACTTTTAATGGAGGTGATGTGATATGGAAGAGCTCAAAGAAAACCGTGGTCGCAGATTCTATAGTAGAGTACAAGTATACCATAGCTTCCGAGGCAGCTAAAGAAGCAGTATGAATGCACAAATTTTTCCAAGTGATTGACATGGTACCTAGAAGTAAAGATCATATCACAATCTACAATGATAATACTATAATGGTGGATCTTGAAAAAGAGCCAAGGTAACATCAGCGAACAAAGCACATAATTTGGAAGTATAATCTCTTGAGAGATTTTTCTCAGAGAGGTGAGGTTGCAGTGAGTAGTATTTCCATAGAATAAAACATGAAGGAACACTTTAATAAATCATTGACTCGAAAGAAACATTATTTTCATGTGAGGTCTAGAAAACTTAAATTCATAGGCTATTGGATCTAGTCCAAGTGAGAGTTTGTTGGAGTTGGTGTCATAAGACTAACTGTTTGTACTTAATTACATGTATATTTGATGTATTTAATATTAATAAAACTTATTATTACATATTTTTTATTGATCTTAATGACTATAATGTAATAATCTTCTTGAGTATAAGTCACATTGACAAGGTCATAGCAGTTCCCCGCTATGATGAGAACCTTTAAGTGTTATGATGATATTCTTAAATAATGTTATGTAGTTGGATAACGTACTATGATGGAAAACCTAGTATATAGACTTTCAAGTGTGAGTACTCGTAAGTAGATGAGGATTCTTCTCATAAAGTTCACACTTGGTAATCTCCAAGATGAGAGATTATGAGAATAGACTCACGAGTAGGAATTCTACATGTTTTGGTGTCATTGGATATTCTTATCCGTGAGTGTGTATAATTATCCTTAGACTTTAAGATTATTATTAATGCATGTTATGATTTACATAATTAGATGTATTTCATAAACCATGATGATAACAGTTCATGGAAAAGTTGGATATGTTGAGTGTCATTAATGGATAATTTGAGGAAGGATTTGTCCCTTCCGTATTTATAGAAGCAGATATCTTATAAATTTTATTGGAATAGAACCATCAGATGAAATTATATTTCCATAGTGTAATGACATGTTTATTTCAGATAGTCAAAGAAAGACGTTTTGAGCATATAGTTTGATGACATTTTCATGAAACCTTCTTGATGAGATATTATGACAAAGATATTATATTACACTTTGAGCATTCATATGTGGATATTAATGTTGCAACATTAAGTTATTTCTCCTAGGTGCCTTGACCCATTTCTAGACAACAATATTGGACTTTAGGTAAGCTCACCTAATTATAACAAGAAAGAATCCAAGAGTTTCACACACTAAGTGTTTCTATTGATCTAAATTAAATTAAATTTTATTTTAATTAATGGAATAAATATTATTCTCAATATCGAGGAATAATTTTATTCAATTTATATTGATCACATAAATTAAATAAATATTTATTCTCTGACATGTGAATAAGAATATATTTATTTATTTTATTGAATATTTAATAAATATTTATTCACCAGTATGTGAATGAAATATTTATTTACAAATAAAATATTTATTCAAGTATTCAATAAATACCGAGGAGTTAGAATGAAAGAAGACCATGTTCGATGATAAAATAATTATTTACAAGCTGGTAAATATTATTTATAAATTTGCACAAGTTTGCACACCACAAAATAATAATAATATTATTGTTATCTGACATGAGTTTTATTAAATGTTATTTAATGTTCGACATATAATTAAATAATATTTTAACCGAAACCCCAACTTTATAAATAGACGACTATGTCTATTGTGTAGATTATCCAAATCTAAGATTGAGAATAGATAAATGTTGCATAAAAAAAATTCTATCTTGAATTCTCCTTCCCTATCCCTCTCAAGAACGAGAAACACAAGAGATATTTCTTCAAGATTGAAAAATGAGCAATCAAGAACGAACAACGTAAGACATTCAATTCACCGCACTAGCACTCAGAGATCAAGTGGTGATGCTCAGAGAGCATTAGAGCACATGTGGATCGGCACTAGAGGGATTCTATTCTTTGATCCTCATAGCACAATGAAGGAAATCTGAAAGGGTATTTTTGGATGATTAACATTCATCAACGAAGAAAGTTCCTAAGACCAAGTATTTATTTTTTCAGATATTAAATAAATTAATTATAAATTTGACATGAACGATATTCACTCATGGTTTCAGGAAATGATTATTAAAATAAAATTTATTAAATCACCCACCATCGCATGCTTCCACTACACCCAAAACCATCAAATGCGTTTGCTCAGTTTTGAGTTTGTCACACGTCTTTTGAACTAAAATGTCAATTTTAAATAAAAAACACTTTGAGTTGTACCATCCACAACATTTTTCCAATTGATGTGAAGTTTATTCCCATACATAAAAAACACCTTATGTATTATTGTTCTAAAGTATCAAGATAGTATGAGTGTGTTTTCTTGGTTTTCAATGAGTGACACACATTTTAACTACAATTTCATTTTTAAACTAAAAACACGCACTTCGACTCATACCAGTCACATCGTATATTGGATTAATGTGCTGAAGATTCCTACTCATAAAAAATTATTTATGGATTATTTTCATAAAATATCAAGACAATATGAGTCTTTTTTCTCAGTTTTTAGCTAGAAAAATGTTTTAACTAAAATCTCATTTTAAACTAAAAACACGCACTTTGAGTCATATTGGACACACCGTCTATCAGATTGATGTGTGTATAATTCCTACACATCAACAATGATTTATGGATCATTTTAATAAAGTATAAACATAATAAAAGTTTGTTTTCTAAATTTTCAATGAGTAAAACATATTTCTAACTAAAATTGCACTTTTAAATTAAAAACACACATTTTGAGTCATATCGGTCACATCGTTTATCAGATTGATGTGAGACTAATTCTTACATGTCACAAATTAATTACATATCATTTTATTAAAGTACCAAAATAATATGAATTCATTTTCTTGATTTTGAGAATGTCACACATCTTTTGAACTAAAATGTCAATTTTAAATAAAAACACACACTTTGAGTCATATCGGGAACACCATGTGTTTGATTGATGTGAAGTCAATTCCAACACATCAAAAAATTAATTATGAATCATTGTCCTAAAGTATCAAGACAATAATAGAGTGTTTTATTGGTTTTCAGTGAGTGAAACATGTTTTTAACTAAAATGACATTTTTAAACTGAAGACATGCACTTTGAGTCATACTGGTCACATTGTGTATCATATTGATGTGAGGAAAATTACTACCAATCAAAAATGATTTATGGATCATTTTCCCTAAAATTTTCAAAAAATTTGAGTGTTTTTTATTAGTTTTTAGTGAGTGACATATTTTTAACTAAAAATTCATTTTAAATTGAAAACACACACTTTGAGTCATATTGGTCGTACTATGTATTGGATTGAACTACAACTAATTAATAATTATCAAAAATGACTTATGGATCATTTTACTAAAGTATCAAAACAATATGGATGCGTTTTCTCATTTTTTAGTGAGCGAAACATGTTTTAACTAAAATTTCACTTTTAAACTGAAAACACGAACTTCAAGTCATACCAGCCGCACCATGTTTTAAATTGATGTGAGTATGATTTTTATATTTCAAAAATGACTTTAGTATTTTTTTTATTAAAGTATCCAAACAATATAATTTTTTCTTGGTTTTGAGTATGTCATGTGTTTTTTGAACTAAAATGTCAGTTTTGAATAAAAACATGCACTTTCAGTCATATCGACCATACCATATGTCTGATTGATGTGTGGTTAATTCTTATACATCAAAAATGACTTATGAATCATTTTACTAAAGTATAAATACAATACAAGTGTGTTTTATAGGTTTTTAGTGAGTGACACAATCTTTTAACTTGAATGTCATTTTTAAACTAAAAACACACACTTTTAGACATATTTGTCATAATATGTATCATATTGATATTTGAATGATTTATAATCATCAAAAATTAATTATAGATCATTTTCCTAAAATAAGGAGAAAATCCTAGTGTTTTTTCTTGATTTTTAGTGAGTGAAACATTTTTTACTAAGATTTCATTTTAAACTGAACACATGAACTTTGAGTTAGATGAGTCACATCATGTATTGGATTGATGTGATAATGATTGATAAATGCTAAAAATGAATTATGGATCATTATCTTAACCCACCAAATTTAATTTTTTATTTCAAAAACACTTTTGAGAAAAAGTGAGAAACCATTGAAGTTCTAAAAAGTCATGTTAAATGTAGTAATATATGAAAAAGTCATTAAAAAAAGACTAAAATTATTGGAGTCACTTTCCTTGTAAATCCTCCAGCAAAGATCATGTACCTTCATGTTTGGATAATCTTAGAGTATATGTTCAAATCGATTATCCAACTTGTCCCATGTTTGGATGTATTCCTCTGCATTGATATTTTTATCATTATATCCTCGTGTAATAATTTTATCTTGTTTTATGATCTAAACTCCTTGTTCCTCATTAAATTCCATACATAGATCTATTTCTAATATTTTATCCTTATCATCCTCTAAGGCATGGAGCTGGATTTTCTTTAATTACATTTCTTCATTGGAATACAGAATGAGAACCAGATGTTTTCCTTTTCTTTTTTCCTCCCCTTCTTCTTTGGACCGTTCCACCTTTACCTTAAAACCACCCCACCATTTTCTCTATTTTCCACTTCTCCCATTTTGAGAGGCTAGAATTTTCATGTTATCCTCATATTGGATTGATGTTACTCCATTATTATCCATGGATCTGCTGGTAAACATGGTTCCCTAACCTACAACTCCTTGAGAGTTCTCCAAGACTTTCGGTAAGGCCACAACATATGCAACCTCCTCCTCCAGCAGCACATCCTTGGAGTGTAGAAGTAGGCCCCCCATTTTCTCCCTTGTTATGCTCCTCCATCCTATCCCCCACTACCCATAGATCCTGAACCTTGGAGTTACCACCTTTTTTGGTAGACCGTGTCTCCATCAGTCTAGGAAGGTAGGAGTAGTCTTTATGTCCTTTGGATTTCTTCTTCTTAGTCACAATACAACTCCCCGGGTCCTTATTTTATTTCTATACCTTCTTCCTTATTGGGTTATGTAGACCTCTACCACATACTTCCATTGTATTGTCATATGATGTTTTTCCATAACTATCCCCCTCTGACTCTTCTCCTGGAGGGCATTTTGTGTTGCTCTCTACCTAAATTTTGTACCCAAGTTATCAAATCAGTTACTCAGGTTAAGATAGGACAAGATCCTTCTTGGTTTGGGCCCATTATTAGCATTCAAATAGGTATCATATCCATGCATTGGTTCATCCTATTCTGGGAAGCCCTTAGAACTTCCCTCCCCTGTCAGTTGTATCATATCTTTAGGGTTTTTACCACTACCTTCTCTCACCACTATTTCATAATTATAGGGTGACCTATCCTTGTAATCCTTTGTCCCTGTAGGACTCAAGATGATCACTGCACTTAACTTATGAATGCAACTAATAGGGACATCCTCACGAATCTCCTATATCTGATAATCATCACTGACTAGATGGTCCTTACTACCCAATGGTATTCCTTTGATAACCTCCTGGCTCAACACCTTATTAGTAGAACTGATACCTTTACAAACAACCTCCCCCAATTCCATGTGAGTAACTACACACACAACCTCAAATCCTCATATCCTTGAAGGACCCTACATACTCGGCCTATGATCTTCCCAATCTTGTCTCAGATGAGCAGAGATTTCTGCGACCTTCGGATCTGAATCATTTGTGCTAGCCTATCTTTGATTGGAATCATTAGGTATAGAACCAGAATGGTTCGTAACAGGCCTGAATGATATCTCTATCCCAAATGATGATCACTGGATATCTTTCCAATCCTTGTGTCTTCGAAAATAATAAGAAACTTGATGCCCCAATTGATTACATTGGTCACCAGCTAGTGAGTGGTATCCATCAGGTAGCTGGTGGCATCAGGATGGGCTAGATAAGTAAGGGTTTTTATATAATTTTATTCCAATGAAACCCTTAATTAACCCCTTAATCCCTTATTATAGAATCTAATCCGAATATTTCTCTTAGAGAGGCTCCTCTTTGTAATTTTAGGCTCCTTAATTCTTCTTCACTTTGTGTTTCAATCCCAATTTGATCGGTTATTAATGAATCAGTAAGTTTGATAAAATATATCTCATTCTTGTTTGTTTCTTATGTTCTTATGGGAATTGGTAGTGGTTTTATGCTATGTGGGTTTTATCTATCGATATATTGGTGATTCCTTCTCTATTTCTTATAGATCCATTGATTTTTCATCTCATATAGGCTGGATATCATGTTGGTTATGGTACGATGCATGCGATTATTGAGTTTTGTATTAATATATCTTCTCCATTGAACCTTTTATTTTGGAAACATGATTATAAGTTTTGGGAATCATTTTTTAGGGCCTCCTCATGATTTTTCTTTCATTCAACTTTCTTATGGTGTGTGGATCTCATTGTGGTTGGTGTGTGACCCGAGTTTTTGGTTAGTGGTTTTGTCTCTGGCCTATGTTTGATTAACCATGAATGATCTTGCTTTTATAAATTGATTTCTAAATGATAATTATCTTGATCCTTGATTTTTTATATTTTTGAGTAAATTTTATTTTGTTAAAAAATGGTTACCCTTGTTTTAGTAAAATAATTATTCTTTTCAAATTATTATGAAATTGTTTGTGAAATGGCTGTTCAAAGCATGATTTTATTGAAAAGGATTTCATGGAATTGTATTGTGAAATGTGATAATCCATTTGAAATGATTTGATAAATGAAATACATTGGAGACTTGGGTACCTAGATGGGGGTGGGGGGTTTAGTATTGGGCCTTGTCTCTTGATTCCATAGGGGGTTCACTTTCAGGGGTGTTTCTCTGCTCCGAGAATGTAGATTTATTGGCTATAGGAACTTGACCTTGACATGATAGGCGGTTCACTCGTAATGTGTTTATATCTTCCCCATGCACTTTTATTCTAAGTAACTTGTATAATGGACACTAGTCATGATTGTTATTGGGGTATGAGCGACCTAGCTAGCATGATCTATGTTATCCTTGGGGTGATCTTTATTATTCTTTACTTGCATTGATTGATTTTGATATGATATGATTCATACATCGATATATGTAAATCGATTATTTAAAATATACTTTGAAATTATGTTATCTAGATTTGTTTTAGAATCATGAAAAATGGGAATTGTTTTACCATGATTTTGATATACATGTAATTTTTTTATCATGCCGTGTTTTATTTTAAATTGAGAATATTGGGATTGTTTAATAGAAACTTGTTATGGGACACATAAGTAGGATTCAACTGAGCCCATTTAGCTCACACCCTACACACTCCCTTGGGGGTGTGTAGACTATGTTTTTTTTGACACAGGAAAGGGAAAGGTGCCATAATTAGGTGGTTATTTTTATGTCATCTAGGTTTGGGTAGATAATGGTGATATGGTGGGAAATTTCCCACTTATCACATGGAGTAGTTGTTGGATGTTCTGGTTATCCCTTTTAGATGTTTTTAGACATTTACTTTGGGTTTTTATCATGCTACATTTGGTTATATCACTACCATTTTTACTCTTTTGGTTATGGTAGATTTATTCTTGGTTATTGTAACATCCTTCACCTAAACCATTGGTTTGGGAAGAGGCGGTGGTGTTACTAGGTCTTAGGTGACATTCCCAAGATACCAAAGGCAAGAAATAAATTCCAATGGCCTCAAGAATATATGGGGGACAATTTTACCTTTATAAATAAAACAACCAACTAACTTAAAAAATAACCAACAAATCCCCTATATGATGCATGAAAAAAATACAACCAAGTGAATAACCAACAATAAACCAAAATATCAAAGTTATAATAGAAATGGGAAGCAATAATGAAGAAACCAGAAGAAAAAAAACATCAAGAAAACAAACTCCTAAACAACAAAAATCTCCAACTCCACATGCTATGACCAAGGAATCAAGACGCACCACTAGAGAAATATGATACCTTCCCTTTACCCATGTCGTGTTAAATGACATCTAAAAACACACCAAAGTTACCAAGAAGGGGGTGAGTGTAAAACTGAGTAGGTTTTCTCCAATGACTTCCCAACTCACACCAATGAGAAAAAACTTGTCAGCACATTAATATAAAACAAATTAAAGAATTTTAAAATAGTATATATCAAAATAATGAACAAGTTTCCAAGAAAAATATTTCAACAAGACCTTCAAACATTTCTCATCTCATTTGGAATATCTATTACATGATTCAACACACCCACACATGAATGCATAGGTGATAGTTTCATACTCATGACTGGTTTCTCATCTATCCACCAAGTTTTCATAAGGTGATAAATCCCATGTTCCATTAAAACTTTTTCATAGAGTACTAATTCTTATTTAGACAAGGACCCATAAAATGCAATATGAACACACACCACCAAATATACCAAATAAAATGTCAAACCAACCATGTATGTCAAACACCATGCTAAACCATTTCAATAAAACATTTATTGAAAAAATTTCAAAAAAAAAATTTGAGTGTGTTAAAAAAAACCTTAATTTTAAAATCATCATTTTAAGATTATAACCAAGGAGTTTTCCAAAACCCAATAAAATTTTACACAATATCAAATCCATAACCAAAAATAGATTTTTACAACATTAACCACACAAGGATTTCACCATAATTTCAATCAAATAATTCAGTTAAAACCAAGACTTAAAGTTCTAAATCAAGTGGAGTTGAGAGATTAGCCACCTACCAAACAAATGTTGGTGAAAACGATGAATGGAACAATAAAACTTCAAGATCTGATAACAAATCAAATTCCTTTCAATAGAACTAATAATATTTCATCATAAAATCATTCATAACACATAAATATATCCATAATAGACTAGATATATTATTATAAGAGAGACAATAACATTGGATCTAAGAATAATGAGAAAGAACATGCACTTACCAATGAATCTGGGCCTCCAATGCACTTTTATTTGCCTATGGATCGCTCCTAGATTGAAGGGGATCATCTCTCATGCCTTGGGAGTAAAAGGAATTCTAGTTATGAGAGGATTAGGGTAAAAGAGAGTGATTAAGAATATAATTTAGATCAGATACACTTTTTAATGAGACCCATATATATGTTTCATGGTTAGGCCACACAGTTTGGAAAACCATGCACCAACCATGCTATGCTACTATCTTAAGGAAATACCTTACGTGGTTGGCTTGAACGGTTAGAAAAACCATGCACCAACCACGAATTTCCTTTTATTTCAAGAATAATGGATTCTACTAGGAATCCACATGGTTTATCCATACTGTGTGCCTACCCAGTGCCCACTATCTTCACTTGTATAGTTTCTCAGAGATGTTGCATGCTTTCTACTAACCGCGCACCTCCAAAAAATCCTTAAAAATGTGCCAAAATCTCTCAAAACCTTAAGAAAATTAACCCTAACATTATATAAACTCAAAATACATGAATTAAGGGTCATTTACCTAAAAATAGGGGTGAAAAATTCTCCCCACTATTGGAATTTCCATCCCTGAAAAGTATAAAATTCATGTTGGTTTGGAAGAGTTTGGTCCATTTCTCCACCATTTCCTTCTCATGCTCCCATGTTTCTTCCCAAATCTGACCATGTTTCTATAAACCCACACCAAACTAATGATTTTATCTTGTAGGATCCTTTCTTTCCTATCCATAATCCCTATTGGAACATGAATCAATATAGCATATGGCTCTAGGTCAATGTGATTCAATCTAATCACATGGTTAGGATTAGGTTGATACCTCTTCAACTGAGATACATGAAACACATTGTGCACTGAACTAAATCTTGGTGTAAAATAAAATTGATATTCCACCCCACTAACTCATTCATGTATCTCAAAATGGCATATTTATAGAGGAAATAACATTCTATGCTTACCAAAACGATGATGCCCAAGCCTCGGAGAGATTATCAAAAACACATGATCACTCACCTCAAATGAAAAAAGTTATCAACAATGACCAACATATGATTTCTGATGACTCTGAGCCGTATTAAATCTCTTTATGATCAAATGAATCTTCTCTATTTTCTATTACACAAGGATGAGTCCAATTAGTGAAATCTCACATGTTTCCACCCAATAAAGCGGAGAACGATAATGAATCCTGTATAAAGATTCAAAATATTCCATATGTATCGGGGCCTAGTAAATTTTATTTTATGATAACTCCACTAATGTTAAATAATCCTCTCATGAGCCACCAAAATTCATCACACAATACCTAAACCTTTCCTCCCACGTTTGGATTGTCTGTTCAGACTATCCATCTATTTGGGGATGATAAGAAGTACTCATAGTCAAATGTATTCTAAGGTATTACTGTAAGGATTTCCAAAAATTGAAAGTAAACCTAGGGTCTCTATCTGATACAATCGAGAATAGAACTCCATGCATCTTTATAATTTCACAAATATAGATTTTAGACAAGTATTTCACTGAATTAGTTTCATGAATTGGGATGAAGAGAGACAAATTTGTGAGCTGATGAACTATCACCCATATGACATCATGTTTCCTAATAATCTTTTGTAGACCTTTTACAAAATACATGGCTATATTCCCCCGTTTCCGTATGAGAATCAGTAAATATTGTAACATTACTTCTGGTCTTTGATGCGCCGCCTTTACTTGCTGACAGGTGAGGCATCTCAAGACATACTATCTACTACAGATTATTTCTTTCCAACCCACCAAAACTAAACTTTCAATGCTTTATACATTTTCTGGATCCCAGGGAGAATAACCCATCTCGAATGGTGGTAGGTATTAAGAATTTCTTCCCAACAAGCCTAAGGTACAACTATCCGATCTCTAAACCGCAACACTAAACTCACAACCAGCTTCTATACCTCAATGGTATCCCCACCATTGATTTTTTACCTCATGGTAATATAATCAAAATCAGATGTTTGAGAAAATATAAACTGGTCATCCAAATCAGGGAAAGATGAAACTGGAAAGAAAACTACAATATCACCTTGGTTTAAGAAATCTAGATACATATCCTCTATAACTAACATTATTTTTCATTGGTATAAAGCCTTTTTATCCAACTAAGCATATGAATTCCTACTCAATGCATCTTTCATAGAGTTCCCTTTATCTGGTGTGTACATCAAGTCAAATTTTAAACATCTATTGATACTCTATCCATCTATGCTACCTTAAATTTGAATCACTTTGATAAAATGTATTTTGAACTTGTATAATCCATAAACACTATGAATTTCTCACCAAATAGGTAATGATTAAAAGTCTTTAATGAATTGACCATAGTAGATAATTATAAGTCATGTGTTGGGTAGTTCATCTCAAGTAACCATAACTACCATGATCCATAAGCAATAATATGATCTCTCTACATGAGAACACATCCCAACTAGATTTCGATGCATCAAAATATACTACATAGACCTGTACAGACTCTAAAAATGTAAGGATATGTGCTTATGTAAGTCTAGAATTATGTTATTGAAAGGATTTATGAAATTTTTCATTCCATTGGAAAGGAACTCCTTTTCCCATCAAATCTATCATCAGTGATTCCAAATGTGAAAAATCACATACAAGTAAACTATGGTATCCTGCTAAGACAAGGAAACTATGTATCTTAAAGAAATTCTTTAGGATTTTCCAAGAGATAATAGCTTCTATCCTTTTAGTATCTACAAAAATGAATTTTTCAGAAATTAAATGGAAAAGGAAACATATTTCTTGTATCCAAAAATCACACTTTGATAACTTAACATACAGACAATGTTCCCGCAAGATACCCGACACTACAACCAAGTGTTTTTCATGATCTACTTTTGTCCTAGAATACAACATTATATCATCAAAAAATAACATAATAAACGAATCTAGATACCTCTGAAATATTAGATTCATTAATTCCATAAAGATATCTAGTGCATTCGTAAGACTAAAATTCTTAACAACATATTCATAACGATTATATTTTCTTCTAAAAGATGTCTTCATAATATCATATATCTGGACTCCCAATTGGTGAAATTATGAATATAAGTCAATTTTAGAAAACCAATGGGCTCCCCTCAATTGATCAAATAGATCATCAATGTGTGGAAGAGGATACTGATTCTTTACCATAACTTGGTTAAGATAAGGATAATCCACACAAAGTCTAAGAGTTCTATCTACCGTCTTTACAAATAGAATCAATGCTTCCCACAGAGACGTACTCGGTCGAATAAAACCTTTACTTTATAAATCTTATAACCTAACTTTCAATTCCATAATTTTTTTATATCCATATAATAAGATGGAAGTGAATTTGGACTGGTCCCTGACAGGAGATCAATCGTAAACTCCACTTCTCTTTTTGGTGAAAACCCTGAGAAATTTTTGAGGAAAATGTTAGGAAATTGATCAAAAATAGTTGAAAAACATCCATTCCCAATATAATTCATATATTCCAAGGTAATAAATTCCAACTTATAATATATGGTTCCAACCACTGGAAGAAAAAGTTCTTCTTTACTATCCTTTATATCCTAATCTCCTCTAAAGAGTTTCTTGATTCCATCCAGAGATATGAAACTAAACCATCAGGAATAACAATCGATATAGGCCTTGAATGATGTTAACCAATTCATACCCAAAATCAAGTAATAGACATCCATCTCAAGCATAGAGAAATCCCAAAGTAACTCAGCCCCATCGAGAGTTATAGAACAAGATTTAAACATAAAGGTTGTACATTCTCTTTAACTAAGAGGAGTTTGTAGTTTTAAAACATAAGGAATAATCTCAATAGAGAAACCCATATTATCAACAATATGAGAAGTAATAAATGAGTGGTACAAACTTGTATCAAAAAAATCTTTCATAAGAGTAGAATTTAAAATAATCGTATCTCCTATCATTGAAGGGTTAGATTGATCACCCACAATCATTTTCTCATCTCTATAAAATTTCTTAGTTGTTTCACTTTTCTCTTTGTTTCCCTATTGAGATTTAAGTGGTTGATAAGTCATGGTATTCCTTGAATCACCTTAGACCATTCTATTATAATGACGAGAATTATTTTTTTGCACTGATCCCATCGAAACATATGATACCTGAGAAGCATGAGATGTTTCTCTAGCACTCAAACATGGAGAACTATGAAAATGTCACTGAAGATGTCCCATATTGTTGTAGTTGGGATAAGATCTAAGTGGTGTCTTATAATATCATTTTATATGGTCAAAATAACCACATTTAGAGAATCTTAGCTTACTTTTTCATTGAGGAGGAAGATTTACTAATCCTATGGGTTGATTCTGAGGTGTACCACCACTCTGGAAGTAGGTGTCCCTCTTCCTCTTATTCCCAGAGCTGGTGTTCTCACTTATTCCCATAGAAATAAACATACTCCCTCCAACTGTATTTACCAACATATCCCTTTCTTCCACTATTGTTATATTTCCCATCTCGGTATAATCCGTTATAAAAATCATGATAATATTTGAGCGAATATTTGGTCATAATCCCGACTCAAAAAATGCATGAATTCAAGGATGTAATTGCAAAAAATTTTAGGGAAAAGTGGAATAAATTCATAAATTTATCCACATAATCTGTCATCAGGAGATTCTCTTTCTTCAAACTAAAGAAATATATTATTCTAGCAATCTGAAAGGCATGGGGATATAATTTCTTATTAAACAATTATTCAAAATTCTCCCATGTCATTCCTTGGTCCAATTTAACATGAATTTTTAATTCACACCATTAGTATGCCAAATCCTCCAGCATATACATTCCCAAATTTACTTTAAGATATGCTAGTTTCCTAAGGAAATTGAAGATTTGATTCATCCCATTTAACCAAACTTCTTCTTTTTCTAACTCAGAATCCCCTTGAAAGGTGGGTGGATTCTTCTTTTGGAACTAAACTAAATGGTTCATTTTCCATGGTTCATTATTTCTATTACCCTTTTCCATGTCTTGGAAATCCTAAACAAAGATTTTAACTAGATGTTGGTTCACCTGTGGTTCAGGTGCAACCGTATTTTCAGCAGCTTCCTCTGGTTGATTTCTATGATGCCTACCTGGTTCCATTCTCTATACCCAAAACAAAAATTCATTTAGTCTCACTCACTAGAAACCGAAGGATTATAAATTCCCATTTATAACATCAACACATATCATAACATATCTTTTCACAATTAAATAATTTTCAACATTTCAATCATTTTTTAAAATATTACAACCATGTTTTTCATAATTTTTTTCCTCATTTAAAAAAATCATAATTTTTATCTATTTCATAAACCATTTTACTAAATATGAACAATGAAGTCCTATTGGGAAGTTTTACTATCAATTCATATCATGAAACTCTCATTGTCTAAACCTATTATGATGAGGTGACAACTTTCCTAGAAGTGTCTTAAAACACTCATATACCCAAACACCTTAGTAACTTGAATTTCAGCATAAAGAGGTTAGCTGTACTTTTTATGCTCTATATATCTAGTTCCCACAATCCTAATCCATACCAAAATCACAATAGATAGAATCATACTATTTCTAATTTATGGATTGAACAAGATGATACCATTTGTAACATCCCACCCCTCACCCATTGTCTTGGAAAGAGGTTGTGGTGTTACCAGGCCTTAGGTGACATCCCCAAGACACCAAAGGTGGGGAATAAATGCCAAGGGAAATAAGAACATTTGGGGGTGATTTTACCCTTTTAAATAAAACAACTAAACAATCTAAATAATAATAAAACTCTTCTATGATGCATGAACAAAATACAACCAATTTAATAACCAATAATAAACCAAAATATCAAAGTTACAACAGAAATGGGAAATAATAATCAAGAAACCATAAGAATAAAAAATAAAGACCACAAACTCCCAAATAGAATTAAGTTCCAACTCCACATGCTATGACCAAGGAATCAATACACACCACTAGAGAAATACGATACCTTCCCTTTACCTGTGTCTCGATACATGACATCTTAAAACACACCAAAGTGCCTAAGAAGGGGGTGAGTATAAAACTCAGTAGGTTTCTCCAATGACTTCCCAACTCACACAAATGGAAAAAACTTGTTATAAAATTAATATAAAATAAATTAAATCATTTTAAAATATTTTATATCAAAGCAGTAAACAATATTCTAAGGAAAACATTTCTACAAGCCTTTTAGAATTTTCTTATCTCATTTGGCACACCCATTCCACGATTCCACACACCCACACATGCATTCCCAGGTGATAGTTCAATACCAACGAGTGGTTTATCATCTACCTACCAATTTATCACAAGGTGATAAATCCCATGTTCCATTAAAACTTTGGTATCGAGCACCAAATCTTATTTCAATAAGGCCCTGTAAAATGCAACATGAACACACACCACCAAGTATTCCAAATACAATTTCAAACCAACCATGTAAAAAAAATACCATACTAATATATTTTAATAAAAAATTTATTAAAAACATTTCAAAAAATAAAGTGCATAAAAACAAAACCATAATTTTAAATTCATCATTTTAAAATTATAACCAAAGAGTTTTCTAAAACCCAATCAATTTTTTCAAAATTTCTAAGTCATAACCAAAAATATATTTTTACAACATGAACCACATAATGATATGAACATCATTAAAATTAAATAATTCAATTGAAACTAAGAATTAACGTTCTAAATCATGTTAAGTTAATAGAGAATCCAACAACCTCACAAATGTTGGAAAAAATGAATAACGACATAACAAAACTTCAAGATCCAATCACAAATATCATTCCTTTCACTAGATACAACAAAATTTAATCATAAAATCATTCATAACAAATTGATCTACCAATAAAATACTAGATTTATTATTCTATGAGTGAGAATAACCTTGGATCTAAGAAGAATAAGGAATAATGGGCACTTATTGATGAATTTAGGCCTCCAACACACTTTGATTTGCCTACAGATCCCTCTTGAATCGAAGGGGATCACCTCTCACGCATAAAGAGAAAAAGGAATTATACTTATGGGAGGATTAAGAGGAAAAAGTTATTAAGGATATAGTTCAGATTAGATCCACTTTTTTTAGGAGGGCCACCTATATATAACATGGTTAAGCTACACGGTTTGGAAAACTGCACACCAACCATGCAGTGACACTATCTTAAGGACATACCTTGCATGGTTGGCTCACACGATTAGAAAAACTATGTTCCAACCATGAATTTACCTTTATTTCAAGAAGCATAGTTTCTCCCAGTCATCTACATGGTCTGGTCAAACCACGCACCTTACCAATACTCATTGTCTTCCCTTGCATGGTTTTTTGGAGATGCTACGTAGATTCTACTAACCATGCACCAACTATGCACCTCTAGAAAAGTCTCCAAAACACACCGAAACTCATCCAAACCTCATGAAACTTAACCCAAACATTATATAGACTCAAAATACATGAATAAAGAGCCATGTACCTAGAACTGAGGGTTCTATAATTATATTTATCTTTGGTATTCTATGTATCTTATTTTAGGATGGGAAAAATCATTCCCTCTGGTTGTTGTTGGATGCCTGGGTACTTTTCACTAGAATGTGGGGATAAGGAATACCCCTCAGGTCTTACCATGGTCTGGTTTGAAGCTTATTTGGATGGGTTGTTCAGGTCGGGTCATGATAATTTGGAATCATATTATGGTTATGCTTATTTTTGGGAATTTGATTGTCAGAAATCCCAAAGGATTGAATTGGATTTGATGACAATAAGGCTGTTTAAGGTTGTTTAAAATAAGATTGTTCAAGGTTATTGGAAATAAGGATGGTCAAGGTTGATGAACAAGATGTGTATTGAAATCTCAATGAAGCAATTTGGATTTATTGACAATAACATTGTTGAAAACACATGTTTAAGATAGCCAAAGTGTTGAAGTGAGGACAATGCTAACGATTCTTGGATGATTTTTATAGACCCATTAAGTCTATAAGTCTTGGGATATTTTTAGTTCTCAAAGTGAGAACTAAGCTTAAGATTCTTGGAGGAATTTCATAAACTCATTATTTCCATAATGATTTTCAAATAAGGATTAAGGATGATTGGAAGAAGATGAAGGAGATATCTGTCTGAAAGATAGACTTAATTTCATAGAATCTACCTCACAATGTAGGATATATTGTTTATGTGAAGAATATACTTTATAGGAGATGTTGCATGGAAACTCTAAAGATTGTATATGCTATAGTCACTATGACTACACCACAATGCTGTAGTCACTATGACTACACCACAATGCTGTAGTCACTATGACTACACCAAAATGATGAAATTTACACTGCAATAATGATGGAGGATGCAAAAATAAGGCCAATATTGGCTGACTAACCAAGCCATCTCAACCATGTAGGGGAACCAACAAGGCTAAAAAACCATGAAATCACTAGGCTGGTAGGCGTGCATGCACATGAGAAGGCATGCATGCATAGAAGAAGTGGTATGTGCTATAAGGTAGCATCATAGAGGCAGTGGTCCATTTCATAGTGAGACTATGTGAATGAGGCTGAGAGTGGACCTTATTACTCATAACTAATGATTCGAGGAAGTAAATAGGTTCATATGTCATGAGAATGCCGAAGTAACTTTCGATGTGGGATATAGAGTTCTCATGCTATACTGTAGTTAGGTTCACCATGATGAATAAGTTTATTAGAACATTTAAGATGTCCACACTGTAGAGAGATAGCTACAATGTAGAGGGGTTTCAGATAAGTTTTGGTTCCATCAGAAATTTTGAGGTGTCCAAGTTGTAGAAGATAAGGCTACATGACATTCTTCTTAGAGAAGAATAAGTCCACACCATAGTTTCGCCTTACACCATAGAGGTTAATAATTCAAAATAAGTAAAGAATTTAAAATCTCTAATCCTACAGGAGGAAACACCATAGTGAAGTTACCACACCACAATTAGTTCAGTGAGTCAAGCGATAAAGGAGATCATTCCAAATATTATGTGTGGGTTATGGTGGAGTTAATGGACGAGTTTTGTGGATTTGGTCAACAATAGAGGACCGCACCATAATACTCTAGACCATGATACAATGAATTAAGACTACACTAATGTATAATTAGCCATTCTAAAAAAGTATAAAAGCGGGAGGAGTTATGCGATATTACTTCAGATTGGGCCATATCTAGGAAGTTTTTATCCAGATGACAGTTTCTCTAGAAACTAAAATAAGGGGAGTTATTCCATTGACTCTAGGGTGTCCAACTCTGATTTAAAGAAAAATTATGATCCCATTAACTACATGGGTCACTTGGAATGATCCTAGTCAAGAGGAGATTCAATCCTAACCATTTTATTGAAAGGAAAGAGAGGTATTCTCTATAAAGATACTATTGGCAGTTCTAGAGAAACAGATCTGCGAAGAGAACACATTTCCATATTTGATTCTCAGAGAGAAAGGAAGTTTTATTACAGTGACGGGATAAAAGTCTTGAATAATTGAAAACCATTGAAGATTTACCCAATAAGAAGAATAAGGAGTTTGTTTACTGTTCCTATAGAAGAGTGAATTTGTTTCATAAGAATTCTGGAAAGTAGAGAAGGTGCTACATCATTGTGTTTTCATAAGAGGTGAAGACGAAGCCCAGATAGACTTCAACTAAGAATACATTCATACATGAGGATGATATCCATGAAATTTGTTCTGGATAATGGACCTATATGTCTATAAACTATAAAGGTGATCCTTTCCATCGATAGTGATCCAATGAAGGAACATTCAAGGGAGTGACCCTTGGGAAGGAGTGAGCTGTCCTTAAACATTGTAAGGTAGTGATCATGGGAATATGAGTGACTTATCCTGAACCTATGATTAGTTGTGAGATCATAGTGATTTTAGTGCATGATACATTTCCATTTCATGCTCCTTGGAGTATCCCAACAAGGGTAAAGCATGTAAATACTCATGGAAATATTTAATTTATGTATGTACACAAAAAAAATCAAGAAACCTAAAGTATATCTAGTAAAAGAGAAATATAAGTGGCCCTCAAGGTTAAGATGTCAAGATCCTATAGGTTAAGTGAGATAGTTAAAGGAGAAAGATTATTAAATGGTTAAGCACTACATACCCTGATTCACTCACCCTTAGGGTAATCTCACTCTAAGTCTCTTGTTTATTTACAACATTGATAGACATGAGATAAGATTTTTGAGACTTGACAGCAGGTTGCAATGAGTTCCTGACCAACTCTTGTCATGATGGGCCTCAATTCACCACAGGATGATGGGTTGTGTGTCTCTTGTGTTGGGTTTTGATCTAAATCCCATTTTTTTGTTATGCTATCTTGAGTTTAAATTGATATTGTTTCAAATTGTTTTTGGTATATAGAATCATGCCTTCAAGACTTATTCTAAGGTTTACTCAAGAGGGTGTAGTATATAATGCTCGTCAAGGGAATCCTACTATGGATTGGAATCTCCTAGAAGCTATCGCAAGGGTAGTTCGAGCCATGGTTCAGAATGCACCACTTATTCTGAACCAAGATATTAAGGTGAAACTAGGAGATAGAGGAGAAAAGGATCAAGTGTGAGAGTTCCTACATGAGAAGAACATACCTTTAAGGATATGGATAAAAGTTAAGAGGTAGAGGATTAACTATACAAGATCAATCAATTCTTTGATTTCATAGATACACCTAAATCTATCAGGGTGAAGTGTGCAACATTTAATATTGAGGGTCTTAGAAAAAGGTGGTGGGATTCTATGGTTTAAGAAAACCAACATGTGGGATTAGAGTGGAAAGGATTCTAGACCCTCTTATTTTAGTATTTCCACCCAAAACATTTGATGATGAAAAAGTATACAGAGTTTCTATCTTTGCAGTAGGGAGATCATTCAACAATAGAGTACACCAACCATTTTGTGGATTTGGTTTGTTTTTCTCCTGAGGTGGTGATGAATGATCAATTGAATGCTTATAAATACCTACAAGGATTTCATCCAAATATATAATAATAGGTATATATACTGAATCTCAAAACCTATGTAGAGTCATTAAACATAGTTATGATGGTAGAGATAAATATAGAGGTAAAGACTAGCTTGTTTAGATCTTCCCTTCCACCCAGTGGCAGTTCCAATGGCACGCATGGGAAGAAGAGAAAGTTTAATGATAGACACAAGAGTGTTGGAGGTGGTCCTCAATAGTGTATTTTATCTAATTCATTAGTGGAGGTTAGAAGTGTACCATTGGATTACTACAACTGTGGAAAGTTGGGGCACACGTGATGATATTTCCCCACACATTCTAAGAACTATAGCACATGTGGCCATATAGGCCATCTACAGAGATTATTCCAGGCACTATCTATACCCTATTATCATCAGTGTGATTCATTATCTTCTATAAATGGGAGATCACATGTGTTCTATGGAGATTGGGACCCAATGTTTGGTTACATGGGAAATTTTCACCCAGATATTAGGAGTTTGTTTTCTATCATTGTGGTTTAGACTGATGATGTTTCCTTTTATTTTTAATCTACCCTTGGTAGTTTGGGATTTCCTTGAGGTGTTCCATGAAGACTTTTTCACTCTTACTCTAGATATAGGTAGAGTTAACCATTGATATGGTGCTTAGTACTCAGCTTATCTTGATACCCTCTTATCGTATAGCACCTATGGTGCTGAAAGATCTTAAGGTTTAGCTGGACAACCTATTAGAGAAGGGTTTTATTCATACTAGTTTCTTTATATGGATAGACCTCATGCTCTTTTCTGATAAGGTAGATGGATTTTTTGCATCTTTGTGTAGACTATAAAAAAATGAATCGGGTAATGGTTAAGAACATACATCCTTTTCCCTATATTGATGAATTACTTGAACAGTTAAAGTGGGAAAGTTGGTTTTTAAAAATTAACCTTTAGTGGGGTTATCATCAGCTTAGAGTTAATGAGTTAGATATCCTGATGATCACTTTTAGGAGCAGGTAAGACCACTATGAATATCTTGTGATACATTTTTCCTGACTAAATATCTTATAGTGTTTATGGATTTGATGAACTAGATATTTTACCAACATCTTGATACCTTTTTTGTTGTATTCATGGATGATATGATGGTTTATTAAATATTTGAGCATGAACATGATCAATATCTAAATTTGGTTTTGGAAACCTTGAGTAGTGACCACATTTATAGTAAGATATTAAAGTGAAATTTATGGATTTGGGAGGTGAATTTCTTATGGCATATTATTTCAGAACATGGAATATTAATTGATCTTGAAAAAGTGAAGGTTGTTTTATTATGGTAATAACCATAGAATTTCTTAGAGATATAAAGATTCCTAGTACTAGCTAGATAATATTAAAGGGGTTTTAAGTATTTCTTAAATATGACATCACCGTTGACTTATCCTACTAAGAAAGGGGTAAATATTTTTTAGGATGCTAAGTGTTAGGCCTATTTTGATGAGTTGAAACGATGTACAACATCGTCGCCTATCTTGATCTTTCCAGAACCTTGTAAGGGACATGTGGTATACTTTTATAATTCTCGTGATAGTTGGGGCGTGTGATTATACAAGATAATAATGATTTGGTGTATAGTTCTTGACAGCTTAAAAATTATGAGAATAATAACCCCACTCATGACTTGGATCTCACCACTGTTATGCATGCTCTTAAGTGTTGGTGACACTATATTTTCAGTGAGAGTTTCATAGTATTTTCCACTAGTAGAATACTAACCTATACCAACGGTTTGGAACCGTTGGTATAGGCCTCCAAACCGTTGGTATAGCCTATAACAACGGTTTGGAGAACCGTTGCGAAGTAAGCCGTTGGGATAGGTCTATACCAATGGTTTTCCCAAAACCGTTGGTATAGACCTATCCCAACGGTTTTTAAAACCGTTGGTATAAGTAATATGAAAATCTATTCCAACGGTTATAAAACCGTTGGTAAATGTATTTAAAAAAAAACATCCGCTGGGATTTGATCCCATGACCCCTCGTTTATAATCGAACGACTTAACCACTAAGCTAACATCACTTTTGTAAACATAATTTCATAAATATATATATGTATTATCATAATTATTTAAAATTAAGATTTATATAATGTTCTCGGGTAGCAGACCTGGAAGAAATGAAAGAATCTATCCCAACGGTTCTCAAAACCATTGGGATAGACCTATCCCAACGGTTTTCAAAACCGTTGGGATAGGTGGAAATTTCTAGGAGGTGAATGTTGGATTTGGGGTGAGTTTTCCCAACGGTTCTTCCAAACCGTTGGGAAAGGGGGGGTCTTTCCCAACGGTTTGGGAGAACCGTTGGGAAAGGGGCCTCAAAACACCCCTTTCCCAACGGTTCTCACAAACCGTTGGGAAAGGGGGGGTCTTTCCCAACGGTTTGGAAGAACCGTTGGGAAAGGGGCCTCAAAACACCCCTTTCCCAACGGTTCTCTCAAACCGTTGGGAAAGGGGGGGTCTTTCCCAACGGTTCTTCCAAACCGTTGGGAAAGGGGGGGTCTTTCCCAACGGTTTGGGAGAACCGTTGGGAAAGGGGCCTAAAAACACCCCTTTCCCAACGGTTCTCCCAAACCGTTGGGAAAGACCCCCCCTTTCCCAACGGTTTGGAAGAACCGTTGGGAAAGGGTGTATATAAGTGTTGGGAAAGATCTGATTTCCAGTAGTGTTCTGTAAGGACCAATTTAGGATATGTCTAACATAGAGAGGGGGTGAATTAGTGCTGGGGTATTTTTAATCTAATTTTTATTTTTATCCCTTTACCTATTTAACCTATTAGGATCTTGATTCTCTTATTATCTTATCCCCATCGCATGAAAGAATATTAAACCAGTAAATACAAGCACATGGTGTTTTTACAAATTTCACTATTCAATAAGAGTAGCTAGTCCTTGGTGTTAAGTCAAGATGTCTATGACGAAGAAATAAGAGGGGGGGGGGGATTGTGTCCCTTTAAAAATCTTGATAAAATTAAAATGTCCCTCTTGAAATGAAGTGATCATTTCATTATCTCTTAATGTCAAACGAGCATCATAAATAAATAAAAGAAATGAACACAAGGATGTATAGTGGTTCGGGGCATAGAAATCCCCTAGTCCACTCCACCAATGCTCTACTCCACGAGCTTGGTGATTTTCACTAGTTGGTACTCTTATCATAAGACCATCCACAACTGAGTAAAGGAATTTGACACCTTACAAGGATTTTACAGGGCCTTCTAGTTCTTTTACAGGGAACCAAAATATCCACATCTTAGTTTGAGAAGCTGGAACTCCACCAAAACTGAGTTTGAGCAGCCGATACTCCAAATAAAATAGATGAGATGAAGTTTGTTATGAAATAGGTTTAGCTCACAGTTTCAGCAACAACTGATAGATGTAGATGATCTTCAATGATGCACATCAGTAGAAAAAAAAATCTTCAATGTAGAGAAGACTTCTTCATTTTTAAATATAAGAAAATAGACCAAACAATTTTTTCACAGGCTTCCTTCATATTTACACCATGAGAGAATAAGAATGTACAAAGAATATTTCTCTCTCTTCTTCAAAATGAAAAGATGCAGAACAAAAATATTTAAGCAATTTATTTTCGTCAATGTTTTCTCATCTTCACTCTTCTTTGTTTTGCATATTCTTTTCCTTCCAGAGAGAGATTTATATAGAGAATAAATATTCAGTAGTTGTAACATCATTCCTTTTCTTTAGGATACCTAAAATAAATAGTGTTAATATCCTTTATAAATATTTCCCAATAATAGCGTAGCATCATTTCCTCTTTATTCATATAGAATAAATCTCTAATAAATTCATTCAAAATAATGTGAATAACTCCTACAATAATATCTCCATAATAATATCAACATTGAACAATTTAAAAATGATGTTTAAATCCTTTCAAACCTCTTTAAATATAGTTAAAACAATTCAAAAAAAAGTAGCCACATAATAAATCATGAATATTTGAAATCAAATCATTAAAGGGATTCATAACATCCTTTATAAATAAGAATGATTTAATCCATTCCATGCAATACTTTGAATCGGTCATAAAAGATCTTTATAAAAAGAATACCATTGCAGAAATCGCATAAAATATCACCGAATTAAAACAATGTTGTTGAAAATTCAAACGTAGGTTTCCTTCATGTAATGAAAAAAATATCAAACGTAGGTTTCAACTATGTAACGTATGGTTCCTTTGCGTAGTGTAGGGTTTCTAAAAATGCATGGTTCCTTATCCATAATTTCACTTGCACATAACGTAGGGATCAAAAAGTAACATAGGGATGATGATCCATACGTTCATCCTTGTCAGTATAAAAACCTAAACATAGCATTGATTAACCATATGTTCAACTTCCCGAATGTTGGGTATGAACGATATTTACAAATTCCAATGTAGGGTTGATATTCCTTACGATTATCATTCTTCGAACATAGGGTTTCTAATCCAAACACAAACCATTCATCATGGCATAAGATTTATTCCTTATGCTATGTTTATCAATGTAGGGTATGAACAGTGTTTCCAAAAAATGTAAACAACTTAACTTCAAACTTCACTTAATTTTTTTGAGCCCTTTACTATCATATTCATCCTTAATCCCACAAGACTTATTTTTAGTAAATCTCATGATATTTCAAACGGTTCAAGAAGAAAATAAATCCTACTTCTATAAATCCTAATATCTTTGAAAAATAGAAGCCATATGATAAGAAAAACTTCTTCCAAAACAACATTCTAGAACTTCAGATAATTTATTAACCGTACTAAATACTTTTTTAGCCTTATATGTAAACTGATGAAATCAAGATAAAATTATTGGATTTTCATCTCACTAGTTTTTGAGAGATTCTAACATCTGTAGAACTTGCAGAAAAATAAATACTATAGGATTTAAAATTTGTTCATTGTATAGTTGAAACACTACATAAGAAACTTCATTGATTTTTTAGAGTATCAAAAAAAACATTTTCATACCTTCACATAAAATAATTATGTTTAGATAAACTCCTTATCTATCCAACAGTATAATGTGCCCACAAATCCATTCAATATAGCTTGAGATATCATTATAATACTAAATTGAATTTAATATGAAAACTGCAATATCACTTGAACAACTTGTAATAGTTTCGGTGAATTTTTGCACCATCGAAACAATTGAATTGGATTTTGACATAAAAATATGAAATGAAGATAACATTATTATCTTTCTAAAGGAATAAACTCCATAATAATCCGATCAATATTTATTCAGATATAAAATAAATACTTTGACATATTAAATCTAAAACACTAAAAAAATTTATTAGAAAAAAATATTGATGGGTTAAAGTAATTATCAAAACTAAATCAAAATGAGAACGATAAGGAGCCACTTAAAAATCTCCCCCTTTTTGATAATTACAAAACCCAAACTCAAAACCAACTTTTATTCCCCTTTTTGTAAGGATAAAAAAGATATGATATTGAGTAAATTAAATAATAAAATATATTTAACCTTTTTTATAAAGAATAGGAATTTCAGATTTAATTAAAAGAAAATAAAAGAAAATAAAATAAAATTTGAAATACTAAGTTTTCTCCCCCCTTTTAAAACTTGAAAAATATATTTTCTTTAACATATTTAAAATTTGAAAAATAATTTTTTAATTATATTTTAAATTTGAAAAATAATTTTTTTAAGTATTTAAAATTTGAAAAATAAGTTTTTAAGTATTTAAAATTTGAAACATATTTTTTAAGAATTTAATATTTGAGAAATAATTTTTTTTAAGTATATAAAATTTAAAAAATAATTTTTTGAAGTATTTTAAATTTGAAAAATACCTTTTTTAAGTATTTTAAATTTGAAAAATATTTTTTAAGTATTTAAAAATATATTTAAAATTCAAAAATTCAAAAATATTTAAAATTTGATTTTTTAAAATTATTTTTTAAATATTAAAAAGAGGAGTTATTTAAAAATATGTTCTAAATACATACAACAATTTTAACCCCCCCTAAATTCATGCTTCTTTCAAACAGATAAAAAGATATAACCAAGGAGCCATTCAAACATATATAATATTATTAAACGAATAACAAGTGTTTGTAATGAATGTATTAAGCCATTTAATTTATGCCATAATAATGAAATATTTAAAGACATGATAAATATTTAAAATAACTCCCCTAAAAAAATATAAATATTTATGATATTCAAAAAATTTAAATAAATTGTTTTCAAGGAATTTAAATAAAATGTTAAATAAATAAATAAATAAATAAAAAATAAATAAAATAATAAAAATAATAAAATATTTTTAAAGAATTTAATTAAAATATTTTTTAAGTATTTAATTAAAATGTTTTTAATGAATTTAATTAATTTATTTTTAATGAATTTAATTAAAATATTTTCAATGAATTTAATTAAAATTTTACAAATGTCATAAATGCCCAAAACATTTTAATCTAATAATAGAATACTATATCACAAACAACAAGAGATTAATTTAGCACATGTAATTAATTTAAATTGACAAACATTAAATGCATGCTTAAACATAAGATATCCATTTATATAAAATATTTATAAAAAGTTTAATGGTCATTGATTAATAAAATAAATCAATGAATTAATTCATTTGATAAAATAGTAGTGTGAAAATATTTAATAGTTTAAGCATAATAATAATTAAATGTAGAGGAATAAAAGATAAAATATTAAAAAAAATCTCCCCCAGTATAAAATAGTTGCTGCATTTAATTTGAATATAAAAATTGAAAATAAAATACTTCCTGGATTAACCATTCATGCTCTAATTAATATTTTATTTAATAGAATAATAAATAAGAATGTAATAAATTTCTATAATTTTCAAATAGCCACTTGATGATATAACTATGATGTTCAATGGCACATTAATGATTTAGGTTACCAAATATTTTTTTATCTAACATTTTATAATTAAATATAGATAATGATTTTGAATAATGAACATGATTGACACCACAAAATTGAGGTTTTCTAAAATAACATTCATTAGCATAATGCCCATTAATACCACAATAAAAACTTTTAACAGTGGACATGCTTTTACTATTTGAACCAGGAACAAAATATTTTTTATATAATTTTGGGTTTTCTCCATTATAAATAATATTGAGTTTTCCTTTTTCAATTTTATTTTTACCAATAATTTGAGTCAAATAATTCTCTCCCTTAATAAGCATACTTGAAGCTTTCTTTAAATTATCAACTTCATCCAATAATTCTTTAATTTTAGTTTCATGCAGATCACAAGAAATTTTGGAAGAATTTGATCTTAAATCTACAATTTGTTTTGAAAAACTCTATTTATCAATTAAAATATAATCATAAGATTTTCTAATATTTTTATTCTCTTTATTTAAAGATTCAAATTTATCTTGAATCACAAAACAAATATTATTAAGTTCTTCATAAGAAAAACTTTTAGAATTAGAACTTTTAGAGTAAGAAGATTGTACCTCCTCAACATAAGCCATAAGACATAGATTAACCTTTTTATTTTCATGCCCAGCTTTTGAGTTTGTAGTAGATTCATCACTTGAATCTTCATATACATTACTAGTATCCTTCATGTATTTCTTTCCTTTTTGTTTATATTCATCTTTCCTTTGAGATTTAAGTAAATGGAAGTTGGGTCTCAAATGACCTTTCTTTTTATACTCATAGCATATGACTTCTTTCTCTTTATTCAACTTCAATTTCTATTTTCTCCTTTTATACATCTTGCCAATTTTTTTTAGCAAGATGTTGTATCTCATCACTTGAACTTTAATGGAAATAATCTGTATCAGAAAATTCATCCTTCGAAACTTTGAGTGCAACTATTTCCTTTTTGATAGAAATATGATTTTCATCTTCTACTTTCATCTCTGCTTCGTACATCCTCAAGGATCCGATCAATTCTTTCATCATTAATTCTTTAACTAGCATGGATTGTCTAATAACATCTTATATTCCATTATACTTAAAAGGTAAAACTATAAGTACCTTTAATTCCTGATCTGGTTATGGAATTGGAGTTCCTAAGGCATCAACATCATTAATAACTTTGGTTAATCTTCATTCATCTGAGTGATGCTCTTATATTATGACATCCTAAATGTGTCGAATTTAAGTTTTTAAGTACTGTACCATAGTTTTCTGACATTTTAAATTCCTTCATATGCAACTGCAATAGTCTTCCATATCTCATAGGCAGTATCACATTGATAAACATGGTTAAATTCATCAGAACAAAGACTGCATATAATTTCATTCATGGATTTTAAATTAATATCATGCTCAACTTCCTTAGCAGCAACCCAATTTTATGGTTCTCTAGGGATTTCATAAGGTTTTAAAATATTCATATAAACTTTGAAACCAATATTATTCAAATATATAGTCCTGAGAGCTTTCCATCATCTATAATTATCACTATAAAAATATGGAGCATGGATCATCGATATACCTTCTTTGAAAATTTTCTATTGATATTTTTCTTCATCTGAAATTTTAACTCAGGCTTGTTAGAGCCAAAAAAAATCAGTAGAGCCCTACCTCTGATACCAATTGTTAGGTCAGGATGTCTATGATGAATACACAAGAGGGGGGGGGGGTGAATAATGTCCTTTTAAAAATCTTGACAATATTAAAACGTACCTCTTGAAATGAAGCGATCCTTTCATTCCATCTTAATGTTGAGCGAGCAGAAGAAATAAATAAAGGAAATGAACAAAAGGATGTATAGTAGTTTGAGACATAGAAATGCCCTAGTACACTCCACCAACGATCTACTCCACGATATTGGTCATTTTAATTAGTTGGTTCTCTTATCATAAGACCATCCACAACTGAGTATAGGTAGTTGACACCTTACAAGGATTTTTCAAGGCCTTCTGGTTATTTTACAGGGAATTGAAATAACCACATCTCAGTCCGAGAAACTGATCCTCCACTATGACTGAGTCCAAGCAGCTGATACTCAAAATAAAATATATGAGATGAAGTTTTTTTTGAAACTTGTTTAGGTTACAGTTGCAGCAACAATTGAAAGATGTAGATGATCTTCAATTATGCACAATAGCAGTAGAAAAATAATATTTAATGTAGAGCATGATTCTTCATCTTTAAACAAAAAAAAACACCAAAAAATGTTTCTGAAGGATTCTTTAATCTTTACATCATGATAGAATAAGTATATATAATTAATATTTCTCTCTCTTGTTCAAAATGAAAAGTAGCAGAATGAAAATATTTCAGTTGTTTATTTTCGTCAATATTTTCTCATCTTCGATCTTCTTCATTGTGTATATTATTTTCCTACCAGAGAGAGATATATATAGAGAATAAATATCCAGTATTTGTAACAACATTATTTTTCTTTTGGATACCCAAAATAAATAGAGTTAATAGCCTTCATAAATATTCCCCAACAATAGTGTAACACCATTTCCTCTTTATTATTGAAGAATAAATCTCTAATAGATGCATTCAAAATAATTTGAATAACTCATCCAATAATATCTCTATAATAATATCAGCGTTGAAAAATTTAAAACTCATATTTAAATCCATTAAAACCTCTTTAAATATATTTGAAACATTTCCTGAAAAATAACCGCACAATAAATCATGAATATTTGAAATCAAATCATTCAAAGGGAATCATAACATCCCTTATAAATAGGAATGATTTAATCTGTTCCATGAGATCCTTTGAATTGGTCATAAAATATATTTATAAAAGGAAGACCATTGTAGAAATCGCCTAAAATATCATGGATTTAAAACATCATTTTTGAAAAGTCAAATATAGGGTTCCTTAAAGTAATGACAAAATATCAAACATAGGGTTCAAATACATAACATATGGTTCCTTTGTGTAGCGTAGGGTTCTCACCGACGTATGGTTCCTTATCCATAATTTAATCTGAATGTAACATAGGTATCAAAAAGTAATGTAGGGATTATGATCCATACATTCACCCTTTTCAACATAAAATACCAAACATAACATTGATTAACCATACGTTCAACTTCCCGAACGTAGGGTATGAATAGTATTTACAGATTCCAAAATTGGGTTGATATTTATTATGTTTATCATTCTATGAACATAGGGTTTCCAATCCATACACAAACTGTTCAACGTAGCGTGAGTTTTATTCCTTACGTTACATTTATCAACGTAGGGTATTAGCAATGTTTCTAGAAAATGTAAACAACTTAACTTAAGACTTCACTAATTTTTATTGAGCCCTTTACCATAATATTCAGCCTTAATCCCACAAGACTTATTTTTAGTAAATATCATGATCTTTCAAAAGGTTCAATAATAAAATCAATATGACTTCTACAACTCTTGATATCTTTGAAAAACAGAATCCATATGATAAGGAAAAACTACTGCCAAAATAGCATTCTAAAAATTTGGATAATTTATTGACCATATTAAAGACTTATTTATCCTTAGATGTAAATTTATGAAATCAAGATAAACATATTTTATTTTCATCTCACTAGTTTTCAAGCAATTTTGACATCTTTAGAACTTATAGAAAAATAAATACTATAGGATTTCAAATATGTTCACTGTATAGTTGAAAAAATGATTTAGAAACTTAAATTATTTTTTAGAGTATCAAAAAATCATTTTCAGACTTCCCCATAAAATAATTATGTTTAGATAAACAACTTATATATCCAACAGTATAATGTGGCCACAAATCTATTCAATATAGATTGAGATATCATTATAATCCTAAATTGATTTTAAGCTGAAAACTGCAATATCACTTGAACAACTTGTAACAATTTCAGTGAATCTTTATACCATCAAAACAATTGAATTGGATTTCGACATAAATAGATGAAATGAATATAACATTATTATCTTTACAAAGGAATAGACTCCATAGTAATCTAATCACTATTTATTTAAATATAAAATAAATACTTTGACATACTAAATATGAAACACTTAACAAATTTATTTGATAACAAATATTGATGGGTCGAAAAAATTATCAAAACTAAATCAAAATGAGAATGAAAAGGATCCAGTCAACACTTTTCCCGGTCAGAAATAATCCTCACCACACAATCCACTAGAAAAAAAATCCTTTTATATGGATTACAATGAGTAGGATATGACCTTACACTCGTATAGAACTATGTAAATAATCTAATAGTGCGTGTTTTACAGCAATTGGATGGATCTTTATACTACCTCCCAAGATATTATTCTCCTTATTGATAAGGGATTATAACACCAATAAAGTAATCCACCTATTGATTCCTATATGATGTCACCTTTCTTCTTTGTTCTTCCACTCTTCACTTGTTATTTGCTTAGTAGCATGAAAGTAACTCTCCTTACCTCTTCCCAGTAGCAAACTAAAAGCTGTACAATCTCCTTCTTCTATCAGTCACAATAATATGAATGTGGTATACTAAAGGACTAAATTCTCCTTAACCCAAATAATAATCAAATGATATTAATTTGGGTAGTCACTTCCTCTTCTCTCTCTGATCTATGACACACAAATATATGTAGTAATATATTGCAATGTCTTGATCTCTCTTTCTTCCTCAGTGAGAAACCAACTGCATTGAATCACCTTCTTCAATCTTGCTAGAATAAAAAAACTCTTATGTGATTATCAAAACAATAATGATCATATCAACATAGAATAATCAAAATCTATATGTCCTAAATAACTGAATATTGACTGGACACTTTCTTCTTCCTCTTTGACACACAATAATATGGAATAGTGAAACAATTCCTTATTCTACTTCTTCAATACTCAATAACAACACATGAGTTTATTGGTTTAATTCTATTATTTATTTTGAAAATATGAACTTAGTATCATGTCTAATTCTTATTCACACAAACAAACTACATGTGATCGATTCTCTCTGTCCGTTGTGTATCAACCAGGTACACACATGTTTTTACATTGTGAAACATAGTGGGGGTATTATACCCAAGCACTGGTTTAGCTAAAATAGATATTCAAAACTAATGTTATAACAAACCTTCTCTTTATTACACATTAATGCATGTTTTATTACACTTAATAAAAAATAGAAGATCGATAGGGCCAGCGTCTTTGATAAATTAGGTACATTACATAACAACTTAAAACATGAAAATCAACATATTTATTGAAAACTTCTTTTACATGACCAAAACCTTCCTTCATAATTAACGACGAATGGGATAACCTGAGGACATACATAAGAAAGGGAAAAGCTATAAAGCCCAGTAAGGGAATAAAAAAGATATAAAATGAGGAAGACAATACATGTTAGACAATAGGCATATCAATGGAGCATAAAAGGAACATTAATAATAATACATGATATAACATGATAATCATAACATGGTAAATATAGAAACAACTTAAAACGCTACATCATAAACATAGGTCAAGGCTAAACCTGCTAAGACATCATGGTGTAAAAAGTCCCATAAAGTAATCAAGTAAACCCCCTGTCCCAATGTGATGTATCATGATACAAACCATTACCCAATGCATTAGAGCTCTATTAGGATGTACCCTTCATAGTCATTTCATTCTCATGCTTAAGTGTACCACATAGATCAATCAACATAGATTCATCATCATCATAACTTATTCCATGATCAAGGAAAATTGAATAAATACATGTAAGTACCCAATGAAATAATTATATTAGTATAAAGGTGAATACCCATGACAAAAAATGGTCATGGTATTCACCACACATTTTTTTGGAATGAAAAATTGCGGTGCAATTTTGACAGCATAACGACGTCACATAAAAATTTATAAAATGTGATGATGAGAGAGAAAGGGGTATATCATCATTTAGACATGAAATTGACAGTAAGGGTAGACATGGAAATGCATGTACCGACATAAGGAATTGGATATAGAAGGCGTAACATAATAAAGAAACTTGAAGAAATAGAATAAAGAAAAGAACCCTTATAAAAGTTTTGCATGGTAACGAGTGTGAATAAAGGTTCATAAGAGGGATAAATGAGAGTGAAAGGGGATATAATAATTTATAAATAAAATGAAAAGTAAGGTTTATATTTAATAACATATCTCAACATAATTAAATGTAAATTGAAATGAATAACATTCAAAGGAGTGCTTGATAAAATAGGAGAGTGGAATATGAGGTTCCCTTCTGAAAATTCGGCATAGTAACGACTTAGGTAAGGGTCCAAATGAGGGAGTATAAATGATAAATCAATTAAATAACATAAAATTTACATCAAGATAATTATTATTAATGAATTAAAATATAACCAATTTAAATTTAAAGAACTAATTTCAAAGAAGGTACTTGAATTTGAAAGGAGGAGAGGAAGGTGAGGGCCCCTTACTTGAGTGTGTGCCTCCAAAGGCATGGGAAGGGATTATTGAATGATTAGGGTAACCTTGGGAGGAATATAGAGAGTATAAGGAAGAGTGTTGTATTTCTCAAAGGAGTTTTAGTGAAGATAAATGGGAGGTTGGATGGGTTTATATAGGAAAAAAGGGGGATTTCTTTATTATTTTGGTTTTGGACACTACATAATAAAATATTCAAAACCACAAACCATCCCATGATTTTTTACTATAGTTTCTTACAAATGGGACTGGTTTACATTATTTTATAACGAAAAGGTATGAATATAATAAAATAATTCCATTCCTTATGTGAAGATGACTCACACTCTCAAAGAAATGATTTTGAATTCTTAAAATATATTATAAGTCTTGAAGAATTCATTAAGGAATTGCAAAATAAATAAAATAAAAACAAAATTAAATTATTTTAAAGTGAAAACATATATTTGTATGAGGATAAATTTTATAGTATTTATTAAATAACTATTGGGTTATTATGATGCCATAAAATACACTGTATATTTATATGGTATTTAATTTTTTCCCAAAAATTCCACTGTCTCAGAAAATTATGAAAAATTCACTATTAGATTAATTAGATTTCATGATTCCAAAAATAATATTCATTTTATATAAATAATTTTCTAAATATGTGAATTTTCACTTTTAAAATAAAAACTGACATTTATTGAAAATGACGGGTTTTTGACAATAACATTTTTTTGAACCCTTATAAAAATTACATTTGTCTTCATAAAAATTATATGATCATTTATATTCAATAAAAGTCATATAATGATAGTATTTTATTAAAACAATATTTATTTAAAAAATCAATTAATTCATCAAAATATATTTCTTAATTGGATTTGAATATTAACCAAAAATATTAATTTTTATTTAAAAATCATTTAAAAAGTAATAATAATAGGGTGAAAATATATTAATTATTTAATAAAAAATAAAGTAAATATTCATAATGATAGAGTATTAATATACATCCCATTAATAAATCATCATATTCCCTAAGAGTAAGGTGCATGATGGTGGGGCTTTCATGAGGTCGTTCAGTGAACATGGTTTGGGTGATGATCTTGATGATCTTGAACTTCTCCCATAAACAGTTTCGCTCATGTTTAAGTTATTGGATTTAATCTTGGTATTAGTCTAGGTAAAATCCCAGAGATGATATATCCCTCAAAATCTCCAATAAATTGGCTTCATAGGATACAATTTTATCGGTTGAGGCCAACACTTCCATTGTCTCTGCCAAAAGGATTTGTTAAAGCCCTATATTTATACAAGTCATGTGATCACTGTTCAATGACTATATTATCAATGGTAAAGATACTTAACGATCATTTAAATACAATTGGATATAATAAAACCAAATAAGTGTATGTGTTTTCAATAACCATAATACATTTAATTAAAAAATGGTATTTTATTCATAATTGTTCAGATTGTTACAGATGTTCGCAGAGCTCCCTCATGAAGCTCACAACATTCATGAAGTAGACCACCTTCATATAACAAACTATCTTCACGAAGATCATTGACTCAATGAGGAATATTCCATCATCACGAATCAACCATTAATTATAAGCATTGGTATCATTCAAGACTTTATAACTCTTTTCTCGATGCTCAAGATCGCATAGAAACCCAGGTTCGCAAAGCTCCTCGACCTCTATAAAATCAGAGAAATTCCAAATTTTCATTATTATTTATGTCTAAAATGAAGTGGGGGTCATGTCATATTTATAGACACACCCATTAGTGATGCTCTACCACTTCCTACATATTTTTTGGATCACTCAAAAATATCTTTGCAGTGCTCCTCTATTCACGATGCTCCATTGATATTTGTCATTGTCACAAAGATCACCATCAAACCATTGCGCCCTTGCGATGCTCCACTTATCATAATTGCAGAGATTACTGTCACCATTCTCAATGATCCAAGTCTTCATGAATCTCATCCTAGACTTCTCAAAACCCATGAATTTACCATTTTTATGAAGTTTCATTCCCAGAAAACAACCTTTCATGATGCTATCCCCTTTCTCTAGATTTTGACCCCAAAAATTTGGCAAACATCAGGAAATGATTCCACCTTAAAAATATACTTCAGCAACATCTCCCATACTGATTTTCTATCACATAGATGAATTAATAAACACAAATTGATGCATCATTAAATCTTAAACCAATTTCTACCGAAAATTCACTTCATTACAAAACTATTAGATTTCTTTCATCACGAACTCCATATGTTATGATATTTAAACTTCGATTGATCATCTTTAGCATCATCATATTTACCAAGGAAAGTGTTGTAAATTATCTATATTCCAAAAACATATTTCTTTCCAATAAAAATTGAATATGATTGGAAACACATTTTCTCTCCCTTTCCTTCTAAGTACTGAATCAAAAGTTCTACAAACAACTTATTATATTTGTGAAATACAAACCAATAAAGAATCGTCAGATTTAACTAGGAAAATTATTCAACCATTACATCCAATGACATCTAATGAATCCATAACAATTCTCCAGGAATCACCTTGAAACTCAAATTCTTCAAATGATATTTCTTGAATTATCAAGACTAGAGGACATTGTTCAAGATCTAACTCGAGGAAATTGGTCAAGATCTACTAACTTTGGAACCAATTCACCATATTGAACATAATGAAATATTATTATCTATTTGATCACCATTGAAAAAAATGACAATCAGTTGAAAATAAATACAATCCATACACAAAGTGGGATCTTCAATCTCCCCCTTTGTATTTGTTGGAAATACTTTCAAAGTTCTTTCCAAATGAATGTGATATTATGTGGATCATTATATTTTATCGCACCTTTACTTTTCAATCTTTCATTTCATTTTCTCTCCACTTATTTAAAAGAAATACAATGTTCATGGGAAAAAGGGTATCAATACATACTTAAGAAATGTTCCATCCATCATTTCACTCTAAGTTTACTTGAGCTGTGCTTGGTGTAGAAAACAAGAGTATTTGATTTAGACAAACAAATCTATCCATTACCAACTGATCATGATACCTTATGAAATTAGTGATAATATACTTTTATTCAAGGATTATTCACTTTTATTCTAGGATTATATTAATAAAAGTGAGATGAATATTTTTAAGAATAATCAATCTGAAACTCCTGCACTCACTTCAACAAATAGATCAAAACAAATTCAAGTGCAATAGACAGGATAAGTGCCTTGGGTAACTTCTATTCTTCTTATGTCATTGAATAATTAAATTTCTCCCCCTTTGAAAATTTTTTTGATTCATTTTTTTCATAAACAAGGATGAGAGATTAAGAGATATAATTTTTCCAATGAAACGATCTTCAAGAAATTTCTATAATAATTAGATTTGATACTAATTTAAATAATAATTCAAGAAGCTTATTTAATTGTCTCCACCTCAAGGAAAAAATTTACCATTATCTTCATAATGGTTGATCTCATCAAGAATGGATTTCAAGAAATTATAGTATGGAGAATACACCAGAATGGGTCTTCAACTTGTGACAATCCATTTTGGAAAACTTTCATAACTTTACCAAGGATGCTCTTCCAGAACATTTGTTCATTAGAATACCATGAAATAAGATCAAACCAAGATAGAATATTATCTATCCTAGATTTCTAGAATCGAACATCACATTATTCATCTTCATCAAAGATGACCCTTTATCATATTAATATTTTAATATCAATTGAGGAATCATTCAAGGATGGTAACTTCTTCAGCTTTGCTATCAAGAATTGACAACACTGACTACTTCTCAGGTTTCCCCCCTTATAAGTTGATTCAAATTCAATTACCTGTATTATAAAAACAAATAAAATACACAAATATTTAAGGGAATAAGTTGGATCCTCCTAAATTTATTAATATGAACAATAAAGTTGAGATGTTTTTCTCAACCAGGTTTCTCTATTTGCTTCAGTATTTATGCTTGAACAACTGAACATCTATTCCGATTTATGTTGAGGCAACATGGATTTATTCACATACTATTCTTCTTTGTGTGGATAATTTTCTTCTTAACAACCTCATGGATGATACATCATTACTCCTATTTAGGACTGCTTCTTGTTTTGGTAATAATGTTAAAAAACCTTTTGCAATGTGACCCAATTTCTTTCATATCTCACAAAAAACTTATTTAAGACAAGATTTTACTTCTATATGAAACATATCATTTGTTGAGACCAAGTTGGATAGACAAGTAAGTAATAATAGTTTTCTTTTTTAGAGTGTTGTCTTTTGTTTTCAAAAGGATAAATCAATTCACTTTGTAAAATCCTTGAATAATATGATGATGCTTTGATAATTTTTATTTTACAAATATCATAAGTTGTTTGGATAACTTGTGATGCAAGATTTATGAAGGAATGGGGGAGTAAAGGTGTTTCCAATCATATTCAATTTTGATTGGAAAGAAAGATGTTGCTGGAAGATAGGGACGTTTCAATACATTCTTTAGAAATCTAAAAATGCTAAAAATAATTGATCAAAGGCTAAAAATCATGATAAAAGAAGTTTGTGATTAAAGAAGATAACTTTGAATCAGTATGGTTGGAGTTTTAATGTGGCACCGTTTCTTAGTTTTTTCCAAATTTTTGGGCCTCAAAATCAGGAGTTTATTATTTTGGAAAAGGAAGAGTTTTTTAAAGGAGTCTGTAGAATTTATAGAAGGTACGCGGATTGATGAAGGAAAATTGACAAAGGATAGATTTTGTATGGCAGTGCTATACGGACCATAAAGAGTAGTATGCGGATGGTACATAGACTTTGTAGAAGAAATAGTTTATGAATGAATCAAGGTTCTCAGGAGGCTTGCAGTTCATGAGCAATAAATAGTTCACAGTGAGGGGTGTCATTTGTAGAATGGAGGTGGTGATTTTAGCCATCGTGAAGGAATAAATACAGTACAGGAACCATATATGGAAAAACAGTTCGCAGGAAAAATGGTTTGTGGGATGGTTGAAATATGCAGGAGACTTGAAGTCCATAGTGAAGGTTGTACCACATTGAAGATTTGAGTAAATCTCAGATTAGCAGATTTTATGGATCTATTTTCCTATATAAGGAATGATAATCCCTTTATTAAGTGCGAGAAATTTTCAAAAAAGAACAACTTTGCTTTGAGAAAGAATTTGGCTAAGTCTGGAAGAGTTTGTGTGGGATAATTTCACGAAGGGAAGCTGTTAGTAGAGGAGAGATTCTGTATAGGATGAAGTTTTCTGTAGAAGAAGAAACAGTTCGTGGAATAGGAAGAAGCAATTTGCAGAAGAAGGAATTTTGTAGAAACGGAGGTGGTACGCGGGATCAATACATGAAAGCGGAATGCAGAAGTGGTTTATAGAGGTGATACATGGAGCATCAACAGTACGTAGAGTAGAGATAGTTTGCAGGAGAAGAGGTGGTTTGCTAAGAACTTAAGTTACACAGTGCAACTCAATTCACAAAGGATACAGGCTGTTCACGGAAGAAGAAACACAGTTCACGAAGGAAGCAAGGAAGTTCCTACCAGCTTCTAGGTAGAAAAGGTAAGAATTGTATTTGAAAGATCAAATTTTGTGAAAGCTGATCAAGAAGCACCGAAATATTGATTTGCATCATTTTTGGACAGAATAATCACACACACTATTGGATTTTTTTTAAAGTGCTACACGAGTGTAAGGGAACATCCTACTCATTGTATTCCACATCAAATGATTATTTTGTAGTGGATTGTGTGGTTTTGGATTTTTTCCAAACCACACTAAGGATGTAGTTATCTTTTTGAGTAGTGAACCTTGTAAATTCTTGTGTTCCTATATTTGTGTGGTTGAATTGTGTTCAGAAGGGAAAGAAATATTTAATAGAAGGAAAAGGGTGTTTCATAAGTAAGGAAACATAAAATAAAAAGATATTACTCATTCACCCCTCCCCCTCTTAGTGATACTTAGATCTTGACTAGGTAACTTCAATTGGTATCAGAGGGAAAAGTTCTATTCATTTATTCTTGGCTAAAGTTTTGAAGAGAAGTTGTAGAGGAGAATCTGAATTGTGTAAATAGTAAGAGGATTCCGATATTTGATAGAAATAATTATCATATCTAGAAAGATATAATGATTCCTTATCTTATGTCTCTTGGCTATGAAGTTCCTGAAGCTACAACAGATGGATTTCATCCTATTGATGACAAGTTTCCTCTTATAATTTTTAATAATAAAAATCTTGAGAATGATAGAAGAGATGAAAATTATTTACACTCATCACTTTCTGAAAGTGAACTTTTAAAAGTAAAAGGTGTTTCCACAACTAAAGGTATCTGGAATAAGATAAAAAAACCTATGAAGGAAATACAAAAGTGAAGAAGACAAAACTAAAAATTTGGAGGCTGAAGTATGAAGATTTAAAAATGGGAGAGTTTGAATCCATCGAGGGACTTATTTACCAAGGTAAATGACATTTTCAGTACTATCAGATATCTTGGTGAAAAGGTGGAGGATTCTATAGTTTTTGAAAAGATCTTAATAATTCTTCAAGAAAATTTTGATGCTAAAGTTTCTTTATTGGAAGACAGAGACCCTGAAACATTATCTTTGGATGATTTTCATAGAACTCTCATCACTTATGAGATGAGAAGGGAGACGATAATGAAGAGAAAAAAAAGTTGATAGAGAAATGTCTTTCAAAGATGCCAAGAATAAAAATTCTATTATGTATCTTGAGGACGATGATGTTGTTGACTTTGACTCTGAAAATAAGGTTTGAAAAAATCTTAATGATATTTTATCCTTATTTTCTAAAAATGTGAAAAGAGACACAAGTAAATATAAAGGGGAACTTCTGTTGAAGTGCTTTTAATGTGGAGTTTTTGGGAACTTTGTGGCTAATTTTCCTTAAAGAAATAAAGAAGAAGATAGCGATGAAGAACAAAGGAGGACAAGAAGGTTATGAAAGAAATAGGGTGATAAAGAAAAATATTTTCCCAGAGGGAAGGATAAAAAGTTTTTCAAATCTAAATGAAGAAGAATTTTTTATAAAGATGATGAATAAGAAGATAGTGAATTTGAATCCAAAAAATATTTTGATGATAATTCTAGAGAGAATAATTTTATTGCAATAATGAATAATAAAGATTCCAGAAGCAGTAGTTCTGAAGAAGAAGAAACTCAACTTGAATATCATCTGAAAGAAGAGTTGAAATAATGTTTGCGAAAGATTAGAATACTTAAAAAGTAAAATAGGAAATTGATAAATGAAAACCCCTCATAAAAAAATCAAGAAGGTTTTTCTAATGAGAAAGTAATGTTGGTAAAATATATTGATGATCTAAAAATTATCTTGAGAATGATAAGAGTTGTAATGAACATATGTAAGTAAAGATGAAGGAAAAAAATAAGAGCTGGAACTTGTCCAACAAAAACTTTCTAAATCCGAAAAAAGGAATATGAGTTTCAAAAAATCTGACTCAGAAGGTGGTTAAAGTTCTAGTAAGAGTGAACCTTGTAAGGATCAACAAAAGTTTCATTCAAAGGTTGAGAAGAAATATGGAATTGGTTCTGAGAAGAATAAAACTAGGAAAGCTATGTATGTGGCCAAAGTTAACAATTCTGAAAAATTAGAAGTATCCAAAAATCCCAAGTCTGGAAAAATTTCTATTACTTATAGTTATGATATGTCTGTAAAGAAATATGAGTTGAAGAATAAAGTTTCATATGAAAACAGAAAGGTTTATGGTCAACAAATTTATGTTAAGAAAGTTACTGAGAAACATACTCACAACATCGGTCAATCGAAAAATTTCAGAATCAAATACTCTTTCTATGGATACTGCTAGTATTGTGGTGGATTTGGAAGCATGAAAAATATGTTCTGGTTCAACCAACAACATTACTACTATTCCATAGGTAATAGGAAGCAATGTTTGAGGGGGGGGGGGAGGTGGCGAATCCTCTCAAAAGAAGAAGTCTGAGAAGGAAGTTAAGAATAAATATAAGAAGACTGGTGTGAAAGTTGAGAATATATTCAAACCACTAAAAACTATTTTTTAAAGATTAGTAAAACCTGGACATCTTTATAAGGGTTGTCTTATTTTGTTACCGACACAACAAACATTTCTCAACAATTATTCAAAGCTGGAGGTGAAGAAAGAAAAGGAAGAAGAAAAATCTCTTATTATTAAAACTTCTTTGAAAGCTATAAAAGGAGAACAGCCTTGGATTCTTTATAGTGGGTGTTATTCTTATATGATAGGATACTTAAAGTTATTTTAGAAAGAATTCAAAGAAGTAATGGTGACACTTGGCAATGTTTAATCTCTAAGATTCAAAGGTGTCAGATCATCCATCATTGGGGAAGAAAATATGTGATCTAAGAAAACTTTATATGTTGATGGACTGAAACACAACCTAATGAGTGTTTCAAAACTTTGTGATGAGGGTAAAAAAGTTATCTTTATAAAAGATGGGTTTTTTTTGTGAAAAGTTATTAAGAAGGAAATATTGTTACAATAGGTTTAAGTACAAAAGGAAACATGTTTCAAGTTGGTGAAATAAAGAACTCTTATTATATGGGTATGGTGGAATAAAATTAACTATAGCATAAAAGGTTGGGAAACATGTGCCAGATAAAAATGAGAAAGTTATCAAAGCGAGACAATGTCCTATATATTCCTAACATGTCAAGAAGAAGTGATTGGTGTCGTACTATTTGTCAAAAAAGGAAGATTACAAATTCCGTGCATAAGAATGTTGAAATTTGTTCAAAACAACCCTTGAAACTTATTCATTCTGATATATTTGGGCCAATGAGAAAACAATCAACAAATGGAGATAAGTACTTTATCACTTTCATTGATAATTTTATTCACATTACTTGTGTTATTTACATGAGTCACAAGTCATATTCTATGAAAATGTTTATAAGTTTTAGGAGGAAAGAAGAGAAGGAATGTGAGTATTCAATGAAGAAGTTGAGAACTGATAGTGGTGGTGAATATAAGAATGAATAAATTGAAAATTATCTTAAGAATGATGGAATTTGGCATGACTTCAGTTCACCATACACACCTCACAAAAATGGTATTACCGAAATAAAGAATATAATTTTGGTGGAAATGGGGTGAACTATGTTACTTGAACATGGTATCTCTCATTTCTATTGGAGGAAAACTATGAGTACTGTTGTGTATATTCAAAACCGATGTTTCTATAGGCCAAGTTCATATATGAATTCATATGAAATTTTTTATGGAAAAACTCTATGTTTGAAACACTTAAGAGTTTTTAGGAGTCCATGTATCATAAAGAAGAAAGGTGGAAACCTTGGAAAGTTTGAGAAAAGAGGTGAGGATGGAAATTATCTTGGCTATGATCCAGATGGAAGAGGATAAAGATGTTTCAACAAAGAGACATGAATAAATTTTTATTTTACTAATGTGAATGTTGTTTAAAATATTGGGAAAGAAAAGCAGACTAATGCAGATACGAATGTTGAGAAGGATAAGGAAGGTTTTGTTAACAATTATGACAATGTTTCCAATATTGTTAATCCTACTTAATAAGAATAATCATACTCATCCATTTTATGTAATGATGATGAAACTCAAATAGATCATCCAAGGTCAAGTAATCAAGTGGAGGCTCAAAACATTATTGGTGATCAACATCAAAAGGTTCAAATAATAAGAATTTCAAAGGTTGTTACACACACTTCTTTGTATTCAAAAGTTGACCCGGATGATGTGAATGAAGCTTTTTATCATCCAGAATAGGTTCAGGCTATGAATAAAGAACTTGATTGATATAAAAAAATGATTCTTGGGAAATCATACCCAAGCTGAATAATAAAAATGTTATTAGTACAAAATGGGTTTTCCGGAATAAGCTGAATGAAGAAGGTGAAGTGATAAGAAACAAATAAAGATTGTTCTGCAAAGGGTATTCACAAACTGAAGGTATTGATTTTGATGAAACCTTTGCTCTGGTGGCAAGGTTAGAAACAATTATAATCTTTCTTGCTATTACTGCATAATGAGGTTACACGATCTTTCAAATGGATGTTAAATCTGCATTCTTCAAAGGTGTTCTTAACGAGGAATTTTACATAGAACAACCTTGTGGATTTGTTGTTGGGAATGATGAAAGTTATGTGTTCATATTGAAGAAGGCTTTGTATGGGATAAAATAAGCTCCTAGGGAATGGTATTACAAATTGGATACTTTATTAAGGAATATGAGTTTTAATAAAGGAAGAGTTGATAGTAATATTTATATCAAGGAAAGTTAAGAGTTTTTTCTCATTGTAATTTTTATGTTGATGACATTATCTTTGCTAAAAATGATGAAAGATATTGTGAAAGATTTGTTGAGGAGATAAAGAAGTTGTTGAGATGTCCATGCTGGGAGAAATGAAATACTTTCTTGGGTTACAAATTTTACAAAAGAATAAACACATTTTTCTCTCTCAAGAAAAGTATTTTAAAGAACTTCTTAATATATTTGGAATGGAAAATTCAAAAAGAGTTTCCAAACCAATTTCTGTGGGAACCAAGTTGTATAAATATGGTGAAGGAAATGAAATTGATCAAAAAGAGTTTAAAAAGCTGATTGGAAGTTTATTATATCTGACTGCCTCAAGACCCGATATTGTTTATGCTATTACCTTATGTGAAAGGTTTCAGAGTATTTCTAAAGAATCACATATAATTGCTAAAAAAAATTCTCAGATATATCAAAGGCACATTTTTTTTGGAATCAGGGATGATGGCTCAAAAAATATTAACTTGTTTGGGTATGCAAATACTGATTGGATAGGAAATGTTGATGATAGAAGATCCACATATGGTGGATTTTTTTTTGAAAAAACGTTGTGTTAGTTGGAATAGAAAGAAATTAAATTCAGTAACTCTTAGCACATATAAATCTGAGTATGTTACTACCACTCAAGATGCTACCCAACTTATGTGGATGAAAACTCATTTAGAAGACTTGTTTAAGTAAAGTTACCCTTGCTCTTGGGATGTGATAATCAAAGTGAAATCAATATTACAAGGAATATGGTACAAATTTCTCGTTCAAACATATTGAAATAAAGTACCACTTCATCAAAGAGCACGTAGAGAAGAATGAATTGAAGATAGAATATGTTCTTATATTAGAAAAAGTTTTTGACATATTCACAAAACCTTTACCAAAGGAATCGTTTTTTAAATTGAGGTTGAACATGGGCGTCCAACCTCATTCTCATCATAGTTGAGGTATGTGTATCTTTCCCCCACCTCATCTTACCTTTGGATAGTGTTTTCAAGGGGGATAATTGTTTCATAAATCTATCCTCATGGAAGCATGCATAAAGGAGGAGTTGTATATAGGCTGTGAATCCAACATGTAAGTGTGTGAACTATTCTAACTGTTTGTTGGAGCTGTTGTATGGATTTTTTTGTATTCCAGGAATGTTGAAGAAGTGGAGAAAGATGAAAAAAAAATGATGAGGAAGAATACTTGGAAGAAAGATAAAGATGTTTTGGATAATACTATAGAGTAAAACTGAAGAGGTTTCATAGTCACTACTTTTGGAAAGCATGGTTTTTCTATCAATAATTCTTGTTTCCTATAATGAGTTAGCTCATATCGACTAATAATTGTTGATAATTAATCCATATATTGAGGTTACAAAGTTCAGTGATTTATAAATCTTGGTTGACAACAAAATCATAATGGGAATATTGTTGGGACCAAGTTGGATAGACAGGAAAGTAAGAATAGTTTGCTTTTGCAGAGAGTTTTCTTTTATTGTCAAAAAGATAAATCAATTCAATTTGTAAAAGCATTGAAGAATATGGTGATGCTTTTATTATTTATATTTTAAAAATATCATAAGTTTTTTAGATAATTTGCGATGAAAGTTTTATAAAGGAAAGGGGGAGTAAAGGTGTTTCCAGTCATATTCAGTTTTGATTGGAAAGAAAGATGTTTCTAGAAGATAAGAAAGTTTCAATACTTTCCTTATAAATCTGACAATGCTAAATATAACTGATCAAAGGGTAAAAATCAGAATAGAAAAGTCCACGATGAAAGAAAATAACTGTGAATTAGTATGGTTGGAGTTTTTAGAAGTAGGTTTTTAATATGGTGCTATTTCTTAGTGTTTGCCAAATTTTTGGGCCTCAAAATCGAGAGTTTTTTTTTATTTTGGTAAAAGAATATTTTTTAAAAGGAGTATGCAGAATTCATAGGTGGTACACAGAGTGGAAAAGTAAAATTGGAAATGGATGGATTTTTTATAGCAGTGCTATGTGGACTGCAAAGCACAGAATGTAGATGGTATGTGGACTGCATAGAAGAAATAGTTCATGGGTGGATCACAATTTGGAGGAGGCTTGTGGTTCGCGGGATGTCAATAGTTCATGGAGAAAGGTGTTGTTCGTGGAATGGAGGCTATGATTTTGGCCACCACAAAGTAAGAAAGGTAGTACATAGTTAAAATAAATTATGTTTTCATTACCCCGCATCACATTTGGACCGACAATAAATCAACATAAAATTGATGGGTTTGGAAAAGAGCACAATTGGATAAAATGGAGCATTTTTTGGGATTTTTTATATTGGTCTAATTTTTTGGTCCCTCACATGTTGGATGTGATACATATTGAGAAGAACTATTTTGATAATTTATTTCATATAGTTTTGGATACACCAGGTAAGAGCAAAGATAATGTAAAGGCATGATTATATCTTGCCCAAATTTGTAAGCAACCAAAATCTGAACTATTTGAAAATGTCAGATCACAGAAGTTAATGAAGCCAAAAAAGATTATACACTATCCAAATAGAGTTGCTTATTATTTTGTCTATGGATTTTAGATTCAAGACTTCCATATGGTAATGCTTCTAATTTGTGCAGATGTGTCAGAAATGGTCTTATTACCAGATTGAAAAGTCATGACTGTCATGTTTTAATGGAAAGACTTCTGCCAATTGTATTAAATTTTTGTTAAATACCATGATTTTGGATGCGCTAATAGACATGTCATATTTTTTTGAGACATTTATGCATCGACAAAAGACCATGATGTAGTAAGCAAACTGCTATAAGATGTTGTTTTAATTTTATGTAAACTAGAGAAAATCTTCCCGCTAGGTTTGTTTGACTCAATAGAACATTTGATATTACATTTTTCACATGAAACAAAATGTGGAGGTTCGGTACAATTCCGATGGATGTACCTATTTGAGAGATGCATGTAGAAATTGAAAAAAAGTACATAAAAAAGCATCAGTTCAAGGCTCAATTGAAAAAGCTTATTTGCAAGAGGAAATTTCTTTTTTTTCTACTCTAATTACTTTCAATCTGAATATCCCTCAAAAAACAACTGCATAAGCTGTAATGTGTTAAATGTTGATGATGACATAAGACGTCAATTATCAGTTTTCAATCAACCCGAACTTGGCTTTAGTGGAGTTCATGAATTATGACTTTCAGACGATGAACATCACAAAGCTCATACATATATTCTGCTCAACTATGAAGAAATGAAACCATATGTATTGTGAGTGATCCTATCACTTATTCTATAATTTTTGTAATAGTACATTAATATTATTTTATTTGTAGGTTATATAATAATCATATCAAGAAACAGTTTCCACAAATTATAACAGCTTTTCTTGAAGAACATCGTCAAATTTTTTTACCTACTAGTTTCAAAAATTGGTAACATAATTTTTTTTTGATTTCACATAAAAAATAAATTTAATACTTGTTATAGTGATAATTGTTTTAGAAATTTTCATGTATCTCAACATATTGATAAAATTGATAATCGATTGTATGTATTGAGTAACCCATCATCCAAAATGGTTAAATATTATAATGAATATGTGGTGAATGGTTTTTGATTTAACACACATGCATATAGATAATAAAAAAAATGAATAGTGGTGTTTTCTTGAGAGGATATCATCATAGAGAAATTGAAGTTGACTTTTACAGCATGATGGAAGAAATCATTGAACTGTGTTATATGAGAAAACATTATATAATGATGTTTAAATGTTAGTGGTTGGATACTGAGAGAGGATTGCATGTTCATATGATCCATGGAATCATTGATATTAAATATAAAAGTCTTATTACAGTAAATGAACCATTTTTATTAGATCATCAGGCACATCAAATTTATTATGAAAATTACCGTGCTACTTCAAGGGAGTTGGGTGATTGGTGAAGCATAATAAAAATTAAATTTCAAGAGAATCAATTTACTGAAAGTGAATGTGGTTCCGCTGAAGTGAAAGGAATTGAAATTTTTTAAGAGACTACTCTGAATACATCTTTTTCATGAAGAGACATGAATATCATTGATAACACCCCACAATTAAAGGCCAATGGTGATGATGATGTTAGTGATGTTACCACTGAATTTGAAATGACAAGAGATGATGAAACTGAAACTAATATGGAAATTAATGATGTTGAGGAGGAAGACAAAGACATTGACATTGACAGCTATGAAGATGAGGATGAATATGAACATTGACATAGTTAAATACTGGTTATAATCATATATAATATATATCTATATATAATAGTTGTTTTAAACTATTTTTTAACAAAAATCATTGCATGTTTCAGATGGATGGGGATCTGTATTGTATGTTTCATGAGGCTGATCTACCTTTGGACGAGCAGAATGTTAGATTATCTGACCCTCAGACTACTAGTGGTTTAGGGGGCACTCGGAGGGGGCATGGTCTTTCCCGACTGATGATTCCCAACCCTATCCCTGAGCGACGTCCACATCTTAGGTTCGGTTCATGCATGTAGAGGTATGTTTACCTGTGTATTTTAACTAGTTTTCATTAATTTATTTATATTATAATTGTTTGATTAATTATTTTTTTTCACATCTTTATGCATATAGCTGTTGGATGGGGGGTGTCTATATTGCTCAATTATTTTTCTGATGCATGAGTTTCATGGGATCATATTCCTATTGATGTAAAACACTGCATGTTCGAGAATTGGATGGTATGTAAATAAATAATATTTATTTCAAAAATTAATTTAATTAATAACTTGATATTAATAATTTTTTTTAGGGTTTATGTTATCCCAATGATGAGAGCATGTATGAGGCTATCTGGAAGGCATGGTTGGGAGCTATGCGTCTACGTTACACTCAGTTTTTGCATAATTTGAAAAGGAAAACAACAGATAAAGAAGGAGTGATAGAGTTTGATGAGATATGTTACATCCACCGACCTGATTATATTTCATATCAGGTTTGGGATGGATAATGTACATACCGGTTGAGTAGGCAGTTTCTGAGCAGATCATTAGTAAGACTGCAAAATCAGGGGAGACATAAGGTGACACATCGAGCCGATAGTCATACATTCAGTATGCATAAGAAGAATATGGTAAGTACATTTTTTTAAATATTATATATAACTTTAAATGTAAACAGTTTATTTTATATTCATACAGGCAATCGCATAGCCTGATATTATGAAGTATGACGTTTATTGGAGGATGTATAGTGATCCAACCACTGGAGAGATTAGAGGTGCTCGCCAGCATCAGATTTTGGTCAGTGTAATTTCTTTTTGAGTTTTAAATTTAACTAAAAATAATATTTTAACTATTTTAATTTTAAATTAAAATTTAAGGAGTCATATGAGGTCATGACGTCGCAGGCACATTGTGAGAGTCAGGCCGAAACAGATGGTTAGACCAGTGCCCCCCAATTTGATGAGGCAGGGTGGATGAAGGCGACCCAATATGCCTTTGAGAAAGGGAGAGTTGTTGGTATCGACTCTAGATTGACCCGTGGGGATTTTTATTACACCTCTGCGATGTCAGCATCCAGATCGAGAGGAGCTCATGAAGAGTAATCGTCATCTTATGCACAGTATCAGGAGCAGCTGCAAGATCAGAGTGAGCTTTTTGAGACTATGCGTAGGGAGTAGGAGGAGATGGATCAGTGGCAGCAATAGTAGCAGGAAGAGTTCCTATGACAGCAGCAACATGAGATTTAGGATGAGATGCATCGATGGAGGCCTCAGTAGGAGAAAGAGTAGATGGAGTACATGCGACATATGACTCGTAGTTTAGGGATGAAGTTCTGTCTACCATCTCTTCCAGACGACCCTCCCCCTCAGTGATGCATTTTTATTTTATAATTAAACATTTGAATGTAATTTTTTTGTAATATTAACTATTTAAAGTTTTAAATAGTTCATTTTTTATATTATTTAGAATATTAAAGTTTTTATTATTTATTTAATTCTTTTTAATATATTTATTATTTTATTAATAAATATATTTTTATATTTTTGCTAATACTGAGGTTTTTATTATATTACTAATATTAATATTATTATTTCATTAATATTAATAATAATAACATTATTATATTATTTACTTATTTATAATTAATTTTATTTTACTAATATTAATATTATTATTTAATTTATATTAATATTATATTAATATTAATATTATTATTATTTTATAAATAATTTTATGGTACTAATATTAATATTAATATTATATTATTATTAATATTATTTTATTTATTTTATTTATTTTTATTTTTTCAACTATTTGCGATGGGCCTGTTGTAGATACTAATTGTGACGGTCCATTGCAAAAGGTTTTATTTTTTTGTATATTCCATAGTAATTGAGATAGACCATCACAATTAATATTTTCAAAGGGCCCATCGCAAAAGGGTTTTAAAACATAAGGAAAACTATTTGCGATGGGTTTCCAACCTGCCACAATAAGATTTTTAAAAAAAATCCCCAAACCTATTTGTGATGGTGCCACTACCCGTCACAAGTAATAACTTTTTGTGATGGTCTGTCAAAAAAGGTAATATTTGCAACGCTCTTTTCCGCAATGGGCCATTTGTACTGGAAATCCGTCGCTAATTCACCGTCACAAAAAGACCTTTTTCTAGAAGTGATTAAATGTAATATATTTTCATAAAATAACATATTCGATTTGAGGAAGAATTTGGCTAAATCTGAAAGTGTTTACGAGGGAGAATTTTGTGAAGGGAAGCCGTTAGCAGAGTATAGATTCTGCGTAGGATGAATTTGTCTGTTGAAGAAGAAATAATTTGTGGAATAAAAAGAAGTTGTCTGCAGAAGAAATAATTATATAGAAATTGAGGTGGTATATGGAAGAAATATGCGAAAGTAAAATGAGGAAGAGGTACACATAAGTGGTTCATAGAGGTGGTATGTGGAGTATTAGCTGTACATGGAGCAGAGACAGTTCACGGAAGAAGAGGTGGTTCGTGAAGCACTCACCATATGCAGTGAAACTCAATTCATGGAGGATACAGGCAGTTTGCGGAAAGAGAAAGACAGTTCACAAAGGATTCAAGGAAGTTCCTACCAACTTCTAGGCAGGAAAGAGAAAAATTGTATCTAAAAGATCAAATTTTTGAAATCTGATCAAGAATCACCAAAATATTGATTTGCATGATTTTATGCCAGAAAAATCACACACACTATTGGATTGTTTTAAAAGTTACACATGAGTTTAAGGGAACATCCTACTCATTGTATTCCACATCAAATGATTGTTTCCTAGTGGATTGTGTGGTTTTGTATTATTTCCAAACTATACCAAGGACGCAGCTACTCTTTTTGAGTAGTGAACCTTGTAAATTCTTGTGTTCCTATGGCTGTGTGCTTGAATTGTGTTTAGCAGGGAAAAAAATCTTTAACAGGAGAGGAAGGTTATTTTATAAGTAAGGAAACATAAAATAAAAAGATATAACTAATTCACCCCTACCCCTCTTAGTGATACTTGGATCCTGACTAGGTAACTTCATCATTCACTTTGTCTTCATAATGTGAAATCTTTTTATTTCCATTTTCACTAGCCTTAGCTTGTGCATATTCATCTTTCCTCATTATTTTCAAGTCATAAGTCCAAATAACTAAAATGTCTTTAGGAACTATGGCTGCAAGTTTGGATCTTACACATGGATTCTTCTAAGTGCCATCCCTCATGGTAATTATTTTTGATGCACCACTCTTAAACTTCTTAGAATTAGATTCTAAGGTCTTCTCACTATTCTTACTTGAAATATTCTTGGGAGAATTTTTATTCACAATATTATTTTGATTTCTTCCCAAGGTTGATTCTTTATTCCTAGCCAGATGTTGTGATATTATTTTCTCGTCAACTTTGGATACATGTTGAGATGAGTATGTACTAACCTTGTGACCACTTCCATTGCATAAATCACATATGTTATAAAGAATTCCAAATATTTTTATAGTATATAGATGCTTCTGAACCTGTGGATAGCGATTCTTCCTCTTTGGATTTCTCCCCCTTGATACATGCCTCCATTGTGATTTTATATTTTGAATATCATACCAAAAAATTAATGCACAATTCCCAAATCTATTGCGGCACTAACATTGACCCAAAAATCTTGATTTCCTGATATCTTATGTAAGATATTATTGGGTCTTATTCATGATTTTTTGCGATCTTTCTGGGGAACCACCTTCCAAATCCTTCTTCCTATACACCATAGACATGGTGGTAGGTATCTTATCACCTTTTGTTTTTTCCATACTTGTTTAGAATTTTTCTTCCTACCTGTATTATTTCTGGAAACAGATTTAGAAACATTAGTACTAGATGGTATGGATGGTACCTTTTCCTTCTCATCTACTTGTGATAGATCATTGAATTATATCATGATCTTCTTATCACTCGTTGGAGTTCTTTTGACAATAGAATCCTCCAATTAACATTGAGCACCAATAGCAATTGTTTCCTTCTTTTGTGAAGACTCAAAATGTGTCTTCTCAATATTGGCCAACTGACTTTCCAGTTCTAGACTTTTCACATTGAGGATGATTTTCTAATTTTCAATCATAATCATCTTCTCTTCATAGAACTTATATATTATTTCAACTTTATCTTCATGAAAATTAACTTTGTTATGAATCAAAGAGTCAAGTTCTTTGATCTTATTGTATATTTCCTCTGTTTGTAAACCCTTGACATCATTGCTATTTTCAACTTCCCTTTAATTACATGGATATTTTCTTATAGATTCCTTCTTTACTACATATTTCTCTTCAACTTCTTTGATCCATTTTGAGGAAATTATTTCAAGTTCCCTATTTATCACTTCAAATGTTCCTAATTGTCTAGAGAGCTTTAAAAATTCATTTTGTTACACGAAATCCTTCTCCAAAACATCAATTTCTTCTTCTATCTAGGTGATATATTCCTATATGCATTGAAATAATCCAAAAAAGGGCTAATCTTTCTACAGGAATACCATGCAGAATAACTCATAATCTATAAATTGATAACTCTTGGGAAGTTTTAAATCGATCATCATCACTACTTGTGATAGAATTTTTATCTTCAGTAATGATTTTAAATGTACTAACACATACCTACTTATCAATAGAGGTTTGAAGGTTATCTATCTTCTTTGTGGAAACTTGATCCACTTTCTCATCACTTTACAAGTTTGAAATTTCTTCATTGTCAGCAAGGCATGGAGAAACAAATACTTCCTTTTCTTTAGATAATAAGGACTTCTTATTCAACTTTATCTTCTCTTTATTTTTCTTAATCATTATTTTCTTGGTAGATATAGACTTATTCTCAGAGGTAACCGAATATTCACCAAAACTGCATTTCATTGTTGAGTCAGGAAAGAAACTCAAGTCTTCAAAAGAGAATAGATTCACTATAGAGAATCTAACATGGGTGAACCTTGGCTCTAATACCAATTGTATGGACTAGTTTGGGATATGTCTAACATTGAGGGGGGGGGGGGTGAATTAGTGTTGGGGGATTTTTAATCCAATTTTTCTTTTTATCCCTTTACCTCTTTGGCCTATAAAGATATTGATTCTCTTATTCTCTTCTCCTTATCGCATATAAGAATCTTAAAGTAGTAAAGACAAGAACACAATATTTTTATAAGGTTCACTACTTAATAAGAGTATATAGCCCTTTACCTGGTTGAAAATAATCCTGACCACACAATCCACTAGAAAACAATCCTTTTGTGTGGATTACAACTAGTAGGATATGACCTTACAATCATGTAGCACTATGTAAACAATCTAATAGTTCATGTTTTATATAACTTGGATGGATCTTTATACTGAATACCAAGACAGTCTTCTTCTTATTGATAAGGGTTTGTAACACCATAAAATCCCCCCACCTGTTCAGTCCTGTCTGATTCCACAATTCTTCTTTGTTCTTCCACTCTTCACTTTTTACTTGATTAGAAGCATGCAGGTGAATCTTCTTACCTCCTCCCAGTAGAAAACTAAAATCTTCACAACCTTCTTCTTATATCATTCACAATAATATGAATGCGGTAGACTGATGGACTGAATTCTCCCTGACCTAAATGATAATCAACTGACATCAATTTGTCCTGTCACTTCCTTTTCTTCCTCTGATCTATGGCACAAAAATATATGCAGTAGTATATTGTAGTGTCTTGATCACTCTTTATTCTTTAGTGAGAAACCAAATGTAGTGAATCACCTTCTTCCAATCTTTATTAAATCACTAAACTTCTTTGTGATTATCAAAATAATAATGATCAGCTCAACATAGCATCTTCAAAATTTGCATGACTTGAATAACTGAATATATATTGGACACTTTCATCTTCCTCTTTGATACAAAATAATATAGAAGAGTGTAGCAGTGTCTTATTGTACTTATTATATACTCAATACCAACACATGAGTGTATTGGTTTACTTCTCTTCTTCCTTGTGCAAATATGAAATTAGGTGCATGTCTGGTTCTTCTTCACACAAAAAAAATATGTGTAGTTTATTCTCTCTGTCTGTTGTGTATAAAACAGGAACACACATGTTTTTACTTTGTGAAACATAGTGGGGGTATTATACCCAAGCATTAGTTCACCTAAAAACATATTCAAAAATTATCTTCGCGGAGCTCCCTCATGAATCTCACAACCTTCGTAAAGAAAACTAACTTCGTGGAACAAATTGTATTCATGAATCTCACTAAGTCAACATGGAATATCCCATCATAAAAAATCACCCATTAATTAAAATCATTATCATTGGGAAATATTTTAGAAGTCTTTTCATGATGCTCAAGCTCATATATAAACCCAGGTTCATGGAGCTCCTCTACCTCCATAAAATCATATCAATTATAGATTTTCTCTATTATTTATGCCTAAAATGAAGTGGGGGTCACTTAATATTTATAGGATCTCCCAATATCTATGATCCACCACCTCCTGTTCATTTTTTGGATCACTAAAAAATATCTTTTTTGTGCTCCTCCATTCGGGATGATCCATTGATATTTGTCATTGTCGAAAAGATCATCATCAAACCATCACGTGCTCACGATTATCCACTCCTAATAATCGTGGAGATTACTCTCATCATTTGTTATTATCCACATCTTTGAAAACCTCATCCTATCCTTGGTGAAACCCATGAATTTACCATTTTTATGAAGTTTCATTCCTAGAAAACAACCTTTCACGATGCTAGCCACTTCATCTAGTTTTTTAACCCCAAAAATTTGGAAAACACTAGGAAATGATGCCACATTAAAAATATTATTTGAAAACATATCCCAACAAAATTTTGGTCACCTGTATTTATCAATAAACACAAATTGATGTATAATTAAAGATTCAACCAACTTCTATAAGAAATTCACTTCATTCCAAAACCACTAGATTTATTTCAAGAACTCTATATGTCGTGATATTTAAACTTTGATCGATCACCTTTAGCATCATCATATTTACTAAGGAAAGTATTCTAACTTACATATCTTACAACAACATCTTTATTTCTAATAAAACCTGAATACTATTGTCAACACATTCTCTCCTTCTTTCCTTCATAAGGCTTGCATCACATGTTCTCAAAACAACTTATGATATTTGTGAAATAAAAACCAGTAAATCATCGTTAGATTTAACTAGGAGAATTATTAAACCATTAAATCCAATGTCATCTAATGAATCCATAACAATTCTCCAGGAATATCCTTGAAACTCAAAGTCTTCAAAAGGTATTTCTTGAATTATCAAGACTTTAGAACATTGTTCCAGATCCATTAACTTTGGAACCACTTCATCATATTGGTTGTAATGAGATATTCTTATCTCTTTGATCACCATTGACAATAAATGAAAATCAGTTGACTAAAAATACAATCCATACACAAAGTGGGATCTTCATTTTCTGATCATAAGACCATGAGTTAAATATTTTATTAGAAGTACCTGAACCTTAGGTAGAAGTGATGGTTGGAGTACCTATAGATGTTTTAATTCAATATCACCTATACCCTTAGAAATGGGAATGTCATAACTAATGATCTTAGAAGGAAATCCACTTTTTTGGCTATCTTGGAATTAATAGAGGAGTGGAAACTTACGGTTTTTTTAACTTAGTTATATCTAGGAATGTTGGTGGATGATTAGGGTATGGTTTTTAATAGTGTTTAGTTTTCATCATATCTAATTGAGTTTATTCTATAAGATCAATAGTAAGATGAAAAGTTCATTGGAGTTAGATAATTCTCATATGGTATGGAGACCATTCCTAGTTGGTATCTCCCCTCCGATAGAATTATTTTCTTTGTAATTTAGTTACTCATTATTTTATTTTTAAGGAATTACATGTTACATAATTTCCATGGATCTTCATGGGTAATTAATCATAGCACTATAAATATGTATTTTGACCATAGATGAAATTTTTGGTGGCCATATATAAAGTGTGACATTACTGATTATGTCTCCCACTGTTACACCTAACATAATATTAAGACAGAATACCTGAAGAATTTTGGTCTACTCCAACCTCTTCCAGTTCTAGTATGGAAATGGGATAAGGTGTCTATAGAATTCATAGTTATACTACCATAGAATCCTGGAAGAAATAATTACATCTGTGTGGCGATCAATCAATTGATGAAATCATCCCATGTCACTATGATTAAAGATACCACCAATTTTAAAGATCTAAGTAAGTTGTATATACAATAGATTGTGTGGTCACATGGGGTTCCTTATTCCATTGTCTCTGATAGGGATCCTAGGTTTACTGCCTGTATATAGAAAATTCTTAAATAGGAAATGGGGACATAGGTTAGATTGAGTAAATCTTACTATCCACAGAAATATGGCATGAATGAACATGCTATTCAAATATTGGAGGTTATTCTGCATGTCCGCGACATAGATTTTAATGGATATAGCTATCTGGGACTAGTCAAGTTTTCTTATAATAAAAATTATTAGTCATCAATTAGAATGGATCCCTTCAAGGATTTGTATGGTCACCCATACAAGTCACCTATTTATTGGTTAGAGGTGGTACAAGCCACTCTTTTGGGTTTGAGTATCATTTAGGAGATTTTAGTGAGAATTTTGGATATACATCAACTCCTGGTTACATCTCAGAGTCAAAAGAAATCATATGCATATCTTCAACATTTTCATTTGGATTTTTTTGTTAGAGACCGGTAATTCTTCAAATTTTCTTCTTGGTTGGGTCACTATAGGCTTGGGAAATAGGGGAAGATGGATCTGAGATATGTTGGACCACTTGAGATAACTGATTGGCTTGGTCAGGTTTCTTATCATTTGGAATTACCAACTTAGTTGATAGGTATTCATGATGTTTTTCACATATCTCAACTCAATAAGTACCATCCCAATATTTTCCATGTTTTGAGTTGGGATGATATTGAGTTAGTGCTATACATTATAGTTATTGAGGAACTAGTAGAAATCATTGATTATCAGATGAAAGTTCAATATGGGAAGTTTATTCCATTGGTCAAAGTGTTATGCCGACATGGATTGGTTTCTCATGAGACATGGGAGTGTGAATCTTTGGCGGGGGAATGGTGACCTCACCTCTTCTTGGAGCATCCTTCTTATTCATGAATTTATGGGGGGGAAAATTCATATAGTGGGGATAATTATAATATCCGATTTTAGGTACATATCTATTTTATGTTTAAGTGGTTTTATTTCAGGTTTAGGTGGTGTTAAATGCGTTTCATTGAAGTTTTTAAGTGGCATAGGCTATGTAATGGCTACAGGGAGCCACCGACCAGTCGGTGGAAATCCACCAGCCAACTGATGGCTTTAGACATATACATGTATGGATTCTAGTGCCACTGACTAGACAATGTACTTCCATCGGCTAGACAATAGGCTAGTTTGTGGCTATTTCATGATAGTTATGGCCACCATCTAGTCGGTGGTATCCACTGGGTAGCCGATGGCATCAGGATGGGGTTGGTAAGTAAGGATGTTATTGTAATTTTATGCCCCCAAACCCTTAATTTACCCCTTAATCTATCATTCTTGAACCTAATACAACTAGTTATTTTAGAGAGGCTCCTCATTATCATTCTTGTATTCCTGATCTTCTCTACTTGGTGTTTCACTTATAGTTTGAATGGTTATCAACAAATCAGTAAGTTTGATCAAATATCTCTCATTATTACTTATTTATTCCATTATTTTGAAAATTTTTATTGGTCCTATGCTGAGTTGGTCAGATATATTGATCACTTGGTGATTAATTCTCTATTTCTAATAGAATAATTGATTTTTATCTCCTGAAGGCCAGATCATTTGTTGGTTGTGGTGTGGCATGCATGATTCTTGAGGTATGTGTTGATCTATCTTCTCAACTGACCCTTTTTCTTATGGAAACACGATTCTAAGTCATGAGAATAATTTTTGGGGCCTCCTATAGATTATTTTTTCAATCCCTTTCCTTATGGTGTGTTAATCCCATTGTGTTTAGTGTGCGACCCAAGTTTCAGGCAGGTGGTTCCATATCTAGCCTATATTTGATGAACTATAAATGCTCTTGGTTTTCTAAATGGTTTTCTGAATTATAATTGGAGTTATCATTGAATTTTTTAATATGTGTGTGTAAATAGTTTCTTGGTAAAAGATGGGTTTTACTATGTTTTGGTAAAATAATGATGGTGTTCAAAGCATTTTTAAATGGTTTGTGAAATGGGTGTTCAAAGTAGGATTTTTGTGGAAAGGGTTGTTTGAAATTGTATTTTGAAATATGCTAATCCCTTTGAAATAATTTGATAAATACAAAACTTGGGAGCCTTGGGTACCTAGGTGGAGGGTTTAATATTAGTTATTGTCTCTTTAAACCATAGGGAGTTCACTTTATGGGGTGTTCCTATGCTTCTAGATCATAGATCCATTGGCTCTAAGAACTTGACCTTAACATTGTAGGGGGTTCACTCATGGGGTGTTCCTCTATTCCCTATGACTTGTTGTTATAGGGAACTTGTATAGTGCACAATAGTCATAATTATTATTGGGGTATACGTGAAATAGGTAGACTAACCCATGTTATCCTTGGGGCGATCTCTATTGTACTTGACTTTCATTTCTTGTATTTGATAATATATGATTCACGCTTCAATATATATAAATGGATTATTTGAAATATTCTTTGAAACTATGTTATCTAGATTTGTTTTAGAACTATAAAAAAGGATTTTTTTTAAATTATTTTTATATAAATGTGAAAACTATTTATCATTCCATGTTTATTTAAAAATGATCATATTGGGATTTTTTCTAGAGGATTATTATACAAAACATAGGTGGGATCCTACCGAGCCCATTTGGATCATACCCTAAACACTCCCTTGAGGATGTGTAGACCTTTTTTTTATAATGAAAAAAAGGGAAAGGTACCATAGTGAGGCATTGGTATTTATATTATCTTGGTTTGGGTATTTAGTGGTGATATGGCGAGACATTGCTCATGTATCACATGGAGTACATGTTGGATGTTTTGGTTGTCCATTTGGGATGTTCATGGACATGTACTTTGGGTTTTTATCATACCAATTTTAGTTGTATCACCACCATTATCACTCTTTTGGTTATGTAATATTTACACATGATTATATTTATCTTTGGTATGACATGTATCTTGTTTCAGCTTGGGAAAAATATTTCACTCTGGTTGTTATTGGATGCCTGGGTGCTTGTCGCCAGTCTGTGGGGATCGAGAACGCCCTTCATGCCACATCACAGTCTGGTTCAAAGCCTTGTTGGATTGGTTCTTGAGGCTAGTTAGTGACATTTCTACTTTTCATAAATGACTTATGGATCATTTTTCAAATTTATCAAGACAATCTAAGTGAATTTTCTCAGTTTTGAGAATGTAAAGTGTATTTTGTACTAAAATGTTGATTTTAAATAAAAACATGAACTTTCTATTATACCATCAATATTGTGCATTATATCCATATATGGATGATTATTATAGATAAAAAATTCCTTATATATATTTTCCATAAATTATGAAGACAATTCGAGCAATTTTTCTTAGTTTTTTGTAAGCGCCACATGTTTTGAACTAAAATGTTACTTTTAAACTCAAAACACGCACTTTGAGTCATACCAGGCACACCATATATCAGATTGATTTGTGGTTTATTATACATATAAAAATGATTTATCAGTCTTTTTTTTAAAATTATAAATATAATCAGATCACATTTTCTTAGTTTCAAGTATGTGATGTGTGTTTTGAAATAAAACGTAGATTTTAAATCAAAACACACACTTTCAATCATACCGAGCACACAATGAATTGGATTAACATGAGACTAATTATTACACATTAAAAATGGATCATGAAACATTTTAATAAAATATTAAGATAATACAAGTGTATTTTATCAATTTTGAATATGCGATGCATAGTTTAAACCAAATGGTCAATTTTAAAATAAAAACGAGCACTTTGAGTTATACTGGGAATATCGTGTGTCAGATTAGCATGTGGTCAATTCCTATATCACACAAAGGACTTATGGATCATTTCTCTAAAATATAAATAAAATATGAATTTTTTACTCTATTTTTAGTTTACGACACAAATTGTTAACTAAAATGTTATTTTTAAACTGAAACCACACACTTCAAGTCATACTAGGAACACTGTGTTTAATATTGACATGAATTTAATTCCCACATGTTATTTTTTTTGAATGTATTATTTTTATAATGTATAAATATTATAAAAGGTTTTTTTCTCATTTTTAGTGATTGATGCACATTTTGAACTAAAATGTCACTTTTAAACTGAAAACACACACATCGAGTTATTCCAGGCACACAATGTGTTGAATTGATTCAAGGTTTATTCCAACATGTCATAAATTATTTATGGATCATTTTATAAAAGTATCAAGACAATAAGATTATGTTTTCTCTGTTTTTTGTGAGTGACGTGTGTTTTGAACTAAAATCTCACTTTTAAATAAAAACACATAATTTCAATCATATTAGCCACACTATATATCATATTAACATGCAGATGATTCGTGCACACCAAAAATGAGTCACGTATAATTTTCCAAAAGTATCAAGACAATCTGATCATGTTTCCTCTATTTTTAGTGAGTAACACGTGTTTTGAACCAAAATATCACTTTTAAATAAAGACATGCATTTTCAAGCATTCCAGCCACACTTTATGTCAGATTGATGTGTGGCTGATTCCTATACGCCATAAACGACTTATGGATAATTCTCCTAAGGTATTAAGATAATATGAGTGTGTTTTCCTGGTTCAACAAGTGATGAAAGTTTTGAACGAAAATTTTACTTTTGAACAAAAATGATGTATTTTGATTCATATCAGGTGTAACACCCCAAAATTATAATATATATTAAAAATGGTTGGGGAAGGGGATCCCAAAATTTACAAAGAAACATGAAAACACACACATGTAGGAATCATGGGAGACTCGAACCTAAGACCTCCTTGACACCCCACTGGACCCTTTAACACTATTCTAGGACCTAGAGGCATAAAAAATATAATATATGATTACCTTTATATAATTCAACATGTTCGATAGATTATTCCACACATAATACCAAACTAAAATAAAACATTCACATGTTTAGACTATTAAAAACTTAACCATTGAATTGATGAGAATTAATAAGAGTAACTTTATGAATTATATATATATATATAAAATGAAGGCTACTTTTAATATTAAATAAAGATAATTAGTTTATCAAAAATAATTGATATGATAATTTATTATTTAGAAATATACTTTTCTAAAAATTTGTCTTTTATGCAATACACATTTATATTTTAAGAAACATACAATTAATGATGAATTATGTTTGATATTAATAATTGGTTATTAATGATTTAGTTGATAAATGGTATGAAATAAGAATATTAAAAATTAATATTTTAAAATGTCATTTTCCAATAAAAATGATTTTTCATAATATTTTATGATTTTATTCAAAACTTGAATTTATAATTTTTTTTAATTTGAAATTAATAAAAATTAACTTCAATTTTAAATTCCTCTTATCAAAATTGACTTAGTTTAATTTTTAATATTTTTCTAAAAAAGGTTGGTTTTTAGTCGAAAAATATGGCTTTCACAAAACTTGTAATTTTTATGAATCTACCATTATATAAGAATGATCTATAAGATTTAAAAACCTCTTATGTGATCAAATATAAATATATAGAATAATATTATGCATTTTAATATATTATTTAAGATTATAAATCCTATGTACAACATTTTTAAAAATAACTAAAATGATACTTTAATAAAAAAACTATTTCCAGTCTTTCCTTTGAATCACATATTTTCAAAGAAAATTTGGTTTTGGTTTTCCTTGAAAGCTTCATACCCTATATTTTTTTAATAATAAATAAATTTATGTCCTTAAAATCATTATTAAATATAATAGTATCTTATATGTAAATTTAAATATTAAAAACGTTATTTTTTTAAAAACTATTTTTATGTGATTAAGTGTGTTTATTTTAAAATTAACGTTTCACACCTTTATAAATTTTATTGAAAAAAATATTTTAAAATTTTAAATAATAATTATCAAATTAGGTAAAAGGGTCAATCTTAATCATTTTTTTTAAAATTAATTACTAATATTATAAATTAATTACTAAGGTAAAAGTAAATTAGGGTGAAAGTTAAAAGTGAAAAAAAATCCCTAAAACACTCAAAGTTATCTAAAAAATAGTGTTTGAGTTGATTTTCTACCCAAAATCACTATATACAACTCTTTTTTCCATTTTGTGTCCATTGAACTTTGAATAGTAACCTTTATTGAAAATGTAAGGGTTACTTCTAAAACTGCCCTTCTCCTCACTTATAAAAGGTTAACATATCCACTAATTAAAGAATCACCTATCATTATAATTTTGTCTTCAAACTCTAAATTTTTTATAATATTTTAACCCCATATCATTTCAAAATGTTTCTAGTCACCATTAATTATCATAAGGCCTTAATTTCTAAGGAGATTCCCATGGAAAATTCAACTCCCCAACATGAGTATTATCAACTACTTAGCTTTTCATCTTAATTATCTCCATTAAATTTTATTCTATAAACAATAATATAATTATATTAGTATCATTTATATACTTTAATATTACTATATTAAGGTTATTATTCTTTTTTATTCATATACCACATCCATTAAGAAAAATAAAACCATTGTTCGTGCGTCGTGCGAGATACTACCTCTGCAACACAACATGCTTTATTGTCCATAAACACCTTAAAAAATGATGGTATTAAAGTATAAATATGATATTTATGATATAATTAAGTTTTTATTATGATAAATTATTGAACCAATTAATTATATGATCGACAGATGATCATTATTAATTTAATTATTTAAAACAAGCATACTATGAGGATAACCTTTTATTCAAATCATGTAATATTTTAATATCCAATAATTGTTTTTATAATTACTTAATATTATAATATATAAAACCAATTAAAACTAAATAATATCATTATTCTTCTGGTATAATTATATTATTACAAAATTTCCTCATAATCATTTATTAAATCTGGGTATGTTCATGTTGGGTGTGTTTAACCACCTACTTGAACAATTATATGAATTTGTATCCTAAATTAATATGGGAAAATAATTACTGGTATAATATAATACAATTTTATTTATTTTAGATACATTATATCTATATTTAATTCATTAATTAATAAAACACCCTTTGATTGTCAAAAATCACCGAAACATGCTTATTATCGATTTCAAATTCAAGGATAAAGACTAAAACGAACATGAAAGTAATTTGATACATCATAAATAATTATAAATAACCACTAATTTTAAATTTAAATATATATTAATGATGAAATTTTGAAGAATAATGAATTTAAACATCACTGTTATGAAACTGGTAAAAACAATCAAAACTATAAACACCTGATGTGGAAAATCGATAGAATTCATATATATAATGAATATTTATGAAGATTATAAATGAAAATAGATATTATTATGCTTATAAATTAAGTTATTAAGATATATATGTTTGTGATATAGGATTTTAGAGTATTTTTGTGGAATTCAGGACAAGAGGTAAGGGTTTTTCGTCTCAAATTTCTCTCTTTGAGACATGTTTGTATTATGAATTTAATTTAATTTGTATGGTGTATAAAATAACTATTTGGGATATCATATAATGAATATATTTTAATCATTCTATTTGAAGTTCAATTACAATACTTCTATTTCAAGTGGTTTTTATTAAACTATTACTCAATCACTATGGGTTTTCTTTGTCTCAATTATGATTCTTTGAGACATGTTACATGTTATGATCCATGTTCCATTGGTATGGTGTTCTATTGATTTACAATCCCATGAATTTTTTATAATTTATTTCCTTATATTTCATGGGATTTACTATCCAAATATTGTTCCCTTATTCAAGTTGATATTGATTTAGTTGTTTCCTCAGTAGTAAATAGTTTTGGTAACTCAACTTTCATTCATTGAGTATTGGACATTATATTTAAATTATTTATATAAGTTGGGTGCATTGTGTCTTTTGATTTTACTATGTGGTATTAACTCATTTTTTTTTGGGAATATACATTCCTACCACATAAACCCTTTGAAAAACATTTCTCACTTCTTAGGATATTCTCTTATAAAACCACCAACTTTATTTCCATGGATACCTTATGATCATGTTATTATAGTACTAAACTAGTAATAAATCCATTTCTATATATGGTATGAAAATCACATTTTATATAACTATGATCACATGATGTTCACCTAGAAATAATTATATTCTGTTGACATGGGGAAAAGTATTGGCGTTATGTACTTTTTTATTCTAGTATGGATGATTATTTGAAGGTTTGACCATCCAACTTATTTCTTAGGATGAGTTATGATCATGTTATCCCATTTATTAACTTGGGAAAAGTGTTGAAATTCTTAATTATTATTGATTTCTAATACAATTTTATCATGTATTGACATTCCATATTCTTCATTATATGGATAACCATGTTTTTATTTAGTAATAGGTTCCTTATGGAATGATATGAAAAGTATTTTTAGATATTATGTTGAATTAATTATATTTAATCAAGGGATAGGTGGGGATTATAATTATATGTCTCCTTGATACATCAATAGGTATCATGAGAAAAAATATGTTTGGGTATTTGGTGTAGGCCTTACTAATTTAGCAAGATGTCTTGAATGTGGTCTGACGATAAGTAAATGTCTTGGAACATGGCCTTGACATCATGTTTTTTATGTCCAACATTATGCATTCCATCAGTATGTGATTAGTATTATTTATTTATGTGTTTTAATTAATTATCATAGATAAAAAATGCTCTTATTTTCAAGTTGATTATGGTTTTATGTTGTTTAGTTAATCTTACTATACTTATTCTATGATTTCCTCAGTTGTATGCTTTCTCTTACTGAGCATTTTAATTCACCCCATCTTATGTTTCAATTTACCTATGTTATGAAGAAAATTAGTACACAAGACATATTTAGAATGATAGCATGCATGGAAAAATTTATTGGTGATGTTAATTTTTTTATTTATTATGTAGTTTCTTATATAGTGAAAGAACAAGAGCCTCAACCTAGTTGGAGAGGACTAGAAAAGTTCATCCAAGATACCCAAGATCAAATTCGGGTGGAGACATATTTCCGAAAGAGTTCAATGAAGCGTCCACGCTTCTCTCTTCGTCTCTGGTGGCTCGGTTCATTCAGCATCACCCCCTGGTTGAGTTGTTCAATAAGATTGTGAATGAGGAATGGGGATTAGCTCAGCGAGCGGTTGTCAGGTTTCTTGGGCCACGACAGATTCTTCTTAGCTTCTCAAGCGAGGAAGACCTTGTGCGGGCATGGTCTCGACCTGAAAGATCTATTAGAGGCTTTCATTTTCATCTGATTCACTGGTCGTTCGACCTCCATATGCAGCAGAATCCTTCTACCACAGTGATTTGGATTCATCTACCTAGCCTTCCGCTGCCTTTCCAAAATCCAGCGTTACTCCCATCGATAGGTAATTCCATAGGACGCTTCCTTTGTGCTGATCAGTGGACTTCTTCCCTGAAACATACGATTGTGGATCAGCTATGTGTTGAAATGGATCTCTCTCGGCCTCCTCTTGAAGTAGTGTGGATCGTGATTGAGGGGGAGTATAGGTATTTCCAATCAATTATCTACGAATCTTGGACTAAGTTTTGCTGCTGCTGCAATCAATAGGGGCATAGTCTTCCCGAATGCAGGATGAAGGCTATAGGTTCTGATGAGGCCGACCCCTCCGGTCGGTCTGCTGGTCCTGGTTCCCAGATGAATGCTTTAGAGGATGCTCTTAAGGAGGGTCACCTGGCTATCTAGGATAAGGGGGATCATATCCCTTTGGGCGAGGACCTCTCCAAGAAGGTTCCTTTGGGAAAAGGCTAGGGGTATTCTTCGGGTGCAGCCAAAAAAGGTGGTCCAGAGGTTTTGAGGACACTTGTTTCAGATGTTTTTGATCGGCTGCATCGTGACCTAGGTGCAAGCAGCTCGGGTGATGACATGCAAGGGTGCGGGGCAGTGCATGAGAAGAGGCCCCTTCCTACGGCTGCAAATCAGGTCAGTCAAAGGGTGGAGCAGACAGTTAGGGAAACCCCATGGGAATGTACACACGCCTTCCAGGAGGTTTCTCATAAAACATCTAATGATTCCATACCGAACACTACTGGAAAACTAACCTATACCAACGGTTTGGAATTGTTGGTATAGGCCTCCAAACCGTTGGTATAGCCTATACCAACGGTTTGGAGAACCGTTTCCAAGTAAGCCGTTGGGATAGGTCTATACCAATGATTTTCCCAAAACCGTTGGTATAGACCTATCCCAATGGTTTTGGAAACCGTTGGTATAATTATTATGAAAATCTATACCAACGGTTATGAACCGTTGGTATATTTATTTCAAAAAAAAACATTCGCTGGGATTTGATCCCAGGACCCCTATTTTATTATTGAACGACTTAACCACTAACCTAACATGACTTTTGTGAATATAATTACATAAATATATATATGTATTCTTATAATTATTTTAAATTTTGATTTATATAATGTTCTGGGTAAGAAGAAATGATAAAAAATCAAAGGATCTATACCAACGGTTGTCAAAACCGTTGGTATAGACCTATACCAACGGTTTTGACAACCGTTGGTATAGATTTTGATTTTGGATTTTGGTTCTAGGTGTAAGGTTGATTTGTCGGGGACCTTTCCCAACGGTTTGGGCAAACCGTTGGGATAGGTCCCCCACAATGTGGGCTTTCCCAACGGTTTGGCCAAACCATTGGGAAAGGTGGCCTCAAAGTGGGATTTCCCAACGGTTTGGCCAAACCGTTGGGAAAGGGAACCTATACCAACGGTTTTTACGAACCGTTGGTATAGAAGCATTGGGAAAGGTCAGATTTCTAATAGTGGAAGGTTGATAGAAAGGGTCATGGTTCCAAGGAGGCCTCTCAATGCCTGGCTTTGGAAGACAATCCCAACAATTTCCAATATATGGGTCGTGGTCTTGAGAAGATAGGAGTCTCGGCCAAGACTAAGAAGGCTTCACAGACCCCCTATTATATGGAGAAACTCTTAGCAGGAGGGACAATCGGGACCTCCCAGAACTGGTATGCCGTGCTTGGTGAAGATCAGTGGCTCAATTGTGAGGAGGTTGTAGGGGTGGATCACGGTCAGGACCTTGTAGCTGATGCAGAAACATCCTAAGAGGAAATGGTTGAGGCCTCAGACATTGACGAGCCCAAAGAGATTTTTATAGAGGAAGACTATTTTAGATCCTGAATGTGCAAAGGAAAAAACAAAGTCATGGATTTTGATGGATTTATCTCGAACAACCGGAGGGAGCGCAGAAGGAAGGACTACTCCAACCTCCCCAGCCCTCCTATTACCAGATCTGCTGGAAAGGGAAAGTTGTCCCCGAAGGCCTCTACAAAGGCTGGCAGCTCAACCCTGAACAAGTCCAAAGACCTTTCCCAACAGAAGGTGGCCGCCATCTCCAAGGACCCGGATCAGGTAAGTTGTGATGTTTCTTGTCCTGAGTCTTCTTCAGGTGGTGTGAAGCTGAGGGGCCAGAGGCAGCAGCGTGAAGAGGTTTCTAAAGCTGACCCATAGTGGAAAATGGTCTCTGTGTTGGAATATAGGGATCTACTTATGCATTCAGATGAGGAATTTTCGGATGAAACTTTGGATATCAATGTTTTGAAGAAGAATAGATCGATCCAGGTGGCTACTACAAAGGGGCAAGATGAGTGGGCTGACAAGAAGGCACGCATTCTACTTAGAGGCTGCAACTTGGGGAATATTAGCAAAGAGGAGCTCAAGAAATCCTGGGACAACATGTCTCTTATCTTCGAGGGAACCTTGAAGGACTTCCCTGGCACGAAGGTACACGATACTCCCTGGGTCTTGTTCCGGGAAAACGCTTCCAAACAACCCACTCTTTTCTTTAATAGATATATCGTATCATTTAGCTATGAAACTAGCTAGTTGTGAGGGTTCCCACTTTCCCCTTAAAAGTGATTTCTCTTTAATAAAAAATTAACGTTGGATGGAATAAATAGAGGGAATGAAAATTTTCATCGAGATCAGCATGTGCATGAATGAGATGCCTAGCCAAACAACCATGCGAAGGTAGAGAGCTGACATCATGATGTAGATACCGGGGAGGGGCAGTTTCAAGTAGTTGTAGTTTAGATGGATTCCACTAAGACCTTTGGGTTATGTAATGTCATAAATCTTATGGTCCATGTAGGGTTACCCTTAAACCCTTACAAGGGGGATTATAAAATATGAATAAAAAGAAGGCCTTAGGGCCATTCATGGTATATAGTGAAAAAATAACCATTAATTGAGAAAGTCCTGAGATTTATTAGTTTATGATGTATCTTAATTCTATAAATATATTAACCTAAAAATATGATTGAGATGTAAGAGATGAAATTAATCGTTATTTATTTTTTAATTATGGATAGTCATATCCAGGGTTTTACAACTGGTATCAAATAAAGTATGTAAAGTATGCGTTTATGAGCACTAGAACCAAGATCTCGAGTCTGGGGCATCACACCAAGTACATTATGTGAAAAATTGACATGTGGCTGATTCCTACATGTCACAAATGACTTACATATCATTTTCCTAAATTATCAAGATAATATGAGTGTTTGATCGCTTTTCAGTGAGTGACACAATTTTAACTAAAATATCATTTTTAAACTGAAAACACACACTTTTGAACTTAAAAAGATCAAATAAATAACAAATAACTCTATAAAGATAACAAATAGTAACTGAATGCATCATCCTTGTTGAATAATTTTTCATGAATTAATTTTTATCCAAGCATTTTATACTCTTTATAGAGAAAATATGGCTGAAGGAAAATAAATTATCAACAATTTAATTTCTTCATGATTTCTATAAAAATTAACTATACAAGTAGCAGATAAAAATGATAAGAAAATTAACTAAAAAATAAGTAGGTAAAATGATGAGAATATTAACTAAATAAGTATTAGAAAGTCACCTCTTCATGATTTCTATATACAATATAACAACATGTATTATTCCCACTTATTTTTAAACAAATATATTTCCTCTTTTAACTAAAAATTAGTTTTTTATTTTATTTTCCAAAATCCACTTTTATAGATTAGCGGTAACCTACATACCAAGCAGGAACCCAACAACTACAACCAAGTTCAAATTTCAAAATTCAAAAAGAACACTACATTTGAGAATCACGATTCAAGATCTCCCATGTCACCCTATCATCATCTATCTTCGTTCACCATCGTCATCCATCACTGCATCAACATCACCATCCAACCACCACCGGTCACCTGAGATCATCAGAAATCATCAAACCCGCTGTAAAACATCTCACCGTATCGAGTCATCATCTTCCCCCAACAAACCAGAAAAAACCATACCGTAAAAACACTGACAAAGAGTATGAACAACCATCATCAAGGTGTATCACCCAAAACCATATGTAAATTCAACAAAAAATGCATCTACAAACATCACAAAAAGAAAGAACCAAACCAGAAGAAAAAATTGGAACACAGTTATAAACCATATTGAACTAGATACGCATCACCAACCATCACCAAACATGAATAGAACCGAACCAAAAGCACCAAATAGAACAAAAGCATCAACCAGATCAACTGATGAGAAGAAGACTAACCTTCAACGAATTCAGAGATAAAAAAACCAAAATCAATACAAATTTGTTGCCACAAACATTGATAGAAAAACCTTAACCTCTAAACCAGATCCATCCGCATCGAAGAGCTTCGTCGAACGAGGACCACCACAGCTCAAATTGTTTCCTAGATCATCAAAGAGGAAGGGATATGGATTGTCAACATATGAGATAAACAACTCACGTTAATAAAGTAAAACCTTTAGCCTCCAAATCCCACAAGCCAAAACCCCATAGTTACCACCGCTCCATATCTGAGTCGGAGAGGGGTAGCAGAACTTGGGGTCAAAGTAAATTTGAATGGATGAGGGTTCTAGACAACCGAACACTAAACTGAAAAACCAAAACCGATTTAATACCCCTGCTACATATCCTCCTTGGAGAGGCATAGAGGAACCTAAGGTCAGAGCAGGGATGTAGCGGCCATGGGCACAGTAACAAAAACCATCATCAAAATCATAAAAAAATTCTGTTGTAGATTTCACCAATAATAACATCACCACCTGAATGAATATAGACGCGAAAGAATAGGTACATGAGAGGAGGAGGTGGTGGGAAAGAGGGAGGGGGCGGGCACCTGCAAAAACCTCCCCCCTATAGCTCACCACTAAGGGGAACCCTTGGGCGAGATGGAGAAGAAGGCGATGTCGATCAAAGGATTTATTTCCTCTTTTGAATAAATTGACTTTCAATTGTCCTATTAGTATTGGAAAAATATAAAAAATCATAAATATTTTAAATTAAATTGTAGTTATCATTGAAAATACCTATATGGGGATGATAATTTATTGATGGATTATGATATCTTTAATAAATTTTCAAATGTAATAACCACAATTTTTCCATTAGTTTGTCTCAAAAACTGTATAAACATTAAGAAAAATAAGTAATTTATTTTTATATATGTTCTAATAGTGAAATATTATCATATATACCCTAATATTTATCCAGTTTTAGAAATCTATAGGCTTCTTGTGCTCATGGAATATGCTCATATCATGATTTTGAAGATATTTAAACACCATCCTATTATGGAAACATGTTCATTAAAACATAATATAAAACATATAACTTGAAGTTTATTTCTAAAATATTGAATTTTGTGTATTACAAAATTGATATATTTCATCAAGTGTGGTCGATTTTTTGCTAATCCTTACATTGAATCCGAAGAATAAATATTTGGAGTATCCAAATTGATTTCAATGAGCAACCAATGCTCCTTAAAAAACCAAAAAGGAATAATCAATGAAAGAAATGAAAATATATTTGATATGATTAGATTGTATAGTTTTACCCTTTCATCATGGGTATTGAAAAGTGTTATTCTTCTATAAGTTTGTTTTCAATCATCAACTTGGTCCACTATTTTTAAATATTCATTTTATTTTAATGAAATTTATTGTATATAAGTGATGCGAGGACTAATGAGTCTAAATTTTTTATAGGGTTTCCCTTAAAATAGTACTTATATATGTGCCTATAAAAAATATGAATAGTATTTAATATTAATTAACATAGTAGATAAGCTATTGGAAAAACAAATTATGAAAATTCTCCTCATGTATACATTTAAAATCGATACTCTTAGCCATTCATTCTTGAGGATTTTATCTATATTCTCATGACCAAGATAATATGTAATTCCTTCTATGTACGTTTTTTTCTTCGAAATCAATGATGACCATATTATTATATTTTAACATTGTTTTAAAATAAAATTGTAATATTAGTTAATATGGTAGTTGAACTCCTAGGGTAAAATTGCTCTCTGAAAGTATTTTCAATTAATTTGTTGATCCTTTATATTGTTTTGATTCAAACTTCTGTTTCCCCTTAATTTTATTCATTTTTAATAAATCCCTTTATTTAATATTTTTTCATTTATTTTTAATGGGTTTTAATAAAAAAAATATTATAAAGAACATAACTCACCATCGAAATGTATTTTACAAGATCAAACAACCATGCTATGAACGATTTGATAGCAATTTAGACTATGTGAAAATCTAGATCATTAAAGGGAATTGGTAGCTAGACACTTGAGTAGTGAGATATTTGAATGCCTACTCTCACATGATATTTTGGAAGGTTTTTTTTGTAGAATATCTCCTTAGATGTTGTACACTATACCCCTTACAACAAGGTGATGGGTGGTTACTGATAGATATAAATCATAATCAATTTCACATTATATAATAATAGTACACAAACGGTATTAGTATATTCCTAATTAAATTTTTTTAGAAATAATTATGACAAAATCAATTACCTCTACTAAGGAATACATTTGAAGGGAATGAATAGTCTCAAAGTTGGGGGGGATATCTTCATATAGTTTCAGTTATTATATTGTTTCTTCTCTTTTATTCCTCCCCATAACATTACCAAACAAATAAGATTTCCAATTAAGTTTTTCTTCTAGAAAATTTATTCATGCATACATCTCATCCATTTTCTTATCTTTATCCCCTTATGTATTTCTTTTCTCTAAATATGTTTTATATGGAACTCTAAAACCCGCACCTCTGATGCATCCGTATTGTTCTAGCCACTTCAAGTCCACTGGAATTATTCATTCATTAGGTATAATTAATGAAAATTATTATGACTAAATTGGATAAAAAATATAGTAAAATGAGCCATCATTTTTAGGAAATACCAATTTTCATACATATATATGATTCCATACTCTTTATGCGTTTTCATCTTTAAGTATCATGTCTTTATTTACACTAGCCTCCTTCTATAGTACATGATATGGGATAGAATTGGTTTTTTATTTTGATTCATAAATATATATATATATATATATATAAAGGAACATAATTAGTTTCTATTTCAAGTCACATAAAAGTATTACTATATTTTTAAAATACATACCATTTTTTTTCAAGTGAAGCATAATCCATACTTTATTTATGGTAATGGTATGTTTGTTTTGATGCACACTTCTTATTTTCAGCACTCTATTTCTATTTCATAAATTATAAATTCATAATCAAAGAGATTAATACTTGTATTTCCAAGTAAAGTATTACCAATCACAATGTATCTGAAATTATTCCTCATAACAATGAAAATAAATGCATTTCATGTTTCTTGGTTTATCATATATGCATATATCTATGATGGATGTGAATTTAATTTCCTTTCATCATCCATAAAATTATGCTTCATAAGAATTATTTAATAGACAACATGAGACTTTCCAATGACGATTAATACAAATTTCACTAAGAAATCATCCAGTATAAATATAATCTAAAATGGATAATAGAGAGTAAATCAATGATTCATTATTTTATTTTTTTAGTAAAACAGTGAAATTATATCATATAATTTTATCCTAATATCTTCCCAAATTAGTGCCTTCATCATGGTCACAACACTGTTCCATGTATATATATCAACCAATACATGAATTTGAGTGGTGATCAAAATGTAACTAATGAAAATGGACTTGTTGGGGTTAACAGACTGTCCATGTTCATTCCATATAAACTTTAATTTCATGCCTCTAATTTTTACATTAATAATTTTTATTAAGGATATGATCATATTAAACTCCTATTTTTTTCTTAGACATAGGTTGTTCACCTTATACCATTTCCCTAGTTTCAACATTATTAATATGTTGTTCCCCAGGATTGGTAGCATGCACCTGTGGATAAACCTACTATTCCTCTTGATTGGGATTATCAACATGTTGAGGAAAATTTTGTTCTTCATGATTAGAAGCATCAAAATATAGATAATACATTATCACCAGTAGTTTTTAAATATTTAATTTAGATTATATAAATGTATTAGTGAACACATAGTAATATGAGGTAACAAAATGTATATTTTAAAAAATTTATCCTAATTATTGAACTCTCTATTTTTTTAAAGGTTAAAGGTTTTTGGCCCCTATATTTAGTATCCAAATATCCTCATTGTGGTATACTCTAATATAAAAGACTCTGTCTATCTTGGTACCACTATTAAATGATTTCAATGTTCTAATGAAAGGGCCATCCTCAATTAAATTAACATCTAACCCTTTTGTGGTTTTGGTCGATAAAAAAAATAATTGACCACTTTCTATTTGTAGGATATGAGATGTAAAATACTTGTACTAACTTTGATTCCATTATGAACAATTATTCCTTGTGCCCTTACTTACTAAAGTACAATTTCCCAAATCCCAATTCTTCGATTTTAACTGCACTTCTATTTTTAACCCACTTATATTGAAAAATTGGCAGTTGGAATATTGTATAATTAAACTCCCATCTTTGTTCAATGATGTAAATGTGTGACATATTTTCAAAAATTGTATTTCTATACTTGGTACCAGATGCATCGCTTCTACCACTAGAATAACTACACTATTTTTCTTGGTACAACATTCATCATGTTCCTTTTTATAAAACATATAACCATAAATTATATAAAAATTATAAGATAATTAATGCACACTTAGTCCTCTATCTAGACATAAAAGTTATTCTGTAAATGAATTTAGATTTTAAGTTGAATCCTTAAAAATATGGTGTCAAAACCATCATATAAAGTATCAATTATGTGTATTTTATATCCAACTTTTAATCCTTGATGAATTAAAATATCTAATAATTAAATTGTAGGTTTTAGAAAATGGTGAAATATCTAATATTTTATATAAAATATAAAGGAGAGCCTTATCTTGCTATGTAATTTTAATTATGAAAACATATATTCCATAAATTACTTCACCCAAAAGTCACCCACTTTGATGAGATTTTGGTAGAACAATGTTCTCCACATCAGACATGTAGTTGGTAAAAAATTAAAATTGATTCATCAATGATATATCATTATACAATATACACTCCTGGAAAACTTTTATTTTTGATGTACACTTTAAAAATATTCATATATCATTCAATGAGGTACATATATCTATAATGTATAATAATATATATTAAGATCTCTCTAATCAAGTAAACCATCATATCAAAGAATGATGGTGAGAAGAAAATATATAATTCACATAATATGATAGTAATTTCATTTTTCTTAGTTGGAAACTTTTCTAAGTATATAAATTTACTATTTATATCATTGAAAATGAAAAAAATATTGGTTAATGTATGATGAAAATTTTTAGGCAAAATGTAATGTATAGCTATAAGCATTAAATATTACATCAAAAAATTACAGTCATATGGTTTCATTCCCTTTAACTTTAAATAATTCATTGAAATGATGTTCTTGATATTTGATGAATACCCCTATAGAACCTTTACATCATTTAGGAAGTTTTAGAACTAATATCTCTTTTTCTTGGAAAGTGTGTAGGCAACTGGGGGAAGAAAAGTCCACCTTTCACCCTTCACTAGCACCAACTCTTCTCATACCCCATGTTAATCATGTCTAATGAGCCTTAATGCCATCATTTATTTCGTAATGTGACACCAACATTATCACAAACCTTTTTTACATGAATTACATCATGTTTTTTTGATGCAAAATAATTCCAAAATATAAATTAAAAAACAAAATGATCTCTTTTTCCAACTAGTTTTCATAAGTTTTTTAAAAGAAGGTATACCAAAAGTGGTGACCATGTCATTTAATTCGTTAAATAGTTGACCACCTATTATTGGATATGGTTTTATACCTTCATCTAAATTCCCATATAAATATATCATCCATGATCAGTATTTATGCCATTATGGTAGAAATTTTTGATATCTTAGAAACATAGTCTTCGAGGATTTTTTAAACCAATACGAGTGTGTATTTTTTTATAAATGGGAAACCCTTGAGTTACTTTAATTCCATATCCTAAAGAACTTTCATAAGAAAGAAATTCATTTATCATCCTATAAAACATTTATCTCATTGTAAAATATTCATTTTTCTAAGCATCATACAACATAACACCTGAATCCATTATTAATTTTAGATCTTTGATCAATGGAGCCAAATAAACATCAATATCATTACTCAATTGTTTTGTTCTTTATATAAGTAGAGAAAAAATAATATATTTTCACTTAATGAAAAACCATGATGGAAAGTTATAATTTACCATAATAATCATCCATATACTATGAGTGATACTTTGTACACCAAAAGGATTCATTGCATATGTAGATAACCATCACGTACCAGCCTGAGATCCACTAAACCAATGCCCGGAGCCGGTTAGCGATATAACCTCAAGCACACCTCCCTTTATTCTTGAGTCTCCCAGCTAGTAGTGAGGGTCTAAAAGTGGTATAATGGGGAAACTATACCCTCCAGATTAGTAATGATCATAGTATAATCTTAAATAAATTAAAGGCAGAAAAAGATAATAATAAATAAAAATTAATAAATATCTAAATCCTGAAAAGTGATAATAAAACTAACCATGTATGAACATAATAAATCAAAAATAAAAGTATCCTATATATATTAATCAATACATAAAATATATATAGACTAAAAAAATAATAAATAAAAAAATACCCAACTCTTATAGGTAGCTCGAGGACATGATAGACCCTAATCTCTATGTCATGTCCTAGAGTAACAATAAAGAGGCACAATCCAGGTTCCTAACCTACAACTAATAGATCTATCTAGGTACTAAACTACGGCCCAAACAGGGTGCTAGCTAAACCCAGTAGGACACCAACAATGGTGTCTAATGAAATAAAATATGTGAATATAAGTTGAATCATTATGCAAGTAAAATAATAAGGCTATGAAATAAACAGTACACATATTGGCTCGGGTTCCCCATGGGATACCCGATCGACTCTAATTGCTTCAGGCTAAGCCAATGTGTCTCTGAGAATTTCACTTTATATGAGTAAGGCTAGGAACTGAGACATATAACCAAGGAATATATGTATAATAATGATTATATAGAGTTCTACAAGTTTCATGACATCTACAATTTAATAAAAGAGGGTCAACAAGATATAAATCAAGCATAATATAATTTCATTCAACCCATGTGCTCGTCCCATGCATTCCATATAGGAACCCAACTGTCACCTAATAAATATCATAGCATCATTTAACCTCTGATCGCATATAATAAATTTCGTATAAAATATAGGTATTGCTCAAGGTCCAATATAATTAATTTAAATATTGAGCCCATCCAAGGCATTCCGTATGAGGAACCCTAGTATTTCTCAAGGACTAGTATAAAAAGAAAATATGTTTCATTTAATAATTAAACATCAACACACAAAAATAACCATTCCAATATAAAATTGAACCATACCTTTAGTCATTTAATTTTTATATATAAAAAGGGTCAAGTGTTATATTCTTTCCATGTAACAATTTAATACACCCCCTTTTCAATTTTCTATCAAGTGATATGACGGGCCATGTCAATATACATGCCACTTAGGAATTCCATTATTTAAACTATGGAATCCCACTAGAAAGTGGTGAGGCCAACATACCCAATGGGGTGTTTTGGTCACAAGGTAAAAAAATTAATTATAACCACGCAATTGAACCCAACTTAAGTGGTGGTTTGAGTTGAGGCTATAAACCTACAACCACGTTAAAAGGTCTATGATAAAAGTGGCCAAAAATTTCATTTAAAGATTTAGGCATGATCCAAGAGTGAATATTTTCTATCTAATAATTCCATTAAATCAACTCAATTAAAAATCACATCTACAAATGTCAAAGAGGGGAAAGTAAAGTTTCTAACCCATTTAGTAATTCATTTATTTCAAAATTGAAAATTCCTTATTTTAAGGGTCAAGACAAATACATCTAAATGGTTTTTTGGATAATTTCATGAAATGGAAAACAGAGGTATATAAATAGGACACACCGAAAGGGGTGATCATAGTTGGGGTCACAACCCTCAAACAATGACATAAATTCTAATGAGGGGTCAAGGTCACGGTTTATACAAATAATTTATGGTGTTTCATAATTAAGAAGTAATACCTGATAAGTCTGACATGAAACAAAATGAAAACATATTATAACCAATATATACATTTAGTAAAAATAAAACTAAGACCTACCTCATAATTATAAGTATACAATCATCCATTATCAGTCTTTGATTCGATCTGAAATGAGTGAAAATGAAGAATCCAATGAATACCCTAAAAATAGGGCATATTATCTTCTAGAAAATAAAATTTATTAGGGGGAAGAAAATAGAGAAATGTTGTAAGTGGACTCTTATCCTTACCTCTAGAATTATAATGTGATGAACGATGCTAGAATAAGACCAATAATGAAGGAAAAACCACCCAAGGGAGAGGAGAAGGAGGAGAGTGCACGCAGGAGACCTCTAGGGTGAAATGAGGGAGAAAAGAGGGTAAAACCCATTTTAAGGTTGGAGGAAAATAATAATATTTTTTTTTTCATTTTTAAGAGGAACACAGTTAGGCTACATTTTTTGGAAACCTATGTTCCAACAGTGCAATTCCACTATCCTAAGTACCTCCAAGATACATGGTTGCCTCACAAAATTTACAAACTATGCTCCAACCATTTGAAGATACTACCCCAAGAACTCCTACCCCACATGATTATAGAAAATAGTTATAAAAACCATGAACCAACTATGTGATTCTCTTAGAACCTCTAAAATTATTTTCATGGTTTTTTGATACACCTTTCATGGATAACCAAACCATGTTCCCACATAAAACAAGTTGCACGGTTGTGCTGTACAGTTAGTACTAAACTTATGCCAAGAATTTTCCTAGGATATCATTTTCAAAACTTCTATTTATGATCCCAAACCATCGAGATTCTCCCAAAACCTCTATGAAACCTTCCAAGATTCATTACATATCTAAAAAAAACACTTTTTAAGAGTTTCAAGTCTCAAAAATCCATTCTGAAGCATGGTTAAAAATTTGTCCCATCCACCAAATGAAATTTCAAATCCCTTTGGGAAAATTCCAATGGTTCTACACACGAGATATTACAACCTCCCCACCTTAGGACTTTTTATACATGAGAATCCTTGGTGGGAAACAAAAACATCACCCGATTAGGGTTTTAAATCTCCCACTGAAATGACCTCATTTCATTTTCAAATGTCAAATACCCCTGCAAGAACCACTTGAAGCACATGGGGTTTAAACCACTATATCTTAAGATAATGCTCATAAATACCCAAAAAACTAAGAAAACTCTTTCTTTATCCCTTCTAACTCAAGACATGATCACATATTCATCTCTTTCATTATATTACCTAGGTGTTCCCCACCATAGGTTCTAGTCTGCACTGGCTATTTCGAGTCACGCTACTCAAACCATAAAAATTTACCATTACATAACACCCTTAGTTTTCTAGTGAAACTACTAGAATGATTCAATTCATAAACCCAATCACACATGAGGAAACTAACCTCTATCTCCGATTGATCAAAATACTTGAATCTTAATAGACCAAGCTAGTCTGATCAAGACAACTCTTCCTTGAAAAGATCCCGCCGAGCTTTAAACTGCACCCATCTCATCCCATGGCATAACCGATTTGATTCCTCACCAACCACATACAAATATTTTATATAACTAAAGTCAAAATGCATATGGATGACTATCTTCAAAATCACTTGGCTTTAACAGTTTACACATAAAAAATTAGGTTCCAAAAGACTTTATCCTAAGGTGTATTGGGATTGTTACGAGCACTCTCACTGAAGCCCAAACCTAATTTCCAATGACATCTCCTGACCAAACCATATAATATTCCTTTTCATTACTATGTCACTATACGAACACAGATGTATTCCCGATCTAGCACTCCTGGACCATTACAAGTAATTTTGGGCCTAACGTCTACATATGGACTTTCCCCAAGTTCGTATTGGAACCTATACCAAGTATTTGACCAAGAAAACCATCCATAAGTTGTTCCATTTATCAAATGAAATATGAGATCCAAATCGACCATCTAATGAATGATCTCAAGATCCCACAACCCTTCTCACATGAGGGTATCCTATTAGCAACTAACATCCTGGTCCCATCCTTAGGAGTATCCAAGTCATCATACTAATAAAAGAATTTCCCGATTACTATATCCCATGCTCAGTCCATTACTAGTCATAATGACTAGCATGGATAATAATCTCTCACCCTCGAGAAATAATGTAAATGTTAACCACCAATCATTCTTGCTTACCAAGAATGATTCCCATAGTATTTTTTGAGTTTCAAAATTATAACAAGGGTCACATTGATTCAAATATCCAATGGAATGATCCCCTTATTATAACTTATATTTAAACCACTTCTCAAGTGCAACTCAAAAGAAGTATCGTCATCCAACTATAAAAATAATTTTTTAGCTCATTGTCTAACCAACACCCACTAAAAATTCTTAGGAAGATGTCAGGATATTGGGAATGATAATCTCTAATCATAAGTAAACTAATATTACATTATCAGGCATGTATCACTCTCCCAAGCCAAGCTTATATCAAAATAGGCTATTCATGCTTTTAATAAGATCCTGACACCATGTCTCATAAGGATTCATGTCATGGTTCTCCCATGATTCATCCATCTCAAAATATACATATTTTTTCAAAATTATCCCAAATCATCAAGCACTTTAATTTACCCAAAGCTCTAGGTGACCATGCCCATAAGCATAATATTTGAAATTGTCGATCCCCAGCACACACCCGACCACTCACCAATGTTCCATATCAACTTATTACAATGAATAACTAGTGTGAACTAAAATTTCCATACATAGTGGGTGTACATCTAATACTACCCATTTCATGGCATGAATCATGCTCCCATGAGTCATACATCAACAAGGACAATATGAATGTGCTATACAACATGGATATTTTTAACACACTGAGAGTTCTCTTAGAACTCCTATTAAAAAATGGTAACTTTTCTATGTAATGATTTATCAGAAGACATTTGGTAACATGATTTCATTTTTAGAAATTAAAGAATCAACCACAAAACCATTGGCCAAATAGGTTAGGCACCTGAACAACCCTTCCCATAGAATCTAATCTCATTAAATGAGCATCCTAGGTGATTTATTTAAAAAATAAGACATCGACCTACCTATATCACAAAACCTGATCATCTTATATGCATTGGTCTTGAAACAAGCATTAAACCAAGCTCAATGTATTTAAGGAAATAATAAAACTTGGGAAAATGTCTCTCATAGATTTCTCTCGATGAAACCAAATGTTTTCTCATGAAGGTATAAGTCAAGAATAAGGATTTCTAGGTATCCCAACTAGACCTATCGATTAATCCTCAAAAGGGTCTCCATGTCCATCCACCTAACCCCAAGTTCTTTCACATGAGAACCATGTTCCAAATAAGGGATTCTATTATATAACTTACTTTTAAACTCTATCTAATGAGGTAAAACTAGAAGAAGGAAAAATACCATCAACCTATAAGGGTCAAAATATATCAACATTAGTGCAATGACATCACCTGCTAAGCATCAACCTTCTATAACCCAATCATCTTTGAGTATCCTCATGGGGAGTTCTCCTTAAAGGTTAATAACACTGAAATAAAAGGATATAGGTTTGAAAATCATAGAGTATCTGTATATGGTAATACCCCTCAAGTTTAAACTTACTAGACAACTGTCTAACAAAATAGGGGTTGTTTCATCATCTAAGAGTCCTACCCAACTCAAATGATCAAACATACAACACTTATCATGCATATGAACTCAGATCAAAAGTTTACCAATTTTCTATCTCCAAGGGTGATACCATAATAAGATAACCCCTCATTTTAACATAAGGCATAAAATTTTAAAACTAGATTCACCCTTAAAAATATACTAGACTCTACCGCCTAACTGTTTGGTCCAACACAACAATATAAGGCCAGTGATATCCACAGGAAAAGTACAAGTTCTCATCAAAGGAAACTCTAAAAAAAATTAGAATTAATACTTTCACTAGGGTCTATGTTATAAAAAACACTAAAAGGTTTCATTTAACTCATTACTTCATCTCAAATTTATTATAAACATTAAAAAGGCTAAGATATGAAAATTTAAGTACTAGTTATAAAGGAATTTTTTTACAAGCTATAATTGGTACTTCATTTAGCTGAAGCCTCATAGAATTCGAAGAAAATTATCTCATAATTTACATTTTAACAATTTATTTATCCATAAATTCTCACAATTTTCTTAGTTAAAGGAAATGTAAATTAAAATCTATAGAGGAAACACTCTTTAGTTTTTAACTATCATTTCAACCTAGGTCCAGTTATACAAACAACCATTCCTAATTTAGGGAGTCAATGCTCTATACATTACAATTGGAATACCATCTCAGTGAAACCCAACAATAATTTAATTTATTAAAATTTCAAAACAGCCTTAGTGGGTTCATATCATAGGAATACCATGCTAAATCTCACCTACTAGGGTCGAGTCATGCATATAAGGTCTCAATTATACAGGTCGTCATTCCCAATTTTGGAAGGTATACTCATTTTTATGTTACAATTGGTATACCATTTAACTTACATCCATAAGTAATCACTTGAATTTATTTTAAAAAAAATCCAATTCCTTAACATTTAGAAAATTTTCATTCAGGATAATTCATTAACCATTTTAAAACCATTTTATCTATTAAATTAATTTCAGGTTGATTAAATAGAATTTCATCATTAAGCTATTTGGGAAAACAATGTTTAGTATGTTGAAAACACTTTATTTAACCAACCATATACCATAACCATATATAGAAAATCTATTACATTATAAAATAATACAGGCATGTAAATAAGAAAAAACACAAGCATGATATATAAACGAGCATACTAATGACATGTGAATCCTATGTTTCTAAAATGATGCATGAACACAGCTCCTTCCTTCACTAGACAAGAGTAAAAACCAATAACTAGCCTCCCTCCAATGGTTCAAGAGACATAAATATATAATAAATTATAACCTCTACACAACATGTGCATCACTCAAAGTGAAAATCATATTCAACTATAACATAAAAAATCATAACAACAATCCCATATCCCAAAAAACTTGATCTTTAACTCATGCGTGGGTTAAAAATTCCTTGAAATGATATATTTACCAAGTTATGTCACATTACTAGTATTTTTTCTTCCAAACCAAAATAGAAAGACAAGGAAAAAGAGGCTCTGATACCAATTTTTCATGTCTTGACCTGAGATCCACTGAATCGATGCCCCGATCTTATTAGTGACACTAAATCAAGTGTGTCTCCACATACACAAGAGGTAGACAAATAATAGTTATTTCTAAAGGTTGTACAATGGGGATACTATACCCTCTATATTAGTTATAAACATAGCGAAACCATAAATAAATGAAAGGTAGTGGAAGATAATAATAACTGACAATTAATAAATATCGAGAATCCTAGAAAGTACCAATAAAACCAACCATGTATGAACATGCTGAATAAAAAATAAAAGAATCCAACATAGAATATCCAAGACATACAATAGGTATATATTGAAAAAAACACAGAAGAGACATCTCATATAGGCATCTCGAGAACAAGGGCCTCTGAGTGGCGTGTTCTCCCAAACCACAACAGCTAGGGTTTCTTTTGGTTTCAGTTTACCATTCCCCATATGGCCTGGTTCTGATCGTGGATGATGCACCTAATTCTAGTATGGCATGGGTGTCGGTGCATCTCTGAGAACTGGCTCGATGCGGTTCGCCTCCTCTCGTTGACATTGAAGCTCAGTGTGGATCTGAAGTTGGTTCAATATTCTTTCGACTTTGGAACAACAGTCATGGTCTCTTGGAAGGTCCAGCATGACCATCTCTGTGGAACGATGATGCTCAGCCCAGTGCGGCTCACCCTTCTGTCGACGACGAGGCTCGGTGCGAAGTTGGGTTGGTGTGCTTCGGATTGTTCGACGCGATCTGGTGTGGCTCCGAAGTTGGGTTGGTGCGGTCAGATCTTCCAGCTTTGTCAGAGCATCCTGGGTTTCTCATCTCATCTAGCGTGATCAGGTACAGGTTCCTGGTCAGATCTATGGTACTTTGGAGGGGAGAGTTCTTGGGTTGCATATTCTGCGGGCATTACAGGTTTTCATTCTGGTTATGCTGTGATTTTTTCTTCTGGATGGATACAGTTTTGGTGTTTTAGTTCGACGTCATTGGTTCTTCTCCGCCCTTCTTTGTTGATCATTACTATGAAGTTTTAGAAATTGGTGAGGGTGAATCCATGGTTTTAATCCTAGTAGAATCATTCCCATAGCGGTGCTTCTATTTCAGGATGACCCGAATCCCCACATTGGTGGTGATCCCTTGGCACAGGGTTGGCCTACCCCGTCTTAGGTGACAATGGCCTGATCTTACAGCCTTTGGTTTGTCTTCTGAGCTTATGTAACTATAATGGTAGGGGTGTTTGAGGAGTGCAGAAGAGTTGGTCCAGAATTCTCGTAGATGGAGGTGTTTGGACTGGTGATTTCAAAAGGGTTAAAGGTTTCTTTTGTGAGGTCGGTTGGTATGGTGATTCACTCAGACTCGACCCATGGATTAGGCCCCAGATGAGGTTCCAGATCTGACCTTCATCGTTGTAGTGCTTTTTGGATTCAGATGTTTGACAGGGTATGACATCATCCATTGGATTAGGCCTGTTCTTTGACATAGGACACTTTCATGTTGTTCATCCTTACAACGATGGAGTGATTTTCTATGTTCATATGCTGGAGAGGGGTAGCTCCATGAGTCTGTTTGGTTTTTCTTTCTAGACCTTCGGGTTGTGTTTTGTCTTAATTCAATGATTTATGTAGGGTTCTCCCCTTCTTCCCTTAAAAGGGGCTTCTTTTTTAAATAATATAACAAAATTGAAGGCCTTCGGGTCATTGGATGGATAGGCAGATCAAGCACATTCTCGGACTGCAGCTCCATGTCAAGTCCTAGTTCATAAAGAGTAATAGAAAATAGGCAAAATACAGGGTCCTAACCTAAAACCAAGAGATCATATGGGTACCAAACAAATAACCTAATTGGGTGTGAGTAATAATCAGTAGACCACCACCAACGGCGTCTAATGAAATCCATTCTATGAATATAAAGTGAAGTAGTGTGCATGTAAAATAATAAAGAAGAGAAATAAATAGTAAACATGTCAGCTCAGGTTCCTTATGGGACACCAAGTAAACTCTACCAATTTATACATAATCCAAGATGTTAATCATTTTACTTTATATGAGTATGTCTGGGACCTGAGGCATATAACCAAGGATTCCTTGTATAATGACGATCATATAGGGTTCTATAGGTTTCATGAAATTTATAATTTAACAAATGATGCTAAACCAGATAGTAATCAAGCATAATATAATTTCATTTGACTTGTGAGCCCATCTAAGGCATTCTGTATAGGAACCCAAGTGTCACCCATGGAATATCATAACCTCACTTAACCTATGATCCCATCCAAGGTGTTTCATATCGAAATCCAAGTATTTATCAAGGTCCAATATAATTTATTTAACCATTGTTCCCATACAAGGCATCCAATATCTGAAAACCTAGTATCACTTAGGGCCTAGTATAATAAGTAGACACAATGAATTTAATAATTAAACATCGACTCATAGAAATAAACATGCCAATATATAACTCAACCATACCTTTAGTCATTTCATTTATAAGTATAGAAAGGGTCAAGTATTGTATCCTTTCCATGTAACAATTCAATACACCACTTTATCAATTTTATCTCAAGGAATAAGATGGGCCATACCAATATACATTCCACTTATAAATTCAATTATTTCAACAATAGTATCCCACTAGAAAGTGAGAGTAAAATGCACCCAAGGGGGTGGTTTGGTCATAAGGTAAAAAAATTAATTATAACCACTAATTGAACCCACCTTAAGTGGTGGTTTGAGTGGAGTCCATAAACCTACAACTATGTCAGAAGGTCTGTGATAAAAGTGGAAAAACATTTCATTTAAGGATTTATGAATGGGCTAAGAGTGAATATTTTCCATCTAACAATTCTATTAAATCAACATAATTAAAAATTACTTCTACAAATGTAAAATAGGGTAAATTAAAGTGTCCACCATATTTATCAATTAATCTATTTCAAATTGAAAATTCCCCTTTTAAGGGTTAATAAAAATACAACTAAATGGTGATTTGGTTAATTGAAATAAATTTCCAACAAGGCTAGATAAATAGAACACACACAATAGAGTTATCCTAGTTGGGGTTAAAATACTCCAACAATGACATTGATTCTAATGATGGGACTAGGTCATGGGTCTGAAAAATAATTTATTATGTTACATAATTAAAATAAAATGTGCAAAAATTCTGGTGTTAAGAACAACAACAACATATTATAACCATGTGAGACTTTTTGGGAAAATTAAAAGTCCACCTACTTCATGATTATTAATCTTCACTCATCCATAATTGGGATTTTATTCAAGATGAAATTATAGAAAATGTAGAATCTAGTGAATACCCTAAAAATATGGCATATTATCTCGCACAACAATAAAATTTCTAAGGGGGAAGAAAATAGATAAAGGAGGTAAGATGAGTCTTAGACTTACCTATAGGATTGATGTCATGACCCACTCCCCAAAAGGTGTACCCCTCTTGGGCCGACAATGTGAGAAGGGAGTTAATGACCCCCTCCCGAGTCCCGCCTCTAGTAGGCCTCGGGTTGGTGACTAGCACCGAGGGTATAGTAAACACACAAATGAGAGACATTACCCTCTAAGAGAACACATGCGAAAGAGAGAGATAAGACAAAAACCAACCAACTCCAACTTATACAGAAATATAAAAGAAATCCCAAGTATATATATGTAATTTCATGAAAAACTATTACAAGTGAAAGGGAAAAAACTTCAAATACCCAAAGGAAAGTAAAAACAACAGCAACCACAAATCCCAAATAGCTCCTGCAACCCCAGGATGGTAGAAACCAGCCTGATCTTCAACCTGCTCCAAGTGACCTGAAAAATAGTGTATATATACATAGGGTAAGTATAACAGTATACTCAGTAGGATCCTCCCCATAGTCTCTCATTCAAAAGTAAAGAAAGCATACAAAAGCATAGTGAACAACAAGTGAAACTAACTCGTCACCTAAATAGGTATACTAAGTTCCCAACCTCACCATGGATACTCTCTCCAAGTATCGCATCCAAGAGTATATAATATAATAAAGAATATCAAGGGTACCCTACTACTACTTCCCCACTAGTTTGCCACTTTTCCCCAATATCGCACATCCTAAGAATCTCTCTCCAAAAAGGCTTACCGGAAGACACCTGGGCGAAGCACCACAACATGAACCTTGTGCAACAAAACCTCCACGTCCATGTAATCAAAGTAACCAGGTAGTTTCCGAGAGCCACCACAACTCGCATAATGTGTATCATACGTCAGGGATTATACCTCAAGCCATTACCACCCATACACCAGGTAAGGATCCTGAAGCCATCACAACCTATACACGTTACACCTATAGCAATACATAGGAAACTACATCCAGAATATATGTTTGTGAATAACCACAAGCCATTACAGCCCTCTACACACATATATGGGTAAAACTAACCAATATGCCTACCAGAACAATTAACTACCAAGAGAAGAGAGCAGGGCCAAAGGGGGTAGTCAGCCATCCATCCTCCCACCAAAATGTTGGGGAAAACATCCCCTCCAGGGCTCAGAATCCTTGGGGTGTCAGTTTCCCTAACTGACGGGGTGGTGTAGCATATACAAACACAAAAAGTACAGAATATACTATATCTCACAACCACACAATGGGGATAACCTAGTCTTAGACTCAACTGCAGTAAACGTCTCTCGGACTCCTGGTTGCCACTTCTAAGACTAGGTATCCTATAAGCACACAACCATTTAAAGAGTTTTAATACATTACTTCATTCCAATTTTATTAGTTTCACTTTTCATTAATTAATTCTTTAAACATTAATTAACCGTTAATAATTTCCACATTATATTTCATTAGCATCACACCCAAAGTTCACTGTTCCTTTAAATTTCAACCTCAACATTGCGTCCCAGCAAGCTCCAACCACATGGGTTAACATAATTTATTCAATAATTTATTAACAAAATTATTACTTTCCCATATTCCTAGGAATTATAGAAAAAATTCTAAGCTGTTAAACATAAGGGGCTCAACATGGTGAGTAGGTTAACTACCTGTCAGGTCTTTTCCACCTATAGCAAGAGTATAGACCCATCCTCCCTCGAGAAGCTAAACATGAAAAGCACGTGGGATAACCTACGCATCTTTGCCCTTTTTGGAAGGAGGGTAAGAAAAACCATCAGCCTTGAGTAGTGGGGAAAGTAAAGAAGATAAACAACTAATAAGATTCTGCAAACATCCAATCATTCACATCCAACCCGTTCATAATCTCTAGTGTCCTCCCCGACACCCACATGCATAAACTAATTCATCTCTCCACTCTAGGCATCAACTGCTGCCACAAACAATGGGCCTCCCTTCCCCCACATATCACAACAGCCTTTTAGGCTCACATCAAAACATAAGTAGTGGGAAAACAAAGATCATATAAACTGGGCTCTTAGCCCTTAAACAAACATGAGGGTAACTCAGAACCATATAATGAATTATCTTTTATCAAACAACCATTTCTTTAATCCATCTTGAATTAACTGATTTATTATTTATAGGTTCTAAATTCGGAAAACCTAAACATTAAGCTATCAAAAATTGATTAAACATGCTTACTGTATCAGTTTGATTAACATCAAATTACAACAAAAACCAGATTCATTTACATGCCTCTTTATCCTTAGCCGAAAAATTATCAATTAATTCTAGATTTAAGTTCTTTACCAATTTCTATAATGAATGAAAATATAAACAAATAAAGCATAGATATCACAATATCTATCAAAATAAGAGGCAATAACAAATGATCGATATTAATTTATTTATCCAGTTCAAATATTTAATATGTCAATTCCATTGTGATCCAATGGGATAAAACATGATAACTCTAAATTTTCATGTAAAATAATAGATAAGTAATAACAACCTACCTTAAAAGGTTATTAACATTATTTATATGAGAATGATCCACATAATAGATCATGATATTCTCCTCCCGTGACAAGTTTATCCACCCAAGGATGTCGCGACATAACCGCACCAATTGAAACCCAAGAGACTCCAATAGAAGCATGAAGATCACATGACATAATATGGAAATGAGAAACATGAGAATATGTACCCAAAATAACGATGATAAATCATACCTTATATCAAATATTGATGGATACTACTTAGTTGCACCAAAACCGGGGGTGCACTTGCATCAAGAAGAACGTTGAGGGAAACCAATACACAGGGAAAATATTGATTGCATGACTCCTATGGGATGGAAAGAAAGGTTCAAACGTCTCACACTAGAGAACAAGGAGGAAGAATAACAGAGGAAGATATCTTGTCCCTTTAGAAGATTAAACGGAGCAGCATCTTAAGATACACTGGATTTTCCATTAAAAGTGGATTGCACTAAACCATGTGGTTTTACCAAGTAAAGGCATCCCAAGCCTTATAAAAATTAAAATAGGAGTTATGGGATTTTAATCGACCTTAAATCCCTTAAAACAAAGCCTTGAATGCATTTTACATCAAAGAAAATGTTAAATCAACGAAAATGGAAAAATATGAAAATTTGGAAAAGGAAATATGAAACAGTTCTGGAAACACTGTAGACTCATCGATCTGGAAACACTGTAGACTCACCGCTTCTGTGACATCATGACATTGTAGACTCATCGTTTCTATGACACCGTGACATTGTAGACTCACAGTTTATGTGACAACGTGACACTATAGACTCACTGTTTCTGTGACACCATGACACTGTAGATCTTCCGTGACACTAAAGATCTTCCATTTCTATGACACCATGACACTATAGAATCACCGTTTCCATGACACCATGACACTCTAGACTCACTGTTTCTGTGACATCGTGACAATGTAGATCTTCTGTGACACTGTATATCTTCCGTTTCTATGATACCGTGACACTGTAGACTCACCATTTCTTTGACACCGCGACACTAAATCTTCCGTGACACTATAGATCTTCTATTTCTATGACACCATGATACTATAGAATCCCTATTTTTTGACACCGTGACACTGTAGATCTTCCGTGACACTGTAGATCTTCTATTTTGGTGACACCTTAACACTGTAGACTCACCGTTTTTGTGACACTGTGACACTGTTCATAAAACTGGAAACATTGTTCACAGAAATAGAAATTTGGAAAAGTGTTGGGGATGAGTCTCCTTGACCTCCCAGAACACATCAACCACCAGATTTCAGCAAGGGAATGGACTAGAGAGGTTCAAGACAATACAATTGAAATGTGGGGAATGATGCTTATATTAGACCAAGAATAAAGTAAAAACTATATAAGGGAGAGGATAAGGATGAGGACACACATGGGGGTCCTCTAGGGTGAAATGAGGGAGAAAATAGTATAAAAAACTTTTAAAGTTGGAGGGGGAAAATGATGATTTTTCCCTTTTTAAGAGGCACATGGTTTGACTTCATGGTTAAGAAAACCATAAACCAATGGTGTAGTGGAACTGTCCCAAGAACCTCTAAGCCCCATGGTTCCCTCACATAGTTTACAAATTGTGTTCCAACTATGAGGAGATGATACCCCAAGAACTCTTATCCTGCATGAATGCATCACACTATTAGATAAACTGTGCACCAACCATGTGTGTTTCTCAAAACCTCTACACAAAATTTCACAATTTTCTGGTCCACCTCGCATGGTTAACTAAACCATGTTCCCACATAAGGTAGGCTACATAGCTATTCTGCACAATTATTACATAAAGTTCACATATGCCGACTTTTCAAAAACATCAATTTCATGTCCCAAACCATCAATATGCTCCCGAAACCTCTAAAAAACCATCATATATTCATTCAATGTCTAGAAAAAACACTTTTTAAGTGTTTCAAATCTAGTAAATCCATTCCAAATATTGGTTTAAAATTTTTACTATCCACCAAATGAAAATTAAAATTCCTTAGGAAAAATTCAAATCGGTTCAAAAAAAGGTGTCTTACAATAGAAAATGATGATGGTTTCTTAGCTTATTTATAAATTTAGGATACTTGTGATCAATTTTCTTCCACTAAGGAGATTATTCTAGGTGATGAAGTTTCCCATATTGATTTCTTTTATCTTTATGCCATATTTATTTTCTTTTAGTATCCCTAATTTCATATAGGTACCTAAACCTTACAATGATTGTAAAGTACCATGAAACTTTTGAAGGACTTAATTCAACTTTATTGTATCAATACGAACCAAAATTTTGGAATTTTTTAAGTGATTCATGGTATTTACAAAATAATATATAGTCATTTGGACTTACATGTATTATTTCAAATATCATATCCATTCAACTTATCTTTTATTTAACATCAAATATTCAGCAAGGGAGCTCATTATCTTCTGGTAGCATATCATTCAAGAGAGAAAGTAGTTCAATAAATCTAATGCCGCTCCATCGTTTGCCAGATTTTATATTAAATATCTTTAGTATGGATGATAATGTATTATATTTAGTACAATTAACATACAATTTAATCTTTGCACAACCCTTTAAATTATGAAACTTCTTTGGACAATCAAAAAGTTCATCATCAACTATCATTATCAATTCCTAAATACAATATTTAGTATCACTAACACTTATAATCATATCATATGATCCATAAAACATAGTTTTATCCTGTTCACTAACTGGGCTTATAATGGTCATGTAATGGTATCCCTCTGCCAATAATAACAAGAGAGTACTTTAATTTAAATAAAAAGGTAGACTTCCCCTACTTTTTAAAAAAAAGAAAAAAGAATTAATAATAGAAAAATTCTAATGAGAGTTTTTAAAAATTCTCAGAAAGCCAAAAATCTCTTAGATTATTATGAAAACAAGTCAATGTAATGAAAAAACAAAAATTGTAAAAATAGGAAGAACCAAAAATCATGAATACAAGGGGCCAAACATCGATTAGAAGAAGAATAATAAAAAATATGTAACATCCTAGATCCAGATTCCACTCAAAGGTGCCCTATACCTAGTTGGCCACATGGCCTCAAGCGCATATCTATCACAACATCTATCACAATAGAAGGAAGTCAGTAATTATCTCTAAATTGAATGGAAATAATGCATGGAATGTGATTTATAACAAGTACCTATATGATACATGATATAGAACACCCTCATCTCATCAGGTTGAAACAAAATAGAACCACAATAATATCAATAATAAAGAAACAATACAAGTACATCACCCAATGGTGAAATTGAATAAATTATAATAGATCAAAACCCAAAAATCACAATTCAATTCAAGGAAATTTGTATTTTCCCTATATGCGGTATAGCTACTCCTGAGCCCAACTTATTACCGAACACCATTTACTTCCCATCCCTTTCTAATGTCACCAAACAGTAAGGCAAACCAAAAAAGAAATATTTTTGATACCACTTTGTAACTATCTGATCTGGATGCCACTCAAAGGTGCCTCGTACCTATTTGGCCACATGACCTCAAGCACATTTCCCCAAACCCCAGAGGCTACCAACTAGCAGAGTGGGCCTAGGTGTGATAGAAGGGAAACTATTCCCTCATTGGTAGAGTATAACATAGTGCAATACAATAAAAAAACAATAGTGGAAGCAGTAATAACATACAATAGGAGTAAATAGAGGAATAATGATAATATAAATAACCAAGTGTCAAATTCTATAAAGATTATGCTTGTCACGACCCGTCCTCGGAGCTCGGGCCGTGACTACCCCAAGCCCGCATTCCATAGGCCAGGGACTGTCGACTAGCACCAATGCGCAATTACCGATAAAAAGGGAAGGCATTTCATTTGTAAAGTAAACAAACACCACAGAGTAAGCAAGCAGAAGTAAACACTAAGTAAAAACTGGGTACAACAGTAAGTGCAGAAAAGTAAGTGGGCTAGAATACAAACCCAAACTGAAAGTAAAGTACAACTGAAAAAGAGAGTACAACAACTGAAAAGTAAATCCACAACCTCGAGCCGTCCACTGGAAGTCCCACCTGAAGGGTGGGTACAGATAGCCTCCACAGCTCCTCGGGTCCAGCTGTCCGCTCCGAGTACACCCCACCCAGTGGTCCACCTACAGGTACTGACCTGCTCCTCGTGCCTCAACCACGATCAGCGCTGTCCGTCATCTGCAACCAACACAATGTAGTGCAGGCATAGCCCGTGCAGGGGTGAGTATAAGCTACTCAGTAGGGACCCCGAGACCCCCGAAGGTCTCCCAGAATCCACAAAGGATAATCCACAAAGGAAAGATACAATCACGAAGTAACATCCGACACTACTTAGGTATATGCCCATACATATACCTAAGTCATCAATTCTCGTTCGGATCCAACATCCGAGATCAAGTACAACCCAGTCCACACAGGAATTCACAACTCAATCCACACAGGAAAGCATAACGTAATCCACACAGGATATCAAGTCAATCTTATCGAAGGTAAGGATTAAAAGTCAAGATTCAGCTCACACAGGTATACTTCTTAGTAAGACGATAGAGATGATCAGGTGTAGTCACTGATTCATCTAAGCCGTCGGACCCACACAGGATCGATAGGTACTAACCCCCGCAATGACCAACAAAGGATCAATAGGTAACTAACCCCCGCAATGACCCACACAGGATCAGACCCACACAGGATCTGTAGCCACTGGCCCACACAGGACCGCTGAGCACTGACCCACACAGGATCTGACCCACACAGGATCGGTATCACTGTTCCACGTAGGATCGCTGAGTGCTGTAGTCGTCGTCGTCGAATCCACGGAGGATTTCTGTACAGTCGTCATCGTCGTCGCAGTCGCAGCCAGCTCTAGGGTTCCCGCACACAACAAGCTCGTTCGGGAGGGTCCGCTCCACGAGCCGAGGGGCTGATACATCAACTGACACATATTCCGGAGTTGATGTATCCAAAAGTTCTGTATTGTCAACAGGAACTCAACGTCATAGACGGCGCGTCAATCGGACGCCCGGTCTGAGAGTTATTGGTCTTTTCATTGCAGGGGCCCGGTTGGTTTTTAAGTCAAAACCAACCTGACCATAATCCAACTGCGTCCAAACCTCGAGCGGAGTAAGTCAAAAGATCCGTCTCACTAAGAGGAATCCATCAAAGTCAAAGACACGTCAATCGGACGTCCGGAGCTCAAGTTATAAACGTTTCCGCTCCGAGGGCCCGGTTGGTTTCGTGTACGAACCAACCTGGCCAAACACAAAGTTCTCTAAAACCTTGAGTGTAATATACCAAAACGACCGTCTCTATCCAAGGATCACATCACAGCTGACGGTGCATCGATCGGAGGTCCGAAACCCAAGTTATGGGCAAAAGACCTTGAGAGGTATGATATTAGGGGGTTCGGGCCCGGTTCGACCCGACCCGGTACCCCCTGGGTCGGCCCGAACCAGGTCGAACCGACCCGGGTCCGGCCTGGCCTGGCCGCGGCCCGATCGCCAGGTGGCTCGGCCGTTTCGGCCGAGCGGGGGGGGGGGGGGGGGGCTGCCCCCCTTTGTGTAACCGCGGCCCCCATGATGAGGGGGCCACTCATGCTGGCCAGCCGTGGGTCGTAACCCCCGGCTCCTCCCTTGACCGGTCGGCCCGCTCTGGTCGGCCGACTGTTTCCACCACGAGACCGGTGCTGGCCGGTCCCCCTGCTCTGATGCCGGCGGCCCGGAACCGGTCGCCGGTCCGTGCTCCACCGCGGCGCCATCACGCCGCGCCCCCGCTCCGGCCACGGTGTCTTCGGGGTTCTCCGGCGTGGTGCGACGGTGCCGTGATCTTGTTCGATTCAATGGCGCGGTACGACGGAGCCGCACATTCCTTGCCGCATGACCCCGCGTGGTGCGACGACACCGCTCCATCCTCGTTCCATTCCACCACAAGGTAGACAAGAGAAAAAGGGGAGGAGGGTCGGCCGTGTTTGTGCGGTCCGGCCCCCTCCCGTTAACTGATAACAAGTGGTCCAATTGTACGAGGAATGATGACGGAAGAAATTCACGAATAGAAACGCATAAATCCCCTACCTCGTCGAATTAGTTGAGCGAGGGTTCGTCACGGAAATAACCGTCGTGGAAGAAGGCATCGCGGAAGGAGAAAAGATTCGTCGGCGTCGCGTCGTTGATCTCCGAGGATCTGGCATTCTTGTCAACCTTCGTCAGAGGTCGGCGTTCTTCACGTTCTTCGCGTTCTTCGTCGAAGAAGAAGAATATCTTCAAGCCCCTTAGCTTTTCTCCAAAATCCTCTCAACGCAACAAGTCCAACCCCAAAAATAAAATAAATCCTTCACTTATTTTATTTTCATGACTTAAGTTTGAAATTCAAAAATTGAATTAATCCACTCAATTAATTAACTCAAGTTGTCTTAATAAATGGAGGGTTATGGAAGGTTAGGGAAGATGAAGGGGTGGGGTTTGTGTGGGCCCCACTTCCCTCATAACCACACTTTGGTGGTTACCCAACTTCCACCCAAAGGTTAACCACTTAGAGAAAAATAAAAATTGTAGCTCAAATTTTATTTTAACTTCCACAAATTTTAACAACTTGTCCCATGTAAATGCAAATCCGGAAAAGGTGTTCCTAAGATATTACCGGCGCTGCGAATCCATCGGTGCCTTCAGAATTCGATTCCGAGCACCAGTTCAAAAGATAGAAAAACCCGCTAGTTCGTTCACTGAACGTACCTGAGCTAAACTTCGGATAGAAATTCTGGGCACACCGGGCCTCAGAATCAAGTGCCGTCAGAAATCACGTTCTTGTAAAATGCCAAAGAAAATTAAGAAAAAATTTCCCTTGAATTTTATGGGTCTTTACATTACTCCCACCTCAGGGCTTTACGTCCTCGTAAAGATACATCAAAAACTAGGGGAATAAATGTGGGTATTGTGCACGCATCTGAGACTCCCGCTCCCAAGTGCTCTCCAGGAGGTTCCCGTACTGCCATCTGATGCGCACTAGAGGAATCGACTGTCCACATAGGACCCGCTTCTGTCGATCCTCGATCTCCACCGGGACCTCCGCAAAAGTCTCCCCATCATCAATGTCCAGCTCCCTATGGTCAATGATATGCGTCGGGTTGTGCATGTATCTCATCAACTGGGATACGTGGAAAACGTCGTGCAACCGGTGCAACTGAGGTGGTAAAGCCAGGAGATGATCCACCTCGCCAATCCTGCTGAGGACCTGGAATGGTCCGATGAAGCGTGGAGACAACTTTCCGCCTCGGCCAAATCTCCATAATCCACGTCGAGGTGAGACCCGCAAGAAAACGTGGTCGCCATCCTCGAACTCTAGTAGCCTCCGTCTCCTGTCATTATAAGACTTATGTCGGCTCTGAGCTGTCCTCATCCGCTCTTGGATGACCTGGACCTTCTCTGTCGTGGCCTGGACCATCTCCAGTCCCACAAGTGCTGACTCCCCAGGGTCTGTCCAGCATAGAGGAGATCTGCAAGGTCGGTCGTACAACGCCTCGTATGGTGCCATCCCAATGGTGGAGTGGTAGCTGTTGTTGTACGCGAACTCAACCAAGGGTATGTGGTCCTCCCAGATGCGACCAAAGTTGAGGAAACATGCGCGGAGCATGTCCTCGAGAGTCTGAATGGTCCTCTCCATCTGACCATCTATCTGAGGGTGAAAGGCGGTGCTCAGACGTAACTGCATTTTGAACGCCTCCTACAACCCCTTCCAAAGCTGATAAGTAAAGCGAGCATCTCGATCGGAGACGATAGATGATGGAACACCATGAAGCTGTACAATCTCCTGAACGTAGAGACGTCCCAAGCTCTCCACTGAGCCCTGCTCTCTGATGGGTAAGAAGTGAGATGACTTGGTGAGTCGGTCGACAATCACCCAAATGGAGTCGTGACCTTTGGAAGTGCGTGGAAGTCCATTCACGAAGTCCATAGATATGCCGTCCCACTTCCACTCCGGGACCTCCAAGGGCTGTACCAAGCCTGCTCATACCTGGTTCTCTGCCTTCACCTGCTGGCAGGTGAGGCATCGAAAAACGAACTCTGCCACAGCCTTCTTCATGCCCGGCCACCAGTGCTGTCGTCTGAGATCCTGGTACATCTTCGCCACTCCAGGATGTACCGCCAAAGTGGAAGTGTGAAACTCTCTCAGCACCTCCTCCCATAAAGCAACTGGTACCAAGGTACGTCCTTTAAAAAGGACGTCGTGCTCTCCTCCTGAAGAGAAACCATCAGGTGTCTGTCCTGAGGATATCTGCGCACGTCGCGTCTCACAGTCAGCGTCCCCACGCTATGAATCTCTGACCCACTGCAGTAGTGTAGGAGTGACTGTGAGTGACTAAAGAAAGGCTGCTCCATATCTATCCATGAAGGATATCGGCAAAGTAGCTAGCTCCTCTGTCACCTCCCCAAGTAGCTGAATGCTCGCCCTCCTGCTGAGAGCATCAGCTACCACATTCCCCTTTCCATGAGTATAGAATATCTCAAAGTCATAGTCCTGGAGGAACTCGAGACATCACCATTGTCTTAGGTTCAGGTCCTTCTGCGAGAAGATGTACCTGAGACTCTGGTGGTCATAATAGACTGTAAAGCACTCGCACATCAGATAGTGTCTCCACATCTTCAGTGTGAAGACCACTACTGCTAACTCCAGGTCATGGGTAGCGTAGTTCTTCTCATGCTGCCTCAACTGTCATGATCCATAGGCGATCACAGCCCGCTCCTGCATCAGGACACATATGATTCCAGTCCCTGATGCATCGCAGTAAACTACGTACCCAACTCCCTCCTCCGGTAGCCTCAAGATAGGCGCGCTGGTCAATCTCTATCTCAGCTCCTGGAAGCTCTGCTGACATCTGTCTGACCACAAAAAGGGTTTCCCCTTCTTCATCAAAGCTGATAGTGGTGCTGCAACTCTGGAGAAGTCTGGAAAAAATATCTGGTAGTATCCAGCTAGTCCCAAGAAACTCTGCACCTCCGTCACACTCCTGGGTGTCTCCCAATCTAGCACTGCCTCGATCTTCACAGGATACACCGCAACTCCCACCTCAAAGATGACATGTCCCAAGAAGTGGACATCACGTATCCAGAATTGACACTTCGAGAGATTTCCATAAAGCTGGTGCTCTCGGAGTGTGTCTAGTACAACCCGTAAGTGGTAGGCGTGCTCCTCCTCAATGGTCGAGTATATCAAAATGTCGTCGATGAAGACCATGAAAAATCGATCGAGGTATGGATGAAAGATCATGTTCATGAGGTCCATGAACACTGCTAGAGCATTGGTTACACCAAATGGCATAACCAAGAACTCATAGTGGCCATACCGACACCTGAAGGTCGTCTTCTGCACGTCCTCGTCCCTAACTCTGTGCTGGTGATAGCCTGACCTGAGGTCTATCTTTGAGAACCACCGTGCTCCCTTGATCTGATTGAATAGGTCTTCAATCCTCGGTAGTGGATACTTGTTCCTCACGATTACCTGGTTCAGGCAATGGTAGTCAACACAAATTCGCAAGCTCCCGTCCGCCTTCTTGGAGAACAATATCGGGGAAGCCCAGGGTGAAACACTGGGTCAGATGAATCCCTTGCCCTGAAAGTCCTCCAACTATACCCGTAGATCTCGAAGCTCAGAGGGGGCCAGCCAATATGTTGGGGTGGATATCGGGGTTGTCCCGGGGTACAGGTCAATATAAAAGTCTACCTCTCTGTGAGGAGGTAGTCCTGGAACGTCGTTGGGAAAACATCCGCATACTGATCCACTATTGTAGGAAAACCAGGACTCCGCACGTCAAATGCTCCTAGGATGAGGCTAGCCAACTGATGAGTGATGGGATGTCCTCTCCTCTGTGAGATTCCATCATGTGATGCGAAGGATCCTTTCTCGTCGGTGAAGGTGAACCTACTCCCGTCGGTGCGTACACACCGCGCCTTGCGCCCAATACAGTCAATATGAGCATGGACTGTAGATAACTAATCCATGCCCAAGATGACGTCATAAGGCCTCGACGCCGCTACAAGAAGATCCCAGCCAAAGCTCTTGCCTCCTAGATTAAGCTCACACTTCTGGCACCAGTTCTTAATCATCGAGTCTGCTCCCGTAGGAGTCTCTAGCCGTAAGGATCGAGCCAACGGCTCCGTAGGAATCTCCGAACTCGGAAAAAGGGCAGCGACTATGAAATAATGACTTAATCCTGTATCTATAAGAACTGCAGAAAGGGTGAAATAGACACAGATAGTACCTTGAATCATCTCGGGCGCACCGTGGTCGTAGGCCTCCGCTGCCTGAAGCTGTGCCTGTCTCTGCCTGCCAGCTCCCTGTGGTCGGGGTGGACCTCCTGGTGGTGGTGGTGGTAGAGCCTCAAAGCGTCTCCCACCACCTGCTGCTCGGCTAGCTCCTCTGCCTCGTCCGCCTGCTCCATGCGGACCGCCATAGTCGACCCTCTGCCTCTGCCTGGGTGGTCCCTCAACCGTCTGCTGAAGTAGGCTCAGCAAGGAATCTCTCGATGAGAAGGGCTCGCTCCAGTACCCCTACCTATGTCGGAATGCTGAGGGAGATCAGTGATGCCCTGATCTCATGCCTCAATTCCTGCTCGATGGTCGGGTCCCGGAAGAATGGGTCCCGTACCGTGTCCGTAGAATAGCGCGAGAGATCTGTAAATCTCGCCGAGTACTGGGCGACCGTCAAGCTGCCCTACTGCAGCTAAAGAAGCTCCTAGATGCGCACCGCACGAAGGGTGGCTGGGAAGAACTCCGAGCGGAAGAGGCTCTCAAAGTCCATCCAGAGGAGAGATGCCTCGTTGTGCACCTGGAGCATCAAGCTCCACTATCTGCCTGCTGCCGCATGTAGGAGGCTCACTGCGAGGATCACCATGAGGTCTGCTGGTGTCCTCACTAACCTGAAAACTCATACAACATCCTCCATCCAATCCTCGGCTGCCTGACGGTCCGTCTCCCCGCGGAACCTGGGCGGTCACTGATGCTGAAACTCGTGCAGTGCACTAAGGTGATGTGCATCATCAGCGGCTGGGGCTTGTAGCATTGGTGTCTCGGCGGGTAGAGGCACCGTCGGTGCCTCTACTGTCAAAGGGCCCTATACTGAGGCCTCGTCGCTCGGTGGGCTGTCGTCACGCACAACGTTCGAAACCCTAGCTAGATGCTGTCATGGGACCATCCTGAAAAGAAATAGGTGCGCCACGGTTAAACAGTATACCTGGTGAGCTGACACAAAGTAATCACAAAGAAAACTTGAAACACACATGCAATCAATGTTTTCGTGCATTAAGTCGGAAATCAGAAGTCAGGTTCCTGGTGTAGGGATACATCGGCCGCCGCACCAACACTGGACTCCCTGAACTAATAATCATACCCAATACCCTTAACACTATTTCTTCACATAGAAGAAAGATCAGAGTCTAAAGTTCTGCAGTAGAACCGAACTCCTCTGATACCAATTTGTCACGACCCGTCCTCGGGGCCCGTGCCGTGACTACCCCAAGCCCTCCTTCCATAGGCCAGGGACTGGCGACTAGCACCAAGGCATAATTCCCGATAAAAAGGGAAGGAATTACCTTTGTAAAGTAAACAAACACCATAGAGCAAGCAAGCAGAAGTAAATACTAAGTAAAAACTGGGTACAACAATAAGTGTGGAAAAGTAAGTGGGATAGAATACAAACCCAAACTGAAAGTAAAGTACAACTGAAAAAGAGAGTACAACAACTGAAAAGTAAAGTCGCAGGCTCAAGCCGCCCACTGGAAGTCCCACCTGAAGGGTCAGTACAGATAGCCTCCACAGCTCCTCGGGTCCAGCCGTCCGCTCCGAGTACGCCCCACCCAGTGGTCCACCTCCGGGTACCGACCTGCTCCTCGTACCTCAACCACGATTAGCACTGTCCGTCGTCTGTAACCAACATAATGTAGTGCAGGCATAGCCCGTGCAGGGGTGAGTATAAGATTCTCATTAGGGACCCCGAGACCCCCGAAGGTCTCCCAGAATCTACAAAGGATAATCCACAAAGGATAATCCACAAAGGAAAGATACAATCACGAAGTAACATCTGACACTACTTAGGTATATGCCCATACATATACCTAAGTCATCAATTCCCGTTCGGCTCCAACATCCAAGCACAAGTACAACCCAGTCCACACAGGAATTCACAACTCAATCCTCACAGGAAAGCATAACGTAATCCACACAGGATATCAAGTCAATCTTATCAAAGGTAAGGATTGAAAGTCAAGATTCAGCTCACATAGGTATAATTCCTAGTAAGACAATAGAGATGATCAGATGTAGTCACCGATTCATCTAAGCCATCGGACCCACACAGGATCGATAGGTACTAAACCCCGCAATGACCCACAAAGGATCGATAGGTAACTAACCCCCGCAATGACCCATACAGGATCAGACCAACACAGGATCTGTAGGCGCTAGCCCACATAGGACCGCTGAGCATTGACCCACACAGGATCTGACCCACACAGGAATGGTAGCACTGCTCCACGTAGGATCACTGAGTGCTGTAGTTGTCGTCGTCGAATCCACGGAGGATTTATGTACAGTCGTCATCGTCGTCGCAGTCGCAGCCAACTCTAGGGTTCCCGCACACAGCAAGTTCATTCGGGAGGATCCACTCCACAAGCTGAGGGGATGATACATCAACTGACACATAGTCCAGAGTTGATGTATCCAAAAGTTCCGTATCGTCAACAGGAACTCAACATCACAGACGGCGCGCCAATCAGACGCCCGGTCTGAGAGTTATTGGTTTTTTCGTTCCAGGGGCCCGGTTGGTTTTTAAGTCAAAACCAACCCGACCGTACTCCAACTGCGTCAAAACCTCGAGCGGAGTAAGCCAAAGGTTCTGTCTCACTAATAGAAATCCATTAAAGTCGACGGCACGTCAATTGGACATCCGAAACTCAAGTTATAAGCGTTTCCGCTCTGAGGGCCTGGTTGGTTTCGTGTACGAACCAAACTGGCCGAACCCAAAGTTCTTCAAAACCTTGAATGTAATATACCGAAACGACCTTCTCGATCCAAGGATCGCATCGTACCTGACGGTGCGTCGATCGGAGGTATGCAGCCCAAGTTATGGGCAAAAGACCGTGAGAGGTCCGGTACTAGGGGGTTCGGGCCCGGTTCGACCCAGCTCGGTACCCCCTGGGTCGTCCCGAACCGGGTCGACCCGACCCGGGTCCAGGTCTGGCCCGCTTGGGCGCGGCCCGACCCGGTTGGCGCGGCCCGACCCGGCCTGGGCGAGACTCGGCCCGGTGCGCTGGCGCGGCCCGGTCGCCAGGTGGCTCGTCCGTTTTGGCCGAGTGGATGGGGGGGGGGGGGCACTGCCCCCCTATGTGTAACCGCGGCCCCCATGATGGGGGGGGGGGGGGCGCTCATGCTGGCCAGCCGGGGGTCGTAACCCCTGGCTCCTCCCTTGACCGGCCGGCCCGCTCCGGCCGGCCGACTGTTGCCGCCACGGGACCGGTGCTGGCCGGTCCCCCTGCTCCGATGTCGGCGGCCCGGAACCGGCCGCTGGTCCTTGCTCCGCTGCGGCCTATGGCCGCGGCCTTGGTCTTCCCGGCGTGGCCCGATGGCGCCGCGCCCCTCCGCTGCGGCCCCGCTCCGGCCGCTGTGCCTTCGGGGTTCTCCGGCGCGGTGCGACGGTGCCACGATCTTGTTCTATTCAATGGCGCGGCGCGACGGCGCCGTGCATTCCTTGCCACATGACCCCGCACGGTGTGAAGACACCGTGCCATCCTCGTTCCATTCCACCACAAGGTAGACAAGAGAAAAAGGGGAGGAGGTTCGGCCATGTTTGTGCGGTCCGACCCCCTTCCATTAACTGATAACAAGCGGTCCAATAGTACGAGGAATGATGAAGGAAGAAATTCACGAATAGAAACGCATAAATCCCCTACCTCGTCGAATTCGTTGAGTGAGGGTTCGTCGCGGAAATAACCATCGTGGAAGAAGGCGTCACGGAAGGAGAAAAGATTCGTCGGCATCGCGTCATCGATCTCCGAGGATCCGGCGTTTTTGTTGACCTTCATCGGAGGTCGGCGTTCTTCGCGTTCTTCGCGTTCTTCCTCGAAGAAGAAGAAGATATTCAAGCCCCGTAGCTTTTCTCCAAAATCATCTCAACGCAACAAGTCCAACCCGAAAAATAAAATAAGTCCTTCACTTATTTTATTTTCATGACTTAAGTTTGAAATTCAAAAATTGAATTGATCCACTCAATTAATTAACTCAAGTTGTCTTAATAAATGGAGGGTTATAGAAGGTTAGGGAAGATAAAGGGGCGGGGTTCATGTGGGTCCCACCTCCCTCATAACCACACTTGGGTGGTTACCCAACTTCCGCCCAAAGGTTAACCACTTAGAGAAAAATAAAAATTGTAGCTCAAATTTTATTTTAACTTCCACAATTTTTAATAACTTCTCCCGTGTAAACGCAACTGCAGAAAAGGTGTTCCTAAGCTATTACCGGTGCTGCGAATCCATCAGTGCCTTCAGAATTCGATTACGAGCACCGGTTCAAAATATAGAAAAACCCGCTCGTTCGTTCACTGAACGTACCCGAGCTAAACTTCAGATAGAAATTCCGGGCACACCGGGCCTCGGAATCAAGTGCCGTTAGAAACCGCGTTCTTGTAAAATCCCAAAGAAAATTAAGAAAAAATTTTCCTTGAATTTTACGGGTCTTTACAATGCTTCATGTTACATGTTCTAGGAAAATATCCAAAATAGGTTACACTATAGTAATACATGATATAAGTACCAACAATACAAAAAGTACAAGAGACTCAGAAGCATTGTAAGCCTCAGCTTGGTCCCATGCTCTCCTGATTCTAAACAACATATAAAGTACTTGTAGAAGGTATCTTTTCCTTATCAACACCTGCAATAATATAATCTACTTGGTTCTAAAAACTTGAACCAAACAGGGTGTGAGAATAAATCCCAGCAGGTAACCACCCATGGTCTGTGTCAATCTATCAGTGAATATATATAACTGGTAGTGTACAATAATGAAAGTAGTACGCTAGGAAGTACTCAAAAGTAAAAAATTTCTATAATCACTAGTTCCCATTTATAATCAAATCATGTTCATTAATAGTTCAATTACATTGAATTATATAATTCTCAAGATCTGGCATAATCCTGACAACCCCCGTGTAAAAGTAAGCACAACAGATACCTCAGAAGGCTATCTAAAAATGTAAAGTAAAGACTGAATCCAAGATGGTTCTTTATCTTAGAAGATGCGTTATAAGTCATTCCATTTAAATATTCAATTTATAACATGATTCTGTCCTTGACATTCCTAAGTTGTAATTCAAGTCTATCTCTAGGTGAAAATCCACCTACATCCTATGATCCGGTCCAAACGATCCTCTCAGGAACCCGGTCTCATCCTAGGCATGGTGAGAGTATATGTCAACTAATTTGTCCTTGGATCCTATAAAAATAACCCAAGTATCACCCAAGACATATATATAGTGATAATAGAAACCTTCCATGGTATCCCTTATCCCATGACTTGTTCGGCCTTTAAAAGAAGCCTCCATGATCCTGACCACTACATCTGTGGCTCGCTCATGGATTAAACATATAACCTCAATTTTGGTCCATACATGGAATACCCCAATGGATCCATGGGTCACCCAAGGTATAAGGTACCATAGTCATATGGACCTCTTCATGGAATTCTAATCTAAATCCATGATTTAGCCATTTATATTTACCCTTATATCATTTAAGATTCAATTAAACATTTCATTAGGCATGCAAAGGTGAAAAACAAAATCATCCCATATAATATCAAGAACGAACCAACCTCAGAAGGCTTGGCCTTTCAAATAATCACATTGGAACAATTGTAATAACAAGAAACACATGTAAATTAAACTATTACATGGATTTAGCATTTATAAATTCACGTGGGAACATATCATATATCAAGAAACACATGTAAATTAAACTATTACATGTCATTACCAATAATTAACTTATGTGGGAACATATCATATATCCATAAATCGTGTAATCTAAACCATTATAAGTTTTTAACATAACCGAAGTCAAATTGGAAGGTTCACAATTGAAGAAAAACATTCCAAACATGCTAAAACAAGCATAGGAATAACATGGGGCAAGGGGGAAAATCACTAATCCCAAAACCTTAGTCAATTAAATTAAAATTTAACATTATTTCAATTCATTAATAATATCAATTCATTTTTAGCAACCCAATAATGGAAAATAAGGCATGCCTTATAGGAATCCAAGTCCAAATGACCATAAAAGGTCATCCAAGGGAAACACCCCCATGGGGTGGCCCTAATTCAAGGTAAAAAATCTTATAAACGAATAATAACACATATTCAATTACCTAAACATCAATAGGAAACAACAAGATTCAATTATAAATCAACGTGACACCCAAAAATGGTCATGCTGCACTCTGGCATATATAAACAGCTTGAAAATTAGCGAAAGGCATGAGACCACCTACCACTTACTCGTAAGACTCTCCTCATCCAGCGTCAGCCTCTAATTCGGAATAGAATAGAGTAGATCTACAAAATGTAAATAAGCGCTCAACCATTGATAAATAGGTCAAGAGAAGAAAACATGAATAATGACACAAAAATAATTAAGAACTCACCAAGGGGATTCCAATGCATGCAACGATGTTTAAATTGGAGTTCGGATGACAGAATGGGATGAAATTATTCCTCCGGCATTGCTGTCCGTGATACCTAGGTGAGACCGTCTGTCCATCTGAAAAACCATGAGACCACTACTTGTTTTATCCAAAAATAGAAAATTACACATCATGTACTGAAAAATACACAGTGTGTATATGCCCGATCCTCTTTTTCTACCGACTTCCACTTACACATCATACCCAGGTCTACCGACTTGACTTACATGGATTGTACTTGGATTAAATGGCATGTAACCCCAAGTGATGTTGTGTAACAAGCCTAAAGATATTACTCAACCTGTTTTCCTCCTTTTTCTCAATTAAAACCTAAAAAAGAAAAGATTCATACCTCAAGGAAGAACCAAACTATCACAAACTCCCCCCTAAAAGAAATCCGTCCTTGAATTTCCCTTCCAAGGGAGGTGACGAAATACCTAAGAACAACTCTGGCCACTGCGATCGTACATCGACCTCCCTCTCCCAGGTCTCTTCTTACACTCGACCCTGCTAACATTGAACCTGTAATAAAAGAAAAGACCGACCATAGAGAACCATCGTGCTATGATCCACAATTCAGATTGGATGATCCTCAAAAGATACATCTACCTATATCTCAACTTCCTTAGGCTGAAAATCATGATATGGGTCTGAAAATTAATATCACTACTAAGAAATGGGGAAGACGTCTTGTATAGCCTGGTACCTAAGAGATAACTACAACCGATAGACAACCTGACCGACTCTCTCCAGAATCTCGAACGACCCAAATTATCTCAGTGAAAGCTTACCCTGTTTCCTGACACTCTTATGTACAAACCTTAGTACAACACGTAGGAAAAATAAATCCCCGACCTCGAACTCTAGAGGCAGACTGCGGTGATTGGTATAAGATTTTTGACAAGGCTACATAGTATCTATATGCTTCTGAATCAACCGCACCTGCTCAGTGGTCTCCTAGATAGGACGAGGTCCCATCATATCAGTCTATCCTAACATCAACCAACATAGGGGTGACCGGCATGGTCTACCATACAAATCATCATATGAAGCCATCTGAATAGTATCCTTAAAGATATTATTATAAGAAAAATTAACCAGGGATTTGTGTCTCCCCCAAGAACCCCTAAAATCCAGGACGCATGCCCGAAGCATGTATTCAATCACTTGAATCACGCATTCTGACTGACCATCTATCCGAGGGTGATAAGCCATGCTCAGAAGCACCTATGTACCCAGTTCCCTCTGTAGCCATTTCCAGAAACAAGAAGTAAACCAGGAATACCTATCTAAAATGATAGAATATGGGACCTCATTTAGTCATACAATATCATGGATGTACAATATTCCAAGATCATCTACACTGAATGTTTCATTAATCGGTGGGAAAATGTGAAACCTTCATGAACCTATTAGAATAAAATCACAAAACATTGTTACCAAGACACTTACACCATCTAAAAAACCAAAAAAATCATGCCTATGAGAATCTAGTGATGCTACTAGCATGATTTTCCTTTAACTAGGTAAACTCAAACACAACTGAGTTCATATTAGCGGCCCGAAAACAAATAATGGTTGAACCCCAATCGAACTCTTCAAAACCGGTCACATAATCTTTCCTCCAAAGACATTGTGGACTTTCACACCACACCCACCTTAAACTGGAGGAGTTTTCAAACTAGTTCACTCAAACCATACATGAGGAACATGATGGATAATGAGTCAAACCATCAGTGTATGGATTATCTCATAAACGCCCAACTTATGAGGCCAATGTGTTGCAACAGAAACACAACGCCTTCTCCCAAGGCACCAAATTCTCACAATGAAACTGTTCACCAAATCCCATACCTATCTCTAAGTGATGATCCTTTTTTGAAACCATCCCTTAATTATTTAAAAGGTCATGTCACACCATGACTAAAAGCGTAATTCAAGATCCATCCCACTTTAATCATTAAATATTTTTAAGCATCTCATAAAAGACTAAATATAAGTTTGAGATAACCTTAGATTCATTAACCCAGAGTCCAAGTAACTCACCAAGGTAGTTCATACTCCTTATTACAAGTGATACTTTGGTACAAGGCCAAAAGTCCACATAAAAACACTGACTGAACCCAGAGTGGAATCCACATGGAAGTAACGTCAAGGAAAGCAGAAGACATTTAGAGTCCATCCTAATAATTCCTACATGAGAATCCAAGTATCATTGAGGATTAAACAATCCTTATCTAAAAAATTTCATCTAGCACACAACACTAAAAGATATCACAAACTAGCCCAATATCTTTCAACTGTAGCGTGGCGTATAACGAATGATCTCTTAGTGCATCCAAGACGACTTCAAGATAGGGAATATGCTCATCTATTAAGTAATAGAACACTAAGAGGATCTCATGGATTATTAGAATAATTCATCCAAACCACTACTAATTGACCTTCTGAAAGAAAATCGGCTTCACTTACCGACACATCATCATTTAACTAACCATAATGCCCTTATCCCAAGTAATTCTGTGATAGCTCACACTTAAACACCAAGGTATATCTATAATCATCAGTGCCTCACAAGGTTTGAACACAAAAACAACCAAACAATGTCATGATTCCAAGAAAGCGTCAACATGAAATAAGAATCACAGGCCTCAAAGGCATTCAAGTAGAATTGACCATTTTTGAATGGTCCTTGATTATGACCCTTCTACCTAGAATGAAACATTTAAACATAACTAACACGACATTCCATGAACCATGATCACTACATTATATCACTTAGCATGAAATCTAAAATTAAACTGATCGAATTATCAAAACAACTGTGCTCCCAACAGTCCTCCCGAGTAGTGGGAAGAACTTGGTTCCATAACGCTCAGGTCACTCTACTCCGAAGATAACCCAAGAACATACACAACAGCTCAAATATCAAAAATTTAATCGAACTCAATGGATCATTCTAAAATTTAACACTTGACTATTACCATGTATATAAACATATACAACTCCGAGTTTGTGAGAGAAAACAACACATTCTGGGTACTATTCATAAGTTTTCTATCCTATGAATCCTAGTATCGGATGGATCACATAGGAACTGGATCAAAATAACGTCATATACAAAACCATTTACAAAGATGAAAACATAAAAAGTCTCCCATTAATTAAAAAAAGAGAGGTTCATATGAACTCCTAAGTAGCTAACCATGCCTGAGGCATATCTAACCTACTGAACTGAGTATTCCTCAATGCTTATTCCCATATCAAGGGTCAAGATTCAACCAAGATCATAGATCAAAAGTGAATATATCAAAATAGGATAGGTCAGAACCTTTCTATAAACACTCACCCCTCTCCCTACTCCATGGGTTAGGTCTAGTTATCAAATAATGAGAGATACTACTAAAATACCACTAATAAGGTCTGGTCTAGTCAAGTCAAACACTGAAAGGAATCCTACATGGGATCCATAGCAAAAAAGTCAAGGAGTAACCCTATATGGGGTCCTTGAACAATAAACAATAGAGTCATCCTACAACAGGGATCCTAAAATGATAAAAAATGGAGGCATCCTACAATAGGGATCCTTGCAAATGGTACACAAGAGAGGGATCCTACACAAGGTTCCCTAGATCAGCATATAATCAAGGGCATTTCTCAGGGGATCCTTAGAAGAAACTAGTCTCATGGCCTAACAGGACAGAAAGGAACACCTCGCAAGGGAGATGCACTCAAATAATAAGTCACAAGATATATCTCATAGTTCATCTCAAATCAAAGGTCTCAACTAGGTTGTTCCAAACAACCAACCCATCATTCACTCCAAGTTTCACCCTTAGGTGACAACTAAAAACGATAACTAGAGGAAGAACCTATCTATTTATATAGAATCCCTAAAACACCCATTAGGAGTCATCATAACACTCCATGGGTTTCACTATAATGATCTACATGGAAAACTACTCATAATGTACTACTCTTGGGTCCAATTCTGACTCCGGGGCTAGAAAGCACGAAAAACACTCGAAGGGTTGAAAAGGGGCAATACATGATGTGTCACTCTCGGTACACGATGTGTCCTCCCACAGCTCCACATAGGAATGTACTCTCTCTAAACTAGTCATGTAAAAACCCTAGGTATATTCCATGTTAGATGGATTCACAGCATGTACACTACACATGGTACATGCCCGTGTCCCTAAACCGGTTGGCCGTTTACCTGGCTAAGACGTGTACTCCTACATGGCGTGCTACCCTACAGGGGGTCTGGATGTATACTCTACATGGACATGTACCCCTACATGGGTAGACATGCTGAGGTAATTGGATACACAAGAAAGTACTAGTACAGGGTGTGTATACCCTTTACATGGTTTTTACACCTTAAGATTTCAACTTCCCCGAACGGAAATAACACACGATGTGTCACCCTAAACTACACACCGTGTAACATGGGTTTCCCAGAATAGAAAACTCCAGATTGACCAAAACCCCTATTTTTGAGAGATAAAATAATGATATTCCAAATTCCGATCAGTGGGGGCCCATAATCCCCATGAATCAAAGCTTGGAATCCACCTATATCACATCACGTCACAGTTCAAGAAAAGACACCAACATGATCCATCAAATTCTGATCCAAGAGGGCCCATACACCTCAGGTATCAAAGCTTGGAATCCATATGATTTGAACCATAAAATGTAATGAGACCCCTATCACAATATTAGTCATATCTATCTTAACATGTATCACAACAACATTCATATTTATCACGACATCTATCACAACAACATGCAATCAGAAATTCTCTCTAAATGGAATGGTAATAATGAATGGAATGTGATTTCTAACAAGTGGATATATGATGAATGTGATGGAACAACCTTATATCATTAGGTTGAAATAAAATATAACCACAATAATATCAATAATAATAGTATAATATAAGTGCATCACCCAATGGTGAAATCAAATCATCTGTAATAGCTCAAAAATGAAAAATCACAATTCAATTCGAGGAAATTTGGATTTTCCTTATACGCGGGGTATCTACTCCTAGGAACAACTTATTACCAAACTCTATTTTCTTCCTATACCTATATAATGTTGCAAAAATGTAAGGAAATCCAGAAAATACATCCCTTTTATACCAATTTGTAATGTCATGGATCTGGATGCCACTCAAAGGTGCCCCGTACCCGGTTGGCCACATGGCCTCAAGCGCATTTCCCCAAAATCCAAAGGTTTTCAACTAGAAGCAAGGGACTAGGTGTGATAGCGGGAAAAATATTCCTTCATTGGCAGAGTATGACATAAAAAAAATACTATAAAAAAATAATAGTGGAAGTAGTAATACCATACAACATGAGTAAACAGTGGAAGACTGATAATATACATAACTAGGTGTTGAATTCTACCAAGATGATGCTGCATGTTACATGTTCTAGAAAAATATCCAACATAGGTTACACTATAATAATAGATGATATTAGTACCAACAGTACAAAAAGGACAAGAGAAACTCAAAACCATCTGAAGCCTCAGCTTGGTCCCATGCTCTCCTGCTCCTAAATAAAATATCATGTACCTATAGAAGGGATCTTTTCCTTATCAACGCATGCAAAAATATAATCTTATTGGGTCAAAAAACATGACCCAAATAGGGTGTGAGACTAAATTCCAGTAGGAAATCACCCAAGGTCTTTACCAATCTGTCAGTAAATATATATACAACAGGCAGTTTAAAATAATGAAATAAGTATGCTAGGAAGTACTGAAAAGTAAAAATTCCTACAAGAACTGGTTTCCATTTATAATCATTTAATGTTAATTAATAGTTAAATTACATTGAATTATATAAGTCTCAGGATCCTACATAATCTTGGAAACCCCCGTGTAAAAGTAATCATAATAGATACCTCATAAGGCTATCTAAACAAGTAAAGTGAAGACCAAATCAAATATTGTGATTGGGCTTGGAAGATGCATCATAATTCATTACATTTAAATATTCAATTTATAACCCAATTATAACGACCCATACTTTACATACATTGTTATTACTTCAGAATTGAAGCACACTTATTACAACATATAAAAAAACCAGGAAAGGACCGTAAAGGTATAGAGTCTTTAGAAACTGGGAAACATAAACAACTGGTTCATAAAGCATCTACATTGTCTCTCATTTATTTCATCATATCTAGAGTCCCTTTTGGCATATCCTACTTAATAACCTTCTTCCTAACCTGGGGAAATAAAATATAAAAAAGGGTGAGCTCAAATTCTTAGTAAGGGTAAACAAAAGAAATATCAATCACATCATATTTATCAGAACATAAAATTTTGGAAATCTTAACCTGCAAAAGAGATCATAATTTCATAACATGGGATAAATCATAGTAGTGAAATGTAATCCCAATAATCATAACTTAAAACATGAAACTTTTTTTCATACACAAATAATCATAGAGAATCATTTCTTAGTAGTCAAAACTCATATCCAAGACTATCATAGCAGACAAAGTCCATTTCTGAACTGAGTTCACTCCTCGTTTCAGTCCTGTTTCACTGAACCGGATTAACCTGTCGTTCCAGCCATGTCTATCTCATGAGATATAAATATTTACCCAATTAATTTGAGGGAGATATAGGTACCACCCATCTCATAATTATACCATTCTTATGTGTGCCACAAAATCATAAATCCTACATCATAGCATAACCCATGTAATAAAAATGGGATTCTTAAACATCATGCCATCATAACATAATCCATATGAGATAAAAGGAAATCATAAAATTAATTCCATCATAACATAATCAAATCAATATAAAAATAGGGATAAAAATAGAACCCTATATTATCTTAGATGGAAAATAATTTTGATAAAACACTTGAACTTCATTCTTGAGGAAAATATCCTTTCTACTTCAAAAACATTTTCCTTTCTTAACATGTCATATAATTCTGAACTAAAAGAAGTTGATTAAAAATAAACTTGAAAACTTTTAAAGTAAGATTCATGGAAATAATGTTCTAAAAATCCATTCATTCTGTATAAGTTAATAAAAACATTCTTCCCGTACTTTGGCCGGAAAAGTCAAAAAGTACCTCGTACGAAAAACGACAAAAGATTCCTTTCATATCTTTTACTAAAAACTCACTGAAGGGTAAAATTGGATTTTAAAAAGTGTAGGTGGATGGAAATAATATTACATATTGAGGAAACATGGATGTGGATGATAAATATTCCCCAGTAAATTCTGAAGTATAAACAATCTCAGATAAAAATGAGATTGTGAGATTTTCCCTTACCTTAGGTCCGATTTGCTTCGTAAGTGTCCGAACCTCCTGTATAATTATTTGAATAATGTTATTGAATTATTCCATAATCATACTTATTTTTATTATATCATATATGGTCATATTCTTAGCTTCTTATTAGTAATATTTCATTGTTATTTGTTATTCGGGTGTTTATTGCTTTTTGTTCTTATGCGTGTTTTGTCGAATAAATTCTTATTCTTATTTTTAGGTTATATATACCTCATTTATAGAATGGTATTAGTGTAATATATATCATATTTATTCATTCAATTCATTTATATAATCATTATGCAGTGAAGATCATGTAGAACGAGCCATATTACATCGTGGAGACGGTATTCCGTACGTACGCACGAGCGATGATATCATTCCCATGATCGTGGAATTATATTGGAGTGTTTGTATACTATTTTAGAATCAATATCAATTTACAATAATCATATATAGTCATTATTTACACCATTATATCCATCCAAGTAAGGTGGTGGTGGAAAATAGATTACACCACGGCGTGGAGACGGTATTCCGTACGTACGCACGTGCGGTGATTTCATTTTCTGTAGGATGGATAGATGGTGAAATAGGTTTGTTTCATAATTATAATAACATACCAGTATATGAGTGATATTGATGTTATTACTTCATAATGAAACAACTAAAGAATAAGAAGTGGAAGAAGAAATAAAGTTGAAAGAATCGGTAACAGACATTACCTCTTCTTTGAAGCGCCTCTTTGAGACCTCCTCTTAGGGCACTAAAATTGGTCTTTGAAGAATACCAGGACCTATAGGATGTTTCTAGGGAAGTGGAGAAGAGAATTTGTCAGGGGTTGGCCGAGCATGGAGGCTCAAAGTGGTGTGAGGAAGAGAGGGAGGAGGTTCCCTTTTATAAGGGAAAAGAGGGGCACCTTTGGAAAAACTAAAAATATTATTTTATTATAAAGCCATATTCGGTTTTTAATAGGTAAAAATTGATTTATTTAGAAGATAAGGTGGGGATGGGTCGAAATCCTCTCATCCAATAGAATTTAGATAAGTTTAGGTATCTATTTTAACCTTATCATTTAGATTTAACTTTAAGTTAAATAATTTTACTTTTACCGTGTCTTCTTGTTTTCTTACACTATAAGGTTAATAAACTTACTATAACATGCCAAAAGAACCCCAAGTTGTTTATTATTAATATATAAAACCTTATATAAGTCATTTTTCCGAACCTTAGATTTTTAAGAATAAAATAACAATTAATAATATAATATTTGTTTTAAAAACTATTTTATGTCAATTTTGACACTATTTGGTAATTCATTTTTGTGAAAATCATAACAAAATTATTAGTTCAAAAAAATTTAATTAAATCAATACTAACATGTCATATTAACCTAGAAAATTATTTTAATTAATAAAAAGTCTCAGATTACATTTATTTGGGTATTTATAACATCAATTATGTCAATATTTCATTAATAAGATAATTACTGCATCATCATTGTGTCATAAATAAATTAAATTATTTAATGTCTAAAAATTACAAATAAAATATAATTATGTAGGAAATATTTTTATATTTCTAATGAATATTTATAGTCGAATTTATCTTATGTATAACTCTATATTAAAAATTATTTAGTTATTAAACTTTGATTTTAACTATTTTAACCCTTCTTTAAATAAATTAATAATAAATGTCCTAATCTAATACAAGTGGGCCTAAATGGTCATATTTTATTCCTAAGGTTGTTTTTGGTCGAATTACACTTATCCAATAGAATTAGGACATGTGTTAGGGAAATAATAATATCATTTTTACCCTTAATTACCCTATTTACTTTTAACCGCGGCAAAAAAAGTAAAAAGTTACTATTCACCAAAAATTATTTTCATCTCATTGAACCAAATTTTAGTCCTTGATATTAACAGTGTCTCTAGGATTTTTGAAATTCTACTCACAGAAGCGGTAAAATTAAGTTTTATGTGAATTTCCAAATTCTCCTAGGTGATGGGTAAAAGACGATGAAAAGTTCAATAAAATTTTTATATATCTAAAATTATTATAAAATGACTCCAATGAATTGAATTTAACTTATATAGGTATTATGTATCAATTTTTACCTAAAATAAATTTAAATAAAATAAATAATTATTTTAATAAAAAGTCGGTTTTTAAATAGTAACCCAGTGTTTTCACTATTCATAAAAAATTGAAAGTTTTCAGAAAAATACCAAAATTTTACCCTAGGATGATTTCAATATTCCAAATCCAAAAATGAAGTCCATTTTGAAATATGAAATTTACAAAATTTCAAAAAGTGGTTATTACTATTCATAACGGCTAGTTTTAATAATATTTTAATAGCATATCATTGTTTAGTGAAACTCGGTATTGCGTACGACACAAGCTATCGAGGAAGGCCGCGGTTGCGTGTAAAGAAAGACAAGATAGTGTTGTGTGTAGTGAAAGATTCCTTTGATTATTTATATAACATAAAAACAAAATATTTCTCATAAAATTCTTGGGTGTTACACCAAGTCTATCCTTAAAATTTGTAAGTTGGAATTCAAGTATATCTCTAGATGAAAATCCACCCCCAAACTTTGAGCTTGTTTGGATGATACTCTTAGGAACAAAGTCTCACCCTTGGTGTGGTGCGAGTATAAGTCAACTAAGTTGTCCTTGGATCCTATAAATAAGACCCAAGTATCACCCAAGACATATGAATAGTTCCAATATAACCCATCTAAGGTATCCCTTATTCCACGACTCGTTCGACCTTTAAATAAGCCTCCATGAGCATTACTACTACATCTGTGGCTCACTCATGGATTAAAAATATAACCTCCCTTTTGGTCTATCCATGGAATCCCTCAATGGATCCATAGGTCACCTGAGGTATAAGGTACAATAGTTATATGGACCTGTTCATGGCATTCTAATCTGAATCCACAATTCACCCATTTCTATTTACCCTTCTATCATTTAAGATTCAATTAAACATTTCATTAAGCATGAAAAGGTCAAAACTAAAAGCATCCCATATAATCTCAAGCAAGAACCAACCTCAGAAGGCTTTTCCTTTCAAATACTCACATGGGAACAATTCTCATAACAAGAAACACATGTAAATTAAACTATTACATGAATTTAGCATTTATAAAATCATGTGGGAACGTATCATATATCAAGAAAAACATGTAAATTAAACTATTACATGGAATTAACAATAATTAAATTCCATGGGAACATATCATATATTAAGAAATCATGTAATATAAACCATTATAAGTCTTTAACATAACCGAACTCACATGGGTATGTTCACAATTAGAGAAAAACATTCCAAACATGCTCAAAAAAGCATAGGAATAACATGGGGCTAAGGGGAAAATCACTAATCCTAAAATGTTAGTCAATTCAATTAAAATTCAAAATGATTTAAATTCATTAATAATATCAATTCATTTTTAGCAACCTAGAATGGGAAACAAGGAATGCCTCATAGGAATCCTAGGACAAACGGCCATAAAAGGCCATCCAAGGTAAACACACGCATGGGGTGGCCCTAATTCAAGGTAAACAACCTTATACATGAATAATAACACATATTCAAATACCTAAACATCAATAGAAAACAACAAGTTTAAATTATAAATCAAGGTGACACCCAAAAATGGGCACACCACACTCTTCCATATATAAACAACTTAAAAATTAGAAAAAGGCATGAGACCAGCTACCTCATACTCGTACAACTCTCCTCATCTAACGTCAAACTTTAATTCAACCTAGAATGGAGTAGATCTACAAAACGTGCATAAAAGCTCAACCCATGATAGCTAGGTCGAGAGAAGAAAACATGATGAACAACTCAAAAGGAATTGAGAACTCACTGAGGGGATTCCAGTGCATCCAATAGTGTTTAAATTTGAGTTCGGATGACAAAATGGGAGGAAATTCTTCCTCTAGAATTGCTATTCACAATACCCAGGTGATCCCTTCTATACATATTAAAAAACATGTGGCTACAGTCTATTTTAGCCAAAAAAAAAGAAAAGTACATGTCGTGTACTGGGAAATATAGAGTGTGTATATGCCTGATCCACTTTTTATGCCGACTTCCACTTACACATCATACCTAGGTCTATCGACTTGACTTACATGGAATGTACTGGGATTACATGGTGTGTAACCGCTATTCAAGTTGTGTAATAAGCCTATAGAAAGTACTCAACCTATTTCCCTCCTTTTTCTCAAATAAAAATTGAAAAGAAAATATTCATACCTCAAGGAAGAACCAGGTTCTTACAAAGTAATTCAAGAACAAGGCCAAACATCAATCATAAGAGAAGAACTGCCACAAACCATAATTTTATCAATGGAATTTCCCTTATTTTGTCATAAAACACATACATCACATAGAGAACCACTAAATTAAGAATGATAAATTAGTTAGAAAATAAACCAATAAGAATGAAAAATATTATAGCATGAGAATAAATAGAAAATAAGATCATAATAATGTGAAAATTTGGATATGCTCGATCCACTAGAATAACTTCACTCACGAACAAAGTTGTAGAAATAAAACATATATATTTTTTGGTAGAATGAGGACATGTCCAAAATTATAAGCGTCTTATATTAAAATAAAATAAAGTTTCAAAATTTTAAAGTGTGTTTTTTACAATAGTAATCATACCAAAAATAATAAATAACTTCAGGAACATCATTGATCCAGGTCAATCCGTTGGCCATCACCCCTTTGTTATCTAAGCTATCAACTATAAAATTTTCTTTACAGAAGACATGTGTAATAATGTAATTCAGGGATGAAAGATATTCCAAGTAACTAATACATCTAAAAAATAAAACATAATGTTCATTTTGAAGATTAAAGTATATATATAACCTTAATAGAACATAGAAGTGAATAAATAAGGAATGAACTAAGCGGTATTAGTAGAAATCAAAGAACCTATACCATTTGAATAGTAATATGACCGTTGGAATAGTAATCTATCCATTAGAAATAGTAATATAGTAGTTAGAATTATAACCTCACCTATTTAAGTATAAATAAAATTTATATAACTTATAAATGAAAATATGATATATTTATATCATAGAATAAGTAAATAAATTTTTTAAAAGTGATAAATTAAGTGTTAGTATTTTTGTGAAACATAAATTTTCATTTACAATTTTATAATTAATATAAAAATTTAAAATAAAATCAATTTTCATAAAATAGATTCATAAATTAATATTTTTTTATTATAATTATAATATAATTTCATGATACCTTATTTAATTATTCGATGTGTCATAAAATTGATTGTATATTAAAATATTTTATTTTTAGAATAAATGATGATTGAAATTAGAAATCAAATTTATCATATTTGGGAAATTATTTTGATAAAATAAAGTCCATTTTTGAATTCTACATGCCAAAAAATGGTTAGGGTAAATTTTTTGGATTTTTCTAAAATAGTTGAATTTTGGGTGAATAGTGAAATATGGTAATTTATGGTATTTAACAAATACATGGATTTTTGAGTCATGGATGTTGTATAGATGATATAATCACCCATTGTTTCAAACTCTCCTGAACCATTTACTTTATTTATTCATAGTAATCAACACTTGATATTATTGATCCAAAATAAAAAACAAATGAATAAAATAATAAAAAACACCCCTATTGTCCCCTATAAATACCACCCTCACAAACCTTTCTCATAAAACCTTATAATCATTTTATATTGTCTAAATTCTACCCAATTACCTTACCAATCCTCTTATTTACATTCAAGAGCTACTGGTTTCAACAAAAGACCAAACCCAAGTGCCTTAAAGAGGTTCTCAAGGAGACGATATTAAAGAGGTAAAATCCTCCACCATTCTTTTTTAAATTATTTATTTTTTCTACCTCATACTTTCCCACACTATAAAAGTTTACATGATAAATTTATTATCATATATATACTAGAATTTTATTTTTTTAGTGGAATATCAATCATCAAATTTCTCAACTTCTCCCTTTATCTTAAAAATGAAAACATCATCCATGATATGTCGATTCACCTCTTTCGTGGGAGATGTTTTTTCATTTTCCATTACCACCTTAAAAAATATTCATAAAACCATTATAATTATTAAAATATATTTTTATATTTATACAAAAACTTTTTCATTTTTTGGAACTAATATATATACATAATATTAAATAATAAAATAAAACTAGTTTGTGATGATCGAAAAATTTCCAAATAAACTAAATGCTTATCGTTAACATTTTATCAATTGAATCATCCTCATATCAGAAAAAATGATATATGGGACCATTTAAAACTCTTTAATTATATTAATAACATATCATTCCACTTCTAGTGTTTTTCTTTAATTTGGAAAGAACATCCACAAATATACACAAGTTAACCAACTATGAAACCATGAAAATGAACACTCTCGGAACGATGAAAATGAACATCATAATTCATTAAAATGGCCATAAATGAACTTAATAAAATTATAATAAGTAAAATAAATGTTGAATAGGTACTTAATTATTTAATTAATTTATCTAATTTTATTATCTAGGATATTAATTGACAGTTCAGAACACATTCATACATAAGGTAAGGGATCTCTCCGAACATCCAAATTACCTTTGGGTTACACTTTATATCTCATTTACCTAATTTATATATTCATTATTATTATATAATTATACTATATTATATTTTTATTTACCAAACATATTCATATAGATCAATTCTTCTTTATTTGATGGGAAAATACCTATTTTAAAAGGTTCCCTTCTCAATCCTTCCAGATAAATAGTTTTCCTGAATGGCCCAAAGGCCTTCATTTTTTATTTTTTATTGATAATACACCTTTAAAGGGTTGAAGGGAAACACTTACATGTCCTGTAGGCTTAGTGACACATTATATGACCCAAAGGCCTTAGAGAAATTCACCCCAAATAGGCTAAATGGAACTACCCCTCCTCAACATGTATCTTGATGTCAGTTCTCCAGCTTTGCAAGGTAGGTTGGATAGTTGTCCTATGCAGAGATGTACAAGACTGGTATAGATGGAAATTCGATACACTCTAATTATTCCAATTCTGGTGAGCTCTTCTCTGGTGAGTTCTCCTACTCTGAATCCTCATCTAGAGCCTTGTTCCTTTGAAATCTATCTGGTTGCATTTGCATTTCATGTGGCCCGAGGGCCTTGAGGTAACTCGACAGACTTGATGTGCCCCAAAGGTCTTAAGGTGTCCAGAATTCCTTACTAAACGGAAGGACTTGGGTGGTCCTAATGCTTTTAAAGACTCAATGACCAAACAAGAGAAGCAGATTAATAGTTCTTGCTGCTATAGTACCGAATTGTGCCTTCTACAGTATCTTCTACAGTACCTACTACAATACTGCTACAGTACCCAGAAACATCCCTCTGCCTAGATTTTATCTCAAGTCTCTTGGATTCACTTGAAGAGTCCTCACCTATTTGGGCTAAGGCTCATATGAAAACATTTTATATGTGTAATGAGGTATAGGTGGGTGCCACGTGACTCTTATTCTGGGCCCCACCCACCACCTACGTGCCACATGCCCCCAGCTAATTTTGTGTGTGGAAGGAATAAAACCTAAACCAGTTCCATTTCTAGGGAGTGTCAGCCTTACATGGTACCACTAAGCCAACCCCGGTTAGTGATACGATAAGCAGTCTGATTAAAGGGAACTTCTCCATTTCTTACCCCATTCAAGTAAACTTCAAAAATGTTTTAATCCACCCATATTTTCTAAAATCAATCCTTTTATCATAAAAAACCATTTTTAGTTCACTTATAGATTTATGTAAATTATTATTCACTTACCCCCTTTTAAATACCCTTTAGCATTTTCCCTTAAAACTCTACTTAAGTGGAACATTTCCAAAGTAACCTAATCACTCTTTTCTCGTGATTATACTTCATTTGGACATCATTTATAATAAAAAATACCTATTTTACTTTATGAATGTCTAATAATGATTTAATCTATTCTTTTATGTAAACCATTATGATACACCCTTTGGTTATGCCTTAAGTCATGATTATGATACCCATTTCTTTCCATGGGTAACCCTTATGTTTATTATTTATGTTTGATTCTTTATATGGAACACATATGCATGAACATGTTATGATGGGTGTTCCGAGACAATGCTCAAATTCATTTTATATTGTTTAGTCTCATGATATGTTATGTATGGGATTAGGGAGTAACCGTAATCCATTACGTGTCTTTTTCCACCATGTGATATAGTCTTGGTAGTTATCCTTGACTCATGTTTATGTCATGTTGTATGTTGCTGCCACATTCCTATACTATCATGATCATATGATTACATGTTCTATATGTTATTATTCCATATGTTTAGTCATGATCCATGCCTTTTATGTTGTCATGTTATGACTTTCTACTCATGTTCCATGATTCATTCCCATGTTTAATCCCTTACTAGGATTTTTAGATTATCCCTTTTGTCTATGTATTCCCTAGGTTATCCTATGAATATATAAGAGCTAAAATAAAGTTAGGATCACATTATGGAAGATTAATAAATAGATGTTTTATTCTAATTCCATATTTTTAATTTTATGTACCTAATCCTCCAAAGACACTAGACTTTATGATCCTTGGTTTTTATTTTGTGGATAATTATGCTTAAAATAATGTAATAATATGTGTGAAAGGATAGGATATCTATAATTGGTATCAGAGCATGGTCTAGTTATTTTTGGAGATTAATACAATAAAACTTTAGCAAGAACCATAGGGATAATTCTATCACCTTGGATAACCTAGATTGAAACTTAGTAAATAACAAGTTAGGATATACTTTTCAATCATAAGTTATTCCTTCTAAGTTTATGGTTGAATTTTTTATTATCAGTATCAAACTATTAAAGCACCATAATTGTATATTATTTCTTTTTCTTAGTTAATGACAAGAAATAGGATAACCCATTCCAACAATCAATGTGATGGGAAATGTGATGATTGCACTAATGAGATGCCAAATCTGATGGAAATAAGATCCCATAACTTTATGATAGTACTGGATCAACTCGATCATGTTTTGAATAATAAATTGAATCATGGGGAACACCCTCCTTCCCTTAAGAAATATAAATTTGTGGTTGAATGATTTATGTGATAGAGGCCTCCCATATTTAGTGGATCTTTCGATACCATCATCACGGAACAATGGATTAACTCCATTGAGAATATATTCTCTATCCTTTAATTCCCATAAGAAGAGAAAGTTATACTAGAGGTCTATCATTTTGATGAGGAAGTTGATCAGTGGTGGAAACTGATAAGAAAAGTCCAAGGAGGAAATTTTTTCCCAATATTGGTAAGGATTAAATAAAATATTTTCCAACAAATATTTTTTCCGAACCATCTATATTAAGATACAGAGGGAGTTGCTCAGAATGAGGAAAAATGAAGATAAATCTATTAGGGAATATAAGGAAAAATTTACAAGGCTTGCATGATACACCTCTGACATTATCATGAAAACTAAAAGTAAGGAGGATCACTCAATTAGTGTATTAATGTTGAGTCTATGAAAAACCATGAAAATTAGATACTTTTTAATCTATGAGAATATAGTCCAATGCAATCTACAGGTTGAGATTTAGATCCGTGATTTTCAATGGTCATGTGGGATTTGAGAAAAGAAACTTAAGTTAAAATTCTCTTTTAGAGGGTGAATTGAAAAATATTATGGAGGAAAGAAAACCCAATATTTCACTTATCAAAATTATGGGAAGAAACATTCTGGGAACCACCTAAGGTGAACCAAAATGTTCTTCAAGTGTGGAAAAAAGGGGCACCAAGATAATCAATTACAAAGTAAAATGAATAAACCCACTAATAAGGAAGTGTAAAAGAAGTTTCAGGTGAAAAATATTTTTGTTGTGGAGTGATTTAACTACAAATAACATTGTAATTATGCTTTATGATGCCCTAAGCCAAGGGTTGTTGGAGTAAATCAACAACAAAAACTTCGAAGGAAACAAGGAAGGGAAGATGCTATCAGTACTGCTGAGGTGGATCCTGAAGATGATGTGGTGATAGGTATTCTAGTTAATGATTCAAAAACAATGAATGTACTATTTGATTATGGTTCAATACATTATTTCATATCATGAATGTTCAATATAACTATTCAAACACCACCTTAAAATATGATGGTTGAGTTATCTATGAGAATAAATAATGAAGAAATTATTGAATCTATAGTATATAACTCCTCCCCGGTTAATGTTTATGGACTGAACCTCCCAAAAAATATAATCTTATATCCTTTATTGTATTTTGATGCTATATTGGGAATGGATTGGATATCTTTATTTAAATCCAATATCAACTATCAAGAAAGGGAGATCACTCTTCACATCCCAAGGCATCCTCTAATTCTGTATAAGTGTAAGGAGGAAGATGAGTCACCTTTAGAATCAGCATCTCAATTGTGGATATTATTTACCTAATAGAAAGTATACCTATCTCAAATGATTGAGATAAAGGAGAGGATCATGCTCGAAGACATTCCCATTTTGAGGGTCTACACTGTTGTGTTCCTTGAATTTTTTTTTGGTTTTCCTCCTGACCAAGTGGTTGAGTTATCAATTTATCTTATACCTGGATCTTTGTCTATATCAAAGACTCCTTATAGGATGACCACTATTGAGTTGGAGGAACTAAAGAAGCAATTACAAGAGAATATGGACAATGTTTTTATAAATCTGAGTGCTTCACTATGGGGTGCGCTAGTACTCATATTTAAGAATAAGGATGGATCAATGTTCCTAGGAATTTATTATACTGTGATCAAAAAAATAATGATAAATAACAAGTATACCAACCACATATATATGACTTATTAGATTTACTATTTTGGGCCAAGTATTTATCAAATTTTGACCTTAGGTCAGAATATAATCAATTAAAGGCGAGGAAGGAAGATATTCCCAAGATTTCCTTTCGAATGAGGTATGGATGCTATGAGTTCAGAGTGATTCCATTTGGAACAACTAATACACCATAAATTTTGATGGACTTAATGAATAGAGTATTTTGATATTACCTTGAAAAATTTGTGGTAGTCTTTATAGATGATATTTTTATATACTCCAAGAGAAAAGAGGATAACGAGAAATATTTTAACACTGTTCTAAATAATTTACGGAGGCATAAGCTATATGAAAATTATAATAAATGTGAGTTCTGGATAGAGGAATAACCATTATTGGGGATTTTTATCACTAAAAAATAAATATCCATGGACCCTTATAAAACAAATGCAATTGAAGAGTGTCCTATACCACTATCTGTAATAGAGATACATAGTTTCCTTGGTCTAGCTGGGTATTACAAATGATTTGTGAAGAAATTATCAAGATTTTCAAACCCACTAACCTAGATGACTTGGAAGGGAGTGAAGTTTTTCTATACCAGTGAATGTGAAGACCGATTCAAATATATGAAAATGAGGATTATCACTACACCAGTACTTACACTACCGATAAGCGGGGAAATCTTTATGGTTTACAATGATGCTTCAAAGAAGGGATTATGATGTTTACTAATAAAACATGATAAGCTAATAGCCTACGCCTCAATGAAACTGAAAGTTCATGAGAAAAACTATCCCACTAATGATCTAGAGTTGGCAGTTGTGATATTTGTGTTGAAAATCTGATGGCCTTATCTTTATAGGGAGAAGTGTGAGATATATACTAATCATAAGAGACATAAATACATATTCATACATAAATAGATTAATATAAACCAAAAAATATGGTTAAGAATCATCAAGGATTATGATTTCTCAATCCACTACCATCCTGATAAAGCGAATAGAGTGGGAGATGATCTAAGTAGAAAGGATCCTATAACATTATTAGTGATGATAATTAATAAGGATTCAATCTCCTTATACTGTAAAAAGATGTAAATTGAAGTCATAAAGGAAGGTACACCATCATTCCTTTCACAAATGATTTCTCAACCATCCCTTATGAAGAAAATAAATGATGCTCAAATTCATGATGCATAAATTTAGAAAAATGTAGAAGCTATAAGAAAGGGGAAATCCACAAAGTTCAAAATTGATGAGGAAGGAGTCATAATATTTGGGTCACCAATATGTGTACCATACAATCCAAATATAAAGAAATATCTTATGAATGACACACATAGCTCAAACTTCTCTATTCACCCAGGGATCATAAAGATGTATTGAGATATTTGAGAGCACTATTGGTGGGACAATATGAAGAAGGAGACCACTGAATACACATCAAAGTGCTTGGTATGTCAGCAAGTGAAGGATGAAAGGAAAAATTCTAAGGAGATGATGAAACCATTACCCATACCTATATGGAAATGGAAAAATATTACTATGGAATTCTTCAATGGAGTTTCAAATACATACAGAGGAAATAATATTATATGGGTCATTGTGGATCATCTTACACATACCACTCACTTTATTGTAATTTTAGAGGACTTCTCCCTCGGCCAACTTTCACAGATATACATGAGATAATTGGACAGAATGCATGGAGTACCATTATCAATTATATCCAATTGTGATCCAAAATTCACCTCCAAGTTCTGGACAGGTCAACAACATGCTGTACATACTAAGTTGAACTTTAGTATGGCCTATCATCCCCAAAATGATGGCCAATCTGGGAAGACCATTTAGACACTAGAATAAATTTTGAGAGCATTCTCAATGGACTTCAAAGGAGGATCAACATCTTCCACTGGTTGAGTTCTCTTACAATAATAGTTTCCACTCAAGCATCCAAATGGATCCAAACAAATCCCCTTATGGGGACATATATAGGACACTTTCATGATGGGTTGAAGTTGGAGAATGTAAGCTACTAGGACCCGAAATGTTCAAGGAAATGGATGAAAAGGTTAAGAACATACAACAACATATATAAGATTCCAAAATTTGAAAAAAGATCTATGTAGATAATCATCGACCAAAATTAGAGGTTGAAATTGGAGACATGGCATTCCTCCACAAATCTCCATGTAAAAGTGTCATGAGATTTGGAAAGAAGGGAAAGCTAAGTCCCAGGTACATCGGCCCCTTCAAGATTCTTGATCTTATCATAGTTGTGTCCTATAGACTATCACTTCCACCAAACATATCTCAATTACATGATGTATTCCACATATCAATCTTAAGAAAGTACATCCCAAACCCCTCGCATGCACTAAATTTATAAATTTATACAACTAGAAAATGATCTCTCTTATGAGGAGCAACCAGTGAAGTTCTTGGACTATAGAGATAAAGTTCCACACAACAAGAATGCTCACTTGGTAAAAGTAATATAGAGGAATAATAAATATGAAGAGGAAAAATGAGAACTAGATGAAGTGATGAAGAATAAGTACCCTCAGCTATTTTTTCATTAGTTTGTAAAATAAAATTTTGAGGGTAAAATTTCATAAGGGGGGAAGAATGCAATAACCCAGAATTTTATCAATAGAATTTTTCTGCTTATATAATAAAATTCATACATCACATAGAGAACCCAATAAAAACATTATTATCATAAATTAATAATGATACATTAGTTATAAAATAAACCAATAATAATGAAAAATATTACAAGAGGATAATAAATAGAAAATAATACAATAAGAATGAGAACATTTGGAAATGCTCGATCCACTAGAATGAATTCACTCACAAACAATGCTATAGAAATAAAAAATAATGTTCATTTTGAATATTAAAGTATATATATAACCTTTATTGAAAATATAAGTGAATAAAGAATGAATTAAATAAGTGGTATTTATAGAAATTAAGGAACCTATGTTGTTGGAATAGTAACTTGAATGTTGGAATAGAAATCTGACCATTAGGAATAGTAATATGACTATTAAAATAGTAACCTCACCTATGAAAGTATAAATAAAATTTAGGTACCCTATAAATTAAAATATGATATATTTATATCATGGGATAATCAAATAAATGTTTTAAAAATGATAAATTAAGTGTTGTCATTTTTGTGAAATGTAAATGTTTATTTACAATTTTATAATAAATATGATGATATAAAATAAAATTTATTTTCATAAAATAGATTCATAAATTAATATTTTATTTTATTATAATTATAAGATAATTTTATGAGGCCTTAATTAATTTCTCAAAGTGTCATAAAATTGATTATAATATTAAAATCAGTATTTTTTTGAATAAATGATTTTTTAATTAAAAATTAAATTTCTCATATTTAGAAAAATATTTTCATAAAATGGAGTCCTTTTTTTAAATATAAACTTCAAAAAATTGTTGGGGTGAATTCTTTGTATTTTTCTAAAATTGTTGATTTTTCGGTGAATAGTGAAATACGATAATTTATGGTATTTAACAAATACATGAATTTTTCAGTCTTGGATGATGTAATATACCATTGGTTCAAAATATCTAGAGTCATTTATAGTAATTATTCATAGAAATCAACACTATTTATAGTCTTGAGCTAAAATAATAAACAAATGAATAAAATAATAGAAAACACCCCTCTCCTCCCTTATAAATACCACCCCTTATCCTCACACCTTATAATCCTTGTATATTGTATAAATTATACCCAATTACCTTCCCAATCCTCTTCCCCATGTCCAAGAGCTTCCAGTCTCAACAAATGACCAAACCCAAGTTCCTTAAGGAGGTTCTCAAAGAGATGATATTAAAGTGTCAAAATCCTCCACCATTCTCTTTTAAATTCTTTCTTTATCCTGCCTCACACTTTCTACCATTAACCAATGTGACATGTTATTATAATGGAATTTTATTCTGTTAATTGAATATCCATCATCAAATATCTTCACTTCTCCTTTTATCTTAAAAATGAAAACAACGTCCGTGATATGTCGATTCACCGCCTTCGTGGCCGATGATTTTTTGTTTTCCATTACCGCCTTTAAGGCTGGTCATAAAAAAAATTATAATGGTTAAAATAGATTGTAAAATGTATATTATAATGTTTTTTATGTTATGGAACTAATATATATAAATAATATTAAATAATAAAAAAACTAGTTCGTGATGTTCAAAAAACCGCCAAAATAAACTAAACTTTTATCATTGACATTTTATCAAATGAATCATCCTCATAATGGAAAAAATGATATATGGGAAAATTTAAAAATATGGAATTATATTAATACCATATAATTCCACTCATGTGGTTCTTATTTCATTTTACATGATCATCTATAAATATAACCAAGTCAGCCGACCATGAAACCATGAAAAAAAATGCACCTAGAACGACGAAATTGAACTTTACAACTCCTCGAAAAAACCATAAATGAACTTAATTTTTTTAATAAATAAAATAAATATATAATATGTTCTAAATTAATTAATTAATGGATCTAATTTTATTATCCATTTTATTATGTGCAAGTGTAAAACACATTCAGACATAAGGTACATGATCTCTCTAAACCTCAAAATTACCTTTGGGTTATGTTTTCTCTCTCTTCCCCCAATGTATCTATTAATTATTATTATATAATTATCCTATATTATTTGTATATGTTCCAAAAATATTTATGTATCTCAATTAAGCTTTATTTTTTGGTGGAATAAAGGTTTTATGAGGTTCCTCTCTCAATCATTCCCAATAAGCAAGTCTGATTAAAGATAACTTCTCCATTTCTTACCCCATTCAAGTAAACTCTATAAAATGTTTTAATATGTCCATATTTTCTAAAATAAATAATTTTATGCTAAAAAACATTTTAGTTCACTTATGGATTTATTTAAATTATTATCCTCTTACCCCCTTTTAAATACCCTTTACCATTTCCCTTAAAATTCTGCTTAAGTGGCACATTTCCAAAGTAACCTAATCACTCTTTTCTCATGATTACACTTCTTTTTTTATTCATTTATCATAATATATGCCAATTTTTCCTTCATGAATTTACAATAATGATTTAATCCCTTCTTTCATGTAAAAAATTATGATGCACCCTTTGGTTATGCCTTAAGACATGAATATGATACCAAATTCTTTCCATGGGTATCCCTTATATGTATTCTTTATATTTTATTCTTTATGTGGAACAAATATTAATGAACATGTTTTGACGGTTGCACCCATGTAGTGATTGAATGCATTGGGTAATGTTTAGTCTCATGAGACCACATGTATGGGACTATAAAATAATCCTAATCAATTATGGTACTTTTTCCACCATGTGATATAGTCTTGGAAGTAAGCCTTGACTCATTTTTATGTCATGTTGTTTGTTACTGGAACATTGCTATACTTTCATGATCATATGATTCCATGTTCAATATGTTATGCTTCCATATGGTTACTCATGAGAAATTCCTTTTATGTTATCATGTTATTCCTTTTTAATTCATCTCTTATGATTCATTCTCATGTTTAATCCTTTACTGAGCTTATTAGCTCACCCCTTTCGTCTATATATTCCCAAGGTTATCCTATGCAGATGTAGGAGCTCAAAGGAAGTTATAAGGTAATTATTAATGATTAATAAAGATATGATTTAATCTAGTTCCATGTTGTAACACCCCGACCCCAGTTACCAAGAGTCAGTGCATTATTTTAATACATTGGCACGATTACAAGGAATCAAGTCTTAAATGACCGACCAGTTTAGCAGTCTTAGAAAATAGATTACATACATTAACCTTACATTACAATTGGAAACTTGAAACACAATATAGATAGTTCTTTGTGAATTCCATTTTTTCCTTTAGCTTAACCCTGCATATCAATCATAATACACTTCTTGGAATCCTGGGAAAATAAAACATAAGAAAGGGGTGAGCTCAGATGCTCAGTAAGGGTAAATAATTTAGCGGAATCTATAAAATTTCAAGGCAATATGTGTAATAAAAAAGCCTTTTAAAAATAAACTTGGACATAATATGGTAAAAATAAATTAAAAATTACCATATAAACATGCACATGGATATTCTACTAGTAGAATAATCACATGTAATAACTAATTTCACAATGAGGGAATGCCTAATACCAGACATCATTACCATATAGTCAAGGCCTCATGCCAAGACTACAAATTTTTTTTTGTCAAGGCCTTGTTCCAAGACAATAGTTTGTCTCATGAGACCTACCGATGCATCGAAGAGCTACAGCGGGCTCCACCTGTCACATACTAAGTCCACTGCATTCCTCATATGAATAGTTGAAACATAACATAAACATTCGTATTAAAACTAGCATACGAAATGTCAATACATTAACCATAAACCATGAATGGTATAAAAATAGAACATACACAGTCAAACATATCATAATTAATTCAATACAATATGGAATATTGTATTATAATAAATCAACCTCAATCAAAAATAATATCTAGTAAAGGATGTTGACATAAAGAAAATGATGAGTAAAACTTTTTGAGAGAAATATCCGTTTTTGTAAAATCATTTAAAAGTCACACATTTATAAAGGAATTAATTTAAAAGAGATTTTTGAATCAAAGTGTCCCATAACACTTTGAAACTTTTGAAAAGAATTATCATTTCAAAACATTCATGTCCATATAAATAAATCCTTAAAATCATTTTGAAAACATGGACATTAATTAAAAAGATTTAGAAAGATAAATGTTTAAAACATTTAAAATTCTGATCTTGATAAAGAGTAACTTTCAAAAATCCTTAAAATATCCATTTTGAAATCATTTTTATGAAAAATGGACATGGATGATAAAAATGTCCCAATAAATACTTACACATAAACAATCTCGGATAATAATGAGATTGAGGAATTAACCCTTACCTTGCACTTTCCTTTAGTCGAGGGTACGTTTATCATCCTGTATGAAGATCATAGCATGTTATTAAATTATACCAGAACCATATTAATATTTATGATATCATACATGATTCATTTATGACTTTATACTACCCATTTAATAATAATTTCCATGTTAAATTAACATTTCGGGTAATAATCGCTTTCTTTATCGTACGTGTTTTAACTTGTTACTCTTGATTGTATCACTTAGATAAAGATTTAAATACTTATAGAATATAAAAAAGGATTTATATATAATATATATTTAGAATATAAATATGTATAATAGACATATATATATTAAATGAAAATCACTATTTATGGAGACGGTAGTCTGTACGTACGCATAAACGTTGTTTCCGTTTTCATATCGTATTGAACGAAAATAAGTGAATTAGATATATGTAAGTATATATATATATATATATATATCTAGTAGCATTATTATGTCATATATTACATACTTATTAGTAATATATATTTTTATAATCATCGATGAATGGTGAACTTGGAAATGAATCTCATCGCGTCGTGGAGACGGTAATTCGTACGTACGCACGAGCGACAATATCATTTCCTTAAAGGTGTGGAATTGGATGGTATATTAATTTTACAGAGACATTATAATTTTATTTTCATTATTTATATACATATTACTCATCATTATATCCATCCAAATAACATAGTGTTGAATAACAAATTACACCACGACGTGGAGACGGTAAGCCGTACGTACGCACGCATGGTGACATTATCATTCATAAGATAGATAGAATAATGAATATAGTTGTTAAATATTTATAATAACATCACATTATATATAATATACTGGAGTTATTATTTTATAATGGAAATTACAAAGAAAGAAGAAGTGGAAGAAGAAAAGAACTTGAAAGAGGGTGGTGAAATTATTACCTTTTCTTTAGGTTCTTCCTTTTGATTTGATCAAAAGGGCTCCTTAAGTTGTCTTTATAAATAAAGGAGGGCCTCTAGGATGAAGGGAGGATAGTTGAGAGAGTATTTGGGCAGATTTTGGCTGAGCCAAATGGCTTAGAAGGTGTGAATTAGAGTGAAGGGGGAGTGCCCTTTCATAAGAGGGGTGAGGGGCACCTTAAGAAAAACTTAAAATATTATTTTATAATAAATTAATATTCGGTTTATAATGGCTCCAAATTGATTTATTTCTAGGATAAGGTGGGGATTATTTGAAATCCACTCAACCAATAGGTTTTAGACAGGTTTGGGTCACTTTACTAACCATATATTTTAGTTTTAACTCTTAGTTAATTAGTTTGACATTTACCATGTCTCTTTGTATTTTTATATTATATGGTTAATAAACTTACTATAAACTTCCAATAGATCCCCAAGTGGTACATTAATGATACACCTATCATGATATAAGTCCTTTGGATGAACCTTAGATTTTTAGGAATAGAATATCAATTAATAATATAATAATTGTTTTAAAAACTCTTTTATGTTAATTTTGACACTATTGGGTATTTTGTTTTTGATAAATTCATAAAAGCATTATTACTTAGAAAAAAATTCATATAACCAATAATAATATGTCATATTAACCTAGAAAATTATTGGAATTCATAAATAGTCTCAAATTTCATTTATTTGGGTATTTATAATATCAATTATCTTAATCTTTCATTAATACGGTAATTACTACATCATAATTGTGTCACAAATAAATTAAATTATTTAATGTCTAAAAAATATAAATAAAATACCATTATTTAGGAAATATTTTTAGATTTATAATTAATATTTATAATCGAATTTATATTATATATAACCCTATATTAAAAATGTTTTAGTCATTAAATATTGATTTTAACTCTTTTAACTTTTCTTAGAATTAAATAATAATAAATGTCCTAATCTAATCCATGTGGACCTAAATGATAATATTTTATTACTAAGGTTATTTTTGGTCGATATACACTTGTACAATAGAATTAGGACATGTGTTAGGGTAATATTAATATCATTTTTACCCTTAATTACCTTATTTACTTTTAACCGCGGTAAATAAAAGTAAAAAGTTACTATTCACCAAAATTATTTTTATCTTATTGAACCACATTTTACTCCTTGATATTAACCATGTCTCTTAGTTTTTTGAAATTCAACTCACATAAGCGGTAAAATTAAGTTTTATGTGAATTCGCAAATTCTTCTAGGAGGTGGGTAAAAGGCGGTGAAAAGTTCTATAAAAATTTTTATATATCTAAAATTATTATAAACTGAGTCCAATGAATTACATTGAATTTATATAGGTATTATGTATCTATTTTGACCTAAAATAAATTTAAATAAAATAAATAATTATTTAAATAAAAATTCGGTTTTAAATGATAACTCAGTGTTTTTTCACTATTCATAAAAAATTTAACGTTTTCTGAAAAATACCAAAAATTCACCCTAGGCTAATTTCGATATTCTGAATCAAAAAATGATGTCTATTTTACCAAATTCAAAACATAAAAGTTGCATTTATTAATTTAAAATTAATTCCATTTGTCAAAACCAAAAAGCGTATTTTTAAGAAACAATATCTATCAAAATATTGACACTTGTTTATGTCCAATCTCAATGGGAAATTACTTAAAATGACCAGAATTGGATTAAATGGTAAAAATATAATATATTTATACTTCCAAACCATTAAAATTTATAATTTAACACTATAAATTATTTTGATTAAAAAATTTGTTTTCAGTTAAAATATAGTATTTTTCACTATTCACCTAAATATGAAAGTTATCAGAAAAACACCAAAAATTGTTTGAAACTAAATTTTTATGTCCTGATTCTAAAGAAGAAGTTTATTTTTTCAAATTGAATATATAAAAGTTTTAAATATTGGATTTAAAAAGGGTTCACCATTAAAAGGTGGTAAAAGTGCATTTTTTGAAAAATACTTCTTGTATCTAAAAAAATAAATTAGTTTTTACATTATGTCTAAGAAACTCATAATATGGATTCTAAAATTATAAGGACTATATATAGTTAAAAATTCAGTTAATACTATTCATAACCACTTTTGAACGGCTAGCTTGGTAAGTTGTGGTGCGCTTGAACTCGGTGTTGCGTGTAGTGCAAGTTATTGAATTACTTTGAAGAAATAACGTACTATGAAATCTTGGGGTGTTACACATGTTTTCAATTTTATGTACTTAATCTTTTAATGAAACTAGCCCTTATGATCCTTGGTTTGTATTTCATGGATAATTATGCTTAAAATCATGTAATAATATGTGTAAAATGTTAGGTTCCTTATAAAAACCGAGGAAAAGAACCAAAAATTTTAAAAATAGTGCCAAAACATCACACAGACAAGAACCCAACGAGTAGATTAAAAAACCCCCAAAAGATGAATGATCGATTAAAAACAAGCAAGGAATAACATACCTTTGATTTAAGGTTCGATTCGGTTGAAAGATTTGATGGAAACGACTGTAGAATTCAGCTTCTGTGAGAGCTTGAATGGTGCGAGCAAAGACAATCTCAGTTAGTGTTGTTTTAAAATAAGGGAAGCAGTTTAATTAGTGCTAGTAAAAAGCACTACCAAAATACACTTTTATCAATGTTAAAATGAAAAGTGCTGATAAATGTGTATTTTATCAGCACTTTTAACTAGTGCTAATGAATGATGCTTTTATTAATGCTTCTTATAGCTTTGATAAATACTAGTGGAAAATAAAAATAAAAAATTAAATATAAAAATGACACTAAATTACTAATTATATAAAAATTGACATAAAAAAGTACGTAATAATACTAATAATAAATATTAAAAATAAATAAATTACAAGAAAAACTAAAAATAAATAAACAATATTGTTCATATTAAATGCATTAATAAATGTGAGAATGTAATGATAATTGAATAAATGATATTAATAATGCAAGTCACAAAAATAGTAATAATGTAATTAAAAAAAATATTAATAATGAATAAATTATATATATATATATATTACAAAAATAATATAAATGAATAAATATTAAAATTAAAACGAATAAATACTAAAAATCGCATTTCAATTAAAAAATTTAAAATATATTCCTAATTAAAAATGAATAGAGAATAACTTTACAAAGATTTAAATTAAAAAAAACATTAAAACAAAAATGACTAAATATTAATTTTATGAATTGAAAACACATTAAAAATAGTAAAAATTAATACATAAAAATATATAAATAAATATTAAAAATAAATAAATTCTATAAATATTAAAGGAATAAATATTTAAAATGAATAAATTCAAAAGATATTAAAAGAGAATTTGTATTAAAAGTGAATAGATAATGATAAATGAATAAATATTAAAAATGAATAAAATTTAATAACTTTAAATGAATGAATTAAAACAATATTTAAAAATTAATTAATAATTTTAATTATATAAATTAATGAAAAATGAAAAAAATAAATAAATATTAAAATAAACAAAATTATTAAAAATTAAATTTAAAAACAAGATATTTGTAATGGTGTACCGATTATTAGTGAACAGATAACGATTGTATAAATATTTAAATACAAATAAATAAAAATAAAAATGATTAAGTATTAATTATATAAATTAAATACATATTAATCATATTGAATATTCATATTTGAAATTGTATAAATAATTATCAAAATTGAATATATTACAAAAATATTAAATGAATAAATATTAAAAATGAATAAATATTAAAAATGAATAAATTAAAGAAAATATTTAAAATGTAGAAATATTAAAAAGGAATAAATAATATTAAATAAATAAACAAACATACACATACACATACATGCACACAGACATACACATACACATACACATACACATACACATACTCATACACAGACACATACACATACACATACACATACACATACACATACACATACACATACACATACACATACACATACACATACACATACACATACACATACACATACACATACACATACACATACACATACACATACACATACACATACACATACACATACACATACACATACACATACACATACACATACACATACACATACACATACACATACACATACACATACACATACACATACACATACACATACACATACACATACACATACACATACACATACACATACACATACACATACACATACACATACACATACACATACACATACACATACACATACACATACACATACACATACACATACACATACACATACACATACACATACACATACACATACACATACACATACACATACACATACACATACACATACACATACACATACACATACACATACGCGTACACATACGCGTACACTTACACACACATAGACAAACACACACACACACACACATACACATACACATACACATACACATACACGTACACACACACACACACACACACACACAGAAATATATATGCAAATACATGCCTATATAAATACATACATGTAAACACTTGTATACACTTAAACACTTGTATACATATACACATACATATAGTTACATATATGCATACATACACATACTACATAAACAGATACATACATACACATAGACACATATACACACATACACTTACACACACACACACACACACATACACATACACATACACATACACATACACATACACATACACATACACATACACATACACATACACATACACATACACATACACATACACATACACATACACATACACATACACATACACATACACATACACATACACATACACATACACATACACATACACATACACATACACATACACATACACATACACATACACATACACATACACATACACATACACATACACATACACATACACATACACATACACATACACATACACATACACATACACATACACATACATAGACACAGACACATACACATACACAGACACAGACACACACACACACACACACACACAAATATATATTCAAATACATGCCTATATAAATACACACACATAAACACTTGTATACATATACACATACATATAGTTACATATATGCATACATACACATACTAAATAAACAGATACATACATACACATATACACATATAAACACATACACTTACACACACACGCACACATACACATACACATACACATACACATACACATACACATACACATACACATACACATACACATACACATACACATACACATACACATACACATACACATACACATATGCATACACATACACATACACATACACATACACATACACATACACATACACATACACATATGTAATGACCCGGGTTTTTCGGGTCCAATACTTTGAAAATCTCATGTTGGGTTTTCTGGTCTGGGAATCTCGGTGAAGTTTGGCCTAACGGTAGGCATACCGGTAGCCTTAGCCTACTGGTAGCTCGGTCTACCAGTAGCCGCAGCCTACTGGTAGCTCTGTCTACCGGTAGCTCGGTCTACCGGTGGCTTCCTCTTACCGGTAGCTCGGCTACCGGTAGCTCGGCTACCGGTAGCTCTCACCTACCCCTACGGGGTCTTTTCAGTAGTGCTCTTTTTTGCGCGAATTGGGTTTTAAACCCTATTATGACCCCTTCAAGCATGTTTTAAATCCCGGTAACGCCCATAAATGTTCTAATTAAATATTTAATGAATTTACCTGGTGTGTGCGTCAGTTTAGTACCCTTTAATAATGTGTGGGGCCACGTGGTCAACCCACGACCCCCTCTCCTTACGCGGTTTCAAGTTCTTATCTCAACCGTCCCCACCCTTATAAACTAGAGGGTTAGCCGTGGTTTCTTCTTTTCTCGATCACCCTCTGCTATTAGTACCCCTCATTTATACGAACGAATTTTCATTCAGGAAAGCCGCATCACTATCCGTGAAGTTTCGCGGCCAGGCTCAGTGTCGATCATTGATCAACAAGTAGGGATTTTCTTCTCTGTCTCTCACTTTTGTGTATCATGCGGGGTGGGCATGATTTTGATTCCGTATAATTGGATGAAACAAGCCTAAATAAATATAATGAACGGATTCTATAAAGAACGTAGGGGGGGATGTGATCAATGATGGTGATTTGTTTTATGATCTTATTTCTGAATTGTGTGGGCTTACCCCTACTGAAAACCATGGCCATTGGTGGTCTTTTCTCTGTGCACTAATGAACCCTTACCTCTGGTGATGTTAAATGGATCGTGTTTGTGAACCCTTGCTGTGTAAAAAATTTTTGGTTAATCATGTATATCAGGCTAAATAAATTGAAAGCACCAGGATCAATCCCTTCTGTGATAACCCGGTTAAGGCACGGAAATTGAAATCATGGAGTGTGTTAAATCTTATAAATCTGAAAATACCGGCATGGGCCTGCTTTTCTTGGTAGCGGTGGTTTGATTGTTCTTCTTTCACGGTCTGGTTGTTGGGAGATGTGGGAGGGGATGGGATCCCCTATTTTTATACTCTCGGTGGTTGTGAAATTAGGGATGGAATCCCCTGTGTTATGCTTTCAGTGGTTGTGAATTTTAAGACCGGGTGGTTACCTTGTTATATCAAGAATTGGGGTGGGATCCTCTACTGTTTAGAAACATTTTGGCTCTTGGATGTTGGACATGGGGCTGTATCTTGGGGTTTTCTTTGGTTGTTGTGGATTTACGAGAGAACCGAGTGTGGATGTTATAGTTAATGCTTGACTGTTCGCTTCCCTGGACTTGTGCTTATTCTTACTAGTTTCCCAAGTAGGTGCAGAAACTTATTCAAAAATCATTACTGAACATGAAAAAATGGATGGGACAAATGGGTTTTGTTTGGTGTGAGTTGTGACGTGGACATGGGGTACTGTTTGTGTTCTTTAAGCTGGATGAAGAAAAACCTAAACTTTGGGTGAGTGCTTGTTACCTATACATATACTTGTAGTTTTGTGTTTCTTATTCGCGCCCCACCCAAGTTGAGCACTTAGTGTCGAACACCCCCAATTCATGGGGGAGGGTGTTTTTTCCAACACTAGTATTAGTGGCTGGTTATTAGCTCCTTTTCTGCTCCCTTTCCTGGATAGCCCAAGTATCTTTGGGTAGGCTGTGATGGCCTGAGGTCTATTATTAGCCCAAGAACCTTTGGGCGGGGTAGTGTGGTGGTTGTGGCCCAGGTGTGTGTGGGCGGGTAGTTTCCCAAGTATCTTCGGGATGAGGCCCAGGTGTCTACAGGCGTGTCAGTGGATCTTCTAGCCTAGGTGTCTTCAGGCGTGGTGGTGGTTGTTCTGCCTAGGTGTTTGCAGGCGTGGTTACGTGTGACAGTTGTGGCCCAGGTGTGTGCGGGTGGGATTTGGTAGTGGGACTGCGTGCGGTTATGGACCAGGTGTGTGCGAGCGGGATGTGGTAGTAGGACTGCGGTGAGAATGGCAGGATTGGTTCGATGCGTAGGATGTCTTCAATAACCAGTGGGAAAGTGGCGCGGGGTACCCAAACATCGATGTACTTTTACTATATATTACCTTTCTTGCGTTATTTGGTGAGTGTGCCTTGGTGAGGCTTGGGTGGATAGTTTACCTTGTTAGGTGTTTGGTTTACTCTTTTTCTCACGGGACTTTAGTATGTTCCCCAACATGTTCATGATAGTCTTTAGTTTTTCCCTACTGAGTATACTTGTATGCTCACCCTACATATATAAAACTGCTTTCAGGTTTCCAGGAGGAATTCGGGGATTATGCGGGACCATACTAGCACGGACCTTTGGGGCAGTTGCTGTTGTCATTTTTCTCTATTTTGGTACTTTATCTTTGTAGTTCTTGTAACATGTATCATTTACTTTTGAACATGCATGTCGGAATGGTTTACTTTTGGTTTTACTTTTCTTTCAGTTTTGGTGTTGTTATGGGATTCACTATCTTATCTCCCGATCCTATTAAAAGAAAAAGGGTAATACCTTCCATTTAGTGTGTGATTATATACCCTTGGTTCTTGTCGCCACTCCGGGACCTATTGAAGACAGGTTTTGGGGGTCATTATCTCTCCTTCAACCTAAAGAAGGAAGGGCCTGGCAATCTGCTGACCCTTCCCACCTTTTGGTGAAGGCGGGTCGTGACAGAATGGTATCAGAGGTGATGGTTGAGAGATAAGATGGAGTCTAGAGTTAGGTACAATGAGGATTGCATGGAATGGTAGGGAAACAGTGTTGGGTGACCTTGGTACGTGAATTAGGCCATGGAAGACCGGCTAGGACACGAGATTTTATGGCCCCCCCGTGATCCGATGCAAGGACTCTGGACCTACCAAACGACCATGTGAGGCCACGCTGATTGCAGGTTAGAGACCCTAGGAAAGGTACATTCATAATAATGACTTGTGTTATCATGTTTATGGGGGTGTATTGGGAATTAAGAATAAATAAAAAGTTTAAGAAGTTTTAAGAACAAGATTATACACTACTTGGGCTTAGGAATTACTTGTTTAACTTGCGTCTATGGAACCTGGAAGGAGAACACGTTTGGTGCGGGCGATCGAGGCCCCAAAGACTACCTTGGCCGATCGGCAGAGAGCTGATCAAGAGGAGGAGGACAACCAGTGGCAGAAGACACTTTGAGCCTTCCAGCGATAGACCCTCGAGAAGTATGAGGGCATCACCTCTGATATGAATACGGAGGGCTGGCTAGAGGAGCTGATGATATCTTTCGGCTTGATCCAGGCTCCGATCATGTACTGGGTTCCTCTGGATGTCATCCAGATGCGGGGAGCAGCACATCAGTGGTAGAAACTTTACCTGGGGGAGAGGAGAGAGGCTGAGGTTCCATGGGATGATTTCGAGAGGGAGTTCTGGGCGGAATTCCTCTCTTCGAAGATGAAGGCGGAAAAGAGACAGGAGCCACTCTCCCTACAGCAGGGTAGTATGTCAGTGATGGAGCTGTGAATCAAGTTCAAGGACCTCCTACGTTTTTCTCCGGACCTCGTTCCCGATGAAGAGTCTCAGGCAAGACGTTTGGAGGAGGCGCTCCGACCCTCCCTCCAGTATGCTGTTACCCCCTTTACCCTACCGACATACTTGGAGGTCCAGAAGAAGGCCGAAGTGGTGGAGAGTATGCATGATCTAGGAGGTGTGTCACGTGAGGGGATCCATCTAGGACTATCTAAGGGGAAGGTCGTCAGTACTAGGCCTCCAGTGTCAGGACCCTCCAGGTTCCGACCAGCAGGGAGCAGGCCGCATCGGTTTCAGTTTCGATCCCCTGGTCCTCACCCTTTTCCTTTGGGCCTGGGACCGCGGTGATTCGTCTGTGGGAACCATGGACATCTCTGAAATCAATGCCCAAATCGGGTACAGTACGGTGGTGGTGGACAGCCCCAGCACCCGCCCCAGCAGCAGCTTCCAGCCGGGCCTTTCCAGCAGCAGCATCAGGGACAGCGAGCTCCCACTCCTCTGAGGGCAGACATAAGAGGAGGAGGTCGACCTCAGGGCGCTCCTCAGGGACCTCGACCGGGGCTTGGTCGGGGAGGTGTCTGATAACCGAGGGGTAGAGGAGCTAGGCATGGACAGCTACACGCCGCAGAGGCGGTAGTTCCAGCAGGGCTGGAGGTTGTTCGAGGTACGATCAGTTTGTTCAGTACCCTTGCTTTTTTCCTTGTTCGATACCAGAGATTCGCACTCCTTTGTTGCACCCAGTCTAGCCCATGCCTTGGTTCTAGATTCCGAGAGAGTTCCAGTGCCCCTGGTGCTGAGCACACCAGTCGGAGGTCAGACTGACTTGTTATTTGTTTGTCGAGGATGCAGACTGATGATAGGGCCACATTAGTCGGTTAGGGATCTTCTTCTGCTACAGATACAGCCATACGATGTCATCCTAGGCATCGAATGGATATTATCTGTGTGTTCCGTCATCGACTGCTTACGAGGAAGGGTTGTGTTCTCAGACTTGGGCGGCTGACATGTTACCTTCACCGGCAAGCAGAGCAGTCAGAAGGGCAGTAGGAAAGAGGAACCCCTCCTCTCTTTATCAGCTAAGCTGTCAGTGGAGTCAGTAGATGCTAAGATGGTGGAGGTTCTAGAGATCATCCGTGAGTTTATGGACTTATTCCCTGAGGAGGTGACGACTCTACCCCCTCGACATGATATCGAGTTCGGGATAGACCTGCAGCCTGGCGCTCGTCCGATTTCGATGTCTCCTTACCGGATTACACCTTCAGAGCTACAAGAGTTGTGGATTCAGATTGACGATCTGATGAAGAGGGGTTATGTTCGACTGAGTGCGTCACCATGGGGTACTCCAGTATTGTTCTCAAGGAAGGAAGATGGTGGTCTCAGGTTGTGCATAGAATACAAGAGGCTGAATCAGGTGACGATCAATAATCGCTATCCTCTTCCGAGGATAGACGATCTTTTTGACCAGCTGAAAGGGGCAGGGTGTTTCTCGAAGATCGACCTGTGGTCTGGGTACCACCAGCTGAGATTAAAGGAGAGTGACATCCCGAAGACAGCCTTCAGGTGCAGATATGGACACTTTGAGTTCGTAGTTATGCCCTTCGGTGTTACGAATGCCCCGGATGTGTTCATGGGGCTGATGAACTCCATCTTCCAGGAGTACCTGGATCGGTTTGTAGTTGTGTTCATCGATGACATCCTGATCTATTCGAGATCAGAGGAGGACCATGCAAAGCACCTGAGGACGGTATTGGAGGTCCTCTGACAGCACCAGATCTATGGGAAGTTGTCGAAATGCAAATTTTGGACACGAGAAGTGCACTTCCTCGGGCACGTGGTGTCTGAGCAGGGGGTAGTGGTGGACCCATCAAAGGTGGATGCAGTTGTTTCTTGGGCAGCACCCAAGAATGTGGCAGAGGTCCGGAGTTTCCTTGGGCTGGAAGGTTACTATCGGAGGTTCATACCCAACTTATCCTGAGTTGTAGCCCCTTTGACGGCCTTGAAAAAGAAGGATCAGGTTTTCGTGTGGAGTGAGCAGTGTGAGGCAGCCTTCAACTATCTGAAGGAGAAGTTGGTTAGCGCCCCAGTTCTGAGGCTACTGGAAGAAGGGGCGGCGTACGAAGTGTTTTGTGATGCTTCAGGGCAAGGCCTGGGATGTGTGGTGATGTAGCGACAAGGGGTGATCTCTTATGGGTCTAGGCAACTACACCCTCATGAGCATAATTATGCCACCCACGACCTGGAACTTGCAGCGGTCATTTTTGTGCTGAAGTTATGGCGGCACTACCTCATCGGAGAACACTTTGTGGTCTTCACAGATCACAAAATCTTGAGGTATATCTTCTCCCAGTGGGACCTAAACTTGTGACAATGAAGGTGGATGGAGTTCCTCCATGATTACGACTTCTAGATATATTACACTTCAGGGAAGGGGAATATAGTGGCTGATTCCTTCAGCAGGAGATCACAGAAGGATGCGGTCCGAGAGTCGGCAGACACCTGGAAGGAAATGGAGGAGTTGGTTGCCATACACCTGGATGCGAGGATGGATAGAGGTAGAAGCTTCCTGTATCAGATGACAGTGTAGTCTTCTCTGTTGCATCAAGTGGAGGAGTCTCAGTGGAGAGACCCAGAGTGAGAAGTGATGCGTGATCGAGTTGACCAGGGAAATGATCGGAAGGATGGTCAGAACCGGATGCTTTTCCAGGGAAGGTTGTTTGTTCCAGAAGTGATGTGCGGAAAGGTTATCAGTGAGTTCCACAACTCACCCCTGGAGGTACACCCAGGAGTTTCCAAGATGTACCAGGGACTGAAGAAACAGTTTTGGTGGGCCAGAGTTAAGCGAGCAGTGGCAGAGTTTGTGGACAAGTTCTTAGTGTGTCAGCAAGTGAAGGCTGAACACTGAGTTCCAGGCGGCCTACTGCAGTCTCTAGATGTCCTCGAGTGGAAGTGGGACGACATCTCGATGGATTTCGTCACGGGACTACCCAAGGTCCAAGGGGGATACGACGCCATATGGGTGGTAGTGGACCAGTTGAAGAAATTGGCTCACTTTCTGGCGATCAGGGAGTCGAGTGCAGTGGATGCTTTGGCACGAAGGTACGTGGATGAGGTGGTGAGATTTCATGGAGTTTCGAGGTCTATAGTCTCAGATAGGGATGCAATATTTACCTCGCCAGTCTGGAGAGGATTGCACAATTCTTTTGGCACCCAGCTGCGGCTTAGCACTGCTTTCCATCCCCAGACAGATGGATAGACAGAGCGCACCATCCAGACCTTGGAGGATATGCTACGGGCATGTGTTCTGGACTCATGAGGATCATGGGAGCAATACCTGCCTTTGGTAGAGTTTTCCTACAATAATAGCTATCACTATACCATTGTTATGGCCCCATTTGAATCCTTGTACGGGAGGCCATGCCGCTCAGCTGTGTGTTGGACCGAAGTCGGAGAGGCGGACATCCTTGGCCCGGAGGTGGTGCAGGGCATGACAGAGAAGGTTTTTCTCACACGGGAAAGGATGAAAGCGGACCAGAACTGACAGAAGTCATATGCTGATACCAGGAGGAGACCCTTGGAGTTTGAGGTTGGAGACCACGTGTTCTTAAAGGCCTCCCCTCGGCATGGAAAACAGAGGATCGGAAAGGGGAGTAAGCTTTATCCAAGGTTTATCGGGCCCTTCGAAGTGTTGCAGCGGGTTGGTGAAGTGTCTTATCAGCTAGTGTTACTACCGCCGCTACTGAGGATACATGATGTCTTCCTTGTGTCCCAGCTCCGTCGGTATGTGCACAACGATTCACACGTCCTCGACTGGGGAGAGCTGGACATCGAGGACGACGTGACTTTTGTGGAGAGACCAGTGATGATCGAGGATCGCAAGGAGAAGGTGCTTCGTGGGCGAACCATTCCCTTGGTTTGTGTGTTATGGAGACATGGTGGGATTGAGGAGAGTACACGGGAGAGGGAAGCACAAATGCATGCCCAGTACCCAGATTTGTTTTGAGTTTGTCATGTTCTGTTTGTTATACTTGTTGTGGTAGAACGTTTTACCTTGTTGGCTATGAAATACTGGTTTTCTTTCCTCTGAATGTGTGTGAAAATCCCTGTCTATGTAGAGGGGAGGACCCGAACCCTAATCAAGACGCATTAAGGTGGATGCGATTAAACCCGTGTGGGCGAGTCAGTGCCGCCCAAAGCGGATAGTATCTTGACATGGGGAAGGAGACTCCCCAACTCACATGGCTGGGCAGTCTGACATGTTATGTCGCTTGGTTCTTGACAGGAAAGTGTTCTTAGTTAACAATGAGGTTCACTCCTAAGAGGTATCTTTCTAGGTGGTTGTTCGGACCCTCTCTTTCCTTCTAGGTTGTTTTGATTTTCGAGGACAAGAATAGTTTAAGAGGTATCTAATGTAATGGCTCGGGTTTTTGGGGTCCATTACTTTGTGAAAATATCGTGTTGGGTTTTATGGTATGGGAATCTCGGTGAAGTTTGGCCTAACGGTAGGCCTACAGGTAGCCTTAGCCTACCGGTAGCAGGCCTACCGATAGCTCAGTCTACCGGTAGCCGCATCCTACCGATAGCAGGCCTACCGATAGCTCGGGCTACCGGTAGCCGCAGCCTACCGGTAGCTCTATCTACCGGTAGCTTGGTCTAATGGTAGCTTCAGCTATCGGTAGCTCTGTCTACCGGTAGCTCGGTCTACCGGTAGCTGTAGCTTACCGGTAGCTCTCAGCTACCGGTGGCTCTCGCCTACCCCCACGGGGTCTTTCCAGTAGCGCTCCTTTTTCCACGAATTGGGTTATAAATTATATTTTGACCCCTTCAAGTGTGTTTTAAATCTCGGTAATGCCCATAAATGTTCTAATTAAATATTTAATGAATTAAATTGATGTGTGCGTCGGTTTAGAACCCTTTAATAACCTGTGGGGCCGCGTGGTCAACCCACGACCCCCGCTCCTTACACGGTTTCACGTTCTTATCTCAACCGTCCCCAACCCTTATAAACTAAAGGGTTATCTGTGGTTTCTTCTTTTCTCAATCACCCTCTGCTATTAGTACCCCTCGTTCAGACGAACGTATTTTCATTCAGGTGAGCCGCATTGCTATCCGTGAAGTTCCGCGGCCAGGCTCAGCGTCGATCGTTGATCAACAAGTAGGGAATTTCTCCTCTGTCTCTCACTTTTGTGTATCATGTAGGGTGGGCATGCTTTTGATTCTGTAGAATTGGATGAATCAAACCTAAATAAAGATAATGAATGGATTATATAAAGAACGTAGGGGGGGCTATGATCGATGATGCTGCTTTTTTTTATGATCTTATTTCTGAATTGTGTGGGCTTACCCCTACTGAAAAACATGGCCGTTAGTGGTATTTTCTCTGTGCACTAATGAACCCTTACCTCTGGTGATGTTAAATGGATCGTGTTTGTGAACCCTTGATGTGTAAAATAATTTTGGTTAATCACGTATATCGGGCTAAATAAATTGAAAGCACCAGGATCAACCCCTTCTGTGATAACCCCGGTTAAGGCATGGAAATTGAAATCATGAAGTGTGTTAAATCTTATAAATCTGAAAATACCGGTATGGGCCTTCTTTTCTTGTTGGCGGTGGTTTGATTGTTCTTCTTTCACGGTCCGGTTGTTGGGAGATGTGGGAGGGGATAGAATCCCCTATTTTTATACTCTCGGTGGTTGTGAAATTGGGGACAGAATCCCCTATGTTATGCTTTCAGTGGTTTTGAATTTTAAGACTGGGTGGTTACCTTGTTATATCACGAATTGGGGTGGGATCTTCTATTGTTTAGAAACCTTTTGGCTCCTGGATGTTGGACATGGGTTTGTATCTTAGGGTTTTCTTTGGTTGTTGTTGATTTACGAGAGATCCGGGTGTGGATGTTATAGTTAATGCTTGACTGTTTGCTTCCCTGGACTTGTGCTTATGCTTACTAGTTGCCCAAGTAGGTGCAGAAACTTATTTGAACATCATTACTTAACATGAAAACAAGGATGAGACAAATGGGTTTTGTTTGGTGTAAGTTATGATGTGGACAGGGGTACTGTTTGTGTTCTTTAAGCCGGATGAAGAAAAACCTAAACTTTGGGTGAGTGCTTGTTACCTATACATATACTTGTAGTTTTTTGTTTCTTATTCTTGCCCCACCCAAGTTGATCACTTAGTGCCAAACACCCCCAATTCATGGGGGAGGGTGTTTTTCCCAACACTAGTATTAGTGGCTGGTTATTAGCTCATTTTCTGCTCCCTTTCCAGGATAGACCAAGTATCTTCGGGCAGGCTGTGACGGACTGAGGTCCATTATTAGCCAAAGAACCTTTGGGCGGGGTAGTGTGGTGGTTATGGCCCATGTGTGTGCGGTCATGTAGTTTCCCAAGTATCTTCGGGATGAGGTCCAGGTGTCTATGGGCGTGGCAGTGGATCTTCTAGCCCAGGTATCTTCAGGCGTGGTGGTGGTTGTTCTGGCCTAGGTGTTTGTAGGCGTGGTTATGTGTGACAGTTGTGGCCCAGTTGTGTGCGGGCGGGATTTGGTAGTGGGACTGCGTGCGGTTATGGCCCAGGTGTGTGCGGGCGGGATGTGGCAGTGGGACTGCGGTGAGAATGGCGAGATTGGTTTGGTGCGTAGGATGTCTTCAATAACTAGTGGGAAAGTAGCGCGGGGTACCCGAACATCGATCTGCTTTTACTATATATTACCTTGCTTGCGTTATTTAGTGAGTGTGCCTTGGTGAGGCTTGGGTGGATAGTTTACCTTGTTAGGTGTTTGGTTTACTCTTTTTCTCACAGGACTTTAGTACGTTCCCCCACTTGTGCATGAGAGTCTTTGGTTTTTCCCTACTGAGTATACTTGTATGCTCACCCTACGTATATAAAACTGCTTTCAGGTTTCCAGGAGGACTTCGGGGATCGTGCGGGACCATACTAGCACGGACCTTTGGGGCAGTTGCTATTGTCGTTTTTCTCTCTTTTGGTAATTTATCTTTGGAGTTCTTGTAACATGTATCATTTACTTTTCAACATTCATGTGGGAATGGTTTACTTTTGGATTTACTTTTCTTTCATTTTTGGTGTTGTTATGGGATTCACTATCTTATCTCCTGATCCTATTAAAAGAAAAAGGGCAATGCCTTCCATTTAGTGTGTGATTTTATACCCTTGGTGCTAGTCGCCACTCCGGGACCTATTGAAGGCGGGTTTCGGGGGCCATTATCTCTCCTTCAACTTAAAGAAGGAAGGGCCTGACAATCTGCTGACCCTTCCCTCCTTTTGGTGAAGGCGGGTCGTGACAACATACACATACACATACACATACAAATACACATACACCTACACCTACACATACACATACACATACACATACACATACACATACACATACACATACACATACACATACACATACACATACACATACACATACACATACACATACACATACACATACACATACACATACACATACACATACACATACACATACACATACACATACACATACACATACACATACACATACACATACACATACACATACACATACACATACACATACACATACACATACACATACACATACACATACACATACACATACACATACACATACACATACACATACACATACACATACACATACACATACACATACACACATACACACACACACACACATACACATACACATACACATAATGCACATACATCCACATGAACACACACACACACATATGCACATACATACGAACACATATATACATACACATACACATAAATACACACACACAAACATACATCTATATGAATAGACACACATACACAACACATATAAACACATAAAACACAAATAAACACATACATACATACATATACATCCACATACACACAAATGCATACACATACATAAAAATATATGCGTATAATTTAAATTATGTAATATGAATATAAATATATAAATTCAAATATGAACTATATTTAAATAAATATATATTCATTTATATATTTATGTAACTATTTAAATAAAATATTAATATATTATATTAATATATAAATTTTTTAATTAATATATATAAATATATTACTAAAAATTTTTATATATTAATATAAATTTGGTAATTTCTTATATATTTAATTATGAAAATAAGATTGATAATAATTTTTTTATTATAATATAGTTATATAAATCATATTTTTATATTATATTTATAAATATATACCTATTTTTATATAAATCATATTTAAAAATATATAAATATGTATATACAAATTTAATTATTCACAGTGACCATTATCAATGTTTTTTTAGTGCCATAAAATAGGGGGAATTTATTAGTGCTAAGAGAAGTGCTTATAAAGGGGTAACATTATCAGTACTAAAAAAACCGCCGACAAAAGGATAATTTTATTAATGTTTTTAGCACCGATAAAGGTAACCTTTTTCAGTGCTTTTTGTGAGCCCTGATAAAATTTCCCCCTTTACATGTGCTTCTGGTTTAGCACTGATAAAGGTTAGCGCTTAATAAATGTGAATCTACAATAGTGATTGTAATTAATCAATTATAAAGAGAGACTAAATCCAAATGCCAATTTCTTCAATTTTCGATTATCCTGTATCCTCTTATGTTGTGATGTATCAGGACTACATGCATTGAATAATGTTCATCTAATGGAGGGTATATTCCATACCATCAAACCAAAGTTAATCATTGATTCCCATTTTTACAATAACTTCATGTTGGATAACTTTCTTACTACCACTTTAAACCTTTAATTTCTTATAAGTTTGTTTATTTTTTTAGCATAGTAATTATTTTTCCTTAGTGTTCTAATTGTGAACATAAGTTTAACTTGGAAAAAGAACATAATTCCTTGGGTTATTTTTGTAGTTTTTTTATTTAATTTTTCCTTTTAATAACACCATTATTTTAGTATTTAATTAAAAAAATATTTTAAGTTAAAATTTATGTTAAAATTAAAATTTTGGAATGAAATTGGTGGTCATGAAGTTAATACGTACAATTAGTAAACTATGCATTCTAAACATTCAAGGTTGATGAAATGATATAATAAGTCTCATTTTGTTAGGTGCATGTTTTACTACGCATGCACTATAATCATGATCGAGTGAAAACTTTCAAAAAATTAGAATTTTCTCATTTGGTATCCCTATAAATCATATAAAATTATTAAATAGATTGCATGGGATAATATTAATGGTATTTTAATTTATTTTGAAACAAATCAATCCACATGGGGGTTTTTATTTTTCTTTTATTAGAATAAAATTATTATTATCATGTTGTTTATATTATTAATAATCTTATTCTTACTACCTTACTTCTCATATATCAATATTTCTATAATTAGGGATTTCAATATTGGGGGTTTTATTGAGGCATAGTGAAACACTCAATTTCAAAGGGTATTTTTTCTTAGGAGATTAAAGCATCCCAATACTAATCTAATTAACCTTGTTAGAGTATTTTTAATCACTACATAGTTTCTTGATAAGTTTTATTTAAATTATAACCCACATACACCCATTCTATTAATTATATAAATTATGTAGTTGTTTTTGAGTGATTTTTGAGGCACCAAGGAGTGATTTTATAATTGAGTAATTTAATTACTATGGTTAGAAATGTGAAATGAGGTTTGTGACTCTTCATGTATCTCATTACATAGTTAAAACATTGTTTATATTTATTTTTTTCATGAAAAAATTGATTAAATAACTTTTATGTTTTTCTAAGATTTTATTTCATTATTTAAAATAGATTATCATATAATGTTTTTTTTAATTCAAAACAAACCATGATTTAAACATTAAAATTATTCATGCGACTCATGTTTGGATCAATTAATTTGTTTTAATAAAAATATTATTTTTATAAATGTTCATATAAGTGTTTATTCACATGAATGTTTAAGGTATTTTAATGAGTGTATAGTGCACCTTCCTTGAATATTGGGTTATGATATTTTGGGAGGATTTAGTTGGGTTTTGGTGGTAAAGGATTGGGAAAAATATTTATAGGTAGTGTTGACTATTAATATTTATTTTGGTTTCCAATAATTAATGGTCATTTAGAAATAATATTTTCATGTTAGAAAAAGTTAATCCAAGATGAATTATAGTTGGAAATTGTGGTATAGTTTTGGTGTTCCTTGCTTGAGGGATGAAGTGAGTGTCTTTAAATGATGACATGAACTATCGAGGGAGTAGTGTGTCTTCCAACAGTCATAACCCATATTTTATCCTTTATGATTTAAATGGTTTCCTTATTATCCTTAATCAAATTCTATATACCGACTCTCCCCTCTTTCATATATGGTTTCTTATATTAAAATGTGTTTTGTTTTTAAGAAATATTTAATTGAGACAACCTTTTTCTTTGCAAATGACAAGAGTGAGTGAGTGAGTAGGATATGGTATTGAGTTTACAAACTCTTTTAATTGAATTTTTTGAATTGCAATATATATATATACACATATACATATATATCATATATCGGAGTTTTCATGTATTAATTGTGCATAAATGTTTTTTGGTGTATTTTAGGAAAATTTCATTGATCATTGTTCAGAACTCTTACATGTGTAGTTAAACACAAACAAAACCATTGTTTTTGAATTATAAGTTCAACGATGGACATTTTTAGTATCATTAGTCAATAGTTGGATGATACCACCCTTGGAATTCAGAAAAATTGGTGGTTGATGGTAATATATGATTTATATTTTCCAATTAGGTATTATTTTTTATTTTATTCTCTACACAACATTGATAAATGTGTTGTACTGGTTATATTATTATGATTTTTTGATTGTTTTATCAACATGGATATTTTATTTATTTTTTCATGGGATATGTGTGATTATTATTTCATGATGGTATGTTAACATTGTTGGTTTTGTTTCTTTATTATTTTAAATGTAGTATATGATTTCTAATATATAAACAAAGTTGATTTAAGGGAAATTTATCCCCTAATTTTATTGATACTAAGAAGCCATTATATGTTGAAGGTCACCCCAAAAGGAGGTATTTGTACAAGGTTGAGATAATTGGAGACTTTGAAAGTGAATTGAATATGGTTTATAAATTTTTGATGTATTTTATTGTCAATACATTAGTTAACATATGAATCACATTCAAAATCAGATGAATTCATATGATTTCAATTGAGTTAAAGACCATTTGGAATCTTAGAAGGTTGTGAAATAAAATTAGAGTTTAAAAGTGAAGTTTGAAAGGTGTTTTGGAAAGTTTTATTTGATTATACTACCAAAGTTTTCATCATACTGTAATGTGTCCGCGTAAGATTAACTTTTAGTGTAGGCTAAATGGATCATTCCACAATTTTGGTGACCAAATTATAAGTTTATTCTGAAATATGATGATATTTTATGCTCCTCCATAATTAAATGGAGATTGAAATGATATAATAAATCCATGATATTTCATAAACACACTGTCTGATATGGGGAACATGTTTTCAATATGATGGATTTTGGTTTTATAGTGGTGTATCAGACAATGCCATAATAAATTTATCCATGAAATTTTAGCACCTATCTATAACTAAAAGAGTAATATACCATGCTTTAATTGTAATAGGTCATTCCATAATGCCTCTTTATGTTTTTTAGAAGTTACCAAGAACCATATTGGTTGGTCTTGGAATAAACTCACCACACTGCGATGTTAAAAATATCTATTTTTTCGAGATTTTTTAATGACGTGGTTTAATTAATGACCTAATGTATACTATGGAATTAATTATAAATTACCTAAAGTATATCAAGGGTATTTATAAGGTCAATATTTATCTAATTACTTAAATTTAAAGGATAAAAATTAATAATGATAGTTATCTTTAGATTTGAATTTAAAATTTAAAATCTAATGGATTGGAGAGGGTATAACATGGTTGATGTTGTGTGAGTGGCGTGTAATAGAGAAGATCACGGTATTGTATGAATATTTTATATGTTATATAAGAAAAGGAAGAATTAAACACCCAAAAATTGGATAGAATATTCATAAATTCTATTCTAAAAGTAGGAATGCTTGAAATTTGAATTTTTATGACTGGCTTAAAGAAGAAGAGGACTGCAAAGGATTTCATAGTGATGATCTGAGGCTACTCTTGTTGGTTGAATACTATATGTTGTTAAATTCATCAATACTACTTAGTGAATAAGTGATGATGGTGTTGGGTTTTTAAAGGATGGTTTCATTCACTGATTGATAACAATATCACTACGTGAATAAGAAAAGGGGAGTTTGAAATCTTTTACAAAAAACTGGAGTCTCTTATAGGATTTTGAATATTATTATTTCTATAATATTTGAAGATAATTTTATTGGTTGTATGATATCATGTTACTTTATTTTTGAGGCTATTTCATGTAACATGATCTTAAGGATTATCCCTATTAATTTTTATTTGTTTGAGTGATTCTTGTGGATTGTGTCATATAAAGTTTTTCCAAATCATGCTAAGGATATATCCATATTTTTCAAATGGTGAAAATTGTGAATCCACTATACCCACTATGATCTTGGGCATGTTACTACAAATTTTCATAATAAATATCACTAATTTTATGTAGTTAATAATAAAGAAATTTTTAGAAGCTAGAAATTTGGTCACTTTAACAGGTGATGAAGTTTATTTAGGAGTGAAAAATAAAAAAAATGATACATTGATTCACCCCTATCTCTGTGTATTTTTTTGGATCCTAATACTTATTAAAATTTTGGTATCCTATCAATTAGTATTAGGGAACCAGGTTCTCTTCAAAGACAACAAGTTGTTTGGATTTGGGAAGTGACTTTTGTTCTCTATTTGTGAAGTTGAGTTGGTTCTAAATTTTGTGTCCATAATGGATCACCTAAATTTAGTGAATATAAATGGTGTTATAATTTTTAGGGTAAAAAAATCACATTTAGAAATATAGGATACTTATATACCCATTTTCCATTAGTTTATATGTGCTTAAAGTCATAAAAATAGGTATATTCCTCATATAAAAAATGTTTTGATGATAGTAGTGGATCAAAAGAACATTGAGAATGGTGGTCAAGATAAGAATGAAATTATTTTATCACTATTAGAGAAGGAATTAAATAAATTCATGGGTATTAATACCATGAAATTCATATGGGAAATGTTATAGAACATATATTAATGAAATTTTAATGTGAAAGAATTCATATTATAGATTTGAAATTTGATGTATTAAGACATTGAAATTCATAATGGAGAATCCTTTGTTGTTTTCTCCATAAGAGTCAACAATGTAGTGAGCACCATTAGTGGTTTTAGAGAGAAACATTAGGAGTAAACAGTTCACAAAATGATACTTCTCATATTATTATAAAAATTTTATGCAAAGATATCATCACTTGAAAACCATTTTTCTAAAAATATTTGGTAGATAATGTTAATATATTTTTGATTAATATTTAAGTGAGGAAAGAAAACACTTATAAGAGGAAGAGTAAAGCTAAAAATAAAATATACTTTAAATCCATTTATCAAGATAAGAGATGAAATAAATTCAAATAAGATTAGTAGAATTAATAGGATGATGAATATGTTTATATAACATTTGATAAGTTAATTTAATTCATCTTAATAAGTATTTATAAATGAAAAGGAAGGTACAATTGTAAGTTACTACTAAAGTGTTTCAAGTGTGGAGCTATTGGTTAATTTTCAACTAATTGTCTATGATTGAAGGATGAATAAAGTTATATTGGGATTGAGTCATCAAGAATATCTTCAAAGGAATAAAAATCAAAATTAAACATAAATAAGTTTCCATCTAAGAGAAAAGGTAAGAAATTATCTAATTTCAAAAGGGGAAATTTTATACCTAAGTTTCATAATGAAGAAATCAATAAAGAAAAAAATTAATTTTATACTTAAACTGAAATTCATGAGAATATTTTTATAATAAAAGTTAATTATGATGAGTTTACTAGAGATTATGATGAGTTTATTAGGGATTATGATGATGGAAATGGAGAAAATGAAGAAACTGAGATGGAATTCATGTAGAAGAATGAGTTAAAGGAGTGTCTTTTAAGAATTTCAAATCTGTATAAATAGAATATAAATTTTAAGAAAATATCTCAAGTAACTAATTACATTTATTATTCTCATGTTTAAAAATAATTAATCTTGTCAAATGTGGTTGAAGAATTGTAAGTTTTACTCACTAAAAAGAAGAAAATAAATGAGGATATGGAATTAATTATTGAAGAGAAAAAAGGATCATGAATATGTTCAAAAAAAATATTAGAATATGAAAAGGAATTAAAAAAGTTTTTAGTTTATCATTTATAAGTCTATTAAAGAGGTGTTAAAATCATTGAAGGGAATAATCAAGGGTAATAAATACTTAAATAAGTGTAATGATAGTTCTAATCATAAATTTACTCACTCAATAAGAGTGCAAGATCATGTATGTGTGAAAATGAGACATTGTTGAAGAAAAAGGAAAAGGAGGTGAATATTATGCCTAAAGAGGATAAATTTCATTAATATAGAAAATATGAAAGTGCTAAATTGAATGAAAATTATATTAAAAATGGTTGGTTGAAAAGTTCATAGATTAGGCCCAATGAGAAAAGGAATGTGTTGATAATTTTCAAAAGTATTGGTTCATAAAAAGGAGCTGAAATTGGTAGTTAAAATATGAAGGACAAAAAGTTTCATAATCAAGATAAAAAGTTGAATTTGGAAGAAAATTATCTTCTTATGGATATTTCTGAATGAACTAATATGTGTCAGCCTGCCATGTCATCCAAGTTGGCTCGCCTTAAAGCCCAAACCATGCATTTCCAATCACCAAGGGATGAAAACATTCCCTTGGGTATTAGAATGTGACATTTGGAAATAGTTTGAACCTCATAGTCCAACTAAATATAACAAATAATCCACCTATAATTCAGTAATGACCCATCTGTATGTCAGAATCCCATTTTAATTCCCTAAGTTTTAGAAGCGATTAATGTTTCCCCTATAATTATAAAGAATTATTCCTTATTCTTTCATAATAATTAATACTTGATTAGATATTGGGTCATACAAGATATTAAACAAGCCAAAAATACTTTATTCAATTATAGTGGAACATTATTATGAAGGTAAATGAAACCTTGTGTCATATATAATGCATTATTACACGTTATGGATGATTAAAATCATTAAAAATGCAGAAAAAAATAGGGACAATAAATTGATTTGTATAACATCTTTAAAACTGTAAACTCCCATGGAGTACCATCACCTTTAAGAATCACAATTATCATAACAAAACTGACAATTAAAAATAATATCATGAAATGTGACAACATGTTGTGGTATATAAAATGAAAACTATGGAAATGAGAAGTTTGACTTTAGAAGTGAGACTAAAAAGAATGATTTTAGTAAGCATACATATTGAAATGGAATCCGACCATTAAAAATATGGTCATTGAAAATATTATCATCGTAGAAATTATAATTGGGTTTACATATGTGAAACAGGTATACCATAGTTATGTATTTTTTGTAACACATTTAAATAATATTTTTTTAGAAATAATAACAATGAAAAAATATAATATCTAATTAAAATATTTTATTTTTATGCACTAAAATATTATTAATAAAGAACTATTTAATAAATTTAAAAGAATTATTTTAATATTATGAGATTTATAAAATTAAATTATTATTACATAAACAACTATTTATAATTATATTTATGTTAGGTTCATTTTATAATTAAAAATATATTTTTCTAAAAATTTTATTTTTATGCAATATAAGTTTTTTAAGAGACTAAATATATGATGATAAAATGATGATAACATTTATTATTGATAAATATTAAAATTAATTTAATTAGTAGTTGATTTTAAATAATATTAAGAACACATAAAGTCTAAAAACTCTTTTCTTCTATATAAGTAGTTTTATTTGTATTTTTGTATCTTAATTTCAAACCCAAATTTATATATTTTAGGGTTTTAATTTGATAAAATGAACATAAATTTTTAATTCCATATATCAAAATTATCATATGATGAATTTTTGGGACTTTTCCAAAATAATCTATTTTTAGATGAATAGTGGAAAATACCATTTTTGCCAAAAAAATGACCTTTATTACTTTATAAATATATAAGAAAGAATTAAAAGTTTATAAAAAATATTAATTAACCAAACAGGTATTTAATGAATAATTTTTTTTCATTTTAAATATTTTTTTTTAAATTCATAAAAACTATGCTTAACCTTATAAAATAAAAGTAACATTGTAATTCTAATAAAAAACTATTTTTTTGTGTTTTAATTTAATTGAACATTATTTTAGTAAAATTAGGTTTTAGATTTATTTTAAATCCATATTTTTTATAATAAACCAATTATTTAATTAAAATAAAAAATTGATAGTTTTATCCAAAACATAAATTTTAAGCTTAAAATTATCTTTTTCTAAGAAACAATTTTTATGAATTATGTGCGATAATACTAAAATTAATTTATCTAACTCCTACTACTTTTATTTTATAAAATTATTTTCTTATTTTATATAATCATTCAAATCATTTAAAAATTTATATTTTAGTTTTTTCCATTAAAATTAGTTATCGAGGGTGAAAGTGGAGTTACCGTGGTAAGGGTAAATTAGGGTAAAAGTGGTTTGACATAGTAGAAAGGTTAAAAATTATGAAAAACATGTATGATATTGGAATCTGGATGGTGGATCTACCTTATATATTTCCACACACCATTATTTTTTATTTTTGGAGCATTGTTTCTTGAATAATGGAATGACATTATTGAAAAATAACGCGATTCTACACAAATTTCACTATCTTTACTTATAAAAGGGTTCTCAACTCCTCACCATTTATACACCCATTACAAATATTTGGATCAACCAAAACTCTACCCTAGTATATCTTAAAAAAACTACCCATTTCCTTGATTCCTTGGTCTCACCAATAGGCCAATTTAAGGATCCTTAAGGAGTTTTCCAAGAGAGAACTTCCAAGGGAAATATAATACTCTCAACCCACATTTTCTAGTTTTTTCTTCTTCTATACCATTAAAGTCCCTCATAGACCTGAAGGTTTGATAAAAAAAACTTTTTTACTATTCTAAATTGTTATTTTGATAATGTAATATCCATTTTATACCTTCCTCAAAAGTCTACGAGATAAATAAAAATGTCGTCTTGTGTAAATGTGAACTACCACCTCAATGAACGACGCATTAAATTTTTCATCACCACATTAAATATAAAGTTAAAAAAGGTTATTTAATTAACCGATATTATATTTATAAAATTAATATAATTATTAAATTATAATTATTTCATTTTCTACTCCATCCCATTCTATGGAAAATGAAAGTACCGTTAGTGCGTATGTGCTAAGTACCGCCTCCACGAAATGACATGTTTTTTTCCATGAACACCTAACATAAATGAATTTTAAAATGTATTTGTATTTAAAAATGATATATGTGTCACTGTTATTATTTTTTAATAACAATAGTGGGTATTATATATGTGTTATTAACAAAATATATAGGTAGAAACTTTAACCACCATAAATTGATTTATCAAGGACCCTTTATTAATTTCGGTATATTTTGGGATATCCTTTGATAATGTATACACATTTTTATAATGTAATTATAAATAGAATAAAACTAAAAAATTATAAATACCATGAAGTTATTTTAAAACATCTTTAACCATGGTCATTAAGATGAACGTTTTATGAATAAATTATGTAACCGACATAAGAAAAATCTATACTAAAAATAAATTACAAAATATAATAAATAAAATTTAGTAAATTAAATATATATGAATAAGTTAATTGGGTATGTAATTAATTAAATTAATTTAATTATTTAGGAATTTATGCACAAGTTCAGATCATATTTAGACATGAGGTAAGAGATCTTCTGTACCACCCTTGTTACTTGTCAGTTATAAGTTCTCTTTATTATTCTCCATTTAATGTAATTTTATTCTAATGTAATTATTTTATTTTTTTATATATTTCCTTTAAATATATACCTATTAAAATATCCTTTTCATTTCTTAGGTTATTAACATTTTTTACATACCTTCAAAATTCATACTTTTAAGTAAACCCTGTTTACGGGAACTTTCCTATTTTTTTGTCTCATTTCAAGCATCACCTCCATAAAATGTTTTTAAAACTAGAAAATATTCTAAAAAACACCATTATTTTATATAAAAACATCTTGGTTCTATTATGGTTTTAGGTAAAATAATAATCTCTTTCATTTAAAAAAAATATTCTTTACTTATTTCACAATGAATCACCAAAGTGTCTTATTTTTATTATTTCTTCTCCAAGATCCTTCTCATAAATTTTATACATTGAAACTCCATGTTCAAAATATATATACATTTTTAAATTTTGAAAAATAAAAATGATTTAATTACTTATTCTCATGAGAATACTTATGATTTATCCTTCAGTTATTCCTTGAATCATAATTATGAAACCCACTTCATTTTCATGGGTTTGATCATGCTTGTGGTTTATGTATGGTTTTCTTTCCTCATGTGACATTCATATATATGATTTTAATTATGTAAATGAAGGTATTGGATTATATATCCCTCCAATTAATGTTTAAATATTTATATCTCCTGATTTTCTATGTATGGTATTAGGGAGTGAATCTAATCCACCATGAGACTTTGTCCACTTTAAAATGATGGTCTTAAGAGTGACCCTTGACTTATGTTTATGATGTCATGTATTATGTTGTTTCTACATATTCCATGATTCCATGATCTTATGATTTCATTTACTTATTCCATGCTTCCATGCTTATGTTCATTCTCTTTATTATATCATGCTATGCATATTGACTGTTATGTTATGTTTTGTTTCCATGTTTGTTACCTCACCGGATTTTCTATATCACACTTTTCCTTATGTATTTTACCTGAGGTACCCTACGTAGTATTAGAATATCTATGGGATTTAGTATAACTATGTTCATTTTTAAATAAATAAATTATTTTTACATTTAAGATAATGTATTTATGTTCCCAATCTCTTAAAGACATAGACCTCTAGATCCTTGGTTGATATTTGTTAGAAAATCATGTTAAAGATTATGAATTAATATGTGTTTAAGGCTTGTTTCACTATAACCATGCCATAAAATAAGAAATTTCAAATATATAAAGAAAAAATATATCATAACACAACAATATTAACAAAAATAATAAACCATAACTCATAATGATCATACCATGGACATAAGTAAAATTCTAACCAATATCCACATAAAAGAGCACCAAAATACTTCTAGGGTCAATAATGAGAATAAAAAATAACCCAGATACATCATTGAGGATTCTAAATTCATCTTATGATCCCAAATTCCCCATGGAAATCATTCACCACTATAAACATACTTAGGAAAAAAGGTGAGCATCAGGAGGATCCACCATACCGCTTAAAACTATTCTCTTTACCTATATCATATGAAACCAAGTATGTATAAACCCAAAAGAAAATATTGGGTGTGAGGAAAATCCAAGTAGGATACCATCATGAATCCATATAAATTTCTTCAAAATGTAAACGTTTGGTTCTATTTTGATATACATTGTGAGATATATTTACATTTTGAAAACTTTTCCATAATCCCTTTGGCTTTAAAAACAAGAAATATTTCATTAATTACAAGCATAAGGAAACATACAAGATGAAAAAGGACAATTAACCATAATAACATATTCATAAATATAATTAGAGTGGGAATGAATAACATGCATCAACTAAATCATTATATAAGAAACATGAAAAGAGATATGACATATAGTTCCCAAACATAACTATGACTCACTCATAGAACACTATCCAACCTAAGACATATTAAATAAGTAAGTTATACTGGGGACTCATGAGGCCTAATTGAAGATAACACCTAGCTAGTTTTTACTTAATTATAGGGATACATCCATTCATCCCCACACCTACCTAAGGTCTCCTATACACTAAAAAAATAAAAAATCATGCTAAATAAATATCCAAGATAAAAAATAACAACCCACAATCAAGAGAATAACATTAAATAAAATTTTAATCAAAAATCCTCATTTAAAAATCAATTAGAAATAAGAAGTCATTTTTAAATATTTTAAAAAACAAATTGGAGGCATACAACTAATTTTCAATGGAAAATAAAAGAACAAACAATGTCTATATCAACATGACCCATCATATTCATGAAATCAGAAAAATCATCCGTTATTAATTGATTTCAAACTTATTTCATCAATAAAACCAATGTAAATATCAAGAACACCAGGTATGCCAATGGAAAAGTTAGGCTATATAGATACACATACATTTGATTTTATGAAAATAATTTTCCTTGAAAAAAACACCAATGATGTAGAGAAGGGATCCTCACAGATAAATTATTCTCAATGTTATTCTCATATTCTAAAGCCTATCTATTCACTTTTACCTTAGAATACTTTTTTTATTACTCTATATTTCAATCCATGGCTTATATCCAAATAAATAATCACTCTTTTATACCTTGCTCAACTTTCTTGAGATTCCCACTTATAATTTTAACATACCTATCCTTCTAAAATTTCTTTTCTTCTTATTCATAATTTCTTGAAACCTTTGTTCTTAAATCCTCAGTATAGATCCCCCTATATTCACAACTTTTTCCTAGAAGAGACATATTTTACCTACATGAATATGCTTTATGACTGAATACTCTACAACCCCAATAGTTAATTATGATTTTTTTTTCTTTCATACTGATGTTAGTACTTCTTTGAAGTTTGTTATAGTTGTTTATTCAAAAACTATGGGTGGATTTGTTCCAAAAGATACTTTCTTAATGAATTCCACTATTTCTTAGTAGAGGATTATTTCTTACAGTTGATAAATTTTGAACTTGTATTGTTAGTATAATCTGATGTACAATGAGATTGTTTGGGAATAGAAACAACCCACTTCTAAGAATCCTTATTTTCACCATCTTGAAAATATTCACCTTTAACCTCAACTACTTTGGTAAAGTTTTATATGAACTTTCATAACTCACTTTTTTTCTATAAGAAACATTTATTGTGTGTATAATAACTATTATTTTTTCTTATTCAAACTTTATTTAAGAACATTCACTATTTTTTGAATTTATACAACTTTATATTATTCTAATGACATTCCTCAATAAGTGTTGTTTTTTACATATTGAGATTGTTCTCTCTTGATGATGTTCTTTATAAACTTTCAGTTTCCTTTTATACCCATCCACTTTAATTTTACAAGATCTAATATCATTAGGGTTTATTAACCCTTTTTTCATTCAATATCCATTATAAAAAGTTATATATTTAACTTATTTCCTAAACTTCATTTTTTCCTTCTTGAGTTTAGTTATTTTATTATGAGAACCTTCCAAATTTTATTTTATAATCTGGACAATTTCTATTCCCTCTTCAAAATCACCATCACTGTCCGATGAAGGAATACCTTTTATAACATAAGATAACAAGTTTAAATGAAAATATGATTCATTACTGGATAAAGTATTATCCTTTTCTCTTTAACAAAATAAAATTTTCATCTTCTTACTAAGGAAATTTTTCTTATGTTTCTTCCACTTTTTTTTTCAGGACTTCTCATATTCTTCTTTCGATTCAGAATCGTTAATATTATTCTTTAGATAATTTCTAGAAAATTTTATATATCATTAAAATTCTACCATTTAATATTTTTATTACCTTTTCCTTTCTAATTTTCTGTTTTATTTCCCTAATAAATAGGGGTGATGATTATGTTAAAGTCATTCATTTTCCTCAGTATATGAATCAATTGATTCTTATTATACATGTTTGTCTCTATAATTCCATTTTAATAAAGCTTCAAAATCCATATCTTTATCAACCATCTTCATAATAACTATTTATTTTATCATTTTATTTAGCAGAATAATTTTCTGATGTTCATCCAGAGATAAATCTTCTCAAAATTATAGTGCTTTTACTTTGACATCAAATATATCTACAATGTTTCTCATCAATTTCTTAATAATAATAGAATCTTCCATATTCACACCAAAACCATTGATATTACTAATAATATCATTGACTCTTATAAATTATTCATCAATACATTCTCCATCATCCATCTTAATATCTTTAAACCCACTACTCTATATTTATATGTTAGATTCCTCAACCTTTTCATTTCCTTCATAAATTATTCTCAACTTATGCCACATTTTTTATCCATTGGAAACTCCATAATATTTTTATAAATATTATATGATAGATCCACAAAAAGAGAATTATGGTATTTTCCACCTCTTTCCAAATTTCTCTTATTAGTAGCTATCATAGAAACCTCCTTAATGGAAAAAAATATATTATTTCTATATCTCTAACTTCAAGGTTAAGATAGAGAATATAGGGAAACATCATATTATTCCAAATATGATAGTTTCTTCCATATAATGCATGAATACCCATTCTATTGATTGAATTTATATTCTACATACTCAGTATATAGTTGTACATTTCAAAGGGAATCACCTTTCATACCAATTTAAGTTCTCTGATCAGTGTAGGATCACTGATAGGGGGAGAGGGTGAATTAGTAATTATATTATTTTATGAAGTTTTATTATGAACTAAACCTCTAAAACTTGTTAGATTTATGATCAAATCAAATATATCCCTCAAACCCTCCTTGTATATAGTAATATATAGTGATAGATTAGCACATAATATTTATAAGGTTTGGTAAAAAGACTCACTCATTTCCATCATTCTTATCCCCCCCAACATGGATTCTTTTACTAACTTACTTTAAAAATACAAAGGCATTAGTAGTAACTAGTTATACACCCTATTAATTCTTCCTATATCTAACCCTGGTTCTATATATCAAAAATAAACTCTTCTATCACATTTGTATATACCCCCAACTATCCTTCTCATATTCACTTCCTTCCCAGCTAATTATACATCCTAGCCACAAGCCTTTTAGAAATTGGTTCTACACCCTAGATACAAGCTCTTTATTCTCATTTTATAATCCATTGTAGAAATTTATTGTTCTTATTCTTATGTTATTTCTCTATAAGAATGTTTTAATTCCTTTAACTATGTAAAATATTCAAGATCATAAAAAAACTATCATAAGATTTTATTGGCCATGAAACTTCTTCTTGATCTTGGAAACATATGGATAACTCAATATAAACTTATAAAACATTATATGTAAATTTACATTAAATGTTTTTCCTTGGATCGAGTTCTGTTCAATATTCCCTCCATCTGATGGGTCACAATCTCTATCCAATATGCATCCATCTGATACTTTTTTAGTCAATGCACTTTAGTTTAGTGCTCTGTCCAATGCACCTCCATCCAATTCTCCTATATGAAATGCTTATCTATCTAAATAAGTAGGCTCGGTCAGATGTGAATCCTTGTATATCTCATGAAATTTATCCTGATGAATCTTCTTTTAATAATTGGAAAATCAGTTAAAAATCTCACATTTATTATTCTTTAACTAATGAAACTTTTTCTGAAGAACCTTCTTCAAAGAGCCTAAGTTTGATGCTCTTACTTACTAAGGAGAACCTTGGTAGGGTACTCAAGACAAAAATACTTAAACAATTATGCTCCTCCACATGTGAACTGTATTTCTCCCATACCATTACACAACTTTATATAGGTTTAATTCCAATGGAAAATAAGGGAACCCAAAAGTATTTTCCCACTAAACTAAATTTGGAAATTTGAACTTCCCACTCAATGATTTTTTTGGATTCATCTCAAGACTTCTATTACATTATTAAATATTATTAAAAACTCTTCACATGAAAAATTATATAAACATCATTAAAATAAATGTTAAGAAACTTCTTCAAACTTTTTTAACCTTGTAAATATAAAAATCATTGAAAAAATTTCTTAGAATCATCATTGTTAAGGACTTTACAAAGTTTAAGTAAATATTTTTAAAACTCCAATGGGAAAATGTATGTATGATATACTCTGTAAGCAAACATATATATAATGAAACATCTTAATAATTCTTCATTTTATGTTCTCATAATAAAAATATCTATCTGATATTTCTTCTCCTAGTTCCACTCTATTGGGAACCCTCTGTTTGTTGGCCTCAATATATCTCTGTCTGATACAACTTAACTTCATCTCAAAGGTTTTATTATATTATCTTCCTAGAGAAACTCCATTTAATGGACCCATAATAATCCATCTATTAGACTATTATAGTGTCTATATGATGGAACTTTATTCAGTAAAACCTCATAGATTTCTCCATACTGTGATATACACCAATTGTCTTTGTGAGATATCATTGACATGTTATCTTTCATTCGATACATATTTCAACTCTACCTTGTAGACTTTGTATAGACTTCATAACTTTTATATTGTAACTCAAACTCTCATTACTCCATATTTCCATCATAAATATATAATTTTTTTACTTAACTTTACAATACTTCATCCGATAAAATGAAATTTGGAATTTGTAACTTAAACTTTGTTACAAACTATTCGACCATTGGAACTCCATTGATTAATCAACTCAATTTTTCCAGTTTTATTCTACACGATATGACTTTTTTCATGTTCATATGGTAAGTTTAACAACCCAAATAATTATAGAGTAAATCATTTTCAAATTTATTATTATTCATGAGATAGATTTTTATATTCATTATAATTTTTTTAAATCAAATATAAAATAGTTTTGTTAAACTCTTTAATTATATGGTTTTATTTAAATATTTAAATTTTAAATTATAGAATTTTAATTTGAGAAAATGTATTTTATTTTTTAATTCATCATGTCCAAATTATCTTAGGATAAATTTTTTATAATTTTCATAAAAGTTTGATTTTTCAATGAATGAAGAAAAATATTGATTTATATTGAAAGTTGTACACTCTTTTAAAGTAGTTATAGAGAAACATTATATTTTTTATTTTTTTAAAAAAAATAATTTTTTCATTTTTATTTAAAATTATCCAATTATTGTTTTTTAAATGAATTTTATAGTTGAATTTAGTAAAAAAACATGTTATCTTTAAAAAGGACATTTTAATCAAAAATTGTTTTTATCGCATTTTTTCTGGTTTAAATTTAAATTAAATTGTGCCACTTATGTGTTTTTAATTTTGAAAAATGGATTAAATAGTTTTAATCTGGCGTAAAAAAAATATTAAATAGGTCTCTTTTATTTTTAGTCAATATAAATAGTAACCTTAGTAATTTTTGTTTCCACGGTAAAGAGTGAATCAGGTAATTGAAGTTAAAAATAAAATTATAAGAACTATAAAATAACCCTAAAACTTTTCTTAATTTTAATTTATGAGTCCATTTCATCCATAATTATCCAATATTCATCTATATGGATTTTTTTCTATTTGGGTGTGATTATAACCTTTATAATATTTTTTTTAATGAAAAGTCAAAAATGTCACACCCTTGTTTTAAAAAAAATAATACTTTTGACATAGGGATAACCATAGTCTATGTTAGGTTATAAATATTATTTTTAAATATAAATAATTTATCTTCTTCATGGTAAATTATTTTTAATTTTTAGAAAATAAATAATTACATTAAATTATTGCACAACCCTGATGCAATAATTATTCAATTAACAAAATAAAATAAAAAATTAATATTTAAAATATTAAAAGTAATATAATTTTAAATAATTAATGTGAACTATAAACTTTTTAGACAAATATAACATGTTAGTTATTTATTAATTGATTATATTCAAATTCCTTGGTTGTATGGATGTTATTAAAAAATCAACGTAAATGAGTAGTTCTAAAATTGGAATTATTGATATTTTATGAAAATAATATTTTATTAAAAGATATAAAATTCTTAGAAATCTTAGATTCATAAAAATTAATGGGTATGGTTAGTGATATTAACCATTCCCCATTTATGTTTCTTTTTTTTTAATTTTATAGTAAAATTATTAACCCTTAAAGTGTAGAAAAATTTAACATCACGGTAATTGTAAAATGGGTTAACAAAGAGTTATAACTAAAAGAGAAGGGAAAAATAGTCATAAGATATATAATTTTTCTTGAATGGGATTATTTTGATCCATAATCATACTATATTCTAAAAAATAACTTTTTAAACCATATTTAATTGATAATTAATTTATATTAAATTAATATTTTTGAGAAATTCCAATTATTCCCCCTACCTTATAAAAGGGAATCTCTTATTCCATTTAATTAACACTTGAAACCCCATTTTTTGGAAAATATCTTCAAAAAACCTTCCTAACATCTTTAATCATGTTATAAAGGCATTATTTATTGTAACACCCCGACCCCAGAAGCCCGGAGCCGGTGTGTTACTTATTACATTAGAATGATTAAAAGGAATGAAATCCTGAAGGAATGATCAGTTTAATAGTTTTGAAGAAACTAGATAAATATGAGTAACCCATATTATATTAAGGAGGGTAAAAAATACAATACATAACATAAACTAATAAACTTCATCCAAGAGAGCTCAATAAATAGTATCCTCTTCATAACCTGGTGAAGGTAAAAAAATAAAATAAGTGAGCTCAAATGTTCAATAAGGGTTACAAATAGTGGAATCATGAATCATCAATAATTGAATCACAAAAAAATTGGCATAGTCAAAATGGCATCGTGAATAATTGAAAAACACACACCATTAATAAACTGAGAATGAAACTACATCCATATATTTTGTCATAGTGAAAACATAATTGATATTAAAAAATGAGAATGAATAATGAGAATGTTTATTAGTTGTAAGTCATTTATCTGGAGCATGATACCACTATACCATCGAAATGATTTAAGTCTGTGGGTAGAAACCCATCTGATTTTTGGAAACAAACTCAAAGGGTTTGTCGCCAACAGGTTGTCTCATGAGATCTATCGATGCATCGAGGGGCTATAGCAGACCCCATCTATCACTTAATGTCCAAATTATTATTTATACATAGATTTAATACAATTACAATATGCCTTCTGAATATCCGTATAGAGTAGAAAATAAAAGTTCATTAATATTTCCATAGTTAAATTAACATTCCAAATAAACACCGTATGTGAAAGGGTATACAGATTAAAACAATAACATATCCATGCTACAAGAAAATGGATATTTACCAGAATTATAATTTAAAAATGAAAAATGATCTCAAATGGGTAGTATATACACCACATAAGAAATATTAGGTTCACAATACCAAGTAAGTCTCAATGAAATGGAAATTGAGACAAAGTCCCTTACCACATTGTAATCAACTGAATCGTATGACCAAAAATAAATTATCACAAAATTAATCATATAATTCCATGAATATAAAAAGAATAATTATATTATATATCAAATGGCAACACACATATACTACATACAAGAAATAAGTGGCAAACAACAAAAATTTAACGAATTAAAAAGTGAGATAAGAAACCCCTTACAAACATTTCAGAATGGTAACAGGTGATCATGTGAGGTATTAATGAGAGGTAAAGTGGTATATCATCATTTATATATCATAATAGAAGTATGGGGGAGGTGATAAAACATACCCATCATTAATAATTAAAAATAAAAGGACACAACAGAGAAGGAATTCTTAAATAAAAGTGAGAGAGAGGATCCCTTACCTTACACCCGAAGGTGTTCTCGATTGATCTTAATGACTTGAATAATCAAATTTAGATTCATTAATTAATAATTACATAATATCAACAACATGTAATTGATTTATTATAACATTATTATGTTCATTCATGCCCTTTTTTGATGGGTTTAAGAGGTTCAATTTTATTATTTGGGAAGCATTTTCTTCCTTGGTTTTCCTGATCATTTTAAATGTATCCATGAATGGAAGTTCGTTTGAGAAGTGGTTAAAAATCCAGAATTGTTAATATATATTATTAGTGAAATTATAAATTATCTTATAATGATTTTTGGTTATAAACCTTTAGGATTACTCAATATATGTAAGTTATTGATAAAGGCTTTGATTAACTTGGCGGTTTTGTGCATAATGAACTTGTTTTGTATTATTATTTTATATTATGAGTCTGTAAAGATTACAGAATAAAGAATAAGGTAAAATATATATATATTATGTTATGGTTCAAAAAATAAAAATATTTCATGACCATTCTTGAATATAGTAATAGAAATTGAAAATCCATCGTCCTTGAATGTGATAAATTAACACATCTCCGACGGTATTTTCATTTTTAGTGTAAGAGGTGGGGGAAAAGAGATATGATGATGAAATATTACATTAGAATAATAAAATTTCAGTCCATTTGGGTACTATAATTATCATAGCATTTGGATGTGGGTAGGTGAGAAGAGATCCACAAAAGAATGGAACTTGTAAAAGAATTTGAAAGAAAAGGGAAGAGGGGTTCACCTCTTGAGTACTCCTCCTTGAGAATCTCTTTAAGGCCTTTTTTTGGACTTTTGGTGATAACATAAGGTCTTGGACGTGGAGTAGGAGCTTAGGGAGATATTTTAGCAAAATTTATGGAATTATTGAAGCTTGAGTGGTGCGGGAGGAAGAGGGTGTGATGGGTAGTTTATATAGTGGAGGGGAGGAGGGTTTTCTTAATATTATATTCATTAATTTATTATTTCTCCACAAGACAAGAAATAACAAGGATTACATGAAATATAATAGTAATAAGTGCATGTGAGTTTGATATTTTGGTGCTTACATCACTCATGATTATAGGAATAGTGAATTTAAATTATAATGAATTTATATGGTAAATTAATGTATTTAACTATTCACAAAAATTTCAAGTATTTCAGAAAAATTAAAATAATTCAACCTAGACATTTTCTGATGTGTAGAATCAAAAAATGAACTCCATGTTTCAAAAATAATTTTCTAAATATGATAAATTTAATTTTTAATTGAAATAATTATTTAATAAAAAAAACACTTAAAATATTCATCTTTATTTCTAAGGTGCCTAAATTTATTTATACATTCGTGGGTAAGGTTACCATTCATAAGGGTAATATTACTATTCATAAGGGTAGTTACTATTCATAAGGGTAGTTACTATTCACTAAAAAATAAGTTGATTCTGTCATACTCTAAATAGCACCCTAATCACAACAGTTTATGTCCATTTTTTGAAATTCAAACCACAGAAGTGGAAAATTTAAGTTTAATGGATAGGTTATGACTATCTCCAAAATAACCAAGTTTTGTTTTCAAAGAAACTCAGTGCTTTATAAAATATAGTCTATCTAATGAATAGAATGTATTTAAGGGAAACATACCATAAAATGTTTTGGGTGTTATATTATTCCGACCTTTGAAAAAATTTTCCTCAATTTTCTTCATGTATAATGACCTCAAAATAGATGTAGGTGGTTCTTCTATTATTGTCCACTAAGTCTATATTAGGTTAATGTTCCCTAAAATATGTTTTCTAAATCTAGTTCCCAAGGTTTCTACTAAACTTCCTCTGACACCAACTGTAATACCCCGGCCCCAAAATCCTGGAGCCAGTGAATTACTTATTACATTGACATGATTACAAGCAATGAAATCATAAAGGAACAATCATTTTATTAGTCTTGAAGAAATTAGATACATACATGTAACTCATATTACAATGAAGAAGGTAACAAAATACAATACATAATAAAAACTAATAAATTGCATCCATGAGATCTTAGTAAATAGTATCCTCTTCATAACCTATTGAAGGTAAAAAAATGAAATGGGTGAGATCAAATGATCAAAAAGGGTTACAAATATCGGAATCATGAATCAACTATAATTTAATCATAAAAAAATTGGCATAGTCAAACTGGCATGGTGAATAAATGAAAAACACATGCCATTAATAAACTGACAATGAAACTGCATCCATAGATTTTGTCATAGTGAAAACCTCAAGGATAGTAATAACTGATAATGAATAATGATAATTATTATTAGTTGGACGTCATGTATCTGGAACATGATACCACTATACCGTCGAAACGGTATAAGTTTTTGGTTATAAACTCGTTTTATTTTTGGAAACAAACTCGAAGGGTTTGTCGCCAACTGATTTGTCTCCTAAGACCCGTCAATGCATCAATGCGCTATAGCGGGCCCCGCTCATCACTAAAATTCCTAATACTTCTTTATACATAGAATCAATACAAGTGCAACATTCTTTCCCAATATCCATATATAGTAGAGGATACAGATTCATCATTATTTCCATAGTTAAAACAACACTCTAAATAAACACTATATGTGAAATGGTATATGACATAAGGAAATAATCATATCCATGATACAAGAAAATGGATATTTACCATAATTATAATTTCAATTAAAAATTGATCACAAATGGTTAGTAGATACACCACATAAGAAATATTATGTGTACAATACTAAGTAAGTCTCAATGAAATGGAAATTGAGACAAAGTCCCTTACCACGTCGTAATCAATTGAATTGTATGACCAAAAATTTATAATCACAAAATGAATCATATAATACCATGAATAAAAAAGAAATCATTATATTATATATAAAATGGAAGTACATATATATAGCATACAATAAATAAATGGTGAATAATGGAAATCTCACAAAATTGAAAGTGAGATAAGAAACACCTTACAAACATTTTAGCATGGTAATATGTGTTCTTATGAGGGATTAATGAGAGGTAAAGGGGTACCCTATAATTTATATGCCATAGGTGTGGTATGGGGGAGGTGAGAAAACACACCCCATTATTAGGAATTAAAAATAAAAGGACACAACATAGGGGGAATTTTTGAATAAAAGTGAGAGAGAGGATCCCTTACCTTATGCCCAAAGGTGTTCTCGATTGATCTTAATGACATGAATAATCAAATTTAGCTTCATTAATTAATAATTACATAACCTAATCAACATGTAATTGATTTATTATAATCTTATTTGGTTCATTCATGCTCTTTTTTATGGGTTTAAGATGTTCAATTTAATTGTTTTGGAAGAATTTTCTTCCTTGGTTTTCATGAGCGGTTTACTTGTATACATGAATGAAAGTTCGTTTGAAATGTTGTTAAACATACAGAATTCTTAATATATATTATTAGTGAAATTATATGATCTTATATTCATTTTGGTTTATATACCTTGAGGATGACTCATTATATAAAAGTTATTGATAAATGCTTGGATTAACTTGGTGGTTTTGTGCATAATGAACTTGTTTTGTATTATTATTTAATATTATGAGTGTGTAAGGATTACAGAAAATTAAATAAAGTAAAAAAATATTATGATATGGTTTAACCATTAAAATGGTTTTATGACCAGTCTTGAATATATTAATAGAAATTGAAAACCCATCGTCCTCGAATGCGATAAATTAACACATCTTGAATGATATTTTCATTTTTAGTGTAAGAGGTGGGGGAAAAGAGAGATGATGATGAAATATTCAATTTAAAAAATAAATTTCTAGTACATATAAGGTACTATAATTATCATAGCATTTTTATGTGGGTAGGTGAGGAGAGATCAACAAAATAATGGAACTTTTAAAAGAATTTGAAAGAAAAGGGAAGAGGGGTTCACCTCTTGAGTACTCCTCCTTAAGAATCTTCTTAAGGACTTTGTTGTTGGCATTTTGGTGAGACCATAAGGTCTTGGAAGTGGGGGAGGATCTTAGGGATATATTTGAGAAGAATTTAGGTAAGGATTTAATCTTTAGTGGTGTGGGAAGAAGAGGGGGTGAGGGGTAGTTTATATAGTGGAGGGGAGGAGAGTTTTCTTAATATTATATTCATTAATTTATTATTTCTCCACAAGACAAGAAATAGTGAGGATTTCATGACCTAGAATAGTAATAAGTGCACATGAGTTCAATTTTTGGGTGCTTACATCACTCATTTTACTAGGAATAGAGAATTTAAATTATAATGTATTTATATGGTAAATCAATTTATTTTACTATTCAAAAAATTTCAAGTATTTCAGAAAAATTCCAAAAATCCACCCTAACCATTTTTTGATGTGCAGAATCAAAAAATAAAATCCATTTTTCAAAAATAATTTTCTAAACATGATAAATTTAATTTTTAATTAAAATCATTATTTATTCAAAAAACACAAACACTTAAAATATTAATCTTCATTTTTAAGGTGCCTAAATTTATTTATACTTCCTTGGGTAAGGTTACCATTCATAAGGGTCATATTACAATTCACAAGGGTAATTACTATTCATAAGGGTAAGTTACTATTCATAAGTGTAAGTTACTATTCACAAGGGTAAATTACTATTCACCGAAAGTTAAGTTCATTCTATCGGACTCCAAATATCACCCCAATCACAACCGTGTATGTCATTTTTTCAAAATTCAAACCACATAAGTGGAAAATTTAAGTTTAATGGCTAGGTTATGATTATCTCCTAAATAATCTAATGTTTTTTAAAGTAACTCAGTGCTTTATGAAATATAGACTATCAATAGAGAAACATACCATAAAATATTTGGGGAGTTATATTTATGGTATAATACAAGCTTTAGTGGTATTAAGTTGTTAAAGAAATGAGGTTGTTTGAAGAAGATATGTCATTCCTAAACGAGCGTTTCTATTTCATTTTATCATCCTCATCATTCAATTCTTCTTTAAACATGATTAAATAATAAAACTAATATTTTAAATATAATACGTTTTTTTTAATATAAAAAACTATATCCATCTTTTATCCCATCAAATAGGAAACAAAACCATCATTCACGTGTTTATCAGACTACCGCCTCACGAGCCGATGCAATTAGTTTTCCATCACCATCTGTCACATATGGTTATAATGATAGAATTAATGTGTATATATGATATTCATGAAATATTTATCCTTATTAAAAGATAACATATCATTTAAATTCTTACCATTCCATTCACTAATAAATGATAACTTTGTTCACGCATCGTGTGAACTACCACCTCCATGAAGCGATGAGATTAATTTTTCATCACCACATCACATGGATGATATATATAAGTATAATTAAATAAATAATATTATATTTATAAAATTATTACCATAATGGAAAAATAGAAAGATACTTACCATCTTTATATAATGATCATTGAAAAATGGAAATGTTACTCATGTATACATATGACCTACCATCTCCATGATTGTAACATAGATCATGTTTCATAACCATATTTAAAGAATGATTCTAAAATTATAATTGATGAATAAAACTGATAATTTTTTTTCTTCTTTTATTATTCTGCAGATAATGTAATTATGACCACTTTGACCGTAGTCGACTTACCGAATCCATTTTGGACTTATGAAACGAATATCATCAAAATAGCCGATGTGAATTTAATTAATTAAATAAGTAAATATATAATGGTAAGAAATAAAATAAAAGGAATAATATTATTTAAAAATATTTTTAATAAGATAAATAATTAACCTAATTTTATTATTTAATAAGATTAATAAATTACATGACGAATCAGACTCAAGGTAAGGGTCTTTTTAAAAAAATCATCTTTTAATGTTTACCTTAAAACTCTATTTTTCTTCCATATCCATATTATTATAACTATTTTAAGGATGTTTTTATATTGTTATAAGTGAATTGTAAATTAAACGTTATGTTTCTTTTGAATTTCTTTCAAATGTTTCCAAAATTTATCTTTTATGGAATGTTTCAGCATCCTTTACTAAAAGATAAAAATGAATGTTCTATTTTATCATATATGGTAACAAGAAATTTTCCTGATGCTGTAGATGTTATTTGATATTTAGATTCCTTGACACATTTTCATGTTTTTATCAAATAAAAACCTTATTTACTTATATTCTTATTATTTTCAAAAATATTTTTAAAATGGAATGAATATTTCAATATTTGAAAATGTTTTTCTATAGGTATAAAGAATGTTTTTATGATGTAAGATTTTATGTATTGTATTAAGGTTATTAGGCATCATTTATGATGATGGGTACTTATGTTATAAAAAATATGGGTGAGATAGTTATAGATCTATAATGCATTGGGAAAAGGGATGAATTTAACTGATTTGGTTTCTTCTAAGAGATTCTAGGAATATACTATGTTGGTTATTCCAAGTATAACTGTGATGGTTATTTCTAGTGTAACTGTAATGGTTACTCCATGTATAGCTATGATGGTTATTCCAAGTGTATGTAATAATGATATGAAAACTATGCCTCAAGATACCTATATAATTTATCTATTCTTTCTATGATTTTTTTATGAAAATATTATGATTTCACATGGTAAAGAAAATTATATGCTACTTTTTAAAGTTTTAAAGTAAAACTTTGTGAAAGAAGTTATTATGATTTTTTAATGAATTTAAAGAAACATTATGAGTTATATTTTTTCCTTTAAGATTTATTTTGAAATGTTTTATTAGAATCTTTCGGCTATTAATGTGATTTATTGGGTAAGAAAAATTGTATTTTGTGTCCAAATGTTTTTTTGAAAATTGAAATTGTTTATAATTATTCATTGACTAATGGTTTCTTTCTTTAATTTTATGTACCTTAATGTTATTTTTATGCTCATACCACATTTTAAATTTTTTTCACATGGATTAAGGATTTTTAAGGTAAATGAATAAGTCAAGTTAAAATTCATGAATATTTTTTATGAAAAGAAGACATGTTTTACTTTGAAAGTTTTATATTCTAAAAAAATGGATACTATTCAAAAGTTTCCTAATTGTAATTATTGGACCCCAGTTAAGTTTTGGTTGTATTTCTTGTCAATAGATCAATATGTTGTTGAATGAATATCAATATGTTGGTGAAGAAAGTATGTTGGTGAATAAAGTATATTGAGGAAGAAAGAAAATAAGATCCTACATTTTCAAATCGGAACCTATTTTCTGAAGAAATCAGAACTATATTTTTGAAGAAATTCGAACCTGATTTCTAAGAAATTTAGAACTTGACTTCTAAGAAATTTGGAACCTGAATTTGTAGTTTGATTCCTGATCATTTTAGAACCTGATTTCAAAACCTGATTTCTGAACAAATCATAACTTGATTTCTGTGAAATTTGGAACCTGATTTCTGAGCAATTCAGAACCTGATTTCTGGGGATATTGTATCCTGAAATCTAAGCTAATCAGATCTAGTATTAAATCTGATGATGCATTGGTGTTTTTTATTTCTCATAAATTATAAGTAAGTTTTGAAACTTATGATAGAATCTTTATAAAAGAAAATTTGAGGTTGAAAAATATGTTGTTGAACTTGAGAAAGAAAATATGTTTTTGAGCTTGGGGAAAAAAAATATGTTGTTGAGCTTGAGGAAGAAAATTATTTCGTTGATCTTGAGGAAGAAAAAATGTTATTGAGATTGAGAAAGAAAATATGTTTTTGAGCTTGAGGAAGAAAAAGATGTTGTTGAAATTGAGGAAGAAAAAGATGTTTTTGAGCTTGAGAAAGATAAGATGTTGTTGATCTTGAGGAAGAAAAAGATGTTGTTGAGCTTGAGGAAGAAAAAGATCTTGCTCAAAAAAAAGATATTGCTCAAGAAAAGATCGTGCTCAATAAAAGATATTTCTCAAGAAAAAGATATTTTTCAAGAAAATATCTTTCTTTATAAAAAAAATTTCTCAAGATAATATCTTTCTCAAGAAAAGATCTTTCCCAAGAAAAGATCTTGCTCGAGAAAAGATCTTGCTGAATAAAAAGATCTTTCTCAAGAAACAAACTTTCTTAAGAAAACGATCTTGCTCATGAAAAGATTTTTCTCAAGAAAGATAAATTTTTGTATAAAAATATCTTGCTCAAGAAAAGATCTTACTCAATAAAAAGTTCTTTCTCAAGAAAATATCTTGCTCAAGAAAAATATATTTCTCAATAAAAAAGTTCTTTCTGAAGAAAAGATCTTGCCCAAGAAAAGATCTTGCTCAAGAAAAAGATCTTGATTAAGAAAAAGATATTTCTCAAGAAAATTTATTTCTAAAGAAAAGATCTTTCTAAATAAAAATATCTTTATTAATAAAAAATATTTCTTAAGAAAATATCTTTCTCAATAAAAATATCTTACTCAAGAAAAATATCTTACTCAAGAAAAATATCTTACTCAATAAAAAGATCTTTCTCATGGAAATGTTTCTTATATAAAACATTCTTATGAAAGGAAACGTTTCTTACAAAATATGTTTTTCAAGAAAGTTTTAAGTGTTGAAGAAGTCAAAGGAAGATCTAAAATCAAGGAGATTTGAATATTAGAAAAGGAATTAAATGAGTCAAAGATATATCCGATATTTAAGGAGAATTACAGATTCGGGAAATTTTATTAAGGGGGAGATATTTGAATATTTGAAAAGTAATTTAATGAGTCAAAGATATATCCTATATTTAAGGATAATTGAAGATTCAAGAAATTTCATTGAGTGGGAAATATTTTTAGAATCCTGCCTAATCCATTTTTTAAGGTCCCTATAAAAGGATATTTGATTTCATTTGTTTCATGTGACCCTAGACCATTCAAGCACTCAAGCTCTAGAATTTGTGGGACAAATATTGATTATCCATCCAAACTTTGTGTTTTAGGTTGAAGCTACGGAAGTTTTTCAGAATGAGGATCTAGAAGACTATTCAAGACCAACATATTCCTTTAGTGAATTGTTGATGTTCTTGAAGAAGGTACACAGGTGGAGTTTGATGCAGCTTGCTTCTGGAGAATGTGAAGACCTTCTAAAGTGGATCAGAAAAGAAGAATGAAAGTGAAGCTTGTGACTGTGGAGACTTACCAGTTGCTGAAAAGGCTTTTTTTGGAAAGTGGACATTAGAAAGGATAGTTGGGGTGTATAACCAACTATAGAAATAACATTTCTACTGGGAATGTAGATTTTTTTTGATTGTGCCATTCTATTCCAAACAGAAGATAGTGAACGAATCTCTGTTGGTGGGACTATATAACATGGAAAGGAGTAGGTCTTTGTACTGAACCATGTAAATATTGTGTGATACCTTTTCTTTATATTTTTTTTCATATGAAAGGCGATTCTGTGAGTTATTATTGAGTGGATTGTAACTCTAGAAAGTTTCAGAGGTTAAGAAAGTTTTTTTTAAATAAGTTAAGAAACTTTCTTATAAAAGAAAAAGGAACCAGTGATTCACCCCCCATCCTAGTGGACTTGATCATACATTTGAACTTTAATTGGTATCAGATTGAGGTTTCCTCTCAAATATCCATCTCTGAGAAAGGATGACATCAATTCTATGAACTATAAGGGGATTCCGGTTTTCAATGGAAAGAACTATCATATCTGAAAAAATAGAATTCTTCCATTTCTTATGTCTCTTGGGAATAATGTTTTTCTAGTTACTATAGAAGGATTTCCTCCTCATATTGAGAATACTCATCTTACTACTTCTTATAAGAAAAATATTGAGAATAATGGATGAGTGAAAAATTCTTTACTCTCATCACTTAATGAAAGAGAATTTATTAGAGTAAAGAGAGTTGGAACCACCAAATTTATTTGGGATAAGTTGAAAAACATTTATGAAGGAAACCTAAAGGTGAAGAAGGAAAAGTTACAAATATGGAGTCTGATGTATGAAGATCTAAAAATGGATGAGAAAGAATCTAATTGTGATCTCTTTATAAGGGTAAATGATATTATTAGCACTATAAGATGTATTGGTGATAAATTTTAGACTCAACTATTTTTGAAAAGATCTTGCGAATTATTCCTGATAATTTTGATGACAAGGTTTCATCTTTGGAAGATAGAGATCCTAAAAATATATCTCTAGATGATCTATATAGTATTATTTTTTACTTTTGGAATGAGAAGAGAGAATGTTGTGAGAAAGAAAGAAAAGGTTGATCAAGAAATGGCCTTCAAATATTTTTTAAAATGGAAAAACAAATATAAAGAAGTTAAAAAACAATCAAGTGATTTGGAATCTAACGAAGAAGCTGAATATTTCAACACAACTGTTCCCTTCATTTAACAAAATACAATAAAGGAAAATGGAAAATGAAAACTCTCAAATGTTGGAATTATGATGGGAAAAGACATTTCGCACAAAATTTTCCAAGTAATAAAGTTATAGAATATGAGTCTGAAGATGATAATGAAAAACCTTAGAAACAAAAGTGGAAAGAAACATAAGAAAATATTTCCTTATGAAAAAAAGAAGAAAAATTATCTGAGTAGAAGAATGAAGAATGATTCCTCATCTGATGATGAATCCGATAATCAACTCAACATTATTACTCATGTAAAAAATAGAATTGAATCATCTAGCAGTGATGAATAGAATGATGATATGAGAGAAATGGAATGGATTTTAAAAAAGGATCTCAAGAAAGAAATTGAAAAAAATACTCAACTCAAGAAAGAAAGAAAGAAGCTGAAGAAAGATTTCGAATGTATAACTTTTAAGAATGGTGAACTTAAAAGAAAACTAAAAGTTCATGATGAAAAGTCAGCTGATAGTGAGAATCTTGACAAAATTTAATTTACACTTTTTAAAGAAAGTAAACAGAAAAACTTAAAGGTAGATGAATCTGGAAAAATCATAGATTTTCTAAAAAGTAAGTTGTCTGAGAAAGAATAAGAGTTGTTAAAAACATAATCAAATATTATTATGACACAAAATGGGATAATAATGAAGAGATAAAACTTCACCTAGGCTGTTGATGTTAAAGGTAAAACTTCTAAATAAGGTTAAAAGAAGGTATTACAAAATTCAGTTTGTGAGAGAACATATTTCATCAAGAAATATAGGGATTCTTCATGAAAGTATCCTCCTGAGAGAAGTGTTCCATGATTTGGGAAGAAACAACAAAAACCAAGTTCTGATCAGTTTTACTCTCAATATGAAAGATCAATATTTAGAGTTCACTGTTGGTGTTGTGTAATTTTTAGAACCAAAGCTTATTCCTATTGGTATAACATGACTTTACCTGGAAAAAGGAATGAATCAAGGGGGATCTATGATGAGGAAATAATATCAAATGTTCCTAAATATTATGTGGAATCGAAGAATGAAAATCATAAGATAAAGAAAGATGAATATGTTAAGAAATATGAGTATGTTAATAAAGTAGAGAAAAACCAACATGTTGAAGTAAAAAAGAAAGAGTGCTTAGTTATTTGTCCAGAACAAGTCGATATGGAAATAAAGTTAGAAGAAGAATAAAAATTAGCTGAATAAAGAGGGAAAAAAGGTATTTAATGATGTGATAAATATTGATAAAAATTTATCCAAATATTCTGGGTCGATAAGTCAAATAATATACAAGATTTGTGAGCAATAAGTGCATTCTACTAAAATTCATTTGACTATCCTGCCAGAACAAGAATAAGGGATAAAATAATTATTAAAAAATAATTGTAACAAAAATGTTACTAAAGAAGAAAAAAATTTGACATCCTTATCAAAAAAATCTACAAATGAAAATAAAATTGTTACAAAATCTAAGAATTATGATCATAATAAAGAAAATAAATCCAATACAAAATCCAAGAAGTATAAGAAGAAGAAAAATTCAAAACTGAGAGAAGACTCTCAGACTGAACTTTTCTTTTAGGAAGCTATGAGGTTCCTCCTTATTCTCAAATTTTTATTTGTACTAACTTTTAGGGAATTGAAGGATTTTAAGTAAGGAATATAATGTTTTTGAGTCTCTTAATATTCTTGAGAAAGTAATGTAGTTACGAAAATTTTGTTTTTAAATTAATGTTTATGCACCTAAACTTCCTGATATGTTTGTTAAGATGGGTGCATGTTATTTTTTTCTTAAACAAATTATCACTACTGGAAAATGATCCTATACCCATGGTTCAAAACTGTGGGTATAGACCCCAAAACCGTGGGTATAGGCTATACCCACAGTTTAGGGAACCGTGGTCATTGGTGGCGTCGGTATAGGTCCATGACCTATACCCACGGTTTGGAAACACTGTGGGTATATGTTTTTCCATCGTGTCATAACTCTATACCCACGGTTTGGAAACCGTGGGTGTAACATATTTTACAAAATAGCAGCCCGCGGGATTTGATCTCGTGACCACTTCCTCGTTCACGAGCGGCCTTACCACTACCCCATCACTGCATATATTAATGTATATATATATATATTATTAATATATTTATTTAAACCATGGGTATAGAGGAATAAACCTTGGGTATAGAACTCCTCCCAAATTTTTTTGTTCCCGTAGAAAAAATAAATTTCCCTCCCACATGCGGTAAACCTATACCCACAGTTTGTGAAAACCGTGGGTATAGGAATTTTTTTAAACCCTATACCAACAGTTTTCTCCAAACCATGGGTATAGGGTAGCCTATGCCCACGGTTTGGGGAAACCGTGGGCATAGGCTATCAAAAATGACTATACCCATGGTTTCCCGAAAACCCTAGGGATTGGGTGACCTATACCCACGGTTTTCCCCAAAAGCGTGGGTATAGGTCCATTTTCTAGAAGTTTATTTTCAATATTTTCCAAGAAATGAGAATGTTGAAGGAAACATTAAAAGTTATTATATGAAATTTGTGTAATGGACAACATTGATAACCTTGATTATACACTCTTGTTTTCTACATCAGGTTCACCCACATAGACTTAGATTCATTTAGTTAAAGGCTCTTTGTTAAGAAACTCATGTGATACTCATGTTATTCTGAAGAAGAGTTTCATATTTTTGAGATAAAATTTCTAAAATTTTGAAATGGGGTATTTTTCAATAAGGAAGGACACATTTCATGATCACCCCTTTGAATATGATTTTCAATAAGGGGGAGAGAATATATTCTAGGGGAGAGTAAAATAAACTAGGGAGAGACAAGGAATAGGGTGAGAAAGAAAATATGACAAGGAGAAGAAAATTTAAAGAAAACAATACCACTTATTGTTTTGAAGAGGTTAAGCGTTGGTATTGAAGTCGGTATTGACAACAAACACAAAGGGGGAGATTGTTGGACCACATTTAAGTTTTGGTTATATTTTTTGTCAATAGATCAATATGTTTATGAATGAAGATAAATATATTAGTGAAGAATGTTTTTTGAGGAAGGATGAAAGATAAATATGTTGGTGAAGAAAGTATGTTGAGGAAGGATGAAAATAAGATCCTATATTTTCAAATCAAAACCTATTTTATGAAGAAATCAAAACTTGTTTTTTGAAGAAATCAGAACCAGATTTATGAGAAATTCGGAATCAGAATTCGAAACCTAATTTCTAAGCATTTTGGGGCCTGATTTCTCAACAAATCAGAACCTGATTTCTAAGAAATTTAGAAACTAATTTCCGAGAAATTTGGAACCTTATTACTGAGCATATCAGATCCTAAATTCTGATCTAATCAGATCCAACATTAAATCAAATGATTAATTGGTGTTTTTTATTTCTCATAAATCATATGTAAGTTATAAAACTTATAATACAACATTTAAGAAAAACAATTTAGGAAGAAAAACTTGTTTTCTAACTTGAGAAATAAAATATGTTGTTGAGAATGAGGAATAAAAATATGTTATTGAGCTTGAGAGAGAAAAGATGTTGTTGAGCTCAATGAAGAAAAATATTTTTTTGATCTTTAGAAAGAAAAAGATGTTGTTGATCTTGATAAAGAAAATATGTTGTTGATCTTGAGGAATAAAAGGACATTGTTGAGCTTGAGGAAGAAAAATATCTTGCTCAAGAAAAATATCTTGCTCAATAAAAGATCCTGCTCAAGAAAAGATCTTGCTCAAGAAAAATATCTTGCTCAAGAAAATATCTTGCTCAAGAAAAATACCTTTCTCAAGAAAATATATTACTCAAGAAGGGATCTTACTCAAGAAAAGTTCGTGATCAAAAAAATATCTTGCTCAATAAAAATTTATTTCTCAAGAAAAGATCTTGCTCAGGAAAAATATCATGCTCAAAATAATATCTTGCTCAAGAAAAATATATCTATTAAGGAAAATATCTTTCTCAAGTAAATATCATGCTCAAGAAAAAGATCTTTCTCAAGAAAATATCTTGCTCAAGAAAAATATCTTGCTCAAGAAAAATATCTTTCTCAAGAAAAGATCTTGCTCATGAAAACATATTTCTCAAGAAAAAGATCTTTCCCAATAGAATATCTTGCTCAAGAAAAGATCTAGCTCAAGAAAAGGATCTTGCTGAAGAAAAAGATCTTTCTCAAGAATAATATATTTCTCAAGAAAATATCTTACTTAAGAAAAGATATTACTCAAGAAAAAAAAATCTTTCTCAAGAAAATATATTTCTCAAGAAAACATATTGCTCAAGAAGAATATCTCACTCAAGAAAAATATCTTACTCAAGAAAAATATCTTGCTAAAGGAAATTTTTCTTATAGAAAACATTATTATGTAAGGAAAAGTTTCTTATAGAATAAGTTTTTCAAGAAAGTATGAAGCATTGAATAAATCAAAGGAAAATACAAAAATCAAAGAGTTTAGAAAATTTAAAAAATAAATGAATGAGTTAAAGATATATGTGTGATTTTAGAAGAATTAAAGATTTGGAAAATTTTGTTAAGGGGGTATATTTGAATATTTGAAAAGGAATTTAATGAGTCAATGATATATCCTAGATTTTAGGAGAATTAAAGATTTGTGAAATTTCATTGAGCGTAAATCTTTTTAGAATCCCACCCAATCCATTTTTTTGGTCCCTTTAAAATGGGGGCTGAGTTCATTTATTTCATGTGACCCTCGACTATTCAAGCACTCAAGATTCAGAATTAATGGGACATGTATTCTGTATCCAACCAAACTTTGTGTTTTAGGTTGAAGTTGAGGAAGTTTTTCAGACTGAGGATCTGGAAGACTATTCAAGACCAACATATTTCTTAAGTGAATTTTTGATTTTCTTGAAGAAGTTAAATAGGTGGAGTTTGATCCAACTTACTTGTGGAGAAGGTGAAGACTTTCTGAATTGGATCATAAAATAAGAAGTAAAGTGAAGTTTGTGACTGTGGAGGCTTACCAGTTGCTAAAGAGGCTTGTTTTGAGGAGTGGATAATAGAAAGGATTGTTAGTGGGTATAAAAAAATATAGTAAGAAAGTTTCTATTGAGATTTTAGAATTGTTCTTTTCTTGTGCCTTTGTATTCTATAAAGAAGATAATGAAATAATCCATGTTGGTGGGACTGTCCAATATAGAAAGAAGTAGGTCTTTGTACCGAACGTTGTAAATATTGTCTTCTAAATTATCTTTATATTTATTTGCATATGAAAGGCGAGGTTTTGAGTTATACTTGAGTGGATCATAACTCTAACAAGTTTCTGAGGTTAAGAAAGTTTTTTGTTAATAAGTTGAAAAACTTTCTCATAAAAGAAAAAGGAACTACTAATTCACCCTCTCTCAGTGGTCTTGATCCTACTTGGGAACTTCAGTAATTTATGATATTACTATGTAATATTTATGAACTAAATATATAAAACTCTAAACTAAAATTATCTTTGGGAATGAAATAAAATGAAATATAGTATAAATACACTATATTAAGTAATGTTTAAGTTCAAATACTGATAGTTGGTATCATAAAAATGTTTAGATAACTTCTGAGTTTTCAATAATTTTAATAAAATATCCTTAAAATATTTTACATTATGGTTAAGTTTAAATGATATATAATTTTTATATTACCATGTTACTTCATCTAAACTATATATTTTTAAAATGGTTTTCCATATAGGGAACAAGGAAACTAAAGTATGAAGGCACGAAGGGAATGATATCCTTCCAAATCAGAAACCTAGAATGGTTAGAATTGAAACATAATAGTGATTTTATATGATGGATCAGTTGATGTAGGTTATAAATAGTGGTGGCATCCATGCCAAGGATTATATAGGCCTATCACAAACAAACATGTCGATAGTGGTACATTTTATGAGGAAACACCCACCTAAATTTTGTGGATCTTCTGACCGAGTGGTAGATAATGGATGGATTAAAGTCCTGGAAAAGATATTCTATGTCATGGGATATTCAAATCATCAAAACATAATTCTTTATATTTACAATTTTTAGGTGAATCTAATTAGTGGAGAAAAATGGTTAAGTATACTAAATAAAGTGAAGATATTGATAACTTGGAATGAGATTATTTTAATAATATATTCCTTGAGAAATTTTTTCCTAAATCTGTTTGACTTGGGAAGGAAAAGAAATTCTTGGAATTGAGATAAAAGTTGGATGATTGAATGGCCACGTACGAAGTAAACATCACCTGATTGGAAAGGTATGCACCAAATTTTATCTATGACATTGATAGTAAGATTTTTAACATCCCCAACCCAGAAGCCACTAACCAGTTACCTAAGTCGGGTCTCTGCCTGACCAAAAGTGCACCTCCCCATACACCAAATTTTTCTGAAAAACGAGGGTCTAATATAGCACATAGGGAGACTATACCCTCTTTACTATTGTAATTCATAGTATACAACATAGGAAATAAGGTAAATGATAACAATAAACTTGAATCATGCATTACTAACCATTAACCAAATAGGGTTCAACCACAATCAAATGGTAAATATTCCATGTCAAAGATAATTGTTCCAAAAGTAAGGAAAAACCAAAATAAATTTAAATAGATGAATCCCCAAAATGTTTCTTGACTGCAGATCTAGATCCCGATCCATGAACATCCCAAGCTCCACTCAACTCCCCATCACAGGGCCTTTGCCCTTGTCCTAACCTACAACCAATAAATATACTCGGGTACCCAATGGCATCCTGAGTAGGGTGTTAGTAAAACTCAATATTCCCCCACAAATAGTGTTTATAAAATATCATTTCTAAATAGATAGTTCATACAAGTACTAAATTGATGACAAGGTGAATAAAAGAAAAATCAGGTGCCATTAGGTAACAATACTCACTTTAACTATTTTCATTATGATTTCCACTATCATTAGTTATTTCGTCTTCATTACTAAATTCTTTTTCATCACATGTTTCCATGGGTTAAGCATTTACACATTTGCATAATGTCATAATCTGACCAATTATCCTACATAATGGAATAAGTCAAGTTCCATATCTAATGAGGGATAAACATTTCATAAAAAAATTCATCACACTTACCGTGGAGACTTGGTCCATGAAGTCTCATCAAATTCAGTCGTTAAAGGTATAGAGCCTCAGTCCCCTTCCCTAACCCATGCGTTATGGGGTGGGGTTTATAGCCTTAGTCTGACCCGAACTGTGGGTTTAGATACTCCATTCCAATTCCCCACAATTACAAATCCATGTACACATTATTATTTATCCATTTACTACATAAACAATATAAAAAACTATACACAAAAACAATACACATACCATTTACATCTCAAAATTATTCAACATGAGAGTTAACATCAAGCCTTAAACCATTAACATATTTTCCAATTACCATGAATAGCCCATTTAACCCATTTCCACTTTCTTAGGTCAAATCCACTAGAAAATAATCAACCATTTACATACTTCATCCCATTTAACATATTCATCAATTTCACACATGTTAACCCATTTAACACATGGATCAATTCTCCAGAATTTACCCATTTTACATGTTCATCATTCCACATGCATTAACCCACTTATGTAATTCAGGTGCAATTCATAAATAATTTAGAAAAATCACTTTATTTCACTCAAACCATTCATATTAAGACAAATAATCCCTTATTCCATTATCAATGTCTGTAAATAACCACCCATATTACCTTTTTAACACAACTAACATCTCCATATGCTCAACATTTGATCTAATTTTTCACAAGTCAATTCTATACTTAATCTTACAATTTTCCATGTTTGGGAATGTTGGTGCACCCCATGGGTGGCCCTAAATTGGTCAAATCATCTTCAATGCATCCCATGGGGACTATGAAGGGTTTATTTCATCATTTACACAACCAGTTTTCTAAATCATACCAAAGGAATCAATTAAACAAAAATAGTGAACCAAAAAGACAACCACACATGCACAAATCAACTTCAAGAGTATATGATATAACTTGTAGACCACCTACCTAAATTATGAAGACAACTGCATGCTCAACCTTGGCCCTTGACTCAGATTCAAACATGCTTTGAAACCCCAACCTAAAATCCACAAAAAAGTGGTTTTTAGGGATTCAGAATAGGAAGATCAACTGCACAAGGCCTAAATAGAAAAAGAAAAGAAAGAGAAGTGTTAGAATCATTCAAAGCTTCGATCCACACCCAACAACACTCTAAACGACTTAGAATAAGAGGAGATCCACCCTTGGTAATATTTAGCAATTTTGATTCACCAGTAGTGTTTTAAGGGGAGAAATGAGGGGGGGGGGTGGGAATTGGGTGAGGAACCTTAAAATCCCTAGGGAAAAAATTGGTAAAATCCCTAGGGAAAAAATTGGTAAAATCCCTCTTTTAATTAGGTGAACGGTTTGTCCGAATAGTTTTCCAAACCATCCACCAACCAAACAGTAGCCTCTATCAAAAAGGGGTCAAAGTCACACGGTTACCTGGGGATATCACATGGTTTGAAAAACCATGTTCCAACCATGAAAAATATATCTATCCACTTCACCCATGGTTTGGCCTCCCTTTTTTCATGGCTTACTAAACCATGCATCCCCATCCTCCTAGATAGAATTGAATGGGTGCATGGTAAACTCGAACCGTGCGCCAACTGTGAAACATGTTCAGCATGGCCACTTTTCTTCCTTTTTTGTGCCTCAATCCCTCAGAACACCCCCAAGGCCCCTAATACACCTTATATAAATTCTATTAACCAAAATAAAGATACATATTGTAACATCCCAAAATGATAAAGGGTTAAATGACTAAATGATATGACTCATGTCAACAAGGTGCACCTTCCTTTTCGGGAGCCTGTCTGATTAGAACTCCACAGTTAAGCGTGCTTGGCCTGGAGTAGTGATCAGGATGGGTGACCTTCTGGGAAGTTTCCCAGGGTGTGTGTGAGTGAGGACAAAGCACACTGAAAAGGATATGTGTTGGCCTGTGGGGAATGTCATTAGTCAGATGACCCGTTCAGGCACGTGGGTGGACCCTAGGGAGGGCCCCACTTGTCTGCGGGGGCAACTGGTGGTACCTGGTAGGCTAGGACACGACGGCCATGTTAAGGCGGGGTGGCTGTGCTGTCACTGGGACCCGGTTGTCACATTTGGTATCAGAGGAGGAACTTAGCCTTAAGTGCGCGGTGCACTACCTGGGTTGAGATGTAGGGCCCACAACGAGGGCGTTGTGCTCTAAAGGGGGGTGATTGTAACATCCCAAAATTATAAAGGGTTAAATGACTAAATGATATGACTCATGTCAACAAGGTGCACCTTCCTTTTCGGGAGCCTGTCTGATTAGAACTCCACAGTTAAGCGTGCTTGGCCTGGAGTAGTGATCAGGATGGGTGACCTTTTGGGAAGTTTCCCAGGGTGTGTGTGAGTGAGGACAAAGCATACTGGAAAGGATATGTGTTGTCCTGTGGGGAATTTCATTAGTTAGATGACCCGTTCAGGCACGTGGGTGGACCCTAGGGAGGGCCCCACGTGTCTGCGGGGGCAACTGGTGGTACCTGGTAGGCTAGGGCCCACAACGAGGGCGTTGTGCTCTAAAGGGGGGTGATTGTAACATCCCAAAATGATAAAGGGTTAAATGACTAAATGATATGACTCATGTCAACAAGGTGCACCTTCCTTTTCGGAAGCCTGTCTGATTAGAACTCCACAGTTAAGCGTGCTTGGTCTGGAGTAGTGATCAGGATGGGTGACCTTCTGGGAAGTTTCCCAGGGTGTGTGTGAGTGAGGACAAAGAACACTGGAAAGGATATGTGTTGGCCTGTGGAGAATGTCATTAGTCAGACGACCCGTTCAGGCACATGGGTGGACCCTAGGGAGGGCCCCACGTGTCTACGGGGGGCAACTGGTGGTACCTGGTAGGCTAGGACCCGACGACCATGTTAAGGCGGGGTGGCTGTGCTGTCACTGGGACCCGGTTGTCACACATAAGCCAAAACCTAAATAAAAACACACCTCTAGGAAAATTAGGATTTTACAAGATTAATTGGTTTCCATTGAATTTAAAAGTAATGAGAAACTTTTGTGATTTTCCAATAAAATGGAAATAGATTTTTCTAAGGACCATGTTCACTTTAAAAACTAGCATAAAAAGAGGTCTATGTGTCTAGAAAATTGGAAGAATGGATAGAATAAATCTAATGGTAAGAAAATTATGTTTTCAATTTGTGATAGTTGTGGTGAAAAATATATTGGGGAATGCCTTATGAAGTTGCGTAAGTGCTTCCAATGTGGTATGATGAGGAACATGGCTCGTAATTTAAATGAAAAATATCATGGTATTTATAAGGCCAATTTTGATAAATAGACTATAAAAAGTTTTAAATCTAATGGGATCGGTCGTTATCCACATGAGTTTTCTAAAAAGAACCTAAATGATTGGAAGCATCTGGGATATAAGAAGAAATATGTGGTGAAAAACTTTGTAACCACTCTAGTAGATGTTGGTCTATTAAATGAATTAGTATATTATATATTACTTGTTTATTGAAATTATGTTAACAACTGGTTTGATTTAGGTTCTACACATTATTTAGTTTCTATGAAAGATTATAGTAAATTAGAAATTAAAAATAAATAAATGAATCCAAAGGTTATAGTTAAAACACCTGGGAGAAGTATTGAGGTAAAAATAAATTATAACAATCTTCCAATTATTATATGTGCAAATACATTACCTAAAAACCTTGTTGTCTTTCCCCTAGTTGGGTTTAATATTTTTGTGTGTATGGATTGGCTTTTTATTTTCCATGCTAAGGTAGATTATAGATCCAAAGATATTTTTTTCAGGAAGAATTTTAGTTTGTACTTTAGAATAAAACCATATCTTTAATAACATATCAAGATGCTGAGAAACAATTAAAATATGGGAAAAATTATCTTATATATATTGTCGATAATAAGGGAACTTTATAAATTAATGATGTCCTGGTAGTAAAAGAATACATAGATGTTTTTCCTGATGAGTTTCTTTGTGTTATACATGATCAAGAAGTTGAATTTACTATTGATTTAGTTCCTGATGATAAGATAATTTAAAATCTCTTGTACCGAATATCTCAATTAGTACTTCTAGAATTAAAAAATAATTGTAGGATTTTCTTTATAAAGGTTTCATTCATCCTAGAACTTCACCATGTGGTGATCCTATCTTATTTATTAAAAATAAATATGGATCTATGATTATTTTAATTTATTATAGAACTTTGAATAACTTTACTATTAATAATAAGTATCTATTTCCTCATATTGATGATTTTTTTATCAAATACATGGAGCACATTATTTTTAAAAGTTTGTCCTAAGTTCTAGGTACTATCAACTAAAGGAAAAGAAGGATGAAATTTTGTTAAAATTTTTTTTGAATAGATATAAGCATTATGAGTTTGTGGTCATGCCCTTTGGGTAAACAAATGCCCCAACTATATTTATAGATCTTATGAATAGAGTCTTACATGAATATTTAGATAATTTTTTGGTTGTTTTTATTGATTATATCTTGATTTATTCAAAAAATAATGAGTATCGTGATAAATATCCAAGGATTGATCTGAAAACCATAAAATAAAAGAAGTTATACAAAAAAAATTGCAAGGGAAATTTTTGGTTATAAAAAAATTCATTCCTTGGACACATCATAAATAAAGATGGAATAACAGTTGATACCAAGAAAATAGAAGTGGTCGATGAATGACCAAGACCAAAAAATGTTACTAAGATTCATAGTTTTCTTAGGTTAGTAGGCTATTACTGATGGTTTTTTGAAAAATTTGAATAGTTATCTAGCCCACTGACTAAGTTAACTCGAAGGGGTTAAATTTATCTAGAAAATAGAATGTGATAACTATTTTTAGCACTATGGTAAAAAAGGCATTTAACGGCGGTTTGGTTTTATGTTTCGTGATGGTTTTGAAAAACCGCTGTGAAATCATGCGTCGGGAAACTATTCGCGGCAGTTTTTTTATTTATTTTTATTATTTTTTTATTTTTTTTATTTTTTTATTTTTTTATTTTTTTTATTTTTATTTATTTATTTATTTATTTATTATTTTTTATTTTTTATTATTTTTTTTATTTCATATTTATTTATTTTATTTATTTATTTATTTATTTTATTTATTTTATTTATTTATTTTGACATCCTTATCAAAAAAATATACAAAATGAAAATAAAATTGTTACAAAATCTAAGAATGATGATCATAATAAAGAAAATACATCCAATACAAAATCCAAGAAGAATAAGAAGAAGAAAAATTCAGAACTGAGAGAAGACTCTCAGACTGAACTTTTCTTTTAGGAAGCTATGAGGTTCCTCCTTATTCTAAAATTTTTATTTGTACTAACTTGTAGGGAATTGAAGGATTTTAAGTAAGGAATCTAATGTTGTTGAGTCTCTTACTATTCTTAAGAAAGTAATGTAGTTACGAAAATTTTGTTTTGAAAGTAATGTTTATGCACTTAAACTTCCCATGCCCATGCCCATGCCCATGCCCATGCGCATGCCCATGCGCATGCCCATGCCCATGCCCATGCTCATGCGCATGCCCATGCACATGCAATATAAAGAAATACTGCGTTTGTTGAGATTTGAACCCCTAACCTCTTGCATATTTTCCGAAGACTCTACCACACCATCAAAGCTTGCCATGTGGTTAATAAACAGAATTGAATATACTTATATATATTAATTGAAAAAACAAATAATACATAACTAATAGATATAATAAATAATAATAATAATAAATAATAAAATTAATAATAAATAATAATAAATAATAATAATAAATAATAAATAATAAATAATAATAAGAAAATAATAAGAAAATAATAATAAATAATAATAAATAATAAATAATAATAAATAATAAATAATAAATAATAAATAATAAATAATAAATAATAAAAATAAATAATAAAAATAAATAATAACAAATAATAAATAATAAATAATAAATAATAAATAATAAATAATAAATAATAAATAAGATATAATATATAATATATAATAAATAATAATAAATAATAATAAATAATAATAAATAATAATATATAATAATAAATAATAAATACGAAATAGAAAAATATTTAATAATAAATATTAAATAATAAATAAAACATAATAAATAAAATATTATTATTAATAGATAATAGATAATAAATAATAAATAATAAATAAATATAAATAATATATAATAAATAATATATAATAAATAATAAATATAAATAATAAATATAAATAAAAAATAAATATAAATAAAAAATAATAAATAAATAATAAATAATAAATAATAAATAATAAATATAAAATATAAAATAATAAATAATAAATAATAAATATAAAATAATAAATAATAAATAATAAATAATAAATAAAAATAAATAATAAATAATAAATAACCAGTAACAAATATTATTAATAATAATAATATTTTATTATTAATAATAAATAATAAATAATAAATAATAAATAAATAATAAATAATAAATAATAATAAATACGAATAAATAATAAATAATAAATAATAAATAATAAATAATAAAAATAAATAAAAATAAATAATAAATAATAAATAATATTAAATATTAAATAATAATAAAAAAATAAACAAATAATAAACAAATAATAAATAATAATAAACAAATAATAAATATAAATAATAAATAATAAATAAAACAAATAATAAATAATAATTAATAATTAATAAATAATGAATAATAAATAATAAATAATAAATAATAAATAATAAATAATAAATAAATATAAAAAATAAATAATAAATAATAAATAACCAGTAACAAATATTAATAATAATAATAATATTTTATTATTATTATTAATAAATAATAAATAATATATAATAAATAATAAATAATAAATAAATATAAATAATAAATAATAAATAACCAGTTACAAATAATAGATAACAAATTAATTAAATTATATTATAAATAATAAATAATAAATAATAAATAATAAATTAAACAAATGAAAAAGTATGAAAAGACGTGATAAGGGATGAAAAATCCTGAAAGCGTATGAAAACAGATGGAGAGGCATGAAGAATGAGGCATTAGAAAGAATGAGAACGCATGAAAACTCATGACAACTCTAGAAAAACCCTTAAGAATTCAACATAATCATCATAATAACCCACAAAAAACCATTGATAAAGATAACAAGTCATGAAAACCCAAATAAACAGTAATAAATGGAGAAACCGTTAAAACCCGTCGAAACGGTCATAAAGAGACAAAAACATTGGACTCACATCGACAGAGATAACATATGATCCGAGAGTCTGTTTTAGATCCGCGACCTGTCAAATCAAAGATCCTAAAATGATCTTCGACCTGAAAGGTGAAAGATTCCGAATGGACAGGCGGATCAGAAGTTACGACCATTTAAAAAAAACTGTCAGGGAACGGGTGCTAGAAACGAGACATTGAAAAACATAACAAACCCGATACCCAATAAAAAGGACATAACATATGATCCAGGAGTGCATGTGGGCGCTGCGACCAGTCAAACTGAATCTCATGGATCGAGTTATGATCTGGAAGGTGGAGGAGTCCAAACTGACACGCGAATCGAAAGTTAGGTCCGTTTGAAGAAAAGTTCAACGGGACACCGGTGACAGAAACGGGGTTTTGGAGGCCTTCGGAGGAGTTTTGGGGGATAAAAAAAAACATAGGCTTGTTAATGAAGAACTGATGCGTAACTCTCTTTGCTGGCTTCGATTTGATATGTGGTAGAGCCCAAACGGACACCCGGAGCGAAAGTTATGGCCGTTTGAAGTTGGAGAAATTTTTTAAACTTTTTTATAACTCTCATATCTTCTGCACCTTAGACCATATCATGGTTTTGATTATACTTACTTCTATATCTCTTCATGAGCTTCGATTTGACTAGTCGTGGCACTCCAACAGATGCCCAGATCAAAAGTTATGGTCGTTTTAGTGATTTTGGGGTTTCTCATGTTTTTTTATTTTTTTTTTCATTTCGCGGGGGTTTTACCCAAACCGCCCCTATTTCTCGGCGATTATTTAAAAAACTGCCGCTAATCCTCAAAAAAATTAAAAAAAAAAATTAAAAAAAATTAAAAAATTGTTTTACACATTTCGCGGCGGTTTTTTCGCGGCCGTTTTTAAACCGCCGTGAAATGCTTGTTTTCCTGTAGTGTAGGAACTAAATTAAATATTGTTAAATCATCTAATTTTGGCTCTACCCTCTAGATTTGGTGAATTTTTCAAATATAGTGATGATTCCTTAAAATGAATTGGTTTTTTCCTAATGCATAATGATCAGGTAATTTCTTATTCTTTATTAAAACTAAAACCAAATGAGTTAAATTTTCCTTTACACGATCTGGAATAAGTTGCTATGTTTTTTTCTTTAAAAATTTTGAGACATCACTTCTATAGAGATAAGTATGAAATATATACTAGTGATAAAATATTGAATTATATATTGACCTAGAAAGAGTTGAACATGAGAAAAAGGATATGTATTGAATTAATAAAGGATTATGGATGCCCAATTAATTACTGTCCTAGAAAAGAAAACAATGTAACTGATTCTTTTAATCGGTAAAACTAATGACTAATTGACAATGTTATATTTAGAAAATGAATCTTTGGATAATGATTTGATGAATTTTGGCATAGAAGTTGTGGATTTAGGAACTTCCACTCTTTTGTTTGAAGTTTCAATACAATCATCACTATCAGAAAGAATTTTGAAATCCAAAAAAAAGATCATGAGCTACAGGAAAAGGTAGGATTAGTTAATATGGGTTACTTTCCTAAATATAACAATAATAAAGTTTTTTTTTAGATTTGGAAACATATTATATGTGTTGTGTGATTTCCATTTGAAGAGATAATTGTTAATTAAAGATCATAGTTCCTTATTTTCTGTTCATCCTAACAGGATTAATATTTGTAGAGAAATTCAGGAAAATTAATGGTGGGATGGAATGAAAAGAGATACTGCTGAATTTACCATGAAATGTTTGAATTTAAAAATTGTTAAAGAATAATGATAACTACCAATTCAGATGCTTCAACCATTTCCATTACTAGAGTGGAAATTAAAAAATATATATATGGATTTTTATTTGGGATTACCAAAAACTACTTGAGGTAATAATGCGATTTGGGTTATTGTTGATCAATTAACTAAATCCGCACATTTCCTTCCCATTCAAGATATTATATCTTTGGATTATCTTTATATTAAGGAGTTATAAAGATTTATTCTCTCTATTATATCAGATCTTTATCCCTGGTCCACATTAAATTTTTGGAATGGACTTCAGGATTTATTAGGTATTGAATTAAATTTCAGTATGACTTTTTATCCTCAATATGGTAGAAAATATGAGCAAAAAAATAATACCTTGGAATAAATTATTCATTATTGTTCAATGTATTACTAGGGAAGTTGGAATAAATATGTTTCTTTAGTTGAGTTTTCTTATAATAACAATTTTCATTATAGTATATAGATGGCACCTTTTGAGGAATTATATGGAAAATGATATTAGAATTCATCTTTTTGGGATGAAGTAGGTGAAGGGAAGTTGATGAGACTAGTATTGGTAGATTAAATGGGTGATAAGGTGAAGGTAATTTAGCAACATACGAGGACAACTCAGATTAGATATAAAACTTATATAGATAATTAGAGGAAGGATCTTTCTTTCAAGGTAAGCGATCATGTTTTCCTTGAACTACATTCATTGAAAAATGTGATGTGTTTTGGTAAAAAGGGGAAGTTAAGTCTATGGTTCATTGGACCATATGAAATCCTAGAAAATTTTTGATCAGTTTCTTACTAATTGGACTTTCCTTAGAGTTTATAACAAGTACACAATGTTTTCTATTTCTCAATGTTAAGAAATTATGTTTGGATTCATCTAATGTTTTGAACCCTAAGGTAGTTCAGTTGAAAGAGAATATTTCTTATGAGGAATAACTTATTTATATTCTTGACTATAGAGAGTAGGTATTATATAAAATGGTAATTTACTAGTTTATGTTTTTTTAAACTATATGGTTAAAGAAGCAACATGGGAGTCTAAAAATTCTATGAGGGAAATGTGTCCCCACTTGTTTAATAAGTGAATAAATTTTAAAGAATAAAATTTAAAAATATGGGGAGGATGTAAAAAACCTAATTAATGATATAATAAATCAATTTTATATTTATTAGCATTCATGAGAAAGAAATTTATAATTATTATATCATATTAAATAAAAAATGACATATTTTTATTAAACTCTTTTATTATATGATTTTATTGAAAAGTATAATTTTCAACTATAGAAATTGAATTTTAAAAATTAATTTAATTTTTTAATTTATCATGTTAAAATTATCTTAGGATAATTTTTTTAGAATTTTCTGAAAAGTTTTATTTTTCAATGAATAGTGATAAATACTCATTTTTATTGAAATCTATGTTTTATTTTAAAGTATTTATAAAGTGAAATTATATTTTGGATTATTTGAAAATTTTAATTTGTCACTTTTTATGTAAAATTATCCAATTTTGGGGTTTTTAAATGAATTTTATACTCTAATTTTTAGTAAAAAAATATTATGTATTTAAAAAGGATTTTTTTTTTGAAAAATCGTTTTTTCATCATGTTTTTCCAATTTATTTTTAAATTAAATTATTTTACTTCTGTATTTTGGATTTTGGAAAATATATTTCTTTTATTGGGAATAAGTAGGTATAAATTTAGTAAGTATTTCTCTTTTATTTTTGGTCCATATACATAACAACCTTGGTAATTTTTGTTACTATAGTAAAGGGTAAATTGGGTCATTAAAGTTAAAAATAAAATGATAAGGACTATAAAATGACTTTAAAACTTGAATTAATTTTATTGGATGAGTCTATTTTGTACATAATAATCCAATATTTTGTTATATTTTCTTTTTTTCTATTTGTAGTTGATTATAATCATTATAATATTTTTTTAGAGAAAAGTAAAAAATGTCACACTCTTGTTTTTCTTAACTATAATATTTTTAACATATATATAACCAAATTATATATATAGTTATAAATGTTATTTTAAAATATAAATGATATATCTTCATCGTGTGAATTTATTTTTAATTTTTAGTGAAGAAATTTTTATCTTAAATTCTTATGTAACACTAATTACATAATTATTCAATTAATGGAAAAATAAAATAAATGATATTAAAAATATTAAATTTAATATAATTTAAAAAAACTAATATGACCCAAGAATTTTTTAAATAACTATAACATGTTATATAAATTTTAACTTATTATATTTTAATCACTTGGTTGTGTTGATGTTAAACATAAATCAAAGTATATGAATGGTTCTAAAATTGACATTATTGGTTTTTTATGAAAATAAAATTTTATTAAATAGTGTAAAATTTCTAAAAAACTATTATTAATAAAAATGAATTTTTTATGGATAATTTAATTAACGATACTGCATATATGGGTGTTTTTTATTATTTTATAACAACATTTTTAACTCTTAAAGTGTTGAGAATATTGCGTTAATTGTCAAAAGGGTTAATGAAGGGTTAAAACCAAAAGATAATAATAAAAACATAATAAAAACCTATATATTTTTTATTTTATGATATTATTTAGGTAAAAAAAATTATATTATAATTAAATCAATTTTACGCTTTTGTAATTGAAAATTTATTTATATTTATTTAATATTTTGAGAAATTCCAAGTGTGCCCCACCCCTCTCTTATAAACATGGAATCTCTTCTTCCTTTTATTACACTCTTAAAACCCCATTTTATTAGGCCAATATCTACCCATATCCATTAATAACATCCCTACCTATGTTATAGAGTCCCTATTTAGGGTGTAATACCAACCTTAGTGTTCTTAAGGTGTTAAGAAAAAGCAGTTGTCTGGATAAGAGGTATTGTTCCTAACCGAACGTCTTTGTTTTATTTCTTCTTCCACATCCTTAAAATAATTCTTAACCATTATTATATAATAACAAAATTATCTTAAATATAATTCTGTGTTTTTATGTTAATGTAACAAACTATATCTATTTACTATTCCATCAAATGGGAAACAAACCCATCATTCGTGTGTACGACGGACTAGAGCCTCTCGAACTGATATAATTCATTTTCCATCACCATCTCTTACAACTGGTTATAATTATGTAATTAATGTAGGTATATATGATATTAATGAAATATTTACAACTATTAAAATATAATATATCATTTATTCTCTTACCATTTCATTCACTGAAAAATGATAATGTCGTTAGTGCGTATGTGTGAACTACCACATCCCCAGAGCAATGTGATTCTTTTCTCATCACCACATCACAAGGATGATATAAATTAGTATAATTAAATAAATAATATTACATTTTTGATATTATGATAATTTTTTAAATATAAAATCAAACTTACATTCTTTCTATAAAGTTCATTGAAAAATGGAAACGTTACTCATGCATACGTATGACCTATCATCTCCATGATTGTAACATAATTCATTTTTCATGACCATTTTTTATGATTGGTTTTAAAAATATAATTAATGTATAAAAATGATAATTATTTCATTATTATTATTCTAGAGCTAATGGAATAAGAGAAATTTTACCATATTCAACTTTTCGAAGCTATTTTGGACTTATGAAACAAATATCATCAAAACAACCAACATGAATTTAGTTAATTAAATATAGAATAGTAATAGATAAAATAAAAGGAATAATAAAATTGAAAAAGGTTCCAAAGCTATTAAATAATAAACCTATTCCTATTATTCTATAATTTGAATAACGTATGTGACAAGTTAAACTCGGGTTAAGGGACTTTCTTTTAAAAGTCCTCTTTTAAAGTTTCCCTTAAAACTATTTTTTATTTCATATCCATATTTTTAATATTATTTTATTAATGTATTTATATAGAGATAAGTGAATTATAAAGGAAAAAATATTTTTATTTTTAATTTCTTTCAATGGTTTTTAAAATGAATCTTTCATGGAATGTTTTAACGTGCTTTACAAAAAGGAAAAAAGGAATGTTCAATTTCAACATATATGACTACAATGAATTTTACCATCATTATATTTTTTATTTGATATGCTTATTACTTTACAAGATTTAATGTATCATTAAATAAAAAAATATTTCCTTATATTATGGTTATTTTCAAAAATGGATTTAAAATTGAATAGATATTTCAATATCTGGAAATGTTTTCTTATGAGTACAAATAATGTTCTTATGATGAAAGCTTTTATCTATTGTATTACGGTTCTTGGGAACTATTTACAATGAAAAATGGTTCCATTATAAACCAAGGGTGGGTTATCCCATTATATATATCTAATGAATTGGGTAAAGAAATAGAGTTAACCAATTAAGTTTATCCTAAGATATTATAAGAATATACTGTGATGGTTATTCCTACTATAAATGTGATGGTTATTTCAAGTGTAGCTATGATGGTTACTCTAAGTATAATTGTGATGTTTATTCCATGTGTAATTAATAATAATATGAAAATGATTCCTCATGTTACCTACATGATTTATCTATGATTTCAATAGGTTTTTATGGAAATATTATGATTTCACGAGATAAAATAAAAGTATATGATAATTTGAAAGTTTAAAAAGTATAACTTTGTGTGAAAAGTTATGATGAGTTTTTTAATGATTCCAAATAAACCATATGAGTTTTATTTTTTCCTTTAATATTTCTTATGAAATTTTTTATGAAAATGTTTTGGGAGATAAGTTGTTTTATTGAGTAAGAAAATTTTTATTTTAAGACTAAAGTTTATTTTTAGAAAGGCAAATTTTTATAAGTATTCATGGACTAAAAAAAAATTTCTTTCTTTTTATGTCCCTTACTAAGATTTTTGTGGTCATCCCATATTTTCAAATGTTTTTTCTCAGGGATTAAAGATGGTTAAGGGAAATGAAGATGTCAATATGAAACCCATGATGATTTTTTATGAAAACAAATCATGTTTTTATTTAAAAAGTTTAATATTGTGAAAAAATAGATACTGAGTAGAAGTGTCCACTTTGTAATACATGGTATTGTTATTTCAGTGTTATGAAATAAATATCTAAAACTCTGTACCTAAAAAATCATTTGGAATGAAATATATTCTAAAGATACTAGATTAAGTAATATTTAAGGTTGTTTCCTTATAGTAAGTATCATATATGTCACCAACCAATGTACTGCACATGTTTCCTCCATCCAACCATTATTTATATGATCATGATATCTTTAGAAATAAAACTTGGAATATCCATAAATTCATAGATCAGTGTCCATATAACCAAATCTATGAACTTTTTAACTTATACTACATATATCTCCATCTGTTCACATTGAGTTTGTCTTTTTTATAAAATGTTTTTAAATTTTTTTAACTTCGTACAACCTGTAACTCAAACTTTATTTGGAATCCAAATTTATAGCCTTTACAAAAAATCATACAAACGTATCAACACTAAATTATTTCAACTTTTTATATGGTAACATAATCCCTGTTCCATCCAGTTACATTGTGAAACATCAATTTTTTTACTTGTTTCACTTTGTACGAATGAATAGGAAATCATATTTGATCACTAGTATATTCATGATGTTAGAAACTTAAGGATTGGCACAACATTTTCTAACGTCATAAGGATAATTTCTTACATTCCATAATGAAATTCTCTTATATGCCTCCAACAACATATCTTCTCTTAAACTTCTCAAAAATTCTTAAGCAACTCTATATACAAACACATATTTTTATATTGATAATAAATGAAACCATACTCACTATATAATAAAAAGGAGGATTGGAATACGGTTTATTCTCCATAGATTCAACCATTAAATTCTTAAAAGTACTTTTGGGAGGAATAATATACAAAACCCAAGACACACCAGATTTAAATTCCAAAAACAATAATTTAATCATAAAACCTATTCAACTATTTTTCAACAAGTAACACTAATGATCACAACAACTCTAAACACCAAAGTGGTTAAAACATTGAAAATTTAAGAATTTACTCATTGTATATGGTTTGGACACATGGTTAGGAAAACCATGCACCAACCATGTAAGTGACACAAGAAGGATTTTTATATATGGTCATATGGGTTTCCTAGAGTTTCTATTAACTATGCGCATATGATTTCATTTTTTGTCTCTCCCAAAAACTCAAAGTTTCTCAAAAATACACATAGTTTATTCCTAAAACCAATAACCAACAATAATAAAAAAACAAATCACATCAAAACAACCCAAAATTGGGTTCAAATAAATGATCGAACTCCTGATCACCCACAGTAACTCGAGGTTCAACACAAATAAGGGCTAGCGGGGAACTTCCCCCACCTGCCTTTAGATCTCTGAAGATCCCATCTCTATAAAACATTTATTTTCCAAATAATTTGAGGGTGATCATACCATTTTATAAGAAATTATCCAGGGTCAACTTTCCATATCACATGAACCAGCTTGAAATAAGGTTTGAAGTGTGTTCTTGATCCCCACGGGCTAATGAAAATCACTAAGGTATTTGATTGTACCTTTGGGAACAGTTTAAAACTTAGAATATAAATAAAAATACCATATATTTCTCCCAAAATTATATCATGATCCATTTATAATTCGAATTACCACACCCTTAAATAAGTAGTTTAAATTATTTAAATAAATAAACATAGTATAACAAATAAATAATAGTAGTATTAATGAACCATAACTCATAACCATCATACCACGGATATAGGAGAAATGATAACTAAAATCAACATTAAAAATACTAAAATACATCTAGGAAAAAAGTATAATAAAAAATAATCCAAAAAAATCACGAGGATCTCAAATTCACCACACAAGATCCTCTTATAAGTACTCGACCTTAAACATTACATAATCTAGATAATTCAACTAGAATTTTCTTTCTTACATTCTGAAATATCTTTTCAGTTTAGAGTTTTAGAGAATTAGGACATAATTCATACATATCAACCCAAAAGTATAAAAAGTGCGTAAAATAGTATCCATTTTTACTATAACACAAAACTTTTGAATAAAACATGAAAACTTTTCATGAAAAATATTCACAACTTTCATCTTGGCTAATTATTTCCTCTTACCCATACTTAAACCCTAAGAAAAAATTTCAATGCTAGGGATGCACACAAAAAAAAATCAATATGGGAAATCAAAGTGAAAGGAACCATTAGTCTATGAATACTTATAAACATATGAAATTATTTTCAAAAAGAAAAACATCTCAACCATAAAGTATCATATAATTAATTTGTGAAAATAAGATATTTCCATAAAACATATAAAACATAAATAAAACCATATAGATAAATTGTGGAATTACTTAAGATTTTAACCCTCATATATACCATGTGATTTTTAATCCTCATAGCTACCTTACAACGTAACCCTCATGACTACCTTATGAAGTAACCATCGCAGTTACACTTAAGATAACCATTACAACCAACTTCCAACATAAACATACACAATGAATTGGAGGGAGTTATAGGTCCCAAAATTAATTATAAAAAATTTCCAAGAACTAGTAAATAATCATAAAATATAAATACTTACATCATAAAAACATTCCTTTTGAATTTTAAAAAAATAGAAATTTAAAAGAGGGTTTTTAATGGAAAGTACCTTATATCGAGTTTGTCTTACTTAAAACATGTTCAAACCTCTAATATAATGGTTTAAAGAGTATTATTATTATATTATAAAACCAAATTCATATTCATATTTACTTATATGATCTTTTATAACATATTTTCACCCATTTGTTAACAATATTTTGTTGTTTTCATTGTTTCAAGTGCATTTATCTCGTGGTTTCCATAGTAGGTTCATTTTGAATTTTCGTATCGAATGGAAGAAAAACTTGATAAGTGGAATGAAATGGTATTAATATTATTCAATAATTTTAAATTATAAAATATATCATTTTTTTATAATACGAGGATGAATCATTAGATAAAACATTAATGAAAATGATTTAATTTATTTTGGCGGTTTTTACGACCATCACAAACTTAAAAGATTTTATTCAATATCATGTTTATATATTGGTTACAAAACATTAAATAACTTATAATATGCATAATAAAACCCTATTTAACCATAATAATGGTTTTAAAACTAGTTTTAAAGGTGTTAAAAGAAAATGAAAACACATCGTCTATGATGATGGTAAATCGACACATCACGGATGATACTTTCATTTTTTAGAATAAGAGGAGAAGATGTGATATTTGATGATGAATATTCAATTAAAATAATAAAATTACATAATATTTAATATAATTGAGTTATAATGTCACTTGGTTGAGGGGATATGAGGAAATAATAAGGAAATAAAAGAAATTTGAAAAGAAAATAAAAGAAAATGAAAGAGGATTTTACCTCTTGAATTCTTCTCATTGAGAACCTTTTTAAGGCACTTGGTTTTGGACTTTTGGTGAGACCATAAGGTATTGGAAATGGGGAAGATAATTTGGAAAGTAATTGGGTAAAAATCAAATAGGATACAAGGATTTTAGTTGTAAGGAGAAGAGTTGGTGGGGGTGGTATTTATAGTGGAGGAGATGGGTGTTTTCTAATTATTTTATTCATTAGTTTATTATTTTCTCTCAAGACTTTGTATAGTTAATGAATTATCACTAAATATATATTAAAATAATTAAGTAGGATTCTAGATTATGTTTCTTCCATTAGTTACAACTTAAGGAATAGTTTATTTAACTTATAATGTATATATACCGTAAATTACTGTATTTCACTATTCATAAAAAATTATACTATTTTAGAAAAATACTAAAAATTCACCCAAAACATTTTTCTACATGTATAATTAAAAAATGAAATCCATTTTATGAAAGTAATTTTCTAAATATGAGAAATTTCATTTTTAATTAAAATCATTTTTTATTCAAAAAATACCATTTTTAAAATTATAATTGATTTATAACACTTTGTAAAATTTATTAGAATCTTATAAAATTATCTTATAATTTTAAGACAAAAATATATTAATTTATGAATCTATTTTATAAAGATAATTTTTTTAAATCATTATACTAATTATAAAATTGTAAATAAAAAATATACCTTTCACACAAATACCAACACTTAAATTACCATTTTCAAACAATTTATTTACTTAATACATGATATAAATATATCATATTTTCACTTATAAGATACATAAATTTTATTTATACTATCATATAAGCGGTTACTATTCTATTTGTATATATTTTTTTTTCTATAAATAACACTTATTTCATTATACATTTATAATTAATTTAACTATTTAATTTTAGAATGAAAAAAATCAGTTTTATAAGTACCCAGGTTGTAACATTCTTTCCACCTTCTAGAAATTACATCCTCACAATTTCTATTTACTTATTAAACAAGTGATAACACCTTTCCCTCATAGAATTTTCAAATTCCCATGTCACTTCTTCAACCATGTGGTTTCTCCACAAAACCTTATCCTGGTTAATTATCTTTGTCCACAATACTTGCTCTCTATGATCTAGAATATGAAAAGGTCTATCTTTATAATAAATTTTCTCTTCTAGATGAACTAATTCTAGGATAAAACATGATATGAATCTAGAACATACTTTCTTAACATCAAAACATGAAAAAAAAATTGTTTACCTAAGATAAACTCGGAGGTAAGGCTACTTAGTAGGAAACTGGTCCAAATTTCTCCCAGATTTCAAATGGTCCAATGAACTGTGGATTTAGGTTTCCTTTCCTTAAAAAATGCATTACACTTTTCCATTGATATATTTTAAAGAAAAAAATGAGTATCTACCTTGAAAGAAAAGTCTATACTCTTTCTATCTGCATAAGTTTTCTGTCAACTCTCGGTTTCCCTCATATATTGCTAGATCATCTTCACTTTCTCAGCTACTTCCTCTTCTAATTCTAGTCCCATAAAATTCCTTTCCAAGACTTTATCCTAAAATACCAGAGTCCGACACTACTTTATGTATAATTCCTCAAAAGGTTCAATCTATATAGTGGACTATTATTATAAGAAAGCTAAACTAAAAAAAACATGTTGATCCCAACTTCCATGGTAATCGATTTAACAAGATTGAAGCATATACTCTAATGTCTGAATAGATCACTCTAACAATACATAATATTGAGGATGAAAGGATGTGATGAAATTTAATTCAGTTCCCAATAACTTCTGAAGTAATTTCCAAAAGTTATAAGTGAACTAGGGATCACAATCAGATACAATGGAGATTATAAGACCATAAAATATGATAATATCTTTAAGCAACATCTGAGAAAGTTGATCTAAAGACACATGATGTAGAATAGGAAGGAGATTTGAAGACTCAGTTAGTTGATCGATAATAACCCAAATTGCATTATTACCTCGAGAAGACTTTGGTAGTCCCACCATGAAGTCCATGGATATATTTTCACATTTCCACTCGGGCACTGGAAAAGGCTGAAGCATCCCAATTGGTAGTTGTTACTCTACTTTAACCTATTGACAATTAAAGCATTTCAGAATAAAATCAGAAATATCTTTTTTCATTTCATCCCACTAGTAATACTTCCAAAGGTCTTTGTACATCTTAGTGCTGCCAGGATGAACTAAAAATAGAGAACTATGAGCTTCATTTAATAGATCTTTCTTCAACTGTGAATCACAGGGCACACATAATCTCTTCCCAATTCTCAAAATATAATCTTTATCAATGTTAAATTATGGAAACTTTCCATTTTTCACTAATTATACCTTTTTCTATAACTCATGGTCTTCCTTTTGTGCTTACTTAATTATGTCTGATAGATACGATTTCACTAACACTTGAAACAAAAAAGATAAATTTACTGCAACAACAAATTCCAAGATAAAATTCATCAAATAATTAATTAAGGGGTCATGTTTAAAATGTAAAATGGTTAATTTAGAATGATGTTTTTGACTCAAGTCATCCTCCACTTTTTTTTCTATTTTCTAGGACAGTAATTGATCATGAAATCATAATCTTCTATTAGTTCAATCCTTCTCTGCCTCATGTTCAATTCCTTTTGAGCGACTATATACTTAAAACTTTTATTTTCAGACTATATTTCACATTTGGATCAATATAAATGATGTCTCTAGATTTTTAAAGAAAAAACCAAAGCTTCTAATTCCAAATCATGTGTGGGATAATTTAACTGGTGAGATTTTAGTTCTCTTGAAGCATAAGAAATTACCCGATCATTCTACATCAGAACACAACCAAGTCCCCTAAATAAAGCATCAATGTAGATAAAAAAAGAACCATTTCTAGAAATAAAGTTTAAAACTGGATCATTCATTAATCTTCTTTTCAGTTCTTGAAAACAAACATGACATTATTCTATCTGAATAAATTTAAACCCGTTTCTTGTTAACTTATTTATCAGGCTAGATAACCATGGAAAGTTCATAACAAACCATCTATAAAATCCTACTAATATAAGATAACTATGAATCTCAGTATCATTGGTAGGTCTTGGCCATTCATCAACCACTTTTTTTTGTGGGATACACTATTACGCCATCCTTATTTATGATGTTCCCAAGAAAAGAAATCTTTTTCATTCAAAAATAAAAATTGATAAATTTCCCATATAACTTATTTTATTTAAGGGTTTAAAGAATAATCCCTATATGTTTTTCATGATACTCATAATTTTTTTAAAACTCCATAATATCATCAATAAAAACAAAAAAAACTTGTACAAATATTCAAAGAATTTTCTATTCATAAGATCCATAAATACAGAAGGGGAATTTTTCAAACCAAAGGGAATAACAATAAACTCATAATTCTCATATCTAGTTTGGAATGTTTTTTCTTCAGAATTCCATCCTCCTTCACCTTGAGCTGATGGTACCAGGATCTCAAATCAATATTGGAAAAATAATGAGCTCCCTGTAATTGACCAAACAAGTCATAGATATGAGGTAATGTATATTTATTCTTAATAGTAATATTATTCAAATCTTTATAATCAATGAAAAGTATTATGGAACCATATTTCTTTTTAATGAATAAAATAGTAGCACCCCATGGTGAAATGCTACGCTGAATGAAACCTTTACCAATAAAATACTACAAATACTTTGTCAATTCTTAATGTTCCACTTGATCAATTCGATAAGGGGGATTTGAGATTGTCTTAACATCAAGAAATAAGTCAATAGTAAATTTAACTTACTGATCAGATATAACACTAAGAAAATTATCAGAAAAAACATCCAAGTATTCATTTACCACTACACATAATTAATCTTAACAGTTCCCTTATTTTTAGAAATATATACAAGATAAGTTTCATTTCCATATTTTAAAAGTTTCTTAGCTTCTTGATATGTTATCAAATCTATGGGTTCATTCTTGAAAATAAACTGAAACTCTTTCTGAAAAACAAATTCTTTATCACTATAATCAATCTTGTCATGATAAATAGAAATCCATTCCATACTAAGAATAACATAAAAATCTACTAAGGTAAGAACAACAACATTTTCAAGTAATGTCTTTATACCAAAAACAATATAAATATTCATATAATTCTATTTCACCTTAATATTTCCCCCGGTATTTTTACCATAGGTTTTGATTTCATTTATTGAAGTGAAATTTCCAATTTACCAGAAAATTTCTCAGAAATAAAGGAATGTGTAGACCCTGTATCAAACAAAACATTAGAAAAATCAAATTAAACAAATATTGTACCTAATATCACTTTCTTGGATGGACCAACATCTACTGATGTAATCGCCAAGGATTTTATTGCACTTTTCTACTTATAGTTTGGTAGCTTTCCATTATTCATATCTTTCTTTGGGAAGGTAATTGCATAATGACTCATCTCACCACATTTGAAACAACTTATTGTTTTCTTATCAGAATCAATCATACCAACACTATGATCCTTTTTATTATAAAACTAGGTCATATGTCAAAAATTACCACATCGAAAACACTTCTTGGATTTTTTAAGGCATACCACAGGGTGATTTTTACCACACATCCCACAAAAGGGAAGCTGGAATTTCTTACCTTCATATATATTTGATTGATTCTTACCCATTTCTTTCCATGTAGACCTTTTCTTCAAAATTTTGTGAAATTATACATTATCATCAGTAAACTCCATTTCTACCCTTTATGCACATCAAACAAGTTTCTCATAACTTTTGAACTCATAGGATGCCAATTCCCCATGACATCTTGGCTTTAATATGAGTAAAAACAATTTACTTTACTATCGATATCTCAAATAAAACTTGAAGCATACCTTTCCAATCGGGTGAAGTTTGCTTCATACATGGCCATTGAATCATCCTACTTTTTCTTTAATTCAAGGAATTTCTTTTCCATCTTAAGTCGAACCACCTTAGGAAAATACTTTTCATAAATAATATTCTTAAATTCATTTAATTCAAAGGCATCAATCTCCTCTCTATCTCTGATATTATTGACCATTGACCTTCACTGGTCGTCTTCACCTTCAAAATGGTAAATAGAAAGAATAACCTTTTGATTATTTGAACACCCCATGAAATCAAATATCTTTTCAAGTTCTTTAATCCACCCTTTGTATAACACCCCAATATTTTATGGTATGTATCTTATTAAACCAATTCAATTCATTCGATATCTTATGTTGCACACAACATCGAGATTAATCAAACAACAATATACTATTAAATAGCAACTTGACCATTAGAATAGTAGTGTGACCATTATAATAGTAACCTCACCTATGAAAGTATAAATAAAATTTAGGCATCTTATAAATGGTAATATGATATAATTATATCATAGTATAAGTAAATAATTTTATAGAAATTATTAATTAAGTGTTGATATTTTTATTTAAAATAAATGTTTATTTTAAATTTTACTATTAATATAATGATTTGAAATAAATTTTATTTTTATAAAATGTATTAAAAATTAATATTTTGTTATATTATGATTATAAGATAATTTTATGAGACCTTTATTGATTCTTCAAAGTGTTATAAAATCACTTATAATTTTAAAATTGGTATTTTCCAAGTAAATGAGGATTTTAATTAAAAATTAAATTTCTCATATTTTAAAAATTAGTTTCATAAAATGGAGTTTATCTCTTAATTATACACATCAAAAAATGGTTAGGGTGATTTTTTGGTATTTTTCTTATTGAATAGTAAAATACGGTAAGTTAATGTATATATACATTATATGTTAAATAAATTATTCCTTGAGTCATCACTGATGTAAGCACCATAATCTAGAACTATATTCCTATATTTACTATATTTAGTCATGTAATCATCACTATTTCTTATTTTGATCCAAAATTATAAACTAATGAATAATATAATAAAAAAATACACACCTCCTCCACTATAAATACCGCCTCTTCTCCTCAAACCTCTCAAGACATGAAGCTTGTAAAAATTTTACCCAATACTCTTACCAAGAATCTTCTCTAATTAAAATAGGTTGTATTATCAAAAAATACCAAAACCAATTTCTCTAAGTAGGTTCTCAAGGAGAATAATTCAAGAGGTAAAAACTTATTTCCTTTTCTTTTAATTTCTTTTAAATTTTTTTTATTTTTTTATTCTCTCCTAACCTCCTTTGTACAAACATTAATAATAACTCTATTATCTTTTATATAATTTAATTTTATTATTTCAATGTAAAATTCACCATGAAGTCTCTTATACTCTCTCCGATTATTTTAAAAATGAAAATACAATCTGTGAGGTGCCGATTTACCACCTTTGTGGATGGCGTGTATTCATTTTTCAATTCCACCTTCAAGTCTAGTCATAAAATCATTTATATGGTTAAAAATATTATAATATATGTATTAAATCTTATTTTAAGTTATATAACCTGTATATATACATAATATTAATTTATAAAACAAAACTAGTTTGTGATGATCGAATAAACACCAAAATAATCTAAACCATTCTCAATAAAATTTTGTCTAATTATTCATCATCATACCATATAACCGATTGAAATATATAACCATTTAATATTTTTTAAGTTCATTAATAACATATAATTTAAATTCTGTAGAACTATTATCATTTTTCATGATTTTCTTTACATGTATACAAGTAAAACGATCATGAAAACCAAGGAAACGAACACTCCCAAACGATAAAATTGTATTTTATAACACATCAAAAAGTCCATAAGTGAATTTAATAAAATCATAATAAATAAAATACATGTATAAATTTAATTAATTAATTAATTAATTTTATTAATTTTATTAATTTGATTATTTAGGACATTAAGATCAAGTGAAGAATACCTTCGGACATAAGGTAAGGGATTCTCCCTGAAATTCAATTTTTTATTCGGGTTATGTTTTTAATCTCTTTACCCCAATTTAATTATTAATTATTCTTATTTACTCTTTATAAATTATTTTTTTATGTTACAAAGATATTTACATAGCTCAATTTTTCTTTCTTTGATGGGAAATACATGTTTTATAAGGATCCCTTTTCAATTCTTCCTGATAAGAAATCCCAATTAAAGGAAACTTCACAATTTCTTACCCATTTTCAAGTACCACATATAATATATTTTAAGATACCAATTTTTTTTCTAAAACTAATCATTTTATCATGAAAAAATATATTTTTTAATTTCTAGTTTTATACCAATAATAATTCCTTTTTCCATTTTAAAGACTCTTTAATATTTTTTACATAAACTGCACAAAGAAGGTTGATTTTAAAAGTCTCTTAAACAATAATTTTATATGTTTTAACTTCATTAGGACATAATTTATCATGATATATGACTATTTTATATTATTAATGTCTAATTATGATTTAAATCTATTCTTTCATGGACTCCATTATGATATTCCCTTTGGTTATTCTTTTTTCCATGTATTCCTTGTGTGTGGTGTATGTATACTTCCATTTCATTTGTGATCATCATTCACTGATTATTTCATTAAATATTTATATTTATTGTATCAGGGATATTATTAATTCCTTTTACATGTTCCATTTTTATATAAGGTGTTTTATTTTAATGCTATTTTATTTGGGTAAATCTTGATGAATCCCTATCCTCTACTAAATACATATATTTTGATAAGTCATATTGTTTATGAATTAAATATATGTACATAGAATGACATGAACTTTAAGTGATGGGTGAGGTCTGTAATAACACCTTTATGGATAGACAAGTCTCGTGAGATAAAAAAGTTGGAGAAAAACACTTTGCGTTTGTTTCTAGATAGAATCAGATGGGGTTTTACCCACAAAATTAAATAGTCTTGAAGGTATGATAGTTTACATGCCAGATACATGAAGTCCAAATAATAAGAATTTTCTTCATTAATAATTCATTTGTTAATTTGCTAGATATTTTTAGTATGAAAAATCTATTTATGAATTTTAATTCTCATTTTATTGATGGCATGTGTTTTTCAGATTATTTACCTTACCATAATGTCTATACCTTATTGAATTTTCTTTACTTGTTATTGTTTCATATAACCCTTACTGAGCATTTGATATCAAACTTTTATTTATTTTCCTTCCCCATGTTGTGAAGATAAAATATTTGAATAATTGACAAAAAGAAGTTTATTTTCTTTTTTTATGTACTATGTTTAATTACCAATGTAAAAAGGGAACCATATATATATATATTGTTTCTTCAAGACTACTAAACTGATCTATCCTTGGGGATGTGATATCTTGTTTCTATGCCTTTGTAAAAAAATGACCATTGACTCTGTCCTTCTGCGGTTGGGGTTTCCACCACCAATATTTATATTTTATAAAGAAAAAACACTTTTAAGTAAAAAGTGGGAAACCAATCCAGAAAAAAACCCTAAGATAAATTTTGAGGATAATCATAAAGTAAAATCCTATAATTTTTGTAAAGTATATATTATGCTGGTTTTTTTAGAAATACAACCTTTTATGGAAGTCGATGTGGTTGTGTAACATATGTACCTAGGGGTAAAAATTATGACAAGGTGTGTCGGGCCTGAGTCAACGTAAACTAGTATATGAAAACAGGCCTTACTATGTACATGGTTTTACACTCCAAGGGGGTATGATTAGGATAATTCACATCATCTTTAAAAACCAATGTGAATGTTTTAAAATTAAATATATCCCCAAAGAAACCATGTTTAGGATTATGATATTTTATAGGCATAAATTTCTGATTTATGTTAAGTGTTTTTCTAGTTCAAAATTATGTATTATGATTCATAACATAATTTACTGTATGAAATTGTTTAGAAATGGTGCCTAATGGAAGGAAATAAATCAATACCCATGGAAAATGTAGTGATTCTTCCATTGATCAAGTTAACATAGTTAGTATTGGATCTGAACAGATCATGACTATATTATGATATATTGTTCAAGTTATAAAAAATAACCATATTATACCTATAATGGATCATTTAATGTTGTAGAAGCTACCATATTTTAGTGGGAATAATAATCCAGTCATAGCTTAGTAGTGGATTAAGTCTTTTGAAAAGATATTTCTGCCATTAAGATGCAATGAAAATAAAAAGGTGGTACTTGAAGTATATTTTCTTAAGGGAGATGTTGATCAATGGTGGTTTTTGATCCAAAATACTAAAAAGTAAGACGAAATAGAATACATGGAATAGAGAAATTTTAAAGAAAAATTTATCAAAAAATATTTCTCTTATGAGCAATGAGCTGAAATGAAGAGAAAATTCCTTAGTTTAAAGAAAAGGAAAAAAAAGAGTGTTGTAGTGTATGAGTCTACCTTCACAAGACTCTCTCTGTATATTATAGATTACATATGTGATTCATAATAAAATATTGTTCATTTCTTTGAAGGTCTTAATCCAAGTATCTGAAGGGAACTAGATTCTAAAAAAAAATCATCATATGATGAAATAGTATTAAATGACATCAAAATGGAGAAGTAATTTTCTTTATTCTATTTGTTCAAGGGAAATCAATAGAAGAAGTGGTCTTTTGATAACCATGGAAAATGTGAAGTGTTAAAGAAGAAGAAGGGAATGAATTAATTTTCATCATATGAAAATTGTGGAAAGAATCATTCTAGTAAATTCTTTAAAGTCATAGAATTTTTCTATAAGTGTGGAGAAAAGTTTCATCAAGCTAATGAATGTAAGGGGGATAAAAAAAATCAATGATGTCCAATGCATCAACTAAAATGAAATGGGGCATTATTAAAATCAAAGTCTCAAGCGTCAAGGGAATATAACACATAAAATTCCAAGGGGATATGAACAAGCTTATACGATCACCACAACTAAAATAAAAGTACCAAATGATGTGATGGTAGGTACATTAATCCTATCTTAAAATCTATCCATTTCATTATTTGATTTTGGATCATCACACACTTTTACATGTACCCAGTTCTCCAAGAAAATTAGACATTTCCCTTTTTATTTAACAAGGTATTTTTCAGTCAAAATTCCTAAGGGAAGTATCATTTCATAAAAACTGTGCCAGTAATCCCCCTTTATGACACATAAACATGCTTTAGTTTCTGTCCTTATCATCATAAATATTGTTGACTTTGATATAATCTTCATTATGGAATGGATTTCAAAATATGATGCGATATTTTTTTACAAGAAGAAGAAAATTATGATTTGTGTGGAATATGTAGAGTCCCTTATCTTTAGGGAAGAAACTTTATCATTAGATAATTATCTTGAACCACCCCCAATAGATATACTGAAAAAAATTATTGGGGAGGAAGAGAAAACAATATCTAAGTATGAGGAAAAAAAATTCAAATTGAGAATGTACAGGTTGTATAGGAATACATTGATGTATTTCCTAAAAAATTACTTAGAGACACCCAAGAGCATGAAGCTAAGATTACCATAGATTTAATCCCTAATGAAATACCAATATCAAATACTCCTTATAGAATGGACGCTGTGAAATTAGTGGATCTGAAGAAACAACTAGAGTATTTGAGTAATAAGTAATTTATTCTCCCTATCATTTCTCTATGGGTTTCCCCTATTATTTTTGTTAGGAATAAATATGGATCCTTGAAAATGTGGTTTGAATATAGATAAATCAATGCTATTACAATAAAGAACAATTATCATCTTCCACAAATTGAAGATTTTATTGATCAACTCCACAAAGATCAATATTTTTTGAAGATTGACCTTCATTCTAGATATAATCAATTGTGTGTGAGAAAGGAAGATATTCCTAATACAACATTCTGAACAAGGTATGGAAATTATGAGTTTAAAATAATCCCATTTAGACTGACTAATGAATCCCTTGTTATTATCGATCTAATGATCAAAGTTTTCAAGGAATATCTTGATGATTTTTTTGTGCTATTTATTGATGATATCTTGATATATTCAAAAATCTATGAGGACCATGAGAACAAATTGCAGATTGTTATGAAGACTATTTAATGAAAAGAGTTGTATAGGAAGTTTAGAAAGTGTGAATTCTGGCTTCAAACAGTTTCTTTTCTTGTCCATATTGTCTCTAAGGATGGAATCTCAATTGATCATGCGAAGAAAAATGCAGTCCAAGAATGGCATATGCCAACGAACATTACCGAGGTACGTCATTTTATTGCTTTAGCCGGTTACTATCAGTGTTTCATTGAGAATTTTTCTTGATTGGATAACCTACTAACCAAGCTCACATGTAGAGGGGTTAAGTTTTTATGGAAAAAATAATGTATATATTATTTTAAAAAATTGAAGATAATATTGGCCAATTCTCCAATTTTGAATCTACCATCATAAAATGATGGATTTGTGATATACAGTGAGCATTAAAGAATGGAATGGGTTGTTTCCTTATGAAAAATGATAAATTTATTTCTTATTCATCAAGGCATTTGAAGACTCATGAAAAAAATTATTCAACACATGATCTTGAGTTAGCATTTGTAAACTTTTCTATGAAGAAATTAAGACGCTATCTCTATAGTGAAAGATGTGAGATATATACAGATACTCAGAGTTTGAAATGCATATTTACATATAAATAACTCAACATGAGGCAAAGACAATGGCTCGAGTTACTCAAAGATTATTACTACTCAATACACTACCACCCAAGAAAATAAAATAAGGTGGAAGATTCATTAATCTAGAAAGATCATGGACTTATGACCCAAATGAGGATTGAGAACGAACCTATATTCATGGATTTAGTAAATATGGATATGAAAATTTTAAGGAAAGGAAAACATCACTCCTTATTAAAATTATTTCTAAGCCATATTTAATGAAGAATATAAAAATCTCTTAATATAATGATGTGAATTTTTAAAAGAAAATTAAATTCATTAAGGATGGAAGATTGGAATAGTTCATGTATGAGTATAGAATTATGAAATTTGGAAAGATTTTATGTTTCCCATAAATACCAAAGCTATAAATGGAACTATTATATGATTCTCATAGCACAAACTTCCCTATAAACCTAGTAGTACTAATATGTATAGAGATCTAAAGGAAAAAAAATTGGTGGGATAACATGAAGTGGGAAATTTCTAACTAGGAGGCAAGGTGTCTAGTTTGTTAATAAGTGAAGGGTGAGAGAAAACATCCTAGAGAAGTAATGAAACCTAAACCTATTACTATGTGGAAGTGGGATGACATTACAATGGAATTCATCACATGACTACCAAGGACACCTAGAAGGAATAATAAAATATGTTTTATTCTCGATCGACTTACCAAATCTGCACATTTCCTCACTATAAGGGAGGATTTTACATTGGATCACCTGGAAAGAATCTATACTAATTAAGTTGTAATATTTCATGGTGAACCTCTATTTATTGTGTATGATCAAGATCCATATTTTACATAACAATTCTGAATGTGTCTTTAGAAGAATTGGGATACTGAGATTCATATGAGTTCTTCTTATCACCCTAAAACCAAAAGATAGTCTAAAGAGACTATTCAAACATTTGAAGGCATGTCGAGATCATGATCACTTGACTTTCATGGTATAGGGGATCAGTATTTACCTTTGGTAGGATTTACCTACAATAATACTTTCCATTCTACTATTATAATGGCACCATATGAAGCATTATATTGAAAGAGATGTCAAACTACAACTTTTTGAGAGGATGTTGGTGAGAGAAAACTTATAGGCCCTTAACTTATTGAATAGACAGAAATAAAGGTAAAGATTATTCAAGCTCATATTACAACAACTCAAAGAAGACAAAAGAGTTATATTGATAACCAAAGAAAGGATTTGGAATTTCAAGTGGGAGATCATGTCTTTCCAAAAGTATCTCCATGGAAGGGTGTATTAAGGTTTGGTAAGAAAGGGAAATTGAGCCCCAGGTACATCGGACGATTTGAAATTCTAGAAGGAATTGGAGTTATAGCTTACTGATTATCAATACCACCAAGTCTCTCCAAAGTTCATGATGTATTCCACATATCATTGTTAAATAAGTACATGTAAGACCCAACACATGTAATCATCTATAAAGAAATATACCTGGAACCTAATTAATATTAATGTGAAGAGCCTATATATATTTTTGATATAAGAGAGAAAATATTGAGAAATCAAATGGCTCGACTAGTATGTGTTATTTGGAGAAACCATAAAATGTAAGAAGCAACATAAAAATCTGAGGACGTTTAAAGAATAACCACACTCATCTATTTAGAAGGAAATGTTCATAAAAATTTCAAGAATGAAATTTCCAAAGGAGTGAGGAATATAACACCCCAAGATTTAATGGTATGTGTCTTCTTAAATAAATTCAATTCATTTGAGAGATTATGTTGCGCACAACACTGATCTTAAACAAACAGTAATATACTATTAAATAGTAGCTTGATTATTAGAATAGTAATGTGACGGTTATAATAGTAAACTCAACTATGAGAGTATAAGAAAAATTTAGGCATCTTATAAATGGTAATATGATATAATTATATCATAGTATAAGTAAATAATTTTTTTAGAAATTATCAATTTAGTGTTGATATTTTTATAAAACATAAATGTTTATTTTAAATTTTATAATTAATATAATGATTTAAAATAAATTTCATTTTAACAAAATTTAGTCAAAATTAATATTTTTTGTCTTATTATTATAAGATAATTTTATGAGACCTTAATTGATTTTTCAAAGTGTTATAAATTAGTTATAATTTTAAAATTAGTATTTTCCAAGTAAATGATTATTTTAATTAAATATTAAATTTCTCATATTTAAAAAATTGTTTTTGTCAAATTGGGTTTATTTCTAAATTATACACATTGAAAAATAGTTAAGGTGAATTTTTGGGATTTTTCTAAAATCATTGAATTTTTGTGAATAGTAAAATACAGTGATTTACGGTATATATACATTATAAGTTATATACACTATTACTTGAGTCATCGCTGATGTAAGGAACATAATCTAGACCTATACTCCTCTATTTTATGTATTTTTTTCATGGAATCATCACTATTTCTTGTCTTGATCCAAAATAAGAAAATAATATTTAAAATAATCAAAAAACACTACTCTCCTCCACTATAAATACCACTCCTCACCACCTTTTATACTTACACCTATTAAGCCTTTAATATTCTCTAATTTCTATCCAATCCTCTTCCCAAGCCTCTTACCCATTCCCAAGAGGTTCTGGTCTCAACAAAAGACCAAAACCAATTTCTCTAAGGAGGGTCTCAAGGAGATGAATTCAAGAAGTAAAAACTGCTTTCCTTTTATTTTAATATATTTTAAATTTAATTTAATTTATTATTATATACTCAACTCCGCTGAAAAAATATGAATGATTATTAAAGTATCTTATATATACTATAATGTTATTATGTCAATGGAAAATCCACAATCATGTCTCTTCTCCTCTCCCCTGTAATTCTAAAAATGAAAACACCATCTGTGAGGTGCTGATTTACCACCTTCTTGGACAACATGTTTTATTTTGAAATTACACCTTCAACTCTAGTCATAAAACCATTTATACGATTAAAAAATATTATAATAAATGTATTTAATCTTATTTAATGTTCTATAACCTGGATATTTACATAATATTAATTTATAAAACAAAACTTGTTTGTGATGATTGAAAAAATGCCAAAATAATCTAAATGATTATCACAAACAGTTTATCCAATGATTCATCCTCATACCATATAAAAGAATAAAATATATAACCATTTAATATTATATAAGTTCCTTAATTAAATATAATTTCAATTCTGGACAACTATTCTCATTTTACATGATTTTCGATACATGTATACAAGTAAACCGATCATGAAAACCAAAGAAACGAATGATCCTGAACAATAAAATTATATCTTATTACACATCAAAAAGACCATAAGTGAATTTAGTAAAATTATACTAAATAAAATACATGTATAAAATGTTCTGAATTAATTAATTAATATATTTAATCTAATTTTTCAGGACATTAAGATCAAGTACAAAACACATTCATACATAATGTAAGGGATTCCCCTCGAAACTTCCATTTTTCATTTGGGTTATGATTTCTCTCTCTTTATCCCAGTGTAATTATTAATTATTATTATGTAATATTCAAAAATTATGTGTTTATGTTGTAAATATATTTACCTAGTTCAATTATTCTTTATTTTTTGTGAAATACATGTTTTATAAGGATCCATTTTCAATTATTCACAATAAGCAAGCCTGATTAAAGGCAACTTCCCAATTTCTTGCCTATTTTCAACTACCATCTATAACATGTTTTAAGTTGCCAATATTTTTCAAAAACCACTCATTTTATCATGAAAAACTATATTTTTTAATTTCTGGTTTTATAAAAACAACAATTTCTTTTTCTATTTTAAATACTCTTTAAAATTTTTCTTAAACCGCACTAAAAAGGATTATTTATAAAGTCTCTTAAACAATCCTTTAAAAAATTGCCTTAAATAGGAAATAATTTATCATTATATATTCCTATTTTACTCTATTAATTTCCAAGTATTATTTAAATCCATTCTTTCATGGACTTTATTATGATATTCCCTTTGGTTATGCCTTTCGCTACGCATTCCTTGTGTGTGGTGTATGTATATTTCCCTTTAATTTGTGATCACCATTAATTAAAGATTTAATTAAATATCAATATTTATTATATCATGGATATTATTATTTCATTGTACATGTATCATTTTTTCATATTTTGTTTTCTTTGAATGATGTTTTATTTGGGGAAATATTGATGAATCCCTATCCTCTACTCAATAAGGATATTTTAATATGTGATATTGTTTATGAATTGAATCTATGTATAGATAATGATTTGGACCTGTTGTCATGTATGGGGCCTATTATAGCCCCTCGATGCATCGCAAGGTCTCATGAGACAAAACAGTTGGTGACGAACCCTTTATGTTGGTTTCCAAATAGAATCAGATAGGTTTTTACCCACATACTTAAACCGTATTGATGATATAATGGTTCATGTTCCAAATACATGATGTCCAAATAATAATAATTATTTTCATTCAGTATTTTCTTATTAATTTCCATGAAATTTTCACTATGAAAAAATCTATGGATGCATTTTCATTATCAGTTTATTGATAAAATATGTTTTTCAGATTATTTACCATTCCATAATGTTTATTCCATATTGAATTTACTTCACCTGTTATTATTTTATATAACCCATATTGGTCATTTGAGATCACCCTTTTATTTTTTCCCTTCCACAGGTTTTGAAGATGAAATCTTTGAATAACTGATAATTAGTATTTTATTTTCTTTTGTTATGTACTATGTTTAATTACCAATGTAATAAGGGAACCATGTATGTGTCTAGTTTCTTCAAGATTACTAAACGTATTGATCTTCAAAGATGTGATCTCTTATTTCCATGAATTTATAATAAAACGACCACCCACTCTAGGATACTGGGTTTGTGGTTGTTACAATTTATCCACCATTGGGTAAGAAGATCCAATTAATGTAGAAGGGTGTTGCCTCATAAAATGTTACACTATTATCATGTTTCTTTATTGTAGCTCTAGTTGTTCTCTTGCATGGATGCCACCACCATTTTATAGATTATGTGAACTGAGAATTTACATTAAAAAATTTATTAGTTCTAATTCCCACCATTCTGAACAGACATATCTTAGATGAAGAAACATGGAAATCTTTAAATTCTATATTATTTCAACATAAAAAAGGTAAAAATAATTTATGGTATTGTACTAACATGTAATGACCCAGGCCTCTCTGGTCAATTCATTTATGAAAATATAGTGTTATGGGTGTTATGAGGGCTATCAGTGACTCATTCCGAGAATTATACCCAAGAAGTCCAGTTTTTCTATCGGCGTGTCATTTTGAGCTGTCGATGTCGGCATATCATTTTGAACTATTGGTGTCAGCCTGTTTTTTTGAACTGTCGGTGTTGGAAATTCCTTTTGAACTATCAATGTCAACATATAATTTTGAACTATCAGTGTTGGTATGTCCTTTTGAACTATTGGTGTTGGCGTGTTGTTTTGAACTATTGGTGTCGTCGTGTCCTTCTGAACTATCAGTGTTGACATGTCATTTTGAACTGTCAGTGTCGATGATTCATTTTGAGCTGTCATTATCAGTGTGTCATTTTGAACTGTCATTGTCAAAATATCATTTTAGACTTTCGGTGTCGGCGTTTCATTTTGAACTGTCGGTTTCGGCGTGTCATTTTGGACTGTCAATGTCAGCGTGTCATTTCAAACTGTCGATGTCAGCATGTCATTTTGTATTGTCAGTGTCGATGTGTCATTTTGGACTACAGGTGTCGGCCTATCATTTAAAACTATCATTTTTGGCATATCATTTTGTACTGTCAGCGTCTGCATCATCATCGGTGTCGGTGTCAGCATCAGCATCGGCATCGGTGTCATCATCAGCATCAGCATCGGTGTCCGCGTCAACATTATTTTTCTATTTTTTTCCAGTTTTTTTAGTTTCAAAGCTCTTAAATTTTATTTGATTTAAATAAAGTTTAAAGGCTTTTTTGAGAATTTATAAATGTGTTTCAAAGGATATTAATTATATATTTAATATCCTAATGCTCCCTAGACTTTGAAATAGTCAAGCCGTGTAATCTCAACAATTATCTAACTTTAATGGCCCGTGAAACCGTTTCCCATTATGTTGATATAGGATCTATATTTTCTAAATTTTAGGTCCTCTCTTCTCTTTTCTATTGGTGCGCTGAGAACGTTTCTTCCCTAGACGAGTCGTGCACCTGTTCTAGATCCCTTTCATATCCATTTTTTCTTGGGTTTTCCTACTACTCGCGCATCCCCCTATTTAGCATAAGGAGGGGTTCTGGTCACTTGTTGTTCCTGGTTGGGATTTTCCATCATCTCTATTTAAATATGTATCATGTGGTGTGGTTATAGTAATGATTATTAGGAGATAATGGTAGAATTATTTATTTAACAAGAGTAATAAATGAGGGGGAAGATGATGATAAAAAGACAATGGGACCTATTATGATAACGGGCAGGGGACTGAAAATGGATGAATGTTGAGCACTGTTTTATTTTTACTATCCTTTTTTCCTATTATTAATTGTTTTAGATGTAAGTCCTTTGGAAAATCATGGTTGTTGGTGGACTTTTCTTGCACACTAGTGATTTTATTGTTCTTGTTATTGATACTCTGTGAATAATTGAAAATATAAATCCATTTAATCATGTAAACTTGGTTAAATAAATGGATTCCCCAGGATCAAACTTTTTCTGTGATCACCCCTATTATTCTAAGTGAAATTAAAGAATCCATGTTGGCTAAATCTGAATATTCTTGTCTTGATGGTGTGGTTGTGTGTTGTGTTTTGTTGAATTTGTGCATTGTTCAGGTTGTGTGATGTTACTATCAGTAGCTTGGCTGTGGGAATGGGGTGGACAAAGAGGATGGTTCTATGTTTTTCTATGACCTGTTTGTGTAGCAATACTTCTGATTGGATGTTTATGGAATGGATGAACTTATAGGCAGTGAGACTGACTTTGGTTGTTTTATGGTCATTTGAGGGACAACACCTTGGATTTTTTATTATTTTGGGATGGTTACGGTTGGTAGTTGCCCTGGTAGTGCTGGAATATATTAAATTTAACACCTAAATAAAGAACAAAAGGTTGTTAAATGAAAAAGGGGGTGGGTTTTATGCTTTAGAAGTGGTTATTTGTGTGGTTGTGCATATAAGGATAACAGAAAAAGTGGTTTTGGTGGGCTTGTTTTTTGTTTTGGGACCCATAGGTTGGGATGAGTGTTTGTTTACCTATATGTATAAATTGTAGTTCCTTGTGATTTTCAACACGTACCCCACCCTTATTTATAACTACATGCAGAACAACCCTATTTCATGGGGGAGGGTGTCCTTCCCAACATCCTAATGGGAGGATGGATGGATGGTTACTTACTTTCTCCCTCGCACCCCATTCTGAGTTCTTACCGCTCAAGCGTATTTGGTCAGTCTCTAATGGATTGAGGTTTAAAATAGCCCAAGGTCCTTTGGGAAGGTTGTGTTAAGGATGAGGGGCCCAGGTTTCTGTGGGTTGAGTTTGTTTCCCATGTGTATTTGGGGTGAGTCCTTAGTGTTTTCAGGCAAGAGGTGTGGTTTTTGTGACCCAAGTGTCTGCACGCGGGATATGTGTGGTTTGTGGCCCAGGTGGGTGCAGAAAGTTGTGTAGTGGGACTATATTTGGGGAAGGGTGGTGATGTCAAGACGTTAGCCGTTGGGAATGAGTAGTTAACCAGTAGTAAAAGTGGCGTGGGTACCCAAATCATCGATGTGGTTTTATTATCACCTTACTTGACTTGCGTTATTTGGTGAGTGTGCCTTAGTAATGTTGGGTTGGTTAGTATTTTCCCTTGGTAGGTGTCGTTAGTTTTTGTTCTTTTCACAGGGGCATTAGTATTCTTCTCCCACTTATACATTAGTGGTTTTGGTTTCCCTACTAAGTATACTTGTATGCTCACACTATGTTATAAAACTTTTTTCAGGTTTCCAGGAGGACATTGAGGATCGTGCTGGAATTTACTAGCTTGGGTGTTGGGATAGTTGTTGTGATGAAACTTAGACTCTTTATTTTGGTACTTTTCTTTGGATCATTGGTTGTACTTTATTGGTAGTTTATTTTTAAATTATGAATTGGTTAGATTTTTCTTTCCTTTATATAAAAGTTTGGTGTTGTTTTTGATTTTTTACCATATTATCTTTCAATCCTATTTTCATTAAAAAGGGTGATTCCTTCCATTTTGTGTGATATTATATTCTATTGGTGCTAGTCCCCACTTCGGGGCCTATTGAAGCCAAGACATGGGGGTCATTTTCTCTCTTTCCTCTTAAAGAAGGAAGGGCATGACACATTTTTATCCCTCCCCTCACCTTGAGGTAGGTGATTCATGACAGAATGGTATCAAAGGTGATGGTGGATAGATAGGATGGAGTTCGGAGTTAGACACCGTGAGGGTTTCATGGGATGGTAGGGAAACAACGTTTGGTGATCTTGGTGCATGAAGTAGTCTAGGGAAGACCAGCTATGACATGGTATTTTAGGACCCCCTATGATCTGATGCAAGGACTATGGACCTACTAAATGACCAAGTGAGCCTACACTGATTATGTGGTAGAGACCCTAGGAAAGGTACATACATTTTAATGACTTGTGTTCTTGTTTGAGTTGGGTGTTTTGGGAAATTAAAATAAATAATGTGTCAAAAGAAATCCAAATAGATATTCTATACTACTCGAGCTTAGAAATTCCTTATTTCCCTTTTTTTCTATGGCACCCAGACGATTCCCACTAGAGGCTCGGGCAGTCGTGGCCTAGCAGGCTGACTTGGACGATTATTAAAGTGCTAATCAATAAGAGGAAGATGAATAGTGGAAAAATACCCTTTGTGCTTTTTAGTGGCAGACCCTGGGGAAGTAGGAAGCCATCATTTTAGACATAGAGACGAAGGGTTGGCTTGAGGATCTCGTGGTCACCTTTACCTTGATTCGTGCTCCAACAGAGAACTAGGTTCCTCTAGCGGTGAGCCAGATACAAGGAGCAGCGTGTTAGTGGTGGATGCTTTACCTTGGGGAGAGGAAGGAGACTGGTGTCTCATGGGTTGACTTTAAGAAGGAATTTAGAGGAGAGTTTCTTTCCTCAATGATGAAGGCCGAGAAGAGGCAGGAGCTTCTCTCCCTCTAGAAGGGGAGTATGTCAGTGAGAGAATTAGGGATCAAGTTTATAGATCTCCAACCCTTTTCTTTGGATCTCTTTCTATATGTGGAGTCATGGGTGGGAATCTTGTATGAGACACTCCAACCTTCTCTTTAGTATGTCTTCACACCCTCTACCCTACCGACATAATTAGAGGTTTAGAAGAAGTCAAAATTAGTGTAGAGGATGCACTCACATGGAGGTGTACCGTGATAGGGGATCCATCCGAGTTCGTTGAAGGGGAAGGCGTTAAACAGCAGATCTCCCATGTCAGGGCATTCTAGGTTTTGACCGGTAGGGAGTAGGACTCAACAGTTCCAGTTCTAATATCCTGGTCCCCGTCCTTTCTTTATGGGCCTGGGACCAAAGTTTTTTTCTTGTGGAGGTTGTGGGATCAACCATAGTCATATACCATTTCATGCTCATCTTAGTGGGGGTGGGCAGCTTCAGTGCCTGCCTCAACAGTTGTCATTACCGGTTAGGCCTTTCCAGCAGTAGCAGACCCCCGCTCCACCAACAGTAGACGGTTCTGCAGGAGTCTGACCATAGGGATCTCCTTAGGGACCTTGACTAGGGCATGGTCAGGGAGGTGGTTGAAATTAGAGGGGAAAAGGAGTTGTACATGGGTAGTTTCACACCATAGAGATAGTATTTCTAGTAGGGAAATAGGCCGTTCAAGGTACATTCAGTCTTTTTAGCACTCTTACTTGTGATTTGTTTGATTCAGGAGTTTCGCACTCCTTTTATTCCCCTAGTCTATTCCATTCTCTAGGTATATAAATAGAGATACTTCTCATTAACCTAGTGTTGAGAACTCCAATTGGAAGTTAAACCAATTTATTTTATGTTTTTCGAGGATGTACACTAATGTTGGGGACACATCAATTCATTGGGGATCTTCTTCTACTACAGATTCATCCATACAATCTAATTTTTGGAATGGATTGGTTTTTATTTATGCATGTTGTTCTCGAAAGATTATAGAGGAGAGTCATGTTTTCATATATGAATGGACAGGGTGTAGCTTTTTTTGGCGAGGGAAGTTGTTAGGTGGGTAGCCGACCTATGGAGCATCTTCTTTCTATGTTAGTCAAGCTGTCATAAGGGTCGACGGATGCTGAGATGGTAGAGGTTCCAAGAGTTGTCATACATTTCCTAGATGTCTTCCTAGAGGAGGTCATGACTCTACCCCCTTGATGTGACGTCAAGTTCTGGATAAAATTACAACCTGGTTCCCATCCAATTTTCATGGCTCTCTATCGGATGGTGCCTTCGGAGTTACGGTAATTGCATATTCAAATGATGACCTGATGAGGAAGGGATTTATCTGGCCCATTGTTTCATCATGGGGTGCTCTAATTTTTTTTTTTGAAAATAAGGATGATGGGGGCCTGAGGTTTTGCATCAACTACTGTAGACTGAACTAGGTAACGTTCAAGAATTGTTACCCCCTTCTGGGGATAAATGATCTTTTCGGACAGCTAAAGGGACCATGTTGGTTCTCTAAGATCGATCCATGGTCTAGATATCACCAGTTAAGTGTGATGGAGGGTGACATCCCGAAGACTGCTTTCAGGTGTAATTATGGACACTTCGAGTTCGTGGTTATGTCGTTCAGTGTCACGAATGCACTAGCTCTGTTCATGGATCTCACTAACTCTATCTTTCGCAAGTTTCTGGACTGGTTCATTATCATGTTCATTGAAGACATACTAATTTACTCTAAGATAGAGGAGGAGCACGTTGAGCACCTCCAGACAGTATTGTATCTCCAATGACACCACCAGCTCAATGGGAAGTCATCCAAGTAAAATTTCTGGATGCGAGAGGTGCACTTACATGGACAGGTGGTATCTCAGAAAGGGATAATATTGGACCCATCCAAGATAGAGGTGGTTATTTCTTAGGTAGCACCTACAAATGTGGCGGTGGTTCGTAGCTTTGTGGGTCTGGTAGGCTATTACTAAAGGTTTGTACCCAAATTCTCTCGTGTTACAGCTCCATTAACAACTATGAGAAAGAATGACTAGGCCTTTGTGTGGAGTGAGAAGTGTTAGGAATCTTTCATCTATTTGATGGGGAAGTTGGTCAGTGCTCCAGTGCATAGGTTTCCAGTGTAAGGGGTGATGTTCGAAGTGTTATCTGACACTTCTGGTCTTGGCTTGGGATTTGTACTGATGATATAGTGGATAGCGATCTCTTATGGGTCTAGGAAGTTATGTCCCCATGAACGTAACTATGCCACCCATGATCTTTATCTTGCATCAGTCATGTTCTTACTGAAGTTGTGGTGGCATTACCTCATCAGGAAAAACTTTGTGGTCTTCACAGATCATTAGAGCTTTAGGTATATCTTCTCCCAGTGAGACTTGAACTTGTAGAAGTAGAGGTGGATGTAATTTCTCTAAGAGTACGACTTAGTGATCTCTTACACCAAAGTGAGGGAAACATTGAGGCCAATGCCTTGAGTAGGAAGTCACAGAGGGAAATGGTTTGAGAATCTACAGATTTTTGAAGGTGATGGAGGAGTTGTTTACCTTGAACCTAGATACTGGGGTGGATAGTGGCATAATCTATATATTTTAGATGTCAGTATATTCTTCCTTGATGTGGAAGGTAGAGGAATCTCTGTGGGGAGACTCAAATACTAAAGTGATGCATGATCGCGTTGTCTAGGGTGATGCTCTGGAGGGATGGTCAGAGGATAGTCAAAATAGGATACTCTTCCATGGAAAGTTGGTTGTCCCAGTGGAGATGCATGATGGAATTCTTCGTGAGTTACATAGATCACCCTTGGCGGTACACCTTGGGGTTTCCAAGATGTACCAAGGCTTGAGGGAATAGTTTTGGTGGTGTGGTGTGAAGGAGGAAGTAGCAGAGTTTGTGGAAAGGTGTCTGGTGTGTTAGCAGGAGAAGGTTGAGAACCATGTTCTCAGCAGTCTGTTGCAGCCTTTAGATGTCCCCGAGTGGAAGTGGGATGTAATATCCATGGATTTTGTTACCGGGATACCCTGGGATTAGGGAGGATATGATGCTATTTGGGTGGTGGTGGATTTATTAATGAAATAATATCACTTCCTGATGATCAAGGAGTCAAGATTAGTGGATGCCTTGGCAAGGAGGTATGTGGATGAGGTGGCATGGCTGCATGGGGTTCAAAGATCCATTGACTCGGATCAGGATACATGGTTTACCTCACAAGTATCTAGGGTACTAAATCATGATTTTGACACCTAGTTATGCCTTAGCACTGCTTTCTACCCTCAGACGGATGGGTAGATAGAGCAGACCATCCAGACTTTTGAGGATATGCTACAGGCATGTGTTCTAGACTTTGGGGGATTGTGGGTATAAAATTTTCCTCTGGTAGAGTTTTATTAAAATAATATTTATCACTCTACCATTGGTATGACACCATTTAAATCCTTGTATGGGAGACAGTGTCGTTCACCCTTGTGCTAGACAAAGGTTAGATACTCACCTATCCTTGGACCAGACATGGTGTAAAGCATGAAAGAGAAGTTTCATCTCATGTATGATAGGATGAAGGCATCTCAATATTAGTAGAAGTCGTATGCCAATAATAGGAGGATTCCCTTGGAGTTTGAGGTTGGGGACCATGTGTTTATGAAGGTTTCCCCTTGACATAGGCAGTGAAGGTTCAGTAGAGGAAACAAGCTTTCTCCTAGGTTCATCAGAAATTTCAAGGTGTTGGGATGAGTTGGTGAGGTGGCATATCAACTGGAATTTCCACCACAGTTGGGGAAGATCCACAACATATTTCACGTCTACCATCTTTGTAGGTATCTACACGATGAATCTTATGTCATTGACTGGGGAGAGTTGGATATTGAAGATGACACAACATTTGTGGAGCGACCGGTGGAGATCCAGGACCATCAGAAGAAGGTTCTTCATGGATTGACCATTCCTTTGGTTTGTGTGTTATAGAGGCATGTTGGCCTCGAGGGGAGTACTTAGGATCGGGAGGCACAGTTGTGTTCCTAGTACCTAGGTTGATTATGGGTTTTTCTCTTGTTCTTTGCTTTATGCTTTACTTACATTGTAATGCTTCACCTTGTTGCTATGAAATGAGTTGTTTCCTTTCCTATGATGTGTGAGAAGTCCCGGTATAAGGGGAAGGGAGTAAGTGATCCCTAATGAAGACACATTAATGAGGATGTGATTAAAACTGTGTGGGTGAGTCAGTGCCGCCCAAAGAGGGCAGTATCTTGACATGGGGGAATAAATTCTCTAATCTATGTGTCTCGACCATGTGAGCTCTATTGCCTATATGGATGTTTGGGGTAAGTGATGTCAGGGAGGTTTTGTTGGATTTTGAGGTTTTCCCTCCAGTTTTCGAACACCATAGTGTGTTTTATCCTTAGGAGGTATCTTATGGGGTGGTTGTTTAGACACCTATTTTTTCTTTAGGTTAGTTTTAAATTATAGAGGATGATAATGTTTTGAGAGGTATCTAATTCAATGGGTTGGACCTGTCCATTCCATTCCTTAATAAAAATCTAGTGTTTGGGTGTCTTGGGGGACATCAGTTACTCATTTCGAGAAGTTTACCAAAAAATTATAGTTTTTTTATCAACATGTCATTTCGAACTATTGGTGTCAATGTTCCATTTTGAACTATTGGTGTTGGACTGTTGTTTTGAACTGTCAGTCTCAGGGAGTCCTTTTGAACTATTAGTTTTGATTTGTCATTTTGAACTGTCAGTGTCCACATGTCATTTTGAACTAGAAATGTTGGCGTGTCATTTTGAACTGGCGGTGTCGGCGTGTCCTTTTGAACTGTCGGTGTCAACATGTCGTTTTGATCTGTCGATGTCTGAGAGTCATTTTGAAATTTTAGTGTCGGCATGTCATTTTGAACTGTCGGTGTCAGCGTGTCATCTTGAACTATCGGTATCGACGTAACATTTTGAACTATTGGTGTCGGCGTGTCATTTTGAACTTTCGGGGTCGGCGTGTCATTTTGGACTGTCGGTGTCGGCGAGTCATTTTGAACTATCGGTGTCAGGGTATCATTTTTTACTATTCGCGTCAGCATCAACGTCAGTATCTGTATTAGCATCGGTGTCAGCGTTAGTGTCTGCATCAGTGTCAGCATCAGTGTCAGCGTCAACATCATTTTTCCAGTTTTTCCCATTTTTTCCAGTTTCTCCCATCTTACATTTTATTTGATATAAATTGAGTTTAAAGAATTAATTGAGTATTTATAAAGGTGTTTTAAATGATATTAATTATATATTTAATATCCTAATGCTCCCCAAACTTTCAAATAATCAAGACGCATAATCTTAACCATGATCCAAGTTAGATGACCCTTGAAACTGTTTCCCATTCTGTTGATATAGGATCTTTCTTTTCAAAATTCTTGGTTATCTCTTCTCTTTTCTCTTGGAGTGTAGAGATCTTTTCTTCCCCAGATTTGTCATGCACCTGTGCTAGATCCCTTTCCTATATATTTTTTCTTATATTTTCCCTCTACTCATGTGACACCTTGTTTAGCGCAAGGAGGAGTTATGGTCGCCTTCTATTTCAGGTAGAGATTTTCAATCATCTCTCTTTAATTATGTATCATGTGGGTTGGGTGTAGTAATGTTTCTTGGGAGATAATGGATGAATTATTTATTAAAAAATAGCAATAAATGAGGGGGGGAAATGATGATAAAAAGACAATAGGAAATATTATGATAACAAGTAGGGGATTGAAGATGGATGAATGTTGAGCGCTATTTTATTTTTATGATCCTTGTTTTCCAGTTATTAATTGTTGTGGTTGTAAGGCCTTCTAAAAATAATGGTTATTGGTGGCCTTTTCTTGTGCACTAGGGATGTTCTTATTCTTATTGTTGATACTCTGTGAATAATTTAAAATATCAATCCATTTAATCATGTACTCTTGGTTAAACAAATAGATTTTCTAGGATCAAACTTGTTTTGTGATCACCCCTATTATTCTAAGTGAAATTAAATAATACTTGTTAGCTAAATCTGAATATTCTTGGCTTGATGGTGTGGTTGTGTGTTGTTTTTTTTGAGTTTGTGCCTTGTGTGGGTTGTGTGATGTTACTGTCGGTATCTTGGATCTGGGTATGGGGCTGGACAAAGAGGATGGTTATGTGTTTGGGTATGACCTGTTTTTGTAACCACTATGGAAAAAATGACCTATACCCACGGTTCAAAAATGTGGGTATAGGCTATAACCATGGTTTTAGAAACCATGGGAAACCAAGGCATTGGAATATCTACACAGCCTATACCCATGGTTTTTCTAAACCATGGGTATAGGTTTTTTTCACTATGTCACAGCCCTATTCCCATGATTTTAAAACTTTGGGTTTATGTTTTAGAAAAAATTCAACTACGGGTTTCGATCCTTCCACCTACTTCTCTAACACCCAGCGCCTCACTACTCAAGCTACTCAACTTATGTAGATATATATCTATATTAAGATAAATATATTATTCTAAACTATGAGTATATGATGGAAAACAACGGGAATTGGTGTTCCCATGAAAAAAAATTGAGTCCCACTTATTTTTTCCCCACCATAACATGGAAAATCTATACCCACGGTTTGAAAAACCATGGGTATAGGTCCTCCAAAAACAACCCTATACCCAAATTTTTACAAAAAATGTGGGTATATGTCTCAAAAATCAACCCTATACCTATGGATTTTCCTAAACTATGGGTATAGTTCATGATAAACAACTTATACGCATGGTTCTCCTCGAACCATGGGTATAGGGGGGGGGGGATATACCTATGGTTTTCAAAAACCATGGGTATAGGATATCATACAGAACTTATACACATGGGTTAGGAAAAAATTTGGGTATAGGGTTGCCTATACCCAAGTTTTTTTTCCAAAACCATGAGTATAGGCTCATTTTCTAGTAGTGAGCAGGGCTGCTGATTGGTTATTTGTAGAATATATGAACTTATAGGCAGTGGGACTGACTTTGGTTGTGTTGTGGCCACTCAAGATACTGCACCTTGGCTTTCTTATTGTTTTGGTATGGTTATGGTTGGTATTTTCCCCAATAGTATTGGAATAAATTAAAGTTAACCCCTTAATAAAGAACATAAAGTGGTTAAATGAAAAGGGGGTTGGGTTTATGCTTGGTAGTGGTTGTTTGTGTGGTTGTGCAAATAGGGGTAGCAACAAAAGTGGTTCTGGTGGGATGGTTGTTTGTTTTGGGACCATTAGGTTTGGTTGAGTGTTTTTTACTTATATTTATAAATTGGACCCTTAGGTTAGGATGAGTGTTTTGTGAATATAGGGGTAGCATAAAAAGTGGTTTTGGTGGGTAGCATCAAAAGTGGTTCTGGTGGGATGGTTGTATTGTTCCTTGTTATTTTCTATACGCACCCCACCCTTATTGAGCCCTGCATGTCGAACACCCCCATTTCATGGGGGAGGGTGACTTTCCCAACATCCTAGTGGGAAGATGGATGACTGTTTACTAAATTTCTTCCCCGCACCCCCTTTCTGGTTCTTACCTCTTGAGTGTATCTGGGCAGGCTTTAATGGCTTGAGGTTTACTATAGCCCAAGATCCTCATAGAAGGTTCTGTTGCAGATGAGGGGCCCAAGTTTTTGTGGGCAAGGTTTGTTTACCAAGTGTCTTCGGGATGAGGCCCATGTGTTTTTAGTTGATAGGTGTGGTTGTTGTAACCCAGGTGTTTTTGGGTGGGATATGTGTGGTTTGTGTCCCAAGTGTGTGTGGGCAGTTGCATAGTGGGACTGCATTTGGGGAAGGGCGGTAGTATCAGGATGATATTCATTAGGAATGAGTTTTTAACTAGTGGGAAAAGTGGTGTGGGGTACCCAAATCATCAATATGCTTATTTTATTACCTTACTTGACCTGTGTTATTTGGCGAGTGTTCCTTGGTGAGGTTGGTATGGTTAGTAATTTCCCTTGGTAGGTGTGGTTGGTTTCTGTTGTTTTCATAGGGGCATTAGTATTCTTCTCCCACTTGTGAACTAGTAAATTTGGTTTCCCTACTGAGTATACTTGTATGATCACCCTATATTATAAAAATGTTTTTAGGTTTCTAGAAGGACTTTGATGACCTTGATAGACATTACAAGCTCAGGCATCAGGATAGTTGTTGTGCTTCTACTTAGACTCTTTCTTTTGGTACTTTTTGTTTTGAGATTTGGTTGTAATTTTGGGGAATTTTATTCTTAAATCATGCGTGGGTTTTATTTTGGTTTCCTTTATATAAAATTTTGGTGTTTTTGGTATTTTTTTCTACCATATTATCTTCTGATTCTTTTTTCATTAAAAAGGGTAATGCCTCCCATTTTTTTGTGATATTATATACCCTTGGTGCTAGTCACCAATATAGGGCCTATTGAAGGTGGGACACGGGGATTATTATCTCTATTTCCTCTTGAAGAAGGAAGGGATTGGCACATTGTTGTCCCTCCCCTCACCTTGAGGAAGGAGGGTCATAACATAACATTATCCTAACCCCTAAATTTATCTAAATCATGCTCTAATACCATCTATAAATACCTAACATTAAACATTAATTAATCTTGATAATTCAACTAGAACTCACTTTTTTACATTACAAAAGATATTTTTAGTCTTTAGTTTTATATAATTATGATTTAATTTACACATATAGACCCACTAGAATACAATATGGGTAAATCAGTATCCATTTATTCCATAATAAAAATGTTTTTAAAAAAACATGAAAAATATTTTCAACATTTAGCTTGGTTTCTTCTTTCCTCTTAACCATCCTTAAACCTCATGAAAAACATTTTAATACTTGGGATGAGAAAAAAATCTCAGTAAGGGACATAAAAGGGAAAGGAACCATTATTCAATGAATAATTAAAAACATATGAAATCATTTTTGCAAATACATACTTCTCACCCGTAAAGTATAATATACTTGGTGAAAACAAGATATCTCCACAAAACATAGAAAAAATAAATAAAACCATATAGGCACATTGGGGAATTAATTACTTAATATTTTAAACTCAAAAATACCATATTATTTGTAACTCTTGTGGCTACCTTATATTTTAACCCTCATATTCACCTTATGATGTAACCATCGTAGGTACATTTGAAATAACCATTACGGTCAACTTACAACATAAAAATACGCAATGAATTGGAGGGAGATATAGGTCCCACCCTTTATCATAAAAAATTCCCAATAATATAACATAATCAAAAAACATGAATACTTGCATCATAAAACCATTCATTTTTAATTTTTTAGAAATAGAAATTTAAAATGATTATTTTTAAAGGAAAGCCCATTACCTCATGTTCATCTTACTTCAAACGTGTTCAAAAATCTGGTATAATGGTTTAAATAGTGTTATTAATATATTAAAGAACCATATTAGTAATTATATTTACTAATAAGATCTTTTTATTTCATCTTTCCACCCATTTATTGCCATTTTTTTATTTGTATTGTTTCGGTGCATTTATCTCATGGTTTCCATGGTTGGTTCATTATGATTTTTCTTGTCAAATGGAATAAAAACTATATAAGTGGAATGAAATGGTATTAATATGTTTTAATAATTTTAAATTATATCATATTTTATTTTTTCTGATACGAGGAAGAATCATTAAATAAAATATTAATGAAAATAATTTAATTTATTTTGGTGGGTTTTACGACCATCACGAACTTATATCATTTTATTCAATATAATGTTTAAATTTTGGTTCCAAAATATTAAATAAATTATAATATGTATAATAAAATATTATTTAACCATAATAATGGTTTTATTTCCAACCTTGAAGGTGGTAAAATAAAATTAAAACACATTATCAATGATAATGGTAAATCGACACATCACATATGATGTTTTCATTTTTTAGAATTGAAGGAGAGGAGGAGAGGGTTGATAATAAATATTAAATTGACAAAATAAAATTCTATTATATATAAGATAAAAAAGTTATATTTTCACTTAGATGAGGGGAGGTTTGGAGAGAATAATAAAAGGAAATAAATTTAAAATAAAATAAAAGAAAATGAAAAAGGATTTTACCTCTTGAATTCTTCTCATTGAGAACCTCCTTAAGGCACATGGTTTTGGACTTTTGGTGAGAAAATAATGTCTTGGACGTGGGGAATATGATTGGGAAAGTAATTGGATAAAAATTAAACAATCTACAAGGCTTTGAGTTGTGGGGAGAAGAGCTGGTGAGGGGTGGTATTTATAGTGGAGAAGAGGGTCGTTTTCTCATTATTTTATTCAATAGTTTATTATTTGGATCAAGACATTGAATAGTTAGATAATTATCACTAGATATATTAAAAAAATTAAGGAGTATTTGATATTATGATTCTTATATGAGTGATGCCTCAAGAAATAGTGTATTAAACTTATAATGTATATATATTGTAAATTACCGTATTTCACTATTTACAAAAAAATCAACTACTTCAGAAAAATCCAAAAAATTCGCCCTAACCATTTTTCAATATGTAGAATTAAAAAATTAACTCCATTTTATAAAAAAAAATTTCTAAATATGATAAATTTAACTTTTAATAAAAATCATTTTTTTTGAAAAATACCAATTTTAAAATTATAACTGATTTTAAAACATTTTGAAAATTTAATTAAGATATCATAAATTTATATTTTAATAATAATATAACAATGTATTAATTTATTAATATATTTTATGGAGATAAATTTTATTTGAAATAATTATATTAATTATAAAATTGTAAATAAAAAATTTATGTGTCACAAAAATACCAACACTTAATTTATCATTTTCAAACCATTTATTTACTTAATCTATAATAAAAATATATCATATTATAACTTATAAGATGCATAAATTTTGTTTATTGTCTCATATATGGGGTTACTATTATATTAGTATATTTTCATTAATTTCTATAAATACCAGTTATTTCATTATACATTTTAAATGAATTTCACTATTTAATTCCATAATGAAAAAACAATTATTTTGTAAGTACCTGAGTTGTTACACATCCACCTTGTCACAATTGGTCATCATTAAAAATATACCTAGGAGAAATTATGAGAATTAGGAAGATCCACCACAGTGATAGAAACTATTCCCTTAATCTATATCCTACAAAATTAAGTCCTCATAACCCCAATGGAATATGCAAGGTTTGAGGAAAAGACTACTAGGATACCACTATGAATCTACATTACACATTTCACAATGAAAACCTTTTATTAAAATTTAAAATTTTGAAATACATTTCCTTTTAAAAAAAATCTATTTTCCAAAATCACCTCAAGATGAATGAGGTAAGTAAACCACACTCACATCATTATAAACATAATGAAATAATACAACATAAATTAGGTAAGTAAACCATAATCAAATCATCATAATCATACTAAGAGTAGGCATGAATAATATTAATTAATTAAATAATAATATAAGAAACATGAGAAGAGTGCTGAACTATATGTCCCAAAGGTAACTAATAATCCCTCACAGAACATTGGATGAACTAAGTGATCTGAAATAAGTATATTACCCAAATGCCTTGTGAGGCCTCATCAAAAATATTCTCTATATTTTTTCACATAAATATAGGGTATCAACCATCCATTCACCCATATACCTAATTTATCCCATGCACTAACACAATCAAAACTCTTACCAAATCAATATCCAAGATAACCAATAACTACCCACAATCAAGAGTATAACTTGAAATCACACTTTCCATTAAAAACCTCTTCAAAAAAACACTTAGATATAAGAAAATGTTTTTAAACATTTTAAAAAAACAAACTATAGGAATAAAAATGATTTTCAAGATAAAAAATAAGAAAATCTACAATTTATATAAAAATGAGAAACATAGCCATGAAATTATAAATATCACCCCATAATAATTGATTTTAAACCAATTTCTTAAATGAAATTGTGGAAAATATAAATAAAACTATAAATTCCATAGGAAAAGTAAATATATTTAGAGACACCAACCTTTAATTAGATTCAAACTTAAAAACGTTGAAAAAAAACATAATATATGAATAGAATATATCCCCACTAACCTAAAAATCAAATTATATCATAAAAACCCTTAACCAAAATCCTAGGTCCAACCCTATATGACTATTAGGGTTACATGAATGTAATAAAGTGGGAATATAAAGGATTATAAGGAATAATTCAAGTAGAATCAAGGATTAACTCTATATAATCTAATAAAACAAGTGATAAATCACCAAGGAAATTAAGAGGAGGATAATACACTAAAGCAAGTGAAAAATCACCAAGGAAATTAAGAGGAGGATAATCCATCGATGATAGGGGTGACTGATCGACCAATGGGGGATAAATTAGGGTAAATGAGGTTGAAAATAAAAAGGGTCCTTTTAGGAAATTCACATATTTAAGCAACCCAGGTAGACCACATGGTGTGGCCACACAATTTTTCAAACCATCCAACAACCTTGTGTATCACCCCCAATTATAAAATGGTCTAAATTTTTTTCTAAGGAACTTCACATGGTTGGAAAAACCAGGTAGTGAATGTTTAAAACAACATTGGTATATATCAATCCCATATTTAATAGATGGGTTCATGAATAACACTAACCATAATCCTAGACCATTTTCACCAAAAAATCATATTTTCAAACTTGGCTCTCAAAAACTCATAAGTAAATGAAGAGAAAATGAAAACCCAAGATAAATACATAATAGTGACCTAATGGGTTTCACACTACTGATATTTCATATTCAATAATATTGATAGAATATTCTACTTATATGAAGGTTGTTTCTATGAAATCAAGTTAATTGGAAGGAAGGAGTTAAGGGGAAGTCACACCACTCAAATAAGATTGTCTTAGAAGAAAGTTGAAGTTTTTGAAATGAAGATGGAAAATTAATTTTAGATTTTAGAAGGATATTATGAAATATTTGTCCAACTGGGTCATGTTTCTAATAATTTCCTCACCATTTTTACTTATCATTTTAGTATAAATTTTAATGATCAAAAGGTTTAGAAGAAGATGGATAAATGAAATAAGAAATCCCTCATTGTGAACTTTGTATTTAAATATTCAAAAATGGTACACCCATAAATTATGGATAGTGGATGTTAATCACATATGAAAAGTGATATGAATCTTACAAATGATTGATGAAAGTGAAAAAAAAATATTTCTTATTATTTGGGAATGATGGGTCACTCAAGGTTAATAGAGTTGGATCAATAGATATTGGAGAGAATATTTGTAAATTGAATAATACACTTTATAATGTAATGTTGAGTGTTTCTAAATTTTGAAATGATGAAAAGAGTTAATTTTCAATAGTATATATGTTTAGTAAAGAGGTTAAAGTATGGTCTTATTATAAGTAGGGGAAAATAAATAAAAGATAATTGGTTTCTATTAGAATATACTAAAAATTATTTCTATTTGATATTGAAAGAGGATAATGACTTTTTGCATAGAAGACTTGGTTACCTTGGATAAATAAACATTAAAAAGCTTAATCATGTTTAAAATTTTCATGATATTTCTATTTTTATAATAGAAAGAGATTAGATTTGGTACAGTTTAGAAAATGGAAAATTATTAATTCTTTATATAATAAAGCAAAGATTCATAAATCTCACTCATTAGAGATTATTCATTCTGATATTTATAGGCCCATTAGAAATAAATAAATAAAAATACATAAGTAGTTTTATCTCTTTTAATGATGAATTTACTCCCATTATTTATATCATTTATATGAAATATAAACCAGAGCCCTTAAAGAGATTCAAAAGTTTTAGGAGAAGTTAATAGAAGGATTGTTGTTTATCTTTGAAGATAATTCAAATACATAAGGGATTTGAGTACAAAAAGGTAAATTTTAAAGATTATTTGAAAAAATGTGGCATTCTATATGATTTTAGTTTACTATATAGCCCATAAATATGGGTTACCTAAATAGAAGGATAAAATTTTGGTAGAGATGGATTGAAATGTTTTCGTACAGTATAATACATAGTGATTCGTTTATAAGTAATAAATTAGGAAAATGATGCACATAAAAACTAATTTCAATATCAACCTAACTATGATTTATCTCTCTACAATTTTATTTTAAGTGAAATCCTAGCATGAAGAACTTAATGGTGTTTGGTATTACTTATATCATCAAAGTAAAAGGAAAAAATAATGGAAAGATGATGAAGGTAAAATATTAATCAAACAAAGTTAGTAAAACTCATTAAAATTTTAATCTATTTGAATTTTGTAAACTAGATGTCATATATGATATTATGTAGTGCGTAAGGTATCAAATTATGTCAAATGAATCTCACTTAATTGCAAAAAAAGTATATTATAATGTATATCAAAGGTACTCTTAACTTTAGACTTATATATTATAGAAAAGAAAAGTTGGATTTATATGGATTTACCAATGTGGATTATAATTTCTCGGGTATTCAGGATTAGAGATCTGGGTTAGATCTCGGATTTATAGCCTGAATTTATAAATTATTGAGGTGTTGGGGTGTTAGAGTAGTATGGGGATTGAGTCTTGGGAGTTAGCTCATTCTTGAGAGTTGAGTTGTTGTGAAATTCTATTTTTGGTAATATTAGAAAGTGGTCTAAAGGTTATTGTTGTATTTTGTGCATGAATTGTAGTTAATTGAAAGTTTGGACATTTTTTGGGTTGAATTTTGGGTAAATTTTAAATTTATAGTATTTTTATAGAAATCTAGAAAACTTTCATAATTAAATGTATGTTTTTGCTGAATAAGGTTCCTGATACGTAAAGGTCATGGTGTTTGGAAAAATTGGAAATGTGTTCATACATAAAATTCACCCTATGAAGTGTTGGTAAAAAATTTCCATGTCTTGAAAACCTAAGGTTCACTCTCTATGGAAGTTACTATTATATATTGGTACACTATATATAATAGTTCTCCTCTTATTTCGAAATGGATAAGTGTCAGAATCCATTATTCCATTAAAAAGTAACTCTAATTCACCCTCTAATACATAAAAGTAACTCCCTAACACGTAATATTCAACCTATAAAAAATAGATAAGTGTTATGATACATGTGATGCATAAGAGTAACCCCATATGATAGGTAAAATTAACTCCATAATTTCATTTAGTAAATAATATTAAATCCATGGTAATGTTAATACATAAGAGTAAATAACTCAAAACATAAGGGTTATACTCTTTCAGAAAATCATTTAACTATTGAGAAACACTATGATATGTAAGGGTAACCATTTTTGATACATAAAGGTTATTTGATACATAAATATTATAAAATTGGTAAAGTTTTGGGAGTCTCTATGATATACAAGGGTTATCTTTCTAATACCTAATCTTATTTCCTATGACTAAGGGTGATATGTAAGGGTCTTTTGAAGGGAGATACATATGGGTCCCATATATAAGGGTCCTGATGTTTTTTAAAAATTGAATATGATGAATATTTTCTATATTTTTATAAAATGATAATTTATTGATTTATTAAGTATAAAAATATTTAAATTTCTCTATTTAGGTAGAACATAGTGGGTGTGCCTATAACCCCACTCTATCTCTCTCTCATTATTCCTTCCTTTTAGATAGGTCTTAATTGATTCTTTCCTAATCTTTATGACATATATTTCAGAGTGGTTTAGGGTAAGGCTAACTATCCCTGGTTATTTATTACTAGATTTTCTGGATGTTTTCTCGTTTTATTTCAATTGTGACATAAATTAGGTATTTTTTTATTTGATATATTCTAATTGGATCCAGATCAACTTGAGTTTTTTATGAGTGGAGTCTTGATAACTATAGGTAGGTAGTGGGTAGATATTTACTATGTTATTTGTGTGTGTATGTGATGAGTAATAAATTTTCTTCGGTAGAGTTATGTGAGCGACTGAGAATGAAACCTCTTAGGGTTCATGTTTTTTGTAAGAGATACATAGGTGTAGTCTCATGTGGAAAATGAAGAGTTTTTCAAAGTATGGATTAGTTTTATTTGTGGTGTTGTTTTATGTTTGGATGGTAATGATACCATATATTTTAAGTATGTGATTCATGATATGTCATAGTTTATGTGGTTTCTTGAGAGTGTGATGGGTGTAACTCAGGTGATTGTTGATGATGTTAATTATCGGTAATGGGGTGAAATGCTTCTTCAGTGTAAAGTAGATGGTGATGTACTTTTCCATGGGTGGTAATGGAGGTTGACATAGGTGTGACTATAGGATGTTTTTTATGACACTCACCATGGGGGATGATTCCAACTGGGTCATGTTCCTACAATACAAGTCTCATTAAGTGGTTTTGACCACTAATTGTTTGGTGGTATACTCTATAGTTGAGAGATATAGGGTGGATTTTGTTTTGGTTCATCAATATAGAGTTGGATACAACATAGTTGGAATTTTTTATTGGTACATGATACCGCTATATGGGAAATATATTGTCATTATATGTGTGGGATATATTGGGGTTGATGATCCATGCTTGGTGAAATAAAAAAAAAATTCCTTGGGTTCATTGGGCTGGTGAGATGGTGGTTTATAATGTGGTCGAAAGACCGTGGGACTTATGAAATGGTTGTGTATGGTTCATTGGTGTGTCATGGTTAACTATAGACGGTGATTCCATGTGACATATAATTAGTTGGAAGTTTGAGGGAAATTTTTTTATAATATACCATGAAAGAATCACTCCACTTTGGCGTTACATGAGTTAGGTAAAGGCCCGCTTTGGGATGAATGAACATGAGTATAGTAGGTTGTGGGGTGTATTTTGGTTTCCATTTATTACACTTCGCATAAAATAGTATACATATAGATATTATCTAGGGACACCATTGGTAGTGTCCTATTTCTTTCATATGCACACCCATATCATGCCCTCTGAGATTCTTTAAGACTTGTTGTTTCATGGATCTGGTAAGGGAAATGGTTCATAATTTAGAGTCTAGTGGAGATCGATGTGTAGATGGTGCACTAGATGATGATATGGTTTATAGACATTATGGTTGGTTCCTTAGTTCTTGACTAGAAATCTATCTAGGATTCCTTTGGTATTGTGAACATGTGATCGACCTACAGGAAATCCTATTTATTTTTTATATGATATAAATGACATTTTAGATGTTTAATTTTCTTATCATATATTCGTTATGGATTATTATTACCTATTATTTATTATTTCTTTCACTGTTTTTGTGATTATATTATTATTTCTCTTCAGAGGGTATAGTATCCCCACTAACACCACTTAGAATCTTAGTAATATTCAACATCATTTTACATATGGAGAAGCATGCCTAAGGTATTTTGGATCTCTAATCCATTTGTTATAGAGGGAGTCAGGCTGAGACATTACAAATTGGTATCAGAGTATATTGTTACAAAGTGGTGTTAAAATTATTTTTTTGTTATTTGGGCTATAGATGATAGAGAAATTGGAATGTTTTGGGAATTGTTATAGATTTTATGTTGTGTTCTAGGATAGTATATGTACATGATGAAGTCCAAGTTACCAGAGAAAATAATATTTTTGTTTTGGTTTTTGTTGTAACTATTGAGTTATTTGATTTGGATAAATGATTATTTTATTCTATTGATTTCTATTTTAGACTCTTGTCCTTGAGAGGTAAGATATAGTACGTATGCATTATTATTGGCATGTAAGGATCACATTACATGCATGTGATTATTGTGACTTCCATTTTTGTATTATAAAAAAATTCAGTTTCAATCCTATTTATTAAAAAATAAAAATATGAGAATAAAGGGGGATGGGGATGGGTTAGACAAGAAAAATCATCCCTCATTTGACCATCAAAAAGAAAAAAATAGAAGATCAGATTCCAAATGATTACCATCTCCAAATTCCTCATCCCAGTTGGAATTTTCTTCCAATTAACTAAAGTAGCTAGCTTGAGGCTTCCACCCATCTATGAAAGATGCCAATCTGGTTCTCATGGTGGTATTGAGATGGGATTAATCATTAATTTCTCGTTATTTATTCATTTAAACTGATGAAAATGTGTTTTCAAGTTTAATGTGCTAAAAATAACCCATATGGTGTTTTTCTATATGGATTCTTAGTGGAATTATACTCAGAGAGACTGGGTGTGTGACTCATGGTATAGATAAGTATGTGGATCTTTCAAGTGTATACTTTGTGTGGTACCTAACCCTAGAAATGGGTAGGTGGGTCTTGAGGCCAGATGGTATGGGACATAAGTGTGGCAGGGAATTATAGGGGCTTGTGGGTCATAATTCCTATTACAACTTCCCTTGTTTGAAATATTGGGAATATCACATTTGTGTTGATCATGGTATTTTTTTCTCCATGATATTCCTCCTAGACAGAGTTTCATTTGAGTAGATATATAATTCCACAGAGTAAAATACCTTTTGAGGCCCCTGAGGGTGGGGTTAGTATAAGCCATAGACAGAGGGTCTAAGAAAAGTTGGTCAACTATAATGGCTAAAGGATATCGGGTAGTGTTTGGATGAGTAGCACAACGAGATCCTGGTGTAAATTATCTAGGTAATTGATTGGGTAGCTTAGGTATTTCATCTATCTATGGAATATTTGACTTAGGAATTCCAATCACCACATACTCCTTTATTCTAGAGAGAGGGTGGAACCCATGTAGTGGAGTACTGGATTGAGTTGGTATAGACGATCTTCAATAGGATTGAGACACCACCGAGGAAGAGGGTAATTTTTCTTATGTATATTCTAGTAGGAACAAAAAAATATTGGTTATATTTAAAAGTAATTTCTAATAGATACAAGGGGATGATCTCGAAATATTTATAGGTAGTGTTCTTTGGGAACTTTTTCCTCCAAGAATTGAGGGAATATTGATATCGGGTGTTCATATACTTCGTATAGAGGTAGAATTCAGTCATGGATTATCCAATGAGGTTTATAGATTTATAATGGTTTATGTTGATGCTATTGGGAGATGATATCACCAGATAATGGTTATTCGAGGATGGTTTCCTGCATTCTATTATGGAATAGGTAAACATCTTTACTCATTTTCCTAGTTGGTGAACTATGTAATAATAAAAGAGTAGAATCTATAATATGGGAGTATACTGATCCAAACTGAGGTGTTAAGTTAGATAGGTAGTGGATTTCCAAGTATCTAGAAGTGGGGACATGAGGAGATCCAGTAAGGTATTTAGAGTTGAGGCTCAAAGATTACATCATGGAGTGGGTTATGAGTGAGGTGTTTTAGTGTGGGAATATATGGAATGTTTGATCTCAATGTGATTGATCATTGTAGGAGTTCTAGACATGTAGGCAGTTGAGATATTTAGAGCAGTGTTATTGGGTAGCCTAACACTTAGCAGGGGGTTATATATTAATTTAGACTCATATATCTGATGTAGGACGTAGAGTCATACTAAGAGCTAGTAGGTGATATTTTCCTATGCATATAGGTTGAGGCAGTGGACAAGATGCCTAATATTGGGTCTAGTGGCCACTAGTAGGTGAGGATATGTAGGGAGGATAGACATCAGGTTTTCAGGATCCAGGTTAGAGGCATAAGATTTAGTCAATGTATTCAAATAAGGATAGAGATTCACTCACAGTTAGAGGTATTCCTTGGGTGTTTTGTTTTTTGTTGTGCATGGAGGTTAGTAGTGCATGATGTGCATACATAATAAATAGATCTAACTGATGTTGGTTATGGTATGTGAATAATAGATATGATTCGTGATAACTATGGAATGTATTCTCATCAGGTAAAATAAGGCATCATGTATGATTTGGGGTGATTATGGGAATCAATATGCTATGTTATGATGTTGGTTAATAAAAAATGGATATGCGTAGATAACCACTGTCTGTGTGATTCAAGATGATAGGTGGATATAGAACCATCATCATAATGGATATTTTGGTTTGGATGAACCAAGTTGGGTGATTTCTATAGTAGGGAGTTCCCATGGAAGGTATTGGATTGTTTGAGTTGGGTATCTGGGGTGACCGAGGAAGGGAAGGATAAATTCAGTGTTGTATTAGTATTTTGGGAATGTGGTGAGTGTGATGCTCAGGTTTTAGAAATGGGTGGTTACCATGTGGACTGATATATCTTGATGATTATCTATCATATAGTGAGAAGGTTATAATTCCCTGAGTATTCAGTAATGATGATTCATTTTTTTAGATCGACCATGTGAATTTGGACCATGTTAGGGTGATGGGGTGTTGGATTAGGCAAGGGATTGAGTCTAAGAAGTTGGCTCAAGCTCGATGGAAAAGTTGCTATGAAATTATACTGATGGTGGTATTTGGGGTATGAATGTTATCAATGTATTTTTGGGAATGGATGGATTTTAATTGGGAGTCTTGGAATTTTGGGATGAATTTTGGAATGTTTTTGAGGCTACCATAGTTTTTTGAAAATTTATAAAACTCTCATATGTAAAGCTAAGTTTTTGGTACATAAGGTCCATGATGTGTAAAAGTAATAGAATTTTAATTTTTTTTCTAAGTCTTACTACGTTAAAAGTAACCCTATGAAGGGTTAGGAAAAAATATCCAAGCCTTTAAAAATTAAGGGTCACCATGTGTCAATGTTACACTTATATATGGGTACCCCATACATAAGAGTTATCCTCATGTATGTAAATGGATAAGTGTTGAAAGATCCTATGATAGGTAGAAGTAAATCTAAGTCACCATCTATTACATAAAAATAAATCTTATATATATGAGATTTAACCTATAGAAAATGGATAATTTGTTAGATTCTAGTGATATATAAGAGTAACCATAGGTGATATATAAAATTAACTCTATAATTTCATTGAGTATGTATGATTAAATCTACATTATAGGAAATGAATAAGAGTAAATAACTTGGTATGTAAGGGTTATCTTCCTTCAGAAAACTGGTTAACTATTGGTTCACCCTATGATATGTAAGGGTAACCTTTTTGATGCGCAAAGTTCATCTAAAATGTAATGGTTAGAAAACTAGTAAAGTTTTGGGAGGCCCTGTGATATATAAGGTCCATTTCCTTGATATGTAATGGATTTTCATATGACTAAGGGTTATATGTGACTATATATGGAGGGATGATACGTAAGGTTCCCATACATAAGATTCAACATGTATGGGTCCCACCATTTGTTGAAAATTGATTTTGAAGAAAAAAATTTAGAGTATTTTAAAAGATAATTAATTGATTAATTAAGTATAAGAAGGGGGAAATAAGTCTATTTTGGCCAGAACACACTGGGTGTTCCCTAGATCTCACTACTCTCTCATTCTTCCTTCCCTTTAGAGAGATATTCATCAATTATTGTAATATATTTATGGTATATATTTTAGATACTATATGTGGGTAAGGCTAACTATCCATAGGTAATTTTTACTGTTTTCTCTCTTTATTTTTTCATTTTTGTCCATTTTCCTCTAAATTTGGTGTTTTTTTAGATTACTTGACTTCTTCTGATTAGATCAGGATCAGTTGGAGTTTATTGATGTGTGTTTTCTTTCTAACTCTAGGTAGGTGGTTTTTAGCTATTTCCTTTGTTACACATGTTTCTATACAATTATTTATAAATGGTCTTGGGTAGGGTTGTGTGAGTGATCAGAAATGGAAACTATTGGGGTTTTCATTGTTCATAAGAGATTATTGGTGGTAGTCACATGTGGAAAATTTATGGGTTGGAATGTAATTATTTAGTTTTATTTGTGGTTTGGTTTGAGGTTTGGATGGGCATGGTGCTATATATTGTAAAGAGGTTATTAATGATATGTGATAGTTGATGTGGTTTCTTGAAAACATGATGGGTTTAACCCATATGACTTTAGGGGATGTTGATCAATGATAATGAGGAGACATGGATCACTAGTGTGATGTAGATGGTCTTTACCATTTCCATGGATGACGATGGAAATTCATTGAGGTCTGTTTGAATGTTATTTGTGATGTGTATCACTATAAGGGATGAGGCCATTAGGGACTAATTCACATAAGAAAGGGACTATGAGGTGGTTTTTAACACTAGTTTCTTGGTGGGATCCTCTATAGTTGAGTAGAATAGGGTAGATGATTATGTGGTTCATTGATATAGAAGAGGATACATCATAGTTGGAAATTTTTGGTGTCATGTGATACCACCAAATGGGATCAGTATGCTTTATATATGTGTTGGATATGTTGTGGTTGATTATATGATCTTGGTGAAGGACATATGTTGTTGAGCCTTAGATTTATTAATATATATATCCAGTAGTTGATAAAGGGGTTGTAATACTATGTGACTTGTGATATGGTTTTGGATGTTCTGTTGAGGCATCATGGTTGGTTTAGGATGGTGATTCTGTGTGACATAGAATTTGTTGAAATTACAATGGAACTCCTGATAGAAAAAAATATAAAATAATTGCTCCACTCCGACACTGGTTAAGGCGTGTAAAGGATCACTCAGGGTTGGATGACCATGAGTGGAGAAGGTTGTGTGGGGTTTTTTTGGTTTCCATTCATTTTGATTTTCGTACACTGGTATATGTATTGATAATATCATGGGGCACCATTAGTGGTGGCCTACTGAGTTCTTACTTACACCATGTAAGGGCCATGTGAGACATATATATACTTTTCATCTAATGTTTTAGGAAAGGTAAAGGGTTTATAATCTAGATTCTAGTGGAGATATATTCTATGATGGTGGATGGGATGAAAATGTGGTTTTTAGAAGATATAGGTGGTTCCTCAATTCTATACTAGATTTATATCTTGGATAAATTTTCATTTGTATATATGTGACTGGATTATGGGAGATCTTGTATACTTTTATATGAAATACATGGAATTTTAGATGTCTAATTTTCTTATCATATGTATGTTCTAGATTTTTGTTTCATGTTATTTATTTTTCATTATATTTTTATTGTGTTGATATTATTATTTATCTTTAGAGGTTATAAACTATTCACCATCAACTCTTAGACCCTCAGTTCTAGTCAAAAAACTTTGGAATATAGGTAGAAATGCCTAATATCCTGTGGTACTCCAATCTGATTATTTTTTGTTGAGTCAGTTTGGTCATTACATGGATTTCAATAGAAGTGTTGATGACTTAAAGTCTATATTGAGATGAATATTCTTTCTATGATATTTATGTGTGGCTTAGAACATGAATAATCAAACTTCTAAATAATAAGTACAAAAAATTGGATAATTTTGTTGAAACTCAATAAATAACATAATTGAAAGGGATCAGAACTTAAGATTATGATTTGAGAGTGGAAGTTATATTTCCATTACATATGGGCCATGATAAAAAAACTATGAAAATATTTTGATAAATCTAGTTCAAAACTATCGATCAAATAACATTGATATCATGTACCTCTTTATAAAGGGAATAGTTGATAAAGGAGTGTTGAAGTTAGAGTTTATTTCTAAAAATGAGAAAGTGGAAGGTTTATTTACTAATCCATTTCCAAAGTGTGGATTTCAAATGTTGAGTTTGAAAATGGGAGTTCAATCCTATTATTTTCAAGGATAATTTATAATATACTATCTACTCTCTCACTTGTTATTTGGATTCTATTTTCAATGGGGGGGAAATATAGCCACATAAATAAAAAGATAAATATTTTCCTAAATGGGGGGTAAATATCATATTAAGTGGGAGTATATATTTAAGGGGTGTTTGTCAAATGGGAAAGCTATGACATTAGTGTACAAATGAGGTTTGTTGTGTATAAATCTATAAATTTGGCAGTGCATGTGTTTGATTAACAGTGTAAACGAATTTAATGTGTTTATTGAGAAGTTTATAAGAAGTTTGTTTTAAACATATACATGAATAATTTTTTTTAGAGGATAAATATGAGAAAAGATGTTTGAAATTTTTTTAAGTGAATTTGAGTTAACATCATGGACAAATTTGGTAGTATTATTCATAGTTATTATTTCTCACATGATGTTCTCTCATGTAGGCTTATAAACTTTAAGTGTAGATTCATCACTAATATGTTAAGGGTGATTTATTTTGGATGTTTTAAAGTAAAATAAGAATGGGTATATTTTTTAGACTATGAATTTTCTTGAGGTTTAAGGTTACCTTAAGATAAGGTATTTGTAAAAGGGACCGAGTATTGAAATTGAGAAAGTGAAGAAAATATGGTTTGTGGCTTGGTGTTTAGTTTTATTGTCAATGAATTAATCAAAAAATAGATCACATTTACACTAAAATTAATTAAAATTATTTAATATTATGTGAATATGATTTGGAAACTTGGAAGTATGTGAAAGAATATTGGAGTTACAGAGTAAAGTTTGAAAGGTATTTTGGTGAGGTAGATCTGTTCACACCACAAAGGTTTTCATCACTCCACAATGTGTATGTGTAAGATTAAATTTTATTGAAGGATAAACCAATAAAAACGTAATGTATTTGATCATTCCATGATTCAATTATAAAATGTGATGATCTTTTGAGATTTTCCTTCATGACATGAAGATCATGTCATAATGATCAAGCCATGATTTTTTAAGAACACACTATCTTGTGAAAGTAATAAGATTGTTCCATGAGAGAGGTTGGTTATATCGTGGTGTATTAGATCACACCATAATATGTGTGGCTATAAAAATTTCGCACCTACATGAAATATAAGGAGTAATATATTATGTTTTAATTATAAGAGTTCATTTCATAATGCATTCATATGTTTTTCAGAGGATAGAGAAAAACCACATTTGTTGTGCTATGAAAATTCTTATCACCCTCATCACACCATGATGTAAAGAATCTAGTTTTTTGAATTATTTTGATAATTCGGTTCAATAGATGAACCAAGGGATACTATAAATTGAAATCTAAAGTCCTATAAGAATTTCAAGGGAGAATAGAAGGTATGTATTGATTGAATGGATTTAAATGAAGCATGATAAGTTGATAATGGTATTTATATTTAGATTTGATTTTTAAAATTTAAAATCTAATAGACTATAGTAGGAGGAACATGGTTTCTTCTATACAGTGGAGTGTGAAAAATATAGAGTGTAATTTCATGAATTTAGTGTGTTTTATAAGAGAATAGAAATAATAAGACACAAAATACGTGGATAGAATATTTATCAATTATATTCTTAAATTATGAATACTTGGAATATGATTTTTCAAGATTATATTAAAAAATAAGAGGATTAAAATGGATTTTAAATGATTCTATAAGACTACTCTTGTTTTTTTAAGATCATAGGCCATTTCCTTCATCAATACTACTCAATGAACAAGTAAATATGTTTCTAGTTTGTTAAAGGATGGTTTTATTCAATGATTGATAACATGATTAGTGTTTAAATAAGACAATAGTAATTTATACTATTCTATATCAAAGTGGAGTCTCTTATTGGAGGTTTGAGATTATTATTCTTATATTATTTTAGGATCACTTATTTGGTTATGTGGTAGAATTCTAAATCTGTATAGATACTATTATATGAAACATAAATTCAATAGAAATCCTTTAAAATTTGTAACCATGATGGTAATTCAAGTTGATTGTGTAATCTCAAGTTTTTTCAAATCATGCTAAGTATATAACCCTTAATTTTTAAAGGTGAACCTTTTAAATCCACTATTATCACTATGATTATTATTTTTGGGTTTTTGGATATTGATTTCAATAATAACATCACTAATTTTTAGTGGTGAAGAAGAAAAAATTTTATAACTTGAAATTCAATCACTTTAAGAGGTAATAAAGGTTTTTCTATGGTGAAACATAAAAGTAATTGATACAAATCCCCCCCCCCCTCTTAGTATATTCATGTTTACCCTAGTACACATTTTTATTTAGGTATTTTAGAGACCTTTTTTTATTGTAATACTTTAAAATATATCTAGAATTTTTTTTCAAAGCCGGGCACTGAGTGGGAACGCAATTCTGAGTCCCAATGTGCTTGGAATTAATTTTATGAAAATATTAAATATATTTTATATTACATGCATGTATTTTTTCAAGAAAATGGGATAATTATTAAAAAAATCTTTTATTGAAAATCTAAGACCATGGTTTATTCCAAAAATGTGGGGCTTACCCTAACCACGACCTAAAGTTGGTTGGTGCGGCGTGTTCAGATAAAGAGGTCTTTGGCGGATGCATTCAATGAATTAATTAATTCATTCATTCATTAATTCATAAAACACCTAAAACCTAATTAACTCTATAAATACATTGTTCTTGAAGATCTCTAGGGTTATCCGTATAACCCTACGATCATTGAGAGGAGATCCCACCACCTATCTTTGGTGAATCAAGATCAGTCAACAATAAGAAATTGGATCAAGGAAAATTCAAGCATGGTGAATGAAATAGACCTTCCTAATTCATTTATGTGCATTTTATTCATCAAAAAATGATCTAATCTTAAGTACATACTCATAATTTTTGTATTTCCACCCTATAGTTAAATTATTGAGCATAATCAATTCCTCTTATTTGATCTGCATTCTTTTTTAGCCTCTTTATATGTCTATGTATCATTTTTCAATTGATTATTTAATTTATTCCCATTGTTCCATGTTTTATCACCTCATTTATTCCCAATCTAGTTAATTGGCCATGAATTCTTAGATAGTGATATTTTCACCCGTTTTTCTTGTGCTTTTCCCCCATTTTTCTACACGTTCTTTTCCATTGGAATATAGGACCATTGTTCGACAATAGCAAGTGGGTACTAGAATGATCATACCCCCTGATTCACTATTTATTCACATAAAACAAACAGATTGGTAATTTAAGGTTGGATAAATATTATTTGAAGGATGCGGGTGATTCCACCATGGATCGGGAATCTGGTGAGGTGATTGGTGTCGTCCGGAGACGCGATGGCAAACAACAGGTTCCTACGGGAGAGCCAGATTCCATTATTCATCCAAATAATGACTATAAATGATGAATGGAGATGATTTACACCAGTTTTGAGTGGTTAAATAGTGGGATTGATGGTAGAAGGTGTGGATTTGAAACACACACACTACATATATGGACTTTCTGGAGAAATTCCAACTACACGGTGTATACTGGCATGAAAACATGTTGTGTAGTACACCTATGGATGTGGTGATATCATTTTTGAAAAGATAAGGATTACACATTTTGTGGATGGATCACAGACCATATGACCATCCCCATGAAGACAAGTTGTTTAACATAAGCATACAGGCAGGAACCCATGTGGGGTGACACACCGTGTATCAAAATACATGAGAACAAACACGACTAGTTTGTACAGACATGGTCAGGAGAACGAGAAGGACCCAGGAGGCTGTGACATGTAATATATCTCTCTTATGTGTCATGTATGGCTTCATCAGAAAAGATCCATGTATTAGTGAATGACATAGCCAGGAAGCAGAGCGAGACCACATACTATACGGGTCCCCTTATACACTATGTAACCCCTTTTTTGAGGAAAACTTATACCTATAATATCTCCTCCATTTAGGATTGGTTTTTAGCCAAAGATTATCCTATAATGAGTGTTTTTTCACATAGAAAATGGTGTTGGACTTCACGGTATATTTTGAGATATGACGCAAGATGTTCATGGATTAATGCTTCTTTAGGTGATGCTCGATGATGATAATGATCAGGAATGATCATCTAGGATACCAGAGCGGCAACATTCTACTAGGAAGGGAATGGATCATCTATCTATCAGAGTGGAACCCTTCTACAGTATTAGGGCATGGGTCCTTGACTACAAGAGTGGCACCCTCCTACTAGGCAGGGAATATCTATCAGAGTGGAACCCTATTGTGGTATCAGGGAATGATTCCTAGACCACTAGAGTAGAACCCTCATACTGGGTAGGTAATGGGTCATGTATCTATTAGAGTGGAATTCTCCTTTCATGTCAAGGTATGGGTCCTCAAACACTAGAGTGTAACCCTCTTTTTGGTAAGGGCATGGGTCCTCTATCGACTATTAGAGTGGCACACTCCAATGGAGTCAGGGCAATGGCCCTCTACCCTTTGAGTGGAATCGTCCATTTGTATCATAGAATGGGTCCTATACCTAGAGATTATGGACCCTAGACTATGTGTAATAATGGAGAGGTGTGTCTTGAAAGGAATTTTCCTTCAAACAGATGTGCGAGATGTTAGGCGTCATTGATGGACCTCTTGGAACTGTTGGCACTCTTTCATAGGTTGGGCTATGAGATGGAAATCCCCTTTATCTCTTGTTTGGGATTCTTTTGTTCTTTTGCTGATAATATATATGTATATATATATATATTTCCATATTTTTTTATTTTGTTACTCTCCTTCTATGGGTTGAATTTTCTGTTCCTATCGTGTCTCTTACTACACCCCCTTAAGCTTTTAGGGAATCCTACTAGGTATGTATATACTCATCCTTGCATGGGCTTTGCCTGCATGTTTCGTGTCTAATAAAGATGACAGACATGATGAAAATGATTACAAAGGAGTATATAGATACCCTAGTTTATGGTGGTTAGATCTTAGAGATTTTAAGTTGGGCTCTCCCAACTTTTACTTCTCTAGTTTTTTATGATGGGACGCCTTTTTAGTTGGGCATGTACTTTTCCCTTTTTAGTTTTTCAGATTACACTGTCATACTCTTATACTCCCTAGAGGTTTTATATTCATGTTTTATTCTATATATGTTGCATATCTTATTATAATTTCTCTACATTTCTTCATGTATATGGTTAGGTGTGTTTGTATAGGTACATTAGGAAAAGTCCTCCCATATTAGTTATGCCTTTCAGTGCTTATATCCATTTCCTAGATTATGAATGTGGGATTGGTTTTGTTGCGAATCAAGCCCCATTAGGTTAGGTCCTGATAGATTGGTATCAAATGAGTTCATTCCTTGGGTTGGTGTTTTGAGTTGTCCCATTATAGGGATTTGGTTGGGACTCATGGAAACAATGTAAAATTATTTAGAGTGTGGATTTCAGGCTAGGGAAACCATTGTTGGTGTGAGAAGATGACATATCCATTCACTAAGAATATGACTACCTGCTTTTCATCTTGGAATACGGATACATTGGTTGTAGGGATCAATGGTACCTACATAATACAGGATTGAGTTTTTGACTATCCTTCTTGATTCATATCCTCATATATATATTCTCATATTTCTTTGGTACCACTTGATGAAATTTCCAGGATGCCTCTAGGAAGATAGCTAGCTAGGTCACCAATTTTAGATTTTGACGACGATCCGATGAGTGATGAGGCGTCAGTTCAGTTGTCATTGTGCAATATTCTTCCTCTAGGTGGATAGGTAGAAACAACCCCAACCTATCGAGTAGCAGATCATACCAGAAGAGAAGGATAAGGATATTTATAGGCTTAATGAACTCCACAAGTTCAAGTACCAGAGGCTGTTGAGATTCCATGGTGAGCCAAATCCCCAGGCAGTGGAGGATTGGCTAAAGTAGGCGATCTGAGTTTTCTAGTTTATTTGGACACAGACTAATTAGGTGGTTTTGCTGGTATATAGTATTTTCCATGGAGTAGCTAGGAACTAGTACAGTCAAGTCACATAAATTCATGATGATTCGACACTCAGATGGTCCAAATTCTAACAGTTGTTCCATGAGGAGTACTACCCCTCAAGATTGCAATTGGGTTAGATTTAGAATCTTGTGAAGATACAATAAGGAGGAATATTAGTTACAGAGTATGATGTAGGGTTTACAGACATTATGTGGTAATCCCTTAACATAATTCAATATGGATAGTTCTAGGAATAGAATTTTAAGTAGTGTATCCGCAAATACATTCATGCCAGTGTGGTGCCCCTATGAATTCACACTTATGTCGGAGTGTTGGAGTGGATGCTGGTGATAGAGATATTCCTATCAAATGGATTCTAGATAACTATGTATGATAATGAGTGTTATGGGTAAGAGTCATCTATAGATTCTTTTAGGTTCTAGTTGAAGGGATCAAAGCACAGGTGGCCTTACAAGATCAGACTCTGGAATGTGGTAATTTGACATAGGGACCGTGTAGGGGACCAAGGCATCCTAAATAGGGGTGGTTATATGCATGTGATGGTGAATTTCACATAAATAATTATTTACCAACAAGACATTATGAGGAGGTACGATAGATAGAAAATAGACTGCTATGATAGAGGCAATGTTGTGATAGATCTATCAGGTGTGGGCAGGGTGCCCCCTAGGGTGGTGAAGATGGTAGAGAAGTGGGTGGGGATCTAGTAGGAGAAGATGTGGGTGGTTGAAAATTTTACGAGCTCCTTCTACCACCACCACCAAGCAACCCACGTCAGGCTCAGGGATCTGGCGTTCATGGTCGTGGATAGCTGCACGCTATGGAGGTGTATGATCCAGCGACACACGAGTTGATCATAAGTATGATCTGTGTTTATTTTATTGTTACTTCAGTAATAGTATATATAGATTCTAGTTATTCCTTCATCTCTTTACTTATGGTGTGAGAGCTAGAGCACCCAGTTAAGATGTTAAGCACATATATTTTCCTTGAGGTTTATATGGGGAATGCTTCTTCGATATCCTGTATATGCTGGTATAGAGATATATTTCGTAGTGGAGAGAAGTTATAATAGGACCTTTTGGTTATCATTATGATACCTTATAAATTCATCTTGGGTGTGGATTAGTTGCATATAGTCTAAATCCAGATTGACTATCATCACAAACAAGTTAGATTCCTATACACGAATGGGATGAGATTCTCTTTTGTGGGTGAGAGAGATCTCTTGGCATGATGAGAGTGTTTCATGAGAAGGAGTCTACAACCCATCACCCATAAGTTGGTGATTGTATCCCTTATCACAACATGCTATTCAAAAATTTGGATTCCTTTTTTAATGAAGGATTTTATGGACTTATTCTATGATTATGGTCCAAGACTACCTTCAAGTTGAGATATGGAGTTTTACATTGACTAGCTTTCTGAGACCACTAAGATATATTCTTCATCATATCAGATGGACCCTACTAAGCATCTGGAGTTGTGGTTGCGGTTGGAGGACCTTCAAGAGAATGGTTTCATTAGACCCAGTGTGTCCCCTGGGTTAGCTCTGGTGTTGTTCATGAAAATGATGAATGAGAGATTACAGATTTTTGTGTATTATCGTCACCTAAACCAGGACATGATAAATAAAAAATACCCCTTTATGAGGATTAATAACCACTTTGATCTATTGTGAGGAGTGAATTGGTTCTTGAAGATCTATCTATGGTCCAGCTACCACTATTTGAGAGTCTGTGAGGCTGATATTCTGAAGTAGGTATTCCAATTTCTCTAAGGACATTATGAGTTCCTAGTGAATCCTTTTAATGTGATGAATGGCCCCGTAGTGTTTATGTCTTTGATAAATTGGATTTTCCAACTATACATAGACTGATTTGTTTTTATATTTATTGAAGACATACTCAAATAATTCATTTTAGAAGTGGATAAATGTAATTAACATGAGGATGGTCCTAGATTTTATTCGAGAGTACCAGTATTATGGTGAGATCTCTAAGTGCTAGTTATGGATCCATGAGGTTCACTTTTTAGGGAATGTAATTTCTGAGCATGAATTAGCTATGGAACTGGAAAATATTAATGCAATTATTTCTTGGTATCAACCCAAGATAATGTCATAGGTATGGAGTTTCCTTAGCTTTGAGGGGTAATAAAGGAGGTTTGTGGAAGACTTCTCTAGGATTTAATTACATTTGACTGCCCTAATGTTGAAAGGGAATCCAATTACCAGGACTGAGTTGTCCTATAGAGCCTTTGAGGAGTTGAGGATGAGGGTGATGACTAATATCATTTTTATGACTACTGGAGGAGGGCGTGGATTACATAGTTTATTGTGACACCTTAGGATCTGGGCTCAGTTGTGTGTTGATGTAGAGATAGGCAGTTATCACATATGGGTTGAGGTATTTGAGACTCCACAAGAAAAACTATGCCACTAAAAAACTAGAGCCGGTAGTAGTAGTCTTCGCTCTGAGGTTGTCTAGGCACTATATTTTGAGAGAGTGCTTTGTTGTTTACTAACAGAGTCATATTTGGTACATATTTATTAAACAAATTTCAATGGTTTTGAATGGATTTATGATCTAAATTCTCATGAACTTTAAATTTTTATTTAAATGTGGGAAAATGTGAATATGGAAGTAAAATAATTTAAAACAAGTAAAAATGTTAAAGATTTATTTAATTGTTATTAATGTTAATATTTTGGTTGATATTTTTGAATGTTTGAAATTTTTCTATCTTTTCATAGGAGGTCACTTAAAAAGTGAGCCAACATAGGCTAACCCATTTACCAAGGGGATTTCCATATAGCCAAATCACTTAAGGGGTAGTCGGTGAAGCCTCCTTGGGAGAGACAAACTAATATAGAAGAGCATGAGGAATTACTCTCGTGTAAAGGTATCACATGGGGGATAAATCCTATGGGGAAGTAGAGTCGGCCGGAAGGCCCATTCGACCAAGCGGTGAGGCTCGGCCATGTCTGTGTATGAGTGGAATTATGGGAGCCTATCTCTGCTACTGGTAGTTTTGGATGATCATCCTACACCTTTTTTATAAGAAAACACAAATCTTATTCCTGATTCGGTGTGGGACAAATTTTTAAGTGGGTTGTTACAAAAAATTCCATTGTTTTGTTGTCACGTGATTGACTCTCCCTTGATCACAACTTGTCGTCATGCCTGCCACCTGCTATCAACCTCTATTGTTGGCCACCACCTGAAACTACTAATAAACATCATGAATTCCATTGAAAAGCCTGAGCTCAAAACCACCCTCCACTGTCGAATCCCGAGAACACCAAGAATCACATAGGAGGCCCTTTTTAACCCCCATGATCACCATTTAGAAGGCTCCTCTGGCCACTTTGAAAGCTATAGGTAGAGGATCTCTACTACCACTACACCATAAACCACTGCTTCCACTATCACCACTACATCACACAGTCCCATGCCACATTGAGGCTACTCAATTCCCATGTGAAATCCATGCATTAGAAATACATAAGCACCACCAAGTCCATTTTCCACAGTATAGCTTGAGAAAGATAGAGATTCTCAGAAGATCATATTGGATATTCAAAATTTCCTTATTCACTATTTTACCCTAGGTATCGAGGTGATTTAAATTTCAAGAGAATTCCTACAACCAGATCAAGACCCTCACCTTTTTTTCATAAAAATGGAGGTTTCTCACACATCATTGAAGGAGTTTAAAGAGTCTAAGGGATAAACCAAGGCTTGGTCAAAACTACACTACCCCTTTTCTCTATTCCTTTTTCCTTTTATTTTTATTTTATTATCATTTTAGTTTTATTTTAAATGAACCTAAATTTAGTTTTCTTTCATAAATAAATAATTCATCCAGGAGTTGTTCTTCTAATTTGTGTGCCTTCTTCTTTCACCTATAAAATTCTCTTCTTCTTCTTATTTATTCCTCTACCTCTTCTTCTTTTATTCTTCTTTCAATTTTATTTTTTCAAAATTATTTTAATATTTTTAATTTCTTTTATTTTATTTTTTTATTCTTTCCCTCTATATTCTTCTATTATTATAATTCTATTATTTTATATGTTTAATTTTATTATTCTTTTCTTATACTTATTATATATTTTATTTTATTATTCTATCTTTATCTATCTCTCTCCTCGCTCCTACTCTTCTATTTTTATTTTATTCTTCTCCTTCCTTAATTATTTTTATTACTATATTATATTTTATTATTCTATTCTTTCTCGTTCCATCAAAGTGATATCTTACCTTAGAAAATGTGCGGCTAACCCGAGGCTTGATCTGGGGGAGGTAAAGGTGTTCTTGAATACTCACATTATGTTTATTTTTTCTTTGTGGTAGATCTTAGGGGAATGTATGGGTGTGTAGAATGTCCCACATTCCATGAAACTCAATCTATTTCTATTATTTTGTTTAATATCTTTCCCCCTCTCCATCTATTATATCTTCACACGATGGAGTTGAGCTAATCAATGTATAAAATGTCATCAATAGATCCACATCTTGGAATATGTGACACCCTGAACTAAGGTGTTTCATCAACCTTGATTATAGGAGGAGTTAGAATTGAGATTTATTAAGCATTAAATATTTTAAAATTTGTAAATAAAAGGATAGTAATTCATAATTAGGTTTTTTTTTATTATAAAACTAAAATCAAACAAATAAATAAGAATAATGATTGAAATAATAACTAAACCCAAGAGAAAGTTCTTTATTTCTTAACTCTCTTTTTTAGAATTGCATGTTACTATAAGTTTAGAATTTTAATATTTCATATAATTTCATTAAATAAATAAAAAACAAAAAAAAATTATCCATTGATTTCATAAAATAAAAAAATATATTTAGGTGAATTAGATTAAGTGAGTAAAAAAATTGAAAATCTCTTCAAGTGAGACAACCTTATCCAGACACTGTGCTACACTATGAAAAAAATTTCTATGCCCTATGGCAGGCATGTATAAAAATTGGCATAATTTCTAGGGAGGTAATAAATTATTTGTTTATATTTTTCTATTTTCAAAGTAGATATTTTTTAAATTTCTTTTAGAAAAAACATAAAAAATATTTTTCCATGATGTTTTCAAATGATTATTTTTTCAATAAATGGAACAATTAATCAAAGAAACAATAATAATAAATAGATTTTAATGAGGAGACCTTCCAATAAATATATGATTCTCTTATGATAATTTCCCTAAAGAAGAAAAGAGGAATAAATAAAGAAATCTCACCTCAATATTTTATGATCATTTTTGATAAACTATGAACTGACTGGAAAAATTTGAGTCCAAGAATGAAGTACCACTGGTTTTACCCAATTTAACTGAATACATCCAAGATGTTGAGGCCAAACTCTAGTAATATCAATAAACTAACTATTTTTTAACTATATTCAAGATAAATATGATAAGGTAGACTTTGTTCATAATATGGAAGACTTGGCTGGTGATCTAAGTGTGGGAGATCAATAAGATTTGGATGACCTCTAGAATGAGTATGAGGTTCAAATTGATCTCCTTGATCTCCTTGATCCCCATTGAGTGCTTTACTATAGTGCAGGGAGACTCCCTTGGACTCCACCACTTTCGACCTCCTTGAAGGGAGGCCCCTTGTTTGTTGTTCTATTCTGAATAATAATAAAAAGTAACTTGCAAGTAACCACCTGCCTCCATCCATTGAGATCCAACCTCAAGAGGCACTCACCACTGAGGCGGTGATTGAAATAGATATAACTAAGGGAGATGATCTTATTTTAAATTATTTTTTTGATCTTATTCAATATGATTTGAGTATCAATCCTTATTATTTTTAATTTTCAGATCAGATCAATTCTTTCCATTCCTTAGAGGAAGATGATGAAACTAAACATGCACCTATTGAGGAACACATGGGGAACCCTAATTTTGATAAACTTATATTTGAGGAGGGCTATAAAGAATTACAAGTAGTTGGTCCTGAGGAAACCAAAACAGAGGATACTCATATTTAAATGGAGAAATTACTTATTAAAAATTTAAATTTAAATTTTATCCAAATAAAAATACCTTCCTAATTTCCCTTTGATTATTAAATTCATGCAGCCCTTGTTGAGACAACATTAGAAGAAGTAGAGGATGCACAAGTAGTAGCAAAAGAATAGGTTGATTCATACTTTATCCTAACCCTCCATGAAAGATGTACCAAATTTTGAAGAGGAGGATCTGGTATACTATATCGATAGATCATTCCCCACCAAGAAGGAAGATATGGAAGCTAGGAAAATTCGTATGTGGTGCTTCAAGTAAAAGAAGATCCACCCACCATCAGATTATAGAAAATATATGGTAATTCCCTCTGGAGGTAGTAAAAATTCAGGTCCAACTTGGGGGATCATACCAAGACTTACCCCATCTATTTTTTTTATTGGAATTTAGATTTCAATTTCACTATTTAGGATTAGTCCAACATACATCCCACTCCCTCTATCATTTTTAAACTTTAATGACATGATCCATGTGTTTAATTGAGTTAATTTTCTTCTGTAGGGTCATGATGATAGAAGTTAGCCCCAAATAGTCAAGGAGGAAATATGACTAAAGATTAATGGGAAAGTTATTTCACTTTAATGTTTATCTTTTAAAGTCCTATTTTTTCAAACAACATGTTATGGGAATTAAAGTTCAAATTTCATGCCCACAATTGAATTTATGCTCTACTTTCCATGTCTAGGAGACATGGGTTTCTTAAGAATCCTATGATTCCATATTTTAGATTTACATATTAATAATATTGAATAAGTAAAATGTGAAATTGTATGATTAAAGTGAAACATGGATAATAAAATGAGGACTCAGGATTTAAGGGAATTAGTTGATTCATGTAAATGAAATTTCTCAAAAATGTTTCCTGATTTGAAATCCTAAAATTATTATGAATTTATTTGTTATTATTAACTACTAATTGAGGTATTTTAAAAAATCATATGTTTCATTATTTATAGGATTTATAGACCAAGTAATTTCTATTTTATCTTGAGCATATTTCTTGAGTGATCTTGGGACATGTCACTGACCAGAACTTGAATTTAAACTTATCAAAGTTATGACTATACAAAACCATATTTAAAATGATTGAGACATCTTTTGAAAAGACATTATCCTTAAAATACCAACTTTACATCACTTCTTATTTATCCCGTAGATATTATTAATGACTTTGATAGGAATGAACCATGTTTCAAGCTATTTTTACCCATTTCTACCCTCCTCTCAATATTTTTCATTAAATTATAAAGAAGTGTGGGGGATAAGAGATTCATGGTGTAATGTATTAAATGAATTATAAGGATAAAGTGTGGTGGTGCGATTTTTGGGTGATAAGAAAAGTTTTTGGAATTATTCATTGTACTCTTTATTGATTGTCCCCTCCTAAAAAAGAGATAGATAAAGACAAAAGTAACCAAAAAATATTAAAATAATGTGTTTTGATTTGGTAAAAAATCACCATTACTAGACCTTTAATTTTATCATATGTGGTTAGGTGGTGGATGTGAGGTTTATTCTAAGCATAAATTTTGAAAAATCAAAAAAATGAAAAGTTTATTTGAAAAATAAAAAAGAGTATAGAAATAGAGAAAATTTAAAGAGGGTGAAAAAATCGTTCATTATTCTATATTTTGATCCTAACCTTAAGTTTGAGTTTTGGGGAAATTGATGGTTGTTACAATTTAAAGGGGATAATTTCATGGCACTTTTACTTTTGATTTCATGCTTTATACTTTAATAGATAAACATACTCCTTGACAATTAATTTTTAAAACATAAAATCCTACCAACCTTAAGATATAGAGTCATTTGAACCTATATTGAGGAGCCCTCGAGATTTCATGTGTCTTTTTTCTTTAAAATGTTTAGAAAAGAGTTTCTTTACAATAATATGTATAAGGATCATGTTATCATGATATGAGAATAACTCCACTTGAATTGTATCATGAGTGATGAGAGAAAAAAATCAAAAGTGAGGAAAATCAAGATATTTCATGTTTATTAATAAAAAATAAAGGGACTAGAATGAATTAAAATATAAGTTCCATCATTTTCAAATGGGAAAAAGTAAAATCCTTGAATTTATTATTTCTTTGAAAATTGAGAATTGAATTCATATTTTATGTGGAATTTGAAAATTTTATTTTACATTGATAACTGTTTTTTTTTAATTTTTTTTAAATTTGAATATTGATAACACTATGATTAAGGATAATGATAGTTTAAGTGTGGGGTATTTGATAAATTCATATTTTGTGTATACCTTTTAAACAAATTTCAATGGTTTTGAATGGATTTCTGACCTAAATTCTCATGAATTTTAATGTTTTAGTTAAATGTGGGGAAATGTGAATATAAAATTGAAATAATTTGAAATAAGTAAAAAAGTTTAAAATTTTGAAATTTTTATTCATATTAATATTTTGGTTAATATTTTGTCTAAGTTTGGAAGTTTTCTATTTTTTTCAGGACGTCACTTAAAAAGTGATCCAACTTAGGCCACCCCATCAACCAAGGGGCTTTCTATATATCCAAAGACCTTAAGGTCTAGCCATCCAAGATGCCTCGAGAGAGCTATCCTAAGATAGAAAATCATGGGGAATTACTCTCGTGTAAAGGTGGACCAAGGGGGATCAAGACTACAAGGAATGAGAGTGGGGCTGAAGGTCCATGCTTCTAAGTAGTGTGGCACGACCATGTCTCTGTGTGAGGAGAATTATGTGAGCCCATCCCCTCTACAAGAGGTTTTGTACGGGCATCCCATACCCTTGTTTATAAGGAAGTGAAAACCATCTTCCGGGATCAATGTGGGACATATTTTTAAGTAGGATTTTATGAAAGCATAATTGTTTCACTATCTCCCACTCTGCTCCCCCTCATACACAACATGACACTGCACCTACCACCTATCATTGTCCTTCATCGCCAGCCACTACCTACATGTAACACCCCAAGCTTCTATGGTACGTTTCCCTTCGAATAATGCAATAGCGTGTGTTGTACGCAACCTCGAGTTCTAACACACACCACAACTAATTAAACTAGCCGTTGTAAATAGTAATACCTACTTTTTGAAATTATATATATTTTATATTTGAAAATGGACTTCATTTTTGGACTCGGAATATCGAATTTATCCTAAGGTGAAATTTTGGTACATTTCGGATAACTTTCATATTTTAATGAATAGTGAAAATTACTAAATTTTAATTAAAAACAACTTTTTTAATCAAAATAATTAATAGTGATAAATTATTAATTTGAGTGGTTTTAAAGTATATTTAGAATATATTTTTACCATTTAATATAATGTTGGTCATTGGACATAATTATACAATTAAACTGAACATAAACAAGTGTCAATCTTTTGATAGTTATTATCTCTTAAAAACACGCTTTTTGTTTTGACAGCGGGAATTAATTTTAAATTAATTTCTGCCACTTCTGTGTTTTGAATTTAGGAAAATGGATTCCATATTTGGAATTAGGATGTTCAAATTGTGTAAATAGAAAACTTTTATTTTTAGACATTTTGAATAGTTACTGTGGTAAATATTTTATTTACCATGGTTAAAGGGTAAATCCGGTAAATAAGGGTTAAAAAATAATATTATAATAATACAAAATTACCCTAAAACGTGTCCTAACCTTATTGGTGGACACATACCCGACCATGGGCATCCTTGGGTCAATTTGGGGACCCCTTGGAGCCACTTGTATGTGGTAGGGACACATTATATTAATAAAGTTAAAATAAAAATAAAAATGGCATAAGCTTACATCTTTTAGAAGAACAATTTTTACATAGGGTTATACATGTTGGATTTTCGATTATAAATATTAATTAGAAAGCTAAAAAGATTTCCTACATGATGATATTTTATTTATAATTTTTAGACATCAAATAAGTTAAATTATTAATGACACAATAATGATGCAATGTTTACCTCATTAATAAATCATTGAAATAAATAATATTATAATGATTAAAATATTATCTAAAACCTGTCCAATTCTTATTGGTTGATGTTATTTAGAATATGAGTCATCTTATCTTCTACCTCAATGATTTTTGGACCATTATAAACCGAATATAATTATATTATAAAGTAATACTTTCACACTTTCCTAAAGAGCCCCTCCTCTCCCTTATAAAAGGAGACCACTTCTACTCATTCATCACACCTCTAAAGCCACTTGGCTCGTCCAAACTCTGCCCAAATAAGCTCCCCACATCCCTCTCCTCCTCCTTGAAGCTTCCCCTTAGGCAGAAAGCATTTCAAGAAGTCCTTTGGTTCCAACCAAAGTGAGTTACCTAAATTAAAGGTAACGATTTCTCTTAAATTATTTTCATTTATTTTGCTTCTTCAACCCCAAAACTCTTTTTATTTCCTTTCTTTTGTAACAACACCAGTATCCACAATATACTAGGATGTTGTTATAAGAAGGATTCAAACTACACATACACACAACTCCATCTAATAGATGATGAACATAATGTTTCTGTGGATGGCAAACTAACGCCTCACGAAACGATGATTGTTCAAAAACATCTTACCGCCTCTCATGGTGGCCATTATGATGGAAATGTAATTAAATATAATATTAAGGATATATATTTTATATATAAGCTTCTGTAATTCCATTTTATTTCATACCATTATTCGTTTCATGTTGTATATACATACGATAATTTCATTTGAGGAAGTGCGGACTACCGCCCCCTTAAAATGATATGACTCGTTCATACCACACATGGAACGTATAAAGGATGGTGTTAATGAACTTAAGTAACATATATAAAATATTATATTATACTGTAATAGTAATATACCTATGTATCATTTGGATTCGATTCTTTTAAAATAAAAATTAAATGGAAGTAGCGTTCGTGCGTACGTACGGACTACCGTCTCCACGAACGCGATGAGATTCATTCTCCATCGTATCCATTCAAGTATAATTATCATTTGATGATTTAAAAATGATGTTTAAGGACTAGATATCATTCTGGATATGAATAAGATACAACAACCATGGCTTATGTAACAAAACATATAAAAGAAAATGAGTAAGTTAACTCCCGAAACGACGATAATTCTAAGATATTATTAACAAACCAATGTTAAAAGATCATATATGATATCATATTAATATATATGATTCTTGTATAATTTAATAACAAATGTTTCACCATTATACAGGAGGTTAACCTACCCCAACCAAGGAAAAGTACAAGGTAATGGTTTACTTTACAACCTCTTCATTATCCAAGGTTGTTTATACGTAATAATCTATTGGGATCTCTTTATCATCCACATCCATGTTTCTTAAAAATGCATTTCAAAACATTTTTACTATTTACTAGAATATGAGTTAAAGTCATTTATACCCTTTTTGACTTTTATAAGTGGTTTATAAAGGAATCTTTCGGTCGTTTTCAAAACAAGGTCCTTTTTAACCATTTCGACAGAATTAAGGTAAGAATGTTTTTTTTAACTTATACGGCGGGTGCGGATATTTTCCGCCGTTATAAAATCTTCAAAGCTTCCCTTACAAGCTTATAAGAATATTTTCAAAGAAAATGTTTTATTTTATATGGATCTTAAATTATTTCAAAATAAAAGGAGATATTTCTTTAAAAATAATTTTGATTTCATCTATGTCAACATCCTTTGATGGATTTTAAGATTATTTGAAGTTGATTTATTATGATACAAAACTTCTATATTGTATTGAAGGTTTTGTGATATGTTTGACTATGGATGTGCTATTTTTATACCATTCATAGTTTATGGTGAAAGTATTGACATTTCATATGCTAGTTTTAATATGAATGTTTATGTTATGTTTAAACCTTTTCATATGGGAATGCATTGGACTTAATATGTGACGGGTGGAGCCCGCTATATCTCCTCGATGCATCGGTAGGTCTCATGAGACAAACTAGTGTCTTGGCACAAGGCCTTGACAAAATATTATTTGTAGTCTTGGCACGAGGCCTTGGCTATGTGGTTATGATAGTCTGGCATTATGCATTCCAACATTGTGAAAGTGGTTATTGATATTGCATGTGATTATTCGATTAGTAGAATATCCATGTGAACAAGTAAATGGAATTATTTCATTTTACTTTTGCCATACTATGTTGAAGTTCAATTTTAAAAGGCTTTTGTTTTAGTAATTCATTGCCTTAAATGTTTATGCTTATTTTGAATGTTCCGCTATATTGTTATCCTTACTGGGCATTTGAGCTCACCCCTTTTCTATGTTTTATTTTTCCCAGGTAGTGAAGAAGTAAATTATGATTGACTTGCAGGGATATTATGAGGGGTTAATAGTGTGGATATGAAGACTTTGTTGTTGTAGTAGTTTTTCACTTTGAAATGTAATGTAAAACTTTATGATTATATCTAGTGTTTCCAAGGCTACTAAACTAATCGGTCTTTCGGGATTTGATCTTTCTTGTGATCATGCCAATGTTATGTAATAATGCACCGACTCTGGGTAGCTGGGGTCGGGGCGTTACAGTTGGTATCAGAGGAAGTTTAGTACAAACCTTGGAAGCTAGATTTAGATAAACTCTGATTAGAGCACGTAGACCTAAGATGAACTTTGAGGATTAGTATAGATGAACTTCCTAGAATTTTGGTATTGTAGAGATTTTGTGAGTTTTCCAAGCAATACATCCCTGTCTGGATACGAGCAGGTAGAGGCGGCTCTGGAACAGATGTACCTAGGGGTAAAACCCGAAAACACCGCTTTGAGCTAGACTCGAACGGGAACTGGTGCACGACAACGGGCCTTGCTGCACTCTTGGTTACGACACTCCCGGGGGATATGCTTCGGATAACTCTCATTTTCTTTACAAATCATTTTGAAGGGATTATGAGTATATACTTCCTCAAAGAAAATATTCTTATGATTATGGATTATATCCATAAATAGTTCAATTTATGTTAAGTGTTTTATAAGTATGGGATTATGTATTTTGATTCATAAACTGATCTAGTTTATGCCATTGTTTAGAAATGGCGCCTAGTGGAAGAAATGGAAACCGTATCAATGCACGCACTCCATGTAGGGATTGCCCTCCTGCTCAAGATAATTATAGTGGGGCTGGTGATGCAACTGGTGCTGATCAGCTAATCACCATACTGGGACAACTTACTCAGGTTATGAATAATAACCTTACCCGTATGGAGCACCCTGATCCGCAGCGTGGAGGATCAATGTTAGATCGATTCATGAGGCAACAACCACCAACGTTCAATGGGAATACAAATCCCTTAGTAGCTGAGCAATGGATATTTTCCCTAGAGAAAATATTTCAGGCTTTGGGGAGCTGTGAAAGGGAAAAAGTTATCATGGCAGTTTACCGCCTCACTGGAGATGCTGATCAATGGTGGTCATTGATTCAAAATATGAAGGAAGATGATGAAGTATCAAATATGGAATGGAGGGAGTTCAAAGATCTGTTTTTAGAAAAATACTTCCCTTGCGACCATCGAGCAGATATGGAAAGGCAATTTCTGAGTCTGAGACAAAAGGAGGATGAGAATGTCACAAAGTATGAGGCTAACTTTACAAGGTTAGCGAGGTACGCTGGTGATTATATTCGTAACCCAAGAAGTAAGATTGATCGTTTATTTGATGGGTTAAAACCATTTCTCCGTCGAGCGTTAGTCTCACAATCCTTTCCATCGTACGAAGACATTGTCTCATGTGCTATCAAGACCGAAAAGGAATTCTCTAAGTCTTATGACTTTAAAGCAAAGCAAGAGAAGAAGAGACCTGCTGATCAATCTGGGAATGGAAATAAGGGGAAGAAAGGAAAGGTTGAATATCCATCATGTGGTAAATGTGGGAAGAAACACCCGGGTACTTGCTTGAAGGGAATGGGAGTCTGTTACAAGTGTGGTGAAAAAGGCCACCAAGCTCGTGATTGCAAGGGGAAGAAGGAAGCTACCAACGTTCAGTGCTACAATTGCAGGGAGATGGGGCATTATGCAAATGCATGCCCTAAGCGTCAGGAGAACTTACCTCAGAAATGGACAAGGGATCAAGGCCAGGCATATGCTATCACTACTGCTGAGGTAGAAGCTCTGAAAGACGTGGTGGCAGGTAATTTAATGGTTTACTCAAGTTTAGCAAATGCATTATTTGATTCTGGATCATCGCATTGTTTCATATCTTCCCAGTTTGCTAAGAAAATTAGATATTTCCAATTTGATTTAATAAGGGAGTTGTCAGTTAAAACTCCTAAGGGAAGTATCGTTGCAACAAAGTTTTGTGAATCAGTCCCCATTAGAGCACATAAATTTTCTTTATCTGCTGATTTCATCGTCAAACCTATGATTGAGTTTGATATAATCCTCGGTATGGACTGGCTTTCGGACTATGATGCGAAGATTTATTGTAAGAAGAAAGAGGTTACGATTCTTGATGATAATGATAAGGAACACCTTACTTTTAGAGCAGAATCGTCACCACCTAATTCTTATTTAGATCCACCCTCAATAGCTCAACTAAATTCAATTATTGGGGAGGAAGAGAATGAAATAACTGCGGGTGAGGAAAGGAATGTTCAAATAGAGGATGTACCTGTTGTGAAAGAATTTGTAGATGTATTTCCAGAAGATTTACCTGGACATCCTCCAGAACGAGAAGTTGAGTTTTCTATTGATTTGATTCCTGGATCAAGGCCTATATCGAAGACCCCTTATAGAATGGCCACTGTAGAGTTAGTTGAACTAAAGAAAAAACTAGAGGAATTGAGTAATAAGGGATTTATTCGCCCTAGTGTTTCTCCATGGGGAGCCCCTATTCTTTTTGTTAAAAAGAAAGATGGATCTATGAGGTTATGTATCGACTACAGGGAGATCAATGCTATAACGATAAAGAACAAGTATCCCCTACCTCGTATTGATGATTTATTTGACCAACTGCATGGAGCTCAATACTTTTCAAAGATTGACCTTCGATCTGGATACCATCAGTTGTGTGTGAAGAAGGAATACATTCCGAAAACAGCATTTCGAACCAGGTACGGGCATTACGAGTTTACTGTAATGCCGTTTGGATTGACTAATGCACCCTCTGTATTCATGGATCTAATGAATAGAGTTTTCAAGGAGTATCTCGATGAATTTGTGGTGGTATTTATTGATGATATCTTGGTATACTCCAAAACCTACGAAGATCATGAAAATCACTTGCGCATTATCTTGAAGACTCTGAGGAGGCATGAATTATATGGGAAGTTTAGCAAGTGTGAATTCTGGCTTCAGGAGATTTCTTTTCTTGGCCATATTGTCTCTAAAGATGGAATCTCTGTTGATCCTTCTAAGACCAAGGCAATCCAAGAATGGCCAGCACCTACGAGTATAACTGAGTTACGTAGTTTTATTGGTTTGGCAGGTTATTATCGACGTTTCGTCCAGAATTTTGCCCGATTGGCTAACCCATTAACGAAGCTCACACGTAAAGGGGTTAAATTTGTTTGGAAAAAAGATTGTGAAGAATGTTTCGAAGAACTGAAGAGAAGATTAGTCAATGCTCCTATATTGACTCTACCATCGGGGAATGATGGGTTCGTTATTTATAGTGATGCATCGAAGAAAGGACTTGGCTGTGTCCTTATGCAGAATGATAGAGTTATTGACTATGCATCATGATAGTTGAAAATTCATGAACAAAACTATCCTACTCATGATCTCGAGTTAGCAGCAGTGATCTTTGCTTTGAAGATATGGAGGCACTACCTCTATGGTGAAAAATGTGAGATTTATACTGATCACAAGAGTTTGAAGTATATTTTCTCACAAAAAGAACTCAACATGAGGCAAAGGAGATGGCTTGAATTACTCAAGGATTATGATTGTACGATACACTACCACCCAGGGAAGGCAAACAAGGTGGCAGATGCTTTGAGTAGAAAAGACCATGGAGTTTTGAACAATATGAGAATTGAAAGGGATCCAATTTTCATGGATCTAGTGAAGATGGACATGGGAATAACCAGGGAAGGTGAAACATCAATGCTTTTTCAAATGGTTGCCAAACCATCTTTACTAGAAAGGATTAAGAGTTCTCAGACCGATGATGAAGAATTCCAAAAGAAGATTAAAGCTGTGAATGATGGGAGATTGAGAGACTTTGTGTATGAAGATGGAATTTTGAAATTCGGGAAGAGACTTTGTGTTCCCAATATACCTGATCTAAAAAGGGAATTGTTGGATGATGCTCATAGTTCCAATTTCTCTATACACCCTGGGAGCACCAGAATGTATAGAGATTTGAAGGAACATTTTTGGTGGGACAACATGAAGAGGGAGATTGCTGATTTTGTGTCAAGATGTATGGTTTGTCAACAAGTGAAAGCTGGAAGGCAACAGCCTGGAGGAGTCATGCAACCTCTTCCCATACCGGAGTGGAAATGGGACAATGTTACGATGGACTTTGTCATGGGGCTACCAAAGACTCCTAGAAGGAACGATGCAATATGGGTTATTGTTGATCGTCTTACCAAGACAGCACATTTTCTTGCTATAAGAGAAGATCTACCCCTGGAACGTCTAGCAAGACTATATATTAATGAAGTTGTGAGACTTCATGGAGTACCCCTATCGATTGTTTCTGATCGTGATCCCCGTTTTACTTCAAGATTCTGGAAAAGTCTTCAGAAATCCCTGGATACTGAACTTTATTTGAGCACTGCTTACCACCCTCAGACAGACAGACAATCAGAACGGACTATTCAAACCTTAGAAGACATGTTGAGATCTTGCTCACTTGACTTTCAGGGTATGTGGGATCAATATTTACCTTTGGTAGAATTTTCCTATAACAATAGCTTCCATTCGAGTATTCAGATGGCACCATATGAAGCATTATACGGAAAGAGATGTCGTACACCAACCTGTTGGGATGACGTTGGTGAAAGAAAACTTGTAGGCCCAGAACTGGTGGAGGAAACGGTGGAAAAGGTGAAAGTAATCCAAAATCACATCAAAGCAGCTCAAAGTAGGCAGAAGAGCTATGCCGATAATCGAAGGAAGGATTTGGAATTTCAAGTCGGTGATCATGTTTTTCTGAAGGTATCTCCGTGGAAGGGAGTCATACGTTTTGGTAAGAAAGGTAAATTGAGTCCCAGGTACATCGGACCTTTCGAAATTCTAGAACGAATTGGGGCTGTAGCTTACCGATTGGCAATGCCGCCAAGTCTCTCCAAAGTTCACGATGTGTTCCACGTATCTCTGTTGAGAAAATACATGCCTGACCCAACGCATGTACTCACCTATGAGGAATTAGAACTGGAACCCGATCTGTCTTATTGCGAAGAGCCCGTCAGGATTCTTGATACAAGAGAACAAGTACTGAGAAACCGGACGACGCGTCTGGTAAAAGTTTTGTAGAGAAACCATAAGATGGAAGAGGCAACGTGGGAACCCGAGGAACTTATGATGAAGAACCACCCGAGTCTTTTTATGCATTAATACCCTAGAAATTGCGAGGATGCAATTATTTGAAGGAGGGGAGAATGTAACACCCCAAGCTTCTATGGTACGTTTCCCTTCGAATAATGCAATAGCGTGTGTTGTACGCAACCTCGAGTTCTAACACACACCACAACTAATTAAACTAGCCGTTGTAAATAGTAATACCTACTTTTTGAAATTATATATATTTTATATTTGAAAATGGACTTCATTTTTGGACTCATAATATCGAATTTAGCCTAAGGTGAAATTTTGGTACATTTCGGATAACTTTCATATTTTAATGAATAGTGAAAATTACTAAATTTTAATTAAAAACAACTTTTTTAATCAAAATAATTAATAGTGATAAATTATTAATTTGAGTGGTTTTAAAGTATATTTAGAATATATTTTTACCATTTAATATAATGTTGGTCATTGGACATAATTATACAATTAAACCGAACATAAACAAGTGTCAATCTTTTGATAGTTATTATCTCTTAAAAACACGCTTTTTGTTTTGACAGCGGGAATTAATTTTAAATTAATTTCTGCCACTTCTGTGTTTTGAATTTAGGAAAATGGATTCCATATTTGGAATTAGGATGTTCAAATTGTGTAAATAGGTAACTTTTATTTTTAGACATTTTGAATAGTTACTGTGGTAAATATTTTATTTACCATGGTTAAAGGGTAAATCCGGTAAATAAGGGTTAAAAAATAATATTATAATAATACAAAATTACCCTAAAACGTGTCCTAACCTTATTGGTGGACACATACCCGACCATGGGCATCCTTGGGTCAATTTGGGGACCCCTTGGAGCCACTTGTATGTGGTAGGGACACATTATATTAATAAAGTTAAAATAAAAATAAAAATGGCATAAGCTTACATCTTTTAGAAGAACAATTTTTACATAGGGTTATACATGTTGGATTTTCGATTATAAATATTCATTAGAAAGATAAAAAGATTTACTACATGATGATATTTTATTTATAATTTTTAGACATCAAATAAGTTAAATTATTAATGACACAATAATGATGCAATGTTTACCTCATTAATAAATCATTGAAATAAATAATATTATAATGATTAAAATATTATCTAAAACCTGTCCAATTCTTATTGGTTGATGTTATTTAGAATATGAGTCATCTTATCTTCGACCTCAATGATTTTTGGACCATTATAAACCGAATATAATTATATTATAAAGTAATACTTTCACACTTTCCTAAAGAGCCCCTCCTCTCCCTTATAAAAGGAGACCACTTCTACTCATTCCTCACACCTCTCAAGCCACTTGGCTCGTCCAAACTCTGCCCAACTAAGCTCCCCACATCCCTCTCCTCCTCCTTGAAGCTTCCCCTTAGGCAGAAAGTATTTCAAGAAGTCCTTTGGTTCCAACCAAAGTGAGTTACCTAAATTAAAGGTAACGATTTCTCTTAAATTATTTTCATTTATTTTGCTTCTTCAACCCCCAAACTCTTTTTATTTCCTTTCTTTTGTAACAACACCAGTATCCACAATATACTAGTATGTTTTTATAAGAAGGATTCAAACTACACATACACACAACTCCATCTAATGGATGATGAACATAATGTTTCTGTGGATGGCAAACTAACGCCTCACGAAACGATGATTGTTCAAAAACATCTTACCGCCTCTCATGGTGGCCATTATGATGGCATTGTAATTAAATATGATATTAATGATATATATTTTATATATAAGCTTCTGTAATTCCATTTTATTTCATACCATTATTCGTTTCATGTTGTATATACATACGATAATTTCATTTGAGGAAGTGCGGACTACCGCCCCCTTAAAATGATATGACTCGTTCATACCACACATGGAACGTATAAAGGATGGTGTTAATGAACTTAAGTAACATATATAAAATATTATATTATACTGGAATAGTAATATACCTATGTATCATTTGGATTCGATTCTTTTAAAATAAAAATTAAATGGAAGTAGCGTTCGTGCGTACGTACGGACTACCGTCTCCACGAACGCGATGAGATTCATTCTCCATCGTATCCATTCAAGTATAATTATCATTTGATGATTTAAAAATGATGTTTAAGGACTAGATATCATTCTGGATATGAATAAGATACAACAACCATGGCTTATGTAACAAAACATATAAAAGAAAATGAGTAAGTTAACTCCCGAAACGACGATAATTCTAAGATATTATTAACAAACCAATGTTAAAAGATCATATATGATATCATATTAATATATATGATTCTTGTATAATTTAATAACAACTATTTCACCATTATACAGGAGGTTAACCTACCCCAACCAAGGAAAAGTACAAGGTAAGGGTTTACTTTACAACCTCTTCATTATCCAAGGTTGTTTATACGTAATAATCTACTGGGATCTCTTTATCATCCACATCCATGTTTCTTAAAAATGCATTTCAAAACATTTTTACTATTTACTAGAATATGAGTTAAAGTCATTTATACCCTTTTTGACTTTTATAAGTGGTTTATAAAGGAATATTTCGGTCGTTTTCAAAACAAGGTCCTTTTTAACCATTTCGACAGAATTAAGGTAAGAATGTTTTTTTAACTTATACGGTGGGTGCGGCTATTTTCCGCCGTAATAAAATCTTAAAAGCTTCCCTTACAAGCTTATAAGAATATTTTCAAAGAAAATGTTTTATTTTATATGGATCTTAAATTATTTAAAAATAAAAGGAGATATTTCTTTAAAAAGAATTTTGATTTCATCTATGTCAACATCCTTTGATGGATTTTAAGATTATTTGAAGTTGATTTATTATGATACAAAACTTCTATATTGTATTGAAGGTTTTGTGATATGTTTGACTGTGGATGTGCTATTTTTATACCATTCATAGTTTATAGTGAAAGTATTGACATTTCATATGCTAGTTTTAATATGAATGTTTATGTTATGTTTAAACCTTTTCATATGGGAATGAATTGGACTTAATATGTGATTGGTGGAGCCCGCTATAGCTCCTCGATGCATCGGTAGGTCTCATGAGACAAACTAGTGTCTTGTCACAAGGCCTTGACAAAATCTTATTTGTAGTCTTGGCACGAGGCCTTGGCTATGTGGTTATGATAGTCTGGCATTATGCATTCCAACATTGTGAAAGTGGTTATTGATATTGCATGTGATTATTCGATTAGTAGAATATCCATGTGAACAAGTAAATGGCATTATTTCATTTTAATTTTGCCATACTATGTTGAAGTTCAATTTTAAAAGGCTTTTGTTTTAGTAATTAATTGCCTTAAATGTTTATGCTTATTTTGAATGTTCCGCTATATTGTTATCCTTACTGGGCATTTGAGCTCACCCCTTTTCTATGTTTTATTTTTCCCAGGTAGTGAAGAAGTAAATTATGATTGACTTGCAGGGATATTATGAGGGGTTAATAGTGTGGATATGAAGACTTTGTTGTTGTAGTAGTTTTTCACTTTGAAATGTAATGTAAAACTTTATGATTATATCTAGTGTTTCCAAGGATACTAAACTAATCGGTCTTTCGGGATTTGATCTTTCTTGTGATCATGCCAATGTTATGTAATAATGCACCGACTCTGGGTAGCTGGGGTCGGGGCGTTACATAAAACAGCCAAGAAATTACATAGACACCCTTGGAAAGCATAGGCCCAATGCTTTATGCCACTTCTAAAGCCTGGGAACACCTAGAATCACATCAGAGGCCCTTTTCAACCCCCATGAGAAGCATTTCGAAGGCTCCTCCAGCCACTTCAAAGGTTAGAGGAAGAGGAGCTCTACTGCCATTATGCAATGCACCACCACAATCACTATCACCGCTAAATTCCACACTGACATGCTACATAGAGGCCACCCAATTACCATGCATAATACATGCATGAGAAATAAAGAAGTGCCACCAAGTCCGTCATCCATAGTACAGCTTGGGAAAACCCAAAATTTGACCAAATCAGATATTCCAAATTTACTCATTCAAGATTTCACCCTAGGTCTTAAGGTAATTTAAATGTAAAGTGAAGGCTTGAAACCAGCTCGAGACCCTCACTATATTTTACTATATAGGGAGGTTTCTCACCCACTATTGAAGTAGTCGGTAGATATAGCGACCATAGACTTTTACACAAATTATTACACGATTTTAAACATGATTAACCATCAAATACAAACCAAGGATCATAAATCATAGTGTCTTTGGAATATTAGGAACATAATTAGAAATAATGAAATAAAAATAAATACATATTTATTTAAACTCTATTTTGATCTCCTAACTTCCTTTGAGATCTTACAACTTCATAGGATAACCTGGTGAATACATGAATAAATGTATGAGCTAAAAATCCTAGTAAGGGAATAAACATAGGAATAACTAATAACACATGAGTTAGAAGGCATAACACGATGACATAAAAAGTCATGAAATAAGAATAAACATAGGGAAGCATGACATATTGAACATGAGATCATGTAATAATGGCTATATAGGAATGTGGAAGCAATATATAACATGAAATAAAAATGAGTCAAGGCTAAATAACAATATTATATCACATGGTGGACAAAGTCCTATAAAGAAATTAGGTTTACTCTCTATCCCAATATGACACCACATGACACTAAACATTACCCAATGAATGTGAGCATTATCTGTGTGCACCCATCATTAAATTTTCATACATATTTGTTCCATATAAATAATCAAACATATGGAATAAATAAAAGAGTTATCCATGGAAATAAATGGGTATCATAATCATCACACAAGGCATAACCAAAAAGAATAACATAATGGTATCAAGGAAAGAATATATTTAAATCATGATTAGAAGTTAATAATGTAAATTAATAATAAATCATAATAAATGATATCCAACTAAAGTGAGGACATGTAAAAAGATTGTTTAAGAAACATTAGAAATAAGCCACTTTAGTTTAGTTTAAGGGGAAAATATTAAAGAGTCTTTAAAGTGGAAAAGGAATAATTGTTTAAATAAAACAAGAAATTAACTAAGATATATTTTTATGATGAAATTAATGATTTTAGAAAAATAATGGTGGTTTAAAATAGATTTATTAGTGTACTTGAAAAGGGGTAACAAATTGGGAAGTTCTCTTTTATCGGGATTGCTTATCAGGAGAAATTGAAAAGGGTTCTATATAAGACTTGTATTTCCCTGTCAAAAAAAAGAATTGATCTAGGTACATATTTTTGGAGAATAAAAATATAATCTAGTAGGATTAAATGATAATAATTAATAATTACATAAGGGTGAAGAGCGAGAAATTGTAACTCAAAGGAAAATGGAGGTTCGGAGATAATTCCTTACTTTATGTCCAAAAGTGTTCAGAATTTATACTTAATGCCCTGGATAATAATATTATATAAATTAATTAATTAATTAACTATTATATATATATATATATATATATTATTTATTATTATTTTATTAAGTTTATTTTTTCAAATTTCGATGAGTTATTGAGTTTGTTTTCATTTTTTGAGAGTGTTTGTTTCATGGTTTCATGGTTGGTTTGATTGTGTATAGTTATGGAAGTTCTTGTAAAATATGAATAGATTTATAGAAGTGAAATAATATGGTATTAATTCACTTCCATAAATTTAAATGGTCTCATATATCAATTTTTTCAGATATGAGAATGATTCATTAAATAAAACGTTAATGAAAAATGATTTGTTTACTTTGGAGGTTTTTACGACCATCAAGAAGTAATATCATTTTATTTAATATTATGTTTATATACATGTTACAAAAAAATAAATAAGTTTAAATACACATATTATAATATTTTTTAACCATAAAAATGTTTTTATGACCAGCCTTGAAGGTGGTAATGAAAAATGAGAACTCATCATCAACGAAGGCGATGAATCGACACCCCACAGTTGATGTTTTAATTTATAGAAAAAAAAAGAGATGAAAAAAGATTTGATGATGGATATTCCATTAAAAAAATAATATTCCAGTATATTTTTGATATTACAGTTATAGTGTCACTTTGTATAGGGTAGGTGAGGTGAGGATAAGAAAATAAAATAAAATAAAATAAAAAAAGGAGGGTTTTACCTCTTGAATATTGTCTCCTTGAGAACCTTATTAAGGAACTTGAAAATGGTATTTTGGTGGCACTAGAAAGACTCGGATTTGGGGAATAGGTTTGGGAGAGGAATTAGGTATAATATTATCAAGATAAAAGTCTTATAAGGTGAGGGGATAAAAGGTGGGAAGGGGTGGTATTTATTGGGGGAGGAGAGGGGTGTTTTTTATTATTTTATTCATTTGTATATTATTTTTGCTCAAAACTATAAATAGTGTTGATTCTTGTGACTAAGTATAGTAAATAGTTAATTTTATTTCAAACTAATGGGTGATTAAATCATCTATGACTCAAAAATTCAGGTATTTGGCTTAAAAATTTAAATACCATAAACTACTGTATTTAAATATTCATAAAAAATTCAACTATTTTAGAAAAAACCAAAAAATTAAACCTAACCATTATTATACATTTAGATATAAGAAATGTAGTCCATTTTATGAAAATAATTTTCTAAATATGAGAAATTAAATTTCTAACTAAAATCATCATTTATTTGAAAAATAATAATTTTAATGTTATAACCAATTTGACAACAGTTTGAAAAATTAATTAAGGAATCATGAAATTATCTAATAACCATAAGAAAAAAAATATTAATTTATTAATCTATTTTATGGCAATAAATTTTTTTTAGATTATTATATTAATTATAAAATTTTAAATAAACTTTTATATTTTATAAAAAATACCAACGCTTAATTTATCATTTTTAAAACATTTATTTACTTATACCATGATATAAATATATCATATTTTCATTAATGAGATAAATAAATTTTATTTATACTTTCATAGGTGGGTTTACTATTCTATTAGCTTTATTACTATTCCTAATGGTCACGTGACTATTCCAATGGCCAAGTTACTATTTTATCTGTATTAGTTTCTTAATTTCTATAAAAATCACTTATTTCATTTTTAATTTATAAAAATAATGTTTTAATTAGGTTTTTTATGTGATTTAATTGTTTTTTACTATATAACATAATTATAATAAGGAAACTTCCATTGATAAAATTTTGGGTCTTTACAATAGATCCATAGGGATAATCCAAGGTAAGGATGATGTTGCACTACCCCTTTTCTCTCTTCTATTTTTCTTTTAGTGTTCTTATATTTTTGTTTTAATTTTATTTTAAATGTATTTTAATTTAGTTTTATTTTATAAATATATAATTTATCCATGCATTGTTCTTATAATTTTTGTGTCTTCTTCTTCAACCCATGAAATTCTCTTGTTATTCTTCTTCATTTTTCTTCTTCTTCATATTTTCTTCTTATTTAATTTTTTTTTATTATTTTAATATTTATAATTTATTTTAATTTATTTTCTTTTTATTTCCTTTTATCTTCTTATATTATTATAATTTTACTATTTTATATTTTTAATTTTCTTATTCTCTTATTATACTTATTATCTATTTTATTTTATTATTCTTTTTATTTCTCTATATCTCTCTTCTCATCCCCCATTCTTCCATTTTTATTTTATTTTTATTCTTTTTTTATTATTTTTTATTATTCTATTTTATTTTATTGTTCTATTTTTTCCATTCCACCAAAGAGATCTCTTACCCTGGATAGTGAGGGGTTGACCCGAGTCTTGGCCCATGGGCGATCAAAGTGTTCTTGAATTCTTAATTAACAATTATTTTAAGTTTATGGTAGATATCATTGGCATGAATTAGTGTGGAATATGTCCCCATTCCAGGAAAATCAATCTATTTCTATTCTTTTAATTAATCTCTTTCTCATCTATCCATTGGTTAGCTCTTCACATGATGGAGTTGAGATAATAAATGGATGAATAAAAATTGATATAATTAGGTCCTGGAAGATGTCACACCCTCGACTAAGGTGTGTCATCAACCTTGATTACAGGAAGATTTGGAATAGAGATTTATTAGGCATTCAAGATTTCAAAATTTCTAAATGTAAGGATAATAACTCATCAGGATATTTCATGTTTGGATTATCAAAATAAAATAAAAAAATAAAGAAGAATAATGATTGAACCCAAAACTAAATCCAAGACCAAGTTCTTTCTTTCATAACACATTCTGTTGACAATTTCATGTTAGTATAAGTTTATAATTTTTATATTGCATGCCATTTCATTAAATAAATCAAAAACCCAAAAAAAATCCATTTCTTTCATAAAATAAAATAAAAAATATATATTTAGGTGAATTAGATTAATTAAGTGAACAAACTAAAAATCTCTTCATGTGAGATGACCCTAGTCATCCACTATATTTTACTAGAAAAATAATTTTCTTTTCCACATCCTATGATAGGTGTGCATCATTTACTCATACCATCAGAGTATTAGGTACATATTCACATAGATAGACTTGAATTTGAGATAGAGGTGCTCACTGGAGTTCCTGTAGGACTATGAATTTAAGATAGTCTATACTATAGGGAAGGGAAATGCGGTGTTAGATGCACTTATAAAGATATCTCAGACTTTTTTAGTTTAAGAGGTATCAGAGTAGTTGGGTTCCTTATAACTGACCATGGATGAGGATGAGGGTGCAACTTTTCTCCAATCGATGGTGTTGAATCCTCTGATTTTTCAACATGTGAGAGATTCCCAGTTAGGATACATTGACTATGAGGTCTTGTATGACTAGATATCCTCATGAGATTCACAAGATAGATTTTTTAAAGGAGGGAATTATGTAAACCTTTATCATGGATGGATAATGGTCCCAATCATGATGTTGGAGAAGGTTATGGGAGAGTTTCACACATCTTTTTTAGTTATACATCCCAGTATTGGGAATATGTATATATACCTTTGATGATAGTTTTGGTGAGCTGACATAAGGTGAGGCGTGTCTAAGATCATATCACGGTGCCTCACATATCATCATGTTAAGGCTGAGAACTAGGTTTTGTAAGGTGTGTTTCAACCTCTCGAGATCATAGTGTGTAAATGGAATGATATATTCATTGAATTTGTGATATAGATTCCATAAACATCGAGAGTCCATGACACTATTTGGGAGATAGTTTTTTGACTTACAAAATTAGTATACTTCCCTGCTATCAAGGAGCAGAGTTCGGTGTAGATTTTGGGGTAGTTGTATGTATGGGAGATCATTCAACTTCATGGTGTACCCAAGACAATTGTCTCTGAATGTTATGTGTGGTTCAAATTTTGGTTGTAGTGTGTCTTGTAGGAGGAATTCGGGACCCAAATGAGGATGGGTACAACCTTTCACCCCTATAAATATGGGAATACCGAGCGCATTATCTAGGTGATGGAGGATATACTAAGGTATTGCGTGTTATTCTTTGGATAGAGATAGGAGGATCACTTTACATTATTAGAGTTTGCATACAATAATATCTACCACTATAATATTAGAATAGAACCTTTTGAGGCCCGGTACAAGAGACCCTGTAAGTCACACTTATACCAGACTGAGATTTGAAAGGAATCTCTTATTAGGCTAGAGATGGTGCATAACATGATAGAGAAGGTACAGGTCATCGATTAGTGGATGATGATAGAACAGAGTAGGAAGAAATCTTACATAGATCAACATCGTAGGCACTTGGAGTTCGAGGAGGGAAACTAGGATTTCTTTAGAGTCACCCCACTATGAGGGTTGTGGAGATTTTTCTAGTGAGGAAAGCCATCCTTAAGTTTCATTAGGATATTTGAGATATTTTATAGGGTTGGAAAGGTTTATTATTGTCTCTCCATACCCCCACAGTTGGATCGGGTGAACAACGTCTTCCTTGTGTCATAGCTGAGAAGATACATGCATGAATTTACACACATTATGGACTGGGGAGAGATGGACATTAGGGACAGAGACACTTTAATGGAGAACTTGATAGAGAATGAGGATCAATAGGAAAGGGTCCTACATAGATAGACCATTCCCTTGGTTCTTGTGTTGTGGCACTATGGGAGCATGTCAAAGATCTCCTGGGAGTAGGAGAGATGGATGAGGAATGGATATCGCTTGCATTTTGTTTAGTTTTTCCTTTTAGAGATGAAAATATTGAGTGAGGGAATAATGTAGATACTTTTTATTTATAATAATTTGAATTATATCTAGAAATATTTTCAAATTTAGGCCCTAAGATGGTGTGCGATTCCAAGACCTAGTGTGCCCATAATTAATTTTTATAAAAATATTAAATATATTTTATATTATGCACATTTAATTTTTTATGAAAATGGGATAACTATTTGAAGGAGTCTTGTATAAAAAATATGAGAACATTTTTTAATTGGTAATGTGATATTTATCTTAGGTGCGACCTAAAGTTGGTCGGAACGGGTCATTCGGATAAAGCAGCAGTTGGTGGGTGCATTCAATGAATGAATTAATTAATTAATTAATTACATAGATAAAACCTAATTAAATTTATAAGTAAATTGTTATAGAGGATCACCAAGGTTATATAGATAATCCTGGTATCATTGAGAGGCGATCCCACCACCTATCATTGGAGAATTGAGAATAGATGACAATGAGCAATTGGATAAAGAAAAATCAATGAATAAAGAATGAAACAGATTTTCCTCCTTCATTGGAGGGCACATTATTTATCATCAAACAATACAATCTCTAGTTAGGAGCCATAATTTTTTGTATTTTCACCCTTATTATTAAATTATTGAGCATGATCAATTATTCTTCTTTGATATGTGTTCATTTTTAACCTCTGCCTATGCTAATGTATAGGTTTTCAATTGATTATTAAATCAATTCCCATTATTCCATTTTTATCACCCTGGATATTCTAAATCTACTTCACTAGCCAATAAAGCTTGGTCAGTGATTGTTGAGCCTATGTTTCTTGTTCTTTTCCCCACTGTTCTTCACGTTTTCACTGTTGGCCTGTGGGGCTATGGTTTAACATTACCAGGTGGGTGAGCTGGATTCCATTTTTTGGCCAACAAATGGCCTAAAATGATGATCGAAGGTGATTACCATCGGATTTAGGTGGTAAATTGTTGGTATTCATGGAGGCAGTCACATATTTGGAACACACAGTGCATATATGAACTTTCTAGAAAAATACCAATGACATGACGTGTACTTGGATGAACACATTCCATGTAGTACCCCTTATGGCTGTGATACTAGGGTTTTGGAAAAGTTAAGAATCACATGTTGAGTGGATAAGAAACATGTCATGTGACCCTCCTTGGGTAGAGAGGTCATGTGAAAACACACAGGTAGGTCCCTATTTTGGAGGACACATTTTGTATCAGAATATACATGCATGGACACAAACAGTGTACATGGACACATCCATGAGCATGAGTAATACCCTAGTGGATGAGACATGGCATTAGCATGGGAAGGAACCTAGTGAATTAGACATGCCATACAGTACCCTTACATGCCATGTATGGATACATGGGTAGTAAGTTGTGTACTGGTTAAGGACACTACTGGAAAATATAGTAGGATCACACATCGCATGGGTCCTGTTACACGCTGTGTACCCCCCTTTTTGGGGAAAACCTCTACCTATCATATCTCCTCTATTTGTGCTAGATTTTGGCCAATGAGTAAACTATCCTAAGTGTTTTTTCATGTAAACCAATGGTGGTGGATTTGGATATATGATGTGAGATGTTTAAGGTCTGATGATTATTTAGGCTATGCTTAACAACGGTATTGATTAGGTAGGATCATAATAGATACTACAGTGGCACCCTTCGACTGGTTAGGGCATGGGTCCTCTATCTTTTAGAGTGGAACCCTCCCATGATATAAGGCCATGGTTCATTGAATACAAGAGTGGAACCCTCCTAATGGGTATGGGTGGGTCCTCTATCTATTAGAGTGGCACCCTCATATGGTATAGGGGCATGGGACCTCAACAACGAGAGTGGCGCCCTTCTACTGGGCATGGAATGGGTTCTCTTTCTATTAGAGTGGCACCCTCCTATGGTATTTGTGCATGGTTCCTTGACCACTAGAGGGGAACCCGCCTACTAGGCATGGAATGGGTCTTCTATATATCAAAGTGGAATCCCCTTATGGTATTAGGGAATGGGTACTTGACTATGGGAGTGGCACCCTCCTACTAAGAAGGGCATGGGTCCTCTGTCTATTAGAGTGGTGCCCTTCTGCAGCATCAGGGCATCGATCTTGAACCACAAGAGTGGATCCCTCTTGTAGGTCATGGAATGGGTACTATATCTATCAAAACAGCACACTCCTACAGTATCAGGACATGGGTCCTCCACCACAAGAGTGAAACCCTCCTAATGGGTAGGGAATGGATCCTCTATCGACTATCAGAGTGGAAACCTTCTACAGAGTCAGGGAATGTGTCCTCTACCCTTTGAGTGGAAACCTACTATTATATTAGGGTATGAGTCCTCTACATAGAGATTATATCCCCTCAACTATTTAGTACAATGTTTAGGTTTGGGTTGACATGAATGTTCCTTTGGACAGATACGCGAGATATTGGGAATCATTGATGGACCTATTGGAATTGTTGGCTCTCTTTCATGGGACGGGTTGTGAGATGGATATCCCTTTTTTGCTCATTTTAGATTCTTTTATTAAGCATATATATCAATATATATATATATATATATATATATATATATATCCATGTTTTTGGATGTTGTTACTCTCTTTTTATGGGTTGAGCTGTGTATTCCTACTGTGTCTCTTACTGCACCCCCTTCAGCTTTTGAGGCATCCTACTCGGTATATATATACTCACCACTGCATGGGATTTTACTGCATGTGTCATGTACTATGTAGATTATAGATAGTTTAGCGGTGATTATAGAGGAGCACAGGGATACCTTGGTGTATAGTGGTCGGAGCTTGGAGATTCGAAGCTGGGATCTTTCAACATTTACTTGTCTGTTTTTTTTTCAGGTTGGGAAATATTTCTAGTTGGGCATGAATTTTTTCCTTTTCACTTTTTAGATTACACAATCATAATATTTTACACTCTATAATATTTATATTGATGGTTTATTCTCTATATATTTCATCTTTTATTATTATTCCATTTCACTTTTTCATGGAGATGGTCAAATGTGTGCATACAGGTACATTAAGAAAATTCCACATATATTAGGTATGCCTTTTGGCACTTCCCCCATCCCTTGAACTATGGGTGTGGGCATGGGGTAGTTATGGATTGGGCCACATTAGGTCAGGTCATGATAGGATCTCATCACAATGTTGTTATAAACCCTCACCACATATCAAAGGCCTCCAATGATTTGAGGGAATACATTTGAGGTCTGTGAATATCAGGTTTATATTTGTGTTATTACATGTCAAGTAATTGAAAATGATATCAAATATGGATTGTGATTTTAGTCAATGGTCGGTGTGGAGGTTAGGTTTTCAAAAATAAAAACATTATTATAAAAGGATTAAGTGAACCTTTATACAATAAAACTTGAGTTATTAGGGGGCATATAAGTGAGTGAGATATCATTTGATCCACTAGGTTCTACTTATTTTATTTTGTGAAACAAAATAAGGTATCCTGGGTGATAAAGGGGAAGGGAAATCATTTCATCATATAATATATTTATTTGGGTTACATAAAATATACATAATTTCATGTGTTGTTATGATGTTATGTGATGAATATTTTTTTTGAACGTTTGAAATTGATTACTTTTTTTAAAAAAAAATTAATATGCATTATTGAATTTACTTTACTCTTATATTTCATTTTAAATTTTTGATTATTAATTACATTGGAAAAGAAATGAATTTTTGTTAGTTTAAGGAGGTCCTAGAAGATGAAAATTACTCTTGGGTTTATGAATACAATGTGTTGGATTTCAAAAGATATAGAAAGGTAGAAATATCGGAATATGAGTTCCTTGATATTAGGGTGAACATTATTGTTATAGTAGAATATGAATATGAAAATAACCCAATTTTTTATTTTTGGAAACTTCTCTGGGATAGTGCTATTAGATTTTTTGGTGGACACTATGGAATTTTACCGATCTTGGAAGACTAAGATGCTTCCTTAACTCTTTGAATTCTACCTCAGTAACTAATATATATTTGATATTCATTGATATACAAACCAATATTTTCTCATTATTATTTACACATTACTTCTAGATCAGTCCTGATATGATATTTTAAATAAGGCTTATGAAGTGGATGGCCTCTATATATTGAAAATTCTTTTACACCTCATTCTATTTGAACACACTTATTTGCTCAGATGTATCAATAATGAAGTTGATAGAGGATATTCACAAATTAATGTAATAATGGGTGGTACTTGATACCAATTATTCCTTCTCCTATATCACATTTGATTCTTTTCAGTCTTGAATAAGGGCTATGGATAGATAGATATGAGGATGGCCCATTGATAGTTTCTCAATTGATACTTATAAATGGTATTGGTTATTCTTTTCTTTCATGGATTTTTTTGGTTTTTTTATGCATCTCTTCTAATACCCTATTAGTGTATTCTCATTACACAATTTGTTTTGATTATGCCTTACATTTTCTTTAATACATTTTAAAGAGGCATGGTTTGGCTGGCCAACTCATGCCTTAGACTACTTTAAATTTAAATCATACTATTATTGTAATAGGATATTTTTTACAACTATTAAAACTTGATAAAATTTATTGATCCTTGATCTAATTTGAAAACTAAAATTAACTTCCTATACTTCAAAAACCCATAGATAGTAATTATATTACATTATTCATAAAAAATAAAAGAGTTACCACATGATTGAACAACCTAATAGTATTGGAAGACTAGATACATACATAAATGTCATTTTAAAACATAATATACAACTTGAATACATTGAAATACCATTATTATCCCTTCCATTATGTGCTTGAAATTTATATATAGAACTCCTCTAGGTTTACTGTGGAAAAGAAAAAAAACAAGGGTGAAATTAGATGCTCAATAAGGGGTAACACACAGTAGAAGATTTCCTAACATAAACATGACATAAGTGATATCATAAGAATAAATGAACATCATTAAGACATAATCAACTAAAAATGATGTCATGATGTATCCCTTATAATCAATGAAAACATGGATAACAATAATAATTGATCTTATAATAATGGAATTCATAATGACATATATCAAAACTTACTATCAAGGCCTTATTCTAATACACTTTCCTATTATTGGAATAAGAATATGCTAAAACTTGTCCTATTTTGACTTATGATACTTATTGATGCATCAAGGGGATATATAATTTTTTCCCCACCCATCATATGATTAAGTCCAGTGAATTCCCCATAAGAGTCATCAAGACTTGTCATACCATTCTCTAATGAATATCTTACTGAATAAAACTTGTATATTTGTATAATGATAAATATGGAAATAAAATACTTCGTCATTTAATATAATAATGTGCATGTCTAGGAGAATAGCGCTTAATCAACTTAGAAGCTTTGGGGTATCATCAAAGTAACATGAAGTACCCTTATAATTTAAATATAGGGGATTGGGTAATTTCAATGTGAAAAGTTATCCATAAATGATAGTACTTGGGTTAAATAGTTTTAATTTGTAGGAGACTATGTCAATTGTTAGAAAAATCCTTTTTCATGGCTCATTAGGGGTGTGTGAATATTCGAAATCATATCCATTGGGAGTGTTTTTCTAGGTTTTAGTTCTTAGTCCCACTCGTAATACATCAGGGTTATGATTGAATTAATTCTAAACCAACCCTTTTTAGTGTGATTTCCCCAAGGTGCATATATTCCACAACAACATACACTTTCTAGTATGCTGACATGGATGTATTTCATAGAAAATTACATACACTCTTACTTTACTAAAACATAGGATGGTTTGCCACCATGGAAAAGATTGAGTTTTACAATGGTTTTGGTAACTTTGGAATCAAATTAATATGTGAGAGGGAACATAATATAGACTTAAAAATAACATAAATTTCATGATTAATATAGAAAAAATTATTCCATGGAAATGCATGCACCACACAAAATAAAATATGTGGGGGATATAACATGAGTCCCAAAAAATGAAAATTGATATGGAAAAAATACACAAAGTGAGGAAATCCCCTTAAAATATAGGGATTATAATTTATATTTAAATTTTATGAATAAATTCATTTCATGATGAAACATCTCAAATATGTATTATATTAACTATATAAAGGAAGTTATGTGTATATTACAACACATATCCCAAATAGAGTAATTTGAGATGAAGACCCTTACCAATTTTCTTGAATTAATTGAATGTAATTTTACCATCTATATCACAAAATTACATATATTAATCCATTAATTTATAACCTCACTCATATAAATTTTCATTCATACTCTTCTTAAATATTAACTCTCTATAATAATTCTAATGATTTTCCACACTAAGTGTTTTTAATTTTGATCATTTGTACTAATTTTATAACATCAGTGTATATATTCATTATTCTTAAAAAGTTAGTCATTACTAGATCATTAAAGTTACTAATAATTGTGATTTATAATTATTTAAATTGTTTCAAATTCCTTTTGATTAGTGTTTTAGTCTTTATCTTTGAAGATGAAAATGATAAAAAGTATGTTTCAATGATTCATAATGATCAAGGTGTGTTTTCTTAATTAAAGAAATAAATATTTATAGAACAACACCCAAAAAATAATTATTTATATATTAGTATAATATTATATTGATAATTATTTTCCCATATTCATTCATGACATAAATTCATAGTAATACTCAAGTAGGTGGTTAAACCAACAAAAACATGAACATTCCCTGATTTAATGAATGATTATGAGGTTTTATTTCTATAATATCATTATACCAGAAGCATAATGATTTTATTTTTGTGTTTTTTAGTGTTATATATAACAATTTAAATAAAATATAATAATAATTAATTGATATGCACAATTTTAATAATAGAGTATCCTCTTAGTTTGAAAATTTTAAATGATTAAATTAACGATTATCATTTATTGATCATATAATTAATAGGTTCTCAAATTTTTATTAATAGAACTGTAATGATTTCATAAACATAATTTTATCCTTTAATACCATCCTTATACCTATCCTTGTAAGATAGAAAAGTAAAATGAAACACCTTGCATCATGAAGGTAGTAGTCCACGTAATGCATGAATGATAGATTTGTTATTTTTAAGTGAAAATAGAAAGGTGGTTAGTTTTTATTTACAAAATATAAAAATATTTAGTATACTATAAATAATTAATTAATAATATATGATTGAAAAAAAAATTTAAATAGAAATATAAACAAAAAATTGGGAAAAGATTGAACTTACATTAAAAACTTTAGGTTTCTCTTGAAGGATTCCTTGGAAAAGATGAGATTGGGATAATATATTTTTACCAAAACCTTATAAGGTTGAATAGGTATGATAGTGAAAATAATTATGGTATAGTTTTAGGAGAAAATTTTTTTAGAGAGGTATTTAATGGGTGGTGATAGGTTGCTTTTATAGGGGAAAATGAGGATTCTTTTCTTGGAAACTAAAGTTATGTAAGGGGTAGAAATGGAATCCCATGGGTTCAAGGTGGGTTTGATGAATTAGGTGGACAAATGGTATGTTAAACAATCTTGTATGAATTTCATACCTAAAAATTATTTCTATAAGGTGTTTGTGACCTTTTAATTATTAAAAATTTGATATACGTCTTTTACCCTCACTAATCTTGATTAAAAATAAACCATGGTGATTATTTTATTACTAAAAATATAGGATAACCCTTAGTACCAAATTTTTATGTGTTTAATATGAATTTGGGATACATTTAACCTAATTAAATATCTAAAAATAAGAAAATTAACATTTAAATTAAAATATTAGATATAGGGAAAACTATTTTTATATAAAAATGTATTTTTTATATATTCGGTGTTTTTTATTCTTATTTCTTATTATTTATTATTTTTAGGTGTTTTTATTTTTTTTATTAATTTAAAAATCAAATTAATTTCATATTATAGAGTTGATTAATCTAATTTATTTAGATAAAAATTATATTACTCTTATAAAATTAATTCTTTAAAGACAACTATTTTAATTTTATCATGGGAATTAATCTTTATCCTAATAAATTTATTTTAAATGAATAAAAATAATATTGGAATATTTAAATAATTTTTTCTTACTAATTCAAAATATAAATTCCATTTTATCAAATAAAATTAATAAGTGTAGAGATAATTAATTTTAATATTAGAATGCGTAAAACCCATCTTTTAGAAAAATCCCAAAAAATCATCTTAAGTTAATATCTATATAAATAATTGAAAAATGAAGTTTATTTCTTTTAAAGAATAAAAAATTTAAAAATTAAACTTTTAAATATACTCATTAATAATGTATCTTTAGAGTGCACATCATGGGATAGTTCAAGATATTGTGTTTACCTACTACAGTAGGTCCTCACGTATTACATTTTCCCCCCTTAAATAATTTCACCCTCAAAATTAGGATATATACGAGATATTGAAAAAAATTGATATTCTTTTCTTATAGATTGTTTAGGCTCCCGGTTTTCCTATTATAGTTTGGGATTTATCCATTGGAATTTCACCAAAAAAGTTATTCAATCTTATAATACTTGCTCTCTGGTATTAATAATTTGGACATGATCATCATTATAATACAACTCAAGCTCCAATTATATTCCCTTATTTGTGAGAACATTCATTGGATCTGGAATTTATTTCCACAATAATGAAATAGGGAAGTCATCATGTACTTAATAAATGTTGGGTGGCATAGCCAATCAGTAAGTTACAAATCCAATTATTTATATTATTTAAAAAGTTCCAATGTACCTATAGATTAACTTCCCATTTTTACCAAATATTACAACTCCTTTACTTGTTGAAACCTTCTAGAATACATAATCCCAAACTTTAAATTCAAACTCCTTGATTTTGTTATAAGAATGTCTCTTTTCTCTACTTTGGGCTACTTTAATATGATCCTAAATAATTCTTTCTTTAACAATTGTCTCCTCAATAAGCTATGGTCCAACTAAATTCTTTCATCCAACTTCTTCCAAAAAAGTTGGAGTAGAAAACCTCTTCCTATACAATTATTCATATGGTTATATATGGATACTTGAATAAAATTTATTCTTGTATGAAAATTCCACCAAAGGTTGATATTGATCCCACATACCTTTAAAGTTAAGAGAATATGATATCAACATGTATTCTCAAGTCGGGATAGTCCTTTCGTACTTACTATCAGTTTAGGGATGATAGGCGGTGCATAAATGTATCTCGGTGTCAAGATCCCTTTGAATAATCTTCTATAATTTTTACAATAACCAAAGTCCATAATCAAATATAATCAATAGAGGTTCCCCATGAATCCTTACAATTTCATTAATATAGATCCAGAAAAGGTATCACAACCCATAGTTTAATACACCTTATTTAATGATTTATTATATAAAGGTACAAATAAAAAATCCCAAAAGATTGTAAATATAAGTTTCTTTGGGATATTAGTTACATTTCACATCAACTTGATACATGATTACAACAACATTATTGAAAACTTCCTTAACATGCTTCTAAAAATATGTTTTTCTTCTAAAACTACATAGGATAACCTAGGGGCATACATATGAAAGGTTCAAACTATAAAGATCAGTAAGAGAATAAACAAAGCATAACATGATGAAATTATCACATGTTATTCAATAGGCATTTCAATGGGACATAAAATGGGTGATAATCATAAACATGAACATCGAAGCATGATATATGATGATAACATAGAGGCAGTATGAGAATGTGAAAAGAAAATAAAGCATGGCATTATAAACATAAGTCAAGGATAAATTTTAGAAAAACATAACATATTATTCTTAGTATAACATCCCACACACCATATATACAATCTCATATGATTTAAACATTACAAAATGTATTAGAGGGATATATAATTTTGGGCCCACCCGTCACTTTCATATCATGTACATGCATAAGTGTGCCACATAGATCATCAAACATAGGATCATATTTCATCACATTTAATACCACTATTTAGGAGTGTAGGATAAATATATGGAACTATAAAATCAATAAAGTATAGATACACCTAGATGAACACTCTTTAGTGTAAATATAAATGGGTATTCACAACAAAAATGCATGGCATAGAACAATCATAGGTTTATTCTAACAGCATAACAGGGTTACATAAAGATTTAAGGGAGGAATTAATGAGAGTTAAATGGGCCTCTCATCACTTTAAAATCATAAGGTTGGTAAGAGGGATAGGTAATAACATATTATAATAAGATAAATTAGGAACAAAAAGGTATAAGATAAAGAAGGTACTTGAATAAAGTGGAGAAATAGAGGATCCTTACCTTGAGAGGGTGTTTCCAAAATCATGGGAGGATCTTCTTGAGATATTGAGGCACCTTGAGAGGGCTATATAGAGGGAAGGGTATAGTATAGTATTTATACAAGGGTTTTAAGGGAAGATTATTTGGAGATTGGGTGGGTTTATATAGGAAATGATAGGGGAGTTCTTTATTATTTCCCAAAACTAGGTTTTGAACTCTATAGAATAAAGTATTAAAAATAAAAAATATTCCCATGGTTTTTAACAAATTTTTCTACCAAAGTAAAGTGGTATTCATTAATTTACAATTTTTATAACTTATATCATTAAAATATTAACCTTGTTTATGTGGAAGTGATTCATGTTCATAAATAATTGATTTTAAAACCTTAATATATAACATAAATTTTGGGGGATTCATAAAGGGATTATAAAATTAATAAAATAAACTAAAAACATATTATTTTAAATGGGAAATATACATTTGTTCATGAATACCTTTTATGAAATATATTACATCAATTTGTGTTCATTATGATTTTATAATACACACTGTATATTTATATCGTGTTTGATTTTAACCCAAAAAATCCACTATCTCTAAAAATCATGAAAAAACACCGTTGGATAAATTTGAAATTATGATTTCAAAAATAATATTTATTTTACCAAAAATAATTCTTTATATATGAGAATTTAAACTTTTAAATCCAAAAACCTACTTATTGAAAAATATTGGATTTTTTATAATAAAATTTTTCTGACCTTTATGAAAAATATTTTTTAATTCATCAAATTATATTATCATTTACATTTAATAAAAATTATTTTATAATAATATATTATTAAAATGTCATTTACTTTAAAAATGATTGAATACATAAAAATAGATTGTCTTTATGAAACTATAAATTTCCAAAAATACAATTTGTGTTTCATCATATCAAAATCTGTTTTTTATCAGACTCATTAACTAATCATTAAAAAAATGATAACAATCATAAAAGATAAAATCTAATAATTATTTTAAAAAATATAAAAAATTATACTATTAGGTTCTTGATACATATAACTTTATGAAACCATCAAATGCCATAAGGGTAAGGTGTATGATGGTGATATTTTTATGGGGTGGTTCAATGAACATGGTTTGTGTTGTGTTCTTAGTGAGCTCAAACTTCTCCCATAAATAGTTTATCTCAAGATTTAGTTATTGAATCTAATCTTGTTATTAATCAAGGGAAAATTCGAGTGATGATATCTCCATTTTAAGATCTAATAAATGGGATTCATATGGTATGATCCTACTGGTTGAGGCCATTGCTTCTTTCATCAATATCAATTTCTCTTTATCATAACTCTATAGATATAATAATCAAATGATCACTATTAAATGGATACATTATTAATGGTTCTGATGCTGAATGTTCTTTCAATTTTGATAGGATTTTGTACTCTAAAATAACCAAATAATTGAATGTGTTTTCTATAACCACATTACATAATAGGGAATTTAATTTAATCACAAAGGTAATTTTATTTATAAAAGTTTAGTACATTACATTTTTTTTCCTTCAGAAATTTCTCCCTAAAAATTTACATTTCATACCCAAAAATATATGAGGTTACTTATGTTTCATCACTTCATTCAGTTCCCAAGTCGCTTTCTCAAACAGTTGGTTCTTCCATAACACATTTCCCAGGTGTGTTATCTTGTTTCATATAACTTTATCTTTAGGATCTAAGATCGTCACCAGATACTCCTCATAAGAAATATCATTATCCAATGGTACCACCTCTAGATTCAATACATGTGAGGGGTCTTTTATTTACTTCATCAAGAGGGATGCATGAAATGCATCATGTACTTGAGAGAGGTTAGGTGTGAGAGTTGGTCGAAAGGCCACTACTCTAATGTGATCAATGTAAGAACACGATATTTATTTGAGTGTAAAAGGGAGTCCTTCTTCCTCCCATAAAATTTCCCAAACCTCACTTAACTAGGATTTGATTCTATTTATCCATATTAATTCTAACTAAAGTTCCTTCAGTCTTGTTGTATAACCATCGATCATTCATCTATTCTTCATATTTCTTCTAATTCAGACTGAACTAAAGGCCAATACTGGATTATGAGAGTTTTAAAATCACAATGTAGGTGGTTTATTAATTATCCCTCAAGTTTTTATGTTTTGTAATTTGTGCCATTGTGCCGCATGCCGGTTTTGCCATGCGTTTCCTTAAATTATATATATCTTCCTTAAATTTGTTGACCTGTTCGAACTCAAACCACATTGAGATAAAATATCTTATAAGGTTCCATCCCTTGGGTGATCCCTTTTGATGCCTAAATGGATTTCAGGAATAAATTTCCAAAGCACCAATTGGAGTGTTTAGTTTTACTTTTAAATGATAAATTTATATTGATGTGGAATGAAAGTAGTCTCATGCCATGACTATTTCCCTTGGAAATTATTATTAATTGAATTAAATGTGAGTGGTATGACCACATAACCCTTCTAAAATAGAACAATGGTTGCACCCTTGTTGATATTAAATGATAACGAGTTATGGAATATTATTGTATTTTATTAAATCCAATTTTTACTTTTCATTGATAATGAATGGAAATGATGACCCTATTTAATTATGGTAAATGGGAATGATGAGTTTTAATAATGTATTATGAATATGGGCATGGAATCCCTTACATAAATGTGATACAATATGGACATGGTTCCCCTTGTGATATGATACAAGCATGGTGACCCTTATATAAATATGATACAAGCATGCAATCCCTTATATAAATTTGATACGTGCATGGAATTCCATATATAAATGTGATCTGGGCATGAAGTCCCTTGTGATACTATACGGGCATGATGTCCCTTGTGATATTATATGGGCATGACGACCCTTACTATAATACTGAGCATGGATCCCTACACATGATACTAGGCATGACAACCCTATACTATGATACTGGGCATAACATCCCTTACTACTATGATACTGGGCATGGAATCCCATATAATAATTTGTAATTGGGCATGATATCCCTTATAAATGTGATGTTGGACATTGAATCCCTTGATACTTCTACAGAGATATTATGGAACTGGATAATGTAAGTAATTTTAGCCTAGTTTACTTCAAGAACTAGAGCCAACCCATTTACAGTCATTATTCCCTATTTAATTTATTATATCTTCACACTATAATTTTATATACATAGACTGGATATTTATAAAAGATGTTGGTGGTGACCTAATGAGATTTATCTCATTCCCTATCCAGGTCGCCTATGGTACCTCGAAATACTACATACTTGAAAGTGTTTATAAGGTGAATTTTCCTCTTATGAATGCATTACTTCTTTCATGAATTAGGATGGAGGATTGGTAGAAGGTGACTGGTCTAGATATTAGGATACTTGGATATACTTTTTGAATTTTTTGTAACTTTTTTATCTTTTACAACATGTATTTCCTAATATTTGTATCCATGTTTTCCTATTTTGTAACCACATGACATTATCATCCGTTTTATATGATTCAGTTTACAAAATTTGATTATTAGTCATCCCATTATTTTGCTTTATTATTTATATCTACTTCCACTATGGTGGGTTACTGGTCTAGTGTTTATAGTGTTTTCTTCTACTGTTCCATCTGGTTATATATGCTTCCATTGTTTATATATTGATTGTATCACTATGCTACTCTGGTAATAAGGGAATAGTCTCCCCACAGACACACCCAAGAACCTCACTGCTAGTTGGAAAACTCTGGAATTTGGGGAGATGTGCTTGAGGCCATGTGGCCAACTAGGCTTGGTGCACTATTTAGTGGCATCTGTGTTCGGGACATCACAGAGTGGTATTATAGGCTTTATTTTCTTAACTTAATATTTTGAGACAATAGATAAGAGATTAGTAATTCTATGAGATTTGGTAATGATTTGTTCCTAGGAGTATCTTACCCATGTACAGAGAAAAGGAAAATTTCCTCAAATGAAAATTTATATTTTCTAGGTTTTTCTTTTGTAGTTGATATGAATCCACCACTGGGTGATATAATTGAATTTTAGTTTTAATACTAATATGATTAAGAACTATCTTTTATCCTTTACCAGATGAGATCAGGGAAAATAATCATTAATCATGCATCATATTGGGTACCTTGTTGAAAATTCACTTTTCATGCATATTCCATTCCATATAGAGGAAATTTTTGGTTTTCATTGACTGTTATTTCCATGATATCTTTAAAAGTTATAAATAGAATTTTTATTGGATACCTATTATTGTAGGGGAATGAGAAAACATAGTTGGTACTTAGAGTTCGTGCCAAAACCTAACAGTGTTTTCATGTATAGGTAATATTAGACACCCTAAGCATTCAATTATGGCACATTCAGTCCTGGACCATTGGTCGCATGGACTGGAAAATGTTATGGTATAGATTAAGTTATAGGTGAAAAACGGGATGCGGGACCATGGGTTAAGTGATCTTGGGGCGGGTTTGGGGTGGGGTAGGTTTATTAAAAATAGCCCACATTTGAAACGGGCTTATATGGGCAGCCCGCACGGACATCCAACCTGTGCGGGTTTACCCGTACGGATACGGGCAGTCCTGCGGGTTAATGGTGTAATTTTTTTTATAATAATTATATTATATTAACTTTAAATTTTTTTATACCCATCATTCATTTCCCAACGCCATGCATGCTTGCATGCCTCCCATCCCGCCGCCTCCCTCGCCCTTCATTTCCCAAGGTATCCTCATGCGCCTGCCTCCATTTATTATCCATTTATATTTATTTTAATTAATTTCAAATATTCCCCCACCCCTCCTCCTTCACACTCACGCTACTTCACTACACTGCACATCGACTCGGAGTCGAGTCCTCCGCTACCCCCCCCCCCCGGCCCCGGCCACCTACCGCCCGGCCCTGACCTCCCCCGCCGCTACCCCCCGACACCGTCTCCTCTGCCGCTAACCCCCGACGTCGGCGTCCTCCACCGCTACACCCCGGCCTACTATGCCACTACCCACCGGTCTCCTCCGCCGCTAGCTACCCCCGGCCCCGGCATCCTCCGCCGCGCCGCGACCCCCGCTACCCCCCGGCCCCGGACTCCTCCGCTGCTACCCCCCGGCCCCGGCCTCCTCTGTCGTGCTGCGACCCCCGCTACCCCCCGGCCCCGGCCTCCTCCACCGCTACCCCCCGACTCCAGCCTCCTCTTCCACACCGCGACCCCCGCTACCCCCCGACCCCGGCCTCCTCCGCAGCTACCCCCCGTCCCCAGCCTCCTCTATCGCGCAGCGACCCCCACTACCCCCCGGCCCCGGCCTCCTCCGCCACTACCCCACGACTCCAACCTCCTCTGCCGCGTCGCGACCCCCGCTACACCCCGGCCCCGGCCTCCTCCTCCGCTACCCCTAGTCCCCGGCCTCCTCTTCCGCGTCGTGACCCCCGCTACCCCCTGACCCCGACCTCCTCCACTTCTACCCCTGGCCCCGGTGTTCTCCACCGCTACCCCCGACCTCCTCCACCGCTGCTACCCCCGGCCCTGGCCTCCTTCGCCCTGACCCCCGCAACCCCTTCCCCGCCTCCTTCGCCGCGCACGTCCCCCCACCTCCGGCGGCTCCTTCACTGGCTCATGACCCCCCACCTTCGGCGGCCACAAACAGGAGGTGTTTTTTTATTTATGTTATTACATAAAATTATTTTATTTTTTAGTTTTAATTTTTTTATTTTATATTTGTTTAAAAGTATATTTTTAAAATATAAAAAATTATAAAAAACAATATTGAATGCGGGTTACCCGCGGGCTTGCCTGCATCTGTTGTGGGGCGGGGAAGGTTTGATAAATCTACCTGTTTTTTATGCGGGATTTTGTAGGTCTAGCCCGCATGGGCTCAAGCCCGCGCGGGGTTGGCCCGCCCCGCCCCGCCCGTTTCTCATTGCTAGATTAAGTGTATACCACATTTCAATTCATAATGGGTATGGGCCCTTATGGATTAGAATTGGTGAAATATTTGGTTCAACCATTTAAAGAGCATAATAATATAAATATAAATTTCAAATAAAATTGAAAATTCAAAAATACAGATCTTGACCCAGTCGCGGCCTTAGTAGTGGGAAGTAGGTAGCATCTCTATTGTTATATATAAATCTTTATATCTCATAGACCCGACTCTTTGAACTGGCAGAGGTATGTGACTATTACATAGAAAGGATTTTCACCTATTCCATTTCTATATCGGTGGATTATTGCCATTAACAAACTTAATATGAGGCATGTGTTTAGAAATTAAAGAGTAGTTCCATCACGAAGTCCTTTGTTTTTATGCCAGGAGAGTCGTGATGACCAAGCCCTGGAGATTGTGGGACCTAAGACACCATTTATACCTCCAATAGTGGCACCACTTCTTGTTCCCAAAGTGGGTGATGATGCATGGTTTCAAGTAGAAATCCTACAGTTTATGAAGACCACAGTGAGCTTCGTGCTCTACCTCTTCTATAGGAGAGCTTATGTAGGAGTTTCAACAGTAGCATCCACCCACGTTTACAGGGAATGGTGGACCAAAAGTTGTAGATTTATAGATCAAGACTACTATGACTATATTTGATAATCTAGATACACCTCTTTAGAAGAGAGTGAAACTGTATACTTATATGCTATGAGGATTCGTGAAATGCTTTTGGGTTATTTTGAATCAGGCTATTCAGTATCATGAATAAATTTAGAGTGATTTCCAGTTGAGCTTATTTGACTATTTATTTCCAAATACCCTGGGGGATGATCATGATAGGGAGTTCATGAACCTGAAACATAGTTCAATGAAATTTATGAACTATTCAACTAATTTTATAGAGCTTCGGCGCTTCTCACCTATCTATACTACTGATGAGCCAGTGAATGTGACATGATTTGAGGATGGTTTGAGGCGTCCTATTCATTGTCATGTAAATGTTTTTCGATTGAATACCATATCTGAAATAGTTAACCAGTTCCTTATCAACAAGAAAAAATTGAGGGAATATGATGGGTAATCCAGGGTGGTTCAAAACCTAGAAATAGTAGTGGTTCTACTATCTGTCGAAATAAACACTTTGAGACTTTGCACGTGAGTTGCGACAACCAGATAACTTCTACAGAAAGTTATATGGTATTTCACCAGTATAGGAAACATGGGAATAAGAGGCCCCAATATCCCATAGACCTCATAAAGGGTTGATACTATGGAGGATTGGGGAATCTATTGTGTTTATTCAAGACCTTCCCATTCATGAAAAGTGATAGAGGATCTGTTCTAGCTCCATCTTCAGGATAAAGATCAATAGAACCTCACCAGGTAGGTATCTAGAGTACTAATAGTCATACAGGCAAAGGAGGATGTTGTTTCCATGGTATCTAGAATTTATATATACAGTTATAGTAGAGTGGTTCCACTCTAGGTTGTCAATTTATAGCACTTGGTCAGGAATCATGACATATCTATTCAAAAAATCATATACCAGAGGACCAGGATGATGTGTCATCTACTGTTCAAGGAACTATTCTAATATACTCTACTATCTTTTCTTCCTTATTTGATACAGTTGAATCACATTATTTCATATCTATTCCTACTATGGAGATACTTGTATTTCATGTTGAGTACTCTTGTGGTGTTATGAATCTTGATACACATTTGGTTATAGGATCAGTGAGCATACACCAATGAAAGTGTTTTCCTATTGAGGTAGGTAGGAATCGTTTCTTATGGAACCTCTTAATCCTTGAGATGATAAGATTTGATGTTATTCTCAAGATGGATTGGTTTGTTCACTATCATGACTATGTGTATTTTTATTTCCAAAGGGTTTCATTTACATCACCATAGGGCGACACTTTTGTTCACAAGGGTGAGTGGGATTTCTAGGATAGTAGATCTGTATAAATATATCTTGTGCTATGTAGACTAAACCACTAGATTTCTAGTCTTTACATGAATGATCAGTGACTAAATTAGATTGATTTCCCTCTTGTAGTTGATCGATTTAGGGATGTATTCCTTGAAAACTTTTTAGGATTACCTCTTGGGAGAGAGGTAGAATTTACTATTGAGATAGTTCCTAAACCTCCACCAATTTCCATTCATCCTTACATGATGGATACTACTAAGTTGGAGGAGCTCAAGAGGTAGCTAGAGGAATTTGAGGGCAAGGGTTTTATATGGCCTAATACTTCTCCCAAGGGTTCACTAGTCCTTTTGGCCAAGAAGGAAGATGTAACCCTCAGGCTTTGTGTGGATTTCTAGAACTTGAATCATCTTATAGTGAAAAACTGGTATCCTTTACATCAAATAGATTATCTTTTTGACTTTCTAAGAAGAGTGATTGTATTCTCAAAGGTTAAAATAATATTAAACTATCATAAAGTTTGATTAAGACCTTCATATATCCCACTTACAACTTTCCATAGTTGGTATAGTTTATATGAGTATCTTGTGATGTTATTCGGTCTTATGACCATGCTTTCCATCTTTATGGATTTGATTAATAGTTTTTTCCATCCCTATCTAGATTACTTTTTCATAGTATTCATAGATGAAATCTTGGTGTATTCTCATACTCAAAATGACCATGCCACTCATATTGATATCATTTTGAATACACTGAGAGAGCACCATATTTATGATAAGATGAGTAAATTTCACTTATGGATCAAAAAGGTACACTTCTTATGTCACATTATCCAAGAGGTAGGAGTTTCAGTTGACCCAGAGAAGGTGAGATATGTGGTTACTTAGGAGAATCCAAAGAACATATTTGATATAAGAAGTTTATTGGGGTTATCAAATTAATATAGAAATTTTATACAGGACTTATCATTATTATAAGAACATATTACATCTTGACTAAGAATGGTGTGAAGTTTATATGGTCTGAATCTCGCAATATAGCCTCTTAAGAGTTGGAAAGGGAGATTAAATTCAACACTCATCCTGATTCTTCCAGACCCAGGAATGATATTTATGGTCTATTATGATGCATCAGGTATCATTCTAGGATAAATTGTAAGGAAGGAAGATAAATTCCTTTCATACGGGTCATGGTAGTTAAGGCCTCATGAGAAGAATTCCCCAACAAATGATCTCATGTAGGAATCTCTTGTGCTTGACTTGTGATGTTAGAATCATTACCAGTTTGGAGATAATTTTGTGGTGTTTATAGACCATAAGAACCTCAATTGTATTTTTACACAGAGAGTGTTAAATATCAGGAAATAAAGATGGGTTGAATATCTACAATCCATAGATTTTAAGCTAGCCTAAATGTCTGGGAAGGGAAATCTTTCCAATCCTCTAAGAAAGAGGACTAAAGCATAGGTAATTTAGGAGACGAGTATAGAATGATAGCTTATGGATTTTTTTAGATGCACATAGAGGTTCAGGACCATAATGGAAATTATGTACTTACATCTCTATAAGTGACCTCTTCACTTATGGAGAAAGTGAAAATAAGGTGGTTTTTGATCCTAGAGGATTTTTCCTATAAGAGAGTATTGTAGATGAGGAACCACCTATGAATTGTACTATTTATGATGAAAAGATCCTTCATATACATGGTCATATCTGGTTTCCCACATATATGATAGAGGATATGATGTGTGATTCACATGCTTCACAGTGGGAAGTTCACGTAGGTATCTCCAATATTTATTGTGACATGCACAGATAGTATTGGTGTCTAGGGATGAAGCTTTAGATATCATATTTTATCACTAGGTGTTCCACCTGTCAGTAGGTGAAGGTAAAACACCAATGACCAATTGGCTTTCTACAATTGTTACCCATCCCAGAATGGAAATGGGAGGATGTTTCAATGGATTTTTCATCGGTTTACCAAGTTCGCCTTGAGGTAGTAATGCAGTTTTTGTAGTCATGGAAAAAATTATGAAAGTTTTGAACTTAATTCCTATTAGGGAGACATTCTTAGTTAATGGGATGGAGATATTGTATGTCTGTGAGATCATAATACTACATAGGGTACCTTGTACTATCATTTTATATAGGTATTATCATTTTACATTGAGGTTCTGGAAGGGGTTGTAGAAGGCTATGGGTACACAAGTTCTTTTGAGCACAACCTTTCACCCTTAGACCGATGGTTAGTTGAAATAGACTATACATGTTCTAGAGGATTTTCTCTAAGAATGAATCCTTGATTTCAGTGGATCATGGGAGAACCATATCCATCTCATCTAGTTCACCTAAAATAACAATTATTAGATGAATATATAGATGGATTTCTATGAGGCCCTATATGGTAGGTTGTGTTGTTCACCCCTCTACTGGTTAGAGGTATGTGAGGCAGTGCTACTGGTTCCACATCTCATTTAGGAGACATCATAGTAGGTTTAGTTGATTAGGAAGAGGATGTATACTACTCAGTCTAGACATAAATCTTATGTCGGTCACTGTAAAAAACCTCTGAAGTTTGAGGTTGGGAATCGTGTGTTCTTATGGGTATCGCCCAAACTTGGGTATATATGGATATGAAGGTAAGGGAAGCCATGATTTATCGAGAAATTTTAGATTCTAGAGAGATTCAAGATGGTATCTTATCATTTTTCATTACCTCATAGGATTCATGTCATGCATGACATCTTCCACATTTCACAAGTTCACCAATAACATGCTGACCAGTCTCATACTTTTGGTCATGGGTATGTTGAGCAGGATGATGATGATTTTTTTAGGAGTATACTATACACATCATTCACCAGAGCATGAAGGATCACTGAGTCTGGTATTTACATTTAGTATAGGTGCTATGGAATTATGACTAGGTACAGGATTAGAATTAGGAGTGTGAGGATGACATACATGATCAGTGGAAAGAGTTATTATCAGATAGAGTTTTTTCACCCCCAGAAGGTGAACTCAGGGGAAAGTTCCTTTAAGGGGAAAGATTATAAGAACTCAGTCATTATTCAAGAATATGGGGGATCCATTATTTATCATGTATGAGCTCCCAAACATCCCTCATCTATTATTTTATGCCATTCATCCGACTGAAGTCTGGTTAAAGCGCCATTATTATCATTGGATAACAATCGAGAATTCGTCTCTTATTCATATTTCTTCCAATATAGGATAAACTAAAGGACAATAATATATTATGAGAGTCATACAAGAATGAGTTATGTGTTTTATTCACTTATAATATTTTCCATTGTGCTACACATCGGTTTCACTGTGTGTTGCGTTAAATTATATCTTTTGTAAATTGGCTGACCTATTAGAACCAAAACCATATTGAGATAAACTATCTTAGAAGTAGAAATCAATTTGGTGAATCTTTTTCATTCCTAAATTAATTTCAAGAATAAATTTAAAAATAACCTATTGGATTGTTTGATTTTACTTTTAAATGATTATTTTATACTGATATGGAATGAAAGTAGTGGAATAGAATGGTTAGTGACCTTGAAAATTATTATTAATTGAATTGAATGTGAGTGGTATGAATAAATCACCCTTATAAAATGGAACAATGGTTATTACCTTATTGATATTAAATGATAATGAGTTATGGAATATTCTTGGATCATATTAAATCCAATGTTTACTCTTTATTGATAATGAGTGGGAATGATGGCCATCTTTAATTATAGTAAATTGGAATGATAACCATTAATCATGTATTATGAATATGGGCATGGTGTCCCTTATATAAATTTGATACAATATGTTCATGACATCCCCTGTGATACAATATGGGCATGGAAGACCATATATAAATGAGATACGGGCAAGGAATCACTTATATAAATGCGGCAGGGTCATGGAGTCCCTTATATAAATGTGATATATGAAAGACGTACCTTGGGATACTATAAAAGAATTATGTCCCTTGTGATACTATGCGAACATGACAACCCTTTTTGCGATAGTGAGCATGGTTCCCATACACCTGATACCAGGCATGGCATCCCTATACTGTGATATTGGGAATAGTGTCCCTTACTACTGTGATACTGGGCATAACATCCCCAATACAACTATGATATTAGGAATGACGTCCCTTGTAAATTTTATATTGGGAATTATGCCCCTTGATACTTCTACAGAGATATTCTAGCACGGTCCGAAGTAGGTAGTGTTAGCCTAGTTTCCTTCATGAGCCAATGTTGAAACATTTATAGTTATTATTCCCACTTTAGTTTATTATATTTGCACACTTCCATGTTATATATATAGACTAGATATTTATAGACACTGTTGGTGGTGGCCTAGTGAGATTTATCTCACACCCTATATGGGCCTGCTATGGTACCTAGTCAAACTACATGTTTTCAGGTATAGATAAGGGGAAACATCCTCTTTTTTAGGTGTGAATTCTAGCATGAATTAGGATGGAATATTATTCTCAAATGGATAGGAAGGAGTATAATATTATTGGATTGACTTTTTTTGATTTTTTTACATTTTTCTTATCTTGTACAATGTGTATTTCCTGTTACTTTTATCCATGTTTTCTTGTTTTGTAAACATGTGACATTATCATCCATTGTATATGATTTAGTTTACAGTATTGGGTTATTATTCAATTGATTATAGTTTCTTGGTTTTTTATATCTTATTCTACTATAACGGGTTATTGGTCAAGTGTTTATAGTGTCTACTTATGCTATTCTATCTAGTTATATATGATTTCAATATTTATTTGTTGATTTTACTGCTATGAAACTCTAGTAATTAAGGCATGGTATCCCCATGGACATACCCAATTCACTTTCTTATATTCAATAGCCTCTATAATTCTAGGAGATGTGTTTTTGGACATGTGGTTAATCAAGGTCAGGGCACCTTTTAGTAGCATTCAGGCCCAGTATGTCACAATAAAGTATCTCAAAGGGGACTATGTATCTAGTCCTAAAATTTCACTTCTTCCCAAACCTCATGACTTTATTCCATGGTGATATATGAAGAACCACTTTAACATAGACCTCAAACTCCAAGTATTGCTGATGATTGTATTTATATATTTATGTTGACTTTTTGTGGATTTCTTATGATGCTGAATGATTTGAAACTTCTATGTCATATATAGGATAATATCAAGTCCCATAATCTTCCACTCTACAACTTCATCCCATAATGTTAGAGTCCTAAACCTCTTCTCATGCAGAGCCTCATAAGGTTCCATTTGAGTGCTATAACAAAAATTTTAGTTATATGAGAACTACACTATGGGAAGGAATCGATCCCAAAACCCTTGGAAATCCATTGAACATGATCTCCCCATGTCCTCCAGATTATGATTTGTTTTTTCAGACTAACTATCCATATGATGGTGATAATAAGTGTTGGAGCTCAGATTTATATTCAATGATTACAGAAGGCTTTTCCAAAACCTCATGGTAAACCTCATATCTCAATAAAATATAATAAAGAGTGGTGATTTATGCAATTTCACCACTTTCACTATATATTAAAGAGTTTTTCAATATAGAAATAATCCTTGTTAGTAATGAAAATCACAGACTTTATAGGGAGATCGACTATCGACCATATGACATTATTTCCTTGAGATTTCCTGGGGAGTCCAATAATGAAATCCAGGGTTATGTTTTCCCATTTCCATAATGGTATAGGAAATGGGTTCATCATACCCTTATAATTCATTCATTTAGCCTCGAATTGTTCCATACCAAGCATCAAGATACAAATTCTGAAATCTATCCCTTCATGTTATACCACCAGAAATTTTGATTCAAATCTTTATACATCTTAGTAATTCCTAGATTAATAGAGAAGGATGAGCTATGTGCATCATCCAAAATTTACCTCTTCAGTTTTGGTTTTTATGGGACACATATCTGGGTTGAAAACCTTATAACTCCATCTTTAACATAGTTTAACTCCATAATATTCACTACTTTGTTTTGTATAAAAACATCATATTTCTAGGCCCCCTTGATTCTCATAAGAATGGATGGTTGAGAAGTTATTTAAAGTAATGTAGGAGGAAAATTCTTTTATTATTCCCATATCCATCCAATTAATTTTCAAGAAGATTGAATCCATTGAAATCCTAATCATGGATAGAGTTTGGGGATCCTATCTACTTAGAGTGTCTACCACTTTGTTTTATTTCTTAGGATGGTAATGGATTGAAAAATCATAATATTTTATTTTCTCTAACCACCTCCTTTGGCTCATATTAATATTTTTTTGTGAATATATACTTTAGGATTTTATGATTCATATTTATTTCATACTTCTTCACATATAGAAAATGTGACCAAATATTTAATGTGAAGGTCACTATAGTCAACTATATATCATTATTTGGGTAGTTTTACTCATGGATATTTAGTTGGAGGGAGGAATAGGCTATCACTTTTTATCTTTCATAAGTAAACAACCCAATCCATTTTTGAATTCATCATTTTAGATAAAAAAATACTTACTCGTTAGTGGGTAATGTGAGCACATGTTTAGTGATTATCCTCTTCTTTATCTCTTTAAACCATTCCTCACTTTTATAATTCTAGAAAACTTCACTCCTTTTCCATGTTAGATTTGTTAGGGGGTTTGAAAATCATGATAAGTTTCAAAAAAATCGATGATAATACCCAGCTAATCCAAAGAAACTATGGATTTATATCACTAAGGTTGGCCTTGTCCATTATTTAATTGCCTCATTTTTTGAAGGATCCATAGATATCCTTTTCTGGTGATAACAAGCCCCATGAATGTTACATTATCCAACCAGAATTCTCATTTATTGTACTTCACATACATATTTTATTTTCACAGGGTCTTCAGTACATTATTCAAATGATTCTCATGTTCCTCTTTGATTTTGGAGTAAATAAGAATATCATCTATAAAGACTACCAAAAAAATTTTGAGGTAATTTATAAAGACTCTATTCATCAAGTCCATGAATATATTTTGGAGAATTAGTGATTCCAAATTTCACCACTATTAACTCGTAGTGATCATAGCTTATATAGAAATAAGTCTTGGGGATATCCTCTTTCACTATAACTTGATAGTTTCAAGTCTGAATGTCCAACGTAGAGAAATATTGTGCTCCATGTAACTAATATAATAGTTCATTAACATATGAAATTGGATACTTTTTATTTATCATGATCTTGTTAAACTCATGATAATCAATGCAGAGGCACATTGACCCATCCTTCTTTTTGATGAAGAGGACTGGAGAACCCCTTTGTAAATCAGTTAGGCGTATAAACCCTTTACCCATATTCACATGTAGTTTCTTCTTTAACTCCTCAATTTCAACAACATAAATTATATAAGGAGTCCTGGATATTAGTAAAGCTCTAAGTATGAGCTCGTTTGAGAACTCAACATCACAACTAGAGGGAAGACCATGAAATTCTTTAAGAAACATATCAGAAAATTCCCTTATAATGGGTATATCATCAATGATGGTATTTTCATTAATATCAATCATTTGGGAAAAATATTCTTACTTGGAAGGAAATAATATCCATTATTGAGATTTTGGTACTGAATAAGATTCATCCTCCTCGTTGTACTTGTATATAATCATAGGGTGATTCACAATACGGATGGTGATTTCCTTCTCTTGATAATTTATTTTGTATTTATATAAGTAAATCCAATCCATACCTATAATAACATCAAATTTTATGAATGAGAGTATCAAAATGATCAATGAGAAGTTAAGACAAAGAATATTTATAGGGTAGGAATTATATACTTAGGATGCAATAATTTTACCATTTATATTTTTCACCAATGGCTTTAGTTCCATGCTTTGTAGTGGTGTTTGAATAGTTTTATTAATCTTTTGAGATATGAAAGAATACATAGAATTGTGGATGATAAGCCTATATTTCACTATTTAATTCAAGTTATAATCATTTACATCATCTAAAATATATATAAGGATGATAATTTTTAAACTTTTAAAGATGTAAATGAAAAACCATTAACATTAAAGGGATAACTCATAAATGACATATATTACTTAACAAGTGAATTTATAAGCCTCAATCTAAGTTATCTATAATCTATTTCCTAATATAAAATAATATAGGAATTTTTTCCCCTTAATAATAGTTCATAATATGATTGGGAATTTACCAAATAATATCCCATAGAAGTTTCAAATTAGGTGTATATCAAGGCTTGTTGTAGTGTACCAGTTCAGGATCAAGTCAAGCTCAATACACTGTTTCCAGAGTTGTGACCCCTAGGTATATCCATTCTAGAGCCACATCCACTTGTATTATCTAGAAACAGATTTATTTTATTAGAAACCAATTAATCTATAATTTACCAAAATTTAGGCATGTTTTCCTCTATTTAGTATTATCCCAAATACTTTCTCTAGATTTTTCAAATCCTAATCCTAAAAATAACTATACCTAGCTCTGATGCCAACTATGAAACCCATGTTTTAATAAAATTTATTTCATGATATATTACATAAAGGTACATAAAAAATAATCCCAAACTATCATTAATACTATTTTATTTAGGGTATTAGGTTTATATCACATCAAATTGATACATGGATATAACAACATTATTGAAAACTTCCTTAACATGCTTCTAAAAATCTATTGTTCTTCTAAAAATGAATGAGATAACCCAGGGAAATACATATGAAAGGGGGGAGTGATAAATCCTAGTAAAGGCATAAAAAATCATAACATGATGTTATTATTATATTTTAGTTAATTTTAATTTCAATGGGACATAAAATTTGTGAGAATAAAAAACATGAACATCGAATCATGATATACAATGATAACATAAAGGAAACATGGGAATGTGGAAACAAATTAAAACATGGGATCAAAAAAATAATTCAAGGATAACTGAAAAGAAAACATAACATAGTGTTATTAGGATAACCTCCCACACACCATAAATGGAATCTCGTAAGATTGAAATATTACACAATGCGTTAGAGTGGTATATAATTCTGAGTCCACCTATCATTTCCATACCATGTACATTCATAAGTGGGCCACATAGATCATTCAACATATGATCATGTTTCATCACATTCAATCCCAAGATTATGGAGTGTTGGATATGTATATATAAAACCCCAATAAATAAATTATATCTTCATATTTGTGAATAATATTGAGTGGAAATAAGGATGGGTATTCACAATTGAAATGTTTATCATGGAAAAATCGCAAGATAATTCTGACCGCATATCAGAGGTACGTAAAGGTTAATATGAGAAATTAATGAGAGTGAAAGGTGTATATAATCACTTAAAAATAATAAGGTAAGTGAGATGAATATTCAATAAAATATTGTAACCTAATAAATTGTGAATAAAATGGAATAAGACAAAGAAGGTTCTTAAATAAAGAGGAGAAGGAGAGGATCCCTTACCTTGAGAGGGTATTTCAAAAACCTTTGGAGGATCTTATTGAGATATTGGGGGAACCTTGGTAGGTATGGGTAGAGTATATTCATGATAAAATGGTTTTCAGTGAATAGGAATGAGATATTGGGTGGGTTTATAATGGAAAAGAGAGGGCAGTTCTTTATTATTTCCCATACTTAGGTTTTGAACTCTATACAATAAAGTATTCAAAACTACAAACCATTCTTTGGTTTTTTTCCATGGTTTATAAAAAATTGAAGCTATTTTTATTGTTTTAAAATTTTAACAATTGATATCATTAAAATATTACCATTGGTGATGTCTAAGTGAGTCATGTTCATAAAGAATTAATTTTAAAACCTTAATATATAATATAAGTTTTGGGGGATTCATAAAGGGTTTATAAAATTAATCAAATAACATAAAAACACACTAAAAGGATAAGTATAAATTTGGTCTTGTATAACCTTTATGGTATATATTACAACACTTTTGGGTCATTAATATGTCATAATGCACATCGTGTATTTATATCGCATTTAATTTTGACCCAAAAATTTGTGTGTCTCTGAAAATTATGAAGAATTCGCCATTGGATAATTTTAACACACTGATTTCAAAAATAATATTTATTTTATAAAAAAATTATTTAAATATGATAATTTACATTTTTAAATCAAAATACCCATTTATTGAAAAATACTTATTTTTCTGACCATAATAGTTTTCTAACCTTTATAAAAATTATTTTTAACTTTGTAAAATTATATTATCATTTATGATTAATAAAAATTATTTTATAATTGTATTGTAATAAAATATAATTAATTAAAAAATTATTGAATTCATGAAAATAGATCATCTTGATTGAAACTATACATTTCCTAAAAATAAAATTTGTGTTTCAAAATATCAAAATCTGATTTTTATCAAACCATTAACTAATCATTAATAATAATCATCATCATCATTATAAAAGATAAATATAATAATTATGTTAAAAAAATATATAAAAATTCATGCTATTAGGGCCTTGATACATAGCCCTTTATGACACCATAAAATGACCTAAGGGTAAGGTGTGTGATGATGAGATTTTCATGGGGTGGTTTAGAGAACAAGGTTTAGTCCATGATCTAGATAAGCTTGAAATTATCCCATAAATGGTTTGAATCATGATTTAGTTATTGAATATTGACTTGGTATTTATCAAGGTAAAATCTCAATGATTCTATCTCGATTGAAAACTCCGATAAATACGCTTTGTAGGGTATGATCCTACTGGTCGAGGACATTACTTATTTCATCTGTATCAATTTGACTTTATCATAACCCTGTATATATTATAATCATATTATCACTTTTCAATGAATATATTTTCATTTTTTATTATTCTTAAAGGTATTTTAAAATAAAACATTTTAATTTTCCCAAAAATAACCAAAGAAGTGTGTGTGTTTTCTATAAGAACATTACACAATAGGGCATTTAATTTAATCACGAAAGGAATTTTATTTTTAAAAGTTTATATCATTACAAAAGGTGATTAGGGTTTATATGTTCTATTATAACTAAGAATTTATAATTCTTAGTAATATGATCAATGATTACCCATATAGCATCATTATTCCTTGGAATCTTTGGGAGTCTAGTGACAAAGTCTGTTGTAACATTGTCCCACTTCTATATTGGAATAGGCAGAGGTTGCATGACTCCATTAGGATGTTGTCTTTTAGAATTTAACTACTAGAATACTAAGAATATTGATAAATAATCCAAAATTTATCACTTCATACCATTCCCACTAGAAATATTCTCTTAAATCCATATACATCTTTGTGCTGCAAGGGTGTATAGAAAAATTTGAGCTATGTGCTTCATGCAGCAGTCACCTTTTCAACTATGCTATCGATTGAACACATTAACTTTTCCCAAACTTCAATATTCACTCTTTTTAGATGAATTATGTCAATTTATCATCATTTAATTCTTTAATATTCCTTTTTAAGTTAGCATCATCATGTTTGGACTACTATATATTTTCTAGCAAGGATGGTTTAGCAATTGATTGGAAAATGAATGATGGATCCCATTGTCTAGAAATCATCATATCTATATTTACTAGATCTATATATATTGGATCGTCATTAATCTATATCAGGGTCATAATTCTATGGTCCCTCCTACTCAATAAATTAGACACCATTTTTACCTTCCCGCAATGGTAGTGTATTGGGAAATCATAGTCATTCAGTAGTTCCAACCACCTTTTTTGCCTCTTGTTGAACTATTACTAAGGGAATATATAATTTAAACTCTTATAGTCCATTTATATATATGTATTGTATATTTTTATCTATAGTTGATTCCACCATATTTTTAAAAAAAATAGTATGACTTTCCACACAATGTCATGATATGGATAGTTCTATTCATGAATTTTTAATTACATCTATTCATAGGAAATTACCTTATAATTCTATATAAAAACACAGCCAAGTACTTTATTCAATGCATATCTATATATTACAAATTATTCTTTGCTTGATGGTAAATTTAATATTATTTTATTAATAAGTCTCTTATTCTTCTCTTCAAAACATTCCTTACATTCCCTTGACCGTGTGAATTTAAATCCTTTACTAATAACTTGGTTAGCAAGTTGAAAAATCAGGAAAATCCTAAGTAGACTACCGATTGTAACCTTCTATGCATAGGAAACTTTGGATCTTAGTTGTGTTTATAATTGTAGGCCATTCTTTGACTAAATTTATCTTTAAAGGTTCAATGTATATTCCATCCTTTGGGAAAATATGGCCAAAAATAAACTTCATTAATCTAAAATTTACATTTACTTTATTTCCTATACAATTAATTTTTCCTGAGGGTTACTAGAATTATTTTCAAATGATTATCATGCTCTTTATAGATCTTAGAGTATATCTTGATATCATCAATGAAAACTAGAAACTAGTTATCAAGGTAATACATTAATACTCTATTCATTAGATCTATAAAGATAGAAGGTGAATTAGTTAATTCAAAATGCATTATCATAAACTCCTAATTTTTATAACTTGATCAAAATGGCATGTTCATTATATCATCCTTCTTCACCCTTAACTGGTGATAACCGGAGAAAAGATTAATCTTATAAAAGTGTCAGGGTCCTTAAAGTTGGTAAAATAAGTGATCAATACATGGTAAATGATATTTATTCTTTATTATTTATAGTAATGGAATTAATCTCCCTATAATCAATGCACAATCTCATAGACCCATCCTTATATTTCATGAATAAAATGGGTCTCCCTATGGAGAAAAACTAGGGTTTATAAATCCCTTATCACACAACTTCTATATATATATTTATTTAACTCCACCAACTCCACTAGTTCCATTATCTATAGAATTTTATATATAACTTGGATTATGAATCAGTTTAATTGATAAATAAAATCCAGTCTGGTGGATTTCTAGGTAATTATTCTAAAAAAATCAATGATTTTTTCCCACAAGTCCATCCTTTATTATCAGGATATCATATTTATCCATAAATCGCACTTTCTCTTCCTATATTCTGAAAATTTTATCAAAAAGAGCTACTAGGGAGGATTTAGGAATGATTTAGATGATGAAGTTTCCCATCTAAATACATGAGATTCCATATCACCTTTGAAAATTACAATCTACTTACATTTAAAATAATTATTCCCATTATAAATTGAAATAAAATCCATACAAATGACTATATCAAATTCAAACATAGGTATAATAACCAGGTTTTAAAATAGGGTACACCCATGCATCATAATTAGAATTTCCTAACATGTATTTTTTGCAATAATAATTCCAATTGGTGTATTGATTGATAATTCCCTTACTAGGGTTCTTGGTAAATATATAATGTTTTTGGAAATCATGGAAGATATAAAAGAGTGAGATGATCCAAAATAAAATAAAATATTATATAACTTTGAGGAAAATACCAAAGTACCTACCACCATGTCATTAGGAACTTAGACTATTGACTTGGTAATCACATAATATTAGCCTTGGTTATTTAGATTTTTTTAAGGTAACTTCATTTTATGTTTGGGTTATTGGTTTGCATAATGTCCCTTATCTATATAGTTAAATCATTAAATAAAAAAATATTCTACTTTTACTATCTATTAATGAGATTGGGGTCATTTTTCTATGCACTCTTAAAAACTCATGTTCCCTTCCTATAATAACTAGGGTGTTTCTTACACACTTATCACATGTGGGAAATCCCATCCTTAATTTATACCCATTGCTGCATTTTTGTTCCCATGATTCTTAGGAAATATATTCTTCCCATGATTTCCCTTGAATACATATTTCCTAAATAACACCTTTTTACATCTTAATAGTTCTTGAGACTATATATATATGATGAAAAGGCCTGAGATACCAGCAAACTTTAAATTATTTTATTTAATCCATAAAATAAATGATCAATCTTGCTTTTAATTCTACGTACATAGTCCACAACTTGTCTGTGAAACCTTGTAAAATTTTCCTCATACTCAGAAACATTTTACTCCTCCTTTGTTCTAATATTGTGTAACTTACTTTCCTTTTATTCTATTTTCTTAGGAAGAAAGTATTTTTTATAGAATACATCCTTGAAATTTCTCCATTCCATTCACTTTATCTCATATTCCTCTTTAGTGTTTTAAATTAGTGACCACTATTGGTCCACATATCCCTTTAGATGATAAGCCACCATAATGAATTTTTCTTTTCCACTACTTCCCAAAGTGAGGAAGATATTATCTAGAGATTTGATCCATCATAAACTACCTATGGATTATAAGTTCCCCTAAATTATAGAGGTTGTTGTTACATGAAGTGATCCAACATACTTACACTATGTTGCAGATCAGTAGGTCACTCTATAAGGGTGGTCTTATTTTTCATAACTCTGGTCAACTACAATAATATGTTTCTAAACTGATTATCCTCAACTCCTACTTTATTAACTTTTTTAGGGGGAATATCCTTATATTGAATCTGGGTGTTGATATAGCTCTCGTTCCTCCTGTTATTCTACATCATTCTATAGTTTTATAAAAATAGTTAACTAATGATATTGAGTTGTAAAATTTAATTCCAATTATGTTTTTTAGATTGTTACCTAGAAGTATTCTGGGTTTTTCATAGAACTTTTTCTATCTAACTTAGTTACTCTAATTATAGACCCCCTAGTTTCTACTAAACTTTATATTAATATCAAATTCAATATCTTTGACTCAAGAAACTCAGAGCCAATATTTATATAACATTATTGGTGCAGAATAAAAGAGTTCCCTTAGTATTGGACAAATTAGTAGTATTGAAAGACTTGATACATAAATACATGAAATTTGAAAACATAAGATACAACTTGAACACATTTTAAGAACATTATTATCTCTTCTATAATTTCCTACAAAATTACACATAGACCTCCTCTAGGTTTCTCAAGGAAATAAAAAAGGGTGAGCTTAGAAGCTCAATAAGGGGTAACATACAATAGAATCTTTTATAACAAAAACATGACATAAGTTATATGGTAGAAATAAATGAACAAAATGAAGCTATTATAAGTATATACTAAGGTAATTATATATAAATGATAATAAATGACAACATGGATAAAAATAATCATTGGTCTCATACTGATGGAATGCATATTGTTGGTCATGAAATATTTTTATCAAGGACTTATACCAAGAAAATTTCTTCTTATGGGAAGAAGAATATGTCAAAACCCAACCTATTTCATCGCATGATACCTGTTGATACATCTAGAGGATATAAAATTTTATCCCCCACCCACCTATTTATTAATTCCAATGCATTCCACATAAGAGACATCAATATATTTCATATCATTTCCTAAGGAACCTCAAACTAAATAAAACATGGATATATTTTTAATGAAAAATAAAAAAAAATAAAATTCTTCCCCATTCAAAATTATACTGTGGATTTCTTGGATAATATCCCATAATTAATTTAAAATATATAGTATAACATAAAAGTAACATGAACTGCTTTCATCAAGGAAATATTGGGGAAAGGGTACTTTAAATGTGTTGAGTTGTCCATGGAAGACCGTAATTGGGTTCAATAGATTTGATTTTTTAGGAGACCAATAAAATGGTAGGAAAAATACATATAACGGTTTATTAAGATAATGTGAATATTCCAAATCATATCCCATGGTTGTCTTCTCTAAGTGTGAGGTCTTAGTCCCACTCATCATGCATCGGGTTGATGATTAAGTCAATGATAAACTAACCATTTTAGCGGTGATTTCCCATAGGTTCATCTATTCTATATCCTTATCCACTTTCCAGTATCTATAAATGGATTTATATATTAGTAAATTACACACACTTTTACTTTACCAAAACTTAGGATGGTGTTTACACCATTGAAATAATAAAGTTTTCTAATAGTTTTGGTAACTCTTAAATCAAGAAAACATGATATAGGGATAATAATATTGAATTTTAAATAAAATAAATTTCATGAGTAATATGGAAAAAAATATTTTTTTATAAATTTATGAACCACACAAAATAAAATAGGTGGTGAACATAACATGATTCCTAAAGAAAGAAAATTAAGATGGAAAAACCCCACATATGGATTGGGTAGAAATTAAATCAAAACCCAATAAAAGATAAGGATTATAATTGATAATTAAATACCATGAATAAATTATTTTCATTATAAAACATCTGAAATAGGTAGTATATAAACCTTGTAAATGAATTTAGGTGCATAGTATCAAATATGTCCTAAAGAGGAGATTTTGAGATGAAAATCCTTACCTCTTATCTTGACTTCCATGATCATAATTTAACCTCATATATAATAAACATAACTATCATAATAACTTAATATATAACCTTAATCATATATATTTTTCATTCATACTCTTCATAAATAGTCATTCTATACATGAATTCTACCGATTTTACACATCAGGTGTTCATAGTTTTTGATTGTTTGTATTAGTTTCATAATAACAGTGCCTTTATTCATTCTTATTAAAAAGTTAACCATTAATATATCATTAAAGTTACTTTTAGGTTTGATTTATAATTATTTTTTATGTTTAAAATTTTTTTCCTTGGTGTTTTAATCTTTATCCTTAAAGATGAAACTGATAACAAGCATGTTCCAATGATTCTTGACGATTGAAGTGTGTTTTATTAATTAATGAAATAAATATTGATATAACATATTCAAATAAAAAATAATTATTTACACATTTATATCATATTCTAATATTAATTATTATTTCATATTCATTCATGATATAAATTCATATTATTTTTCATTTAGTTGGTTAAACTGACCCAAACATTAACATACCATGATTTAATGAATAATTATGAGGTGGTTTTGTTGTAATATAATTATAAAAAGAGTATAATGATATTATTTAATGTTTATTAGTGAGATATATTATAATTTTAATTAATTAAAATAATAATAAATGGATATACACAATTTTAATAAAATATTATCCTCTTGGTACTCTTGTTTTAGATGTTCAAATTAACGATTATCATTTTTTGATCATAGAATTAATAGGTTATAAAATTTTATTTTCCATAACCATTATGATATAATCAAAATCATTTTTATTTTTTAATACCATCCTTATATCTATTCGTGTAAGGTGGTGATGGAAAATAAAATATGTTGCATCGTAAATTTGGTAGTTTACACAACACGTGAATAACGGTTTCGTTTTTTTCTTAAGGGAAAGGGGAAAGGTGGTTGGTGTTTATTTAAAAAACATAACAAAATTTGGTATACTATAAATGATTAATTTATCATATTATATAGTGAAAAATAAATTTTAAATGAAAATATAAAAGAAAAATACTTTAGAAAAATATTGAACTTACATTGAGAACTTTGGGTTTCTCTTGGAGGATTCCTTTAAAAATAAGGTCTTGGGAAAATATCTTGTGACCAGAAACTTATGAGGGTAAAATGGGATGATATAAGAAAAAAATAAGGAATATTTTTAGGATTAAAAGGAATTTTTAGAGTGGTATTTATTGGGTATTGAGGCTCCCCTTTTATAGTTGAAAATTCATGGAAACTAAAGTCAGATATGAGGTTAGAATAGAATTATATAGGTGGTAGGTATATTTTTTCAATTAGGTTGATAAAATTTAGGTGATACATGGAGGTATTAATTTAATACCTAAAAATGATTTATATAAGGGTTTTGGGACCTTTTAATTATTAAAAAAAGTGAGATACCTCATTTATACTTACTAATCTTGATTAAAAATTAACCATGGAATTATTTTATAAATAAAAAAAATATAAGATAAACATTACTACCAAATTTTGATGTGTTGAATATGAATTTTGGATCCATTTAACATAATTAAATTTCTAAATATGATAAAATTAACTTTTAATTTAAAATATAAGATATATGAACTTTTTTTATTTAAAAATGCCTTCTTATATATTAAATGTTTTTTATTCTTATTTCCTATTAATTATTAATTTAATGCATGTATATTTATTTATGTGTTTAAAAAAATATTATAGTCATATTATGAATAGAATAAAATTAATTTATTTAGATAAAAATTATATAACTCTTATAAGATTAATTCTTTGTAAAAACCGTTTTACTTTTGTCTCGACAATTTATCTTTATCCTAAGTAATTTATTTTAAATTAGTAAAAATATGATTTTTATAGTTATATAAATTTTACCTAATAATAATAAATATAAATTCCATTTTATCAAATAAAATAAATATGTGTAGGAATAATTAATTTTAATATTTTCACACATAAAACATATTTTTAGAACAATCCCACAAATTCATATGAAACTAATATTTTTATGAATAATTCAAAAATGAATCTTATTTTTGTTAAAAATATTATAACATGGAAAAATTAAAATTTTAAATATACTCATTAATAGAGTCTCTTTTGAGTTCCCATAATGTGATAGTTCAAGATATGGTGTTTACCTATTATAGTAGGGTCTGATTATTACACTAAACAATCATTTAATTGAGATTTATTAGTTCATTTTAGTGATAAAATAAGTGAATACACATAAATAGTATGATATATGTGTATTTCTATTATTCTATTATATTTATTATATATATATATATATCTTATTCACTCATTTATGAAATGGGTTTTGATTAAAGAATCAAAATTCATGATTTTCTTCAAAAGCTAAAGGAATGTCTAATTTGTGATTTAAGCTATGGTTTTGGTTGTGTCCTAGTTTTAATTGATGTATTTTATTTTAATTTATGTGTTGGGATAGATTTGGGTGGTTGAATGTCTTAAATTATGTTTTTCATGTTTAAAATTGATTTAAATAGGAAAATATAATTTAATCAATGTGTTTTGTTACATGAGATGGGTCATTAATTCTTTTTTCTATAAACATATTAAGTAATTTTGAAAGTATATCCAATATTTAAATGCAATGTTAGCATTATGGATGTGTTAAATTTAAAAAAAATATTTAATCAATAGTAGTTTTTTTTAAAAAAATATGTTTTAAATATATTTTTATTATTATTAGAATTTATTGTTTTAATAATTGTGTTTTGTTGGGTTTAATTAGTATAAAACTAATTATAAGTTTTTTTGAACTTTATTTTACTATCATAAGGATTTTTTTGAATTTAAATGAGTTGTTTTTGATACATTTCATTTTTATTTACCAGGTAAGTTTGAATAAAACCATTGACAATGTATTTTTTAGAAAAATAAGGTTTCAATAAGGGTTATTTTGAAAATACAGTTGAAAGCTTATTTTTATCAGTATTAAATGGATTAAAATGGTGTTTTATAAAATAATTCTTATTTGAACGAGTAGTGTTGGGATTGGAAATAATTTTGTTAAATATTTTTTATTTTTTTGAAAAACTTGTGAAATTATCATCGATATTATTTTTAAAAATGTATTAATATGGATTTGGAATAAAATTTTGAAATAATTTTAAATGATTTTATATGCATTATTTAGTGTAAGTTTAAATAATAATGATTTTGAAAATATGATTTATTATGTTATTACCCAAACAAGATATATTTGTTATGGATAAGGGTTATCTGACACTTTTATATTGAAAATAATGGATTTATGATGAGTTGATTTGTGAAAAACTTGGTATCAGATAAGAAAATTTAAAATAATTTTTAGGATATTTAAATTGAATTGTTTGAATCTTGTTTAAGATACCCATGTTTTCATGGGAATTTCATGTTTTTATTTTTTTATAAATGATTAAATGATTTATAATCCAACTAGTTTGGATAGTGTGGTTTATAATTTAAATTTTTATGGAATTTGAGTTATATGTTTTGTTTATTAAATTTGGAGGATGATATGGGTTGGTTTAAACATATTTAGTTGGATATTTTCTCTATAATATTATGAAGTTACTTAAATTAGTTATTTTAAGATCCATTTATTTTATGATAGATTTTTTCATTAATTTAACAAATTTAGGGTTAGTTGGGGGTATTTTTGTGTTTAAATTGGAATAAGATTCATTAATAGTAATTATTTAGTGTAATGTGACCTTTATGTTCAATGGAGTGAATTTTAGTGAGTTAAAAATTGGATAATTAGGTTAAAACCAACTATTATATTGAAATTTGGATTGAATTATAGATATATCAATCAGTTTGAATGGTCATTTTTGAATTTGGGTTATTATACTAATAATAACTATATTTTTTATTTTGTAATTTGGGTTATTAGACTAAGAATAACTCTAGAAATCATATGCACTAAAATTTTTATGTTTTGATGTCTTTTTGAAGATGTGTGAGTTGATTATTGAGGTTGATGATATAAAATTTTAATAATTTGAAGAGAAATAATTTTATGGTTAATAATTGATGAGTAATAAAGGTACTTACTTACATTAGGATTTATAATTGAAAATTTTGAAATTCGAGTTACTTTTTTAGTTCATTTATGTTTAGTTAGTTTAAGGTCCTTTTAATTTAAAAATTGTAAAATAAATCTTTGATTATTTAAAAACACATAGAAATTATAACAAAACAGACTAGTTTTACCTGAAAAATCACCCTACCTAGTCCTGCACTAGTCCAGAATGTAATTACCAATCCCCACTGGCTGAAAACTAGTGCCTTTGCATCAATGAATCACACTTGGGAATGGTTTCTCCTAATAAAGTAGTAAATGACCTAATAGTTCCATAGAAAAATATAGCATGACCGATTCTTAGGTAATATGGTCACTAAAATAAGAAGTAAATAGAAATGAAATTAACATAACCAAACATGGTACATTCATTCAACCATAATTCACAATCAATTCATAAACTCAAGTACATATAAAAAAATGTTCTAAAAACAAATTTAAACTAAATCAAAATAATATAAAACTAAAAAATAAACTAAATAGTAAAAGGATCTAATGGAATTTCTTTCATGTGATTATATATTAGGTAATAAAAATAAAACTAAAATTAAGTAAACCATAACATCCCATCTCTATGAGTCAAGTGAATCACCCTAACTTGTCGCCACCAACATGCCTGAAAAAAAACCCACAGGATATTCACAACATCCAATGAAAACCTACACTGAACCTATAATGGTAGGATTGAGCATGAAATTATAGTATATCCTCCTCACACCCCATTATTAAACTTTAAAAATAAATCCATTTTTTCTAGTTTGAAGTAAAAATAAAAATATAATTGTTTCTAATTTTTTTTAAAACCAATAACGCACTAATACCTCTTTAAAAAATTCCATTTAAAACATTTGGAACATCATTTAAAAATAAACTTTTCAATGGTGGTTGTAATCCACTATTTAAAGAAGATAAAGGACTTTGAAACAATAAATATGGAATACGTACTAGTTTAAAAAAAAATCAAATCATTTCCCCATTTTAATTTGAAACATTTCACACAACTCCTTTTTAAACTAAACTAAAAAAAGATAAACCAATCCATAAAAAGTAAACATGCAAGTGGGTAGCCACATAACAAAAGGCATAATTTAAACATAATAATATAAATGGTTAACATAAACAAAACAATAATAATGGAATTTAATTAAAGTATGGAGTGTTAATCCTCTAATAAAAATCATTGATAATGAAATGCTTCATGGGTAAGGCATTGAGATATAATGTGAAACAATACTAGACCTGACTAATGGGGAAACTAATAAATAATCATCCAAATATAGGTGAACTTAAATACAGTCAATCCTAGCTTACCCTCAGGTTTTCACTGGGATGTAACCCCTAGTAGAACACAATCATACCTAGGACACCAGCTAGTACATAATATATGCTAGTGGATAATGCATCCAGAACTCCCACTTAGTACCTAGAGTACCCATGACATATCGCAATAGAGGTGAAAAAAATAAAAAATAAGAATAAAATGCATTAAAAAATAAAAATAATAAATATCACCTAAACTTTAACACCCTCACATGAAACAACTCATTTTGTATCATACAATGACAATAATAATCAGTATCCTCATTGGGGGTCACAATAAATATCAAGAAAAATAGAACAAGGGGATTAAGAGGGTATAAAACACTTATACAATCTAAAAAAAATTTAAAAGTTATAAAAATTCCTTCTTAAAAACTACCTTTGTGTAATACCATAATATTTTATGATATATTTCTTTTTAAATAAGTTTTAGTTCTTTTATATATTGATTTACATAAAACACTGAGTTTAAAAGAAACGTGATATGCTATTAAAATATTATCACTAAATATGGCAGATATCATCTAGCCATTGGATTGGTTGATATGAATAAAAATAAATAAAATTATAAAAAACTATTTTTTACACATTTATAAAATAAAATCATTGATTATAAATTGGATATAAATGGAAATAAAATCTTTTGAAAGGAAAAAAAAGAGATGTTTTCCTCAGAAACTATTTTTATGCATGAAATGTATTTTTATCTTGGTAAATTAAATAAAATTTTTTTCTTAAAAATAACTTTTCTAAAAAAAATCATTACGTTTTGCACACTTATTTAAAAACAATCTACCACTTATAGAAGTTGAATATAATAAAATTATTTCCATATTTATAATAAAAATATTAATACTTATTAAGGAGTTTAATTTCATTTTTTGTCATTATGAATAGTAGAAGAGTTCAAAATTTATTACTACGGTAAAGGTTAAAAGGGTTAATGAGAGGTTAAACTATAGCGATAAGGGTTAAAATAACCTTAAAGATTTTATGAATCCTATTTTTTAAGTTAAATTTATACCTAAACTTGTCTCATATTTGTGCTTTTCTTACTTTCATTCAACGTTCACTAGAATATGACTTTATTTTAATTTAATGTTTTAAATATTTATAAGAGTGTTACTCACATCACTTAAAATAGGGCACCTCTACTCCCCTATAATCCACTCCACCCAAGCCCTTTATCTTGAAAAATATATACCAAAACACCATTCCAAAATTCTTATCCATTACCTTGATTTTTTTTCTTACCAAAATATCTAAGAAGCCTTAAGGTTCTTTTCAAAGGAGGATGCTCGAGGAATATGTATATGTTCTTACCGATATTTTTCATGTTTCTTTATTCTTAAACCTCATTAAAGTGTTATATAACCATATTAACATTATTTAATTAGTATATTAAATATAATTATATGTTTTTATGTTATTTTTATATCCATTTTTTATCTCGTTCCCATATGTTTCAAAATGGTAATGTCTCTCATTTGTACATGTGGACTACCACCTTCATGAAGTGATGTGCTTTGTTTTTCATTTACTCTTTACATGGATGGTCTTAAGGGTAAATTTATTAAATATATATGAAATTTATGATATTTATAAAATTATTATGATCCTTTAAAGTTTAAACTTTGGTTAACTTTATTTCATTCGATCTATCAAAAAGGGTAAACATTGCTCATGTATACGTACATACTACCAACTCCACAAAGTGATGTAAGTCATTTTTCATCCTCGGTTTATATAAATAGTTCTAAAAGTTTATATAATTAATAAATATGATAATTATTTCATGATTTAGATTCTATATATGCTTAAAAAATTACAAAGGCACAAGGATAAGAACCATCGAACTGAAACTTGAATGGAAAATAGACAATTTTTCACCCGAATGTTCATTTTAATGAAGAATTTTTAATAAAAGAATAATTGGAAGTAATAATGAAATGATAAATAGTAATTTTTTGTATGAATATGGTTTAATATAATTTTAATAATTGTATGTTATTATATAGGATTTTTTTATGTGTACAAAGCAAGACGAGACTTGAGGTAAAGGTTTATGTTACAATCACATTTATTTTCAAGATTGTTTATCTTTAAGTTCCATTGAGTAAAATTATATGGACCTTATAATTTAAAACTGGTATATTTTCTTCTCATATTGATATTACTATAATTTTGAATTATTTTTACCATTCCCCCTCTTTTTTACTTAAAATTATTGAGATTTTTTTAAGAAGAGATGGCCTTATTTCTTCTTAAGTTGGTGGACTTGTTATTTCATGTCCATATTTGTTAAAAAAAATCAAGAATGTTATTTTATATAATGAAATGATTATTTAAATTAATTTTTAACCACATTTTACTTTCTTTTCAATGTTTTTTTAAGTAATATTCTTGTCTTTTTAAAAATGAGGTAATTTTGAATTTTTACCAAAAGTGTGAATGTGATATTTGTGTTAACATTTACCAAGTTAATGAATTTTCTCACCATCATGACTATTATTTTATTTTAAGAATACTTAATAGGATTCCATGTTTATTTTAAAATAAAATATTTTTCTCAATATTCTAGTAATTTTTATCTTTTAAAGATACTAAAGGAAAAGGATATTTTCCCTATTTTCAAACAAATGTTTAAATATCATTCAAAAGGAATTTTTCATCCATGTAAACATACTTTAAAAATATGTATGCTTCACTAGGGACATGATATTTTGATACCATCCAATTTATTTTTCTGGATGTCTTATAATAACAATGATTTAAGTATGATTCTATGAAACCTATTTAATTCCCATGATTTAATTAAGTTATGATAAAATTCCCATGATTTAATTAAGTTAGGATGAAATCTTTGTGAAACCTATTTACTTTACATGGGTTATGCTATGGTGAAATTATGGAATGTATATGAAACCCATTTATTTTTCATCAGTAATGAAATTAAGAAATGAATAATATTTTATCATCTTATAGTACACATATGTATTGTTTTCTTTATGTGTCAGGTGGGATAAAAATAGTATAGCTCTCTAATGTACTAGGTAAAGAATGATATCTCATGAGATAATATGGACTATAATGGGGAGTAAACCTAATTCATAAAGGGGGTCTGTCCATTATTATATCCTTGGGAGTGAATATTTTCTAAGTAAATGATGGAATGGGGAGTGAACCCAATCCACTATGGGAATTTTCCCACTATGATTGTCTTGGGAGTGAACCTTGACCAAGGTAATGATGGAATATGGAGTAAACCTAATCCACTATTGTAATACACCTAATATGATAGTTTTGATAGTGATTCCACAAACCTATTTCTTTTTCTTATGATATATTCTCATGAATCATGATTGATTATTGATGATTCCACACTCTTATGACTAATGTATTTTATTCTAAAAAATACTTGTTCTGTGATTCATGATTAATGATATTTGATAAATTGGGTATTAACTTCATAATTTATGATTTTGTTTTTATACCCTTATGATTATATTATATTAACTTATTATCATTGATTGGTATCTCCTATGTTTAATCTTACAGATCATCTGAGATCACCCTTTCTTATGTTTTAATTTCTCCAGGTTATGAAGAAAGGTTATAAGTAGAGAATGTCTAATAGGGGTACTATATGAGAATAAATTTATGGGAGATGTTAAATATATTTTATTAAATAAGTTAATTTTGTATCTAGTCTCTAAATACACAAAACCTTTACGGTTTTAGGCATGTATTATTATGAAATGTATTGAATATTCATCTAAAATGATTTAATATTTATGTGTGTATTGTTTAGGTGACCTCTGTTGGTATCAAAGTATGGTTCAATTTTTTTTTGAGATTAAGATTAGATAGTTTTGGTGAAAATATTAGGGATAAGTCTTAGTATAGGTTAAAATTCTAAAGTTTTGGTAAAGTAGAAATTTTTTGGTTACTAGAAATGGCATCCCAGTTTGTATATTTGAAAGTATATGTAACTATGGTATAGTATCCATCCATGAAGGAGAGGTCTTGGTAGCTAGTTGTTGCATCAATCAAGAGTTTTGTGATGGGAACTGGGAAGTCATCATTGGGAAAATTCCAATTGAGATCTCTTAAAATGATTCAAACTCTGATTTTACCATTCTTCATTTTAATACAGAAAATGTTGGTTAACTATTTCGGGTATTGTACCTCTCAGATAAAATTATCCTTAATGAGTTTGTCCACTTCATCCTCAATCTTGTAGGCATGAGTCGTGTGTGTCCTTCTGGATGCTTTCTTGTATCCCTGATGATCTTCTAGAAAGCCCAAGTGATGGGTGGCCACCTCAAGGTCAAGGCCTAGCATCTCTATGTAATTCTAGGAAAGCACATCCCAATTCTTCTTTAGGAAGGAGGTGTATTCCTCTTATTCTTTAGGAGTCAAGGCCGCACTAATTAGATTGGGGTGTGGATATTCTTTTGTACCTGGATTTATTTCTATAAGTTCATCCATAGTGGTGGAGATTCCTTCCTCAAATACTGGAGGGGAGTCCCTAAGATCTTCTTCTTCTTCCTCTCCCTCTTCTTTATTCTCCATTGTTGGTGCTTTTTTCTAGGGAGGAGATGATAAAAACATTTCCTCGGAGGGAATAGGGGAGTCTCTATTCAGACACTTGGAGGATGAGTCAGTCATTTCAGGCTCACTTGCTAGCATACAGCCTTCTTAGAGTCCTGAAAGGGAAATAAGGGACAAAGAATGAGTCTCTTCACTTTCTCCTATAGCCATGATGGCTTCTTCCAATTTGGCTGGAATGATCGGGATTTATTGAAGCTTGGGGAATAGAATTAAGATATTTTTATTCATGCTTTCATTATCATTTGAAGGTTTGATAACTTCTTCAGTTCCATCTGGATCAACTTTCATGATTGACTTTACGGAATCTACTAAATGAATTCATGAATTTTGTCCCACCCTTTGAGTTTGATTAATAGGTAGCACGTAATCTACACTGAACTGCTTAAAAGAGTTATCTAGGATCATTTATAAACCATTTTGGGCTTTGATTTGGGCAGCATCATTAGCCATTGATCTCTTCCGTTCATTGTAATAAAATATTGCATCAATTTATTGTATTTTATAGGATTTTAATGGTACCTTGTCACCATATAATGTCCTAATTTGGCAATTTATATAATATTTGAGACATTGGTAGTGTGATAAAGGAATGGTTGCATGATGATGTGGCTAAGGTCTTCTCGATAGAAAATTGAAATTCGTGTCCTATTGGACCACCATGAACCCTAATTCAGACATAAGATCTTCGAACTGAGTCCTGAGTGTAATCTCTCCAAGAGGTTCTTTCTCATTCTTTCCATAATCCTATAACATCAGAGTGGAGGTAGACAAATGAGATTCATTTAAACTTAATTAATGAAGTGTCCTAAATAGGATGAGGTTGAATCATAATCCATTATCAATGAAGGCTCATAGTACATAAATGTCATTTAATATGCCAGATATATACAAGGGTCTGACATGTCCTTGTATGACAGCATCCTCATCTTATTCGGTGAAGGAAATGACTGCATGGAATTTTCTAAGATCATTTTCCACACGATATACTTCAGTAGAAGTAACTTCATCTTCAAATTTATAAGGGCTTGAAAATTCCTCAATGAGTTATTCCCGGAAGTATTTTGACAAACTCAGAGCATCCAGGATTAAAAACATAGCTGGCACTTGGGCTAGTTTCTCAAGATGTCATATTTTTCATCCAAAGTTTTGTGCTTTTTGGAATGAATATTCTCTTTTGTAGGAACATTAGGAGTTGATGCTCCTAATGCGTGTAGACCATCTCTTGAGGAAGAAACTGTAAGTTCTCCTACTCTTGGTGGATTAGGTCAGCTAGGTCTGCCCACCTTCCAAGGAGGGAGTGGGGTATCCTCTAACCAGTCTTCCAAGATAATTATGTCATGGAATAATCTATCATGTGTGGAGGAACAATTCTCTTGTTCTTTTTGATCTCACTGGATATATTTTCCATGAGTCTCAGCTATGCAGACAGTTTGAGTGGGGGTTTGGTTGAAGTAGTAGCCTCTAGCATAACCACATTTTCCCATGTATCCTTGACCCTAATGACCTCTTCCCCCCAATTCCCCAATCAAGTGTGGGGAAATCACTTTTATAATTCGAATCATCATTAGAGTAGTGATCCATTAGGTTTATAACATTAATGGAACCAAAGATCAACTCATCATCTAATGACGATTCTGTTTGGGGGTCGACTCTTGTTGTGTCGTTCGGTGGGGCGATGCACGTGCTTTTGAGATGGCCAGCATGAAATCTTCTAAGGACAAATTTTTCTTTGACATGAGATCATATTATTATTATTACTCTTTATCCTTCTGGGCATGTCACTCCTTAGAGGATATACCTTCATAGAACTGGGCTTTTTATGAAGTTGGCTTTGCTGTAGCAGAAGCGGTGGGAGGCATAGTTGGTTATTTCAAATGTTTTTATAGAATGGAATGAGTCTTATTGATTGTTTTTATGACCATACAATCACTAAAATTCTTCAAATTCTTACTTTTAAATTCTTTTCATTCTTATTACTCCTCCGGATCAGTAACAGAAACATATACCACCTGGTATGCTAAATTTTTCAATTTTACTTTCCTAGAATCCACCATATTTTGTATGAGGTCCTTGAAAAAAACAATCCTGAATGGGATTACCTAGCGTTTGATGGAAATGGAATTAGTTTGGTAGATCCTAATCACCCTATTTGTTAGGATTATTAGGCTTTGGAAACTGGACTAAGTTGTTTTCCAAAGATAAGATGAAGTAGCTGGGGACTTGGTCATTCTGAAAGGAATAGACCTTGTTTTTCAACTCCTCAAACTATTTCTGCCTCTAATCTCTTTGATCATTCGGAAGAGGTGGTCATTTTTTTGATTCTCTAGAGGTGGATCCCTATATTATGATGTAGGATTTGTGTTAGGAGTGGGTATGTGGGCCTACTTAAATGTAATTGTAGTGTCCTATGCCTTTCTTGTTCTCCTTCCCTGAGCTGATGGGATCACCCAAGACTTGGCTCTGGTCTCAGTGATGGATTTTTCCAACTGTTGAGAAATTGCAGGCAGATCCCGAAACCCTCCTATGTATTTCATAGGTATAAACAGTGTGTAAAAATCATCATGGATATTTTATACATAGATAGGAAAAATCTATTCTTGATGGAGTTATAGGTTCAAGAAGTAAGTTAATCCCTTCCACCAAGAAATGAAGTCTGAGACTCTTTCATTCTCCTTTTTCTTCTAGTTTGTGAGATTAAATACTATATTATTCTATAGCGTTGAGATGAACTAGAAGAGGAACTTCAGATGAAGATCTTCCCATCCAATGATCGACCGAGAATACAAAATCTTATACCATGCAAAGGATGGCCCCTACAATGATTCCATGAAGAATCTGAATTTTATTGCTTCTTGTTTCTTAGGGGTCCCCATCATGGGATCACAATGAGAGACAAAATTCATTAAGTACTACTCTAGATCTCATGATCCTTTGAAAATTGGAAATATAGGATTCCCAAAATTTGGAGGAGGAAGGGTAGGATCCACCCATTTAGGATAATCCTTATTTTCTAGATGTATCGGTGCACTCTATCATTCCATATAGATTCCAATCGAGTCGTTAATGACTCAATGGTGTTTATAAGCATTCAAGGAATTTATGGATGATCTAAGACCTAAATAGGTGTAGTGGTTGGATCCTAAAAAGGTGTGACGACTGGAAGGACCACTGGTGGTAGCACCACTAGTATCTGTCATGGGTAACCAATAGGAGAAGGCCTATAAGGATGTGCCTGACCATGTTCTAGTTGTGTACCCAATGGAAGTAATTATTGATAAACTATTGTGGGATTCAAATATATTGGTGGTTGATATACCACATTGAGTGGATGTTCCCTATCTGCTTCAGTTTTTGCAGAAAAACCTATTTGCTGAGTTGCACAAACTGGAAGTACGAGTTGATGGTCTACTTTCAAAGCATATCTGGCGGGAAGATTTCCTTTGATAAACTCGGCATTGAGTCTTCTCAACTCCCTCATTTCCTCCTCTTATTGATAAAATATTTCCTCTAGTGAAAATTATTGTCCTTATCTAAGGGGAAGGTGATACATGGTATGACCCATAACTTTTTCTAGGATCCTTTAGAGGAGTTAGATTTGGATTATTAGAGAGGATACCCAAATTTTGGGTGAGCCTTTGGTTTTAAGTACACACACCTTCTGCATTCATTTCAGTGTGGACCATCTCAGGAACAAGAAATTCTTATCTAGAATCCTCTAAATTGGTCTTATGTTCTAGAGGGTCTTCAACGATGGTATTGATGAAATTCATAGATGTGTAGTGCATCATAGGCACTCTATTGGAATTTTTGAAATATCTCCCTCTTTTTTGCCCTCTATAAGACCTTTTCCTATTCTTCGTTGGTTCCCTAGGGGTTGTTTGATGAATTGTAAACCAAAGGGAATTCCTAAAGAGTCCAATCGTGTGCTTTCCAAGTGATTGTACTAGATCGTAGGATGGTAAAAATTGAAAGGAATCACTCATAGGCATCTTACCTAATAGGGAGAAGACTTATTCCTATTGAGGAGGGGATTTTTTGGGGTGAAAAATCTCTCATCCCTAAGGATTGGGGGTGTTCCTGTTCTACCTCCACAACCCTTCAGTCTTTGTTGGATGATCCTGAGGGTTGGGTTTAAAAATACCCTAGCCCCGTGGGCTGGGGTTGTTCCCAAACTAATGTGGCTAATATTACCATAGATGATCTTCAAATTTTATGGATTTCAGTCCAAATGTGGGTTGGGTGCATTATTCGGCACTCAATTAAATCACTCATTTCAGAAGACCATTGAACTATTTATAACATTTTATCAATATGATGGCTAACATCCTCTAAGTGGGGTGCCTTCTCAATGTTCTCATATGCTTGACATAAAATTATCTCAACAACTTTCTCTATTCTATCCTGACATCAGTGAGAGTCAGTCGAGGAATGTTCTTATTGAGCATATCTCTAGTCATGAATAGATTCCTTCTATTGTAGACATCATGGGGCAATGAAATTGCATGATTCTACCTTTCGAAAGATTTTCTGTCTTGGGAGTGCAGTGAAATGAAGTTCTCCATGTATAACCCATCCTATGATACGAACTCCATATGGGGCATCTTTAAGTATCCTTCACAACCTCATTAATGCATCAAGGCATGCACATTGTAGGGCTCCCTACTATTTCTCAATCTTTGGATGTCGGGAATCCATGAGAAATTCTAAGTCAATTTGGCATTGTAAACCTTCTATTACCTTGACTTGAGTTTGATACTCATCATATGGTAATAACTTTTCTTTTAGGTGAAAAACAATTTTCCATACATTGAGGAAGATATCATGCATACAGTCTTATGCCAACATCTCTGGAATGTTGTATTGAGATGTGGATAAAGGCTAGAATATAACCGGTATGTCATCTTTAGCTAGTTGTTTCCTCATGTTTAAAATATCTTCTTTATCTTTCACTAGAGGTTCCTCAAATTGGTCTAACTAGAGTGGACACTTCCCTATTTTTTTACCACAAGTAATGGGATTGGTTGAGATTTCTTCTGGTATGTTGCAAGGAAAAGGATCCAAGGGAGGTTCAGAGAATAACCATCACCTTAGGTCGTCTTCTGGTTGAGAAAGGATTTCACCTACCGGTGATAAGGAATCAGACATGACTGGCCTTGTATTTTCAAGCGCCTCACAATAAGAGATATTTATCATCACTACATTGTCAATTGGAGAATTATTTTGACAATGTGAATCACTTATATGAATAGAACTTTCGCAGTGATCACCATCATGGGGAGGACCATCATGGTGGATTATAGCAAGGGGAAGACCCTCTTGCTTCTTGGTCTCCTGGACACATAGAGGGTTGTTATGGCTCTCATCAAGAGATAGGATCTCAAGATCGACCGAATTATATCTATGAAGCAAGCCTTCATGGTTAAGTGTCTGATGAGGACCTTCAGAATTACTACTACTAATATTGTAATTTGGTAATGGGAGGGTAGGATCTTGAGCTGTAATAGATAAATGTATGAGGGATTCAAGAACTCCAGCATCAAGTGAAGCCTAATCATAGATCGTCTCTTTATTTTCCAACTATGATCGAGGATACTTCTTCTTAGAAGTATTCTTACAAGGAGTTTGGGTCACTTTCTAGTAGAAGTGGTCATCATAGGTAGGTGTTTGTGTCTGCCTTAGAGTGGCCATTGGAATGGGCTGATTATATCTGATTGGAGCGGGTGTATATTTTTGATTCTGTTGTCTGTATGTTATGGAGGAGTTTTCCCCATGACCCTTATAGATGAGAGAAGAGGTATGTATATAATCCTAGGTGTTATATTTATTAGTCACCCCATTTGTGAGAACAGATTTATGTGTTTATCCCTCATGCACTATTGTCATCTCTGGGATGATATCATGAAAAGTCTGTAGGATGTGGGCAGGGATTTTTGCCTACCCTTTTACCATTTCCAAGATATACTTGGTGACTTTAGCGACCGAAATAGGTATATACACCCATTATGTTTCTGGAGTAGGTGTATATTCCTGCTTTTGTCCTCCCTCTCTTGCCATTGGATACTGACAGTACTCGTGGTTAGAGAGTTGATTCTTCCCTCTACTTTTCATCGGGACTTTCTAACTGAATTCTTTGTGTTCTTCCATATGAGGTTGCTGGAAGTCCTGATAAATGTAGGCAGGTGTGTGTGACTACTCATTGTTTTCTTCCAAACATGGTCAGAGAAATTCTTTAAGTGCTTCCAGATGAGTCTTCTTGCAGGCTTGGTGGATGCAAGTAGGTGTATATTTTTTTTTAAAAGTTGTCGCTGTATTTGGTTGGTGGGATTTTTTGAATGTCACCAGGTGATTCTGCTAGATGGCTGTGTGAAGGTGGATAGGTATATGTACATGCTCGTTGTTTTCTACCAAACTAGGTTGGTGGGCTTCTTCAGAGAGGGAAAAGGTGTGAACCTGCTCTATTTTGGCAATTTTTTTTCCCCGATGGGCTATCTTACATGCCCAGGTCTGAGTAACCTGGGTTGGATAGTTGAAGGTGACACCCTCATCATGTTTAGGGTTTACTACCGCATAGCATTCGCGATGGAGATTGTTGGCAGGATCCCTTGAGAAGGACACTTTTGTCTCTAGGAGGAGGTCGTAGGTAGCCTCCTGATTTACCTCCCTGAAATATGGGAGTTATTGGTTGTTTCATTCTAGGGATAAGCTCTCAAAACATTTGAAGACATCAGTCGGTTTCATTTTCTTCAAGACCACTATTTTTCATTGACTGGACTGTTGGTGATGATGGTTGAGTTGGAGGGCTATCGGGCGGCATCCAAGGTTGGGATCGTACCATTTTTATGGTACTCTCAAACTAGTGTGTTGGAGACCTGGCATTAAAGATTCTGAGTTGGTGATGATGTCTTTCGTGTGGATGAATATACGGCCCGAGTAGCTTCGAGAGCGTTCGTTAGTGAATACTTGAGGGAATCCATTGGATTGAAGGGAATTCTTGGAAGGAAGTTCCTGATGATATATAATTGATATAATCAAGAAAATATTATTAAAACAAAATCCTTTTGTATTAACACATACATGATTTATTTCCTTATCTAGACCTCATTTACTTTAAGAATGGAAGGGTTCTAACAGGTAGGTGACACTGTCATCTTGGTTAAGAATTCACGTTAGGTTCACTATTTTTTTCCAATGTAAATGTGACTTCATTGGGGAAATCGTTATTTCTGAATAGTTTCTAATGGGTTTATTTGTGGAACCATAAACACCCATTGGTTCTGTATCCATAGGGACTTGCTTTCCCAAGGCAGACGCTCATTAGGGATTTTGATCTACGATGCATAAGAACTTGCATTGGTCAAGAGGATGGGAGGTTGGGCTCATCACACCCTTTTGGGGGGAATTATTTCCTAATCTGAGATGTTATTATAGATTTAAGATATATTCATGAATCATTCATTAATTACCAAGAAATACATGGGTCAACCCAAGATTAGAAATCAATTATTAGCATGTGTGGAATTTATAATCATCTGTATGTATCTGAGGTTCTTCATCAATGGAGATATATGTATGTATCTGAGGTTATCCATTGATGGTATCCTTTAATATACTACTTAGATATTTATTTATCATTATTATGATGATTATGGTTTTCTAGCCACACAGTAGGGAACTCTGGACTTTATTGTAATCCAAGTATACTAATGTCACTCTAGAGTTAATCATCATTCAGGGAGATAAGAATTGTTTGATGTTGGGATAAAACCCATAAATAGGCTTCCTACATATCCTTGTGAAATGAATATGAACCCATGTAGTTTGGATATGATTAATGGGGCACATTATACCTTTTAAGTTTTTGTGATAAGGATCCAACCATACAGTTTAACGTCATGTGGAAAGGACGTCTAGGCGTAAGGTTCCTAGTTGAAGTTTGGTGTGGGAGTTATGTTGAAACATCCCAAGGAACTTGGAAGAGAAATGAGTTCCCAAATTGAATTAGACCCTGCTGGGGATATGGCCCAAAATAATAGGGTTGGTTTAGGATGTTGGGTTTAAACCTTAGGAAGGCTTCCTATGTATCTCGTTTGGATGGAAATCAAATCCCACATAGTTCATTGGTGAGGACCCACACTTATGGAGGCCCTCAAGGGTACGTCTCACAGGGGAGTATGGCCCTTTAAGATGATAGGTTGGGGGTTACTCCTAAGAAGGATATCCCCTATAAAGGGGTCATGAGGAATATTTTAACTCATAGTGATTTGGGGGGTTAACCCGGGGTTTACTCTTAAAGAGGATATCCGAATTAAGGGAATTATGACTGGGGTTTATTCTTAAGGAGGATGCCCATTGAGCTAGATCCCTGAGTGGGATTATTATATATCCTGGTTAGTAGGAATCAGAGTTCTCATAGTTCATCCCTTCAGGTGGATTGTGCGATTATCATGATCATCATTAACCAATATGCCCATGTGAGTCATGCTCGGTGCGAGAAACAAGAGGAAGAAGAAGATTTGACAAACCAAATATTTTTCCTCCATCGCTGGTGGAAGAGGTCGAGGCTATGGTGGAAGAGGCTGGAGCTATGGTGGAAGAAGAGAAATGTGATAGTGGAAGAGGGGATAGGGCTCAGGTACCCATCCCCTTTCTGAATCAGCGGCCAAAAGGTAGAGAGGAGAAAAAAGTGAAACCTCCAATAAGAAACTATAGGGGCTTACGCCAGGATGTCCGACCTAAAATTGGTCACATAGTGAGGGAGGAGGATGTCATTACCTATCAAAATTCAATGCAAGTGTAATCCTTAACCTTCATACTACAGATTGAAGGCTCCAAATATAAGGTATAGGAAAGGATGGATGGAGTTCTATCCCCATAATCTGAGATCGGGGACTCTGCAACAATGTCCCTGGGGTAAGGGTCTGTGTGACCGTAAATATCAAAATCTATAGACACCTAGAGGATCCTTACCCTTGGGTAAGACAAGTGTGGGAAACCTCTTACTATATAAATCCAAATCCAAATGGATGACATGTTTAAGTTACTTTCCCTATGGTTTTATAAATAAGGAGGTATTTGTGGAGGTTTCAATGTGGTCCCTTTCAAACAAGAGATCCAAGATGAGAGGGGTCCTTCTATGAGTGGTTTGGAAGAGGTCTTAAAGGCTCTCATAGGTCCTGGGCATAGGTGACTGGTACAAGTGTGCCATGTAAGTGTGATGTGCAGGGCCTAGGAAGAACTGAAAAGGGATTTACGTAGGGAAATAAGGGTTGTGTGAGCTGGATATGGCTTGGGCAATAGACTACTGGGATACAACACTTGGGTAAGGCTTTAACCTAAACACCTTGGGTCTCCTTTGATATCCTTGGAAGAGTCTCGCACGGGTATCTAATTAGGGATAGGGACATTGCATAGGTGATTTCTCCTCTATGGAGGATAATCCTTATGAAGGTGTCTTGTGTATTTAGACTCTAAGGGGGCTTTGATCTTGTTTATCCCCTTGAATTCCCAATTATCTCATGTTTTAGAGAGCTACCTAAGAAATTTATGGGGACCTGGGCAAAGGTTCTACGCAATGAGATCTCCATTGGTTTTTACAATTTTTTAGTTGTCTAAATGAGGATCCCAAGGGTACTATTTATAGGCAAAGAGGGTACCTAGTAAAATGTATTTTTTGGTGTAGGTCTTCCATGCAGGTCCACAGTACAGCTCTCCTGTGTAGGGTTGTAAGAATTACAAAACCGCATAGGTCCCCGATGTAGGTCCTCGTCATAGGCCCTTGGCGTAGGGGGGGTGCATCTTTTGGGATTTACTGGTAGGACCTATGCTAGTAACTTGGATTGAAGGTGTGCCACATAGGTCCATTTGGATATATCTCTTTGCTTCTCTTAGGATTCCTTAATACTTAATATATCCAATGTACTCTTCATAATCTCTTTCCTTCCTTTATTAAAAGGGAATGTCAACAGTATCTGATCAATTTTAGTAGAAACCTTAGAAACTAGATTTAAAAAACATATATTAGGGAACATAACCCTAAGATATAATTTGAGGATAATAATAAAATAACATCCTAGAATTTTGGTAAGGTAGAGACTATGTGGGTCTTCCTAGAAATACATCCTAGTCTAGATACTACAAGTGGACGTTGTTCTGACATAGATGTACCTAGGGGTAACAACTCCAACATGGTGCATCGGGTCTGACTCAACGTAACTTGGTACATGAAAACAGGGATTACTACACACCTATTTTAACACTCCCAGGGGATATTCTTAGGATAATTCACATTTTCTTTACAAACCATTATGAAGGATTTAAGAGTAAACATGTCCCCAAAGAAACCATGTTTATGATTATGAGATTATCTATGCATAAATTTCCAATTTATGTTAAGTGTTTTTCTAGTTCGAAATTATAAATTATAATTCATAACATAATATAGTTTATTACATTATTTAGAAATTACACCTAGCAGAAACAATGTGAACCTCACTAATGCATGAGATCCAAATAGTAAGATGGATCATATCTTTTATGGTCTAATGACAATATTTCGAAGGAAACAAGTATCCAAAACATTCTCATCATATGAGTACATAGTATCATATACTAATGAGATAAAGAAATAATTCTATAAGTATTATGTATTCAGATGAAATCACATGAACCATAGTACTACTAGGAAAATTTTGTATAAAGTAAAGAAGAGAAATAAGTGTTTTACCACATGTGATAATTGTGGAAAGAAACACTTGGGTACTTGCTTAAAAGGAATGGGATTTTTCTACAAGTTCAGAGAGAAAAGAAAACCAATATTTTTTATTTAAAGGGTAAGAAAAAGTTTTATAAGGTACATTGCTTCAACTAAAAGGATATGGGACACTATGCAAATCAATGTCTCAAGCCTCAAAGGAATATACCCCAAAATAGGATAATGAATCATGTTAAAGCTTATGACACTACCGTAGATGAAAAGGAATGATTAATATTATTATGTTTGGATTAAATAATTATGTTTTATCAATAATTATCAGGTTATAAGAATCATGAGATATATAAATATTGTACTATGATACTTCTTCTTTAAGGAATTGGAATCATGTTATGAATATAACCAATAATCAAGAGATGTGATTCTGTTGTATGTTAATCTTTTTGAAAACACATGACCGGGTATAGATGACTCTAAATTTGTGATTGATGTTGAGATAATAATAAATATATTTTTATGGGATAGTATTCGTGACCATGAAGTTGGATAGTGATCTAATGGTATATATTATGCTGGAATTATTAGATGTTTAGATTTAAGGAAAACCTAAGATTTTACACTTAGGAGCATGCATGTTTTATAAAATTGATCATGGTAATCATATATTTTTTATGTTGCATTAAGAGATAAATTATTTGGAGAATATTATGTTATATTGATTTTGGAAATTAAGTAACATTTCTTGTAAATATTTGGTCTTTGAATTTGGACTGACATATTTTGGATGGGTATTAAGGTTTACTAATTATGGAATGGATTAAGGATATCATTGATTAAGATTGGAGTATGATTTTTTATATTGGATAACTTGTTATATCTTTTTTTGGTTTAGTAAACATTTAAAGGATAAAGTAATGACTTATGGATCATTTGATAAAAATACTTCAGGAATAAAAATTCTTCTTGAATATCCAACTTTTGGTTTAAAAAATGAAGTGGAGATAGATCGAATCACAACCAAAGGATGAGATTATGACCTAGAAATGAATAAATTAAGTTTATTTTTTTCAAATTATTCTCAAGGTAGTAAAATCAAGCCTCAAATCTAGGAAAAGGATTTTGGAACAAAAACTCCATCTGGTAACTTTTTTTCGGAGAAATTAATGGTCTTTTAACTAATCACAAATTTATAGTTTTGTGATGATATAATTTCTAATGATCATGATCTCTATCACTCTCCATCATAACTTGATAGTTTTATTTCTCTTCCATGAATATATTTTTTATTAATTTTTTCATATTTCATAATCCTAGTTTTTTAGTGACCTTCACATTTCTCTTTAGCACTTTTTAAGAGGAAGTTTTATAAACCCTTTTCACAAAGAGGGATTTCAAAAAATAAATTATCAAGTATCAAACTTTTTTTAAGTGAAATTTTAAATTTAGAGGATGAAATTTATTGAATTAGGGGAGAATATAACACCTTAATCTTTTACGGTATGTCTCTTTTAAAATTTATCTTCTTCGACAGTGTACATTACACAAAACACTAATCCTAAACAAATGATTAAATATTATTATTGTGATCACCTAGTTGTTAGAATGGAGGGAATGAAAGAGATTATGTAAATTATGAAAATAAAGTTTAAAATTTTTATAAAATAAATTATTTGAATACCAATTTGTTGTAAATGAAAATAAAAATTAATTGAACATTAAAGATGTGTTTTTATAAATAACTATTTTTATGATCACATTGGAGTTTTAAATTAATAAATTAAACTAATCACTATTAGGAAAAACATTTTAATGAAATTTATATGATACATATTCAATAAAAAAAATTTAAATTCAACTAATAAGTTCTATAGGATTGATATAAGAATAAATCCAATATTATGCATAAAAGACTATTTTTTCAAAAGATGGTTTTACCACCTTTTAATGGGATACTTGTTTTAAAAATAAATTTTCATACTTTTAAAAATTATATTGAACAAAATAAACATCATTTTTAAAATTGGAATGTCAAAATTATCATAGGGTGGAATTTTGACTTTTTTTTGAAAATATTTATTTTCCAATGAATAGTGAAAAAATCCTGATTTTTATAAAACTGTCATTTTTGTTATATTAATAGTATATTTATGATTTGAATATTAACCTCACATATTAAAGTATACATAAAATTTATGTATCTTATGAATGAAAATATAATATATTTATATCATGGAATAAGCAGATAAATGTTTTAAAAATGAAAAATTAAGTGTTGGTATTTTTGTGAAACATAAATGTTATTTACAATTTTATAATTAATATAATGAATTAAAAGAAAATTTATTTTCATAAAAAAATCATAAATTAATATTTTTTGTATTATGATTGTAAGACAATTTTATGAGAGAATAATTAATTTTTCAAAGTGTTATAAAACCAGTTATAATTTTAAAATCGGTATCTTCCAAGTAAATGATGATTTAAATTAAAAATTAAATTTATAATATCTAGAAAATTATTTTCATAAAATGGAATTCATTTTTTAATTATACACATAAAAAATGGTTAGGGTTAATTTTTTTTTTTTCCTAAAATGGTTGAATTTTTGGTGAATAGTAAAATACGGTAATTTACGGTATATATACATTATAATTTAAATACACTATTCCTTGAGTCCTCATTGATGTAAGAACCATAATATTTAAATATAATTCTCTATTTACTACATTTAGTCATGTAATAATAACTATTTCTTTTCTTGAGCCAAAATAATAAAATAATGAATAAAATAATCAAAAAACACCCCTTTCCTCCGCTATAAATATCACCCCTCACCACCTATTAACCTCACACATATTAAGTCTTGAATATTATCCAATTTATAACTAATACTCTTCCAAATCCTCTTACCCACATAAAATAGGTTTTGGTCTCAACAAAATACCAAAACCAATTTCCCTAAGGAGGTTCTCAAGGAGAAGATTTCAAGAGGTAAAATCCTCTTTCGCTTTCTTTATTTTCTTTTCACTTTATTTTATTTTTTTATACTCTCCTCACCTATTATGTAAAAACATGAATGATAATGCTATTATATTATATATACTGGAATGTTATTATATCAATGTAAAATCCACCATCAAGTATCCTCTCCTTTTCCTTTTATTCTAAAAATGAAAACATCATCTGTGAGGTGCCAATTTACCGCCTTCATGGATGGCATGATTTATTTTTTCAATTTCACCTTCATGGCTAGTAATAAAACAATTTTTATGGTTAAATTTTTTTTATAATATATGTAATAAATCTTATCTAATGTTATAGAACCAGTATATATATATAATATTAATTAATAAAACAAAACTAGTTTGTGATGATAAAAAAACGCCAAAATATTTTAAACAATTATCACTAACATTTTAACTAATGATTCATCATCACCCAAAATAAATAAATGAATTATATAACCATTTAATATTATGTAATTTCATTAATAACATATAATTTCAATTCCATATATATATTCTCATTTTACATGATCTTTCATACATGTATACAAGTAAACCGATCATGAGAACCAAGGAAATGAACACTCCTGGACGAAGAAATTGTATCTTATAACTCATCAAAAAGGTTGTGAATTTGCTTAATAAAATTATAATAAATTATATATATGTAGAAAATGTTTTTAATTATTTAAATAATGTATTTAATTTGATTATACAGGACATTAAGATCAAGTGAATAACACTTTTGGACATAAGGTAAGGGTTTCTTCCCGAACCTCCATTTTCAATTCAGGTTATACTTTCTATCTATTTACCCCAATGTAATTATTCATTATTTTACATTTTGTGTATATATTCTTAACTCATGTATCCAGATTAGTTCATATTTATTTTATGAGAAAATACATATTTTACAAGATTCTCTTCTCAATTCTTCTCGATAAGTAAGCCTAAATACAGGGAACTTCCCAATTTCTTACCCATTTTCAAGTACACTCCATAATCTATTTCAAGACACCAATATTTTTAAAAAAATCTTTTTATCATGAAAAAATATTTATCAATTTTTGGGTTTTATGTAAAAAATTAATCATTTGTCCTCTTTAAATACACTTTTATATTTTTTCTCAAACCGTACTGAAGTGAGACATTTCAAGAGTTTCTTAAAAACTCTTTTTATATGTTTTAACTTCAGTTGGATATCATTTATTCTTCTAAAATAATTTTATTTTTCTTCTTTTCTAGGATATAAATGTTTATAATCTTATTTTATGAAAAATACAAATTATTTTTCCAAAATAACTCTTCTTTGTAAAGTAAAAAACGGGGTATTTCTCTCAAGAATTATTTGATGATTTTATTAGAGTATTTTCATCGTTTTCAACACCATCTGTTGAATCTTATTATAAATTAAAATTTACATTTTATAATATCATATTCCATATTTTATTAAATTTTATATGATCATTTTAACTGTGGATGTGCTCTCTTGATACAATTCATCATCACTAGTAGAAATTATGGCTTTAACGTTCTAAATATGACGTCAGTTTCTATAAACCGATGCAAAACATGTTTGTAGAGAATTTTCTGCATTAGTTTTGTTTAAAACTGACACTAAAAAGGATTTACATTGGTATTTTGGCATCGGTTTTTTATAAAACCAATGCCAAAAATATCCTTTTTAGTGTCAGTTTTTAAGGAAACCAACACCAAAAATTTTAAAAAAATGATTTTTAGCATCGGTTTCTTTAAAAACCGATGCCATTATTTTAAAAAAAATGGCATCATTTTTTGTAAAAATATATGCCAAAAACATTTTAAAACATATCCCGTGTCATGAAACCCTCATTTTCATAGCTTCATATCACTTTTTCTCTCGACTCATGATGACTCTAACAAACAGCCGAAGATCCTCAACTTCAATTATTCTTGAGTTTCTTCACTTTTAATCATCATTTCACAATCATTGGACCTCATTCTTTCATACTATATCTTTATTTGGCCATCCATGTAAGTATTTTGTCTTTGAAAAACATTTTCCTGTTGACCATCAATCACGGTTCAATGTTATTTGTTTTTTCTTTTTTATTGTTCATTTCTACAAAAAAAATTGTTAAATCTTACAGTGTTTATTCTTCCAATGAATTTGAGGGTGAAAATTAAGATTAAGGATCAATTTTTCTTGTTGAAATCTGAATTTTGTAAGATATTTTTTTAATTTTGAAGATAAATTATTTATGATTTAGTTATAATTTTGAGTTATTGCTTCATTTGTTTGTATGTAGTTGTTTCTTAATTATAAATTTTGTTGTTAAAGTTTGTTTATTTTGATATTTTTTTTATTTTAAAAAATTATCAAATAAATACCAAAAATGATATATACATATTTATATGAGTATGTGTGTGTGTGTGTGTCTCAGTTTAAATAAGTAGCTATGATATTTTTCATTTTTGATTCTAACTAAATAATATACTTTTTGATTATCATGACACACATCATGAAAAATAAATACCTTTAGTAGATTAGTTTTTATTTTATTCTTAATAATCATTGATATTTCCTATCATATTACCAATCGTTTTAATTTATGTATTAATGTATCAAATTTATCTATTTATATATATATTATATATATATTTAAATGTTTATATGTTTTAATATATTCAATGATTATATTGTGATCTAAGGTGTTAAATGGGTCGTAATTGGATAAATTTATAGATAACCACTAATGAATATGAAAAAGGAGTTGATGGTTTTTTTGAATTTTATAAATGAAATATTCAAAACCTAAATTTGATTTTCTATCCATCTGTGAAGTGTTTGAATATAAGAAAGTTAAATTATAGATAAATCAAAGATCATCTCATTTTCTATGGTTTTAGCCTTAATTATACACGTTGGCTATTTTATGGTGAAAGAACTGAAAATTCAACATTTAGTGTTGTTGAAATATTAATAATGAGGCAAAGAATCGTATTGAATAATTAATTCATGATTTAGGTATTAAAACCATCGAAAAAACAACAACTGTTAAATGATTGTATAAAGATTCTAAGAAACCATTATTCCCAAGTTATAATAAATATACAGTTTTATCAGCATTTTTGAGATTAATTAACTTGAAAAAAATAAATGGGTTGAGTGATAAAAGTTTCTATAAATTACTTGATCTTTTAAAAGAGATAATTTCAAAAAGGTAATGGACTTCCTGATTCCAATTATGAGGTGAAGAAAATATTATTCCCAATGGGATTGGGGTATAAAAAAATTCATGTTTTCCCCAATGATTGTGTGTTGTATAGAAATGAATATGAATATTTATCAAAATGTCCTACATGTGAGGCATTACACTATAAGATGAATGGAAAATTCAACTTAAACTCATTCTCATGTACTAGAATCTAACCTCATGCTAAATCAAAATAATTCCTTCTAATATTAACTTTATATAATTCCAATAAATCAACTCTGATTCATTCTAAGGTAACGGAATCAAAGCTCTTTCTAAAGTAATTTATTACCTTCTAATAATTCCTTGTTTAAAGTATGTATTTTCAAATTAAATTGATGGTAAAAGGTTAAGATAAAATTCAGATGAGCATATATCTGATGGTAACTTACGTCACCCTGCTAATTCATCACACTGGAAAAGATTTGATAAACTTTTTTTTTATTTTTGAAGTGAAGTTAGAAATCTCATAATGGGAGTGTGTATATATGGAATAAATCCATATTGAAACCTAACTAGACAATATAGTCCATGGCCTATTTTTTTGGTATTTTACAACTTTTCCCCATAGATATGTATGAAGAAAAAATATGTTATGATGAGATTTTTGATTTATGGACCAAAACAACCAATAAATGATATTGATGTGTATCTTTCACCATTGATTGATGATTTGAAACTTCTATGGGAGACAGGTGTTAAAGTTTTAGATGCATACGAGAAAGAGTATTTTCTTGTGCATGCTATGATAAAATCTAGTATAAATAAATTTCCTTCATATGGAAATTTATCTCGATACGGTGTTAAGGGACATAAAGCATGTCCAATTTGTGAAGAAGATACTTCATATTACCAATTTCAGAATGGAAGAAAGACAATGTGCATAGGACATAAAATATTTTTGTGAATTGATCATCCTTATCATAGATTTAAAAAAGAATTTAATAGTTTATAGGAATACAATATTCCCCCATGACCATTTTCAGTTGATGAATTTTACGATATGGTGAAAAATATTTATTCAAAATTTAGAAATAAATGAAGTTCTGGTCTTTAAAAAAATATCTAGAAGAAGCAGTCTATCTTTTTCGAACTACCTAATTCGAGAATTTTAGAGATAAAACATAACATCGATGTGATGCATGTTGAGAAAAACATATGTGACAGTTTGATTGGATATTTTTTAGACATAAAAGGAAATACAAAAGATTTATTGAATACTATATTGGACTTGATATTAATGGGAATAAGTTTAGTGTTAGCTCCCATTATGAAAAAAAAACAGAACATATTTACCTCCATCCGGTCACACATTAAGAAATATTAAGAAGAAGATTTCTTTTCAGCGTATTCATGGTATTAAACTAGTTGATTTGAAAATATTTAGTTGCAATGAGGAACCATTTATTATAGAGACACATGCAAAGAAAATATTTAATGTCATTGATCCATTGAATGATTAGTGTTCTGTCATTTTTTCAAGGAAAAAGAATCAATTTGGGTGATGAGAATGATGATGATGTTATTGATTTATATAGGGCTTCTTCTTCTATTATGTGATTTCCAAATAACAATGAATATAACAAAAACATAGTTCATGTAGTATGAAATGATCATGTTGAAGGGATATGGAAAAACACTAAATTTCTCTCCTAATTAATATGGAAAATATTAAAATTGTATTTCTTTTTTGAAATTTACATGTGTAAAAACATTATTTTTTAATAACTATTAGATGTTTAATTATATATATTTGATTATTTATATGATTTTTTGTGTAAAATTTTATATTTAATGGTTAAAAAAATTTTATTGAAATACTCGATGTACATTATTATATTTTATTTAAATTTACGCATATGAAAACACTTTTTTGAACTTTGATATATTTATAAATGTTTCTATCATTTTAGAAGTAATTTTTATATTTAATAGTTTACCTTGCATGTTTTTTGTTAAGAAACATAACATCATTATTTTTGAAAAAATCTTACACATATGTGCCACTTTTTTTACTTACATATTTTTTTCCTATTTTCTAATTGTTTAGTTGTCTAATAATATGCAGGTACACAAAAATTTCATTACATTTTTCAGTTTCAATAAGATGTACAAATATAGAGACAGAAGAACATGTGACGAGGTATATAAATTTTTCATATTATTAAATATTCAGTAATATAATTATTTAATGAAATCAAAATTTTAATTTAGAAAAAATAATTCCAAGACTACTGATAAGACTTTAGCATTGGATTTTTCTCCTTTTACTATTCAAAAATCGACTTCTGGAGTTGGTAAACACGACATTACACATTTACCAAAACTATCACTTTCTCATGGAGATGAGCGATTTCATATTAGTTTTGATGATAATAATAATGAAACTATCCTAAATGTAACATAGTTTATTAGCTATATATTCATGCAGAGTCATTGTAGGATTAGCATTTTATATCTTGATTGGAAGTTTGTCGACAAGATGGTGATATATCAGCTTTGGGATTCCATAATGGTAAAATATTTCAATTGATTTATTTTATCTCATTTTTTGAATAATATATATTTTAAATGACTAATATTTAATTTATTAAATTATATATGACATTCAAATTTAAAGAAATGAAAGCAATTAAGAAAAGATGTCTATATTTAGCAATGGTTCAATTGATAGATTTCAAAATAAAATTGACAAAAAATTATATTTTTTGGAAAGAAACAAAATGAAAATCCATGCCTTAAGTATGAGTTTTTATATGCTGATAAATGGAAGAAATTTTTTTTTCAATCCACATGATGAAGCATTTTTGGTATGATAATTATTTTATATTGTAAAATTTATTATATATTTACCTGGTTACTTAGTAGTTAATTTTTATATAACAAGACTCCAGGAAATCTCATCAAGAGATCCAGTTGCAGAATGTATACCCTTATGCTTTATCATATATAGGGTATCATTTATTGGAGCAAAAAATTATTGAAGAAAAGTTTGAAGCATTAAGAGATAAGTCTACAAGTCATTCAGATGAGGTGTAGTTAGGTTCTCTATCTCCCACCACCCTCCATTAAAAATAGAAAATAGTGTGAAGAATAAAAAATGAAAATTACCTTACAGATCAAGTAAAGGAAGTATCTAAAATAATTTTAATTAAATAGTTTTTATTTTTCATGAATTTATATATTTTATAATTTAACAACACTAATATACCATTTTTATTTTTTATTTTAGGAGGACCTTCAGGAGAAATAAACACATGGAAATTTTATCTATGAGGGTAGGATATACATCCTAGCCACTGCTTTAAGAAATATACAACACCCCAACTGTATAAGAGGATATGAGGTGGGTTTTAGTATTCAGAAAGTTTTTGGTGATCAAAGTAAGAAATCAAGAGACCAATAAATCAAATCCTTAAAATATGAGCTGAAAGATATGAAATAGTCTATGTGCGATCAAATTCAATCAGTTGTGCAGGCTATGTTAGAACAATTGATGAGTCAGTCATAGTTTTCATAGCCTTCCCAGCCTGCTCAGCCTTCCCAGTCAGCTGCACAACCTATACAGCCCACCCAACCAGACCAGCCTGCCTACTCAAATCCTCCACCTCCTCACTCAGACCCTACCTTATATTTTGAGTTTCATGCTAGAGATCCTCGTGTATGTATTTTACTGTATGGAGTTGTACATAATTTTAGGGATTATTTACATCACTAGACTATGCAGATGGGTCATTTCATAGTATCAATACATTATATTATTGATCCTAATGCTCTACTACCATTACATACTGAGGAGGTTACCAGAGTTGGGGATTGTATGGGTCAATTTTTACTTTTTCCAGCTATCCTTCTTCATTATCTTTCATACTAGGTATGTGTTTTTTAAATATTAATTACATTTTATTGATAATTAATTATAATGTTTTCTAACATTTAATTTATATAGGAGTATCTAAAATAAAAATAATTGGCACAAATGAAACAAAAACTTCAAGAACAAACTTCAGATACTTCTGATATTTTTGATGGGATACAAATATTATCACATGTTTCTTCTTCCTTGGATAATTTATATGATTTTTAGATAACTTTAGATGTATGTGGAAGAAAATATTCATTGATAATATTTAGAGAAGATATAATGGATATGGTTAATTATTAAGAGCTCAGCGTTACTATGTTGGAGTTGTTTTATACATAACTAAATTTATGTTTCTGTTTTTATTTCATTAATTAAATATGGATTTAAGTGACTTACTATATTAATTATTAAATTAAGTATCTACACATGATTCTTATTCAAAATGAGACCACTGGAATTTTTTGTTTTATAGATCCATAATTAATTTCAATGAGTGTGAAATATTTGAAATCTGATGATAGAGTTACATATATATGTGATAGATTTTCAAAGACGGATAATGGGTGTTGGTTTTTTCATTACTTGATGGGTAATAACACTAAGATAATTATGAATTAATAATCATTATAATGTCATTAATTGTGAACTTATTTTACCGTAGAGGGAATTAGATGTTAGGCATATTCTGCCCAAGTGAATTCACATTATATTAATTTTTCTTCTTATCAAGTGATGTTCATAAAAAATTTAGCACCTTGTTAAGCAAGTAGGTTTTCTTCATTTTTATAGGTTAATTGTATTTAATTATTATTATTTATACATTTTTTGTTAGTTGATATATATAAAAATATAGTTCATGGAAAAAAATTAACAAAGACCACTTGTCGAGAAACATCCCAAATCAAATCCAATATATGGAAGTAATGATAAATATTTTTTATATTAGATAATATTCTAATTTTTGAAATATATATATCTTGGTTTTTATTATCACGTTCATGTTTTATAACCGCAATGTCATCATCAAAAAGGAAATGTAGAATGTGGTTATTTTGTTTTACTATTCATGTATGAGATAATCACAACTGGGGTAATGACTGATTTTGATAATGTTGGTTATATTAATTATTTTATATTTTATGTCATAGTATTATTTTTTTAATCTTATATCATTCATTGTTATTGTAGATGTTCAATGATGTCAAGTCGTATACAAAAGATGAACTTACCCATCATCAATCTTTGTTTGTGAACTATTTCTTAAGTATGATTACGATTTAAGGTATGTATCTTTTAATGTTTATGATTAATATCAAATTTTCCTAAGAGCAAGTGTTAAAAAAAATAATTCTTTTTTTATAATAGTTTTTTAAACATAAATATATCAAAATAATGCTTAAACAAGCACCAATTATTATGTTATAAATTATTAGGTATGTGTTTTTTAATTCTAGTTTAAAATATAATTACGTAGATAATTTTTTTTATTAAGTTTTTAAATTGTGTTTGTTTTTATAGATTTTTATTCTATGATACATACTATTTGATTATTGTATATTGTTTTTTATATTACAGAAATTCTGATTTTTTTGGGGGTGTGATATTTATAATTTTTTAAAGTTATCTTTTAGTGTCAATTTTACAAAAAACTAAAGACGAAAAATTAAAAAATATATGATTGGTCTTCGGTGTTAGTTTTTCTATAAACTGATGCCAAAGAACTATTTTTTTTGTTGGTTTGTATTATAAACTAGTGCTGTAAATATTCCCTAAAAAAATTGGCATCAGTTTTAACCAAAACCGATGCCAAAAATAAAAATAAAAATTTGAGCTTCGGTGTCAGTTTCTATTAAAAAACAACGTTGAATCTCCTTTTTGGTGTCAGATTTTACTATAAACTGATGCCAAAAACAGAACCCAAATATCAAAAAAAAGTTTTTGGTGTCGATTTTTAAAAAAAATGACCCCAAAACCCTTATTTATAACATTTCATTTATAAACTTCGGTTAAAAACCGACATTAAAATTGAAAAAAAACTGACGTTAAAACTTGTTTTTGCACTAGTGCGTGCTACTCAGAATGGTTAGTGATTATATTTAATGATTGGGGAAAGTTATTTACATTTAGTATGTATATGTTGTTTATGTTTCACCCCATTCATATGAGAAATATATTGAACCTAGTAAGTGACAGGTGGGGCCCACTGTAGCCCCATGATGCATCAGTGGGTTTCATGAGACAAAACATATATGGACTTGGTTGAGGCCTTGCCCATTTATTTTCAGATATGGATTTGTACAGGGCCTTAACCATTTATTTTTAGATGTCTTAGATGAGTCCTTGAAAGTATGTTTCAGATTTCTATCATTATGCATTCCCTCACTATGATATTAGTAATTGATAATCCATGTGATTATTCAACTAGTAGAATATCATTGGTTAAGTTTCTTTCTCATGTGATTATTTATGGAATTATTTAATCATATTTTATTTCTGCTATTTTATGCTCAAGATTATGTTTAAATGGAATGTTTTTTTATTTATTCACCATGAATTATTGTTTGTGTTGATTTAAGATAGATTTTGATGTATTTCTTACCCTTACTGAGAATATCATCTCACCCCTTTCTTATGTTTTATTTTTTCCCCAGATGCAAAGATGTATATGATAAATGACTTGCAGGGAAAATCTATGAGTTTATTAGTGTTTCCAATGGATTTTATTTGTTTTTTCCTTTCAAGTTGTAATGAAAAACTTATTTTTGTATCTGGTTTTCCAAATCTACTAAACTATTGGGTCCTTTGGGACGTGATCGCTTGTTCATTGTATCAATGTAATTAAGTAAGGCACCGGCTATGGGATATTGGGGTTAGGGTTTTTACAATTCCATCTTCAATTTAACTCACTTTAATTTTTCCGATCATTATTAAGGTACAATTGTAAATAGAGCTCAGTACATACCTTTAAAACATTTCACTTACTATTATCTTGCAAGGCATCTAACATATCCATGATGTAAAGACAGAAATTGCAATTAATCATGAGGGATTTGTATCAAGGTTCAAATATATCTAGGGTTTAGGGTAGGTCAGTAAATTATATAAATAAGTAAAGATAAAAATATATGTTTTAATCTAAAGTGTAGTGAGTGATATAAAAAGATAAGCTCAATAAAAAAATATCCATTTACAGATATCATCTCTCTCTTCCCCCCAACAATATCAAAGTTAGATCAAGATAAAATTAATAATAATGAATGACTCAACCAATCTTGCTTATTATTATTATTTTTTTCTCTTTTTTTCTTTTTTTATTTAGAAAGTTATGCTTAAGAAAAATCTCACATCCACCACCTAACTATATACAATCAAATGATCATCATTCTGAAAATGGTGATTTTTTATTCTCCTAAGACACAACCCATTTTTTAGCGATAGGTGACTAATAAATTACAATGAAAAATATCATAGCATCTCCCAAAATCACAATGAAAAACCCTAGAAAAGTCTGATCAGTGAAGTATATCCTACTCTACCCTGGAAAATATTTCTCGTACACTTATTATTTTAAATATCATGAATATTATATAGAGGAAGGTAGGAATATATAAAATAGGCTTGTAACTTGGATCATTTCCTAACAAGAATATTAATGGCTTCTAAGGGCTTAAAATGATTAATGTATGGTGGGTCCAAGGATAAAGGGTTAAATAAAAGATATATCGATCATATTAAAAGTGATTTTATTTAGTTGTAGATTTGATAATATTCCAAGAAAGTTCTAAAAGAGAACATGCCCAAGTATCATAAGAAATATAATATAGAAAAGAATGGTAAATATTAGGCTTAGAATATGTCTAGAGAATGAGATGAATGGTTGGGAAAACTACTCATCGAAATAAATATGAATAATTAAATCAATTAGTGAAAATATTAGGAATCCAAAGCATGGTCAAATCCCAAAAAAAACTCATTTACAAGAATTAACATACTCTCTTAAAACATGATTTTTCAAATCCAAAACTGCATACTTATCTCTACTAATTATTTATCTCGTTATCCTATTCAAATTTATTAACAAAGAAATTTAAAATTATGGTATGGAAAGTATATTAACTAGTTTATGTCTCCTAGTTAATTTTATTAAAGAAATAATCAAGAAGGGGCATGAAATTGGTAGTTAAAAAATTTTAAACAAATTATATATGGGGAATATAGTAAAAAATTATATAATTAAAATGCTTACTCCCCTTTTAATGATGCTTTGAATATGGATACGTAGGTTCTTCCTATACCAGATTAATGACGTGTATGGATTTCAGGATGTGCATTCTCTATATTTCATGACATGAATGGGGTTCATGATGTGTATTGGTCCTATAGCTTCTTCTCACGCCTCCTACTACTTACTTCCTAACAAGGTCTTGATGGTCATGAAAAAATAAAAATGCACAGGTGAAACTACATGCCATTGTTAATGAATTTTGAAAGATTTGGGGGTGTGTGAATGTTTGCATCTAAAAACAAAATATAAATAAATAAAACCCCTAAAAACTTAGGTTACCTCACAGAATCACTTTTGTTTAATGTCATTAGATCAACCTTACCTCTTTCAGCTTCAGCTCAGGTTATGGACGATTAAACCTGGTTAAGGTTCATGAATGGTCTCAGTTGTGTCATGTCCATGAAGCTCAGTCTCTTTCCTTCCTCATTAAACATCTTAACTCTTCCTGATAGCACCATCTGATTTATTTCTATCAGGAAGATCCACCATTTCTTCCTTAATCCTGAATAACTAAATGAAAGTTCATGTACCATCCATACATGTTGGACCTTCTCAAACTCGATGGATTTGTTCACTCTTCTAGTGTCTTTGGTCTGACCTCTCAACTTTTTCTTCTTCTTCTTAGTACTTTTATTTTGAGTATCCACTTTAAAAATAATAGTTATCTCATGTACTTACTTGTTCACTGCCAACTCTCAAACACATCTCACCACTTTTCCTATTGATCAACACTCTTCTAATTACTAAAAATAGTCTCCTAGAAATAATAGGTGTTTTATTCTCTTCTATATCAAGCACTAATAATTCCATCTGGTATATAAACTTTTCAAATTTGATCATAAATTCTTCAATCATCCCTCTTGGGAATTTCACTATTGAATCTGCCAGTAAAAGTGAAACTCTTATGGGCTTCAGGTCCTCCAGTACTAGGATGTTTTAGGTGTTGTATGACATGTTATTAACACTCAAACAAATATAACATAAAGATGATTCAAATTTATTATAACCAATAAAGATAGGGATCAAAAAAACACCCAGATCTTGTTACTTCTTGGGTAAGTCCTTTGATAGCATAGAAGAGCATTCTCTTAAGAGTGTTATTGTTATGATTTCTTCCAGCTTTATTTTTTTGTTACTAGCTCTTTCATAAACTTTGATTATGCTAGAATATTGGAAATTTATTCTACAAAAGTAATATTAATTTGAAAAAAAAATATTTTTTCAATAAATTTACCTCTTTGTGCATCCATATTGTTCTACTTTATCCTATTTGGAAATGGTAGACGTGGTTTTCATGGTGGTGGTTCTTACAGATTTTGTTCTTCTTCATCTTTATCCTTATCCTTCTTTTCCAACTCTTCAACTTATTTCTCAGCCTACTGTTCTTACTATCTTTTATTGGGATCGGGTTCACCTTTGGTGACTTTTCTACTTCTTAATGTTATAATTTTCACATATGCCTGGGGGTTCAATTATAGATTTACAGGTAAATATCCTCTCAACCTCTCTCTAAGTTGCTCAGCAATATAATTAACATGAATATCTTAATTTCACAATCCATCCTTTTAGTTCATTTATTCTTCCTTTATTTCTTTGATTATATCCCCGGTTATGGTCATGAATGTGGCCAATGTTTCCTCCAAGGTATGGATTTGGGTTAAAAGTGAGGGACCTTGTGGTGCTTGTTTTTGAAATCCCTATGGCCTTTGTTGATACCCTTGGACTTGTGGTTGTTGTTTCCCATAAGCCTTAAATTTATTTTGTCAATTATAATCAATATATGATATGATATGATATCGTGAACAGAATCCCTGAGAGTGGCCTTTTCGAACCCTCCACACTCGAGAACCCCCCTCCCCACGAAGATATCTTCCGGAGAAGCCCCAACCGGGAAGGATCTGTTTCCAGCCGAGATGACAGTGCATCCCATGGGGTAACACCTCAATCAGCGATGGTTCGACATAGAAATCCATCAGCAAGGTAAAGTGGATCCATTCTTCCCACCTGATGAGACACCGGGTGACCCCGCAAGACGAGTGGTACATGGGAGCCGTAGTGGTGCAAGGTCTAAGGCCATAACAACGGTGTTTGGTGAGGTCTGGGGTTCGATTCCTGGGATCCCTCTCTTGGTGGAATATAATTTTAATCTTTAGTATATATAAATTGGGGATTATGAAGATCCATCGTCGCATCTATCTTCCTAGCCATGGACTCCATTTAAGTAGTTATCTAGTTATTGTTCATCCTGTTCACCCCTCACCTTTGGATGGTTTATATATTCCATTGAAATATATTACTGGTCATCTCTTCAATAAGTTTGTATCTTTCCTCAGGTGACTTCCTCATCAGTGATCCTCCATATGAAACATCAACAATTGACCTATTTACCTATGATAGTCCTTTATAAAATGTCTGAAACAATATTCATATTTCAATACCATGATGGGGAAATTTTCTAGTTAATTCCTTAAATATTTCACAAGAACTATAGGAATATTTAATATAAAAATAATTAAAATTTAAAATTTCACCCTGATATTCATTGATTTATATGGTAGGAAGAATCGGGTCAATAATTTTCTCACCAACTCATCCCATGTAGTGATGGAGTGAGAAGGGGGGATTTGAATCCATTCTGTAGCTTTTTCTTTTGAAAAAAATCTAAATAAAATTAACCTTATCAAATTTGTGGAAAAATTATTAAATTGAAAGGTATCATAGAGTTAAATAAAACTCATTGTATGCATGTTAGGATCCTTGTGTAGCAGTCCAACAAATTGGATCAAGTTGGAAATAATCTGGATAATCATCGTCTTAATCTCAAACTATGGTGTGATAGATGGGAGCACCAGAATTTTATGTTGAATACCCATACCTTAGGGTCTTCCATAATCCATAAGCATACACATATCTAGTGGTGATTGTAAAGCTTCTCCATCCATAACTTGTTGTGTTCATTATTCCTCTTCATTATCCTTTTTCTACTGGCATAAGGTATTTTATATCTCAAGTTCATATGTGAGATCATTTATTTTTCTTTCCCGTGAGTGTAGTAGTCATGCAATGGATTTGGACCTGAAACAACATCACAACACAACCAAGTGTAAAACAATGAATTAAAATAAAAATAATTATCACAATTCTGAATTAACTTAAACGTAATGGCACCCATCCCCAGTAATAGTGCCAAATATTTTATATCCCGTAAGAAGTCATTAAATTCCTAAAGGGCTACAAAAATTTAATAATTTATAAAACTCAAAAAACCTAACTACAAAATTGTGATAATTGGAATGTCTGAGTTTAAAACACGCAAGGACAGTCTGTATGCTTGATATTAATTCTAGGAATTGAAAACTCAATTGATTGGTTTTTTGGATATAGAGAGAGAGAAGAGAAAAAATATATTTGGTTTTGAAATTTAATGATAGATAATTCAATGTTCTATTATTTTCAAGTTCGTGTGCTATGGATTCAATTAATTTTGGGTTCATTCATAATTTGGTGTCGTAGTTGGGTCTTTAGGGATCTTTGGTCAGGGTATACTACAATAATACAATAACTACACCATTAGTATGATCAACTACTTGATTTAGTTATAGGATTAAGAAACCCAAACCCCTAGTTAAACATAACCATAATGGGTTGCTTAATGATCATACAAAAACCAAGGTAATTAATTGATGCAATAAAATGATATCCTTCATATTATAAAAAATGTTCATGTAATTGCAAAAAGAATAGAATTTATAACACCGCAAACACTTTATGGTACGTTTCTCTTAAATACATTCTATTCATTAGATAACATATATTTCATAAATCACTATGTTTCTTTGAAACAACACTTGGTTATTTAAGATATATTCATAACATATCCATTTAACTTAAATTTTCCACTTGTGTTTTTTGAATTTCAAAAAATAGACATACACGGTTGCAATCTGGGTGATATTTAGAGTCTGATAGAATTAACATCATTTTTAGTGAATAGTAACCTACCCTTATGAATAGAAACCTACCTTTATGAATATTAACGTACCCTTATTAATATTAATATGGCGCTTATGAATTTTATCCTTACTCATGAATGTATAAATAAAATTTAGGCACATTGAAAATGAAGATGAATATTTTAAGTGTTTATATTTTTCATTTAAATAATGATTTTAATTAAAAATTAAATTTATAATATTTAGAAAATTATTTTTGAAAAATGGAGTTCATTTTTGGATTCTACATGTCGAAAAATTATTAGGGTGAATTTTTGGGATTTTTCTGAAATACTTGAATTGTTTATGAATAGTAAAATATGATAAATTGCGATAAATGTTAAATACTTGATTTACTGCATCATAGGTGATGCAAGGATGATTTAAGAACACTTTGTTCGAACTCAAATTTCATTAATAATATTTTTTATCACATTAATCAATACTATTCACAGTCATGAGCAAAAATATTAAAATAATAATTAAAATAATGTAAAATGCCTCCTCCCCTCCACTATATAAACCACCTCTCACCCCCTCTTCCTCCCACAACACTCAAGCTTCAATACTTGCCTAAATTATACTAAAATATATCCCTAAGATTCTCCCTAACATCCAAGACCTGCTGGTATCACCAAAAGGCCAAAGACAAAGGCCTTAAGGAGATTCTCAAGGAGGAGTACTAAAGAGGTGAACCTCTCTTCTCTTTTCTTTCAAATTATTTTACAAGTTTTATTCTTTTGTTTCTCTCTAATCACCTCCCCACATCCAAATTCTATGAAAATTATAGTAACTTAAATTGATTTTAATTTTATTTTTCTAATAGAATATTTCATCATCATCTCTCTTTTCCCCCACCTCTTACACTAAAAATGAAAATACCGTCCAAGATGTGTTAATTTATCACATTCATGGATGACGGGTTTTCAATTTATATTACTATCTTCAAGACTGGTCATGAAACCTTTTTAATGGTTGAAACAGATCATAATATATTTATTTTACCTTATTCAATGTTCTGTAATCCTTACACACTCATAATACAAAATAATAATGCAAAACAAGTTCATTATACACAAAACCGCAAAGTTAATCTAATCATTTATCAATAACTTTTAACTAATGAACCATCCTCAAGTATATAACATAAAATAATTATAAGGTAATTTATAATGTCTCTAATAATATATATTTAAAATTCTAGATGTTTAACCACATTCTAAATAAACTTCCATTCATGAATACAAGTAAACCGGTCACAAAAACCAAGGAAGAAAATGCTTCCAAAACAATAAAATTAAATCTCTTAAACCCATAAAAAAGGGCATGAATGAACCTAATAAGGTTTTACCATATCAATTAAATGTTTATGAGGTTATGTAATTATTAATTAATGCATCTAAATTTGATTATTCAGGTCATTAAGAGCAATCAATAACACCTTTGAGCATAAGGTAAGGGATTCTCTCTCTCACTTTTATTCAAGAATCCCCCCTATGTTGTGTCCTTTTATTTTTAATTCCTAATGATGGGGTATGTTTTATCACCTCCCCCATACTTCCATTATGATATATAAATGATGTTATACCCATTTACATCTCATTAATCCCTCTCAAGAACACCTGTTATTGTGTCGAAATGTTTGTAAGGGTTTCTCATCTCACTTTCAATTCCATGAGATTTACATTGTTCACCGCTTATTTATTGTATGTGGTGTATGTGTACTTCCTATTGATTTATAATATCATTATTCTATTTATAGTCATGTTATATAATTATTCAATTAATGGTTATTAACTTTTGGTCATATGATTCGATTGACTACAATGCAGTAAGGAACGTTGTCTCATTTTCCATTTCGTTGTGACTTACTTTGTATTGTACACCTAATAATTCTTATGTGGTGTACCTAATTCACATTTTATATCACTTTTCATTTGAAATTACATTTATATTATATATTAATATTCTGTTTTCATGGATATGATTATTATTTTAAGCCGTATACCCTTTCACATACGGTGTTTATTTGGAATGTTGATTTAACTATGGAAATATTGATGAACATGTATTATCTACTCTATATGGATATTAAGAAGGCATATTGTACTTGTATTTAATCTATGTATAAATAATGATTTGGAAATGTTGTTACCGACAAGGACCTCTATTTCCCCTCGATGCATCGACAGGTCTCACGAGACAATGAGTTGGCGAGAAACCCTTCGAGTTTGTTTCCAAAAATCAAACAGGTTTCTACCCGCGGACTTAAACTGTTCTGAAGGTATAGTGGTATCCTGTTCCATATACATGACATCCAATTAAGAATAATTCTCTTTATTCATTTTTAGTTATTACTATCCATGAGGCTTTCACTATGAAAAAATATATGGATGTAGTTTCATTCTCAGTTAATTAATGGCGTGTGTTTTTCATGTATTCATCATGCCATATTGACTATGCCAATTTGTTTATGTTTTAGTTATTCAATAATGCTTATGCTTTTTGTAACCCTTAAAAAGTGTTTGAGATCACCCCTTTAATTTTTTTACCTTTAACATGTTATGGAGAGGAGATCATTTATTGAGTTTCCATGGATGTAGTTTATTAGTTTTTGTTATGTATTGTATTTTGTTACCTTTAACAATGTAATTTGAGTTAGATATATGTATCTAATTTCTTCAATACTACTAAACTTATCATTCCTTTTGGATTTCATTCCTTTTAATAATGCCAATGTAATATTTAATGCACCGGCTCCAGTCTAGAGGGGTCGGGGTGCTACAGTTGGAATCAGAGGAAGTTTAGTAGAAAACTTGGAAACTAGATTAGAAAATGTAGATTTGGGGGGAAATCCCTGAGGTAATATTTGAGGAAAAACATACAATAATGTCTTTTAATTTTGGTAAGGAATAGATTATGTGGATATTTCTAGCAAATACATCCTTGTCTGGATACAAACAGGTAGAGGTGGCTCTGGCACAGATGTACCTAGGAGTGAAAGCTCCAACAAGGAGTTTCAGGATTGACCGAGGGTATCCTGGTACATGACAAAGGGCCTTGATTCAATCTTGGTATTTAAACTCTCAGAGGATATTCTTAGGATAATTCAAATTTTCTTTACAAGCCATTATGAAGGATTTTAATGTAAAAATTTTCTCAGAGAAACCATGTTTATGAGATTATCTATGCATAGAATTTAAATCAATGTTAAGTTATTTTCTATTTGATATTCACAACCTAATATAGTGTATGCCATTATTTAGAAATGGAGCCTAATGGAAGAAGGGGAATCAATACTCATGGACAATGTAGGGATTTCCCCACTGAGAAAGTCAACACAGTCAATGTCAGAGCAGATCAGATCATGACCATATTGAGACATCTTACTCAGGTTGTGACAAATAACCAAGCTACACCTATGTTGGATTGTTTCATGCGGCATAAGACCCCATCTTTTAGTGGGAATACTAATCCATTTGTAGCTGAGTAGTGGATCAAGTCCCTTGAAAAGATATTCATGGCATTAAAATGCAATGAAAATGAAAAGGTAGTGTTGGCAGTATATTGTCTCAAGGACGACGCCGATCAATAGTGGTCCTTGATCCAGAATACCATGGAGGAAGAAGAAATATAAGATATGTAATGGAGGACATTTAAGGGAATATTCTTCGAAAAATATTTCCCTTATGAGAAATGAATCAAAATGAATAGTAAATTCATTGGCTTAAAGCAAAGGGAATAAAACAGTGTTTCAGAGTATGAGACTACCTTTACAAGACTATAAAGGTATGCCATAGATTATATATGTGACTTGGAAGACAAGATTGATCATTTATTTGAAGGTCTTAATCCAAGTCTTCAAAGGGAACTTGTTTCTCAAACATTTTCATCATATGATGAAATTGTATTAAGTTCCATCAAAACAAAGAGGGAGTTTTCTAGATCAAATTTGTTCAAGGGAAACCAATATAAGAAGCGGTACTCTGATAACCATGGAAAAGGTGAAGCTACAAAGAAGAACAAGGGAATGAAGAAATTCCCATTATGAAAGAACTATGAAAAGAATCATCCTGGGAAATTCTTGAAAGGCATGGGAGTCTACTACAAGTGTGGAGAAAAGGGTCATTGATCTAATGAATTCAAGGGGAAGAAACAAGTCAATGATGTTCAATGCTATAATTTTAAAGAGATGGGACACTATGAAAATGAGTTTCTTAATCTCTAAGGAAACTTTCCTCAGAAAAGGCCATGAGAGCAAGGGAAAGCTTATGTGATTTCAACCGTGGAGGTTGAAGTTTCTAATGATATCGTAGAAGGTACTTTAATTGTTTCCTCAAACTTAGCCAACACTTTATTTGATTCTGGATCATTTCATTCATTTATATCTTCCTAGTTTTCCAAGAAAATTAGACATGTCCAATTTGATTTAATAAAGGAGTTGTCAATCAAAACTCCTAGGGGGTGTATCATTGCAATAAAGGCGTGTCGATCAGTCTCCCTCATGAAACATAAATGTGCTTTAGTTTCTAACCTTATCATCGTACCAATGACTTCCTTTGATATAATTCTTAGTATGAATTGGCTATCAAATTATGATGCAAAGATCTATTACAAAAAGAAGGAAGTTAAAATCATTGAAAATGGTGTAGAATCCCTTATTTTTATAGTAGAAACCACGCCATATGATTCTTATATAGATCCACCCCCAATAGCTCTATTGAATTAAATTCATTGAGAGGAAGAGAACCCAATGTCTATGGGTGAGGAAATAAATCTTCAAATCGAATGTGAACATATAGTGCAAGAATACATTGACGTATTTCCAGAGGATTTACCTAGACATCCTCCAGAGCAGGAAGTTGAGTTCTCTATTGATTTAATTCCTAGTGAAATACTTATATCAAAGACTCCATATAGAATGACCACTATGAAATTAGTGGATCTAAATAAACAACTAGAGGAATTGGGTAACAAAGGATTTATTCGACCTAGCGTTTCTCCATGGGGATCCCCTGTCCTCTTTTTCAAGAAGAAAGATGGACCCATGAGGCTATGAATTGATTATAGGAAAATCAATGTTATTACAATAAAGAATAAGTATCCTATTCCATGAATTGATGATTTATTTGATCAAATTCATGGAGAATAATACTTTTCAAAGATTTACCTTTGATCTGGATATCATCAGCTGTGTGTGAGGAAGGAAGATATTCCAAAGACGGCGTTTTGAACCAGGTATGGGAATTACGAGTTTACAGTGATGCCTTTTGGAATGACTAATTCACCCTATGTTTTCATAGATTTAATGAATAGAGTTTTTAAGGAATATCTTGATAAATTTTTTGTGGTATTTATCGATAATATCCTAGTATACACCAAAATCTATGAAGACCATGAGAATCGCTTGCGTATTATTCTGAAAACTCTTAGATGAAATGAATTATATGGGAAGTTTAGAAAGTGTGAATTATGGATTCAATCAGTTTCTTTTCTATTAAATATTTCTCTAAGGATGGAATCCTAGTTGATCCTATAAAGACAAAGTCAATCCAAGAATGGACCTATCCAACAAACATAACTGAGGTACGTAGTTTTATTGGCTTAGTAGGCTACTATCAGCATTTCGTTCAGAATTTCACCCGACTGGCTAACCCACTAACCAATTTCACACGTAAAGGGGTTAAGTTTGTATGGATGAAAGAATGTACATAATTCTTTGAAGAATTGAAGAGACGATTGGTCAATGCTTCGATTTTGACTTTTCTATCTAGAAGTGATGGATTTTTGATATATAATGATGCATCAAAGAATGGGCAGGGTTTTGTCCTTATGCAAAATGATAAAGTTATTACTTATGCATCAAGGCAGTTGAAGAATCATGAGAAAAATTATCCAACTCATGATCTTGAGTTAGCAGCTGTAATCTTTGCTCTGAAAATATGGAGACATTATCTCTACAGTGAAAGATGTGAAATATATACGGATCAAAAGAGTTTGAAATACATTTTAACACAGAAATAACTCAAAATGAGGCAAAGTATATAGCTCTAGTTACTCAAAGATTATGATTGTTCAATACACTACCACCCAGGAAAGGAAAATAAGGTGGAAGATGAATTTATTGGGAAAGATCCTGGAATTTTGACCCAAATAAGGATTGAAAGGGATCCTATATTCATGGATCTACTAAACATGGATATGGGAATTGTTAAGGAAGGGGAAACATATTTTCTATTTCAAATTATTAATAAACCATCTTTACTAGAAAAGATAAAAATCTCTCAATATGGTGATGAGAATCTACATAAGAAAAATAATGCTGTTAAGGATGGGAGATTGGCAGACTTCGTGTATGAGGAAGGAGTTCTGAAATCTGGGAAGAGGTTATGCATTCCATCAGTACCTGAGCTAAAAAGGGAACTATTAGACAATTCTCATAGCTCAAATTTCTCTATACACCCTAGTATCACAAAGATTTATAGAGATCTGAAGAAACATTTTTGTTGGGATAATATGAAGTGAGAAATTGATGACTACGTGTCAAGGTGTCTAGTTTGTCAACAAGTGAAGGCAGAGAGACAACATCCTAGAGGGGTAATGAAACCTATACCTATTCCTATGTGGAATTGAGATGACATTACGATGTATTTTTTCACAGGACTACCAAGTATGCCTAGAAGTAATGATGCAATATAGTTAATTATTGATCGTCTCACAAAATCAACACATTTCCTTACTATAAGAGAGGATTTACCACTTGATCGCCTAGAAAGTCTTTATATTAATGAATTTGAAAGACTTCATGGTTTACCTCTATCGATTATGTATGATTGAGATCCCTGGTTTACATCAAAATTCTGGAAAAGTCTCCAGAATACTTTGGATACTAAGCTTCATATGAGTACTACTTATCACCCCCAAACTGGCGGACAGTCTGAAAGGACTATTCAAACAATGGAATGTATATTAAGATCATGTTCTTTTGACTTTCAAGGTATGAGGGATTAATACTTTCCTTTGGTGGAGTTTTCTTACAATCATTTATTCCATTCTAGCATTCAAATTGCACCATATAAAGCATTATATGGTAAGAGGTGTTGAACTCCAACTTGTTGGGATGAAGTTGGTGAGAGGAAAAGTTTAGGCCCAAAACTTATATAAGAGACAAAATCAAAGGTAAATAAAATTTAGGCCCATATTAAAGCATCCCAAAGTAGGAAAAAGATTTATGCTGACAATCGGAGAAAGGATTTGGAATTTCAAGTAGGAGATCATGTCTTTCTAAAAGTATCTATGTGGAGGGGTATCTTAAGGTTCAGTAAGAAAGGGAAACTAATCCCCAAGTACATCGGACCGTTTGAAATTTTGGAAAGGATCTGATTTGTAGCTTACCATTTAGAAATTCCACCAAGTCTCTCCAAAGTTCATAATGTGTTCCATGTGTCATTGTTGAAGAAATACATGACAGACCCAGTGCATGTACTCACCTATGAAGAAATAAAATCGAAACCTGATTTTTCATACTGTGAAGAGCCTATTGGGATTATTGACACAAGGGAGAAGGTATTGAGAAATCAAAAAACTCATCTAGTAAAGGTTCTTTGGAGAAACCATAATATGGAGGAAGCAACGTGGGAACCTGAGGATGTTATGAAGAAGAACTGCCCACGTCTTTTTGAAGGTCTTTATAGATGAAAAATTTTGAGGAAGAAATTTCTAAAATAGGGAATAATATAACACCCTAAACATTTTATGGTACGTTTCTCTTAAATACATTCTATTCATTAGATAGCCTATATTTCATAAATCAGTGAATTTCTTTGAAAAAATACTTGGTTATTTTAGAGATAATCATAACCTATCCATTGAACTTAAATTTTCCACTTGTGTGTTTTGAATTTCAAAAAACAGACATACACAGTTGCGATCAGGGCGATATTTAGAGTCTGATAAAATTAACTTAATTTTTTGTGAATAGTAACCTACCCTTATGAATAGTAACCTACCCTTATGAATAGTAACTTACCCTTATGAATAGTAATATGACTCTTATGAATGTTATCCTTACTCATCAATATATAAATAAAATTTAGGCACCTTGAAAATGAAAATGAATATTTTAAGTGTTTGTATTTTTTGATTAAATAATGATTTTAATTAAAAATTAAATTTATCATATTTAAAAAATTATTTTTGAAAAATGGAGTCTATTTTTGGATTCTACATGTCGAAAAATGGTTAGGGTGAATTTTTGGGATTTTTTTGAAATACTTGAAATTTTTATGAATATTAAAATATGATAAATTATGGTAAATGCTAAATACTTGATTTATTGCACCATATGTGATGCAAGGATGATGTAATCACACTTGGTTAGAACTCATGTTCTATTATTACTATTCTGGATCACATTAATCAAGAATATTCATATTCTTGAGTAAAATAATGTAAAATCCCTCCTCCCCTCCGCTATATAAACCACCCCTCACCCCCTCTTCCTCCCACACCACTCAAGATTCAAGACTTACCTAAATTATGATAAAATATATTCCTAAGCTCCTCCCCCACGTCCAATACCTACTGGTCTTACCAAAAGGCCAAAAACAAAGGCCTTAAGGAGATTCTCAAGGAGGAGTACTCAAGAGGTGAACCTCTCTTCTCTTTTCTTTCAAATTCTTTTACAAGTTTTATTCTTTTGTTGCTCTCTCATCACCTACCCACATAAAAATGCTATGAAAATTAAATTACCTTAAATGGAATATAATTTTATTATACTAATGGAATATTTCACCGTCATCTCTCTTTTCCCCCACCTCTTACACTAAAAATGAAAATACCGTCCAAGATGTGTTAATTTATCACATTCAAGGACGACGGGTTTTCAATTTCTATTACTATCTTCAAGACTAATCATGAAAAAATTTTAATGGTTGAAATAGATCATAATATATGTATTTTACCTTATTCAATGTTCTATAATCCTTACACACTCATAATACAAAATAATAATACAAAACAAGTTCATTATGCATAAAACCACAAATTTAATCCAAACGTTTATCAATAACATTTAACTAATAAATCATACTCAAGTATATAACCCAAAATCATTATAAGATCATGTATAATGTCACTAATAATATATATTTACAATTTTTGATGTTTAACCATATTTCAAATGAACTTCCATTCATGAATACAAATAAACCGGTCACAAAAACCAAGAAAGAAAATGCTTCCAAAACAATAAAATTGAATCTCTTAAACCCATAAAAAATGGCATGAATGAACATAATAAGTTTATAAAATATAAATTAAATTTTTGTGAGGTTCTGGACTTATTAATTAATTAATCTAAATTTTATTATTTAGGTTGTTAAGAACAATCAAGAACACCTTCAAGCATAAGTTAAGGGATTCTCTCTGTCACTTTTATTCAAGAATCCCCCCTATGTTGTGTCCTTTTATTTTTAATTCCTAATAATGGGGTATGTTTTTGAACATCCCCCATAATTACCTTATGATATATAAATTATGGGATACCCATTTACATCTCATTAATCCCTCTCAAGAACACCTGTTACTATGCTGAAATGTTTGTAAGGGGTTTCTCATCTCACTTTCAATTCCGTGAGATTTCCATTGTTCACCGCTTATTTCTTGTATGTGGTGTATGTGTACTTATTATTGGTGTATAATATCATGATTCTATTTTTATTCATGGTATATAATTATTCAATTTATGGTTATTAACTTTTTTTCATACGATTTTATTGACTACAATGCGGTAAGGAACATTGTCTCATTTTCCATTTCGTTGTGACTTACTTTGGATTGTGCACCTAATAATTCTTATGTGGTGTAACTACTGCCCATTTGAGATAACTTTTCATTTTAAATTAAATTTCTATTATATATCCATATTATGGTTTCGTGGATATGATTATTGTTTTAATCTTTATACCCTTTCACATACGGTGTTTATTTGGAATGTTGATTTAACTATGGAAATATTGATGAACCCATATTCTCTGCTCTATACTAATATTGAGAAGGAATATTGTAATTGTATTAAATATATGTATAAAGAATTATTTGGACATGTAGTGATGGTAGGGGCCCACTATATCCCCTTGATGCATCGACAAGTCTCATGAGACAATCAGTTGGCGACAAACCCTTTGATTTTGTTTCCAAAAATCAGACGGGTTTCTACCCACAGACTTAAACCATTCCGATGGTATAGTGGTATCATATTCTAGATACATGATGTATAATTAATAATAATTCTCTTTATTCATTTTCAGTTATTACTATCCATGAGGTTTTCATTATGAAAAAATCTATGGATGCAGTTTCATTCTCAGTTTATTAATGACATGTGTTTTTCATATATTCACCATGTAATATTGACTATGCCAATTTGTTTATGTTTCAATTATTCACTCATGATTATAATTTTTGTAACCCTTATTGAACGTTTGAGATCACCCCTTTCATTTTTTTACCTTTAACATGTTATGAAGAGGAGATCATTTATTGAGTTTCTGTGGATGTGGTTTATTAATTTTTGTTATGTATTATATTTTTTTACATTTCCCAATGTAATTTAAGTTACATATATGTATATAGTTTCTTCAAGACTACTAAAATGATCATTCCTTCAGTATTTCATTCCTTTTAATCATTCCAATGTAATAAATAATGCATTGGCTCTGGTCTAGAGGGGTCGGGGTGGTATAGAATTTTAATTGATAAATAGAGTAATAGCAATCCAAAACATGAATAGAAAATAGAAATAATCCATAATAGTACTTCCCCTTATAATTACATCACCCAACATAGAAATAACTACTCGCTCAAGGTAGACATGATGAGGATGAGTGGCATGGAAACTTGAAGAAGAATGGTAGAAAAGAATAGCAATAGAAAGGATCCACAGTCACATTCTATTATTTTGCGGACATCATCTGTGTATCCCCAAGCTCTGGCATGCTCATGTTTTATGGTTACTACTGTAAATAAATTAGCCTCTACCAAAAATAACACTCTACTTGTGTATCTAATTATCAACAGGTTCACATTATGAATGGATTTCAGGGTGTGAAATGAGTGGTAGTGACTTCTCCAAATTTTCTTCTCCCATGAAACTCATGATGTGTATTGTCTATAGGACATGAATCTCCATTTAACATCTTGTTGAGGAAATGCTTTATTTGGTAGAATTATTCTGAAATTTACTTCTCTTAAGAAACTCATGATGTGAGTGAGTCTCATGATATAAAAATGCACATGTTCGAATTCAGAATTTGTGTTCCAACTTCAATTTATGGTGTTGCGTTATTCCAATTAGCATGTGAAAATCTTCTCATTTTTTTCCTTTTCCAAATATTTGTTTCAACCTACCAAAATCAAAAAACAAGTTAAACGGCTCTCAAATTGGAATGAATATCATTACATTTATAGAAATCAGTGCATTAAAATACCAAATATGTATATGTATATATATATATATAATGCATGTATCTGTCACTCCTTTATTCCATCCCTTGTTTGAGAACTAGATATTCCAGTGGAGCTTTTAGCGTGACCCTTGTATATATATTCTACTACTGGGGAAGTGTCATAGATCACACTTCACTTCTAGTTGTTTGACTTGACTCTGAGTGGAGAGAGTTTCTCATAGGACCTCTTGATCATTGTGATGAAACCTTAGGACTTTCATCCTAGATATGGACTGGTTGTCTGCAGTGCATTCCCATATAGAATTTCATTAAAGTAGAGTTAGATGCCTTCATACAAATGGAAAAATATTCTCCTTCATGAGAAAGAGTAATCTTATAATTGAGTGAGCGGGTCTCATGAGCAGGAATTTGCCTATCCCCCATTAGTTAGAGAGTTTATCACTTGGTTCAATGGGCTCTTTGGGCATCTGGCTTCCAGTGGTAGTAGAGGATTACCTGGACATCTTTCCTAAAGATGTTATGGGACTACCAATGAGTTGGGAGATTGAATTATACATCAAATATCACCCCAAGACCACACTGATATCTTTTGTGACATATTGGATGGACCCTACTAAGCTTCGAGAGCTAAGGGTGAATTTAGAAAACCTTTGAGAGAAAGGTTTTGTTAGACTCACTGTGTCCCTCTGGGTAGATCCAGTTTTGGTCATGAAAAATGTGGATGGTATTTTGACGGTTTTTGTTGATATTGTCACCTGAATCATGTCATGACCCGTCCCTCAGGGCCCATTCCGTGACTACCCCAAGCCCGCCTTCCATAGGCTAGGGGATGGAAACTAGTACCAAAGGTGTATTCCCTAAAACTGGGAAGGCATTGGCTTTATAACCTGTAAACACACGCAACCAAACACACAACAAGATACGAATGCAAGTCAATTGTATAGTAAAAAAGTGAGTACAGTAAGTAAAAAGGGGCCAGAATACAAGCTCAACTGGAAAGTAAAAGTAAAACTGAAATGCAATACAACTGATGAAAGAGAAAAGACAGCTACTAGATCATCCTCCGAGGTTCCTACCTGAAGGGTAGGTATACATCACCTCCTCAGCACTCCACATCCACCCGTCTCCTCTACGTACCATCACACCGTATGGCCCACCTCCAGGTACCATCCAGTCCTAATACTCTTAGCTTTATTCAGCGTTGTTCGTCGTCTGCATCCAACACAACAAGGTGCGAGCATAGCCCGTGCAAGGGTGAGTATAATGATACTCAGTAGGGACCCCGATACCCCCAGGGTCTCACAAAATCCACCAAGGATAAACCACAAAGTATGAAATCAACATACAACCTTACTTAGGTATATTCCCATACATATACCTAAGTTATCAAGTAATCCATCTCAATCATGAGGAAAACACAGAAAAAACTGACTCAGCTCAAACCAGGATTTAATCTAGGGGTAGTATCAAGTAACATTCTGAACCCTCGGATGCTAGAGAAATCCTCCTCTATCGAGTATAGTGGGCATTCCGTGTCACACAGAGGCACTTCCCACTAACCTTGGACTGCTGAGGTACTCCTCCTGTCGAGTATCGGGGGTCTTCCGCATCACACAGAGGCGCTCCCCATGGTGGGTATGCCGCGTCACACAGAGGCGCTCCCCCTCATGGCCTGCTGAGGTACTCCTCCTGTCGAGTACCATGGGTCTGCCTCATCCCCAAGGCGCTCCCCACCGTGGGTCTGATGCGTCACCAAGGTGCTCCCCACTGGGCCAGTCAAGTCACTCTGAGTCGAAACGGTTAGCAGTCGTCAAGTCTCAGCCAGCTACTAGGTTCCCACAAAAAAGCTCGCTCGTCTCCGGAAGGATCCACTCCACAAGCTACTGGTCGATGCTCCAACTTCCACGATGTCCCACGAAGAAGTATCCCAAAGTTCTTCCATGCCATATGGGTCTCAACGCAATAGACGTTGCGTCAATCGGATGCCCGGTCTATGATTTATTAGCCTTTTAGTCCTGAGGGCCCAGTTGGATTCGTGCTCGATCCAACCTGACCGTATCCCATCTCAATCCAAAACTCCATGGAGTATCACTCAAAGGGACCGTCTCACTCCAAGGTTTCTAGTGTCGCTGACGGTTCGTCAAATGGACGTCTGGTGCCAAAGTTATGCCTGAAATAAAGTAAAGGGTTGTAGTGGGCCCGGGTCCGGTCCAACCCAGTCGGACCGACCCCGCCCGAACCGGCTCGGATCGACCCGGTATGACCCTTTGGGTTTGGCTCGGCCCGTAGTTCGGCCTGGCCCATTGGGTCGGTTCGACCCACTGGGTTCAGCCCGACAGGCCGCGAGGGGCCGCGTAGGGCCGCAGGTGGTCATGAGGGCGCGAGGCCGCGGGTGGCCGGGATGGCTCGAGGCTGCGGGGTGGCTCGGCTGGGGTGGCTCAAAGGGTCGGTGGGCGGTGCGAGCTGAGGCGGCTCGAAGGGTCGCGGTGAGGGCGGTTCGGCCGGAGCGTGGGGCCGGTTCGGCCGGGAGGCCCGAGCACCGCGGGGGTGCGAGGCTGGTTCAGTCAGGAGGCATGAGCTCCGCAGGGGCGTGGGGCTGGTTCGGCTGGGAATCTGGAGCGCCGTAGGGGCGCGGGGCCGGTTCGGCCGAGAGGCCGGAGCACCGCAAGGCGGCTCGGCTGGGGCATGAAGCCGGGGTGCGCGGCCGGTTCGGCAGGGAGGGTGGAGCGTCGTAGGTGGCTTGGATGGCACGCGGCTGGTTTGTCCAGGAGACCGGAATGTCGCGGGGGCGGTGCGAGTTGCGGAGGCCGCGGGGGGCGGCACCATCACCTTCATCGCCTTCTTCGCCTTCCTCCATTTCGATGTGTACACCAAAGAAGAACAGCGGAGGGGTCGGGCTATGTTTGTTTGTCCCGCACCCTCCGCGTTTAGATTGATAGCAAGTGGTTCACAAAAAACGAAGCATGAACATGAAACCATAATCTTCCGCAATGTTTGTTCCCAACCCACACAAGAAAATAAGGGAGTACATGGAAATATTTATCAAACAAATAAACCCCTACCTCGTTCACTTGTTGACGTTGGTGCAAGGAGGTAGTACGGTCATCGATTCGTCGTAGATGAAGACGTCCCACATCGGAAGAAGTCCCGAGGAAGAAGGTCGAAGGAGGTCGGCGTTCTTCGTTGGCAGAGCATTCTTCATTGGAGAGATTTCTCCCAAGTGTTGGGCGTCGCGGCACTTTAACGGCACTTCGTCGCTTGGTGAAGCCATCCCATATCCTCCTCCCAAGCTCCATATATATAGGAGAGGGGGAAATGTAAGTAATGATCGTGGAATTTATGACAGTTCATTTATTAAGAACCTTCCTAAATTCCAACGACACTGTTACTTTGTATTTAAAAGGGTAAAGCCATTTAATTTACGTTGGCACAATTCAAATTGGATTAATTAAATTATCTCAATTAAGTGGTGTGTTGGCATAATTAAGAGGGTGAGGGTTGGCATAATTAATGTGTAGGAAGCTCAAGAGGCTCCTCCACATTAATGAGGGAGTTGAGGTTTTCTCCCAATTAAAAGGGGGTTTCAAGGGTGTTTAATCCTGGGTGGTCCCCACCACCATAACCTCTAATGGGAGGTTAGGCTTGGGTGGTTCCCACCACCATAACCTCTCATGGGAGGTTAAGGTCTGGTGGTCCCCACCACCAACTTCCACAAGGAGGTTGGTTACAACAAAATAAAATAAAACTTGTGTTTATTTTATTTTATTATTTCCACGAAAAACCCAAAAACTAACTTTCACCCTTGACCAACTGTCATCAAGGTGAAAGTATTCTTAAGCGAATACCGGCGCTGCGAGTTCAGCGGTGCCCTTGGATTCTGATTCCGAGCATCGGTTCAAAAGTTAGAAAACCCCGCTCACACATTTATTGAACGTACCCGAACAAAACTTCAGAAATTCATTCTGGGAACTCTGGGCCTCAGAATCATGCACCGTCAATTTTCATGAACTCGTAAAATTCCAATATATTTAAAAAATATTACATGGAAATTCTGGGTCTTTACATTCTCCCCACCTCAGGATTTACGTCCCTGTAAGACATAACTCAAACTAATGGAACAAGTGGGGGTACTGAGCACGCATTTGAGTCTCCCGCTCCCATGTACTCTCTTAGATGTTCTCGTGCTTCCAACAAACACACACCAAATGTATCGAACATCAACGAAGGACCCGCACCTGTCGATCCTCAATCTCTACTGGAACCTCTGTAAAAGTATCCACATCGTCAATGTCCAGCTCTCCATGGTTGATAATGTGAGAAGGGTCGTGCATGTATCTCCTCAGCTGGGATACGTGGAAGATGTCGTGCACCAGGTGCAAATGAGGTGGAAGAGATAAGCGGTATACCACCTCACCAACTCTGATGAGGACCTAAAAAGGTCCAATGAATCTCGGAGATAACTTGCCGCCTTGTCCAAATCTCCGTAGACCTCGTCGGGGTGAGACCCGTAGAAAGACGTGGTCGCCATCCTCAAACTCCAGAGGCCTCCGTCTCCTGTCAGCATATGACTTCTGCCTGCTCTGTGTAGTCTTCATCTGATCCTGGATGATTTGCACCTTCTCTGTGGTAGCCCGTACCATATCTGGTCCCACGAGTGCTGACTCCCCTAGGTCAGTCCAGCACAAAGGTGATCTGCAAGGTCGCTCGTACAATGCCTCGAAATATGTCATCCTAATGGTGGAGTGATAGCTGTTGTTGTATGAAAACTCCACCAAAGTTAAGTGATCCTCCCAGCTACGACCGAAGTCGAGGACACAATCACGCAACATGTCCTCGAGGGTTTTAATGGTTCGCTCAGTCTGGCCATCCGTCTGAGGATGGAAGGTGGTGCTCAAACGAAGTTATATCCCAAAAGCCTCCTGCAACCCCTTCCATAGTCGGGAAGTAAAACGAGCATCACAATAAGATACAATCATCGAGGGTACTCCATGTAGCCTTATAATCTTATGCACATAGAGGTGTCCCAACCTCTCTACTGAACCCTGCTCTCTGATCGGTAGGAAGTGGGCCGACTTGGTGAGTCGGTCGATGATCACCCAAATAGAGTCATGACCTCTGGATGTACATGGAAGTCCTATCTCAAAGTCTATGGATATCCCATCTCACTTCCACTCTGGAACCTCTAAAGGCTGAACCAATCTTGTTGGTACCTGATGCTCTGCCTTCACTTTCTGAAAAGTGAGGCATCGAGAGACAAACTCTGCAACTATTTTCTTCATTCCTAGACCCCAGTGCTGTCGTCGGAGGTCCTGATACATCTTCTCCACTTCTGGATGTACCGCTAGAGTGGATGTGTGTAACTCCCTCAACACTTCCTCCTAAAGTGACACTGGTACCATAGTATGTCCTCTGAAGAGGATGACGTGATCCCCACCTTCATAAAATTCATCAGGTGCATGTCCTGTGGATATATGAGCACATCGAACCTCGCAGTCAACATACCCATGTTGTGCCTCCCTGACTCGCTGAAGAAGTGGGGGAGTGACTGTAAGAGATTGAATAAAAGATTCTACATCCCGATCCACAAAGGATATCTACAAAGCGGTCAGCTGCTCCGTCGCCTCACCTAGAAGTTGTATACCAGATCTCCTGCTGATTACATCTGGAACAACGTTCTCCTTCCCAGGAGTATAGACTATCTCTAAGTCATAGCCCTGGAGGAACTCAAGCCAATGTTGTTGTCTCAAGTTCAGAACCTTCTGAGAGAAGATATACCTGAGGCTCTTGTTATCAGAGTACATGGTAAAATGTTCTCCCATCAGATAGTGCTGCCACATCTTCAAGGCGAAGACCACTGTTGCTAACTCCAGGTCATGGGTAGCGTAGTTTTGCTCATGTTGTCTCAGATTTCGATAACCATAGGCAATAACTGCTCTCTCATGCATCAGGACACATCCGAGTTTGTTCCCTGGTGTGTCACAGTAAACTACGTACCCTACACCCTCCTCTGGAAGCCTCAAGATGGGGGAACTAGTCATACTCTGCCTCAGCTCCTAAAAACTCTGTTGGCATTTCTCCGACCACACGAAGAGTTGCCCCTTCTTAGTCAACGTTGAGAGTGGTGCTGCAACTATGGAGAAATCTGGCACAAATCTCCAGTAGTATCCATCCAAATCTAGGAAACTTCATACCTCTGTCACACTCCTAGGTGGATCCCAAGCAAGTACTGCCTCAATATTCACTAGATCCACTGAAACACCAGCCTCTGTATGACATGTCCCAGGAAGTGAACCTCTCAAATCCAGAACTGGCACTTCGAGAGCTTACCATAAAGCTGGTGCTCTCGGAGTGTGTCCAGTACTACCCGTAAGTGATAGGCATGCTCCTCCTCAGTAGCTGAGTAGATCAGAATGTCATCGATGAAGACTATGACAAAGCGATCGAGGTATGGCTGAAAGATACTATTCATGAGTCCCATGAACACTGCTGGAGCATTGGTTACGCCGAACGGCATAACCAAGAACTCTTAATAGCCATACCGACATCTGAAGGTCATCTTCAACACATCCTCATCTCGCACTCTGAGGTGGTGATATCCCGATCTGAGGTCTATCTTCGAGAACCACCGAGCTCCATTCAGCTGATCAAAGAGGTTGTCAATCCTCGGGAGTGGGTACTTGTTCTTCACGGTCACCTGGTTCAGGCACCGATAGTCGACACAAATTCTCAAGCTCCCATCTGCCTTATTGGTGAAAAAAATCAGGGATGCCCAAGGGGAAACACTGGGCCAGATGAATCCATTCCCCTACAAGTCCTCTAGTTGTACCCGTGGCTCGTGAAGCTCTGTGGGAGCCATCTGATATGCTGGTGCAGATATCGGTGTCGTCCCAGGGTACAAGTCAATGTAAAAGTCCACCTCTCCATGAGGAGGTAGACCTGGGACATCATCAGAGAAAACATCTGTGTACTGGTACACCACTATAGGATAACTCAGACTCTCCACTTCAACCGCTCTGAGGGTAAGTCTAGCCAACTGATGTGTAATTGGTTGCACCCTCCTCCGGGTAAGTCCATCATGCGCTGCAAAGGCTCCCTTCTCGCCGGTTAATGTAAATATGGTCCCATCTGTGCAGACACACTGCACTTTGCGCCTAATACAGTCAATCTGAGCATGGAATGTAGATAATTAGTCCATACCCAAGATGACGTCGTAAGGCCTCGACGCCACTACTAGGAGATCCCAGCTGAAGCTCTCACCTCCTAGAGTAAGCTTGCATTGCCGACACCAGTGCGTAATCGTCGAATCTGCTCCCGTGTGATTCTATAGCCGTAAGGATCAAGCCAATGGCTCCATCAAAATCTCCGAGCTCCAAACAAGGGTAGTGGAAATGAAAGAATTACTGGCACTTGTGTCTATAAGTACTGTAGATATGGTGGAGTAGACACAAATCGTACCTCGTATCATCTCCGGAGCGCCATGATTGTAGGCCTCAGCTACCTGGAGCTGAGCTCTCCCCTATCCACATGCTCCCTATGGTCGGGGTGGACCTCCTGGTGGTGGTGGCGGTAACATATTGAAATGTCTCCCACCACCAGTTGCATGAACAGATCCTATGCCATGTCCACCTGCCCCCTTCAGACCTCCTCGGTCGAATCTATGTCTCTATCTGGGCGGTCTTTCGACCGTCTGCTGATCATCTATATGGCGGGTTGTACAGTCACGAGCCATGTGACTCTACCCGCCGCATGAGAAACACTGCCCGCTCCTGGAATGTCTGTCTCCACCTTGGGTGCCCCAAACAACCGACTCTGAATCATGCGGTCATCCACCTGTAGGTCTAGTCCTCTTGGACCTCTACGACATCTGTCTGATGCCAGCTGTAGAAGACTCCTTTATGTGTCGACTAGTGGTGGATCTCGCTGTTGGAGACTACTCAGTAAGAAAACTCTCCACTAGGAGGTCTCTCTCTAACACCCCTTCCTACATCGGGATGCTGAGTGAGACCATCGAAGCTCTAATCTCCCGCATGAGTCCCTACTCGAAGGTCTGAGCCCTGAAAAATGGGTCTTGCGCCATATCTGTGGAGTAGCGTGAGAGGTCTGTGAACCTCACTGAGTACTGAGCTACAGTAATGTTGCCCTACTGCAGACAAAGTAGCTTCACAATGCACACTGCGCAAAGAGTAGCTGGGACAAACTCTGCCCGAAACAGGATCTCAAAGTCTGCCTAGAGAAGCGTCACCTTGTCGTGAACCTAGAGCATCAAGCTCCACCGTCTGCCTGCTACTGCCTGTAGAAGGCTAGGGGAAAAGATCACCATGAGATCGGTTGTTTTTCCTACCAAATGGAAAACTCTCACCACGGCCTCCATACAATCCTCATCTGCTTGTGGGTTTGTATCTCCCCTGAACCTAGGTGGCCTCTGGCACTAAAACTCATGCAACGCGCTCAAGCGGCGTGCACTCACTACTGCTGGCACTAGTGACATGAGTGGCCCAACGGGTAATGGTACCGTTGGTGCCTCCACTGGCGCCTCTACTGGAAAAGGGCCTTGCACCGAGGTCTCGTCTCTTGGAGGGATTCAGTGTGTACAACTCTCAGAACTCTAGCTGGTTGTCTGCGTGGGGGCATCCTGAAAAGAAACAAGTGCGCTATGGTCAAAAAGTTATACCTGGTGAGCTGACCTGGTGAGATGAATTAAGAGTTCACAAAGAAGACTCTTGAAAACACACATGCAATCAGTGTTTTCATGCACTGGGTCAGATATCAGAAGTCAGGGTCCTGTTGTATGGATACGCCAGCCGCCGCACCAACACTGGACTCCCTGAACTGAAAACCTCACTCACTACACTTAACATTATTACCGTTAAAAAGATATATCAGAGTCCTAAGTTATGCGGTAGAATCGACTCCTCTGATGCCAATTTTTCATGACCCGTCCCCCGGGGCCCATGCCGTGACTACCCCAAGCCTGCCTTCCATAGGCTAGGAGCTGGAGACTAGCACCAAAGGCGTATTCCCTAAAACCGGGAAGGCATTGCCTTTATAACCTGTAAACACATGCAACCAAACACACAGCAAGATACGAACGCAAGTCAACTGTATAGTAAACAAGTGAGTACAATAAGTAAAAAGGGTCCAGAATACAAGCCCAACTAGAAATTACAAGTACAACTGAAAAGCAATACAACTGATGAAAGAGAAAAGACAGCTACTGGATCGTCCTCCGAGGTTCCTACCTGAAGGGTAGGTACAGATCACCTCCTCAACACTCCACATCCACCTGTCTCCTCTGCGTACCGTCACACCATATGGCCCACCTCCAGGTACCGTCCAGTCCGGGTACTCTTAGCCTCAGTCAGCGTTGTATGTCGTTTGCATCCAACACAACAAGGTGCGGGCATAACTCCTGCAGGGGTAAGTATAACGATACTCAGTAGGGACCCTGAGACCCACAGGGTCTCACAAAATCCACCAAGGATAAACCACAAAGTATGAAATCAACAGACAACCTTACTTAGGTATATTCCTATACATATACCTAAGTTATCAAGTAATCCATCTCAATCATGAGGAAAACACAGAAAAAACTGACTCTGCTCAAACGAGGATTTATTCTAGGGGTAGTATCAAGTAAAATTATGAACCCTCAACTGCTGGAGAACTCCTCCTCTATTAAGTACAATGGGTCTGCCACATCACACAGAGGCACTTACCACTAACCTTGGACTGTTGAGGTACTTCTTCTATCGAGTATCGTGGGTCTTCCGCGTCGCACGGAGGCGCTCCCCACCGTGGGTCCGTCGCATCACACAGAGGTGCTCCCCATTAAGGCTTGTTGAGGTACTCCTCCTGTCAAGTATCGTGGGTCTGCCACGTCACCAAGGCGCTCCCCACTGTGGGTCTGCCGCGTCACCAAGGCTCTCCCCACTAGACCAGTCGAGTCACTCTGAGTTGAAATGGCCATCAGTCATCAAGTCTCGGCCAGCTACTAGGTTGCCGCAAAAAATCTCGCTCGTCTCCGAAAGGCTCTGCTCTACAAGCTACTTTTTGATGCTCCAACTGCCACTATGTCCCATGAAAACTATCCCAAAGGTCCTCCACATCATAGGGGTATCAATGAAATAGACGGTGCATTAATCGGACGCCCGGTCTGTGAGTTATTAGCCTTTTAGTCCCAGGGGCAGTTGGATTCGTGCTCGATTTAACCTGACCGTATCACATCTCAATCCAAAACTCAGTAGAGTATCACTCAAAGGGACTTTCTCACTCTATGGTTTCCAGCACTACTAACGGTTTTTCAAACGGATTTCTGGTGCCAAATTTATGGCCAAAAGAAAGTAAAGATTCGTAGTGGGCCCGGGTCCGGTCCGACCGGGTCTGACCCTTTGGGTCTGGCCCGGCCGGCAGTGCGGCCCAGCCCGACAGGTCGCAAGGGTCCGTGGAGGGCCGTGGGTGGCCGCAAGGGCGTGAGGCTGCGGGGCGGCTCGGAGGGCCGGCGAGCGGTGCGAGCCAGGGTGGCTCGGAGGGCCGTAGCGAGGGTGGTTCAGTCGGGGCGTGGGGTCAGTCCGGCCGGGACGCCAGAGCGTCGTGGGGCCGATTCGTCCGTTTGGCCAGAACGCCATGGGGCCGATTTGGCCAGCAGGCCGGAGCACCGCGGGGGTGCGGGGCCGGTTCGGTCAGGAGGCTGGAGCGTTGTCGGGCGGCTCAGCCGGGGCGGAAAGCCGGGGCATGCGGCCGGTTCGGCCGGGAGGGCAGAGTGCCGCGGGTGGCTCGGTCGGGGTGCAGAGTTGGGGGCGCATGGCTGGTTCGGTTGGGAGACCGGAATGCCGTGGGGCCGGCGCGGGTCGCGGAGGCCACGGGTGGCGGCGCCGTCGTCTTCGTCACCTTCATCACCTTCATCGCCTTCCTTCATTTCAAAGTGTACACCAAAGAAGAACGATGGAGGGATCGGGCCATGTTTTTTTGGCCCACACCCTCCGCATTTAGAGTGATAGTGAGCGGTTCACAAAGAACAAAGCATGAACGTGAAGCCATAATCTTCTGCAATGTTTGTTCCCAACCCGCACAAGAAAAGAAGGGAGTACATGGAAAGAATTATCATGAAAATAATCCCTACCTCGTTCGCTTGTTGGAGTTGGCGCAAGGAGGTAGTACGGTCATCGATTCGTCGTAGATGAAGACGTCCCATGTCGGAAGAAGTCCCGATGAAGAAGGTCGAAAGAGGTCAGAATTCTTTGTTGGGGGGGCTTTCTTCGTCGGAGAGCTTTCTCCCAAGTGTTGGGCGTCACGGCACTTTACCACCGCTTCGTCTCTTGGTGAAGTCATCCCAAATCCTCCTCCCAAGCTCTATATATATAGGAGAGGGGGAAAAGTAAGTAACGATCATGGGATTTATGACGATTCATTTATTAGGAACCTTTCTAAATTCCAATGACGTTGTTACTTTGTATTTAAAAGGGTCAATCCATTTAATTTACGTTGGCACAATTCAAATTGGATCAATTAAGTGGTGTGGTAGCATAATTAAGAGGGGGAGGGTTGGCACAATTAATGTGGAGGAAGCTCAAGAGGCTCCTCCACATTAATGAGGTAGTTGAGGTTTTCTCCCAATTAAAGGGGGGTTTCAAGGGGATTTAATCTCGGGTGGTCCCCACCACCATAACCTCTCATGGGAGGTTAGGCTTGGGTGGTTCCCACCACCATAACGTCTCATGGGAGGTTAAGGTATGGTGGTCCCTACCACCAACTTCCACAAGGAGGTTGGTTACAACAAAATAAAATAAAACGTGTGTTTATTTTATTTTATTATTTCCACGAAAAACCCAAAAACTAACTTTCACCCTCAACCAACAGCCATCTAGGTGAAAGTCTTCTTAAGATAATATCGGCATTGTGAGTTCAATGATTCCCTTGTATTCCAATTCCGAGCACCGGTTCAAAAGTTAGAAAAACCCGCTCGCACGTTTACTGAACGTACCCGAACAAAACTTCAGAAATTCATTCCGGGCACTCCGGGCCTCGGAATCATGCGCCGTCAATTTTCACGAACTCATAAAATTCCCATATATTTAAAAAAATACATGGAAATTTTGGGTCTTTTCAAATCAAGTAATTATCAAGAACAAGTACCCCTTTATAAGGATTTATGACCTTTTTGACCATTTGAATGGTGTGAGTTAGTTTTCAAAGATAGGTCTGAGGTCCGACTACCATTAGTTGAGGGTTTATGAGTATGATATTTCAAAGATGGTGTCCTAGTGTCGCTAAAAACACTATGAGTTCCTGGTGATGCATTTTGGTGTGACTAATTACCTCGATGTTTTTATGGATCTTATGAGCCAGATCTTCTATCCATACTTGGACCAATTCATAATTGATTTATCGATGACATTCTCACATACTCTACAGTAGAGGAGGAGAATTCATAGCAATTGAGGATGGTCCTAGACTTACTTTAGGATCACCAATAATATTATAAGATCTAGAAGTTTTAGTTTTTGATCAAAGAGTTTTACTTTATGGGTAATTTCATATATGATCATGGTTTAGTTTTGTATTTTGTGAAGATGTATGTATTAATAGCTTGGGAACCACCCAACAATGTGTCGGAGGTACGAATTTTCCTTGATTTGGAAGAGTAATACTAGAGGTTCATGGAAGAATTTTATAGGATAGTATTCCCTTTGACTGCCTTGACATGAAAAGGCTATCCATTTACCTAGATGGAGTAGTTTTAGAGAGCCTTCAAGGATTTTAAGCTGAGGTTAATCGGTGCCCCTATGTTGAGACTACCGGAGTAGGGTATAGAGTATGTGGTGTTTTTTTATGCATATAGATTTTGTCTTGGTTGAGTTTTGATGCAAAGGTAGGAAATTATTTCTTATGGGTTGAGGTAGTTGAGACCCCATGAGAATAATTACATGACCCATAAATTAGAGTTGGTAGTAGTAGTCTTCACCCTGAAGATGTGGAGGAATTATCTTCTGGGTAAGTGTTTTTTTGTTTACTCAGGCCAATAGAGTCTCATATACATTTTCACTTGGAGAGATTTTAACCTAATACATTTGGTTGGAGTTCCTATAGGACTATGAATTCAAGATTGTATATACTCTAGGGAAGGGAAATATAGTGTGTGATCCCCTTAGTAGCAAATCTTATTCTCTCTTGGTGGAGGAGGCGTTTGAGCTGTTGGCTTTATTACAGCTAACCCTAGTGTAGGAAAAGGGGTGAATCTTATCTATAGTCGATTGTATTGACTTATTTGTTTCTTTAGAGTATGATATATTCTCAGTTTAGATATTTATACTATGTGGTTTTTTTACCATATATCCTTATGAGATGCACCATATGGATTTTATAAAGGTGGGGAGCATGCAAAACTTTTCTAGGGATGAACGTTGGTCCTAATAACTTTTCATGAGGATTTGTTGAGGGATTTTCATACTTACACTTTGTCAGTACATTTGGGTGTGGAAAATATGTACAAGGACCTTCTAAGGTAGTTTTGGTGGGTTAGAATGAGACGAAATAGGGCTGGGTTTGTCTCTCAGTGTCTCACATGTCCTAAATAAAGGATGAACATCAAGTTTAAAAAAAATTGACTCAACCTATTGAGTTCTATGAATGGTAGTGGTATGGAATGTCAATATATTTTTTTATGAGGATTCCACATACATTGAGAGGCCATAACACAATTTGGTTGGTTATTAACTGACTGACCAAGTCGGCACACTTCTTTGTCATTCGATGGTGGAGCCTAATTGAGAGTTTATGGAATTTGTGCAGGAATGAGATCATCTGAATTCATGGGTTCTCATGATAATCATTTCAAAATATGATTCTTAGTATATATTACGGTTGTGGAGGGGTTTTCTAGAGACTTTTGGGACCCAGTTATGGATAAGTACAACATTCCGCCCCCAGGTGGGTGTCCAGTCTAAGCGGACCATCCAGATTTTGGAGAATGTGCTATTGGCTAGTGTGTTGGTTTTTTCGGCCAGAGTTATGTGGATCACTTGATATTGGTGAAGTTTTCTTGAAATAGATGTTATCACTCCACTATTAGCATGTTAACATGTGATCCATTGTATGGGGGACCATGCAGGTCACCCTTGTGCTAGAATGAGGCTGGTGGGACCTCTCTTGTTGGGATAGAAATGGTGCATAAAACATAAGAGAAAGGTTCATGTGATCTATGAGAATTTTAGGACAACTGGTGTCGACAAAAATCTTATATAAACTAATTTCGTAGATATTTGGAGTTCAACTAGGAAGATCATGTATTCTTGAGAGTCTCCTTACAATGTGTATTATGGAGTTTTGGTCGAGGAGTAAGCATTTACCCATGCTTCTCAGGCTGTGTGTGTTTCTATGTGGGGTGGTGATGTTTCTTATCACTTGGACTTACCCTTGTACTGGGACCAAGTACATGACTTCATTCATGTGCCATAGCTGAGTAGATATGTTCATGAACCATAGCATGTTATCGACTGTGATGAGATGAACATTGAGGATAGAGTCACCTTCTTTTAGTACTTTGTGAAAAATGAGGATGATCATAATAGGATCCTATGTGGATGGATGGCCACATAGCGATTCACTGTTCACTTTCACCCTTACACCGCTATTTTAAACTGCTTTTGTTTTGAAAATTAAAATTATAATAACAAATTTCACTTCATGTTTGATTAAATAATTTTGTTTTTTTCATTGTTAAAAAGTAAAATTTCACTTGTTGTGGTGATTTCATTGAAGGTGGAGGTGATTCGGAGAGCCCATGATGATGTGGAAGGAAAATGGGACAAACTACATGGAATCCCATGAACACATGTCCACTATTTTTCATGTTTTGAGAAATCCATTCATCCAAATGGGCTAAAAAAATTGATGTAATCCAAAACTCCATGTGATACAACTTTAATGAAGGAACCCAAGCCCAATTTTTTCATTAAGAAGCCCAAACGAACCAATCTATCCAATAAAATGAATCTGCACTGAGTCAAAAAATTTCCTCTATATTTTAGAAATATCAATTATTATATACATTATCTAAACACCAAATATGACATACAGATATATAGTAGGTCTTCCAAAATGTTTTTAGTTTTGTGAAAAGTGAGATAATATTGTCTATTTTCCAAAAACCATGGTCCAATTGGTTTTTTGAAATTAGGGTTCCCAAACCACCTCCCATTTTGGCTATAAAAGAGCACCTTGGGCACCACATTTAGGAGTTATACCAGGAGGAAAGATTCTACCATTTTGGAGTTTCAAAAGATTCATATAATCAATCCTAGAAGTTCTAGAGTCCATGGGAAGCGCTACTTCATCATCATTGTCTTTCTCTCCTCCCATAGAGTTCTAAACACCTTGTGATCACTCGAGGGGAATGTGATGTAAATCCTAAGATTTGTTTTTTGTAATATTTGAATGGTATTTTAAATTCTAGGTTTTTTGTTGTTTTTAATCATCCTCTATTATTATTAAATTGATTTATTTATTGGAATTTCATTCTCAAACTCATATGATCATGTTTGTGGGTACCCTTTCATGTGATGTTTCACACACCGTTCACAATTTCTTCTTCCCCCTCTTAATTACGATGTTTGTATGGTTCATATTGGTCAATTAAAATATAATAGAAACTGTCAATTCCATGTACATTTATTTCATGGTATATCAAATAAATAACATACAAACCTGTACAATGCATCGAGTTCTTCATGTTTTGCCTTGGTGAGTTTCGGTTATGAAGTCAAACACAACTCACTCGCTTATTGGCAGTAATTAGTGATTCATTGTATGTTTTTGACTAAACCGTAGGATTTATAATAGTATTAAATCATTAAAATTGTAGTTATAGGTGTTAAAAACCATGTACTAGAATATTTAAACCCTATCTCTTGAAGCGATGAAGGATGAGCATCATGAGATTTCCCCGGGTTGATCACGCTTAATCAATTCTGTTAATTTCTGCTCTGTTTTATCACTTTACTTTTTCTATTAGCTTCTTAAATCATCAAAACCCAAGTTTTATAAAATCACATTCCCCTTTTATTTTCATAATAAAAACCTTTTTATTTTATAAATGATCTAAGGCTCTATCGATAGATGACCTAGGGTTCCTACTATACTGCAAAAAATCTAGTAAAAACTAAAAAACTAATTTGATGTGATCGAAAACGTGATCAAATTTTGGCAGCATTTATGAGGATAAAAGATAATTTTTTCTATTTATTTAATTTTATTTCTTTATTTTACTTCTTAATTAGTACTTTTATCAATATCCCCTCCATCCCTTTTGATTTTTTTTGCTTTTGTTTGTTTTTTGTGTGTTTCTTCTTCTCTATCTCTCTTCCTCTATCTATGTCTAATTATATAGTATAACATTATATTTTATTTTATTCTTTCACCCTTATTAAGTGATTTTATTTTATCCATATTCAATAATAAAAACAAAAAAAATACAAAAAAACAAACATCACAACTTATTTCCATGACCCGATCAAAAAAAGAAAAACTGCTTGAATTTGATCCAAAAATTGAAAAGATACTTCACTCAAAAATTGGTTCATCTAGAGTAGGAAAATCAAGTAACACTGAGGAAAACCTTGTGTAAAATCAAGGGGTACTAAACCAATCAAAATTTGAACCAAATCAAACCCCATAAATCATAGATGAAATAATCAAACTTTAAAAGAACTGACAACCCTGGATGTGGAGTACCAACCTGCATACATCCAATATCCTGAGGAAGCATCCAACTTTGAGCTAAGATTATGCCTCATCCACCTCCTTCCTAAATTCCATGGTATTATCAATAGGGAACCTCAAAAAAATATTAAGAATTTTTACATAGTGTGCTCCACCATGAAACCCAAAAATGTTTTTGAGGACCTCATAAAGTTTAGGGTCTTCCCTTTATCCCTTGATGGTGTAGCCAAAGACTGGTTGTATTATCTGCCTACCACAATTGGAAGATGGAAAGACCTTAAATGACTCTTTCTAGAGAAGTTTTTTCCTACCTCCTGAACTTTACCAATTAGAAAAGAAATATGTGGAATTAGGAAATCACAAGGAGATACCTTTCATGAATATTGTGAGAGATTCAAAAGTATTTTCTCAAGTTTCCCCCACCACCAAATTAGTGAAAAATTTATAATTTAATACTTATATGAGGGAGTTATCCTCATGAGTCATGTAATGATAGAAGATGCATCTAGTGGTTCCCTGATTGATAAAACTCCTTCTGTCACTCGTAACTTAATATCCAACATGGATCAAAATGCACAACAATTTTTTACACGAGAAATTGCACCAACCCAAGGAGTTAATGAGGTACGTCATTCATCCCTAGAATAGAAGGAAGATAATAAACTTGATGAGATGCATACTCTCCTAAGAAAATTATCTCAAGTACAAGTTAATTCACACTCTCTTTCTATTCCATTACATTGTGGTATTTTTTCTAATAACACTCATTTTTATGACCAGTGACCACAACTTCAGGATTCATCTAAGTCTTGTGTAACAGTATTCCTAGGGTGTCCTTTTTTAGAAAGCACCACTCTTCAAGCAATAACCATTCAGGTCAAATCCAAACCCCAGGTGGAAAGCACAACCATAATACCAACAAGGAGGCAACTCAAGCTACCCTAAACAGAACTCGTATCAACAAGGTCAAGGTATGAAACCTTATTATCCTTAAAAATCTCTTAAAAATCCTCCTCCTCCAAAATCTTAACCAAGCCTCAAGAACATTGTGAAGAAAATGGAAACCTAGAAACTCTAGTTCCAACAGAACACAAAGTTGGCTATTCAATACCTACAAACTCAACTAGGAAAATTAGAAAACACCATCGGTGAGATAAAGATGCAAGGTTTTGGACAACTACCATCCCAATCTGTTGCTAATCCAAAAGATAGAGTTAATGTTTATGCAATCACACTTCATAGTGGTAAAGAAGTTTCTTCTTCCAATGATTATACCCAATAGTTATTTCTTCCTCTTGAAAACTCCTTTATCTACCCGCAAAAGTTTGAGGTGAAGAAAAACAATACAAAAAATGTAAAAAAATTATCATTGAAGATTCCCTTGAATAATCCATTCCTCTTCATTTCCCCCAAAGACTCTCTAAATCTAAGAAAATTTTTTATAATGATATTGATAAATAAATAATGGATACATTTAAAAAGGTTCAAGTTAAAATTACTTTATTGGATGAATTTAAACAAATCCCTTACTATGTAAAATTTCATAAAGAGCTTTGCACCCATAGATGGAGACTGAAGGGAAATGAGAGATTCAAACTGGGAAAGAATGTCTCAGACTTAATACAACCAGCAATGCCAAGCAAATGCAAGGATTCAGGCACTTTCACGATACCTTTAACCATAGGGGAGACCTTATTTTTTGATGAAATTCTAGATTTGGGTGCTTCGATTAATGTGATGTCTTACTCTATGTACACTTCTCTGAAGGTTGGGGAGATTTAACCAATGGGAATCATCATGAAACTTTCCAACCAGAGCACAACACACCCATCCAGAGTGATAAAGGATGTACTTGTAAGAGTGTAGAATCTAATCTTCCCTGCAGACTTCTACATTCTGGATATGGAAGATACCTGAACCTAAAGACATGCCCCTCTCATACTTTATAGGTCATTCCTTAAAACAACGAATATGATCATCATCGTCAAAAATGGTATGTTGTCCATGGAGTTTGGTGGAGAAAATGTATTTTTAAATATCTTTTATTCCATGAAAGAAACCATTGAAAATCACTCCACTCTTTTTGTATATTTGATGGAAGTTCTCTCAAATGATACACACACACAAAATTCTCTCCTCAACCCATACTCTAATTCATTTTCCTCTTCCTTTCCCTTGGATGATTTGAGCCTTGATTTATGTTTTCAGTATTGTATGGGTTCATAAAAGTTTAAATTTTGTGATTTAATTGAAGAGTGTGTTCATTATGAGGTATCCACGACCGTTGATGATTCTAAAAATATCATTTCCATTGATTATCTTTCTTTAGAGAATAAACATGAGCAGATAGATAGTTTCATGGACCTCACTCCCCCTAAATCTCCTCCCTCAATCCAGAAACCATATTTGTTGGAATTAAAACCACTTCCATATAATTTAAAATATGCATATCTTGAGGGTATTGACCAATTGCCTGTCATTATTTCCAAAAACCTCACTCCAAAGTAGGAATCAAAACTACCATACCTTTTAAGAGAGTGTAAAAATGTGATTGGATGGACATTGGCTAATATTCTTGATATTATCCCATCTATTTGAATGCACCATATACTTTTAGATGATGAGGATAAACCTATATGGAAAGCTCAATACCGATTGAATCTCACTCTCCTTGAAGTGGTAAAATTGGATGTTAGTAAATTACTTACTACTGGGATCATCTATCCTATATTTGATAGTAAATGGGTTAGCCTAGTGAAAATTGTGCCTAAAAACTATAATAACAGTTGGGTCAAATGAACAGAATGAATTGGTTCCAACACGTGTGTCAAATAGTTGGCAAGTCTGTATTGACTATCGTTGACTGAATCAATCCATGTGAAAGGACCACTTTCCTTTACCTTTAATTAAACAAATGTTAGAAAGATTAGCTGTTAAGTCCCATTATTTTTTCCTTGATGGCTATTGGGGTTATTTCCAAATCCATATAACCCATGAGGATCAAGAAATGACAACATTTACCTATCCATTTGGCACATTTTCATACAGAAGGATGCCTTTTGGTCTATGTAATTCTCCTGGTACTTTTCAGAGATGTATGTTGAGTATTTTTTTCTAAGTACCTTGATAATTGTATAGAAGTCTTTATGGATGATTTCACAGTTTTTGGATCATCCTTTGATGACTGCTTGGAACACCTAGGTACTATCCTCTTTCGTTGCATCAAAAAAAGATCTCGTATTAAATTATGATAAATGTCATTTCATGGTTGATAGGGGATAGTTCTTAGGAATATTATTTCAAATGAGGTAATTCAAGTGGATAAATCAAAAATTGAATTAATTTTATCCCTTCCATATCCAAATTTTTTTCTTGAGGTGCGATCTTTATTGGTTCATACTAGTTTTTACCACCGATTCATTAAATAATTTAGTAAGATCGCACTTCCCCTGTATCGATTATTGCAAAAGGATTCTAAATTTGTTTTTGATAAAATTTGTGAGGATGCTTTCAATTTACTAAAAAGGAGTCTCATGTCACCTCCCATCATACAACCACCAAGGTGGGATCTCCCATTCAAACTTATGTGTGATGCCTCTACCTTTGTAGTTGGGGTAGTTTTATTATAAAGGGTTTAGAAGTATCCTCATGTAATTGCATATGTTTTTCATACCCTTGACCTTTCCTAGGAAAACTACACCACCACTGAAAAATAACTCCTTTATATTGTTTTTTCCTTGTAAAAAATTCGTTCATAACTTATTGGGTCAAAAATCATTGTCTTTTCTGATCATGTTGCCCTTTGTTTTCTCTTAAAGAAACCTGAAGCAAAGCCCCGCCTCATATGGTGGATGATCCTCCTCCAAGATTTTGACCTTGAGATTCGAGATAATAGAGGAATGGAAAATGTGGAAGATGACCACATTAGCAGGATTTACCCATCATTGGACCACCATGTTGACTCCTCCCACCCCATTGGATAATTCTTTCCACATGATAACCTTTGTGATGTTGTGGACCTTACCCCTGGTATGCAGACATTATGAATCTTCTAGCAGCATTTAGGGTCCCCACTAATTTTAGAACCTCACAATCCTAGAGACTTAAGCATGAATCAAAATGTTACATTTGGGATGACCCATATTTGTGGAGAATTTATAGTGACTAAGCTATTCATCAGGGTGTCCTTAACCATGATTTCAACTCTATTTTGACCTTATGACATACTTTGACTTGTGGGTCCACTTTAGCTCTCAACATACAACTCAAAAATTCCTTAACTCGGGACTTTATTGGTCAACATTGTATAGAGATGCCCATAAATTTTGTAAGTCATATATTCGATGTCAATTTATAGGGAATATCTCTAAGAGGAATGAAATGCCCCAACATCCCATGTTATTTTGTGAAATCTTTGATGCATGGGGAATTAAATTCATAGAGCCTTTTATAAATTCATTTTTCTTTGTGTAAATCTTATTGAGCTATTGACTACATCTCTAAATGGGTGGAAGAAAAGGCTTCCAAGACTGATGAATCTTAATTGGTTATTGATTTTGTGAGGTCCTAAATTTTTAGTCGGTTTGGTTTGCTAATATTAATCATTAGCGATCTGGGTTCACATTTTTGCAATCAAAAAATGAAAAACTTTCTCTGTAAGTATGGGGTTGTTCATAAAGTCTCCATTTCATATCACCCCCAAACTAACGGACAAGCTGAAATCTAAAATCAGGAAGCTAAGAAAATTTTGGAAAAAAATGGTACAACCCAATAGGAAAGATTGGAGTTTACGCTTGGATGATGCAGTTTGGGCATACCATACAGCTTTTAAAACCCCGATCATAATTTCACCATATAGGATTGTGTTTGGAAAGGCTTGTCACCTCTCAGTGGAGGTAGAGCACCATGCATATTGGGTTGTTAAGAAATGTAATATGAATCTCTCAGATGCAAGTGAGCATAAGAAGTTACAGATTTAGGAGTTAGAAGAAATTCAGTGTGATGAATATGAGAACTCTTGAATCTATAAAGAGAATACAAAGGCTATCCATGATGGGATGATTCGTCAGTAGAAGTTTTATATCGGTGGGAAGGTCATTATGTATAATTATAGACTAAATCTTAACCTAGGTAATCTTCATTCCTGATGGATCGGTCCTTATATTTTTATTAATGTTTACCATTTTGGTGCAATACAGGTTTTTCATGAGCAAAGTGGCCAAAGTATTACAGTCAATGGGCAGAGACTTAAACACTTTTACAAGGATTTTACAAAGCATCTAGTGGAGGAAATCCACCTTCAAGAAGAAACATACCAGTGAATTCCACCAGGTTTTATCCTTCCTTCCCACATTATCCTTTATTACAATGAGGATACTATACACTCTAGGTGTGGGGGATGGGTATATTCTTAGGTTAGTTATAAATTTTCATCATCTTTCTTTTTTTTCTCTTTTTTGTTTGTTGGATAGTATTGTTACCTCCCCTCCCCATTCCCCCACCCCCTCACTTTTGTGCCGAAATGTTAATTTTTTATGCCCACTTTATCATTGAAAATGAAGCTCACTTAATCATGGAAGTTATTGAAAATTAATGAGGAATTTCTCTATTTCATGTTGTTTTAACATTTAAAAAAATTTGTTTCAATGATGAAATGTTTTTTAGCATGAATTTAACATTGGGGTGTGATTTTTAGTAAATTGGTTGTTTTTCAATGATATAAATGGTTATATCTCTTTAAAACCTTTGAGAATAATGGTACCCTTTGTATGGGTAGTTTATAGGAAAATTGTGTCACTTAATATATCCATGCATCTTTTACACCAAACCATGAAGTGTAAATATTTATTACTTAATATAAGGTAGATATAAGTTAGGTTAATATTTATTAGCTTTCTAAAATGATTTTTCCATATGTTCATTCCTTATCTGATCTATTTCATTGATGTACCAGATTGACCTATAAGTGTGTACCCATTATCTGACTGTTGTACGCCCTAAAAAACTATAACTAAAAATAAAAAAAATAAAAAAAACACACAAAGATGTGGTATGTTTCTTGGGAAGTTCAAAAACCACTCTTCCTCAACCTTTTATCTTGTTATAACTATTACAATTAGTGTCGTGAGGAGATCAAACAAGGGTTGAGTGATGAATGTGAGATTTGTTCCAAGTTCAACTTTTGAGGAAAAAAAATAAGAATTGATGGGAGTGATGAAATGTAAAACATATGTGGATATGTAGGTTGGGAAATTAAGGTCTGACTTCTAAGAATACTTAAGTGAGTGGGTCTTTAAATTTGATTTCAAAGGATGTAGGTCAGTTTTGGTGGACAAAATCATTTAAGCATAAAAATGTTAAAATAACCTATATTTACTGGATATAAAGTGGAAAGAATAACATGGAATGGTTTTCACACACACACGTGGAGAGTTAGGGGAATGATTGAATTTTGAATTCCTTTATCATATTGGTATCATGCATCTATTTTAATTTTGTTCTGATACAATTTATGAGACATCATTTTCCATGATCACTGACAATAACTCCTTAGTGTGATTTTTTCTTTGATCGCATTGCTATAATGAATTAAATTTTCATTAAATGTTAAATATTTATGAAGTTGGGAGTATCTCCATGCATAATTTTTGGTAATGTGACTTTTCCTAAGAGTGAAAATGTTTAGGTGCGGGGGTATGATCGCATAGTGATTCACTGTTCATGTCCACCCTTACACCACTATTTTAAACTGGTTTTGTATTGAAAATTACAATTATAATAACAAATTTCACTTCATGTTTGATTAAATAATTTTATGTTTTTTACTGTTAAAAAGGTAAATTTTACTTGTTTTTATTTTTTTCATTTAAGGTGGGGGTGATTCAGAGAGTCCATGATGATGCAGAAGAAAAATGGGCCAAACTACATGGAAGTCCATGAACAAATGTCCACTATTTTTCATGTTCAGAGAAATCTGTGCATCCAAATGAGCTGAATTTTGCAACCCAATCAAAAACTGTGTGGTATAAAACTTTTATAAAGGAACTCAATCCAAATTCTTCCATTAAGAGGTCCAAAAAAAACTAATCTTTCCAATAAAATGAATATGTACTGAGTCAAAAGTTTACCTCTGTATTTTTGGAAATATCTCTTATTATATACATTTTTTGGCCGCCAAATGTGACATAGAGATAGGTAGGAGGTCTTACAAAAAGTTTTTATTTTTTTTAAGCAAGATAAGATTGGATAGTGGTCTAAAACCATGGTCCAAGTGGTTTCTCGAAATCAGGGTGCCCAAAACCACCTCTTATTTTGACTATAAAAGAACACCTTGGGCGCCACATTTAAGAGTTCAGCTAGGAGGCAAGGTGATGAAATTTTGGAATCCCAAATGAGTCCTCTACTCAATCCTAGAAGTTTTGGAGTCCATGAGAAGTGCTACTTCATCATCATTGTCTTTATCTCCTCCCATGGAGTTCTAAACATCTTGTGATCACCTGGGGGAACGTGATGTAAATCCCAAGATTTGTTTTTGTAATATTTGAATGGTATTTTAAATTCCAGGTTTATGTTTTGTTTTTAATCATGATCTCTTCTTATTTAATTGAGTTATGTACTTGTATGACATTCTCAAACTCATATGATCATGTTTGGGGGTACCCTTTCATGTGATGTTTCACACATCGTTCACAATTTCTTTTTACCCCTTTTAATTGTAGTGTATGTGTGGTTCATATGGGTCAATTGAACTATCATAAACACTTTCAAGGCTGTGTACATTTATGTCATGGTATCTCAAATAAATAACATACAAACCTGGACAGTGCATCGATTTCTTCATGTGTTGCCTTGGAGAGTTTTGGTTATGAATTCAAACACAAATCACTCAATCATCAGTGGTAACCAGTGATTCATTGTGTGTTTTCGACTGAACCCTAGGAGGTGTCATAGTATAAACTAAGTAACATTCTAGTTCTAGGTGTTACAAACTAGGGATTAAAATATCTAAACTCTATATCTTGAAACGATGAAGGATGAGCATCATGATATTTCCCCGGGTTGATCACGCTTAATCAATTATGTTAATTTATACTTTGTTTTATCACTTTCTTTTTTATATTTACTTCTTAAATCATAAAAATAAAAGAATTACAAAATCCAATTATCCTTTTATTTTCATAATAAAACCCTTTTTATTTTATAAATGATCTAAGGTTTCATCGACAGACGGCCTAGGTCTCCTGCTATACTGCAGAAATTCTAGTAAAAACTAAACAACTAATTTGACGCGCTCGACAATGCAATCAACGGACCATCCCTTTGGTTCGAGTACTTTGACATCATGGTAACGTGAGAGTAAGATGTGGAATCATTAACCCCCTCCTTTTTATATAACTTTTTCTTTTCAGGGTGAAATCCTCAAAGGGGGAGATTGTAATGACCCCGGTTTCGTTGGTTTAGTCCTTTGAATATTTCTAGATATATCTCTAGATTTTTTCTCTGAGTCGGTGATGTGTTTGGGTGTCGCAGGACCTCGAAATTAATATATTAAAATTATTAATATATATTAAATCATGTGTTCCAATATTTTCATAATAATGGTTTTCCCATTGATCAGGACCTCAAATGGGAAATTTGATCCCATAGTTATTTCCAGAATGCGGGGTTTACCCTTAGTGCTTCATATAGTTGGTTTGTGTCGGGTGTTTGGTTGAAGGTGACCATTGGTGGGTGCGTTAAGCAATTAATTAATTAATTTAATTAATTTACATAAATATCGAAAACTCTTATCCCTCTCTATTTATATTTCTTTATGAAAAATCCCTAGGGTTAGCTACATAACCCTAGGAGATTATATGGGGAGGAGAGCATTGGCGTTAGCGACTTAGGAACAAGGATCGATAATGAACGATTGAAGAGAATTGTGATATGGACAATGAACGTAGCATGGTCATCTTCTTCTTCATGAGAAGACGTGTTCTTCACCAATGATCGATACTTTATTGAGGCAGACCATGTTATTTCATCCATTTTTACCCTTTTAATTATATGACAAGCGTGGATTTATATCTGTTTTTTTTATGACTATCATTCCTCATATAAGCCCAGTTTTGATTAATAATATTGATCTGGTTTATGTATATTTTTTGTGCCCCAAATTTCACTCTGGTTTCCTCATTATGAAATTGTTGAATGGAATTGCACCATCGAAAAATGGTTTTCACTTCATTCTTATGTTTTTTTACCCATTTTTCTTCACATTCTTCATTGTTGACTCATGGGGTCAGCGATTCAACATTGTTGGGCCGGATTCGAACACGATCCAACCCTCAGATTCATGTCGGATGCGTGAATGATGTGTAGATCAATGTTTTGTGAACGAATCGAGGTGTGTTGTGATTGTTGATGATAGCTTCATGGATTGGGTTCTCGAACGGTAACGGGAGGCATGGTGAATTACCGACCGAGTGATCGAAGTTCGATTTTTGGCCACCGGATGCTAAGAATCAACCATCAGAGCCCCCCCCCCCCCCCTTCAATTTTGGTGGATTTTGAGTGGTCAAACGATGAGGAAGATGGTGGGAAAGGTAGATCTGGTGTTCACATGAAGAGACTTTGGTTTCTGGAAAATATTGACATACACGGTGTGTACTTCCAAGAACACACGCCATGTAGTCCCCTTGTTGTGACGACTCGGGTTTCTAGTGAGATAAATTTATCATATCATGTGGCTGGGCCCACACGTTGTGTGCCCCTACTCAAGAAGCCAAGCCATGTGCCAAAGCCACACACCCAGGACCCTGTGTAATTATACACGTTGTGTACCCTTAGGGGCACATCATGTATAGGTACATGGCTAGACGTGTACCTTTTGTACACGCCCAGAGCACCCGGACATGGCCAGGGACACGGGCATGCCCCGGGCTTCCAAGACATGTTGTGTACTCCACGTACACATCCCATATAGCCACACAGCTAGCCAAGTCGTGTCTAGGGGAGGACACACCCAGGTGTCCAAGTGAGGAAACACATCGTGTGACCCTATGTACACATCGTGTACTTTTCTATGACTTCATCTATCATGTGTATCTCATTCTTCGGGGCTCAGATTTGGGTCCACGAGTAGCCTAGCCTGAGTAGTTTTCCACACAGAATGCAATAGTGGTCTTCATTTCGACAACAGGGATGCGACATGAGGTGATGCTAGTGGGACACTTCTCTCTGCGACGCTTAGTCGGTGGTAGTGATCAAATGTGGTCATCAGAGTGTTATCGGGGTTGATACTCCCTTATCTCTCTCCAGGTTGCGGGTCCCTCATATTGTTTATGCAGATAGAGACAGAACTCCCCCCACATTATAGAGGGTGCAGGTCCATTATCCACGGAGTGGACTCCCCGTCTTGAGCTCAGGTGGTGAGTGGTTCCTCGATTGGAGTGGTGCACCCTCAACTGTGCTACGCAGTTGCGTGGTGTGGGGCCTTTATATTCTTGAGAGTTTACATGTGATACTTGACAATGAGATGAGACCTTTGGAGCTGCTGACAGACTCTTTATTCTTGGTTGGTTGTAGAGATAGAGACCCCTTTTTCTCTCTTCACTTGAGTTTCTTCTGAGCATATCTGATGTTGAGTTTTCTTTCCCCTCTTACTTATGGGTTGAACCGACTATTGTTTATTCATATTGCTTCCCCTTCTTGGTTTTCGGGACGTTCTATTGGGTATGTATATACTCACTCTTGCATGGACTTTACCCGCACATGTTGTATCTTATAAAGATGACAGACAGATCGATGCTGACCTTGGGAGACCTAGTTTCGGTGGAGCATAGTGGTTTTTAGTACTTACCGTGTTCAGTGGTTGTCCTTGGAAATTGCTAGACGTACTCTCTTCAGTCTTTTCCTTTTTTCCAATTATTGTCAGGTTGGGACCTCATTTCTGATTTGGTGTGTATTTTGCCTCTTTTTATATACGTTGTATTATCCGGGTGTACTTTGATTGTATTTCCTAGAGGTTGTTGCATGCATTGATGATGCTCAAGATGTTTCAGTTATTCCTATATCTCTGTATTATTGCATAGAGCTGGTTGTGTGTGTGTCCAGTTACTTAGGCTAAGGCCTCCCATTTCAATATTATGTTGTTAGTCTCTGACCTATTGGAGGTGGGTTTGGGGTGTCACATTCGGCTTACCATCGGGCAGGCGGGCCCCGATGGGTCGGGTCGTGACATAAACAAACTCGTATTATCATAAAACTCTATAACAATGTTCATAGTGGTGGTGGGTAGGATTAGGGGTTAGGGGCGGTGGTCGTGGGGTCGAGTCCCTAGGCCGCATCTTTGTAGCGTGTGTGGAGTCGCTCTTGACGACTGTAACAAAAAATTTATAACAATGTTCATATATTATTTTTTGACTTGTATAGATGAATCTCTTCAATGATCGATTTGTTTAGAATGACCCAAAATGCGTTCTTAATGTTAAAAATACATATTACGTGATAAAAATCAAGAAAACGATGTCGAATTTCCCTGAAACTCTATAAAAATGAACATTAATTAATTTGTGACCTTTAAGAGAAAATTGTATGCCAATCTGGAATTAACTATGCTCAAAATAACCAAGTGTGTATTACTTAAGTTAAATTTTTTTCTTGAAAATGTGCATCCCATGTTGAAAACCAACCAAACAATATCGGATTATTGATAAACTGTATAAAAACAATCATCAATTAATTTGAGAGTTATATGAATTGATTTCAAGTCAATCCAATGTCTAGTTTGGTATGAATGATCAAAAGTTCATTTTTCAAGTTAAAAATTACTTTTTACTTAAAAAACTTGTGACATGGGATCAAAATTGAGTAAACAATATCGGATTATCATGAGACTTTATGACAAGCATCGTTGATAATTTTATGACTTGTGGGAACAATCCTGATTCTAATTAGGCATTGTTGCGTTCAAAATGATCGAACTTTTTTTTAATGATAAACATTGTTTTTTACTTAAAAACGTGTCATAGGGTGGTAACTACTAAAATGAACTTGGGATGTCTTGAAAAAATTGTCCAACTTAAAAACACGAGTCACAATATAAAAAAAATGATTAAACAAACTCGTATTTCAATGAAACACCGTGACAACGATTGTCGATTAATTTGTAATGTGTTGAAAAGAACTAGACATCAATTCAATGTCGAGTTTGATCAGAATGACTAGAAATGTGTTGTTGAAGTTATAAACAACTTTCTCACGTTAAAAACATGACAAACGGTATTAGATTGTTATGAAATCTTATGAAAATTATTGACAATTAATTTAGAACATATTGAAACAAACCGCACGTCAATTCAATGTGCAGCGCGTTTGGAATTACCAAGAGTGTGTTATTTAATTTAAAATCTGTTTTTAACTTAAATAATGCATGTCTCACGCTGAAAAATAAGTAAATCATATAGATTGTCATAAAAATGTACAATGATTTGATGATTAATTTGTGACCGGTAATAACGGACCAGAGGCCAATCTGTTGCTTGATTCAGATCGAATGACCGTAAATGTGTTTTTCAAGTATTTTTTTTTTTAATTTGAAAACATCCAATCAAAACAAAACATTTGAATTTATCATAAATGTTTATAACAATGATCCTCAGTTAATTTATGATAGGGAGAATGACAATTGGGGACCAAAAGTCCCCCCTAATACCAAACAATGACCATGATCAGTTCCGTGAACAGTGAAAAACACTGTTCATAGAACCACCAGAGGTCCTCCACCAGTATTAGGGGGTCATTCCCCCCTTGTGATATATAGGATTGAGTATTAGAGTATTGTTTTTATAATGTATTTTTATTATATTTATTTAAAAAATAAAATCAACACGTTAGTCATGCATTTCACCTATCACGGTGAAAGATCAATCATACCTTCATAAAAGGACAAAAAAACATATAAAAAAGAGAGAAAGCGTGCGTGACAAGTTTCATTTACCTGCCATGACCCGCCAAACTTAATAATGATTCGCTTGGCTTTGTCCATATTTTCTAGAGCGAGAATGAATTCTCACTCCTCCTACGTTCATGTTTGCCCCATCTGCATGCGGAAAATACGCCCATACAAAGGCTACGATGGGGTCCCTCAATGGCCGCCCTTCCACTTTACCAAATCAAAATTCACATTGTTAATCAATCATAATAATTTTACCTTATGTTGTAAAAAAATTGATATAATTAATTTCAAATTAATATTTTCCATCAATTGAATAATTGGGTTTGTTTATTTTTAATATATATATTTATACGTGCGTTATTTATTTATTTTTCCACAACAACTATTAAAATTGATTTAGATTATAAATACTTTTTTGTATGAAAAGTAATTAAAATCGTCTCACATTCAAGTGCCCCGTAGGATAGTTGTTGGGTGTAGTGCACCTTGGATGGAAAAAACCTGGAATAAATGACAGTATAATGTTTCACATTATAACAAAAACAATGAAATGTTAACTTAGTGTCATAAAAGTAACATTACTCACTAACTGCAAAAGGATGTTTTTTTTTTTAATTTAAAATCGAATGGCCTCTCTTCATTAAATCAGAGTTACGTGGATTGACTGTCATCTATCTTCATTTTTCAAAACCAGTTACGATTTTTTTCATATATGTATGCATATTATGACTTTATATAGACACATATAAGTTATTATATGTGTTTGTGTATGTACATCTTATTTATGAAACATATTTTTGTATTATATTTATATTGTGTGTGTGTTAAACACAAACACAAACACAAACACACACATTATCTATAATCAAAATTTAAATTATAATTTGGATTTTAATTTCAATTTTATACTCAACAACAATTTTGATTTTAAATTTTCACTTCTTTCATTTTTAATGCCACTTTTAATTTCAATTTAATTTTTTCATTTTTTTAATTTAAATTCCATTTTTTTGCTTTCTATTCTAATTATTTAAATTTCAGTTACATTTATCTGTTATTTAACACACACACACACGTGTCTGTGTGTTTTATTTATGTGTGTGTAAATATTATCTAATACTAACGCTACAAGAAAAACGGTCATCAGCAGTGATTTTTTTTGGTATTTAGTGGTTGTTTTAACCATCGCTAAATATGAAGATGGGGGAAGACATGCCGTGCGCACACTCATGGTGATTTGGCATTGACTCTAATTTGAATTGCCCATCTTTGTTATTCCTTGATCTATCCTGAAATATGATTCTTCTCTCATAGTCATGGGTTTGTCGACCCTACATGAGATATCTAGTAGCGATACACAATCATCCAAGAAGGGCGTATCCACTTGCAATGGTTTTATGTAAGAAGGTTGAAAATCAAATTGGAACCTCATATCTAGTCGCACATGAGCAGCGAATATCTAAGAACGAGGATGGAAGGTTTTTTCATCTCTGTTGATCGGGCTGCCTTGCAGGAGAGGCTCGATTTGTGTAAATTTTCACTTATTGGACGAATGATTCTTTCTAAAAGAGACAAGCCTTTTAAATGTGAATGAGTTGAAACTGAAGCTCGGACGAATCTGGGACTTCGATAACTGAAAAATCATTTCGATTGGCAAGGGATGCATTCATTTTATCTTTTATTCTAAACCGCATCATTCTGCTGCTTGGAAATTTAGGTTTTATAGTCTCAATCCAAGTGTCTTTAGACTTTCGGCATGGGAGCTCAACTTCAATCATCACAATCAAAAGCATATGAATGCTCATATTTGGGTGTGCATTCGTGGACTCAACTAGTTTATTTGATACCCGCAAGTCTTGAATGACATTGCATCTTGCATCAAGACCCCTCTTAAACTGGATGACAATACCATTGAAGGCAAATATGGATACTATGCAAGAGTGTTGGTTGATGCGGACCTTCTGAATCCACGACCTAACAATGTTACTCTTGTTGATGGATTGAAGATAGAGGTTGAATTTGGATATGAATTTATTCCATTGGTTTTTGGTTTTTGTAAAATGGTTGGCCATTTGGTTTCATGATGCAGACAAGTCCTTAAGTTTCAGGTGAAGAAACATGATCCTACTACGCATAAGGAAGCTAGTTACAAAGGCAAAAAATGGGCATCACAATTTCTTCTAAATTCAAGGAAGTTAATGCCGGAATTATTGGGAATTATGGAGATACCAACAAAGGAAAGACAAGGAGTTGTTCATTGATTCCCGTGATCCTGCAACTTCTCCAGGGAATGACATTGTGAAGGATGGTGCGGGGGATTCAGCTCTCCTGTTGGGAAATTCTTCTGAAAGGCTTTCTGGTCTTCTAGCTAGAGATGAAACAATGTTTAGGAAAAATGAAGCACTCTGGTTGAGGAGGAGATTGGACAACAATATCTTCTAAACAAGCAGGAACACTCTGTGGGCAGGTTTGTTGAAACAGGAGCTCAGGGTGACAGGGAGGCTGGTGAAATCAGACATCTTGAGGATTTGGACCAGAGCAATCTCATTGGGGATCATCAAATTCCAATAGTAATTCCCTTGAATGTAGTAGGATTGGATAAGGGTGCTAGTGAAACTAAGATTCTGGAGGTTCTAGACATCATTGACACTTCTGGAAGCAATAAGGATCTCCTAGATGCTTTTGCTGATGTTCTTGACTTTAGATCCCATAAGGAAGAGGAGAATAGCTTCAAAGACAAATATGTGTTGAGGCCTTCTATCTCAGAAAAATTAGGAGCCTTACTTGGGATTGAGGAGAGGGTGGCATAGAGAACCTATAACACAAAGAAATAATTGGAAGATGCTAGTGTAGTAGATTTGGACACTCCTAACAAGAGGGAAGATCAACAGGCTCATAATGGTGAAGGTAGTCTTGGCCTTTCTTTTGGGAAGGGCAACATCAAAGGTGAAAGTGATATGAGGAAGCCACCCCTGGGTGGAAGGAAAGCTAAACTAAGATCCTTTAAAAAATGAACATTCTATTTTGGAATTGTAATGGGATGACCAATCAAGCCACAACCGGCACTCTTAAGAGTTTCCTTTCCTCTCATCATCCTTTGATGATAGGCATCGCTAAATCCAAGATTCTGCTGAATCTCTTTAAAGGGATCAATTTTAATGCCTTGGGATACATAATTGATTCTACTAACCGACACATTTAGGGGATAGAAACCCTTTTGGGTTTTGATATCAAAAGACGTCACTAGCTGATATGTTGTTCATACCAGCCAACAAATGATTACAGTTATGATTACCATGGATGAAAACAATTTCTTTTTCTCTTTCATTTTTGCTTACACCAATTTTCCGGGTAGAAGGATTCTTTGGGAGGATATCAAGAGCCTTTAACAGTCTATTATTGAACAATGGCAGCTCACTGGAGACTTTAATGCAGTTTTGGCATCTAATGAAAGGAGGGGTCAGACTGGTAATGTCATTGCTACCTGTGAATTCAAGGACTGCATGGATTGCAATGATTTGATTGAAGTTTCCTTTCATGGGGATATATTTACTTAGCATATTAAATATATTAAAATAATTGTGGTTAGTAAACTAGATAGAAGCTTTGTTAACTTCCAGGCCATGGACAAATGGGTGGAAATTCAATCAATGAATCTTATCAAGTATAATTCTGCTCACCACTCAATCCTTACTTCCATCATTACTAGTAAAGAGAGGGAACAATTACCTTTCAGATTTAATAATTCATGGATCAAGCATCCCGGTTTAAAAAATATTGTTCAAGAGGTGTGGGATAACACTGAATGTACTGATGATCTATGCAATGGACCAGACCTCTCCAGTCCATTCCTTTGTAAAAATCCTATGTTTGAGGTGTTCTGGGGAGTCTCAATAACTCATTTCAAGAGTATCCAGTTTTCCAATGATAGGTCAGGGCGTTAGTAGGTCGGGCGTCGGTAGGTCGCATCGGTGGGTTGTGTCAGTGACTCGCTGCCGGTGAATCACTGTCGGTGACTCGCTTCAGTGGGTCACTTCGGCGACTCGCTGTCGGTGACTCACCCATCGATAACCCATTTCAAGTTTTTCCAGTTTTTCCAGTTTCACCCCTCTTTGACATTAAATGAGTTACCTATCATGTTTAAGCATTTTGAATCCATTTCCACCATCTCTAAGGATAATCGTTATATCCTTAATATCCTAACTCCCCCTAGACTTTGAAATGTCCAAGCCATGTGGTCTTGACCACGATTCGAATGTTAAGTACTTTGAAACTGTCTCCTTTCTTTGATATAGGATCTGGCCCTTTTCTAAAAGCTAAGATCCTCTCTTCCTTGAACCCTTCTGCTTCCTCTTCGTGCGACCGGGACCTTTCTTCCCCAAGGAGTCACATCTGTGCCATAGCCATTGATCCAGTTCTCCCTTGAAGTCTTTCCTGCTGCTCGCACACCCCCTATTTTTGGCACAAGGAGGAGTTTATAATCATCTGTTGTTCCAAGTAGGGATTCTTTTATCTCTCTTTTAACTGTTTATCATGCAGGGTGGGTAAACTAATGTCTCATTGTGAATACGGTTAAATCCCACCTTTTAATTAAGGATGTTATGAAGATAATCAGACCTGTTACAATAACGGGTTTTGTTACATTAGTAATAAATGAGGGGCTGGGAAGATGGTGATGATGGTTGTTTCGTTTTATCTTTTATCTTTGATCCATGCTGCGAATTTTGTTGGTTGTATCCCTATGAAAATCATAGCCATTGGTGGTCTCTATTTTCGCATCGGTGTGACTTGTGGATTACTGTTGACAAATTAGAAATCTGATTAATCACGTATACCTAATTAAATAAATGGAAACCCCAGGATTAAACTTGTTCTGTGATCTCCCCTGAATTATTGAAGTGGAATTAAAGAATGAGGGTTGCTAAATTTTAATACACCTTGCCGATTGGTGTGTCTACGTGCTATGTATAGTTTTTTTCAACCTTATGTTTGTGGTGGTCATGTGTTACTGTGGTTGAGAGTGCGGTTGTGTGTATGGGGTGGTACGAGTGGTGTAATGGAATCTCAGGTTGAGAGGTTGGTTGATTGTGGAATGAATGAACTTGTTATGCAGTGGGAGTGCATCTCGACAGTGGTTGGGCAGCATGGTTATAGTTTCGGGTTGTGCTATGTTTATGTTACTGGGTGTGGTGTTGTTATACAGTGGGGATGCTGAGTGTGGTTGTGATGAGGTGTGTTGGGGGTTTTCTTGTTGAGAGAAAGGACATGTCGACATGACTTTGAAGAATGATAATGGCAATGGTTGGCTTGGGTGCTAAGTGGGGAGGAAGTGTGAAGTGGGGTGTTTTATCACAGTTTTCTTCCTCTGTTTGTCTTGGTTGTGAGGTTGATTGTGTGTGTAGGTTTTGGGCGTAGCAAAATCACGGTTGGGCCAACACCCAACTTTAAATTTTACCGTGATCCACAATTATTACAGGATCAATACAATGATGAACACCAGTATCCATGAAATAAAATCAAAGATTTAGATAAATAAGAAAGAGGCCCGGAACCTTGAGAGTGGATCGACATATTTTTATTTATAATTAATTTAATTAAATTAAAGAAATACCTCCAAGGTTTTCTTTCTTCATTGATGTGTCTGACCACATATATGCAGTGAGCCTTTCGTTGCTTTGTACAGATCAAGAGTAGATCTCCTATAGTGGTAATCCACACGTGCTTTGTGAATCTATGGATGTCGCCAAAGGAGTCTCCGGGTGCTAGCACATAAGGTCATTGCACTTGTGTCTTCCACTCTCGATCGCCTTGAGAGCCGCTTCCAAAGCATTCTCTGATCCGGTGGAGGATTCCCGCTCTCATTCTTGAGAGCGTTCTTAGAGAAAAAAAAGTTCTCGAGGCTTGAGAGATTTTTCTCCAAAATGTTGTGCACAATCAAAATTGGATCTCTATAGCCTATGGGTTTCCCCCTTGGCTAATAAGAGAATAATATGTAACCAGGAATTTAATTCACTAGTTAATAATAAATAATTATTACAAGTGTTGTTACTTATTTTATTATTTCATGTAAAACCCCCATATCAAATAATAACGAAAATAACATTATTTCCATGAGATGTTCTTAGCTTACAAGTTACAATTAAGTATTATTTTAATCAAATAATATTTAATATTATTTTATCACCGGACCCTTTAACTCATCCCTCCCATCCTCCGAAATATTTATCAGACCTTAAATAATGAATATTTATTTATTAAATAAATAAATAAATCTAACTGCATTATTCATCGATAAATAAATAAAATGCAATCAGGCATACCTGAATAATTATTAAACCCCAACCGAGAATAATATTTATTCAACTTGTTAAATAATAAATTATTTAACTGAGATTTCAGATACACTTAGTATGTGACCCTCTATGCCTCTTTCTCAGTGGCATTAGGTGAACTTGTCTAAAGTCCAAGATTAGCATCTAAAAACATGCCAAGACACCCATAGAGAAAGGAGTTAATGCCACAATGACATGTCACCTCATATGAATACTTACCGTGTAATATAATCCATTTATCACAATATCTCTAATCGAGCAGGTTGCATGCCAATGTCATCAACCTATATGCTCGATAACTCATTCTTTGACTTTCAAAAAATAGAAAACGCCTAGAAAACACCATGGCTATGGATTTATATAAGCTATATCATTTCTATCAAAGGGCCTAAGATATTTACTTCTGTTAATGAACAAAAGGGATAAATCCTTTCTCACATTATTCATTAATGTAATATTACTCGTGACAGATCCAATGTATCCTACCTCACCGCAAGCATACGTCATCACGATTTTCACCAATACATCAAAGTGTGTGACTCATAATATCCATTAATAATAATCTTAAAGTATAAGGACCATTACACACGTCCATAGATAGGAACATCCAATGACACTTATAATGTTGATTTCCTACTATCGGGTCTCGTTCTCATAATATCCTATTGGATATTACTAGGGGCGTTGATTAGCCACTAAATGAGGATAATATTCATTGTTAATATATATAATATTCATGTTCTTTATTATTCATAAACACCATTTTAGTTTATTTTACACTTTGAACATCATTTCACATTATGATTGTAATACCTTTTTAAAATGCACTATTATGTGGTACATTTTTGAACATCATTTGAAGTACCTAATGATTCATCTGATTTTAAGGAATGTAATTATCCATATTTTAATTTGATATTTTTTGAACTGTATATAAAATTAAATATGAACATTTTTCATTCCGGGATCAATGGAGGATTCATAAAGTATGATTGAGATATTTGGAGATGAATGGAAGCAATTCTAGAGAAGGTAGATTGGAAACCATCCCACTGATGAGAATTTGGGACCCACATTACAAACCCAATGAAGCCCAAATTTTGTGGGATGCTAGAAGAAATATATAGGAACAAATCATTTTTCATGATCCAGTGCTAATTAGGCCACCATGGTGGTCATTAAGGTAGCCAAATTTGAAGATAAAATTATGGGCCAAATTCTGCGGCCCAGAAAACAAATCCTACTAATATGATCATATATCGGAATCCAAAACTTAAAATGGTCCCAAAGTTTACAGACGGTTATAAGACATCCGGGGATCCATTTTATTCTTCTATGGCCCACTCTGATTCGGCCATCTAGAAGGTATTCCAAGCACGTCTGTTCGGTGGATGAAAGCTGGATTCCACCTCGAGTCAAGTGTGGAAAAATCCAAGTTCCACAAGCTTTACACCACCCTAGGCCTACCATAATCAAGTGGTATGCTTTGTACTATTGGAGACTAGACCCAAGGCTTCCAAAATTCCTATTTAAGGTAGTGGTGGTGGAGGAGTTTTTAATCTTTGGTGCTTTGTTCAATTGTAATGTTATGCTGCGATTTTGTTGTCTCAAGTTTTTCTTTCACATGTAAGTTGTTCAATTCACTTTAGTTTCTTAATAAAATCTATTATTTTACTCTTATTATGTTGTTCTTCATATCACTTTGATACCTTTGGTTCAAAGTGTGAATTTATTCACACCAAACCTTGTGAAATTATTCACACAACGGTGGAGTGATCATTTTCTTTTTATTATTTTCTTTACTTCTTCAATTCCTCCCTCATGAACCTACTTGCCGCTTCCATTGAAACCATATCATAAATGGAGGGCTAACCCACTTATGGATTGATCTAAGGGAGTAGAAAGGGGCTGTATTGGATTTTATTTATCACCCATTAATGTCTAATCACTTCTTTAATTGATATTTTTATTTGATTATTTTTAAACTCCATCATCCTTGTTGAATTTAAGGCCACACACTTCAAGTGCTAATGCGAACCTTTACCTTGAAGTGATCAAAAATTTTATCCTTTAAGTGTATAGGTGATTAGTATTAAAGGGTGTAGGTATTAAACCAGTAAGTGATGATGTTGTTTTATCTTCTTAAATGAACCCATCTCAAATATAAGAAATTGAAATCATTGAAAAGGAAATACGTCCAATCCACCCCAAGTGATAACCTAGGATCAACTCACTCTTTTAAATTGAATTAACTTAAGTCTCTTAGAGTTCATTTAAAACCATCTTAAATCAACCCAAGTTGGCCACTTCATAGCCAAAAACAATCCATAGAATGTATGTGTATGTAGGTTACTTCTTAGGTCTCTGAGGATTCGATAACCCAAGCTAAACTACAAGGACCATTCTACCTTCATCTATTGGGTAAATTTGAGCGTGAATCAGGTGTACACTATGAGAAGGTGCCTCAAAATCCTAGGAGTCTCCACCGTTGATAGCCTATATCATTTGTGTCCCTTTAAATGATATCAACCGACCATAGAACATTTATTCAAGAACACTATTATGGAACTTCCTGGTTCCCATCATAGCGGGGAACTGTTATGACCTTTTAGCGCGACAGTTACTCTTGGGACATTATCACATGCTATGTTATGTATAATAACAATAATTATGTGATAATGAATTTATTAATATTTAAAACCATTAATATAAGTTTATCATAAAGTACCAATAAGTTGGTTCTAGGGCACCAACTCCAATAGACTCCCACTTACACTATAACCAACTACTAACAATCTTTAGTTCACTAGATCTCACATGATATTCATGATTCTACTGAGATAGGCCTTTAGTCAAGGGGTACACCACTTTATCCTTCTTTGACACTCTAATCACTGCATCTTCACCCCTCTGATGAAAATCCCTCAAGAGGTGATACTTCCAGAGTATGTGCTTTGTCTGTTGATGTGACCTTGACTCCTTTGCAAGAGCCACCATTGCAGTATTATGACAATACAATGTGATAGGGTCTCTACTTTTAGGCACTATATCATGCTCCTAGAAAAATTTCTAAATCCAGACGGATTCCTTGGATATATCAGAAGCCTCTATATATTCGAACTCCACTGTAGAATCAATGACAACTGGATGATTTGAACTCTTCCAACTCACAACTCCTCCATTAAGGTAGAAAACATGTCATAATTGTGACTTTAGATCATTCTGGTCTGTCTAAAGACTAGAATCAACATACCATCTAATGACAAGCTCCTCGTCTCCTCCATACACTAGGAACATATCCTTAATTCTTCTCAAATACTTAAAGATAGACTTAACAACAATACAATGTTGTTCTCCTGGATCTTCTTGATATTTGCCTACCTTGATCAGTGCATATGAAACATCAAATCTAGTACATAACATGAAATACATGATTGATCCTATTGCCGAAGCATATGGGATATTACTCATTATATCTTTCTCCTGTTGTGTCTAGGGACACATTTTCTTAGAAAGATTTATGCCATGTGACACTAGAATAAATCCCTCTTGGATTGTTCCATACTAAATCTCTTTAGTATCTGGTCAATGTATGTTATCTGACTTAGCCTAAGTAGCCTCTTGGATCTACCCTGAATGATCTTGATCCATATAATATAGGCTAATTCGCCTAAGTCATTCACAGAGAAGCACTAGTTAAACCATTTATTAACTGACTATAAGAATGGTATATCATTTTCAATAAGTAATATGTTGTCAACATATACTACTAGGATAACGACCACATTCCCATTAAACATTTTTTAAACACATGGCTCACATCCATTCTTAATGAAACCAAATTCCCTTATGGCTTCATCGAATCAAATATTTCATAAGCTGGAAGCTTACTTCAATCCATAAATGGATCTATGAAACTTGAATACCCTTTTGGAATCAACCAGTGTCACAAACCCTTTCAGTTGTGTCATATATACATCTTTTAGAAGGTCCCCGTTAAGTAACGCAGTTTTAAAATCCATATGCCAAATCTCATAGTCATGGTAAGATACCATGGAAAGTATGATTCTGATGGATTTAAACATGGAAATTAGTGAAAAAGTTTCATCATATTAAATTCCTTGATGCTATTTAAAACCTTTATCCACTAGGATTTCTTTATAGGTACTTACTTTACCTTCTATGTCCAATTTCCTCTTGAATACCCATTTATATTCAACAAGATTTACATCAACTGACACATTGACTAGAACCTAAACTTGGTTTTGATACATGGAATCCATCTTAGAATTCATAGCTTATAGACATCTTACAACTTTTGAGCTCTATACTGCCTCCTTGTAGAAGAGAGGTTCATGATTGTCCAACAATAATGAGTCACCATCCTCGGTGACAAGAAAAGCATATCTCTCTGGTTCCCTTACCTCTCTTACACTCTTATGCAGTACTTGTGTTTCAGGAACTACTTCTTCCACGGGGACCTATGAAACTTTTTTCTGTACCAAATCATGTGTATCTTGAGAATCAACTTTATTGAAGTCAATATTGCTCCCACTATCCTTTTTGAGGGTGTACTCCCTATCAAGAAAGACAACCTGTCTGGAAACAATCACTTTCTTGTCTGAGGGGTTGTATAGGTATTATCTCTTTGTTTCCTTGGGATACCCTATAAAGACACACCTTGTACCCCGGGGTGCTAGTTTGTTTCCCGATAAAGCCTTAATAAACACCTCACATCCCCATACACATGTATGTGATAAAACAAGTTTTTTTACACTCTATAACTTGAAAGGGATTCAATTTTCCACCTTAGTTGGTAATCAGTTTAATGTGTATGCCACAGTTTGTAATGTATATCTTTAAAAGGATAACCAAATATTTACATGACTCATCATCAACCTTACCATGTCCAACAAGGTATAGTTTCTCCTTTCACTAACACCATTCCACTATGGTGTATAAAGTGGAGTGAGTTGAGATAGAATCCCATACTCCCTTAAAAGGTCGATGAACTCTTGGTTAAGATATTATCCACCTCAATCCAATTGAAGCTTATTTATCTTCTTACCAAGCTGATTCTTTACTTCATTCTTGAACTCCTTGAATTTCTCAAAGGACTCAGACTTATACCTCATTAATTAGACATAACCATATCTACTCAAGTCATCATTAAAAGTAATGAAGTAATAATATCCACCTCTATCTTGTATTGGAAATGGTCCACACACATCAGTGTGTACCAATCCTAGAATCTATGTGGCCCTTTCACCCTGTCCACCAAATGTTGGTTTAGTCATTTTACCTTGTAAACAAGCATGACATCTGTCAAGTAGTTTTAGCTCAGAAGAGTCTAAATAACTATCTTGATAGAGCCTTTTCAGGTGATTCTCGTTTACATGACCAAGACGGTGATACCACAACTGGGTGTTATATGAGTCATGTGAACTTGATTCATTATCGATTTCCAACACTTGGTTTTCGTAATTTAATACATATAGATTGTTATTTAAATATGCCACATCATAACATATTTTTTCTTTATAAAAGAAACAACATTTATTTTAAAACTTGAAAATAAATCCATATGTATATAAACTCGATAAAAAAATTATGTTCTTGGTAACACTCGGTATATAATAATAGTATCGCACAACCAAAATCATCCTGATCAATAACTAAAGGTGGTAGTCACCAATGGAAAGAGCATCCATCCTTGAACCATTGACTGCTCATAGATCCACCTCTCCTTTGGTTTTTTTTGAAATCTACTTGGTTCCTGCATTTGAATACAAATGTGAGCACCACAAGCTGTATATAATACCCAATTTGTAGAAATGGAAATATTTCACTCGATAACAAATGCACCTTTGGCTTCCCCTTTCCTCTAGGTGTAGTTCCTCTTCTAGTGGCCTAACTTGCCACATGAAAATCATACTACCTTCTTTTCCTTTCCCTGCCTTTGGATCTTTTTCTTCTTGGTCAGACAGTGCTCGTGAGATTTAGACTATTTATAAATCTTAGGCCCCTTTTCCTTGTCCTTCCTCTTTGTATTCACTATAAGGATTGTGGGTTTTTCACACCCCATGTCCTTATCCACTTGGAAAATCAGGGTCAGAAGTTTCAATAAGCTATCCTCATTATTTCTCATATTATAATTCACAATAAAACTATTAAAGCCCTTGGGAAGTTATGATAGTATGAGATCTGTACTCAAATCATCCAGGGAATTAATCCCTATGGTTTCTAGACGCTCAATGTAGCCAATAAGCTTGACTACATGTGGTCCAGCTGGTAAAGAATCTCCAAGCATAGTAGTGAACAAAGTGTTGGAGATATCATACCTCTCTTGTATTGCCTTCTCTTGATAGAGATCCCAAAGATGAGACATCATGCCATAAGCATCCATTTCCTTGTGTTTCTTCAAGAGCTCATTTGTTATGGATGATAACATGAGGCACCAAACACCCGTAGAAGGTTCTTCCTTCTTGAGTATAGATCATAATGATATTTTTTGATTTCATTTTTAATTCTATTTATACAAATAAGATAAACAAAGTTTTAGTACTTTATCTTATAAAATTAAGACAAATAAATAAATAAATATTCATTAGTCTCCCACTATTTTATTAAAACCCAATAGCCCTCACCATTGACTTAAGAATATCCTGTTGCTTGGATATTTTAGTGACAATGATCCATATTCCATTCTCATCACCCCAAATTTGGCTGGTCAAGCAGCTTGAATGGTTTTAGGTAGGCATTCTAAATGACAACTACATTAACTCGTAGTTCCTTGATCCATTGAGTGGACTCCCCAATCTTGAAATAATTATTTTAGATTTCTTCAACCCTTGCATCTCAATTACACTAAGTCCTGCTTTGGCAGTCAACCCTTGATGTAAACTAAATTAATTCAACCCAAAACCTCAAATTAGAATTTTTTAATAATTGAAAGCACCCCAAATTTGGCCGGTCAAGAACTTTGAACTATTGGTTCGATTCTAACCGAAGTAATGGAAGGCTATACCGACTTAATATTTTATTGAGGGATTTTATCCTTTATGAATAAATTAACTCTTATTATATTTTTACATGCTTGTTAATATTAAGTGGGATATAATTAAGTGATTAACCATTTTTTTTTGTTTTTTAAAAGGGAATTCCCAAGAGTGGCCTTTTCGAACCCTCCACACCCAAGAACCCTCCACCCAGGAGTGCTTGTTAACCATTTTATTTTAGTTCCATCTTGCATGCTTTGTTAATTCATTAATTATGTGATCGCAACAATACGTCCATAATGAATAACCATGAAACTGGCATGAATAAAATAAAGGGTATGATCACGATCCTTTCTAATGGTCAGTTTATCTAGCGGTTGATAAAATAACCCTGACCTTGGGGAGAAACATCTTGAACCTTTTAAGGTTTGTGTTTACAGCTTTCCACCTATCCACCTTTGTATCTCCTTGTATTGGTTTCACCTCAGCTCCTAACTTGAACTATCTCCACTATCTTGGGAGCTCCATCCATTACATATGATTTTAACTCACATGCAGGTGAGGGGTAAAATGGGGTTTACATTAAAGAAACCATGGGCATAAAGGCCCTACATGTTAATGAGGATAAGGCATGCATGCCAACAATTTTAATTTAACAAATAAATTTAAAGGAAACCAATCACATACAAAGGTGTAGTCTAGATTATGATCATCCAAAAACATGCAATGAATTGCGCATTTAATAAAACTATAATTCAATTCCTTAATCATTCTTATTAATATAAATCATTCTCGAATAGATTAATTATTATCTTTAATTAATCAATCCTTTTATCTTAATATTTTTTTTAATTTCCTTGATATTCTCATCCATTATAATTTTAAACAAATTAATAAATTCATTTAAAATTAATTGTGTACATAACTTGCACCTTGGAGGCAACCCGGTGAATACCCATTCAAAACTACCCAGCATGTATTATACTTATATACAATTTATTCTTTGTGACATGTAGCATGAATGCAAAATTATAATTGTAATACAACTCATACATGATGTGAAGATATTTGAACATTACATAGATGTTAATTAAATATATATATATATATATATCAAACACTTATCACATGTTGTGTCTCATATTTATGTCCACATGAAGGTAAATGTATCAAGGGTTACATATTATAATAATAAAATTTTAAATCTGCATAATCTGGAAAAAGTACATGGCGTGTAGATCCGACTACACGACGTGTACCCTCCTCACTATCCATCCAAAGTACATGCCTAGGGAAATAGTATGTGAGGTGTACTTCAAAAATCTTCAGAGTACATAGTGTGTCCTGTGGGACACATGCTGTGTAAACTCCGCGTTACATAGTCACCAGCTGGGCAAGTCGTGCATGGGATACACGACTTAACCCTAACCCAAAGGGACTACACGTCATGTATAGTGGTCCACACAGTGTGTAGTCTAGACGAACGTGTGCTAGTCTATCTTGGTCAACACGCAATTTAAGAATTAACTACACCGTGTGTCATTAATGCATACGACTTGAGTAATTGCTGAATTACCCCCGATGTGCTGAACACAACTACACTGTGTGTGATCCAGATTACATGTCGTGCAGATTACATGAAATGTAACTCCAAATACACAGCTTGTACTGTTGTGTTACCTGGGAAAAATCATCAGCGCCTCCTGATGAAATCATAGATTTAATTTTAATCATAAAATTATTAGTTTCTGTTAGATCTGTGAGAAATGAAAGAGGAAGAACAAATATTGAAATTCATATTACAAGAATGATTAAACATGAATTTCCAAACTAAATTATTAAATAGAAAATCATCAATGAATTATTTAAATAATTATAAAAAAATATGATCACTCTGATACCACTTATAGGATCTGGGTTCAACGGAAGCGCGGTTGGGCCGACGCCCAACTTTAAATTTTACCATGATCAATGATTATTCTGGGATCAATACGATGATGAATGCCAGTATCCATGGAATAAAATAAAATATTTAGATAAAGAAAAAAGAGGACCAAAACCTTGAGATAGGATTGACATATTTTGTTTATAATTAATTTAATTAAATTAAAGAAATACCTCCAAGGTTTTCCTTCTTCATTGATGTGTCTGACCACAAATTTATGGTGAACCTTTCATTGATTTGTAGAGATAAAGAGTAGATCTCCTCTAGAAGTAATCCAAACATGCTCCATGAATCTCTAGACATCACCGAATGAGTCTCCAAGTGCTAGCACAGAAGGTCCGTGAGCTTGCGTCATCCACCCTCGATCGCCTTGAGAGCCACTTCCAAAGTGTTCTCTAATCTAGTGGAGGATGACCACTCTCATTCTTGAGAGAATTATTGGAGAAAAAATATCTCAAGGCTTTAGAGATTTTTCTCTAAAATGTTGTGCACAACCAAAATTGGCTCTCTATAGCTTGCGGGCTTCCCCCTTGGATAATAAGAGAATAATATGTAATCGGGAATTTAATTCACTAGGTAACAATAAATAATTAGCACAAGTGTTGTTACTTATTTTATTATTCCATGTAAAAACCCCATACCAAATAATAACAACAATACCATTATTTCCATGACATGTGCTTAGATTACAAGTTAAAATTAAGTATTATTTTAATCAAATAATATTTAATATTATTTTCTCACTGGACCCTTTAACTAGGTCCACCCATCCTCTGAAATATTTATCCGACCTTGAATAATGAATATTTATTAATTAAATAAATAAATAAATATAATTACATTATTTAATGATAAATAAATAAAATGAGATTTGGCATACCTAAATAATTATTAAACCACAACCAAAAATATTATTTATTCAACTTGTTAAATAATAAATTATTTAACTGATATTCTGGATACACTTAGTGTGGGACCCATTAGGCCTCTTTTTTAGTGGCATTAGGCAACCCTACCTAAAGTACAAGGTTATCATATAACAACATGACAAGACACCCATATAGAAAGAAGTTAATGCCACAATGACATGTCACCTCATACGAATGCTCACCATGTAATATAATCTCTTTATTCCAATATCTCCAATCAAGCGGGTTTCATGCTAGTGTCATCAACCTATATGCTTAATAAATCATTCTTTGCCTTTTCGGAAATAGAACTTGCCTAGAGAACACCATGGTCATAGATTTATTTAGGTTATATTATTTACATAAAAGGATCTAATATATTTACTTTCGTTGATGGATAAAAGGGATAAATAGTTTCTCACATTATTCATTAATGCAATATTACTCGTGACGCACCCAACGTATCCTACCTTGCCACGAGCATATGTCATCACAGTTTTCGCCAATACATCAAAGTGCAAGACTCATAATATCCATTAATAATAATCTTAAAGTCTAAGGACCATTACACATGTCCGTAGATATGAACTTCCAATGAAACTTATAATGTGGATTTCCTACTATCAGGTCTCGTTCTCATAACATCCTACTAGATATTACAAGGGGTGTACACCATGAGAAGGTGACTCAAATTCCTACAAGTCTCCTCCCTTGATATTCTATATCATTTGTGTCCCTTCAAATTATATCATTCATCCATATAACATTTATTCAATAATGCTGTCATTACACTTTCTGGTTCTCATTATAGCGGGGAACTTTTATGACCTTTTAGTGCGACAACTACTCTTGGGACATTATCACATGCTATTTTAGGTAGAAGAACAATAATGATGTGATAAAGAAATTTATTAATATTCAAAACCATGAATATAAGTTTATCATAAAGTACAAAGAAATTGGTTCTAGGGCACCAACTCCAATAGTGTGCTATGGTTGTTAGTTGCCCAAGTAGGGATAGAATAATTAGTAAACGTGTATTAACGTCAAAATGATTGGATGTTAAGTATATTTATTTTATCGAATTGGGAAGTGGTGTAGGGTACCCAAAACATATATGTGCTTCTTATATTACTTTACTTGACTTGTGTTATTTGTTGAGTGTGCCTTGGTGAGGTTGGGATGGATAGTATACATTGTTAGGTGTTTTTGGTTTCTACTACATTCTCACAGGGTTGTTAGTATGATTCTCCACTTTTGCACGAGAGACTTTGGTTTTTCTTTACTGAGTACACTTTTATGATCACCCTACATATATAAAAATTCTTTTAGGTTTACAGGGGGACTACGTGGACCGTGATGGGTAGTACTAGATCAGACGTTGGGGACAGTTTCCATGTCGTTGCTTAGATTTTCTTTTGGTAATTACTTTGGAGTTTTATTAACATTGTAAGATTTTACTTTTTGAACATGCATGTGGGATGAATTTTGGATTTACTTTTATATTTAGTGTTTGAAGTTACTTAGGATTTACCATCTTATATGATGATCTTGTTTTATAAAAAGGGAAATGACTTCCATGTTTGAGAGATTATATACCCTTGGTGATAGTCTCCACCTCAGGGCCTATTGAAGGTGGGAATTGGGGGTCATTATCTCCCTTTATTCATTTGAAACCTAGGAGGGGTATCTTTGGAGGGAGGGGGTCATGACAGAATAGTATCAAAGCTGATGTTTGAGAGATAGTATGGAGTTTGGAGTTAGACACAGTGAGTATTGAATGGGTTGATATGGAAATAGTGTTAAGTGATCTTGGTGAGTGACATAGGCTTGGGAAGACCAGCTAGGACATTAGATTTTAGCCCCCCCCGTGATTCGATGCAAGGACTCTGAGTCTACCAAATGACCAAGTGAGTTGACACTATTTGTAGGTTAGAGACCCTATGAAAGGTGCATGCATCACGATGACTTGTGTTCTTATTTGAATTAGAAGTTTTGGGAAAATTAAATAATAAAAAGTTAAAATGAACCTTAAATAAAATTCCATACTACTCGGGCTTAGGATTTCCTTGTTTACTTTTCAGCTATGGAACCCAGTTGGTGTCCACGAGTGGCTCAGACAATAGAGGCTTAGTAGGCCGATCTAGATGATCAACGAAGGGTTGATCTAGAGGAGGATGAAAACCAATGGCATAGAAAATTACATGTTTTCCATTGGTAGACTTTGGGAAAGTACGAGGGAAACGTTTCAGATATAGAGACAGAGAGATGGCTTGAGGAGATTAAGATCACCTTCAGCCTAATCTGGGATTCGATGGAGTATTGGGTTCCATTTGTGATTATCCAGATGAGGGGAGCTGCATGTCAGTGGTGGACACTGTACCTCAGAGAGAGGAAGGAGGCAATGTTTTGTGGGTCGATTTTGAGAAGGAGTTCTGAGAGAAATTCCTTTCCTCGACCATGAAGGTCGAGAAGTGGTAGGAGATACTCTCCCTCCAGTAGGGGAATATGTCGATACGAGATATGGGGATCAAGTTCAAGGATCTCCTTCTCTTTTTCTCTGGATCTCTTTCTGGATGAGGAGTGTTGGGCAAGACACTTTGAGGTGGCACTTTATCCTTCTCTCTAGTATGCATTTACTCCCTTCACCTTACCGACATGCTTAGAGGTCCAGAAGAAGGATGAGGTAGTTGAGAGAATGAACTCATGAGGAGGTATACCGTGAGAGGTGATCCAACTGAGTTCTTAAAAGGGAAAGACTATCAACAACAAGTCTCAGGCATTAGGGCCTTCTAAGTTTCGACCAGTGGAGAGTCAGCCCTAATAGTTACTGTTTCAGCCTTTCGGTCTCTGTCCTTTTTCCATGAACATGGGACCAAGATGTTTCACTTGTAGAAGCCACATACATCTTCAGAGTTAGTGCCCAGTTCAAGCCTATTATGGGGGAGGTGGGCAGGTTCAGTCCCCGTCTCAGTAGTAATTGCCGACCAGGCCATTTCAGTAGTAGGGACAGCTGGATCTTGCTCCACTGAGAGGAGATAGAGAAGGTGGAGGAAAACTTGAGGGTGTTCCTCATGGAACTCAACCCAAGTGTGTTTAGGGAGGTGATCATCAGCATAGGGGCAGTGGAGCTAGGCGTGGTCTGTTACACATCACAGAGGCATCAGTTCCAATAGGGCTAGAAATCATTCGAGGTACAATTATCTTGTTCAATAATCTTTATTTCTATTTTTTTTGATTCGGTAATTTCACACTCATTTGTTTCACCAGCTCTAGATCATGCTCTGGGACTAGATATAAAGAGACTTTCTGTTCCTCTGGTGTTGAGTGCGCCAATTGGAGGTCAGACTAGCTTGTTTGATGTTTTCCGGGGATATAGACTGATGTTGGGGCTGCATAAGTATAGTGGGGATCTATTTATTCTATATATGTAGCCATACGATTTCATCCTTGGCATAAAATGGTTATTTTCCGTACATAATGTCATCGAATGCTTCCAGAGGAGAGTTGTGTTTCCAAACATGGATGGCCAACATGTAGCTTTCATTGGTGAGCAGAGTTTCAGGTGGGAAGACTATGCATGAAGCCTCTTATTTCTTAATTGGACAAGATATCATTGGAATCAATGGATGATGAGATAGTGGAGGTTCTGGGAGTTTTGAGGGAGTTCTTGGATGTTTTCCCTGATGTGGTTGTGACTCTACCCCCTCGACGTGATGTTGTGTTCAAGATAGACTTATAACTTGGTGCTAGTCCAATTTCGATGACTCCTTATCAGATGACACCTTCTGAGCTATGGGAGTTGTAGATCCAGATTGACAATTAGATGAATAGAGGCTTTATCCGGCCTAGTGTGTTGTCATGGGGTGCTCTGGTCTTTTTCACAAAGAATTCATATGGTGGTCTGAGGCTATGCATAGACTACCATAGGTTGAATCAGGTGACGTTCAAGAACCATTACCCCCTCCTGAGGATAGATGATCTTTTCGACTATCTGAGGAAATAAAATTGGTTTTATAAGATCTATCTATGGTTTGTGTATCACTAGTTGAGGGTGAAAAAGGGTGAAATCCCAAAGACTGATTTCAGGTGTAGGTATGGCCACTTCAAGTTTGTGGTTATGCTGTTCGGTGTTATGAACACACCAGTGTGTTCATGGGACTTATGAAATATGTCTTTCATGAGTTCCTGAACTGGATCATCTTCATATTCATCGATGACATTATGATCTAATCAAAGTAAAAGGAGGAGTATACCAATCATCTTAGGTATGGTAACCCGCCTTTTTATTACATAACTTTTCATTACAATTTACAAAAAGAGGATCTTTAAAGTCCAGTGTCTTGGAAATCAGGAACATAATACATGAAAACAACATAAAAAAATTCTTCTAATCCACTTTTATGAATTCATCATAAGTTCATCCAAATTACAATTACAACATCTCATAACCTGGAGACATACATTTAAAGGAAAGGGTGAGCAGAAGGCCCAGTAAGGGTAAATAAGGGAATCAGTTTACTTGTGACATCAATAAGAACTTGAATAAAAACATAAGGACATAAGCAATGAAAGTATAAGAATATAATAATGAAAATAACTTGAATCATAACTTTAATATGTGGCTAAAAATTTCATTTAAATATTCATGAACATATCACCAAGGTTTATCCCCGGGGTGTCATAAAAATTACCAAGGTTATTCACCAAGGTATCATGAAACTTGTCATCTCTAGAGATTAATTATTTACCCAATGCATTGGAGAGATATCAGGGTAAACCCTTAATATGACTTTAATTTCATGTTATCCACATAGATCATAATCAAACATTTCATAAATAATCCATATCGAATAAAAGTAATGGGTTTCATTTCAAAATCGTGACGTTTTAAAAGTTCTTAAAAATAAGATCATTATATCATTCATAACCCATGAAAAGGTAGTGAGGGTTATATGTATGTCAATTATAGAATAAAATATATCATATTTATATACTTATGAACACCCATAGAAATTAAATAGGTCTGGGTATTCACATAAATAAAATAAGATAATTTCTTGAGAGGTAGAGATGGAAATTTTGAGACGAAATTTCTGCAGCATAACGACTATATAAAATGGTTTTAGAAAATAATAAAAAAGGGTAAAAGGGTAAACCACTTATGAATCACTCATATTAAAATATAAATACAGAATAAAATGGAGATAAGAACATGGTATGCATATTTTAATTACATACCACAAGAAAATAAAACTAGAAAGGAAAGGAAAGATGCGATTTCTTTTACAAGAAATTCAGCAGCCAAATGACGTCACTTAAAAATTCAGAAAACAAATTGATGAGAGAAGAAAGGGTCCCTCAAAAATTAGACATGAAATGGACAGAAATGAGAACATATGATAACATACCCTCAACATAAATAGATGGAAACTAGAAGACACAACATAAACGAATTCATGACTTAAAAGAGGAGGGTGAAAGGATCCCTTACCTTGAAGAGTAACTTTGAAAGTTTGAAGGTTGGGACCTTGGGAGGCTTGAGGGAACCTTGGGAGGACTCATTGGGAGGTAAGGATACCAGAAATTCGTTGAGTATGATTTTTGAATGAAATTAATGAGGGAAATGTCTTAGTATTTATAGGGAAAGTGAGTGAAAAAATTATTAATTTCTAAGGGACACCTCATCGGTGGTATTCACAAAACCATGGGCTTGCCCATGGTATTTGCCCATGGTATTGGCCACTTGGGACACCTCATAGAATATCTCACTATTCATAAGTTGATCATAAATCTTACATCATTATTACATCATTAATGATGTTATTAAACACCTGAAACTCAAAACTGCATTTTTACTATTCACTGAAAATTCAAATGTTTCAGAAAAAATCCAAAAATTCACCCTAACATAATATTGATTCTATGAAATCAAAAATGAATTCTATTTCATGAAAATAATTTTCTAATTATTTTTAATTTAATTTTTAAATAAAATAATGATTTATTTCAAAAATACAACTTTAAAACTATAACTCATTTTGTAACACCTTAAAAAAGTAATCAAGGCCCCATAAAAATATCGTATACCCATAAGACAATAAAGTAACAATCTATGATTAAATTTTATGAAAATAAATTTCTATTTTAAATTATTAAATTAATTATAAAATTTTAATTAAAATATTTATGGCATACAAAAATACCAAAACTTAAACTATGATCGTTTTTTCACTTTTAAGATGTCTAAAATGTATTTATACATTCATGGGTGAAGTTTCTATTTTTTTGGTCAAATTACTATTCATTACTATTCATGAGGGTATGTTACTATTCCTACTTTACTATTCACTAAAAACCAAGTTGATCTTATTAGACTCTAAATTTCTCACTGATCACAACTGTAGAAGACCATTTTTTGAAAATCATTTCACGTTATTAATTATTTAATGAATACAAAAATATTTTAAAATACCCTTTTTCCTAAATAATACACATCCTATATTTATCCAGATATTTGAAATTCACAAACTTTTCCATAATAAGAAATAACAATTTTATTTATATAAAAAGATTAACAAAGCAACTAAGGTCTCGTTATATAGCCCCTTATTACACGAGCATAGGACCTAAATGTAAGGTGTGCTATGGTGATAGAATCTTGGGGTGTCTCAGACAACATTGCCCGAGTGGTGATTTATATCAGCTTGAACTTCTCCCTTAGGAAATTTTGTTCAAGATTAATACATTGAAGTTCATCTTGGGCTTGGTATAGAGCAAAGCCCAATGATGCTACCTCCTTCCCAAGCTCCGACAGATGGGCTTCATATGACTCGAGTCTACTGGATGAGGCCATTCAATCTTCTTTCTGTATTAATTAACCAAGATAACCGTATTTATAAAAACACAACGTTAAGATTGTAGTTTCCAACAGTCATATTGACCAACGGTCATATAATAGTTGAAACACAACAGTCAAATTTTAATTATACCCACTTCATTATTTAAAGGATATAGTTTTATTGAGTATAAAATAAAATAACACACAAAAATTAGGAAACCAAAATAATTAAAAAGTTCGGGTCGTTACATTCTTCCCCCCTTAAAAAATTTCATCCCCAAAATTTTATCTCGTACTCTATGATGGGAAAAGGTGTGGGTACTTCTGTCTCATAGACTCCTTCAATTCCCACATGGCTTCTTCACATTTGTGGTTCCTCCACAACACCTTAACAAGGTGGGTAGTCTTGTTGCGTAGAACCTTGTCTCTACGATCCAAGATCTCCACCGGTTGCTCCTCATAAGAGAGGTCATGTTCCAGTTGTACCCCCTATGGATTTAGTAAATGTGAAGGGTCAGGTATGTACTTCCTCAAGAGGGATACATGGAAGACATCCTGAATTTGGGTTAGATTTGGAGGAAGTGAAAGCCGATTGGCCACTGCTCCCACGCGATCAAGGATTTCATAGGGGCCAATGTACCTAGGGATGAGCTTCCATTTCTTCCCAAACCTCATGACTCTCTTCCAAGGTGAAATCTGAAGAAAGACTTTTTCACCAACATCAAACTCCAAGTCCTTTCAACGGTTGTCAACATAACTCTTTTTCCAACTCCAAGTAGCCTTAATGTGTTGTTGGATGGCATGGACCTTTTTTATCATCTCTTGCACAAGATCAGGCCCAAGAAGATTTCTCTAACCAGCTTCATCCCAACAAGTAGGAGTTCTACATCGCTTCCCATATAAAGCATCAAAGTGTTCCATTTGAATGCTCGAGTGGAAGTTGTTGTTGTAAGAAAACTCAACTAAAGAGATATGTTGATCCCATACACCTTTAAATCCCATTGAGAAAGTTATCAGCATATCCTCAAGTGTTTGAATAGTCTTTTCAGATTGGCCATCATTTTAGGGGTGATAGGCCGTACTTAAATTCAATTCAGTGCTCAAATCTTGTTGAAGACTTCTCCAAAATTTTGATGTGAACCTTGGATCACGATCAGATACGATAGAAAGTTAAACTCCATGCATCCTTATCACTTTATTCATGTAAATCCTGGAAAGTTGATCAAGAGATAAATCTTTCCGAATGGAGATAAAAAGGGAAGTCTTGGTGAGACGGTCCACAATAACCCATATCACATTATTTCCTTTGTAAGTTATTAGGAGACCAGTGACGAAGTACATAGTGATATTGTCCCACTTCCATGCTGGTATGGGTAGTGGTTGCAATACCCCTTTAGGAAGTTGTTTCTCCGCTTTCACTTTCTGACATACCAGGCACCTTGAAGTGTATTCAGTAATCTTACTTTTCATATTATCCCACCAATAATGATCACGAAGGTCCCTATACATTTTGTGCTACCAGGATGTATAGAAAAAGTAGAGCTATGAGCTTCATCCATCAGCTCCTTCTTTATTTCTGGAATAGATAGAACACATAGTCGTGTACGAAATTTTAGTACACCTTCTTGATCAGTATTGAACTCAGGAAACTTCCCATCCTTCACAGCCTCAAAATTCTTCTGTAACAAAGGATATTCTTTCTGAGATTTCTTGATCTTCTCTAGTAATGAATGTTGAGAAATCATTTGGGTTAGGGTTGATGATGTCCCTTCCCTTATAATTATCATGTCCATATTTACTAGGTCATTGATCAAAGGATCTTTTTGAATCCTCATCATGGAAAGAACAACCGGGTCTTTCCTGCTTAATGCATCAACGACTTTGTTTGCTCTTTCGGGATGACAATGAATTGAACAATTATAGTCTTTAAGGAGTTCCAAACATCTCCTTTGTCTCATGTTCAATTCCTTTTGTGTGAAAATATACTTCAAACTTTGATGGTCTGTGTATATATCACATTTCTCCCCATAAAGATAGTGCCTCCATATCTTCAGAGAAAAAAAAAACTGCCGCCAGCTCCAGATCATGTGTAGGATAGTTCTGCTCATGAGTCTTCAACTGTCGAGATGCATAAGCAATGACCTTGTAATTTTGCACGAGGACACACCCAATCCCTTTCAGAGATGCATCACTAAAAATAACGAATCCTTCTCCACTTGAGGGTAGTGCTGACATAGGTGCAGTAACCAATCTCTTCTTCAGCTCTTGGAAACTTTCCTCACACTCCTTTGTCCAGATGAACTTGAAACCTTTTCGAGTTAACTTGGTTAATGGATTAGAAAGTCATGAAAAGTTTTTCACAAACATCCTATAATATCCTGCTAATCTAAGGAAACTACTAATCTTAGTTATTGTTTTAGGCTGAGGCCACTCCTCTACAAATTTTGTCATTATAGGGTCAACTGTGATTCCTTCATTGGTAACAATGTGACCCAAGAAAGCAACTTACTGTAACCAGAATTCACATTTACTGAACTTTCCAAAAATTCTATCCTTCCGTAGAGATTTCAAAATAACCCTTATATAATTCTCATGATCCTCACGAATTTTGGAATATATCAGAATATCATCAATAAAAACTACCACAAAGTTATCAAGGTAGTATTTAAAGACTCTATTTATCAAATCCATAAAAATAACAGGTGCATTAGTCAGTCCAAAAAACATAACAACAAACTAATAATGCCCATATCTTGATCGGAATACAGTTTTTGGAATATCTTCTTTCTTCACCCTCAATTGATGATAACTAGATCAAAGATCAATCTTATAGAAGAATTGAGCCCCACAAATTTGGTCAAATAAGTCATCAATTCTTGGAAGCGGGTATTTGTTATTTACTGTGATTTAATTCAGTTCTCTATAATCAATGCATAGCTGCATCGATCCATCCTTCTTCACAAAGAGAACATGTGCTTCCCAAGGAGACACACTCGGTCGGAAAACCCCTTCTCCAAAAGATCTTGGAGTTGTTTCTTTAATTCCTCCATCTCTACATTTTCCATCCTATATGGGGTTTTTGATATTGGATGAGATCCAGGTATGAGTTCAATAGATAACTATACCTCTCTTTCTAGGGGAGGTCCAGGAAACTCTTAGGAAATACGTCAATGTATTCCTGGACGATGGGTACATTTTCTATCCTCAAACTCTCATTTCCTTCTTCTTCTTCACCGATAAATTACATAAATAAGGATATAGGAGGTTCTTCTAGACAAATATCAGGTTGAGATATCTCTCCTTGGAAGATAACTGTAGGTTTCCCATTCAATAATACTGAGATTTCCTTACTTCTGCATTTGATCTTAGCATTATACTTTGAGAGCCAATCCATCCCTAGTATAATGTCGAATTCCAGCATAGGAATGACTACTAGATTTGCGATAATATTGTTCTCACCAAAGTAAATACTAGACTTTCTAAACACTAATGATGATTAGATAATCCCACCAGGATTCTTGACTGATAACTCTACTTTTAGTAAGTCGGGGGTTGATTCTAAATTCTTTTCAATCTTGGAGGAAATAAAGGAATGCATAGAACCAGAATCAAACAAAGTACTTGCTAGCTTTGATAGAACAAAAATATTACCTACTACCACATCATTTGGAGCGTCAACTTCAGCTGTCATGATAGAAAAAGCACAAACTTTCTCCCTTAGACTTTGCTGAGGCCGATGGTGGTTCCCCTCCACTGCCCTTGGATTTGGATAGTGATTGGAAAAGTTCCCAAGTTTCCCACACTTAAAGCACTGGACATCAGGTAGGGCCTGCACTATCTTCCCCTTGTCGTTAGTGTTTGGAAGTTTAGGTTTCACCTCACTATGAAAATTCCTCGCAATATGGCCATCTCTTCCACACTTGTAGCATTTCATGCTCTCGAGCAGGCAGTTCCCCAAATTCTTCTTACCACATTTATTACACGTGGGACGTTGCACTTTCTTGCCTTCTCTTCCTTGATCAAAGCTCCTCCCTAAGCTTGGCTCCATTTATCTCTTTTTGTCATTGGATTTATGAGACCACTGCATCTCACCAAACTCCAGTTCGACTTTCATTTCACTTCGTACAATCTCCTCATAGCTGTTATAATCTTAGTTGGCTAGATTCTTTTGCAGATAATATCTCAGCCCACCGAAGAATCTATCAACCTTTACATTTGGATCCATGACAAAGCTAGAGGTATATCATGAAAGTTGGGTAAAGTTCATCTCATAGCTTCCGACAGATTCGTTCTCCTTTTGCTTCAGCTCAAGAAACTCCTTCTCCATTTTGTTCTCATGGATCGAGGGAAATAATTACTGAAGAAAGTCCCTCTGAACTCTTCCCACTCCATATCTTCAGCCTCCACTCTTTGCCTTGTGTTTTTAATCAGCTCCCACCACTAATCATCTTCTCTTTCTAAGCGATAGAAATCCAGGGTGACCTTCTCTTGCTTTAAACAACAGAGCATAGAAAAGATCTTCTCGATAGAGCTGATCCACTGCTCAGCAATCCATGGGTCAGTCGATCCACTGAATTTTGGTGGCCATTGATGCATAAAGGACTCAATAGAATGTTGTTACCTTCATGGTGAGATCGGTCTCTCAGCTTGATTCAAGTTATTTCCCATAACTTGAGTCAATTGGTTTATCATTCGCATGAATGTTTCCATTCCGACTTCCATCGGAGGGCCGTCAACGCATGGTCCATTGCGGTCACCATTTGCACGGTTCCTCCTATTGCCCGCCATTTTCTAAAAGAATAAAACCTTAGTGAGAAACTTATTTCATTTATGAATCTTTTAACTATAAATGATTCTATGTCTTAAAAATTCACGCTTAAACAATTACATTTCTCTATAATTCCTTCATAATGATTCATAAAAAGCTTACGATTAACCAAAAATATCCCCTAGGAGTGTCGTAACTAAGAGTGCAGCAAGACCCATTGTCGTGTACTAGTTCTTGTTCAAGTCTATATCAAAGCGGTATTTTCGAGTTTTACCCCTATGTATATCTGTTCCAGAGCCGCCTCTACCTGCTCGTATCCAGAAATGGATGTATTTGTTTGATAAACCACTTACTCAATATTCACCAAAATACCAGGAAGTTTTCTTAAATTTAAACTTTTATATAGGATTATTCCTAAAGATTTCATATCCTAATTTCCATAAATAACTAAACTATCCTTTGATACCAACTACGACATCCCGCCTTTTTATTACATAACTTTTCATTACGATTTACAAACAGAGGATCTATAAAGTCTAGTGTCTTGGAAATCAGGAACATAATACATGAAAAAAACATAAAAAAATCTTCTAATCCACTTTTACGGCTTCATCATAAGTTCATCATAAGTACAATTACTATATCTCATAACCTGGAGACATACATTTAAAGGAAATGATGAGTAGAAGACCCAGTAAGGGTAAACAAGGGAATCGGTTTACTCGTGACATCAATAAGAACTTGAATAAAAACATAAGGAAATAAGAAATGTAAGTATAGGCATATCATAATGAAAATAACTTGAATCATAACTTGAATATATGGATACAACATTTCATTTAGACATTCATGAACATATCACCAAGGTTTATCCCCGTGGTGTCATAAAAATTACCAAGGTTATTCACCAAGGTATCGTGAAACTTGTCATCTCTAGAAATTAATTCTTTACCCAATGCATTGGAGCGCTATCAGGGCACACCCTTAATATGTCTTTACTTTAATGTGATCTACATATATTATAATCAAACATTTCATAAATAACCCATAGATAATAAAAGTAATGTGTTTCATTTGAAAATCACGACGTCTTAAAAGTTCTTAAAAATAAGATCATTATATCATTTATAACCCATGGAAAGGTAGTGAGGGTTATATGTATGTCAATTACAGAATCAAATATATAATATTTATATACTTATTAACACCCATATAAACGAAATAGGTCTGGGTATTCACATAAATAAAATAAGAGAATTTCTTGAGAGGTATATATATAAATTTTGAGACGAAATTTCTGCAGCATAACGGCTATATAACATGGTTTTAGAAAATAATAAAAAAGGTTACAAGGGTAAACCACTTATGAATAACTCATATTCAAATATAAATACAAAATAACATTGAGATAAGAACACGGTATGGATATTTTAATGACATACCACAAGAAAAGGAAACTTGAAAGGAAAGAAAAGATGCGATTTCTTTTACGAGAAATTCGGTAGCCTAACAGCATCACTTAAAAATTCAGAAAACAAACTGATGAGAGCGGAAAGGGTCTCTAAAAAATTAGACATAAAATGGTCAGAAATGAGAATATATTAGAACATACTCTCAACATAAAAATATGGAAACTAGAAGACACAACATAAACAAATTCATGACTTAAAAGAGGAGGGTGAAAGGATCCCTTACCTTGAAGAGTAACTTCGAAAGCTTGAAGGTTGGGACCTTGGGAGGCTTGAGGGAACCTTGGGAGGACTCCTTGGGAGGTAAGGAGACCAAAAATTCGTTGAGGATGATTTTGGAATTAAATGAATGAGGGAAATGGCTTGGTATTTATAGGGAATGTGAGTGAATAAATTATTAATTTCCAAGGGACACCTTATCGGTGGTATTCGCAAAACCATGGGATTGACCATGGTATTTGACCATGGTATTGGACACTTGGGACACCTCATAGAATATATCAGTATTAATAAGTCTACCATAAATATTACATCATTTTTACATCATTAATGATGTCATTAAACACCCGAAACTCAAAACTTCATTTTTACTATTCACTGAAAATTCAACTGTTTCAGAAAAAACCCAAAAATTCACCCTAACCTAATATTGATGCTCTAAAATCAAAAATGAATTCTATTTCATGAAAATAATTTTCTAAATAATTTTAATTTAATTTTTAAATAAAATCATTATTTATTCCAAAAATACAACTTTAAAACTATAACTCATTTTGTAACACCTTAAAAAAGTAATCAAGGTCCCATAAAAATATCGTATACTCATAAGACAATAAAGTAACAATTTATGATTAAATTTTATGAAAATAAATTTCCATTTTAAATTATTAAATTAATTATAAAATTTTAATTAAAATATTTATGGCATACAAAAATACCAAAACTTAAACTATGATCGTTTTTTCACTTTTAAGATGTCTAAAATGTATTTATACATTCATGGGTGAAGTTTCTATTTTTTTGGTCAAATTACTATTCATTACTATTCATAAGGGTATGTTACTATTCCTACTTTACAATTCACTAAAAACCAAGTTGATCTTTTAGACTCTAAATTTCTCACTGATTACAACTGTAGAAGGCAATTTTTTGAAAATCATTTCACATTATTAATTATTTAATGAATAAAAAAATATTTTAAAATACCATTTTTTACAAAATAATACACATACTATATTTATCCGGATATTTGAAATTCACAAACTTTTCCATAAGAAGAAATAACAATTTTATTTATATAAAAAGATTACACAAAGCAGCTAAGGTCTCGTTACATAGACCCTTATTACACTAGCATATGACCTAAATGTAAGGTGTGTTGTGGTGATAGAATCTTGGGGTGGCTCGGACAACATTGCCCGAGTGGTGATTTCTATCAGCTTGAAATTTTCCCTTAGGTGATTTTGTTCAAGCTTCATACGTTGAAGTTCAGCTTGGGCTTGGTCTAGAGCAAAGCCCAGTGATGCTACCTCCTTCCCAAGCTCCGACAGATGGGATTCATATGGCTCGAGTCTATTGGATGAGGCCATTCAATCTTTTTTCTGTATTAATTAACCAAGATAACCATATTTATAAAAACACAACGTTAAGATTATAATTTCCAACGGTCATATTGACCAACAGTCATATAACATTCAAAACACAACGGTCAAATTTTAATTATACCCACTTCATTATCTAAAGGATATAGTTTTGTTGAGTATAAAATAAAATAACACACAAAAATTAGGAAACCAAAATAATTAAAAAGTTTGGGTCATTACATCAGGACCACCTTGGAGGTTCTTCGACAAAACCATCTCTATAAAAAGTTGTCCAAATGAAAGTTTTGGACACAGGAGGTCAAATTCCTAGGTCACGTGGTGTCTTAACAGGACATAACAGTGGACCTGTTAAAGGTCAAGGAAGTTATTTCTTGGGAAGCACCCAAGAACGTGGTGGAGGTTCACAGTTTCCTTGGTTTAGCAGGATATTATTGGAGATTTGTACTTGATTTCACTCGTGTTTCAGATTCGTTGAAGCATTTTACTAGAAAGGACTAGGCCTTTGTGTGGAATAAGCAATGTCAGGCAGCTTTCAACCACTGAAAGGTGAATTTGGTTAGTTCTCTAGTGATTCGGTTTCTATAGGAAGGGGTGATGTTCAAGGTGTTTTGCGATGCTTCCCATATAGGCTTGAGGTGTGTGATGATGCAATATTGAGGAGTGGTATCTTATGGGTCTAGGTAGTTATGTCTCCACAAACGTAACTATGCTACCCATGATCTAAAGATAGCAGTGGTCATGTTTGCACTAAAGTTGTGGTGACATTACCCCATTGGGGAGCACTTTATAATCTTCATGGATCACAAGATCTTGAGGTATATATTTTCCCAGCGAGATCTGAACTTGAGATAATATAGGTGGATATATTTTCTTCAAGACTATGATTTTGAGATCTCCTTCACCTCAGGTAAGGGAAACATCATGACCGATGCCTTGAGCCAGAATTCGTAGAAGGAGGTAGTTTGGGAATCTACAGATGCTTAGAAGGCGATGGAGGAGTTAGGAACCCTGCACTTAGATGTAAGAATGGATGGTGGTAGAGGTTTTCTATTTCAGATAACATTGTAGTCATCCCTGATGTAGGAGGTGGAGGATTCTCAGGGGGATACTCGGAGGCAGAGGTGATGTGTGATCGCATTGACTAGAGAGATGCTCTAAAGGGATGGTTGGAGGATGGTCATAATCGGGCAATGTTCCATGGAAAGCTGTTTGTCTCAGTGGCGATGCATAAGGAAGTTCTCTGTGAGTTTCATAGATCACCCTTAGCAGTACACCTAGGAGTTTTTAAGATGTATCCTGGCTTGAGGGAAAAATTTTGGTGGCCCGGGTGAAGTGAGTGGTGGTGGAGTTTTTGGAAAGGTTATTAGTGTTCCATTAGGTGAAGGATGATCACCATGTTCCCGGTGGTTTGTTATAGCCCTTAGATGTCCCCGAGTAGAAGTGGGATGACATCTCGATGGATTTAGTCATAGTATTTCCCAGGGATCAGGGAGGTTGTGATGCTATCTGGGTGGTGGTGGATTGACTAATGAAATCAGCTCACTTATTAGTGATTATGGAGCCGAACACAGTGGATACCTTGGCTAGGAGGTATGTGGATGAGGTGGTGTGGATGCATGGGGTTACGAGATCCATCATCTCATATTAGGATTCATAGTTTACCTCACGATTCTGGAGGAGATTACAACATGCTTTTTTCACTCAGTTAGCACTACTTTCCACCCTCAGACGAATGAGAAGATAGAGCGGACCATCCAGGTGCTAGAGGTTATGATGTGGGTGTGTGTTCTGGACTTTGGAGGATCATGGGTATGACACTTTCCCCTAGTAGAGTTTTCTTACAACAATAGATATCACACTACCATTAGCATGGAACCATTAAAAGACTTATACAGAAGGTCGTGTTTTTCACCCTTGTGCTGGACAGAGGTTGGGGGTTGTTCTTGGTTTGGAGGTAGTGCATAGCATAACCGAGAAGGTTCAGCTAGTACGTGAGAGGATAAAGGAAGATCAAGATTGGTATAAGTCATATTCCAATCATAGAAGGATGCCTTTGGAGTTCTAGTTTGGAGACCATGTGTTCTTGAAGGTTTCCCCTCGATGCGGGTAGTGGAGGTTCGATAGAGGGATTAAGATTTCTCCCAAATTAATCAGATCTTTCGAGGTGTTGTGAGGAGTTGGTGAGGTGGCATATCAGCTGGCATTTATACCATAGTTGGAGAGGATCCATGATGTGTTTCACATCTCTTAGCTTCATTGGTATCTTCATGATGAATCCCATTTCATTGAATGTGGAGAGTTGGATATCGAGGATGACACAATGTTCGTGGAGTGGCCAGTGGAGATCCAAGATCATCAGGAGAAGGTACTGTGTGGATGAACCCTTCCTTTGGTTTGTGTGTTGTGGGGACATGGTAGCCTGGAGGAGAGTACTTGGGAGAGAGAAGCACAGATGCATTCCCAATACCCGGAGTTGTTTTGCATTTTTCCTTGTTATTTCTTGGTTTATGATCTAATGATCGAAACTTGTTTTCTATGAGATTAGTTGTTTCCTTGTTTTGTAATGTGTGATAAAATCCCAACACATGGAGAAGGGGGGACCTAATCCCTAATCAAGACACATTAATGTAGATATGATTAAACCCATGTAGGTGAGTCAGTTCCACCCAAAACAGATAGTATCTTGACATGGAGGAAGGAATTTCCCTCATTCATGTGTTCAGGTAGTGTGGATTTTGGTGTTGTGTGGTGTGTCTTGTGGTCGGTTGGGGTAATAGATGTTGGAGTAGGTGTTCTTGGATGTTGAGGTTTCACTTTAGCCTTCAAACAACATAGGGTGGTTTATCCTTGAGAGGTAACTTATGGGGTGGTCGTTCGGACCCCTCTTTCTTCTAGGTTTGGTTTTAAGTTCTCGAGGGTGATAATAGTTTGAGAGGTATCTGATGTAATGTACCGAACCTCTCCAGTCCATTCCATTATGAAAATACTATGTTCGTGGTGTTTTGGGGAATCTCAGTGACTCATTTCAAGAGTTTTCAAAAAATTCAGCTTTCCAACGATAGGTTAGGGTGTCGGTAGTTTAAGTCTTTAGTAGGTCAGGGCTTTAGTAGGTCAAGGAATCAGTAGGTTAGGGGGTTGGTAGGTTATTCATCAGTAGGTTGGGCGTCGGTAGGTTGCGTCGGTGGGTCGTGTCGGTGACTCAGTTGGTGACTCACTATCAGCGACTCGATCGATGACTTGCGTCGGTGGGTCAATTCAGTGACTTGTTTTCAGTGACTCACCCATCGATGAATCATTTCCATTTTTTCCCAGTTTTTCCAATTTCACCTCTCTTTGACATTAAATGAGTTACCTATCATGTTTAAGAATTTTTGAAGCTATTTCCAACATCTCCAAGTATAATAATTATATCCTTAATATTCTAACACCCCCAAGACTTTGAAATGGCCAAGCTGTGTGGTCTTGACTGCGATCTGAATTTTAAGTACTTTGAAACCATCTCCTTCTATTGATATAGGATATGGGCTTTTCTAAAAGCCTAGATCCTCTCTTCATTGAACCCTTCTTCTTCATCTTCGTGCAACCAGAACCTTTATTCCCCAAGGAGTCACATTTGTGCCATAACCATCGATCCAATTCTCCCTTGGAGTCTTTCCTACTACTCATGCACCCCCTATTATTGGCACAAGGAGGAGTTTCTGATCACATGTTGTTCCAAGTAGGTATTATAATGTATCTCTTTTAATTGTGTATCATGTGGGGCGGGTAAGATTATGTATCCTTGTGAATAAGGTCAAATCCAAACTTTTAATTAAGGTTGTTACGAAGATAATAAAAATTGTTACGATAACTGTTTTTGTTACACTAGTAATAAATGAGGGGCTAGAAATATGGCGATTATTTTATTTTCATTTTATCTATTATCTTTTATTCATTCTATGAATTTTGTTGGCTATATCTCTATGAAAATCATAGTCGTTGGTGGTCTCTATTTTTGCATCGGTGTGGCTTGTGGATTACTACTAAAAAATTGAAAATCTGATTAATCAAGTATACCCAGTTAAATAAATAGATGCCATATGATTGAATTTGTTCTTTGATCACCCCTAAATTATCAAAGTGTAATTGAAAAACAAGGGTTTATAAATTTTAATACACCTTGCTGATCGGTATGGATGTGTGATGTGTATGGTTCTATTCAACCTTGTGTTTGTGCTGGTCGTGTGTTATTGTAGGTGGGAGTGTGGCTATGTGTATGGGGTGGTATGAGTGGTGTAATAGAATCTAAATTTGATAGATTTGTTGATTATGGAATGAATTAACTTGTTATGCAGTGGGACTACATCTAGGTAGTGGTTGGGCAGTGGGGTTGCAGTTTCAGTTTGTGATATGTTTATATCACTTGGTGTGGTGTTGTTATGCAGTGGGGATACCAAGTGTGGTTGTGATTAGGTGTGTTGGGGGGTTTTCTTGTTGAGAGGAAGGACATGGTGGAATGACTTTGAAGAATGATAATAGAAGTGATGGGCTTGGGTTCTAAGTGGGGAAGAAGTGTGAGGTGGGGTATTTTATCATGGTTTTCTTCCTCTATTTGTCTTGGTTATAAGGCTAGTTGTGTGTTATAGCTGTTAGTTTTCTAGGTAGGTCTAGAATAACTGGTAAATGTGTATTAACATCAAAATAATTGGTTGTTAAGTGAATTTATTTTATCAAATTAGGAAGTGGTGCAGGGTACCCAAAACATCGATGTGATTATTATATTACTTTACTTGACTTGCGTTATTTGGTGAGTGTGACTTGATGATGTTGGGATGGCTAGTATACCTTTTTATGTGTTGTTAGTTTCTTCTATATTATCAAGGGGGTGTTAGTATGCTTCTCCACTTGTGCATGAGGGACTTTGGGTTTTCTTTATTGAGTATACTTGTATTCTCACCCTATATATATAAAACTAATTCTATGTTTCCAGGGGGACTACATGGACTGTGCTAGGTAGTACTAGCTCAGACATTGGGGATAGTTTCTATGTCCTTTATTATCTTTTCTTTTGGTACTTATTTTGGAGTTTTATTGTACTTGTAACAGTTTACTTTTTGAACATGCATGTGGGATGGATTTTGGCTTTACTTTTATATTTAGTGTTTGGAGTTTCTTTGTATTTACCATCTTATCTCCCAATATTGTTCTATAAAAAGGGAAATTCCTTCCATGTTTGTGAGATTATATACCCTTGGTGTTGGTCACCACCCTGGGGCCTACTGAAGGCAGGACTCGAGGGTCATTATCTCCCTTTCTTCATTACCAGCCCAAGAGGGGTATCTTTGTAGGGAGGGGGTCATAACAATCTATATACTTAAGTGCTTAAGCTTAGGAATCTTAAATCCAAGCTTAAAATTTAGAGAAAATGGGTCTTTTCATATATCAATGATGAAGTATTTGGGTTGGAGAAAGAGTTGGATAATATTCAATATATTCACAATGAGTTCTTTAATACAGTTCTTTTTAACATGGAGGTGGAAATTTCATCCAGGATGAATGATAAAATCTCTCTAAGGGAAGTTTTTCTTAAAAGAAACTTTATAATTAAATGGATGAAATAAGGGGATTTAAATACTAGTTTTTTCAATAGATTACATATAATCTAGAAAGCATATAAACCTATTATTTATTTGAAGAATAGAAACAACATCATCACTAGAATGAGGGAGATCATATCTCATGTTTTGAAAAAAATTTAGGAGCTTTTCAATAGGGGATATTCTATTAATCCAAATGATTTCAAGTAGGTTTTACCTGAGGTTGTTAACCATGATGACAAAATCATTCTCACTATGGAACCTAATTTGGTGGATGTTAAGGTTTCCACTTTCTCCCTCAATACAGTAAGTTCTCATGACTCAGATGAATACACCAATATTTTCTTTTAGGAATATTGGGACATAATTTAAGGGGACATCACCAAAATGATTTTAATATTCTTATGGAATGGTATTATTCTAAATGGGTTGAATTTCCAATTTCTTATACTCTTTCTCATATCTAATATTTCTAAAACCCTTAATTATTTTAGTTCTATTGAATTAGGAAATTCAATTTATAAAATTTTGAGAAAAATCCCAACCATCAGAATTTATAATATCCACACCAAGGTGGTTTCTCACAATCAATATAGCTTTGTTCAAGGTAGAATAATTAAAGAATGTCTTCTAACTACTTATGAATGCATGATTTTTTTGAGGAAGTCTAGAAAGGAAAGAAGCATTACCCTTAAACATGATGTCAGGAAGGATTTTGATTCAATCAATTGGGATTTTTGTGACAGGGGTTCTCTAAATATTTTACCTTTGTGGTCTCTTCAATGATATGCACTTGGTTCTGTTTAAATCTATTATGATTTATATTCTACTAAATGGAAGTCATGAAAGATACTACACTTTCTCATGTGGTATTAGACAAAGAGATACTCTTTCTAATATCCTTTTTAGCATTGCTAAATATTATTTAAGAATACATATTCTTGATATGGTGGAGCATGGAAGCCTTAAGGTACTCTCATCTGGGAGAGGATTAAAGGAACCTTGTCATTTATTCTATGTTAACGACTTAATATGTTTTCTTTAGGGGGGAATACAAAAAATTAAAGCTATGAAAGAGATTCTTGATCATTATGGAGCCATCTCTAATCATTATATAATATGAGAAAAATATATAATTATCTTTAGCCATAAATTCAACAATCAAAGAAGAATGGACTCTAAGCGCGGGTTAGGGATTTGTGATGTTAGTTTTCCTTTTACTTATTTGGGAGTGAAACTCTTTTTGGGTAGGCCTAAATCTACCCACTTTAGGTTTATCTTTGAGGGTGTGATGGGCTAACTCTGTTCTTGGAAAGGGAGGTCTCTATCTCTTTCTGGGATAATCTCCCTTTCCAAAGGGGTTTCCATTCCTACATCAGTGTATTCTTTTATGGTCCACAAATGGAATACCTCTCTAATTAAGAGTCCGAATCAATGTTTCTAGATTTTTATCTGAATTGGATGTATTTTTGAAAGTAATTCTATCATTTTCAAATGAAAAATATGTTGTAACTCTCTACAGGAGGGGGCCTAGTATTAAAAATATCATTCTCTTCAATGGTGATCTCCAGGATCAATTTCTTTTGAGGATGTTGATGATAGATTCTAATGGATTATTGAAACAAATATTTAGAAATATGATTATTTTTGGGAATAATAATTACCTTGTATCTTTAATTTTTCCTTTCATAAAAAGAATTTACATAGCTATTTTCAAGAACAATCACTGGTTGGCTTCCATTAATTCAAATATTAAATTATGGAAGGAAAACTAGCTTGTAATTAACTTTTTTGAACACTCAATATTCAATACATGATCTGGATGTCACCATCAAGGATAAAATATTCCATACCTTGGATCTACTACCATCAACTATTAGGGAGTCCATTTATTTCTACCACTTCATGCCAAAAGTTGACACTCTGGTCCAACTTCCTTCTTGTCATGGGACACTTACCTACAAGCTGTATCATAACTACTATATGGGTGGTACAATTGAAATGGATATAAATATAAAACCTTTTATTAAACAATGAATTATCCTTTCTCATTTTATTCTTACATGGAGGGTCATTTACAAGAAAATACCCATAGACATTAACCTCACCAAAATCTTGATTTTTTCCTTACACTATGCGTAGTGTTTTCAGGGATAAATAAGATAATGTTGACCATTTTTTCACCCACTTAACATATTTTAGTGAGATTTGGGGCATTATTTCAGCCATGTTTTAAGTTAAAATATTTTTTACTGCTGCTATTTATGGGATTTTTAATTGATCTATAGTGAAAAATGGATCCTTTAAATTATAGAATCTATTTCATGTGGCAGTTTCTAAAGATCCACACCAGATATGGTGGAACCAAAACACAAAAAGGTATCAGGGGAGATTAATTGAAATGTATACTATTATGTGCAACATGATCACCACTATTCATGTGGATGAACCCATGAATGTTGGGATGACTGGAATCTCCATAAAGGTGAATTATGTTCTTGATAGGATGGGGGTTAAAGGAAGCTTTAAAATTTATAAAGGTTGTGTACCTATGATTTGGAAGCCACCTATTAAAAAATGGATAAAAATTAATATGGATAGTGCATCCAGGGTAGATATAGATCCCTCAAGTTATGGGGGTATTTTCAGGGACTCCAATTGTGGTTTAATTTCTTTATTTTCCAAAGATTTTGGGATGGTTGTTTCCTTTGAAGCAGATATGGAGGTGTAATTATGGAAAGATGGATTTCTAGGTTTAATAATCAGAGGAACATTTGGTCGGAGCTAGACTCATCCTTTATTATTCATGTGATCAAGCTTCAATCTTCCTCTCTTTCTGGGAGGCTCGCAATGGCTTGGATGGACTACATCGAGTATTGCAGTAAGATAAACTATGTGGTGTCACACATCTTCAGGGAGGGTATTTCCATTACTAATTTACTTGATAATACAGGAGTTATCTCTAGGAAATGTAACTGGTATTTAGATATTCCAGAGTTGATTGATAATAGGTTATTTTTTGACATCTATAAAACCCCCTTTTATCATTTTTTATAAATTTTGGGCCCTAAAGTTTTTCACTGGGCAAGACTCTATTGTTATTATTATTATTAAATACCACTAAATGGTCCATGATGATATGTAAGAAGTTCCATATATTCTTGTATCATGAATCATTTCACAGCGGTTTTAAAAATTAATGCGAATCATTTAGAGACACTTATTTTGCAATAGTTTAAATCAGTGATAAATTATAATCGGTGGTTGTTAATTAATTATTTTTAAACTTATTTTTTATTATAAATACAATTTTCATGTTTATATAATTTTAGCCAATGAGCCTGTACCAAAGTGGTAAAGGCTCCTACTTGGCATCCAAAAGACCCAGGATCAAATCCGAGCAAGGACTAATTTCTGGGTACTCTAGCAGCACTATAGCAGTACTGTAGTAGTGGTAGCACTGTAGTGGTGGAGGAACTTTAGCAGGAACTGTATTAGTGGTGATACTATAGCAGTCCGGGTACTGTAGTAGTACTATTCACTGAAGGGCTCTTTGGGCCAAAAAATGGGCTTTCGGGCCCTGTATTCAGACCACTTGGTCTTGGGCCTTCGGGATATGTAATGGGTCTCCCTCTACCTAGTTTGAAAGTGGTCTTTGCTTTAAAATAATAAATTAGGCTTCAGCCCCAACCTTTAAAAAAATGTTTATATAATTTTAAATTATTTTAAATTTTCCTTATTATTTATTTTTTAAAATTTATTATTTATTTTCTACATGTTTTAATATTTTTTTATACATGAAATGATAAATTATTATAAGATCACCCATATTTATACTACTCTCACTAATTATATCTTAATTATATAATAATTAAACACTCCAGGATAAAATAAATTCTAATTAAGTAACTAGGTCTCTTAATGGTGACTATCTAAAGGGTGGGGATTTGGATGAGAATTGAAAGGAGGTTGATAGTGGATCTTAACCTTTTACTAATTATAGGGATTCAATCATTGGGAGGATATTAAAAAAGGGTTCAACAATTCATGTTGAGGAAAACTCTAATGTGATATCAAAATTTTTGGTGAGATGTGAAGGAATTTGATTGTTGTGAGATTTATTCTCTCTAAGGGAGAAAAGACTTGGGAACCAAATGATCTGGTAAATATATTGCGGCCAATTGCTGTGTTTTTTTGTATTTTTTTTCAATAAATCACTAAATTTAATGAGTTCTAGAAGATGAGTTATTACCATATTATATATTTGAAAAAGTATAAGAAAGAAGTTCCTTATAATAGCTGGATAGACAGATTTTTTGGTCCCTTATAGGAAGTGGTTACTGCTAAAAAACATCACTTCCAAAGTTAAACAACTGAGAAAAGTTGAATGAAGAGTCGAATGTTGAATCTATGATCGTAAATCTTATATAACTATGGATCACATGTATAAATCAGGTTTAAAGTAGTTTTTATAGCTAGCTAAAGTGAAGCGGAGTTGAATAGAGATGGCTCATGATTGATCAGATAAGGCTTCACTTGAGTTGGTAGATAAGTTTGCTGAAATACTCTAATAAAAGTGTTTTATATACTGTGACACCCCAATAATGAATTTGAAAGTGTTTTAAATTATTTTAATAATTCTAATAATCATACGAGGTTGTTATGATATTATTTGAAGAAGTTGGAAAAGCCTTAGAGTAATCTGAAGTTTATTTGAAGCCATCTATAGAAATCTAGAATTTTGGGGTTCACTGAATGATGGCTAAGTCTTGAACGTAAGACTTTTCCCACTGGAATGTATGACTTTTCTATTAATTTAAGTCTTTAGGTGTTGAACACAATTCTTATTCCAAATGTATTACTTTATCATATGGATTTGAGATGAGGTAGGAATTTTGAAAAGTAATTAAGAGCAAATCTTTTGAAGTATCAAACGTAAGCCTTTTTCCATGAGAGTAAGTCTTTAGAGCAGAACATAAGTCTTTTTTCCAAATGCAAATCTTTTATACTTAGAAAAATTTCAAAGTTATGCTAGATGAAAAAATTGAGTTTCCAGATCTAAATTTGATGAAGATAGAATAATTTTGGATGATGCGAGAGTTGTTCGATCATGGTATAAACATAAAAAAAAACCTAAAATGGCATGCTGTCTAAAACATTGAAACAAAAAGGATCTAATATTCATCCATGAAAATGGAAGATCAAAGAAAGATGAAAAAGGGAGTTTCTAGAATTTTGATATTCCAATGAAATTTAAATATGATGTTATTTATGATGCAATTTAAAAATATTATCATCATAAAGATTTATAAATCCATGGTCTAATCTCGAGTAACCGATCTTCAAACCAAAGATGAGGAAAATCAAAGAGTGAACAAACTCCAACAATATAAAAGCGTTGAAAGTTAATTTATCATGTTTTCATGAATAATGCAGATGAATTTCTATCAAAGCATGCATGTTTATTGGAGATAAAATTATTGATTGTTTGTTTATGAATCATACTAGAAAAATCATCAAATGTCTATCTGAACATCAAATCCTACATTCTAAGACTGTTCATGTAACACCCCGACCCCTCTAGACTAGAGCCGGTGCATTATTTGTTACATTGGCATGGTTAAAAGGAAATAAATACTGAAGTAATGATTAGTTTAGCAGTCTTTAAAAAACTAGATACATATATATAACTCAAATTACATTGGAAAAGGTAACAAAAAACAATACATAACAAAAACTAATAAACTGCATCCACGAGAACTCAATAAATAGCCTCCTCTTCAAAACCTGTTGAAGGTAAAAAATGAAAGGGGTGAGATAAAATGATTATTAAGGGTTAAAAATAGTGTAATCATGAATCAATAATAAGTGAAACATAAAAAATTTGACATAATCAATATGGCATGGTGAATAAATAGAAAACATACGCCATTAATAAACTGAGTATGAAACTGCATCCATAAATTTTATCATAGTGAAAACCTCATGGGTAGTAATAACTAAAAATGAATAAAGAGATATTATTATTAATTGGAAATCATGTATCTGGATCATGATACCAAAATACTGTCAAAATGGTTTAAGTTTGTGGGTTAAAACCCGTCTAATTTTTTGGAAACAAACTCCAAGGGTTTGTCGCCAACTGATTTGTCTCATGAGACCTGCCGATGCATCGAGGGGATATAGAGGGCCCCAAAACCCTCTGAAAGTACAAATAATTATTTATAAATATATTTGATACAAGTAAAATATTCCTTCTCAGCATCCATATGGAGTAGATAATATGGATTCATCAATATTTCCATAGTTAAAATAACTTTCTAAATAAACACCGTATGTAAAAGGGTATACGAATTAAGACAATAGTCATATCCATGAAACAAGAATATGGATATATAATATATTTACAATTTAAAATGAAAAATGATCTCAAATGGGCATTATATGCACCACATAATAAATATTAGGTGCACAATACCAAGAAGGTCTCAATGAAATGGAAATTGAGACAAAGTCCCTTACCATATTGTAATCAATTGAATCGTATGAAAAAAAGTCAATAATCACCAAATTAATCACATAATACCATGAATATAAAGATAATAATGTTATTATATATCAAATTTCAGTACACATATACCACATAGAAGAAATAAGTGGCGAATAGTGGAAATCTCACAAAAATGAAAGTGAGATGAGAAACCCCTTACCTTATGCTTGAGTGTGTTCTTCGTTTGTTTTAATGATATGAATAATCAAATTTAGCTTAATTAATTAATAATTTAAGAACCTTTTATACATTTAATTTATTTATTATAACCTTATTAGGTTCATTCATGTCCCTTTTTATGGGTTTAATAGGTTCAATTTTATTGTTTTGGAAGCATTTTCTTCCTTGGTTTTCATGATCAGTTTACTTGTATTCATGAATGGAATTCCATTTGATGTGTGGTTAAATGTAAAGAATTGTTAATATATCTTATTAATTAAATTAAATAGATAACAATTATCTCATAATTATTTTGGGTTATATACCATGATGATGATTCATTAGTTAAAAGTTAATTACAAACGTTTGGATTAACTTGGTGGTTTTGTTCATAATGAACTTGTTTTGTATTATTATTTTATATTATGAGTGTGTAAGGATTCTAGAAAATTTAATAAGGTAAAATACATATATTATGATCTGTTTCAACCATTAAAATTTTTTATGAACAGTATTGAAGATATTAACATAAATTGAGAACCCGTCGTCCTTGAATGTGATAAATTAACACATCTCGGACGATGTTTTCATTTTTAGTATAAGAGGAGGGGGAAGGAGAGATGATGATGAAATATTCCATTAGAATAATAAAATTATAGTTAATTTAAGGTAATTTAATTATCATATCATTAGTATTAGGGGAAATTAGGAAAGAAGTAGAAAATAAAGGAACTCAAAATAGAAGAAAAATTGAGAAATCTCTCACGAAAATTTGGCAGCCTAACAACATCACTTAAAATTACATAAAATAGTTTGATGAGAGAAAGGGGGTATATAATCAATATTAAATACTATGGGATGTAAGTGGTATATTTAATGAAATATCCCAACATAAGCCAAAGAAAATTAAAAAAAACATAAAATTAAAGAAAAGAAAGAAAATAAAAGAGGATGTTTACCTCTTGATCTCTTCTCCTTGAGATCCTTCTTAAGGCCTTTGGTTTTAGCCTTTTGGTGAGAAAAGAAGCTCTAGAACTTGGGTAATAGTCTTTGGAGAAGTATTAGGCATAAATTAGGTAAGTCTCAAGACTTTAGAGGTGTGGGAGGAAGAGGGGAATGATGGTGGTATTTATAGTGGAAGAGAGGTGGTATTTTTCATTATTTTAATCATTATTATAATATTTTTGCTCAAGACTATGAATAATATTAATTCATGTGACCCAAAAATTGTAATAATGGGATTTTAGTTCTAATAAAGTGGCATTACATCACTTATGATGTCATAAATAGTGTATTTTACTAATATTTGAATATACGGTATTTTACTGTATTTCACTATTCATTGAAAATTCTAGAATTTCAGAAAATTCCAAAAAATTCACCCTTACCATTTTTGGCATGTAGAATTAAAAAATGAACTCCATTTTTTGAAATTAATTTTCTAAATATTATTAATTTAATTTTTAAATAAAATGACAATTTATTGGAAAAAACAACATTAAAACTATAACTCGTTTTATAACACCTTGAAAAATTAATCAGCATCCCATAAAATTATCTTATAACCACAAGAAAATAAAATAAAAATTTATTATTAAATTTTATGAAAATACATTTCCATTTTAAATTATTAAATTAATCAAAAAATTGTAATTAAAATATTTATGACATACAAAAATACTAATACGTACACTATGATAATTTTTCACTTTTAAGATGTCTAAATTGTATTTATACATTCATGGGTAAAGTTTATATTTTTTGGACGATTTACTATTCATTAGTATTTATTACTATTCATAAGGGTATGTTACTATTCATAAGGGTATGTTATTATTCACCAAAATTAAGTTTGTCTTATCAAAATCTAAATATCTTTCTGAACACAACTTTTTTATGTCGGTTTTTCAAAATTCAAGTCATAAAGGTGTAAAATTATGTTTCCTTAGCTATGTTATAACAAAGTGGTGTTTTGTAGAGACCCAATGTTTCATGAATTCTATATTAAATCTATTTTTAAATTCTTGGGGTGTTACAGTTCAAGTGTTCAAGATGAACTAAGATGAAAGTCTGATAATTTTATCAAGAGTGTTCCACATTGCAAGATATGTTTGTATTGTATTTTTATATATAGTTGTGTAGAATGGAATGTGGATTTTAATAGTGGAATATTTGAGGAAGATGAATCTAATCCTACTATAGAATATAAATAAATATTTATAGTCATGTTTCAAAATAAAGAGCATTTAATAAGGGTATTCTTAGAATACTCCTTGAGTGGAAAAACCATTGAATGAGAATACATGGGAACCCAAAATGAGTATTTTATTATGATGATTTTTCAATGGATTATATTTTTTATTTTAAACATACCATTTATGGTATTTGGAAAAGAAGGAATGAATTTAATGAGACAACTTTTCACATGATTAGTGTAGATAACGGGGAGAGTATATAAAAAGAGTCTATGAGTCCATACAACAAAAGAAGAAGCTGCTACTATTGAGTGAGATTGATGAGAACTTTAAGAAGTCAAGAGAGCTAAATATCTCAAAGAAGGAGGAGAAACTACAACCTATAGTGAAAAAGAAGGAGATAGTCGAGCCTATGCAAATTGTTGGGTCTCTATGAATGTGTCCACAATTAGGTGGGGGATGCAGCACCTAAGAAGATGAATTCATGGTAATAGGCATTTAAATATTCTATACACCTAAGCTTTTGAGAAGAAGATTTGAGTTGAGCTACCAAATACAAATTTAGTGAAGAACCGGAAGATGTGGATAGTTTAAAAGGTTGAGTTTCATGTGTTTTTTTAAATAAAATCAAATAGTATAAGTCACAATGTAGTGACGAAGAAGATATGATTTTATTAGTGTAGATCCAACCAGTTCATAGAGAAGATCAACTTTAGAAGGAGGAAGGAAGTAGGATACCAACGAGAGATGAAAACTATGGAAATGTTAGAGTTGGTGTCCTGAGAACCAACTGTTTTTACTTTGATTACATGAATGTACACTTATTATATATTCTTCATTGTTCTGCATGACTATAATATAATTATGTCCTGGAATATTTGTTTCATTAATAAGGTCATGGAAGATCCCTGCTATGATGAGAGCCTTGAAATGCTATAACAATATTATTAAATAAAGTTCTACGGTTGGATGAAATACTATGATATGACACATAATATACAGATTGTCATGTGCGAGTACTCATAAGAAGATGAGACTCTCTCTCATGGAGTTAGAACTTGGTAATCTCCAAGATGGGAGATTATGAGAACATACCCACCAGTAGTAATTCCACATGTCTTGGTGTCATCAGACATTACTATCTATGAGCATGTGTAATGGTCCTTAGACTGGAAGATTATCATTAACTCATGTCATGACTCGCGCACTTAGATTTGCTGACAAAAACCATCATGAAGACAGTTGGTGGGAAGTAGGGTACGTTGGGTGCATCATGAATGACATGTTGTTAATGGATAAGTCGAGGAAGGATTTGTCCCTTCCATATTTATGGAAGTAGATATCTCAGGCCCTTTGATTGAAATAGAACTGTTGCCCAAATTCCATGGCTAAGGTGTAATGATGAGTTTATTTCTAGAAGTCAAAGAATGACAGATCAACTATATAGGTTTATGACACTGCCATGAAACCTGATTGATGAGATATCGATACAAAGGTATTAAATTACATGGTAAGCATTCGTATGAGGTGACACGTCAATGCGGCGTCAACTTCTTTCTCTTGGGTGCCTTGACCCGTTGCTAGACAGTAATCTTGGACTTTAGGCAAGCCCGCCTAATACCAACGAGAAAGAAGCCTAGATGGTCACACACTAATTTTATCCAAGTATCTCAAGTAGAATAAAGATTATTCCTGTACGTGGTTTAATAATTATTCGATGAAGCCTAAATTGTTTTAATGATGGAGGAAGAATAAAATGAAAACAAGATATACACACCATGTATTAATGATTACACGCCATGTAGTTCTCATTTAGGAAAGGAAATGAAAAACAAGTACTTTCTGTGTATTAATGATTACACTCCATGTAGTTTTTTTATGAAAAATAAGTACACACTATGTATTAATGATTACACACCTTGTAGTTTTTCCATTCGGTATTTTGAGGATATAATATTGTTTTATTAAATGATATTTATTATAATCACTGTGGGCGCATGTTAAGGAATTAATTATTCGACATGGGGTTTTCAATAAGAGTTAATGAAATGAATAAAATGTGTAACATGTTTATTTATTGTCATAACTCTATAACCTCAAACCCGATTATAAATATCCTCACAACCCCAACACTTTTTTCCAATTGTTGTGCACAACAATTCTGGAGAATTCTCTCAAGACCGAAAGAACTCCTTCCTCCAAGAATACTCTCAAGACTGAGAGAGATCCTCCTCCATCAGATCTAGAAGATATAAGGAAGAAAATGCAAGCAAAGGTTTCTCCATGATAGCACCCGAATAATCCTTTGGCGACGTCCAGAGATACATGATACACGTGTGGATCACCGCTAGAGGAAGTCTATCCTTGGATTCTGTGATGCAATGACGAATCGCATCAGAACGTGATCAGAAATATCAATGAAGAAAGAACACCAAAAAGGTATTTCTTGTCAATTAATTAAATTAATTATAATCAACCTGTGATGATCCTCGTTTGTGGTTCTAGGACTATTCTTCTACTTCGTCTATTTTTATGATTCTATATGTGGAGTCTGGTGTTTATCGTCGTATTGATCCCAAATGGATCATTGCTAATGACAAAAAGCCAAGTGGCCACATCCACCGACGAGCTTCCACTGCGCCCGAAACCTTCAAATGGCATCAGAGTGAGGTTACAACGTTGATTATAATTATTTAATTTTCATTGATAATTTACGCATTTATATTTGATTCAATTTAAGATAAATCATTCTATAAATATGAATGAATGATATCTATTCTTCCTCCTGCGTTTCTCGATTCACATCATAGAAATGACCTTTTAATTTTAATTTTGATTAAAATAAAAATGAGGAACTCATCCGGAGGAACAACTCTTTCTGTCTGTACAAAACAAGAATATACGGCGTGTAGTGAAAACTACACACCGTGTACTTAGGTTCAACGAACCGGTACTGGTCTACCAAACCACGACGTGTGAATTTAGAATTCCTAAGTATTTATTACACCGTGTTGACCAAAACTGAACGACACATGGAAACCGGAATACACGGCGTGTATGTTGAATCAACATGCTGTGTAGTCCGATCCGGCCCAGGTGAAACCATGTACAAGGAGAAGATGCGTACCGCATACATGGGATTGTCAGGCTGGTAACTGCGTAACAAGGAATTACACGCCGTGTCATATTAATCCACACACCGTGTACTCAAAAATTTCCAAAGTACAGAAAACATGCCAAATCCCCCGACGTGTACTTTGAATAAAGGGTGAAAACAAATACACGCTGTGTAAACATAACCTACACGCCGTGTACTTTCCAAAATGTAATTTCACCAGGTTTCCTCAAAAGTACAAAGACCTATACAAGGAACATGGATGAGAAGAATCTCAAGGAAATTCAGAAAGGAATTTAAGATAAATAATTTATTAATTACAAGATCATAATTAATTGAATTCAAGCACGACTTATCTTAAATGACAGAACGATTAAAAGAATTTGAATTCTAAATATTCTTAAATGTCATTGTATGCTATTGATGATCATGAGCTAGACCAAAGAACCTTTGTGTGTGTATGGTTTTATTTAAATTTATTTAATTTAAATTCGTTGGCCTGTGAACCTTCTTCCAATAATATGTAGGGCCTGCGTGCCCATGGTTTCTTTAATGTAAACCTCATGTAATGGAGGATCTTCTAAGCCAGAGGAGACAATTCAAAATCCGAAGATGAGGTGAAACCAACCCAAGAAGATACAAAGGTAGATAGGTGGGAGATGCAAAACATGAACCATCGGGTTCAATGTGTTTTTCCCTAGGTCAGGGTTAGCTTATCAAAAATGCTAGATAATCCAACAAATAGAAGCTCATGATCATGCCATCTTATTTTATTTTTGTCTGATTGCATGGTTTATTTATTATATATGTGTTGTCACAATCACATAATTAATGAAATAAACAAGCATGCAAAGATGGAATAAAATAAAAACCATACTATGTGTAAACATTATCAGAACATGGTTAATTACTTAAGCAAGCATCACTTAACATTAACAAGCATGTGATAATGTAAAACTACACATAAAGAATAAAATCCCTAAAATACCATATTAAGTCATACCAAGCCTTCTGTTACTTGATTAAGGGAAAGACTCAATAAAACTATCTGTTTGACCAACCCTTGTTGGGACACTTACTTTTATAAAGGAAGCTCTTATGAAAGTTTTGGGTTGACTTAAACATTTTACATCAAGAAGAGTAGCCATTGCTAGAATTGTTATAAAATGGAGGCAAGTGTTGAGGAAATCCAAGTCAGGATTTCAGGATTGGGGAGTCCACTCAACAGATCAAGGAACTATAAGCTCATAGTTGGCAAAGACCTTCCTACCTAAATACCTTCTAATAGCTTGACCAACCCTTGTTGGGGTTATGCTAAGGGGAATATGGATCCTTGCTACTAGAATGTCAAAGAAACTGGACATTATGAGTTCAATGGTGAGGGCCATTGGGACTTGATAAAATAGTGGGACACTTAATAAAATTTATCATTTATCATAAAATATAATCAAGAAAGTACTGATAAATATTCTCTTTTAATTTTTATAATTTATATGACAAACTCGTCAACCAAATTTTCTCTGCGATCAATTCTGGATAAAACAATATCCTCACTGGAAGTAACTTTCAGGAATGGTTTAGGCACCTTTGGGTTATCCTACGCCATGAACGAAAGTTTTACATACTAGAGTCCTCACTTTCTGATTCACCTGCCCAAGGGGCGAGTGATGAAGATTTCCTGGTCTATGATCAACATTTGAGTGATACACTCGACATTCAATGTTTGATGCTATCATCAATGTCTAGTGAGATCATGAAGTCTCATGAAGACATGGATGCCTATAGCATGCTCGAGCACCTCCGTGGTCTATACCAGGAGAGAGAAAGACAAGAAAGGTTTGAGATCTCCAAGGCTCTATTTCAGAGCAATCTTGGAGAGGGTGCCCCATTTGGGCCTCATGTAGTCAAGATCATTGGATTCATCGAGTGCTTGGAGGTTCTAGGGTTTAAACTCCTTGAAGAACTGGGTACCGATATCATTCTTGCATCACTCCCCCAGAGCTTCTCTAACTTTTTTGTAAATTTCAACATAAACAACATTGATAAGTCTCTATATGATCTTCTTATCCTCATTCTCTAAGTGGACAATGATATGAAGCGTGAAAATCCTTATGTTCTTATGGTGAATAAAAGGAAAGGCAAGACAAAGAGATTTAAGCCCAAAGATTCTTCAAGGCCTTCCAAGAAAAGGAAGATCAAAGGGGAGGCAAGAGAACATGAGGCTGTTTGTTTCGCATGTGGGAAGAAGGGCCACTGGAAGAAAAACTGCACCTAGCCAAGGAAGCAAGGGGAAGCTTCAAGTGCGTTTGTTATCGAATGCAATCTATCTATTTCTACTAATTGGGTATTAGATACTACTTGTGGTTCTCACATCTGTATCCAAATACAAGAACCAATTAGATTCAGAAAGATTGAACAAGGTGAGGTGGATCTGCGAGAAGCCAATGGATCCAGACTCGCTGCTGTAGCTTTCGGATACTACCACCTCACATTACCTACCGGGATGGTCTTGGTATTAAAAGGATTTTATTATGTACCCTATGTAACCAAAAACATTATTTTAGTATCCAGATTAGACATTGATGGATTCATCTTCAAGTTTGGAAATGAATGTTGATACTTTCATAAAGATAGCATTTGTTTTGGTAGGGCACATTTATATAACGACCATTATGTGTTAGACTACACAAACCAAGTAATGGAAATCGATTACAAAGTTAATTCACATGACTCATACCACACCCAACTTTGGCATCACTGGCTAGGTCATGTCAATGAGAAACGTTTGACGAAATTACATCAAGATGGGTATTTAGATTCTTTCGAACTAAAACCAATTGGTGTATGTAATACATGTCTACAAGGAAAAATGACCAAATCCCCATTTAGTGGGAAAGGTGAAAGGGATAAATAGATTTTAGAATTAGTTCAGATAGATGTGTATAGACCATTTCTAGTTGAAGCAAGGGGAGGGATCTAGTACTTCATAACTTTTACTGATGATTTTTGTAGATATGGATATATTTACTTGATGATGTATAAGTTAGATTCTTTTGATCAGTTCAAAGAATAAAAGAATGAAGTTGAGAACCAGCTTGGTAAGAAGATTAATAAAATCTACTCAGACATAGGAGGAGAATATCTTAATCATGACTTCATTGATTTCTTACGGGAGTTTGGGATTCTATATCAACTCACTCATCCTTACACGCCTAAGTGGAATGGTGTAAGTGAAAGGAGGAACCACACCCTATTGGACATGGTGAGATCAATGATGAGTCATGCGAGTCTTCCATTATCCTTTTGGGGATATGCATTAAAAACAACATCACACATACTAAACTAAGTACTAACTAAATTGATAAATGGTATTCCATACGAGTTATGGAGTGGAAACAAATCCATGTTATCAAATTTACTTGTGTGGGGTATCGGAGCATTTGTTAAGGCCTCTTCAGGTAACAAACTTGCACCCCGAGGCACAAAGTGTATCTTTATAGGATATCCTAAGGAAACAAGGGGATATTACCTATACAACCCATCAGATAAAAATATTACAATGGAAAGACATGCCATATTCCTTGAGAGGGAGCACATATCCAAAAGAGATAGTGGGAGCGATATAGAATTCTATGAAGTCAAGGATCAAGATACACAGGAGTTGGTACAAGAACAGATTCCAAAAAGCCCCGTGGAAGAACAATATGTTCCAGAGACACAAGAACTGTGTAGGAGCACGAGAGAGGTGAGATGACTAGAACGATATGGTTTTCTTGTCACCAAGGATGGTGACTCATTATTGGTTGACAATGATGATCCTCTTACCTACAAGGAAGCAATTGAAGGCACAGACATTACCGAGTGGCAAGAAGCCATGAATTCTAAAATGGATTCTATGTATGAAAACCAAGTCTGGATTTTGGTAGATCCTCCAATTAATGTAAATACTATTGGTAATAAATGGGTATTCAAGAAGAAACTGGACATGGAGGGACAAGTCAGCACCTATAAGGCACGACTGGTGAAAAAAGGTTTTAGACAGTGTCAAGGAATTAACTATGATGAAACCTTTTCACCTGTTGGGATGCTTAAATCCATCAGAATCCTATTATCCTTTTTTGCTTACCATGACTATGAAATTTGGAAAATGGATGTCAAAACAGCATTCCTTAACAGGAACCTTCAGAAAGATGTCTACATGACACAACCTAAAGGGTTTGTGACTCCAAAGGATGCCAACAAGGTATGTAAGTTATATAAATCCATTTATGGATTAAAGAAAGCATCAAGGTCATGGAACATTAGTTTTGATGAAGCCATAATGCAATTTGGCTTTGTTAAGAATAAATGTGAGCCTTGTGTCTACAAAAGGTTTAGTGAAAGTGCGGTCGTTTTCCTAATAGTATATGTTGATGACATATTACTAATTGGAAACAAAGTACCTGTCTTACAGTCAGTTAAGGCGTGGTTGGATAAATACTTCTCTATGAAATACTTGGGAGAGGTAGCATATATTACTGGGATCAAGATCCATCGTGATATATCCAAGAGAATGCTAGGACTAAGTCGAAGTACATACATTGACAAAATACTGAAGAGATTTAGTATGGAACAGTCCAAGAGGGGATTATTTCCAGTGTCACATGGCATTAATATTTCTAAGAAAATGTGCCCTCAGACACATGAATAAATAAATAAAATGGCAAGGATCCCTTACACATCTGAGATTGGTTCAATTATGTATTCTATGCTATGTACGAGGCTAGATGTTGCTTATGCATTAAGTGCGGCAGGCAGATATCAAGCTGATCTAAGAGACCGCCATTGGATGGCAGTCAAGACTATCCTTAATCATTTGAGGTGTACTAAGGATATGTTCCTAGTTTATGGAGGAGATGAGGAACTAGTCATTAGAGGACATGTAGATGCTAGTTTCCAGACTGATCAAGATGACATGAAGTTGCAGACTGGATACATCTTCAGTTTGAATGGAGGTGCAGTGAGCTAGAAGAGCTCAAAGAAAAGTATGGTGGCAGATTCTACAGCAGAGTCTGAGTATATCGTAGCTTCTGAGGAAGCTAAAGAAGAAGCATGGATGCGAATTTTTATCCAAGAGCTGTATGTAGTACCTAGCAGTAAAGATCCTATCACACTCTATTGTGATAATACTGCAGTGGTGTCACTTGAAAAAGAGCCAAGGTCACACCAGTAGACAAAGCACATACTTCAGAAGTATTATCTCTTGAGGGATTTTTCTCAAAGTGGTAAAGTTTCAGTGAATAGTATTTCCACAGAAGACAAGATGGTGAACCCTTTGACTAAAGCCTTGACTCAGTAGAAACATGATCATCATGTGAGGTCTAGCAGACTAAAAGTTGTAGGCAGTTGGCTCTAGTCCAAGTTGGAGTTTGTTAGAGTTGGTGTCCTGAGAAGTAACTGTTTGTACTTTGATTACATGAATGTACACTTATTATATATTTTTAATTGTTCTGCATGACTATAATATAATGATGTCCTGGAATATTTGTTGCATTAATAAGGTCATGGAAGATCCCCGCTATGATGAGAGATCCTCATCCATCAGATCTAGACCATCTAAGGCAGACAACGCAAGCAAAGGTTTCTCTGCACTAGCACTTGGAGAATCCTTTGGTGAAATCCAAAGATACGTGGTGCACGTGTGGATCACCACTAGAGAAAGTCTATCCTTGGATTCTGCGACGCAATGACGAATCACATCAGAACGTGATTAGAAATATCAATGAATAAAGAACACCAAAAAGGTACTTCTTGTCAAATAATTAAATTAATTATAATCAACCTGTGACGATCCTCGTTTGTGGTTCCGATACTATTCTTTTCTTTGTCTATTTCTATGATTAGATCTATGGAGTCTGGAATTTATCATCATATTGATCTTGAATTGATCATTTCTAATGACAAAAATCCAAGTGGGCACATCCACCCACGAGCTTCCGCTGTGCCCATAACCTTCAGGAAATTAGTGTAAAGGAACCTTCACTTGTGTAATATAGTAGAGTATTTTCACCTATATAATATGGTGAACCACATGTGTAATATGGTTTAATAGGTTTCATGATGATCTATGGACACACATTGTAACTGGTGATTCAATTATAGTATATAATTGATGACTTAACAGAAGTTTACATGACAAGAAGCAGGTTTCCCACATGAGGGTCAAATCTTGTAAAAATGAAACATGATGATCTTGTATATATTTATATATTTCATATGGTTGTGGCCTATTGAGAAAAAGATAACAAGATCTATACATACTTTAACCAGTAATAAGGATTTAAATATCAAAAGGTGTTAAGTTAAAAAGAAGAATTTCTTTTTTGTAAAAGATTTTGACACCAACTAATTCACTCCCTTCTCAAGTGTTACTGTATGGTCTACAGGGAAAATTTAAAGTCAAGTATCTTATGTATGAGGTTTTATCATTGGAATTTTGTCTCAATTAGGAGAGGATTGTATCACTTCATCTTTCCTTTTGGGGAACTCAAGCAGGGAGAATGGAGTGTGGTTTTTTTTGAAGAGATATATTTTTTTGTGTTCATTAATGAATGCTTAACTTTAACCCATAAAATGTTAAGAACTTATTTTCAAAATTTTGGATTCGACTATATGATCTCAATTAGACACTCTGGCATTAAAAAATTCTGCATGACATTACTTCTTTAATTGGTGTCCCTATTTATATTGATAGAGATACTAGAATTTTAAGATTTGGTTACTATGATAGAATTTTGGTGAAAGTTGTTCTTAGTGTAATTATCATTAATAAAGCAATCCTTTCAAATCATAACGATGAGATTAATCTTTGAGTTGATTATGAGAAGCTTCCTCACCACTGTAAGGAGTGAAATTCTCTTGGAAAACTAAAAGACAACTGCCATAGGATTATTATTTGTGGGAATGGTGTCTTGTAGGGAAATTTTTAGAAGGATTATAAAAGGTCTAAAACTATACAAGAGAAGGCTATTTTTTATTCCTCTAAGGCTTGGTAAACTTAAAAACAAGTTGTAAGGTCTAATGGTCCTAAGACTATTGTTGTAGGGGAGTAGGAATTTGGGTGGGGTGGGGGCTCATGATGGATAGCATAGGGAATGAGAATAAATATCCTTGAGGGTAATGATTATATCAAGGATCAGTCTTATAGAAATATGATACTACATTCTCCATGCATTAGAAGGCTAGTGACCAATAAAATTCATGGGGGTTGGGTGGGGGGGGGGGTGGTGGTGGTGGTGGTATGCTTCTGCTTTGAATAGGGGAATTGGAAAGGATATTGAAGTCTTGGATGGATCCAGTGGACTTAAGCCTCATTTGGTTGAAGACCTAGGTAGATGAGTATAAACTATTCATGGTATTATCAAGTAGATCTTGGATGAAACTCTTTAGGGGATATCTATTTTATATGTTTTATGGAGTAATCCTTTGATTTAGGAGTAACTAAACTGACACATGAAGATATAAGGGTCATGGAATGGTGCTAAATAAGGGTAGCTTAACATGGAAGTAAAGACCATATGGGATTCTCATAGCCAATCTAATTTTGAATATGTTGTGAAATAGGTTGTTAGATTTTAGTTTCTTCATGAGATGAATTTTCTTTCCCCTATATCCTGGAAGGGGAGGTAAAAATTGTTAGTTGCTTCACATGTGAATTAGAAATCCAAAGGGCCTCATAAGAGTGTGGTGAGGGTGCTGGATTAAGAGGATATTATAAAAATCTCCCTTGGATACATTTCTCTATCACCACTTAAAAAATCCAAATAAACTTCTAGTTCTGTTTGGATTGTAGCATCAAAGGTTACCTAGTCTTGAGGGAAACAATATTTTTACTATTTTTCAAGTTGAAGGACATTATACTGCATTAAATGTGAAATTACTCTCCGATGATGGATTAGAGATGGTTAAAAGAGGGTGACCCAAGTTTTTATGGATCAAGGGGATACTAACCAAGATTAACACAATATAAATGAGACTATCATGACTACTTATAATGTGAAGGTTATGGATCAACCAGACTTTATAGGTAGAAGAGATGAATCTTCAACTACACATGTTGTGTACAACCAACCAATTTCTTTAAATATTTATGTTCCTTAAAATAATGACAGAAATCCTTGGAAAACTATACCTTTGAGTATTGGTCATCATCAAAGTGGTCAAAACCCAAGAGGCCATATCCACTTTCATAATATATGCATAAGATCTAAATACGATGTAGTTAGTAATCCTAAAATAGATGACCAAGATCTACTTTTTTTCCCACTTTGTTCAATTGGTTAGTTCCTAGAAGTTCTTCTTTATAGGTAAATATAACATGACAAATTCTTTGGTCTCACTTATTCATGGGTTTCTTTATTTTTTCATGGGATAATGAACCTAATATTGCGGTTTTTCTATTTCCTTGGTTTTTCTTGGATTTTTTCCTTTCTAAAGATGTGGTCAGTTACCATGTTCAACCCCATCCTTTCCCCAAGTATATTTTTTCCTTTTAACAAATAGGGTTAGAGTCCTTAGACTCTAGAACTTGCCTATTTATATTAATAATTAATAATTACTAATTAATTAAGTTTTTCAATAATTAATAACTAATAATTATAAATAATTTAAAATTAAATATTAATAATTAATTATTAATTAAAATTTACCTTCATGATTGATTACTCTATGATTTAAATCTATACAAATAGAAACTGTAGAACTTATTACCACCTAGGTAAATAGTAGGTGTCATGGATTCAGGATTGGGCCTATGAGATAGGCTTTCTACATATCAATGAGGACAACATTGGTGTTGAAGTTGGTTCCCAAGAACCAACTATTATGCCCTTTAAATTTCTTGTATATTTAAATTCTTGAATATTAATAAATGTTTTATCTTATATTGATTATTATTATACGTGAAATTAATGTGATAATTCACTTATATTATTTGTCACATCAAAAGCTCATAACAGTTCCCCACTATGATGCGAACCTTTATGTTACATGAAAATATTCTAGAACATATAAATATTATGGTCAATTGATGTCATATGACAAGACACATATGATTCATGCTACTAGGTTCTTAATTATAATTAATAGATGAGGCTTCATCTCATAAATTTCACACTCGGTAATCTCTAAAGTAAGATATTATAAGGTTAGACACACAATTAGGAGTTCCACCTGTTTTCATGACATTGGAATCTCTTTCAAAAAACATGTGTAATCATACTTAGATATGAGATTATTATTAATCCATATCACAAGTCATATACTTAGATGATTTAATGAAAATGTGATTTCATATATTCTTGGTGGGGTAGGATACATTGGGTGAATCATGAGTGATACGAAATTAATGAGTAATTCAATAAAGGATTTGTCTCTTCCAGGATTGAAAGATGATATCCCATACCTTTGATTGAAATATAACTATAAAACTAAATTCCATGTCCATGGTGATTTCTAGGTTCATTTTGGAAATTCAAAGAATGATATATTAAGATTTTAGGTTGATGGAACATGTATGTAACCTACTTGATGAGATATTGAGACAAATAGATTATATTACACATGGAGTATTAATATGTGGTTGTTGTCATTGTGACATTAACTTATTACTATAAGGGTACATTTACATCTTACTAGAGGATGATATTGGAATTTAGGCAAGAACACCTAATGTATTTGAGTAAGAGGCCTAAAGGGACACACACTTATTGTTTCCATTGTTCTCAGTTGAATTCTATTTGAATTTTTAGAATAAATTTTATTCTCAAGATTGAGAAATAATATTTATTTAGGATTTATTGATCTCAAATATCCAATAACCATATTTATGTGAGTTTAATATTAAATAAATATCTATTTACAAGACCATGAATATAATATTTATTTATTGATTGCATAATATTCATTTATTATTTGAGGGTTTGTAAACACAAAGGATGGTGGATGAGATGAGTTAAGAGTCCGATGTGAATAGTATACTAAATATTATTTAAATAAATATTAATTAATTTATTGATATTTATATTATCCATGAGACATGTGAACACCAATTAAATAATAATAGTTATAATATAATTATTATTAGATGTAGGTTTCACTAAATATTAAGAGATTGGTTGAGGGCCTATGTAGAAATTTGTGAGAACTCATTTTTATGAATAACACATCCTCTCCCTAGAGAATTATATCAATGAATAATATATATAGGGTTAACCCAAGTTTAAAAGATTTATTCCTCCTCCTTACTTATTAATAATGAGATAACAAGAATGAAAATCCTTCAACCCTGAAGGATTATGTTGTGATCAATAAGAGCATTTCAAGGCGAACAAACCATCTACACTAGCACCTGTTTTCTATCAAAATCATTTGGAGATCAAGGAATATGGGTGGATAACTACTATAGGGATTATACTTTTGATCCTATTAGCACCATGTTTACAAAAATTGAACAAGGGGTTTAAATGGTCAACATTTACTTCAAAGAAATAATATCACAACCAAGGTAATTTTTGTTATCAAATTAACTACAAATATAATGTGAAAATACCATCTTGGTGTTATAGTATTAACTTTATCTTGGTTATTTGGATGTATCAATTATAAATGATAGTTGTTCATCGTGTTCTTATAGATTAGCCATTAGATCTAATGAAAACCCATAACTGGGAATAGACCCGACCGACTTCCTCTACGCCTAGAACTTTCAAGTGATATCAGAGCAGCCACATTTAGATTTCCTATTATTTAATTTTATTCATCATTATACACATTTTTTGTTAGTATTTAATTTCCCATTTATTCATTATTTAATCCAAAAGTTGATATATCTTCTTTTTTTACCTTCACATAACCAATAATATGTTAAAAATACATGAAGAACATCCAAAGAACCCATTTGAAGGGGTTGAAGATTCTCATAGGACAATATGGGACTATACATTGTGTAAATGAAATATACATATTGTGTACCCACATTCACCGCACCTAGACATAAAAAAGATAAACATGGATAGACATGTGGTGGTTATGCGACATCATTACGCAATAGTGTGTTAACCAGAACCACCCAGAACACGATTTTAGGGACTATATTCCATATAGCTGGCATACATTCCATGAAGTCCTACATGGTCAGACTCATTAAGTTCATAGAAGTCGTGTATTCAAATACACATCAAGAATTTATTACACACCATGTAAGGACTTAATACTAAGAAACATAGGCTAGATGGGACTACATGACATGTAGCTGGCATACACATCATGTAACCCCTAAAATTATTCATAGATTACATGATGAGTCTCTAAGATTATATCATAGATGGAAATAAAAAATGACACACATCGTTCATCCCACTGTATATGTTGTGTAATGTGTATCCATTTATGTATAGTACATGCCAAGTACAACTATACACTATATAATCAATTTATATGAAAAGAAAATTAATTACATTATTAAACCAAATTAACACATGTCTTTGTATCATAAATTGAAAGTACACACCATGTCACAAGGTTTAAATAATATTAAATTCTTATCTAATTTCTATGATAAATTTAGAACTAAATGCAGTGTATGGTCATCATTACACACCGTGTATTCCAAATGCATTGAAGGTGGTACACATCATGAAAATTAACACATTTCCATGTGTCATTAATAGACAATACACGTCATGTACACTATTTTTTGTATGAGTGCATAGTATAAGATGATGACTATGCTGAGTAGTTTAGATGAGTACACATAGTATTTCCTCCAACTATACATCATGCTCTTTGTTAATTTTAAATAAAACATTTTTTAAAATAATAGTGGATGGAATATCAAGGAATATTTGGATGGATATTAAGATAAATGAATAAATTAATTAATAAGATAATTAATTTATTAATTAGGGTAATTTATCTTAATTAATAATAATTCAAATGAATTATATCTAGTTTATTAAATGTGTATTTGTTGCATGAATGTGATTTATTATGGGATTTACTAAAAAAATTTTGTGGTGAATTTATATTTTAGTTATTATTATTGCATTATATGTAATAATTTTTTATTAAATTAAATATGATGGTCTGAGTATTATCCCTCCCACCTTTATTATATAGCACCCGTATGTCCATGGTTTATTTTATATATCTTATACTTCAGTTCCCCTCACCCACATGTGAGTAAAATATGTAAAGGATGGAGATCCAAGGAGAGGATACAATTCCAAACCTGAGATGAGGTGAAACCAACCAAGAAGATACAAGGGTCATTGGTGGAATGTTGTAACTTGAGCCAAGACCAACTCAAAGAGTTTTCCCCTATAGCCATAATTTGATTTATAATATTCTCAACAAGTCAACCATCATAAATCTCATGACCAAGAAACTTTATTTAATTTATTTTTCCAAATTTCATGGTTATTTATTTTATGTGATTCATGTTTATATAATGTTAAACACAATCACATAAACTAAACAACATAACAAGGTATGAAATATAAAGTAAAATAAATGGATTATGTTTACATGATTTTATTAAATACATGATTAATTAATTATTTAAAAACCACATAATATTAACAATATATGTTTACATATATTAAATAAAACCCCTCAAATAAATATTAAGTCAAAAACTTTACATTACTTAAGTTATGAATAGAACCATAGTTTAAATTACTTATCTATAAAATGTCAGGGTTCTTTCAATAATCAGGGAGTTCTAACTAAGATTTTTGGGATGATGTTACAAAGTTAGCATCATGGATTGATTTTCGAAGAAGTAATTGGTGCAACATAGGGGAAAGTGTTGAGGAAATATGAAATAGGATTTAGGATCCCACTCAATGGATCAAGAAGATGAAGATATCAGTTAGAAAGACCGCAAACTGAAATACATTTGAATAAATTTTCAGTCCAAAGTATGGATTATGAGAAGGAAAATATGGATTCTTTCCACTAGAATATCCATGTGATAGGAAATTTTGAGTCTAATGGTGAGGGATATTGAGACTTGATAAAATATTGGTAGAGTAATAATATAATTAAAATTATTTTGTCTCACATATTTTTCTAATAAAGATAAAGTGAAAAATATTATTTTATTTTATTACATAAAAATGGAAAATTCATTGATATCCCTATGATTTATACTGTATAAAGATAACCTACTTTCCATTAGTAACTTCCATGAGTGGTACAAGAACATTCACATTGTACTATTCTAAGAAGATAAGCTTTATGTATTGGAGGCCTCAGTTCCTGATCCTCTTGGTAAGGTGGTGAGTGAGGAAAGGATTTATATCTATTTAAAACACTTAGATGATACGATAGATGTATAGTGTTTTATGTTATCATACATGTACATAAATATCATGAGAACATGGTTTCTTAAATAATGATCAAGAATATATGTGATTATTATTAGGAGAGATATATACAGGACCGGTTTGATATTTCCAAGGCACCCATTATGTGAAAAATTAGAGAGGGTGTGCCATTTGAACCTCATGTGGTCAAAATGATTGGATACATTAAGCTTTTAGACATTATAGGGTTTAATATGCCTAATGAATTGTGAACTAGTATCATAATTTATTCACTCCCTTATAGATTCTCCATCTTTATAGTAAATTTTAACATGAACAACATTGATAATCCCCCCTCAGATCACCTAACTCTACTTCACTAGGAAAATAAGGACATAGAGAGCAATAAGCCTTTTTTTCTTATGGTGAATAAGAAGAAGGGAAAGGAGAAAGTCCCAAATACTAACACCAAGTCCAAGGACCCTTTGAAAAACTAATCCAATAAGAGGAAGATCAATGAAGAAATACGGGAATAAGGCTTTTCTTGTTTTTCATGTGGTTAGAATATCCACTAGAAGAAAAACTTCACCATGAAAAATAAGTAAGGGGAATATTCAGGTACTTTATTTATTGATTATAATATTTCTATTTCTAAAAATCAGGTATTAGATATAGCTTGCAATGAAACAACTAGGCCCTACTAACAGCACAAATTCCCCACCTTAACATGGTCGTCAGCTCCTGGCCTACTAGGTATCACTAGTTTCTCCACAGAAACATGGTCCCCTCCCTAGGCCCCACCCATATTCCTGAATGAGTCATATGACTAATGGCTATCCCCACAGGACAAAACATGTTCTTTCCTGTGTATTTTTTTCATCACTTGTACACACCTTGAGATAATTAATAGGAGGTCACCCATCCTAATCACTACTCCAGGCCAAAAAAACTTAACTATGAAGTTCTAATCAGGTAGGTTCCCAAAAATAAAGGTGCACCTTATTGACATGATTCATATCATTTAGTTATTTAACCATTTACCATTATGGGGTATTACATTCACCCACCATTTAGAGCACAAAGTCCTCATTGTGGACCCTACATCTCAAACCAGGCACTGTAACTGCACTAAAGGATGTGTTCTTTCTCTAATACCAATGTAACAACTGGGCCCCGCTAACAACACAAACACCCCACCTTAACATGACCGTTAGGTCCTGACCCACTAGGTACCACCAGTTGGACCTGAAAACACATGGTCCCCTCCTTGGGGTCCACCCACATTCCCAAACGAGTCATCTAACTAATGAATATCCCCACATGACAACACATGTTCTTTCTAATGTGCATTTGCTCACTCATACACACCCTAAAAAAATTCCTAGGATGTCACCCATCTTGATCACCACTCTAGGCCAATCAAAATTAACTATGATGTTCTAATCAGGTAGGCTCCTAAAAATAAAGGTTCACTTTGTTGGCATGAGTCATATAATTTAGTCATTTAACCATTTACCATTATGGGTGTTACATGTGGGCCTCTCATTTATATCCACTTATAAGAACCAATTAGATTCAAAATAGTTTCATGAGGTATGGTGGATCAATAATCCTTTAACGAAGCTAGAATAACTATAATAACTATTGGAGACTACTACCTCACATTTACAATATTATTGTTCTTTATTTTGAATAACTTTTATTATGTTTAAAGCATTACCAAGAGTATTATATATGTATTCAGTCTTGATATGAATGGTTTTATTTTCAAATTTTGAAATAAAAGTTTCTATTTTAAAAAAGATAGCATATTTTATGATACAAAACAACTAAATAATGGTATTTATTTGTTGGAATATGAAAACTGAGTATTATAAATTTATAATGAATCTAGTTCGCATGACTTATATCACATTCAACCATGGCATCACCAGATAGGTTATGTAAATGAAAAGTACTTTAAAAAATTGTATCAATATAGTTATTTATATTATTTTTTAATAAAACCTCTTGGTATATATCATGATTCTTTACGAGAAAAAATGACCAAATAACCATTAGTGTAAAGGGTGGAAGAGACTTAGAGATTATTGAATTGAATCATACAAATGTGTGTGGACCATTTACTATTGAAGTAAGGGGTGGATACCCATACTTAAAAACTTTTACCAATGACTATAGTAGATATGGATATGTCTACTTAATGAGGTATAAGTTAGATTACATTGAGAAATTTAAGGAATAAAATAATGAATTTGATAATTAAATTCAAATAAAATAAAGAAACTTCATTCAAAATATGGGGGAGAATATATAAACCAAGATTTCATCAATTTTATAAAGGATTTTTAGATCCTATGTGTACTTATTCCTCCTTATACACTAAAATGAAACGGTGTTAGTGAAAGGAGAAACCACACCTTGTTGTACATAGTGGGGTCAATGACGAGTCATATAAGAATTATGTTGTGATTTTAGGGATACACTTATAGAAAATAGAAACACTCTAAACTAAGTTTCAAATAAAGTGGAAAATGGTGTTCCATTCAAATTATAGAGTGAAAATAAACTTGTTTTATCACATATACATACTTGGGGATGTGAAGTGTTTATTGAGGACTCTTTAAGCCACAAACTTACACCCCAATGCACTAAGTGTATCTTTATAGGATATACAAAGAAAAATAAAGGGTATTACCTGTAATACCCCTCATATATTAAGGTAATATTGTAAATATAATCCACATTCCTTGAGTGGGAGAACATATAAAAAGAGGTAGTGGGATAAAGATAGACTTAGATGAAGTTACGACTCAAATAACATAAGATTTTGAAAAAGAACAGATTCCAAAAAGCCTTGTGGAAGATGATGTTCCCAAGATATAAGAACTACACATGATCACTAGATAGTTTAGAGTACTAGAAAGATATTATTTTCTAGTCACCAAGTAAATATTGATAATTAGAAAGGAGATACTAGTTTTATAGCCTATTAAGATGTGTCTGAACACATGATTCTCCATGAAGGACTTTGGAGAAGTATAATACATTCTTGGGATAAAAATCCCTCATGAGAAGTCTAAGAGGCCTCTTGGACTAAGTCAATAAACATATATTAACAAGATACTAAAGAGATTCAGTATGGAATAATCTAAGAGGGGATTGTTTATAATGTCATATAGCATACATCTATCCAAGAGAATGTGTCCTCATACACAAGAGGAGAGAAAAATGATGAAAATGATATTGTATATTTCAATGATAGGGTCATTCATGTATGCCATGCTACGTACCAAGCTAGATGTTTCCTATTCCCTGAGCATAAAAAACATATATCAATACGATTTAGGTGAACACTATTGGATGGAAGTCAAGATTATACTAAAGTACCTCTAGTATACTAAGGACATATTCCTAATTTGTGGAGGATATAAGAAGCTAGTAATTAAGGGATTTATAGATGATTGTTTCCAAACAGATCAAGATGACATGGAATCACAATAGAGATATCTGTTCATCCTCAATAGAAAAACTACGATATAGAAGAGTTCAAAGAAAGCGATGGTCATGGATTCTACAATATATTTTGAGTATATTTTTTCTTATGATATATCCAAGGAAGCAATTTGGATACGAAAATTCATTTAAGATCATGATGTGGTTCCAATAATTAAAGGTCCTATCACACTGTACTGTGATAATACTACAGTGGTGGATTTTTCCAAGGTTCTAAGGTCCCATCAAAAAATGAAGCACATAATATAGAAGTATCACATCTTGAAGGATTTTTCTTAGATAGGTGAGATCATTGTAAGTATATTTTCCATGAAAGAGAACATAGAACACCTTTTGAATAAATCCCTATCTCAGCAGAATCATGAATATCATGTGATATCTAGTGGACTATAAGTCATTAATGGTTGGATCAAGTGCAAGTGAGAGTATATTGGAGTTGGTTTCCTAGAACCAACTAGTTTTTAGTTTATATTTCCTATATATTCAAATACTTAAATATTAATAAATATATTATCACATATTTATTATTCTTCTGTGTAAAATTAACGTGATAATTTTCTTAGAGTTTTCTTTTTCATGGAAAGGTTATAACAATTTAATGTTATGAGGAGAAACTTAAAGTGCCATGAAAGTATTCTATAACATATAACTTCTATGGTCAAATGAAATCATTTCATGGGACACATTTGGTGATGACTATCAGATGCTTGATTCTCATAGTAGATGAGGATTCATCTCATGATGTTCTCACTTTATAATCTTCATGATGAGAGATTAGAAGTACATACCTACAAGTAGAATTTCCACATGTTTTCACGTCATTGGATATTCCTATCTATGAACATGTGTAATGATTATTAGTCTTGAGAATATTATTAATACATATCATGAGTTGTGTACTTTGATGTATTGATGAAAACCATAACAACATATATTCATGGTGAGGTAGGATACATTGGGTACATCATGAGTGAAATGGAATTAATGAACAAGTAAATAATGGATTTCTATCTTTGAATACTAGAAGATGATATATTATCCATTTTATTGAAATGTAACTATGGAACTAAATTCTATTTCCATAATGAATGATGTGTTCATTTCGGAAAGTCGAAGACAAATATATCATACTTATAGGTTAATGACTAAGGTATGCAACCTTCTTGATGAGATATCGAGACAAAGTAATTATATTACACAGTTAGTATTCATATGTGGTTGTTGTCATCATGACATTACCTTATTCCTCTATGGGTATGTTTATGTGTTTTTAGATGCTGATATTGGACTTTAGGAAAACCTTCCTAACACCATTGAGGAAGAGGCCTGGAGGGTCACACACTTAGTGTTTCCATTGATCTCAATTGAATTTTATTTGAATTTAACAATTGGAATAAGTTTTATTTTCAAGATTTTGAAATAATATTTATTCAGGATTTATTAATCACAAATATTCAGTCACCATATTTATGTGAGTTGAATACTAAATAAATATTTATTCATAAGATCATGAATATAATATTTATTAATCAAATGAATAATTTTTATTTATTATTTTAGGTTTGGTAAACGCTGAGGAAGGTAGACATGACGGGTTAAGAGTCTGTTGGGAATGATATACTAAATATAATTTGAATAAATATTAATTAATTTATTGATATTTATATTATTTGTAAGGCATGAAAACATTAAAAAAATAATGATAATAATAATAATAATAATAATAAATGCAAGGTTCTCCAAGGATTAAGATATTGGTTAAGGGCCTATGTTTAATTAGCAATTCTCTAACCAAAATCTCTATATATCCGGTTATATCATTTCTAGTATCAAATGTGAATTTATGAGAATTTATTTGTTCTTCACAACACATCCTATCCCTATAGAATTATCTCAATGAAGAATATCTATATGGTACCTCTAAAGTCTGAGATATTTCTCCCACCTCATTACCATCAGCCTAGTTCAAATGGAAAATGTGGTCTAGAGGGGGTTGAATAGAAATTTTAAAATTTTAGACAAATCTTTAAAATAATTAATTAATTAGAGTTTAATGTTGTATGTAGTAACAATTTAATAAAATTTATTGTTCAAAATAAATTTCGGTGGAAAGATAAAGATATGAACATAATATTTTTATAGTTATTTGGATTGAATGATCCTACATATACCTATCACTCTTCTCTACTCATTGAGAAGAATGGTACTCACTAGAATAAGACCTCAATTTTAAAAGGAGTGAAAACATTTTATAGACTCTTATCTTTTTCTTACTTGGGGGTAAAACCCAACAACACCAACATTTACATAGACCAAGGAAAAAACAAGGGAAACCTAGATTTTGTTTAGGAGTCACAAAAAAAAGAATGCACCTTTTGGTTAGGAGGTGTAACTAATGAAATATTTTCTTTTGGTTAGGAAAAAAATAATCTGATGATTATGAACATGAATATATTAAAAGATACAATAATGAAACTTAGGAGAACTTGAAAAAAAAGACTAATGATGATAAGAATGTTTATGAGACTATTTGATATATCTTTGATTAATTCAGTAGTAGAGGATAAAATGTTTAAGTTCTTGTGATCATAGTAAGGGTGTATAATTGGGTTTCAAGGTTTTATCAATGTTATACTCTCTTAAATTATATCTATATTGATTTTTTAACTATATCACATGTATTCTCAATTGTGTTCTCTAGATTGTGTATTTGAAATTATCTGAGTGAAGTTTTTAATCAAGTCATCAATATCACATTCCAATGGAAAATTCATCAATTTTAAGATCTTCTTTACGTAGTTGTTTTTTGAGAATCAATTATAGCATTACATAGTTAGAGATAATAATAAAATTAAGAGAATATCATTTAACTATATTTTAAAATATCACATGGTTAATCCTTTACTAAACATTTCAAAAACAAATTTCATGACATCATTAACTTTTTTAAGCATTTTAAAAATTAATAAAATAGTTAAACTGAATAATATAAAATTTTAATAATCTAGGATCTTAAAAATGTAGTAAAAAGGAGTATCAAAATGATATTAAAATGATATAGTAATTTTTTTACAGAAATGATTTTATACATATAGTTAAATAACACATGTCTATAAGATTTAATAAGTCTTTTAATTATTAAGGATTCATATTTTTTATATAAATGTGAAATATATTTTGTATAACTTCAAAGAAACTATATGACTTCGAAAAATTCATAATACTTTAAAAATGATTTCATATGACTTTGAAAATAATTTAAAATGACTTCAATTTTTTCATAATACTTTGAAAATAAATTTTTAGGACTTAAATTTTTTCATAATACCTTGTAAATAATTTCACATGACTGTAAAAATAGTTTCTTGTGGATTCAATATTTTCATAAGACTTCAATATAGATTTATTATAACTTTAAAATTTTCACATGACATAAAAACTTAGAACAAAAAATGAAATTATAAAAACTAAACAAACATAGTGATTTTATAATCCTCTAAAAAATAATTATAAACATCAAACCTACTTAAATAATAGACAATATGTAAAATTAAAAAGTTGTGAAAAATTATAATTATCCAGTTTAATTATGTGATTCATTTCAAAACAATGTGAGGACAATGTGAGGTATTTGTAAACATGTGAGGTATTTTTAACATTCAAAACAACAAAACAATATCTCCAATAACTAGAAATATACATGTCAAACAAACTTAAAACTAATAATCTACCCCTTTTAAGAAATTAAAAAACACGACAAAACCAAATATACAAAAATTCTTCTCCCTTTTGAAATTTATCAAAAATTTGACAAATTTTTTTAAGTTATTTAAAAATTACACTTAAAAAAAATATTAGCATACTTAAATGAGAAAATAGTTATAAACCATAGTGATTCTTAAATATAGATCTTGAAAATTGACAAATAGTAGAAAAATCCAACTATTTTTTCTTATAAAAACATTTAAGATCCCTCTTAATATATGGATATATACAAATGTAAATTTAGTAAAGAAAATACTAATAATTTATAAATGGTTATTCAATTTTTTAATGTACACAAATTACATAATATCATTTAAAAAAGTGATATGTAACAAACCAATTATACTTTAAAACAGAAAATCTTCATAATCACAAGTATAATAATTCTACCATTCTATAAATTTGGTATATATCAAATAAGTAAATTCCAATACATCAAATATGTTCCTAAACAACATGTTGAAGTATATTATACAAAAAATAAGTTAGAACATGTAAAACGTAATTAAATTTTTAGATTTTAATATTTCAATATAAATCCCAATCATTCATAGTTTAAATTTTATTTTCTCAAAATTCACAGAATCTAGTGGTTTAGTAAAAATATCAACAAGTTGATTTATGGTTGAGAAAATTATAAAACTATATCCCCTTTATTAACAAGATTTCATAGAAAATTAAATCTAACATCTATGTTTTTTCCCATAATATTATAAATGATTTTTATATATTGAAATACTATATGTACTATCACAATAAATAGGAAATTTATCAAAATAAACCTTGAAATTAGTTAGAGTTTGTTTTGTCCATATAATTTTTACACAATAACTAGAAATAAAAATATACTCAACAGTATATGTGGATAATGTAGCCGATATTTTCCTTTTAGAACTTCATGAAATTATAATTTTACCAAGTAAGTGACACATGCTTGATGTGATTTTTCTATCAATCATACAACCACCAAAATTAGAGTCAAAATAAGATAACAAGTCAAAATAGTTTTGATTAGAGTAAAAAAACCCATTATTAATAATTCCTTTATTATATCTAATTATTATTTTAAAAAACTTTAAATGAATCTATTTAGGAATAGATTGATATTTATCACATAAACAAACTAAAAAAATTATATCAGGTCTAGATGCTGTCAAATAGAGTAGGCTTCCAATCATTCCTATATATTTTTTATTATCTATAAGTTTTTTGTATTCATCTAAATATAATTTAGAAGTAGTAATAATAGGGGTTCTTATACTTTTACATAAATCAATTTTAAATCATTTTACATGATCTATATCATACTTAGATTGATTTAGAAAGATACAATCACTTCTTTAAATAATTTGATGACCATTTTTTTAAAATAAGAAAAACTAATAGAATCCTAATGTACTCTTTACTAGAAACTAGGTAAAAGAATAATTAAAATAAATTCCTTCTTCCTAAGAGTAGCCGTGGGAAACTAACTTAACCTTATTTTTAACTACATTACAATTTATATCCAAATACTTTTTGTTTCTATAAATATTTTTTCATTTAGAAGTTCAACCAGATTATAGTATTTATTTATTTAAAATTAATTAAGTTAATCATATATAACAATAATCTAAATATCATTTTTCCAAGATTTATCAACATTAATAGGAAATAAATAAATAAAAAATTTAGAATTATCTCAAAAGATTAAAATGTATTTTCTAGTTTGAATAATAGTTTCATAATTTCTAGTTAATATCTCAAGAGGATGATCTTTAAGTGTTTTTATAATTTTTAGGATCAAATTTGAAGTTCCATTACATTTTTTGAATAAGTTTTTTTTTCAAACCTATATGATGAATATGTTTTGATCCATGGTAAGTTTTTTTTGAGATTCTTAGATACGTATTGGATGTTTTTTGGAAGTTTCTGGGTTTATTTTGAATTTATCTATAAGTTATATTGAGGATACAAAATTTAGAGAAGTGAAAAAGGCATTTATCCCACACAAAAGATATTTAAACAGCATGTTAGAAAATTCATCTACATGGAAGATATTATTTCCAACATGTATGATATCTTTCATGTGCAATAAATTTTGGTAAAATAGAAATAGAATTTCATCTACATAGAAGTGCTCTGAGTTGCATGTAAGATAATTAAGCTGCTTGTAATACATTTAATGTATACAGAAGAGACTTGAGCCACACATAGGATATTTGAGATTCTTGTAAGTTATTTCGTATATGAAAAAGTGGTTTGATCTATGCATAGGATATTTTTACCGATCCTAAGAGTTTTGAAAAATGAAAAATAATTCCTACATGTAAGTGATTTGAATTCCCATAAGATAATTTACCTATGCATAATAGATTTGAGTTATTCAAAAAATTTGTCAAAGGAAAATTTTGTATAGTGTATGACATTTCTATAGGCCATAAAAACATGATAAGGGAGTAATAAATTTTTACTGCTCATATAATATTTATTTTCTCTTATGATATTCACATCGAGAAATTAGAGAAAACTATAGACAAAATCTAACAATGTTTTTCTATTCATTTATTTATAAAATATCATGTGATAAGACAAAGTCATGATTGAAGCCACTACTACAAAACTGTCCTTTAACAGTGCTAGAAATGGACATTATTAGTTATAGAAAAGTATTGATAACATGAGAGATGTTAAAAGTCCATGACTTCTGTCAGCATTGAAAAAGAACCGATAAAGGGGACATTTATCAGTACTAAGAAAAGCACTGATAAATGGGACCTTATCAGTGCTTTTAAAAGCAGTGATAAAGGTCCCATTTATCAATGCTTTTATTTAGCACCATTAAATGAATCCTTCACTGCAGAGGGTGTGTCGTTCCTCTTTGAGCTCGGTGGGTTGGTGGAGGAACCCTGTTGCAGTGGCGTCTCCTCTCATGCTGTAAAGATGCTCTATGGGATTTTGTGGTTGTCGGTTCAGATCTGCGTGTGTAAGTCTGGTCTTTGTCGATGGCATACTCTTCGGAGTGCTCCTGGTTTTGTTCTCTGCAGCTCGCTGTTGCCCTGCGTTGAGTTTCTCAGCGGTTGAAGGTCGCGTCGGCAGTTGTGGGGTTCTGACTTTTCCCAGGTGAGTGCGTTGGGGTTTTGTTGTGTCTGATGCGGTCGATTTGGGTGGTGGCAGCGGGATCTTCATAAATAGGGTGTTGATGGTGGCGACGTTTCTTGCATGGTTTGATTTGGTTTTTGGTGAAAGCTCTTTTAATTTCATAGATCTGATTATGTCTAGTTTGAATAAGGGTTCTTCTCATTTCATCCCATGTCATGGAGGGGTGGAGCTTAATTGCGTTTGATTTATGATGGATTGGGAGTTCTTCGTTGCTTTCTGTGAGGCGGTGAAGGTGTTAACCGCGACAGTCTGTGGGCCTGTTTGCGTGGTTTTTGTGGTTTTGTGAATGGATGAACAGTTTATGGGTTGTGTTGCTGAAGTTGACGCCGAAGGGGATTCCGGTGGGCTATGCAGACATGGTTGATTTTGTCTGTGGAGCAGATGGTGATTTTGTGGTTGAGTTCTCACTGGTGATGGTTGATGAAGATTTGTTGCCGGATCTCTGCTCTGGTTGAGTGCTTGACGGATGGTTGGGTGGCTCGAGATGGCGGTGCATCATGATTCGCGTGGTGTACGGCATATCGGTCAGAGATTTGCGGCTTCAATGGTGATGATGGCTGATGGCAGCGACACGACCCCAGCTAACCCGATGAATCTCCTCGGGTTTGGTGTGGGTCTTGAATTTGAATTTCTGTATAACCATCATGATATTTTTGGATTCCGGCCCGGTGTAATATGGTTTACCTCTTTCCATAAAGAGGCTTTCTGGAAAATGAAAAAAATAATTTTCAGTCAGTTAGCGCTAATAAAGGACTTTTTATCAATGCTGTAGAAGCACTGATATAGTATACCTTTATCACTGATTTTATAAGTGATGATAAATGTGTCCTTTATCAGCACTTTTAAAAGTGTTGATAAATGTGTTCTTTATCAGTGATGTTAGAAGTACTGATAAAGGGCCATACTGCAGTGTGTTGTAACAGCACACCGCAACACCAAAAACAAACCAAAATCACACCAGATATCAATAAAAACAAGTCCCAATATAGAATTTAAATGAAATAAAATTTATAACACAAATACCATAAAAAACTTTATTATTATCATTTCAAACATTGGTTTATACAATAAAATAAATACAAATTATTACCTACATTCAATTAAAATCCAAACTATCAATGTTATAGTGATTTCCATTGACTTTCTTTGTTGAACTTCCAACACTGCATGATCAGCTTCAAACAAACCACATCAACTAAAAAAAAGAATCCACCTATATAAGAAAAAAATTATTATGAGTAATACTAAAAATAAATAAATTAAAAATATATATGAAATAATACATTAATTCCATGGACAATGATTTCACTGTGCAAATATCAAGATTACCTTTGTAATTGTATAGAGGCAGCGACATTACTATTCCTGTAAAGGAAATGGAGAGAACTTGAAAAAAAGTGATAAATGCAACACTGTAGGGGTGAAAAGGTTCTAAGGGAGAAGAAGCATGAAAGTCATACAGAGGACCCCAACTCGAACAAAAGAATCCACCTGTATAAGAAAAAAATTATTACGTGAGTAATACTAAAAATAAATTAATTAAACATAAATATGAAATAATGAATTAAATCTATGGACAATTATTTTACCTTGAAAACATTAATATTACCTTTGTGATTGAGCAGAGATAGTGTAGTTGCTCTTCCTACAAAGGCATGATACCTAGAAAAAAATATTATAAAATAAACAAACTCTATAAAGAATAATGAAATTAAATCAATGTTTCATTATATAAGTTTTTGGTAAAATTTAGAAAGTATATCATAAAATTACCTTTACATATTTCCAAAGGGTTTCTTTGATCCAAATATATGATAATAAAAAATAAGGATTCTTTGTGCAATTTACTACTATTGGTTAACTATCGCTTATCATATCATCTGACTTGAACTTCCTACCTTGAAACCTTATGATTCTCTTATCCCACACACACTCACCACTATCTCTATCATATCACCATTCATAATTTAATTTTTCTTCTCTTATTTCACCCATTTACTACTTATAAATATGTATGATGCATACAACTACAGGCATATAGTAAATGGGTGCAGGAAGAGAAGGAAAAGTAAATGATGAATGGTGATATGATAGAGATGGTGGCGAGCATGTGTGATATGATAGCATCACAGGGACACCGGGTAGGAATTTCAGGTCAGATTTTATGCTAAGCATTATTTAACCCATAGTAGTGAAGTGCAAAGAGAATCCTTAGTTCTCTTATTAAATTTGTGAGTGATTCACAACCAATCTATGTTTTGGATTCATTGATCAACAAATCCAAATAGACATTAGTATTATTTCAGTACACTACATTAGTAGAAACAATAGTAGAAATGATCAAAATATAGAATAGAAATGAAACCGTACATAAGGAACAAAGAGAGATTTATAAAAAAATAGACATCTCCAAACAAGAATGATAGAAAGAGGGGAACTAATTTAGGAAATGCTAACCATTTAAAGGTTCACATTAAAAAAAAACAAAACCATTTGAACTATGAAAGTATAATTTCACCAGACTTTTATAATGAAAGGTGAACTTACAACAACCCTAAAATAAAAATGAAGAAACTCTGAACGTCTTCACCCCAACATGGGAGACAAAAACTGAGCCAACGTGTTTATGATTCTTTCACAACAACTCATCCAAAAACACTTCCTCCATAAAATTCTCTAAATGTAAATCCTTAGAGAAGAGGACTCGCTCCTTGATCTCTAGATGAAGAACCCCCAATGAAAATTGAGGCTTTCTAAATATCCTACGACACCACTTCCAGATAAAAGGAAACCAGCTCTTTGAAGTGTTCAACATAAGCCTTCATTGTCCATTGACCTTGTTGGACAATCATGAGATCTTCCCTTTTCTCAATCTTCACCTCCTCAGGTATAAAACATCAGAAAAATAGGGACTTAAAATATTCCCACATCATCCCAACCTACATCGTTGGTGGGGAAAACAACTCCCATTCTTCCAAAGAAGGACCCTCAAGCAGACACAGAACATCACAAACTCTAACAACATTGGGAGTTCCAAACACTCTGAAAACATGATCAACTTCCTCAAGCCACATCACTGCCTCTAACCAACCTCGATTTCCATAGAAGATGGGAAGAAACCGAGGAGAACTAGAAATAGGGAGAGACCCACTAGAAACTTTGGGGACCTTTTTGGGAAGCATATTTCGAATAACACAAAAATCATAAAATTAGGTTCAGAATCAATCTAAAACACAACCTAAAAGAACATCTCGTTCCAAAAAAATTGGCTCACAAGAAAAATTTCATAACAAAATAAGAAATCTATCTTCAAAAACCACTATTTTATTTTTAATTTCAAACCACCTTATTCTAAGGCCACTTTTTAAAACATAATAATCCACATTTTTAAAGAAAAACAAATTCTAGAAATCATTTTTCCCCTTTCCAAAAACCATTTCAGAAAACTAAGCCAAGATGATCCACAAAATAGAGCATGAACATTGGCCATAATGGATGAGGAATGAGTCAAAACCCACACTAATACAATATTTATAATTAAATACTTTGCATAATGTCCATTAATCATCTCTCATCATGCTCCCATGATGTTAAACTGCACAAATTCATCATAAAGAAAGGCATTAAACTTCATAGTGTCGCTTGTCTTATTTTCATGATGTTAAACTGCACAAATTGATCCTAGAAGCAAGGTGTTAAACTATACACTATATCTCATACTAGTTATAAGACATTAAACTACACAAATTCATCCTAGAAGAAAGACGTTAAACTTCACAACATCTCTCATCTTGGTTGCATGACATTAAACTGCACAAATTCATCATGGTAGTAGGAAGTTAAATTGCACAACTTCTCTCATCATGGTTGCATGAAGTTAAAATATAGATATTCATCTTGTCAACAAGCCATTAAAATGCACAGAGGAGTCACACCGGTAGTGGTGAGGAGATGAGATGTAGGGTTCGTCAAGGTTAAGAACTGTGAAAAAAGAAAAAATGCAGAACCAAAATGATCAAACAATGATATAGGAAAATTAGAGACTAACATATGTTGGATTTTATCCTTGATTTGTCCGATGGATTGTAGTGGAATCGTGCCGGAAGCAGAGGGGTTTTATGAGAGATTTAGAATCATGATGAGTGAGTACCAGTTAGGGGGGTTTTAAATAGATCGAGAACACTTTTAACAATGCTTTCAGAAAAGTGCTGATAAATATCTCTTTTATTAGTATTAAATTGATAAGCGTTAATAAAAATATCTTTATCAATGCTAATATTTTAACACAGATAAAAATTCTTTTTAATAGTGCTTTTTAATGCTGATAAATATTGATCATTATAAGTGCTATAATTTTAGCACTGATAAAGGATTTATTTAAATAAATTTATTAAAATTTTATAATTAATAAATATATATAATTATTTAAAAAATAATAATTATTTATTTATAATAATTATAAATATATAAATTTATAAATATATTAAATATACATTTATAAATATATTTTTTTATAAATATTTATTTAGAAATATATTTCTAACATTATTAATGGATATATAATTTTAAATGCATGCATTTTAAAAATGAGTGCACTTTAAAAATATCGAAAAAATGGATTAGTTTTATTAATTAAATATAAATTATTAAAAAAATATGGATACGTATATATACTAATGTAAAGATGAATACCTATTGAAAATACTAAAACATAATAAATAAATAAATATAAATAAATAATAAAAAATGATCAAATTCAAAAATAAAATAAAAAATAAAAAAATATTAAAAATTAATGCCCTAACTTTAATAGTATTATAAATAAATAAATAAAATTGACCGATTAAAAACATAATATATTAAGTGTATCATGTTAATAATGAAATTCTAAAACATACTGAAATTTGAATAAATTACATAAATACTAGGTGTATGCATTTCTATATATTTCATAAATATATTTGTGTGTGCATTTTCATATAAACTGTATTAATGACACACACACACACACATATATATGTACGTGAAATCAATGTAACACATGATGTTTGATATATGTTAAATTGAAAAATCAAACAATATTAAAAATAAATAAGAAATTAATATGTTTTTAATTAACATTTTATTCATTTTATGTATATTTATATTTCATTTATTACTATTTATAATTAATATATATATATATATTACTTACTCATTTTTATTAATAATTGTTTCATTAATAAATTATTAAATAATTTTGTAATTTATTCATTTTTTTTGATTTTATATTCATTTATATATCTACATTTAATATATACTATTTATCAATATTTATATTATATATATATATATATTAAATTTATTCATTTTTATCAATAATTATTTAATTTATAAAATGTTTAATATTTTTCTTAATTTACTCATTTTAAATTTTTATTTGTTTAGTTATTTCATTTGATTCATTTTACATATCTATATTGTAATGTCCCAGAAATTCTGTATAATTTTTTTAATTACATGGAATTATTTCGAGACCGCGAAATCTGACGGCGCGTGATTCCGAGGACCAGAGTGCCCAGAATGATCCGTCAAAGTTTTGTTAAGGTTTAATTAGCACGCGTAAGTAGTTTTTCTAAAAAAGTGGAATAACTCTTAAACAGTTACTTAGATCAGAAATCCGAGGGCATCGTTGCGCTCAAGATGGCGAGTTTACCCTAAGCAAGACTTAATTTTAGTCGGCGCGGGCCTCCTGTGAGAAAACCCAAAAATGGCATAACTGTAAATAAAATAATTAAATAAAATTATTTAATTTTCAAATGTCTATAACTCACGAATGGTAACTCTGATTAAAAATCCAAGACCACTACTGAACTCGTGAGGGTATTCTCTCTTTAGGAAGATACTAACATTGGCCGGCAAGGTCCACTAGTGAAAGTTAGTTTTTGGCTGTAAATAAAATAATTAAGTGACAATTATTTTATTGTAAAATCCATAACTTTTTAACAGTAACTAGGATTGGAAATCCAAGAGTACCGTTGGATTCGTTGGTGTGTGTTTCACTTAGGCAGAGCCTAACCTCTACTGGCGTGGGTCGAGGGTGACTGTTAATAATTTTACAAACTTTTTTTCAGGTACGTTCAGTAAACGCATGAGCAACATTTTATAACTTTTGAACCATTGATTGGATTAAAAATCCAAGGGCACCGTTGAATCCGCAACACCGAGATTCTCTTAATGAAGGTATAACTTTGACCGCAGTAGGTCGGGTGAAAAAGTTATTTTTTTGGACTTTTGAAAGATTAATAAAATAACATGTTTTGTTATTTTATTTTCTTTCTTTCCTCCAACGGACGAACGATGCTGGGCGACCGACGACATGTCAAGCCAATAAATGGCTTGAATCTTCTTTTCCTATAACCACACTGTTGGTAATTCGGGAGGTTCATTAATTAAATGAACCTCATTAATTCCCCAAGAGTTGCACACTCCTTATCCTCTTCTATTTATATGGAGATCGGGGAGGGGTGTTGGCACGAGTTCACCAAACGACGAAGCCCTCACAAATTACCACGACGCCAACCACCTGTAGGACGAGACTGGTTCCAATGAGTGGTGATGAGTGCCATCGAGTCAGGAACCGACGACAACGATGAAGGAGATTCCGTCGACCCTCGTCAGCGGACATCTCTTCTAGGTAGGGGTTTTAATTCATTTATGCATTCAAATGAGTTCCCTCTTCTCTGTTCTTGAATAACACGAAGAACGCGGGTCAATCGACTAACGGGTTGACCCATGATTCATTTGTCTTTGCGGGAGGTTATTTTGGGGAATCTTGTGGGGTTAATATTGTGTTTAATACAAATATTTATTGAACTCCCTTAATATCCTTCATATTGAGAGCTAACGCAGAGGGTGTGGGCCTAAGAAACTCAGCCCAAACCCTCCACTATCTTGATTTCCTTGCGCCACCTCGGAAGACTGTGAGCACTTTGATGCACATCACAAGAGGAGGGCCACGACTCGTCTGCCGCGACGAACGAAGGAGGTGGCCAACATGATGGCTAGCCGTGGGAAAGAAGGCGGTGCGACCACCGACGAACGGAAGCCGCGACGGAGGCCGAACCCGCCTCTGGTGGGTTTCGCGACAATCGAGTGACACCCATACGGCGTCGCCGCCTCGAAAACCGAAGGGCCTCTAGGCCGTTTGGGAATCCGGGTGACCAGGGGGTTACACCCCCCGCATCGGACCGAATCGGGCCGCCGCCCTCGCACCGGGCCGCCGCCCTTGAGCGGGGCCACCATCCTCAAGCAGGGTCGCCACCCTCGAGCCGGGCCGCCGCCCTCGGACCGGGCCGCCGCCCTCACACTGGGCCGCCGCCCTCACACCGGGCCGCCGCCCTCAGAGCGGGCCGCCGCCCTCGGACCAGGTCACCGCCCTCGAAGCGGGCCTCCCCCCTAGTGGGCCGCCGCCCCAGCTGGCCGCCTCCCCAATGGGCCGCCGCCCTAACGGGCAGCTACCCCGGACCGGGCCGCCGCCCCATGCGGGCTCGGCCGCCCCTCTTGCGGGCCAGACCTGACATTGGCCCAGTAGGCTGAGTCCTCCTCAGCTCAGCCCACACCACGTCGGGCCGGGTCGATCCGACTGGGTTGGACTGGACCTGGGCCCAACCTAACCCAGAAACACTTAAAGGGACATATCTTGAGAACCAGACGCCTGTTTGACGAACCGTCCACAACATTGGGATCCTTGGATCAAGACTGTCCTTTTGGTATATCCACTTCATTTTTTGAGAAAGTTGGAGTATGACCGGGTTGGATCTAACCCGAATCCAATCGGGCCCTCGGAGTTAAAACACTTATAACTCACAGACCGGGCGTCTGATTGACATGCCATCTATCGCTTTGGAACCCTTACAACATGACGGTCCTTTGGGTTACTCCTTTGTGGAGCTTAGAGGTAGTCAAGGTATGACTGATATCTCGAGGGGAAGATTCTACAAAACTCGAGCGCACTAGGTGCGAGGAAACCTTTGGCAGGCTGGAATGTAAAGAAAGAACATATATCCTATGTGGGTCATCATCTATCGATCCTGTGTGGGTCCGATCTTATGTGGGTTAGTGCTCAGCGATCCTGTGTGGGTCAGCACATACCAATCCTGTGTGGGTTAGATCCTGTGTGGGTCAGCGGGGGTTAGTTACCTATCGATCCTGTGTGGGTCAACGGGGGTTAGTTACTTATCGATCCTCTGTGGGTCAGTGGGGGTTAGTTACCTATCGATCCTGTGTGGGTCAGCAGTAGTGCTTCTTAATAGAATAAGATGATCTAGTTTACGACTAATCATCTGTACTTCTGTACTTAAGTTATACCTGATTGGGAGCTGAGTTTTTACCTGTGTGGTACTTCAATCTTTGTGGTGTTACCTGTGTGGTACTTCTATCTTCACGGTGTTACCTATGTGGTACTTTTATCTTCGTGGTGTTACCTGTGTGTTACTTCTAGCTTCGTGGTGTTACTTGTGTGGTACTTCTACCTTTGTGGTATCATCTTCATGGTGTTACCTGTGTGGTGTTTCTATCTTCTTGGTGTTACCAGTGTGGTACTTCTATCTTCATGGTGTTACCTGTGTGGTACTTCTGCCTTTGTGGTATTGTCTTCATGGTGTTACCTGTGTGGTACTTCTATCTTTATGGTGTTACCTGTGTAGTACTTCTACCTCCTTGGAGTTACCTTCGTGGTGTTATCTTCGTGGTGTTACCTTTGTGGTACTTCTACTTTCATGGTGTTACCTTTGTGGTGTCCTTCCCTCATGTATGGGATGAGTATTTATTGATAACTTAGGTATATGTATGGGAATATACCTAAGTAGAGTTGATGTCTTGCTTTGCGGTTTTCCTTTGTGGAAATTTAGGAGACCTACGCGGGTCATGGGGTCCTTACTGAGTATTGTTATACTCACCCCTTCATGGGCTTCTACCTCACCTTGTTGTGTCTGGTGTAGATGACGTACATCGTTGATCGAGGTTGAGGGATCTAGGACTGGACAGTGCATAGAGGTATACCATTCGGCATGACGTGACGCGGAGGAGACCGATAGACATGGAGTGTTGAGGAGGTGATCTGTACCTACCCTTCAGGTAGGAACCTCATAGGATGACCTAGTAGCTGTTTCCCTTTTTCTTTCAGTTGTATTGTACTCCTAGCCATACTTGTACTTTTATAGTTGGGCTTGTTTTTCGACCCCGTTTTACTTTCATCACTCTTTTACTACAATAGTTTACTTTGTGGTTGCATCTTATTGTGTTTTAGTCTGTGTGGTTTCTTCTTGTTGTTTTCTTGGACTGTGTATCTATACAGGTTAAAAAGGCAATGCCTTCCTGTTTAAGGGATACGCCTTTCTGGTGCTAGTTTCCAGCCCCTAACCTATGGATTGAGGGCTTGGGGTATTCACGACATGGGCCCCGAGGGACGGGTCGTGACATATATATTTAATATATACTATCTAATAAATTTTAAAATTTATATATATGTTTATTCATTTTTAACAATAATTATTTAATTAATGAGATTGATAATTTTTTTTAATTTTATTTTCTAAACCTTTATTAGTTCTAATAAAGTGTGGATAAAGGTTACCATTTATCAGTGCTTTATTTTTAGCGCCCATAAAGGGTAACTTTTATCAGTGATAAAATTAAAGCACTAATAAAGGGTAACCTTTATCATCACTAAAATAAAGGGATGATTAACGTGTACTTTTATCAGTGCTAAAAAAATGAACTGATAAAGGGTACCATTTATCCGCACTTTTTTTAGCGCTGATAAAGGTCCCCTTTCATCAGAACTTATTTTAGCGCTGATAAAGATGGACTTTCTCAGCACATTTTTCTAGCACTTATAAATGCCAACACTATTAAGGGCCAATTTTTTTTTGCAGTGGGCTGATATTCATGAGATTTTGAATGAGGTTACATGAGAAGAATCATAGGATATTTTCATGGGATTTCAAATTTATTATTTTAAATTATTTACTATATTCAAAGTTGATATTCTGTAGAGATATCTTAATGAAGTTGAGAATCAAGAGAGTTTCTATAAACCATTACAAAAATATTATTCATGATTTAATGTGAATATAGAAGGGAAAAATAAATATGGGAAATGGGTTCAAGAATTTATAAGAAGCCAATACTCTATTGAATTGAAGATTCATCTATGTCAAAGAAAGATAAAGTAGAATTACATCAACCCATGTTGCATTCTTATTTTAAAAGAGGTTGGGGAAAGTTGATTATACTATGATCGATCTAGGCACCTACTATTTAGGAGGAATGATGCCTTTTTTAGGTGGGCATGTTCTCATGCATGTATAGTTAATCCTTAAGAATTAGAAAAGAGGATAATGTTCATTTTTAGCCACTACTTCTATTTAGGAAGTTGAGACTCATTCAGAGGTAGATCTTGTATTTTATGAAAATTCATCTTGAAACACAACAAAGATCTGATTAATCTAAGAGTGAGGAGAATTTTTTTAAATATTTGTGGTACCAGGGTAAAAAAATCCATTAATTTTTTGTTGTAGTGTTATTTTTTAGATTTACTTTGTACTAGCTACTTGATACCTCATCAAGAGTTAAGTATGTACACTTCCCATCACTTGTAATCACTATTATATCACTAATAATCTTGGTCTTAGAACTCAACCCAAATCTCGAATGGATTGGGGTATCTAATTGAGAATTAACCTTTAGAAATTATTATGTGCTACTTGATTCCTATTATTCTAAAATACATGTAAGGAATGAATTTTGATAGTGGATTGTGAATATAATAGGTAAAATGGGTTTAATTATTAAAATAAAATAATTTTTAAAAACAATCATATCTTATTCACCTCACCTCTTTGTTGTGTAATAATTGATATGGGAACTACAAGTGGTATTAGAGCCATAGTCTCCCTTAGGATACTACTCTTTCTATGGTCAGGTATAGAAGGTCAGAGTTCTTTTAATAACAAATGTGTTCCATTTTTTGTTGAAAAATGTTCATGGTTGGAAGAATCAAATGTTTCTTTATCTGATTTCAAATGGTTTCAATTTAGTGATGCTATTACTGTGGCATTTTAACCAATTTTAGAAGATGGGTCTATGATATTTTATGAAAATATAAACCTTGAAAGTGATGGAAAATATAGGAATCCTATATTTTCATTCTTGTTATAAAAATTTTACACTATTGTCATGGGATTAAAGACAACTAGATAAATGTTGAACAACATTGATAACATGTATGAAGGTAATATCAAGATCAAGGAAGCCAAATTATATATTTGGAGGGATAAATTTTAAGATGTTAGAATAGATGAGGATGAAACTATTGATGAATACTTCACCAGGTTAAATGAAATTTTTAGTCATATCGCAGGATTTGGAGACAATTTATAAGGTTTTATTTTGGTTAAAAAATTAATGAAGATTTTTCTAGATATTTTTGAACTAAATATTTCATCCATTGAGGATATGGAAGATCTTTCCCTTAATTAGTTACACAATACTCTTTTAAATTATGATATGAGTAAATCACCGGTCTTTAAGAAAAATTCAAAGGAAGATATGGATTTCAAATCCATAAATAAATGAAAGATCAAGGAAGAGGAATATGTGTAACAAAGTGACTTAAATAAAGATGATGAGAGTAAAAATAATCACAAGAAAATCATGGATCTCATATCTAAAAACCTCAAAATAGGGAAAGAAAAATTTAAATTAAAGCTTACAATTAAATGTTTTAAATGTGGAAGAATTAGAAAATTTTCTATAGACTTTTTTAAGAAATATATAGAGTCATATGATGAATAAAATGAAGATAAATCACAATGGAAGTAAAAGAAAAAAATATACTAAGATCTACAATAAATTTAATGAAAAAAATAAACCAAGAAGGATGAAGAGAAGTATGATAAGAAAATAGGAATAAGAAAACTCTTGTTCAATTGCAAATTCAGAAGATTAATGTGCTAGAAAATATTATAACTTCACGGAATGTGTTTATAAAAAGGAAGATAACTCTAGAAATGGAGAAGAAAAAGGAGATGTGGCTTATATTATAAAAATATTGGAAATTGAACTTGAAGTATGTTTTTATAGAAAAAATAAACTCAAGAAATAATTCAATTCACTCAAGATGGATCCGTGTCAGATGAAGATAGATGAAGATGAGATTTATAGTAGAGAAAATGTTCACATTGAGGAGATTAAGATTCTTAAATTAAAAGTGGGTGAGCAATGGAAAATCAATAAAGAACTTGAGAAGAAAGTGAGTTTTAAATAAGAGTATATCAATCGAGTTATGTAAAGGTGTATTAAAGATTAATATACTCTTAGAAAAATAAAAAATTATTTTGAGAAGTCTGGATAATCTCATTATATCATGAACTCTAGTGCATTAGCGTAGGTGAAATCTGTACCTACTATTTTTGAAAGTGTTAACATTATTTCAGAGAACATTGTAGGTTCTAAATACCATCCTAGGTAAACCTAGTCTAATAGGAATATTTATGGGAAGTATACTATATAGAAGGTAGTATAAAGTGATCATAAGAAGACAAATTATTCATAAACCTTTGAGAAATAATGATGATTTTACACCAAGAAAACAAATATATTTTAAAATAAAAACTCATTAATTTTATGGAAGAAATGGTTTTAAGTGATATTGTAGGTGTTGTGGTTCATATGTTCATAAAGACTATGTATTCTAGTATAATATGTATCTACCTTATAATAAAAGATGGAAAGAATATAAGGGAATCTACTCAGTGAATAGAAGTGAAAAATCTTTGAGAAAATAGACAATGGATGAAGACTAGCATGAAATGCCTATCTAAAACAAGTTTTATTATCTTGAGGAGATTTAGGGAAGACATGATCATAACCTCATCATGATGAATAATTTTTTACTATGATTACATGTTGATAACAACCAATTACTAATGAAATTAAAGAGAGTTGAGGATGATATGTCACTCATTGTTAAAGTGAATCTCAAAACTTGTAATGGGAGCAAGCCATGAATCCTTGATAGTGGATTCTCATCACAAATGACTGGAGAGACAAATATCCTAAGAAAAATTAAATAAAACTAATGGCGGTGTGGTAAATTTTGGTATTCAAATCTATTTAAAGATCAAAGGCATTGGAATAGCTAAAATAGAGGCTCAAAATTGAAATCAAAAGATATCATATTTTTTGATGTGACCAAGCAAAATTTGTTAAGTGTGAGTTAAATGTGTGATAATGGGAAATAAGTAATTTTTAGAAGACACATTATTCTCATTAATAGAATCAAAGATAAAAATACTATCACTTTAGGTGAGACACCTAGATGTAATATTTTCTAGATCGGAGGCTTAAATTTTTTTCCTTCTTGAGTTCAAAAGATGAAAATAAATTCTAAAATAAAATGTTGATTCATCCTTGTCAGATAACATTGATAATTATTTATAAGGTTGATATGGTGAGATAATTTCCTCACCTAAAAATAGAAAGGGAATAATTTTGAAATTGATGAAAAAAGGTAAAATCACTCAAGGGTTTCATAAAAGATTTGAAATTCATATCACCAAGCCTCTTGAGGTGATGCACCCATATTTACATGGAACCATGAGAAATAATTCCACTCAAGGTGATATTTATTTTTCACATTTACTAATGACTACACAAGAATGTACAATTTTATGTTTATAAAGAATTTTTTAGCTAGTGTACATGTTTAATACTTTCAGAAGAACAAGTAATAAAGAGTTATAGATGTGCATCAAGAAATTTAGATCTAATAATGGTAAGGAATTCACTAGAAGATAATTTGAATCCTTTATTTAAAAAATGGTATAAATCATCATTATATAACTCTATAAACACCCCCAAAAATGCATTTTAGTAGAGAAAGAATATAATTTTGGTTGATATGGGAAGAACAATGTTAGAAAAATATGTCCTCTCAAAATTTTATTATAGAGAAGTTTTGTACATAGCTATATATATTCAGAATAGGTGTATTATAAGAGTAGATTATAACATTAATTATTATAAATTATAGATCAAAATGAATCCTACTATGGACTATTTCAGAGTGTTTGGTAGTCCCTATTTTATAAAAATTAAAAATTAAAAATCCTGAAAGTTTGATGAAAAGTATAATAATGGTATCTTTTTGGGATATATATCAAGTTAGAAAGGATATAGATACTAGAAAAAGGGTATATGTAATGTTTTTGATTGTTATGATGTAAAAATTATTAAAATTAATCTTAAAAATAATTCTTTATATACAATAGTTCTTGAAAATGAGGATGAAAACATAAAGCATAAATCCAGGGAAGAAGGTGTTATATAGGTCAAATATTAACCACAAGATGTTGAATTAGAGTCAAATCATGACATTGATGATGATGAGGTTGTTGATAATGAAAAATTACTAAAGGTTAAATAAAAATGTGGAGAGATAAAATATAATTGGAGAAAGTATGAACTAGTGTATACTAGAATAAAGCTAAGATATGATGAGAACACAACAGATCCAACTGAAAAAAGGTTATAGTTTTGAAAATCATACCTCACTCATCTCTCAAGTTGAGCCTAAATTAATGATATAATATTTTGAACATGATGAGTAGATTAATTCTATGGATTAAGTGCAGATAAAAATAGAAAATAATTACATATGAGATCTTATTCCAAATCCTGGTGATAAAAATTCCATTAAGACCAAGTGGATTTTCATGACTAAGCTAAATGTTCAAGGAAAATCCATCATGATTAAAGTTGGGCTTGTATACAAGGGATAATCTAAAGTAGAAGGCATTTTTTGAAGAGACCTTTTCTTCGGTTATAAGGTTGGAATCTATTACTATATTCCTTACTGTGGAATCCTATAAAGAGTATAAACTTTTCAAATACATGTCAAATCCAAATTTTTAAATAGAAAAATTGAATAATATGTCTATATTGAGTAGCTTGATGGTATTTTTATGGATAACGATGGATCAATGGTATGTAAATAAAGAAATATTTATATGGATTAAAGTAAACCCTAAGGGCCTAGTACTCAAAGCTTGATAACTATTTAAAATATATTATATTCACCAAAGTGAAAGCGGGCATCAATCCCTATATCAAATATATAAATTCATGTACACTTATTATAATTGTTTATGTTGATAACACCAGTTTTATAGGTGAACACGACAATTCTTGTTAAGAATTTTCAAAAAAAAATGAAGCAAAAATTTGATATGTCTATGCTAGTTGAAATGAGATATATCTTGAGGTTACAAGTCATGTAAGAAGAAAATTTTATTTTATTATCCCAAGAAAAGCAATCTAAATATTTGTTGATAATGTTTTAGTTGAAGAAGTTATAGCTTGTATCTGTTCCCATTCAAGTGGTACATAAATTATCTAAAGATGCTAAAAGAGAGAGTGTAAATCGAAGAGAATTTAGAAGAATGATTGAGATTTTTCTTTTATCTCATAGATTCTAGACTATATATTATATATAGTGTGAGTCTTTATACAAGATATTATAGTGACCCAAAGGAGTCACATCTTATGTATGAAAAAATGAGTTCTCTGAAACACCAAATGGACTATAAACTATGGGATTTTTTACAATAAGGGAAATAATTTTAATCTCTTTGGGTTTATAGATACTGACCGGGTAAGTGAATATGATGATATAAGGTCCACTTTCAGTGTAATTTTCTTCTTGGGAGATATCTATGTGTGTTATAACTACAATAGAAAAACCTTATCCACACCAAGTACTAATAAGACTGAATATGTTCTTACTACCAGTTCTTATACTCAAATGATATAGATGGTTTAACAACTAGATGATTTGAGGGTGAAAGTTAAAAGACCCCTCAATATTAATTGTAATAATCAAAGTGATATAGAAAATTTTAAAAATCCCTTGCAACACTCAAGGTACAAGAATATTTTTATAAGAATTAATTTTATCAAAGAGAGGGTAGCCAATGAAGACATAAATTTGGAATTTATTCCAACTAAAGATCAATTGGATTACATTTTCACCAAGTATATTCCTAAGGATATCCTTGAGTTCTTAATGCTGAACATGGGTGATCATCCCCTCCCACATCATTATAAGAATCTTTTTGAGGACCCCCACTAGGTCTTGGATTTTGTTTTCAATGGGGGATAAGTACATTCACAACTCTCTACTTGAAATATTTTTGTGCGAATTTATATCCATATCTTTCTATTCCTATGTTTATTATGAAATTAGGGAGTTTTTTTGAAGACGTGAGTTCATGGATTGAGCAGGAGAGAACTTCATCACCTAAAAAAATATTATTTTCACTGGGAGAAGAAGTACTCTAACAAGAATTACTTTAACCTATAGTATGGTTCCAAGATGTTTGTATTTTGAAAAATTCTATGATTAAGTGTTCATTGTATGCTAATTTTAGTTTTAAGATGTTATTGAGAAAGAGTTGTATGGGTTGAAAACAAATCAAAAGGTAGATATTGAAGTGAACTTTCATTTATTGAATGTTTTTTCTTTGTTTTCAATATATATTAGAAATATTTTATGATCCTTGAGAGGTGTTTTTGAGATGATTATATGTGTATTAAAATGTTTTTGGAAGTTTCTTGGTTTATCATGAATTTATTTGGAAGTTCTGTTCAAGTAAAATCTAGAGAAGTGAGAAAGGCTTTTATCCTATATAGAGGATATTTCAACATCATGTAAGACAATGAATCTAAAAAAATAGATTATATCTAATATGTATGAAATTTTCCATGAATAAGACATTTTAGAAAAATTAAAAGGGAATTTCATCTATATAGAAGAAATCTGAGCCATGCATCGAAGAATTGAGCCACTCATAAGAAATTTTATCTACAAAAAAGAGACTTGCACCACACATAAGTGATTTTAGATACTCATAAGAAATTTCATCTATGTATAATAGATTTGAGTTATGCATATGAGATTTGATCTAGTCATAAGTGTTTTGAAAAATAAAAAAGTCATTTTTCTTATGCGTAAGTGATCTGAATTCCCGTTTAATAATTTAACTATGTGTAAGAGATTTGAGTTATGCTTAAATTTGTCAAAGTAAAATTTCATATGACATATGTCATTTTTACTGGTTTTAAGACACTTGAGAAGGGTGTAATAAATTTTGACTTCCCATTCAATATTTATATGCTCATATGACATTCACACTTGAAGAAATTTTGAGAAATTTAGAGACTAAATTTGACAATGCTTTATTGTTTTTGTATTTACAAAATATCATGGGCTCAGTAAAAGACATGATTAAAGAAAATATTCATGGAATTTTAAATGATATTAGATTATAAAGATCATGGTTGATTTCCATGAGATTTCAAATTATTTATTTAAAATTATTCATCATGGTTAAAGATGCTATTCTTTAGATATTTATTCATGAAACCAAGAATCATGAGAGTTTCCATAAATAGTTATAAAAATATTATTCCCAAGTTAGTGTGAATATAAAAGGCAAAAATAAAAGAGGAAAATGGGTTTGAGAATGGATAAGAAGATGATACTCTATTTTATTCAAGGATGTAACCTACCCATACTTTGCACTAGTTATTTGATAGATCATCAAGAGTCAAGGATTTACAATACCCATCTCTTTTAATCACTATTATATTAGTGATAATACATGTATAAAAACATGACCTTAAACTGGAAAGTATTAGCCTTTCTCATTGAGGTTTAACCTTGTAAAAATTATTTTTTGCTACTTGATTCTTCTTATTCTTGTATATGAGTGATGAAGGGCTACTAAGAGTGGACCGTGACTCAAACAAGTCATGGGGGTTTAATTCCAAAAAAGATAAGAATATATAAAACAAGAACCATTGATTAAATCCCCTATTAGTGGTGTACAAACTAATCTGGGAACTAAAATATTCAGAAGAGATATAACCCCTTTAACCAATACATTATCTTTTTTAGGATCATCTTCACCAAAGTTAAACCTTTTAATTTAAAATTCAAAATTATCTCAATTGGAATTATCTATAACACTATTTTCATTAACTTTTACCTGAAAAAATTCATCAGCATTCATGGTTCTCTTATTATATACTTTATAAGATTTTCTATTATTAGAGTATCCTAGAAATATACCTTCATAACTTTAGAATCACACTTATCTAAGTTATCCTTGGTATTTAAGATGAAAACCTTACACCCAAAGATGATAAAATGATCAATATTGGGTTTCTTTTCTTTAAAAAAATCCATATGGGGGTTTATTTAGTAATGTTCTACTGAAAAATATATTTAAAATATAATAAGAAATATTAACTTATTTGGACTAAAAATATATTGGCACATTAAATTCATTAAGCATGATTATTTTCATTTCTTAAATATTAATATTTTTCTTTTATACTACACTATTTTTCTATGGTGTTGTAGGGGTAGAAAAATTATGAAAGTGTCCATTATCTTTACAAAAATTTTAAAATATAGATTAGAAAACTCACCTTATTTTTTTACTTATGATAAATTTTTTTAAATGAACTTTTTTATTTTTAACAAGTTTATAAAAATAATTAAAATTGTTTAGTGATTCCCTTTTATGAGTCAAAAAATAGGTCCAAGTTAATCTTTTGAAATCATAAACAACTGTAAACATATATTTCTTTTCTCTTAAACTAGCTGTTTTCATAGGGACAAATAAATCAAGATGTAACAATTCTAAAAATCTAGTCGTGTTGACATTATTAACAGATCTTAATGTTTATTTTAATTGATTAAATTTTAAGCATGAATCAAAAGAAAAGTACTTACCAATATTAATCTTGGGTAGTTAAAGAACTTGTACACGTTTATACTATTTGTATAGTTTTCAAAAATGAACATGTCCCAACCTTCTTTTCCAAAGAACATTATATGTTTCTACAACATTTAAACACTTTAATTTATACTTAGTTAGTCTATAAAAACCAATAAAGTTAATATTTTCTTTATTATTTTCATAAAATAGAAAAAAATTATAATTAAAAAACTAAAAAATTATTATCTTGAAATTTAACATTCATTCCATCATCACAAATATAGGAGATACTAAATATGTAGTGTTTTAATCCTTCTACGTGCAATAATTTTGAAATTATGATAGATTTAAATATTCCCACTTCTCCAAACCCTTTTACCTTGCCTTTAGATTTACCAATGAATGTGATAGAGCCTACATCACATGAATTAAAAGATAAAAAGTTAAAAATATAACCAGTCACATGTATTGATTATCCATTTTCCATGTAACATTTATCCTTGAAACTCTTAAGTAAAATTTCTTAAAAATACAGTTAAGTAGAATATTTTTTTTGGTACCCATGCTATATTGGATCCAACTATATTAATGGTAAAACTATATGGTACCTATATAGATTTAAGAAATTTATTATAGGTGAATGTGGTAGATAAATCTTATGAAATAAATGTCTTATTATGTATTAATGATTGCATATATTTCAATGAAAATTCATTTTCATACTGAAATTTTAAATTACATCTGAAACATAAAATATTAGAAACCTTTCCTTTAGTGATTTTAACAAATGAAGTTTTGTAAAGCTTAGGTAATTGACTATTATACCCAAAACTGATTTTATCATTGTCATGTTTATTCACAACCATCATATTATTGAATTTTTATTTTCCTTAGATAAAAAATTATAAGTTTTATTTCAAACATTCAATTTTCTTCTTAAGATTATCATTTATTTTGAGTATCTTATAAGGTATCACATATTTTCCTATTTAAACATGAAAAACTATTTCTTAGTTTCTTATTTTATTATTTAATATTTTTTTGGTTTATTACAGTAACCCCTTGTTTTAATGATAAAAAAATCATGCTTAATTTACTACTAAATATTTGTTTTAAGTATGATAAAACTTCATAATATAATTTTTTACTTGAATTTATCTAAGTATATGATATTAACATGAGTTAAAATATTATATCATCAAAAGACTCATGCTATAGTAGGTTATATTTTTCTTCTTCCAGAAGAGTTGTGCTATCACCAAAACAAGTATGCCATTTCCAAAACAAGTCTGCTACTACCAGAACAAATCTGCTACTAATTGAACAAGTCTACCACCACCAAAAAAATATTCCACCATTAGAACAATTCTGCTACTATTAGAACAAATATTCTACTTCTAGTAGATATCTACTACCCTAAACCCACCTTTTCTTCCTCAGACTAGTTCTGATAGCATTAGCTAAGTTTTTCTACTATCAAGTGAGTTCAATGGATATTTTGAGGGTCCACTACATTGAAGATTAATCTAATATAATGAAGGGATATCTACTCCCACTAAGATTCTTCTTTTTTTTAATATTTTTAATTCTGTACCCATATGAGGTAAATTCAAATTAAATATTCTAACGACTAGTTTATATAATTTATTGAAAGTCAAGGAATACTCAATATGAGGATTTAAGAATGATTATTATTAAACAACAACTATGGATTATTGAATATAAATCCAACCTTTATCATATTTCATGCTCGATATATGGATTAAATTTATTAAACACTATAATAGATAATTGGAGTGTTGAAATAGTGTAGATCTAAGGAACCCATCATGCAAAAGTGTGGTTGGTTATTTGATTGATTGGTGTGACAAGTGAATTTTCTAAAGTGATGAGTAGTGCCAAAGTGGATTTTACTAATATTTCTATGATAGTTTATTTCCATGTGAAAATTGTGCCTTTAAGAAATCCCTATGAAGTAAAATCAAGGAAATATTTAAAAACAATCTAATATAATAATTAGATTATTGTTTATCATCTCAATATTTCCTAGATAAATAGAAATTCACAACACTTTCATACTCTTTATCTCTTCTTCTATGTTATTATTTACTTTTGAGTTGTGCTTATTTTTCTTTTTTATTCTTCAAGAACAATATTATATACTATATTTAAGAGTACTCTGATACTCTCTTCAATTTTATTTTACATTTTTTCTTCCCATGGATAATAGTAGAAGTGGCTGGTTGTAGCTTGGACTACTCAATGTGTTGTTGTTTGTGTATATTCGATAGAGGTTGTGGATCATAGTGTTTATTTTAATAAAAATTCTTGATAGTCTAATTTTTTGAAGTGGATAGGGATAAGTCTTAGCTTGAGACTAAACCTCTTATTGTAAAAATTCATTATGTTTTTAAATTTACCTTTCTTTATATATTCTGATTTAAAAAATTCTTCATAGAAAAATACTCTAATATTTGGTTTTTAATTGTGTTGTAATTATCTTTGGTGTGAGTAACATAATTTCCAAAGATAAATTATTTTCAAAATATTTAAATGAATTTTTATCAAACTTTTTAGGAATTATTTATAATATTTAATGTTTTTATACCAACATTATTTGTTAGCTGAGTTGTATTAATTTTAGGGTATTTTAAATTTTAATTTATAAAATATTTTTAATAGATATTTTTGAATACTCAATTCAGCCCCTCTTGAGTAATTCATTGGGACCATCATTTAGAATCATAGAAAAGTGTTTTTTTTGCTTTGATCAACCTTGATCAAGTTATAAACAAGATATTTTAAATTTCTATTTATTATGTAAATTTTTATTATAGATGCTAATTCTGAAGGATATGATAAAAAGAAATATCCTTATTTTAATGGCCAAAATTATGCTTAGTGGAAAATAGAAGTTAAAATTATTATTGATAGCATGACCTTTTACATCTAGGGATCTATTGAAGATATATATGAAAAACCTCAAATTTTTAGAAACATTTTGGATGCACCAACTAAAGATACTTATGATTCTAATTAAAAATACATGAATGCTTTATTTTGTACTTTAGGATAGGGTGAGTTTAATATAATATCTTCTTGTGAAACTACTTATTAAATTTAAAACACTCTTAGTATATCTCATTATGTCACATATAATGTTAAGGAAATGTGATTAAATATATATACTATTATGTATGACACTTACAAGATGAATCTTGATGAATATATCTTTGACATGTATATCAGGTTTAATTACATCATAACAATAATGATTACACTTATACAAAATATGGATGACAAAGATGAAGTATTAAGTATCTTTAGATGTTAACCATATCAATGGAGGGGTACTATAGTATCTATTTAAGAATCATGTGATATCAGTAAAATTATAATCAAATATTTAATTGGAAAGATAATGATGTGTGAAGAAGAACTAAAAGTGAACAATGATGATTATGAAATAAAAATTAAATTTGTTTCTTTTAAGAAATCATAGTCAAAATCCAAGGAAATTTTCAAAATTGATAGTTCAAGTGGAGGTGAATTTGATACAAATAGTGATGAAGAAATGGCTCAACTTTCCATGAGTTTCAAGATGTTTTATAAAAATAAAATGTTTTTCTATAATTCAAATTATAAAGTAAATTTTGATAAAAGAAGAAACTGGAATAAAGACTGGAAGCGGTATGAATCCACTAATGAGATTAATTATTACGAGTGTAATAGGAAAGTAAATATAAAATTTGACTTCCCAAAGGTTATGTATAAGAACAAGCATTAAGTTAAAGAGAAAAGACAAAAGAAATAAATGGAGTACACTTTTAGTACAGATGAAGATAACATTAGTGACTATAACTCAAGCTGAGATGATGAAAATTAAAATGGAAATCTATACCTTATGGATACTTCTTCTGAGGTACCATCTATTTCTTTGTCTCATATATCTGATGGATCTTAATTGTAAAATGAAGAATTGGAAGAATATTGTGTTATTATATATGATTACATGAATGAATTAAAGGATAAATATAAAAATATTAAAAATTTGTATGTTTTATATGCTGTTGACAAAACATATCTTAGTATATAAAAGGAAAAGAATGTCAATCTATTAAATGAGAATGCTCATCTAAAGTTGGTAAATAAAAAACTTAAAAAGTATTTGGAAAAGTTTTTTAAAGTAAAAAACCTCGAATATAATTCTAGGTTAACAATAACCTCCTAAATATAAATCTAGAATTGGGTATGGGGCTAGAAAACAAAGAAAACTGTATAAAAAATATTTTATTCCCAGTTCAAAGAAAAAAACTTTAGTCTCTAACGATATTTTTAGTTTTGAAAATAATTCTAAAAATTTTGGACCGAAAAAGACTTTTATATCTAAATCAATTAATTATATTATAACAAAGCATGTTAAAAAATTTTGATTCCAAAGGCTTTATTTTCTAACTTCTCTAGACCTAAGAAAATTTAGGTCCCAACATCATTTCTTCTTTGATTATTTTAAGGAAAAGTGTTTGAAAAGATCTATCATAAATCTATGGTATCTAGATAGTGGATGTTCTAAATGCCTGACTTGAGACTATTAAATATTTAAGAACCTTATAAAGGTGTATGGTGGATATTTCCCTTTAAATGATAATGTAAAAAGAAATATTATTATACTTTGAGAAATTTGTAACTCTGAATCTATCCTTATTTTTAATGTTTAGTATGTTGATGCTTTAAAGTATAATCTGATTAGTATTTCTAAAACGTATAAAGATTGTTTTCATTTAAAGTTCAAAAAAAATATTTTAAAATTTATGATACTGATATTTCTTTAATATTTACTACTTTTATAAATTATAATGTTTATTTTGTTAACTTAGATTCTTTATTTTCTATTTTTTTTTGTTTGAGTGCATTTCATAGAGAATCTTGGTTATAGAATATGAGAATAGGCCACTATAATATATACACACCTAAAAATATAAATAAAAAGATATTAGTTAGGGATATACCCAAACTATAATTCTCCAAAGACAAAGTGTGCAATCCCTATCAAAATGGAAAATAATAAAAAATATATTTCGAACCAAAGAAAGAGGTTTCTACGTTTCAACCACTATAATTGGTTCTCTTGGATTTATTTAAACCATCTAGTATTTTTATTTTAGTAGGAAATCACTATGATTATATAACTATTGATGGCTCTTCAATATATACATGGACATTTTTTATAGCTCTCAAATCTTAAGACCCTTCTTATTTTTTTAAATATGAAATATCTGTAAATAAGCATTGTGGAATCAGCATTAAAACTGTGAGAAGTGATCAAGATTAAGAGTTTATGAATAAAGAGTTTGAATCTATCTACCCACATCATAGATATAGTCATAATTTATTTACCCCTTGAAGACCATAAAGAAATGGGTTTTAAAAAAGGATAAATAAGACTCTTCAATAAATTTCCTGAACTATTCTCATTGAATATGATTTACCTATCCATTTTTTAGGTTGAATCTATTAACACAGATTATTATTTAAATAGTAGAGTTATTATTATAAACATATTGAAAAAGTCTTTATATGAGTTATGGTATGGAAGAAAACCCAAATAAATTACTTCATAGTTTTTTTGATGTAAATTATTTATTCTAAACATAAATGAGAATCTAGAAAGGTTCACACCAAAAAATTATGAAGGAATTTTTCTTGGTTATTCAACCACTGGTAAATAATATAGAGTCTTTAATAAAAAATATAAAGTTGTAGAAGAATCTGCACATGTCACTTTTTGATGAGATAGAACCACCTGAACCCAAACATATTGTAGAAAACCTTTAGGATGATATATAAAATTTGAATATCAATAATACCTCTAAAGAACATAAACTTAATAATAATTTATCAAATAAATCTCCCATAAGATACTATCAAGACCATCATAACATAGAATGATACTTTGAATAACCAAGTACTTATGTTCCAAGAACAATTAGAATCCTAACAAACCACCTCCTGAATAATATTATTGGAGACCTAAATAAAGGTACTCAAAAACGATCCTCACTAAGAAAACCGATTGAACATTAAGCCCTATTGCCTCAGATTTAACCTAAGAACATCAATGAATAAATTAATGATGAGCACTAGGTGATTTATATTCAAGTATAATTGAATAAATTTGAATAAAATAAAGCATGAGAATTAGTTTATATACCTAAATACTACTTAAGTACTGAAACCAAGTGGGTATATAGAAACAAAATTGAAGAGTCTGGTATAATTATTAGAAACAAATCTAGATTGGTAACACATGGTTATAGTCAAGAGAAATGTATAGATTATGAAGAAACATTTTCACCAGTAGCTGGAATTGAAGCTATTAGAATACTATTGTCTTATACAACACATCTTAATTTCAAACTTTATCAAATGGATTTCAAGAGTTTGTTTCTACATGGTTATATTATCAAAATTGTTTTGTTGAGAAACCCCATGTATTTCAAAATTCTAATTTTCCAAATCATATTTTTAAACTTTCTAAATCCTAGTATAGCTTAAAACCATCTCCTAGATCATGGTATGACACAATAAGCTCTTTGATAATTTTTTTTAAGTTTTTCAAAAGGGATAGTTGATCCTATTTTATTTATAAAAAGGATTTACAAATAAATTTTGGTAGTAAAAATATTTGTTGATGATATTATATTTGGATCATCCAAAAACTCATTGTGTATAGAATTTTAAAAAATGATTCAAAATGAGTTTGAAATGAATTTAATGGATAAGATAATGTTCTTCATCAGTTTTCAGATTTTTCAAAAAAAGGAATGAATTATTTTAAATCAAAGTAAATACAAAAAGGATATTTTGAAATTTTTTGGTATGGATATTAAAAAATGAAGTGATACTCCCATGAGTATATATTTTAAGATGGATTTGGATGAAACCACTTACATAGGTATGATTGGAACTTTACTTTTTTTGAATGCTGGCCAACCTGATATTATGTATAATGTATGTGTATGTTCTCTTTTTCAATCAAATACTATGGAATATCATTTAAATAATGTGAAAATGATTTTCAAATGCCTTAAGAATACAATTAATTTTGGATTGTTTTACTATATAGGAAAATCTTTTGAATTATTTAGTTATTCATATACAAATTTTGGTGGTTGTAATTTAAATAGAAAAATTACCTCTTTAACATGTCACTTTTTGGGAAATACTTTAGTATAATGGTTTAGTAAAAATCACAATTTGGTTTAATTATCCAATATTGAAGTTTAGAACATAGCTGTAAACAATTATTATGCACAAATTATTTGGATGAAACACGCACTACTAGACTATAGATATCAATTTATACCTATACCTATGAATTGTGACAATACACGTTCTATTATCATTTATAATAATCTTGTGTCTTATTCAAATAGAAATAAAATTTATATAAGACATAAAATTTTGAGATATCATTTCCAAAAATGTGATATAACTCCTAAATTCATTGGCACTAAACATCAAATTACTGAAATTTTCACAGAGCCTCTAAGTATTGAGAGATTAATCTATATCAAACATGATACTGGTATGATAAATTAATATTATTCTTATATTACCTCAATTATTTTAAATATGGTATAGTTAAGTCATGAATCATATGCTGCTTTGATCTTTCTTCCATTGGGTACTACTGTTGGGTGCTACTGTCGGGTACTATCGTTCAGATATAATAATTAAAATGATACTATTAATATTATACCATTCAGGTGATATCATTTGAGTGATACCATTTAGGTGATACCACTTTAGTACCACCATTTGAGTGCTACCATTTAGGTGTTATCACTCAGTTCTGACCATTGAGTGCCACTATTAGGTGATTCCATGAAAGATTTATACTACATAACATCTTCTGTGAATTCTTATACCATGAATAATTTCATTCTTTTAACTCTTAAATTTAGTATTTTATTTTAATTTAAATCCATTTAATATTATAAAATTAATTTTCACCCTAAATGATTGAAATCCCTGTTTAGAGTTTGAATTAAACTTCTTCTCTCATGAGCCTTTCAAACTTCCTTTCCCTTTTCTCTCTCAAACCCAATCTTCAACCTTTATTCCTTTGAATCTTTGCAATGATGGTGAAGGTGAAGTTACCTCTCATTTTTGATTCTCCCAATGATCTGAAACCATTTAATATATCCAAAGGTGAATCTAGTCAACCTATCAAGCCATGGAATCCCCTTCTACCGTCTCGAGGAGTTGTTTCCAAGAATAAAATGGATACAGTAGGGTTAGAATCAATACAATTAGTGGTATAGAGATTATATTAAGAGAAATTATGGGTATATTGGTTATGAAAGAGTGAAAAAATTTTCTATCCTATATTGGTTCACAATTTTCATTTAAATGTAGAGTATGAGTTTGGGGAAAAGAAGGATTTCATCATGAACTTTGATGATGCTAAGGAGATCATTTTCTCTTTAAAGCAACGAGAAAAATAATTAAAAGTTCACCACAAAGAATTTTATAAAAATTATCAAGGATATTACCCTATTTTTCATACACATTTTTTTAAGTAATATCTTTTAGAGATTACTATATATTACAATATAATAATATCATGTTTTATAAATCTTTATAGAGAGTGTAGACTTATCTTCAAATTAATCTAGAATATGATATATACTAAGAAGGGGGACTTTATTTCTCTAAGGTTACAAGATATTTTATTTCTATACCTCAAAAAGAGAGGGGCTAAGATAAATCTGTGCATATATCTTACGGTTCATACAATGAAGTTGAGTAAAACTTCCTATAGATCAAATTACTTAATATATCCCAATAGGATCTCAACTATGCTGGAAGCTAGTGGGATTTTACCTTATAGAGAATAAAATATCATTAATTGTGGTGGATTTTTTTTAATTAAAGATACCTTTAGAGGAAAAAAATTGAATTGGAACCCTTGAAATAAGAAATGGGTTGTGGATAATGAGGGGCTTTATGAAAAAAACCAATCTAGTAATTAATCCCAACATACTTGGAGATTTTCGCAATCCTGATTTAGAATTGGATGAGGCTATGAAATATTATTCAAATGAAAAACTGGTTAAATCCATTATTGAAGTTGAGTAATTTCAATAGCCATATTAGTTGAAGACAGTAGTGATCCTAACACTATTAAGAGTCACAATGTCTTTATTAGACCTTATAATTCTCTTTTTTTCCTTACATTCTAGGGAAAGGTTTTTAGATGATGATGAGTTTTCAAAAATATAATTTTCTAACGTTATTTTGTTTAAGGGATATTATTATAAAATTTCATAGGATATAATTATTCTTTTAGATGATTCCATTTATGATGTTGATGAAGTATATGAAGATGATGAGACTAATACCTTTATAACTATCTCTTATTTTGGAAAGAATATAAGTGGTAATTAGGATAGTAATTTTCAAAGTTATTCTGTGGGAATCTTTATTAGAATCCCAGTTAGATTAGATGAAAGGGATATAGTTACTAAGGGGGAGAAGTCCCCAGGGTTATTAGTTCTTATCCTGGATTATTCATATTCTAATTTTGATAGACATGATGATAATGGATGAAATCTGCTTGATCATGGTAGACCCACCATTTCTTTACTTAATTTAAATCCTAAGGGATCAATGGTAGAGAGGATTGAAAAGGTTGATATGCTCTAGCCTTTTCCATAAATTGTTCCTATTAAAGATAAGGAGAAAGTTTCAAGATCAGTGTATATTGTGGGTTTTAGTCTAGATGATGTTTGTTATAGATCTTCTTCTGGATATGATGCACCTTCACTTGGATATAATGGACCTTAACCTCCTCTCCTACCCACTCTATATTTTTTACCCAACATGATTTGGATTCATTTAAAGAAGATATTATATATTTTATTATTGATTTTCTTAAGGACACTGCCTCTTAGAGTAAGGATAGTAAATATGAGGACATATCTTTGATTGTATCTATGATTGTGGAACATCTCTATACTAAGTTGTTTTAAAAAATTGGGAGTATGAAGGTAGATAATAAAAATCGTTCCAAGTGAATTTGTGTTATTCAATCTATTTTGGAGGGAAATAGGGTGGAATAGACCCATATAGATCTCACCATCATTGAGAAGCTTGAGTCTCTTTCTTCCAGATACGATTCCACTTATTCTAGATATCCTCCTCCTTCCGCTCCTTCTTTTGATGCTAACTTGGTGAGAAGTACTCTTCGATACGATCTACCAAGTGTTTTGGGATATTCCTCTACTTATCATCAGGAAGAGATATGATAGATAAATTCCCATGGTTATAATATTTACAAACTACTTTGGGAATGTCTTAATGAGGATAGGGATGATATGGATTTGATTAACAAAGCTATAAAGCCTTATATGTCTAATATTTTCACTAAAAATGTTCTCAACTACAAATTTAACTTTTTGGTATAAAATATTTGAATGCCTCCTATCACCTGGTCCTTCAAGGATCAATTATATTATTTAAAGGTTCTATCCCCTTTGTTGAAGATATTTATTGAAGAAAAGATGAAAACCATTTAAGTGATAGAGCATGTTGGTAAAGTGATCCCCTAGTTTTTTGAGCTGTTAAAACCTTATATTTATACTACCTATACTACTTTGATTTCTCCATATATTGTACCTATAGATACCTTAGTCTTAGATCCTATTATATCACCAATATAGACTACTTCCATTATAATTATCCTGTTTAGATTTATACCAGTAGAAGATATTAGGAATCTTAGACCAACGACATCTGGAAGAGTCTTCAAGACTCCTGAACCCCCTTCTCCCTCTAATAATACTCATTTCTCCTCTACTTAATCCACCAGGGACAATTCCCAACTTGTTTGAGAATCAAATTTAGACTCTGATTAGGATCTAATAATGCTGGTTTTTTTCATGATTTAATCTTTTTGAATTTGATCTTAATGAAAACTCAATATCCTTTTCTCTTCATTTTTTTCTTTATTTTGATGGACTATTTGTTATTTTATTTTATTATTCCCTTTTATGCATTTTTATAATATCAAAAGGGGATAAATAATGTGTATGTAAGGTTTTATGATAACATTTTGAAATAATGGTTGGAATTTAAATTCATTTACAATGAGTGGAAATTTCTTTATTATTTTTTCTACTCTAAATTTTCTCTGATATTTATTTGAAATGCTATTTTGAAATTATTTTAAAACCATGATTTTTGATCGTTAAAAAGGAGGATATTATTCACTCACTCTAAAAACTCCTTGTGTTAATGCTCAAAAATCATGCTTACTTTACTACTAACTATTTTTATGTTATATGATATAACATAATCATTCTAGGTTTTAATTGAATTTATGTAAGTAAAAGTTACTTCCATGAGTTTCAATATTATATCCTTAAAAGACTCATGCTACCATTAGTTATATTTTTATTTTTCCATAAGATTTATTCTACCAAGAGAATAAGTCTTATATTACCAGAGCAAGCCTTCTACTACCAGAATAATTCTAATACTACTATAATAATTTTTATACTTCCATAAAAATTATTATACCTCCATAAGATATCAAATATCATTAGACCACTTCTTCTATTGTTAGGATAGTTATTCAACCAATAATAGATTTTTATTACCATCAAGAATGTTCTACATATATTCTGAGGATTCACTATTGTGAAACACGATCTTATGCCATGAAGGGATATACCTGATTCTATTAAGATTCTACTTTCATTAAAATTTATGCTTCTATTCCTATATAAGATTAAATTTAAATTAAATATTACAATGAATAGTTTATGAAATTTAATTCATGGTAGATAGCGCTCTGTACATGAATTTAAGAATGACTATTCTTAAAAAAAATACTCTAGATCATTGAAGAAAAATTTATCCTTTCCCAGATTTCTTGCTCGGTATGTGGATTTAATTTATTAAATCCTATAATGGATGATTATAGAAATACCTCATGGACATTTTTCATTGGTTAGTTGGTCTATTGGTGTGACAAGTGAATGTGATAAATTTTTGAGAAGTTCCAAAGTGGATTATCATAAGCTTTCAATGAAACTTTGCTTTCATATAAAAACAAATCCTTTGAGAAATCCCTATGAAATGAACTCAAGGAAATATTTATATAAAATTTTATAGAAAAAGAAGATAATTTTTGATCATATCAAGATTGATCATATAAAGATAACTTCACAACACATCAATACTCTTTCTTTATTCTTCTGTGTTATTAATTAATTTTGAGTTTTTCTTTTTTTATTTATTCTTTGATCAAAATATTATGTACTATATTAGAGAGTACTATAATACTATATTTACTTTTATTTTACATTATTATTCACATGGATAATAGTGGAAGAGGTTGGTTGTATCCTGGACTACCCGGTGTGTAGTTATTTGTGTTTACCCGATCTAGGTTGTGGATCAAAAAATTTATTTTAATAAACACACTTGATAGTGGAATTCTAAAAAGTGGAGGGTGAAAAGTCTTGTCTTGATATTGAATTACTTATTATAAAAATCCATTGCATGTTTAAATTTATTTTTCTTTCTATATTTTCATTTACAAATTGTTTCATATAAAAATACTTTGATAGTTAGATTTTAATAGTGATATAATTATCCTTTGTGTGAGTAAGATAATTTTAAAAGATGAATTGGTTTCAAACTATTTAACTTAATTTTGATAAAAAATTTTAGAAATTATTTCAAAGAATTAAATTTTTTATACCTACATTATTAGTTAACCAGGCTGTATTATTTTTCTGTCTTTTTCAATTTTAAATTGTAAAATATTTTTAACAGAATTTTTGAATACTCCACTCCCTCTTGAATAATTTACTAGACCCATAATTTTTTATATTCCTTTTATACTTGATTCATTTCATCCAACAATTTTGAATACTCCCAATTTATGTTTCTAAATTCCAATTTTTTGAATCAAAAAAATCATTTTCATTACCTATCGTGGTATTGATATTTTCATTTTCTTGAGTAGAATTATTATTTTTTAACAATATTTTTTATTTTCCTTTTATAATTATTTATATAATCCATCTATTCTTAAAATAAACTTTTTTAAAATTTTATTTTTTTCAATTAATTCTTCAACATTAGTTTCAAAATTAGATTCATAACCTGATTTAGAATCAAAATCAGTGATTACCTCATTCATTGTCAATAAAATTAAACATAGATTTCATTATTCTCTCTCACTCTCCAGATCATCACTGCTTGAGTCTTAATTCTTAGTAAAACTCCATCCAGTGGAAAACAAACTATTTTATTTCTTCTTGTATTCTTTATTTTTCCACTGGATGACTAAACTTTCTGCATCCCTTTTTTCTTACACTCATTGCATATTAATTCGGATAAATTATTATTTTTACTACTATTACCTTTATTATTTTTTTTTTCAACCTTATGGTGATTTATATTTGGATCAGTTCTTAAAATATCTCTTTAATTCACAAATTTGAAAAATAATTTAGTATGTTTTTTATTACATATTTTTCACTTTTTTACAATTTAGAATAAAAAATAATTAGTATAAGCCTTTATATTAGACTTGAATATAACACCTTTCTTATTTATAGTTTTTTCATTAAAAATATTATTTAAATCTAATTCAAACTGAAGTAGTGAACCTATTAATTCATCCAAAGTGTACTCTTTAAATTTTTTTCTCTTATCGATTACCACTTTGTTTGCATGCCACTTTTTAAGTAGTGATCGCAATTCAATTTCAACTAAAATTATATTACCCTACACCCCTTTAATTAACTCATCCCATGGATGATACTTATAAATATGTGGATTATCTGGTTCATGGTTTTTTCTTCTCCCATTTTAAATTCATGGTACTCCACATGTAATATTTCCAGTTTTGTATGTTTAATCTTGTCTGAACAATAGTGATTTACTTAAAGTATCTTCCACATGTCTTGAAATATCTTACAAGTTGAGAAATAGATAAAAATGTTGTGACTAATAGCACAGTACAAGATATTCATTACTTTATAATTTAAAACATAATTTACCACATCATTACATAAAAGTGTTTTTGGATCAATATATGTTAGATTATATGGTTTTATAGTTATCATCCAGTGTTATATACTCAAATTATTTAGTTATGGTGGGTTTTTTGGTATCCAGTCATCATTCTCATTCGTTACTATCCAATTTAAAAATAATTTTTCTTAGATTGTTAAGCCTAGGTTATACTGGATAACACAATAAAATATGATCAATAGATCTTGTATCCAAGAGGAATAATATTTGATATTAATCATTAACCTAGTTAATTTGGAAAATGTGGTATATATATATATGATGTAAATAGACCTTTTAAAATTTTATAAAAATCATTAAAATAATTAATAAAATAGAGTTTAATGTTTCATGCAATAACAATGTAATTAAATTTGGTGTTCAATACAAAATAAAATGTAAAAATAATGATATGAACACTGGATTTTTATAGTAGTTTATATCAAATGATCCGACATATACTCTTCACTATTCTCTACTTGATGATAAGAATGGTACTCATTTAAATAATACCACTCTTTTAGGAGTGAAAAAATTTTACATAATCTTACCGTTTTCTCACTTAGAGGTACAACCCAATAACACCTACCTTTATGAAATCAAGGAACAACCAAGGGAAAATTTAATTTTATTCTAGATACATAACCCAAGGATGTTTCTTTTGATTAATAGGTATATTAGATGACAAAATTTCTTTTAGTTTGAAAAAAAATAAACCAATGACTAAAAACAGGAAAATATTAGAATATAAAATGATGAAACTTAGAATAACTTAACAAATAGAATAGTGAAAAAGATCATAATTTCAATTTATCTTTTTTATGTAACTTTGATCACTTCAATAGTAGTGGATAAAATATATAAGTTCTTGTGATTACATTAACAGTGGAAGATGTAATGACAAGGTTTCAACAACGTTCCATCTCTCTCTTTCTCTCAAAAAAAATCTATAACTTTACTGCATGTGTTTTCAATCATGTTCACTCGATTGTTTATTTGAAATGATCTAGATGGAGCTTTTAATTAAATTTTTGAGATCACATTACAGCAGAAATTTCATTAATTTCATGATCTTCTTCACATGGATATTTCTTGAGAACCAACAATAATATTCCATGGTTAGAGAAGATTATATAATAAAATAAACATTAGTTACAAGTATTTTAAAATAACCCATACTTAACAATTCACTAAACATTTCGAAAAAACCTTTCACGAAATCGTTAACTTGTATATGAATTTTACTTATTAATAAAATAGTTAAAACAACTCATATAAACTTTTAGTAATTCATAATCTTAACAATATAGTAAAATAGAGTATTGAAATTCTTTTAAAGTGACAAAGTAAATTATATGAAAACATTATTCTAGACATATAGTGAAATTTCATAGGTATATAAAATTTTTTAAGTATTTGAATTCGTAAATCTTCATAATTTTCATATAAATTTCAAATAGATTTCCTAAGGCTTTAAAAAAATCATATAACTTCGAAAAATTCACAAGGATTAAAAAAATAATTTTATATAACTTTGAAAATCATTTCAAAAGACTTTAAAAATAACTTTTTATGACTTTAATATTTTCATAAGTCTGCAAAATAGATTTCATATAACTTCAAAATTTTCATATAGCTTCAAAAGTTTAAATAAAAACTAAAATTCCAAAAAAATGTATAAAAATATAGTGATTTCATAATCATTTAGAAAAAAATTATAAACATAAAACCTATTTAAAGAATATAAAAATGTGATTTAAAATATATGTGAGAAATTATAATTATCTAATTTAATTATGTGATGTATTTCTAAATATTGTGAGAACAATGTAAGTTATTTGTAAACATGTGAAGTATCTATAATATAAAAATATATCACTAATATCTCCGATCATTAAAATATACATATCAAACAAACTTAATAGTAACACTTTCTCACTCTAAATAATGAGAGAACAAGAGTGAAAATATTTAAGCTCAAAGGATTGTGATGTTATCAAGATGAAAAATACAAGGCAATCAGACCATTCATGCTAGCACCCAATTTTATATTAGCATTATTCAAAGATAAATGAAAAATTGTAGAACCCCTCTATAGGTATTATAATTTATATCCTATTAACAAAATAGTAGTAAAACTCAAACAAGGGGTTAAAACAATCAATATATACTTTTAAAGAAATAATGTAACAGGTGAGGTAAATTTTTTATTAAATTAATTATAAATTTAATATGGAAAGATCTTCTATGTCTTCTGAGATTCCTTTATCTTATTTATTTGGTTAAATTCATTAGTCATTATGATTATTCTTCATGTTAATATGAATTATCCATTAGATCAAATGAAAACCCATTATTGGTCATGGAATCAATGGAATTTATCCATGCCCAGAACATTCAATCAGGGATTACACCTCGAAGGTGGCCTATAGTATTTATGGATCATTGATAGGTCATAGGTATGAGATCATGAATGCGGATGTTGTATATTATTACACCTTATAAGATGTGTGTAGTATTTATGGTCTATTTATTGTTCATATGGATGATATCATCAATGAGGAAGTGGCCGGGGCTTACACCTAGTACGAGGTCTGTAGTATTTATGAATCAGTGATAGGTCATAAGGATGAGATCATCAATGAAGAAATAGACAAGGTATATATATGGTAGGAGGCCAATAGTATATATGTATCATTGATAGGTTATAGGTATGAGATCATCAATAATTTCATGGTCGAGGCTTACACCAAGTAGGAGGTCCAAATAGACATGACTCAGTAGTGGGTTGATTGAGGATAAAGAGTTATGATAGTTTTTTTTTGAAATTTTCTTAGCCCAATTTAGAGACTTGAAAAAACGAGGCTTCTGTATTGGATTCATATTATTAGGTTCCATATTCTTGGTTAATAGTTTCCTAGAGTGGCTAATCTAGGTGGTCTTAGTGAATGGCATCCTAGTGGGCCTATCTTGGGTGGATGTTAGTAGTTTTTAATAAATACCTATGAATTAGCATCGGTTTTTAATCCCATTGTGGTTTATAATAAAATTACCAAATATTTCATAGGTAATATTTATGGAATTTAGTATTTATGTCTCATTGATATGTTATAGGGATGATATCATCAATGAGGATATGGTGGGGTTACACCTAGTAGGAGGCCTAGATAGATGCGACCCAATAACAGGTCGATTTGGGCTATTGAGTTTCAAAATGGTATTTTGGGAAATTTTCTTATCCTAATTAGGGGACCTAAGAAAATTAGGAATATATATTGGAATCATGTTATTGGGTGATATAGTGGGTATAATCTGGGAAATAATTCCCTAGTGTGGATGATATAGGTGGTTTGGGGGAATGATGCCCTAGTAGTATTGATGAATAATTGATAGGTAATAGGGATGAGATATTAAATAAGGAAATGGTTGGGGATTAAACCTTGTAGGAGGCCCAGATAGATTCTGCTCAGTAGTGGGTTTATTTAGACTAAATATTTTTAGCATGTTCTTTTGGGAAAATCTATTATCACAATTAAGAGACCAAAGAAAATTAATTATCAATATTATATTCATGTTATTGAGAGCTATTGGGTGGGTTAATAATGCCCTAGTATGGATGATACAAGTTTTATAGGTGAATGGAATCCTAGGAGGACTCTATTGGGTGATTGGAAGTCATTTTTAAGAAACCACTGTGAATTAGAGGTGGTTTTTTTAAACCCATAGTGGTTTATAATAAAATTATTGGATAAGTTGTAGGTTATATTTATGGACCATAATATTTATGTCTCATTGATAGGTCATATAGATGAGATCAATAATGAGGATATGGTTAGGGATTACACATAGAAGGCCCAAATAAATGTGACTAAATTTGGATTATTTTATATTGATGATCCATGCTATCTAAATTCCTTTATAGTGGATCCAATTCAATCTAAACTCTAGCCAATATTTATCATTGAACTCTGATTATTTAAAATATTTCTGAAATATTCCTTTAGTCTAGCAACTTGTTTACATGTTAAATAAACTTTATGTACACTAATGTTATATATTTAATATGTGAAACCCACCATAACAAACTTGAATATACATTTTTTAGGTCTCTCTTCACCATCTCTGATACCCTATTGTATGTGAAGTTTATTTTTTTAAATCCTAGAAAATGAATTACTCCCAATATGAAAGATCCATGGATCTCAATGAACTCTAGTTATAAATCTACATCCGCCATATAGAGTTTCCAAATCCATATTAATGTCATTCTTTAAAACCTATTTAGGACTATAAATTTTTACTTACCCTTTTCCTTTGTATTTTTATATTTCCTAAGAACACCAGAAACTCAAACCTTCAATAAAATTTATTTGAAAGTGATCATACTAATATTAACACAATCTATTTTAATCTTCCATAAGTTCTTTAGATTCCTTGTTCTTTTCAAAAATATGGTTTATACCTCCCATGAATATCTGATCATCCTTATTTCATTGTATTAGATTAAAAAAACTATAATTTTGTTTCCAGATGTATTTGGAATCCATTGAAAATATTTCAATATTTCATTAACTATATTCAAATATTATTCTATCTCTTCATTCATGCTTTCTCAATAAAGTTATTTATAAAAAATTATTCTGATCATGTTCCTCATAATTTTTTTATTCTAGTTATTCCTAAACCTAATCAAACTAGCTTTTAGAAAGTTTTTTTTTCTTTTCCTTTAGAAACACCATCTGTTTCTATAATATGGTTCTTCAAAGACTTCATGGTTCTCAAATTATTTTCATATTGAGTGTTATAATGGCCTTTCTGATTACATACAAAGTATCCAATATTAATTTTATATTTATACTTTCATTATAGATATATATTTTCTACAATTATTTGTTTTTCTTCCTTACTTATATAAGAACCAATGATTTTTTAATTTTCAACTTTACTTGATAAAGAACTTTTTCTCTGAAGAAGATTCTTTTATAGAATTTCTTCTCTTTTTAGAATTATATCATTTATTTCCTTAATAATTAGAAATTCTACCATAAAATTATTTCTAATGCAAACAAGACATATGCTTGATCCGTAATTTCTGTCCAATAAAACTATAAGAATAAAGATAACATGTTAGTACATGTAGAATGATATTACATTTTCCTTTGATATTTTTTATATTACTGTTATAGTATTAACATTGATTCCTCCATCGCACTAGTTGTGTATGGGTAAACCTTTTTAATTTTATTTTTATAAAATTATTTATATGACAACTATAATATCTTATATTAAAAGGTTATCCAAAGAAAATCACATTAATCCTAATTCCTTTATAGAAAGAAAGAAATTCTCATTAACAAAAAGGATAATTCTTCTTTGTCCCATTGAAATATCTACTTCAATATCTATTAATAGTTTTATCATGGATCATCCTTATCATTAAGATACATACCTATGATTTGTCTCATGTATCTATTTTGTAAGATAACTATATCTTTACTCTCATATGAATACAAAAATTTTGGATGTTTTTTAGATTTATACTATAAAATTATAATTACTTTAGAATCTTCTTCGAACTAGTTCCATGGTATCTTAAAAGAAACCTTGTTATGTATTGAGGATAATATATTTTCTAGATCTTTGATGTATACTCTAGTATAATGTAAAATTCCAAGAAATAATAGAATCTGCTTATAATTTTCAATCTTATCTAAGAATATTTCTAGATTCTTTGGAATATGTGGTTAAAGATTATAATTACTTCCCTAGATGTGTAATACCAATTTTTTTCATAGGATGCATTTAAATGATCTTTCTTTCTAAAATTATCATCCCTTATCTTTAAAAACTTTAGCCAGCAGTTTTATGTTCTCAATATTCATGTCAATATTCTTAATTAATACCATCACATCATCAATGTAGATTTCCATGAATTGTAATAATCCATTGAATTCCTTTTTCTATTCTCCTATATACTATTTCTAATGTGTTCTTGATTCCTAATGGAATAACTAGTCATTCAAACAACCCTATTGAAACTAATTATGCTATAAATGGTATTGCTTATTCTACAGTCTTAATCTACCAATATCTTGAATTAATATCAAAATTATAATATACCATTGGGCCTTTATTCATAATCCTTCTACTCAAAGTCACATTATTAGGAAGATTATATTCTTCATACTTTATTTCATTATATAGATCACAATAATATATCACTATTTCATCTTTACCATGTTGTTTCTTAGCATGGATCATTACCATGAATGCCACACACTTCTAAGGATTTTCACTATTCTTGATTTCTTAAAAATATATTAATTCAAGAATGTGTTTCTTTTTCCCATCAATCATTACATTTGGTTAGTCAATCCCCTTACTTTTTATCACCACACTAAGATCATTATGGGTAAATACAACCTCTAGAATTTCCTTTTCCCCCAAGTTCTGAGTGATTTATAGATAATATTATGATAATTAATCCCTTGTCTTGACCAATGCCTTGTATTCATTAATCCTAATAACTTTTAATCCATATAATACTTTCCACTACTCAATCTTATTATGTTATTCTCCATCCTCATCAGGATAATACTCTATTTTTATAATAGATACATTCTCTTATAGAAATATTCTAATTTTACCAAAATTAGTTGTAATTAAATTATCATTTATAATAATTTATTTTGAAAATATCATCACTGGTTGTTTTTTCCCAAGTAATTAATTTCCAATCATGAAGTCACCCGGAATATGATGAATAAATGAAAGAAAAGAAAATCTAGAAACATTCCCCCATTAAGTTTAGTCTAAATATCCTTTTCCACATCATGAATCATAAATATTACATTGTTACCTAAAATAACCCAAAACTATATGAATTCTAATTTTACTCCTAAACACTACATTTTGGTGTAAGATAAGTACATCCTATATTTACTAGGTTCATAAATTTTGTTCCACCAATATGTAGCTCCACTAATTTTTCCTATTCATCTATATTTGAATTAAGTAATGAAGATCCTATGTATCATACATGATATTCTTCATCTTTATTGATGGGTATTCAAAAAATCCACAGAATAAGAAAAATGGCATTTAGTTGTAGCTTTAACCTCAACTAAATGACATGTGAAGCTTCCTAAAAAGAGTTGCTGATTTTTTTGTCAGGAATCATTTCATGAAGGTTTTAAAAACCATCAAAAATCATTTTGTGGAAGTTTTTTATAATGTTTTATGCAAAAAATTCATAAGAGAACACCCATCCCTTCACTACTCTCACTCATTATCGCATAATTCTATAAGTACTAATCACCCCATCATATGAATTTACATGTAAAAATTTGTCAATAAATGTTTTTTAACCTATGTGAAAAATAAAATAAATTGTATAAATAACTAATGAATAAAATTATAAATTCATAATGAATTAATAACTATTAATAATTATTAAAAAAATATTATTTACTAATTAAAAATTAATTAACTAATAATAATTTCTATTAATAGTTTAAATTAAACTAATTAATAATTATAAAGAAATGATAATTAATGATTAATAATTGAGAAGTAATAATTAACAATATATAATTAATTATTATTAATTTAAAATTAAGAATTAAAATTTTAAAAAAAAATTAAAACTTAAAACTTAAAAATTAAAAATGAAAAATGAAAAATAAAAAATAAAAAATAAAAAATAAAAAATAAAAAATAAAAAATAAAAAATAAAAAATAAAAAATTAGTAAATAATTAGTGAATAAGAATAATTCCAAATTAATAATAAATATATAATCTATAATAATTAATAATTAATAATTTCATTAGTTTTTAAATAATTAATATATAATAATTATAAATAATTAGTGAATAAAAATAAACCCTTGATAATTAATTTAAATTTTAAATAAAAAATCATAAAAAATCATAAATAATAACTAAAAAATAATAAATAATTTTTATTAATTAACATTTAATTTAAATATTAATTAATTACTATTAATAACAATTAATTATTATAGATTTCACAATAGTTTTTTAAAAATTACTGCTAATAAAAAAATCAAATTTAAGAAATTTTTTAACAATCTCTAAATAATTTTTTTTAGTAAACTACTAAAAATTAGTTATGGTTTTCTAAAAATTGTACTAAAAAAACATTTATTGGAAGTTTTGAAAACCATCGCTAAATGCTCTTTTTTTATAGTGAATTTTTCTAATTACTCGTTTGGAAACCAAAATTTATGGTGCTTTTATTAAAGTACCTTTTTATTTTTCTACTGATATCTTTTAAATTCAATTCCGATCATTCTGATCTTGATTTGTTTGACTTTAATTCATCTTATTCTCCAAAATAAAATATTATAGGCCTATTTCTGACATTCCTATTCACATATGAGAAAATATTCTTCTACCCTCTTTCTTTCTCTCAATTTGGAAAATCCCATTATTTGGGATATATAATCCTCTTAGAGTTCACTAATTATGGATTCATCACTCTAATTGATGTACCTTCATCCTATAAAATATAAATTAATATTTCTACACCATTCCCTAGAGTTGGTCTCCTAATATTATAAAATTTCATGTAAAGATGAGAAATTTCTCTAACACATCTTATTTCAGGTGGAGATCCAAACATCTTTTACTAATTATTCATATTATTCTTTACTTCTAAACTTCAACCAATATCTCTGTTTATAATTACTACATCGATCTCTAGGATCACCATCACCCATGATTCTCCTATATGAAAATTTTCTCATGCTCGTCCTAATAACTCATCAAAGAAATTAGGAGATGTTTCATCCACTACTGTTATTAGTATTTGTAGATCTTTTCCTTTTATAACTGGAGGACCTACTTTGTAATTTCCCACCATCTTGGACCACTCAAATAGGGTTTAGATCGGTGGTTTCTACTTAAAATCATGTGTTCCTCCTCATATGGTTAAATCATCCAACTAGTAGAGGGGATTTAAGTTGTTATAGTGGTTAGACAGTACCCTCATGTGGGAGTAAAAAATACAACGGAAAACCAAATGATATCCATAATAATAAATAATTAGTGTATGTAAAGTAAATAAAACATTTATTTCAATAATAAATGAATATGGAAGCATAAAAACACACACCTCAACTAATATTCCACAAAAACATTCACATATACAATAAAAAAAGAAATAAAATGTACAAAAAGAATCTAATACCATCCTAGACCCATGTATGCAACTTCATCCAAGCTATCTAGCTTGATCATGAAACACTTGGCCTCTAACCAACCTGGTCCTTGATAATAAGATTTGTTTGGGTACCTAAGTACCATGGATTCCAAGAAAGGTGTGAGTTTAACTCAATATATAACCCCAAAAGGGTTACCTAACATAACTAGTAAATACTATGTATACACATTTGATATGATCAAAATAAATCAGACAATGTGAAAGAATAATAAAACAATCACCATCGATCCTTGGTTCTGAAATGATTATAGGGATCGACCATACATGCTCTCACTAGATATGGAGTGTCTCTAAATATAAGTCATACCATTCCAAGGGTTGGGTGAACACCCACCCACAATATTATCATGGAATCAGGTGAAAACACTAGTTCTTTGGAGGATTGTTGGAATCTATATGTCATCAGGATCATCAATGGACCCTTGGGAGTATCCTAGACATCGAAGTAGTATCCGAATCATCAGTTGGATCCTAATTAACATCCTAGACATCTATATATCATTATTATTAGCATGTATATCCTAGGTAATATCTTAATCATTCATAGAATTATATATACAAGTCAAATCATAGGTAATATCCCATGCATCTTATCAAATATCTGGTGTGAACACTATAACCCAGGATGTCTCATAAGAGTATAATTCATAAAAAATTGAGGGTAGTGTGTATCTCCCACCATATCTCATGTCATTAATAATAAACACAGTTTTTCCAAATGCTTGAAACCATCACCTAATTACAAGGTTATCCACCAAGGCACATAATCAATCATCATCACTATAGTCACATCATCTCACACTATAAACAGTTGGGTTATAAGGTGACACATGAATTTAAAAATATCTACCCCCTACACTATCCCTCTCTAGGGTGAACATAATTAAAGAGTTACCACGAGTTTCCCTTTGTACTTACCATATCACGAACACCATACATGTGTTTTCTTATAAAAAGATCATCTATCAAGGAAAGACCATTATTCAGAGGGCATAACATCTTTTAATGTCATCATGGTCACATTATGGCCTCACTGGCCTTACAAGATGATCCCAATTGGAATTACTCTCAAGATATGGCATAATGAAAATTTCACTTATCAAGGACATCCTAGGTTGGTCCACTCACCCAACCTATCCATAATCCTAACTAGGGAACACCTACCCAGTACCCACATACTAGAAGGTACAGAACACTTGCCCTACTCATGAATCAACTAGTCTAAAATCTATAAGGAATATTAGGGTTATGTCATGGCCTATTCAGGCCAATCATCATAGTCTGACACTATCCTCTATAAGGTGTTTTCCAAGGAACCTATACAAGTTCCCCTACATTCATTCATTTCATTTTCAATCCCCTTTGGTTTATACACTAGAAGTCACACTTTTATAATAAAGGGATCAACTAGAAAATTCATCTAGCTAGAGATTAAGTGTCCTCTATGGCCCTTAGATATTTGTTCACTTTATGAAAATTATTTATTTAAGTTAATTAATTTTAAATAAAAGGTTAACCAAATCTCTATGGAAATACTATATATAAAATGGAATGCATTAAAAGAATAAACTTTAGGGATGTGTTCAATGGACCACCTACCTCATTTGGTGTCATTTTTATTTAATCACAACCTAAAAACACTCAACCAATATTTTCCAAGCCTCATCCATGCTTATATAAACACCCAAGCAATAATGTTCAGATAAATTAATTATAGCAATTTATAATTAATTTTTAGAATTTAATTCAATTTAATTTAAATATTAATAAATTCATAAAACCTAACTAGGATATATACTCTCACCAAAACCTTGGGAAATAGGGTGTATTCCACTCTTGACACAAACCTGAATATAAAACTCACAAAAATAAAAATTTAAATGCCTGATTCATTGACCAATTTCATCCAATTTTTTCAAAAATCTTAATAAAATTTACCAGGTGAAATACCTTCAAATAAATGGAAAGAAACAATGTGAAAACATAGTCTTAGAACATCCTCCATCCATGTTGAGAAAAATCCCAATCATATGAGGACAATTCTAACATGATATGGCTGAATCATCAATAAAATCCCTAGCTGGGACAACTAAAATAAGTGGCTAGAAAGGAGGAGGAATAATTGGGGATAAAGAGGAGGTAAATCACCTCAATCATTAAAGAAATCCCGTGAGACCACCCCTAATCAATGGGTCTTGAAGTAGAGGAATGGGTGAGTGAACCCCTTCAGTTCGACTACACATGTTGGAAGAGAAAGGAAAGAGGTGTGTTTAAATTTGATGGGAGAAATGGTCATTTTTACCTATTTAATGAAATCTGGGTAGTTGTGTGGTTTGGAATCATGGTTTTATAAACCATACACTAGTCATGCATTTGGCACTGTCTGAGCCACACCACTTCACATAATTTGGACACATGGTTTTCTAAACTATGCACCAACCATGAAACATCCACTAAAATTTTAATTATAGGGTTTTCATAGTTTCTCAACAGCTATACACCAATCATGATCCACACCCCTTGAAAAAACCACCTTACATGGTTTTACCCCACACTTTTTACCTTAACAATTCTATAACTATGTACATGGGGAAAACCCCTTTCCAAAACCAGAGCTTTCTCCCAAAGATCCCAAAATTAACCCAGGAACCTGAAACACTTCCTGGTCATTTATCTACATCTAAAAACATCTCTTTTATATGCTCTAACTCTATTAATTTCAATTTGAATCTTGATTCCCAAAATGAACCTTGATCCAAATCCAAAAATTAAATTTCCTTTTAAATTTTACACCCATAAAAACTAGGTCTTTAAATACTCTAATATGGATTATTCTAAAATTAACATGCATGGAATTCTCCTTGATATACTTACTAACCCATTCTATTTTTTAAAAAGGCATTATAAATAACCCTCTATATATTTTATACAATTAAACTATCACTTCAACCTCAATTTTTTTTTCATTTCTTGATATAGTATCAAATAATTTTGGTATACCTTAGAATAATCAACTTGATGAATCTTCCATTCTTAAAAATAAGTTCATTATGAAGGAATTTCAATTTAAGAAGAATTCACTAGAGCATGTTCCATCTCTTATAGGATCATAATTGTGTTATTTAGATTCCATTATATAGAATTTATTAGGTATTTTACCTAAAGTAATTAAACCCGCATTAAAACTAATATTTCTTAAAGTAAATATTTACATAATACGTTTTGAGTTTGGGTAGAAATAATAAGGATTGTTATAAGGCTCTATTGTATGTAGATGCATAAAATCTAGGGTTTTGTGTGGTTGTTATAAACCTTCTTTCAAAAGTTAAAACTAAAGACTGCAATACAACAACGACCAAGGTTGTATCCAAGCAAGACTGCCCTATCAGAGTTATTATGTCACGCTTTATTTAAATTTACACTTTTTTATATTTAAATGTTTATGAGGTTATTTAAAATACTATAAAAGATAAAAAATTCAAAGTTATAATCTAAATTTAAAATTTTAACTAAATTTAAAAATAGAAAAAAAAAATAATGAAATTGACAAGAAGAAGAAATAGCAGCCTAAATAGTGATTCCTATGGATCAACCTCGCTTCATAATTTTTAATAGAATTCACAATTATAATTATATCAATGATAATACTGAAATATCTAATATCATTAAACGTTTTAATTTGAGTCTGTAAATGATATCTCAGAAGATGAACTGCTTTATAAAGCATTCAATGAATCCTCTCAAATATTTCTTAAAACAAAGACATAGAAAACACTCGTTGTACTCATAATTCATCAATAAAATATTGAGAAATTTAAATATAAATAATTATATTCAAGATCTAACTCAATTTGAAGTTACCATACGCATTCAAAGTTCCTCAAAATCTAATAGGAAATGTTATGTACTTAGAATAGAGGAAAAATGTTTAAGAAAAATACATAAGAAAATAACTTCAAACATGACTGAATTTTGAGTACCAAAATTTTTAAGCGAATTAAAATTGTGTAATTAAAGAAATGAAAACTAAAAAAGATGTCACTATTTGAATCCAATAGCTTCAGTTACTCGACTTTATCCAGAAATCTTTTAGGAGCAGATGCAAACTTCAATATCCATTTTCAAGGGGTTCAGGAGTAATTGTAATTTCCATAATATCTTTTGGTTTTTCTCCCTTTTCTCTAATTTCAATGTTTCTAAAAAAATCCATAAGTATTTATGTTTGTATTCCCTAACGAATTCCACTTTTTTTAACAATTTCCCCAATATTCCTTTTGTTTTCCAAAATAAACTCTTAATTAATTTTCTAATCTCATGTTTCAGTCATTAGTGATTATATTTTTTCCTCCCATCTTTTGTCACTACCCATTACTTTAATAAAATAGTTTGATAACATTTTCCACCCATATATGTTTTTAAACAATCCACGTGACACTAAGGATTTATTCTAGCATGGAAAATCATTTATTTATTCTCAGTTGGGACTCCTTGTGATTAGTATTGAAGCAACACACCGTCCTCTTATTTGATCAAATATTTAATGGTAGAAAAATTTTGATGTATTTGATAGAGCTTTGGTCATATTTATTGGTTTTCAAATTTGGAACAATTCTAAATCATCTAAGATTATCTTCTTCAACAACCACACAATGAAGTTAATGTCCCTCAAACCTTTTCACAGTTCATTTGAAACAAAAAAACCTAGCTTTGGCTGGATTGGGTTCCAATATTCGAACAAGATCCAATCCCAATTTTCTCCAGCCAAGGGTTTTCATCCTCATATTCAATGGAGATCTCAATTTGAGTTATCATAAAAAACCAAAACCTCAAATTCAGATTCCACATCACAAGAAGCCCTGGGATCATCTTATTTACAATTAATGAATTCTTCTTCATTGGTGATGGCCCATCATAATTGGTTGACCATCATCTATGATAAATCCTCACAGATAAACAAAGTTATTTTTAGGAATTTAATTATTGATTTGTTAATCATCTTTGAGATTAAACAAGGTTCATACCAGATCTATATCTAAATTTTGGTATTTGGTGCTCATCCTTATCAAGTATCAACAAGTTTGAAAGGTGGCATCTATGAAGTCGGTCAGTTTGACAGTGGTGGATCAGCTTCATCGACGAGGGATAAAATCTTGGATTTATCTTCTTCAATTGTACAAGGTTGTAGACCAACCAGAATTGTTCACAGACCCATCAATGATGGTGAGGAACTTAGCTTAAACTCATAAAATCAAATTAACTCAGGTAGCCTCACCTTCCACCAAATCTATCATCATCTTTATCTTTAGGGAAACCCTACCATATCGTAATAGGGTTTCAATTTACTATTTAATGTTCATCCATAAATCCCCTATCATCAACCTGGTTTCATCCATAAGCTCAGATGGAGACCTCAGTTTCATCTGCTTGGATCCTTCTTCATCATGCTCAGCTTTGATAATCATAATGATCAGTGTTGGTAAAATTTAACAGGTTCAGCTTCTAGTGGCATCTCCCAGCCTCGATTCACAGTGGAGGCCATAAAATATAGTGAAAACCATGATCTAAGTTTCAAGATTCTTTGAAAATATTATGTTGATAATGGTGTATTTGGGTTTGGGTTTTGGTTATATCAGATTTCCATGTTTGGTCAACTTCGATCTTCGTTGGCAGTATAAAACTGTGTAGGATATTTATCCTGAATGAAATTATCTTACAATGATCGGATGGTTTGAATTATCTTATGGGAAATTTAGTGCATAAGAAAATATTATACACAGAGAATAAATATCACATTTCTTTTCTCCCAATTTTCTTTTACAAATTCTATATAATATATTTTCTAAATTTATATCCTCACCACTGATGGAAATATTTACAAGCTGAAATTTTTTACCCATCACCAAAATTATCTTATGGAGAAGTTAATATTATGCATGCCCTTGGAGAATGTCTTATGTAAACTCAAATAAAACTATTAAGTAGATGCCCTATGCATGTGATCAATTGGAATAAAAAAATTAATGAATTTTAAATAATGTAAACAAATTCAAGATAAATTTAAAAAGAATTAAAAAAGTAGATTAAAAATTCAAATAAAATTAAATATTAAAATGAAATTACTAAAAAATTAAATTAAAATAATATTTCTTAAAATTTAAAAAAATTCAAATATCATAAGTTCAAATTAACTAAGTACTGAAAATAATTATTAAAAGAATGAATATTTGAGAATAAATAAAAAAAATTAAAATTTACATTTAAAATAAAAAGTTAAAATAAAATATTAATAAATTTAAAGAATGAATAAACAAAACTAAAAAGTATACAACACCTAATAAAAAATAATTATTATTTCAACAAAAAAATAAACAAAACATTATAATTAAAGAAAAATTTAACATTTCTAATGATTATTTAATAAAATTTAAATTTTAACATTAGTTTTCCAAATAATTAAAACAACTTAATTATGAACACATTTTACCCTTAAAACAAATTAATTTAACATAATTGATGTGGGAAAATGGTATCAAATAAGACTACACTAATCCCCCCACACTAGGCTTTTACTTTCTATCAAACAAACAATTAATCAAATTTAGTGGAAATAAATAAATCTTAAGTTTGAAATACTATATAAACATAAAAAAGTGGTTTTCAAAATTATTTTCGCCCTTGTATTTTTATCAACAAATGAAAATATTTACCCTTTATAAATTAAGTATTTTTAGTGAAAAATCGAAACCTATTTTACAAAAGTAATTATTCCAAATTTTTTTAATTTAGATTAAACCCATTTCAATTTGAATTCAACTAAAAGTAAAAATTTCTCTTTACCTGAAGAGAACTAACTCACATAAATTATATCTAAAATAATTTAAACACTATGTTTGGATGAGTGGAATTAATAAATTAAAAGTGAATATAAATAACTCAACCATCAACTTAAATAATAAAATGAAAAGTTCAAATTGGATGAGGGTTTTCATTTCATAATTCATTTGAATGCATATCATATGAGTTTGAATCCAAATTAAAATATTTAAGGGAAATAAAAATTATAAAACATTAACAATAATCCTTAACAAAGACAACTACTTTTCAAGAGTACAATAAAAAAATTAACCAACCTAATCCAAGGGGTATTAGATAATTAACCTCCTTAAAGTGGCTACACAACATTTAATCTTCAAAAAATTTCAAACCATTGAAAATGATTTACTGAAGTTTGAAAAATAATAAAATATGATTTTTTTTATATGGTTTTGAATTATGGTACAATTTATCACATTAAAAGACCCTTTCCCCCACACTAAAGCTCAACATTTCCCTCAATATTTAATTCATGGTGAGAAAACATGTTTATTCAATTTTTAAAGTTCAAGGATTTTTTTTAAATTCATGTTCAAAAGTGTTTAAAGAAATCCAAATGTTGTTTTTCCACAAAAAAAAAAACAATAATTTATAATATACATATTATTTTACTTAAATATTTACACTTAGAAAATTCAGCTCATGAATATAATAATTATACTAGTGCATGTTCAAAAAATGTGTAGAAACATTTCCTAAAAAGCATGATATTATTCAATACTAATACACAATAAAAACTAGTCAATTTAATTTCATAATCCGGTATGTTCAAGCAAAAAATTCAGCATGAAAAATTATTCCTTTCCATTTTTCCATACATTTAAGTTAAAAAAGGCAGTAGCAGGCAGATTAAAGAAAAAACATGAAAAATAAGAATAATTTTAATGAAGAACTCCCCTAAAATATAAGTTTAATTTCCCTATAGATCCATTAAAATAAACCCTTTAATTTTATAAATTCCATCTAGTCATATTGAAAACTACTAAAAATGTAAAAAAATTAACATTAGATTCAATAAATTTTAGCTCAATAAAAATGTAGCCAATTTTAGAAATAAGTGACAAAATCAAGTTACTTCAGCTTGTATCTTCTTTTTATGAACGCAGATTGTAATAAATCTTCTCCAACAAGAATATAAAGTGGAGATCAGCCCTATGTGGATTATTTATAGTGAAAAATATGAAAATATCATTCCATTAATCTCATTTTATTCTACAAAAAGAAATAATTTGAAACAAAAAATAAAAATTCAAACACCACAAAAGGTTATTTCCTCCCTTTACACTTGTTTCAAACAAAAAGAAAGGGAAGGAATAAATTGTTTATTAAATTTTATTTATCTTGAAAAAAAGAAAATATTCCCATAAAGGTTCATTATTACCTTCTCTAATGAGTTTTAACTGATGTCCATAAATAGTAAATGGAACATGCTTTTGAGGATATAAAATCTATACACCACCAAAAGGGAAAATGTGAGTTGTAATAAAAGGTTTATCCCATTTGGAACAACATTTACTTGGGAAAAGCTTCCACCTAAAGTTTATTGAAAAACATTTTCTCCAATTAAAAAATCTTTTTTCATAATCATATTGTCATGCCCAACCTTGGTTTTGTCCTTAAAGATCCTTGAATTTTAATGAGAATTATTTATCATATCCTCTTACTCTTGAAAATAAAACTTCATCTCTTTTCAAACCACAAAAAAATTTATATTACATTATTTGAAAGCCCCAAAATCTTTATACCCAACTTCTATAGGAATATTAAAATCTGTTTAAAAAACTATCCTATAAGGTGGAATCCCTATTGGAGTCTTATAGGTAGTCCTATATGTCTAAAGAACATCCTTAAGCCTCAATATATTATCCTTCATGTTTGGGTAAACAATTTTCTCAAGAATATTATTAATCTCTATGTTTGAAACATTATCCAATCATTCAATTGAGGGTGATAGGGTGTAGACACTATGAATTACCCCATATCTTTTCAACAAATCCTTCAAATCGCAATTAGAAAAATGGGTTCGTTGGTCTGTGAGAATAAATATTTTCATCCTAAATCTAAAAAAAATTGATTTTGAAAAAATGGGAAACCAATATACCATCATCTATTCTAGTTGGAATAGATTTAATACATTTAGACACATAGTTTACCATAAGAAGGATGTATAAATATCCAATGTAATTTTGAAAATGATCCATAAAATCCATTCCCCAAATATCAAAGACATCTCAAAAAAAAATTTGTTGTGGTATCCCATGTCTTTGAGAAATGTTTTGTTGGAATTGGAAAGCTTTAGAATCCCCATGAAACTCATGATAGTTTGAAAATGGTGGAAACAAATAGTCATAAATCTAGTACTTTTCTATCATTCCTCTATAGCCCAAAGTGACCACCACAACTCAAACTATGAAATTTTTTAGTACTAATTAAATATAAGAATTTGAGATAAATCTCATAATAATTTTATCACCTACCATATTCCATATGTAAGGATTATCCCAAAAATGTTTTCTTGACACACAAATCAATTTAGAAACCAGTTTCTTTGAAAATTGTGTGGAACAACTTTATCAACTAAGTTATTCACAATATTTTAAAACCATGTACTTTTTTAAATATTAGAATAATACAACTTATCCCTAATAAAATATCTCTAATAGGTTAAACAAAATATTTATCTTGAAAAAATTTAGTAGTAATCCTACTCAAATAATTAACCATAGAGTTCTCTATTTCTTTCCTACCTTGGATTTCTATGTAAAAATTTTGAAGCAACAAAATCCATATAACCATTCTCAGTTTTGATTCTTTATTCTTCATTAGATATCGAATAAAAAAATGATTAGTGAAAACCACAACTTTAAATCCCAAAAGATATATCATAAACTTATCAAGGGAAAAGACAATGACTGGAAACTCTTTCTCTATTGTAGAGTAATTGGATTGGGATGCATCTAGAGTCCTAGAAGCATAAGCAATGACATGTGATTTCCTCTCCACTAATTTCCCAAGAACATCTCTTAAAGATAATTCTGAATCACCGGTCAATAGCTTAAAAGGTAATTCCTAATTATATGGTTGAACTATTAGTGGGGATAAAAGATGTTGTTTTAGTTCATTGAAGGATTCCTTACAATTCTAATCAAAGAAAAAAATGAATTTCTCTCTGAAGTAATCTTGTCAAAGGAAAAGTGGTCCTTCTAAAATATTTTATGAACCTCCTATAAAACCTATCATGGATAAGAAAATATCTAATATCCTTAACAGTCTTAGGAAAATTCAATGAAGATATGATGTTAACCTTATACTTTTACACCTAAATTCCTAACATAGACACTTCATGACCAGGAATAATTCTACTCTCAACCATAAAATGAAATTTTTCATAGTTTAAAACAAGGTTCTTCTCAATGAAAACTATATGTACAACTCCTAAAATATTGATAAATTTCTCAAAAGATAAACCATAAACTGTATATTCTTCCATAAAATCCTTCATTCATTATTTGAGAAATTGAGAAAAAATGCTAAGAATGAATATTTGGAAGGTGTAAGGAGCATTACATAGTCCAAATGGTATTATCTGACAAGAAAAGGTACCGAAAGGACATGTAAAATTTGTTTTATCCTAGTCCCCTGGAGCTATGTGATTCTATAAATAACCATAAAAACCATCTAGGTAGAAATAATGAGATTAAATAGATAAAATTTTAAGAATTTGATTAATAAAAGGCAAGAGAAATAGGTTCTTATTAGTTATTATGTTCATCCTCCTATAATAATTGCATAACCTCCACTTTCTGGGTAACCTATAGGCACTAACTCTATAAATTATTTCTTAACAACTATGAATCTAGACTTTTTTAATACAATTTGAATTACACTTTCCCATCAACTATAAGAAATGAGGTAAATTATACCAACTACTAATAAGGTAGTAAACACTTTGTTAACTAATTTAAGAAGGGTAGGAATCAATATCCTTTGAAATTTTATAACATATTTGGAATCTTTCTCTCGAATAATCCTAGACACACACACACACACAACAAAGGACTAAAATCAAGTAAATATTCTAAATACCATCTCTTCTTAACGTTCTCTAAGATTTGATTTTCTTATTCATTAGCCAACCCACTTTCAATTATAATAGGAAATAATTGTTTGTCTTCTAAGTAGGCATATTTCAAATTTTCATGTAAAGGATTGATTTTAAGTGTGGATGAGCTATCCTCTTTTGGAAAATTATATTCTTTGTGTTTTTATGTTTATTTTCATCCACTAAAACATCATCAAGAATAAAAAAATTAAAAAAATCATAGACTAGTGGTACATGTATTCTTAATCAGTAAAAACGTGTCACCCTCAAAAGAAATTTGAGATTCAAGTTCCAAAAAATTAGGTGACTTTTCAATGAAATTTTGAGTAGAATTTAAGTCAGATTCAGAAAAATCTAAGTCAATTTCAGAAATTTCAGATTCGAGTTTAGACAGAAAATCATATTTTTTATAAGAAGTAAATGTTTCAGAAGTTTCAGAAATATCCTCACATTTTCGGTATCAATTTTAGAAAAAAATTCAGTTTTAATATGTTTAGAAATTCCAAAATAGTATATAGTTTTCCAAAATATAGATTTAATTTCAGTTTCATCACTATAGTTGATCTCATAATTTTTAGATTCAAAATCTTCTTTAGTAGAAAAGGGTTCATTTTCAAGAGAACATTAATTTTATAAAGGATATATAGGTTGGTTAACTTGACTAAAATCATCAAACAAATCTATATAAAACTAGTGAATCATGTTAACTTGGTGTGCAGAATGATCTTCCACTTGGTGTTTTATAGATTCAAAGATACAAAAACCAACCATATTTCCTTCAAACTATAAAGATAAAGTACCTTTATGAACATTGATTATTACCTTTGTAGTTTTAGAGAGTGCTATTCCTAAAATTAATGGTGCATGTGAACGAAAACGACCATCTTCCATGTTTAACATGAAAACCTTAGTAGGAAAAAATAAATATTTTACCCTCACCAACACATCTTTAATAACTCTAGCTAGTTTATCTGAACTCATATTAGCTATCTAGATGACAATTCCAGATTACTTGGTCTCTCCAACCTATATAGATGAAAATATAGAATAAGGCATCATAATTATGGAGGCTCCCAAATCTAACATTGCATCATCAAACTGATGATTTCCAATGATACATGATATAGTGAACATACCTGAATCCTTTCATTTAACTGGGAGGTTTTTGAATCATGGGAGAAACATTTCTTCCCAAATTAACTTTCTCATCTCCCTTGAACTTCCTTTTGCGAGTACACATCTTCTTAAATTTTTTTCATAATGAGTGATCTATTTCATAGAATATAATAAATAGATGTTAACTTAGAATTCCTTAATTGTTTAAAGTATTTATTTTTTCCATATCAGTTTCAACATGGTTCTTAAAAGAAGGAATTCCCAAAGGATAAGGTAGAGGCTCCATATACATTTTAAGATCATCATTAACTTTTCTTTTCCCCTTTTTAAAATCCCATTAGATTTATAAAATCCCTAAAGGTTCTTTTAAGTCGTATTTATTTCTGTTTGTTAAATTTTTCTTGCTCTACTAGTGTGTAGACTATAGGTTATTATGAATATTCAGTAGGAGGTAAAACTGTTTCAACAGAATGTTTTATAACTTTAGAATGTGTTTTAATATTCATTTAAAAAGTTGGAAATTTTTTTAGGTTCTTGTTAAATGTTTTCATTTTAGGGGGTTTACTCTGAATGGCCCATAGGCCTTATTTTTTATTTTATTATAGATAATCCTCATTTTAAGGGTTGAATGGGAACTCGTACATGACCCATAGGCCCAAGGTACAAAGCCTGACATGACCCGTAATACATGACCCGAAGGCCCAGAGGCATACCATGCCCATACATGACCCATAGGCCCAACCCACTAAAACTGCCCCTCCCTAGCTTATGCATCATTGATCACCTTTAGCTCCCCACCTGCATTGCTAATCATTCAGCATTTCCCTATACAAAGATGCATGGTGCCTGGTCCCGATGGCGGTTGCCATACCCTCTAATTCTTCTAATCTGTTTAGCTCTGCTTCTGGTGAATACTACTGTTTCTCTGATCCTCTTTTGGGACCTACTCTGTGTGAACTGGGCTACTTCATGGTCTTCGATGGCCTAAATGCCCTGTGGCCCAAAGGCCTTTGATGGCCCAAAGGCCCTTGAGACCCGTAGGCGCAAACCGGTGGCCTGAAGGCCCAAATCGGGTGAATAGTTCCGATTGCTATAGTACCGAACAATACCTGCTATAGTACTACTACAGTTCCTACTACAATACTGCTACATTCCCCAAAAATTCACCTCCACCCAGTTTTGAACCTGGGTCTCTTGGATTCCAAGCAGGATCCCTTACCACTTGGGTACGGGCTCATTGGCCATTTTAGGGGGTTTTGAATTTCAGTTCCACTTATAAATAATATTTCACTTGTATTCTATATTCCTTTCAGATTCGCTTCAGATTGGGTTGAAAAATTTCCACTATTTTGATTCTTTAAACCATTTATTTTGGTTTATATTTGACCCATTTAGGTCACCATATTTTGGAGAATTTTTTTTGTTGGTGTGAAATAACTTGTTTCTTTCTAACCATTTCCTCAAGGTGTGAATAATTTATATGATTACCTTTCTATTTCTGATTTTTTTATTCTTAAAGTTTTCAAAATTCCCTCCAGCTTTATTTCCATACTAATTTTGATTATACCTAGTTTTTATTGAAATTTTGGGGTTGTAAATTCCTATTCAGTTATTTATATGGCATAACCCTATTTTTTCTATTGGTTTTTATAGACTATATTTAAAATCTAATTTGATTGAAATTTCCTATGTTGGTTATTCTGGTTGGGATACTGGCTGCTTGGATTATTTTGGAAATGTTTTCGAAGAAATATTCAATTTCAATTTTCAGAAGACTATTGTGGCTATAGACATTGATCATTAAAATGATCAGTTGTAGAACAAATTCCATAGTGCATTTTAATGGGAGAAACCGGTTCTTGTTGGTATTGTGAAGCAATAGAGTTAGTCAATATCTTCTTCATCATTCTTGAAATTTCACTTAATTGATTATCAACACGACTATTTTTAGAATTAGAAGTAGACACTTCCATAGCTATAATAACAAGAATCATACCCCTAGTAACAATTTTTTGTTAATTTTGGTCCATATTTGATATGATATTTATAGCATCAAGGGTATTTTTATCCAATAGATCTCCTCTTGTAGAAACATATATCATGCTCATATCTATTAAAACTAAACCTTCATGGAAATAAGATATTAATAGATGGTCATAAATATGGTGGTGAGGGAAGCAACATCATAACTTCTTAAATATCTCCCAATACTCATGTAAAGTCCCCCTTGGAGCTACCTAATTCCACATATGTCTTTTCTTAGTGAGGCAGTCTTAGATGTAGGGAAAAAAGTTCCTAAGAAAATATACTTCAATATATTTCAAATTTTTATAGTTGTGGATTATGAGTAGTAAAACCACTCTTTGGAAAACCCATATAACGAAAAAGGAAACATACTCATCTTAATTTGATCCTCACTTACTCATTGGGGTTTCATGGTGATACACACCATGTGAAATTATTGTAGGTTCTTGTGAGGATCCTCTACCGATAGACCTTGAAATTTTGGTAGATGATGAATAATTATTGATTTAATTTCAAAACCAAGAGTGATTTTAGGATAACCTAGAATGTTTTATTAGTTTTCAACATCATAAGAAGTGAGATCATTAAAATATTTATATTTAGACATATTTTTTTAATTTTGAAAGTTTTTTTTATGAATTTTGATTTTGGTGTTCCGTTTTGTGTTATTTCGATTATTTTTAAGTTTTCAAAATATATAAATTGTTTATTTTTTTGAATATTTTATTTTTTAAGTTATATGAATTTTCAGATTCTTAATTTTTAGGTTGTTGAATATATATATTTTTTTAAAATAATTATTTTACTTTTTATTTGTTTTTTATACAGATTATGAATTTTTTATATTTTTTAAAACCCCTTGGTAGCCTCATTGACAATGAAACAAATTGAAATCTAGGTTTTTTTATTATTTTTATAAAAATAATTTCAAAAATTACATAACGACTGAAATAGAGCAATGAACAAGGTTTCTCCCAACGAGACTACCCTGTAGGAGTTATTATGTCATGATTTATTTAATTTTCCAGTTTTTTTATATTTAAATGTTAATGAGGTGGTGATTTTTTTAAAAAAAATAAAACAATTCAAAGTTGAAAACTAAATTGGAATATCTAACTAAATAAATAAACTAAAAACTAACAAAAAACAATCAACATCAAAACTAAAAGGAAAAGGAAATAGCAGGCTAACTAGTGATTCCAATGGATCAGTCTATTTTAATCATTTTTAATAAAATTCAAAAATATAACTCTATCAATATAAGACAAAAATATATAATCTCGCATATCATTCAAATTATTAATTTGAGACTACAACTGAGATCTTGGAATCATAACTTCTTTCTGAAGTACTTGATCGTTTCTCTCAACGATAACTAAAAATAAAGACATGGAAAATACTCACTGTACTCACAATTCTTCAATCGATGATTGAAAATTTTAAACAGTGCAGATTATGTTCAAACTTTAACTTATATTGAATTAATGAGTTGTATTTAGAATGAATTAAACTCAAATAGGAAAATGTGATTAATTTATAATAGAAGAAAAAAATTTAACAAAAATATATAAGGATAAAACTTAAAAAAACGATCGCATTTCAAGTTCTGAAATTTTGGAGAGAATTAAAATTACGAAATTAATGAAATGAAAACTCATAAAGATGTTACTATGTGAATCCACTAGATTCAACAACTAGAATTTATCTGAAATTCTTTGAGAAGTAGAAGCACAATTTGATCACTATATTCATTGGATTCAGGAGTAGCAAAAAATTCTAAGAATATTTCCTGGTTCGAATCCCATTTCTTTACTTATTATATATCCAAAAGAAATCTATAAGTGTTTTTGTCCATCTACCCCAATGAATTCTTCTCTTTTTTCAGAATTTTATAAATTCTCCTTTTGTTTTCTAAAATAAACACCGATCTAATTTTCTAATCTCATGTATTGGTTGTCAATGGCGATATTCTTTTCCTCCAACCTTATATCACTACCCTTGTTTCTTTAATAAAACTATTTGATCACATTTTCCACCTTCATAGGTATATAAATCATCCATGTAACACAATGTATTTTATTTTTCATGATTTCATCATATTTCCACCTTACTTCATAGTTCAATAGAAAAACAGATTCCTTAATTCTGGATTAGAAACTCATTTCTTTATTCTTGGCTTGGACTCCTAGTGACTCGTATTAAAACAAAAAGCCACCCTATTATCCGATCACAAATTAAATTTCAAAAAAAAAGTTTTAAGTCTTTAATCAAGATCCAGTCAAATTTCTAGGCTTTCAGCTTTGAAATATTTCCAAATCATCTTGGATTATCTTCTTCAACAACCACACTATATAAATTGATTTCTCTTTATTTTGGTCACATTTTTTCTAAAACAAAAATTTCAGATTATGTTGGATTGGGTTCCAATATTCAAACAAGCTTCAATCCATATTTTCGCTATCCAAGGGTGTTCTTCCTCAACTTAAACAATGAGATTTATTTTGTTGGGGCAAGGCGGGGGTGCGTGGCAACCAGAACACATAAAAATGGAAGAAAACAGATCAACACATAGATTTTACATGGTTAGGAAGGTTTAACTATGTCCATGGGAGAAGGGGTTATCGATTTTATTCTCTTTGGATCAAACTCACCGGAGGATCACACACAAATACATACACTCAGATATCCACCCTTACAAATAATGGGATTTTTATCCCATTTTAAAGAGGAACCAAAACCGTCCTTCTCCTTCGGTTGGTGGGTAGATCATCTACCCCTGAAAATTCCTCCACTGGATACTATCCACCTTGATGCCCACCAAAGAAGAACTACAGTAGAGTTGGTTGCCACCTTCAGAAAACCTACTGTCGACCATGCTGCCAACTAAACAACTCTCCACCGCTGAATCCTCCAAAATTTGGGAGTGTCCCCCACAAATCTCCCCCTCACGACCAATTTGGGGTAGAATCTTGACCTGTAGTCTCCTTGCAGGTGTTGAAAACTTCATCAGAAAATCGAACATGCTTCTTCACGCTAGATGATATGGCACTTCCACTAGCTTCAATCGATCTCTGGCTGACTGCGGTCCCCATTAAATGATACAACCGTTGAGAATCCTTCCCAATAAACATCACTGCATCCCCATGTGAGACTTCCAACACTCCACCTACTATGGAAATCTTGAACCCTTTCGCATTGAGCCTACTTAATGATACCAGGTTCCATCTTATCCTCAAAACGAATTTCACGTTATCCAGTTTACGAACTCCTCCATCAGGTTTCTTCAATTTCACCACCCCGACTCCTTGAACCTCGCATGTTAACCCATCACTAAGTCTCACTAAGTCTCGCACTTACTGAAAAGTATCAAATGTACCTATCTTTGTATATATGTGTGCCGAGCTCCCCGAATCCAGAACCCATCCATCTTCCTTTGTATTTTGATCCCATTCGTTCTTTCTCTTTAAAAATCAGTATTCCCAATTTATGTGCCCATATCTTTTTCAGTAATAACACTGCACTTCTTCCGGATCAACTCTACCATTTGAGTGAAAACTTCCTGTTGTCACACAGACTTCATCATATGCTGATGATTCTATGATGTTTGCATCCTCCTCTTCAACATTATTCTTCCCAGAAACGTATCGTTTGCGTTCTCCACAATCACTTTTATAGTGACCCTTTTTCTTGCACCAGAAATAGGTGATTTCTCTAGGATCACGACCCCTAGATTTTGGCCACCATTCTTTACCCCCAAACTGTCGATGTCAACTCCTCCCATGTTGATCATCTAGAATCACCATGATTTTCTCACCTGAATGAATAATGGGTCTTTGGAATGCCTAAGAATCTTGAAGTGACTTCATCACCTCGTCCAGCTTCAATGTCTCATTACCCATGAGTAGTGCAGTCACAAGCCCATCAAAAGAGCTTGGCAGGGATGAAAAAAGAAAAGTTCTTTGTTTTCCTCTCCAACCTTCACACCGATCCCCAATAACTGTGTCAAGATTTTATTGATTTTTTTGGCGTGATCAAAGAAATTTGTTCCCTCATCCACGCGCAATTGGTACAGTTTCTTTTTTAGGAATAATTTTTTGGTGAGATACTTTTCCATATACCGCTGATCCAACTTATTCCAGATCTCCTTCACTAAGGTCTCATCCAACACTTAGTAATTTACCTCGTTTTCCAGACACAGTCGAATTGTGCTGATGACCTGCATCTTGATCTCTTCCCAATTATCTTTACTGGTTGCCTCGGGCTTTTCTCCGACCAACATTCTAATAATACCCTACTGCACCAAAAAATATTTCACTACGCTTTTCCATAATTTGAAATTATTTCAACCATTGAACTTCTTGATCACAAATCTTGGTAGTGCTTCACCACCAGCCATTGTCATTGTCGCAAAACGCGATCACCACAGTCAATGCCTCACCCTTCTGAAACCACCCAATAGAGTGCTAATTTTGAAAAACTAACCTTAAGGATGCATTTAGAATGGTCTAAATAGTTGGAATCAACTCCTGGATCGCTGAAATTGGACACTACTTGACTGAGATATGGTCAAAACACATTTAATGGTCCAGATCGCCCGCTGATGTGGCATGCCAGAGTTCCAGCCAGAATCTCACCAGAATTTTCATTGGGGGTGTGAATAGTATCATCTTCTCCAGCATGGGGTTACTGTTCACCCATGGGTTTGACCAAACTTTTACCGCAGTTATCTCCTTCGTTTCAGCTCTGTTTTCAACGTTGCTTACGCCATTGGAATCGTCTCATCGTCCTCTTCACAGATCTGGCCTCAGAAAAATTTTCCGACCACTTTCAATTTTCCGATCACTAGAAAATTCACTGCCACCCCGCTATCTCGACTCCAGTCACTCCGAATCGCCTCTGATACCACTTGTTGTGGTGAGGTGAGGGTGTGTGGTAACCAGAACACACAAAAACAGAAGAAAACGGATCAACACATAGATTTTACGTGGTTCAGTAGGTTTACCTATGTCCATGGGAGAAGGGGTCATCAGTTTTATTCTCTCTAGCTCAAACTTGCCAGAGGATCACACACAAATACATACACTCAGATATCCACCCTTAAAAACAATGGGATTTTTATCCCATTTTAAAGAGGAACCAAAACCAGCCTTCTCCTTCGGTTGGTGGGAATATCATCTACCCATGAAACTTCATCCACTAACTGCTATCCACCTTGACACCTACCAAAGAAGACCTACATCAGGGTTGGTTTCCACCCTCAGAAAACCTAATGCCGACCATGCTACCGACCAAACAACTCTCCACCGCTAAATGCTCCCAAATTTGGGAGTCATCCCCACAGATTTGTGTTATGATAAAAAATGGAATCCTTAGCTTCAGATTCCATATCATAGGTGACCATGGTCTCATATTATTTACAATCAGTGAATTCCAGATCTAAAGTTTGGTCTTCAGTGCTCGGTCTCATCGAATATTAATGAGATTATAAGGTGGAAACCACGATGTCAGTTATCATGATAGTGGTGGATCAGATTCATCAATGACAAATCATATGTAGGATTATTCTTATTTAGTTGTTCAATACTACAACTCAACTAGACCGGTTCATCTATGCATTAACGATGATGAGTAACTTGGCTTCATCTCAGAAAATAAAATGAATCCAGACAGCCTCAACTTCCACCAAATATGTCATCATCTTCGTATTAGTGGAAAATCCATGGAATCTCAATAGAGTTTTAATTTCCTCTTCATCATTGAGGCTCAAATCCCCTATCATCGTCCTAGGTTCATCATCAAGATCGGATTACATCCTCTATTTCATCTACATGGATTGTTCTTCATCATTCTAGGACTCGAAAATCGAATTCATCAGCATCAGGAAAACATGAATAGGATTGGCCTCTGGTGGTGTCTTCCAAACTAGATTTAGAGTGGAGGACATCAACCATGACATCAACCATGGTCTGTGTTTCAATCTTCTTTGCAAATGTTCTATTGATAATGGAATATTTGTGTTTGGGTTATATCTTATTTCCATGTTTGGTCAACTTCGATCTCTGTTGGTAGAATAAAACTACATATGATATTTATCTTGATTTAAGTTATCTTATTTAGAATGGATTGTGTGATTTATCATATCGGAAAGGTAGTGTGTATGAAAATATTTTATATTGAGAAGAAATCTGACATTTTTTTTCACACCCAACCCTCTTAAATTATTTTATTTTATTAATTTTATTGACATCAGGAATCCTTGTTGAGGTTTGGGTTGAAGCCTGGTTTGATTTTTTGAGTTTTTTTATTAAAAATGGGTGTTTCAGGCTAAGCAGTATCCAACGCATAGGCAAAACATGGTTTGGAACCCCTCTAGCTTCACCCGGGTCACCGTGTGACATGCCCGATATTTGAAATAAATAATAAATTAAAAGAATAATAAAAAAAGTTAAAATTAAATGTATAATAAAATGTTAATAAAGGAAAATGAGAAAAGTGAAATAAAATTTAAAGAACTATTTTAATAATAATTATAAAATTAGTATTCAGATTATTATTATTATTATTATTACTGTTAGAATATTAATATTAATATTAATATTATTAATATTATTATTATTGTTAAGAATATAATTATTATTAAGGCATTAGTATTATTATAATCATTATTATAATAATTATTATATTATTATTATGATATTTTATTTAAATTTTATTTTATTTTTTTGGTTAGGGTTTTGGTCCTGCTTTCCCCCTCTCCCCTATCCCCTTATGCAATCCCTCTTTCCCTTCCCTTGAACTGCTAGATGACCCCAACATATGCACAACTCTTCTTTCAGTGAACCCTCCCAGTGCCCTGCTCTCACCCCTATTGGTGCCTCCTCAATGTGTTTCTCCCCTTGTCTGGTGTCTCCTCGGTGCGCTACCACTCCTCCGACGACTGCGATCCCGTCGACCCCTCTTATGATAGTCGCACCAACACTCTTTGGTGGCCGCCCTTCCAGGTATGCCCCTCCATCATTCGAGAGGGTTTTCTTTCAATTTTATGGGTTTCAGTTAGGGTTTGGGTTTAATCTTGGTGTTTTGGAAAAATCTTTCCTTATTAGGGTTCGATGTTGGCCGCTTGGGGTGCGGCTAGGGTGCGATTGGTGATTTGCACCAAGTTTAAGGGTTTTTGACACCAAAGGTAGGTGATTCCATGCTTAACCATTAATTGATGAATTTATTTTTATTTATTATTTTATTTATCATGTTCTTTGGTTTTTCTTTGTGGTGCTAAAGTGGTCTATGATAGAATTAACTATTCATTTAATTTTAAAGTGACACTTTCACATGAAATTGAGTGTTTTCATGTGTATACACATGTTGTGTCACTTGTTAGTGTTTTTATAAATTGTGAAATTGGTTTATTAAGTTATGTATGGGTTGAAAATCATGTTTTGGTGTGGTGTTGGTGTGCAGTTGATTTACAAAGAGGGTTTTGGGTGCATTTTTGGTGAAAAAGCTTTAGGGTGTTATTTAAATTGTTTTCTTAATTATTTTGATGGTTTATTTAATTATATAAAATATGTGAATCATATTTGGAATATGTTTTAATGTGAGTTTGATTTTAAATAGGGGAGTTTGAGTATGTTTTTAGGGTAAATCCCTGCTGTACATCTTGGATTTTTTTATAAATTTTTGTAAATGATTTATTAAATTGTGAGTGTGATGTGAATCATATATTGGGAGGGTTTTGATGTGAGTTTGATTTAAAAAGAGGATTTTGAGTGTGTTTTGGCTTCAATCCTTGTGTCACTTCATGGAATTGACTTATAATGTTTTTAAATGATTTATCAAATTAAGTGATGCAAATAATGATTTGAAATGGTTTCGGTGTGCGTTTGGTTTTTAAAGAGGATTTGGGTGTGTAAGTGGTGGATTGTGTTGTACGATGTCTTTTTTGGTTGATGAAACATGGATGTTGTGTGTTATGTTACATGTGAAACTTGTTTGAGCATAAAGGGAAGTCCAAGTATCTAGGTGGGAGGACTAGGACTAGTATGCTAGTGATTCAGAATTTGTTGCGGCCCGGTTTCACTTAACGGGTTTGACGATAACAACAATAACTAAACATGGATGATGATTGGAGACCACTTGGTTATGGGTGTGTTCCCTACTAGTGCATTGTGTATTAGAACACAGTTGGTCATGGTTTTTATACCACATTTTCACTAAGATACGAGATTCCTAGTGTCCCATTGCTATCTAGTGCCCATGAAATTTTCCCATGAATGGTGATCATTGGTTATATCACACTTACCACTGAAATATGGTATGTTGGGTTGGTAGTTTCAAAAGAAAGTGTGTTTTTAATTTAAAATTTGTTTTCCTTAAAAATTATTTCCCATTTAAAAGCTTCTTTCATTCAATGTTGTTTTGTTTAATAGTTGTTCTCTTTAAAATTTCCCCTATAATTTCTTTTGTTATATAACTTGAAAGTTATTTTTCATTTAATTTTTATATCATGGAATATATTTTGGGTGAAACCCTACTGATATTTGGATCACACCCTACTTACACCTTCAGGTGTAAGTAAACTTGTTCTATGTGTATTTTAGGTAAAGACAAGATGTTTGGTGATCATGGTGCGGGTTGTTAGTAGTTTTCTCTCGTGGGTTTGGTGACAGTGGATTGATTATATGGTTCCTCATGTGTCTTGAAGGTTTTTAGAGTTTTATTTTAGTTTTTTAGACCTTATTGGGGTTTTGTTCAAATTTTCAATCTTTAAATCTGAAAAGTTGGTTATTCCCTGTCTGGTTGTGCATTTTAAGTTTAGTTTATTTATATTATTGCTCTAGTTCATGACTCCTTATTTGGGTAAGTTGTTCCCTCTTGTTTTCTGTGACACTTGATCACTTTTTCGAGCCTGTGGGGATTGGGAACACCCTTAGGGCCTTGTTTCGGATCAGGTCAGGTGTCGAGTTAGATGACGTCCCGACTTGGTTTTTGAAAAAATGGTATCAAAGGAGGTTTCAACGTTTTGTGTATAATTCCTTAGGGTAGAGTATGGGTAAACTAGGGCTAGGGTTTTAGAGACTTTATGTTCTAGTTACGAGTAAGGTGCTTGGACAATAAAACTTGTGATGGGATTCAAGTCACCAAGGGAAGTCTAGTCTTATCTGATTTATTTGGTTCTTATAGTTTGATGATGTTTGAGGAAATAAAATGGGAGTTGGGTCAATGGAATCAATGAGCTCACAGGGCCTGACATGTCTTGTGGAGTTGGAGACATTGTCCAAGAACACTCTCTGTGATGGTGGTGCACTTGGAATATGACCGCCAAGTATATGTCCAAGTTACTCATCAACACTAGTTTCCTCTTGTATTTTTTTTGTGTCTTATTGGATTCTGAAGGTTGTTTTAAGAACCCTCATTTTTGAATCGTGAAAAACTTTATTTTTAAGTAAATATGGATGATTTTCAAAGGGTAGAAAATGGGCTTTCAGAATTGTTTTGAATGAAACCTTGAATAGGTGGATTTTTATAAAATGGATTTTCATGAAACAATACTTTTGAGAAGTGAGAATGATTTCAAGGAGGTTGGATATTTATAATCAAAGTTCATGGTTTATCGAAATCTAGTGGTTTGTAAAAAGGGAAAGTTATTTTCAAAAAGGTTTTGGAAACTAGTTTTAAATGAGAATAAAAAAGTTTTTAATTAAATGGGTGTTGATGAAATGGAGTTTGTTATGAAACCAGAAGTGTTTCGAAATGGGGTGAAATGTTTTGAATTTGAGGTGTAATATTTGAAATTGGGGTTTTATCTGAATGGTCAGTGATTTTCTAAAAACTTTTTTGAGATTTAAATAGTTTTTTTTATTTTGGGGCTAGCGGTATTGAGAAAGAGAAAGTGCATGTTGACTGTTTTGGTTTTGAAAAATGGAAATACCTGGTTTTGATCTTTGGTATTCTCATGGGTGACCACATTCATGGGTATATATGGGGAGGTGGATGGTTAATGGAATGAATGGATGAGTTCTTGGATGAAAATGAGGTGGGTGCTCGGTGTGGCATAGAAACATGCATATGTGGGGCCCATGGGGTACCATTGGTGAATGCACTACCTGCCAACCCCGTTTACTTAAAAAAATGATTTTAAAGGAAAAATCTTGTGTTTGGTGATTCTTAGTTGTGTGGTATGTTTATTTATGATTTTGGATTGTTACTTTTAAGGTGTTTTGAATTTAATAATCATTCTTGCTTGGAAATTGTTTCCTGATGCATTTTTTTAGTGAGCCTGTTTGTGTTAATGGTTAATGGGTTTTTTATAGAAAAAGGTTAGGATACCTTTGAGTATGTTCCATTTTGTGCATTCAGTGTCTATTTTTGGTATATTTTGGCCAAAGGGATAGTTTTATTGGGTACTTGTCTTTACCTTGGTGGCTATTTCATTCCCCCATAAAGAATTGATATATTCCAAATATGGCCATGGGTGATTCGATGTTGGAAGGTCCTCCAGTTGATCAAAGTACAAACTCTTTTCTTGGGTTTTAGGGTTGAGTTTATTTATCTTATTTTTTGGATTAAGCAGATCCTCTCATAGTAGAAGAGTGGATGCAGAAGGAGTTGAAAGGTATCATGGATTCTCGAGTTACTTAAATCCCCAAAGGTGAAATTGGGCATCTTTAAGCATGAAGGTCATTCCTGGAAGTGATGAAGGAATTCCAATGAGGAAAGTGGAAAGAAGTATGGGTTGTTGGTGTGGGCCATTGTCATAAAGGGCCTTCAAAATTTTCATTGGGTTCGTTTAAGCAAGGGTTCATGCTAGTCCATGAGTGTGGAAAGTTTTTTCATAAGAGACTATTATGGATGTATGCAAGAATCATGTGCTACTTTGGACTCAATTTAAAGTACCTCTCCTTATAATGTTTCTATCATTTGAAAGCTTTATGTCCAGTACTGTCTTGCAGAGTTATGTTCTCTTTTTGGTGCAATGGTGGATGTTGTGGAACCTTTTGAGAGGTTCTATTTTAACAGAAGCGTGTTCCTCTTTCGGGTATTCATAAAATTCTCCATTCTAAATGAATATTATTTCTGAGTGATGCTTCTTTTGTTGTTTCTTGTTCGGGGTGAAAAGGGGCAATCCTTTAAGATTTCATTATAGTGAAGTATCATGTTGAAACCAATTGAGTATTGGGATGTGTGTGTTCTATTGGTGCTATCTGATTGTGGTGTGATTGCATGTGGCACTAGATGGAGAAGTTCTATTTGGAAGTCTTCAAGACCTAACTATAAGGAAGGAGATGCTTCAAACATTAGGTCTCCAACTATAGGCCCCAGAGTGAAGCTGGTGCATAGTCAGGAACCCCCAGGGGGTGTAAAGGAACTTGGTTTAGGGTCCATGTTCAGCATATGAAAATGGAGATAGTTTAAACATCCCGTGTATCTATCTCATTCCAAGAAAACCCATTCGGTGAAAAAGGACATGGGGACCCTGTTTATTTATTGTGTGCCACGTGGGTGGAAGAGTCCCTCACTGGTTATAAGGAGTCACAACTATCTTGTTTTCTAAAACTTTAGTGCTTATACCCTTATAGATGTAAACCTCTGTTTGGTGGTCCTTGTGTGTCTAGCCTTATAGATCAACCTCTCTTCTAGGTTAGGATCATCTAAGTATAGTGATCCCTTGCAGAAGTAGTGAATCATGTGGTGACTTCCTTTTGGTTCATATTCATTTTAATTGGACCCCTAGAGTGGGGATTTTGATCTCTGTTGGGTGTTCTTATAAATCTGTGTCAGTTGGTGCAAGTAGTTATCAAGTAGGCCCATGTCAGGCTCCCATGCGGGCCTGCACAAGTTAGGCGGGTAAGTTAGTTCTTATAGCGGGGATACCCACTGTGGGTCTCACTGGAATTCCTCTACAGTGAATTAGTGTTACTTTATCTCTTATGAAGGGGAGTCTATTTAGGCCTCCCATTTTGGTGACCCAGCTATGTTTCTGATGTTGACTTGGCAATGAGTGATTTTTTTCTTATTTTAGACTAGTGGTGAGGGTTTCATTGATAATTTCTAATGTGTTTTAGTTTAAGGGGTTGGATTATGCATTGTGAGAATTATTTCTCTTTGATCGAGAAACTTGAGGTGCTTAAACGTTTGGGGGCGGGTGACACATAGCTTTTAGTCCATTTTGGTCTCCTAAGTTTGATCTTTAAGTCACTTTTTATATTTTTAGTGTTTTTTTCTTCTTCTTTCTTGATTTCATTGGGAATCCCCTTGGACTGCGAAGGGGTATCAATTTCTAAGTTGGGGGTCAGGCCTTGTTGCGGCTTTCCAAGGGCAGAAAGCGTTACAGTGGGGGAGAATTGTCACACCTAAACATATTAAATTAAATTATTTTATTAATTTTCTTGGCATCAGGTATCCTTATTGAGGTTTGGGTTGAAGAATGGTTTGAATTTTTAGGTTTTTATTAAAAATGTGTGTTTCGGGTTTGGTAGAATCCAATGCACGGGTAGAGCATGGTTTGGTAACCATGCAGCTTCGCTCGGGTCACCGTACAACATACCCAATATTCAAAATAATAGAAAATTAAAATAATAATAAAATAAAGCTAAAATGAATTGAATAATAAAACAAGAATGAAGTAAAATGAGAAAAGTGAAATAAAATTTAAAGAATTATTTTCATAATAATAATAATAATAGTATTAAGAATATTATTATTATTATTATTAGTGTTAGAATATTATTATTATTATTATTATTATTATTGTTGTTGTTGTTAATTTTATTATTAGTGTTAAGAATATAATTATTATCAAGTCATTAGTATTTTCATAAGAATTATTACAATTACAATTATATTATTATTAGGTTATTTTATTTTTTTGGTTAGGGTTTTGGTCATCCTTTATCCCTCTCCCCTCTCCCCCTACACAATATCTCTTCCCCTTCCATCGACCCGCAGTGCGACCCCTCCCTATGTGTTGATCACCTTCTAGAAAACCCTCATGGTGCCCTGCTCTCACCCCGGTCAGTGCCTCCCTGGCGCACTGCTTCCCTTGGATGGTGTCTCCCCAACGCGTGACCCCCTACTCTGATGACTGTGACCCCACTAACCCCTCTTCTGGTAGCCGCACCTCCTCCCTTTAGCGGCCTCCCTTCTGGGTAATTACCACCCACGATCTAGGGTTTTTTCTTTCAATTTCACGGGGTTCTATTAGGGTTAGGGTTTAATCTTGGTGTTTTGGTTAAATCTTTCCCTGTTAGGGTTCGATGTTGGTCGCTTTGGGTGTGACTGGTGATTTACACCAAGTTTAAAGGTTTTTAAAACCAAAGGTAGGTGATTCCATGCTTAACCATTAATTGATGAATTTATTTTTCATTTTTTTAATTTTAGAATGTTATTTGGTTTTTGTTTGTGGTGCGAAAGTGGTTTTTGATAGAATTAACTCTACATTTAATTTTAAAGTGACACTTTTACATGAAATTGAGTGTTTTCATGTGTAAAACCATGTTGTTTCACTTGGTGGGGTTTTTATAAATGTTTCAATTGGTTTATTAAGTTATTTATGGGATTTGAATCATGTTTTGGTGTGGCGTTGGTGTGCGGTTGATTTATAAAGAGGGTTTTGGGTGAATTTTCAGTGAAAGGGATTTGGGGTGTTATTTAAAATATTTTATAAATTATTTTAATGGCTTATTTAATTATATGAAAGGTGAGAACCATATTTTGAAATTTTTTAAATGTGACTTTGATTTTAAAGAGATGATTTTGGTTATGTTTTTAGGGTAAATCCTTGTTGTACATCTTGGAACTATTTTATTAATTATGTAAGTGTGATGAAAATCACATTTTGGGAAGTTTTTTGTTCTTTTTAGTTTTAAAAATAGGATTTTGAGTGTGTTTTGGTGTCAAGCCATATGGCACTTCAGGGAATTGACTTATAATGATTTTGAATGATTTATCAAATTATTTACATGATGTAAATTATGATTTGAAATGGTTTTGGTGTGCGTTTGGTTTTTAAAGAGGAGTTGGGTGTGCAAGTGGTGGCTTGTGTTGTGAAATGTCTTGTTTGGTCGATGAAATGTGGATGTGGTGTGTTATATGACATGTGAAACTTGTTTGATCACAAAGGGAAGTCCGGGTATCTAGGTGGGTGGACTAAGACTAGTATGCTAGTGATTTAGAAGTGGTTGTGGCCCAATTTCACTTAGTAGGTTTGATGATAACAACACTAACTAAATATGGATGGTGATTAGAGACCACTAGGTTATGGGTGTGTTACCTACTAGTGGTTCATGTATGAGAACATAGTTGTTCAAGGTTTTTATACTACATTTTCACTGAGATAGGAGGTTCTTAGAGTCCCATTGCTAGCTAGTGCCTAGGGGAGTTTCCCGTAATTGGTGCTCAATGGTTATATTGAAATTAACGTTGACATACAGTATGTTGGGTTTGTAGTTTCAAAATCAAGTGTATTTTTCATTTAAAAGTATGTTTCCTTAAAAATTATTTATCATTTAAAATCTGTTTTCATTCAAAGTTGTTTTGTTTAATAGCTGTTCTCTTTAAAATTTCCTCTAGAATTTCTTTTGTTATAAAACTTAGAAGTTATTTTTAATTTAATGTTTATAGCATGGAATATATTTTGGGTGGCACCCTAATAGGATTTTTTTCACACCCTACTTATACCTTTAGGTGTAAGTAGACTTGTTATATATGTATTCCAAGTAAATACAAGATGTTTGGTGATTATGGTGTGGGTTGTTAGTGGTTTTCTCTTGTGGGTTTGGTGGTGGTGGCGTGAGGATAGGGTTCCTGTTGTGGCGTGAAGGTTTGGGTTGGAGTTTTCTTTTTGTAGACCTTCTTAGGGTTTTTGTTCAAATTTCAAAGTTTAAATATGAAAAGTTGGTTATTCCCTATTGGGTTGTGTATTTTTAGTTTGGTTTATTTATATTGTTGTTATATTTCATGATTTCTTATTTAGTTAAATCATTCCCTATTGTTTTCTGTGATACCTGGGCACTTGTTCTAGTCCACGGGGATCAGGAACACTCTTCGAGACTTACTGAGGACCAGGTTAGGCACTGGGTTAGATGATATCCCAGCTTGTTTCGTGACTTCTTTTCTTCTAATTTTCTTATGCAAAGTTAGTGTAACATGTTTTCTAAATTCATAGCCTCAGATGTGGTGAAAATATTTTATGAGATGAAATTCTTTTACAATACAACACAATTATATTATAGAGAAGTTAATATTATGCATTCCCCTGGAGAATGTTTTATACATACATAAATAAAACTATTCTGTAGACACCCTGTACATGAGAAAAATTAGAATAAAAAAATTAACAAATTTTAAATAATGTAAATAAATTCAAGATAAATTTAAAAATAATTAATATATAAAATATAAAATTAAAATAACCTTATACATTAAAATAAAAATACTAAAAATTAAATTAAAATAACATTTATTAGAATTTGACAAAAAAATAAATACCATGAGTTCAAATTAACTAAGTACCAAAAATGATTATTAAAATTACTAAATATCTAGAATTAATATAAAAAATTAAATTTTCATTTAAAATCAATCATCAAAATAAAACATTAATAAATTTAAATAATGAATAAAAAAACTTAAAATATATAAACACACCTAATAAGAAAATATTATTATTTCAAAAAAAAAATAAACAAAACATTATAATTAAAAAAACCTAACATTTATAATGATTATTTAATAAAATTAAAAATTTTAACATTAATTTTACAAATAATTAATAATTATTTATTATAAACACATTTTTCCATTAAAAAACATTAATTTAACATAATTAATGTAGAAAAAATGTACCAAATAAGACAACATCAAGGATTATCTTATACAATGTTTGAAATATATCATATATGTCTTTATCCTATTTCCTATAGGTTGAGGGTGTTGTAGGAATATATGGGTGTCATCCAACTAGGAATTACCTTGGTAAACACTAGTATATATCATTTATTATATAGTACCAAGATGAAAATTTTGTGTGAAAGAAAGCACACAATATGCCCTAGAAAGGATTTACTAAAAGAATATCAGATAATAAATTTTTCCTTAGAAATACAGTAAAGTATAAGAGATATATTTCACCAAATAGAATTTAGATTGATTATAGAGAGAAATTTAAGGTATAGTATGGGAATATTCCTAAAATACCTAAATTTAAATCTCCATTTAGTTAGGATTATTATTATTTTTAAGGCTATAAGGGTCATAATGAGGACACTTTTTCAGATACAGATAGAATTCTGAAATAAATAGTTATGTTGGATACCTCAAAGATATTTTTTGGGTCTATCTAGGTAGAAGATATAGACACAAATGATGAGATTTTGTATTATATATATTTAGAGTACTCAAAGGATGAATAATCTGTCTTAGATGAGGAAGTGATAGATCCCACTATGATTTTAATCCAGGTTTGAATAAAAATGATTTGAATAAGTGTTAGTGCACTAGAAAAATATCCAAATATAGTAAAACCAAAGTATATAGAATGTGATATGGTAAGATACCATGGAATTAGAAAAAAATAATATTATAAAGTAATCATAATTCTAAATTATAACTCTCAGAACCTCCCATAATTAGAGTACCTAGATGAGAGTAAAGATAAATTTATCTTAGAAACAGATATATTTGACTTGGCATGGGGATGTATCTTAAGATAAGGAAGAATCATGAGAAAAGTATTCATAGGTACTAGGGTGGATGTTTCAATGGGAAAGAGAAGAATTATTTTATTAATGAATGATAATTTCATGTCTTATTTAAATAAATCAAGATTAAAATGTTTTTATTTAGAAAAAATTTTACTAAAAGTTTATATAATTCTTATATAAATAATTTTATAAAATTAAAACTAAAAAGGTTTATCCAGGAATGATTAGTGTAATAAATGAATTGTAATTCCATGACCCCTCTAGACCGGAGCCGACACATTACTTATTACATCAGAATGTTTAAAAGGAATGAAATCTTGAAGGAATGATCAGTTTAGTTGTCTTTAAGAAACTAGATACATATATGGAACCCAATTTTACATTGGGAGAGGTAACAAAATACAATACATAGGAAAAAATAAAAATTACATCCACAGAAACTCAATAAATGAACTCCTCTTCATAACCTATAAAAGGTGAACAAATGAAAGGGGTGAGCTCAAAAACTTAGTAAGGGTTACAAATAGAGGAATCACGAATCAATAATAATTGAATCATAAACAACTTGGTATAGTCGATATGGAATGGTGAATAAATGAAAAACACACACCATTAATAAAATGAGAAAGAGCCTGCATCCATAGATTTTTTCATAGTGAAAACATCATGTATAGTAATAATTGAAAATGAATAAATAGAATTCTTATTAATTGGAAGTCATGTATCTGGAACATGATGCCATAATAACATTAAAACACTTTAGTTCTGTGGGTAGAAACTCATCTGATTTTTAGAAACAAACTCGAAGGGTTTGTCGTGAACTGATTTGTCTCATGAGACATGTCGATTCATTGAGGGGCTATAGCGGCCCCTGACCATCACTACATGTCTAAATAATTCTTTATAAATATATTCAATAAAAGAGAAATATGCCTTTAAATTATCTATATAGAATATAGGATAGAGATTCATCAACACTTCCACGGTTAAAACAACATTCCAAATAAACACCGTATGTAAAAGGGTATACAACTTAAGACAATACTAATATCCATGAAACTAGAATATGGATATATAATATATTTACAATTTCAAATAGAAAATGATCTCAAATGGGTATTAGATACACCAAATAAGAATGATTAGGTGCACAATACCAAGAAGGTCTCAATGGAATGGAAATTGAGACAAAGTCCCTTACCATATTGTAATTAATCGAGTCGTATGACCAAAAACTAATAACAACCAAATGAATCACAAAAAACCATGAATATAAATATAATCATGACAATATATATCAAAATTTAGTACACAATACACTACATGCAATAAATAAGTGGCGAACAATGGAAATATCACAGAATTAAAAGTGAGATAAGAAACCCCTTACAATCATTTCTACATGGTAACATGTGTTATTGTGAGGGATTAATGAGAGGTAAAGGGGTATCCCATTATTTATATATCATAAGGGAAGTATGGGGGAGTTTTGAAAAATTACCCCATCATTAGGAATTAAAAATAAAAGGGCACAACATAAGGGGAATTCTTGAACAGAAGTGAGGGAGGGAATCCTTTACCAAGAACGTATCATTAGATTGAATAAAAATCAATGACATAATTATTTGTGAAAAACATAAACCCAAATAATAAAATTTTATATAAAGAATAAAACAATCATAGGCCATTCACACATATTATGGGAAAATAAAAAACCAATGACATTGATGTTTAACTAAATGAATGAAAATTGAGTTAAGATATCCCTTACAAAGAAGGTATCATTAGAAATAGGATAAATTAATGAAATATTTATGTGTGAAAAATAAAAATCCCCAAAATATAAGTGGATATTTATTATAAAAAAATCATAGGTCATTCAAAAATATTCTTGAAAAAACGTAACCAATGAAATAGACGTTTAACTCAAAGAATGAAAATTGAGTTAAGCAATCCCTTACCTAAGGTTAAAATTACTTAAAATTTGTTCAAAACTCCTTTAATATGGGTTTAATAGTGTTATTAAATTATTAAAAAACTAAAATAATGTTTATAATACCATACATAATTTTCTTATACCATTTCCCACTATTTATTAACAATGTTTTGTTTTTCCTATTGTTTAGGGTAAGTTCTTCTCTTGGTTTCAAAGGTTGTTTTTATGGTATTCCTTGTAAAAAGAAATAAAAATCTAGAATTGATAACTTATATATATATTTAGGTCATTTTAAACAATTACATGTGATTTAAAACTTCCCATGATTGTGGTAAAGTGAAACAATGACGCATCACCCACAAAGTCAGTTAATTGGCACACCATGAACGGCGATTTTATTATTTAAGAATAAAAGAAGACAATAATAGATGTTTTGATGAATATTACATAAACAAAAAAACATTGCAGTATATATATATAATACTGGAGTTGTCATGAGTCACTGGATAATAGGTTGGGATAAGTTATATGTGAGAATGAATTTCAAAGAGAAGAATAAAGAATCTTACCTCTTTAAAATATCTCTTTTCAAACCAAATTGAGGCTATTGGAAGTGGTCTTTTTGTTAGACCAGAAGAAAAATAATGTGTTAAGGGATATGGAGGATGGAAGTTTTCTGGGTTTTTGTGAACAAGAATCCTCAAGGTGATTAATATTTGTGAAAGAAAGAGTCTCCTTTTATAAGTGGGGTGGATGGTAACTTAGAAATTACAAAAATGATTAAACTATAATAAATGTATTATAGGTTTAAAGACTTCAAAAAAGGACAAAAACTAAAGGTGATTATATTGTAGATGTATTATTATAATTTTGGGCCTTTTTTCAGTAATTTTGGTATTTTTAAATAATTTAATAAAATATTTTATTCATGAAAAACAATTTTGTCAATATAAAAACTATTCATAAATAAGAATTTAAACAGATAAAAAAAAAGTTTAAAAATCGAATAAAATATTATTTTATATAATATAAATGTCATATTCGACTATGTAATCTGTTAATTAGCTTAAAAATATAAAATTATATTTATTTTATTATTTTTAATATTATTTATTTGATTTATTCATTAATTGAATTAATACCGCATCATCTTTGTGGAAGACATTATGGTATTTATTTGTGTATAAAAATTAAAAATAAATTTTTATGAGAAATATAATCTTATTATATTTCTAAAGAATAATGTTTTTCGAATAAAACACAAGTAAAACCTTACATAATTTTTTTTATACAAACTAAACATTATAGTGGGAACACTTTGTCTTACCCTTAAATAAAATATTCTAAGGATCTTAAAGTAATTCTTGTGGGTCCAAAGGGTCCCCAAATCGAATAAAAAATATATATGTATCTAAAATTAATTATATAATAAGTTTCATAAGTATTAATGTTTATTATATTATATATAAAAATTAAAAATAAATTAATATGATAAGAATAAATAAATTAGGTTTAAAATAAAAGTCTAAATTTTTTCATTATGTATATTCACTCTCACACATAACAAGACATCTTCTTAAATTTGATATTTTGTCTTTTCTTGCGCTCTGCATGCATTTCATAGGCATTTGGATAATACCCATGTAATATAACATTATATTTAGAAATTAATAATAATAGACATAAATAATAAATTATAATTAATAAATAATTCATGAAAATAATTTTTATCTCTCAATTATTATATATAAATTATCTAATTTGACATTGTCACCACTGTGTAGGCACTGCGTCAACATTAACAATGATTTTTATACTTATCATGAAAAATATATTTTCATGTTCTAAATTAATTATGTACAATATTAAACTTTTAATATAATTATTTAGTTATTACATAGTTTAAATAAACTTTTATATCATAATAATTTCATGATGATGTCACGAAAAATGCCGTATTTTATAAATAATTGTATTTTTAAAACTATTCAAAAAATTAAACTCTTTCATAAAAGTCCCAAAAATTCATGCAATATTTCTTTATGTGTGTAGAATTCAAAACAAAACTCTATTTTCGAAAACTAATTTTTTAAATATAAACTTTAATTTTTAATTAAAATCATCTTTTACTAGAGAAATACCAATTTTAACATTGTAACTTATTTTATGACACTCCGAAAAATTAACTAGGGTCTAATAAAATGATCCTATAATCATAGGAAAACAAAATATTGATTCATGAATAAATTTTATGAAAATTAATTAACTTTTAAGTTAATATATTAATTATAAAATTTTAATTCATTATTTATTGCTCATAAAAATACGAACACTTAATTATGAATTTTTAAAATATTCACTCTCATTTATAAGGTGCCTAAATTATATTTTTAGTTATATGGGTGAGGTTATATTTAATAATGGTACATTAATATCCATAAGGGTACATTACTATTCAAGTTACTATTTATAAGGGTATATTGCTATTCATAAAGTTCAGTTACTATTCATAAGGGTACATTACTATTCATAAAGTTAAAGTTACTATTTATATGGGTACATTACTATTAAAGATATTATTCATAAGCGTACATTACTATACACCAAAAAAATATGTTTTTCTTATTAGACTCTAAATATATTAATAAACACAACTATTTTTGTCTTTTTTTTAAATTCAAATCACATAGGTGGAAAAATTATGTTTACAGGCTAGTTGATAACTATCTTTAATAAAGAAGTGTTATTTCAAAAATACTCAGTGTTGTATGTATTATAATATATTTGATGAATTGAACTTATTTATACCATAAAATAATGGGGTGTTATATTCTTCCCATCTTCGAAAATTTCTTCCACAAAAATTTTCATTTATAATTCCCTAAAAAAATATGTGGGCGGTTCTTCTATTATTTTACTCTAATTATATCTTAGGTTTATTTCCTCTAAACTATGTTTCCTAAATATAGTTTCTAAGGTTTCAACTAAACTTTCTTTAATACCAATTGTAACACCTTGACCCCTCTAGACTGGAGCTAACACATTACTTATTACATTGGAATGCTTAAAAGGAATGAAATATGGAAGGAACGATCAGTTTAGTTGTCTTGAAAAAACTAGATATATAGATGGAACCCAATTTATATCGAGAGAGGTAAAAAAACACAATACATAGGAAAAACTAAAAACAGCATCCACAGAAACTCAATAAATGATCGCCTCTTTATAACCTATTGAAGGTGAACAGATGAAAGGGGTGAGATCAGATGATTAGTAAGGGTTATAAATAGAGGATGAATGAATCAATAATAACTGAATCATAAACAACTTTTCATAGTCGATATGACATGATGAATAAATGAAAAACACATGCCATTAATAAACTGAGAAAGAGCCTGCATCCATAGATTTTTTCGTAGTAAAAACCACATGGATATTAATAACTAAAAATGAATAAATAGAATTTTAATTAATTTTAAGTCATGTATCTAGATCATAGTACCATAATATCATTAAAACGATTTAGTTTTGTGGGTAGAAACCCATCTGATTTTTAGAAACAAACTCGAAGGGTTTGCCGCTAACTGATTTGTCTCATGAGATCTGTCGATGCATCAAGGGAATATAGCATCCCCCGCCCATCACTTCATGTCCAAAGAGTTATTTATACATAAATTAAATACAAGAGAAATATGACTTTACATTATCCATATAGAATAGAGGATACAGATTCATCAACACTTCCATAGTTAAAACAACATTTTAAATAAACACCGTATGTAAAAGGGTATACAGATTAAGACAATACTCATATCCATGAAACTAGAATATGGATATATAATATATTTACAATTTCAAATGAAAAATAATATCAAATGGGTAGCATATACACCACATAATAAATATTAGGTGCACAATACCAAGGAGGTCTCAATGAAATGAAAATTGTGACAAAGTCCCTTACCAAATTGTGATCAATGGAGTCGTATGACCAAAAAATAGTAACCACCAAATGAATCACAAAATACCATGAAGATAAATAGAATATTTATAATATATATCAAAAGGTATTTCACAATACACTACAAGAAATAAATAAGTGTCGAACAATGGAAATCACACGGAATTAAAAGTGAGATAAGGAACCCCTTACAAATATTTCAGTATGGTAACATGTGTTCTTGTGAGGTCTTAATGAGAGTTAAAGGGGTATCCAATTTTTTATATAACATAAGCGAAGTATGGGGGAGGTGATAAAACATACCCCATCATTAGAAATTAAAAATAAAAGGGCACAACATAAGGGGAAATTTTGAACAAAAGCGAGGGAGGGTATCCCTTACCAAGAACGTATCATTAGATTGAGGAAAAATCAATGAAATAATTATATGTGAAAAACATAAACCCAAAAAATAAATTTGGAGATACATAATAAAACCATCATAGTTCATTCACACATATTCTGGGAAAATACAAAACCAATGACATTGATGTTTAACTCAATGAATGGGAATTGAGTTAAGATATCCCTTACAAAGATTGTATCATTAGAGTGGGGATAAATTAATGAAATATTTATGTGTGACAAATAAAAATCCACAAAATATAAGTAGATATACAGTATAAAACAATCATAGTTCATTCACACATATTATTGAAAAAATGTAACCAATGAAATAAACGTTTAACTCAAAGAATGAAAATTGAGTTAAGCAATTTGTTACCCCAGGTTCCACTTCCTTAAAATTTGATCAAACCTCTTGTAATGTGGTTTGAATTGTGTTATTAAATTATTACATGACTAAACTAATGTTTATAATACCATAAATAATTTTCTTATACCATTTTCCCACTTTTTATTAATAATGTTTTGTTTTTCCTATTGTTTCGAGTAAGTTCTTCTCATGGTTTCAAAGGTCAGTTTATTATGGTATTCCCTGTAAAAAGAAGCAATAATATAGAATTTATAACATATATATATTTAGGTCATTTTAAAAAATTACATGTGATTTTAAACTTCCCATTATTGTGGTAAAGTGAAATGAAAATTCATCACCCACAAAGTCGGTTAATTGACACACCACGAATAACGATTTTGTTATTTAAGAATAAAAGAAGAAAATAATAGATGTTATGATTCATATACCATAAACACAACAACATTAAAATATATATATGATACTAGAGTTTTCATAAATCACTGGATAATAGGTATGGATATGTTATATGTGATAAAGAATTTGAAAGAGAAGAATAAGGAATCTTACATCTTGAAAATATCTCTTTTTAAACCTACTTAAGGCTATTGGAAGTAGTATTTTTTTTGACCAGAAGAAAAAAAATGTGTTAAGGGATATGTAGGATGGAATTTGTCAGGGTTTTTCTGAACAATAAGCCTCAATGTTGTTAATATTTGTGAAAGAAAGAGTCTCCTTTTATAAGTGTGGTGGAGGGTAACCTAGGAATTACAAAAATTATTAAATTATAATAAATGTATTATAGGTTTAAAGACTTCAAAAAAAGCCTAAAACTAAAGGGGATTATATTTTAGAAGGAATATTAACATTTTGGTCCTTTTTTCAATAATTTTGGTATTTTTAAATAATTTAATAAAATATATTTTTCATGAAATTTTTTTTGTCAATATAAAAACTATTCAAAAATAAGACTTTAAACACATCAAAAAAAGTTTCAAAATCAAATTAAATTTTATAATATATCATATAAATGTAATATTCATCTATGGAATCGGTGAATTATCTTAAAAATATAAAATTATATTTATTTTAATATTTTTAATATCCTTAATTTGATTTATTCATCAATTAAATTAATACCGTATCATGTTTGTGGAAGCCATTATGGTATTTATTTTTTGTATAAAAATTAAAAATAAAATTCCATGAGAAATATAATTATATTATATTTCTAAAGAATAATTTTTTTTTCTAATAAAAGGAAAGTAAATCCTTACATAAAAAATGTTATACAAACTAGACTTTATAGTGTGAACACTTTGTCTTACCCTTAAATAAAATATACTAATGGTCTTAGAGTAATTATTGTGGGTCCAAAGTGTCCCCAAATCAAATAAAAAATATATATGGATCTAAAATTAATTATATAATAAGTTTTATCCAAAATTTTGTTCATTTAATAATTCTTATAATTTTATATAAAAACATTTTATTCAATTTTCTTATTCTTGCGCAAGCACTTCATCAACGTTTCATAAGAATTAATGTTTATTATATTATATATAAAAATTAAAAATAAATTAATATCATAAAAATAAATAAATTAGGTTCAAAATAAAATTCTAAATTTTTTCATTATGTATATTTACTCTCATACATAGCAAGACATCTTATTAAATTTGATATTTTTTCTTTTCTTGCGCTCTGCATGCATTGCATAGACATTTGGATAATACCCATGTAATATAACATTATATTTCGAAATTAATAATAATAGACATAAATAATACAATATAATTATTAAATAATTCATTAAAATAATTTTTATCACTCAATTATTATATATAAATTTTCAATTTTGACATTGTCAGCGCTGCCGAGGCACTACGTCAACATTAACGATGATTTTATACTCATCATGAAAAATATAATTTTCATTTTCTAATTTAATTATATACAATATTCCACTTGTAATATAATTATTTAGTTATTAAATAGTTTAAATAAACTTTTATATCATAACAATTTCATGACGATGTCACGGAAAATGCCGTATTTTATAAAAAACAATATTTTTTAAACTATTCAAAAATTAAAACTATTTCATAAAAGTACAAAAAATTAATCCAATAATTCTTTATGTGTGTAGAATCCAAAACAGAACTCCATTTTAAGAAACTAATTTTCTAAATATGAACTTTAATTTTTAATTAAAATCATCTTTTACTCGAAAAATACCAATTTTAACATTATAACTTATTTTATGACACTCCGAAAAATTAACTAGGGTCTAATAAAATGATATTATAATCACAAGAAAATAAAATATTGATTCATGAATACATTTTATGAAAATTAATTAACTTTTAAGTTAATATATTTGTTATAAAATTGTAATTTAATATTTACTGCTCATTAAAATACGAACACTTAATTATGAATTTTTAAAACATTCACTCTCATTTATATGGTGCCTAAATTATATTTTTAGTTATATGGGTGAGGTTACTATTAATAATGGTACATTACTATTCATAAGGGTACATTACTATTCAAGTTACTATTCGTAAGGGTATATTACTATTTATAAGGATCAAGTTTCTATTCATAAGGGTACATTACTATTCAAGCTACTATTCATAAGGGTATATTACAATTCACCAAAAAATATGTTTTTCTGGTTAGGTTCTAAATATTTTATTGAACATAACTGTGTATGTATGTTTTTTTGAAATTCAAATCACATAGGTGGAATAATTATGTTTACAGGCTAGTTTATAATTATCTCTTATAACCAAGTGTTGTTTCAAAAAGACTCAGTGTTGTATGTATTATAATCTATCTATTGAATTCAACTTATTCATACTATAAAATATTGGGGTGTTATATGAATGAAATAAAATATTATAACTTCAATATAAATTTTTTAAAAGGAAAATATTATATCACTTTAGATACACTAATACAATATTCTGATTTTTTAGTTTCAAAGATAAATAGTAGCAGATCAAGTTGATGTCATATTTGTATCGGTAATTATTCATTATAAGAAATACTAGTAATAATGAGAATGGATAATTTTTTTAGAAAAAATAAGTAATTATAGAAATTAATAACCATAATAGAAAATTTTATTTATCCAGTAAAGGTAAGAAATCAAAAATTACAGGTTCTTCTATTTAAAATAATGAAAAACTAGAAAAGTGTGTTAAAAATATTTATAAAAAATTATTTTAATTATAAAATTAATATTTAATCATATTTATGTGGTAATAAATCTTATTAAGGCACTCAATATATAGATAAACCAAGAACCATGAAGTCCTAAAAGAACCATAGTATATAAACGAATGGTGTCTCTATAGTAAATGTGAAAACTATTACTAAAAGATGGATTGATCAGGTTGAGGAAGAACTGAAATTATAGAAATTTCTGGAGGAACTTCATCAATAGAGAGTTTATAAGGAAAATTTCTATGAAAAAAATGTATGACATACTAGAAAAAGAGGAAATTATATTATATTTTAAAGTATTGAAAATATTTCTAGAAAGAAAATCATGAATTTTTATAATCAAATATAGAAAATAGATTCAAAAATATTCATGAGTATTTTGAAATATACATGATAGATAAATCTAAAGAAATTTTGGTTGATCATAAAATTATTGACTGAGATATGATCATTATGATCATTACCAAAGAAATGAAGATAAAGTTTTATGTTTCTGATATTCATGATAAAGTTAAAAAGATAAAATAAATAGGTAGGGAAGATATTCCAATCTTGACAAGGTTTTGGAAAATAATAGGAATAAAGATTCTAAAACTCCATATACCATATACTACCTTGGAAACAGAAGAGTTCCTTGATTTATAAATAAATTTTATATTAAGATAATTTAAGAAGATAAATTTATCATGTAATTGGGTACCACAGATGATGAGTACAATTCTAAATAATTCATGTCAAAGTCTTCTATAGTGGATATCACATATTGAGACTATAAAATTACTAGAAAATTGTTATGTTATGGAACTTATACCCATTTCACTAAACTAAAGGACCGGTCTATAAATCTTTCAAAGAATCATAGATCAGTGATAAATATTTTCTAGAGTTTATCTTGAATAAGAGTGAATCTAAATGAATTTATATATCATTAATAATATATAAAATCAAATCTAAATTAATGAGAAAAGATTGTATGTTTTTATCAAGAGGTAATGTGCTTGTTTCAATTAGTGCATGAGATACAAGGGAAATAGATATGAACCATATGTAGGATTTCAAGTTGAAAGAAAACACGATCATTGAATATCTAAATAAATGAAAAGAATATAAATAATATATTTTTATAGTTAGAGAGAAATCTATTTTTCCATTACAAATTTGATGGTGAAAAATAAGTTGAGAAAGGAAGACTCAGTTGATAAGATGATTGATGCATTGTATGAATTGAAAGGATTATATACACCAATCTAGAAGAAAGTTATGTCAAACATAGATGATGGGATCAAGTTAAACATGTCAAAATTTATCTTTTTTAGAGGTAATATGAAATTTATGTCAAGTGAAAGTACACTCTACATTTTTCTTTTTTTATGTCACCTTTTCCTTTTCATTTTCAATGGTGCATGATGTAATATTACAACAATCGAGTCTTATAGTCAAAGTATGAGTCAAATTCTTTGCCATGTCATACCTTGAATCATATATAATGGTCCCCATCCCTTTTTTTAGATATGAAGAAGTTATAAATACACTTTAGTATGAATTCATGATTCAATGTTTCTCTCTTGTCTCCCCCATTATCTATGTTCTTTATGAGAACCAATTTTTAGCTGTGTCATTATAGATCAAAGATAGGTAGTCCCTTTATAAATTTTTTGGATTATAACTACCTTGAATGAATTTTTTTCTGCCTTTCTAGATTCCTTTGTCGGTAGTCTCAAACACATTTTTCAAAAGTTTGACAACAGTATATGAGAGTGAGATCATGAGAACTAGACACAACCCATATAAAAATCCTAGTATTTGTATATAACCACATAAAAATGATTTATTACGAACTTTATATTTAAAATTCCTATTTATAGATCCTTTTTTTTCACTTCCAAATTTTCCTTCCTTTCTATTAAAATAACTTGTGCTTTTTTATTTTTTACCCTTACTAGATGAAAAACATTTTCTTTGAAAAATATGATTTTCAAGATTTCTTATCTAATTATTTCCTTTTTCTTCATTTCCGTGATAACTAGTCATTATAATATTGAATGAATATCAATTAAATGAGTACATTGACCTGATCTTCTATTTTCATCAATTAAAACTATTTGAATAAATAATAGTTTTTCATTATATTTGGATTTATATTATATTTTCTTTTAAAATTTTTATATTAAATTTATAGTAATTTACTTCATTCCTATATCACAATAATCTAACCTTGGTAAACCTTTTAATTTTCCCATAAAATTATTTATATAAGAACTATCAATCCTTATAATAAAAGGTTTACAAAGAAATGATCATTATCCTTAATTCCTGTAAGGACCTTAAGAAATTATTATCCATGAATAGAATGATTATTATATGTCCCATTAGAACATCTACTCTAGTATCTGCTGATACTTTTATAATGGTTATTCCTTATATTTTAGATACATCTAAATTTCATTTCTAATGGATCTATTTTTAAGATAATTGGATCATAACTCCCATATAAAAACTTTAATTCTTGGAGATTCTGAGATTTGTACATCAAAATTTGGATTACTTTAGATTATTAATCATTTTAATTCCACTTTATCTTAATAGAAACCTTATTTTTTATTGTAGTTGATTTTTTTTCATGATCTTTGATATTTTCTATAGCATAACATAATATTATTAAAAACACATGAACATACTTATGATTTAAAAGCTCATTTAGTAAAGTTTCTAGATTCTCTAAAACACATAGTTAAAGCTTCTATCTACTTAATTGGATATATAATCCCAAGAATTATATCTTTGAATTCATCCAAATGATATTTCTTTCTGAAAGTATCATCCCTTATTTTCTGAACACTTCATCCACCTGTTGCAGGTGATCAATATTCTCTATTATATTCTTACTTAACACTTGAACATCATCAATGTTTATTACCATGAGTTATGATACACTAATTAATGTTTTATCCATTATCCATTGGAATATTCATAGTACATTATTGAGTCAAATGAAATAATTGACCATTCAAATGATCCTACCCACATTATTAGTGTAGTTAATTACATTACTTCTTCTTTATCTTAATATTTCAACATTCTAACATGTTATCAAACTTAGATTATACTAATAAAATTTAATTCCTAAACATTATTATAAAATACTATTGATTAAGAATATTGTATCCATCATCCATTATGGAATTATTAATATTTTAGTAATACATCAACATTATAGATTTACAATATTTTTTCTTAGCATGGTTGATTACCATGAACTCCACACTACTTTAAGGACATTTGGTTTGCTTGATTAATCCAAGATTCCTTAATTCTAGAATTAATTTCTCAAACTTCTTAATCATTTCATATAGATAGGAAATTCCCTTGTTTTTATCACTGTATTGGGATCCTTAAAAATAATTTTAGTATTTGAAATTTCCTTATGCAAAAATTCCAATGGTTTTTTGGACTAATTTTTTTCTAATTAATTTCTTATCTTGGTCACTTCCTCTTCTTAACTTATCCTGAAAAATAATTAATTTAACCAGTTATTTTTGGTTTTCAATCCTTTTTTTATATTCTATATCCTCATATGGATAGATAACCACTTGCATAGTAAATAATTTTTTCTATATAGTCATTCTAGTTTTCACAGAATTTGTTAGAATTAAGTTATTATCAAGGATAATTCCTTATAAAGATATTGTCACTAGATGATATCTTCAAGGTAATAGATTTCCAATCAATAAGTAATATGGAATTAAAGGAATAACGAAAATAAATTACTCTATAAATATTATATAATTTAGTTTAATATAAAAATCCTTTAAGAATTCATGAATCACAATTGTTTTATTGTTATATGCTATAACTTGTAACACTGTGGGTTCACAAGTTACTCTTTGAAACCAAACTATCATACTAGAGAAGGTATATATTTTAACTACTTGGGTAGTATATATAATTACATAAATTTATAGCTTCAATAATGTTTCACATTATTTTATCTTTATACTAAGTAATGAAAATCCAATATATCTTACATGAGATTATTCATCTCTACAGATTGTCATTTTAATAATATTTTTTATAACTAATATTCTGGAAATAGAAATTATAGATGCTTCTATAGAAGTATATTTGTCTGTTTTATTAGGTTGGAATAATACAAAGATACAGAAGGGGGGGGGGGTGAATTGTGTCTTTTCAATAATCTTAACAAAATTTCACTTTTAACTTTCCTTGAATTTTATGAATCTATGAAATGTTATATTTTATAAATTATTTGAGTATTTGATATGTATTAAAGAATAACCCATCATTTTTTATAGTGGTTTAGGGCACAAAAATATCCTAGTCCACTCCGCCAATGCTCTCTCTATGAGCTTGGTGATTTTCACTATACAAGGTCATCAAATCATAAGACTTTCACAAATGAGTGTAGGCAGTTAACACATTTAAAAAGAGGTTAAATAGAGCCTCCTCGATATTTTATAGGGAACCAATTTCTCCACAACCTAGTGCAGGAAGCTAACACTTAACCATGAATAAGTACCAGCAGTCAAAACTCCAATAAATCAAAAGAGTTTGATATTTTGATTGTACAGGTTGAACTTCCCAGTTGCAACACCAACTAGTAGAATAAAGATATTATTCTTCAAAGTTTAATGTATTCAAGTATGAATATCTATGAAGAGATACTGGTTACAAATGATCTTTAACATAAATAAAATAAATGAACAACAACAACTTCAGTAGTATGAGGTTGAAATATGTATCTTCAAAATGCATACCCTTTAGTAAATAACAGTGTTATTTAATATTTTAAATAGTTATGTATTGAAAATATATTCTGGAAAAATATATTTGTATATCTCACATATATCACATACATTTCAAGAGAAAAAATTCTAGCCATATATATAGAACAAACAACTTTATTTCGGTTGATAAGATCTCTGAAAGTCGCATGATAGATCAAAATCATTTAAATTTGAATCACAAGAGAGTCATAACTTCCCATATAAATAGGAATGATTTAAAAAATTGAATAGAGTATTTAAAACAATCATAATGAGCCTTTCAATCAGTCATAAAACATATTTTAATTGATCTTTATTATCACCAATACCATTGCATAAATCTTGGAGAATATCAAGGATTTAAAACTCCATTGTTGAATAGTAAAATGTAGGGTTACTTCAAGTAATGATAAAACCACAAATGTAGGTTTGACAATGTAGGGTTGATAAAAAAATTAGGGTTTATGTACCATATATTTTTTTCCTCAAACATAGTGTTCCATACCAATATAGGGTTCTAAACCATACTTTCCTGACATCGTAGGGTATAGGATCCGTACATGTTGTTCTAAATGTAGGGTTGATTTCTTATGCTATGATTGCCAATATAGGGTTGAGGACAATGTTTCCAGAATATGCTAAAAACGAATTCTGAAATTTCATCAAATATTTCTTCTGGTTAATGTCTTTGAATATAATTCCAAAATAAAATTTCAACGGATATTAATTTTATAAAATTAACTTAAAGTAATTTCATCAGTAAAACAAAAAAGGGTATTTGTGAGAATCAAAATCAATAAGGTTTTTATAATTTTAGAGACAATACATTCCCAACAATCTACCCCATTTTAATGATCACAAAACCCATAAAATAATTTATAGAAAATACAGGATTTGTAAACCCAAATAATTTTCCTCGCCTTCTTTAAAAAAATATTATAGTTTATTTGAAAATTAATTTTCCATAGTATTATTTCGATGAATTGAGAAATAGAATCATGTATATTATGATTACTCAATTTTCTCACCCTTTTTTGTTATAAAAAATAAAGCATATGAAAATGGATTAAAACCCATTTAATGTAGTACATAATTGTAAATGAATGTTATATTCTACTAGATAGAAAAAATGATACTTTTGTTTTAGAAATAGAAATGTAAAATAATAATAATAAAGAGTAAAATAAATAGAATAATTATGATTGATAAGATAGTGAATGATTATAAGAGTGATTTTGGCTGGGAAAGGTTTTTAAAAATATGGGCTGATTGAGGTTGAAAGGATTGTGTTCAGTAGAGGTGTCATGTTCTGGAAAAGATTGAATAGTTTAAAAAACTTATTTTAAATATACCATATTGAATTTTAATCTTTATGAATGGTTTTCAGCTAGCCGTATGGTAAAAATTTGAGATTTAGATCCAATATTTAATCTTTATATCAGATTAACTTTAAGAAATTCATGAAAATTTTCCTTTATCTGCAGAAAATATTTAAGATCATCACTCAGTTTATTGAGAAGTATTCTGATTCCTAGTTCACTAGAGGTCATATTTTTGATAAGATCTTTTTTATTGTCTAATAGTAAACTCAGAGGTGCACTGTTACATTGAATAATATGAAGTCTTTTATTCATATCAACCATAACTATGGTAATCTCTTGAAATCTTCTGACTAAATCTAGAGAAGTTGGTGGGGTTGGATTAGAAGCTCTGGATTGAATAACACTTACTTTTATAGATTCAAACCAAATTCCCAGATACCATTTTAAATTTGTAAAATTTGTTTTAGAAATAGAATCTGATTTTAGTTTTCCATACTAATCTGACATTTCTCTTTGAAAAGCATCAAAATATTTCTAGGAAATTGAATTTTCTTGGATATTTTGTAAATGAGTATGAATAGTTTCAAAATACTCTCTTGTAATAGTTGAATTTCTTAAATTTTCCAAATATTTTCTTATAGATTCTAGTCTTTGTTGAATATTCGAGTTCTCCTCTATTTTTTTAAACTTGAATACCAGATCTTTAATCTGATTAGCCAGTGAATCAGATATTCCTTATTCTTTATTTATTTGACTGGGGATTATTTTACACTAAATCTAAGTACTTTTATGTAGTATTCTCACTAGAAAAAGAAATATTATCAATAACTTTTGTTCTATCTCTTGATATAGAAGCTGTTATATTCACAAATTGTGAAATAGTAAAGACAGTCCGATATTGAACAATTTAAGCAGTTTCAGCCTATCACGACCTGTTCCCATGAGGCCCATGCTATGAATACCCCATGCTCACCTCCCAGAGGCTAGGGGATGGTGACTAGCACTGAGTAGGCATATACCAAATAAATGGGAGGCATTTTCCTAATTATCTGTAGAAACACACACAACTCCAAGAAATAGATGCTGGAAAGTGAAAACACTAAGTAAAAAAACACAAGGTATAACAATGGGAAACTGAAGGTAAATAGGGTCAGAATATAAGCCCAAAAAAAAAGGAAAAGGAGAAATATAAGTCTATAGAACTCCTCCACAGAGAATCCTTCCTGAAGGGTAGGTACAGAAATAGTTATCTAAAGCTATAGAAGCAATCCTTGTCCATCAGGTTACTTTAAGCACCAACTAGCCCTGATCCACTAAGGACTCCATCAAAGTGTCCATTGTATGCACAAAACACGAAATATGCGGGAAAATCCCATGTAGAGGTGAATAAAACAACACTCAATAGATCACCCTAAAATACAAGGTAAAAGACCACAAAGGGAACACCACTAAGAAGATACAATCATCTCAACATAGGTATGTGTCTACGACACATATAACAATAACATATAGGTATACTCATAAAGGATTCCAAGATCAAGGTCTCATCCACTGCTAGCCATATGGCCCCACATGTAGCATGCTCGATCCGAGAGATCTCACTCATTGAGCTATCTGATAGTAAGCACATAGAACTAGTCTAAAAAAAGTATCTGAGAGAGCATCTTGTCTCGATACATCATAAATTTTCCATGATATGTCTGATCATGCTAAGACAAGGAGTCTCAATTTCACAACCAATCCTTGGTTAAAAGATTCTACTCAAGGTATGCTCATTCCGAGAGAACTCACTCCTCGAGCTATGAAGTCATCATAGTCCCTCGCCAAGAGGTCCCGCTAATTTGGGCCCTGCCCTAATAGAACACACAAAGAACTACCCAAAGCACAATGGTCAGGTTAAGTCATAAAGGAAAGAATATGATCTCGATACATAGATATGGGGTCATACACCCAAGGCTCACTGGGGGACTCCTTTCCCTAGTGGAAACATCATCCTAGATAAGGGATAGGTGACGGCATAAATATTGGTCACACCTTCTCCACAAACCCTATCTAAGGTACTATGAAGAGAAGTGAGGATCGATTGGGCCTCTTGGTGTGATACACACTCCATCCCACTGAGACACTATTGAAGCTGGGCTGAGACAACTCACTTCAGAACATGGTTCACCCTCTATGAAAATAACGGGATCCTTCATTAAACCTTCATAGTAAAGACCAAGGATATAAATTCAATCTCTACCATCACCCTCTATGACATGATCATGATCCTACATTGACCCCTCCTAGAAATGACAAAGAGAACACTACCAACCCCTTCTTGTCCGAAACAAACCCACCAATCCACCTCAAAAGGACCGCCTCATTACAAGGGTCCCAATGCCGTATATGGATCATCAAACATATGCTCCATTTAGAAGAAACATCCATTTATCTGAAAAAGGGGTCGATCTAGGTCCGAGACGGATCTGACCGGACCGAACCCGACCCAATCCAGCCCACTGGGCCATCGGTCCTAGCCCACTGATCCATTTTGAAGACTGGTTCTACCATTATGGCCCACATCACCTTGGCCAGGCTCCTCCAGAATGCATCTCGGCTGCGTGCCGCGTCACCCCAAGAGCCGGGGTGTGTCACCCCCATCCGTCCAGTTTGCTCATATGGAACAGAAATCCTAAACGTGACCTAGCCTCATATGACTAGTCAATGAGGGTTCCACCATGTTGAATGATGTGGACCACTACAGGATCCCATGGCTGTCTCCATGGGCAGCCACCCTCTATCGCACCGACATGGGGCCACCACCGCATGCCCCTGCCAATCATCGGTGCACTGGTGGCCGCTTCTTCGGGCCACCAGATTTGATATGGTGATCCAATTGTTGATCTGAAAGATGTTATGTGATCCTCGGGTTTTCAACTTCACTTCTATGAGCTCTTATCCATGCCAGGATCCATCCTGGGACAAATCTGTTCAAGTGGTGATATCCCCCACACCGCTTTGATCCATCTTCCATCGTCGTCGTTGCACCTCCGTCATAATGCATCCATCCTAAGTCCATGATATCAAATCATTGCGCCAAGAATCAGTTGCAAAACGATCGATAAATTGCGAATTTTCAAGTCATAGGCCAAATAAAGAATACCCATGATGAATGAAGAATGGAGGGAGAAAGGAATGGATTAAAAAATAGGAACAGACCTCGATAAATGTTCATGTCGACCTTGGTTTGTTTTCATTATAACAGTCAATGAAAACCCCCCAAAAAGGATAATCAATATCTGATAAAAAATTGCCAATAAACCATGAAAGGTAAAACCCAACCCATAATATGAATGACCCATGGATTAATACATTAGTTGATTAATCCATGTTTTTCACAAGGATAAAGAATGGAGATGGAAAGAATATTAAAACTTATACCCTACTGTGAGGTTAGAATTTTTCATTGGTAAAGAATGGAGTTTCACTACTATCATTCATCGAACCTTGATCCTCAATCCATGATCCACGATCTGCTGACGTTTATCGTCGTTTGTCATTTTCTAACAAGATGGAATCACTAATGCATTTCTCCAGAGTTTTTAGGGAATTCGTGGGTTATGAGTTAACCCTAAATTCCTATTTAATTAGGGAGAAAAGAAAACACATTGGCATGATTGTAGTGTTACAACATTTCCACACTATTTCATTTAAGAAACAAAATGATCTGACTCATTACTAAATCACAGGATCACCACATCACTATGAAACGTTTAAAAATAAATAAAATAAAATTCTTTAAGTTTATTTTATTGTTATTTAAAACATCCAAAAATTAATTTTCACAGTCGATGCACGTCGGTCAATATTAGGCCCCGCCTAAGGAAAATGCCACATTACAAATTGAACGATGGTCTCAGATTTCCAATCCGAGTCACCCTTCATGAGTGATTAATATTTTATAATAAAATATAATAAAATATAATAAAATAATTATTTTATTTATGATTACGTCTTTTTCATGTTTTATCACCCAAGACCCACACCGACTAAAATTAAGTCACGCCTTGGGTAAACCTACCATCCTGAATGTAATAATTCCCTCATATATTTGTTATGATCTCCCATTTAAGAGTTATTCCACTTTTTTCAGGAAAACCACTCACACATGCTATTAAAAACATAACATTTTTCATCAAACCATTCAGGGAACACTGAGTCTTGGAATCACACGCCGTCTCAGCGCTTGGTCTTGGAATTTTCTAGTAATTTCCTAAAAATAAAACCATGAAAATACAAGTCATTAAATTATCCCTAACTTAAGGATTTACATCCCTGAAATCCAATACAAGATATACCTAAACAGATAAGGGTATGAGCATGAACCTGAGCCCCCCCACTCCCATGTGTTGTTCCAAAGATTCTCATGCTACCACTAGGTATAAACTAAAGGAATAAGATGCCCTTAAAGGGTCCTCTCCTACCAATCCTTAATCTCTATGACTAGGATGAAAGGAGAGCATCCCTATCAGAAACTATTGTGTATGGGATTCTATGGAGTCGACCTATCTTCTGCACATAGTGGCATCCCAATCTCTCTACTAAACTCTGCTCCCAAAAAGATAAGAAATAGAAAACTTAGTGAGTCAGTCAATGATCACCCAGATGGCATCGTGTCCCCTGTACATATATGGTAAAACCATCATGAAGTCCATCGATATACTTTCTAACTCCCTTCCTGGAACCCAAGGATGAAAAGAGAAACCCCTTCTAAGCATAGAGGGTCAACACAGTGAGTTAAAAACCCACAAAATTGATTCAAACAAGAACTCATCTTTTATATCAATAGGTAAGCCCATCCTGAACTAGTTTTGTCATCCCTGGTGTCCACTTTGACACCCACATACATATCCCAATGCATCTCACCACTCTAAGTATCCACTGCTAATACTATGTGTTCTATGAAAGGAACGACACACTCCCCCTTTCAAATATCCATTAGGGGAATTCCTCATAGGAAACTAAGGAAAAAAAGTATCACCATCGGTATCACTAATCCATGCATCCCTAACTCACTATAAGAGTGTAGGAATAACAACCACTAACTAGAGGAAAGCTACATCATCTCTATCCATGAAGGATAACTATAAAGAGGCCAACTACTCCATTGCCTCATTGAGAAACTACAAACTGGATCTTCTGCTGAGAGCATCCTCTACCATGTTTCCTTTACTAAGAGTATATACTCTCTCTAAGTCACAATTTTGGAAGAACTCTATCCAAAAAATCTACCTCAAGTTCAGAATCTTATGAGAGAAGATATACTTGAGACTCTTGTGGCCTGAGTAGATGATAAACTGCACACCCATCAGGTAGTTTCACCACATATTCAATGAGAAGACTACCATTTCCAAATAAAGATTGTGGGTCACATATTTCTGCTTATGTGGTCTCAATTGATGTGAACCATAGATAATCAACAGTATCCTCTTCATCAGAACATAACCAAGTCTAGTCCCTGAAGCATCACAGAACACTACATACTCGACTCCCTCCTCTGGAAAACTCAATTTCGGGGTGCTCGTCAGACTCCATATTAAGTGCTGAAAAACCTACAGGCACCTTTCTATCGATGAAAAAGGATTCCCATTTCAACTAATTAAAGTGTTCACCGACCCTTTGGTAGTGGATACTAATTCTACACGCTCACTTGGTTAAAGTTAGTAATGCACACATAACCTCGAACACCGAGTCTTACAAATCCATTCCTCTATAAGTCCTCCACCTACACCCTCAGCTCTTGAAGCTCTGTGAAATCCATCTAATATACTGATACTGATATCGATTCTATATCAGTGTGTATAATAATTCATAATTCTATCTCCCTGTGGAGAGGTAAACCTATAAATATCTCCTGGAAAGATGTCCTCGTACTCTTCCACTACTATTGGGAACTGAAAACTCATTACATCCACTGTCCTGAGGGTAATTCTAGTTGACTCAAGATTGATTAAATGCACCCCCCTATGCATGAGTTTATCCTGTGCTTCCTGGGATTCCTTTTTTTTAGAGTAAGGAAAAACCCATTCCATCACTGTAGACATACCACACCGTTTTGCCTCAAACACTCAATCTGGGCATGGACTATAGATAACTGATCCATACCAAGAATGACATCGTAAGGTCACAACACTTACACGAAGAGGTTCCAAAAGGAAATCTCAACTCAAGGGTCAGATCACACTATCGTTATAAGTGTTATTGTCGAGTATACTCCCATAGGTATCTCCATACATAAGGGTCAAGTCAATGGTTTAACTAGAAACTCTAGGTCTCAAAAAAGATCCGTGAAAACAAATAATTATTAACACCTATGTATATTAATAAGGAATCTAAGAGTAGACATAGATCATACATCTAAAAATTACTAGAGACCTTAGGTTATATTCCTTGACCACATGCAGCTACCCCCTATCCTCCAGCTCCCTGACCTTAGTGTGGACCACATGGGGTGGTGGTGGTAACATGTCGAAATGTATACCACCTCCTGCTACTCTTCCAGATCCTCTTCTATGTATTTCTCCCTATAGATACATATGTTCCTATCCATTAATATACCTTAGTGGACCATCCACCATTTCCCTATCAACAACATGATGGGCCAAACAATCTCTAGTGAGATATCCCCTACTGTCTCATGAAAAGCATTACCTCTCTCTGGGCCGATTGGACTCACCCTATGAGCCCTGAGCTATAGATACCCTATCATGGGACTTCCTATCATAATGTCTCACATGTAAAAGTATCTGAGATTGACATCGAATTCCTGATCCTTAGGTATCTGCTCTTACTTGACCACTTTTGACATCCATTGGCTGTATCCGCTCAACCAGAGGACTTTCAATAACAAAGGTTCGCTCTAGCACCCTAACATAAGCTGGAATGAACAGATGAATAACATTGGATCAGGTGTCCCTAAACACATATTTCTCAAAGGTACAAGTATTGAAGCACCGGTCATGTATCATATTCACAGATTACTAGGAAAGATCAGTATGCCTCAATGAATACTCAGATACCAATATGTTGTCCTTCCAGAGCTGTAGAAGCTCTTGGGCATGCATAGACCATATCTTCTAAGGTGAGAACTAATTTTAAAAATATTCTCAAACTATATCCATGGAAGAGTCACCTCATCATAAGATTAGGTAATATAAACCCCAATATCTCCTTGCTGAGCTATGTAGGAGGATCTCTACCAGGTCCACCATATGATCTGTTGGTGCCCTGACTCGATAGAAAACTTAGTCACCAACACAAGACACTACTCAACCTCCTGAGAGTCAGGCTCACCTCATAACTTGAGGGGTATCTATCAGTGAAACTCATGAAGTGTGCTCATCCTGTGTATATCATCCGCCAGTACTACAAGTACCATGTGTTACTCCATAGGTGGTGGTATAACTGGAACACCACCTAGAGGTGCTGTCTCTGGTAAAAATCTCTATATCGATCTCGTCACCCCACATATCATCCTCGTGATCATGTTGTGGAATCCTGGATGGTTGTCTACATGGAATCATCTTGAAATTAAACAAGATATACCATGATAAATAGAGTATACCAGGTGAGATGTCTCAAGAAGGGCTTGGAAAGCACAACCCATTCCTATACGATGCATGTACCATCATTTTTCCTTGTAACTAATGTTTTTACATACCGAGTCTAAAAGAAGAATTTAGGGTCCTAGTGTATGGATATATCGGCCACCGCACCAACAATGGATTCCTTATCTTGAAATCCAAAATTGAAACACTTAACACTATTTCAACAAACCAAAATCATGGACTATGGCTTCTTAAGTAGAACCGACCTACTCTAAAACCACTCTATCATGACCCGTTCCCCGAGGCTCATGTCATGACTACCCAAATCCCTCCTTTTATAGGCCAGGGGCTAGTGACTAACACTAAGTAGGAATATCCCAAAAAATGGGTTTCATTTTCCTAAGTACCTATAGACACAAACACAACTCCAATCCACATATGCAGAAAAGTAAAAATACTAAGTAAACAAAAAAAGGTATGACATTCGGAAACTAAAAGTAAACGGTCCTAGAATACAAGACCAACCAAAAAGGAAAAGTAAAAGTAAAAGTCTCTAGAAATCCTCTGTAGAAAACCATACCTGAAGGGTAGGTAAAAAACAACTAGACCTGGTCTATAAATAACTCCATCAAAGTGTCTATCGTCTACAAAAGACATAAAACATACAGGAAAATCCTGTGTACGGGTGAGTAAAAAAATAAATAGTAGGACAACCTAAAAAACTATGTAAAAGACCAGAAATGAAACACCAATAAGAAGATACAATTAGCTCAACATAGATACGTTCCAATGACACATATAAAAAGAATATATAGGTATACTCGTAAAGGATTTTAAGACTCAAGGTATCATCCACTACCAGCCACAACGTTCCACTCGTAGCATGATCGATCTGGGAGATCTCACTCCTCGAGTTATTTGACAGTAAGCACGTAGAACTATCCTACCAAAATTATCTGAGAGAACATATGGTCTCGATACGTCATGAAGTTTCCCTGATATTTCCGATCTTACAAAGACAAGGAGTCTCGATATCATAGCCAATCCTTAGTTACATGATTCTGATTAAGGCACACTCGTTCAAGTAGAAATCACTCCTCAATCTATGAAGTCTTTTTAGACCCTCACAAAGAGGTCCCAATAATGTTGGGCCCCTCCCAAATAGAACACACTGAGAACTACTCAAAGCACACTAGTTTGGTCAAGTCATGAAGAAAAGAATCTAATATCGATACACAGATAGGGGGTCCTGCACCCATGGCTCATTGGGGGACTCCTGGAACTACTGGAAACATCATCCTAGATAGAGGATCGATGCTCTCATAAATATTGGTAACACTTTCTCCATGAACCCTATCTAAGGTACCACAAAGAGAAGTGAGGATCGACCGAGCCTCTTGATGCGATACAAACTCCAGCCCGCTGAGTCACTATTGAAGCTCTACTATGACAACTCACTTTGGGGCATGGGTCATACTCCATGAAAGGAACAAGATCCTATATTGAACCTTAATAGGAAAGACCAAGGATATGATCTAAATCTCTACTATCACATTCTATGATGGAATCATGATCCTACATCGATACTTCATAGGAAAGGGCAATAGAACACTACCAGACCCTTCTGGTCCAACTCTGCACCCACAAAGCCATCTCAAAAGGACCACCTCATCACAAGGGTTTCAAATCTATAGACATATTGTCAAATAGATGCTACATTTGAAAGATACATCTATTTTTCTAAAAAAGGGGTCGATCTGGGTCCAAGATGGGTCTGACCTGACCCAACCCGGTCCAGCCCATCGGGCCCAGCTAGGTCTGGCCCACTGGGACTTTAGTTCTATCCCATCGGGCCTCACGATGGCCCAGTTCTTCCAGTCCGGTCCACATTACGTGGGCCGAACTCCTCCTACATGAAGCTTGACTGCGTGTTTTGTCACCCCGAGTGATGGGGCACACCACCCCTGTCCAGCCTGGTATGTTCATGCAGAATGAAAATACCGCACATGGATCAGCCACATGGAATCTCATGGATACCGCCAGGGGAAGCTATCCTCCATGGGAAACCATCCTCCTCCGCACCGGCTGACGGCACACAGCCACCTCGGCTGCACTGGCACATGGCCTCCGTCGGGTGCCCCCACCAGTCACCCCTTCCCTAGGCCACCATATTCACTCCGGTACTCCAATTATTGATCCAAAATATATTCCATGATCCTTGGATCTCCAAATTCACTTTCAGGGGCTCAGATCCATTCCACGATCCATCATGGTGTAAATCCATTCGATCGTAAATATCTCTCACACCACTTTGATCCATCTTCCACCGTTGTTGTTGCACCTCTGTCATACCACTTCCATCCCCATTTCATAATATTAGATCATTGTGCTAAGAATCAGTTAGGAAATGATCTTTTGACCATGAATTGTCAAGTCACAGACCAAATTAAGAGCAAACACGATGAATGAAGAACGAAGGGTGAAAGGCATAAACCAAAAAAGAGGAACATACCTCAATAGATTTTCATGTCAATCGTGGTTCATTTCCATTAGAATGGTTAACGAAAACCCAAAAAAAAGGATAATAAATATCGGATAAACAATCTCCAATACACTCCTCAAGGTAAAATCCAGCCCGCAATACACACAACCCATGGATTAATCCATTGGTCGATTAATCCACATTCGTCATAGGGATATAGAATGATAAAGTAAAATAGATTAAAACTCAAAACCTACATATAGTTTTGGATTTGTTGTTGGTGAATAATAGAGTCACGCCACCATCATTCATCAATCCTCGATCCTTGATCTATGATCTACGATCCACCAGTGTTCATCGTTGTTTTTCATTCATCAATGGGAGGGAGCCACCAATGCCTTTCTCCAGATTTTCTAGGGAATTATAGTTTTCTGTGTTTACCCTGAATTCTTGTTTAATTATGGAGAAAAGAAAACATGTTGGCCCAATTGTAGCACTGCAACATCACTACACTATTTCATTTAAGAAACAAAATGGGATGACTTGTCACTACATCACATCATCACTGTATCATTGCGATATATATAAAAAAAATAAAAAAAAATCTTTAAGTTTATTTTATTCTTCTTTAAAACTTCCAAAAATTAACTTTCGTAGTTGACCCACAACAGTCAATATTAGGCCCCACCTAAGGAAAAAACCAGATTATAAACTCAATAGGGGTCTTAGATTTCCAATCTGAGTCACTGTTCATGAGTAATTAATATTTTAAAATAAAATAATTTTATTTAATAATTTTATTTAAACTTTCTTCATTTACTAGTTTTATCACTAGATACCCACACCAACTAAAGTTAAGTTGCGCCTAGGGTAAACCTACCATCCTGAATGCAACTATGCCCTCTGATTTCTAATCTGAGCACCCATTTAAGGGTTATTCCACTTTTTCAGGAAAACCATTTATGAATGCTATTAAAAAATTAAGGTTTTTTGTTGAACCATTTTGGGCACACTGGGTCTCAAAATCATACGCTGTATCAGTGCCTGGTCTCAGAATTTTCCCATTAATTTTCTAAAAATAAAACCACAAAAATCTGATTCATTACATAGCCACTGAGGTTTTAACTTTCTCTCATCCTTGATTAGTTTTATTGACTTGATCTGTTCCAAGAGCCATATTTTCATCATGTAAATGGTTGTCTGCTTGTTGTTCCTTAGGAGTGATTGTTACTCCTTCAATTTTTATTGGAGTATCCTCTTGTGCATCCTTTTGAATTTTTTGGATCTCAGTGGTGGGATCTTCTCTGTTCCTAGGCCATATGACAAGAGTTTCATTGAATACTGCATTAGTCTGTTCCTCATCTTGATTGGAATTATCATTCTTCAGTATGCTCTTTGTTTTTTAAGTAAAATATTTTATTATAGATTCTTCAACTTCCTCATTATGAAAATGAATTGATCCTATATATTTGATATTTTTGTCTCTCCCTAAGCAAAAATATTTGATTTTTTTGGTCATCCACACCAATATGAAACATTTTAATCTGTAAAGTGCTCTAGAAATAACCTAATATCTTTAAGGTTCCTACATTGAGTATGTTTTCATAATGACACTAAATACGAACATCTAGATAAGGTATCTTGTTCTTTCTATCCATAAGAAGAGAAATAATTTGACCTACATAGAGAAAGACATCCCATGATTCTGATTGATAGAAACGATTCATATATCAAAGAATATACCTAAGAAAGTTTATCTTGATTTCAATGATAAACAAGAACATGATATACATGTCAAGAAAAAAAATAATATTTTCCAATTATATGAATCTTGGGTGTATTACAGACTAGATGAATTTGACCAATACCCTATGATCTGATTCAAGATCTTTGGCAATCATTTTTAAAATTAAAGTTGAAAAAAAGAAACAACATTATATCTTCGGATCTGTGTTATTGATTTCATATCGACCAAAGAATAAAATATAATACTCCTTCATGAGTTCATTTTTAGATTTGTGCAATTTCTAACGAGGATATTAAAAATTCCTTTTCATCTACCAGGAGGTAATGATATCCTATATTTATCCAAAAATTAAATGAAAATACTTATATAACTACTTAAGTTCTAGATCAAAAATAAATTATAGATTTTCTTCATTAAACACAAATTCTAAACTTTGAAAGGAGATGGATTGCTTCAACAAAAAATTTTCTGATAAAACAAGCCCAAATCAACAACTTTTCCTTGAAGATTCTTTATGAAGGGGAATCACTGACGTTTCAAGTCACTTAGTTCATTTTAATATGATCTCTTGTGATTCGACATTTCTAAGAATCTTAAGGTATAAGGATTTTTTATTCTAGGATTTTTAAGGAAGAAGAGAGCCCTGGAATTCAAAATGTTTTGAAATCAAAGGGAAGTAAGAGAAAGAGTGATAAGAAGGGTTTTTCTTCCTGTTTTGGGTGATAGATTTCTAATTTCTCAATCCTATTAATTATCATAATCATAAATTCTTTATTTTGAAAAGGTGCACTTTAAAAAAATCTAAATCAATTTTTTTATTTAAACAATACATAAATGAATTAATTCAAAATAAAAAAAAATGAATTAAATAATTATTTGAGGAATTAAAGAAATAAATTAATAAAAATTTATTTAAACTTAAATATTCATAAATCCCCTTAATAAAATCAAAACTTGTAGTGGGAAGTGGTTTAGTAAAAATATCAGTTTTTTGATAGTTAGTATTTAATTTTTTAGGATATATCCTTTTTAAGAACATAATCTCTTAAAAAATGATGCCTTATATCAATATGATTAGTTTTATAATGACTTATAGTATTTTTCAGAATAATAATTACTCTGGTGTTATCACATAAAATTGGTATATTATTAAAATTATGTCCAAAATCTAGTAAGGTGTGTTTCATCCACAACACTTGTGCAGAATAACTGCCAGTAGATATATATTCTTCCACAAATATTTACAGAGAAACAAAATATTGATTTTTACTCAACTAGGGTACAAAATATTTTCTTAAAAAGTGACAGGATCCTTATTTGGTTATTCTATCTAATCTACATCCTCCAAATTTAGCATATGAATATGAAATTAAATTAAAATCATAAGTTTTTTTAGTAAAGAAGAGATTGAAAAATAGTTCCTTTTAAGTATCTTAAAATACTTTTAATAGTAGTTTAATGGGATTCTTTTGGGTTTGACTGAAATCTAGAATATAGACATACAAAAACATTATATCTGGTCTTATTGTTGTAAGATATAGTAAACTACCAATGATATCTCTGTATTACTTGTTGTCAACTGGTTTTCCATATTTATGCAATTCAAATTTTACCTTAGTACACATGGGAGTTGTGTAAATCTTACTATTTTCGTTTTCAATTTTTTTAATAAATCAAAAATATATTTAATTTGATTTTAAAAATTCCATAGTATTTTTGATAAATTTGAAATCATAAAATGAAATTCAATTCTCCCATTATACTCATTTAAAATTATTTTTTCATTAGATTTGAAATATCATTACAAAGTTTTTTGTTTGTTGATCTGAAGATAACATCATAAATCTAGATTTATAATAATAATATATAATAGAAAAAGGTTTTCTTAAAATGAGTAAGATATATTAATTCCACAAAAAATAAATTTTCTAGTAAAAATGATATTAATCTTTTATACCATGCTCTTGGTGCCTATTTAAAGCTTTAAAGAACTTCAATAAGTTCAAAAAAAGAATTTGTTTTTTAAGGGTTTTTCAAAAACTGGTGGTTGCTCAATATAAACTTCCTCCATTAAATATCCATTTAAAAGACAAATTTTACATCCATATGATATAATTTAAAATTCATATGAGATGCATAAACTAACAGGATTATTATTACTTCTAACCTAGAAATAGGTGGAAATGTTTCATCACAATCTATCCCTTCTTCCTAATAGTATCATTTTTCTACTAATCTATCTTTATTTATGGTTATGATCCCTTGATTATCCTATTTATTTTTAAAGACCCATTTGATTCTGATTACTAGATAATTGGTTGTTCTATCTACTAATTCTCAATATTTATTTCTATTGAATTGATTAATTTCTTCTTACATATCCAATAACCAATTTTCATCATTTGGGGCTTATTCAATAGATTTAGGTTCAAATTGAGATAGAAAGTTATAAAATTATACTATGTTTCCTGTATTTCTTCTTTTTCTAACTCATGTTTCAAGATTTCCTATAATATTTTCTAAAGGATGATCCTTTAAGGTTACAGTATGTCTTGGTATGACACTTTTAAGTGATTCTGTCTCATGTTCTTATGGACTAGACAGAATTTTATTTATTTTATTTTTAAAATTAATTTCTTGAGAATCAAATCTCATGTTTTCAAAAGATTCAATAATTTCATCTATTTGATATTTCCTTTTATCAAAAGGGTTAGTTTCATCTAAATTCACATGAACTAATTTTTAAAAAATGCTTTCCTTTTTATTATACACTCTATAGGTTTTATAAATATAAGAATATCCAAGAAAGATTTCTTCATTAGCCTTTTGATCGAATTTAGCAAATTTTTCCTTAGTGTTCAAGATATACACCTTGTATCCAAATATTTTAAATTAATTTACTTTAGGTTTTCTATTATTCCAAAGTTCATAGGATGTCTTTTAAATAATTGGTCTTATTAAAACATATTCCTAACATGGAAGGCTGTTCTTATAGATTCTTCCAAAAAATAGGTAGAAAGGCTTTATTCATTCAACATTGTCCTTTCCATTTCTTGAATAATTATCTTTCTTCTTTAAAAAATAAAATTTTGAGGTGTTCTTGGTGAAGAAAAGGTGAGTTTAATACATATATTTGAGAAAAAATATTTAAATTATTGATTTTAAAACTCTCCACCACGATCAATTCTTAATGAAATTATTTTAAAATCCTTTTCATTTTGAACAATTTTACAAAATATTTCAAAAATAGTGAATACTTCACTTTTAAGTTTTAGAAAATAAACCTAGGTAAATCTTGCAAAACCATGTACTAACAGATAAAAATATAATTTTCCAACGAAACTTTCTACTCTTGATGGTACCAACAAATACATACGGAAAAGTTCTAATGTTTTAGGCATAGTAACTTTGTTAATTGATTTGAAAGATGATTTGTGTTTTCCAATTTGTCATGCATCAAAAAAACTATCATTGTAAAATTTAAGATTAGGAAAAGAAAAAACTAATTGTTTATTTTAATAATTTATTCTAAGAAAATATATTGTAGTTTCCAAGTATTATATTCTAGATCCATGAACCATTTGTCTCAACAGTTAACCAATTCAGGTTTTTCTCACACAAAAGATTTAGATCCAAATTATAAACATTTTTATTTCTTAGTGGTCCAAATTTAAGTAGTTTGTATTTGAAAATTAATAAATATTTTTAGAGAAATAAACATACAACACATCATTAAAAAGTTGATAAATACTTATCAGGTTGTGCTTTAACACTTATTCATATAGTAATTTGTTTATTGAGATTGATTTTAGATATCCAACATTTATAACTATAACAATATTTTATTTTGAATTTTCTCTAAAGGTCACTAGTCCTCCATTAATTTTTGTCAGTGCATGGAAATTGAAAGATTCACCACTCATGTTTTTGGAGAATGCACTTTCCATATACCACATAGAGTTTTTGTTCCTATGGCCTTTTTCTTGCAAAAAACATTTAAACATAAGTTTCTTTTGGTGCCCATACTTTTGTGGGTCTAGCTATGCCAACAAGAAAAGATCTTGGAATCTATATTTTCCTGATTTTACCAAAATTTATATTACTTTATTCCGACACATGTTTATAAATGTAATCCTAATTTATTCTACTTATTTATGGCTTCCTTAAGTAAAAATTATTAAAGTTGTGTCCTTTTGTTCTATATAAGAAGCATGTATAATTTCATTAGCTGGGTATAAATTAGCTTTTGTTTAATTTTGATTTTTCACCCTTGTTTCCTATTCCATATATTTTTATTTTAATGACATTTTTACCAAGAATCTCATTTATAGATTTTCCCCTTCAATTAAAATACTAGAAGTTCTTTTAAAATATTCAACTTCATACTACAGTAATTTTATTTTAATTTCATGAATTTTACAGTTTGATATAGAAGTATTAGATTTTTCTTTTAGTACTTGATGTTGTTTTAACATTACATATTTATCATTCAAAAAATAATTGTGAATATTTTTAGTGACTTTTAATTCTTTATTAAATAATCATATTTCTCTTTTATAATTGAGAATTAATTATCCAATTTACTATTTAATAATATATCAAAGTTAGAGGTAGAAGGGTAATAGATTTTTTACCTCTTCTTCTTCCTTAGTCATAAAGCACATGTTTGATTTGATATTTCGTGGCTATTTTTTTGAAGCAGATTTGGAAGAAATGCTAGAGTCTTCAGAAACACTCTAGGTAGATTTCTTGAATATTTTTCTTTTATGTTAATAATTAGTTCTCCTCTGACATTTCTTTTTCATATTTATTATTTATTCTTTTAGTTGGGGGAAATAAGGTATTATATAACCCATTTTCTTTCTTTTTTATCATCTTAATTATTTGTTTTATTTTCTTATCTTCCTTGATGGTATTATTTAAGATTTTATTTTTCTTATATAATTTTCTAAATTTACTGCATAACTGAGCCAAATTCACTTTAGAGTCTGAGTAGTCTGAATCTTTTGAGATTTTGGCATCATCTATCTATTTCTTTTCATTCTTCAGAGATATAACCTTTGGGGTTGTATTTTCTCTTTTAATTATTTTATGATCTTCAAATTCATCTTGAATTTTAGCTTTGTACATCATCAGTGTTCCAATTAATTATTTTGTAGTCATTTTTTTTCCTGGTGATTATTTTTGAATAGATAGAGATATGCCATTCCATTTTGTGGATAATACTCTTAGTACTTTCAGATCTTGATCTGATCGAGTAATTGGTTCTCCTAGGCCAGTAATGTTGTTGAAAATTTCTATATAGCTTCTATTCATTTGTGTGATGCTCTCTCCATTATACATTCTAAAGGTGTCAAACTTTAGGTTCGAAGTAGCATACATCATTCTTATAATATTATCTATTTCCTCATATGAAACATAGATTTTTTCCCACATTTTGTAGGCAATAGGGAGTTGTGATACTAGATTGAATTCTTCTACTCCAAGTCCAAAAAGGATGACATTCATTAATTATGAGTTGATACCATACTCAACTTATTTTGATGTATCCCAAGTCTCTGGTTTCTCAGGAATTGTATAAGGAGTGATAATCTTAATATACACTTAAAATCCAATATTCTTTAGGTAGATGATCATATCTGATTTCTAGAATCTATAGTTGTTACCATTAAAATATAGAGCATGAATCATAGACATACCATCTCTTGAATTATCCATTGACATCTTCTTTTTGTGGACCTGATTATTTTAATATTTCTATAAATTTATCCAAAAAACTTGCATATGATACCATTTTTAGGTCAGAATAATACAAAGATACATAAGAGGGGGTGAATTGTGTCTTTTCAACAATCTTGACAGATTCTCACTTTTAACTTTCCTTGTGTTTTATACAGATGCACAAAATTCTCCTTTTAAATTATTTGAGTAGTGTATAATAAGTAAAGAATAACACAATAGTTTTTATAGTGGATTGGGGAACAAATATCCATTAGTCCACTCCACCAATTATCTCTCTATGAACTTGGTGATTTTCACTAGACAAGGTCCTCTTATTATAAGACCTTCATAACTGAGTGCAGGCTGTTGACACATTTACAACATTGATAAATAGAGCCTTATGGTTCTTTTATAGGAAACTAGTTTCTCTACATCTTTGTGCAAGAATCTAACACTTAACCACGACTGAGTATGAGCAGTAAAAACTCCAATAAATCAAAAGATTTTGATTTATTGATGGTATAGGTTGAACTGCATAGTCACCGTAGCAACCGATAGAATACAAATTTTCTTTTTCAAAGATAAATGAATTTCAGTTTGAATATCTCTAAAGATATCCAGGGTGAAAATGATCTTCAATATGAATAGAAAAAAATGAACATCAGCAGTTTTAGAAGTACAAGGTTGAAATGTGTATCTTTAAAATACATCCTATTTAGTAAATAAGAGATCCGTTTGATCTTTTTAGTAGTTTTGTATTCAAATGATATTCAAAAAAATATATATTTTTATATCTCATGTATCATGTACATTTTAGGTGAAAATATTCTAACCATATATATATAATACACAATTTTGTTTCTGGTAGAGTAGATATAAGAATGTCACTTGATATATTCAATCATTTAAATTTGAATCATAAAAGAGTCATAACTTCCCTAATAAATAAGAATGATTTTTTTACATTGAATAGATTCTTTAAAATAATCATAACGAGCCTTTAAATAAATTGTGAAACATCTTTGAATCAATATTTATTCCCATCAATACCGTTGCATAAATATCAGATAATATCGATGATTTAAAAATCTCTTGCTGAATATTCTAACATAGGGTTCCTTCAAAAAATAAAAAAACACCAAACATAGGGTTAAAAATGTAGTGTTGATCACAAAAGTAGGGTTAACGTACCATATTTTTGTTGCCTCAAACATAGGATTACATACCGATATAGAGTTACTAAACCACACTTTATTGACAGCGTAGTGTATAAGATCCATATGCACCATTCTAAACATAGGGTTAATTCTATATTCCACACTTACCAATATAGGGTTGAGAACAGTGTTTCCTGAATATGCTAAAAGCACATTATTTCATTTTATCAAATATTTCCCACTGATCAATGTCTTTGAATATAATTCGGAAATAAATATTTCAACAAATAATAATTTCCTAAAATTCACTTATATTAATTACATTAGTAAAAAAATGGTATTTGTGAGCATAAAAAATCAATAAAATTTATAAAGTATTGTTGAGACAATAAATTCACAACAATTTCCTATGGAGATATTTGTACTAGTTGAAAGGTTCTTAATTATTTTTTATTTTAGTTATTCTATCTTCAAATATAATTTTTATGATCTTGATTATTTTTAATTAATATCATATTATTCAATGATCTTAGATATTACCTGTCAATTTTTAACTTTTTTAATCATATATGAAAGAATTTTATTCAACCTACTTTTTTTTATTTGGATATGATGAACCCCATTCTCTTAGCTATATCATCCTCTTATTATTTACCAATTATGGATTCATTACGCAATTTTTTTTCTTTATATTGGAAAATATGTTTAAATATTTTGACACCTTTCATTAGAGATGGCATCCTAATATTATAGAACTTTAAGTAAAGGATTTTAATTATTCTAACACTTTTTTAGGCTACGAGTTCTATATATTGATCTTTAATTCTACATCTATACTAATAATTCAGTCCATAAGAACTACCTGAAAATATAGGGACACCTATACCCATGCTCCTCCTACAAGAAAATTTCATATTTTCCCTATTAATAATACATTAGATAGACTGAATAAATTGTCATCCACAATTACAATTAGGCTGGTAGATCTTGTCCTTTTCTAAAAATATGATTCACTCCAATCTAAATTATTCTAAAAAACGTATAATTTGAGTTCTTCTATATATCATTACTATCCATTTATAGTTTTAGAAAAATAATTATAAATAATCCTTTTTCTATTTTATAGAATTTATTATATCTTTATCCTTAAATATTTTGGTAATTTTTTGATATGGAACTCATGAATTTTGGTATAACTCATACCAATAAACTCAACTCCTCCAAAATTAATAACAATCACTTCCTTATAAATAGTTTTTTGTTTCCAAGGAATGAAAAAAAAACCTTCCATATATTCTAACTTTAATAGTTATTGAGATTACTCTATTATGATAGTATCATCTTATATTATTGATATTCGAAGCTAGATTAAAATTATGTTAGGGTTCACATGAGTTAGATTCTTCCTCCTCAAGTGATATGAATATAAAGAATATAAAATTTCATTATTTGAGTCTATATATTCTCCTAACATAATTTTAAATAATATCTTTATGGTATCCTCCATAAGTACTACTTTAAGACTACCTCTATTAATTTATTTCTAGAAATGTTTCAGATCTATGACCCATATCCCCACAAAATCAATCATAATATCAACTTGATAAATATTTTCCTTTTATACAACTAATAAACTTTAAAAGTTTTACCTTAATGATATCTCTCACATCATTCTATATTATATTTAATTAAATATATCTCTTAGATTATCTAGATTTATGCTAGAAAATGTACTTGATGGTATCATTTTACCAAACCCTTTTCATATTTTCCTATATGATTTATTTCATTCACACTTTCCATCCCAAAACTATGTTCTAAATCATTTATTTTGGAATTTACAATGTTATTTCTTGGTTAGACTGAACCCATATCTTCAAGAAACACCCTTAACCTTTAGAAAACATGATAAAATCATTCATGTAATATTTATTACATCATACAAGCCATGAATTTTCATACAATATAGTATTAGTACATGAATTATTGTTTCTTTTAGACCCCTAAAGTATCACAAAAATCTATACTTTTAGAAATTTGATTCTTCAAGGATTGCTAAACTACCCCAATCCAACTACCTGAGAGTTTATGGATAAATACTTCTATTGAATATTCTTGATCTAATAATTGAAAAACATAATACTAATGTTGAAAATCACAAATATATTCTTCAATTTATCAAATGTATTGGGTTTGGATCGTGGTTAAACTTGTTCTATCTTTTTTTACTAATTATATATCCCTCTCGATTAGTGAATTTCAATAAAAATCATGTACACTTATAAAACCTACAATAAAGGCATACATGACTATAATTGAATAATTTCTTGGAATATTTTGAATATTTCAAGAAGAGAATAATTTACAGCAATATTCAAATTTCATTAAAATCATATTCAATTGAAGCTAAACTCAATCTAATCTCCATCACTAAACTATGATTCTTTGAAAGTTTTTTAGAATGTTCCTTTATTCAAGTTACTTGGGTAGATGTTCCACAATATAACTATTATATATGCTAATATATTTTTATTTATGTGTGAAACCCACTATAACCAACTTCTATATGAATTATTTAGAGCTATCTTCACTATTTTTGGTTGCCAATAATTTATGGAATTTATCTTATTAAATCACAAAAATTGAGCTACTCATATTCTAAAAAATCACCAACACTTGTTGAACTCTTTTGGTTCTAATTCCATATCTAGAATATGAATTTTCAAAATCCTTATTCCTATCATTATCCAAAACCTATTTAGGACTGTAAATTCTTCCCTACCCATTTCCTTAATCTTTTTAACTTTATGAAGAAGATTATAAAACTTTCACATTTAATCTGATTTTGTCAGTTATGATGATACCGATCATATTATGATCAATATTTTTGTAATATTCTATTAGGAATTCATAATTTTCAGTCATGTTTAGAACATGGTTTATAGCTTTTTAAATATCCTATCATATTTATTTTTCATGATAATATTATAAATTGATACAATTTTGTTTCTAAAAATATTTGGAATAATTTAAAAATATTTCCTGATATATTTTGTTGTATTCAACTATTCATCTAGATATTCATACATTCTTTCTTAGTTATGTTGTTTCTAAACTCTCATCTAACCATGTTCTTCTTGAAATTTATGTAGTTCATTCTCTTCCTTTACTTGGTTAACCCATCTTTTAAAAATGGTTTCCTATTTTCCTTTAAATAAACCATATATTTTTATCTTATAGTCACTCTATGTTCTTATAATCCATTCTAGTTCTTTGATTATATGTAAAATTAATACAATAATGGATTTTATGACCAGATAAAAGGTATTTAATATGAATATTCTCTTTAGACATATTATTAAGAGATCATTTTTTTGTACTTCCTTGTTTTTTAGATATTTTTATTAAAGAAACTATGATTTATGTTTTTTAATTATTATTAGATGAATAAAATATTCTATAAAATATTTTACTTTATGAAATTACTTATAGTTTATGGATTCTAATATTTATTTCCTTTATTGCTGTGTATTCTGTCACAGAATAATTATCAATGTAAATAAGAAATTTCCTTGATATATTATTTTCTACAATTATGAAATGAAGAATGAAAATAGCATGTTAATGTACCTAGAGTGAAAGTAAATTGTAATTTAATATTTTATATAGTTAATTTATAGTATTAAAATCCATTTTATATCTCACTTATCATGATTGGGTAAATATATGATTTTTTTTTTATAAAATTATTTGCATAAAAACAATACATCCTTTCAATAAAATATTTTCCCATCAAAAGATCATTATATATAATTACTTTAAAGACTCCAATAAATTATCAATCATGGAAATGATTATTCTTATCTATACCATTTATATACTCTATTATCTAAAGATACTTTCATCTTAGTTATTCCTTATATTTAAGATACATCCCCATGTAGATTCTAATACATTTGTTTCAAAGATAATTTTATCTCAACTACCTTATAGACACTCTAATTCTATGAGGTTTTGAGCATTTAGATTTAAAATTATATTTACCTTGTAATATTATTCTATCCAATTCTATGATATATTTCTATACACATTCTTCTATAATGACCCAAACTATTATGAATAAAATTCCCTTTATTTTAATAAAATGTCTTGTGGATATAGAAAACACATGCCCTCCTTTTTTTATTATATCCAATTGTATTTAAAAAACTATTAATTATCCTTACCATTGGTAATATAGCCATTGAATAGTGATCACATGAATAGTATAAATATAGGGTTTTAAAAAATCCTTTTGACACAGACAAAGGAAGTGATGACCTTAACCAGTAGAATCTTACCCTATGAAGCCCATTTATCAGAGATTCCAAGGGAGATAGAATTTTTGGGCTTTTCCCTAGACTAAACCCAAGACTAGATTCAATAGCTTAAGCCTCAGCGAAACTGTTTATGGGAGAAGTTCAAGCTCATCGAGATCACAACCCAAACCCTATTCATCGAACAACCCCATGAAAGCCCCACCATCACACACCTTACTCTTAGGGCGTATGCTCGTGTAATAAAGGTATTTTTTAAAAGAACAACAAAATTATTATTATGTGTATTATCATTTTTGTATAATAATGAATATACTTTCATTCTATTAGATTTACTTTGTAAATAAATTTTAGAGCACAAATAGTATTTTTGGTTAATATTAAAATTTAATTAAGAAATTTATTTTGACGAATTAATGGAATCTTGAATTAAATAATATTTTAATAAAATATTATTATTAAATTACTTTTATTAAATATAAATGATTGTATAATTTTTAAAAAGTCAATTTTAACTTTTATAAAGGTTTGAACACTGTTTTTATCAAAACCCGTCAATTTTCAATAAATGTAGGTTTTTATATTAAAAGTGAAAATTAAAATATTTAGATAATTATTTAGAGAAGATGAATATTATTTCTTGAATCAGGATGTTGAAATTATCCAATGGTGAATTTTTTGTAATTTTCTGAAATAGTTGAATTTTTGGGTAAAAATTAAATACCATATAAATATATAATGTGTTTTATGAATTCATAATGACCCAATAGAGATGTAATAAAATACTATAAATGATATATTCGTCCAAATTTATGTTTTCATTTAGAATAATATAAATTTAGGTTTATTTTATTTATTTTATAAATTTTTAGTGAATCCTCTTAGACATATAAAATATTTTAAGATTTTAAAATAATTTCCTTAAAAGTGCGAATCACCTCCACATAAGAAAGGGAAATATTTTAATATATTCAGTCCTTATACTTTTAAAGTACTGTATAACACTCCCATTTTCTAGAAACTATGTGAAAAAACAATGGTATGGTTTGTGGTTTTGAATATTTTAGTGCAGAGGGTCCAAAACAAAAATAATAAAGAATTCCCCCACCTTTCCTATATAAACCCATCTAAGAATCCATTAATATTAAATAAATCTATTTTAAGATCAACCAATTTATGGAACCTCCTCCCTAGAGTCCTTCCAAAACTCCTCTAAGCTCCCAAGAAGCTGTTGGAAGTAGGTTTGTATCGGAAGCCCCAAATAGGTGGGTTTTTAAAATTTTTCCATCGACAACCGACGTAAACTTGTTGAAGTCGGTGAAGAGCAGCCCAGTCAAAGACGAGGATATCAAGTGAAAGGTTTTAAGCACAAAATTAAACCTTAAAATATTTGGTTTAAATCTGAAGCCGCGTATGACGTCTACTCGTCGTTGGCGATCACTGCTCAAAGAATCCAAAGTCTAATTCCTCTAGATCATCCACACATGCTTCAAGAAATCTGTGGGAGCGCCATTCATCGTAATCCAGGTGCTAGTGCAGAATTGAGATGACATCTTCTATGTTCCAAAAATCACCGCATCACTTCGCTAGAAATGCCTAAGAGAGTGCTTGATCCGAAGTCCTTGGATCCAGAGCCTCTCTCTCTAGAACATGTAAGAGGGTAGAGGAGAGAGAAGCACCATGAATAGTATTTATCAAAATCCCCTCCTCTTATATTTATAGTGTTTAATTAAAATACCCGATATAGCCTCACTGGCCCCAGATACTTAATTCGACTCGTCGCTCCCATAAATATTAATTGAACCTTGAATAATTTAATATTCATTAATTAATATTTTTCATGTATTTACTTAAAACTCATAAATACATTTAATAAATAAATTCAATACTCATTATTATAAACTCGAATAATATGAATTTATTTATTGCATTGGTGATCGTTTAACTTTGGACAAATCCCAGACCCCTATGGCGGGACCCACTATGTCCAAAAATCATATTCAACTGAATAATAAAGATTCTTGAATACACTGTTGTGTGTGACCCTCTAGGACCTTATTTCGATAGCAGTGAATAGTATTAATAGACTAAGAGCGGGATCTAGCAACCCATCATGGCCCCTGAAGAAATAAGGATTGTCACAGCAGTGACAACCAACCTCCGAACGCACACTGTGTAAAACAATCTCTTTGTCAGTAATATCTCATAAAGAAAGACGCACTCTCGTGTCATCTCCCTTTTCTTGTTTTATTGTTTGTTAATGTAACTCGATGGATTTACCATTGACTGCCATGGCCATGGTCTTATAAAGTTACTACCATCCATATCAACATGGCCTGAGATATATTACTTCCATAACCTGGAAGTTACAAATACTTTCTTGACCATTCAACCAATTGCATGCCACCAATGACGCACCCAACACAAACTACCTCGCCATGACTTCATAGCTATGGTTTTCATCTTGCATCAAAGTACGTAATCAAGTGACATACATTGGTAATGATCTCAAGTCAAGAGACCATTACACAATATTGTTTATAGGAACATCCAATGACACCTGAAACATGTGGTGTTCTTATTGGCGGGTCAGTCCTAATGATCTCACTACTGGAGATCAGCAAGTGCAAACTTCATGAGAATAATTCTCAATCCTTATGAGCCCCCAGCACCTAATAGTCAGACATCTATTTTGTCCAATCAGTAATATGTATATAGACCATAGAACATATGTTTAAGATTAATGTCAAAGTATCTATAGGTTGTCATTATATCCTGGGAACTGCTATAACCTTTCGATATAATAATTAATCTTTGGAAATTACCATTTCAATAGTGGACATAGAAAAGTATACATAATAATGGTAATATGAAATCATGCATAACTTACTATATACATGATATAATAATCAAAAGCACTGAATAGTTGGGTCTAGGGAACCCACTATTTCAACTCTTCCAATTCCACTAGAGCTAACTTTCTAACCAAACTTGTTAGACACTCACATGACGAACATCATGTTTTTGCTGAGTAACAGCTTTAACTACTGGGTCCGCCACGGTTCCGCTGCATGGCTGTTATGCTATTGCGACCTTTTCTAATTGAGTAAAACTTCTCAAGAGATGGTATCCTGAGTATATACCTTTTTTTACACCATCATAATTTGAAATATTGGATAGTAAGAATATAGTAATCTACATTATGATAATACGTTTCTCACTAGGTGTGATTCCAAGAACTGGAACAAATCATTGCATTTAATTGATTCTTATATATCTTAGAAGCTGCAATGTACTCGGTCTTGTAGGTATGGCCACCACTAGCTGATATGAGCTTGAATCGCTCATTACCTTTAGCCTAACTGCAATACTAGAACACATTGATATGTGGGAGACTAGTTTGTATCCCCGAAAACTAGTATCCTTTCTTCTCCACTTACCAAGTACATATCTTTTGTACTTTCCGAAGTACAGTTAGATAGTTCTGACTGCACCCCTTGTAGTTCTCCTATATATAACTAATATCTGCCCAATATACCTTGGAAATATCAGTTCTTGTACATATCTTGTCATGAGTGATTCATCCATCACTATAATGTATGGGTTTCAACTCACCACATTTATATCTTCCCATGTCATGGATAAGTCAACATGGAGAGATAATTCCCTATGACATAGGCAACAATTCATCTCTTGAATTGTTCCAACATGTCTTTCTCAATACAATGTCACTATCTGTATTATTGACTAGGACTAAGAAACCTATAGATCTACCTTATTAGATCCTATTCCCTAGAAGTTAGATTTCTACTTTAAGTCAATCAATGGAGAAAAAACTTTATCTTGGTCTTAACTAACAGTAAGACCAATGTCCATTTTCCATATGTTACCAAACATATTTTTCTTGGATAACATTGGCGCTCCCACTAACCTCTCATAGACACATCGAAAACATTTGTAACAAATGTATATTCTATTATCATATTGCTTACTTTAATCCTAAACTGGATTTCAGTAACTTGCAACCTTTATTAGCATTCTGTGATGTGACCATCCCTTTCTGGTTGCATCGTATAAACACCATCCATGATTGGTGGTCACAACATCCAATGCTAAATAATGTGATCAAATATATTAGCTATGATAAGTAAAATTCTAACGGATTTAGGCATAATGACTTGGTTAAACCAATCGAGCCTTATTGGTACCAATCTTGTGACATTCGTGTATCAACTCACTTGAATACCCACCGCAGTATTCTAGATAATAAGCCCCTTTTGCACCTTGATACATGGAATCCATTAATCAATTTTATCTAATTTAAATATACTGATTACTTGTAAGAAATATTATTCACTTTTAATAATAGATCATCGACCACAGTGAATATAAAAACCATCACCATGGTTTTATCCTTCCTACGCAGTATGTGTCTCTGGAACATACTCTGTTCCACATGTGCTTGTGGAACTAGTTCCTTTGAAAACTACTTGTGCATTTTGAGCATTGGCTAAACACAAGTCAATATAGCTCTCACTATCTATAATAGAGATGTTCACCCTTATATAGAAGTGTAGTCAATTTCTTGACTACCCACTCTTCTATCTTAGGGATTTAGGTAACATCCTAAAAAACTGTTAGGATTATTACACTAAATGCACAATGTGTTTGTCTTGACACAAGTTTGTTTATGTCCTAACAAACTCTTTGCACCCAAACACATGTTCTTATGACATAATGGGTTTACATCATACAATGAATTGTATGATATCCATTTGTCATTGTAGTTGGCATATGGTTATGGGATATCACTGTTATTTTCAAAGCATTTTATGAAATATAATGGAAGTTTCTGATAGTTCCAACATTGATATTACTTACATCAATACTTTGATGTATAAAATGTACGTTTAGGAATTACATCATGCTAAATTTTGTGGATCAATGTTGATATGAAAGACTTCATCATCAATCCTACTCATTAACAAAAATGTCATGATGTCGACAAGGTAATGTGCGTTTAGGAAATAGTCTACGCTAGATTATCATGATTGATGAATTCTTGGTAGATATATTCTTCGATATCCCAACCCAAAGAAACTCATATCTCCTAACCATGAATATAACTCAGTTTTTTATTCCTTAACTACTTGAAGGAATATTATGAAGTATATATACCTATATCTTATACTTGGAATAACTCATGCTTACTTGTTGAACTATTTCTAAAATCTTTGTGACATACCTTTAAATCTAAAGGCTCCTTTGTCCAAACTAAAGACGTCGATAATACCAAAATTATTTAGCTATGACAACCCTAAATACCTTACTTGGTATATTTATGACATCCAATTTTAGTATTAATTGAAAAAGAATTATCTTTTTACAACTGGGTATAAGTCTTACATTTATATTCATCACTAATTGCCTATGATTCATGTATCAATGAACTAATGATTAAGTTTACCAAAAAAAACATTCATTCCAGAACCTGAAAGAATGTATCCTTGTGTCCAAGGACACATGAGATTAATGTTTGTTGTTATACTCAATAATAGTTCAACACGAATCTTTCACTTGGAAATTAAAGAAGTCATGTACTTCTCACCACTGGCCTAGGTATCACCCATTCACAACAACTTGGAGATACACCTGACTTCTAGTAATATTTCTATACTTAATTGTTTATTGTATTTAAATACAGATATGTAAAAAGAATATAGTATTAAATACCCAAGTAGTGAAAGAAACATTACATTGATGAATATGCCTGATGTAGAAGCGATGAATTGATTCTTTAAATCAGTTTATTGCTTTTAAACTTCCATAGTATTATTTAATAATATGCAATGAAAATAACCATTGTTAATACCTCATTAATTGAAGGATGTCTTGAATGTTTCATTGGAATTAAATTCCTTTGACCTTTATACATTTTCTTTTAGTTTATCTGCCATAATAATTAAAGCTTATTTGTCTTTTATTCTTATTATCTTGGCGAATCTTACTTAAATTGGTAATGAAGCATTTACTCAACACTTTTTCATTTTGTAACTTAAAATGAGACCTGAGTAATGTGGTGAAAATGATATTTAATTATCATGATCAATATTTCAATTTACACATGCCGGTGTAAACTTCACCTTATTCATATCATTGCTTCACTTTCTCCTTTAAAACTTCTAAAAAATGAGACTTTATGTTATATCATCTATGTCCTGGTGTCGCGACCGCAACTGACACTAGACGTTAATTGAAGCATAATGATATTACCATCATATGCTTCGTACATTAGTCTCTTATAAGCATTTTCACCCTTGCTTCTTGAGGTATTTTAACAGTGTCGGGGACACTGGCACCTTGAGTTTCCTATATCATAGTACTATATTCCCACGCTTGTACTATTCGTGGATACTCGTGTTAGTGTGGAAATTTACTTTGTCCAATATTTATCGCAGTTTTTACTTGTGGTATAAATTTTCATTTATCTAAAAAATGAATTTTAGAAGATTAGTGCCTTTTATCTGGATTACTAGTTAAGACATTTTTGATTAATTACTTAAATCATTTAATGTCTCCCACAATTTTATCAGATTCTAGGAACCCTCTCTGCTAGAATAGGAATACTCTGTCGTTAGAGTATTCTATTGGAAAGTATCCTAGAACCACCCTTCATTGTAACAACCCGAGATTTTATAAGATATATTCATTTTAATTTCTTTCATATATTTCGTTGTACGGTACACCAAGATTATCTTGCGCTATACGCAACACCGTATTAGCTTGCAGTAAACGTAACACTAATCTTGGATCGTGTTACACAAAATTTAATGTTTGTTTAATAGTTGTTATTCTACGAAACATTGAGTATATATATATATATATTCAATGTATTTTTTTATATGAAACAATAAAGGAGTCGTGTACTACACGCAACCCTGACTTGTCTTGCATAACACGCAATCACGACCTTTCTCGATAGCGTGTGTTGTACGCAATACCGGGTTTTACTAGACAACGATATATTATTATAATATTATTATGAACTAGCCATTATGAATAGTATTAACTAAATTTTGAATTTTATAACATTAATATTAATCTTACACATTTTCTAGAACACGGTATAAGAACAAAATAAATTTTTCGGGTAAAATAAATATTTTTCAAAAAAATGCAGTTTTTCCACCTTTTGATGATGCACCCACCTTAAATCTTGTTATTGACATGTCTATAAGTTCAATTTGACAAAATAAAATTCTTATTTGGAATCAGGATATAAAAATTTACTTTGGATAAATTTTTCATATTATTATGATAACTTTCATATCTTAATGAATTGTAAAAACAAGCTATATTTTAATTAAAAAAAACTTTTTTTTCATCGCAATAATTTATATGGTTAGATTATATTTTTAATTGGTTTTAAAGTGTAATTAGAATATATTTTTACCATTTAATCCAATTTTGTTCATTGGAATTAATTTCACTTTGAAATTGGATATAAACAAGTATCAATCTTTTGATTGTTTTTGTTTCTTAAAAACACGCCATTTGTTTTGATAATGGGAATTAAATTTAAAATTAATTAATGCCACTTATATGTTATGAATTTTGAAAAATATAAATCAATTTTTAATTCGGAATATAAAATAATGCTTAGGCTGAATTTTTGGAATTTTTCTGAAAAACTTCAATTTTCGATGAATAGTGAAACCACTTAGTGGTAGTTAAAAAACTGACTTTTTTAAATTTAAATTAAATTTTACCACTTCTTTAAATTGAATTTAAAAAATCTGAGTTACACGGTTAATATCAAGGACTAAAATGTGGTTCAATGAGATCAAAATAATTTTTGGTGAATTGTAACTTTTTACTTTTATTTACCATGGTTAAAAGTAAATAAGATAATTAAGCGTAAAAATGATGTTATTATTACCCTAAAATATGTACTAATTCTATTGGATAAGTGTAATTCGACCAAAAACAACCTTTGGAATAAAATATGACCATTTAGGCCCACTTGGATTAGATTAGGACATTTAATATTATTTTATTTAAAGAAGGGTTAAAATAGTTATAATCAAATATAAATAGGTAAATAATTTTTAATATAGGGTTATAAATAAGATAAATTCTTCTATAAATATTCATTATAAAGATAAAAATATTTACTACATAATGGTATTTTATTTAAAATTTTTATACATTAAATAATTAAATTTATTTATGACACAATGATGATGCAGTAATTATCTTATCAATGCAATATTGACATAATTGAGGTTCTAAATACCCAAATAAAAGTAATTTGAGACTTTTTATGAATTTAACTAATTTTCTAGGTTAATATGACATGTTAGTTTTGATTTAATTAAATTTTTTAGAATTAATAATTCTGTTATGATTTTCCCAAAAATCAATTACCAAATAGTGTCAAAATTGACATAAAATAGTTTTTAAAACAAATATTATATTATTAATTGTTATTTTATTCCTAAAAAAATAAGGTTCGGAAAAATGACTTAGATAAAGTTATATATATTAATAATAAACAACTTGGGGTTCTTTTGTCATGTTATAGTAAGTTTATTAACCTTATAGTGTAAGAAAACAAGAAGACACAGTAAAAGAAAAATTATTTAACTTAAGGTTAAATCTAAATGATAAGGTTAAAATAGAAAACTAAACTTGTCTAAATTATATTGGATTAGAGGATTTAGACCCATACCCACATTATCTTCTAAATAAATTAATTTGGAGCTATTAAAAACCGAATATGACTTTATAATAAAATAATATTTTTAGTTTTCCCAAAGGTGCCCCTCTCCTCCCTTATAAAAGGGCACCTCCTCCCTCTCTTCCTCACACCACTTTGATCCTTCAAGCTAGGAAAACCCTGCCAAATTATCTTCTACACTTCCATAGAAAAATTCTAGAGGTTCTGGTCTTCTTAAAAGACCAATTTTAGTGCCCTAAGAGGAGGTCTTATAGAGGCGGTTCAAAGAAGAGGTAATGTCCATCACCACGCGTGCGTACGTACGGAATACCGTCTCCACGCCGTGGAGAAATCTATTTTTCCACCAACACCTTACATGGATGGGTATAATGGTGTAAATAATAACTATATATGGTTATTATAATATCATACTGATTCTGATATATTATATCATCCACTCCAATTCTATTCATTAATTATGGGAACGATATCATCGCTCGTGCGTACGTACGGACTACCGTCTCCACGACGCAATGAGATTCATTCTCCATGTTAACCATACATGAATGATCATAAAGTTTATATAATGAATAATAATGAAATATATGAATTAATAATTCTACTGGATTTAAGTATATATATATTTATTTTATCTATTTAGTTTCATTCAATTCAATAAGGAAATGAAAGCACCGTTCATGCGTACGTACGACCTACCGTCTCCATGAACGGTGTATTTCATTCCTTTTATCGATCTATAATATATATATGTATATGATGAATATATATTGTATATAAATCACGTTTTACATTCCGGATTATGTAAATCAGGATATAAGTAATAATATCAAGAACGACAAGTCGAAACACATACGATAAATGAAATGATTTTACCCAAAACGTTGCTTTAACATGGAATTTACAAAAGAACGGGTAATATAAAGTCATAAGTGAAACATATATGATATAATAAAAATGAATATGATTCTGTAATAAGTAAATGACATTATTTAAATCATTATACAGGAGGTTTGGATACGTACGAAGCATATCGGACCTAAGGTAAGGGATAACCTTTCCAATCTCGTTCTTATCTGAGATTGTTTATTCGTAAGTATTTGCTGGAGTTATTGTTATCATCCAAATCCATGTTTTCTAAAAGTGTTTTTATGTATGTTTAAATTCCTTTTTACCCATTTTTGAAATTTACCACATGTTATGAAAGAATCTTACTTTTTTTACCACACGGAGAACTTTTTGACTTTTCCGACAAAAGTACGAGAAGAATGTTTTTTTTAACTTATACGACATGAAAGGATTTTTACGGTTTTATGAAGACTTATTTTCATGAAACTTCCTCCAAAAGATTTCATGACTATTTTCAACAAAATAACTTTCTTTTAAAATTGCATGGAATTTTGTGAAAAGAAAATGATTTTCAAGAAGAAAGGATATTTTCCTCAAGAATTCATTTCAAGTACTTTATCAAAACCATTTTCCATATAAGAAGAAATTATTTCATATGTGTATGTTTCAAGTATAATGTTTCTATGATTTACTTGGTTTCACTTCTCTTATGATGAAATATACATTTCTTTTATATGGGTTATGTGATGATGGGATGATGTTTATGAAACCCATTTTATTTATTGGGTTATTATGAATGATGTATGTTTATTTTGTGGAACAAGTAAGAATGATTTCATTATGAGATGGGTGGGACCTATATCTCCCTCCAATGCATTGGGTAAAGATTTATATCTCATGAGATAGACATGGCTGGAATGACAAGTTAAACCGGTTTAGTAATACAGGACTGGAACGAGGAGTGAACTTGGTTCAGAAAGGGACTTTGTCCACTAAGATGGTCTTGACAGCAATGCCTTGGCTACTATGGAAATAATATCATTTACTTAATGATTTCCACAATTACATGTTTTATTCCCATGATAATTTTTCATGATTAATGTTTCTTCCTGATCTATTCCTTACGTACTGCCATGTTTTTTTTCATTGCTCAAGATTTTGATGTTTAAATTTTATGCTCATGTTTTTTTTACATTCAAATGTCTAAGGATTGTTTTTTGTTCTCTATGCTTACCCTTACTGAGCATTTGAGCTCACCCCTTTTATGTTTTCTTTTAACCAGGATATAAAGAAAGATTTTAGGTAAGAAGAAAAAGGGGAAGATCTTTATGGGAGATGTTGAAGATCTTTCATCACGATTAGAAGATTATATTCTGAGTTTCCAAAGACACTAAACTATTACGGTACTTGTGTGTCTATTTTTGTTATGTATTAATTATTATGAAAAAGTAATGTAATGTCCATGTATGTAAAGCTTTGGGTCTCTACAGTTGGTATTAGAGGAAAGGTTTAGTCAACCTTTGGAAACTAGGATGCGAAAACTATAGTGAGATCCCTAGAGATATTTCTAAGGTATGTCTAGGGATGTCCCTTTGGTTAAGTATAAGTATAGGTTATAGTCCTAGAATTACGGTAACGATATTATAATTAAACCTAAGATGTTAGATGTCAAAGGTAATCCCCCTTGATTATGTTATTTTACTTGTATGATTTTTTCCTCTCACAGAATTCTTTTTGTGTTTTAGTCAATGGAGGGAACTACAAGGAATTCTGTTAACATTGAATCCAATGGAAAAATTGGTGACTATGAGCAACAAAATTGCGTAATGCCTAGAGAGAAAGATATTGTGATTATGTCGAATCAGTCATCGCGATATATGATTAACAAGGTGAAATTTAGTGGTATGCCTAATTCATCAAATAAGAGGATGATAGACTTTTATGCATGTTCGCATGTTGAGGATCATAAAGAAAGGAAGATTGAGATTTCTAAAGAAGGGAAGAAGAACCTTGAGGAATACCTCAAATGGAGGGACATATGTTATCTATGTGGATAAAACAGTTATAGAGTGATAGACTATTATAGAGTTCAATGTCTTATTTGTGGAGAACATGGGCATTACCCAACTCAATGCCCTGACCTAAAAAGTTGCTTCTAAATCAAGGAAGGACTTATTCCAGGACAATTATTAAAGAAGATGTATTGAAGTGTTTATGTATTGGTATTCAAGAATAATGTTGTTGAGGTACTTTTATGGTGTATTAGAATATTTTTGTATTAGTCTATTGTGGTTTTCAATAATTTTATGGTACCGGTAACCATGAAAAGTGATTCAAATATTTTGGAAAGCAGATGATATGTGAATAATTAAGGGATAAAGAGAAAATGAAATGTTTGACAGTATTCATGAGCTCATGATTGATATAAGGACTAAGTGATATCATGGTTTGAGTATACAGAATTTTGAGGATTTTGGTATGTGGAAAGTGTTAACTTTTAACTGCATTCATGTTTTCACTAAGGTTTAATGGGTATTAATTTTTTTCATGAGAATACATGATTAAGGCCTTAGAATGTTTGGAATGTGACCAACAAGACATATCTTATGAGATATGGGGATAAACGATGGTATTAACATGCTTGTTATATGAACTCTTTGGTAATCATTTTCACTATAATATGAGATTGGATAGCAATATTTTGGATAAGCCTAAATATTGGAATGGATTATGTTGGACATAAGTTAGTATTGTTTAAGGTTAGAACCTTTTCGATATTATTGATGGAAAGTTATAATAATGTATTTTTGGAAAAAAAGGAAAACCTACAGGACGGGCGACAACCCATCGCGTTGGACAAGGCTGTGGGAATCAAACCCACAACCGAAGTGCGACTGTCCTTTATCGCCTACCATTGGCCTACAGGAAGTCCCTGTTTAGTAGAAACTAGTTTTATTATATTAAGCAGTATGATATATGAAGTATAAGTCCATTTTAGGAACCATATATGATTAATCTCACTATAGATGGACTTATGTATATTTTATAACTTTTGCACACTTTTTGTTTGAGACAGATGGAATGACCTGTCATTCTATCATATGATCTGCTAACACTTCGCGAATGAAAAATTCAACTTCATTTCTTTAAGAGATGAAGTGGAAGTTGTCCAAGGAACGACCAACGGTGATATTGTACCAAAATAAAGAACGTATTTCTTCTAATTCCAATTTCTTCAACTTTAGGGAAATGATCTTGAATACAAAAAAATGTTGTCCTAGTGTCCTTATATCCGATAAATCAGATGGTACCTTGGATCATCACAAATTTATGGCTTTGTGATTGTTGGCTTTTTCATAGCCATGTTCTCTACCACTCTCCATCAGAACTTGATGTTTAGATTTCTCTTCCATATCCATATTTTCACCTATGTTATCCTATACGGAAACCCAATGATGAGTTATTTTGGGTAATCGTTACGATGTGGGGTTCTATGAATAGTAAACGATTTATAACCCTGACGAATTTCAAGGGAGAAATTCATTTTAAGGGGGGTAGAATGTAACAACCTGAGATTTTATAAGATATATTCGTTTTAATTTATTTCATTATTCTATTGTACGCTACACCAAGATTATCTTGCGCTATACGCAACACCGTATTAGCTTGCAGTATACGTAACACAAATCTTGGACCGTGTTACACAAATTTTAATGTTTGTTTGATAATAGTTATTCTACGAAACATTGAGTATATATATATATATATTCAATTTATTTTGTTATACGCAACAACAAAGGAGTCATGCACTACACACAACCCTGACTTGGTTTGCGTTACACGCAATCACGACCTTCCTCGATAGCGTGTGTTGTACGCAATACCGGGTTTTACTAAACAACAATATATTATTATAATATTATTATAAACTAGCCGTTATGAATAGTATTAACTAAAATTTGAATTTTATAACATTACTATTCATCTTACACATTTTCTATAACATGGTATAAGAACAAAATAAATTTTTCGGGTAAAATAAGTATTTTTCAAAAAATGCAGTTTTACCGCCTTTTGATGACGCACCCACCTTAAATATTGTTTTTGAAATGTCTATAAGTTAAATTTGACAAAATAAAATTATTCTTTGGAATCAAGATATAAAAATTTACTTTGGATAAAATTTTCATATTATTATGATAACTTTCATATCTTAATGAATAGTAAAAACACGCTATAATTTAATTAAAAACAACTTTTTTTTCATTGAAATAATTTATATGGTTAGATTATATTTTTAATTGGTTTTAAAGTTTAATTAGAATATATTTTTACCATTTAATCCAATGTTGTTCATTGGAATTAATTTCACTTTGAAATTGGATATAAACAAGTATCAATCTTTTGATTGTTTTTATTTCTTAAAAACACGCTATTTGTTTTGATAATGGGAATTAAATTTAAAATTAATTAATGCCACTTATATGTTCTGAATTTGGAAAAATAGACATCAATTTTGAATTCGGAATATCAAATAATTCTTAGGCTGAATTTTTGTTATTTTTCTGAAAAACTTCAATTTTCGATGAATAGTGAAACCACTTAGTGGTAGTTAAAAAACTGACTTTTTTAATTTAAATTAAATTTTACCACTTCTGTGAATTGAATTTCAAAAATACGAGAGACACGGTTAATATCAAGGACTAAAATGTGGTTCAATGAGATGAAAATAATTTTTGGCGAATAGTAACTTTTTACTTATATTTACCATGGTTAAAAGTAAATAGGATAATTAATGGTAAAAAATGATATTATTATTACCCTAAAACATGTCCTAATCCTATTGGATAAGTGTAATTCGACCAAAAACAACCTTAGGAATAAAATATGACCATTTAGGCCCACTTGGATTAGATTAGGACATTTAATATTATTTTATTTAAAGAAGGGTTAAAATAGTTAAAATCAAAGTTTAATAAGTAAATAATTTTTAATATAGGGTAATACATAAGATAAATTAGACTATAAATATTAATTATAAATATAATAAGATTTCCTACATAATTGTATTTTATTTATAATTTTTAGACATTAAATAATTTAATTTATTTATGACACAAATATGATGCAGTAATTATCTTACTAATGAAATATTGACATAATTGATGTTATAAATACCAAAATAAATGTAATTTGAGACTTTTTATGAATTTCACTAATTTTATAGGTTAATATGACATTATAGTTTCTATTTAATTAATTTTTTTAGAACTAATCATTCTGTTATGATTTTTAAACAAATCAATTACCAAATAGTGTCGAAATTGACCTAAAATAGTTTTTAAAACAAATATTATATTATTAATTGTTATTTTATTCTTAAAAATATAAGGTTTGGCCAAATGACTTATATAAGTTTATATATATTAATAATAAACAACTTGGGGATCGTTTGTCTTGTTATAGTAAGTTTATTAACCTTATAGTGTAAGAAAACAAGAAGACACGGTAAAAGTAAAATTATTTAACTTAAGGTTAAATCTAAATGATAAGGTTTAAATAGAAACCTAAACTTGTCTAAATTCTATTGTATGAGAGGATTTAGACCCATCCCTACATTATATTCTAAATAAATCCATTTTGATCTATTAAAAACCGAATATGACTTTATAATAAAATAATATTTTTAGTTTTTCCAAAGGTGCCCCTTTCCTCCCTTATAAAAGGGAACCTCCTCCCTCTCTTCCTCACACCACTTTGAGCCTTCAAGCTCGGCCAAAAACTAAAAAATTATCTTCTCCACTTCCATAGAAACATCCTAGTGATTCTGGTATTCTTCAAAGACCAATTTTATTGCCCTAAGAGGAGGTCTCAAAGAGGCGCTTCAAAGAAGAGGTAATGTCCATTACCGATTCTTTCAACTTTATTTCTTCTTCCACTTCTTCTTCTTTAGTTGTTTCAATATTAAGTAATAAAATCAGTATAACTCATATACTGATATGTTATTATATGTATGAAACAACCCTATTTCACTATCTATCCATCCTACGGAAAACAAAATCACCACACGTGCGTAGGTACGGAATACCGCCTCCACGCCATGGTGAAATCTATTTTTTCACCAACACCTTACATGGATGGGTATAATGGTGTAAAGAATAACTATATATGGTTATTATAGCATCATAAAGATTCTTATATATTATACCATCCACTCCAATTCTATTCAATAATTATGGGAAGGATATCATCGCTCGTGCGTACGTACGGACTACCGTCTCCACGACGCGATGAGATTCATTCTCCATGTTAACCATACATGAATGATAATAAAGTTTATATAATGAATAATAATAAAATATATTAAATAATAATGTTACTGGATTTATATATATATATGTATGTCATATATTTAGTTTCATTCAATTCAATAAGGAAACGAAAACATCGTTCATGCGTACGTACGACCTACCGTCTCCATGAACAGTGTATTTTATTCCTTTTATCGATCTATAATATATATATGTATATGATGAATATATATTCTATATAAATCATGTTTTACATTCTGGAATTATTTAAATCAAGATATAAGTAATAATATCAAGAACTACAAGTTGAAACACATACGATAAATGAAATGATTTTACCCAAAACACTGCTTTAACAAGGAATTTACAAAAGAATGGGTAATATAAAGTCATAAGTGAAAAATATATGATATAATAATAATTAATATGATTCTATAATAAGTCAATGAAATTATTTAAATCATTATTTAGGAGGTTCGGATACGTATGAAGCATATCGTACCTAAGGTAAGGGATAACCTTTCCAATCTCGTGCTTATCCGAGATTGTTTATTCGTAAGTATTTGCTGGGGTTATTGTTATCATCCAAGTCCATGTTTTCTAAAAGTGTTTTTATGTATGTTTAAAGTCCTTTTTACCCATTTTTGAAATTTACCACATGTTATGAAAGGAATCTTACTTTTGTTTACCACACGGGGAACTTTTTGACTTTTTCGACAAAAGTACGAGAAGAATTTTTTTAACTTATACGGAATGAAAGGATTTTTATGGTTTTATAAAGACTTATTTTCATAAATCTTCCTCCAAAAGATTTCATGACAATTTTCAAAAAAGTAATTTTATTTTAAAATTGCATGGAAGTTTTTGAAAAGAAAATGATTTTCAAGAAGAAAGGATATTTTCCTCAAGAATTCATTTCAAGTGATTTATCAAAACCATTTTCCATCTAAGATAACATTATTTTATATGTTTATGTTTCAAGTATAATGTCTCTATGATTTACTTGGTTTCAATTATCTTATGATGAAATATCAATTTCTTTTATATGGATTATGTGATGATGGGATAATGTTTATGAAACCCACTTTATTTATTGGGTTATTATGAATGATGTATGTTTATTTTGTGGCACAAGTAAGAATGATTTCATTATGAGATGGGTGGGACCTATATCTACCTCCAATGAATTGAGTAAAGATTTATATCTCATGAGATAGACATGGATGAAACAGCAAGTTAAACCGGTTCAGTAATACCGGACTGGAACGAGGAGTGAACTCGGTCCAGAAAGGGACTTTTTCCACTAAGATGGTCTTGGCAGCAATGCCTTGGCTACTATGGAAATCATGTCATGTGCTTAATGGTTTCCACAGTTACATGTTTTATTCCCATGCTAATTTATCACGATTAATGTTTCTTCATGATCTATGTGTTACGTACTGCCATGTTTTATGTCATTGATCAGGATTTTGATGTTTAGATTTTATGCTCATGTTTTTTTTACATTCAAATGTCTAAGGATTGTTTTATGTTCTCTATGCTTACCCTTACTGAGCATTTGAGCTCACCCCTTTTATGTTTTCTTTTCCCCAGGATATAAATAAAGGTTTTAGGTAAGAAAAAAAGGGGAAGATCTTTATGGGATATGTTGAGGATCTTTCACCACGATTAGAATATTATATTCCGAGTTTCCAAAGATACTAAACTATTACGATCCTTGTGTGTCTGTTTTTGTTATGTATTAATTATTTAGAAAAAGTAATGTAATGTCTATTTATGTCAAGATTTGGGTCTCTACATTCATAGTCTACAAGCTATGGCTACACCACTACTTGGAGAGTTCTAGGTGGGATTTTTGCTGGCCGACCGCTTTAACTTGCAGTTCCTTGATCTGTTGAGTGAATTCCCAGCTTCTTATAAATCAGAACTTGATTTAATCAACACTTGACTCTAAAATTACAACAAGCTAGCTATGGATATTTCTTTGATGAAATTTTAGTTAATTCAAACCATCATTCTTATATGGACTCCCCAGTAGTAAGAGGCACCCTCAGCTATGACATGACCAGCACCTCAAATAGATAGTTTTTTTGAACTTTAATGATGGAAGGCGGTTATGACTTAATATATCTTTGAGGGTTTTATGATTTTTATTGTGATTAAATAAATCATATTAAATTTTATAAGCAGATACTATGTGATCTCACTCACAAATGATCTTTCAAGAAATATAAATTTCATCACGTCACATGTTCATTTTATCTTGCATGCTTGTTTATTATTAATCCATGTGAGTGCGCTCTAGCTACACATTCAAAAAATAATAAACCATGCAGAAATAAAATGAAAAACCTGATCATGAGCCAATTCTAATGGTTGATCCATTGAGTGAATAATGGACTAACCAAAACCCTAGGGGTAAGTATCTTTAGTTGTGTGGCTTGAAACTTGAACAACAATGTCTGCTCATCCATTGCATCCAACTCCTGTATGGTGCGTTTCAGTCACATGGTGCGAAGTGCGTCATTTATCATCTCATCATTATACAATATTACTCGCACGCAGATGAGGGGGTCTCGAGTTATAAATATAAAACTCTGAGAATGAGCGCGTAGGCCCTTATACATATAATGACCATTGAGACGACACATAGATCGTCTTTTATTTAATTAAAATAATTATTACAAACCGACATGAAATAATTAAATAAAAAAATTAAATAAATAAAAAAACTTTAGACATGCATTAGCTGGTCAATGGATCATGACCATCATATACGCATTAAACTCGCGTATATTAAATAAATTCAAAATAAAAATTAAACTTGCATTAAAATAATACTTGAGGGAATTTGATTGAATTAAAAATTTCACTCTTATTTTTAATTCAATAGTTACATCGTTCGGTCCCAATTTATTAATTTAATTTTAAAATAAAATAAAATAAATAAATTAATTTAATTAATATCCCAATTAAATTAATGACACCACTTCTTACATTTAATAACCAAAAATTAATATTAAATTAATTTAATTATCAAATGTAATTAAATCAATTATTTTAATTAATTTTTGATTAAATTAAATCACTTGGACCCATATAACTTTGGGCAGGGCCTGTGCGGGTCTGGGAGAACCCGATAAAACCCAATATGGATGATACCGACCCTGTGCAGGGGCGTATTGGGTTGGGCCGGTCCACCCAAGCCCGGTTCGGGCTGGGCAGACCTGTATGAACCTATTTTGGGGAAATGCTAATTACTTTCCCACTGGGTGGACCAGACGATGGTTAGAACAAGGTGATTTTGTGACTGCCGGGGGTAACCTAAGGAGATCAAATCTAGAAAGGGGCGCCATCAAGGGATGTCATGCTAGGTGTGACGGTGCCGGTTGTAGGCTGGATGGCTTGGGTTTTTCAAGTGGGAGACGGTGTGGGGAGTGATTCATCAGGGGGAGGAGGCCAGACCGAGGCATTCCGGTGCCACTGCACCTGTTGTGCCTAGTGAACGCTGGAGGTGAAGGCAGGGGTGGTGACTGAAGCACCTGCCGGAGGTGGTCCGGGGATACTGCCCCCGCGAGGCTGCTGCCGGGTAAGGGGGCGCTTGGGGGCAGCCCGCTGCAGTGCGACGGAAGGGAGGAGGGCCTCGGTGCTACTGGTACGGGGTGTGGGACGTGCTAGCTCCTTGAGAGGAGGACTTGAAGGGCATTTCCTGATGTGGTGCACCACAACACGCAGGGTGAAGGGATCAGGATGAGGCTACAGGGCCGTTGTGCACTGCCTGGTTTAATGGAGGCATTGTACTGGGTGAAGGGGTTCACCACAAGGCAGTTCAAAATAGCTGACGGTTTGCTTGGCTGCTGTGTTGTCTGCCACAGAGCGAAGGAGGAAAAAAATGGGCTACTGCCACACCGCCTGGAGTGGAAGAGATAGGCGACATAGTGGATGGGAGTAGCATCTCTCTACGAAAAGACATAGGAGTCGGGTATCTCGGGCCATCGCACGATGCCCATTACACATGATCATAGATAGGAACACCCAATGAAACCCTAAACATGTGGTGTTCATATTGGTGGGTCAGTCCTCATGATCTCACTACTAGAGATCACCAAGTGCAAACTTCATGAAAAGAAGTCTCAATGCTTATGAGCCCCCAACACCTGATAGTCATACATATATTGTGTCCAATTAGTAAGATGTATCTAGACCATAGAACATATGTTTAAGATTAATGTCATATTATCTAGAGGTTCTCATTATAGCTTGGGAACTGCTATAACCTTTCGATATGATAATTAATCTTTAGACATTACTATTTCAATAGTGGATGTAGAAAAGTATACACTATAATGGTATGATGACATCATGCATAGCTTACTATATACACGACATGGTAATCAAAAGCACTGAATAGTTGGGTCTAGGGCACCCACTATTTCAATAGAAGCCTCTCTCAAGCCTTTGGGAACACACATCAAAGTAAGGGATCCTCACCTTTCTCTCTTCCTTTCAATTACAGAACCTTGTTTGAAGTTAGTAATTTTAATTTCAATTGGTTATATTATAATCCTTTTATAATAAATTCCTTACTATAAATTTTTTGTTATTTCAATTATGTATCATTTATCTTCCCCAATTTAGACCCTTACCTATGCCATTACTATGCTGAAATTTCATAAGAGATTTATCTCTTCTCATTTCCATTTCAAGCACTTCATTTGTATTATTCATCTTAAATTCCATTTCATATATTGGGATATTATGTTCCATGATCCCCTGATTGTCAATTTTTTGGATAAATTATGTGATAATCATTTCTCTCCAATCTACCCATTTTATGAATTTCCATATGACGTCATTATGCTGCCGAAATTGAACCACAATTTTCCATGCCAAAATCATCATGTAGTGAATACCATATGCATTCCTCTATCAGGGTTATTCAACTTTATGCACATATTATTGTTTATTGTGGACTTACTTGTATTTATTCCACATTCTTAGATTGTATAGTAAATGATTATGTTGAATGAATCTATGTTATATGATCTATATGGCCCACTTAAAGCATAAGAATGAAAGTTTTATGAAGGGTGTGCTATGATAGCACTTCAATGCATTGGTAATGTTTAGTATCATGATACATCATGTTGGGATAGGGGTTTAACTGATTCCTTTATAGTATTTTTTTCCATCATGTTGGGATATGGTTTTATCTGATTCCTTTACGTTAATGATGTAGTGTTTTAAGTATTTGAAACAATTACATGTTATGATAATCATGCTATATCATGCCTTCATGTTCATATTTCTATTATGCTTCATTAATATACCTTTTTCCTAACATGTATTGTACTCTTCATGTTATTCCTTGTTTACCCCCTTACTGATCTTTATAGGTCACCCTTTTCTAATGTATGTCCTCAGGTTATCCTATGCAATGCGAAGTACAAAGGAATGTTGTGGTCATGTAAAAAATGTCTTCAATAAATATGTGTATTTCATGTTTTAAGTTGTTATATAATATTCCTAAGCCCCAAAGACACTAGAAATCTCAATATTATGAGTTTTATTAAGTGAAAGTTTATGTAATAAATCATATTTAAATATGGAATAAATAGTAGGGTTGTTATAGTTGGTATCAAAGGATAGGTTTAGTTATTTTTTGGATTAGGATTAGAAAACTCTAGTGAAAGCCTCAGGGATAATACTAAGTATAAGAAAAGAATCCCAAAATTTTGGTGACTATAGAGTATATTTTTTATCAATCAAATACATCCATGTTTGGATCTGAACACGAAGAGGTGGCTCTGGCACAAAAGTATCTAGGGGTAAAACTCAAAAATACCTCTTTGAGCTAGACTCAAATGGAAACTGGTGCATGAAAACAAGACTTTATGCACTCTTGGTTCAACACTATTAGGGGATATGCTTTGGTAAATTCATAAGCTTAGTACGAATCATTATCAAGGGAACAAAAAAAATCCCATAAGAATATATGTTAAGAAGTTGATCAGAGATAACTTAAATTGAAGACTAGAAAATTATAAGTTAAAGAGATAAATGTAATTTATAAGTTATCCCTTTTTGTGTTTAATAATGTAAAATACTTGTCCCTAATTTTCCTTTTATTCTATCCAATGGTTGGTAATATGAGGAATGAGGTTAACAACTGATGAAAAAGGAAATGTGATGACTGCATCAATGAGATTCCCTTTCAGATGGGAGCTCAAGTCGGACATATCCTGATTTCTCCAAACCAACTATAAAAAATAATGATTAATAAGTGGCACTTTGTTAAATTCGTAAGGAAATCAAGGAAGTGGAAGAAAAATTCTCACAAAATTCAATCTGATAAAGATAATAAGACCCAATTTCCTTTGCACAGTAGGGGTGGAAATATGCACCAAGGAAAATGTCAAAAAGGGACTAGGAAATGTTTTATGTGTGGAAAGGAAGGGAAAACATTATCCAATTTCCAAACCAAAATGGATAATGTGATGAATGGAAACAAAGTTCCATCTAATTCATCATACATAATTCTATGTCATAAATGTGGATAAGTTGGGCGTTATCCAAGATGATGCTCCATTAAAAGTGATGAGAAGCATGATGATCATCAACAATCTCCATGATCATGGGAGCATAGAAATTTTTACGATAATATGGATAACAATGAATGAATTACATGTAACCACTACTTAAAAGTATTTTATATCATAATTTATTTCAATTCATGTCCTATTAGAATATCTTTTATATTTTCAATGAACATTGAGTCCCCACCATAAATGATATTATATCATTAGGTAAAAACTTCTATAAGTGTTGTATCATGTGTCGAAGTTTGTGGGAATGTTCTTCTTGAAAATATTATAAGTATCTATTTGATGGAATATGAGGAAAAATGAAAAAGTAATTTCCTACACCTCAAGGTAGTTGAAAATTCATGAGTAAAACTATCCCATGCATGATATGGAGTTGGTATCTGGGATCTTTTCACTGAAAATCTAGTGGATTATCTCGTTGGGGAGAAGTGCGAAATATATACGGATCACAAAAGTCTCAAATATATATTCACACAGAAAAAGATGAATATGTGTTAATGAAGATGGTTAAAGATCCTCAAGGACTACAACTGGTCAATCCATTACCACACTAGGAAAGTGAATTAGGTGGTAGATTATCTAAGTAGAAAGGACCCAACAATTCTATCATTTATGAGAATTTAAAAGGATCTAATCTTCTTAGATTTAATGAAGATGGAATTTGGAATCATAAATAAGGGAACATCATCAATCCTTTCACAAATTATTGCTCAACCATCTATTTTGGAAAGGATAAAGGATGATAAAAATGATGATATGGGAATTCAGAAGAAAGTAGAAACTATCATAAAAGGGAAATCCTTGGAGTTTAATGTTAATGAAGAAGGAATTATGATATTTGGGTCAAGACTATGTGTTCCATAAAATCCAAAGTTAAACAAAGAACTTTTGTATCAAGCACATAGTTCAAATTTCTCCATTCACCCAGAAAACATGAAGATGTATCGAGATCTCCGAGAGTACTATTAGTGGGATAACAAAAAGAAGGTGATCGCTAAATATACATCAAAGTTCCTAGTATGTTAGAAAGTGAAGGCTGAGAGGTATTAGTCTAAGGGGATTATGAAACCATTTACCATAACAACATGAAAATGTGAAAACATAACCATGAAATTTATCACCGGACTTCAGAAGAAATCCAAAGGAAATAATGCTATCTGGGTTGTTATGGGTCATCTTATAAATATTGAAAACTTCATTGAAATTTTAGAGGATTTATCATTGGATTAACTGATGTGGGTATAAATCAGAGAAGTGGTAAGGTTTCATGGATTACCACTATCAACTGTGTCTGATCAAGATCCAAGATTTACTTCTAAGTTCTGTAAGAGTTTCCAATATGCTCTAAACACTATGTTGAACTTCAGCATGACCTATCACCCTTTAACTGATGGCCAATCTAAGTGGAAAATCCAGACACTTTAGTACATGTTGAGATCTTCCTCAACGGACTTTAAATGTAGATTGGACCAACATATTTCTTTAGTGGAGTTCTGTTACAATAAAAGTTTCCACTCAACCATCCAAATGGATCCTTATGAATCCCTTTATGGGAAGAGGTTCAGAACACCAACATGTTAGGATGAAGTCAGGTAAAGGAAACTTCTAGGTTTGGAAACGGTCTAAGAAATTGTGGAGAAGGTTAATAACATTCAAAAATAAATAAAATATTCCCAGATTCGACAAAAGATCTATGTTGAAAATCATCGATGAGACCTAGAGTTTGATGTTGGAGACATGGTATTCTTATGCATATCTCCATGGAATAGAGTTATTATATTTGAGAAGAAGGGAAATATTACTGTAATGTACACTGTCCCTTTTGAGATCCTTGATCACATCATAGCAGTGGCCTATCGACTAGCACTCCCACTAAACCTTTTCCAAGTACATGATGTATTTCATGTATCACTCTTAAGGAAGTACATACCAAACCTATCACATGTACTCAATCCAGATGTGGTACCATTGGAGAATGAACTATCCTATAAAGAGAATCCGGTGAAGATCTTAGATAGTTGAGAAAGAGTTCTACAAAATAAGACAATTCCCCTCATCAAAGTTTTGTGTAGAAACCCAAAGGTTGAATAATTGACATGGGAACCAGAGGAAGAGATGCGGTAGAGATACCCTCATCTGTTTTAGTTTTGGAAAAGGAAATTTCAAGGCTAAAATTTCTTAAGGTAGGAAGGTTGTAATGATCCAAACTATTATGAATAAAATTCACTTTCTTTTAATTAAATGTCTTATGGATATAGAAATACATGCACTCTTTATATTTTATTATATCACTTAGATTTTAAGGACCGTTAAGTATTCTAACCATTGATAATATAGCCGTTGAATATTGATCACATGACTAGTATTAATTTAGTGTTTCAACAAATCCTTTTAACACAGACAAAAGAAGTGATGGCCTCAACTAGTAAGATCATACCCTATAAAGTCAATTTATTAGAGCTTCCAAGGGAGATAATATTTCTGGGATTTTCCCTATTCTATTCCCAAGACACGATCCAACAATTAAGCACGATTGAGACCATTTATGGGAGAAGTTCAAGATCATTGAGATCACGACCCTAACCATGTTCACTGAACGACCCCTGAAAGCCCCACCATTGCACACATTACTCTTAAGGAATATAATGGTGTAATAAAGGGATATGTAACAAGACCTTAGCATTATGATTATTTCCATTAGTTTTTTTATAAAATATATAATATACTTTCATTCTATCATTGTTACTTTGTAAATGATTTTTAAAGCACAAATAATATTTTTGGTTAATATTTGAATTTAATTAAGAAATATATATTGATGAATTAATGGATTTTTGAAATAAATAATATTTTAATAAAATATTATTATTAAATTACATTAATTAAATATAAATTATCATATAATTTTTTTGAAGTCAATTGTAATTTTTATTATGGTTTGAAAATTGTTTTCATCAAAACCCGTCAATTTTTAATAAATATAGGTTTTTATTTTAAGAATGAAAATTCAAATATTTAAAAAATTATTGATATAAAATTAATATTATTTCTAGAATCAAGATTTCATAATTATCCAATGGTAATATTTTCATAATTTTCTGAGACAGTCGAATTTTCAAGTAAAAATTAAACACCGTATAAATATATAATGTGTTTTATGACATCACAATGACCCAATAGTGATGTAATAAAATAATATAAATGATATATTCGGAAAAATACATGTTTTCCTTTAAAATAATATAATTTTAGGTTTATTTTATTTATTTTATAAATCCTTAGTGAATCCTCCAAGACATATAAGATATTTTAAGATTTTAAAATCCTTTCTTTGAAAGTGAGACTCACCTACACATAAGCAAGAAAAATATTTTAATATATTTGTATATTATTCTTTTTAAATAATTTATAACACTCTATTTTTCTATAAACCATGGGAAAAAACCATGGTATGGTTTGTGGTTTTGAATATTTTAGCATGTATTATCCAAAACCAAAATAATAAAGAATCCCCCCACCTTTCCTATATAAACCCACCCAAGCACCCATTTCTCTTTACTAAAGCTCTTTTAGGATAATCAAAACTCTTACCCCTACTACCTATATTCCTCTAACTATTCCCCTAATCTCCCAGTAATCTTCTATCAAGCCTTTGGTATCACACGTCCAAGTAAGGGATCCCCACCTTTCTCTCTTCCTTTCAATTAGAGAACCTTGTTTGAAGTTAGTAATTTTAATTTCAATGGGTTATATTTTAATCATTTTATAATAAATTAAATATAGTATATTTAATTTTATTTCAATGAATTATTATTTATCTTCCCCCATTTATACCCTTACCTACACTTTTACTATGTCGAAATTCCGTAAGAGATTTCTCTCTTCTCATTTCTATTTCAATCACTTCATTGTATTATGCATCTTAAATTACATTTAATATGTTGGGATATTATGTTTTATGATCCCCCCACTCTAAATTTCATGTATAAATTATGATAGACCCCTTTCTCTCTCAGCTAACCATTTTATGAATTTCCATATGACATCGTTATGCTGCTGAAATTATACCAAGATTTTCCATCCCAAAATCATCATGTAGTGAATACCATACCCATTACTCTATCAAGGGTACTCACATTTATGCCCATATAATTATAGAATAGGAAATTATATGTATGTATTCCACATTATTAAATCTTGTAATAAATTGCGATGTTGAATGAATCCATGTTATATAATCTATGTGGAAAATTTATGCATAAGAATGAAATGTTTATGAAGGGTGTGACCTGATAATACTTAAATGCATTGGATAATGTTTAGTATCATGATACATAATGTTGGGATATGGGTTTACCTGATTACTTTATATTAATTTTTTCCATAATGTTGGGATAGGGGTTTATCTAATTCTTTTATGTTAATGATGCAATGTTTTAAGTTGTATCCATAATTCCATGTTATGATAATCATGCTATATCATGCCTTTATATTCATATTTCTCTTAGGCCCCATTGATATGAATTTTTCCTAAAATGTATTTTAATATTCATGTTATTCATTTTTTACTCCCTTACTGGGCTTTATAGCACTCCATTTTCTTATGTATGTCCTCAAGTTATCCCATGCAATTCTAAGTATGAAGGAATGTTGTGGTCATGTAAAATTAGTTTTTAATAAATATGTGTATTTCCTGTTTTTTGTTGTTATGTAATGTTCCTACGCCCCAATGACACTAGAAAATTTGAACTTACCTATTTTATTAATTGAAATTTAATTTAATAAATCATGTTTAAATATGGAATGAAGAGTTGGGTTGTTATATCTTTTATATTGGATCTAATATATATTATAGATCTTTGATGTATGCTTGAACATAAATTAATATACTAAGAAACACCTATAACTTCTTATGATATGAAATATAATTAGGTAATGTTTCTATCTTCTCTAAAATATGTGGTTGAAACTTTTATCTACTTCTATAGATATTTGATTTTAATAATTATATATTAGGTTTCATCCAAATGACATTTTTTTAAAAACAATCATCCCATCATTTTTTGAAAACTTTAGCTACCTACTATAACTGCCTGATATTTTATTATATACTATTATTTAATTTTATCACATAATCAATGTAGTCTTACATGAATTTTAATACTCTATAAAATGTCTCATCTATTTTCCTATAGAATGTTTATGAAAAATTATTGAGTATAAATGGAATAACTATACATTAAATAACCATATTAACATCATGAATGAGGTAAGTGGTATTTCTTATTCTTTGATCTTAATAAAATAATGTCTTGATTTAAGATAAAACTTAAAATATATCTTTAGAATATTATTTCTAATATTACTTCTCAATGCCTCTGTATGTGGATGATTATATCTATCATCCAATTTTTCATTATTGATAACTTGCCAATCTATCAATATTATAAATTTACCATATTGTTTCCTAGAATGGTTCATTACCATGAACACCACACTCCTATAAGAAATTTCACTATGATTTATTAATCCAATATTTATTAATTATAGATTATTTTTCTCAAACTCTTTAATCATTTCAACTATATTTGAAATTACCATGTTTGTGGTCAGGATACTAGGATTATAAATAATAATTATAGCCCCAAGCATAACCTTATAGAATAATTTCTGAGGGTTTTATGACTAATTTTCTTATTAGTAATCTATTATATTATTTAATTACTCAAATTAAATGTTACTTAGAACTTTTAATCCAACCAATTATTTTCACTAATTAATCGTTATGTGATTTTCATTATCCTTATCTAGATTGTTCTCCACTTAGATAATATATAATTTTTTATAAAAACATTACAGTTTCCCCAAAACTGGATAGAATTGAATAATTATTGAGGATAATTCCTTATGAAAATATCATCACTATAAGATAACCCATGAGGAATTTGTTTCTAATAAATAATTTATCTGGAAACTAAGTATTAAACCAAAGCAACCTCTCTATAAATCTTCTCCCATTTAGTTCAATATAAATATCCTTCACCACTTCATGAATAAAAACTATTTATTTATAACCTACTGTAACATAATACTATATGAATACCTAAGTAAATCTAGGAAAATTAATTCTTTTATAAGAGAAGTTATAATCCATATCCACTAGAGTTGCACTTATATTTCCACCAATATTTAGCTCCACTAATTTCTCCATTATTTAATGATTTTAATGAATATCCTATATATCCTACATGAGATTATTTTCCTTTATATGAGTATATTGAAATATTATTTAGTATGATTAATATCTTGGAAGTTGATATTCTTTGTGATTTAATAGAACTACCTTCATTTTTCTCACTAGGAGCCTTAGATTTTCCCAAACATTCTCAAGTATTTTTGATTTGAGATCTTATATCATCAAAAAATATTATTTTAATATAAATACATAAAACTCTATATTATCTTCTTATCCTATCTTATATATTAAAAGTTTATTTTTGGCTTGTTTGATCCCAACGGTAAGAAGTTTCTCCCACCTTCTCGCTTCCTCAAGATCTGGTGAAACCCATTATCTAGGCCATGTAAGCCTCTTAAGGTTTACCGCTTTTATAGATATTTCTCTAATTGATGGTCTTTTATCCTAGAAAATATGTGTAAGGATTTCCATATATTTCCTTATAGTTAGTTTCCTTGTATTATAAAAACCCACATAATGATGAGTAATTACTCTGACATATCTTAGGTAAGGTTGAAATCTCATTTTATTCTTCTATTTACCTATATTGATCTTTAATTATAATTTTAATCTAAAACTTATTCCCATAAGTACTACATGAAAATATAAAATCACATTCACTCATGTTACACCTATATGTGAATTTTATCATGATCCTCCAAATAATGTATTAGAGAAATTGGAATACTATCATCCACTACTACAATTAAGAATTATCATTTGTTGAAAAAAGGATCTACTTTGATATATATTATTCCAAAATAAAAATACTTGGATTTCTTATGGATAACCGTATTAAACCTTTGAACGTTTAAGAAAATAATTTTAAATAATGATCTATATTTTTTATAAATATAATATAAATATATTTATCCAAACTAATTTTGTTTATTTCTTGATCTGATACCCAATAATTTTGGCATACCCTTTAACAATAAACTTTATGAATCTTATATTCTTGACAATATATTCCTTCCGAGGGGATATTAGTTTCAAAATAATTCACTAGATCACCTTCCATTTCCTTTATCTTTAATAGAACTGGAGATTATTTTTGTGTGCTAGCACTATACTGAATCATTGTTATTGAAATATGTATTAAAATTTTGTTGTGATTCTTCTCTTATACATCCAAGTTGGATTCTTCCTCCTATGAGTTTTATAAATATAAAGAATATAAAATTTCACTATTTGAGTATATATCTTCTCCTTATATAGGATTAAATGATATCTTTATTGAATCCTTTGTCAAATTTTCCTTGAGACTAACTTTTTTTAATTGTTTCTTATTTAGTGTTAGATTTGAGACCATTATTTTTATATATCCAAAATAAATGAAAACAAAATAGATATTTCCATTTAAGTAATTTGGGATACTTCCTATACTTTTCCTCAAAATTTTCTCTCACATCTTTTGGGATTATGTTATGTAAAATATATCTCTTTAGATTATTTTTTTACCTGAAAATATATCTCATTTTATATAATATTTTACATATTTTTCTATAAAATTTATTTTATTAAAACATTCCATCCTAAAACTATATTCTGAATGATTTTTTCAGGTAATTACTGAGATATTACCTCATTATACCACACCCAAATATTCCTAAAACGACTTCAAAATTAAATAAATATAAAAAACTCATATATGACATATTTCTTACAACCTTTAAGACGTGAAATTTTATAAAATAGAATCTTTCTACCTGAATTTTTGTTTCTTCTCTAACCCCAAAAGTATCATGTAAATCTGTAGTCTAAGAAATTTAATGCTTTAAATCTTGTTAAACTATATTTATATAACTACCTATGAGTTCATGGATAAATATATATAAAGCATATGATTTATCTCCTAGTCTAAGAATACAATTCCAGTGCTAAAACTCACAAATAAAATTTTCAATGTAACACATGTCTAACATCCAGATCATTGTTAAAGATATTATACCTTTTTATCAATTCTCCACCATAATCAACTAGTGAATTTCCACTAAACATCTATTTTAGGAAATCAACCACTACTATTTCCACTTTAATTAGTAATTTAACAAATTCCAATATAAACATTTTCACATCATAGTATCAAAATAATATATCTCAAAATAAACCTACATTACCCCTTAATGGATCTACTATATAAGTGAAGTCACTATCTATGGTCCAAAACTATAAAACAACTAATAGTATATAATATCAAAGATTCAAAGTCCATTCATGTATGGATACTTTGAGATCCTATTTTTTTATTTTAAGGATCATACCATGATATACACTACTTTTTCATATTTCTTTTTAGGTGTGTATGCCTCTTAAATATAGTTAGTAAAAGTGGGATATGCTTCCCAACTTACCTTTTGAAAAAATTTCTTGAATTATCCTCCATGTTATTCCCAAGGATTTGGTTTCGGAAATTTATCCTACCATACTAGTTTGGAATCCTTGGATTTTTCACCCATTTACATAGTTTAAGGGGAAAATAATTTTTTTTAATTTTATTAAAATATAATATGTAGGTATTATACCTTCTTAAAAATTTTATTTTATTCTTTTAATACATGTTTTATATCCTTAAGCACTGATTTCTCTTGAGTAATGATATTGTGGATCACCTTTTGGTACTTTGTATACTCTCAGGAATACTAGAAATATCATCCCAAAACTTTTGATATTTTAGCACTAAAGGCCAACCATAATCCTATATAGCATATCATACTAATAAAATTTATATTTCGACATCACTAAATGGATTTTAATATGAGATAATGGTCTATTTATGATTAAAATATTATCTTTAAGATTTACCTTCACGAATCGTTCAAATATCTTTAATATTTGGTCCTATTGTGGACACTATTTTGACCATGAAGTATTTAAATTTATTAGCAAACTACTTTAAATTCACTAAAAATATCTCTCAGAGTTAAAAAAATATTTATATATGTCCACATAGCTCACTAAAGTTAATATTTATGTTGGTTAGCTTCTACCTTTAACCTTTTGAGATTGTCATGAGAATCCTTGGATTTCTATCCAAATTCGATTACTTTCAAATTTTTTTCATAATCTCATTTGGATGCTGGTATTTGATAATAATTTATAAGACTAATGTTAATGAATTTATTATCACAATACCTCTTCCTACTTTCTAAATATTTATTCCTATATTACAAGACTCTAACTATAGGATCTAAAGAATCATTATGATAAATTTGTTGAAGGGTCACTCCAGATGGCTTCTTTCTCCTTTAAACTGATTCCAAATACAGTGACATTTAAACCAAATACTTGATATGACCTGATCCAAAATACCAGAAGATTTTTCACTGTTTCTCGTATAATTCCCATGATCCATCTCTTTTATGCTCATGTTAAAGTTTTGACAATGGTATTAAAGACTACTGATGAAGGTATCTAGAAAGACAACAAAAACACTAACAATCATGGTAGTCATAATACATAAATTTAATAAAGGGAATGTCTATATTTGATTAGTAATAAAGACCTTAAATTTTGATCTACACAAATAACACAAATAAAGAGTGAGGCTGGATTTGAAGAATGAATCCATGAATGTTTACGTAGTTTAGCTCTATTTTTTCACTTCCTTGAATAAAGGTTTTGATGTCCCCTTAAATTGTCTTAAATGAATAAAATTATTACCAATTTGACTAATAATTCCATTGTAAGACTCAATGTTTAGAAAATTCTATGTAAACTAGTGAAAAATATGAAAAAATAGAAACATGAAAAGGGTAAAAGGTTGATCACACAATTTTTTAAGTTTCAATGAACATATAAAAACAAGCTAAATTTTGACATGTCAAATTTGATCCTATCATCCATGCCGAATATTATAGGGGTCTAGATTAGTGTCTAGAAAACCTCTAATCCATATAGTTCATCAATCATCTTTCCCACTAATACTTATTTTTCATAATTCATCATCTCCATTAACTCTACAATACCATGTTGTATTTGATCCACCTCTAGATCCTATTTTGGTGATAAGGAATTTAATTTTATAATAAAACTACATTAAACACATGGTATGATATAATATCAAATATAAGAATCATTTCCTATAGTTCTTATTGAGTTATCATTACTTGAATATCATATGATATTACCAAACCTATGATAAAGGTGTCAAGGAACACCAAGTAAGGTATCCAAAAATGATGAGAAAACACTGGTAAGAAAGGAGGTGATAATGAAAAAAATAAAATAAATGAAATTCCAATATTTGATCAAAAAATTGCACCCTTTATCATAAATTTACATTAAGAACATGAAGAAATAATTACTAGGGAGAAATAGAGAATCTTTGAATTCATACTCAAATCTATTCAAATTCTTCACCCCATGGAAAATTTTTATGATATCCCCTTATATAAACTTTAAGGCAAACATTTCCTATGAAATTGAGTCATACTTTCATTCTAAGACTGAATAGAGAGAATATTACAATGTACACCATTGAAAAATAAAAAGTGACATGAAAAAAGAAAATCTATAGTGCATAATTTCTTTATATCCACCACATATATAAAAAACAAGATGAATTTGAAATGTTTGATTTGATGATATCATGCATTCCAAATATGGTGTATGTCTAGATTGATGCCTAGAACCCCTCTTAGTTTTATAGAGCATCAATCATCAATCTAATTGATATATATTTTTTTGAACTCTTCAACTCCATCAATTATTCTATGGTTTAGTATATTTTATCTCTCATAATAATGATATCTTCTTTATGTTCTTTCCATTCCATGATACTTCTAGGATCATGTTTTCTTCCACTATGTTTTTTGTTAGATGTTATATCTTTGCTTATTACATATCTATTTCATTGATTGAACCTAGCACATTTTCTATTATAAATAATATATAATCATTACTAGTTGATATAGAGTCTATAATATTGATGCTCTATGCTATCCAAATACTTAAATGGTGGATCTTGTTTAATCTGAACTCTTGCTATTCTTCATCCCTAAATTGTCATTCTTTGAGATATTTTTAGACTGGTCCTTTGTTCTAGTAATAGGGGTACAGGTTCCATTACATAACCATTATTTATACTAATTATAAAGGTTAAATGTGTGAAACCCACCATAATAAACATTTATATTCATTATTTAGAACTTTTTTCACTATATATAGTACCCAATTATATGTGAAATTTATCTTCTTAAATCCCATAAATCGAACTTCTCCAAATAAAAATTATCTCAATAACATGATGAACAATTCTTGTTCTAATGTCATAATTGGTATATTAAGTTTAGGAATCAATATTACTTTAATCCTTAATAACCTCTTCTTGACAAGGAGACTTTCCTTCCTATTTCATCCACCATTTTTACTTTATAAACAAGACAATAAAATTAAAACTTCAGCCATATTTATTTAGTTATAATCATAATGATTACATCATAGTCTATTTTTTATAATATTACTTAAGGTCTTTGGATTAATCAAGAATTTATATAACATAATTCAACCCCCTGAATACCTAATCATCCTTATTTCAATGGTTAAGATTTAGGATAGTTTCAATTTTATTTATATAGATTTTTTTAATATTTTTAAAATGTCCCTAGTCTTATATATTGAATTTAACTCTTCATCTAGATCAATATTTATGATTTTTTAGTCAACTTCTTTAGGAACTTTCTTCTAATCAAGTTCCTCTTGAAATTTTTTTGTTCTAATCATTCCCTAACCTGGTAAACCTATATTTTAAAAATAATTTTCTATATCCTATTATAAAATCCATATATTTATATCTTATGATTTTTCTAAGCCATCCCAGTTCTCGTATTATTTTCACATTAAGTCTTGTAATGTCATTTTTGACCACATAAAAAGTATTAAATATTAAAATTTTAATTACAATGAATGGTTGGAGATATTTTTTCTTTAATTTATCTTTTTTAGATTTTCTTCTTGAAAAACCTATGATTTAATTTTTTTAACACTCATAGGATGAAGAAACTTTTCATTATATGATATTAATTTCTTGAATTATATATTTTTCTAGTTTATACCATTCAATACATTGATAATTGGTTTTTTTCATATAATGATTATGAATGATAATAGTACATCTACTTGATCTTATATTTTTTTACATTTCAACTTTAAGAATCAAAATAATGTTTTAGAATCTCTAGAATGAAATTATATTTTTATTTAATATTTTATTTATTAATGTTATAATATTATAACTCATTTTTCTATAAAATTAATCATTTTATAGATTTTTTTATATTTATATTCATAAATTATTTATATAATAACTATATATCCTTATAGTGAATTTTTTTCCAATAAAATATCATTATCCTTAATTACTTTAAGGACTATAAGACATTATCATTCATGAATAATGTAATTCCTCTATTCCCTATTGAAACATCCACCCCAGTATTTGTTGATACTTTCATCATTGTTCTTCTATATCATTAAGATACATCCCCGTGTTGAGTTTAATAGTTTCTAAGATAAGTTAATATTTAATCCCACCTAGATTCTTTGATTTTGGGTGGTTAAAATATTTTAACTTTAGAATTATGGTTACCTCAAAATATTTTTCTTTTAAATTTCAGTGTCTCTTACCCGAAACCTTCTTTTGGATTGGAGTTGATATTTTATTTCAAATATCATATTTATGTTCTAGAATACCATAATATTCATATAAATAACTGTATCATCTTAGGTTATAAAATATCATAAAAGAATATTTATTCTCTTTGGAAATGCAAATAATCCTTTCTTTTTCAAATTCTATACTTATGAAAGAAGACATTCTAGAACTTCGGTCTTGGGTTTGATAAAGGATTTCAAAAGAATAATTCCAGTAGAGGTAGTTTAGTCTAGAAGTGGAAATTTCATAAATATGTGGGAAACTGTCCATGAATTATGATGGGGTTTGGAAAATTATTCTCACATAATAATCACTTTGATAGAAGGTGTTAGAACTGATTTACCAGATAGACCCCACTATAACTATATGGGGTAGGACCACTTGTAAATGTAACTATGAGAGATATAATATTTAATTAATTTATCAATTGTGATTTTAATCATCTTATTATTCCATTAGTTTAAAATAAATATGTAGTGTTCCCCCATGAATGTAGTTCTAAATTCCAAACCATTTATCTCTTTTGTATCCCCCTTAGTTATTTGTTCTTGTGTGTGTGTTCTAGGAGTGGTGAGTATCCTAATTGAGTGATAGTAAGAAATTTTGTTCGGTGGATAGGGTATATTTTTCTTATTAGTTCTAGAACATCATTTTAGGGGCTCATACAATTATAGGAGTTCTAGAATTTGTTTCATATATTGATGTTTTGATGGTGTTATTTTGGATTGGGGGTTTCATGGATCCTAAAATGTGGTATCAGAGGTTGTGGTTTATCATGGATCTATTAACTCAGAGTCCAAATATCATGTAAATTTTTTTTCTATATGCATTTTATTTCTATAAGATTCAACTATTTCATAATAAATGACATCAAAAGAAGGAAAGTTTTGCATAGAGAAGTTTTATGGGATAAACTTTGTATTTTGGAGGATTCATATAGAGGAATATATATATTAAAATGAAATTGTGGTTTTATATAAAGGAATCAGACCAAAAGAAATGGATAAAGAAGAATGGAAATGGATTTATAGGAAGTAACTTGGTGTGGTATTCATGTCCAAGTGATGAAAAACATAGTGTACTTGAGTAAGGCCTTAATATATATATATGAGAATAAAAAACCTATTTAACAAGTTTTCATGATACACAGGTTATTTGACATAAAAATTTATAAAGGTATACCAAATAATAATTATATAACTGTCTTCAACATGATTTAGTGTAATCTAAAATTATTTAATGTGAAATTCACTAAAGACGTATGAGATTTTTTCTACTTTCATCACTTATGGAATCTTGGGACACAATAGTGAATTCCATAATGAATTCTTTTAAAATGACTAACCTTATTTTTTAGAATGATCATGATCTTATTTTGAATGAAAATATAGTTGAAGGGAAATAGAGGAACTCTTTATATCCACACACAACATTAAAGTTAGATGATATCCCATTCAATGGAAACTTCAAATAAAATATAAAGATAGATAAAGGAAAACGAGTTGCGGTAAATTGATTGGGCTAGGACCCATATATTGGTATTATAGGAAGAAGGTTAATTTGAAGAATTATTGAAGGGATCACATGGTGAATTATATAAGTGGAGATTTTAAAAGTTCAAATTCCACAAAAACCATGAATAAGGGTGAGAGATGTTTACTATTGAGTGTCACTATTCAATAAGAATCAGAAATCAATGATTTGGTGGTTCATTCAATTATAGGACCAATATGGGACACATGGTGGATTATGTGTTTGGAAGGTTTTTGAGGTTCCATCTATTTGATGATGAATTTACAAAGAATATGGGGAAGGGTGTCATGAATGATAAAATGTCAAACAAAATATTCATAGAGTTACATAGAGTTTAACACATATTGGGGTTATAGAAGAATCTAATTTCCATTGGTTATCTGGATGAAAAAGGTTTGAGAAAAATATTTATAGATTGAGAATGTAATGTTTCTTAGGGTTCCATGGTAGTGGATATATTTTCTTAAGGATGGTATGTTATATCTAATGGAGAAACAATTTTCAAAATGAAAACTTTTGATTTCTGAATTTGTGGAATTACTATCTTGAGAAATGCCTGAAAAGAACACGTGTGTCTTAGTGGAAAATGGTATACTGAAGCTCATTAAAATGGACTTCATAAAATGTGAGATTTTATACTTGGAAAATATAGAAAGTTTTTTTTATCAAAAATTAAAGGACACATATGTATTAGAAGTTAAATCTCATGAATACATATGTTTAGGTACTTCTTCTAGTTCACTATCAGGATGGTTCATTTTACCTTGTTAAATTCATTGGAGAATCAACTAGTAAAGTATGGTTTTTAAGAATAAATCTAATGTTATTGGACTACTTATTCGATGGATATCCTTGGTTAAGGAATAAGATAAAAATAATCTTAAGTGTTTAAAGTCCAATTGTAAGAACTTGATTCTTCTTTGAGGTATGAGTCTCTTTTTTCCATCTATTCTCAGTTTAAAAGCTTAAATAGGGCCTAATTTGAGTGGAGGATGAGTTCATGGAGGTATCTAAGGTTTCTGGGGTTGGTATAGAGCCTGAAACCCAAGTTTTGGGTGTTTTGAGCCTGGGGAACAATTAGTTCAAACCGTGTGGGGAAAGACACATGGTTTTACTAAACTGTGCACGGCTAGATAGAAGGTTCATCTAGGCCACACGATTTGGGTAAACTGTGCGGGTTGAGCCACACGACCATGTGTTTAGTTCTTCATTTTTAGTATACTTTTACAGAGGGTTTTATAATGGTTTGATCACGGTTTACAAACCATTCAGGGTAACCGTGTACTATTCCCCAGGCCTACAGAAAGCTGTGCATAGTTTCTGTATGGTTTCACAAACCGTGCGAGTAAACCATGCGAGACCTGATGTGTGGGATTTTTAATAAGTTTAAATTAAATTAAAAATCATTTTTAAACCTATATTGAGGTCTTTATTCAAACACATATTAGGGTGACTCCCTTGAAATCTCTCAAATTTAAGTAAGCTTGGATTTTAGATCCACTCTCCACCTCGACTCTGATTTGAATGCATTTCATATCCTAGGATCCATAATGGTAATGAATTAATTCCTTTTTATCCTTTCTTAACTCTTTTGGCTATCAAATGACCTGTTTGATTTTTGGTTTATATGCCCAAATTTCTCATTCTTAATCTGTTCTTCATATTTCTTCCAAAACAGGATGAATCAGAACAAGATGTTGGATGAGATATCAAGAATGAGCCTATGGTTGGTGGCCTCATTCATTTCTATTAAAGTTAGATCATTTATATATGTCATTATGTCGTGAAACCAATTTTTGTGATTCATCTAAATCGAACTTGAATCCTAGAATTGTTATGTACTTCCTATTCGATTAAATAGGGTTGTTTATGCCTTTTATAGTTTGATAACGTTGAATAAACCACCCCTTTGGGTTTTTTGTCTATAATGGCCATTTTTATGGCTTATGAATTTGAACCTTGATTCCCTTGAGATGTGCCCTTGTAATTCCATGGGTTTAAATGGGTAAATTCAATTATAGTCACCTGATAAATTGATTTATATGTGAAATTAATTAAGGGTATGGGATATATAACTTTCCCCTTGACCTAATTACCTATCTTGAATTACCTTTCCCATTTGAATAAATTAAAGTCTATGACTTGAATTGATGTAATTAGATTGAATATCTATAAATATTTTTTTCCCATTTGATTTATATTATAATTAATCCTTGTGATAGCTTTATAGGCTTGTTAGTATTGTTATATTAAAAATGGACATGTGAGTATTTGATGGCCCTTGAGTTACTATCCCATGTGATATATGTTGAGACCATGCTATAAAATTAATTGATTAAGCATGGAAACCTCATTATCATGATATGATTATATGAGTTAAATGATGTTTAAGCTATGAATTAGTTTTTTATGCATGTGATGCTTGTTATGTGAATTATTCCCATACAAGTAAATTAAAGCCAATCCCTTTAGGTTGGTCCTTGCTTGAGTAACCCTTTTGAGGTGAGTTATATTGAATGCCTTTGGTTTTGACCTTGGCATGTTAAATGAATTGGTTAAATGATAAATATCTTTGGGTGATACATGGATTGAAATTAGAATTCCATGGACTGACTCATGTGACTATTGAACTTTATACATTGAGTGATACATAGATTCACCTTAGAATGACATGGAAACAATCAATGGTTTATGTTATATTGTTATGAGTGATACATGGATCCAAATGAGTGATACCATGGACAAACTCATTGAGACCGGACTTATATTCTGAGTGATACTTGTAATCCAAATGGGTTTCCAAGGATGGACTCAAACAGAATTGATTACATGTCATGATTGATACTTGGGGGTTCCTTAGAAGACTGCCAAGGATGGAATCATATGACATGGACTTTATAATACATCTTGATCAATACATTGGTTCATGATAGGTTTTTCATGGGTAGGATCATAGGGAGTTGTTTGAATATAGCTGGAGTGATACTTGAATTTCAACTTAGGTATGTCAATGAAAGACTTAGGTTCTAAATAAATAAATTATTAAAATGAATCAACTTATGACATGCCTCTAAGACCGAGCACAAGCTGGAATGTAGTCTTGAATTTTATTGTTTAGATGACCTTCTGAGGCATCTGTGGTCCTACCAGCTATAGAGGGGATGTCTGTATTGAGATGGATCTTGAGACTTATACACTTCAATGTAATTAAAATGGTGAATTAATGTAAACGAAAACTAGTTGTTGTATGTTTTCTACTTTCCTTGTTTACTTCTTTTCTTATTGCACACTGTTTGATATATATATTCACTGACTGATTAGAATAGAACTTGGGTGGTTGCCTACTAGGATTTAGTATTACACCCTATTTAGGTCATGTTTTTAGACCTAAAGAGATTATATGATTACAGGTGTTGAAAAGGTAAAGTTCCCTAATACAGGTACTTGATATGCTGCTCTGGAGAAGGAGAGCATGAGATCAAGTTGAGGCTTGCGACGCTGCTAAGTTCTTTTTGGATTTTGTATAATTTTGGGACATGTATTTTTTATGTCTATTATATACCTATTTTGGTTGTTTTATTAGAAACATGTGACATATATCATCATTTTTTATATTATATGACTTATGGATTGGTTTATACTATCAGTCTTCCACTGTTTGTATCAATTGTATAGTTTACTATTCCTATTAATTGTATTTTTTTTGATAATTCGATGTGCTATACTCTGGTGATTAGGGAATACTCTCCCTAGAGACGCACCTAGGCTATCACTACTCATCAAAACCCTTTGGAATTTGGGGAGATGCTCTCGAGACCATGTGACCCATCAGGCACGGGGCACCATTCAATGGCATCTGGGTCTGGGATGTTACAAAGTGGTTTTAGAGAGAGGTTTTTTTCTAGCTGACTTTTTATTTGGACACAATAGAAAGGTATAGGAAAGAAATGGAATTTGGTAATTAGTTATGTCTAGGAGTAGCTACCCCACATACAAGGAAATTCCAATCTTCCTTGAATTATATTGCTATTTTATGGATGTTGGGATTTTACAGTTGAATTGATTCCACTATTGGGTGATTCACTTGATTTAGGCTGTTATTGTTGGTATGATTTTGGGCTCTATCATGTTTGAAACAGATGAGATGAGGGTATTGCATCTCATTCATCACATAGGAACCTTCTATATTTCACATTCCATACATTATGCCATGCATTATGCCATTCCATTTACGATGCATTACTAATTGTGTGCGGCTGTGATAGGTAATGTGATACATATGCCTACTATTGTCTTAGGTATATTGATATATTTAATGGTGTGAAATATATGGATGTCAAGATTTTGTACCTGAGGTGTATTGTCCATCTTGGATAAATTTTTTGCAATTCTTGGTTCAACATTAAAGTGAAAATAGTTGTGATGTGCCATAGGTGGATGCCAATCTTTAATTCTTGGGGTGTATGTGACCCCACATATTGGAATTTGGAGTACCATTGGTTTAGCCTTTTAAAAAAATGGGGATGTGATAAATTTTAAATGAGTCTCAATTCAATGAATGTGAATGTGAACTCAGTTTGAAATAATATAAATATGTAACCAAGTGAAACTGAAATGGCTTATTGAAGAGAACTGGACCAGACCTAACCTAGGTAGTGGGATTTCAGTAGTATATCTCTCTTTTATGTGATATATTTAACACCTAAACCTGACCCATGGGGTAGGAATATGGGTTTAATCTCAAATGTAGGCTTGTACCAGTCCTATATTTGTGTCTATGCTTTCAAACTGCAAGCTCTTTGATGATCATGAATTGAGATGTGTGTTTGGAATTGTAGAGTTAGACCACCATGATGACCTCTAGTTTTACAATAGGAGGGTGATGATGATCAAATTATAGAGGTGGTGGGACATGGGATTCCAGTGTATCCTCTAGTTGTTCCAGATAAGGAACTGGTTGTTGTACCTGACACAAGTGGTGAGGCATAGTTCTATGAAAACTTTATGTGATTCATGCAGACCATTCAGGGAGCACCGTGATCGACCCCAACTATGGTAGAGTTGGCACGTGAGTTTCAACAGCCATATCTACCCACATTTTTGGTATATGGTGGGCCACATTATATAGATTGATAGATAGAGGCCATGTTGTCTATCTTCTATCACTTAGAGATTCCTCTGAATATGAGGGTAAAGATTATTGCATATATACAGCATGAATCCACCAAGAGACGGTGGGCTGTTATCACTCAGAATGATCATCATCGAGAGATGGCTTGGAGGGAGTTTCATATAACCTTCTATGACTATTTATATCCATAGATTCTGATGGCTGATATAGCCTAGGAGTTCTTATATCTGGAGTAGGGTGCGCTATCAGTCATGGACTATTCATCCCATATTACTAAGCTCCATTGTTTTGCACCTATTCTGATGGGAAACGAGTTATAGAAAGCTATAAGATTCAAGGATAGTGTTAGATAAAACATCTAATCATAGGTAAATGTCTTCTGGATGACTACTGTATCTCTGATAGTGAATCTCGCACTAATCGTAGAGAGTAACTTGAGTGAATCTGGTGGTGCGGGCTAGGGTGGCTCAACACTGAGATCTGGAACTACATTGATGAGTATTAGGAAGTGTCACATTGAGCTTCCATACAGTGATACTAGTAGTCAGAATATCTAATCAAGTAGTCAGTTATGGTGCTACCATTGTATTAGGATAGGATATACAAGGCCATAGAGTATGATGGAACCATCCAAGTGATGTTCCTGTAGAAATATTGTCCATCTACAACACCTCTACAGAAGATTTCCACCAGCATCCAGTGAGAGAGGGTCTGCACCGACTCCACTTTTAGGAGTGAGGTCAATAGATTCTCACCATATAGGGAGATAGGGTATATCAGGATGATCAGGCTACATTTGTGGTTAGGGCTGTGGTAGCCATACCCTAGGTTCACATTGATTGAAGGGTGGATCAGCTTATGGTATCTATAAAGTATCATAGATTCATGGTCTAGGACAAGTATATGCCATGAAACAGACCCATCAGAAGAATAATATCAGACCTTCTACTATCAAAGGTACTATTTTAGTAGCCTCTTTTTTAGCTTCAACACATTTTAATATAAGTGCTTCACATAGATTTTTATTTGTGCCTTTTGTGGAGAGCCTTGGGATTTGTGTTTATACTTATGATGATGTTATGAAGCTATACAATTTGTTAGTTATCATGAAAGAATGTTTGTGTCAGTACAACAAGTGACCCCTTGAGGTTTGTGGGTGCCACTTTTTATGGGGCCTTTATGTCCTGGAGATGACTGTATTTGATGTCATTATTGGGATGGAATGGTTGGTTCCTTTTCATGCCTTCATAGATTTCTATCTCTGCAGGGTGAGATTCACATCACCAGAGGGCAGAGAGTTCATTCACAAGGGTGAATGGGATGTTTAGGCGAGCCGAGCCAGACCTGAGTATCATGGGTTGGGTGGGATGAGAGCCCAGATTGGGAGTTTATATCTGGATGATCAAAGAAAACATCAGACTGATTTCCCTCCAGTGGTTGATAATTTTAGGGATGTATTCCAAAATGACTTCTCATGACTAACTCTGGTGATAGAGGTAGAGTTATCTATCAATCTAGTTCTACGAGCTTCATTGGTGTCCATTCATCATTATAGTATGGCTACGATGGAGTTGTATGAGCTCAAGAGGCTGCTAGAGGATTTAGTGGAAAAGATTCTCATTCGACCAAGTACTTCTCTGTGGGGTTCACCAATCCTTTTTGTGAAAAAGGTAGACAATACCCTTAGGCTATGTTTGGATTACCCAGAGTTGAACTAGTTGATGGTTAACCAGTAGTATCCCCTACAATAGATAGATAACCTCTTCGTCTAGCTCTGAGGAGACCAGGTATTCTCAAAGATTGATTCGAGATCAGGTTACCATCGGGTGCCTGTTAGACCATCATACATACCTCACACAACCTTTAGAAGTAGGAACGATCTATATGATTATTTGTTTATTTCATTTGGTCTCAAGAATGCACCAATAGTCTTCATTTAACTGATTATTCCATCCTTACCTTGATTAATTTATTGTGGTTTTTGTGGATGATATCTTGGTGTATTCTCAAAATTTACACGACCATGCCAAACATCTTGAGATATTTTTGAATACAATGTGGGTTGAGTACCTACAGTATTTTGGCTTCGATATTGCCAAAACATCTGGAAAAGTCAATGTAGTGGACGATGCACTGATAAGGATGACACAAATATATATAGTAAAACATTCCAGTAGCAAGTGGAAGATTATAATTTTGTTCTATGAGATATTCCTGGAGGTGCATGATAGTTAGGGGAAGAAATTCCTTTAATCCTTAGTTGTGAACACTTTATTACTAGATAGAGTGATAATGAGAAAACTATCAGATTCCAAAGGCCTATTTATATGGGAGAGTGTGGTAGGCAAGGACTATCCTCCTAGTTGGACCATAGGTGAGGCTGAGATTCTACGAGTACATGGTCACATGTGGGTCTCTTCAAAAATGTGTGAAGAGATGATGTGGGGTTTTCATACTTCCGCTTGGGAAGTGCACCCGTGTGTAACCAAGATGTATTAGGTATTACATCATCAATATTGGTGGATGAGAATGAGTTGAGATGTAGATGGTTTTGTTATGATGTGTTCTAACTATCAGTAGGTGAAGCCAGAATACTGGTGACCAACCAGACTTTTACAGTAGCAACCCATCCCTGAGTTGAAATGGAATGACGTCACGATGAATTTTGTGACAGGTTTACCAAGGTTTACTCAAGGTAATGATACTATATGGGTTTTTGTTGACAAGATCATTAAAGTTTATCATTTTATGCTAATCAAAGAAACCTTCAGTGTTTTTGAGATTGGGAGGTTGTACATCCATGAGATTGTAAAACTGAATGGAGTCCTGCATTATATCATTTCAGATAGGGATGTCTGGTTTACTTATCGATTTGGGAAAGGGCTACCGAGGGTGTTGGGTACCCAGGTTCTTCTAAGCACGTCATGCCACCCCCAAAAAGATGGCCAGTTAGAGCACATGATTCTGGTGCTTGAGGACATGCTGCAAGCATGCATTCTGAATTTTGGGGGATTTTGGGAGAGGCACATACCCCTGGTTGAGTTTTCCTAAAACAATAACTTTCAGGATACTATTAATATGGATCCATATAAGGCTTTTTATGTTAGGCCATGCCGATCACCCCTATGTTGGCCAGAGGCAAGAGAGATATCTATTCTAGACCTCATCTTGTCTAGGAGACCATAGAACACGTGTAGTTGATTCTGAAGTGGATGACCATTGCACAGTCTTGTTAGAAATCGTATGCTAATCTCTGCAGGTGACCTATAGATTTTGAGTTCAAGGATCCTATTTTCCAATGTGTTTTACTAAGGTTGGGACACAAGAGGATCAAGATACATGGTAATCTTTCCCTATGACATGTCAAGATATTTGATATTATGGAAAGAGTCTATTTAGAAGCCTATCGATTTCTATTATGGTAGAGGGTCTGGGAAATGCACAATGTCTTCTATGTTTCATAGCTATGGTGCAATAATTTAGACTCATCTCATTCTTCTCATCTTGAGGAGGTTTATTTATAGGTAGATGCATCATTTAAGGTAGATATTATATGAATTATGGATCATAGAATGAAGTTTCTCCAAGACCGGTCCATTCCATTAGTACGAGTGCTATGGAAGCACGACTGAGTGTGGGATGAGACTCAGAAGAGGGAGGACGATGTTTGATCACAATGGTGAGAGTTTTTCTCAGATCATCCTTCAACACCCGTGGAAGGAAAATTTAGAGATGAATTTATTTAAGTGGGAATTTTTTAAGAACCCATTTCTTCATTAAGGTACAAATATCTTGTTTTTTTGTCTATTATTATTTTAAAAGCTTATATATGGCCTAATTTGAGTTCCCATTGTGGTCATGGAGGTCTCTAGGGAGTCCATGACTGCTATGGAGACTAGAAACCAAGGTTTGGGTGTTTTAATGCTAGTGGATAGTTAGTTCAAACTGTGAAGGGCATGCCACATGGTTTGAATAAATTGTGTGAGGTTGGATAGAAGAGTCATCTAGGCCACACTGTTTGGGTAAACCGTGTGGGTTGAGCCGTATGACCATGCAACAAGGTATTCATTTTTATAAAACATTTAGAGGGTTTTAGCATAGTTTAAAAATGGTTAATAAACTAGGGGGGTAACCATGAACTATTCACCAGGCCTATAGGAATTTGTGCATAGTTTCCGCATGGTTTGAAAAATCATGCGAGAAAACCATGTGAGACCTGATGTGTAGGTTTTTAAATAATTTTAAATTAAATAAAAAATTATTTTTAAACCTCTTCTGAGGTATTGATTTAAATTCACAATAGGGGGTATCCCATGAAATCTCTCAACTTGGACTAAGATTTTATTTTAGATGTACTTTTTATTTAGACTCTGATATGAATTCGGGTTTTCTCCTTGCATCTATAACGGTAAGGTTTTAATTACTTTTTATCCTTTCTCGATTATTCGGGATATCGACAACGCTATTTGATTTTTGGATCATACGGTCTAATTTATCTTTCTTCATCCATTCTTCATATTCATTGAAAATGGTGAAAATCAGATCTTGATATTTGACCAGCTATCAAGAACAAGCCTATGGTAGGTGGTCTCAAGCCTTTCACCTAAATTCAGATCATTTATATATGCCTTCATACCACACTCCCAATTTCCATGAGTCCCCTAAATTGAATTGAACTTTTAGAATTTTTAGGTATTCATTATTCAATTAAATAGGATTGTTTATGCATATTATTGGTTGATAACCTTGAATAAACCACCCATTTGGGTGTGTTGGCTATAATGGCCATTTTGACGGCTTATGATTTTTACCCTTGATTCCCTTAATATGTTCCCTTATAATTCCATGGGTTTAAATTGGAAAATTTAATTAAAATAAATTGATTAATTGGTTTATATATGAAATTAATTAAGGGTATGAGATGAATGATTTTCCCAATGACCCATATATTCCATTTTTTATCTTTAATTTCCTTTCCCATGTGAGTAAATTAGAGTATATGACTTGAATTGATGTAATTGGATTGAATTGTTATAATTAATGATTTTACCATGTGATTTATATTATAATTAAGCCTTATTATATATTTATAGGATTGTTAGTATTGTTATATTTAAAATGAACATGTGAGTAGTTGAATTTCCCTTGATTTACTAGCCCATGTGAGCTATGTTGATACCATGAGATTTAATGAATTGACTAAGAATGGAAATGTCATTATCATGAAATAACTATGTGATTTAAATGATGTTTAGACTATCTATTAATTTTTTATGCATGTGATTCTTGTTATATGAATTATGCCCATGTGTGTAAATGAAGGCCAAGCCCTTGAGGTTGGTCCTTGATTGAGTCACCCTTTTGAGGTGAGTTATATTTAATGCCTTTGTTTTTGATCTCGACATGTTAAATGAATTAGTTAAATGAAAAATAGATGTGGGTGATACATGGATTCAAACTAGAATTCCATGGAAGAACTCATTTGACTATTAACTTATGTTACTTTAGTTTTTTTGTGTTATTTGATAAACTATATCCACCTCAATGTTCAATAAATGGGAAATGGAACCATCGTTCGTGTGTAGAGAGGACTACTGCCTCACGAACCAATCTAATTCATTTTCCATCACCACCTATCATAAATGTTTATAATGATGAATTTAATATATATATATATATATATGATATTAATGAAATATTTATCATTCTATAAAGATAATATATCATCTATTTTCTTACGTTTCTATCTATTGAAAAATGATAAAGTCGTTCATGCATATGTGTGGATTACCACTTTCATGAATCGAGGTGATTCATTCTTCATGACCATATCACATGGATATTATATATAAGTTTATTTCAAGGGATAAAATTATATTTATAATATAAAAATAAAATTTTAAAGATAAAATTATACTTACATTCTGATCGCGTTGCTGAGCGCGTCAAATTAGATGTCTATTTTTGTCTAGAATTTCTGCAGTATAGAAGCAACCCTAGGTCATCTCTTGACGAGGACTTAGATCATTAATTTAAAAAAAAGGGGGGGTTTGATTATGAAATTATAATGGGAATGAAGTTTTGTAAAACTTGGGGGTTTGACCTTTGAAGATTAAAATAGAAAATGAAAGCAATAAAACAAAGTAGAAATTAACAGAATTAAATAAGCGTAATCAACCCGGGGTACTCTCATGATGTTCATCCTTAATTGCTTCATGATATAGGGTTATGATCTTTTAATCCCTAGTTTATAACACCTATAACCATAATGTTACTGAGTTTATAATAGGATACCTCCTAGGGTTCAATTGAAAACACACAATGATTCACTGGACACCGCCGATGATTGGGTGATTTGTGTTCGACTTCATAACCAAAAATCACAAAGGAAATGCATGAAGAACTCGATGTGTTGTGAAGGTTTGAATGTTATTTTTTTTGATAACATAAAATAAATGTACATGGACTTGATAGTGCTTATGTGAGTTCAATTGACCAATATGAACCACACAAACACCACAATTGAACGAGGGAAGAAAAAGGGATGAATGGTGTGTGAAAAATCACATGAAAGGGTACCCCCAAACATGATAATTTGAGTTTGAGTATAACATACCAGTATATAACTCAATTAAATTAAAATATATTATTAATAAAATCAACATAAAACATACAATTAAAAAGATCATCCAAAATAATACAAACATGAATCTCGGGATTAAATCACGTTCCTCCTCAAGTGATCACAAGGGGTTTAGAAACCCATGGGAGAGGAGGAAAAGAAATTTGTTGAAGTAGAACTCCCAATAGGCTAGGAAAATTAAAATATTGGTGGGAGGAATCCTTTGGGACTCCAAAATGTCAGCACCTTGCCTCTGGTTTGAACTCCCAAATGGGGTTCCCAAGGTGCCAATTTATAGGCAAAGTGGGAAGTGGTTTTGGGCACCCTGATTTCACAAATCTTCTTGGTCCAAAGTTTTTGCCATTCAAAAAGTCTTAAATAACAATCAATAAAACTAACGATTTGTTCAAAGACACCTTTTATACCTCCATGTAAAATATGGCGTCTAGATATGGAATATAATAAGAGATATTACCAAACTAAAGAGGAAAAGTTTTGACCCCGTGCAGATCCACTTTATTGGACATATCAGTTTTTATTGGCCTCTTAAATAACGAATTGGGCTTTAGTTCCTTCAGATGAAATGAATAAAATTAAATATAGGATTATCACACTAATTTTCATCCCATTTTAATTCACGGTTTAGTAGAATCATGCGTTTTAGGCCACTGGTGTGCTTGGATTATGTGCAGATTGACCCATTTTTTTGGACTTCATCATAGGTCCTCCAAATCACCTCCACCAACAATATAGTTATCAAAATAAGAAATATTTTCCCTTTTAAAAGTGTTAAAAACAAAATAATTGAATAAAAAATGGAGTGATATTTGTTATTATACATTTAATTTTCAATACAAAACCAGTTTAATACATTGGTATAAGGGTAAAATAAAACAGTGAATCGTGGTACGATCACACCCCACACCTAAACATTTTCACTACTAGGAAAAGTATAATATCCAAATCATGTCCCATTCCTAAATAAAAGGTGTCAAAACATCCAAGATTATTTTTAAATTAAATTCATCATGTCTCTTTTATGTAATCAATTTTCCTATCATTTTTCTTTTCTCACATTCAAATTTGTTGAACTTCATTTGTTCACCCATGCAACATGTCACAACCTACCTCACCTAAAAATCCTCCCTATTTAGTTAAGGAACATATGAAAGTGGATTTGTGCTCTTTTCCCAGAGTTCATGTGATCTTACCATTTTCTTGCCAAGATTCTCATTTCTCTACCGATAGAAACTAGTGTTGTAATGACCCAACCCCAGTTACCCAGAGTTGGTTCATTATTTTAATATATTAGCATGATTACAAGGAATCAAGTCCCTAAGGACCGATCAGTTTAGCCTTCTTGGAAATAGATTACATACATTAACATTACATTATAATTTCAAACATAAAACATAGTGTAAATAGTTCTTTGAGAACGCCATTATTCCCTTTAGCTTAACCCTGCATATCAATCATAATACACTTCTTGGAATCTTGGGAAAATGAAACATAAGAAAGGGGTGAGCTAAAATGCTCAGTAAGTGTAAGTAATACAGCAAAAAATGACATAAATATTAAGCATGTTAAATAATTGAAACCACATGCCTTTACCAATAATAAACATGAATACTTTTATGGCAAGAATATGAGCTGAGTAAATAATGCCATAATAAAATATAATCATGGGTATTCTACTAGTACAATGACCACATGAACCATAAATATTATTTCCATAATGAGTGAATGTATAATGTCGGACATTCTAAAACATTTTATCAAGGCCTCGGACAAGGCATCTAAAAATGATTAAGGCCTCGGCCAAAACCATAAATCAAATTGGGAAAGGGCCTCAGTCAATTCCACGTCTAGTTCTCTCATGAGACCTACCGATTCATCGAGGAGCTATAGCGAGCTCCACCCATTACTTACTAAGTTCAATACATTCCTCATATGAAAAGGTTGAAATATAACATAAACATTCGTATTAAAACTAGCATATGAAATGACAATACTTTAACCATAAACCATGAATGGTATACAAATAGAACATCCAAAGCCAAACATATCATAAATCATTCAATACAATATGGAATATTGTATTATAATAAATCAACCTCAATCAAAAATAATATCCAGTAAAGGATGCTAACAAAGTTGAAAATGACGTGTAATTTTTTTGAGAGAAATAACCTTTTTTGTAAAAATCATCTAAAAGCCCAACATTTATAAAGGAAGTAATTTAAAATAGATTTTTGAGTCAAAGTATCCCATACCACTTTGAAACTTTTGAAAATAATTATCATTTCAAAACATTCATGTCCATATAAATAAATCCTTTAAATCATTTTTAAAACATGGACATTAATTAAAATGATTTAGAAAGATAAATATTTAAAAAATTTAAAATTATGATCTTGATAAATATTACTTTTCAAAAATTCTTAAAATATTCATTTTAAATCATTTTTATGAAAAGTGTACATGGATGATAAAAATTTCCTAGTAAATACTTACACATGAACAATCTCGGATAATAATGAGATTGGGGAATTAGCCCTTACCAATTTGGTAACTTACGAAACATACTCCCCATGAAGTAAGTATCATACAATGAATATGTAAATACACATAAATTAAAGTGTATTATAGAATGAATAAAATTATGGGCAGTACATACACCACACAAAAGGTAATAGTGGCAATTTGGCATGAATCTCACGGGAATAAGGAGTGAGATGAAAACCCCTTACCTTGCGCTTTCCTTTAGTTGAGGGTATGTTTAACCTTTTGTATGAATACTATAGTATGTTATTAAATTATACCAGAACCATATTAATATTTATGATATCATAAATTATTCATTTATGACTTTATACTACCCATTTAATAATAAATTCCAATGTTATATTAATATTTCGGGTAATAATCACTTTTTTTATCGTACATGTTTTAACTTGTTACTCTTGATTGTATCAATTAGATCATGATTTAAATACTTCTAGAAAATAAAAAATGATTTATATATCATATATATTTAGAATATAAATATGTATAATAGACATATATATGAAATGAAAAACACCATTTATGGAGATGGTAGTCCGTACGTACGCATAAACTTTGTTTCCATTTTCATATAGTATTGAACAGAAGTAAGTGAATAAGATACAAGTAAGTACATAAATACTTATATATATAAATATATATCTCTAATAGAATTATTATTTCATTTATTACATACTTATTAGTAATATATATTTTTATAATTGTCGATGAATGGTGAACTCGGAAATGAATCTCATCGCGTCGTGGAGACGGCAATCCGTACGTACACACGAGTGAAAATATAATTCTTTTGATATTTAAAATATATATAATTGGATGGTATATCATATATAAATAATACTTATCATGTTATATTTATTATTTACATCAAATAAACATCATTATTATACCCATCCAAATAATAATGTATTGAATAACAATTACACCCCGACATGGAGACGGTAAGCCGTACGTACACACGTATGGTGACATGTCATTCAAAGGGTGGATAGAATAATGAATTTGGTTATACCATAATTATAATAACATAAAATTTTATAGAATATACTGGAGTTATTATTTTATAATGGAAACAACATAAAAAACGGAAGTGGAAGAAGAAAGGAACTTGAAAGAGGGTGGTGAAATCATTACCTCTTCTTCGGGTTCTTCCTTTTGATTTGATCAAAAGGGCTCATTAGGTTGGATTTCTGATCAAACTAATGCCTCTAGGTTGAAGGGAGGATATTTTATAGGGTATTTTTGTAGGTTTTGGCCGAGCCAAATGTATTAGAAGGTGTGAATTAGATTGAAGGGGGAGTGTCCTTTTATAAGAGGGGTGAGGGGAACCTTAGGAAAGAAAATATTATTTTATAATAAATTCACATTCGGTTTATAATGGCTCCAAATTGATTTATTTCTAAGATAAGGTGGGGATGGGTAGAAATCCACTCAACCAATAGGTTTTAGATAGTTTTGGGTCACTTTATTAACCTTATATTTTAGTTTTAACTCTTAGTTAATTAGTTTGACATTTACCATCTCTCTTTTTATTTTTATATTATATGATTAATAAACTTACTATAAAATTCCAAGTGACCCCAAGTGGCCCATTAGAAATACACATATCATTATATAAGTCCTTTTTCTGAACCTTAAATTTTTAGGAATATAATATCAATTAATAATATAATATTTGTTTCAAAAACTCATTTATGTCAATTTTGACACCATTCACTAATTGATTTTTGTTAAAGTCATAAAAACTTTATTAATTAGAAAAAAATTCATTTAAGAAATAATAACATGTCATATTAACCAATAAAATTCTTCTATGGAATCAAAACTTTCAAATTATATTTATTTTAACATTTATAATACCAATTATTTGATTCTTTCATTAATAAGGAAAATACTGCATCATTATTGTGTCATAAATAAATTTAATTATTCAATGTCTAAAAATTATAAATAAAATACCATTATATAGGAAATCTTTTTAGACTTATAATTAATATTAATAGTCGAAAATATAACATATATAACCCTCTATAAAAATTGTTTTTCAAAAAGATATATACTTATGTTATTTTTGTATTTAGTTTAACTTAATTAATATAAAGTGTCGTTATCACTTGAAAGTGGATCTATGGGGTCCCGAAATCTACCCAAAGATTCCCATGGTCAGACATGTATCAAAAAATAGGGTTAGGACACGTTTTAGGGTAATTTAATATTATTATATTATTATTTTTTTACCCTTATTTACTGGATTTACCCTTTAACTATGGTAAATAAAATATTTACCGAAGTAATTATTCAAAATGTCTAAAAATAAGAGTTTCCTATTTACAAAATTTGGGAATCCTGATTCTAAATATTTAATCCATTTTTTCAAATTCAAAACATAGAAGTGGCAGAAATTAATTTAAAATTAATTCCCGTAGTCAAAACAAAAACCATGTTTTTAAGAAACAATAACTATCAAAAGATTGACACTTGTTTATCTCCAGTTTAAATGTGAAATTATGTCAAATGACCAACATTGGATTAAATTGTAAAAATATATTCTAAATATACTTTAAAACCACTCAAATTAATTATTTATCACTATTAATTATTTTGATTAAAAAAGTTGTTTTTAATTAAAATTTAGTAATTTTCACTATTCATCAAAATATGAAAGTTATCAGAAAAGTACCAAAAATTCACCCTAAGCTAATTTAAATATTCTGAATCCAAAAATGAAGTCCATTTTGAAAGATAAAATTTATAAAATTTCAAAAATTGGGTATTACTATTCATAACGATTAGTTTGGTTGGTTGTGGTGTGTGTTGGAACTCGAAGTTGCGTACAACACACACTACTATATTTTTCAAAGAGAAGCGTACCATGGAATATTGAGGTGTTACAAGTGTGCTACTCAAGAGGACTTCCAACATGTTGTTATGAGTTTCGAGGGTTGGTAGGATTTAATGTTTAAAAATATAAGGCAGAAGAGGAGTGTTTAATATCTTATGTACAAAACATGTCAAAATTCAGAAAGTGTTAACAATGAATGTACACACTTAAAGCCTCACAAAGTGTATCACCTCTAGATCACTCTCTCCATTATACATTTTTGTGGGTCACAACCAAGAAGTGAATAATAGTGAGTAAACATCATCTTTTCCCCATTTTTTTCTTTTGTTAATTTTTTTTCAATGTATAGAACTATTTTTTTGTATAGTTTTTTTTGAGATAAAGAGGGACAAATTTGTAAAACAATTATGTAATATGGCTTGTGAACCCATTGACCAAGGAAAATGTAGGCAACCTTTATATCAACCCGTAACAATGAATCTCTCCTCAAAATTCCCATGGAAACACCATCTCTCCCACACTTGCTGAAAATAAAACAAGAATATACACAAGATATGGGTAGGTAGGGATATATTATCTTGTAATGTGGTTAAATATTAATAATTTAATGGTCTCTAAGGCTTAAGAAGGATAAAATGTAAATGTGGTCAAAAATAGAGGATAATTGTAAAAAGGGCTTTTTAATGAACGATTGCCTCTATCATGAATGTAACATATTTGAATCTTATGGATTCAAACAGAATCAAATAAAGTTATAGTTTCTCTACATGACCCGAGACTCTCAAGAAAGTGATTACAAGGAATAATATGCAATAAAGGGCTTAAAATACCTCTCAGGTAAGGGATTAAAATATTGGTCAGTGCTAAGGAGGCATGGGTTTCAAAAATCCATTAAACACCTAATAATAAATTGAAAATAAAAATTCCAGAAAAAATATATTCCATATTAACATTCATTTGATTTTTTTTTCCAAAAACAATATAATTTTCCGCACAAATGACTCAAGCATGAAAAATGATTTTGGGTTTTCTTTTTAAGACCTATTTTTATCTAAAAACACAAAATAAAGAAATCAAAAATAAAAACACATTTTTCTTTTTTTCTTTTTTTTGTTTTGTTTAATCCTAACTATGACATGTCTCCCTCCCCACACCTAAAATTTACATTTTCTTCAATGAAAGTATTTTAAATAAATAGACAAATAAATAAAGGTAGAGAGAAGGGGTAACCTGCTAAGTGTTGTCATATGTGACATCTATCAGTTGTATTTCCTCCATGAGATTCTTTGGAAAATCCTCATAGAAGTGTTTGAGCACTTTCCCATTAACATTAATACTTTTTCCACTCTTCTCATAAAAAAATATGTATAGCACCAAAAGGGTAAACATCAGTAATGGTATAAGGACCGAGCCATCAAGAATGAAGCCTACTTGGGTAGAGATTTAGACTGGAATTATACATGAGAACCTTCTCACCAATATGAAACTTCCAATGATGAATCATGATATCATGGATAGCCTTTGTATTCTCTCTATAGATCTGAAATTTATCATATGCATCACATCGAATTTCTTTCAACTCTGTAATCTCCAGCTTCCTATGCTCACCTGTATCTAAAAGATTGATATTACATTGTCTAACAGCCCAATATTCATAGTTTTCTACCTCCACTGGTAGGTGAAAAGCCTTTACAAATATAATCCTATATGGTGACATTCTGATTGTGGTTTTAAAAGCTGTACGGTATGCCCAAAGTGCATCATCCATGCGCAAAGTCCAATCTTTCCTATTGGGTTGTAAAGTTTTTTCCAAGATTTGTTTAAATTCCCAATTTGAAATTTCTTCTTGTCTGTTAGTTTGGGGGTGACATGCAGTGGAGACTTTATGATCAAACCCATACTTACGAAGCAAATTATTTATGTTGTGATTGAAAAAATGTAAACCTTGATCACTAATGATGAATCTCAGTAAACCAAACCTACTAAAAATCTGAGACCTCACAAAATCAACAACCACTCAATAGTCATCGGTCATGGTGGCCTTTTCTTCCACCCATTTAGATACATAGTCAACAACCAATAAGATGTACAAAAAGCCAAAGGAATTTGGAAAAGGCCCCATGAAGTCAATGCCCCATGCATAAAAAATCTCACAGAATAACATGGACTGTTGGGGCATTTCATTCCTCTTAGAGATGTTCCCTGTGAATTGAAAAATACTACATGACTTGAAAAATATACGGTAATACCTATACTATGTTATCTAATAAATTCCTGATTCAAGGACCTTTCGATCTGTATGTTGAGATCCAAAGAGGCCCCCACAAGACAAAGTGTGGCAGAAGGTCAAAACAGAGGTGAACTCATGGTCGGGGACACACCAAAAAAGTACTTGGTCACCACAAATTCTTCCCAAATATGGGTCATCCCAAATGTACCACCGAGAATAATGTTTAATTATCTAGGATTAGGAAGTGCTGAAATTAGTGGGGACCCTAGATGTTTCTAGAAAAGTCACAATGTCCTCATACCAGTGGGTAAGGTCCACAACATCACTAACGTTCTCATGAGGGAAGAATTCTCCAATGGGGAGGGGTGAGTCAAAATGATGTTCCAATAGTGGGGAAATCCTACTAATGTGGTCAAATACCACATTTTCCACTCCTCCATTATCTCTAATCTCAAGGTCAAACTCTTGGAGGAGGAGCATCCAACGAATGAGGCAGAGTTTAGCTTTAGGTTTCTTTAGGAGAAAACGAAGGGCAACATGATCAGAAAAGACAATTATTTTTGACCGGATAAGATATGAACATAATTTTTCCAAGGAAAACACAGTAGAAATAACTTCTTTTTCAGTGGTTGTGTAGTTTACCTGGGCAGGGTCAAGCGTACATGAGGCATACACAATGACATGAGGAGCTTTATCAACCCTTTATGATAAAACTGGCCCAACTGCAGAGTTAGAGGCATCACACATAAGCTCAAAGGGGAGATCCCACATTGGTGGTTGGATAAAAGGAGGTGATATGAGACTCCTTTTTAGTGAATTTAATGCATCCTAACAATTTTTATGAAACACAAACTCATAATCCTTTTGTAATAACTGGGACAAGGGAAGTGAAATCTTACTGATGTCTTTAATGAATCAGCGGTAAAAACTAGCATGACCCAAGAAAGATTGCACCTCATGAACAAATTTTGGATATAGAAGGGTTGAAATTAATTCAATTTTAGATTTATCCATTTGAATTCCCTATTTTGAAATAAAATTCCCAAGAACTATCCCCCGTTCAACTATGAAATGACATTTCTCATAATTTAATACAAGATCTTTTTCTATGCAATGATGAAGGATATAACCTAGGTGAGCTAAACAATCATCAAAGGAAGTTCCACAAACTATGAAATCATCTATAAAAACTTCCATGAAATTATCTAGGTACTCAGAAAAAATACACAACATATAATGCTGAAAAGTACCAGGAGTATTACAAAGACTAAAAGGAATCCTTCTATATGAAAATGTTCCAAATGGATTGGTAAATACTGAATTTTATTGTTCCTCATGGGATATATGGATTTTCAAAATAACCCAAATAGCCATCAAAGAAACAATAATGGGACTTACCATCCAATATTTCTAACATCTGGTCAATGAAAGGTATAGAAAATTGGTCCTTCTGTGTGGTTTGATTCAGTCGATGATAGTCAATACAGAATCACCAACTGTTTTGAACGTGTGTTGGAACCAATTCATTCCTTTCATTTGACACAACTATTATTCCTATTTTTAGGCACAATTTGCACGGTGCTAACCCATTTACTATTAGATAGAGGATAAATGATCCCAGCAGCAAGTAATTTACTGACTTCCAATTTACCACTTCCTGGAGAGTAGGATTTAACTGGCATTGAGCTTGCCTTACAGACTTAGCTTCATCATCCAAAAGTATATGGTCCATACAAATAGATGGGATAATCCCAGGAATATCAGCCAATGTCCAACCTATTTCCTTTTTACACTCTCTCAGAAGATCAAGCAGTTTTGATTCCTACTGTTGAGAGAGGTTATTGGAAATAATGATGGATAATTCTTCAATACCCTCAAGATAGGAATATTTTAAATTAGACAAAAGTGATTTTAATTCCAACACTGGGTGTTTTTGCACTGAGGGAGGGGATTTAGGGGGATTGAGGTCCGTTAAACTATATATCTGCTCATGTTTATTCTCTATTGATATAGAATCTTTTGAAATGATATTTGAAGAATCATCGATGGTCATGGGTACCTCAGAATGAACACACTCATCAATTCAAGTGCAAAATTTACACTTTTCAGAACCCACAAAACACTCAAAACATGACTCAAAACTCATATCATCCAATGGTGAAGAAGAGGAAAAGGAATCAGAGTATGGGTTGAGGAGAGAATTGTGCGCGTGTGCATCATTTGAGAGCACTTCCATAAAATAGATAGGACGAGTGGAGTGATCTTCAACGGGGTGTTTCATATCCTCAAGGATGTTAAAACTTACCTTTTCTCCACCAAACTCCATGGAAAACATACCATTGTGAACGTTAATGATTGTCTTTGCTGTTTTGAGGAATGGAATTCCATGTATGAGAGGATAATGTGCTTGGGTTCGGGTATCTTCCATCTCAATAATGTAGAAATCAGCGGGGAATATGAGATTCTTTACTCTTACAAGGACATCTTCAATCATTCATGTTGGATGCGTTTCACTCCGATTGGAAATTTTCACGACAATTTCTATTGGTTGAATCTCTACAACCTGCAAAGAAGTATACGTGGAGTGAGGAATTAAATTAATGGAAGCACCTAAATATAGAAAATCATTATAAAAGGAAGTCACCCCTATGGTACATGGTATTGTGAATGTTCCCTGATCATTGCATTCGGTTGGAATTTCTAGTTGAATCAAGGCCAAGACATTCTTCCCCAAGTTAAATCTCTCATTCCCCTTTATCCTTCATCTATGGGTGAAAATTTCTTTAAAAAATTTGGCATATCGAGGGATTTTTGTTTAACTGTATCCAATAAAAGAATGTTAACTTGCACTCTTTTAAATGTATCCATTATTTCATTGTCGACCCCATTATGAAAATTCTTCTTAGATTTAGAGAGTCTTTGGGGGAAATGAAGAGGACTTGATTGTTCATGGGAATCCTGAAAGATAATTGTTTTACCCTTTTTTTTAATTATTAGAATCATTTATGGGTGGGGAAGGAGTGTTTTCAAGAGGGGGAAATACTTGTTGCATAGAATTAGTAGAAGGAGAAACTTCTTTACCACTACGAAGAGTAATTGCACAAAAATTACCTTTGTCCTTCGGATTGACAATGGGTTGGGACGGTAGTAATCTATAACCTTTCATATTAATCTCAATGACGGTGTTTTCCAATTTTCCCACTTGAGTTAGTAAGTTTTAAATAGCTGATTGTGTGGTCTATTGGAACTGTAGGTTATAGGTTTCCATTTTCTTCACCGTATCCTTGAGTCTTGGTTCAGATTTGGGAGGAGGAGGATGATTGGTTTGGAAAGTTGAAGGATAATAAGGTTTCATATCTTGGCCTTGTTGATACCAATTCTACTTGGGTAGCTTGATTTTCCTCCTTGTCGGTACTTGGGTTGTGCTTGCCACTCAGGGGTTGGATTTGGCCTGAATGGCTCTTTCTTGAAGGGAGGTGCTTATTGGTATGGACTCCCTGGGAACATGACTGCACAATACTCAGGTGAATCTTGAAGTTGTGGGCATTGTTAAAAAAATTAGTATTTTCAGAAAAAATACCACAATGTAATGGAACATGAGGAGATTGTGAGTTACCTTGTACTTGAACTAATTGACTTAGAAGGTTATGCATCTCATCAATATTGTTATCTACCTTTTGTTATAGGGATGAATGACTTACCTCATGAACTCCTCGAGTTGGATAAATAGATTTTGTACCAAATTGTTGTGCATTTTTATCCATGTTGGCTATTAAGTCATGAGTGGCGGAAAGAGTTTTATCAACTAGCGAACCACCAGCTACACCATCAATCATTCCATGATCCATGGGGATATGTCCCACATAGAATTATTGGATTAGTAGTTGTTCACTAATCTGGTGGTGGGGCAGCTTGAGAAAAGTCTTTTGAATCTCTCCCAGTATTCATGAAGGGTCTCTCCTTGTAATTGCTTAATTCCACATGTTTATTTCCTAATTGATGCAGTTTGGGGGGCAGAGAATAACTTCTCTAAAAATAGTCTTTTAGGTTCATTCCACCCCCAATCATGGTAGGAAAATAGTATATCCAATCTTTTGCTACACCATCAAGGGAGAAAGGGAACACCCTAAACTTAATTAAGTCCCCATACACATTTTTGGGTTTTATGGTGGAGCACACAATGTGAAACTCTTTAAGGTGTTTATGAGGGACCTCACTGGGAAGACCATGGAATTTAAAAAGAATGTGGATGAGGCCTGATCTCAACTCAAATTTGTATGCTTCCTCGGGATATTTTATGTACATAGGTTGGTACTCCACATCTGGGGTGGTCAGTTCTTTTAAGGTTCTATTATTTGCAGCCATGTTTTCTTGGGTTTGATTTGGTTCAATTTTTTATTGGTTTATGGCCACTTGAGGCTCTAAAATGGGTTCCTTGGTATTACTTGATTGACCTTCTCTAGATGTCTTTATTTGTGAATGGAGTGATTTTTCAATTTCAGGGTCGAATTCAAGTAGTGTATCTTTACCAAATATTGTCATGCAACAATGATGTCCAGTTTGATTGATTGATTGTTTGTTGTTTTTTTGATGATTTTTTATATTTTTTTATGGAAGATGAGTGAAATAAAAATACTTAATAAATGAAAGGAGAAAATAAAATAGAATTTTATACTACAAAATTAGATAGGGAGGTGGAGAAGACAAAGAAAGAGAGAGAGAGAGAGGAAGAACACACAAAACATCCAAAAATAGAAAAAAAACACAAAAAAAACAATCAAATAGGGGTGGTGTATTAAAAAAAGGTACTAATTAAGAATTAAAATAAATAAATAAAATAAAATAATGAAAAAATGATCTTGGCCCCCCAACAATGACGCCTTCAGATAAAATGGAGATAATTAAATTTTGGATCATCCCACAAAGTTTCATCCCATTTGAATGACCGGTTTAGTAGAATCATGCGTTTTATTCCACTGGTTTGCTTGGATCATGTGCAGATTGGTCCATTTTTCTTGGACTTCATTATAGGTCCTCCAAATCTCCTCCACCTACAATATAATTATCAAAACAAGTAACAATGCCCTATTTAACAGTTTTAAAAACAAAATAATTTAATCAAACATGGAGTGATATTTGTTATTATAATATTAATTTTCAATACAAAACTAGTTTAATACAATGGTATAAGGGTGAAATAAAATAGTGAATCATTGTACGACCACCTTCTTCGCTCATTCTCTTTAAAAAAATGAAAATTTTACTCATGCGTATGTACAACATACCTTCTATATGATTGTAAAATAATCCATTTTTCATATTCGTCGATCATGGTTGGTTTTAAAATTAATATTAATGTATAAAATCATAATTATTTTGTGGTTATTATTATGGATGTTATGAAATAATGAGATCATTGACCATAGTCAACCTACGGAAGTCATTTACATATATGAGCCGAATATAATCAAAAATTCCAATGTGAACATAATTGATTAAGTTATTGTGTATAACATGGTAATAAATATAATAAATTGAATAATATTCCTAATAAAGTAAATTACTAACATAATTTTATTATTCCGGAAGATAAATAATATACGTGATGTGTTAGACTCAAGGTAAGAGACACATTACTTTAAAAAAACCAATTTTAAATGTTTTAAATATTTATTTTCTAAATATTTTTCCTCCATGTCCATATTATTAGAATTATTATATGAATGTATTTATATAGATATAAATGAATTACAAAGGAAATTTTATATAATTTTGGATCTTCTTTCAAAGGGTTTAAAAATGAATCTGTTTATATTTTTTATATAGAATATTTTTTCAAAAAAAAATGAATGTAATATTTTAATACATATGGTATCAATGGATTTTCCCATAACCATAACCATTATTTTAGGTTTGTATTATTTTATTTTATTTCATGTTTTCTACAAAGAAAAACCCTCCATCCCTTTATTCTAGGTAATTTTAAAAAAGGATTTTAAATGGAATTAATATTTCGATATTGATAAATGATTTTATTATGGGTGTAAATAATATTTTTATAAGTATGATGATGGAAGTGGGAGATTATATGTGTTAGGATTATGTTATTACTCTTGGGAATTTTTTTATAATAATGGGTGAACCTGATATATCTCAGTATGATGAGTGAGCCAAATAAAGCTCATGGTAATGGATGATCCCAATATTGCTCTCTAATACATTGGGTAAGGGGATAAAGTTAACATGTTGTATTTTTCTTGGAGATTATTAAAATTTACTGAGTAGGTTATTCAATTTTTAAGAGTGATTGAAATAGTGATATGGAAGTGATGTCCTAAGTTACCTATATGATTTATCTATGATTTTTATGGGTTTTCATAGAAATATTATGATTTTACAAGGTAAAATAATGACCTTAAGTTTAAATAGAACTTTATACTATTTATTAAGGGGGAAATGTATAAATTTTTGAAAACAATCATGACTTTTTTTCATGATTTCGAAGAAACATTTATGAGATCTATTTTTTCCTTTAATATTTCTTATAAAATGTTTTATAGAAAAATTTGGTAGTAAATTTGATTTCTTAGGTAATAAAATGTTTATTTTGATCCCAAATTTTTTTGGAGAAAGGAAAGTCTTTATGAGTATTCAAATACTAATGGGTTTCTTCTTTCTTTATATATCCATTACTAAGATTTTCATGATAATAATATAAATTCCTTGACCCTAGTAGACCAGATTTGGTGGTTAATTTTTTTCATTGACACTATATTTGATGAATCACATCCTGAAGGATATAATAGTTTAGTAGTTTTGGAAAACATTATACACACTTGAATATCATTTTACCAATGAAAACATATAATATAAAAAAGTATTTTATTTAAATACATCATTATTTCCTCTAGCATAACCCTATATATCAATCATAATACTCATCTTAGATACCTTGGGAAAGAAACCTAAGAACGAGGAGATATAAAATGCTCCGTAATGGTATGAATACAATGTAATATATGAATAGATAAGGAATAATCAATATGGAATGGTAAATAACTAAAAAACATTCCATTTAATCAATAACTTGAGTATAATGTGGTAGAAACAAATAATAATCAAATAATGCCATGTATATAATCACATAATCTTGAAAATTTCCAAGGATATTATAACTAATCGAATAATCACATGTTCATCAATGACTAATATAATAATATTGAAATGAGTAATTCTATACATCTGAAACCTACTATCAAGACCTTTCAAAAGATAATTTAAAACTATGGGTAAAATCCCATTTAATTTGGCCCACTAATTTATCTCATGAGACCGACCGATGCATCGAGGGGATGTAGTGGGACCCTCACATAAACTATTTATTCTAATGAATTCCTCATATGAAAGGGTGAAACATAATCAAAACAAAAATTCACATTGAAAAACTAGCAAACAAAATGTTAATACTTTTCTTAATCAATAAACATAATCATAAACTATCCATAGTAAAATAGTAAATGATAATAAAATTGTACAATCCCAATAAAAATAATTATAAACCACAAAAATAAATAAGAATGATGGTAAAAATATAACATATCCATATTGGATCATAATTATAATAATGGTTTTATTTCGTTTATGAATATAAATAAAAAAATACATTAAAAACATTCTTGAGGAAAATATACCTTTTAGTTTGAAAATATTTTTTAAAATAAAAGTTCAAAAAATATTTTGAAAAACTATTTCTTCTGAAATAAATATTTAATCTTATAAATTAATATTTAAAACATTGAGTGGTTATGGTAGTAGTAAATTTAGTAAATGTCATACACATTAAAGAAAAGTTTATTTCACATATTCGATAAAATCCAAATAGTCCTTGTTTGGAAAAGAAAATGATGATTACTTTAATTTTTTTTAAATTAAAACATGGGTAAAAATTTATACGATAAATCATTTGTATAATTTTAATTTTTTTTTATTTTTTTAGAAAACATGGTTTTGGATGAAAAATGATTTTCGACCGAAGAGAGAAATAAATTTGAATTTTCTTGAGAATATTTTCATAATCATTTTAAGTAACAAAGTGAGGAAAATTGTACCGTTACTTGAAAAGTTTATTAATGAAAATAGGATAATAAAATTAATTAATTTATTTAGTGATATTTCATAATATTTCATCATCAGAAACTTAATCATATACAATCCTTATAAAGGTTGAGATTGTAAAATAAACCATTACCACTTTGGCAACTTTTGAAACCTAAGCCCCATGAATGAAATAACTTCGAATGAAATATTAAATAATATTAAGATAAAGGGATTAGTGATATAACATATCAATGTATTATTGTATACATCACACAAAAGAGCTAAGTGGTGAATATGGTCTATGTCTCATGGGAGTCAAAGTGAGATGAGAAAACCTTACCTCAGATTTTATTTCCTTCATAAGTGTCCATACCTCATATATGATAAATATAGATTTATTATAAATCTATAACATAACAGTAATCATATATTTCATACCACATATTATTTACTTATAGTCTTTTATGACTTATTTATTAACAATTCTTTCTTAAAATCACTATTTTGGGTGATAATTGTGTAGTTTTTCATGTATATTTTAGTTTAATAATTTTATTATTTCTATATTTATCATGAATAAATCATATAAATAATTTTAATGATGATATAAATATACGATATCTTCATTATATAGGTATTTATATTAATCTGTGAAGGCTAAAGATAGAAAATTCATTAAACCGTTCATAGAGATGGGAAATTGTACGTATGCATGAACACTGTATATATTTTATTTAAGTATAAATCAAAAGGAAAATAAGTATTTATTAAAAATTAAATAAATATGATTATTTTATATATATAATTTATTTTAATAAAATCTATCCCTTTTACCATCAATGTAAAAATAAATTAATTTTTTACATCGCTCTGTGGAGGCGGTAGTCCACACGTATGCACAAGCGACATTATTATTTTCCAATAGACGATAAAGTGCGAAGTTATATGTGATATTATATGTTCATAAATTTTTTTAGGTCATAAATATAACATATATTCATTAAATTTATCCTTACTACCTTCCATGTAAATCATAAGTGAAAAAAATCACATCGCTTCACGAGGTGGTAGTCCGCCGTACACATAAGTAACGTTATCATATCCCCAAAGAATGGAAGGTAAAAAGTTATATGTAATATAATAATTAAATAATTATAATAATTTAATAATTATCTTATAAATGTATTAAATACTTAATTTTATATATCCTTGAAAGGTGGGTATAGAAAACTAATTACATCAGTTCGTGAGGTGGTAGTCCGCCATACAAATGATCGACGCTTTTGTTTCCCATTTTGTGGGTGTGGAGATAAATCTTGGTTAAAAATATTTAATAATATAGGGGATAATTTTTTTATTATATTATATTAATTTAATATGATTTATGGAGGTGGAATAATCAATAAAACAAATAAACACATTTAGGAATTTTACCTCTTCTTCAGAGGGCCTCTTTAGGTTTATACCTATCGCCTTATTAGAGAAAATTACTAATAAAAATAATTCCTCTAGGATGTGTTTATGGAATTTAGGAAGAGATTTTGGTTGGTATTTCCTGATATAAAGGATTTTGGAATGTGAATAGGAGAAGAGAGACAGTGGGCTTTTATAAGTGGTCGAGAGGACATACATGAAATTTTTGAAAAGATAAAGTGATACCCAAGTTTTTATCATGAAAAAATACTCCAAAAGGGATCATTATCATACCTTATAGGTTTTAATTTTTAAATATTTCAATGAAAATCGTTTTGGACAAATATTAGGCAATTTTTAAACCTTATCTTCTTAGTTTAACCCCCCCCTGTAAATCCGTTTTTACCTTAATAATGATAATTAAAATTTACAATTTTCATTATTAATTATGGTAAAATATTAAGTTGAAATTATTGTATAATATAAATTATAATTATTAAAAATATTTAATAATATTTTAAAAATTCAATTCATAAAAATATCATAATTTAATTTAAAATAAAACCCGTAGATGCGATGAAAAAACGGTTTTCCAAAGAAAAGTTCTCAAAAGTATAAAAAGTTTTTATATTTAAATTGAATATAAAATTGATAAATATGTGATAAATTAGTTAAATTTAAATATTATTTATAAAATTTTACTTTAAAATCAATGTTAAATATAATTTATCTTGGTAAATAATTTAAATTAAATATCAATTTTCAAATAAATATCAGTATTTTCAATATTCATCGAGAAATTAAGCCTTTCAAAAATTATAAATTTTTTTTTCCAAATATTATTTTGACATGAATATTTATAAAATAATTTTTATTTTAAAAAATGATATTTCTAAAATTGGTAAAAATTAATTTTATATTATGTGTGCAAAGTTTGAATAAACCACCTTTTAGAAAAATACAGTTTTTTAGAAAACATTTCTTTTTCTTTCAAATGGTTATCATTTTATTTCTAATAATTATATAAGAATTGATTTTTTTTAAATTTGTAAAACATATAATTTTCATAATTTATTTAGTACTATTTATACCCTCCAACTTAACAGTTAGGTTATAATGGTCATATTTAAATAATAATATTTGAATAGAGTATTGCATTTCTATTAAACCCGGTGGTGTGTGCATCATAAGATATCGAGGATATTAAATTTATTTAAAAATAAATATATTTTAAAGTCTCAGTGTTTTACATTATCTTCTAATATTTGCATTGCGTGTCATATATTTTATTGAATATGGTGTTCCTCTTTTTAAAATTTTGGGGTGTTACATTCTTCCCCACTTAAATAAATTATGTCCTCTCAATTTAATCTTGATTTCTGAAATTAAGGGATTGGCATTTGAAAATAAATTTGTTGAAATCACACAATGTAAAAAAGGTTTAATAATGTATCCTATTGATAAGAGATAAAGATATGTACGAAGGCCATCTAGAATAACAAAATACCAGTTTTCTAAGTAGGATAACATTAGTGGGAAATGAAAACATGGGCATGAAAGAGAATACTTATTCACAAGGATTAATAGAGAGTTATAGAAAACATGGTCATGATAAAGTTAAAAAAAACCATAAATCTCTGATAAGTTAAAAGACCATTGAATCAGCATAAATGAATGTAATAAGATAAATTTTTTATCTTAATATCTTTTTACGAGAGTTGAGAAATTCCTTTACCATCTAGACTATGAACCTAAAAAAATACACTTACTTGAAATGTATAATTTCATCCTTTTGTTTCAATTTAACAATTTCCACTTCATATCTTACTCTAACAAATGAATATCTGAAATAATTTTTCATTTCTAAATCACTGTAATTTACTTTTAACATACCATAAGATGCTTAAAAGAATGAAAAGTAATTCCTACTGTCTATAGATATATTCAAAGATCAAAATGGTTAGTACGAGTTATCCAATAATACATTAATTTCAAATATCTTTGTAGAAACTCCCAAAGTTTAACACAATCCATTTTATAAATACCTAACCTTAAGGCTTGTCTAAAATATGTCTGACTAAATCTAAAGTACGAAAATTTAGAATTCAGGTCACTAAATCAATATTATATTCCAGAAAAATATAAAGTTGCTCTTAATGTCACATTAAAAATATATGAATTCCTTTTTCACCATAAAACATTAATTAAAACATGCATTTTTTCAAAAATAAAATCCTAGGTTGTTGAATACATTCCATAAATCCAAACATGCAATAAACTATAACCAAAATAACATAAACCATCAAATCACTAAGTAATTTCAAGATAAAAAATACTATCCCATAAACATATATTTATCCTTATTATCTTAACATAGAGCACATATTAAGGGTTATATTCTCCTAGTCATGTGATTCATTATAAGATCAAATTTCCACTGAATCACTTTCCTTTGTACTGTTCAACATGTGTCTTAAAATATTTTTATAAAAACCTCTACATTACAATACTTATACATTTTATGATTATTATAAAGATAATATAATTTATAAAATACTTTTATAATAAAATTATTGAATCCAAATACACAATAACTCAAATCATTCCACTTCGTTATTAATCTATTAATTATGCTTCATCATCTTATTCCTTAATACTTTTTTTCATGTCATTTGTAGTATCTTCATCATTACCAGTACTAACATTACTCATACAATCATTACGATTATCTTTAAGATATTTCCAACTAGGAAATAAATTTTTATAATTCTCATAAATTCCACATTTAAAACATTCAACCATCGATGATACCCTAGGTAGAACATTATTCTCATCCATTGCATTAACCAAACTATTCATTTTTCCTTAGAAATCAATTGATTTGTGTCCTTATTTTTTACACCCAAAACATATTACCATTCCTTTAATACATTAAAATGGATGTTTTACCCACATTATTAACATATAGGAAACTAAATATTCTTTCTTCTATGGTCTCTAGCACTTGAGATCTTAGTAAACTCTATAATTATCTTCTTTGATGAGTCTGAGAGTTGGTTAAACTGAAATTTATTAATCATATATAATGATAACTAATTAGGAATGATCACAATATCCTTCACTCTAGTCATCATACCATTTGGTTTCTTATCAAAAAATTATCTATTTAATTCAATGTTAACCTAATACCTCCTAGTTCACGCTATTCACTAAAACCAAAAAGCATAGTTTAAGAAACAATAATTATAGTGGAAAACCACAAAATAAAAAAATCATTTAGAATATATATAAATAATGACTCATTATTTTCAATCTAAGACTCCTTAGGTTTAATCATATTCCATTCTTGGTCATTATTTATTAAAATCCTTAATAATGGTTTGAAACGAAAATGTGAATTAACAAAAGCATATCCCTTGAGAGTATTAAACAAGGTAGGCAGTAAGACCCCTTGTTATGTACTAGGTAATTCCTGATTAAATACCAACACACCTTTTTTGGGGTTATTACCTCGAGGTACATCTGTTCTAGAACCAAGTATACTTGTAGTATCCAGACAGGGATGCATTTATTAGAAAACCACATAATCTCTACCTTAAAACAACTTTAGGATGTTCTTTTATAATTATCCTCAAGGTCTATCATAGGGTTATATTCCTTAATCTATGGTTTCCTAAATATATTTTCTAATGTTTCTACTAAACTTATTCTGATACCTACTATATATACCCTGACCCTTGTAGCCCAAAGTAGATGGTTACTTTATTATATTTTCACTAGATATATAAAATCCCATCCCAAAGGACTGAATAGTTTTGTAGTTTTAGAAAGCATGATACATACTTAAATATCATTTTACAATTGAAAACATAAATTACAACAAAATATTTTCCCCAGGTGTATCATTATATCATCCAGAATAACACTATATATCAATCATAATACTCATTTTATAATCCTGGCGAAAGAAAGATAAGAAATGGGTGAGCTAAAATGACCAGTAATTGTATGAGCATAGTGAAAGATATGAAAAAATAAATCACAATAAATATGTAAAGGTAAATAACTGAAATACATACAATTTAATCAATAACTTGATCATAATATGGAAAGAATAAATAATAATCAAATAATTCCATATACATAATCACATGAGCTTGAAAATTTTCTAGGGATATTATAACTAATTGAATAATCACATGGATATCACTGAATAATATCATAATGAGGAAATTAATAATTTCATACATCTGAAACATACTATCAAAACATTTTACAAGATAGTATAAAACTTTGGGTAAAAACCCATTTGATTTGGCCAATTGATTTGTCTCATAAGGCCTACCAATCCATCGAGGGGATATAGTGGGCCTCACCCATAACTTATTAAGTATAATTCATTCCTCATATGAAAGGGGTGAAACATAATCAATATAAATATTCACATTGAAAAAATATCTTATGAAATGTTAATACTTTCCCTAATAAATAACCAAAATCATAAACCATATAAAGTAATATGGAGAATGGTTATAAAATTGTAAATCCATATTCAAACTAATAAAAAATGGAAATATAAATAAAAAGGATGATGTAAATACAACATATACCCACTATATATACCATAAAAATTCCAATAAAGACTTTATTGAGGAAAATATGTTTTTGAACTTTAAAATATTTTTAAAATTAAAGTTCAGAAAATATTTTGAAAACAATTTCACTTGAAAATTACCTTTGAAACTTATAAATTAAGCTTTAAAACATTGAGTAGTCATCACGATAGGATATTCTGTACAAGTCATACATGTTAACAAAAATATTCCTTTCTCATTTTTGGAAATTTCAAATAGTCCTTGTTTAGAAAAAGACATGAATATTCCTTTCAATTTTTTTTAAAATTTATACATGGATAAAAATTTATTTAGTAAATCATTTTTAGAATGTTAAAAACATTTTTGAAAACATCTTTTGAAAAAATGTTTTTGGAAGAAAAATGATTTTTGATCGAAGAGAGAAATAAAGTTAGATTTTATTAAAAACATTTTCACAATCATTTTAAGTGTCGTAGAGAGGAAACTTGTGCTATTAATTAAACATTTCATTAATAACCATAGTATAGAAAAACTCATGAGTTTATTGAGTGATAGGTCATAATATTTCATCATGAAAAATTTAATCATAAATAATCCTGATAAACGATGAGATTGTAAAATAAACCATTACCACTTTGGAAACTTTTGAATCATAATACAAATGAAATAAATAACATAAAATGAAAAATTAAATACCTTAAATAAAAATGGACTCATTATATAACATTTCAATGAAACAATATATACACCATACAAAATAACTAAGGGCCTAATATGGAATACGTGTCCTGAGAGTAAAAGTGAGATGCGAAACACTTACCTCAGATCTGATTTCCTTCATACGTATCCAAAATCATATATAATAAATATATATTTATAATAAATATATCTAAAAACCATAATAAAATATTTCACAACATATATAATTAACTTATAATCTTTTATGACTCATTTATTAGCAATTCTTTGTTAAAATTACTGTTTTGGGTAATAATTGTTTAGTTTTTCATGTATGTTTTGGTTCAGTAATATGAGTCCTTTTATATTGATAATGGTAAAATAATCTCCAGAATTTTAACCATGATATAAATATCATATATATTCATTATATTTGTATTTAAAGTAGTATATTAAAATTAAATATAGAAAATTCATTACACTATTCTTGGAGATGGTAGGTTATACGTACACATTAACGTTGTTTCCGTTTTGTTGAAGGATAGAACAAAAGGAAAATAAATATTAAATTAAATTTATATAATAATTATAATGTTATATATATCATTTAAATTAGTGAAATCCATCTGTATTATAATGCACATAAAAATAAAATTTAAAACATTTCACATCTCTACTTGGAGGTGGTAGTCCACATGTACTCACGAGCGACATTATTATTTTACAATGGATTGGTAGGTAAGAAGTTATTTGAAAAATTATAGTTAGAGAATTATATTTAGCTCATAAATATCACATATATTAATTTACTCTATCCTTACTACCTTACATGTAAAGAGTAATTGAAAAACCAATCACATCCCTTTGTGAGGGTATAGTCCGCCGTACACATGAGTGACGTTATCGTATCCCTCACAGAATGGAAAGTAAGAAGGTTTATACGGTATTATAATTATAAAATTATAATAATTCCATAAATATCATATAAATATGTTAAATACATATTTATATCATTCCTTTAAAGTTGGTAATGGAAAATGAATTATATCAGTTTGTAGGGCGGTAGTTCGCCATACACTCTATCGATGGTTTAATTTTCCCATTTTATAAAAGTGCATATGGATATAGGTTATACCATTAAAATAATAAAATATAATTATATATGGGATGATTATTATGTTATATTGTAGTTTTTTTATATTATTATAGGATGTGTAAGAAGAAATAAAACAAATACGCATGTTTAATAATTTTACCACTTCTTCAGAGAGGCTCTTTAGGTTTATACCTAAAGAATTATTAGGAGGGATTCCTAATAAAACTAAGGACTCTAGGATGTGGGTAGGAAATTAATGAATATATTTGGGTAGGTATTGGCTGATAAAAAGATATTTTGGATTGTTAATAGTAGAGGAGAGTGGGTGACCTTTTATAAGTGGGGGTGAAGACACACATGTAATATTTGAAAAGATAAAGTGATACCCACATTTTTCTCATAAAATAAGACTCCAAAATGGGTCATTATAGTATATTATAGGTTATAATGTGTAAATATATCCATAAAATGTGTTTTGAACTAATTTTATGTCATTTTAAATCTTATCTTCTTAGTTTAACCCCTGATAAATTATTCTTCACCTTAACCGCAAAATTAATTTTTACTATTTTCACTATTCATTATGGAAAAAAATTTAAATTGAACCTATTAAATAATATTTATTATGATAATTAAAATTATGTAATACATTTTTATAAACAAAATTCATAAAAATGGAATAATATTATTTAATATAAAACTCATAGATGTGATGAAAAAGTTTTCCAAATAAATGTTCTCATATGTATGGAATGTATTTATATTAAAATTGAAAATAAAATTTATTAAAATGGACAAAATTAGTCAAATATTATTATAATTTATCTAATTTTACTTTAAAACTAATTTAAAATTTAATTTAACTTTGTAAATAATTTAAATGAAAAGGCAGTTTTCAAATAAAAATCAGTTTTTTCACTATTCATAAAAAAATTAGTCTTTTTCATAAATTTTTTAAAAATTCAACCGAATAAAATTTTTATATGTAGAATTAAAATATTATGTTTTTTTTTGAAATAAATTAACTAAAATTGGTAAAAAATAATTTTAAATTATGTGCAGAAAGTGTGACTGAACCGCCTTTTAGAAACATATAGTTGTTCAAAAAACATTTTTTTCTTTCAAATGGTTATTATTTTATTTATAATAAATATATAACCATTTAATTTAATTTATACATTTTAAATCCATATAAAGTTCATAATTTAGTTTATCCTATTCATACCATCATGCTTAATGATTATTTTATAATGTTAATATTTAAATAATAATATCCTATTAGAGTATCAAAATTCATTTAAACTCAATGTTGCATGCATTACAAGATATTGAAAGTATTGAATTTATTTAAAAATAAATATATCAGAAATCTTAGTGTGTTTTATTATCTTTTAATTTTGGTGTTTCATGTAATATATGCTATCAGATATGATGTTCTTCATTTAAAAGATCATGGCATTACAAATCCAACGTTTTAAAATGTTTTCCTAGGGTTTTAAGTATGAATTGGGACAATGATGAGTTCAAGTTTAAAATTGTGATTATATTTCATGAAAAAAAGAAAAAATTTTATATTTTAAATGTTTTTATTATAATAAAAATGGATACTGATTCTATGTTTCCACCTTGTGATGTAATATTTATTTATGTTTTTGCAATGGACTGATTCTCTAAAACATTAAACCTAAAATATCTCTAGGAATATAAGAAAATGAATTCTTGTCTGAATAATCAATTTTAAGGATTTTTTAAGGCTAGGTCCCTATAGTTGGTATTAGAGGTGAGGTTTGGATAATTTTATTGGTAAGGATAATATAAGTAAATAACCTCAATTGATTCAAATTTATTGTTATCATGATATTGAATTTGAATATTACCATGTTTCTTTATATAAACCATGTCTGTTCAGAATTATTTTCCAAAGAGGAAGTAGGGAAGATGAAATAGGAAGGCACCATGAAGATAAAATAGTTGTAATTGGAGTTGAGTGGTTTGATGCTATGATGGATCAGTTGACATGGGATATAAATTGTGGTGGCATCTCTGTTAGTGAGAAACTGGATCTACCATAGAGGAACATGTCTATAGTGGATAATTTTAGGAGACAACACCCTCTGACATTTAGTTGATTTTTTGACTCAGTGGTAGCTAAGGGATGAATTAAATCTCTATAAAATATATTATAAGTCATGGATTTTTCATATCATAAAAAGGTAACTCTTACTGTTTACCATTTTGAAGGTGAATTTGATCAATGTTGGTAAATAGTTAAGAATACTTGTGAAAGAGAAGAGATTAGTTCCATTTAATGGGATGAATTTAAGAATAATTTCATTGATAAGTATTTTACTATAGTTATTATACCTATGATGGGAAATCAATTATTAGATTTTAGGTATAAGTAGAAAGATTTTGGGGCCACATTTTAAGTAAACCTCACCCAATTGGTAAGTTACACACCAAATTGTATTCAGGATATTGATAAAAAAATTAATTAGTTTTACGTAGGATTAAATCCAAGATACCAAATATATTTTTCATCTTTTTAATTTAAAATTTATTAGAAAATTTCTTGTTGTGTTGAGAAGGTGGAAATGGAGTCTTCCGATGATCAAGTGTTTTACTAAAACAAGCAGAAAAAGTGGTCTAAGTGGGAGATAAATAGGAATAATCCATCAAAGAAGTCTAATTTTTTTTAAAAAAATAAAGTTTTTAGTTTTTGATAGGTGTTTTAAAAATAACCTTAGGGAATGTCTTATGAAATTTATTTAGTGATACCAATGTAGTAAGTTTGGGAATATGGTTCATGATTTCAAATAAAAATAACTTTCTAATGGTAATACCAATTTAGATAAATGGGTTATAAAGTGTCTTAAATGCAATGAGATATGTCATTATATATATGTTCATTCAAAGAATATCACAAATAATGGGAAACAAAAAACCTATAAGTATAAGGGTAAAATGGTATCACTTGAAATACTTAGATGTTGGGCCATTGAATGAAGTGGTAATAGGTACATTAATTATTTATTTAGATTATACTAATTTCTTGTTTGATTCAGGGTATAAAAATTATTACATTTCTTAAAAACTTATTAAAAAATGAGAATTTTACCTCAAAAAAAGAAGTTAGGACTTTGGTAAAAAAATCTAGGGTTATTATTACAACAACAAGAATTTACAAATATCTTCCTATTATCATCCGTGGATTAGTTTTCCCTAAAAATATTATTGTCTTACCATTGAACAATTTGATGTTATTATAGGTATGTATTAGATTTTAGTTTATCATGCTAAGAAATATTATATATCCAGAAAATTTATTTTATAAAATTATATTTATTTTGTATATAAGAATTAATTCATACATTTGATAACATTTCAAGAAGCTGAGAAACTACTAAAAGAAGGAAATGAAAGTTATCTTTCTCATATTATTGAAAATAAGAGTACTATTCATATTAATAATGTACTAGTGGTTAAATAATATTTTGATGTATTTTCTAATGAGTTATATAGTATTATACCAGATAGGGAATATGTGTTTACTGTTGACTAAGTACCAAAAGAAAATATAATTTTAGAACCCCCTTATCGAATGGCTCAAGTAGAACTTCTAGAATTGAAAAAGTAATTTAAGTGTTTCTTTATAAAGGTTTCATTCATCATTTCACTTCACCATGGGGTTATCCTATTTTATTTGTTAAAAAGAAATATGTTTCCATTATGATTTTCATTGATTATAGAGAATTGAATAACATCACTATTAGAAATAAGTATTTTTTCCTAATATCGATGGCTTGTTTGATAACTTTGAGGGAGATTAGTATTTTTTGGAGGTTTATCTAAAGTACAAGAACCATCAGTTGAAGGTGAAGGAGGATGAAGTCCCTAAGATAGTGATTTGTACCAGGTTTAGGCATTATGATTTTGTGTTTATTCTATTTGGGTTGAAGAATGATCCAATTATATTCTTGGATATTATGAATAGGGTTTTCCATGAATATTTTGATAAGTTTATGGATGGATTTATTGATAAAATTTTGTTTTATTCAAACATTTATGAGGATCCTAAAAACCATTTAAGGATTATTCTGTAAAATCTATAAGAAAACAAGATATATAGAAAAAATTTTAAATTATTTTTTTAGTTATAGAAGATTTCATTCTTTGTGTATATTATAAATAAAGATAGAATAAATATTGATCCCACTAAAACTAAATCAGTTGATGATTGGTTGAGATCTAAAAATATTACTAGTATTCATAGTTTTATTGGATTTTTTGGATATTATTTATGGTTTTTGAAAAATTAGCATGGTAATATATCCCAATAACTAAGTTAACATGAAAAGAAGATAAGTTCATCTGAAAAATGGAATGTGATGAATGTTTCTACGAATTAAAAATAAGACTAGTGAATGCTACAATTTTAGCTCTACCATCCAAAATTGGTGACTTTATTATCCATAGAGATGGTTTGTTGAAGGGACTATACTATTTTTAATGCATTATGTTCGGTTAATTTATTATTATTTATATTTTTTAAAAGTACATGAGAAAAATTATCCTACTCATGAAATTGAACTGGGGGCTGTATTATTTTCTTAAAAAATTTGGAGACATAATTTATATGGAGTAAAGTGTTAAAGATATATTGATAAAAAAAGATTTAATTATATATTTACTCCTAAATAGTTGAATATGAGATAGGGGAGTTGGATGGAATTGATATAGGATTATGACTACACAATTCATTACCATCCAGGTAAAGAAAATAGAGTATATAATGCTTTGATTTGAAATATAATGATACATTAACTATTATATGTCTAGAATATGATCATATGGTTATGGATTTGATAAATGTTATCTTAGAAATTATGCATGTGAGAACTCCATGTATTTTATTTTAGGTTTCAGTTTAATCATCATTGTTAAAGAGGATTAAGTATGTTTAGAAGTGAGATAATGTTTTACAAGAAAATGTATAACCAGTAAAGAAAGTAAAGTTTCTAGAGTTTAATTTTGAAAAATATGGTGTTTTAAGATTGAAAAAATTTTATGTGTTCCATGTGACCCCCATTTGAATAAAGAAAAATTGAGTGAGGCTCATAGTTCTTTGTTTTCTATTCATCCCGGAAGAACAAAAATGTATAGAGATCTTTGGGAACATCTCAGCTGGGAGGTAAAAAAGAAATATATTACCTATTTTACTATGAAATATTTGAAGTTTCAATTGGTTAAATCTAAAAAAATTAAAAAGGGGGTATTTTATCCTGTTACAGTTCCAAAATGGGAATGCGAGAATATATCCTTTTATTTCATCATGGTATTAGCAAATATATCTTGAGGTAATAATGTGATTTGTGTAATTTTTGATCAATTAACTAAATATATTAATTTTCCTCTAATTTTAGAAAATATGTATTTGTACTAACTTTATTGAATTTATTTTAATGAGATAATTAGATTACATGGATTCACTCTCTCCATTGTATCCATTGTGATCCTAAGTTTATCTCTAATTTATATAAAATTCCCCAGAAGTCATTGGGTACTAAATTAAATTTCAATAAAGCCTTACACCCTTAATCTTATGGATATCCATAGAGAATGATTAAAACTTTCTAATATATGCATTGATATTATTCAATGGATTATTAGGGAAGTTGGGATCACTCTATGAATTTAGTTAAGTTTTATTATAATAACAATTTTTCATTCTACATTACAGATTGCACTATTTGAAGCATTATATGGAAATAAGAACCCAAAACTAGATTGTTGGGATGAATTAGGAAAAAGGAATATTTTTGGGCCATAATTGTTTAAATAAATGGATGAGAAGGTAAATATGATTCAGTATCACTTGTTGATGGATCAGATTAAGTACAAAAGTTCTATAGATACCCAGAAGAAATAAATTTCTTTTGAGGAAGGTGCTCATGTTTTTCTTAATGTATCTCCATAGAAATTTATTATTTATTTTAGTAAAAAGAGAAATTAATGTCCATAGTTCATTGGAATGTATAAAATCCTTGAGAAATTTGTATTAGTTTCTTATCAAGTGGCCTTTCCTCTAAGTCTATCTTAGGTGCATGACATATTTCATGTTTTATTGTTAATAAAATATGTGTTGAATACATATCATATTTTGACCCCTAAAGTAGTTTAGTTAGAAGAAAAAATTTCTTATAAGGAACTACTAGTAAAAATTATTTACCACATAGTAAATATATTTTGGAATAAAGTGATTTATGAGGTTAATATTTCATGGAAAAACCATATGGTTGAAGAAGAATCATTGGAATCAGAAAATTATTTGGAGGAAAAATATCCCCACTTGATTAAGTAGAGAATAAAATTATGAGGATGAAATTTACAAAAGGAGGGAATAATTTAAAACCTAAGTAATGTTAATATATATCATTTTTATGTCTTTTTAATATTCATTAATTATATTTTTTACATTTATATTCATTATAAAAATATTAGGTAATTTTTTAGTCAAAAGGAAAAACAATGCTTAACCAAATTGGGTATTCAATCATTATATTATTTTTTTAAAAGTATTATTTCAAAATTTTAGAATTAATCATCTCAAAGTTATCATAGGATGAATTTTTGAGTTTTTTTTTGAAAATTTCTATTTTTTCAATGAACACTGAAAAATATAAATTTTTATTGAATACTGTCTTTTATTTTCAAGTATTTATAAATTATTATAATATTTTGGATTAGTTTTAAAATTTAATTAGTTTATTTTGGTTAAAAATAATCCTATAAATTTTATTTTAATCAATATTATACTTTAATTTGGTATAATAATATTTTTATACTTAAAAAACCATTTTTCTAAAAAACCATTTTTCTTCAAGATTTATGAGTTTATTTTTAAATTAAATTATATGACCTATGTGAATTGAATTTTATTAAATTTATTCAATATTTTGAATTATCATAATTAATATTAGGTAATAAGGACAACCTAATTTTTTTTGTAATAATGAATATTAAAAATAGTAAAAATTTGTTACCACAGTTACGGTTAGAATAGATTTAACGAGGGTTCAACTTAACTGATAAGTGTTAAAATAACCTATAAAACTATTTAAATTAAATTTTATGGACATATATTGAACCTATATCATCAAAAATTTGGAGTTGGTCTATGTTGGAGACATTTTTTTTGGGTAAGGCATTAATATATTTTAATTTATTTTTTTAAAATTACAAGTGTGTCATCTCCCCCATTTATAAAATAAAGCCACAAATCCTATTCTCACTACACTTTAAAAGCATTTTTTGATGAATAACTATAATAATATCTTATTAAAATCCCTACATACATCATGTAGTCCCTTTTTTATCATAAAACAAGCCTAGGAAGTGTTTTGGTATAAACTGAAAGAGGTTTTCTGAAGAAGAGGTATAGTTCTGAACCGAATGTTTTCGTTTTATATATTTTTCTACATCCTTCAAATTGTATTAAACTAGAATTAAATAATAAAAACAATATGTTACATATAATAAGACATTTTTATGTTAGTTTCAACACCTATATCCATCCCCTTCTTCTATAAAATAAGAAATTAGGGTATTGTCCATGTGCACAGCGGACTACCGCCTCACGAATCGATATAATTCATTTTCCAAAATCAACTCTCATGTATGGTTATAATGATGGATTTAATGTATATATATGATATTAATGAAGTATTTATCATTATATAAATATAATATTTCATTTATTTTCTTACCTTTCCATCTATTAAAAAATGATAACTTCGTTCGTGAGCACGTTTGGATTACCACCTCCACAAAGTGATGTGATTTGTTTTTTGTGACCACATCACATCAATATTGTATTTATGTTTAATTAAAGATATAATATTATATTTAGGATAAAATAATTATTATTAAAAGATAAAATTACACTTACTTTCTTTCCCCCATTCATTTTTAAAAATGAAAGTTTAACTCATGCATACGTATGACCGACCGTCTCCATGATTGTAACATAATTCATTATTATAACCATATTTCATATTTATTTTTAAAAATATAATTAATCTATAAATATGATAATTATTTTATTATTATTATTCTATATATTATGGAATAATGAACTCTTTGAACAAGGTTAACCTGCTGACTTTATTTTGTACATATAAGTTGAATATCGTCAAAACATTTGACATGGATTTAATTGATTAAGTAATTGAGTATAACTTAGTAATAAATAAAATAAAAGGAGTAATATACATGAATTTTTTTAAGTATATAATTTACATAATTATATTATTTTGTCATATAAATAACATATATGACGAGTCACACTCGCGATAAGAGACAATTTACCTGAAAAACCTCATTTTAAATATTTTTAAAATTTATTTTATAAATATTTTTATTCCATGTATATATATTTAAAAATATTTTATAAATGTATTTTTATAGACATAAATAAATTATAAAGGATATTTTATCTCAATTTTTAACTTATTTTAATGGTTTTCAAAATTAATCTTTTTAAGTATTTTATGTGGAATGTTTTGAAAAAATGGAAATAAGAATGTTCTATTTTAACATATATGGTGTAAATGGTTTTTCTTGCCACCATAATAGTTATTTGATGTTTAGATTCTGTAATGGCCCAGGCCAATGGGGTCTGAACCCTGACAACCCCATGCCTGCCTCTAATAGGTCTGGGGCTTGCGACCAGTACCAAGTTGGTATGTCATACACAGGGGAGGCATTAGCATAATGTACCCAAACACAAACACACACACACATAAATCCATAAAATGATGAAATTTAAACAAATGAATCCAATGCGTGCATACTTCTATGATCCCACAATTAGAGTATCACAGTGAAGTACTGAAAGAGATAAAGGGGAAAATAAAATCCCAACTAAGAACTATAGAGAGTCCAAAATGCTCAGTAAGTGAGGACTACTATCAAATGAAAACACTCAAAAAACAACTTAGTTTGTCTAGCTCAAAATATGCTCCACCCGCTCCCTTCCCTCGGAGGACACTATAAAAAGGGCCCTTATTTTCATAAGACATGACACATGCTGGAAAATCCCATGCATGGGTGATTATAAAAATACTCAGTAAGAAAAATATGAAAACACTAAACATTAAGCATCAATAATATCCATATCATAATAATGATATAGAAATCATTGCATAAAAAACTTGGGTATACTAAGGAATGCCACTTTTCCTTCTAGTAGTCACAATCAAAAGTCCAACCATATTATTCTACTTGAAGTACTTACCATTCCAGAAGAATCCACTCCATGATCCATGATATCACCAAAGAATCTTATCAAAGAGGTCATGATCATTGGACCCCAACCAATAAATATCAATGGTCTCTGAGGACCCTGATACTCAGATAGGATGTGACACCAAGGACTACAAGGGGACCCCAAAAATCTAATCTGATTCAACATGCTATGTATGGGATCATACTCCAACGATATTGCGAACCCTAATGAAATAGACTATTTGATGGTAGATTGAAACCCTTCTAAAATAGGTCATGTCAATTTAAAAACCCCACCAAGGGTATAAAATAATAGAGGATCACACTTCAGTATCACGGAGGGACACTACAAATTCTATTTGAGACTCATCCTCCACAAGAGATCACAATACAAAGATATGGATGTAATATTTAACTATAACCTAGAGGGGTGGACCAAAGGAACATACTCAATCAACATCAGTCCAAATTAAAGAAAAAAGGGTCCTAAACAACTTCAAAGGGGGTAAATCATGTGTACTAGGGGTACACAACATGTTAATCCATCCCCTAGTTTTCCTGTGTGGTGCTTCATCAAATGAAATTTAAATCTTGAAATAAATGATATGTAAATAGTCATACATGACATGTAGAGATATAATGACACTCTACCCATGCCACCTATTTGTTCCCCTATACCACTGGTCATGCCCATGTACCAACCATTGTACACATGGCTATGTTTTATTTTACTCGATGGTGTCCGTTTACTTTGGTCATGTCCATATACTTTGGCATACCCATTCCCATGTAACATTTGAGTTATACACTGAAATAATAGAAAAGTCAAATGATATTTGACATGGTTTCTCAACGTCAGATATTTAAATCTTGCATAAACCTTATCATAACATCCTTTTTTGTCCCACATGGATTGTAATTTCATATTTCATGCAGTGTAAATTGATATATCTAGCTATCACAGGTTCTTATGCCATGTCATGACCCTAACCAATAGGTCTTGAGCCATAACTCCCCAAGATTGCCTAAAATAGGCTAGAGGCCGGTGTCAAGAATTGGGTAGGCTATCACACACATGGACGTCCTTATCCTATCGTACCTATATGCACACACCCAAATACACCTACATGCAACAGTGCAGAGATATATATACAAAAACTGAAACTAAAATGCATGCATACATCTATCCCAAACCAGATTACAAAAAAAGCATGGAAATGGAAAATACAAGGCCCACCAAAACAAAAATGCAAAAGTGTCCACCCTACTCAGATAGAGGGGAACAATGTAAAACTCCCACCAATAAGCTTTGTAATAAAACTCGAGTAAAAACCCTGGTTAGTCCAGCTATTACCCTCTTCCAAATCCGGGTCCTACTGGGACTCTGCCGAAGGATATGTGGTATGAACAAGACACAACATGTGCGGGAAAATACCATGAATGGGTGAGTATAAAAATACTCATTAGGCACCCCAAAATGACAAAACAAAAATGGAGTAACCAATAAGAAACAGTTTACTTGAACTAGTCATAGGGAACCAAAACAAGAGAGAAAATCCATCTCAAGACCATCCTCCCTAAACATGAATAGTTATCTCAATGTCCCTGGCATGTCAACAAAACTACAGACATCATAGAGACTCCCAAAGCATACCTAGATATACTCATAAAAAAATCTCAAGTATAATGGTCTTGAACAAAGATTTTCCATTGTATCCAACTCAAAGGTCCAACACAACACTCGCAACAGTCCCATGAGTTTTTGACCTAATTGACATCAACAGGCCCTTAATCGAGGACCAAAGGTAGAATCATGCCTTAGAACACACACAAAGAACCTTTCTATCCCTGATGGTACACAAAATGAGAGGTTACAAGAACTGATATCTCATAGTTGATGTGTCAACCTCAAAATCCCAGACAGAACTCATCCAAGAGATGCTAATCGGTCATAAAAACGAACTAACATCACAACCTAACCAACCCTTGTGGTGACTATCTATAAGGACACGCTCGTCGGACAACACCAGAGATGAATTCACCCAGTGACTGAAATAAATTCCACTCCTCAAGTAGGAGATACCACCTAGGGTCCACTGAAGGACACTAAAAACCCTAGCTAGAACATTGAACTCAGAAAGGATATCACACAATAACCCAACTATGGAACAATTCGTGTAGCATTGGATAAATGCCAGTGTAGAGTTGGTAATGCTGATTATGAGAAATCTGCCAAGGAAAAGGTCATGATAGACTGCAGAAGGAAGATTTTCATCTCGACACACAGATAAAGGGTCTCCTCTAAGGGCTCACTAAGTGATATGTCCCCTACAGGAGAAATCATCCTTGGTAGAGGATCGACGCCTAGGTAACTATTAGTCACACTGATTCCAAGAACCCTACCAAGGAAATGAATGGATGTGAGGATTGCACTGAGCCTCTTGGGGCAACACATGCTCTAAAATCCACTGAGTATGTTGTCGAAATGGATTGAGAAAACTCACTCTATAGAGTGGGAAGCACCCATGCTGGATGTACACAAGTAGCCGATGAGGGGTTACAGTCTTGTGAAGAGGATGTGATACCAAAATCCCTCAAAGTGAAGGACCAAGGGGACCCACTCAACCCTTTCAGTTTGACCATCACTAACCAAGACCAGGGGGGCCCAATCAACCATACTGGTTTGGGAATCACTAACCCAAACATCCCAAAAAAAACACCTGGACACCACATCTCCTAGGATAAAATTGTGGCCACCATTTCATTATACGTGGGAAAATGCTCAGAATGGCCTACTCAGATTCCCAAATATGACTTCCAGGTCACAAAATACCCAAAACCTATAAGTTGGGAAAAGTACATGGCATGTAATTTTGATCACATATCATGTAATATAATCTTTCCTCCTGGCCGTGTACTTTTACATAGCCAGAGAAACATGGGGTCTACCTATATAAAACTACATGGTGTGTAATTTAGAGTACATAGTGTGTACTTTCCAAAAAATATCTTTGAATGTTTTTTTTCACAAGGCCGGACACATGAACATGTGATACTATACAATGTGTATATAAAGTACGCGATGTGTACTTTTGAAAAGTCCTTATTCGATAAATGGTAAAAACACATGGTTGTTTATCTAGTTTACACTCTGTGTAGATAGGAAAATCTATAAGAAATTCCCTGAAAATAGCTCAAATCTCCCTTATTCACCCTGAAACACTTTGATCAACCCTCAAGGGTTCCCTAGAAAGAATAAGGGCTCTAAAACCTTAGAAAAACACATAAAAAGGGGGATAATGACTAAAATAAAAATTGTCTATCTCGAGGCTGAAATGCCGAATCTTCAGGTCAAAACGATGTCCAAGATGTGTTGATTCTCGACCAGGCGACGATCATTGTCAAAAACAACACCTGGAGGCTCCTCCTCACCATGGTTGATCTACCGGTCAAAGGGATAGGAAGAGGGGGATTTAGCCTCCTTCATTCAAACTAAGGGGAGAAAGGGGAGGGGATATCTATTTTAATTTTTTAAAAAACATATCCACTTAATATTTCGACCCGACTCGCTTTGGACCCGACACCTAGAGCTGAAAAAGTTTATTTTGTTCCTTGGGTAAACATGAAATTATAAATGCCAACATAGTATGAATAATACAATATGAGACTCCATACATGTTTAATTAACATTTTAATAGAAACTTTACACATCGATAATATGTATTTAATATTTTTGAAATCACCGTACCAAGGATCAACAGTGCTTGGATTTCCTGCACTGACTCAACGCCAAGATTTGGAAATATTTGAAAGTATGATTGGGATAAACCTTGGTCACTACATCCTCCCCACCATAAGGATTTTCATCTATAAAAAGAAAAATACTAGTAATAAGGGAAATGACCAGAACTCTCCATTGGGAGTCCTACACGAATGAGCCCACTAAATGTTCCTATGCTGTAAAAAACATGCATAAAGAGGAACACAACACCGTAGAACACCATAAAGGACACCAGGGGTTCCTGTTCTTCCCCCAAGAATGCACTCGGGGAAACCTTCAACCATAACCACACACCATTCGGTGACCACCAGGTTAACATTGTACAATAAGAATCACATGTTTCCTTGGCTATGTTAGGTCGAAAACACCCAAATCCTACCTCACAATTATAAAAGGGACTCACAACACGACACCTCAGAAACATACAAAGAACAAAAGAGAGGGTTTATGAACATCATAGATAGATTTTCACCCCAGTTATAACTAGACCCTCAACAAGATCCAACCGAATAGAAGATATCATCATCGAACTCCTTTGGGCGGCTTCTTTGGTCTACAACTACCCCAAATGAGCCTCAACCGACCTCAACCAACTCCAAATGACCTATTACAACACTAAAACAATTCCAAGGGAAAGTGACAACCTCAAAACCCCATCTTTCCACATGACTGGTGATAGTATCTAACATCAAAATATTGATTCCCACCCCACATTAAGGAGAAATACATTAATATCTGGACCACTAGAAATATTGTCACACAAGACCTTTCAACAAAACCTCAAGAAGAACACCTCCACCACTTGGAGAAAAAATAGGGTTGATCAAGTGTACACACTTTGTCTTACAATCCCTCATGAACTACCACCAATATTTGAAACCGACCTCAAACTCATAGGTCAAAGGAAATCATCCACTACACCTCAACACTATCCATTTTTGGTGACACTGACTCACTCACACCGTTTTTGTATCACATAAAAAGGATGTGTCTTAGTGGGGGAAGTGACCATCCTTCCTATGAATTTGAATCCACGAATAACCACACCACAACCTCCTTCAACATACCACGTAAAAGATGACGCCGAGCATGCGAGGGTACTCATGAACTACAAAGGCCTACCAAGTCACTCAAACTAGGTGTTATTGGGCCCTTCAACTACTAACCGACCTCACAAAAATGATCGGAACATACAAGAAAAATGGACACATCCATTAAACCTTGATACTGTCTGCTTAAGGGGGCAATGAATCACCCACACTATTTTCATCATGTCACAAAAAACACATGTCAGTGGGGGAAGGATCCCTCAACTCTGTGCATTCAAAGTGACAAAGAGAAACACTGACATAAGGCTCCACCGATTACTTTCATCTTCCAAAAAGAATCACCAGAAGACAACAAAAAATAAAGAGTACCTCCCAACATTATCTATAGATCAAACTAAAGAAATTAGAAAGGACACTAAGCATACCTCTATTCAATTAGAGCCTCTATGTTAACACTTTCCAGTGCCTGCAACCTCCCAAGTCCATGTATACTAGCTCCTTGAGCCTGTCCTAGACCACATGAAGGTGGTAGTGGTAATAGATTCAAGTTCCAACCACCTCCTAACACTTTGGATCCAACTTACTATACACTTCTCGATGAACCTCACTAAAACTACTACCACTTTTGAGGTGGTCTATCGATCGAACATGTTGTAGTATCATGGTTGGCTAGACAATCTCTCACAAGATGTCCCTGACTATCATAATTATAGTAGTGCCTCACCCGCTTCTGGATGAAACCATGGTTGGGATCATTAGTCTTGGCATGGGTATGCCTCCGAAAATGACGTTGCCTCCTACGTTGCACATGTGATAACTGCGGGTCCTGCTTGACCTAGACCTTAGATGAACATTGTCTTTAAATCTCATGGTATGCATGTGACCCCAACACATCACTCTCCATCACCAACAGAGCCATCCATGGCTCAGTCAAACAAGTTGAATCCACCTAAACTATCAGAGGTGGGTCGATACGATGCCTGATAGGCGGTGGCTCCACCATCTACACAATCAGAGAAGAACCTAACTCTTGACTATGCCCTTACAAGTCAACCACATCACTCATCAGGTCATATAACAAACCCATCTATTGAAACCTAAAAGGATGTTGTCATGGAAACATCATAGAACAAAGTAAAGATGCACCATGGTCAAATAGTATATTTGGGGAGCTGTCTCAAGAAAGACAAAAAATTCCAAAACCCAGTCCTATATGATGCATGTACCACTATGTCCCTATGAATAGTTCCTTAATGTACAGAGTTGAAAGGCAGGTTATCAGAGTCTTGGTGAATGGATATGTCAGCCACTACACCAACATTGGAGTCCATGTCCTGAAAGACAAACGCAAAACACTATAACACTATCGCTATGCAAATCACCCCAATCTCACAGCTAGACAACTACACTCTGAGGTCCCAATGGTGGAACCTCTCATTTTACCATTATATCATGACCCAACCCAACGGGGCTCGAACAGTGACTCCCCAATCCCACCTTCAATAGGACAAGGGTTAGAGACTAGTGTTGAGTAGACTATTATACACATGGGAGGCCTTAGCCGATTATACCTCTATGCACAGACCCACATTCACCTCCATGAAATAGTGTAGAGAGAGATATATATAAGCTAAAAGTAAAATGAATCCATACATTTATCCCAAACCAGAGTATAGAAAAATCACAAAAAGAGAAAATACAGGTCCCACTAAAGGAAAAGTGAAAAATCGTCCAACCTACTCAAATGAAGGGGAATGTTATAAAACTCCCCCCAGTAAGCTCCATGGTAAGAATTTAGAAAAACCCTGGTTAGTTCAGGTAATACGCTCTTCCTACTCAGCGTCCTACTGGAACACCATCAAAGGACCTATGGTCTGCACAAGACACAACACGTGAGGAAAATTCTTGTGGATGGGTGAGTATAAAAATAATTAGTTAGTGCCCCAAAATCCCATACCAAAAATTGAGTAACCTCTATGCATAAGTTAACTCGACCCAGTAAGAGGGAACCCAAAAGAGAGAAAAAATCCATATCGAGACCATCCTCAGCGAAACATGAATAGTCATATCGATGTACCTTGAATGTCAACGAAATGACACATAGCACGGGGACTCCCATAACATTCCCAAATATTCTCACAATAGACTCTCAAGTCTAATGGTCCTGACTATAGACTATCTATGGTAGCCAACTAAAAGTTCTAGCATAACACTCACAACAATATCATGAGGTTAAAACCTCATAGACATTAGCAGGATCCTACTTGAGGCTTGAAGTTATAATCCTACCTCAGAGCACAAAGAAAGAACCTAGCCATCCCTAATGGCACAAAGAACTAGAGTGGATGAGCACCGACAACTTGTAGTCGATGTGTCATCCTTGACTCCCAGATAGAACTCAACTAAGAGATGCCACTCCATTAGGAAAACAATCTAACAGCACAACCCAACCAAACCTCCTGTTTCCTATTTGCAAGGGAACTCTAGAAGGACAACACCATGGAAGAAGTCACCCAGTGACTAAACTAACTCCCATTCCTTGGCTAGGGGATCCTACCCAGGGTTCACTAGGGGGCACTAAATATCCTAGCTGGAACATTGAAATCAGATACGGTATCACAGAATAACCCAAATTTGGAAGAAATCACCTAGAAGAGGATCAACCCCCATGTAGAGTTGGTCATGCTGATTCTGAGAACTCCACTAAGGAAAAAGTCAAGATAAATCACAGTTGGAGGAATCAAATCTCGATACATAGCTAGAGGGTATGGTTATAAGGCTCATTGGGGGCTCTGGCTTCTACCGGAATAATCATCCCAGGTAGAGGATCGATTCCTGGGTAAATATTTATCACACCTATTCTAAGAAACCTACCAAGGAATCAAATGGTTGTGAGGATCGTATCGGGCCTCTCGGGGTGACACATGCTCCAAAATCCGTTGAGTATACTATCGAAGAGGATTGAGACAACTGACTCCAGAAAGTGGGAAGAACCCATGTTGGATGTACGCAAGAAGATAAAGAGGGGTAATAGTCTGATGAAGAGGATGTGATATCAAAAACCCTTAAAGAGATAGACCAGGGGGATCCACTCAACCCTACTGGTTTCACAATATCTAACTGAGATGAGGGGGACCCACTCAACCGTACTTGTCTAGGAATTGCTAGCCCAAAATTGGGGAAAAAAGACACCAACACTCCACAACTACTTAGCCAAAACCATGTCCACCATCTCATTCTACATGAAAAAATGATCTGAATGGACTACTCACATGCCCAAATATGACTTATTGGGTTGAAGAAACCCAAAACCTAAGCTAGAAATAGTACATGGCATGTAATTTAGAGTACACAGTTTGTAATCTAATCTCTCCTCCCGGACATATACTTTTACATGGCTAGAGAAACATGGGGTCTGCCTGTGTAAAACTACACAACATGTACTTTAGAGTACATGTCAGGTACTTTCCAATAGCTATCTTTTTGGGTTTTTTCACAAGGTTGGAGACATGGCCATGTGCTACTACACATTGTGTACTCAGAGTACATGGAATGTAATTTTGTAAATTTTTTATCCCCTAAATGAGAATATCACTTGGTTTGTATGACTGTTTTACTCACCGTGAATATGGGGAAATTCATCAGAAATCCCCTACAAATAGCTCGAATCGCCCCCATTCATCCAGAAACACTCAGATCCACCCACAAGGGTTCTCAAAAATCAATTAAGGACTCTAAATCCATAGAATGATGAATAAAATTGGGGATAAAGACTAAAACAAAAAACCGTCTACCTCGAGGGAAAAGTATTAAAGCTTTGAGTGCTTAACAACTCTTGGGACGAGCTGATTCTCGATTTGACAATGATCATTGTCAAAAATGACAACTTGAGACACCTTCTATCCATGGTTCATTCACTGGTTGAAGGGAAAGGAACGTGTTAAGAGAGGGATTTGGCCTCCTGCATGTGAACCAAAGGGGAGAAGGGAGAGGGTATATTTGTTTTAATTTTATTTAAACAAATATCTAATTAACACATCGACCTAACTCGCATCCAACCCAACACCCAGAACTGAAAAAGTTTATGTCACGTCTAGGGTCAATGTGATGTTTTGAACACAACCACAATCACATAAATCTAATCTGAGACTAAACCCAGGACTTATTAACATTTTAATTGAAACTGCACATGGTGATAAAATATATTTAACATTTTTAAAATTACTATGCCAAGGATCACTGCACCCCATATTTCTTACACCGACTCATCGCTTGGTGTGAAATCCTGACCCGACTCACCTCTAAGATGGTGGCCGAACTGGTGGGTTACATGACCTCAAGTGCATCTCCCTGAATGCCAGAGGCTGCAGATTAGCAGTGATGGCCTTTTTGTGTCCGAGGGGGATACTATTCCCTCATAGGTAATAGCTATTATCACAACGGAAGTAAAAAATAATTAATAATAAATAGGAAAATCATATAAATGAATACAATACAGTAGAAGAAATATAAATAATCCAACTGAATAATACTCAAGTGCGGAAGCTCACAAAATGATGTCACGCCATGATGTGTGTCTAAACTGAAAGTATAGAAAACAGAACCCAAGCATGCTATCAACTAAAATGAAAAGAAAAAAAGTGAGACAACTATATCACGAGCAAGGCTCGGTCCTCTGCCCTAGTGTCCATCCTAAGAAGCAACAATCAATTAAGAATCGGAAGTGGAACGCTTTCCTTTGTCAATAACTGTAGTCATATAATCTACTCGGGTGTCAACGACGCCCGAGCAGGGTGTGAGATAAGATACCAGTAGGCCAAAACTTGTGGTATCTAAACCTTTCCACTTCGTGAAATAATAAAATGCAGTTATCCATTCTATAACTATTTTAGAAAATTTGTTAAGTGTAGTGAAATAAATAACTCGGCCCGGGTTCCAAGTAGCACCCATGCCTAATCATATCCTTCGGCCTAAGCCGGAAGTCTGAAAGGAGTAACTGTAAGTAGAATACATATATGAATATATATGAATCCTGGAAGAGTAAGGTAAAACAAGGAAGATACATACCCCCAAGCTTGTGCTTTAACTTGGGGTCTAAGTCATGTGTCAACCAGGTGTGCTTCAACATACCATAAAATATCTCAAATCTCAATAGACTAACAACTATATTAAAACAAACCTTCAGTGCATCATTATTAAGGTTCAAGTTGAGAGTTGGAGTCCGAGAACGTCCTGAAGGTATCACTAAAGAACATCCTTCAATTATCCAATACCACTAAGTCCGTCCAAGGAAATATTTCAAAAGACCAAGTATCGCTCATGGCATGGCTTTACCCCGAGTCCTTCCCAATCTTGTAAAAAGGGGTCGAGTGTCATTTGAGGCTGGATTAGACACATTTCCAACAGATCCGTCCCGATGGGTCCTTCTGGAACCGGTATCACTCACAAGTATTAGAAATCTCAGGGAAGCCTCGGTCTAGCAAAGCCAAGAACACCACCCCCCAACACATATAGGTAACCGTCAGGAACGAAGGGTCTAAGCATGACCCTTAATACGGAACCCACCTCATTTCCCAGCCCTAAATTTAATTAATGTTTTCACACTAATAGATATGATACCTACATATATAATTGCATCTTGAAACCAAACAGGTACACCCGTGCATCACACAGTGAAAATTAAATATTTCAGCATAGAAATCTTAACAAGGAAAAGTACCACATCAAAAAAGTAGATAAATGCACTTTTAGATAAATAAATAAATTAGACCTACCAACTACCAAGATCCATCAATTCCAAAGTTCAAAATTAATCTAATTTAATTATTTAAATTAAACACAAAAAATAGGTTGTGAAAAATATACAGATAAAGACACTTTTTAATTATAAATAAACCAGCACAACCAAATACCAAAGATTAAAAAATTCAATATTTGTAATTAATATAAATTAATTATTTAAATTGAACACAACATAAAATAGGTTGCGTAGCACATAAAATTAAATAAATTAAAATTTTGGGCTAACAGAAATTATACTGACCACATCAGCACGCCCCAAAGGGTGTCCAACCTTGTTGCAAAAAATTAAAAAAATTAATTCATGATCAATATGGATGCAACAACTAGGAGAAAAAATTAATTAATGAATTTGGGTGAATTTCCACAAAGTCAGTAGGCACTGACTAACGGTACAATAGTGGGTTTTTATAAATCGCAATGAAACAGAGGGAAAGAGAGTAGACGCCCCACCTTAGGGTCATAGATGATCCTATGATCCACAGTAGACTTTGATTTGACCTAAAATGGAATAAAACAGATGATTTTAGAAAACCCCCAAAATAGGGTAAAATCCTTTCGTGGCGAACTGCGGAAAGGATTTGGCATGAGATCACACGATTTTTGGTGCATGGGATAAGCCTTACCGAGAGGTTCAAAACACACCTAACTGTAGAGAAAAGGAATGACGAACGGAGGTGCGGTGATCTTCCGAAGCTGGAAGGAGGTGGTGTACACCACATAGGGAGATGGGGTGCGCCACGCATAAGAGAAGGAGGAGAGGAAGCGAGGAGAAAAAAAATAAAAAGGAAAGGAAAGAAAAGAAAAAGGAAAAATAAAAAGGTGATAAATAAATAAAATAATAATAATAAAATGGTGGAAGAAATGAAATAAATAATTAAAATGGGTATACCTCATTTTAATTATTTTTAATTTTTCTCCAAACATGTCTATTTTATTATTTATTTTCATCCCTATTTAAATTCCATTAATTTACTTTGATCCTTTTTAATTATTTTTAACGCAAATGTTGCACTATGGCATGAAGTAATACTTTATATAAAGTCTGAGTAATAATTTAATTAATTTTAATAGTCATCTGGGACCTACAACAGGGTGTGCAGGCGCACGCCCTGGGTCGTTTAGAGATTTGGACTTGAAACTTAATGGTCCGTACTTTGATTTAAGTTGAAACGTTGCATGCATTTATGTGGGTAACTAATAATATTATATCTAACCCAATAATAAATATCCACCCATGTATATACGTGTTATATATATATATACACATATGCATATTTATATATATACACCCACACATGTATATATAACTATATATATAACTATATATATAACTATATATATATATATATTTTATCCCTTACATATAGATATACCTCATATATATATACATCAATGTTTTTATCCCAATATAATAATAATAACGATAATTAAAATAATAATTTTTATTTAATTCAACCCATCAATGACATCATTAATATTTTAATGACAATAACCATTTTAAAACCAGTGGAACCTATTAAATTAATATTGATTGCACATTTGTATTTAATTCGAATAATTAATAATATCACATTTATTAAATTGCGCAGTTATTATTTACACCGCAACATGATTAATTAATTGTGGATGTGAATTTTCATTTATTATTTTCAAAATAAATAATAATAATAATAATAAAATTATTAATATATCTAATTTCCAAAAAAAATATTTAAAACAAAAATAAATTATCTTCTGGTGCGATATGACCCAACATCCAACGCTCGCAAAGTTTATACCCTGCCTAGGGTAAACCCCACATCCTGGAACTATTGATGGTATCAGATTTGTAATTCAATGCATTGTTTGAGAGAAAATATTTATTTATTATTTAAAAATTGAAATAATTAATTAAATAATAATAAAGATGGTATTATCAAGTGTGAGGATACCAAACACCCAATGAAAATCAAGGTTATACCCTACCTAGGGTAAACCCGACGTTCCAAACCTAATGGTGGTCTCAGATTTCTCATAGATGCACCGTTTGAGAGTTATTTTATTTAAAAAAAACAAAAACAAAAACATGTATCAATAAAATAAACTTAATATTTTTATTCTATCAACGCCGAAATGTCGACTATCGGAAACAAAAAGTTCTGATGCTCAGTTTTAAAAATTGGTCTTCCTAGTTAATAGAAAAGTTTAATTTCCTTCACTTTTTCAATCGGTTCAAAACACAGAACGTTACACCTAGATTCAAAAATATTTTATTAAATATTCCGAATTTTGATAGGAAAAAACCTGGTTTTCTACATTCCATGTTATCCTCCACATCGTCATCGCCATCTAGCTCACTATAAAATCATAGATTCTGGGTTGGATGACCTTCCCATCACTAGAAATCAGAATTTTGTGCTTTGTATCCACTCAATAAATTCCCACATGCATTGTTTGTAGCTACCCTATAAAATCTGTGATGAACGGGAACCAACAATCCATTTCTATCTGCCTCCTATCAAACTCCCCCATCGTCGCACCTCGATCACACCCTTGATTGAAAACCAGACTCGTGGTATCGATCCATTTCAATGAAGAATGGTCACACAATGATCAAATACTAGGTATTCATCAAACTGTTGGAAAAAAATACCAATGATAAATATGTGAAGAAATTATGGAAAATTCTTAAACCAAAAGATGTTAGGAAGAAACCTCGAACTTTGTTCAATTTTCTTTGATCCATTTTCATAGATTTAGATGAATAAATAGGTTTTTAAACAAAAAATAATAATCCATCACAAATAAATCTACCATCGATGTGTGAAACAATTCTTTCCAATTTAATTGATCCACATTCGACTAGGATAAATGGATGGAATGAAATTACAAAGATTAAATGTCCTACCTAGATTTTGGATTGATCACTAAAAAATAACTATTATGTATTTTATTCATTGGAATGATCCAAAAAGTTTGTTGGTGTATGATCCTCAATCCTAATGAATTTGAAAATATCTTCCAATGATCTTCCAATAACTCCTCTTCAATATATCCTCTCAATCCCAAGGTTATTTGGATAACCCTAGGTTTGAGACACAATTGTGTTAAATCGAGGAAGCAAGTTGTTGTGCTAAGTAAAATAAAATAAAATAAAATAAAATTATTTTATTTTATTTTATTATCGGTACCCATGTAAAATTTTTCACAATGACTCGATGTCAATAAAGTTTATGTTTCTCCTAAGATAAACCCCATGTTTTGAACTCAATGATGCCCTTGTATTTTCAATTTTAGACCCTATTCAAGAATTATTCTGCCTTTTAAAAAAATTGTATGCATGTGATATTAATATATTTAATATATTTCCAAAATTAATGATGTGAAAACTAGGCCTCGAAATCTCATACCGTCTAAGCACTTGGATCTGAAAATACTATGTATAATATTATAAATCAATACGTGGAAAAATAAGAGTCATTACATTCCTACCACTTTATGTATTTTCATCTCGAAAAGGTAAAAGACAACTTAAAAAGGTGAGGGTACTAGGATTACATATAGGTTTGGTTCTCCTAGGTGATCTTCTAAATATTATCGAGATTCCCCTAGACATATACTAGGGGAATCGATAACCCATGAAGGATCCTCTCAGACCAATCCTTGGTCTCCATTGGGTGCTCAGCAAAGGTTGCTCCATCCTCAATGTTCACCTTTCCCCAGTTGATAACATGCAATGGGTCATGCACATACCTCCTCAGCTGTGACATGTGGAAGAAATTTTTTACCTGATCCAACTACAATAATAGATCTAATAGGTACACCATATAGTCAAATATACATAATATATAGAAAGTGATAATGAATCTTAGAGATATCTTATCGCCTCATAAAATTATCCATAATCCTAATTTAAGTGAGACCCTTTGGAACACATGGTATCCCTCCTAAAAATCCATAGGTATCTATTTCTAGCTTACATAGGACTTATGATAGCTCTTTTCATTCCCCATCCACTCCCAGATGATCTTCACCTTCTCTGTACTAACCCGCACCAACTCTGGTCCCATGAATGTTAACTCTCATAGATTATCCCAAAAAAGTGGTGACCTATAGGTTCACCCATAAAAGGACTCTAATGGTTCCATGATTAAGGTAGAATAGTATCTAATGTTGTAAAAAAAATCCACCAAGTGTATGTGATCCTCCCAACTATGGCCAAAATCCAACAGGCAAAGCTGTAGTAAGTCCTCCAAGATTTGAATGGTCCACTAAGTTTTGCCGCCCGTCTTAGGGTGAAACACTGTGATCAAACATAAATATGTTCTAAAGTAATCCTATAATAATATCCATAATCAAGATGTTAATTGATCATCTTGGCCTAAAATGATCATCAAGGGAACTCCATGAATCCATACTATCTCCTAAACACATAATCATCCCAAGATTTCTTCTAAACTTTGAACTCGAATGGGTTGGAAGTGGGTTAAATAGGCGAGTTGGTTAATGATCACCTAGATGGAATCATGCCTCTGAACATACATGGAAACCTTGTCATTAATTCCTTGGATATCCCTCCCAATTCAACTCTAGAACATCAAGGGTTTGAGCTAAACCCATCGGAACCCAATTCTCATCATTCACTAGTTGATAAGTGAGGAGTCAAGAGACGAAATCTACAACAAAACTCTTCATTTATAACCACAAAAACTGACATCATTGGTCCTGATAAATCTTTTAAAAACATAGATATAACATCAAAGGGGATGTATGAAACTCCCCATAACCTCCTCATACAACTCTAATGGTAGCACCATCCTTCCTCCGAAAAGGATAGCGCACTCCCTAGCTTTATAGTATCAATAAAGAGCACATTTAGTGGATATATGAGAATGTAAGGTATCATAGTGAGTATATATATGTTGGTATTCTCCAGAATTATGTACAAAATGGGGCATAACAACCATCGACTGAAGATATAAAGCACCATCCTTATACACTAATGAAAACTTCAACAAGGCTAACTGCTCTGACGCCTAGAATAACAACTGAGAATAGGATCTACTGCTAAGATAATCTTCCACCACATTCAACTTCATAGTACTAGAGACAATATCAAAATCATATTCCTTGAGGAAATATAGAAACATGCTCTATTTGAAGTTAACATCCTTATGAGAGAAGATATACTTGATAATCTCATGGTTAGAGTATAAAATAAACAGCTCACCCTTCATGTAGTGTCTCCATATCTTCAGTATGAATACCAACATTTCTATATCAAGATCATAGGTTTCATAGTTATTTTCATGTTGTTTTAACTGATGTGAACCATAGACAATCACCACATACCTTTCCATAAAAAAACCAATAATGGTCCCTGATTCATCTAAGATATCTACGAATTCGACACCCTCCTCTGAAAATATTTGGATGGGAGCGCTCATTAATCTCTACCTCAACACATGGAAATACTGCCAGAACCTTTGAATCCATCCGAAAGGCTACCCATTTTAGGACAAAGCTATAAAGGGGGATTCCACTTTAGAGAAATCAATTATATACCTTTTATAGTACCCTTCCAACTTAAGGAAACTCTTCACCTTGGTAACACTCTTTGGTGGCTCCTAAGCTAACACCACCACAACTTTCATCGGGTCCACTACTACTCCTGCCTTTGAGATGACATGTCCTAGGAAGTGGACCTACCAAATCCAAAACTGACACTTTTTTAGCTTCCCATAAAGTTAATTCTCTTAGAGTGTGTCCATGACCATCATCAAGTGTCTCACATGCTTCTTCTCAAACAACGAGTACACTAGGATATCATTGATAAATACGACGACAAATTGGTATAAGAAAGGATGAAAGATCTAGTTCATGAGTCCCATAACCATAGATGGGGTATTTTTCACACTAAAGGTTGTCACAAAGTACTCATAGTGAATATAGAAATATCTAGATGCCATATTTGGTATATCCTCACCCCATACTCATAGCCAGTGATAGCTTGATCTGAGGTCAATCTCTGAGAACCATCACACCCCTCTCAATTGATCAAAGAGGTCATCAATTCTTGGTAGTGGATAATTATTCTTCATAGTCATCTGGTTCATGTATTTTTCACCTAAACATAACCCCAAGATACCGTCTTCCTTCTCGGTGAGCAATATTGGGGTGGCCTAGGGGAAAATGATGGGTGTCACAATGACCTTCTCCTACAAGTCCTCCAACTGCTCCCTTAGATCACGAAGCTGCATAGGATCTATCCAATATGCTGGTGTAGATATATAGGTTGTATTAGGGTATAATTCAATGTATAATTATTTCTCATAATAAGGTGGTAAGACTAACACATCCTTATGAAAGAAGTCATCATAATCCTCCACCACTATAAGGAATTGGAATATCTTAGCATCCACTGCTCTAAGATTCATGTTAGACAACTGGTGAGTAATCGATTGCACTCTCCTATACCCAGGAGCAACCTTATCTTCCATGGTTTCCTTTTCACCCAAAAAGAAAAACCATATCCCATAATTATAGACACACCACATCATTTTCCTAAAATAGTCAAGATAGACATTAAATGTAGATTTCAAACTATGAGAACACCACATCCTTTTCCTAAAACAATCAATCTAAGCTTGAAATATGGATATCTAGTCTATACCTAATATGATGTCATAAGGCATCATCACTGGTACAAAGAGATTCCATACAAATATCTCACCTCCAAGTGTTAGATCACTCTGTTGATAGAATATCACAATCACTAAATCACCTCCTTTTAGAGTATCTACGTGCAAGAGTCAAGCTAAAGGATCAACCCAAATATCTTAGTCCCAAACAGGAGAATTAGAAAGAAAGTAATGAATTGAACCTATGTCTATCAATACTTTAGCTAACATAGTAAAGACACAGATCATAACTCGTATCATCCTTAGAGCCTTGGAGTCATAGGCCTCGATATCCTATAGTTTTACTCTTCCATGACCACTAGCCCCTTGATCATGGTGTGGAAAACCAAGGGGTGGTGGTGGTAATAGGTCAAAACTATGACCACCTCCTGCTGCTCTACTGACCCCCATTCTATGTTTGTTGCCCTGCATACCACCCTGCTTCTGGCTCTTTCTGTACCTCGAAGGTCCCTCAACCATCTCCAGATATGTTTTATGCTGGGTTGTAAAATCCTGTATAAGATGTTCCCAAACATTTTAGAAGTAACACAACCACACCCTCAGATCAAGCCATCCTGAGATCCTTCTACCACCAAACCTATATATTGGTATCATATCCTAAAGTATCTAGCATATAGGGATACTTGTGACTACTGTTGGTACTAGTTGTCAAGGTCTTTGCTCTTGGGTGACCACTACCAACACCGACTATGGGCACATGCTCTTCCAGGAATCTCCCTACTACTAAGGCCCACTAAAGCACCCAAGCATAGGTGGGAATGCAGAGAGATATCATTGAATCCTTGATATAATTGCATAATCCCTACTCAATGGTCTAAGGTCTAATGAATGGATCTCACACTATATCCATGGAGTATTGTGAGAGATTCGTAAACCTCACTAATTACCAGCCATATTCATTATACCCTGATGTATATGAAGAAGCTCCTAGATGCACACTAATCACAATGTGGTCAGATCAAACTCCTCTCTAGTGCGATTATTGAAGTTTAACTAGGATATATCCATCTCATTATGTGAGTGAGTCAATAAACTTCACACTCTCGTAAAATATAACTAAATAAGTCTCACTACGAGGACCTCCATTTGATCTACATTTTTCATCAAAAGAAGTAAAAATCAAGAGACTAACTCTAGCCTATACTCAGCCACTTGGGGGTTTCCCTAGCTCTAAAACCTAGGAGGTCACTGCCTATAGAACTCACACAGTGAAATCATCCAACATTCATGATCAACTTTCATTTTTAGTACTATATGCTACTCGACATGTGGTGGTATAACTAGTAAACCACCCGTAAGTTCTATATTTGGTAAAAGACCCTGTAATGAAGCCTCGTCACTTGGTGGACCGTACTCGTGATCATGCACTGGAATCCTAGCCCACTATCTTCATAGAGATATCCTAAAAAAACAGGATATTCCATTGTAAAATATTAGATTTGGGGAGATGTCTCAAGAAATATATGGAAACCACAACACATTACTATATGATTCATGTACCGATGTTTTCCCTACAACCAATGTCTATATGAACCGAGCCGAAAGATTGGCGATCTGAGTCTTGAGGTAATGGTATGTCAGTTTCTGCACCAACACTAGAGTCCTTAACCTGAAAGATAAATTCAAAACACTTAACATTGTTTCCATAAACCCCAAAAAAATCTCATAGACTTCGTTCCTAATGTAGAAATGATCTATTTGATACCAGTCTGTCATGACTCATCCCAACGGAGCCTGAACCATGACTACCCCAATCCCACATCAATTAGGCCAGGGGATAGGGATCAGTGCCAAGTAGGTATATCACACACATGTGATGCATTAGAATAACGCCCCAACACACACACACACATACACATCTCCAAGCCCATACAATGTTGAAATGTAAAACAAATAAAACTAATACATGCATTTATATATGATCCCACAATTAGAGTATGACATTAAAGTAATGAAAGCGATAAAGGACAAAAATATAAGCCCAACCAAAAACTATAGAGAGTCCAACATACCCATAAGGTTAGGTTTGATATCAAACAAAACCACCCGAATAACACCCTAGTCTTTCTTGATCAATCTATGTTCCACTAGCTCCCTGTCCTCCCAGGACAACATCAATAGGGTGGTTTTCTACATAAGACATGACACATGCCAGGGTGACTATAAAATACATAGAAGGACATATGAAAAATACTAAACACAAAGTACCAAGAGTTTATGATCATTGTGACCTATCTCAAAAATATCATTGTTCTCCCGATACCCTAATACTCAGATAAGGGATCACAACTAGGACCGCTGGGGGACACCACAAACTAAATATGGTTCAACCCGCTTTGTAGGGGATCATAATTCCATGATACCATAAACCCTAATAAAATATACTAATATATGGAGTATAAAAAAATTACTAAATGAGGTCATGAAGATTCTGCATACTCCATCTAGGGTATAAAATAATAGAGTATCTCGCTTCAGTCTCATGGAAGGACACCAAAAACTCTATCTGAAACTCATCCTCAAAGGGGATCACAATACAGAGATGAGGATGTAATTACACATTGTACCCTTGAGGGGATAGACTAAGGAAACAAACTTAACCAATAATATTCCAAACTAAAGAAATGAAGGGATCCAAATACTCTTAAAGGGGGTACATGGCGTTTATTGGGGGTACCCAGTGTGTCTAGCCAACCCTTGGTCTGCCCATGTAGTGTTTCCCCACACGACATGTAAAACTAAAATATAAATGGATTGTGATTTGTAATACATGATTTATAGAGATATCTTGAGACTCTACCTATAATTCTTGTCCATTACCTTGTATCGATGGACGTGCCCATGTACCAAACCGTGTATATCTTGTCATATTCATATACACTGGACCAGACCGTGTCCTTATACACCGGTCCATGCTATGAAATTAGGCTTGCCCAAGCCCATGTAAAATCTAAATTACATACTAAGATGAATAGTATGAGTCACATGGTATGTGAAAAAATAACACAACATGTCATATTTAACTTTTTATGAAACCCTAGCACTGCAACTAGGGGGTCTCACACGGCATGTAATTCTGAATTACACACTGTGTGAACTAGGATTTCCTAATCCCCTTGGTTCCACTTCCATATCATAATACACATCACCTACACCATATATATAATTTGAAAACCATATATTATAGGTCATATGACATTCCCATTGATGGAATCGGGATTCCAAGCTTGAATCTCCTCATTAAATTCCCACACACGCTGTCTGAAGCCACCCTGCTGAATCTGGTATGAGTAGGAACCAAAAATACATTAAAATATACCTCTGAATATAATTTTCCATAATCACACCTTGATCACACCCACGATCATGAACTTCACCCATGGTATTGATCCATTTCATTAAATAATGGCTGTAAAACAATCAAATACCTTGTATTTGTTGAACCATTCGGCAAAGAAAATACCAACTATGAACATGTGAAGAAACGAGGGAGAAATGCATAAACCACAAGATTTGAGGAATGAAACTTATACTTTTTTCATTTGGACTTGATCCATTTTCATAGATTTAGAGGAACAAATTTGGATTTAAGAAATAAAAACCATTGTAAAAAAATCTACCATCGATGCACAAATCAATTCTTGTTTTCGTAATTGATCCACATTTGATCGTAATAAATGAACAAGATGGAATTATAAAAATCAAATGTCCTAACAAGATTTTGGATTGATAACCAATGAATAATGATTATATATTTTCATCATTGGTGAGATCCAAGAAATCCATTAGCATATAATCCTTGATCGGATTTGATTTGTTGTCGTCTACTAACGATCCTCTAGAAACACCTCTCCAACGACTCCTCTCAATCACTAGGTTATGAGGGTGACCCTGTGATTTAGGAATAGACACATTAAAATAGAGGGAGAAATTCGATTCATCAAATAAAATAATATAAAATAAAATTTGTCAATTTATTTTATTATCTGCACCTGTGATAACTCTTCAAAAATGCTCGATGCCAACAATGGTTATGTCGCCCCTAGGGTAAAACCTACATTATGAAAGCAATGGTGACCTAAAAGTTCTGTTCTAGCCCCCATTGTGGATTTATTCCACTCTTTAAGAAAACTATATACGTGTGATATTAATATATTTAAAATATTTCAAAAATTAATTTCAGGCACATCGGGCCTCATAATATCATTCTACCTTAGAGTTTGGCTCCGAAAATACTCCATATAATATTTTGAATAAATTCATGGAAAATTATACTAATTATAGATTCATTTAAAATATTTCATGTGTTATTCAATAAAATACCTCCATCCCTTTGTTCTGGGTATTTTCAAAAAAGGTTTTAAAATAGAATGGATATTTTGATATCCATAAATTTTTTTATTATGGGTGAAAGGAATATTTTTATATTTATAATGATGGGAATTCAATATTTCAGGTGTTATGATTTTTTATTGTACTTGGGAATTTTTTTTGATGAAGGTTGAGCCCAATATAGCTCATGATTATGGGTGATCCCAATAGAGCCCTCTAATGAATAGGGAAAAGGGATGAAGTTTTCCAGTTAGTTTTCTCCTAAGAGATTATTAGAATTTACCAAGTAGGTTATTCTATTTGTAAGAGTGATTATAAGAGTGATATGAAAATGATTACCTAAGTTGCCTTTATGATTTATTTATTCTTATTATGTGTTTTCATAGAAATATTATGATTTCATAATGTAAGCTAATGATATTATGTTTAAAGGGAATTTTTTGTTCAACTTCATAAGGGTGAAATTTATTACTTTTTAAAAAAATTTCACGAAATTTTTCATTATTGAAAATATAAATTTATAAGTTTTATTTTGGATTTAAATTTTTCTATTAAATTTTTTATGAAAATACTTGGGCAATGAATTTGATTTATAGGTTATAAATTTTTTAATTTTACCCCAAAGTTAGTTTTGAAAAATAAATTTTTTATGAGTATTCATGGTCTAACAAGTTAATTTATTTTTAATATATGTCCCATAATAAGATTTGTTTCCTTCATTCCATGGTTTAAAATGTATTTCATGGGGTTTTAAGGATGAGTAGAGACAAGGATGTGGTTAGGATGAAAATTTTGAAGATATTCCATGAAAATAAAACTTGATAAAATTTAAAAGTTTAGTATTATGGGAAAAATAGACACTGAGTGGAAGTATCTAAATTATGATGTAACATTTATTTATCTATGGTTTATAACCTGATTCTATAAAAATATAAACCTCAAAGACCTTACAGAATTCAAGTAAATAAATTCTTATCTAAAGAATAAATTTAACACATTGTTTAATTCTGTTTCCTTATAAAAATATTCATTTAATTCATGGTGTTTGAGGAGACATATAATTATCTATCTTTAAAATACCTTTTTTTAAAAGATACCACTATTACAAGAGTTTTTGTTAACTCAACTAAATTTTTTGAGTTATAATAATTTCTATTGAACTTTATCCTTATTATATTGGTTTCTTACTTATAATATTGGTTTATTCTACCTTAATAGTGAACTTTGGGGAACTTTATCTTCACTTATAGTGGAAAATGAAATTTTAATTTTGATATTATATGTTGATAAAATTTATTTCCCAAAATTTTATCATTGTTAAAAATAATTCCCATAATACTTAATGATAGTTTCCCATACTTGTATATATTTTACTTTACCTTAAATGTTTTTATTTATATGTGGAAAACTATTTTTTTTGTTATCTCATGTAACTTTATTATTTCCCTTACCCACTTTTTAAAAGGAATATTTTTTAATCTTTTCACAATGTGGGTTTTCAGGAATGGTATTTAAAATTTTTAAATTTTTTTTCATTATTTTAAAATAAAATGATTTATCTTCCACTCCACATTTATTGTTTTTAAGCTTTATATAATTTTTCAAGGCTCTATTATTGATGACTCTTCTTAAATGTAAATGTTTTCTAATGTTTTCACATCACCTTTTTTAAAACATTATGTATTTTCTAAGGATACATTATTGAATATTATTTTTAAAATTAAAATAATTAAAAATGTTTTCTATTCTCCCTTTTGAAACCTTTATGTCTCATTTCCAGATTTTACAATTGAGATTTTGTTTCCGAATAATGGTTTTAAAATTTAATTCTTTCCAATTTATCAAAAGTGAAATTTTCAAAAATAGATTTTCAAAATGAACCATAAATCCTCATTTTATGACAATGTTAAAGATATTTAATAAAAACTCTTATATGGTTTCACTTATATTTTTTATTTATCTATAAAGGATTAATTTAAATGAAAGTTTTCTTTATGAAAAATACTCTAAATGTTCTTATGAAATACTTTTTTGATGACATTTATTTTTTAGTTGTTAATCATTTACATTCTTGATGTTAATTTTTCTGATTCTATATATAAATGTTGTGAAACCCATTTTTATTTATATTGTTTGTTTATTATATAATGAATGATTAATTTTATGTGGTAGAAATATGTATGGATGATTGATGGGTGGGGTATTTTATCACCCTCCAATGAATTGGTTAAGTTTTTATATCTCATGAAATAATGATTTTATGTATGTATATAATTGGGGTTTAACTATACATAAAAGGTTGTGTATGGGTATAATTGGAGTTTATTTATGCTCACAATGTTTTGTGTCAGTGTAATTGCAGTTTTTCTATGCTCAAAAAATTGTGAATGAGCATAATTGTGGTTTATATATGCACACAAGGTTGTGTGTGGGTACAATTATGGTTTATCTATGCTTAAAAGTTTGTGTGTGGGTAAAATATAGGTTTAGTTGTTGTCCCAAGGACAATCATGGGTATAATTATGGTTTAAATATTCTCACAATATTGGGCATGGATATAAATGTGGTTTAAATATTCTAACAAGGTTTTTCATGGCTATAATTGTGGTTTATTTATTATCAAAGGGATGTAAATGGGTATAATTTTGGTTTCACTATGATCACAAGGTTGTGAGTGGGTATAATTGTGGTTAAGTGATGCTCACAAGTTTGTGCATTAGTATAATTGTGATTAATTTATGCTCACATTAATTTTCATGGACATAATTGTGTTTAATATATGTTCAAAATGAGATATTTCCTTATTCTTATATTTATGACATACTCTTATGCATATTCATATGCCTATGTTACACTCTCATGGTTCAAGTTTATTGACCAATATTTCTACACTCTTTCGGTTCATGACTTATGTTATGCCAATCCTTATGTCATGACTCATGATTTATGTTATATTCTTTTTTGGGTACAATTTTCTTATGTATCTTGATTCTATCCATATTATCATATTATGCTCACTTATGATCTTTGATTTTTTTCACTTGTTGTTTTATTATGGATAAATTTTCAAAAGTTATATAAAATAAGTTGCCTATGTAACCTGTATTTAAAGGAACTAAACCTTTCCTTTTTATGATTGTGATATTATTATGTGGATGTATTTTTTATATTTTTTAAATTATGTAAAATTAATATATTTTTATCTTGGATTGTTATAAATGTTATCTTTAATGAGAAGATATTTTTTAAATATAAGAACTTGGTTGAAGATAGAGTTTAGAATAGAGAATCAACTGACCATATATATGTAAATATGAATAAAAGTTCTAGAAGTTCTTAAATTTTATAAGGTTCATCTTGCATGAACATTTTAGAAGAGGCAGAAATTGAAAAATAAGTGTCATAAATCTTTATAATTTGGGATGCTTGGGGTAGAGATTCGAAAGAATAAGCTTTATAAATAGTGGTTCTTGGAAGAACATAACCACACATTGAGTTAAAAAGGTCAATCTGGATCATATAATTAGTTCAAAGGTTTGAAACTAATCTTCAATACTTACTTCTTATAGATAGAGGAGATCCTAAGTTCTTGGAAAAAGCAATGAGTCTCAATGATTCTAGAAAGTGGGATTTATCTAGTAAATATGAAATAGATTTTTTAAATAAATAACTAAGACTCTATACTTTTTCCAAGGTATTGGGATCCCATAGTTTCATAGTCTACAATGGCGGTAGAGTATGTGTCCATCAAAGAAGTTGGTAAAGAAATAGTATATTTTAATTTCTTGTTGGAGGTACTTATAAGGAGACGTGAAAATGGTATGATATTTTTGGATAATTAAACTGAAAGTCACCTAGATAAAAATATGATGTTTCACTCATGAATAATGCATATTGAGGTGAAGTAACATTTCATATGGAAGATTCTGGATAATGGATTCATTGGGTTATAAAATATTGATGGAATATAGAATCTAACTAACATTTTAACCACAATCTTAGTTTGGGAAATTCTAATGCAACACTATGCCATGGTGAGACTTGGGTGACTAGAAGTTGAAGGGTTGAGAAACTTTTTATTTATATAGAAGTTTGTATGTTCAAAATTTACCAAAGTATTATAGGTTTACTTGAACCATCGAGCGAAATTTTCAAGTGATAATTTTTTGGAAGTATAAAGAATAATTTCACGCTCCAATTATCTATGTTTAGAAGGAAAATGCTCAAAGTGTGAGTCTCAAGATTGAGGATGGATTATGATAGTGTAATTTCAATTGAGGTAGGCTGGTCTTCAGGGGAACATTCTAAAACTAGGTGGAAAATTATTTATTTCTAGATGATATAGTGAAGAATCTCTGAGTCACATTAGAATCAATCTAATTGATTTATATAAGGTATGCCTAGAATTTTACAAAGGCTATGTATAAATTATCATAGGATTATTTGAGAATGAATTACACTATTCACTAGAAGATAGTGGTTGTGTATGTGTGGTCTGTATACAAGAAGAGGTGAACATGTTTAATGGTGCGATACCTAAAAGTCTAAAAAGGTGGTGGAAATAGTTTACCTGCTAGGACACACTATAAATTGATGGGGTGCATCCACTTGTAACTATAATTTTGATATATCTAATATCGTATTACATTTTCAATTAAAATTTTAACTATTTTATAATACCATTATTAAAAAATAAACTAACACTATTCTCCCATGGATACATGACTAAATTACAAATCTTGTAAATATTTTGTTACTATATCCTTTAGTTCTTTATTTTAGCTTGTGTGTTTATTTAGAGTGTTGTGAATATTTTGAGTATGTGATAGAGAAAGATTCTGTGTACTGGTTGGGATATACTTATATTCTCTTTCTAGGAACATCATTTCATGGGGTCATCTAATTATGGGAGTGTCAAAATTTATTCTATGTGTTGAAGTTCTAGTGGGGTGATTATGAATTAGTTGTTCTGTGGGTCATAATAATAGTTTCAATAAAATATATAGAAAAATATTCTCTCAAATTCCTTATATTTTTAATACCAATAATTCTATATAAGACTATATCCAAATGATATTTTCTTATGAAATAATCATACCTTATTTTTGGAACACTTAAAAAACCTTCAGTTAGTGCTCAATATACTCTTATATTCTTACTGAATACTACCACATCACCAGTGTAGAGTGCTATAAACTATTTCAGTTTAAAAAATATCTTTTCCATTCTTATCTAGATTAATCATTGTGTATTCTTGAGTTCAAATAGAATAATTATCAATTCAAACAACCCCACTATAATTTTTTTTTCTTTCAATGGTATTACTTATTCTTTGAACTGGAATTGTCAATATCAAATACTAAGAACAGACATAGAAGATACCATTGTACTTTAATTCAAAATCATTCTTCTTAATTCCTAATGATATGAAATATTATAACTATCATCATTGTATATAATTATTGATATCATGATAATCTTTCACCATTCTGAATTTAATATGATGATTGTTAATATAGTTCATTACCATAAATTAAACACTTCTGTAAGGAGTTTCACTATGCCAAATTATTCCAAGGTTAATTAAATATTTATTTTTTTTCTTGAACTCATTAATCATTCCATTTCAATAGTAAATTCACTTATATATTATTAATATATGGGGATCCTTAAGTGTAATTTTAGCCTTTAACATCGACCTTTTCCATAATTTTAGAGTGTTTTATAACCAATTATCTAATAAGTAATCTCTTATCTAGGATAATTCCTATTCTTTATTTAACCTTATAACTTGTAATCCAACCAATTCATTATAATTTTTAATCATTCTATGGTATTATATATCATCATTTGGATAGTTTTCCACTTATACAAATATGCTTTATTTTCAAGAACCATTTTGGTTTTCTCAATAGTATTTGGAATAAAATCATTATTAAGGATAATTACTTTTAAAAATATCATCAAAAGATAATATCTTATATGGAATCTATTTCTAATAAATAACTTATCATATAACAATGGAATAAAGGAAAGAAAATAAATTATAAATATTATCCCATTTAGAACAGTTTTAATATTATTTTTCACTTATTGAATCACTATTATTTCATTATTACCAACTTTAACATGAAACTCAATAGATTCTCAGGTTAATCCTAGAATCTATATTCTTATGAAAGAAAAGGAAACTCTTATATCCCCTAGGTAATTACATATTTTTTCATCAATACTAATCTGTTTGATAATGTTTCATATTATTATAACACTTAATTGAGTAATAAATATCCAATACATCTAATATAATATTCTTAATCCTCATAAATGGGTATTAAAATAGTCCTTTTTCGGAATAATCATTAGAAAACTGATGTTCTAGATGTTTTTATTGAAATTGCTTCATCTTTTCCTACAAATATCCTTGTATTCACTAAAAGGATCTTATGTATTTCTGATTTGAGGTCTGATATCTTCAAATACGATCATCCCAATGTTGATTCTTCTGAAGTCATATTTTCTTCTTCTCTAACATTGGATATTATAAGTTTATCTAAACCCATCTAATCACATCTTGAAAATTTAACTTCTTTTTTTATTTGAATTTTATGAATCATGTTCTATAGGCCATTTAAGACTCATTATGTTTACCACTTGTGAATTCAGTTCTCTAATTGATATTCCTTAATCTTGAAAAATATGTGCAAATAAATCCAATCTATTCCTTAGTGATATTCTCCTAGTATTAAATAACTTCCTACAAATATGAGTAATTACACTAACATATCTTTTGACGGGTGGGTATCCGAACATGTTCAGCTAGTTCATCATACTGAAATTCACATATAAAGTTATACCATCACTTTTATCCAAAATTACTACTAGAAAATGTGGTATCATCTTCACTCATGCTACTCCATATGGAAAATTTCAAGTGTTCTAAATTATAATTTATTATAGAAATTTCCTAAAATTCCATCCACTATTGTGACCAAGACTAGTAGGGCTTTTCCTTTTTTTGACAGGAGGATATACTATGATCTAGATTATTTAAAGATGTACAAACTTTAATATTTTTTCTGGATAATCTTAATAACCATTTATAATTTTGGAAAAGTAATTATAAATACAATACTTTTGGTTAATTTATAATTAATCAACTTTAGGAATTATCCATTCATGAAAATATATACATTCTAAAGGAACTTTAGTTTATATAGAATACCTTAGATCCCCATTAATATCATTAATATTTACTAGATCTAAAAATTATTCAAGGGAACTAGCACTAACTCAAATCATTAGTATTCAATGATATTTTAAAATTGTATTGGGTTTTATTCTTCCTTTTATGTGTTTAATTATTACTCTATTAACTAATTTGAATATTATTAATATAAAACCTAATCATTTGAGTCTATATCATATCCCCATATAGGCTCAAATAATATATATGAGATATCCTCTATCAATATTTCTTTTTGACAACATCTTTTTTTTCATCTAGACATGTGTTATCTCTATTACCATTATATCTATAGAGATAATAACAATAATGACTTGATAAATATTTCTCTTTAGGGTATCTAGGATACTTACCATGCTTTCTCTTAATGTTTTCTATCACATCCTTATAGATTCTATTTAGTTGAAGACATCTTGTAGAATGTTTTAGATTTTTATCATAAAATAGACGTGATAATATTATTTTAGAGAATAATTTCATGATTTTTCTATATGATTAATTTACTTCACACGTGAAGTCCAATAACTATGTTTTGAATTATGTTTACTAATGTTAAGTAAGATCTTTCTTGGTCGGATGGCACACATATATTTTTACAAAACCCTTAACCTTTGGGTAATAATAAAATATCATATATGATATATTTCCTAAATCCTAAAAGAAAAGAATCAATATAAAAAATATCCTTATCAATAAATTTATTTCTTCTAATTGATCTCCCAAAGTATTTTGTAAATATGTGCTCTCAGAAAGTCATGTATTCAAGACTTTTTGAACATACTTAGGCCAATGACCTCAGAGTTCAGGATAATGAAATCTAATCCATAGGCCTTATATTTTGGTCTAAACATATAATAATAATTTCAAATCAGGAATTGATATTATTTAAAGTAAAACTTGTTAGAAATATAGATCTTGGTCAATGTTATTCTAGTTTTATATACCAATTCTATATCCTAGTCAACTAGTGAATTTCTAGAAAAAATATATTTGATTAAATCAACTAAAATGGGTAAATATTCATCTAGGAATGTGACATATTACTATATAGTAATTTTCCCTTTTCAGTGTCTTAACAATATATCCTTATATCACCCTGAATTACCCCTTAAAGTATATTTTTTTGAAATTAAGTGTACTGTCTATGGTTCATGACAATAAACCAACTGATAGTTTATAATATCAAAGGTCTAGAGCCTAATTTATCTATGGATAGTTTGTGATAAATTTTAGAATTTATCCCAAGGGTCATACCATGTAATGGAACCCACTCTAGACATATCATCATATATCTATATTCCCTTTGAATATGTATTGGATTAATGGGATTTACTTCTCTATTGATCTAATAAAACAATTCATTGAACTCTCCTCTCTCTCATTCCTAAGGTGTTGGTTTATAGGAGATCACCTACCATATTATATTAACTTTCTGTGGTTTTATATTGATATTATTTATGGGAAGTAAAAATTATTCTTTATTCTTCCTCTTCTTTTTAGGTATATCTTGTAGATATTATAACTTCTAAAAACATTAATTTAGGTATCTAGAGACATGTTAAATATCCCTAGGATCCTATTTCTACAAAGTAGAAATGTTTTTATATATTTTTGGTATAATTGGATACTTGATGAAATACTAGAAATCTCTACATGATACTATTGAGATTATCCTACAAAAGGCATAGTTTAATCTTATATAGTATATCATTCTTATATAATTTTTTATTTTTATATCTGTTTATAGATTTATATATAAGAAAATAACTCCTGTAAGATTATAATATTCTCTTGAATATTTCCTTTTAAAGATCTACCTACTATCTCATGTAATTCATCCAACTATAGATCCTTTTTGGCTATGAAGTATTTACATTTATAATAAGACTAATTCAAAATAATTTATTTTAGAACTAATATTTTTATCAAGATTTATAACTAGACACCTATATTGATTAATTTTAGATTTATTTCACTTGAATTATTCCTTTGACCTTTCAATCTTCTTAGAAGTGTACCTGGATTTCCTACCAAACTCAATTACATCATGTTTTCTTTTATTGTATAATTTGGTTGCTAGTATCTAATGATAATTTATAAGCCAAATGTTACTATATTTTACATTTTAATTCCTTATAATATCTTCTAGAAATTTATTCTCATAATAAAATCCTCATATCATAATATTTCGAGTAGTGATATATTAGATTTGTTAAAGAAATGATATGAAACAAAATACTTTTTATACTTTTATTTTATAAAAAAATCCCCTTTTAAGGTTCTTATATAGTTCATGTGATCTAAATATCTTATTCCCTTTCCAAAATTTTGACTAAGTTATCCAGAACTAGCGAGAAGTTATATATAATGTTTAAAAAAATTCAAAATCAAGGAAGTTTTAATTCGAAAATTAGATAAATGGAAATCCTATGCTCAACCAACAAGAACACTATTGGAAAAAATTTTGTATAAAAAAAATATAGATAAATAGAGAGGTTGAAGATATATAGCGAATCAATTATTTTTTACTAAATTATGTTAAAAAAACACCTCTTGAAATAAAGGGTTGTAGGTCCCCTTTTATAGGCTCTAAGGCACATATTTCTCAAGTAATTGACTCATACTTCTACTGTAAGACTCGATAAGTACACCAATAACACCACTCAAAAAAATTATATGTGAAAAATAATTTATCACATAATTTTTCAACTTCCACCACACAAATTAAAAAAGAACATAAATTTTGAAATATCTGATTTGATCCTATTTTCCATACTGGACATGATGAATGCCTAGATTAGTTTGAATAATCCCTATAGGCTATAAAAATAATCTATCATCTATCCACCTAAGAATTATGTTTCTAACCACTTAAAATCTATCAATTATTTAATTTTGTTCTTGATTTTCTATTATAAAATAAATACACCTTCATTATGTCCTTTACATTTCCTGAGATAATTAATAATTATGTCTCATTCTACCATTAAAATTTTCATATGTTCCATCTATGAATTCTCCATATCTCTTGAATTAATATCTAATTTCACATTATCTCTCAGAAAAAAACAATATTTTCCAATTATTTATTTTTGATCATATTAGTACTCCGTGTTATCTAAATTTTTTCATAGTGGCTTCTTTTCATGTTCAACTATATCCAATATTCATGACTAAATTTCAGTTATCTAAAATATTTATTGATCAGTTTTTTAATCTAGGGACATGGTTAAATGTACCATAACATAACCATTCCATGTTATAGTGTGATAGGTTCATTTTGTACAACCAACCATATAAAAATATTATATTAATTTTTTATAATTGTCCTCATACTCTATGGTACTCAATTTTTTATTAAATTTATCTTCTTAAATCCAAAAAATTGAACTGGTTCCAATTTTAAAGACCCCTATAAATCAATGAATTCTTCAAGTTATTAGTCCATATTTTTCATATGGTATTTAGGAATCCCCATTATTTTCATTCTCTAAATCCTATTCAAGACTATAAATTCTTCCTTAACTATTTACTTTATAATTTTTACTTTATAAAGAGTATAATAAAATTGAAACTTTAGTTGTATTTATTTGATTATAGTAACATTTATATAATTCAAATTTATCTTTTTATTATCTTCCACAAGATTTTGTACTTCCATGAGAATTTATCGAAAAAAATTTAATGCAATCTTGAATGTATAATCTCATTAATTCACTATATAAATTATAAATAGATGTTGTTTGTTTTCTATAAATATTTAGAATCCTTTATAGATATTTTTAAAATTATTTTTCAAGATTAGGCTCTCCATATATATAGACATCCATATTTTATTTTTCAAGTTATTTCTAAACTCTCTATTGTTTATTTTCATATTAAAAAAATTTCTGGTCAAGATCTTCCTCATATTGGTCATCCAAACTTTCAAAAATAAATTTCTCTTTTACATTAGGGACACTATTCACTTATATCATCTGATTCTTCTAATAATTAACTATTCTTAAATTCAATGCATATTAAGTGTTTTAATGACCTTTACAACCACATAAAAAACTAGTTACATTTGGATTATAAAATATTGTTAAATTTCACCATCTAGATTTTTTTTTTGAAAATAGACCTAATGTAATTAGTTGAGGGAAGAAATATTTGGATACTTATAAGAATATTGAAAGGATAAAGTCATAAATTAGGAGATATGAATTTAAAGATAGATAATCCATGTAGATAGTTATAAATTTTGATAGATCTCTCAGAGATATGTTTGGTGACTTTTAAGTTGTTTGATTAGGAAATTATACACTTCATGTCGAAAATATGATATGAAGTTAAAATAAATAATTATGATATTTAGAAGAGGATACAAGGGAAATATTTTAAAGAATATTACAATCATCAAGAAAAAGTTATCTCTGATACATACCTATATAGTAATACAGAAATAGAAAGTATATCAAGATGATATACTCTAAAAGATTAATCTTAGAATTTAACAATAGAAGATCAAGAGTATCAGGATGAGATTTCTAGTATTCATTATAGTATCTTGGTGTAATAGAATGAGATCCATAATATCATTACTCATGAGAGGTGGGATCATGGGGATATAAAAGTTGTCCCCAATGACCTGTATAAGAAGGTCAAGAAAGTGAAATACCAAAAATAATAGATTTAAGAGGAGATAAATAACAAATAAAAACGATCACGTCTCATTGAAAAAATTAGTGTAGTACCTTGGGAAGACGCACTAGTAATATAGGAAATATCTAAGAACCAAACTCCCTGGGAATGATAAATAAAATTTTTAAAATAGTTGTTCTAAAATATCAATTGGGAATTAGATCCCATTTATCTTATATATATCCACCAGGGACATTGACCTAGGAATAAACGTCCTAATTTGGTTCCACAACATGGTATTTTCATTAATCTAGATAATGAAAATATTACCAACGTATCCATTGATGAATGGGAAATAAATATTTTATAATATATGATATGACTTGGTTTAGATATATAAACCATAGATAGTGTACTCAATTTCATAGGATCTATCTTATGGGAAAGAGTAGGCTAATTTTAAAATATTACATTAAGACACTTATAAGTGAGAATGAAAATCTAGTAGTATGTAAAATTCCTAATTAAATTCATATAATAAATAATGGATTTCACTGAAAAAAAGTTTCTTGAAAATTCACTGGTCATTTGGGAAGGATAATGGGAAAAAAATTCTACACTAACTTCATCCTGGGTGAAAATTTGAAATATCTATTTTACTGAATAATATCATTATAATTTTTATTATTGTAATTATTTTATTATTTGAGGAGATAAAGAATATAATTTAAATTTATTTATCTATAAACTCCCAAGTAGTTGTCCAGAGGTAGTTAAAAAATTATTGATGACTTGAATTTCTCAGATTATAAATTTAAATGAAACTTTGGGAGTTTGGGTAGAAACAATAAGGTCAATAATAAAATACTATTTTATATAGAGGTATGTCTAGTAGGAAATAATAAATATACTACATATGAGTTCATCCTATTGCTTGGAGGTTGATGGTGTTGTAGGCGGATGTGAGTGTAGTATAATTATACATGAGTTTGGTAAACACCAGTAGAGATTATTCATAACACCATGCCTAGATGAAACGTTTTAATGAAAAAATCATATAGGAAAATGTTGAAAATATTTGGTTAAAAATATAATCAAGTAAATTTTTATGAAAAAAATAATGAGATTCAAATAGAGTCAAAAAGTGTATGAGATATTTTTTTTGGAAATGTATGGGATGTATCAAAAATTATATAAATGGAATCCACTTTCTAGTTGTGATTGTTATTATTTATGTGGAAATAAGGTCCATAAATCTCACACATGTACATATTGGAGAAAAATAAGAGGTAGTACCAATGAAATACTAATTTAAGATACTTTAGGGATTTTGTTTGAAGTAATCTAGATAGAATATATAAACAATGATGTTAGTTTTTTATTTTTTTTATATTTATAATACAATGTGGTGGAATAATCCAACTTATACATATAAGAGATCAACACTAACAAAATTTCAAGTAAGCATTAAATAGTAATGATTTGAGCTAGTTCTTATGCACCATAAGAATCTTTAGAATTGGTAATTATAGTGGAGATGAAAAAAGTTTTAGTGTAACATTACAAGTAAAGTTCAATATAAGGAATTAGTATATGATATTAATATTTAAACTTGATAAAAGATGTTTCATAGTGATTAAACATATTTATGTGATGTTTTATACTAAATATAGACCACCTCTAAGATAATGTGTAGTTATATTTATGCATATCTTCTAAGATAAAGGAACATCAATTAGAATAATTATTCCACAATTTTTAAACAATAAGATTCTTACATATCCTATAGAGTGGTTTCACTAGATCCATAGTAAAAATTATGGATAGAGTTACATCTTCTATATATAATTAGATAGATCATAAAGAATCATGTAATATCCCTAATTAGAGAAAAATAAGATCTAAATTTAGAATAATCATGTTGAGAAAGGTTAAATTTGAATATTAAAAATCAAAAATTAAAAATACTAGAGAATATATTAGAGAATCTCAAGATCTTATAAGGAAAATAAAAAGGTATTTTAATAGAATAACCTAGAATGTCAGTTTCCTTGTGTGTAATTTGATATTTAACTGTATGAAAACTTATTTATGGTAATAATGAATCCTATATAGGACATATAATATCTTTTTTACTCCATGAAAATATAGAAGAACGAGAAATGTTATTAAAGATAATTGTGGGTGAAACTACACATACTAACCTACTATTTGTTGGATGTAACTTCTCCTTATAATAATTTTGTTTCTAGGATTAAACTAGAAATTTATAGAATTAAAATTTATAATAAGTAATAATGTAGTAGTTGTGACTAAATAAGTGGCTAACAGTGTTATAATAAAACAAAATATGTGAATATTTATAGAATTGTATTTTTTCTTTATTCCTTAAATTCAATGTGAATTTTTAACTAATAATTGATTCCTTATAAGATATCTTCCAGGGATGACATCTTTATAAGAAATTATACTCAATAATTCTTTGAATCTAACTAATACTAATAAAACTAGAATAGTTCTTGAAAAGTAAGTATCTATCATTCAAGTATAAATCTAACAATATAAGGATAAATAACACCACAAAATGATTAAGATCTAGAAATATTTGGTCAGACCAAATGTTTGGAGGGTTAATTAAGAAGAAGAAATTCCAAATATAAGATATTACTTATCAGAAAATTATTATTAAAATCCTAAAAGAATTATTGTATAAGACATTGATAGTGGCTAAAATTTCCATTAAGAATCCCATTATAGTGAAAAACTTAAAGGTAAATTAATATCAATATGAAATGCTTAATAATATTGAGAAAAACATTCCAAAAATAATCAATCTTGGATTAATGGGGCATCGTAATATTCTTTTGAGTAGTTTGTGATTCTGGGAAATAAACCATGCTAAGAAACAAAATGAAAAAAAAAGAATCTGGATTGATTTCCATAATCTCAATAATGGAACAAATTATTATGGGTATATCTTTCTAATTAAATGGATTTCATAAGTATTACTAGGAATAAAAGGACAATTATATATACTATGTTTGATTTTAAATATAGATATTTTTATATTAAGATTAAACAACTGACAATACCATTGAAAATATAAATAATACTAATAAGGTTCTCTGGATGGGTATTTATATCATTTTTACTCAATAATTTCCTATGAATATTGTATAGAATACTTTACAATGAATTTATCATATTATCATAGTTTATAGTGATCTACATTGATGATGATCAAGAATTTGGTAAGAATTAAAAAGAATATATTGAAAAATTATTGCTAGTGGATAATTGTTTTGAAAAATTAGGGATGATACTTTGAGAATGAATGATCATTTAGATTCATCATAAGATAAAATTATTTAGAATATAGATCTAGGTAGGTATAGGTAATATTTAAAAACATATTATAGATAATTTAGAAACATTCCTATATGGTATTATAGATTATAAGTAGATAAATGTCTTTCATTGAATATTAAGTTATGATAGATTATATATCAAAGATCTATTAAATATCTTAGATATAATTCAAAATAAGGTTTCTAGTAAGATACCATGTAATTTGATTAAAGAATATTTATAATTAATAAAAATTATTAATAAAAAAATTGCAAACCTCTTATATTTTTAGTACTCATATTTTTATAAATATTAAATTATTGTGTAAACTAATGAATCAAAGTCAATATAGGGATGTATATTAAAGTTAATTAATAACCAAAAATAAAGTATTAATATATAATAGAGTGTTTTTAATTTTATATAGAAGAATTAGCCAATCCATGAATGATAATTGCATACATACTTTAAAAGAACTAGGGATAACAATATTTTCTTATGAAAAACTTTTATTATAAGGATATAAAGTAATTATATAAAGAATTTATAAAAATAAAATTAAAAAGTTTTCTCTTGGTGGGACTAATGTGATGGAATAATTATCTACAATAGTATAAATTTAACATATAAAATATTATAGTAAAATATAATTCCATCCTAAATGCACTAACATGTTATTTTGATTCTTGTAGCTGTAGCTGAAAAAAATAGTAGATCATGGTGATGTATGATCGGAATTGATAAAAATTTTCTGCTAAAATTCTTAAATATCAAGGAAATTAGTGATAAGATCTATAATGTTTACCATGTGATATACTCAATTACATGAATAGATATAATAAACTACCTTTGAGAATATTTTAATCTTTAATCTTCAAATAAACTTTAAATAAAAGCTAAACTATAGTTATAAATAATTCCCAATTATGAATTATATTTTTTATTATATGCTCTTAAAAAATTATTCAATAGTGATCATTTGAACTTTAATTATTCATTTCACAATCTCTTATTTTAGGTACACCATTGTACCCCTTAAAAAAAATCCTTAATATAATTCTATTCAATAATAACTCAACCTATCTAATTTAGATATTCAATAAATTCAATGTTGCTGACCACCTTTGTTCTTATTCTTTTGAACTCTCTATTAATTTTCTATACACTCTCTATTCATTTTCTCATTATGTTTATAAAGATTTAATATATCCTGAGAATTTGGGAATCTGTATTCAAAATTCAATCTTCAACAAACTTCTTACTTTCTTAGCTTCAAATTCATAACCAAGATCATCTTCAAGTAGATTTACACCAATTAACTGCATTCAATATGTTGAATTACATTACATAAAATATAAATAGATAAAGTAGTTCCAAGTCATCATTTTTTTGAGTTCCATATATTTCAGTAATCACAACTTAAAAACCTCCCCTGTAATGTAACATGTTAGTCCCTTACTTAACTACCATATGCATAAAAATTTGATATAGATCTTCATTTCACAAACTTGAATTATGTCTCAAAATACCCCAAAGGATTTTATCACGACCATCCTTCTTTATTCATGGTCTAAACATACTCATACATTCCTTTTAAACACAATGATACCTTTTTATTTTTGGGGTGAAAATATCTATGATTGGACACATTATCAATATTACTTTATGAGTGATAAGATATACCAGAATAGGTTTTTGGACACATAATCAATCATATTTTTATGATTGATAATGTAAAATAGTCTTATGTATTAGCTTTTTTTTCCAATTCACTCTTATATATCAAATAGTGACCCAATGCTTTTATAATTTTCTCCCATGTAAAAAATGATACCTAAAATGTACAAAATAATAAATATCAAAGGAAAGCGCCTGAAAACCATAAATACTAGGGAAAATACCATATTTTACAATAAAAACCTTACATATGGAAGACCTTACATTAAGAAAGTTTCCAATTTTTTACTAAGTCCTCTGATAATTAACATTACATAACTTGTAAGAAAAATTATGTATATGAATTTTCTATTTTTCCAGAACATAAGAACTTAGATACCATCCAAAATATATAAGGTATCAACTGGAGTGTTTACCCTTTTCTACATTTTATCATTATGTAATATATTATGTATGATCTAAAAATATTATATACACAGGGAGATTATTTAAATTAATCAAGGAGTTTTTTAAATTCTAAAAAATTTGTAACATGACTCATAATGCGATCCTTATGATTATGCCCTAATTTGGTCTTGCAAATGAAAAACCTTTGAAATATATCTCCAACCATCTCAACTTTTTCAAAATATTATCACCCACTAAAAAAACTAGAAATCCAATAATATTGTCATTAAACAATCCCATTATCATAACCATATATGGTTCCTTTATATGTCCCACACCCTATAATACTACATCAGACATTAGTTAAAATCTAGGTTGGTGTGAATTTCCACCTGTACTGTAGAAGTGCATGAACTATAGAAGGTATTGTACTAGGGTACTATAATAATAGCATTAATCATCCTGAAGATTATTTTGATGATAAAAATAGGTCGTAGGTCCTTTAGTCAATAAAAATACTTTAGGCCACCGGGCTGATGGGCCATGAAGTAGTAAATACCATCTTAATGAAGCATCCTTGAGTGTAATATATAAGAGTAGAAGAAGTAACCAAGGACGGTTCAACCAAACTAAGTTATTGAAAGAGAGATATGGTTGTCACACCATTATCCCATATAGCTCTCTGCATGGGAACTACAAGCTAGTGTAAATTCCAAGGTGGTGGGCTTGATATAGACTTGAACATGTTTTGGAAAGGGTTGTTCTAGTATAGTTGGGTTAATAAATAGATATAATGGATTTTCCCAATGTTCCTCTAAGACATATAATTCAGGATTTGTTCCTCTAGGCCTCTAGGTCATGTAAGGGTTCCCCCATCAACCCAGTTATAAAGGGTATTATCAAAAAATGAATAAATAAACTATAGCCTTATGTCATTCCATCCATCCATACATGTCTTCACTAAATTAATACTTTAGATATTATCAACTAATGATTCTTAAAATATTTTGGGAAAACACAACCAATTCATGTTATGCAAGGGTATTCATGAACAGATTGGGTCCCAAATTTTCAATTCCCTAAACATAAGGTTTTTATATGTAAGGTTTTTATGGGTATGTAAGATATTTTCTATTGTACATAATTTATTCATGGAGTATCCTACTTCTATATTTTTTGAATAAGATATAGTACAATAAGAGAATTCATAATCGAAAATTATTTTTACCTAGGTATTTTTTAATACCGGTCCTACCACCCATTCATAGATGATACCATACACTTTAGATCACTACATCATAGATTTAAAAGGCCTTATGTTGAGGTATATTTCTTGTATGATATCTATATCACCACATGGAACTCCCTCTCACCCCATGTGGGGCTTAGGACTCAACATCATAGTGTGACCTATTAAGGTCACAACTTGGGGGATATTAGATACATGGGGGGGGGGGGGGTTGTTAGTCCCATGTTATGAACTTTGAGTAGAACTGGAAAATACTTATTTCAAAAATAGTCTACCTAGTGTTACTCAAGTGGTTCAAAACTATGAAGGATGTTATGATACTAGTAATATGTTCTACCACCCCTCCATATATTATACCATCTTCTTTGGTTCACTGCCCCATAGCTTTAAAAGACCTCATGTCGGTGGATAATTCCCATATGATATTTATATCAACACATGGAACTCCCCCTCTCCCCATATGGGACTTAGGACTCACCACCATATAATTACCTATTAGGGTCATTATGTGATTCTTGATAACTACACAGGGGGTAGTTAGTCCCATGTCATGAACCTTAGGGAGTACTAGAATCCCATCATTCTAAAAATATTGTATGTTCCTTAATCTAGATCAATAAATGGATCACATATAATCCATATATAAATGAAATGTACATCTTTCGTATTATTATTATTATATTTATTTATTATTATTTTTATATTCATTATTATTATTATAACTTAATTGTGCCTTTGTTTTATTCTACCCTAGTTTTCCGCTCCCCATACAATTCCAAAGTTCCGCCACCCCGACTCTCACGTTGCCCTGCATGACCCCAATCTCAGTGTTACTCCCTACCCAGATCCTTCCACCGGTGTCACCTTTACCTTACACCCTACCTCCAGCCAATTTACATCCTAGAGATACCTCATCCAACCTCCCTTTAAGGTTTTTTACCTTCTTTGGCTCCCTTTTCCTGGCACGGAGCCTTACAACTGAACCTCCCCCCTTGGGTTATTTTTTTGTGTTGCCACTACCTCCAGCCTCCCTTATTTCTGGCACAAACTTCCCCTTTAGTGAGTTTATTCCCATATATGTGTTTGATTATAAGTTTATGTGGTGTGAAGGTCTTGGTCAAACCCTTATGGGTATTGTTTAACTGTAATGTGTTTTCCTTTGGATTTTAGGATGTGTGAAGGGACCGCGAGGCTTAGTTCTTCATTTCGCTGAAGTTGTGTCGTGTTCTCACACCATCGAGGTAGGTGAATTTAAATTTTTATATTCAGATTAAATCCATTTAATTCTTGATTGTTTTTAATTAAATTTTAGACTTGATTATCACCTTTAAAACATACTTGGTTTACTTTTTTGTTGTGTTTCCATAGTTTTTTAATTTTTTAAAAATAGCCTTTGATGTGAATTTTAAATTATTCCTAAGTATGTATACATTGAGTGAGTTTGAGTAAATTTCATTTGGGTATGAATAGTAAAAATGGTTGATTCGGGAGGTGTTTTATATAGATAATTTTATTTAGTTGATTTAGATTGGGGGTTTTGAGAAATATTTAGCATTATTCATGTTATGTGGTATCATTGGTTTGTGAATTGGTTTGGGTGTGTGAAATTTAGTCATTTTTTTTCTTGGAAATTTTGTCGAAACACCTTTTAAAGGATATCATGGTTTTTAAATGGATTTTTATGGTTTTTAAATTATGTAGAATTTTAGTTTTTGTCTAAAAAGGAAAAAGGAGAGAATCTAAAAAGGGTTTTGGGGTGTTTCATAGTCTTTAACAGAGGTGTTTTATAAAAACCTCGGTTTCTGATATGGTTATTTGGTTTCTAAATTATGTTGTTCCCTCTAGTTTATTTAATTAGAGCTTTGATGGCTCCTCGGTGGTGTGCACACACATATACATAGGTACATATTTGTATATATATATATATGTATCTTCCCTACACATATTACCTCATGGAGAGGGGAATATGTACATTGGATTATGGGTATATATATATATAAGAATGTATGTGTGTATTGATGTGTGTGATTTTCATTAAAATAATCAAGAGAAAAAATGTCTTAGCTTGATCTGCTTCCTTTTTGATGTAGTTTTCCTATGTGAGAACTTTAATTTGATTTTCCTAATTGCTAGGTATTCTAAAATATTGTTCTTATATTTATGTGATGTTTATATATATCCATATATATGCATCCCTAGGTGTTTGGTAAAATTAATTGTGCCTCTTGTAATTAGTTTCCTTTTTTTAAATAACTCATCAAATCATGTTTACAATTTGTTTTTAAGTGTGAAGCATCCTAAATGTTTTAGATTAATTTTCAAAAGGATTCATATATTTTGAAGTGTATTTTTGTGTAACATAACGACTTTATTTAAATTTGTTATATAAAACTGGGTTTGTTTGGCACCATGAATTTTAGTTTGATAATTAAATAACATGAAGGCCCGTCTGACACTTTATAAATGTGTTGAGTAATTTTGACCTGGAATTGGATATGGTTTTGGTTGGTGAATTTGGTTTGGAAAATGTATAGTACTATATGAAAAAAAAATTGTGAAATCGGTCTTGCACATTTTTATAATAATGTTTTGGAGTATTATTAAGATATCTATAATGGAATCATAATATTAAAGTCTCAATTGGAACCTTAATTCATATTTGGGGTGAAATTTGATTTTGAAAGTTCGAATATTTGGTTAGAAAATTAAAGTGATTTGTGAAAGGGTTTTAAGGTTTATATAATGTGAAAGACTAATTGGAAACTTAAATTATTTTATGTAATTATTTGAATGTTTATATAAAAAAATGTCCTGGTTGGAAACTTGCATGTTTTTAAAGAAAGTGTTGAATGCTTAAGTGATGTAACAACCCGATTGGCACCTTAAATGATGTGAAATATGTATATGTATATAGTGGGAACCCCTATTTAGGATTTCTATTTATGGGTTATCATAAAGGGGATGTATGTGTTTGGGGTATACAAGTGTGGTGACAGTAGGTAAGGTGATTCACACGTGTGAGGGCCTCCTACTTACATAATATATTATTACCATGGGTTTCCTGGGCATCTTTTAGAGGTTTGAGTGATGGTTGTTTATCAAACCTGATTAGACGGGTTAATACCACCTGGATTTGATGTTAGGCCAGGTGGGCTGTGTCACTAGATTGGTCAGTTGAGGGTGGCCAGTTGGTTATAGACTTAAGAGATTCACCATACACCAGAGGTGGTTCTAAACTAGGTATGTCAAGGGATCACCCTAGGTATGTTTAGTAAAATTTCATGGTTTTATAGTTTTATGTTCCTAATTTATTTTATATCACTTTTGGTTATTTGATCTCATGACACTTGTACTTTTATTTTTTATAATAAAGAAACTATTTTGGTACTAGTTTTCGTTTAAAATAATTCATTGAAACGACTTATATACTTTGTTAATTGATTTAGAAAAATGAAATTGAAAAAAGGTTTTTTTTCTTAAAATTAAAATCTTGTTACTTTTTTTGATAAAAGAGTGGAAAACCATATTTATATATACATATCCTATTTTAAAATTATCAAGAAAGGATTTAATTTTAGAGGTGGGGCATCAAGCGTGGTTTATTTTGGAATTCATAATGAGCATCTCGGTGTTTACGCCTACTCTACCTTTTTAGTTTAATGTTCTCACAGTTTCACATCACTTTTGGAGTGATCTTGGTTTTGAGCTAGGTTGTGGTGACCTATAAGGTCACATGGGGGTAAGTGTAGTTTTATTTTCTTTTCGATGCTACTTTTAATTTTATTGTCAGTCTTTACTTATTTGTTTATTTTTTTCATGGTCCAAATCATTCTCACCTATTTAAACTTGATGTCGACCACTAGTTTCTAGCCCCTAGGGATCGGGAATTCCCTTCAGGCCAAACTGCGGACCGACTCAAGTGACTGGTTTAGGGTCGACCTGGGTTGGTTCATGATAGTGTAATACTGGGAGACTTTATATTTGATATTAAAAACACATAATTGGGGATGGATATCCCGAAGTATGTTACTGTCCAAATTAAAGTTATAGTTGTAGTAGAAAATGTTCTGATACATGTGCTTTTTAGATATTTATGGGTCGATTGGGGTGTATAATTGGTTGGAAATGTTAGAAAAAATTTAACCAATATCCAAATCTATGACATATGTTTCTTTGAATAATATATTTGTGAGTTTTAGTTTTGTTATTATTTTTTTGAAGAAAAAGATCAAGTGTATTATTTATATGTATTTATCTTGGAACACTCAGGTTGTTGTCCTGAGGTATTTCCTCAATTATCAAGCACTCAAATTTTATAATGTATAGATTTACATGGTACATTGGTAGTTTGAGTAGAAATAATAAAGAAGGTGAGGAGGCTCTATTTTATATAGATTTATGAATTTAAAGTCGTAAAAAATATTCTATATATGCGTTTGTCCTATTTTTTGGTGGTTAAGGGTGTTTAAATGGGATATGGGCTATGTTCGATATTAAAATAGAATTTGTGTAAACCAATAAAAGTAATTGAAAACATAATTCTAGGATAGAAAGTTTGAAAAAATAAATCACAAGGGAAATTTCCAAAATAATTCAATCAAATAAGATCATCATTTAGTTTTTTTGAAGAAAACCATAAATGAATTAGAGATATCTTTTGATAAATAGAATCTAGGAATATATGAGAGAACAATTTAAAGAAAACTATAAAATTTTCCAAGATTCTGAAAATGGAAATATTTATCTAGTTGCGATTTTTGTTTGTAAAAATAAAGGTCATAGAGCTGACACATGTCAAAATGATTACTATAGAAGTGGAGGTCTAAAAGAAAAATTGATGGATGACACCTTAGAGATATATTTTTAGCCTATTTGGGGAGAAGATATAGACTCAAATGACTAGTGTTTATATTAGTTATATTTCGATTACTCATAAGAGGAATAATATATACCATATAAGGTAGATAGAAACCCTAATATAATTTTAATCCATCTTTGAATAGAAATGATTTGTGATAGTTATAGTGAACTAGAATAATCTTCAAATCTAGTAAAGAAGGAGGATATGGTAGTGATGTAGTTAATTATTTAAAAACTAAATTACCATTTTAAGTAAGAGAATCTCAAGAATGGTTGATACATAGTTTTCATTAGTTTGAGGTATATCAAAATACTTGGGGTGCCATATCAAGAAATGACCAAATTATTCAAGGATGAAGAGATATATTAATTCTATAAAATATATATGTAATCATTTAGAATCCCTTTACTAAAATTATTAATGGTTAATAAGGCTATAAAAATAATTCCAATTATATCCTTTTGAAATAATCTTGATTAGAGTATATCATATAGTTAGTAAAGGATAAGATATATTGGACCAAATTTTTAAATTGGATGGATATTTAATAAAATTATCTAATGAATTATTAGAAGGATCATAAGATAAATTACATATTAAAGTATAATGGGTGAAGGTGATCCAAGATTTTCATATAGTTCCTACTGATATAAGAATTAGTAGAACTTTAGAAGTAAAGATAAATTCAATGAACTGAAAAAATGTATTGGGATGTACACCCAATTAAAGATGTGTTAGACCAATGCCTTATCATTATGTGAAGTTCAAAAATACTAGGAGGAAAAATATATAGAAGAGAGTGTAATTATTTTAACATTTTTTCTAGGATGAATGAACATTAGTTATAGAAATGTATCAACACATGGAAAACCATAAGTGGAAAACATATCATAAAGAAAGGATTTCAGTGGATTTAGAGGAAGAAGGTTAGATAAACTTCTTCCATATGTGACCCTAAAATTCAGAAATAGAAATGTAATATCTATAATTATAGAATAATTTGAAATGATGTTAAAAGACTTGAGATCAGAAAATTTAGATTTAGAGATAAAATATTTCAAATTAGAAATACAATAGATCATTTCAGATAATCCAAGGATCTCAACAGAGATATACAATAATAATTTTGTTGAATCGAATAAAATATTAATTTTTAGAAGATTAGAAATATAAAAAACTTTTTAATACCTATTGATAAAGAAGAATAATTTCATGTTGTATATATTAGATCTTCATCACTATATAAAAAAGATATAACAATGGGTGACAATAGTGATGCAATTTCTTATGGAATAACATATAGTACGATAGTGGGTATAGGATATACCTTCTCTTTCAAATGAATCTTGTTTTTAGGAGTAACCTGGTAACCCATATAGAGGTAGGTTATATTAGGTAATATTGAAATAATTAATATTGAATATGTAAGACATAATGTTATGATTAAACTAAATGAGAGAATATTTATTAACTAGGTTCCTTTATTTATTTCATAGTTATAAGATGACATTTTGATTTAAAACCAGTTATTTATTTGATATCAACATATAAAAATAATTAAATGGAATTTTACTTAATAATTATTTGATTACAAATTATTTTGAGAAACCAAAAGGGTTATAGAAAAAAAGATATCTACCATCCATGTGGAAAACTATATAGATAAGGATATGTAATATTATATAATAATTAAATTGTGGAAATATTTGGTTGGAATAAAACTTATAAGGATCCATTAATTAGTTAAATTAACCAATATGAGAAATTAATTACCAAAAAAATATTATAAAAACCTTAAAGATTACGGTCAAAGATAATTTTAAAAGATAAAATTTCCCATAAGGACATTGATATTGTGATCAAAATAAAGGTAATTTCTTATCCTAATGGAATGACTAATATATTTTAGAAAACAATTAGATAATTAAAAGATCTTGGATTAATAAAGCACAGTGAAAATCCTCACATGAGTATAGAATTAATGATAATGGGTTTTTCTATAAAATAATATAGGGTATCATCAATGGTTATTGATTCCCCTAATTTCAACAATTCCCCAAAGGATGATGGATATAATCTTCTTAATCGAGAGTCTTATAGAAGAAATATTATGAATAAAACTAATATTTGAAATGCTAATATTTCCTTAATCAAATTGATCATAAACCATCATAGAAAGAATAAAGATGGTATCATTACAACACATCCATGGTGGATTATAATAAAAATAAAGGGTTGTTATATTTTTGATGAATTGAATTACCATAAAAAAAACTAAAAATATTCTTGGAGAAAATACCTTTTTCACACTGAGAATCACTTTAAATAAAATTCTTGAATATTAGGTAGAACATTTTCTTTGAAAAAAATCTTGTAAAATTATAAATTAATATTCAAATAATTGATAATTCATGATTAAGGATAATTTTATTTCTGTTATATAAGTAAAATAAAACATTCCTTTAACACTTCTATAAAAAAAAGTCAAAAAGTACATCGTTTGAAAAATGGCATGAAGATTCCTTTTAAACCATTTTGTAAATTTACAACATGGGTAAAAATTCCTTTAAAAAACAATTAGATAATAATAAAAATATTATTTAAATAATTTTAATTAAAATATATATCTGGATGAAAAATATTACCGAACGAGTAGAAAAAAAAGTTGTATTTCCTTAAAAACATGATTTCTGTATCAAAGTACTGAAAGAGAGAAAAATGGAAGGAGACATTATAATTTCCAATAATAACCATAGGAGAAGACAATATATTAGATTTAAGATATAAATATTAAATAATTCCCCCAGTGAGGACTTTAACATAAAAATTCTTAAATGATGATGAGATTGTGATATAAACCCTTACCACTTTGATAAATTTTGACAATATTCAGTTCATATTTGCAAAATGGCTTCGGTAGGTTGATAATGGTAAAAGTGTTCATTGACCCATAATCTACTGAAAAATAATCATGAAATAATTATCATTTTTATACATTAATTATACTTTTAAAACCATCAATGAAAAGTGGTTATGAAAAATGAACTATGTTACGATCATAGAGACAATCAGTCACACGTATGCCTGAGCAACGTTTCCATTTTTAAAAGATCATGATAGAAAGTAGTTAAGTGTTATTTTACTATAATATAATTAGAATTATATCATAAATTCCATTTTTTTCAAAAGGTGGTGACTCAGTCAAATACCAAGACCCAATTTATTAGAATAAACAAGGGAACTACATGATTCTAAAGTAAGGAATCTTATTACAATCCATTTCATAAAGAGGAAGTATCTCATTAGAAAGATCATTCCTATAAGTAATGACCTAGTTGATTACAATGTTAGTAAGACCATTATAAACCCTGTTCACTTTATGAAAGTTATGTGTGACAATGTAGTTGATCTCCCGAAGTAATGTCAGGCATCTCATCCAAAGGGTAGTAAGAGTCCAAGCGAGATGAACCACACCATTCCAAATTTCTTGGACAATGGTGGTTGAGTCGATCTCAATCCATATGTTGTTACAACCCTTTTTATTTATGAAATCCATGTCATGAATCACACCCATCATTTCAGCCTCTAAAGATGAGGTGATACCAAAGCTGCCAAAGAAGCATCCATGAAATTGACCAATAAAATCTCTGAAGATAGCACCACAACCCGTAGGACACAGATTGACTTTGGAAGCTCTATCAACATTTACTTTAATCCATCCTGAAAGTGGTGTGAGCCAGAACATGTCAAAGCTGCTCCTCAGTTGCCTATAGAGACCATCAATTCTATGTTGACGAAGGATATCTAAATCACCAATGGAGTTGTCAGAATGAGCTTTCTGAATCGAAGTGGCATCCTTAATGGCAATTTGAATTTTCATCCAACCTGTATTAAGTCTGAATGAGTATTTATTGTTCATAATAGAATTACTATCATACCAAATCAAATGGAGAAGCTCTGCAACCGCCGCTAAGAAGAGGTTCTTGATTTGATGTGAAGAATCAAGCTACACACAATGATTTAATTGCAAGATAATTGAGTTAAGTAGAAACTATCTGCAGCCAAACAAGTTAGTAATATAATTCCAAATAGATAAATCCGTAGCACAAGAAAAAAATAGATGGTTATCATCTTCGCTATTTTGGTGAAAAAAGTGACACTTAGAGAAAAGTTTTATTCCAAAAGATTGAAGACAACCCTCAGTAGGATCACAGTTGTGAGAAATGTGTCATACAAGATTTATTCCCAATAGTTTAATCCTAGGATTGTCAAAGGATTTTAACCAACCAAAGTTTAGATCTGGAGTTGAGATGATTTGATTGTAAAAAAATTTTGAGTCAATAACCCCATTTCTGAGTAGGTTCCCAAATAAGAAAATCATCAGTAATAGAATATAAATAATTATCATTAATATTGATGATGTTGTTAGTAAAGTAGAAGTTATAAGATTTAATGATATCCTTTATAGTGCAGTTGGTGTTTTCCATGGAGGATTTGGGCGGTAACATAGAAATTAGATGGGAACCAGTCTAGTTATCCAGCCAAAAATTCATGGAAAAATCATCACTAACCATCCATCTAGATTTAACCATAATGTTTGAAGAGATTGTCCAATAGAGGGCCAGATGGAAGAGTCGATGTAGCTCAAATTGCCTTTTGTGAGCTTCTCAAGGAATATTTTCCTAATAAAATCAATGGAATTGGTGTTGTTGTTAATAAATCACCGAGTAAGTATAGATTTACGGGAATCATTAAAGAGGCAATGGTTTTTAATACCAATACCACATTTATTTAAGGGTTTGCAACAAGTATCCCAGGGTATGGTCATAAGATTTCTTTCAAAAATGCTGCCAGTCCAAAAAAAATCTTGATGTAAACATTAATTTTCTTAAATAAACTTATATATACCATCCACATGATGTTGTAATGAAAAATTAATCACATCACTTAGTAGAGGAGGTAATCCAAACGTAAACAAGAATGATTTTATCACATTTCAATGAATGGAAATGTAAGAAAATATATGATATATTAATTTTAAAAAATGATTAACCTATCATTAATATAATATATATACATTAAATTCAACATTATAAATAGCCATGAAAGGTGATAAAATAAAATTAATTACATTGGTTCATGAGGCGGTAATTCGTTGTACACACGAACAGTGGTTTCGTTTCCCATTTGATGGAAGATGGGATGGATATAGGTTATTTCATTAACATAATAACATATTAGTATATGATAGATAATTATATTATTATATCAACAGGGTTTAATAATATTTGAAGGATTCTAATGAAGAAATAAGTAAATTCTTTTTCAATAGCGATAAGTCATCTTCAGATAACCTCTTTAGGATTACACCTAAAGCCTTTTTAAGAGGCTTTTATAATCAAAACAAGGCCTCTAGGACATAGTAATGGAAGTAAGAAAGGTAATTACTCTGGGATTTTCTAAACAAAAATTATTTTTATGTATGAATAAAATATGAGATGAGGTTCAACTTTATATGTGAGGGGAGGTAACACTTTTGGAAATTTTTAAAATATTAAATTAATATAAATTAAATTTTCGGGAAAAAGGCTTCAAACTGATATAATTCAAATTCAGGGTGAGTATGGGTCAAGATACTATCATCCAATAAGATTTTGAAAAGTTTAGGTTATTTTTTACCCCATATCACTTTGTTTTAACCCACATTAACCCTTTTTGAAAATTATTGTGACAATTATTTTTTTACACTTTAGGTGTCAAGACAGTTAGAATAAAAAAAAATTCCAAAATTTATTGTGGATGATATTGGAAACCATATCCAAATAAATTTTCTAAAGATAGGGTTTTTAGGAACTCGAAATCATTTAACAAAATATTATTTATTATAAAATATTATTTATTATAAATTTTCATTAATTTCATTATTGAAACCATTCATTCAATTTGAATTTGAAGGTAACATGAAAATGATTAAATTAAAATATAATCCTTTAAAACCTCACTAAAATCTTATAATTTTCTAAAAGAAATTAGAGACCAATAATTCATTCAATTTATATTACTTTTACTATTTTTTAAATAATTTATTTTATTTTTCCATTAATTAAACAAATATTATATTATTGTTGCAAAGAATTTAATATAATTATTTAATTACAAAAAATTAGAATTAAATTACAATGATAAAAAATCATTTTTATTTCAAATAAATTTTTATAACTGAATATAAGTTATTTTTATCCCTATCACAAAATATTATAATTATTAAAAGCAAGAAAGTGACATTTTTGTCTTTATATTTTTCTTAAATATTATAAAGGTATAAATCATAAAAATATGTCACCAAGTGGCCATATATTTTAAAATTGGATGGACATTGCTAAATAAAACTTATCCAATAGGATAAAGGTAAGTTTGATGGGCATTTTTTAGTCTTTATCATATTATTTTCAATCTCAATTACTTGATTTACCCTTATTGTGGTGATAATTATTTACTATAATTACTATTCATAATGACTAAAAATAAAGTGGTCCTATTTAAAAAAATTTGGAAGTCCTAATTCCAGATACTTAATTAAATTTTCATGATTAAATTCACATAAGCGGTATAATTTAATTTAAAATTATACTTATGAGATGAGATGAAAAACAATTTTTCCAAAAAATTCTTTTTAAGTATAAATTGGTTTCATACTATATCCAAGTATAAAATTAATTTCAAATACAAAAATCATATTATGATTAATAAAAATGGACAAATTAATTTTTAAAAATAATCCAAAATAAAATTATACCCTGTAAATACTTGAAAATAAAATACAACTTTTAATAAAAATCAGTATTTTTCAATACAAATTGAAAAATAAAACATTTCAAAAAAATAACAAATTTTCATCCTGTAATAATTCTGATATTATAATTTTAGAAATTATATCCTATTTATCAAATAAAATTTATAAAATTTCAAAAAATTAATCATAATATTTTCTCATGAAAAGAAATAAAATCTATTTTTGATGAAAACATATTCTTAAAGAATAAAATTAATTTACTAAAAATTGAGTGAATATTTGCTAAGAATTTATCAATAAATTTCTATTAGGTGGTAAATTTATATAAATATCTTAAAATATTTAATCCTATTAATAATATCCAATTTAACAGCTAGGTTATAATGGTCATATTTAAATAATAATATTTTATGGTTCGTTTAGGCTAGGCGTAGCGTGTTGTATATGCTATCAAACATAGTTTTATTTTTAAAAAATGTTGGGGTGTTAGACATACCCATTATAACATTTAAATTTCATCCTAAACTCTAATACTATATGATGAACATTGGTTAGGGATAACTGAAATTCATACATTTAGAGGTTAATTATAGTTTCAATTCACGAGTATATACAATAATAATATATAATGATAAAGTGGAGACTATATTTTTTTAAAACATAGAACTTTTTTTTATTATTTTAACCCTTTAATAATTAAAAAAATATACATTAGTGCCTATCTCATCATATCACATATGTTTGATAGCTAGATTAGGCTTATGTTTGAATAGTTATCAGACTTAGGAATCGTATTCCTAATATAATTCCGGTAACATCTCTATATGCTCATCTAATAAAATCCTCCCACCAAACTTATTTAGTGAGTAAAATTTATGATTTAGGTTAGTTTGAATAGTAGTGAAACTTAGGAATCATATTCTTAATGTGTAACTCTTTGAACATAATATTCAATATTATAACTTCACAACATCAAATGTTGCAATGTAAATGAAAACTGTTATGTACATAAAAATCTTTCAAAGTCAATATTAATAATAATTGTAGGAACCCATTCCATTAATATTTTTCCATTAGAATTTTTTTTAATAATATATACATCTTTAAATTTTTCATTCCAAACGCACCCCAAAATTTTTTAGGATATAAAGTGGTTTTCACTTTACTATGCTATCTAAATGTAACTTTTTACAGTTATCTTTATTGAAATATCCTAAAAATATTTTTTGTTTATTAAGGGATATTCACATTGTATTTTAAATAGAATAATTTTTATTTGATAAAATCTAAACTTCTCCTAGTCCTAACATACTCCAACTAGTTTCTTAGACATTATATTATCTTTAGAATGTCATTCTAAGAAACAAAAAATCCTTTTGTGTTAAGAAATAAAACTTATTTCCTTTAGTGGGTAAATTTAATAAAAAAATATTTTATCCATATAATATATGGTATTATAGGTGTTTGAAGTGTTTTTATAAGAAGGATATTTTCTTTATTAAAATATTCTATTGATCTGTAGTGTGATCACATCCCTTATATTTTAACAAACTTCTAGATAAAAACTTTTTTCAATAAAAAATATCCTTTTATCTTTTCCTTATTTTAAAAACATTATACATAATCTATTGAATCATAAAAAAATTCTATTAAATGTTTCATATAATAATTTTAATAACAAATATTTGTTCATTAACAAATTATCATATCATATAAGAGAAATAAATTAAATTACACATCATTTATTTTGATCCATATGAGGCTGATATATTCCTTTTTATTCACTTCTATGATTTTATAAACCTTGATTCATAACTTGAATACAAAAGATCGAGTCCATCAATAATTTACTTGTTTTTGAACTCCTATATATTTATAACACTTCTAAAGTATACAATTGGCATCATATACTCTTCCAAAATAAAATATTGATTTCTATAACACTGATACTTGACATGGAAATTTCATATGAATTCTAAAAACACTTTTGATATCCCAAAAATACCCACCACATATAAAAAATTCTCTCTGATTCTTAAATATACCTTTAGGTTTCAATGACCTAAATTTGATACTTGAAGAAACATTGTTGGAATTTACAACTAATTGTTCTTCTTCTATTTTGAAATTTTACCCACTTGTACATTCAATATCGTGTTAGATCCTAGACATCAAATTTCATGCTCATTTATCATTAAAATTTTTATAAAATAGGGTAAATATTTTTTGAACTCATTTACATTGTTGGAACATTTCAAATGATGGCCACATAATGAATTCCATAGATAAAACAAGCCTTAAATAAAAATTATGTCTCTCTGAGTCATAGGTACAATCAGTCACAATCAATATATAATTTGAAACTAAATACCCATAGTTTATTTTTATCCAATTATTTTAAAATATCAAGTGAATCATTCTATACTTCTCATGGGAATCTAGATTCATTTCTTGAACAACTTCAACATTAGGTTACACAATAAGGGATTGCACTAACACATGGAATTGTATCTTTTCTTTAGGAACAATTATTAAGTTTTATATTAAACTAAGAAGCTTATTTTATTAATATCATTCTTTCTGTATGATTTATATGAAAGTAATTTTCAATGATGATGATACTATTTATCTATAACATAAGTATTATTTAGATGAATATCATGTTTTATATTAATTTAATAAAGACTATAATTGAATGTGATCACAAAAAAATGATGAACTATTTTAAAATTTTATCAAATCTATTTGTGGGATAAGATCCATATTTCACTAAGAAATGACCGTGATTTGGAATCAACATCATCACTATTTCCATTTAAGTAGATAATCATGTCAATCTTATCATATATTAATCTTTGATGGTTGATCAGATAACTCATTATCAAATAAATCATATAGATAAACTCAATACCATTATAATTGTATCATAATACATCAGTTTTATTATCTTATTTTAACCAAAATTAAATCCAGAAAATGATGCATCTAAACAATTATTAAATGTGATTTAAAATCACCAAATTATCTCATATTATTTCCAATAGTTTTATGAGTTCTTGTAATGATTTAGTTTGGAATCTTATTCCTTCCACCAAAACAATATGCACAAACTGTATTAATGCGTAAATTTTTACACAACTTATAGCTTTTGTTAATAACCTAAATTAAAAGAAAAAAATATTTATACATATCCAAATTAATTCCATATATAAATAACATGAAACTATTTAATTTAAAGTATTAGAATTATATGAAATAAAAAATAACCACAATAGTGATATTGGAGTGAAAGATAACTAATTCCCACCTTTCTAGACAAGGAATGAGGCACAAGGATAAGAGAAATCATACCCAAATTCCTTCTACAAATGGATACTTTACTCAAGTGTGACCTTAATTCCTTCCTAATTCAAACACCTAATATGAAAAAACAATAATTAACTACTTAATACATTCTCATAACTAGTTCTATCAGAATTCAAGGTAAATGAAAACTTAATTAATTATTATAGCTAGCATGTAACTCCTTAGATGTATGTTTTTAAATTTATAAATGTAGTTTAACACTTTAAACTAAATAATATAACCATACATAATATAAAAATTTTATAATCATGAATTAAATAGGGAATAAAAAAATAAATGATCAATTCATATATTTAAACATGTTATAAAACAATTATGAATAATTCATAAATAAAGAGATTATAAAGAATTTATAATTTTGACATGCATTATGAACATCCCATAAATAAATAATTATAAATATTTATATTTAATTTTAATATAATATCCTTCATATTCTCATTATATGACATTTAATTGAAATAACTGATATTAAATATAATATAAATATTTTAAATCAAGATTCTATTTTGTAAAAAATTTACATAATCTAAAGAACACATAATTTATATTACTTAACCATTGATCATATCAATTCTCAAAACTACTTCTGGTATGGTTTAAATAATTTATCAAATATGGTCTTTAATTTCAATATTTCAGATTAAATATTATAAACAATTCATAATATTAAATAAAAGCTCATTTATGTTTTCTCTTATTTAGTAATTTATAAATAATTTATAAATTACACTTATAATTTCCCTATAAACCATTTATATAGAAATTATAAGCCATTCCATGTAACTTGAAGATGTAATATCATATAAACAATTAATATTATGTAATATTTATTTAATAAATATTTCATAAACCTTTTATTAATTAATTATATGGTTTTTAAAACTAATTAATTTATAAACACAATAATTAATTAAATAAATACAATACAATACCGTTTTCTTTAATTTATCAACAAATTATAAATAATTTAATTCAATTCATAATTGAAATTTGGAAAAATCAAAATTTTATACAATATTGTATTTGAAAATATACATAAGTTGTAATAAAGGACTAAAAAACTATGGAATGAATAAAACTTTTAGTGCTATCAATGATAAATTAAAATTGATAATTTGGATTGGTGGACTATGTAACATTAACTCAACGATTGGTGATCAAGACTTATGATATGGCCTTGTATAGAAACGAACCCATACATGAGGACCTATGTAAGAGTAATCTAAAACACACTAGAAATTAGGTCTTAAGACAAGCTACTTCATAATATTACCCCAAAATTAATGGTTATCATATATTTTGAAAAGAATTGATATTTTTAGTTGATTTAATGCTCAATTTCTCATTTGTGGGTTGATTCTATCATAGGATATGACTGACCATGTCATATGTTACGACATGAAATAAACCAAAAGACTACTTGGTGCCACTTGTTATAATATCCTATATAGAACAAGGTGATCCATTCACTATCTGTGATAGTGTATATTATAACACAAGGAAAAGTTAAGATTTAATTACCTTCAATATGATAGATAAAATGATAAACTTTTTCTTAATTTTTAAAACATGGTTTCAAAAACCAAATTGCATGGAAAAGATATGATAACACTAGTGGGTTTTTAAGTACAGAACAACACTCTCTCAATATAGTGGAAGAAATTAAAAAACTATAATCTCAATATCATCCATGAATGAAACTTAAAACATGTAAACTGTAAATGATGAAAATTCACATACCACTCACTGTAGATGGATACAATAATAGTATTCAATCACATGTTTAATAAAATCACTAATACGACATTATAAAACTCCCTACCATGTTATGTATCATCAAGATGACATAAATCACCTGATGCTCGTCTAGTGTTCTCTTTCACCCATGATACACTAGTATTTTGGTGGCTATTTATGAAGAATAAATAAAGATTTGGGCATGAAAAAATCCTGAGAAATAATTGATATGATAGAACAACCCCAATATGGTGGAACAAAATTCTTTTTTAGGCTTTAAGGATACTTCTCAATCCTCCATGAACTTACTCAAATGTTGGTAACGTGTGGGTAATTCATGTAGTTCCAAATCTTGTTACCCTTTTTGATATCACTCACAAAAATTTTATCACATAAGATTCTTAATTAATAAAAAATTAACATATCTAGAAGTTCACTTAAACGTTATCCCTTAAAATTATATCATATTATAAAAACAATAGGTAGGCAGTGGTATGGTATCATTATATCACCCCTTATGATATCTATTTACAAAGGTAAACAATATTCCTTAACACAATATATGCCATCCCATATAAATTCTATATACTTTACATTAAAATATAATCTGAAACACATTATATGTGTATAGGATTTATAGAAAATATTCATCATAAATTTTGAAGTCTTAATCAGAAGAAAAGATTACAAAATCAAGAATAAGTATAACAATGGACATTGTAAGGTCCTGGTAGATTGGGTAATCCTAAATGAAGGGAAATTACTTGTATGTGCATTGTAAGATTCACTTGGTGGAGAGTAGTCTTGTAAAAATAACTAGGGTACCCCTGAATTAACTTCTCTATGTGGTGGATTTATATTTTTTGTGTCTAGTGAAATTGAATCTTATATAGATATTATATAGAGTGGTTCTATAAGCATGGAATCTGTTATAATAATAGGGACTTGGGTAAAATTATTCATAGGATCATCATGGATGTTTTTTTATTCAAATTCAAAGGAAGTTCCTCGGGGGATATTCAAACTAGATCCCAATAAACTAATTATTATTCAATCATGGATGTAGAAAATCACTAGGAGGCATTTGGGGATGGTAATTCCTAATAGAAGGATTAAATAGAACCGGGGAAATATAATTTTAAAAGGAAAAAATATTTTATGGAAAAAAGTGATTTTGGAATCACTCTTGATCATGTTAGTACATGCTCAGTCATACACAAGTTGAGATAGGATCAAGATATATATATATATATATATATAGTAATGGGAACTAGAAACATGATTACGAATAAGTGTTTATGTTCCTAATACTTTTTTGTTTTCAATACACAACACCATATGGGTTTCTAATTCCCTTTAAGTGGTAATTTATTATGATAAAACATGGAATTTGAAGTATAAAAAATATATAACCTTTAAATAAGAAGAGTTCATAGTGTTATAGAGATATTTTACATTAGGAGTAATTTAAATTTTGAGATTTAAGAAAGTAAATTACCCATATAACTATGTACCATATATAGTGAATGCTATTCTAAATCGTGAATATTTATGTTTTTTATGGTAGTTGGAACATATTAAACCTATCAAATTAGTTGGTATAATGGTTATTCTATAGAAAATGCACCCAATACAATAAAATAACGTACTAGTCCATAAAACTTTTAAATAGTTAAAATTAGATGTTGAATATTGGCTAGATTTAATATTGAAAAGAATATGCTTTGAAAAAGTCATGATATCATGGTTAATTTATCTAATATAATCTTAATTTATGAGAAAATAGTTTATATATTTTATAGAAGATAATTTTACAGTTTCTATCAATATAATTGAAATACATGAGGTATAGCTGGAATATTTAATAGTCTTTATGGTGTAAGAAAACATGATCTTAAAAGATATTAATGAGTAAAAATGATATAAAGAATAAATATTTATTTTCAATGAAAAAAATCCAATGAGATATATCATAGTTGATGAAGATAAAGAAGTAATAGAAGAATCCATTGTGTGTGAGATAATTGATGCATTGTATGTATTAGAGGGGTTTTAGATATTTATTCACCTATGTGTTATATCCCAAATGCATGATAGGATCAAATAGGAAATGTCAAAATTATTTGGATTTTATATATGAAGTATAATTTAAGTGATTTATCACTCCTCATATTTCTTCATTCATGTTTGTTTTCAGTTTTCTTTTTCATTTATCAGTATTGTGTACAATAATATTCCTAATTTATATCGAATATTATAAAGGAAGAATGATTCAGCTTCTTAAAAAATCTATTATCTTTATCTAATATTTCGATTATTTTTTTCTTTCTTGTGAGGGTTTTATAGATTCAATATATAAATTAAATATTAGTACTAAATACCTTTATTGGAAGTTCAAAAATATCACAAGACTATTAGTTCATGAGAACTAGACGAGAAACATAGAAAAAGATCATACAATTTAGACAGAACATTCAATGAAGGTATAAAAAGTTACCAACTAAGGTATCCATAAAGGCTAAAAACACTCATATTTAAGGAAATGATTATCCATATAAAGGGTCAACCAATCTTATATCTACAAAGAAACTCTTAAAAAACACTTCACTTGAAGAACATCAAGAAATAGAGATCAGAGAGAAAGTATGAATCTGTAAATCATACTAAATTCTTATAAACAATTTCACCTTATTGAATAAAATTTTGATTTTACATTTATAAAGACATTAAGGAAAATATTTATTGAGAAGTTAATGCATGATTTCTTTATAATACTCACTATAAAGTTGGTATCCTATAGAAAATACAACTAATAAAAGAAAAATAAAATGAAAATGAAACATGAAAAAATAAAAAGTTATAACACATAATCTCTTAAGTCTTTGTTTCTTAACAAACATTATATTTGGCCACATTATCCATTCCAGATATAAAATTTCTCTAGATTAGTGACTAAAATCCCTCCATGTTATACATAGTTTTGATCATCTTGATGAATGTTACTTATTTTTATAACTTATTCAACTACATAAATACGTTAATGGTGTAATTTATTTTCTCTCTTAAAATAATGATATCCTTTTATATCATTCCCATTAATGAGATATTGAAGGATGATGTCAGTATCAATGGTGAAGTATTTTCTATTTTCTATTTATGCTTCATGTATATCTATTGCATTGACAATAATTAAAAAATTGTATGTTTAAAAAAATCAACTCTTTGATCATGGATTTGGATTATATACTATAGATACTCCATGATATCTAAATTTTATCATATTTTCTTATGTTGTAACACCCCGATCTTCCACGATACGCTTCTCATTCAATAATGCAATAGCTTGCATTGTACGCAACTTCGAGTTCTAAAACACTGCGACTAATCAAAGTAGCCGTTATGAATAGTAATAACCACTTTTTAAAATTATAGAAATTTAATATTTCAAAATGGACTTCATTTTTGGATTCGGAATATCGAAATAGCTTAGGGTGAAATTTTGGCCTTGTTCTGAAAAACTTCAATTTTTGATGAATAGTGAAACCACTAAGTGGTAGTTAAATAACTGATTTTTCGTTTAAATGAAATATTACCACTTCTGTGATTTGATTTTCAAAAATCCGACATACATGGTTATCATTAAGAAGTAAAATTTGGTTCAATGAGATTAAAATAATTTTTTGGTGAATAGTAACTTTTAAGTTCTTAATCGCGATTAGAGGTAATTAGTGTAGTTTAAGGTACAGATAATGTTTTAATAATATGAGATGAGCATGACACTTGTCCTACTCCTATTGGATGAGTCATGGCCGACCAAGACAAACTATGGGTCAACTTGGGGACCCCATGGAGCCACTTTAGTTGGAAAATGACATTAATATATATTTATTTAATGTTAAAATTAAATTGACACAAACATGAGTTATTTTATTAAAATAGTTTTTAAGTGGGGTTACACAAGTCCAAATTTTTACTATAAATATTCATTAGAAAGATAAAAAGATTTCCTACATCATAGTAGTTTTTTATAATTTTTAGACATTAAATAAATTAAATTATTTATGACATCATTATGATGCAGCGATGACCTCATTATTTAACGATTTAAATAAAATGAGAAGATAATGCAAAATCCAAGGCTTACACTTGTCCAAACCTATTGGATGAGGCGATTTAGAAACCTTATCACCTTAGCCTAGAATTATATAAGTGTGGGACCTTTAGAATCCCAAAAGCATTGTGAAATAATGTAAAATTTCAATCTTTCCAAAAGTGCCCCTCCTCTCCACTTATAAAAGGCCCCCACCTCTCCCACCTCATTCACACCTTCAAGACATTTGGCTCGGCCAACCTCTGACCAAATACTCTCCCAACTTCCCCCTCTTACTCCTAGAAGCCTCACTTTGGGCAGAACTCTTCTCAAGGAAGCCTTCGGATCAAATCAAAAAGAGTTACCCGATTTTGAGGTAATGTCTTCTCTAATGTTGTTTTGTTTTATTTTTCTTCTCCAACCCCCTAAACTCTTTTTATTCATTTCCTTTTTAACAACAACAGTATCCTCAATATACTAGGATGTTTTTATAAGAAGTATTCGAGCTACACTTACACACACCTACATCTAATGCTTAAAGAACATACGGTTTCTGTGGATGGCGAATTTCTGCCTCACGAAACGATGATTGTTCAACACTCATATAACACCTTCAAAGGTGGAAATTAAGATGTAACTATATTTATATATGATATATAATGTGTTTATGTTTTACTTATGCTTCTGTATTTCTCATTTATGTCATACTTTATGATTTCCATTATGGGTAAAACGCGATAATTTCATTTTAGGAAGTGCGGACTACCGCCCCCTCAAAGTGATTTGAATATTTAATGCCATATGTGGGATGTATAAAGGATGTAATAAATGGTATTATACACTATATTATACTATAATTATATTATAAATTTATATCATTATGATTATGTTCCATTAAATACGAAATAGAAATGAAAGTAGCGTTCATGCGTACGTATGGCTTACCGTCTCCGTGAACGGTGCATTTCATTTCTTACCTCTAAATGTTACGTGACATTATGAATGAATATATATACTAGATATATATCATATATATGATATCTACATCATGAATATAATTATGGATATAATGGATATTTCACCACATGAACAATTTGAAATTATAGGAAGTTTATTTTTGACTCAAGTACCAAAGATCGACAAAACGACCGTTATTAACTTAAATAATTACATAATGTTCATAACATGTTAATAAGGGATATAAAAGGAATAATGAACATGAAAAAGGTTCTTAAGTAAATAAAAATTAACTCTATTTTATTATTCAGGAGGTTAAAGAACGGTCGAGTCAGGACAGGACGCAAGGTAATGGAACTTCTTAACCCAACTTCCATTCTTTGGGTTAATCTTCTACTTTCAAATTATGTCATGATATTATTATGTCCTATTTTGTATTTTTACTTTCTTTATGTGTACCTATAGTGAATACACATAATAGATCTATTTTATTTTAAAAATGATCTATTTAAGGACTTCGTCTCAATCCCCTTTCATTGAGGCATATTTGGTTTTATACACAACTTTCTTTTATACGGTGTATAAACCCCTTTGACTTTTACATTTATTCAAAAGGAATATTTTTTATACGAAGCGATTTGCTAAACGACAAAAGGGAATGTTTTTCTTTCCGTACTTATGCGGCGACAACGACCTCTCCGCCGCCGTGACCATTATTTGAGTTTCGGCTTCCTCTACAAGCCATCATTTTTTTAATGAAAAATAAATACAAAGTTTTAACTTTCTTTTATTTTGGTATTGAAAATGGTTTTGAAAGAATTTTTATTATATCAATGTGTTGTATTGATATCTTGTGATTGAAATGTGGAAATTTTATGTTTCCTTTATGCATGTTTTATGTGATACGATTATGTTATGGTTTATGATATGTTTAAACCTGTTCATATGAGGAATGCATTGGACTTAATAAGTGACGGGTGGAGCCCGCTATAGCTCCTCGATGCATCGGCAGGTCTCATGAGACGTACTAGTGTCTTGGCACGAGGCCTTGACAAAATCTTATTTGTAGTCTTGGCACGAGGCCTTGGCTACGTGGTTATGATAGTCTGGCATTATGCATTCCATCATTATGAAAGTGGTTATTGATATTGAATGTGATTATTCGACCAATAGAATATCCATTTGAAGAAGTGAATGACATTATCTCATTTTACTTTTGCCATATTATGTTGAAGTTCATGTTTAAAAGGCTTTTGTTTTGGTTATACATTGCCTTAAATGTTTATGTCTATTGATGAAAGCTTCCGCTATATTGTTATCCTTACTGAGCATCTGAGATCACCCCTTTCAATGTTTTAATATTTTCCAGGACGTGAAGAAGTATTTTATGAATGACCTGCAGGGATAGTCAGAAGAGGATATGAGTGTGGACTATGAAGACTTTGTTATTAGTTTTCCACTTTATGATGTAATGTAACATTTATGAATGTATCTAGTGTTTCCAAGGCTACTAAAATAATCGGTCTTTCGAGACTTGATCTTTTGTGATCATGCCAATGTTACGAAGTAATGCACCGACTCTGGGTAGCTGGGTTCGGGGCGTTACAGTTGGTATCAGAGGAAGTTTAGTACAAACCTTGGAAGCTAGATTTAGATAAACTCTGATTAGAGCACGTAGACCTAAGATGAACTTTGAGGATTAGTATAGAAGAACTTCCTAGAATTTTGGTATTATAGAGATGTTATAAGTTTTTCGAGCAATACATCCCTGTCTGGATACGAGCAGGTAGAGGCGGCTCTAGCACAGATGTACCTAGGGGTAAAACCCGAAAACACCGCTTTGAGATAGACTTGAACGGGAACTGGTGCACGACAACGGGCCTTGCTGCACTCTTGGTTACAACACTCCCGGGGGATATGCTTTGGATAATTCTCATTTTCTTTATAAACCACTATGAAGGGTTATGAGTATATACTTCCTCAAAGAAAACATTTTTATGGATTATATCCATAAATAGTTCAATTTATGTAAAGTGTTTAACAAGTATGGAATTATGTATTTTGATTCATAAACTAATCTAGTTTATGCCATTGTTTAGAAATGGAGCCTAGTGGAAGGAATGGAAACCGTATCAATGCACGAACTCCGTGTAGGGATTGCCCTCCTGCTCAAGATAATTATTGTGGATCTGGAGATACAACTGGTGCTGATCAACTTATTACCATACTGGGACAACTCACTCAGGTTATGAATAATAACCTTACTCGTATGGAGCATCCTGATCCGCAACATGGAGGATCAATGCTAGACCATTTCATGAGGCAACAACCACCAAACTTCAATGGGAGTACAAATCCTATAGTAGCTGAGCAATGGATAAATTCCTTAGAGAAAATATTCCATGCCTTGGGGAGTAGTGAAAGGGAGAAGGTTGTCATGGCAGTTTACCGCCTCACTGGAGATGCCGATCAGTGGTGGTCGCTGATTCAAAACACAAAGGAAGATGATGACGTATCGAATATGGAATGGAGGGAGTTCAAAGAGCTTTTCTTAGAAAAATACTTTCCTCGTGACCATCGAGCAGATATGGAAAGGCAATTTCTGAGTTTGAGGCAGAAGGAGGATGAGAATGTCGCAAAGTATGAGGCTAACTTTACAAGGTTAGCGAGGCATGCTGCCGATTATATACGTAACCCAAGGAGTAATATTGATCGTTTCTTTGATGGGTTAAAACCATTTCTCCGTCGATCTTTAGTATCACAATCCTTCTCATCATACGAAGCTATTGTCTCGTGTGCTATCAAGACAGAAAAGGAATTCTCTAAGTCTTATAACAACAAAGTAAAGAAAGAGAAGAAGAGAACGGTGGAACAAGAGACAGATAAAGGGAAAAAGGGAAAGAAGTATTTTCCATTATGTGATAATTGTGGGAAGAATCACCCTGGTACTTGTCTAAAAGGAATGGGAGTTTGTTATAAATGTGGAGAAAAGGGTCACCAGGCTCGTGATTGCAAGGGAAAGAAAGAGGCTATCAAAGTTGAATGCTATAATTGTAGAGAAATGGGTCATTATGCAAATGAATGTCCTAAGCGTCAGGGAAACTTACCTCAGAAAAGGCCAAGGGATCAAGAACAATCTTATGCTGTTACTACAGTTGAAGCAGAATAACTAATGTATTGGTGCTTTTGGACTCATGGATTATATTTTGGTTATTAGAATAATGTGATATATATATATATAAGGATTGTACTGCAGTACTTGTTGATTTCAGTAAGGCTTTAATATGATGAAGGTGATTATATTTTTAGTATGTGACAATAAGAGAAACTTTACTTTGTTTGGGGAATCTGATAAATTGATTTTGGAATTAAGAGACCTTTTAGAGAAAGTCTGGACATAGGTATTTTGGATAACTATAAAGGTTGGAGTGGATTAAGTTGATCTTTGGATAGTATTGTTTAAGGTTAAAAAAATTTATGAAGATTATTTTTGGAATATTATGATACTATTTTTTTAGGAAAAGGACAACCTGCATGGTGGGGCATAACCCGTCGCGTCGGACAAAGCTGTAGGAATCGAACCCACAATAATAGTGCGATAGGCCTTTATTTCCTACCACTAGCCTACAGGAAGTCCCTGGTTATTACAAAATAATTTTACTAATCTAAATGGTATGTGTTAACATTTGGAACCTTATACAATTAGGATAAATAGAATATTATTGAGTTCCGTTACCATTTGGAGTAAAAGTTGGGTTTGTGGTAAAAATTTATTAACGAATGAAAGTATACATAACAAGTATGTATATTCCCTTACGTTCTTAGTAAATCTCCTAAATAAATTCCTCAACATTATAAAAGGTAACTTAAGACAAAAATGTTGTCGGTTAACTTTTCCAACTGGGGATTCAATGACCGTTTAACTAATCACAAGTTTGTGATTTTCTTGTAGTTAAACTTTCTCCTAATCTTGTTTTCTATTACACTCCATCAGACCTTGATGGTTTGTTTCTCCTCCATATCCATATTTTCATAGAATCCTAGAATGGGCTATATCGGGTGACCTTTGTACTTATCTTGCTTTCTTTTAATGTTATATATTTATTAACCTTATTTCCGATGTGGGTTTTCCTCAAAGGTATTTTCTCTTCTCAACATTTTATTTTCAAAGAAAAATTTAAAATTGCGAGGATGCAATTTATTGAAGGAGGGGAGAATGTAACACCCCGAGCTTCCACGATACGCTTCTCATTCAATAATGAAATAGCTTGCATTGTACGCAACTTCGAGTTCTAAAACACCGCGACTAATCAAAGTAGCCGTTATGAATAGTAATAACCACTTTTTGAAATTATAGAAATTTTATATTTCAAAATGGACTTCATTTTTGGATTCAGAATATCGAAATTTCTTAGGGTGAAATTTTGGCCTTGTTCTAAAAAACTTCAATTTTTGATGAATAGTGAAACCACTAAGTGGTAGTTAAATAACTGATTTTTCTTTTAAATGAAATATTACCACTTCTGTGATTTGATTTTCAAAAATCCTACATACATGGTTATCATTAAGAAGTAAAATGTGGTTCAATGAGATTAAAATAATTTTTTGGTGAATTGTAACTTTTAAGTTCTTAACCGCGATTAGAGGTAATTAGTGTAGTTTAAGGTACAAATAATGTTTTAATAATATGATATGAGCATGAAACTTGTCCTACTCCTATTGGATGAGTCATGGCCGACCAAGAAAAACTATGGGTCAACTTGGGGACCCCATGGAGCCACTTTAGTTGGAAAATGACATTAATATATATTTATTTAATGTTAAAATTAAATTGACACAAACATGAGTTGTTTTAGTAAAACAGTTTTTAAGTGGGGTTACACAAGTCCAGATTTTTACTATAAATATTAATTAGAAATATAAAAATATTTCCTACATCATAGTATTTTTTTTATAATTTTTAGACATTAAATAAATTAAATTATTTATGACATCATTATGATGTAGCGATGACCTCATTATTTAACGATTTAAATAAAATGAGAAGATAATGCAAAATCCAAGGCTTACACTTGTCAAAAGCCTATTGGATGAGGAGATTTCGAAACCTTATCACCTTATCCTAGAATTATATAAGTGTGGGACCTTTAGAATCCGAAAAGCATTGTGAAATAATGTAACATTTCAATCTTTCCAAAAGTGCCCCTCCTCTCCACTTATAAAAGGCCCCCACCTCTCCCACCTCATTCACACCTTCAAGACATTTGTCTCGGACAACCTCTGTTCAAATACTCTCCCAACTTCCCCCTATTACTCCTAGAAGCCTCACTTTGGGCAGAACTCTTCTCAAGGAAGCCTTTGGCTCAAATCAAAAAGAGTTACCAGATTTTGAGGTAATGTCTTCTCTAATGTTGTTTTGTTTTATTTTTCTTCTCCAACCCCCTAAGATCTTTTTATTCATTTACTTTGTAACAAAACCAGTATCCTCAATATACTAGGATGTTGTTATAATAAGTATTCGAGCTACACTTATACACACCTACATCTAATGGTTAAAGAACATACGGTTTCTGTGGATGGCGAATTTCTACCTCACGAAACGATGATTGTTCAACACTCATATAACACCTTAAAAGGTGGACATTAAGATGTCACTATATTTATATATGATATATAATGTGTTTATGTTTTACTTATGCTTCTGTATTTCTCATTTATGGCATACTTTATGATTTCCATTATGGGTAAAACACGATAATTTCATTTTAGGAAGTGCGGACTACCGCCCCCTCAAAGTGATTTGAATCTTTAATGCCATATGTGGGATGTATAAAGGATGGATTAAATGGTATTATACACTATATTATACTGTAATTATATTATAAATTTATATCATTATGATTATGTTCCATTAAATACGAAATAGAAATGAAAGTAGTGTTCATGCGTACGTACGGCTTACGGTCTCCATGAACGGTGCATTTCATTTCTTACCTCTAAATGTTACGTGACATTATGAATGAATGTATATACTGGATATATATGATATATATGATATCTACTTCATGAATATAATTCTAGATATAATGGATATTTCACCACATGAACAACTTGAAATTATAAGAAGTTTATTTTTGACTCAAGTACCAATGATCGACAAAACGACCGTTATTAACTTAAATAATTACATAATGTTCATAACATGGTAATAAGGGATATAAAAGGAATAATTAACATGAAAAAGGTTCTTAAGTAAATAGAAATTAACTCTATTTTATTATTCAGGAGGTTAAAGAACGGTCGAGTCAGGACAGGACGCAAGGTAAGAGAACTTCTTAACCAAACTTCCATTCTTTGGGTTAATCTTCTACTTTCAAATTATTTCATGATATTATTATGTCCTATTTTGTATTTTTACTTTCTTTATGTGTACCTATAGTGAATACACACAATAGATCTATTTTATTTTAAAAATGATCTATTTAAGGACTTCGTCTCAATCCCCTTTCATTGAGGCATATTTGGTTTTATACACAACTTTCTTTTATACGGTGTATAAACCCCTTTGACTTTTACGTTTATTCAAAAGGAATCTTTTTTATACGAAGCGATTTGCTAAACAACAAAAGGGAATGTTTTTCTTTCCGTACTTATGCGGCGACAACGACCTCTCCGCCGCCATGACCATTATTTGAGTTTCGGCTTCCTCTACAAGCCATCATTTTTTAATGAAAAATAAATACAAAGTTTTAACTTTCTTTTATTTTGGTATTGAAAATGGTTTTGAAAGCATTTTTTATTATATCAATGTGTTGTATTGATATCTTGTGATTGAAATGTGGAAATTTTATGTTTCCTTTATGCATGTTTTATGTGATACGATTATGTTATGGTTTATGATATGTTTAAACCTGTTCATATGAGGAATGCATTGGACTTAATAAGTGACGGGTGGAGCCAGCTATAGCTCCTCGATGCATCGGCAGGTCTCATGAGACAAACTAGTGTCTTGGCACGAGGCCTTGACAAAATCTTATTTGTAGTCTTGGCACGTGGCCTTGGATACGTGGTTATAATAGTCTGGCATTATGCATTCCATCATTATTAAAGTGGTTATTGATATTGAATGTGATTATTCAACCAATAGAATATCCATGTGAAGAAGTGAATGACATTATCTCATTTTACTTTTGCCATATTATGTTGAAGTTCATGTTTAAAAGGCTTTTGTTTTGGTTATACATTGCCTTAAATGTTTATGTCTATTGATGAAAGCTTCCGCTATATTGTTATCCTTACTGAGCATCTGAGCTCACCCCTTTCAATGTTTTAATATTTTCCAGGACGTGAAGAAGTATTTTTTGAATGACCTGCAGGGATAGTCAGAAGAGGATATGAGTGTGGACTATGAAGACTTTGTTATTAGTTTTCCACTTTATGATGTAATGTAACATTTATGAATGTATCTAGTGTTTCCAAGGCTACTAAACTAATCGGTCTTTCGAGACTTGATCTTTTGTGATCATGCCAATGTTACGAAGTAATGCACCGACTCTGGGTAGCCGGGGTCAGGGCGTTACATATGTTCAATCAGAATTGAATCTAATCATCATCACAGAATAATAATTTTTTAAAATATTTCTAAACTATTACTTTAGTTTGGTGACCTAGGTACAAGTCGCATAATTTAGCCTTTATGTACTCTAATCAAATAGGACCAATGTGTGAACCCCACTAAAAAATATTGGTATTCATTATTTATAATTTTCTTCTTAATATGTGGTACCCAATTTTTTATGGAATTTATCTTTTTAAGTTTGAAAAATTAAACAGAACCAAATATGAAATATCTTTAGCACAGAAAGAACTTTTTTTGTTATAAGGTCTTATGTGGTATATGATTTTTCTAAATCCCTATTATTTTCATTCTCCAAATATTATTCATGACAAGAAATTTGTAACTAACTATTTACGAGATCCTTTTAACTTTACCAAGAAGACCATAAACTTTCACCTTTATCTAGATGTCTTCAGTTATGTTTATAATAATCATATCTCAATTTATATTCTTATAATATTTTTAAGGGAATCATATTCCTTGATCACATATATAATATTTTTCAAAACCCTCTTTAATATCTAACCAATCTATTTTTTCTAGGAAAGTTTGTATATAGTTATATTTTTTCTAGAAATATTTATAATCCCATAAAAATATTTCCAGAATTTTTTGGTGATTTTTCTCTTTATATTTATTTTTATCCATTATTTATAATTCAATTTCTTTTTAAACTCATTTTTCATTAAGTTACTCCTAATTTTTTTTAATTTTCATGATGTTCCTCTACCTAATATACCAAATATTTAGAAATGGTTTCAATTTTTCCACAAATTTATGGTTTTAATTTTTCTACAATATACTATCCACTGAGGTAAGGTTTCTAAATGGGTTAAACTACAATTCAAAGATTCATCTATTATTTATGGTGTTGGTTTATTTTCTGATTGTGCACTTGAATGTTTCCCTATTATTCCTTAAAAGTTATTTTCTTAATAAAAATATATATTGTTGTGGTAGTTCTTAAATTATATATATATTGAGTGTTGTAATGGAAATTCTGACTATATAAAAAAATTCAATATGATTTTATCTTACAACCTTCTCTCTAGATATCTTTTCCCTGCAATTCATATATCTTTTCTATACGAAATTTATAGTATTGTGGTTAATTCCTCCATCGCATTAATCATGCATTGGTAAACCTTTTAATTTAATTTTTATAAAATTATTTATAAAAGAACTATTTATTTTAATATTAAAATGTTTTCTAATGAAAAATTAATTATCCTAAATTATTGTAAGGACCATAAGAAATTATTGTTCATAGAGAGGATAATGGTTTCTATACCATTGAAACATTCACTCTAGTATCTACTGATGTTTTTATCATGGTTCTTCCTTATCTTTAAGATTAATACCAATACTGATTATGATGTATCATGTTTTAAGATAACATTATATAATTCCAATGTGGATAATATAATTCTAATAAGTTTTATGATTTATGATTTATAATTTGTATTTTTTTCAATGTCTTATTCTTTCCAATTTCATGGTCTTATGCAAGAAATAATTTTCTAGATTGGAGTTGAGATATTTTCTAGAAATTTTATGTATTAATTAGCACAACCTAATATTCTGTGAAATACCATAATATGATTATGATCTAAATAAGATTATCTATGAAAATTTGTAGAGTCTCTATAATATGTGTTTTAAGATTCTCTATATTTACCTAGACATAAAATCATAAGAATTATATAATGTGATGCATACAAATGATATTTATTTTTAAATGTACCATCCCTTATTTTATAAACAATTTATACTTCTTTTATATGTTCTTAACATACTCTTTTATTTTCTTACTGAATACTAGAACATTATCAATATAAACTGCCATGATATATGATAATCTATTAAATGAATTATCCATTATCTACCAGGATCTTCCTAGGGAATTCTATAATTTAAATGAAATAATGAACCATTAAAATATCTTTATAGTCATTGTGAATGTAGTAAATGGTATTGCTTCTTCCATTACCTTAAAATACCTATATACTTAATTAAGACCAAACTTAAAATATACCATTGGACTCTAATTCCTAATCATTATTTCGAAAGAATTTTTATTAAGAATATTGAATCCATATTTAATGTTTTTATTAAGGATAACATAGTATTCTATCATCATTATGGCCTTATGATACTATTTCCTTACTTGGTCAATTAAGATGAACACTGCACTCCATTGGATTCATCACAAACTCTTTAATGATTAATTATAGAATATGTTTCACAAACACTTTAATCATTAAATATAAATAGGAAATTACCATATTTCTAATAACTATAATGTGGTATTTAAGGGTAATTTTGTCCTCTAGAATTTCTTTTCACTACAGTTTCATAGGGGTTTTGAAAAATGTTGAGAAGTAATCTTTTATATTTTTTAATTTATATTCATCATTGATCCTTAAAACTTATAATTTGACTAATTCCTTCAATTTTTAAGTACTTATTTGGTATTCTAAATAATCATAAGGATTGTTTTTCATTTGTAAAATGTATAATTTATTTTCTATGACTATTTTGGTTTTCTCAAAAGAATTTCAATTCAAATAATGTTTTTGAATAAATCATTTTGAAAATATAATCTCAAACTGATATCTGCTATTAAATCAATTTCCAATAAAAATTTCTTCTCGAAACCAAGGAATAAGGAAAAGAAACATCTATATAAATATTATCTAATTTAGTTCAATTTAATCATACTTTACCACCTCTTGGATCAAAACTATTTCATTGTTGCATATTATAACTTGAAACTATATAGATTCAAATGTTACCCTTGAAAAATTGATTCTAATGCAAGATAAGGTATACCTCATATCAAATATGGTGGTATATATAGTTTGACTAATACTTATCTTCACTAATATTTCTCATTATTCTATTTTTCACTAATAATTAAAGATTTGATATATCATATATGAGATTATTCATTCTTATTGATGAATATAACAATTGTACTTTATCTTATTACGCTAATAGAAACTAAAGTTCCAGGTTCTTCTACTAATGTACCTTCATCTTTTCATATTGATATATTTTGATTCTTCAAAAGGTTCACAATTATTTATGATTGTAGATATTATATCTTTATATCTATATTTTATAATCTTGAGGCTTCTAACTTTAGATATTCTTCTTCATCAATCATGGAGATTAAAATTTAATTTCTAACTTTTCTTATAACATATGGAATAATTTTTTCTATCATTTATCTTCATATATATTAGGTGAAACCCATTCTATATGACATTTTATCCACTTATAGTTTACCACTTATAGATCCATCATTCTAAATACCACTATTTACACTATAAACAATCTTCAAAATTTTCCACATGACCTTTCTAATAATTTATTATAGAAATTGGATAAATGTAATCCACTATAGAAATTAAAACCAGTATGTCCTTTAATTTTCTAATAAGATTATTCCAAAATACACATTCTTAGAATTTATCTAGAAAGTCTTAATAACCCTTTTCAATTTTATATAAATAATTTTAAATAATAATATATATATTATATAGAATTTATTTTTCTCTTTATTCTCAAATATTTTGGTTATTTCTTGATATAGTATCCAATATTTTTGGTATACCTCAAACTAATCAACTTTAGTAATCATCTATTCATGGAAACATCTTCTTTATAAATGGATTTTGGTTTTTGAAGAAATAATTAGATCACTTTTAATATTTTTGGGACTTATTAGATATGAAGAATATTTTGGTGTACTATAAATTGGGAGTATCAAATCTACTCAAATATGGATTAAAATTTAGTTGGGGTTTCTCTATTCCTCATTTGAGTGGGATTATTCCTCCTCTGATTACTCTAAAAATAAATAATATAAACTCTCATTATCGAAGTCTTTATATCCTTATTGGATAAGCTCAAACAATATCTTTGAGGTACCCTAAATCAGTATTTCTTTTAGCCTACCACTTATTCTATCCACATCAGTACAATAGTGATCATTATTACACTTTTTATCGCATAACCACCAATAATTACAACCACATAGGGACTTACCTTTTGGTAATCTAGGAAGATTTCTATAATTTTATTTTAATATCTCTCTCATAGGCTTCAATATTTTATTTTTTTTAAGATATCTCTTAAATTTATCAGGTTTTCTACCTAAAAATGTGCCTAATTATCTTATTTCAATAAATAATTTCTATATTTTCATAGATAATTTAATTCATTTAAACATTCAATCTTAGGGTTATGTTTTTAATTATTTATACAGGTGTTTACAAAGATCCTTCCTAGTTTTATTACACATATATCTTCCTACGATTCCCTTAACATTTGGGAAATATAATAAACTCATATATGGTATATTTATTATTCATGACAAGGAATTCCTATACATAAAATATATCCTTATGAAAGGCCCTATTATTTCTTCTCAAAATACCAAATTATTCATTATATCCATGGAATGAGAAATAAAAGCCATAAAGATGGTCAAATTACCTCTGGCCAACTACCTAGAGTTTTTTTTCATAAATAATTATAAGGTGACACTTGGTCTTTTAGGATAATATTATATTACTAATACAAAAAATAAGAAATATATTATTTAATGTAAAACATTTCATGGATTTGGATCCTAGTTTTAGTTTTTCTAACCATTTCTAACAATTCTCAATCCCAAATGACTAGTCAATTTCTAGAAAGCATCTGATTGATGAAGTCAGAAACTATTGGTTCAAATTCAATTGGAAAAATGATATATTTATTGTTAGATATTCTAAAATCTGATTATAATAAAATAATTTTCCAAAAATAACACTACATTGCATCTTATTTTAGATATTAGAAAATTGAGTAAATTATCTTTTTTAATTGAATTTAAATAAAAAAATGACATTTAATATCAAATGCACTAAGCCCATTCATCCATGGATACTGTAGTATACTTTACATAGACAAGATTAAGGTTTATAAAAATATGTGACTACACCTATATACATGTATTCCTAGATCGATATTCCTCTTGAATATATATAGAATAAGTAGTATTTGATTCTTAATTGATCTTCTAAAATAATTATTCCGTGATCCTCAATGTAATTAATAGATAGGTTACCACTGCTAAAACTTTTTTTTCAATCATGACACTTCCCCCCTCCCCCAGAGACCCCCCTTCTCCCCTTGACCCCCGAGACCCCCCCCCCCCCCGGCGACCCCCAAATCCCTAGCCCCTTGCTGCCTCACCTCCTCGCCGCTCCTTGCCATATCTCTCCGACTCACCGCCTCACCGAAATGAGGTAAACGTTCTCACAACCAATAAAGTGAGGTATTTTCATCAAAGAGTTTCTTTCCTCAACCATGAATTGATGCTTTTTTTTTATAATTAGTGATTCACTAAAATTCATGTTCCTTTAATCCAGTTAATGAATATTTAATAGTACTTTACTTAAATCTATATGCATTAAAATTTATTTCTCAATTTTCATATTAGGGAATCATTTATTTTTTCAAATGAATATTGTATCTTAGAGAACTCAAGGATTAGGATAATTAAAGTGGATAAATCAATCAAACCATTTATATAATGAAAAAAAATGTTATAAATACAAAACTAGTTGAAAATCCTTTACACAAGAATTATATTATCCTCTTTAATGTATAAAACTATAATCTTGAGAAATGAATAATTTAATGATATAGAGGAATTCAACCTTTTTATTTGGTCCTAATGTCTAGAGTTATAATCCAATATAACACTATACAACATATAATAGTAAAATTTAAATAATATAAATATATTAAGTAGTTTTATAAAAGTAGAAATGAGAAAGAGGGAATAAAATTTTCTTTGTTTATTACCCAAGTGGTGATGTGTTTATAATTCCTATTGTCAGACAATTATTTTGTTAACCCTAATAAAAGGTTAGATAGGGTTTCTATTATAGTAACTACCATGACTCATTTATCTTGGTCTCTTTAAGCTGACACAAATAGTGGGAAACCACAAATGATAAGAGAAAACATGTCCCTACCCTTAATATGAGATAGTAAGAGAATGTATGTAATGGGAATTGATAAGAGAGTAATAGGGATATTAGGTTATGAAATATTTTATCAATAGTTTGTTTGGATGTTTTTTCCAGGTTCGTGCTTCACTTCATCAAAAAATTCATTTTCTAGTTCAATCACCAACTCTTGGGTTGTCCCGTCATTTAAATAGAAAACCGTTTTTTTCATTAAGGGAACATTAACATAATATTATTTTCCAATACTCTAAATGATTATATATTTCACAACCACTTGTGAAATTAAATCAATAAGGGATTTATAATTAAATGAAGGTAGTAACAAGATAAAAAGAATTTAATCCAGACACAGATCCACACCCTTTAGTGGAACATAAAGGATCTATTGATATTTATTTAATGAAATTACAGTAAATCTTGATTGGTTAGATAATAGATGTTTTTTGTGTGTCTCCTCAACCCACAGTATTCCTTTAACAAGGGAATAGAAAAAGAGTGTATATTTTTGTTTCATTTCCACTTGTGGTTGAAATTCTCAAAATTAATAAGAATGCTAACTTATTTACTTTTATAAATAATATAGGTAATATTATTTAAGGTCCTCCTAAATATATTAAATGAAACAACCAAATACCTACTCAACATATTTATATCCCCACACCCATCAAATCTTCTATTCAACTAATTTAATTATTTTCCTAAAATCATAGTTGAGCTAAAAAATCAACTTTTATAAGAATTTTAAAATTAATAAAATAAATTAAATGTATTTACAGAGTGATATAATAATTAATGATTAACTTGGATCCCTATAAATGGTGCCAATCTGACATGAGGTCACCAAAATCCTCTAATCACTATAATTTATAAACATGGAATATAGTTAGGGTGTGGACCAAGGTCATATAATTTGAGGATATTTAGTCATTAATCACTATTACGAATCACTTATCATAATTTTAGATTTTTTTTTTTATTTTTTAAAAATGGAAATGGGTTTGTGGGTGATTATTTTGTAGTATTAATTCATGAGTTAGAAGAAAGAAACGATAATACAAGTTTTAGTTGGGATAAAGTTAATGATCCAAGAATTATTCCTGATTCATTCATTGGGTTTTTTTAATAAATTTATTTGAATAAACAATTAAATATCATCCAACTATTACACTACAACAATAATATCCTTTTGTAGTGGTTTTTTATCGGTGGTTTACTAAACCACCGCTAATTTTTTTATTAATGATTTAGCGATGGTTTTTAATAAACTGTTGCTAAAACTTTTTTTTCAATCCCGACACTCCCCCTACCCCCCCATAAGACCCCCTTCTCCCCCAACCCCTGCGAGAACCCCCCCCCCCCCACCCCCGATGACCCCCAAATCCCAAGCCCCTCGTCGCCTCGCAGTTGAGGTGGGTGATCATGAATATGTGATTCTAGTACATAGTAGTGATTTTATTCTTGTAATGATGATTAGAAGATCCTATATCACTAATGTAAATCTATACAGGTGGGGGTATTCTCTATTTCCTAGAATGATGTATATTTTTCCATGGGGTGTCTTTACATTTCTCTATAAAAAATAAATGAATCATTTTTCCTTATATATTGATTATTAGTTATGACTTAATAAAATCATTTTACTAGTATCCCATCATTTTTACAAATCCAAAATACTCTCATCATTGTATATATAATATTTTATCTCTCAGATATTATTGTTGAATGGATATATTTTTCCACTCAAATAACATAGACAATATAATCATCAAATCATTTGATGTTATTTTGGTAGGCATTTTATACAAACTACATTAAATCACAAAAAATGGCCTACTAAGTATACTACCCAAAATGGATTTCTTATACTTATAAATACACAATGTGAACGTCCATATTGAACAATGTATTTTTATGGACATTAATTTAGTTAATAAAATGTTTTTGTTAACCTAATTTTTTTTGTAACCCTGTGATAATAAAAGTATCCTTACTAGGGATGGATCAATGCATTTGGTTCTGGTTTCATTCTTACATAACTAATATAAGGCGTGTTTACAAATGTATAATTTTAATTGGGTGATTTTTCTAACATATGAAAAAATATTCTATATTATTTATGCATATACTAATGTTGGTGGCCCTCTTATACATGTGTTTCACTCTTGTATCGTATTTTCCCTCCCTAAATATTCCCTACACAATATCTATGTTCTTCCACAACCACATTTACCTAAAACTCTCGAACCCCCCAAATCTTGCCTCTTCCTCACACCCCATACATTCTTCCACCTCATTTCCTCAAGATTCTATATATTCCCTCCTTCCCATCACATATTTCCCATATCTTTCTCCCTGTATCCATTCTTCTAGCTCCACCTCTAACACACTCCCATCATCCCAAATCTATTTCCCTTCCTCTATAATTCCTCCATCTGTATCCTTTATCACACATTTATATCATCAAAAATATAATATGCCTATATTTTCTTCACCTCATTATTATTTATTTTTATCTATCTATTCATCCCCGAAATCTGTGATCTACATAGAAATACTATAATATGCCACTTAGGCAGGTTATGTTGGTTGGTTTGTGAAAAATTAGTATCAAAGGCATTCATGCCTCTTCTTTGAAATAGTAATATAGTTTGGGATGTCTTGGTAGACATGAGATAGTATTTTTAACACTTAATAGTTATATTATGAGAAATTTCTTGGCCAGATAACATCTTAAAGTGCCTTAAATTACCATGGTCTATTGGGAAAAAGTGTCTTTGAGGATTTTTTTATCTAAGACTAGACTTTTTCTAAATCTTTAACATATTTATATATTTTTTGAACTAGTATATATGAATCTCCTTCCCTATATATTAATAGTTATGTGTTTTAATTTTTTTAATATTGTGTAGGCACATTGTGATATACATGGATAAAAGTTGAATCATATAACCGAGGAACACACCTCAGTATGTTAAGGGTTTGGGGGAGTTTTTAGATTTTTCAATTTCTAATCGATCCGTTGAAGGGAGAATATGATGTACATGTAATAAATTTAAATTTAGAAGATGGATGAATTGAGATGAAGTTTATGAACATTTAATATTGAAGCAATTCCCTGTTCAATATTTTTGTTGGATTTGGCACGGAGAATCAAACGTTATAGAAAGGTTGATCACTGATGTCAATCCACAGAATGAGCTCCCGACTTCGTTGAAAATGGTAAATGAAATGAAAACCCTTATAAATGATGTATTTGGCACTATAAGATACCACAATCAACATCAAAACATATCAGAACAATCGGATGAGGGTGATACAAATAGAAACGTGATAAGTGATGTTTTTGAGACTTTAGGAAAACCAAATAAAGATTGTAACAATTCAGTGGATCCTCCTCTAGATTATGTGGAGACTAAGTTAAGATAAAACTTCACTAAGGAAAATACATTTCATGATTTATTTGATGATGGAAATCAAGAGTTGTATAGTAGATGTTTGAAATATTCAAAACTTTATTTTCTGATGAAGTTGTACCATATCAAATGTCTATGTGGAATTAAAAATAAGGCAATGTCCCTGATATTGGATTTTTTGCGTGATGAATTTCCTGAAGAAAACATCCCCGATTCTTTTTATGATATTAAAAAAGTTGTTAACAGGCTTGGTATGAATTATACAAAAATACATGTGTGTCCCAAAGATTTTATGCTTTATTGGTGAGAGGATTCAAGTAGATAGGATTGAAAAAATGTTCTTATTCTAGATGATAGACAATGTATGACGTTGGAAGTGTGAATCAACATAATAACATGAAGAAGAAGAAAATAAACACACCTTCATATGTTTTGCAATACTTTCCTTTAAAGCCTCGATTGCAAATATTATTCATGTCATCAGAAACCGTCGAACACATGAAGTGGAATTCTGTAGATAATAACAATGATGGCTTAATGAGACATCCATGAGATTAACAATCATGGAATTCATTGGATTCATTATAGGCATATTTCTCAGCTGATTCTAGGAATGTTAGATTAGGATTGGATGTTGATGGATTAAACCCATTTGGGACTTTGAGAACCAGTTATTGAATTTGGCCATTTGTTTTGATCCCTTACAATCTGCCTCCATGGATGTGTATGCAATAAACATATTTTATCATTTTGATGATTATTCTGGAAAAAAAATGATTGGAAATGATATTGATGTATACTTTCATCCTTTAATTGAATAATTACAAGAGTTATGGAGCCACAATGTTGAGACAATTGATTCTTCTTCTAAAAAAATGTTCAAAATGCATGTTGTTTTTATGCAGACCATTAGTTACTTCCCTGGAATTGGAAATTTATCTGGTTAGAACACTTACACGGGTTTGGATTTTCCTGTTTGTAACTTTTATTTTGATCCCAAATGACTACCTCAGAGTAGTTTATTTAGCTTCTTGTTCCATTGAAGATTTCTTGATGCATCTCATAGATTTCGGTTGAACAGATCAAAATTTAATGGTCTCATTGATCGTAGACCACCTCCAAAGTCGTTAACTGGTTTTGAAATATTGATACAACTTGGAAAAGTTGAAACATAATTCGGGAAGGTTTATTATTTGAATGATAGCAGGAAATGGGTTTGAAGTCTATCGTCAAGTGAAATCGGAATGCAACAATGGAAGAAAAAGGTATATTCTTCAAACATCCATATTGGGAATTTAATTTGTTGCAGCATAGTCTTGATGTGATGCAGATTGAGAAGAATGTATATGACAATTTGATCTTCACATTGCCTAATGATCATGTAAAGTCAAAGGATAATCTAAATTCTTGGAAAGACTTATAAGTAATGAATACAAAACGTTATATCTAGCCATATGAGAATGAAAAGTATGCTCCAACAATTTTTACAATGAAAAATAGGGATAAAGATACATTCCTTTGAATTTTAAATCATGTGAAAGTATCTGATGGTTATTCAAGTAACATATTGAGGTGTGTTGACTTAAATAATCATAAGTTACATGGATTAAAAATTTATGATTCACATGTTTTTTACAACAGTTACTACCATTGGCATTGCATACATTATTACCTAAAAAAGTTATTGATGTTGTATTCCAATTCTGCACATTATTTAGACAACTATGTGGGAAATCTCTACATCCATTTTAGCTTGAAAACCTTCAATAGAGGTTTTTATTGACACTTTGTGTAATGGATAGGATGTTTCCTCCATCGTTTTTTACTATCACAATGCATTTAACTGTGCATTTGGTTGAGGAAGATAAATTAGGAGACCCTATTCATTATGGATGGATGTATCCAATTGAGAGGGACTTTATTTATTTGTTTTCAGTTAAGTAAAAAAATTTAGAACTTAATTAAATGCATAATTATGTTTTTTTATTTTATTTCACAGATATCTTGGGCATTTGAAATCATACATGAGAAATAAAGCTCAACCAGCATGCTCTATTGCTGAAGGTTGTTTGGAAGAAGAGTGTCTTACATTTTTTTCTAGATACTTGGATGATATTGATACAATATTTAATTGAGTTAGACATGTTGAAAACACATCAACTCAATCTCAAATACATGGGAAATCAAAAATATTTCCTTCTTTTGTCCGATCAGTTGGGAGGACCTCAAATGTTACACTGACAGAAATGAAGTTATTATAGGCACATAGATACGTGATACTAAATAGTGAAATTTTAGATCCATTTATTAAATAGTTGAGGATACAAATAAAGAGAAAAATGAGAGGCCGAACACAAAATGTAAATGATATAACGAAAGATATTAATAAGGAACTTGTAGAATGGTTTGCATGACATGTAAGTTCATAAATATTGCAATAAATATGAATATTAGGTTGACACATATATTTTGTAATTATAATAAAGTATATTTCGTTTTTTTAGATCATGAATACTGATACTCGAGCAAATTTGTCTGACGATTTGAAGTTTCTTGCTTGAGGTCCTCTAAAACAAGTTAGATAGTTCGATGCTTACAATGTGAATGGATTTAGATTTCATAAATTTGATCAAGAAGATGGTTTGAAAACATATAATAGTGGTATATTTACATTTGTTGAAGGGCGATACTATGGAAAGATGATTGATATTATTGGATTAAACTACCACAATAATTTTTCAGTTGTTTTATTCAAATGCAATTGGTTCGATATTATCAGAGGTGTTAAAAGAGATTCCTTGTAAATTACTTCTGTGAACTTATATCGCTTGATGGATGTTGGTGATTGTGAAATGCATGATTCATATATCTTATCATCTCAAGAAAAAATGGTATATTATGTGAATGATGTTTTGGATGAAGGGTGGAGTGTAGTTTCTCATTCAAAATAAAGGTATTTGTATGATATGGGTGATGAGGTGGATGATTTGACCTCTAACATTGAATCTCATAAACAAAAAGTTTCAAAATTATTTGTACACCATGATATTGAAAATATTGGTCTAGAAAGGTTGAATGAAGTGGATGAAGTAATGGAGAACAAAACTGATATGATTGAAGGAGAAAATGATTGTATGTACAGTTATGCATTCATTTAGAATCTACTTATTTCATTTGTGCAACCATTCATTATCATTGTTATGTATATTTTGTTTATTAGTACTGTACATCTGTTATCTTTTTTAATTTTTTTTCTACATATTATTTTTTGAAATATATGTTCTGAACTTAATTTTATTTGATTAAATAATAAGAATGCCAAGGAAGAAGCGATATATTATTTCATCAACCACTACGACAGATGAAGATCCAACTGTCTCCCTCCTTATGACATTTGAGACACCATCTGCCTTCCCCCTACACCATCTATCACACACTCTATGAGTGTCCCTTCATTGGCTCAGTCGTCTCCTACCACTTCAGGAGCTTGATTAGTGGGGGAGTGACGAACCACTTCTAGTTCTTTGCGGGGATACTGGAGGGTGACTGTTATAGGTAAAAAATTTAATATGAATAAATTTATTCCACTTTTTTGATACCAACTGTTTGTTCATTAAATATGAAAACAATGTAACTGTGGAGAAAAATATAAAAAATTTAGATGTATGGAATTTGACCAGAGAGAAGATAGTTGTCACATTTGATTCATATAGGGTCCCTACAGATGACGCTGTTGGATTAATTGGCCAAATTTTAGGCCAGTTGGCCGTGGAGCCCGTTTCCCTTCTTATTTCAGATGATGATTGGAGATATATGACTGAAAGTAGGAAAAGTGAAGTTTTTTATTCCCAAATAAATGTAATTTTAATACATTTTGGTGTAATTGAATGTCATGTTATTAATATTTTAAATATGAATTTCTGTGTAATTTTTTTCCACTTTACGGTTGCTGATATGATAGCACGAAAGTGGACATCAAAAAATATTGGAAAAAATGGAAAGTCTTTAAATGGAGATTGTGGGGATATTTCAATGATAATTTATTGACCACCCAAAAGATGTATGAAAAGCTACCCGATGGGGTACCCAAAGATCAATGAAATGTTTTTTTAACAGACATCATGATGAGAAGTATATGATATTTTAATATATATTGCTATAATAATCTCATTTTACATTTATAAATGTATATTAAGAGCAGAAGACATTGAATACATTACTATTAAATTTAATTTTATTTATTTCAGTATCTTTCAACAAAGAATTCATCACGCCAAGCTAAGCAGGTCATCCCCCACACAGCGGGGTAAAAGAGTTTTTCTAGAAGCCGATCTGCTCTGGTAATCTTTTAATTATTTTAAATATTTATAATAAAATATTATTTGTTTAATATATTAAATTTTTTTATGTTTTTTTAAATCATTCATAGAGTTTAGGACATGAAGTCTCCCAAAAAGAAGTGTGGCTGAATGTTCACAAAAAATCTGATGGAAGTTTTGTTAATGAGCCTGCCAAAGAAGTTGGGGTCTGAACTCATTTTTTATTATAATAACATATTATCAGTTGTTAATATGTTAATATATATTGTTTATAATATGAATTATATTTGATTTATAGGTAAAAATTAAATAACTCTGGGATACCAATCGTGTGCAGTCCTACTCAGTCTCCCAGGGTGACCCGGTTGCTAAAGTCCTTGGGAAGGAGCATCCTGGGAGAGAGTGTGGGATGAGTTTGGGACCCGAACCATCTAAGGTAATTAGAAGGTCACATGGGATTGTTTCTAAATCTAATCTAGTTTATAGTCAGTCCATACCTAGAGATACTCATAGTGAGATTGTTTCTCTATGAAGCACAGTTCACGACTAGGGGGCTTAGATATCCACTTTGCAAAAAGCATTGATTGATCTATATTAGATGAAGACTGGATCTGCCCCCAGTGGTATTGAATAGACTGGTTTTGAGCAGGTAAATAAAAAAAAATTCAAAATCATTTAGTTTGAAAAAATTTATTAGTCTTAAGTTTAAATATAAATATACAATAGTATTTAATTTTCAATATAATTCTCTTTCAGGTGGTAGCAGGAAGTAGAGATGGAGGTGGAGAGGGTGACAAGATGTGTTCATCATCAGACCATGATTAATTGTTTTGTTGATATGTTGGAAAAATATGGTAACACTTGGTTTGTATATGTATCATTTGTGGAACAAGTTGCCACCAAACATTTTCATGACCTAACATTTTATTGATTTCTCATGTTTCCTATTTATGTATTTTATTGATTTTTGATATTTCCTTTTATGTCATGATTTCTCGAGTGTGGTATTCACCATATATGTCTTATTTTTCACGAGACATTTTTTATGATTTATTTTTCCTAAATTTATTAGGTTTTTTTCCCAAGGATGAATGATCAAAAACATATCCATAGTAATAGGAATGAATCCATTCATAGTTTTTGGAAAATGTCCTATTTAAAAAATTTACTCGTGTATAGGAGGAGAAGTATTAGATGTATGTGAACCATTATGTGAGAAAGAAATAAACAAATTTATGTTAATAAGGAAGGGTCTCGCCTTTAGGGTAAAACTAGCGTGATTATAATTTTTACCAAGGCATATCATAGGAGATCCCAACATCATTACATATATTAAAACTTCATGAATCAATCCACATATAGTTCTTATATAATACCCTATGAATATTAGGATCTTTCCTAGTCTAAGAGTCATTTTTTCATAACATAGGTTTATAGATAAAGAAACACATGCTAAGGATCCTTATGTAGATTTCTATAATATGTAGAGCAAGACAGTTCTTACTATGTAGACTTCTCTAAGAAGTTTCAAGTCTTACAAGATGGACCATGAATCACATAGTTTAACATCATGTGAAAATGACTAAAATAATCTATATTTTAAGATCATATTAAAAATACCTTGTTATATGAGGTTTAATGTAGTTTAAACTGGTGTTTAAAATGAAATAAACTTGTCTTGATGCCAACCCTATGGATGGGAAACTAATGTGAATGAAGAAACCCAGTCACTAAGATAAAGTGGGGGATTTGATATCGGTTTTTTGGTTGGGTTTGAGATATAAGAACATGGAATCACTATGTATCCCATGAAAATAAGAATCAATACACACATTTTTCTTATAATTTTGGTTAAAATATGATCACCTTGACTTAGAATTGAAAAATAATAGGGAATCCAAAATAAATAGAATGAGTGAAATGGTATATACCCTTTATGAACTCCCCTTTGTGAATTATCAAGTCTTAGGGATGTTAAGAGATAGTTTTGTGGTGATTTTGAGGTGTGAGGTGGTGTTTTAGCCCTTTTAAGGCCACCACGACTTGTGCAATGACTTGTCTGGATATGAAGGAGGTAGTTTTATGTTTGGCATGCTCTTGTATAAAATGGGATACATAACCCTAACTTGGGTATAAAATGGTGCTATGCGCAATGTCCTAGTGGGTTTTCTATGCACCCTAAGAATCTTGAAATGCCCTTGGGTGGGCATGGAATATCGGAGGACTACCTGTCCAAAATAGGAAACCCAAGCTCACCACATTGTAGACTTAGGAATGGTGAGGGTAAAATGGTTAGGAAATGGTAACTAGGTTATGGGTTCTATACATAGATGAATATAGAAGAACCACTATCTCTTAGACCACTCCATGTTATAAGATTTGTGGGAGGCCAAATTCCATTTTTAAAAGGGACACTACCACCAAACGGGATAAGGCCAGTGCCACCCTTTAGCAGCACTAACGAAAAAGTGTTGATAAAGGTACCCCCTTTAACATCGCTTTTTTAGCGCTGTTAAAGTGTACCCCTTTATCATCGCTTTTTTTAGTAGTGCTGATAAAGGGTCTACTTCCAAAAAAATCATTAAAAAAATATATTAATATTTAAATATATAGATATAGTTATATTGATATAAATATAATATATATTTTTTAAATATATTTTTAAATATATTTTAGATAAGTATAAATATACAGTTACAGTTAATATATAAGATATTTAGTGAAAATTTCTTATAACAAAATTAAAAAATATATTTTTAATTAATAATTTGGAAATTATTATGGACAAATAGTTATTTAATAAAAATTTGAAGACTAAAAAAATAAAAAAAAATTAAAAAAAAGATCCAAAATATGTCGAAAACGCAACTCGAACTTCAAACAGCCATAACTTTTGATCCGGGTGTCCGTTTGAGCTCTACCATATATCAAATCGAAACCTATGACGATATCTACACCCTAAGAAATGGGGAAACCCTAGTTATGGTTTTCTCAAGGCCAAAAAAGTCTGAGAAAGCCTCTAAAACTGAGTTTTTAGTCAGGATACCCCTATTTTTTTAACATTTTTTGGATTTTCAACCTCGTTTAAGGGGGTATTATTGGATTTTTTTGGTTGTAATGAATTTATTCCATGGTATTAAATTCATATTGATATTCTGTCATTGAAATTTTATCATTTTTATAATGCAGTACTATTAATAATCAAATATATAACAATATATGCATATTTTTTATTTATTCACACATAATAATTTAATTATAAATATAAACCATGTTTTGGTAGAGTCCAATGTGATTCAATTATATACAGGAGTTTTATTTCCTCCTTGTTTTGAATTTTAAACTTTCATTCAATTCTTGGATGACCCTAACTCATCCTCCCCTTCCCCAGTCACCTTCATTAGTGTTCCAAACCACTTGTATTAAATTGGATCATTTATATTGAAGTGTTTTTATTCATGGTATCCCTCTCTTTCCCCATGAATCTGTTATTATCATTCTATTGTATTCAAGAGTTCACTATGGTGGCAATTATCCTCTTTTTTGGGTGGTTTTTGATAGAGTAATATTATTCATTGGATTCAATTGTGATTTACTTGAGATTAGTGGTGGTTTATCCTTGGTTATTGTTCATTTCACCATGATGATTCAGTCAAGGTTGGGGATCCGTCATCTACCCTTCTTTATATGTACATTTAGAAATATCATGATTTTGTATTTATTTGGTTAAATGGTACATATCATCTTAATAAAGATAATGAACAAGCTTAATTGAATTTTAATGGGAAGGGAGAAGTCACATTATTTTCACTTATTCTTGTTATTTATTCTTATTTGGACAAACTTACTTGGTTTTCCAACTATGAAACTTTTTATGTATGTTTGTATAACCTCACAACATATGAAAATGACTAAGAATATATATCAAACTATTAAATTGGTTTCCAATGCAATATTGTATTTCTGTGTGAATACCCTTCATAATAATTTAGTAATTATGATAAAAACCCGTATTGAAACTAAAGTATGCATGGTGGTTGTGATGTTTAGTGGTTATGATGTGTGGTGGTGGTGATGTGGGGTGGTTTTGATGTGGGGTGGTTGCAATATGTTGTGGTTATGACTTGTTATATGTTATATCTATTGGAATGGTTTTTTTGGGAATTGGTAATGGGCTTGCAGTATGAGTTACTTTTTTTTGTAAATCTGGCTTTTGTGGCGGTTTTAACCACCAAAAAATAAATATAATATATTTTTTGGCAGTTTTAACTGCCTCTACAATTACGGTATTTTTCTACCTATGGTGGTTAAAATCACCACTAAAAAAATTTCAGTTTCGCTAGAAAAAATCACCGCTAAAATCAAAAAAACCGCCAAAAAATTCACCCACTACAATGGTTACCATAAACCAACGCTAAATCGAGGAAACTACCATGTATTGTATGCTGACAGACACTTTAGTGCTAGTTTTTTGATATCATCGTAGAATTATATGGCGGCAGTTTAACTCGCTTCCATTTCCAAAAAAACTGCTGTGAAATGGTCATTTTCCTATAGTGTACTCTTAATCTTCTCTTGAAAAAATCCTTGCATAATATTTAGTAGTATATCATCCATATATACATTTTATTTTTTTATATATCTTTATAGTTTTTTATCCAAGATAGCTATTTTAGATGATTGAAATATTCTCTTGAATATTTCCATTTTTTCCTCTACAAAATACCTTAACTATTTTTTTTAACTCTAGATCCCCTTTTAACTATGAAGCATTTACTTTTTCAGAAATAATCTTCATAGTATTTAACTCATCACTCATTAGAAACTAAAGGCTAGGAAAGATACAAATAACTATAATAAAAAATCATTACTACTATCATTTTAGAAATCTATAATTTTCTAAAAATAATAAAACTTTAGATAAAAAATATAGTCCTAGTTGTAAGCCTCAGTACTAATCAATGATATTCTACACCCATAAGCTAAACCCATGATGATGAGATGAAAACTACCTAGAAGTGTCTTCAAACAATTTAATAAAGTTTTTAAATTTTTTTATTTTATGTTATCCATTTTAAGTTACATCATTCATATATCCTTGCTAAATTTTCAAAAATATAGATATCCGACCAATACTAATACCATTTGTATCATACTTTCCAAACCCATTGGCTTGGATTGGGTTGGAGGTGATACTAACATTAGTTGAAATCCCCAAGACCTTAAAGGATGGTAATAAATTCCAAGGGCATAAAAAAATTAGGGATGCTTTTATTTGAATAAAAAAACATAACTTTACAAGATAAAATTCAAAAAACCCATACCCACAATGTGATGCATTAGTAAAAATGATACAATACAAATGAAAACCAAATAAATAAAAACATTAGATTATTAGTGAAAATGTAATAAAAGATGACCCAAATTTATCAAAGGGTATCTAACTTAGTAACACTGATGTGGAATCACTCCAAGAGAATAATCCAAATTCCAATCATCAACCTGTTGAAGTAGAATCATGATGCACCTTTAGAGAAGGTTGGTAGCTTTCTGTTTCCTGTGTCTTGATATAAAACATCTGAAAATGAAACAATGTTCCTAAGAAGGGGGTGAGTATAAGACCCAGTATAAAATCCCTAAGAATCCCCATCACATTCCACCATTATAATAACATGTTAGCATATTTTATAAAAAATAAGTTAAGAAGATAAATTTTCTAATATAATCCATAGATAAATTATATATGAAAAAATTATAAACAAGTTTATTACCTTTTATTAATAGTTATAATAACCACTCCATGTTCTTACAAATACACATTCACATTCATAAATACTATGGATCTCTGTTTACTTATGCAAGGTGACTAATATTGTCATCATTTCATCACTTGGTGACACCCATTGAAGGTGTCACTTCTAATCATCACTCATTCCATATTTTAATTTTGAATAGATTCACTTCTGACCATGATCTATCCTTATTCACATGAACACACACTGACCAAAAATTCCCTATTTTTCTACAAAATCGTTTTTTTTAAATCTATTTTCTTTCAAGCATTTTATCCAAAACCTTGTTTTCATCATTCCAAAAACCAAGGATTTCGATACTAATACCAAGAATTTTTTTTCAAAAACATAGGAGAAATGAATTTAAATAATTATCCTTAAAGTTATTGAATGAGTATAATGGGATAGAATCCACCTACCTCTCTATGGTTGATGGTAATTAAGAATAATGCAAAAAATATAGATCTAAGTCCACAAACCCTTTATTTCAATAGATACAATAAAATTTTGTCAAGATAAAAAAACATGAAACATAGATCTATCCATGTAATATTATATCTAACAATCCAAGTGAGAGGATATGAGATAAAATAAAGAGAAAAAAATAACAAGGAATTTCCTTTGATTTTAGAGATCCAACATACTTTGATTCATCAAAAACGCATTTTGAATCAAAGGGAATTTTCGAGGAATCCTAGGAGGGAAGATTAGTTCAATATCCTAGGAAGAAGAGATGGAAATGTGGGTTTTATATCGTTAATATATTTTAATTTTTGAATCATTAACTACACATAAAATAGTTATGCCGCATGGTTTTTCAAACTGTGTGCCAACCGCAAGCATGATATCGAACATCACCCAGGTAGTTGTATAATTGGGCCCTTGGTTTGGAAAACCATAAAACAATCACGAAAATCTACTATCTCAAGGTCATCCCTCACATGGTTAGATAACATGGTTCAAAAAACAATGCACCAACCATGTTTTTTTTACAATTTCTCTACTCACCTGATTTCCCCTGGAATGCACATGGTTTGGACAAATCGTACACCTTCCCAGTAACTCCCAACATCAACTTTCACAGTTTCTTGTATATAGTGAATGATTTCCCCTAAATTTTCTCAAACTGGTAACCTCTAAAAACCACTCTAAACCACTCTAAAACTAACCTAAAACTCTCTAAATTCAAACCAAGTATAATATCACTTCAAAATACATAATAAAATTGTAAAGTACATAAAACTTGGGGTTTTATAAATGAGTATGGTGGTATATGGAGCAAAATTAGTTAAAACTATGTGTAACTTAAACAACCTTATATGTTACCTACTAGTGTCACTTTCATGGTTGGTACACATTTTTCCTAATATTGCATCCAAACTGTGCATAGTGGAAAAAATGTTTAGAATTATGATGTTTTTACCCTTTATCACTTTGATTTTTGTTGTTGTATATGTTCATTGTTTGAGGTTAATTATGAGATTTATTTTTGTTTTAATTTTTGTTTTTTGATATTCTACTGTGTTTTTAATAATCTTGTGTCTTGTGTTTTGTAAATAATACTACTCATAAGGACCCATCATGGTGTAGAGAGGGAGTTGTGTAGAATTTCCTAAGGTGACTATCAGTTGGTTTGGATTTAGAGGATTTATTTTTCTATAAGATACATTCCTTAGGCCATGAATTTAGTCAAGATTATACACATATAGAAGACCATGCTCATGAATTTATTAATAAAAATTCATTGATATTCCATGATTTCAAAGGACCCCAAGATCTTGAATAGTGGATAGAATTAATCAAGAGTATTGTTGAGTTTTTCAAGACCCTAAGGCATCAAATGTGGTCTTCAACACTTATATATTTGAAGGACCTATTAGAAAATGGATAGAATCCATGGTGCTAGATAAGTATCATGAGTACATTATGTGGACTTCATTTAAAGTGATTTTTAATTGGTAGTTGTATCTAGATACATTAATGGTAGCGAAGGCTCGTGGGTTTATAATGAAGGGGAAAGGAGACAGTTTAGTGATGGATTATGTTGCTTGGTTTTCTAAGTTGGTTCATGTGTCTCCTATTCTCTACATGAAATATTATCTTAAATCTCAACATTTTCAAATAGATTTAATGGCTGAGATCTATTCAATGCTTACGGTTCTGTGTTTATTAACCTATGATAATTGTTCAGTGTCTCTTTAAACCACTTTATGTTTTGATAATTAAAAATATTTTTTATCTCCTTTAAATGTTTTAATAATTTTAATTTTTAATTGATTAATGTTTGTATATCTTTGAGTATATTATAATATTTCTTTGGAAAAAAATTTCTTCACATTTCATGTTTTAATTTTTTATAACATCTTCGACAAGTTTCTTGATGCGTTACTAAGATAAATATGTCATTTGGGACCTTAAAATAAAATTTATATATTTTTTTACTATTACCATGTAGAAAAAATATTTTTCACCATATATACATATCCTAATCCAGGTAAAGGTTTTGTAATTTACATAGCTTCTTTGAAATCCATGTTTCTAATTTTCTAAAAATGGTTACTCTCTGTATTTCAACCATATCATGAGATACGTAACTCAAAATTGAGTGATTCAATTTTTTAATATAATAATATTATATAAATTTCAACAAAATACATAAACTTATGAATCAATCTCTATAATATATAAAATTATGTTAAAATTTATTGAATGTTTTCAGTTTGATTTCAACATTTTTCTAGAACTATTTTATTCATTTTTTTAATCATAACTTGAGATATATATGTCATATTAAGGTGATTCAAAATTCTTTGTAAATATAATGAAATTTTATAAATATGATTAAAATGGACCCAAATCTATTTCTATCATTATATATGTATATTTTAGCTCTAAAATTTGATAATTCAATCTATTTATAAATTTATGAATTTCAAATTTATAAAAAGTTTAGATACGTGATCAATTCACCTACATCGATTTATTTACATGAATCACCTACATCAATTATCCTACTTGGAGAATTAAATTATGTAGAGAAAAACACTTACATTAAAACCCCCTACATTAATTTTCCTATGTAGTTCAGTGAAAATCAACAGGTTGTTCTTAAATCCAAAAAAAATCTTTATTTTTCATAATATTTCATATTTTGATTTGATGTACGTTTATTTAAAATATTTAAAATTTTATTATTAATTTATAATTTCATATTAATTATATATAACCTATTATAGGTTTTTTTCATTATTTTAACCATATTTCTATGAAGATAAAATGATTTTTTATTTTCACACATGAAACTTCCAGTTTAAAACTCAAAAAAAAAATATTTTTACTATTTTATATTGTTTTATTATATTTTGTTGTTTAAAAATTAGTTTTGGTAGATATTAAACTAATTAAAACTTTTTTTAATATTTTTAATTTGGGGTTATTAAGACTTTAATTTATTTCTATGTTTATTAATTGTTTTGAACAAAATGTTTTTGAATTTCATATTTGAAATCAAAACTTTCTATTTTCATGGGATTTTTCATTGATCTATTATTATGGAGACTGTTTAAATTATTTACCAAATGATTTTTTTTGAATTATTCCTTATTTTTTTAATTTTTTGTTTTGAGTAGAAGGATTATTATACAACATTAAATTTTCCCTTTATGATAATCTAATTTTATCATTTTTAAATTTTGAATTTACTAACATCTACCAACTTTGTTGAGTTTATTTTGTTTTAAAATCACTTTTAGATTTTTTGTGTGTTTGGGTATAATATTATACTTCATTTGTGAGAGATTTCATATTTTAAAGTAACCCAATGTGAAGAGTGTGGTGGTGTTGATGTTGTAAAGTAATTGTACATTCTGAATGTGTGAAACATTTCTCACTAGTGATGGATGATTTATTATGGTATGAATAAAAACTTATATAAATTCTTATACTTCCTTAATGAGAAAATAATTCTAACCAAACACTCAATAATTAGTGCCATTGTTTTTATTCTTATTATATCTTTTTCATTCTAGTTTCTTGTGTCTGAAACACTTATTCCTATCTCCCATGTGATTTAACTTTATCTTTATGGTTTTATATAATTTTTTTATATATCTGTGTTTTGACTCCCATATTCTAAATTCATGATCGTTTGGGTTGTGACTCTTTATATCTAAAGTTGGGGTTATAATTGCATTATGACTCCCTTGACAAAAGTCAGGTGTCTTTTGGTTATACCTCCACTAGAAAAAGTAGGATGTGACTGGTTTGGGATTCCCCTTAAAATAACATTAGTTCACAAAGTATATCTCTTTGACTGGATATATATAAGAGTATAATATCTCCACTTTAGAAAAAATAACTATAAAAAATGTCATTGTGTTCTTTCTTTTATTTTTTGCTGCTAATTATCTATGCTAATTAATATTGATAATTAATTTAGATAAATTAATCAATCTATTTTTAAAAAATTAATATATTATATTCACAGCCTAACCCCTATAGAACATTTTTCATCTTCCTATTAAACAAGAAAATTAGTACAATAGGTCGTTCCTTTTGGAATTTAGCCAATCTTTCTATAGATTTTTTTGTTTATATTTTATAGTGATAACGTTTTCCTAGACATAAAAATCATTGACAAGATCTATAAGATGGAAATAAAGAATGAAAATGATGGATGGATCCCTCAGAAGTCACCTATCTTTTATGGGAATGGTAATGGTTACTAGCAATATGGTATAAATGCGTACCTCAAATAACGAAGCATAAAAAACTGGTTGATCATGAAAATCTCTTATAAGCTACTAGAAGCTAGCCTAGGTACTCTTACATGAAATTATTCTAAAAAATATGTTTTAAATTACAAATTTGTTAATATTTTATTTTTTTCTATTAATATAAAACTATTTAGTCTTGTGTCTTTGTGTAAGAAAATTCATTAAATATGGATTATTATACAAGTTAGCCACATTAGCTCAGACAAGATGATTATAATTAAACTTATATTTCATTGAGGTAAGTGATATGATTTCATGATGGGTGAATATGAAAGTGTAAACCAAATTTTCCACTAATACATAACAATTTTAAATGGAATGAACTCCCTTAAATAAGATTTTTAGAACCCAATAATTGTTAAAATATTCCAAATATTTCTACCCAATAAGTGGAATAAGAATAAGGTGTTGATTGTTGAAAGTAATAATTTCAAAGAATTTGCACTGGATGAACACAGTGGATCAATTATTCAATACGAACTTGAGTTAAAAAATATTGTAGAATAAGTGACTACAAATAATAAAGGTATTATTTTCAAATCACATTTAAATTTTATTTGAAACTATTATAAATTTAAGGAAAAGGATAGTGATAAAGGATAAATCATGAATAAAAGAAAAGGTATTTATAATTTGATGAAGCGAAGCAAAAAAGTTCAATAAGATACCAAGTAAAGATCAATAGAATGATTGAAAAGAAAATAAGTTCACTACATATAGACCAGATGTAACCTATTATGAATGTACAAAGAAGGGAAGTATCAAGCATGGAAATCTGAAGTTGAATCAAGAAGGGATAGATAAATAATTAAAGAAATAATTTAAATTTGATTATCATATTGGATGGAGTTATAATGAATAATTCAACTCAAGTGATGAATCTAGAAGTGAGAAAGAATCAACTAACCTTTTTTTGATGGTGAAAATTAAAAATGAGGTTATTAATGATTCTGATTCTAGTTACTATTTTAATAGAGATTGATATAGCATTGATGATTTATATGAAGAAAATTAAAAACATCAAAAAGATGTTTTGAGATTTACAGAATTGTAGAAATAATTAAGAGAATAAAATAATATTCTTATCAAGGAAAGTAATAAATAAAATAAGGATAATTATGCTCTTAAGTAAGGAATATGAAATAATAATTTATGTCCTAAAGGTAAGATATATGATGATTTTGAGTCAATTTGGAGTGATACTAATAATCTTGTAAAGGAATTTGTAATATTAAAAGATTCATTATCTACTTTTGTCAAAGGAAAGGGAAAATAAGATAAAATGGTAGCTTTTATGAAACTAAATAAAGATCAAATCAATTTTGGTTATAATCCATATATTCCTAAGTTATATATACTGATTTTTTTAAATGTTATACTGGAAGGTTTTCTTATGTTACATGCTTTAATTGTTTAATGTAAAGAAATTATGCTAATGAATGTTCTTATAGATATTATCAATGTCTTGGTTATACAAGAATTTTATTTCAAAAGATTTATCTACTAGAATAACTTAAAATAAATGTTTTAAATCTTTTTGGGTGCCTAATATATTTTTTACTAACCCATTTTGACACAAAATAGAATGGGTACAAAAAAGTTCAAGTAATTGATTTTGTATAAATATTTCCTTGAATGTATCAAGAATGACACATGGTACATGAATAGTGGTTGTTCATTACACATAACTAGCAGCCTATATAATTTCATCTATTACACCAAATATGATTGAGTATCTATTACTTTTATAGATAACTCTAAAGGCAATGTTAAGGGATCTGATGAAGTAGGTATTTTTAATGTTTTTTAATTTATAAAGTTTCTTACATTGATGTTTTTAAATATAACCTAATTATTATTTAAAAGTTATGAAATTATGGAATATATGTTAAATTTTTAGATTATAAATGTTTAGTTTTAAAAAATGAAAATATTTAGTTTTACGCTAATTGAAAAGATAATATTTATTCTATTAATTTATCTGATCTATCTAATAAAAATATCAAGTGTCTCACTGATATAGAAATAAATGATGTTATTTATCATATAAAACATGATAATTTTTAAATGATACACATTTTCTCCAAGCATGGTCATGATCTAGATTTACCCAAGTTAAAGGTAAGAAAAGATTTTTTTGAGATTCATTTTTAAAAGGTAAGTTACACAATGAGTCTTTCAAATCTATCAGTTATGTCTTTACTTCTATACCTCTTGAATTATTTCATATTGATTTATTTATTACAATGAAAACTTCTAGTTTGAGTGGAAATAAATATTTTTTGTTATTATTGATGATTTCATTTGATTTTAATGGGTTCATTTTACTTCTCATAAGCATTAAATCCTAGAAATAATTATTTCCTTTTGTAATATAGTTCAAAATACAAAATGTTTTTTAATTATTTCTATTATAAGAGATAATAGAGGAAAAAATTTAACATTAATTTTTAATTTTTTTGAATAAAATGTTTATGATTATAATTTTATGCTCATAGAACACCACAACAAAATGGTGTTATAGAATAGAAAATATAACTATTTAAGAGATGGATTGAACCTTGTTTAATGAATATAGTTTACAAAAATACTTTTGGAATAAATCTATTAATAACACATGCTACCTTTTGAATAGAGTTTATGTTAGACCTTTGTTCAAGAAAATACCTTATGAATTATTTAATGGTATAAAACCAAAGGTTATTTATTTTAAAGTTGTTGTTTGTAACTTTTTTATCTTGAACACAAAATATAGTTTTTATAAGTATGATGTTAAAGGTGTTAAAGGTATATTTATGGGTTGTTCTTCTAATAGTAAATAATTTAGAGTTTTAATAAGTATAAATTGAGTTTTGAAGAATCTATTCATATAAAATTTTATGAATCTTGTGATATTTAGAAATATATTTTGGAAAATATTTAATATGATTTTATGGATTTCAATTTTAGTGAAGAAAAACATCTCGATAATGTATTCGATAAGGATGATTAAAATTCCTCTCAATATGATCCTAGATTTTAGAGGATTTATAATGATCATCCCATTGATGATGTGATTAGTAATGTTGGTTCTCATATGAAAACTAAAAGATCATATTTTAAATTCATTGTTATGTATTATTTTCTTTCTGATTATTTTACTACCAATGTTGGTGATGATTTTAATGTTCCAAATTAGAGTATTACTATCATGATTTGCTTAATAAATTTTTTATATAAAATGTTTGGTTTTTAGTTGAATTATTGAAGAAAAATATATAATGATAACTAAATATATCTTTTGAAATAATATTGAAAAATTTGGAAAGATTTTCAAAAATACATCCATAATTGTTTCGCAAGGATACTCTCAAGAAGAAGGTATAGAATTTTAAAATTTATTTTCACCTATTTTTGGGTTATTTCATCTTATAATATTGTTATATTTCTCTTGTTTTGAAGTTTTGATGTCATATAAAATGGATTTTAAAAGTAATTTCCTAAATCTTTTTATAAACAAATAATTTTATTCTTCTTAACCCCTAGTTTTGAAAATAAAAATGTTCCTTATAATGTATTTAATTTATCTAAAGCTTTGTATGGTCTCAAACAAGAACCTCATGCTTGGAATGACAGGATTTATTTTTCATATTGAATTATGGTTTCAAAAAGGCTAATTTTGATGACATGGTTTTTGGTTTTTTAGAGAATTTATTTGTAATTATTCTTCTAATTTGATAACATCTATGTTTGGCATGATCTTAATGGTTGAATTAAATATCTTTATTAGACTTAACAATTATTAAAGGAAATATAAAATCATTATTAATTAATCCAAGTATGATAAAGAGTTGGTCAAAAGGTTTGGTATCGATTATTTTAAATCCATGAAAACTCCTATGGGTATGAGTTGTAAATTATATATTGATCCATACAATAAATCTGTTGATATTATATTTTATAGAGGCACAATAGATATCTTAAATTATTTAACTTCATCTAGACTAGATATCATGTTTATTGTTTGTTTGCGTTTAAGATTTCAAGATGATCCTAAAGTGAGTCATATTAAAGATGTGAAAATAATAATTAGATATGTGATAGTAACTATTAACATTGGATTGTCTTATTCTATGTATAACATTGACTTAATATTATATTATAAATCATAATTTTAAGGTAGTAATATTAAAATAAAAACAACACCATGTATGTGTCATTTTTTTGGAAACATTTTAATTTGTTGGTCCTCTAAGAAGCAAATATTTGTTTCTCTATCTACTTCAGAAGCTAAGTATATCTTTACTACTAGTTGTTGTCCTCAAAGTTTATGGATTAACAAAGATTTATGTGATTTTTTATTTATCTTGACAAATTTCCTATTTATTACGATAATACAAATGAAATTTGAATTTTTTAAAAACCTATACAATTTTCTAGAAAAACCCATATTGATGTTATAATTAATTTTATTAGAGACCATCTTAATAAGGTAAATGTTGTTTTAGATTTTATCCCTACTTAAAACCAATTTACATATATCGTTACTAAGACTTTATACTTTAATGAGGTTAAAAATATTAAATTTTACCTCAGAATGTTTGAATCTTAATAGTTATATGTATTTAAATGTTTAGGGGGAGTTTCAATGTATTTATATGTTTAAATATATGTATTTATATGAAATTCATAAAATCTGGAATCTATTTATCAGATATCCACTTTTAAATTTCTATATATATATTTTTATTATATAACTTTTTAATAACTCTCACCCATCCTAGATGATGTTAACTTGATATTTAAAATTTCATTTTTTTATAAAATCATATCTCTTAAATTATTTATCATTGTTTTTAGCAAAAAAATTTAAAAATTTGAATCACTGAATTTAATTCTACGTTTTGACAGAGGATGACATTAAAGTGGATTCTTGATATTTATTTTAAAAAAACATTTTTAATAAAAACTTTATATAAAACTTATAGTTATCTTTATATCCTTACATTATTACTTACAAACTGTTTTTGATAGAAACCTTATCTTTTTTTATAATTTTAAAACGGGGAGATGTTTTCAAAATTATACCTGGTTTTTCAATTATCAAAAAGGTGGAGAATATAGAGTGGATCCTAGAACCACTTTATGTTTTGATAATTATAAATTTTATTTGTTTCCCTTAAATGTTTTACAACTTTGGATTTTATTTTAGTTAATTTATTTTTAACTTTGAGTATATCATAATATTTATTTTCTGAAAAAAAATAGATTTCGTGTTTTTATTTTTCATGACTTGTTCTACTGGTGTCTTGATGTGTTCATAGGATAAATAAGTCATTTGTGACCTTAAAATATAATTTATACATGTTTTCTTCTATTCCCATATAAAGAAATATATTATTCTCCTTGTAGTAAAATTATAATGCACATAGTCAATTTTTAATTCATGTATCTGTTTTAAAATCCACATAGTATATTTTCCAGAAATTAGGTTAGAAGTTACTTAGTGTTTTCAATATGATTTATGCAGTTTTCCAAAACTATTTTCCTTCAATTTATTAATAATAAATTGAGATATTGAGATCCAATTATGGTAATTCTTGATTATTTAGAAACATAATGAAATTTTATAAATATAATTAAAATAGACCCAAATATAATTCTATCATTATCTTGGAATATTTTAGCTCTAAAAATTGAGAATTAAATCTGTTTATAGATATCAAATTTTTAAATATATGAGAAATTAAAACACATGAGCAATTCACCAACGTCGATTTTCTTACATGAATCACCTATTTCGATTCACCTACATGTTAATTTCTCTTATGTAGTGTAAAAAACATACGTGAAAAAACCCTATGTGAATTTTCCTCTTTAGTTTAGTGAAATCCTATAGGTTAATCCAAAATATTAAAAAATGATATGTTTTAAATAATATTTCATACTTTTATTTTTTAAAAATTTATTTTAAATATTTAAAATGGTCTCATGACTTTATAAATTATTATTAATTATGTAGAACCTATGTGAAGTGTTTTCAATTGTTTGAAACATGTTTTTGTTAATATCAAAGGGTGTATTATTTTCATGCATGATACTTAAAACTTGAAACTTGAAAAATAATTTTTTTCTGTTTTCTTCGATTTTATTGTTTCTAAAAGGAATTTAGTAGATATGAGACACATTAAATATTTTTAATATTTTTAATGTGGTGTTATTATGTTTCAAATTTATCTTCATGTTTTATGCTTGTTTTGAAAAATATATTTTTTAATTTTTTATTTCAAATTTAAACATTCAATTTTCTTGGGTTCTTTCATTGACCTATTATTAATGATACTACTTAATTTTTTTAATGAATGATTTAAAATTTGTTTGAATAAGCATTTATTCTCTTAAATTTTGGTCATGAGTAGAGTGATTATTTTTCATTGATAATTTCTTCTTTTCAATATATTTTTCTGATAATCTAGTTTTATCATTTTGGACATTTTACTTCTCTGACTTCTCTCAACTGGTTTGAGTATATTTTAGTTTAGAAGGATTTTTAGTCTTATTACTGTGTGTCTTTATGATTTGATACTTCTTCAATGAGATTTTCATATTTTAAAGTAATACAACATGAATATTATTGTGGTGTTGATGTTGTAAAGTGTTTTACATTCTACCTATGTGTAACATTTTTCACTACTATTTAATGATATATCAAGGGATGAACAAAAACTTCTACAACATATTATACTACCTTGATAAGACAATCAAGTTGATCAAATACTCAAGAACGAGTATCGATGTTTTCATTCTTATTTTATCTATTTCAATCTGGTTTCTTGAGCCTGTAACACTTCTTCCCATCTATCATGTGATTTAAATTTATCTTTATTATTTTTCATAAAAAAAGAAATTTCTATATTTGGTTTGTGGCTCCTAGATTATAAACTCAGGATCATTCAGGTTGTGACTCCCAATATCTAAATCAGGGGTTGTGACTCCCCATAAAAAATTTATTGGTATTTTGTTTACACTTCTACTAGAAAAAGTTGGCTATAATTAAGTTATAACTCTCCTTAAAAAAATAATATTAGTTCTCAACATATCTCTTGCTGAGTATATAGGTATAAGAGTAGAATAGGTTTACTTTGGAACAAACTAGTATGAAAATTTTCATTGTTTTCTTTCTTTTATTACACTATTAATTAACTCTTCTAATTAACATTGATAATTAATTTAGATAAATTAATATATCCATTTAATTTTTTAATCTATTCTATTCACCCTCCCCCTCTAGACCATCTTTTATCTTCTCATCTGACCTAAAACTGATGTTGTTGATAAGGCAGCTATTGAAGAGGAATACATGTTTGGGAAGGTAGGTATTAGTAATGTTCCTTTAGTGGGTGGTATCCATATATCTTCATCTATATAGAGGAGGAAGAAGGAGGGACCACATCAGGGTGGTTTCAGGAGTGATCTATAGTCATTGGGCTCTCTGCCAGTGGTTTCTTTAGGGTGTGCACTAGTGGTCTATTATCAGTGTGAGAACTCTAGCCATACTAGACCTGCTTACCATATAGTTATATAATATTCCATTTGTGTGGTCATCTAGTTAATCTTCATCACTTCTTTATGAATCCCCTATAAGGTAGTGGAGTTGGTTCATTGTTCTCTAAGGGTTCACAGGTGTGATCAAATGCTTCGAAGGGTGAAGGATCTTTCCCTTAGTCTAGAGAGGTTCCTTATTTGGTGAATAAGGATGAGGTTGGTATTCATTTATAAAATATTTATGAAATATATATGGCGCTTGAGGACACTAATTTTAGGCTATCCACATTGATAGGAATGATTTTTATTAATTTTTCCCTAAAATATATTTTATTTGATACATGTGATTCCCATTAATTCATCTCATTAATGTTTCTTAATTATTTAGATTTTTTAGTAGAGATGATTCCTTTTATGATGGATCTAATCACCCCACTGGGAAATAATAAGTATCGATTTTTCAATTTCATGGGCTTTCATGTTTCAATAGTTGATGTGGAAGTCAAGATGGATTTCCTCATGTTCGACCTGTACATTTTTGATCTCATCATTGGTGTGGATTAGTTTGTTAGATTCAAGCCAGAGGTTGATTGGTTTCATTGTAGGGTCTAGTTTCTATCTTCAAATGGGATCAATCATGTCTTTTAGGGTGAGTTGGATCTGTGATCAAGGAGGGAGAGACCCATTTTTTCAGATATGGTATTGATATTTTGTCAGTTGTATATGTTTTTCTTTCATTCCATAGAGCATAGATCTATTGGGTGTCATCTAGTGGTCATGGACCAGAACCCTGATGTGTTTCAGAAAGTTTCTTTTGGGTTTCCTCCCTAGTGATGGGTCGGGTTTTTAATCAATATACTCCCCAAGAAAAGCCTCATTTCTTTAAAATATTACTATATTTTCCATTCAAGTTTTCAAAATTGAAATATATGATAGTGGACCATGAGAGAAAGGAATTAATTCATCCTAGCATGTTATCATGGGAATCAAAAATTCTATTTGTAATGAAGACTGAAATAAGTCTCTGTATTTGAATAGATTATCATAATGTTAATCAAGTGACTATAAACAATAAATACCAATTTCTCAGAATTGATGATATTTTTTATCATCTCAGAGGATCTCATTGGTTTTCAAATATAAAATTAAGATCATGGTATCACTAGTTATGATTCAGGGAAGAGGGTGTCCTTAATACCTCCTTTAAAATATGGTATAGAAATTTTATGTATTTTATTATGGTATTTTTCATTACCAATTATCTTGTGGTCTTGATGGCCATGATTAATGGGATCTTCCATCAAATCTTGGAATCCTTCCTGGTTGTATTTATTGACTACATCTTGGAATATTATAATATAGAGGAGGACTATATAGAATATATGGTGGTTGTTTATTGAATATTTAGAGAGAATCATCTGTATTCCAATTTATCCAAATGTTAGTTTGGGATTAAAGAGGTGAATTTATTATGCCATGTTATTTTTGAGAAAGGATCTTTAGAGGATCCTAAGAAGATTTAGGAGGTTATGTCTTGGGAATAAGCCAGGAATTTATTTGAGATTAAAATTCTTTAGAATTGTCTGGGTATTATGTTCACTTATTTCAGGGATTCTCTATGATAGATTTTTCCTCATAAGTGTTGACTCAAAAAGAGATGAAGTTTGAGTGGAGTGAGAAGTTTTATCATTATTTTGAAGAGTTGAAAGTCTATTTGACCTCTCCACCAGTTTTGATTCTTCCAAAGTCTATGAAATATTATGCAGTGTATTGTGACGTATGAAGTTTGGCTTTGGGGTATATATTGATGCAAGATATCCATGTGGTGGCTTAAGGGTCATGGAATCTATTTCCAAGTGCGTGGAGTTACCCCACCCATGGTTTAGATTTGGAAGTTGTGATGCATGAGTTGAAGTTTCGGTTCTATTACATCTTCAAGGAGTGATTTATAATATACTTTGATCATAAGATCCTAAAGTATATATTCACCCATAGTGACTTAAACATCTAGTATATGTGTGGGGTAGAGTATCTTGAGACCATTCTTTTTGTTATATCCCACACCCCTGGTATGGGGAATGTTTTTACTGACTCTTTAAGCAAAATGTTTTTAGTCCATATTATTCAATAATTAGTGGATAAGTGGGGATTTATGGTCTTATTTTAAAATATGATTTTGGTGTTTTAAGATAAGAAATAAAATGTGTTTTTGTCTAGTTTGAAGATTACACCCTCTATTATTAATTGGGTTTGGAGTGAGTAGACATGCAACCTTGAGTTCCAGTAGATTATCAGAGCTCTAAATAGTGGGGACGCATCGAGTGACTAGTCTTATTCTCATTATGGTTCTATACTTTTTTGGAAGTGGTAAGTGGTTCCTATAAACTTGAGGAAGGAGGTGATACATGAGGGGAATCATTATAGTTGGGTTGTGCACCCCAACTACCAATATATTTTATATCTTATGGAGTAGGTATTGGTGGACCAAGATGAGGAGATCCATTTCTGATTTTTTTCTTGATGTTTTAATTGTTAAAGAATAAAATATGAGTATTAAAGACCATTTAGTTTGTTTCATCCTCTTACCATTATATTTTTTAATTGAAACAAAATATATATAGATTTTTTTGTTGACCTACCTCATACTTCGAGTGGGAAAGATGTTATATGTGTTATTATTGATCGTTTTATGAAATCATCCCATTTCCTTCCCATTGGAGAGTTAAAGAAGGTAGAGGATCTTAGGAACTTATATATCTAAGATGATATTAGGATTTATGGACTTCCATTGACAACATTCTCTGACCAGACCGGTCACTTGAACTCTTTATTTTGGAAGGGTATCTAGGAATATTTGGAAACCAAGCTAAGGTTGAGCATGCCATATACCCTATGGATGGATGTTCAGTCTAATTAGAATATCAAAACAACCAAGGACATGCTCTACGCATGTGTGTTTTCACTTCAAGGGTATATAGAAGAGGTATCTATTGTTTTCAGATTTTTTTTATAAAGACATTTACCAAGTATCGATCAGGATGGCCTCATTTGAGGCATTATATGGGTGGTCGTTCTAGTCCCCAATATATTGGGCTGAGGTGTAACACCCCAAGAATTTAAAAATAGATTTATAATAGAATGAATGGATCAATGAGTCTCTACAGACACCACTTTGTTATAACCTAGCCAAGTAAGCATAAGTTTGTCACTTCTGTGATGTGGATTTCAAAAATCTGTCATACACGATTACGATGAATAAGTTATTTGGAGTCTGATAAGAAAAACATAATTTTTGGTGAATAGTAACCTACCCTTATGAATAGTGATATACCCTAATGAATAGTAACTTTACCTATAATCATATATAAATAATATTCAAGTTAGAGTAAGATATACCTATGTTTTGGAATAAGTAAATAAATGTTTTAAAACTATTTTTTTAGAATAAATTTTGATTTCAATTAAATATTTAATGAATCATATTTAGAAAAATTAATTTAGAAAAATGGACTTCATTTATGGGATTCTATACAACGAAAAATGTTTGGGGGGATTTTTGTGATTTTTTTGAAATACTTGAATTTTTTATGAATATTGAAATACCATAATTTACAAAACAAGTTAAAAACACTAATTATAGAGTCATGTATGATGTTCTAATGATGTAAGACAAATTTGTTGGGATTAACATGATAAAATTACTATACTTGGTCAGGGAATACTCATTATTCCTTGTCTTGTGGAGAAATAATAAATTAATGACTATAAAATTGAGAAATCCCCTCTCCCCTCCACTATAACCCCCCCCCCCCCACCCCCTCTTTTCTTCACTCCTCTCAAGCCTTGTGCCATCTTCAAATAATGTACAAAAATACCCCCAACCTCCTCTATCAAGTCCATAAATCTTTGGTCTAATAAAAACACCAAAACCCCTCCCTTAAAGAGGCTCTCAAGAAATTTTGGTTCAAGAGGTAAATTCCTCTTTTCAATTCTTTGTCTTTCATATCAAGTTCATTTGTTTTCCTTTTCTATTATTACCTATCCTTATCCAAATGTTGTGATGAATCCATTACCTTACATGTACTGTAATTTTTTCATATTAATGGAATAAGTTATCATCATCTCTTCATTTTACCTTCTTTTATACTAGAAGTAAGAACAACATCCGAGATGTGTCAATTTACCACATTCAAGGACGATGGGATTTTGATTTCTATTATCATTTTGAATTATGGGCATGAAACCATTATTTTTATGGTTGAAAAAGATTATTATATATATAATATACCCTATGTAAGGTTCTGTACTACCTTTTTACAATTGGTATTAAGTTATAAAGAAAAATGAGTTCGTTGAAATCAAAACCCACAAATTAACTGAAACAGTTATCATTAAAGTTCTATATAATAATTCATCCTCATGCCATGTAACAAAATTATATAAATAAACAGTAACACCTATAGGTGATCTTAAATAATATCCAAATTCAATTCCAAATATTTACATCCATTCCACATGAACTCCATTACTTAATAACAAGTGACCCAGTTATGAAAATAAAGAAAACGAACACTACGAAACCACAAAATTCAATATAATAACTTATCAAGAAGGGAATAAATGAACTAAACAGAATTATGATAAACTAAATACATGTCTGATAGGTTCTTAAATAAGTTATTAATAAGTATAATTTCAAATTCCAGCACCTTAAGTTCAAGAGCGGAACACATTCAGACTTAAGGTAAGGGGTTTCTTTATCTCACTTCCATTTTTGCGAGGTTTCTCGTATTCACTACTGATACATGTGTATGGTTTATGTATAATGCTCATTAATGTTTCATATCTTGAATCTATTTATTTTGATGGTATTAAATGTATCATTTTATAATTCTTAATTTTGGTGCATTCGAATCGATTGATTACAAAGTGATGAAGGTTTTCCACCCAAACCACCATTTTCATTCAGGCTGCTCTTATTCTCTATTCACCTCAAGGAAATTATTATTTATTATTATGTACTCCTCATAAATTCTTTGTTAATTTTATATATATTTTTACCAATCAGAATAATTATTTATTTTTTGTGAAGTTTCATGTTTATAATAATCTTTCAAAAATTCTTCCAAAACGCAAGCTTGATTCAAGGAACTTCTAAAATTCATACCTATTTTGATGTTTACTCTATAATCTATTTTAATTCATGTTTTTCTTTTTAAATCACAAAATTTAAATTATATTTTGGTTAAATTATGTTTTTATGAAATAAAAAATCCTTTGCGCTCTAAAATCTCATTAATGAATTCCTTAAAATGCCCTAAACTTTTTTAATTCTAAAGATTCTTTAAAATCACTTTTTACATGATTTCACTTCGATGGGACATAATTTATGCCTAAAATGTAATATAAATGTCCTTAACTTTTATTTTATGTGATATACATGTTTATAACTATATTTATATCAAATAAAAATTATTTACCAAAAGAACTCTTCTTTCCAAAGTGAAATGGATTTTTCTCCTCACACTTTAACTTTTTGAGATATATGTCTTGTTCACCACTTATTTCTTTCTTGTGGTGTATGTACTACCATTTGGTATATCATATAGAGAGTCTTATTATTCTCATGATATTATAAGGTATTATGATTTTAATGTTTCAAGGTGGTATGAGACACTTTGGAATGTTTAAGGATAATTTCCTCAATAATTTCTCAATGGTCTCATTTAAAAGTATCTTTATTTATGGAAACATCCTTTGATGAGTCTATATCCTCAAATATATATATGTATATTGAGAAATAATATTTTAATTGTATTAAATATATGTATAGAGAATTATTTTTACATGTAGCAGTGGGTGTGGCCCACTATAGCCCCTTGATGCATCGACATGTCTCATGAGACAAATAAGTTGGCGAAAAAACCTCCGAGTTTGTTTCCAAAAATAAGACAGGTTTCTACCCACCAATTTAAACCATTTTGACGGTATTGTGGTATCATGTTCTAGATATATGAAATACAATTAATGAGCATTATCTTTATTAATTTTTATTAATTACTATCCATGATGTTTTTACTATGACAAAACCTATGGATGTAGTTTCATTCTCTGTTTATTAAAGACAAGTGTTTTTCATTTATTCGTCATTCCATATTGACTATGCCTAATTGTTTATGATTCAATTATTATTGATTAGTGATTCCACTATTTATAACCCTTACTGATCATTTGAGCTCCCCCCTTTCATTTGTTTACCTTCAACAGGTTATGAAGAGGAGACCATTTATTGAGTTCTCATGGATGCAGTCTTTTAGTTTTTGTTATGTGTTGAATTTTGTTAACTTTCCCAATGTAATATGAGTTACATGTATATATCTAGTTTATTCAAGACTAATAAACTACTTGGTCCTTCGGGATTTGATTCTTTGTAATCATACCAATGTAATTAGTAATGATCTGGCTCCAGTATAGATGGGTTAGGGAATTACAGTTGGTATCCGAGGAAGTTTAATAGGAACCTTGGGAACTAGATTTAGAAAGCATATTTTAGGGAACAAAGACCTAAGATGGTCTTTGAGGATAAAAAACAAGAACATCCTATAATTTTGGTAATTAATATATTATGTGGATATTTGTAGAAAATACATCCCTATCTGGATACAAACTAGTAGAGGTGGTTCTAGCACATATGTACCCTGGAGTAAAAACTTTGACAAGAAGTTTCTGGATTGACCCTAGGTATCCCAGTAAATGAAAACGGACCTTGATTCACTCTTGGTTTGACACTCCTTGGTGATATTATTATGATAATTCACATTTTATTTACCCACCATTGTGAGGGATTTATGTCCCCAAAGTAACTAAAGTATATGACTTTAGGATTTACGTTGCATAAATTTATGCTATGTACTATACCATATTTAGAGTTATAGAGAGTTCATAATTTTATGAGCTATCATATAATATGGAATTGATTAGATATGGATCATAGAAGAAGGAATGATGAATTCACCAATGCACAATATGCGAATAGTAAGAAGGATCATATCTCTAATGGTATTAATCCATATTTTTAAAGGAAGATTGTCTCCCATGTATCATCATCATATGATGAAATAATATCATGTTTTAACAAGGTATGTAAAGACTTCTCTGAATCCTATGGATTTGAAGGGAAGAAAAAGAATAAGAGGATGGCATAGAGATATGAGGATAAAGGGAAGAAGGGAAAGAAGTGTTTTCCCACATGTGATAATTGTGGAAAGAATCACCCTGGTAAATGCTTTAAGAGAATGAGTGTTTGCTACAAGTGTGGAGAAAAAGGACACCATGTTCCCGATTTTAAGGGTAAGAAAATGGTTTCCAATGTACAATGCTTTAATTTCAAGGGGATGGGACACTATGCGAATCAATGTCCCAATTGTTAAAGGAATATACCCCAAATGATTATTTTGGATAACGAGCAAGTTATAATGCTACCACAGTTGAAGTATAATGATTAATATGACTAGTCAAGAATCATGTAATTTGTATATTTTATCAGTAATGTGCTGGTTGTATGAATTATGAGATTTTTAAGGATTGAACTGTAGTACTCTTTCATTAAGTATTTGAGGTCATATGATGAATGGTACAAAGGAAAAGTGATTCAGTGGAAAGTTAAACTTTTTAGGAAAAAACATGATTGAGGGAAAGAAAACCCTTAATATATATATTTGATGTTGAGATAATGATTAAGAAATGATTGATTTAGATAAGTATTGACTACCTTGGAACTGATTATTGATTTTTCAATATGTGGTCTATGATATCATCAATTAAGTTTATTGCACTTTTGGATTTAAGGAATGTATCCAATAACATGTATCTTACTTAAGGAATATGGAAGAATGCATGTTTCCAATATGGTTTTTATGATAATTCAAGTTATTATGATATTTCACGAGGATAGATGATGAATTTATTCACATATTTGGAATGTGAATTTTTAGCTACTTATTATTGATTAAGGGTTAATGACGAGTTCATCTTAGAAATTTAGAGGACTTCATTATAATGTGTTGAATCATTATATTTTGGATTTTTTTAACCATTTATGAAATGGTTTAAATTGATCATTATATGAGATTTTAGGGGTTAATGTATTTCTTCACCATATGTCGTAACCCATGCTATTTGATGAGGTATAGATAGTTAGATATAATAAAAGGACAAGTTTATAAGTAGAAATGTATATTTACACTCTTATAGAGTGGGGGAATTCCTCGACTCAAGGAAATTAGTCTTAAATAAAATGTTTTCCTATTATCATTATCATTGACAATATCGATGAATTTATTTTTTTAGTTTATAGTTTTTTAGTGATCAACATTCATCTAAACATGTCATTTATCATGTTCCATCAGAACTTCATAGTTAGATTTTTCTTCTATGTCCAGTTTTTTTTCTTTTTTTTCTTCCAACTAACGTCACCTCACTTGAAAGAATAATTTTTCATGTGACCACCTCATATCTATTAACCTTTTTGAGGAGGATATTTTATTAACCCTCTATCCAATTTTGGTTTCCATAAAGTAATTTTAATGTATTAACCATTAACTTTCAATCTTTAATTTCAAATTTTGAGGACGAAATTTTTGTAAGAAGGGGATAATGTAACACCCCAAGAATTTACAAACAGATTTATTAAAGAATTCATAGATCATTAAGTCTCTAAAAACACCACTTTTTTATAACCTATCCAAGTAAACATAAGTTTGTCACTTCTATGATGTGAATTTTAAAAATCTAACATACACGGTTGTGATGAGTAAGTTATTTGGAGTCCGATAAGGAAAACATAATTTTTGGTGAATAGTAACATAACCTTATGAATAGTAACATAACCTTATGAATAGTGATATACCCAAATGAATAGTAATATTACCTTTGATAGTATTTAAATAATATTCAAGTAGGAGTAAGATATACCTATGTTTTGGAATAAGTAAATAAATGTTTTAAAACTGTTATTTTTAGAATAAATTTTGATTTTAATTAAATATTAAATCAATCATATTTATAAAATTATTTTTGAAAAATGGACTTCATTTTTGGATTCTACACATCGAAAAATGGTTGGGGGAATTTTTGGTATTTTTTTGAAATATTTGAATTTTTTAATGAATAGTGAAATACCATAATTTACCAAATAAGCTAAATACACTAATTATAGAGTCATGTACGATGTTCTACTGATGTACACCCAATTTATTCAGATTAACCTAATAAAATAACAATTATTGGTCATGGAAGACTCACTATTCCTTGTCTTTTGGAGAAATAATAAATTAATGAATATAAAATTGAGAAATCCCCTCTCCCCTTCACTATAAAACCCCCAATCACCCCCTCTTCTCTTCACTCATCTCAAGGCTTGTGCCTTCACCAAATTCGGTCCAAATATCCTAAAAAACTCCTCTCCCACGTCCAGAAATCATTGGTCTCATAAAAAGACCAAAACCTCTCCCTTAAAGATGCTCTTATGGAAGTTTGGTTCAAGCGGTAAATTCCTCTTTTCAATTCTTTTTCTTTCCTTTCAAGTTCATTTGTTTTCTTTTTCTATTATTACCTATCCTTATCCAAATGTTGTGATGACTTCAGTACCTTAAATTTACTATAATTCTGTCATGATAGTGGAATAATATATCATCATCTCTTCCTTTTAATTTCTTTCATACTAGTAGCAAGAACAACATCCAAGATGTGTCAATTTACCACATTGAAGGATGTTGGGCTTTTGATTTTGATTATCATTATCAATTATGGTCATGAAACCATTATAGTTATGGTTTAACCAGATTATTATATATGTAATATACCCTATTTAATGTTTTTTACTCCCTTTTTACAAATGGTATTAAGTTATAAAGAAAAATGAGTTCGTTGAAATCAAAACCCACAAATTAACTGAAACAGTTAACATTAAAGTTCTATATAATAATTCATCCTCATTCCATGTAACCAAATTATATAAATGAAAAATAACACCTATATATGATCATAAATAATATAATAATTCCGTTCTGGAGATTTACATCCATTCCACATGAACTCCATTACTTAAGAACAAGTGAACCGATTATGAAAATAAAGAAAACGAACACTGCAGAACAACGACATTCAATATAATAACTTATCAAGAAGGGCATAGACGAACTAAAAATAATTATTATAAAAAAAATACATGTCTAATAGGTTCTTAAATAAGTTATTAAAAACTATAATTTAATATTCCAGGACCTTAAGTTCAAGAGCGGAACACATTCGGACTTAAGGTAAGGAGTTTCTTTATCTCACTTCCATTTTTGTGAGGTTTCCCGTATTCACTATTTATACTCGTGTATGGTGTATGTATAATTCCAATTATTTATTAATATCATGAATCTATTTATTATCATTATATTAAATGTATCATTTTATTATTCTTAATTTTGGGGCATTCGAATCGATTGATTACAAAGTGATGGAGGTTTTTTATCCAAACCTCCATTTTCATTCAGGTTACTCTTATTCTCTATTCACCTCAATTAAATTATTATTTATTATTATGTACTCCTTATAAATTATGTTTGAATTTCCTATATATTTGTACCAATAATAATCATTATTTATTTTGTGGTCATTTACTTGTTAAATATAATCTTTCAAAAAATCTTTCGAAATAGAAGCTTGATTCAAGGAACTTCTAAAATTCTAACCTATTTTGATGTTCACTATAAAATCTATTTTCATTCATATTTATCTTTTTAAATGACAAATTTTAAATTTTATTTTGGTTCAATTATGGTTTTATGAAATAAAACAATCCTTTGTGCTTTAAAATCTCTTTAATGAATTCCTTAAATCGCCCTAAAATGTTTTAATTCTAAAGCTTCTTTAAAATCAAAATTTACATGATTTCACTTCAGTAGGACATTATTTATGCCTCAAATGTAATCTCAATTCCCTTAACTTTTATTTTCTAGGATATAAATTTTTATAACCAGATTTATAGTAAATACAAATGATTTACCTAAAGAACTCTTTTTTCCAATGTAAAATGGATTTTTCTCTTCGCCCTTTAAATTTTGGAGATATATGACTTGTTTACCACTTATTTCTTTCTTGTGGTGTATGTAATTACATTTGGTATATCATATCAAGAGTCTCCTTATTCTCATGATATTCTAAGTAATTATGATTTGAATGTTTCACCGGCTCCAGTCTAGAGGGTTCGGGGCGTTACATGAGGTGGGTGATAATTCATTGTTTAGATCTAATATCATCTAGGATACAAATAATAAAGTGTTATTGATTAAAAAAAGTTTAAAGGAAACTTATAATCTCTAAAAATTATATATATATTGGTTTAATCACTTGTTTGAGTTTTCAGTTGGTGATTAAGTGTTTCTTTGGGTATCCATTTGATTGGGACATTATCACTTGGTAAAGCTTGGAAAGATAGTGTTTCATTATCTTGGGCCATTTTGAGTGTGGAATGTATTTTAAAAGTTACTTATTGGTTTGATTTTACAACATTTATAATATTGATTCACTACATACTTTATGTATATCAATTAAAGAGATACTTTCCATACCCATATCATGTGATAGAGTGGGAAGAGTTAGATGTGGAACCTAATTTCACAATTGTGAAGAAGCCTGTTCAAATATTGGATTTCCATAACTAGGTGCTCTGTGGTAAATTTATTTCATTATTCTATGTGTATTGACAGTGTGGTAGTGATAATAAAGAGACATGGGAGTGAGAATCCCTGGTGAGGTAGTAGTGGCCTCATCTGTTTTTTTAAGGATGCCTGAGGACTTTCTATGGGTAGAAAGTGGCATGGTAAAGAAATTTATGACACAAATAACACCACTAGTATATCTTATTTGAGTTTTTATTTATCTATTTGTTTATTTTTAGAGTTCAAATGTGCCAGGGATCCTAAATTTGGTTTTTAGAGAAAATAGGCCTTGGTGCACAGTTAGCGCCCGATCTATCTAATTATGCATAGGTGGTGTTTTGGGTACAATGTTCTTCTTCATAGTTTAAGTATGGTCTATATAACTATTAAATTTTAAGTTGAAACTATAAAGATTTTATATTTCTAATAAAATGCATCTCTCATAATTGGTGCATGGTTTTCCAACCAGTATAGCCAAACTGTGTGAGTTGTCTAGGTCATTAAAATCTTGATAAATAACCAAAGTACACTTAATGGATTTAAGTTCCCTTGGATTCATTTCACCTCCAACATGTCTTAATCCATATCCCTTGGTGTTGGATATTTTTTCCTATCCTTTTTGGTGGATTATTCTTGATTCCTTGGTTTATTGGCTTGAGGTAAGCCTATTTCTTCATGATTTCTCCTTCCTTCCCCTACTCTACCTTTTTTTCTTTCATTTTTGGTGAAAATGTGAAACACGGGCATTACCCATGGACAAATCTAGGGTTGTTGATGGGGTTTTTGTTTTTTTCTTTAGGTTTTACTTTTTTTAGGACTTCTATTTGATGATTTTAGTGGTTTTTATAGAATAAAACAAGATTCAATTTTTTTAAAGGTAGGTGTACCTATTTAAGTGTGTTTTCCTCAATTAACCATTGATTTGTAGTCACTTTTTGTAATTATAAAAGTTCATTTAAATTGATTTATGATTGATTTTTTATCGATGATATATGTGATTTGTGGTTTGAATTATAAATTTGATGTTTTAAAGTGGGTCTGCAAATGGATTTGGATTGAATGAAATCCATGGGTTTGTTAAAAAGGATCCAATTAATTTTATGTGTTTAAATGGGTTTATAAATGGGTTTTAGAAATGTTTTTACCATGTGAAAGGTATTTTATCAAAATAGAAATGTTTTTTATAAAATTTTACTTTGAAATTTCTTTTATTAATGAAACTTATTGATATTGATATGTTTATAAAGAAGTATAACATGGGAGACCTGGGGTGTGAGGATTTGAAAGAAATATATGAAGAGTGTGTTATCTAATACACTAAGAGAGACTTTGAGATGAATATTGATGTAGATTCCATAATGTTTTCCAAGTGACTGGGAAAGGATTTTAGAGGAAGGACACGTCAGCTTCCAGAATATTGACTATGGTGATGATAATATACTTAGTTTTGGCTCAGGGAAAAGTGAGAGATATTTCAACTTGTTTTACTTTATTTGCAAGCAAGAAAAGTATATTTTAGTTTAAGTCACTCTAAACCCTTCTACATAGATCCCATTTTGTGTACTGTTTGTTTCTTGTTGATTTATATTATTCCATGCATTATGTTAGTGGATTTTTTCATTAAGATACCTTATGTTATGACCATATCTAGTTATTTAGTTATATGATAATTTTTATGTTTATTCTCACTTTTATTCCATGTGTGGGTGCACTTAAAATGTTATGTTGGGTGGATTGTTTCTTTATTTGAGAATTTTTTATTCATTTTTATGAAACATGTATTATTTAAGAAAACCAAATGGGATTTAAAATGAAATTTTTTATAAATTAATGTGTTTTAAAAGTGGTTTAGGTTTTAAAAATGCTTGTATTTATTAGTCCACATAGTTAAAATCCTAATAAATATTCATGGTGGTATCCTACTCGACTTTGTGTCTCACACCCCTCTTATGCCTTTGGGTGTATATAGACATTTTTTGTACGAAATAGGTACAAGGAAATGGAACAATTATTTAGGGTGTTTCTTCTTGATTATCATATTACAGGGTTTTTATATTATAGGAGACATGGTTTCATGGGGTTTACCTCATAAGGAGTTTCTTTTTTGAGTTTTTTTAGTTGGTATGGTATGAATTACCAATTTGGGTCTTGATCCATGTTTTGAGATTTGATCTTTTAACTATGGATATCATGTGTATATTTTTTGTATGTGGCGTGTTATACATAGTGTTGTGATGATGATTATGTTATCTACTATTAGTCATTGCTGTGTTTACTCTAGTTTTATTTTTATATCTATTGATCTGGTTTATTTAGTTGGTGTGGCCATCCAATTAAAGGATGTTTCATACTAGTTTACCATGGGTGAAACCATTCCAATTTTTTTATTCTTCATAGCTTTTATCCATCCAATATAAATTTTGTATACATTTTAGGCCTTATCGTGTGGTGGATTGGGGGATGAGTTGGTTTGACGTAGGCTGGTTTACTACATGCTCATAGATCATGTCACATTAGTTTTTTCCTTCAAGTGAACAGTAAAAGATATCTTCATATAGATCTCTGATGATTCTTATATGGAATTTGGAAAATTATGGTTACTATAACACATTAATGGAATTAATCTTATTTAAATTCCAACTCTGCACTTCTGACATCCAGACATGGTTACTAGACAATTTTTTTTTGAACATTGTTATCCAATCATTACTACCTCTATTGGTTTTCCAGTACTTAAAAAACCCTATATGATTTGAATCTCAAATTAAAGAATTTATTATTCATTACAAAAATAATAATTACCATAAAATTATTGTTTTATTTTTAATGTTTCAAGAAATATTTAAAATTATATTTATCTTGGTTTGTAAATGGGAAGACTTTTGGAACCCCACATTGGAAAGTTGGTTAGAGTGGGGTCTCCATTATCAAAAGGAACTCTTTTATCATTATTTAAAATGATAAAGAGTGGATAAAAAATCTTTTGTGGGTGGTGCAGTACACTATCCACACACATTAATACACATTCACAATTGCACAAGATTCCCTTTAATGGTGAAATTTTCACACCACATGCCACATTGATTCTAAGAGGTGTATTTATTTTTCCAGATAGATCAGTGGGTTATATGGATTCAGGCTTAGTCTTGAATGGGTATATATTTTGGGTGAAACTAGTTCACAAAATAAGATAGATGTAGATTATTTATCATATTAGTAATGATCTAATGGACACATTCATTTGATATCAGTTATGTTCTAGGTCTCTTATTTGATTAGTTTTGATCCAATATACCTGATTAATATGGATAAAATATTCCCTTCTTGAATAGGTGTGTACCCCTTTCTAAGGCTTGTGATACCTTATCCAAAGGGGTAATTAAATGTATATAAAAGGAGGATCCATGGGATGTGAAATTAAATTCCAATTAATTCTTATAATACCCAAGAACTCTAATTCCTCATAAAGATTTCACTCAAGTCTTATACAAGCATCAAAATATCTTTTTTGGTTCACCACAACAAATACTTTTCAAAACACTCTTAATTATAAATATTCTTCAAGGGTTACTCCATACTATGTATTTTTGTAGATCAATTATTCTCCATTGTATCCAAAATATAATTTTCCTATAACCCATTTTACTACCAATTTGGTGGGGGGAAACTAGTTTTAAGGTGAGAAACGCCCTATTGTGCCTATATGGTCACAATTTATTATTATATTAGTAAATTCTATACCATTATCAAACAATATCTCTAATAATATTAAGAGTGAATCCCATTTACATGGATATGGAAATTCTCAAAAATATGATAAAGGTATATTAATTCAATATAAACAATTTCAATAGGTGAAAAAGAGGACACACTTGCTTTTTTGACTCTTAACATGGTGTATGTACTCTCAACTCCAAAGCCTTCAAAATCCAAATATGTGACACTGAAAATTTATCACATAAGAAAAAAATGGGAGAATGATGATCTTATGCATTTTGGACACTTACTTGATGCCTTAATTGATGATCTCTTTAGTATATATAAATCCCTCCTAATATCAAAGGATATTTGGGAAGATTTGAAGTATAATTATATCACTTAGGATATGGAAAGAAATAAATTCCTAGTCATAAAGTTCATTTCATAAAAAAATTTAGATAATAGATCTATCATATATCAGTTCTATGAAATATAATGTTCCTGAAAACATCTAATGGAAAACAAGAAGAACATTGATGATGAATTTCTTGTCACATCCATCATCGATAAATTATCCCTTATTTGAATAATTTTAAACATTATTTAACACAAAAGAAGAAATATATTTCCTTCAATGAGTTAATAAACTACCTATAACTTAAGGGGGATTATAAAAAACCCACAGAGGAAAGAAAACCTAAGGATGATAAATCCAAGGTCCTTGCTGAATTTGGAGTTAGTGTATCCAGGTCCTCAAATGGGTAAAAACACTCATTCTATCCTTAAAAATTAAAATATCACTTTAAGAAGGAAAAATGGGCATGATACTATTTTGGAAAGTTGAGACACTTCAAACTAAAATATCATATTGGTAAGAATAAAGATGGTAATAAAGATTCAAATGAATGATTTTTGGTTATGATATTTTAAGCTAATGTTCTCAAGGATAAATATTATTGTTGTATCAATTCAGGTGTAACATGAAATGTGTGCAACATAAAATTTCTCTTTAAGAGGATGGGATCAATCGAAGTTGGGACATCACTCTACATAGGGAACTCTATAAGCATAACTATAAAAGGTAATGGTTTGGAAGATCTCAAGCTTACCTTAGGAAAGATACTCATTTTAAATGATGTATTTTATGTTCCTATTGTTTATTGGAACTTAGTTTTGGGGATCTTTTTGGACAAGCATAGTTCAAGCTTATATTCAAAGAAGATAACTTCATTATTTCAAAGGGTGGGATCTTTGTTAGAAGGGGTCACTTGTTTGATGCATTATTCAAATAAAATATAAATCTTTTTTATTATTACTTTTTAGTATATTTCTATTTATGGAATAAATGTTTAGGTCACAAAAATTTTAATAAAATTCTTGACATGTCAAAATTAGATTATTACCTAGCATGGATAAAAATGATCATAATGTGTGACTTGAATGAAAACTAAAATAGTTAGGAAACCATTTATAACTATATAAATGAAAAGTAATTTATTATAATTAATAAATTGTGATTTTAATATTACTCCCAACATAAGTAATAACAGATTTTTTGTAAGTTTCATAGACGATTATTCTAAACTTTTCTATGTATATCATTTACATGCTAACAAATGTAGTTATAGACAAGTTTAGTTTCATTAAAAATGACATTAAAAACCAATTTGGGATTGAAAGTAAATGAATTAAATTATAAAGGTGGGAAATATTGTAGTCCTTCATTATTTTAACCCCAATGGATCATACATGAAGTGAAAAATCCCTATGCACCTCAATAGAATGGTGTTGATAATAGTAAGAATAGAACATTAATGGAAATGATTAAATCAATGATGTATATCTCTAGTGTCAAAAGAATATTTTGTGGAGATTTATTGTTAACTACGTGTTACATACTAATATGTGTTCCTATAAAAGGGAATTTTGTGAATTTATATAAATAAAATTTTTTATAAATGAAATATGGAAACTATCCTTAATTTTTTGTGGTGAGATCGTCTCATATTTTAAACTTGTCAAAAAAATATTCCAGTTTTTAATTACAATTAAAAATCATTTAATACTAGTTAATATTTCAAAAGAGACTTGGGGTTTTATTCTCCATGCAATATCATAATAATTATGGTCTCATATTATCCAAAAAAATCACATCCTTAAATTCTTCCACGTCTGTATAACATCATGAACTTTCTTGATATAGAACTTTTATTTGTGATGTGGTATATCTATCTCTTTTATTTTTCACAAACCTCAAAAATAACAAAAAAACTTTAGAATAGTTTAATGATTAAATCATGAATTAATACATCAAGAATCATTGGGATTATATTTCAGGACTACCTTTATTTTCTATAAATCTCATCTAAAATTTTGAAAACTATTTGACTCTTATGATTATATTGTTTATCATTATATAAGAGTAAGTTAATCTTATACATTACTATAATCCCATTCATTTTTATTATTTTCAAATAGTAAATTATTTTCAATAATACTTCATGAATCTAAAAAAATCCCCAATAAGTCTTACATTTTACAACATGACCCTTACATTTTATGAATTTTCCAATTTCCTACAATCTAAGTACTCTTATGCAAATCCAGATAAGTCATAATTTTTCCAAAAAAAATATAATTGAAATATAAAAATTATTAAGAAAACTTTAAGTGTTTTATGTTTCTTCATAGACTTATGAAATGCATGAAATGAATCTTATGCATACATGCCTTTTCAAATGTTTAGTCTATAATGAATCGAACTAAAATCTCATAAATCTTATGAAATTTGTATTACTCTTCAAAAAATCCATTCCTTTGAAAAATTAACACTATGAGTACTTGGCTAAATATTACATTTTAAGGGGATACTTTTACACATCGATACCTTTTCCATTTTTCACCCAAAATATGAAACCTAAAAATCTCTTCCAATAAGATCATCTCTTATTCAAGGTATATTTAATCACTCTAAAATAACTCAAAACACATTAAATAACTTTGGAAAATATCATAATATTTCAAACACTCTTCATCTTTAACTTCAAAGTCTTTCAGCATTTAAATACTCAAATATGATTATTTAATTATAGCTCATTTTCCACTTGTATTTACAACTTCATTTTAGACTTATAAAAACTTTACCCAATTAATTATAGACACTATATATAAAAAATCATTCTAAAAAATAATTTTATAGATTCTCAAAATTTTATCCTGCTTTCATCATCTTTAAATAAAACTCTCACATTGTTCATTCAATTACATACTCCTTTAACTCCATTTAATACTATACAAACTATTCTCTATGCATTCCATTTTTACTAGTCATGAATATGATTTTTAGTTCTTTAAAAATCAAATGCAAATGCTACTAAATTAAATTTCGTTATTATAATACTCAAGGAAAAAATATCAAAACAATCTTTTTCTATCATATATATATGGATAGAATCATGAGAAAACATTTTGATATTCCTCCATCACCAAATAATTAGATATATACACATTATTTCCCATTTATATATTGATAAAAAATACAACCAATTCACTGCTTCACCATAATTCAATCAGGCTCTTCAGTATCCCCCTTTTATTTATTTTCAATTCCAACTATAATTCAAAAGTAAATATTGTTCTCCCCCATAATGAAAATAAATGAAAAGGTGCATTAATAAGAGAAGATATCTCTCATCCTTTCATTATTCATTTGAGTAAAGTGTGGAATCACATCTATCTTAGTAATGAGACAAAATTAAACAACTCTTTGTCTGTACGAGTCATTCTTGGTGAAAAAAATAAGAGTTATTAACTCTAACATCAATGTTGTTTGTAATAGTACAATATGTGATACTAATTCAAAATTATATAGTTAGGAGAAGTTTAAATATATTTCATAATAAATTTTATCACCTAGAATAATCTCAATAAATACTTTAAAAAATTTGAAGTTCATAACATTTTACTCTCAATTTTTCAGCTCAATACATTTTCCCCTTTTATAAATAGGTTTGATCAAGTCAAGAATGGGTAAAATGATTATTATACCTTGACCTTAAAAACTATCTATATTTTTTATATTCTGATGAATAATATTGTTATGGATGCTTATCCACTCAACTCCCCCTCAAGATATTTATTCTACCATCTCTTCATCATGGAAGTTAAAGTATTATGAGATTGACACCTCTTATTTCTATATAACAGCTACAACACTCATCCAAATCCCCCTTAATTCATATCCTTAAATTCCTTACAACATATTATAAACAAAAAAATAATGCAATAAAGATTAATTTTATTTATCCTTAATGAGAGAAGTAAGTTTGAGAGTTTCCTCTCAACCAAGACTCTTTATTCTTTATAGCTTTAGAATTGAGAGAACTCTATTTTCTTCCTTTAATGAATTTATTATCATATTTACTTATAGTTATCATAGTTATCTTCCAATTTTTAACTATATCCTTGTGTGGGTTCTCTTCCTTAATATGATCTATAAAATCATATGTACCATCTGGTTCTTTCTTCTTTTCCTTTGGATTTTATTCTTGTATAGTTAGGATAACCATACAATTCTATGAAATATTACTATCTTACTTGAATATCTAATATAGCATCTCATGACCTCCCTAGTTATTAAATTTTAAAATCCTCATATAGACTTTATATTCTTCTTATAAACTCTGTTTTTGGAATTAAACACATGCACTTTCTTGTGATTTATTCATTTTCATTTTTGATATGACCTGTTTTGACCAAAATGGTCTGGTTTCCATTCTACCCTTTAATTTTTATTAAATTCATAATATTATCGCTACTTTAATAGAAGTGGTATAGTTGAGTCTTCAGCATAGTGTCCCTTTCAGTCTCATCTTCACCATATTTATTCTAGAAAATTCAAGAAACTTTTAGTATATAACCTTGTATATTTTAATGTTAAAAATTTCTTTATCCAGAGGTTGTCTCTTCTCTTTATGCTTCTGATTATTTTATTTCCACAATTTATCTCCCTTGATTTATGCCAATTCCATGGAAGTGACATTTTATACCATCACGTGTAAGATTTGTGCCCAAATATTTTGAAATACCAACCATTACCCCTAAAGTTTTGTCTTTTATAATTTTCCATGGTCTACTAATGAATAATTGCTCATTTCCTTGACCCATTGTAGGATTTCGTTTCTTTCATCTAGGGGCACATTATCTTCTCAAATCATCTCTAGCTCTCCTTGAAATAGGATTGATTTTTTCCTGATTTTCTTCAACCCATATAAGACCATTTTTTATTTCAGAATCTGTATCATTAAATGAAATAGATTTATAATCACTCGATTAATTAGAAACAATCTATAACTTATTTTTTGGACATGTTTTCTAAAAACAATTATGATTCAATTTGTAAATCCACAACTTTGTTATAATTCTCTCATCATATTTAAGGAATTTTCAGCATTAAGACTCCTATATTATGTCTTATTCAATTCTTCATCTTTTATAGAAAGTTGTGCGTCAAGATCTATCAATATATTATCCTATTATACAACCTTTACCTTAAAATTATTAATATTATTAATTAGTATATCCTCCTTCCAATATAAAATTACTCTCTCTTTCATAAGTAGTTTGATTCTCTTCTTAAGTTTGGTGTTTTTATCAAGACATACTATTAGCTCTAACTTCATCATTATAGTGACCTGGCCCTAGTAAACCTAGAGATAGTGTCTACTACCATTACATTGGAAATATTTTAAGGAATAAAATCCTAAAGGTCCTAAGAGTTTAGTAGTCTTGGTAAACCGAAAACAAACACGAGTCTTGTATTACAAATAAATACACTAATTATAACATAATTTTTTTTGGATAATAACTCTATTAAATCTTGAATATCCTTTAATATATTTCTTAATAAATTTCAATGAATTCTAGGAAAAGGTAAAAAATCAAGGTGAGCACAAATTCTCAATAATGGTCAAATGTAAAAGAAGCAATAATGAATCAATGTGAATAGTCAATATGGAATGGTAATAAATAAACACACATGCCATGTAATCAATAAACTAAATAGATAAATAATATTTCAAGGTAATAATTGAACACACATTCCATGTAATCAATAAAATGAATGGATAAACAATATGGAAAGGTTATATATTAAAAAACATTCCTTTAAATCTATAAAATAAAAATGAAAAGTATCCATAGATAATGTCAAAGCAATAACATAATGGATGATAACAATAAATTAATTATCAATAATGGAAACTATTAATTATTTTAAATCATGTATCTAGAACATGAACCACTACTATTAATACCTTTGACAATATGAATTAATTTTGTGGGTATAAACCTTTCTATTTTACTAGGAAACAAAATCAAAGGGTTTGTCACCAACTAATTTTGTCTCAGGAGACTATCGATGCATTGAGGGGATTACATTAAATGTTCCCCAACCCATAGGGCTTTCATTAACTATTACCTAAACCATATGTCTTTCATTAACTATTCCCCAACCCATATATTTAATGTCCAAATCATTCCTCATGTAGTGAAATAATAAATTTAATTAATGAATAATTTTCCTTATCAAATATCTATATTGAATAATGGATACATATTTAAAAATATTTCCCTATATAATCAAATAATTGTCAAAGTAAACACCATAGGTAAAAATTATATATGGATTTGGGAATAAACATATCCATGATAAATTATATGGATAATTATGGGAAATTAAATTTTCAATTGTCATAGATAAATGAATATTTCAAGGGGTCTAAAAGGAATCAAAGAAGTTAATTTCAATGCAGTCCTTATAAAAATCAATCATAAATCATCCAAAGGAATAATTTGGATGGTATTATTTCAAAATATACCAATTGGAGTAAAAATAAAGTTTTGTTGTCATTGATGAATATAAATACTATAAAAATATCTTTTGAAAACATCATTGAGAAAAATATCCATTTTATTTAGAAAAACATTTTGAAAATCCTATTCTGTGAAAATCAATTTTGAAAACATTTTCTTTAAAAATTAAGCTTTTAAACATTCAATTTAATATTCAAAGAACTAATTTTAGGTAAATCTGTACATGTTTTATAAGGTAAAAAGAACATTTTTTTATGGTAAAAAGGTAAAAAAATTCTTGTTCAAAAAGAGTTAAGAAAATTCATTTTGAAAATATTTGTAAAAGAAAAAAAATGTAAAAATGTATTTAATAAATCATTTTGGAAGGGTTAAAAATTGAAAACATTTTAATAATATATTTTTTTATAAGAAAACAACTTCTTTGAATATAGAGAGAAATGAAGTCGGGTTTTCTTAAAAACAATTCTAGAATATTTTTAGTACCAAAGAGTTGGAAAATGGTACTATTTAGTGAAAAAGGTCATGAATAACCAAAGGATAATTAAATTAAAGCGTCTATTAAATACTGATAAAATAATTTACTCTAATGAAAATTCAAGTGTAGAAAATCCCAAATGAATTGAGATTGTGAAGAAAAACCTTTAAAAGGCCATAATATTGATGTTAGAATCAATCAATAAATAGATTATGTGTGTTGAATTTAAATCCACATAAAATAATTTGAAATAAAAAAATACATATTAATTATTTTTACAGACATATTCTTATAATATTAATGACAATGAGTAAGTAATATAACCCAAAGAAAAGTAGTTAGATATGGAAAATATTTTTCTCTTGTAAACGATTAACTCAAATACCCTTTGATGAAATAATTAAATTTGAAACTCAAAATATCATGAAAAATGAATTAATAATGATATTATGCATCAATTTTATAGTATTTACACCATATATAATAAATTATGTGCACAATAATAAAATATGTCTCAAAGAATGGAAGTTGAGATGAAGTCCCTTATTACATGGTAACTTTTCAATTATAAGCCCCATGAAAGAGATAAATTCAATAGAAAATTTAAATACCAAAAAGATAAAATAATTCAATATATAATTTATCCAAATTTTAAATATTTACACTATACAAAAGAAGTAATTACTTAAATTGGTGTATGAATCACGGAAAGAAAAGTGAGATAAGAATCTCTTACCTTGCATTTCCTTTCGAGTGAACATACTTTATCCTTATATAAAAGGGTTTTAGACATGTCAATAACTTAAACCTGGACCATAATAATATTTATAATTTCATATATTAACTTATTATAATATCTTATTACCCATTTTTTAATAATCTTTCATTATTTTTACTATTCCAAGTGTTGATTTCCTTGTTTGTTAGATATGTTTTGAATTATTATTTATTGTTCCTATTACAAAGACCATGATTTTTTCATATAAAAAATGTAAATAATGATGTTATTATCATATATATCTAGTGTATATTTATTTATAATAGTCCCTAAAATTTCCATATAAGAAATGAAATGCACCGTTCATGGAGACGGTAGGTCGTACGTTCGCATGAACGCTATTTCCATTTTCTTATCATATTTAAAAAGGACGAAAACTAAATGATATATATGTATATGTATCTTATCATTATTTTATCATATTTATTTCATATATTTCATATATTTTTATTAAAACCATTCTTTATACATTCCATGTATAGCGTGAATGAATCACATCGCTTTGAGGTGACGGTAGTCCACACTTCCACAAATGATGTTAACATATTCCCACAAAATGGAAAATTTAGAGGTATGTGTTATATAAAAATTACAGAAGCATAAATACATAATAAAAATTATTTATATCATATATAAATAGTGTTTCCATCATAATTACCAACCATGAGATGTGGTAAAGTAAAAAATGAATGATGTCATTTTGTGTGGTTGTAGTTTTCCGTACACATAAACAGTAACTTCATTACCCATTAGATGGAAGTATGTGTAATTTTAGGTATAAAACTTAGAATAAAAATAATTAAGTATTTTTATGATACTTAGGTTATTATATAATAATTTAATAATAATATTTTAAGGGGTGGATAATTAAAATAAAACAAAGGATCTTGGGGAAGGAGGTTACCTCTTATCCGAGTAACTCTTATTTGTTATCACCAAAGGGATTCTGTGGTTTTATTAATTTTAAAGTTGATAATTTTATGATAAGGGGAGGTATTAAGAGGATATATTTGGGTAGATTTTGGTTGATCCAAAGTGGCTTGATATGTGTGAGGAAGCAGGATGGGTGAGTGCCTTTTAATAGTGGAGGAGGAGTGACATTCTTGTAAATTTTTTAAAACGAAATTCCACCCGCGTTTTTCCCATGTCTAGTGAATACAATAATAAACAAAATTATATAAAAGAAAATATATTGTAGAAATATTAACATAAAATTTATTTTTTACAAGTTTATAGGTCATTTTATCCATAAGTTTAAGATTTAGTCTCTTGTTGAGCTAATTTTCCTCTCAATCATTATATTTAATTTTAATTAATTTCACTAATATTTTTGATCAAAAACTATGTAGACCATATAATAAATTATTAATAATTTTGATTAAAAATATTTAATCCATTTTTTCAAATTCAAATCACATAAGTGATAGAAATTAATTTAAATTTAATCCAACAGACGGAACGATAAAGCGTGGTTTTAAAGTAAAAATGTTCAAAAGTTTGAGATGCTCTTATATCCAATTTCAAAGTGAAATTGTTTACAGTTAAATAAATTGGATTAATTGATATAAAATTGATCTAATTAAACTTTCAAATCAATCAAAAATATAATTTAACTTTATAAATAAATTAGATTAAAAAGTTGTTTTGAATTAAAATTAAACATTTTTCACTATTCATTAAAAAATGAAACTTCATAGAAAAATAATAAAAAATAACCCTAAAATAATTTAGATGCTTATATTTAAAAAATTAATTTTATTTTTACACAAAAATTTATAAAATTTCAAAAAATTGGATTTAAAATAGGTTTGTTAATAAGAGGCAGTAAAATTACCTTTATAAAAATATAGGATTTATGTGTAAAATTGGGTCTGTTCTTATCTTACGACTATCAAATAAATTGTATGAAAGTAAAAAATGTTTGATTTAATTTAATATATATATATATATAAATATATTTCATTAATATAATTCACTAATAGTAATAAATTTAATTTATTAAGATAACACACCTTTGGGAGCATAAAAATATCTCATTTATATTCAATCGATTTATATTTTAGTTTCTAATTAATTGGTAACCAATGAATTCATATAATATTTTTAGAAAACATATATTTTAATTAGTTAGTAAATACTATTCATAACCACTAATTTAAATTCTAGGCTATATCTTATTATACTATATAATAATTTTTTACTAATATATTGTTATTCTGTAAAACTCAGTCTTGCGTGTAATGAAAGTCATTGAAGAAAATCATTATTGCATGTGATGCATGATAACTCAGTATCGTGTGCACTGAAAGCTATATCATATATTTAATTTATTTTAAATAATAAATATATATTAAATTATCTGAATATTATATTCCCTTGCATGCTCGGTTTTGCGTGTTATACATACAATCGAATACAATGTTCTTACTTTTGGATTTCAGGGCATTACATTCTTCACACCTTAAATAAATTGTGTCCTAAAAAATTTAAAATTGATTTTTGTAATATATTTTTTGATATTTCCTATGTTTAAATCTCACATCATAAAAGAGTTTATAAAATATCCTCTTACAAGAGCGATTGAGAACTACAAATGTCTCATGGAATAACATATAACTTGGTTTCTACATATGATAACATTAGTGAAAAGTGGAGATATGTACATGGAGGAAAAGTATAAATATTAATTTGGAGTGATTAAGGTCATCAATCACAGAAAAAATGAATGATCAATGGAATGTTGAGGGTCTCAAATCTATAAATCTCTGATAATTTAAAAGGTCATTGGTTCAAAAAAAATTAAGGTATTACGACAACATTTTTTTGCTCATTTTCTAAATGTTGAGTAATTATTTTACAACCTAAAAATATAAGTAAATTTAATTACTTTAGATGTTTCAATTTCAGATGAACAATTCTATCTTTTTGTTTTAATTTGATCAAATTCTAATTAATCCTTTACTTTAACAAATGGATTTCCAAAAATTATATTTTTATGCTCAATGAACTAAAATAAACTTTTAATGAATAGTAAGTCCCATAAAACATGTCTTTACATTTTTTCTCTAACTAATTTTCAAAACTAATATGGTTAATATATTAATATCTAAACCTAAAAGTTACACTAATTTTTTATCATTGATATTTATTCGTCAAATTTTTTAGCTAAAAGCAATGATATATTGACCAGGACTTCACGCTGGTCAGTGGTTAGCATGAAACCCTTATCATCAATCGGTCATGGGTTCAATCCCCACCACCTTATAAGTTGTAATTTTTATAAAACCATATAATCTCTAAAATAAATATTATGGAAATACTTAAAATTTAATCATTTAATAGCCTTTTAAATAAGTTTTTCAATACAAACACAATACATAAATACTTCATCCATTATTTTTACATAGGTCCTTCCTTGGCCTAAGGTTTATCCTAGGTCATTAATTTTCATTATCTATTGAAATCATTCATAATGGTTTATAAAGAAAATATGAATTATCCTAATCTTATCCCCTAGGAGTGCTAAATAAGGTTCATAGTAAGGCTCGTTGTCATGTACCTGGTCATACTTGAGTCAGCCCCAATGCACCTTTTCGGAGTATTTAACCCTAGGTACATATATTCTAGAACCACGTCCACCCAGTAGTATCCAGACATTGATGTATTTCTAGGAAGACCCATATAATCTCTACCTTACCAAAATTATAGTATGTTATTCTATACTTATCCTCAAAGTCTATCTTAGGGTTAAGTTCCATAATCTTTTTTTTTCTTAATCTAGTTTCTAAGGTTGCTACTAAAAATCCTATTATACCAATTGTAGTGACCCGACCCCAGTAATACCAGAGCCAATACCTACTACCATTACATTAGCATGATTACAAGGAATAAGATCCCGAAGGACTTAAGAGTTTAGTAGTCTTGGTAAACCAGATACATACATGAGTCTTGTATTAAAAATCAATACACTAATTACACCAATTTTTTTCAAGGATAATAAATTTTTTCTATATAGTATATCATTGAATATATTTCTAGGTACACTTAATGGAATTTTGGGGGAAGGAAAAAAATAATGGTGAGATCAAATGATCAGTAAGGTTCAAGTATAGTGTAAGAAATAATAATTAATGAGAATAGTAAATATGGAGAGGTAATAACTAAACACACATGTCATGTAATCAATAAACTGAATGGATAAACAATTTTTCAAGGTAATAATTTAACACAAATTCTATGTAATCAACAAACTGAACGTATAAAAAATATGGAAGGGTAATAACTAAAAACCTATGCCATTAAATTAATAAATTGAGAATTTAAAGCATCCATAGACAATGTCAAAGAAATAATATCATGGGTAAAAACAATAAATTAATTCTCAATAAAGGCAATTCTAAATTATTTGACATCATGTATCTGGTAGATGAACCACCACTATCAATACCTTTTATGTTATGGTTTATTTTTGTGGGTAAAAACCCATCTATTTAGCTTGGAAACAAACTCAAATGGTTTTTCACCAACTAATTTTTTCTCATGAGACTACTAATGCAACAAGGGGCTTACATTAAACAGTCTCTAACCCATAGGTATTGCATTAATTAGTACCCAAGTCGTATAGTGTATGTCCCAAATCATTCCTCATATACTGAAATAATCAATTTAATTAATGAAACATGAGCCTTATCAAATATTCATATTGAATAATCGATACAGATATATCAATATTTACCTAGATAATCAAATAACTTTCAAAGTAAACATTATATGCAAAAATGATATACATTTTAGGCAAGAAATATATTCATGATAAATGATATGAATAAATAGGAGAAATACAATGTTTAATAATAATAGAAAATTGAGTATTTTTAGGGGCTAAAATGAATCAAGGAAGTGAATCAATCATAAACCATATAGAGGAAAAATCAATCATAAACCATATAGAGGAATAATAAGGGTGGTATCAATACAACATATCCCAAGTGGAGTAAAAATAAATGGTTGTTTTCATTGATGAATAAAAATACTATAAAAATATCTTTTGAAAAAATTCCTGAGGAAAATATCTTTTTTTTTAAATCCTTTCATTTGAAAATAAATTTTGAAGAAATTTTCTTTAAAAGGTTTTTTTAAAACCTAAAATGAATCATCAAATAAATGATAGTATGTAATTTTATGCATGTCGTACAAGTTAAAAATAAAATCCCTTTTTCATGGTAAAAAGGTTAGAAAAACACCTTTTTTGGAAATAGATAAGAATATTCCTTTAAAAAAAATTTAAACATAAAAAATGGTAAATATTTATTTCATAAATAATTTTTTAAATGTTAAAAGAATTTTTGAAAGTATTTTAATAAAACATTATTTTTAGAATAAAACTGGTTTTCCGAATAAAGAGAGAAATGAAGTCGTGTTTTCTTAAAAACATTTTGAGTACCAAAGAGAGGAAAAATTGTAATATTACTTAAAAAATTTCATGAATAACCATATGAGAATAAAATTAAATTATTTATTAAATAATGATAAAATAATTTTGTCTAATGTAAATTCAAGTTTAAAAAAACCTGAACAAAATGATATTGTGAAGTAAATCCTTGAAAATACCATAAAACTAGATTATTTGTATAAAATGTACATCCACATAAAACAAGTAGAAATAAAAATATATATATTATAAATTTATAACACACAAAATCTTTGAATATTAATGAAAACAAGGAAGTAGTATAACCCAAATAAAAGAAATTGGGTTACGAAATTCTTTTCCACTTGGAAACGGTTAATTCAAATCCCCTTTGATGAAATATTTCAATTTGGAACTCAAAATATCATGAATCATAAATTAATCATGATATTATATGTCAAATTTTTATTATTTACACTATATATAATAAATTAGGTGCATAATAATAAAAAATTTCTCAACGAATAGAAAATTAGACAAAGTCCCTTATTACTTGGTAAATTTTGAATTATAATCCCCTTGAAAGTGATAAAATCAAGAAAAAATTTAAATACCAGGAAAATAATATAATTTACGATATAATATATCAAAAGGTTTAGTAGATACACCACAAAAAATAAGTAAGTGGTGAAAATGGTGTATGCCACATGGAGAGAAAAGTGAGATAAGAATCTCTTACCTTGCATTTAATTTCAGGTGAACAACCTTTATCCTCATGTATAATGGTTTTAATAATGTAAATAACTTAAAACATAATCATAATAATATTTATTATATCATATATTAACTTATTATAATATATATTTACACTTTGGTTAATAATATTTCATTATTTTCACTATTTCGGGTGTCAATTACCTAGTTCGTTGGGTATGTTTTGACTTGTTTTCTGTTATTTATATTTCTTAGATCATGATTTAAAAATTTAAATAATATAAAAATGTATGTCATTATCATATGTATCCTGTATATATGTATTTATAATAATCCATAAATTGTTCAAATAAGAAATGAAATGCATCGCTCATGAAGATGGTAGGTCGTACGTATGCATGAATGCTACTTCCATTTCCTTATCATATTTAAAAGAATGTAAAGGAAATGATATATATGTATATGTTTATTATTATTATTGTATCATATTTAGGTCTTATATTTCATATCGTTTTATTAAAACCATCATTTATACATTTTATGTATAGTGTGAATGAATAACATTACTTTGAGGAGGGGATAGTCCACACATCCATAAACGATGTTATCATATTCCTGAAAAAATGGAAATCAAAGTGGTATATGTGATATAAAAATTAAATAATAATAAATAAATAATAAATATCATATATATATATATATATGTTATATAAACATAATTTATATCATAATTACCAATCATGAGATGTGTTAAAGGAAAAATAAACGACATCGTTTTGCAAGGTGGTTCACCGTACGCATAAATGAAAAGTTCCTTAGCCATTAGATGAAAGTGTGTGTAAATATAGGTATAAAACTTAGAATAAAAATAGATTAGTATATTTAGGAAAATTATTTTATTATGTAATCAAGTAATAATAATATTTTTTTGGAGATTAAAAATAAAACAAAATATCTCGAGAAAGGATTTTACCTCTTATTTAGGTAACTCCTTTTGGTTTGCACCAAAGGAATTCCTTAGTTTTATTTTCTCCCAATTTGAGGATTCTATGGTGATAGGGTATTTTTATCATCTATTTTGTTTGATTTTGGTTTATCCATAGTGTCTTTTTAGGTGAGAGGAATTGGACGGTGCCTTTTTATAGTGGAAGAGGAGTGGCATTCTTATAAATTTGATAAAAAGGAATTACATCCACATTTTTTCCTGTAAAGTGGCTCCAATAGTGAAAAAATTGTGAAAATTGAGGAAAGTTTCAAAATTTATATATCCAATAGATTTTGGACAAATTTCTAGGTCATTTTTTCCCTTAAGTTTGTGGTTAGTCCCTTATTATGCTAATTTCCCTCTTAATCACTTTAATTAATTTTAATTACGTTCACTCATATTTTTTGTCAAAAAATATGTTTACCTTATTAGAAATTATAAATTATGATGATTCAAAATATTGAATAAATTTTTTTAAATTAAAATTACATGATTGCAATAAATTAATTTAAATTTAATCCCACAGACGTGGCAACAAAGTAAGTTTTTAAAGTAAAAAATGTTCAAAAGTTTGAGATATTTTTATATCAAATTTCAAAGTAAATTTTATTCCAATGAAATAAATCGTATTAAATGATGTAAAATTTATCTAATTAAACTTTAAAACTAATAAAAATAGAATTTTACCTTATAAATAAATTAGATTAAAATCAGTTTTGAATTAAAATATTTTATTTTTTACAATTCATCAAAAAATAACCTTCACAAAAAAATACAAAAAATTAACCCTAACATAATTTTGATGTTGTGATTTGAAAAATAAAGTTTATTTGTACATATAAAATTTATAAAAGTTCAAAAAAATTTATTTTAAATAGGTTCCCCATTAAAAGGTGGTAAAATTTCCTATATAAAAATATAGTTTTTTATGTATAAAATTGGGTTTGTTCTTATCTTATTCCTATAAAATCAATTAGATGAATGTAGAAAAACATTTGATTGAATATAATATATATATATATATATATATTTAATTAATATAATTCACTAATATAAATTAATTTGATTTATTAAGACAACCCACCGTTGGGAGCATAAAAATACTTTATATTCAAGCAGTTTATATTTTCATTTCTAATTAATTGGTAACCAATGAATTCATTTTATAATTTTTTATACCAAATATTTTAATAATTTATATAATCATATTCATAACCTATAATTTAATGGATATGTTATGTATTATTATACTAAATAATAATTTTTTATTAATATATTTTTGTTCGAAAAAAGTCAGTCTTACATGTAGCACAAGTCATTGAAGAAACTCATTATTGCGTGAGGCGCATGCTAACTCAATATCACCTGCATTGCAAGAAAGATCAAATATTTAATTTATTTAAAATATTAAATATATTTAAATTTATAATGATATTATATTCCCTTATGTGATTGATGTTTCATTCCATATACGCTTTCGAATACAATGTTATTACTTTATAATTTTTAGGTGTTACAATAATACACTTTTTTTAGCTCTATTAATCCTCATAATTGCTTCTTTAAGTGACTTTATACCTATCAACCTGAGATAAAAAGGTTTTTATGATTTTTATTGGTACTTATATCTTTTGAATCACTCAATGGTGATGAGTCTTCATTTTCTTCCCTACTTGTTAGATTTCTTATGAAATTTATTGATGACTTATTATCCTTTCTAATGTCACCCATTCTAGGTTTTCAAGATATTCTTTTAGATAATACCTCTTCTTTATCATCACACTCAGTTTCATCATTTTTTTGGGTGGTTAATTACAAAATTTTCATTTCCACTCTAATTAGAACATTTTATAGGAACAACGCCTTTATATATCCCTATTTTTCTTCAAACAATTTTGTAAATAAGTAACATAATTCCCTCATGGTCCTTGCTTCTTTTTCCATCACTTCTATAATCTGGGCTAGATTAAATCTTATTTTCCTTAATATTATGATCTCTCATGGATTTTATTACCATTTCTTCCTTGTATTTTTTTCTTAAACACAAAATATTGTATCATCTCATAGTTGGGGTGTCTGTTATATAAATCATCACAAGATAAGTATTCCTTTTCTTCTAGTGAAAATATATTTTCATCAAACCTATTAGGAAAATTTATAATTAATTTTTTGAATATTTTTGAATTTTATAAAGTGTATTTAAATACCCTTGTGTCACCAGCTATCTTATTAAATATAATGAAATAGTCATATATCATATAATAATCATATATTCAAATATGATTTAAATTTTATCTCCATATAAGCAGTTTATCTTCCTTAACTTTAACATTTCCTTCATGCATATTCTATAGCTTATCCCACATCTCCTTCATTTTTATAAGTCCCATAACCTTTGGGTTCACTCTATTAGATAAGGATGAAAAGATTGAATTTCAAGATTTCCTTCCAACTTATAGGTTTCTATTATTAATAAACATCATGGGATTATCAATTTAAGTGGTGTAAAACCCACTACTATAACACTACTCACTTATAGGACTTTTTAATAAGATATGGGATCATCCTATTCTTCTATCCATGAATTATTTTTTCATAAAATAAAGGAACACATCTTCTATTTACTATATTTAGGTTTTTTATCTTAAACATTAGTTAAGGATGGATCTTTCAAAGGGAAACTAGTTAGATATGATACCAATTAAAGTGAACATGTGTGTGTATATATAACTAAGAGGGGGTTGAATTAGTGATATTACTTTTCACGATTTCTTTTTATATCAACCTCTATGGTTGGGGAAATTCTTCATCCCCTCGTTTCTTAAATTATCACCCTCTTCTATGTTGAATAAAATGAATGAATAACAAATAATATGGTGATTTGTACATGTTTTGTTCCTAATATCAGTATATAATTCATGTTCTATTGTATTTCTTCCAATATGTATATTTCCACTACTAAAAATTATTGAGTAAACTTACAAACTATCTCACAAGTATCTTGAACATCAATGAATATTATGGAGGGATATATCTCAAAAATACGTAGTTATCTCACAGTGGGTTCTTTATAATTTCTCCCACTAGTTTGATATATATCCTGAAAAGAAATTGGCATCACTCAAATGTTTCTTTATACTAACTCCTTCAAGTTATTTAAAAGCTCATTCCAACAAACCCTTGAACAAGGCTTCAGATGCCTCTGTCTTCTGGTGTACCAGCACTCCGGCCTTATTCTTCCCCTCAATCTACTTCTATAGCTTCTCACTTCTTCAATATCATTGATATTTGAATATCATAGTGTAGGGGTTCTTATTTTTTCTCACTTTTAAGATTCCTTGAAAAAGTAGTATCATTTTTCTCCTTCTTATCAACCCAACCTTCTGTTTTATCTTCTTTGATGTACAATTTTCTCTCTAGGATGCAGTTGGTTTCTCTCTATGATAGACTATAATCTTCTCTATAATAAAAGTATTGGGTTATATTAACTGTATCTCTATATCTTCTATAATTTTATTCACATAATATCATGAATAACATTTTTCATAATTTGGATATGGATACTGTCCTTAATTTTTAACAGTGATATCTTATCATATTTTAGTCTTTTCAATAAAATCTTTCAGTTTTTAATTCTCATTAATAATCATTTAATACAAATCAATATATTCTAGGAGACTTTTTTTTATTCTTCATGACATGTTATAATAACCATGGCTTAAACTTTTCTAAAAAATATGTATCCATAAATTATTCCATGTATGTATAGAATTATACAGTTTTGAGATGTGGAACATCTCTATATAGCATAATAACTCTCTCCTCTATTATTCAAAAACCTATTCTTAGATCAAAACCCTTTAGAATTTTTGTTATGTTTTAATCAAGAATGAACAGATCATGAATCATCTGGATTATATTCCAAAACACACTATATCTTTTGTAAATCTCATCACAAATTTTGAAAACTATTAGACTCTTGTGCTTCTCATATTCATAATTATGTAAGAGTAATTTACTCTTATGTTTTAATATGATGTCATTCCTTTGTTTCATTTCAATAAAACAACTAATTTTTCTTATGACTTAAGGACCCTTATGAAATCTATAATGAGGCTTAAATTTTGCATCATAACTCTTATGTTTTATGCCTTTTATAATTTCATATTATCTAAGGACTCATAAATGATGGAAGAAATGTTTAACATGTTCTAGAAAAATATTTATATAAATATCAAAAGTCTTATAAAAAGTCTTATATTCTTACATTTATCCAATAAATCTTATAAAATGCATTAGATTACTCTTGTGCATTCATGACTTTATAAATATACTATTATATTATAACTCTTATGAAAATCATAGAATGTTTATTATTTTTTCATGAGTCATATTAAAAAAATATAAATTTTATGAATTCTCACTTTGAGTACCAGGATGAATCTTATGTTTAGATTTTTTTACTTTTACACTTTAGTGTCTATAAATTTTTCATCCAAAATATGAAACTTTCTAATATCTTTAAATAAGTTCTTCACTTTATTAAATATCTTCAAGGTAGCTTCAATAAATTTTAAAAAACTCAAAAAATTTAAATAACTTTGGAAAGTATTATAATATTTAAAAACTCTTTAACTTCAACTCAAGATTCGTGTAGTATTTAAATACTCATATCTAGCTATTTCAATAAAACTCTACTAACTATTTTAATTCCAACTTCATTTTAGAGTTGTCAAAACTTTATCCAACTAATGTTATACACTATATATGACAGACTTCATACTCATAAATCCTTTAATATATTCTCACCATTAAATCTATCTTTAATAATTTTTAAACACAACTATTTGTTTTTTTTATTCAGTAACTAGCTCCTCTGACTCCATTTAAGACAATTTTAGATAGTTCTCTCCACATTCCATTAGAACTAGTTATAAACATGAGGTTCATTTCTTCAATCATCACCTATAAGGGTGGCTATATTGAATCTTTATATTCCAATTATCAAAGAAACAATAGCACAACAATATTCTTTACCCATCCACATATGGAAAAAACATGAGAAATCATTAAAGTTTTACTCCAACAACCAATAATTGGAATATATTGAATTTATTTGTAATGCCCTGACCCTAGTTATCCGGATTTGGTGAATTATTATATGACCTTGGCATGATAACAAGGGATCAAATCCCGAAAGACCGATCAGTTTAGTATACTTAGAAGTACTAGATACATTCTTAAGTTTTACATTACATTATAAAATGACAAACAACAACAACATTGTCTCTATTGACCACATTCATATCCCTTAGATTATCCCTTATACTATCCCTAAAGGTCAGTCATAATATACTTCTTCACATCCTGGGAAAATAAATCATAGAAAGGGGTGAGATCAGATGCTCGGTAAGGATAACAATATAGCAGAAACTTTCATAAATAAGCATAAACATTTAAGGAAATGTATAAGACTAAATTATAAGCCTTTTAAACATAAAACTCTACTAAATATGTCCAATATAAATCAAATATTTCCATTTACTTATTCACATGGATATTCTACTAGTCAAATAATCACATGCAATATCAATATCCAATTTCATAATGATGGAATGCATAATACCAGACTTCATAACCACCTAGTCAAGGCCTTGTTCCAAGACTAAAAATATGATTTTGTCAAGGCCTTGTGGAAAGACACTATTTTGTCTCATGAGACCTACCTATTCATCGAGGGGATATATCGATCTCCACACATCACTTATTAAGTCCAAAGTATTTCTGATATGAAAAGGTTTAAACATAACATAAACATTCGTATTAAAACTAGCATACGAAATGTCAATACTTTATCCATAAACCATGAATGGTATAAAAATAACACATCCACAGTCAAATATATCAAAAAACTTTCAAAACAATATGGATGCTTTTTATCATAATAAATCAACATCAATCAAGTTTAAAATACATTAAAGGATGTTGACATAGATGAAATCAAAAAAAAATGAGAGAAATATCTCTTTCTATTTTGAAATCATTTAGAAGTCATGTAATTATAAAAGAAAAGATTTATTTTGAAAATATTCTTATAATATTGTAAGGAAAGCATCAAAGGTGTTATACTAGCTGAAAATAGCCGCACATGCAGTATAAGTTAAAAAACATTCTTTCCTTAATTTTGTCGAAAAGGCCGTAAAGGACCGTGTTTAGAAAACAGTGGAAAGATTCCTTTTTAAACATTTTATAAAAATTAAAACAAGGGTATAAATTACATTAAACCATAGTCCATGAAATAGTAAAAAAATTGAAATATATTTTTAAGAAGAACAGATGTGGATGATAAAGTGGTCCTAGTAGATACTCACATATAAACAACCTCGAATAATGAAGAGATTGTGAAATTAACCCTTAACTTGTAAATTTACTTAGTAAATGTTATGTTAAACTCCTGTAAAATAGTTAAAATAATTTTATTAAATTATACAATAACTATATACATAAATATGATATCATATATGATCCTCTAATATTGTTTTGTTAATAATATTTCAGTAGTATCATCATTTCGGGTGTTAACTAATTCATTTTTCTTTATATGCTTGATTACGTAAGCCATGTTTGTTATGGATAGGATGTCTTTGATTCATATACAGAATGATATTATGCTCATAATCATTATTTTTTATCATAAAATGAAAATTATTCTTGAATGATTATGATGGGGAATGAATCTCATCGTGTTCGTGGAGATGGTAATCTGTACGTACGCATGAGCAACAATATCATTATATTGATGGGGAAATCATATGTAATTGGATGGTATGTCATATATAAAGAATCATTAAAATGTTGTATTAATTATTTACATCATTTATACTCATTATTATACTAATCAAAATAATGAAGTGTTTGAGTAACAAACAACACCACGACGTGGAGACGGTAAGCCGTACGTACGCACATATGGTGACTTTGTCATTTATAGGATGGATAGAATAACGAATTTGATTGTACCATATTTATAATAACATCAAAGTGTTTAGAAGTTACTGGATTAATTATTTTGGTATAGAAACAACAAAGAAAGAGGAATTGGAAGAAGAAAAGAACTTGAAAGAGGGTGGTGAAATTATTACCTCTTCTTTAGGTGTTTCCTTTTGAGTTCATCAAAAGGGCTCCTTAGGTTGGCTTTCTAATCAAAGTAATGACTCTAGGTTGATTTGAGGGAATTTGGGAGTATATTTTGGCAGGTTTTGGCTGAGCCAACTGGTGTTGGAGGTGTGAAATTATGAGAACGAGAAGTACCCTTTTATAAGAGAGGTGAGGGTCACTTTAGGAAAAGCTTGAAATGTTATTTTATAATAAAATAATTTTCAGTTTATAATGGATCCAAAATGATTTATTTTGAATATAAGGAGGTTATGGGTCAAAAAAATATCAACCAATAGGTTTTAGATTGGTTTAGGTCACCATATTAACCTTATCTTTTAGATTTAACTCATAGTTAAATAGTATGACATTTACCATGTCTCTTTGTATTTTTATATTATATGGTTAATAAACTTACTATAAAATGACAGAAGAACCCCAAGTGGTTCATTAATGACATAAAAATCATTATGTAAGTCTTTTGGCCGAACCTTAGATTTTTAGAAATATTATATCATTTAATAATATAGTATTTGTTTTAAAAACTCTTTTATGCCAATTTTGACACTATTTGGCATTTTGTTTTTGTTAAAGTCATAACAACATGATTACTTTGAAAAAAATTATTTAATAAAATCTATAATGTCATATTAACCTATAAAATTAGTTTAATTCATCATAAGTCTCAATTTACATTTATTTGGATATTTATAATATCAATTATTTTAATATTTCATTAATAAGGTAATTATTCTACAATCATTGTGTCGTAAATAAATTAAATTATTTGATGTCTAAAAATTATAAATAAAATAACATTATCTAGGAAATATTTGTATCTTTCTAATTAATATTTATAATAGAATTTATCTTATGTGTAACCCTATATGAAAAATGGTTTATTTATTAAACATTGAAGTTAACACTTTTAACTCTTCTTTAAATAAAATAATAATAAATGTCCAAATCTAATCCAAGTAGACCAAAAGGATCATATTTTTTTCTTAAGGTTATTTTTTTTCGAATTAAACTTATCCAATATAATTAGAACACGTGTTAGGGTAATTATAATATCATTTTTACCTTTAATTATCCTATTTACTTTTAACCATGGTAAAAAAAGTCAAAAGTAACTATTCACAAAAAAAAATTATTTTAATCTTATTAAACCACATTTTACTTACTGATTTCAACTGTGTCTCTCAGATTTTTGAAATTCAACTCACAGAAGCGGTAAAATTAATTTTTATGAAAATTTGTAAATGCTCCTTGAATATGGGTAAAAGACGGTAAAAAGTTCAATAAAATTTTATATATCTAAACTTATTATAAAATAACTCCAATGAATTACATTGAACATATATTGGTATTATGTATCTATTTTTGACCTAAAATAAATTAAAATACAATAACTAATTATTTAAATAAAAAGTCAGTTTTAAACAATAACGCAGAGTTTTTCACTATTCATCAAAAATTGAAAGTTCTCAAAAAGATACCAAAAATTCACCCTAAGCTAATTTTGATATTCTGAATCCAAAAATTAAGTCCATTTTGAAAATTAAAATTTATAAAATTTCAAAAAGTTTGTATTACTATTCATAATGACAAGTTTTATTCGTCGTGGTGTGTTAAAACTCCAAGTTGCGTACAATGCAAGCTACTAAATTATTCAAAGGGAAATGTACCATAGAAGCTTGGTATGTTACATTATTTATCATTGATATATTGAAAAAAAAATATGACTAATGCATCTCTTCATCATTATCCAATTGATATCTTCATATAGGTGAATCAAATTTCATTTTGGGAATCAAAATAGTGAGGAATAAAAAAAATATCTTTAATATTCTCCTTATATTGAAAAAGACTTAAATAGCTTGAAACAAAATTATTTTTTCACCAGTTCTACCCTATATGTTTTCAATAGTAGGATTCTACCAAATTCGGATAGGGAAATTACTAAACTATAAAATGTAATTGTAATTGGTTGTCTAATGTATGTTAGGACTACAAAAAAACTTGATATTACATATGATGTTGAAAATTTTAGTAAGTAACTAGTATTATAGTTTATATAAAATGGGATAGAGTTAAAATTTTATTATAATATCTTAAGGCTACTATGGATAATTGTATATGTTATAGTGGAAACTAAAAGGTTTTTTATGGATTTTTTTTATAAGTTGGATTACTAATATAGATGATCAATCATCAATGAGTGGTTGGTTTTTTACAATTGGAGAGGGATCTATCTCTTATAGGCTAAAGAAACAAACTTTTATAATATACTCCATAATGGATTCCAAGTTTATTGATTTTTTAGCCATTAGAAAATAATTTTAATTTCATAAATCTATTTTAACATATCTACAAATGTGGCCCATATTAATGCCTCATGTTGTTACACATTGTTATTATCAAGAAATTATAGCTAAGAGATACATCAATACTTAGACATTCGGTCTTAGACATATTTATGTGAGATAGTTGATACATTATGGTAATATAACTATGGAGTTAGTTAAATCACGGTAGAATTGTTCAAATCCACTAATAAATGTACTTTTAGTGAGTTGGTGTATAAAAAAATTGAGAATCCCACACAACATTCAATTCATAGAAGTTAGAACACTAAACTTAAAATAGAGGAAACAAATAATTGGAAATAATTATAGCAACCCTAGACTTTTATATATATCATTACATGATTTTAGGCATAAATAAACATCAAATTACAATCCAAGGATCATGAAGTCTAGTTTCTTTGAAGACTAGGTACGTAAAACATAAAACATGGGGCTAAAAAACACTTATTTATTTAAACTTCATAAAGAGATCCTAACTTCCCTTGAGTCCTTACATATTCATAGGGTACCCTGGGGATCACATGAACAAAGGGATGATCTAAAATCCCAATAATGAAATAATAATAAGAATAATTCCTTAGCACATGGGTTAGAAGACATGACATAAAGATATAAAAAGGCATGTAACATAAGTAATCAGAACATATAAACATGGGATCATTTAAACATGGAATCATAGAAATTTGGAAGAAACATAAAACATGAATTTAGTATGATTCAAGGCTAACTTCCAAGACCATTTCTCATAGTAGCACAGGCCAAGGCTAACCGCCAAGACCATTGCACATAGCAACACAAGACAAGGCTAACCACCAAGACCTTCCCACATAATGTCTCATGAGACTCAAATTTATCCAATTCATTGGAGTTCTATCTGGGCGCACCCATATTAACTTTCCATGAATATGTTTTCCACATAATTAATCATACATAATCATTCATATATAAACATAAGTGTTACCCATAGAAAGGATTGGGTACCATAATCATGACATAAAGCATTACAAATGGGTGTATCATAAAAGTGTCCATGAAAGAAAGGAAATAAAATATACATGGAAATTAATTAGGGAAAATAGTCATGTATCATGAGAATTTATGTCAAGTATAAGTTACAACATGTAAGAAATGTATTTAAGAAATGTTAGCATTATAACATTTTCGAGAGGTTTTAAGGAAAATACTATAGTGCCTTTAATATAGAAAAGGGAACAATGCTTTATAAAAAACCATAAGTGAACCAAGAATGTTTACATAATAAAAAGGTCTAATTTTATAAAGTCTAATGAGTATGAAAATATAATATATAGTGCACTTGAAATAAGGTGAGAATTCAGGAAGTTCCCTTAAAATAGGTTTGCTAATCAGGAAGTATTGAGAAGGGAATCACTTAAAAACATGTATATCAAAAAAGGATAATGATGGAAGAGTCATGATAAATTAATTTTTTACATTTAAAAATAATTTATAATATTCACAAAAATAGATAAGATATCTTTATTTTGGTATAAATAAAGATAAGGCAACCCGAATAAATAAAGGAGATTCTGGTAGAATTCCTTACGGATTATCGGCATGGTATCGGGTATACTTAAGAGGGATTCGTGAGATATAAAGGGGTTTATAAACACTTATAAATCATTATGTAATTATGGGGAAGGTGAAAAATCATACACATTCATTAGGGATTACACATAAAATGGAATAGCATAGAGGAAATTCTTGAATAAATGTGAACTTGAGAGGATCCCTTACCTTAAGTCTGAAGGTGTTCTTCCCATGATATTAATGACCTGAATAATAAAATTAAGTTAGTTAATTAATAATTTCAAAAACCCCTTATATATGAAAAAGATTTTTTATAAACATTTTAATTTCATTAAAAATCTTCTTGATTGGCTATAAAGTTCAATTTCATTGTTTGGGTCTGTTTAATTCCTTGGTTTTAATGATCAATTTACTTATATTCATGTTAGGACACATGTATGATGATATTGGTTATCCATAATTAGATTCATACATTTTTACTTAAAATTCATAGGTTTACATTGTTTTAAATTTCATTTGGTTACTTGGTGTGAAGATTAATCATTATGTAAAACTTTAGTGATAACCTTTTGGGTTAATTGGTAAGTTTTGACCACAATGAACATGTTTTTTATAAATCAAAACCACATGTGAAAAAGGATTATAGAACCATAGATGAGACATAATAAATATATTATGGTTTTTTTCAACCATTATAATGGTTTCATGACCGTAATTGAATATGGTGATGGAAATTTAAAACCCTTCGTCCTTTAATGTGGTAAATTAACATATCTCGTATGGTGACTTTACTACTAAAATAAATGAAGGGTAAAGGAGTGATTATAAAAAGTTATTCCATTATCATAACAAACTTCCAGTACATGTAAGTTAATATAGTTTTCATAACAATTGGAAGAGTAGAGGTAAGGATAGAAAAGAAAATAATTGAACTTGAAAGAAAAGTAAAAGAATTGAAAAGAGGAATTTACATCTTGAATCAATATTCCTTGAGAGCCTCTTAAGGGGAGAGGATTTTATCTTTTGAAGAGGCTAAGGGATGTTGGACGTGAGGGATGATCTTGGGGAGATATTTGGGTAGAATTTAGGAAAGACACAAGGCTTGAGAGGAGTGAAGAGAAGAGGTAAGGATGGGTGGTATTTATAGTGGTGGAGAGAAGAGTTTTCATAATATGATAATCATTAGTTTATTATTTTTCCAAAAGACAAAAAATAGTGATGATTAAATGAAAAATAATATTAATAAGTGCATGTGAGTTCAATATTTGGTTGATTACATCACTTATGATGTCAAGAATAGTGGATTTAAATTATAATGTATTTATACAGTCAATTAATGTATTTTACTATTCAAAAAAATTCAAGTATTTCAGAAAACTCTCAAAAATTAAACCTTACCATTTATAGATGTGTAGAATCCAAAAATGAACTCTATTTTTAAAACACAATTTTATAAATATGATTAACTTAATTTTTAATTAAAATCGTAATTTACTTGAAAAATACATATTTTAAAACTCTAGCTGATTTTATAATGCTTTCAAAAATTACATAAGGTCTTATAAAATTATCTTAAAACTAGAAGAAATAAAAAATTTAATTTATTAAAAGGAAAATACATTTTCTTTTAAATTAATTAATTAATTGTAATCAATTATTTATGAATTAAAAAAAATACCAATACTTTTACTATGGTCATATTATAACTTATAGGATGCCAAGATTTTATTTATACATTCAAGGGTGTTGTTACTATTCTTTTGAAATATTTACTATTCATAAATGTATGTTACTATTCATAAGGGTAGGTTACTATTCCCCAAAAAATAAGTTTGTTTTATCGGAATCCAGACATCTTACTTATCACAATCGTGTATGTCATATTTTCAAAATTCAAATCCCAGAAGTGAAAATATTATGTTTAAAGGTCACATAGTACTTAGTAGTTCATTGTGTTGTGATTTCATGTGATTATATGACATAATTATAAGAAAGGAATCTCAATTTGATAAAACATTGGGTTGTTTCATTATTCCCCCCTTATGAAATTTCTCTCTCAAAATTTCGTTTTTAATTCTAAGACATAAACTGGTACATGTATTTTTCATTCATTACCTCCTCCAGTTCCCTTGTTGTCTCTTCATACTTATGGTTCCACCACATTACTTTGACAAGGTGAGTATTCTTATTATGTATAACTTTATCTCTATGATTCAAGCTCTTCACTAGCTTCTCCTCATAATAAAGATCATTCTCCAACTATACCACCTCTTAAGAGAGTACATGTGAGGGGTCTAGTATATACTTTCTTAAGAAGGATAGATAAAAGACATAGTTCACTTTGGACACTGTAGGAGGAAGTTCTAGCTGATAGGCCAAAACCCCAACATGATAAAGAATCTCGAAGGGGCCAATGTACTTGGGACTTAACTTTCCTTTCTTCCCAAACCTCATGACCTTTTTCAATGGAGATATGCGTAGAAATACCATGTATCCAACTTTAAACTCAAGGTATCATTGATGATTGTCCGAATAACTCTTATGTTGACTTTGGGAGGCCTTGATATGTTATTAAATGTTTTTCACCTTCTCTGCCATTTCCTAAACCATTTTAGGTCCTAGAAGCGTATGCTCACTGACTACATCCCAACACACCGATGTTCTACACTTTTTCCCATAAAGGGATTCGTATTGTGCTATTCAGATGCTCGAGTGGAAACTATTTTTTCATGAGAATTAGACTAGTGGAAGACATTGGTCCCATCCTTCTTTGAATTCTATATAACACACTCTAAACATATCTTATAGTGTATGAGTATTCCTCTCATATTGGTGATTAGTTTGAGGATGATAGGACGTATAAAAATTCAATTCAACGCTTAGAGCATGTTGGATACTTTTCCAAACTTTGAGGTGAATCTTAGATCTTGATTGGATACTATATATAGTGGTACTCCATTCATCCTTGCCACTTATTTGATATATATATATATATTATTTAATCTAAATATAAGTCTTCTCAAATCACAATAAAGTGATCTATCTTTGTAAGACAGTCCACAATAACCCATATAGTATTGTTTCCAATGGATGTCCTTGGAAGTCCAGTCAAAAAGTCAATTATAATGTTCTCCCACTTCCATGTTGGTATGGGTAGTGGTTTAATCATCTCCTTAGAATTTTTCTTCTCATGCTTCACTTTTTGACATACTAGGAACTTTTATGTATATTTAGAAATCCCCCTTTTCATATTATCCCACCAAAACTTTTCTCAGAGATCTTGATACATCTTTGTGCTCCCTAGGTGGATAGACAAGGTTGAGCTATGTGCGTCATTCAGAAGATCCTTCTTTCTACTCTTCAATTTCCTCTATCTTGGAAGGCTCCCTAGATATCCCTTTGCTGGTGATAACATTCCCCAAGAATGATAATTCCTCTATCCATAACTCAGTTTTACTTTACTTTGCATACATATTTTCCCTACATAAAGTCTTTAACACAGTACTCAAATGCTCCTCATGTTCCTCCTTACTCTTGGATCATATCAGAATATCGTCAATAAAGACTACCACAAATTTTTTGAGGTAATATCTAAAGACACTATTCATTAAATCCATGAACATTTCTAGAGAATTAGTGAGTTTGAAGGGAATTACTATGAAATCATAGTATCCATACCTCGTTCAAAATGTAGTCTTGGGAATATCTTCCCTTCTCACCTTTAATTGGTGATATCCTAACCGAAGGTCCACCTTGGAGAAATAATTGGCCCCACGAAGCTGATCGAACAATTCATCTATCCAAGTAAAGAGATACTTGATCTTTATCATGGTTTAATTTAGCTCCTGATAATCAATGCATAGGTTCATTGATCCATCCATATTCTTGAAAAAGAGGACTAGCGCACCTTGTGGTGAAGCACTCGAGCGTATTAAACCCTTATCCAGATTCTCATGTAACTGCTTCTTCACCTCTTCCAGCTCAATAGTGTCCATTATATAAGGTTTCTTTGATATATGCAAAGATCCAAGAATAAGTTCAATTGAGAACTCATCCTATCAGTTAGGAGGAATACTAGGCAACTCTTCAGGGAATACATCAGTGTAATCCCTCATAATGGGCATGTCTTAAAGTATGATTCTCTACTTTTTCTCAATAATTTGAGCTAGAAATTCTTGATCATAAGGAATTAACATCCACATTTGAGACACTAATTCTAAATGAGATTCATCTTCCTCCTTACACTTGTAACAAATTAGAGGATGCTTCAGTATGTGATGAGTGATCTCCCTTTCCTGATAGTTGATGTTGGATTTGTATAAAGATATCCAATCCATACCAAAGATAGTTTTGAACTCCACTAAAGTAAGTATGGTGATATTTTCTCAAAGTTTCAGTCCACAAACTTTAACTAGGGAGGAGTAATAAACCATGGATGCAATAATCTCCATATTTTTTGTTCACATAGTTAACTTATCCTCTAAATTTTGAGGAGGTGTTTTAATAGTTCTACTAAACTTACAAGATATGAAAGAATGTGTAGATCCATAATCAAATAGTATGTTCTCTATTATTGAATTAATGACTAGAATACCTATCACCACATAATTTTCTAGATCCACCTTAGTAGTAGTGATATCATAAGCCCTTCCTTGTTGCCTTGGAGGTTGTTGTTGATTTCCTTTGACAACCCTTGGCTTAGGGAAATTTTTCCCATAATTCCCATGATACTTTTAGTTGTAACACTACACTATAGGTTGATTGTTGATCTGAACCTTCCTTTATTCTTCCAAATTAGTGGTATTCTTCATATCCCTTTGGAAGTTCTTGGCCAGATGTCCCATTCTTCCGAATTTGAAGCAATTCTTGGTTCCTTTTAGACAGTTCCCAAGATACTTATTCCCAAAACTTTTATAAGTGGTATATTTGGGTTTCTTTCCATCATGGGGTTTTTTTGGAACCACCCATGTGGTTTTCTATTTTCCGATTCTTTTCACTAGACCCATGAAACCACTGAGAGTCTCCATTATCCATTTCTACCTTGAAGGAATAATGAACAATCTCCTCATAATTGACGAATTATTTAATCACCAAAACCTTCCTATACTTATCTTTAGCATACTAAATAATTGATTCACATTTCTTTGGGTGTTTATAACAATGACATAGGCATACTTATCAAGCCTGGTAAAGTTTGCTTCATATGCCCTATTGGACTCAACTTCCTTCTGTTTGTGACCGAGGAACTCTCTTTTTATCTTGAGGCAGAGCGTTCAAGGAAAATATTTATTAAAAAAAACCTCTGGAATTCCTCCCAATACATGGAATAAATTTCACCCTATGGATTCGTATTCTTGATCAGTGTCTACCAATGATCAGTTTCCCCATCAAAACAATAGACTGCCAACAAAACTTTCTCTTCTTCTAAGAACTAGAGGACGGATAATATCATTTCAATGGAGTTAATCTACTGTTCTGCGAGGAGGGGATCTGAAGACATAATAAACATGGGATTCATTTTCTACATGAAGGATTATATAGAAACTTGATCTTTCTTTGGAGGAGTATGGTGTTCTACATGATTCATGTTATTATCTATAACTTGAGTCAACTGAGCAAGAAATTTCATGAAGTTTTGAGCACCTATTCCCCTCATATTAGGCATATCATTAGGGAAACATTCACATCTCCTATCACATTGGTTGTTAGAATAGGTTTTTCTATTTTCCACCATCAACTAAGAAAAATAATGTAAAGTTAGAGGGATTGAATACTTAGTTATTGAACATAGAAAGTAAACTTTTGAAAATAAAAGGATAACCTTGTAAAGGAAAAGTATATCCTAACATGTAATTACTTAGGTTTAAATCTAGGTTATCCTAGATATATTTCTTAACTTATATTATTATGGGAGTTTTATCTCTTAATAATGGTTTGTACTAAGCTCGGGACATTATCAACACATATCCCCCAGGAGTGTCAAACCTATAGTGCAACAAGGCACATTGTCGTATATCAGGATACCCTAGATCAGGCCTAAAATTCTTTGTCTGAGTTTTCACTCCAAGGTACATCTATTCCAGTTCCACCTCTACCTATTTTTATCCATACAATGATATATTTTCTTGATAAACCACTTACTCTATACTTACCAAAATTTAACGATGTTTTCTTATATTTAGTCTCGTCCTTAAGGTTCTCACTAAGGTTCTTTATTCCTAATCTCCAAAAATAAATAGACCATCCTATGAAACTAAATATATAAAATATATCCTTTTACATATAAAATTACATGATTTTAGTCATAAATAAACATCTGAGTACAAGCCAAGGAACATGAATTCTAGTTTCTTGGAAGACTAGGTACATAAAACATAAAACATGGGGCTAAAAATAATTCTTTATTTAATCTCCATAAAGAGTTCTTGACTTCCCTTGAGCCCTTTCATTTACATAGGTTACCCTAGGGATCACATGAAAAAAGGGACGAGCTAAAATATTAGTAAAGGAATATGAATAATAATAAATCTTTAAAACATGGGTTAGAAGACATGAAATAAAGATATAAAAAGGCATGTAACATAAGGAATCAGAGCATGTAAACATGGGATCATTTAAACATGGAATCATAGAAATGTGGCAGAAACCAAAAACATGAATTTATTAGAGGTCAAGGCTAACCTACAAGACTGTTTCCCATAGTATCACAAGCCAAGGAAAACTGCCAAGACCATCGCACGTAGCAGCATAATCCAAGGCTAACTGCCATGATCGTTGCACGTAGCAGCACAAGCCAAGGCTAACCGCCGAGACAATCACACATAATGTCTCATGAGACTCAGCTTTACCCAATGCATTGGAGCGCTATCAAGGCACACCCATATTAAATTTACATGATTATGTTTTCCACATAACAAATCATACATAATCAATCATATATAAACATAAGGTTTACCCATGGAAAGGATTGGATACAATAATCATGACATAAATCATAATAAATAGGCGTATCAAAAAAGTGACCATAAAAGAAAGGAACTAAAATATACATGGAAATTCATAAGGGAAAATAGTCATGTATTGTGACAAGTAATTTCAAGTGGAAGCGACAACATATAAGAAAATTATTTAAGAAATTTTAGCAATATAACATTTTTGATAGGTTTTAAGGAAAATACTATATAGACTTTAAAATAGAAAAGGGAAAAATACTTTATACAAAACTAGAAGTGAGACCAGAAAGTTTCCATAATAAAAGGACTGATTTTATACATACAATTGAGTCTTAAAACATAATATAGATTGCACTTGAAATCGGGTAAGAATTCAGGGAGTTCCCTTAAAAATGGTTTTCTTATCAGGAAGTATTGAGGAGGGAATCAATTAAAAACATGTATACCCAAAAAAGATAATGATGGAATGGTCTTGATAAATGAATTTTTTAAATGTTAAAATAATTTATAATAAGAACATAAATAGATAATATAACTTCATTTTGGTTGAAATAACGATAAGGCAACCCGAAAAAATAATGGTGATTCTGGTAGAATTTCGTACAGATTATCGGCATGGTATCGAGTATACATAAGAGGGATTAATGAGAGAGAAATGGGTTTATCATAACTTATAAATCATGAGGGATGTATGGTAAAGGTTCTAAATCATACCCCGTCATTAGGGATTACACATAAAATGGAATAGCATAGAGGACATTCTTGAATAAAAGTGGACTTGAGAGGATCCATTACCTTAAGTCTAAAGGTGTTCTTCCCATGATATTAATGACCTGAATAATAAAATCAAGTTAATTAATTGATAATTTCAAAACCCCGTATATATAAAAAATATTTATTGTAACCTTTTTAATTTAATTAAATACCTTCTTGATTGGATATAAAGTTTAATTTTATTTTTCGTGTCCATTTACTTCCCTGGTTTTAATGATCGGTTTACTTATATTCTTGTTAGGACACATGTATGATGAGATTGGTTGTCCATAATTGGATTTATACATTATTAATTAACATACAGAGGTTTATATTGTTTTAAATTTCATTTGGTTACTTGGATTTAAGATTAATCATTATGTAAAACTTTAGTGACAACCTTTTGGGTTAATTGGCGGTTTTTTGACCACGATGAGCATGTTTTTTTATAAATCAAAACCACGTGTGAAAAAAGGATTATAGAACCATATATGGGACATAATACATATATTATGGTTTGTTTCAAACATTATATAGGTTTCATGACCATAATTGAATATGGTAATGGAAATTGGAAAACCATCGTCCTTGAATGTGGTAAATTAACACATCTTGGATTGTGTCTTTACTACTAAAATAAAATAAGGGTAAAGGAGATATGATAATAACTTATTCCATTTTCATACAAACATTATATTAAATTTAAGGTACTGGAGTTTTCATAACCTTTTGATTATGAGAGGTAAGGAAAGAAAAGAAAACAAATGGACTTGAAAGAAAAGTAAAATAATTGAAAAGAGGAATTTACCTCTTGAATCAATCTTCCTTGAGATCCTCTTAAAGGGAGATTATTTGGTCTTTTGAATAGACTAAAGGATTTTGAAGGTGGGGGGATCTTGGGGATACATTTTGGTAGAATTTAGTCAAGTCACTAGGATTGAGAGGAGTGACTATAAGAGTTAAGTATGGGTGGTATTTATAGTGTATGAGAGGAGGGTTTTCATAATATTATAATCAATAATTTATTATTTTTTCATAAGATAATAATATGACGACCCTGCTTTTATTACAAGCTTAAACATGATTTATTACATAAACTATTCACTTGATACAACAAGGATGATCGAGAGGTCTAGTGTCTTTGGGGCTTAGGATCATTACATAACAACTTAAAACATGAAAGACAACATCTTTATTGAAAACTTCCTTTACATGACAACTACATTCCCTCGTACTTAGCATTTCATGGGATAACCTGAGGACATGCATAAGAAAAGGGGTGAGATATAAAGCCCAGTAAGGGAATAAACATGGAATACATGAGGATTAAAATAAATGTTAGACAATAGGAATATTAATATAGCACAAGAGAAACATGAACATAAAGGTATTATAAAGCATGATAATCACAACATGGAAATGTGGCAACAACACTTAACATGGAATTAGCATGAGCCAAGGCTCATTGCACATGGAACATGAGTAAATCCTCATTGTACATAAAGCACGAGTAAACCCTCATTGTAGTTGAATTATCATGAGTGAACACACATTGCATATGATGTATCATGATACTATACTTTACCCAATGCATTGGAGCACTATAAGGGCGCACCCTTCTTAAACATTTCATTTCATACATAAGTGTGCCACATGGATCATAAAACATGGATTCATAAAACATAATAATTTATTCCACGATAAAGTAATGTGGAATTAATACATGAAACTTTATAATCAATAAGTAAATGTGCGTAAAGTTGAATACCCTTTATGGAGAAATGGGCATGGTATTCACTACACAATGGCGTTTGCTAAGAAAGTCGGTGCGATTTCAGCAGTGTAACGGCGTGACATAAGAATTCATAAAAATGGTTGATGAGAGAGAAATGGGTTCCTCATCAAATTTACATGTAATGGATAGTAAAGAGGTCATATAGATTCATGTCCCAACAATTTTAATGGAATTTAGATTCATGATACAAAAGTATTTCTTGAATGTAAATGAGGAGAGAGAAGTTCCTTTCGGAATTTCGGCATAGTAACGGGTGTACATGGGAGGAATTTAATGAGAGATAAATGGGTCTCCCATCATTCAAACATAAAGAGTGAAGTATGAGGGAGGTGCGAAACCATACCCCAACATTCATAATTGAAACTAAATGGGAAAAACAACTTAATGAAAATTGGAAAAATGAGAAGGAAGAAAAAAACCCTTACTTGGAAGTGTGCTTCCAAAGGCTTGAGAGAGGCTTGAGGGAGGATTCTTGGGAGCTTGGGGAACCTTGGAAGGATTATATAGAGATTAGTGCAGAGTTTGGAAGAAATCCAAAGGCTTTGAGTGAGGAGGAAGTGGGATCTTGGGTGGGTTTATATAGGAAGGGTGACTGAATTCTTTATTAGTTAGGTTTGGGACCCCTTACATTAAACTAATACAAACCACAAATCAGCTCATGGTTTTTGCCCATAGTTTTTGGAAAAGGGAAGAGAAAAACAGTATTTTACAAGGCCAAAGTCCGAACTTCTTAAAATAATGGGGTTGCTTATGTGGAGGTGAGTCACAATCCCATGGAAAATAATTTAAAAAGACAAGATGTTTAATAAGTCTTGAGGGGTCCATTAATGCTTTGAAAAGTAAGTCAAACAAGCCCAAAATCACATTATTTTAATGGTATAACATATATTGGCCAAAAATAAATCTTATAGTATTTTAATACATCACTATTGGGTTATTATGATGTCATAAAACACATTATATATTTAAACGGTATTTAATTTTTACCCAAAAATTTGACTGTCTCAGAAAATTATGAAAAATTAACCGTTGGATAATTTCAACATCTTGATTCCAGAAATATCATTTATTTTATCTAAATAATTTACTAAATATGTTAATTTTCACTTTTAAAATAAAAACCAACATTTATCGAAAATTCACGGGTTTTGACAGAAATGGCTTTCAAACCTTAATAAAAAGTATGATTGCATTCATAAAATTATATGATCATTTATATACAATAAAATTAATTTAATAATAATAATAATATTTTATTAAAATATTATTTAATTAAAAAATCCCTTAATTTAGTAAAATAGATTTCTTAATTAACAAAAAACACTATTTGTACTTTAAAAACTATTTACAATGCATCAATAATGACAAGAAGGTATATTCATTATTATATACAAAAAAAATATACATGATCATATTACTAGAGATTTGTTACATAACCCCTTAAAACAGCCACATAAGACCTAAGGGTAAGGTGTGCAATGGTGACAGACTCTTGGGGTGGCTCAGATAACATCGCTCGAGTGGTAATCTCTATCAACTCCCACTTTTCCCATAGATGGTATTGTTCGAGCTTGACATGATGAAGCTCAGCTTGGTCTTGGTCAATAGTGAACCCCAAGGATGCCACCTCCTTTCCGAGCTCCGACAAATGGGCTTCGTATGGAGCAATTATACTAGATGAGGCCATCGCTTTTTTTTCTAAGTAAAATTGATTTGTTAAAGCCCTATATTTATACTAATCATGTGATCATTGTTCAACGACTATAAAAGTAATGGTCACAATTATTAACATAAAACCAAAGAAGTTGACATTTTATATAAATGTTTTACATAAAGAGACATTTAACTATATCAAGAGGGATTTCTATTAATGAAACTTTGGGTCATTACAATATTCCCCCCTTAAGAAATTTCTCCCTCAAAATTTCCTTTTTCCGGCACTAAAACAGATGTGGGTAACTCAGCTTCATCATTTCCTCCAATTCCCATGTCACTTCTTCAAACTTGTGGTATCGACACAACACCTTGACATGGGGAATTGTCGTATTTCATAGAACTTTTTCTCTACTCTCTAAGATCTTCACTGGTTTCTTCTCATAAGAAAGATCATCCTCCAACTGTACCACCTCAGAATAGAGTACATGTGAAGGGTCCGGTATATACTTCCTTAAGAGGGATACATGAAAGACATCATGTACTTTGGCCATGGTAGGTGGAACTGCTAGTCAATAGGCCACGACCCCGGCACGATCAAGAATCTCGAAGGGGCTGATGTACCTTGGACTTAACTTCCCTTTCTTTCCAAACCTCATGACCTTATTCCACAGAGATATGCTTAAAAACCCATGTCTCCAACTTTAAACTCAAGGTCTTATCGACGATTATCTGCATAACTCTTCTGTCAACTCTGGGATACCTTGATATGCTGCTGAATGGTTTTCACCTTCTCCACCATTTCCTTGACCATTTCCGGTCCAAGAAGCTTACGTTCACCGACCACATCCCAACACACCAGTGTTTAGCACCATTTCCCATAAAGGTCTTTATAGGTGCCATTTGGATGCTCGAGTGGAAACTGTTATTATAATAGAACTCAACTAGAGGAAGATGTTGATCCCATACTCCTTTAAATTCCATTGAGCACGCTCTCAACATGTCCTCAAGTGTTTGGATAGTCCTCTCAGATTGGCCATCAGTTTGAGGATGATAGGCCATACTAATGTTCAGTTCAGTATTCAGAGCATGTTGAAGAATCTTCCAAAACGTAGAGATGAATCTTGGATCTCGGTCAGAAACAATAGATAGTGGAACTCCATGCAGCCTTACCACTTCCCTAATATATATCTTTTCCAGTTGATCCAATGAGAAATCCACCCGAATAGCAATGAAGTGTGCAGTCTTTGTAAGACAATCCATAACAACCCAGATTGAACTGTTGCCTTTGGATGTCCTCGAAAGTCTGGTGGCAAAGTCCATGGTGATATTCTCCCATTTCCATTCTAGTATGGGAAATGGTTGCATCATCCCCTTAGAATTTTGCATCTCTGCCTTCACTTGCTGGCACACCAGGCACTTTGATGTATATTCAGTGACCTTTTTTTTCATATTATCCCACCAAAAGTTTTCTCGGAGATCTCGATACATCTTTGTGCTCCCGGGGTGAATAGAGAAATTTGAACTATGTGCATCATCCAAAAGTTCCTTCTTCAACTCCGGAATTGATGGAACACATAGTCTTTTCCCAAATTGCACAATTCCTTCTTCATTAACATTAAATTCTGAGGATTTCTCCTTTTTGATAGCTTCCACTTTTTCCTGAATTCCCACATCATCCTTTTGAGCATCCTTTAACCTTTACAAAAGAGACGGTTGAACAATCATTTGTGAAAGGATTGATGATGTTCCCTTCTTTATGATTCCCATTTCCATCTTCATCAAGTCTAAGAAGATTGGATCCCTCTCAATTCTCATCATTGATAGAATCGCTGGGTCATTTCTACTTAGGGCATCTGCCACCTTGTTCACTTTCCCAGGGTGGTAATGTATTGAACAGTCATAATCCTTGATGAGCTCTATCCATCTTCTCTGGAACATATTAATCTCTTTCTGTGTGAATATATATTTAAGACTCTTGTGGTCAATATATTTCTCACATTTCTTCCCATAAAGATAATGCCACCAGATTTTCAAGGTAAAGATCACCGCTGCCAACTCCAGATCATGCATTGGATAGTTTCGCTCATGGATTTTCAAATTCCTTGAGGAATAGGATATCACTTTATCATTATGCATCAGCACATATCCTAAGCCCTTCTTCTAAGCATCACTAAATACCATAAAAATTTCCCCACTTGTGGGTAAAGTGAGCACAAGCGTAGTGATAAGCCTCTTTTTCAAATCCTTGAAGATTTTTTCGCATTCCGGACTCCAAGAAAAATTTACTGCCTTTCAAGTTATCTTGGTAAGAGGGTTGGACAATCGTGAGAAATTTCTCACAAATCATTGATAATATCCAGCTAACCCCAAGAAGCTAAGGATATCTATTACCAATGTTGGCCTCGTCCATCCCTCAATTGCATCTGTTTTGGAGGGATCCACAGATATCCCATTGCTTGTGATTATATGGCCCAATAATGAGACCTCCTTCAACCAGAACTCACACTTGCTGTACTTTGCATAGAGCTTCTCCTTGCGCAAAATCTCTAGTACAGTTCTTAAATTCTCCTCATGACACTCCTTGGTTTTGGAGTATATTAGAATATCATCTATAAATACTACCACAAGTTTGTCAAGGTAATCTCTAAAGACTATATTCATCAAGTCCATAAATATTGTTGGAGAATTAGTGAGTTTGAAAGGCATTACTATGAATTCATAGTGCCTGTATCTTGTATGAAAAGCAGTCTTGGGGACATCTTCCTTCTTCACCCTTACTTGATAATATATCGACCGCAAATCTACCTTGGATAAGTATTGTGCTCTACGCAGCTGATCAAACAAGTCATTGATCTGTGGTAGAGGATACTTATTCTTTATAGTGATTTTTTTAAGTTCACGATAATCGATGCAAATCTGTATTGACCCATCATTCTTCTTGACGAAGAGGACTGGTGCAACCCATGGTTAAGCACTTGGGTGTATAAACCCTTTATCCAGATTCTCCTGTAGTTGTTTCTTTAGCTCTTCAAGATCCATGACAACCATTCTATATAGAGTCTTGGATATTGGTAGTGCCCCTGGTATAAGTTCAATTGAGAATTCTGAAGGTTCCGGGCGTAGCAGAAGCGCGTGAGTAGATGTGCCCACTTGGATTTTTGTCATTAGAAATGATCAATCCGGAATCAATACGACGATAAATGCCAGTCTCCACAGATCGAATCACAGAAAAAGACAAAGAAGATGGTTTGTCCCGCAATCACAAACAAGGATCATTACAGGTTGATTCTAATTAATTTAATTAATTATAAAGAAATACCTTTTGGGTGTTCTTTCATCGTTGATGGTCTTGATCACGTTTTTGATTTGATCCGTCGTTGCGTTGCAGAAGCCAAGTGTACACTCCCTCTAGCGGTGATCCACAGGTGTACATCGTATCTTTGGACATTGCCAAAGGATTCTCCGGGTGCTAGCATGGAGAAGCCTTTGCTTGCATTGTCTACCTTAGATCATCTTGATCCAATGGAATAGGATCTCTCTCGGTCTTGTGAGATTTCTTGGAGGAATAGGTTATTTCGGCCTTGAAGGAATTCTCCAGAGATGTTGTGCACAATGATTCTCTTGTTTGTTGGAAAAGAGTTGGGGTTGTGAGGATATTTATAATCGGGTGTGTGGGGTTATAGAGTTATGACAATAAATAAATGTGTTATGCGTTTTATTTATTTCATTGACTCTTATTTAAAACCCCCATGTTGAATAAATAATTCATTGACATGCACCCATGATGATTATAATAAATATCATTTAAAACAATATTATATCCTCAAAATCCTGACTGGAAAAAATACATGGCATGTAATAATAAATACACAGCGTGTACTTGTTTTTCATTGAAAACTACACGGCGTGTACATTAAACGTACACGGCGTGTATATATTGTTTTCATTTATTCATTTCCTTTCCCAAATAAAACTACACGGTGTGTACATTTAATAATACATGGAGTTTACTTGTTTTATTTTATTTTTCCTCCATCATTTAAAATAACTTAGGCTTCCTTGAATAATTATTAAACCACGTACGGGAATAATCTTTATTCAACTTGAGATACTTGGATACACTTAGTGTGTGACCCTCTAGGCCTATTTCTCGTTGGCATTAGGCGGGCTTGCCTAAAGTCCAAGATTACTGTCTAGCAACGGGTCAAGGCACCCAAGAGAAAGAAGTTGACGCCACACTGACGTATCACCTCATACGAACGCTTACTGTGTAATTTAATCCCATTATCTCGATATCTCATCAAGAAGGTTTCATGGTAGTGTCATAAACCTATATGCTTGATCCGTCGTTCTTTGATTACCTGAAATAAACTCGTTATTCACACCTTGGCCATGGAATTTAATGCGACAGTTCTATTTCAATCAAAGGGCTGAGATATCAACTTCCATAAATGGAAGGGAAAAATCCTTCCTTGACTTATCCATTAACAACATGTCACTCGTGACGCACTCAACATACCCTACTTCCTGCCAACTGTCTGCGTGACGGTTTTCGTCAGTAAATCTAAGTGCGTGAGTCATGACATAAGTTAATGATAATCTTCCAGTCTAAGGACCATTACACACGCTCGTAGATAGAAATGTCTGATGACACCAAGACATGAAGAATTGATATTGGTGGGTATATTCTCATAATCTCCCATATTGGAGATTACCAAGTGCAAACTCCATGAGAGAGAGTCTCATCTTCTTACGAGTACTCGCACATGAGGGTCTGCATACTATATGTCCTATCATAGTATATCATCCAACCGTAGAACTTTATTTAAGAATATTGTTATAGCATTTCAAGTTTCTCATTATAGCAGGGATCTTCCATGACCTTATCAATGTAACAAATATTCTGGGACATTATTATATTATAGTTATACAGAACAATGAACAATATATAATAAGTGAACATTCAAGTAATAAAAGAACAAAATAGTTGGTTCTCAGGACACCAACCCTTACAAAATCCCACTTGGACTAGATCCAACTGCCTACGAGTTTTAGTCTGCTAGACCTCACATGATGATCATATTTCTGCTGAGTCAAGGCTTTAGTCAATGGGTCTGCGATGTTGTCTTCCGTGGAAATACTGCTCACTGCAACTTCACCTCTCTGAGAAAAATCCCTCAAGAGATGATACTTCTGAAGTATGTGCTTTGTCCGCTGATGTGACCTTGGCTCTTTTTCAAGTTCCACCACTGCATTATTATCACAATAGAGTGTGATAGGATCTTTACTGCTTGGTACAACATCAAGCTCTTAGACGAAGCTTCGCATCTATACTGCTTCTTTAGCTGCCTCAGAAGCTGCGATATACTCGGACTCCACTGTAGAATTTTCCACCACACTTTGTTTTGAGCTCTTCCAGCTCACTGCACCTCCATTCAAACTGAAGATGTATCCAGTCTGCGACTTCATGTAATCTTGATCAGTCTGGAAACTAGCATCTACATGTCCTCTGATGACTAGTTCCTCATCTCCTCTATAAACCAAGAACTTATCCTTAGTATGCCTTAGATACTTAAGGATAGTCTTGACTGCCATCCAATGGTGGTCTCCTGGATCCTCTTGATATCTTCCTACCGCACTTAATGCGTAAGCAACATCTAGCCTCGTACATATCATAGCATACATGACTAACCCAATCGCAGATGCGTAAGGGGTCCTTGTCATCCTCTTTCTTTCCTCATGTGTCTGAGGACACATTTTCTTGGAAAGATGAATGCCATGTGACACTGGAAACAATCCCCTCTTGGACTGTGCCATACTGAATCTCTTCAGTATCTTGTCAATGTATGTACTTTGACTTAGGCCTAGATTTCTCTTGGATCTGTCACGATGGATCTTGATCCCAATAATATATGCCGCCTCGCCCAAGTCTTTCATAGAGAAGCATTTATGAAACCATGCCTTAACTGACTGTAGGATAGGTACTTCATTTCCAATTAGCAATATGTCATCAACATGTACTATTAGGAAAACGACTGCACTTCCACTAAACCTTTTGTAGACACAAGGCTCACATTCGTTCTTAACAAAGACAAATTCCATAACAGCTTCATCAAAATGAATGTTCCATGACCTTGATGCTTGCTTTAATCCATAAATGGATTTATTCAACTTGCATACCTTGTTAGAATCTTTTGGAGTCACAAACCCTTCAGGTTGTGTCATGTAGACATCTTCCTGGAGGTTCCTGTTAAGGAAAGCTGTTTTGACATCCATTTTCCAAATTTCATAGTCATGGTAAGCAGTAATGGCCAATAGGATTATGATGGATTTCAGCATCACAACTGGTGAAAAGGTTTCATCATAGTCAATTCCTTGACGTTGTCTAAAACCTTTTGCAACCAGTCGTTCCTTATAGGTGCTGACTTTCCCCTCCATGTCCAGTTTCTTCTTGAATACCCATTTATTACCAATAGGCTTTACAACAACTGGAGGATCTACCAAAATCTAGACTTGGTTTTAGTACATGGAATCCATTTCAGAATTCATGTCTTCTTGCCACTTGGCAACGTCTATGCCTTCAACTACTTCCTTGTAGGTAAGAGGATCATCATTGTCAACCAATAATGAGTCAAAATCCTTGGTGACAAGAAAACCATATCGTTCTGGTTCTCTCACCTCTCTCGTGCTCCTACGCAATTCTTGTGTATCTGGAATAGATTGTTCTTACACGGGGCTTTGTGTAATCTGTTCTTGTACCAAATCATGTGTATCTTGAGCCTCGACTTCATCGAAGTCTATCTCGCTCCCACTATCTCTTTTGGAGATGTGCTCCCTCTCAAGGAAAATGTCGTGTCTTTCCACTATAACCTTTTTGTCTGAGGGGTTGTATAGGTAATATTCCCTTGTTTCCTTGGGATATCCTATAAAGATACACTTTGTGCCTTGGGGCCTGAGTTTGTTACCTGAAGAGGCCTTAACAAATGCTTCGCTACCCCACACATGTAAATTCGATAACATGGATTTGTGTCCACTCCATAACTCGTATGGAATACCATTTATCGATTTAGTTGGTACTTGGTTTAGTATGTGTGCTTCTGTTTGTAATGCATATCCCCAAAAGTATATTGGAATACTTGCATGACTCATCATTGATCTCACCATGTCCAATAGGGTGTGGTTCCTCCTTTCACTTACACCATTCCACTGCGGTGTGTAAGGAGGAGTGAGTTGAGATAGAATCCCAAACTCCCATAAGAAATCAATGAAATCCTGATTAAGATATTCTCCTCCTCTGTCTGAGAAGAGTTTCTTAATATTCTTACCAAGCTAGTTCTCAACTTCATTCTTGTATTCTTTGACCCAATCAAAAGAATCGGACTTATACCTCATTAAATAGATATATCCATATATACTAAAATCATCAGCAAAAGTTATGAAGTAAGAGAACCCACCCCTTTCTTCAACTAGAAATGGTCCAAACACATCTGTGTGAACTAATTCTAGAAGCTCTTTAGCTCTTTCACCTTTACCACTAAATGGGGATTTGGTCATTTTTCCTTTTAGACACGCATGACATACACCAAGTGGTTTTAGTTCGAAAGAATCTAAATACCCATCTTGATGTAATTTTGTCAAGCGTTTCTCATTGACATGACCTAGCTGGTGATGCCAAAGTTGGGTGTGGTATGAGCCATGTGAATTAACTTTGTTATCGATTGCCATTACTTGGTTTGTGTAGTCTAACACATAAAGGTCGTTATATAAATGTTCCCTACCAAAACAAATGCTATCTTTATAAAAATAGCAACATCCACTTCCAAACATGAAGATGAATCCATCAGTATCTAATCTGGATACTGAAATAATGTTTTTGGTTACAGAGGGTATATAATAACATCCTTTCAAAACCAAGACCATCCCCATAGGCAATGTGAGGTGGTAGTCCCCGACAGCTACAGCAGCAAGTCTGGCTCTGTTGGCTGCTCGTAGATCTACCTCCCCTCGATCAATCTTCTTGAATCTACTTGGTTCCTGTATTTGGATACAGATGTGATCACCACAAGTAGTATCTAATACCCAATTAGCAGAAACAGATAGATTGTATTCGATAACAAATGCACCTGAAGCTTCCCCTTGCTTCCTTGGCTGGGTGCAGTTTTTCTTCCAGTGGCCCTTCTTGCCACATGAAAAACAAATAGCATCCTATTTCTTTGCCTCCCCTTTGATCTTCCTTTTCTTGGAAGGCCTTGAAGAAGCTTTGGGATTAAATCTCTTCGCCTTCCCTTTCCTTTTATTCACCATGAGGACAGAAGGCTTTTCACGCTTCATGTCAGTGTCCAATTGGTGAATGAGGATGAGAAGATCAGACGGAGACTTCTCAATGTTGTTCATATTGAAGTTTACAACAATGTTTGAGAAGATCTAGGAGAGTGATGCAAGAATGAGATCGGTACCCAGTTCTTCAGGGAGTTTAAACCCTAGAACCTCCAAGTGCTCAATGTAGCTAATTAGCTTGACTACATGAGGCCCAGCTGGGGAACCCTCTCCATGCTTGCTCTGAAATATAGCCTTGGAGATCTCAAACCTTTCCTGTCTTTCTCTCTCCTGGTATAGACCACGGAGGTGCTCGAGCATGCTATAGGCATCCATGTCTTCATGAGACTTCATGAGCTCACTAGACATCGATGATAGCATCAAACATTGAATGTCGAGAGCATCGTTCAAATGTTGATCATAGACCAGGAAATCTTCATCACCCGCCCCTGGGGTAGGAGAATCAGGAAGTGAGGACTCCAGTACGTAAAACTTTTGTTCATGGTGTAGGATATCTCGAAGGTGTCTAAACTATTCCTGAAAGTTACTGCCGGTGAGGATATTGTTTTTATCCAGTATTGATTGCAGAGAAAGTGTGGTTGATGAGTTTTTCATTTCGATTCTAAAAATTAAAAGAGTAGATTTATCAATACCTTTTTTATTACATTTTATGAGAAATAATAAATTAATTAATTCTCCCACTATTTTATCAAGTCCCAATGGCCCTCACCATTGAACTCATAATGTCCAGTTGCTTTGACATTCTAGTAGCAAGGATCCATATTTCCCTTCACATAACCCCAACAAGGTTTGGTCAAGCTATTTGAAGGTATTTAGGTAGGTAGGTCTTTGCCAACTGTGAGCTTACAGTTCCTTGATCTGTTGAGTGGACTCCCCAATCCTGAAATCCTGACTTGGATTTCCTCAAATCGTACCTCCAATATTACACCAAGTCTAGCAAGGGCTACTTCTCTTGATGTAATATGGTTAAGTCAACCCGAAACCTTTCATAAGGGCTTCCTTTATAAAAGTAAGTGTCCCAACAAGGGTTCGTCAAACACAGAGTTTTATTGAGTCTTTCCCTTAATCAGGTAACGGAAGGCTTGGTCTGACTTAATATGGTATTGAGGGATTTTATTCCTTTATGCGTAGTTTTGCATTATCACATGTTTGTTAATATTAAGTGATGCTTGCTTAAGTGATTAACCATGTTCTGATAATGTTTACACATAGTCTGGTTTTTATTTTATTCCATCTTTGCATGCTTGTTCATTTTATTAATTATGTGATCACGACAACACATACATAATAAATAAACCATGCAATCAGACAGAAATAAAATAAGATGGAATTATCATGAGCTTATATTGGTTAGATTATCTAGAGGTTTTCATAAGCTAACCCTGACCTAGGGAAAACACCTTGAACCTGTTGGTTCATGTTTTGCAGCTCCCACCTGTCCACCTTTGTATCTTCTTGCATCGGTTTCGCCTCGGCTTTAGGATTTGAACCGTCTCCTTTGGCTTGGGAGATCCTCCATTACATGGGTTTACATTAAAGAAACCATGGACACGCAGACCCTACATTTTATTGGAAGAAGGCTCGCATGACAAAAAATTTAAATTAAATAAATTTAAATGAAACCATACACATACAAAGGGTATTTGTTCTAGATCATGATCATCCATAGTATGCAACAACATTTACGCATATTTATAATTCAAATTCTTTTAATCGTTCTTTTATTTAAGATAAGATACGCTCGAATTCAATTAATTGTGATCTTATAATTAATAAATTCTTTATGTTAAATTCCTTTCTGAAATTCCTTGAGATTCTTCTCATCTATATTCCTTGTACGGGTCTTTGTACATTGGAGGAAACCTGGTGAAATTCCATTTCTGGAAAGTACACGGTCTGTAGTTTATAATTACATGGCGTGTATTTTTCTTTTCACCCTTTATCCAAAGTACACGCTGGGGCTTTGGCGTGTTTTCTGTACTTTGGAAATTTTGGAGTACAAGGCGTGTAGATGAATCATACACGGCGTATACTTCTTTATTACGTGGTAACCGGCCTGGTGATCCCGTGTACGCGGTACACGGCTTATCTTTGTACACGGTTTCACCTGGGCCAGAATGGACTACACGGTGTGTTACTCCAACATACACGCCGTGTATTCTGGTTTCCATGCGCCGTTCAATTCTATTCAACACGGATTGATTAAAACTTAGGCATAATCAATTCACACGGCGTGGTTTGGCGGACCAATGTCGGTTCATTAAACCTAAGTACACGATGTGTAGTTTTAATTACACGTCGTGTAATCCCGTGTTGTACAGACAGAAATAATGACTCCTCTGGATGAATTCCTCGTTTTTATTTTAATCAAAATTAAAATTAAAAAGTTTTTTCTGTGATATGAATTGAGAAACGAAGGAGGAAGAATAGATCTCATTTATTTAGATTAATTTAACGATATATTTCGAATTGAATCAAATATAAATGCATAAATTATCAACGAAAATTAAATAACTATAATCAACATTGCAACCTCCCTCTGATACCATTTGAAGGTGTCAGGCGCAGTGGAAGTGCGTGGGTGGATGTTCCCACTTGGCTTTTTGTCATTAGCAATGATCAATGCGGGATCAATACGGCGATAAACGCCAGTCTCCATGGATCGAATCACAGAAAAAGACAAAGAAGATGATTTGTCCCGGAACCACAAACAAGGATCGTTACAGGTTGATTATAATTAATTTAATTAATTATAAAGAAATACCTTTTGGGTGTTCTTTCTTCGTTGATTTTCTTGATCACGTTGTCGATGTGATCCGTCGTTGCGTCATAGAAGCCAAGTTTAGACTCCCCCTAGCGGTGATCCACACGTGTACCTCGTATCTTTGGACATTGCCAAAGGATTCTCCAGGTGCTATCATGGAGAAGCCTTTGCTTGCATTGTCCGCCTTAGATCATCTTGATCTGATGGAAGAGGATCTCTCTCGGTCTTGAGAACGTTCTTGAAGGAAGAGGTTCTTTTGGCCTTGAAAGAATTCTCCATAGATGTTGTGCACAATGATTCTCTTGTGTGTTGGAAAAGAGTTGGGGTTGTGAGGATATTTATAATCGGGTGTGTGGGGTTATAAAGTTATGACAATAAATAAACATGTTACGCGTTTTATTTATTTCATTGACTCTTATTTAAAACCCCGATGTCGAATAAATAATTCCTTAACATTCGCCCATGCTGATTATAATAAATATCATTTAAAACAATATTATATCCTCAAAATCTCGACTGGAAAAACTACACGGTGTGTAATAATAAATACACGGCGTGTACATTAAATGTACATGGCGTGTATATCTTGTTTTCATTTATTCATTTATTTTCCAAAATAAAACTACAAGGCGTGTATATTTAATAATACACGGTGTTTACTTGTTTCATTTTATTTTTCCTCCATCACTGAAAACAACTTAGGCTTCCTTGAATAATTATTAAACCACGTACGGGAATAATCTTTATTCAACTTGAGATACTTGGGTACACTTAGTGTGTGACCCTCTAAGCCTCTTTCTCGTTGGCGGGCTTGCCTAAAGTCCAAGATTACTTTCTAGCAACGGGTCAAGGCACCCAAGAGAAAGAAGTTGACGCCGCATTGACGTATCACCTCATACAAATGCTTATTCTGTAATTTAATCCCTTTGTCTTGATGTCTCATCAAGCAGGTTTCATGGCAGTGTCATAAACCTATATGCTTGATCCGGCATTCTTTGACTACCTGAAATAAACTTGTCGTTCACACCATGGCCATGGAATTTAATGCGACAGTTCTATTTCAATCAAAGGGTCGAGATATCAACTTCCATAAATTGAAGGGACCAATCGTTCTTCGACTTATCCATTAACAACATGTCACTCGTGATGCACCCAAAGTACCCTACTTCCCGCTAACTGTCTGCATGATGGTTTTCTCCAATAAATCTAAGTGTGCAAGTCATGACATGGGTTAATGATAATCTTCCAGTCTAATGACCATTACACATGCTCGTATATAGAAATGTCTGATGACACCAAGACATGCAGAATTGTTATTGGAGGGTCTATTTATAACGACCCATACATTACATACATTGTTAATACTTTAAAATTGAAGCACACTTATTACAACATATGACAAAACCACAAAGGACCGTATAGGTATAGTGTCTTTAGAAACTGGGAAACATAAACAACTGGTTCATAAATCTTCTACAGTGTCTCCCTTTTATTTCATCATATCTAAGGTCCCTTTTAGCATATTCTACTTAATATCCATCTTCCTGACCTGGGGAAAATAAAACATAAAAGGGTGAGCTCAAATGCTCAGCAAGGGCAAATAAAGGAAATAAAAATCATATCATGTCTTTTTGAAAATCAAAACCTGCAAAAGAGATCATAATATCTTATCATGGAATAAATCATAGAAGTGAAAATGAGATCCCCATAATCATAACATAAAACTTGAAACTTTGTGGCATGCACACATAATCATGGAAAATCATTTCTTGTTAGTCATGACTCATTGTCAAGACTATCTTAGTGGACAAAGTCCCTTTCTGAATCGAGTAACCCTCGTTTCAGTCCTGTTTCACTGAACCGGTATAACCTACCATTCCAGCCATGTCTATCTCATGAGATATAAAATCTTTACCCAATGCATTGGAGGGAGATATAGGTCCCACCCATCTTATAATGAATCCTTTCTTATGTGTGCCACATAATCATACATCATCACATAACCCATGTAATAAAAATGGGATTCTTAAACAACATGACATCATAAAACAATTCATATAAGATAAAGGAATTCATAAAAATGTTTCCATCAAAACATAATCAAATCCATGTAATAATAGGGATAAAAACAGAACCCTTTTATTAGCTTAGATGGAAAATAATTTTGATAAAATACTTGAACTTCATTCTTGAGGAAAATATCCTTTCTACTTCAAAAACATTTTTACTTTCATAACATGTCATAAAACTTTAAAATAAAAGAAGTTGATTAAAAATAAACTTGAAAACTTGTAAAGGAAGCTTCTTGGAAATAATGTTTTAAAAATCCATTCATGCCGTATAAGTTTAAAAAAAACATTCTTCGTACTTTTGTCGGAAAAGTCAAAAATACCTCGTATGAAAAAAGACAAAAGACTCCTTTCATATATTTTACAAAAAAACTTACCGAAGGGTAAAATTGGATATAAACTATTGTAGAAGGATGGAAATAATATTACATATTGAGGGAACATGGATGTGGATGATAAAATACACCCCAGTAATTACCAAAGTAAATACAATCTTGAATAAAAGTGAGATTGTGATATTTCCCTTACCTTAGGTCCGATTAGCTTTGTACGTGTCCGAAGCTCCTGTATAATGGTTTAAATAATGTTATTGACTTATTCCAGAATCATACATCTTTATATGATATCATATATGGTCATATTATTAGCTTCTTGTTAGTAATATTTCATTGTTACTTGTTACTCGGGTCTTTATAACTTTTTGTTCTTATGCGTGTTTTGTCGAATAAATTCTTATTCTTATCTTTAGGTTATAGATAATTCATTTCCAGAATGGTATTAGTGTATTATATACCATATTCATTCATTCAATTCATTTATATAATCATTATGAAATGAAGATCATGTAGAACGAGTCGCATCACATCGTGGAGACGGTATTCCGTACGTACGCACGAGTGATGATATCGTTCCTATGATCGTAGAATTGTATTGGAGTATATATATATTATTTCAGTATCAATATTACTTCATAATAATCATATGTAGTTACTCATTACACCATTATACCCATCCTTGTAAGGTGATGGTGGAAAATAGATTACACCACGGCGTGGAGACGGTATTCCGTACGTACGCACGCGTGGTGATTTCATTTTTCCGTAGGATGGATAGAAGGTGAATTAGGGTTGTTTCATATTTATAATAACATATCAGTATGTAAGTAATACTTATGTTATTACTTTATCATTAAACAACTAAAGAATAAGAAGTTGAAGAAGAAAGAAATTGAAAAGATCGGTAATGGATATTACCTCTTCTTTGGAACGCTTCTTTGAATCCTCCACTTAAGGAACTAAGATTGGTCTTTGGAGAAGACCAGGACCTCTAGGATTATTCTAGGGAAGTGGAGAGGAGAAAATGGCAGGGTTTGGCCGAGCTTGAGTGCTCAATTTGGTGTGAGGAGGAGGGGGAGGAGGTGCCCTTTTATAAGGGAGGAGAGGGGCACCTTAGGAATATCTCAAAATATTATTTTATATTAAAGTGAAAATCGGTTTATAATGGTTCCAAAGGGTCTTATTTCGAAGCTAAAGTGGGGATGGGTCGAAATCCTATCAAACAATAGGATTTAGACAAGTTTAGGGTATTATTTTAACCTTATCAATTAGATTTAACTCTAAGTTAATTATTTTAACTTTTACCGTGTCTTTTTGTTTTCTTTCACTATATGGTTAATACACTTACTATAACATGCCAAACGAACCCCAAATTGTTTATTATTAATATATATCCTTATCTAAGTCATTTGGCCGAACCTTAAATTTTTAGGAATAAAATAACAATTAATAATATAATATTTGATTTAAAATTTATTTTGTGTCAATTTTGACACTATTTGATATATGATTTGTTTGAAAGTCATAACAGAATTATATGTTCGAACCAAGTTGATTAAAGAAACACTAATATATCATAGTAACCTAGAAAATTAGTGGAATTCATAAAAAGTCTTAAATTACATTTATTTTGGTATTTATATTATCAATTATGTCAATATTTCATTAATAAGATAATTACTGCATCATCTTTGTGTCATAAATAAATTATATTATTTGATGTCTAAAAATTACAAATAAAATACCATCATGTAGGAAATCTTTTTAGCTTTCTAATGAATATTTACAATCGAATTTATCTTATGTATAACCCCATATTAAAAATTATTTACTTATTAAACTTTGATTTTAACTATTTTAACCCTTCTTTAAATAAATTAATAATAAATGTCCTAATCTAATCCAAGTGGGCCTAAATGGTCATATTTTATTCCTAAGTTTGTTTTTGGTCGAATTACACTTGTCCAATAGAATTAGGACATGTGTTAGGGTAATATTAATATCATATTTACCCTTAGTTACCCTATTTACTATTAACCGCGGTAAAAATCGTAAAAAGTTACTATTCACCAAAAAATTATTTTCATCTCATTGAACCACATTTTAGTCCTTGATATTAACCGTGTCTCTCGGATTTTCGAAATTCCATTCACAGAAGCGGTAAAATTAAGTTTTATGCAAAATTCTGTTTTTTAACCTACCACTTAGTGGTTTCACTATTCATCAAAAATTGAAAGTTTTCAGAAAAATACCAAAATTTCACTCTTGGCTAATTTCGATATTCTGAGTCCAAAAATGAAGTCCATTTTGAAAAATAAAATTTATAAAATTTTAAAAAGTGGTTATTACTATTCATAACGGCTAGTTTTAATAGCATATTGTTGTTTAGTGAAACTCGGTATTGCGTACGACGCAAGCTATCGAGGAAGGTCGCGATTGCGTGTAAAGCAAGTCAAGCAAGTGTTGTGTAGAAAAAGATTCCTTTGATAATTTATATAACATAAAAGTCTCGGGTGTTACATTCTACCCCCCTTAAAAAGAATTTCGCCCTCGAAATTCGTCACTTTGTAACAAACAGATGAGGATACTTCTCCCTCATCATATCCTCAAGCTCCCATGTAGCGTCTTCAAGTTGGTGGTTCCTCCATAAAACTTTCACCAAGCGAGTGGTCTTGTTTCGTAGGACTTTTTCGCTACGATCCAGAATCTCTATCGGCTGTTCTTCATAAGAAAGATCTTTCTCCAGCGGTACAACTTCTGAGCTGAGTACATGTGAAGGATTTGATATGTACTTTCTCAGGAGAGATACATGGAACACATCGTGAATTTGAGAGAGATTCGGTGGAAGCGCCAATCGGTAAGCTACCTTCCCAACACGATCCAGTATTTCGAAAGGACCGATATATCTAGGGGTCAACTTCCCCTTCTTTCCAAATCTCATAACCCTCTTCCAGGGAGATATTCGTAAGAACACTTTATCACCCACTTCAAACTCTAGGTCTTTTCTTCGGCTGTCGGCATAGCTTTTCTGTCGACTCTGAGCTGCTCTTATGTGTTGTTGAATAGATCTGACCTTTTCTGCCATTTTATCAACGAGATCAGGTCCTAATAGCTTTCTTTCCCCAACTTCATCCCAGCAAGTTGGAGTCCTGCATTTCTTTCCATAGAGAGCTTCATAAGGATCCATCTGAATACTGGAGTGAAAGCTATTATTATAAGAAAATTCTACCAAAGGTAGGTGTTGATCCCAACCTCCTTTGAAATCCATAGAGCAAGCTCTCAACATATCTTCTAGGGTTTGAATTGTTCTCTCAGATTGACCGTCTGTCTGGGGATGATAAGCAGTGCTGAAACTCAACTCTGTATCCAGAGTATGCTGAAGACTTCTCCAGAACTTCGAGGTAAATCTCGGATCCCGATCAGATATAATAGAAAGTGGTACTCCATGTAATCTTACCACTTCCTTTACATATATCCTGGCAAGCTGATCTAGAGAGAAATCCTCTCTAATATGAATGAAGTGTGCAGACTTTGTAAGACGATCAACTATGACCCAAATAGCATTATTGCCTTTGGATGTTTTAGGAAGTCCTGTGACAAAGTCCATAGTGATGTTTTCCCATTTCCATTCGGGTATGGGTAATGGTTGTAACATCCCCTTAGACTTCTGTCTCTCAGCTTTAACTTGTTGACAAACCAAGCATCGAGAGACAAATTCAGCAACATCTCTTTTCATGCCATCCCACCAGAAGTACTCTTTCAGGTCCCTATACATCTTCGTGCTTCCAGGATGAATAGAGAATGAAGAACTATGAGCCTCATCCAGCATCTCCTTCTTTAATTCGGGAATGGGAGGAACACAAACCTGATTCCTGAACTTTATTATCCCATCACAATCAAGGTTGAATTCGGGAACATTTCTCACCTTCTTTTGTAACTCGACATCTTCTTTCTGTGCCTCTTTAATCTTCACATGTATAGATGGTTGAACATTCATTTGAGAAAGATAAGATTTTTCCCCTTCCATTATAATTCCAAGATCCATCCTTTGTAAATCCATAAATATTGGATCTTTTGTGATCCTCATCATGGATAAACTAGCATGGTCTTGTCGACTTAATGCATCTGCCACCTTGTTTGCTTTCCCAGGGTGGTAATGGATTGAGCAGTCATAATCCTTAATCAGCTCCAACCATCTTCTTTGACGCATATTCAACTCCTTTTGTGTGAAAATATACTTTAAACTTTTATGATCAGTATAAATATCACACCTTTCACCATAAAGGTAATGCCTCCAAATCTTTAATGCAAAGATTACCGCAGCCAACTCCAAATCATGTGTTGGGTAATTTTTCTCATGGATTTTCAACTGTCGTGAGGCATAAGCTATCACCATATCATTTTGCATAAGAACACACCCCAATCCCTTCTTGGATGCATCACTGTAGATCACAAACCTTTCTCCACTACAAGGCAGTGTGAGCACAGGTGCACTGGATAACCTTCTTTTCAACTCCTTGAAATTCTCTTCACATTCCTCTGTCCAGACAAACTTAACTCCTTTCCGAGTCAACTTGGTGAGTGGATTAGATAATCGTGAAAAATCTTTTACAAAACGTCGATAATATCCAGCCAAACCAAGAAAACTTCGGATCTCAGTTACTGTGGTTGGTCTCGACCATCTTTCGATAACCTCTGTTTTTGCTGGATCCACAGATATCCCCTCTTTTGAGATTATATGACCCAAAAATGCAACTTTTTGAAGCCAAAATTCACACTTGGTAAATTTGGCATAAAGCTTCTCCTTTCTCAGGGTCTTGAATATAATTCTCAAGTGATCTTCATGCTCTTCCTTTCTCTTTGAATAGACAAGAATATCGTCTATAAAGACTACCACAAATTGATCAAGATTGTCCCTAAAGACTCTATTCATTAGATCCATGAAGATAGCAGGGGCATTAGTAAGACCAAATGGCATCACTATAAATTCATAGTGTCCATACCTTGTACGGAAAGCCGTCTTTGGTATATCCTCCCTTTTGACCCTTAATTGATGATACCCTGAACGAAGATCAATCTTGGAAAAGTATTGAGCTCCGCGTAGTTGGTCAAATAAGTCATCAATGTGTGGGAGAGGATATTTGTTCTTGATAGTGATCTTGTTAAGTTCTCGATAATCAATGCAGAGTCTCATTGATCCATCTTTCTTCTTAACAAATAGAACAGGTGCTCCCCAAGGTGACGCACTAGGGCGTATGAATCCCTTATCAAGATTCTCTTGGAGTTGCTTCTTCAATTCCTGCAAATCAATTGGGGCCATTCTATAAGGTGTCTTTGAAATAGGCAAAGCACCCGGTACGAGTTATATTGAAAACTCAACTTCACGATTTGGTGGAAGACCTGGTAATTCATCTGGAAAGACATCATCAAACTCCCGTACAATGGGCATATTCTTAATCGTGAGTTTCTCACCAACCATTTGAGATAAATAACCTTCATTTAGTGGAATCAATACCCATAAGATGGAAGAAATTTCCACTGGAAGGTTATGTTCATCCTTGCATTGGTATACGATCGTAGATTGATCTGGAATATGAAATGTGACTTCCCTTCTTTGGCAATTGATATGAGCTCCATGTAGAGAAAGCCAATCCATGCCAAGAATCACATCAAATTCCACTAAAGGAAGGATCACAAGATTTGCAGGAAGCACTTTCCCACAAACTTCGATCGGAGAAGAATTATAAACTTTTGATGCGATTGATGTGCCATTAGGTGTTGTCACGGCTAACTCAACATCTAATTGTTGAGGTAATACGGTGATACCCTTAGAAAAGTCTTCAGAAATAAAAGAGTGGGTGGATCCAGAATCAAATAAAACATTTGCTACTTTAGAGTGGATGGTAAGTGTACCTTTCACCACATCGTTATCGTACTCCACATCGCTGATAGAAATTGCATGTGACTTTCCTTTGTCTTTAGCCTTAAGATTTTGTTGACGTCGACCATCATCATCAACCCTTGGATTTGGGCATTGATTGGCATAATGCCCCATCTCCTTGCACTTGAAACATTGAAGTGTAGTAGGTTCATTCTGTGTATCCCTTCCTTTGTTTGCATCATTAGACATCTTCTTCCCATTATCACGACATTCAAATGCCCGATGACCTTCCTTTCCACATTTAAAAGATTTACTTGTCCCTTTAAGACAACTCCCTCCATGTTTCTTCCCACACTTTGAGCATAAGGAAAAGCTCATCTTCTTTTCCGTGTGCTCTTTAGATTTTTCTTTGAATTCCATCTTCCTCTTCTTATCAAAACCATGTGACTGATGGGTTACTCCAATCTCCATCTCGACTTTGAGAGCACATCGAACGATTTCCTCGTAGCTATTGAAGTCCCTTATGGCTAATGCCCTTCGAAGACTTGGTTTTAAGCCAATAAAGAATCGATCGATCTTACTCTCAGGTTGGATAATAATACCAGAAGCGTACCTTGCAAGTCTTGTAAAATTTGCTTCATAGGTACCAACAGATTCATCATCCCTTTGCTTCAGTTCAAGAAACTCTTTCTCCATCTTTGTCCGGAGAATACGAGGGAAGTACTTATTGAAAAATAAGTTCTTGAACTCGTCCCACTCCATAGACTCAATTTCATCCCTTTGCCTCGTATTCTTAACAAGATTCCACCATTGATCAGCATCTCCTTCCAAACGATACACTGCTAGGATGACTTTATCATGTTCAGAACATTGAAGAACTGAAAATATCTTTTCAGTAGTACTAATCCATTGTTCAGCAACTAATGGATCAGTAGACCCGCTGAAAGAAGGTGGACGCTGCCTCATGAAGGATTCAACAGAATGTTGCTCCCTCCTTTGCTCGTTTGGAAATCCTGCATGATTCATAGCTTGAAAAAGTTGTGTGAGCATGGCTACAAGATTTTTCATTCCAGCTCCCATATCGTTTGGTTTCTCAGGGGGACAATCATTGCATTGCCCATCGCATTCCGCATTAACACGGTTCTTTCGGGTTCCAGCCATTGACTAAAACCAAGAAGAATAGTGTGAGCAACACTAATTATAATAGGAAACCACATAATTCAAGAATAAAATTTTCATGCTTAAGGTCTTATCCTAGGTTATTCAAGGCCATTTCTAAAACACTAAGATTGTGTTCTATGCTTAGACTTATCCTTAGGGTTCTTACTAAGGCTTTCACATCCTAGTTTCCAAAGGTTGACTATACCTTTCCTCTGATACCAACTATAACGACCCATACATTACATACATTGTTAATACTTTAAAATTGAAGCACACTTATTACAACATATGACAAAACCACAAAGGACCGTATAGGTATAGTGTCTTTAGAAACTGGGAAACATAAACAACTGGTTCATCAATCTTCTACAGTGTCTCCCTTTTATTTCATCATATCTAAGGTCCCTTTTAGCATATTCTACTTAATATCCATCTTCCTGACCTGGGGAAAATAAAACATAAAAGGGTGAGCTCAAATGCTCAGCAAGGGGAAATAAAGGAAATAAAAATCATATCATGTCTTTTTGAAAATCAAAACCTGCAAAAGAGATCATAATATCTTATCATGGAATAAATAATAGAAGTGAAAATGAGATCCCCATAATCATAACATAAAACTTGAAACTTTGTGGCATGCACACATAATCATGGAAAATCATTTCTTGTTAGTCATGACTCATTGCCAAGACTATCTTAGTGGACAAAGTCCCTTTCTGAATCGAGTAACCCTCGTTTCAGTCCTGTTTCACTGAACCGATATAACCTACCATTCCAGCCATGTCTATCTCATGAGATATAAAATCTTTACCCAATTCATTGGAGGGAGATATAGGTCCCACCCATATTATAATGAATCCTTTCTTATGTGTGCCACATAATCATACATCATCGCATAACCCATGTAATAAAAATTGGATTCTTAAACAACATGACATCATAAAACAATTCATATAAGATAAAGGAATTCATAAAAATGTTTCCATCAAAACATAATCAAATCCATGTAATAATAGGGATAAAAACATAACCCTTTTATTATCTTAGATGGAAAATAATTTTGATAAAATACTTGAACTTCATTCTTGAGGAAAATATCCTTTCTACTTCAAAAACATTTTTACTTTCATAACATGTCATAAAACTTTAAAATAAAAGAAGTTGATTAAAAATAAACTTGAAAACTTGTAAAGGAAGCTTCTTGGAAATAATGTTTTAAAAATCCATTCATGCCGTATAAGTTTAAAAAAAACATTCTTCGTACTTTTGTCGGAAAAGTCAAAAATACCTCGTATGAAAAACGACAAAAGATTCCTTTCATATCTTTTACAAAAAAAACTTACCGAAGGGTAAAATTGGATATAAACTATTGTAGAAGGATGGAAATAATATTACATATTGAGGGAACATGGATGTGGATGATAAAATACACCGCAGTAATTACCAAAGTAAATACAATCTCGGATAAAAGTGAGATTGTGATATTTCCCTTACCTTAGGTCCGATTAGCTTTGTACGTGTCCGAAGCTCCTGTATAATGGTTTAAATAATGTTATTGACTTATTCCAGAATCATACATATTTATATGATATCATATATGGTCATATTATTAGCTTCTTGTTAGTAATATTTCATTGTTACTTGTTACTCGGGTCTTTATAACTTTTTGTTCTTATGCGTGTTTTGTCGAATAAATTCTTATTATTATCTTTAGGTTATAGATAATTCATTTCCAGAATGGTATTATTGTAGTATATACCATATTCATTCATTCAATTCATTTATATAATCATTATGAAATGAAGATCATGTAGAACGAGTCGCATCACATCGTGGAGACGGTATTCCGTACGTACGCACGAGTGATGATATAGTTCCTATGATCGTGGAATTGTATTGGAGTATATATATATTATTTCAGTATCAATATTACTTCATAATAATCATATGTAGTTACTCATTACACCATTATACCCATCCTTGTAAGGTGATGGTGGAAAATAGATTACACCACGGCGTGGAGACGGTATTCCGTACGTACGCACGCGTGGTGATTTCATTTTTCCGTAGGATGGATAGAAGGTGAATTAGGGTTGTTTCATATTTATAATAACATATCAGTATGTAAGTAATACTGATGTTATTACTTTATCATGAAACAACTAAAGAATAAGAAGTTGAAGAAGAAAGAAATTGAAAAGATCGGTAATGGATATTACCTCTTCTTTGGAACGCTTCTTTGAATCCTCCACTTAAGGAAATAAGATTGGTCTTTGGAGAAGACCAGGACCTCTAGGATTATTCTAGGGAAGTGGAGAGGAGAAAATGGCAGGGGTTGGCCGAGATTGAGTGCTCAATTTGGTGTGAGGAGGAGGGGGAGGAGGTGCCCTTTTATAAGGGAGGAGAGGGGCACCTTAGGAATATCTCAAAATATTATTTTATATTAAAGTCAAAATCGGTTTATAATGGTTCCAAAGGGTCTTATTTCGAAGATAAAGTGGGGATGGGTCGAAATCCTATCAACCAATAGGATTTAGACAAGTTTAGGGTATTATTTTAACCTTATCAATTAGATTTAACTCTAAGTTAATTATTTTAACTTTTACCGTGTCTTTTTGTTTTCTTTCACTATATGGTTAATACACTTACTATAACATGCCAAACGAACCCCAAATTGTTTATTATTAATATATATCCTTATCTAAGTCATTTGGCCGAACCTTAGATTTTTAGGAATAAAATAACAATTAATAATATAATATTTGATTTAAAAATTATTTTGTGTCAATTTTGACACTATTTGATATATGATTTGTTTGAAAGTCATAACAGAATTATATGTTCGAACCAAGTTGATTAAATCAACACTCATATATCATAGTAACCTATAAAATTAGTGGAATTCATAAAAAGTCTTAAATTACATTTATTTTGGTATTTATATTATCAATTATGTCAATATTGCATTAATAAGATAATTACTGCATCATCTTTGTGTCATAAATAAATTATATTATTTGATGTCTAAAAATTACAAATAAAATACCATCATGTAGGAAATCTTTTTATATTTCTAATGAATATTTACAATCGAATTTATCTTATGTATAAACCCATATTAAAAATGATTTACTTATTAAACTTTGATTTTAACTGTTTTAATCCTTCTTTAAATAAATTAATAATAAATGTCCTAATCTAATCCAAGTGGGCCTAAATGGTCATATTTTATTCCTAAGTTTGTTTTTGGTCGAATTACACTTGTCCAATAGAATTAGGACATGTGTTAGGGTAATATTAATATCATATTTACCCTTAGTTACCCTATTTACTATTAACCGCGGTAAAAATCGTAAAAAGTTACTATTCACCAAAAAATTATTTTCATCTCATTGAACCACATTTTATTCCTTGATATTAACTGTGTCTCTCGGATTTTCGAAATTCCATTCACAGAAGCGGTAAAATTAAGTTTTATGCAAAATTCTATTTTTTAACCTACCACTTAGTGGTTTCACTATTCATCAAAAATTGAAAGTTTTCAGAAAAATACCAAAATTTCACTCTTGGTTAATTTCGATATTCTGAGTCCAAAAATGAAGTCCATTTTGAAAAATAAAATTTATAAAATTTTAAAAAGTGGTTATTACTATTCATAACGGCTAGTTTTAATAGCATATTGTTGTTTAGTGAAACTCGGTATTGCGTACGACGCAAGCTATCGAGGAAGGTCGCGATTGCGTGTAAAGCAAGTCAAGCAAGTGTTGTGTAGAAAAAGATTCCTTTGATAATTTATATAACATAAAAGTCTCGGGTGTTACACTATTCTCATAATCTCCCATCTTGGAGATTACCAAGTGCGAACTTCATGAGAGAGAGTCTCATCTTCTTACGAGTACTCACACATGACGGTCTGCATACTATGTGTCCTATCATAGTATATCATCCAACCGTAGAACATTATTTAAGAATATTGTTATAGCATTTCAAGGTTCTCATCATAGCAGGGATCTTCCATGACCTTATCAATGAAACAAATATTCCAGGACATTATTATATTATAGTTATGCAGAAAAATGAATAATATATAATAAGTGAACATTCATGTAATCAAAGAACAAAACAGTTGGTTCTCAGGACACCAACCCTTACAAATTCAGCATCTCTTCTAGGAGGAAGACCAGGCAGTTCCTCGGGAAACACTTCATCGAATTCCCTCACAATAGGCATATCTTCAAGGATGGTTTCTTCCTTGGACTCAATCATCTAAGCCAAATATGTGTGCTCATAGGGCAGTAATATCCATTCTTGATCTGATGAAGCTAAAGAAGATCCATCTTCCTCCTTACACTTGTAAAGAATCGGGGGTCGATTCTCCATATGGAGTGTGATTTTCCTCTCCCGACAATTTATGTTGGATCTATATAAGGAAATCCAATCCATGCCAAGAATTGAATCAAATTCTACCATAGGGAGTATGAAAAGGTTCTCTGGGAAATTCAATCAACAGATTATAATAGGGGAGGACTTATATTCATGGGATGCAATGATTTCCCCATTTTTTGTACTCACCAGCATCTTCACTTCCATGATTTGTGGTGGTGCTGGGATTGTTCTACTAAACTTTCAAGATATAAAATAATGCGTAGAACCTGAATCAAAAATTACATTCTCTATTCTGGAATGAATAACTAGCGTACCTTTCACCACTTCATTGTCGGGGTTCGCTTCGGCAACAGTGACGGCAAAATCTATTCCTTGCTACCTTGGAGGTTGTTGGTTGCCTCCGAAAACCCTTGGTTTAGGGTACTGATTTGAAAAATGCCCTGGTTCTTTGCATTTATAGCAATGAACAACGCGTTGAGGTTTGAACGGAGCGTTCCTCTCCTCTGTCACAGCCGCGGGTATTTTTTTCTGACAGTTAACAACTAGGTTCCCTTATTTTCCACACCTAAAGAATTTCCTCGTCCCCTTGAGGAAATTTCCAGGGTGATTCTTTCCGCACTTTTGGCAAGTGGGGTGTTGGATCTTCTTAGCACCGTTCGATTTATCCATTGGACCTCCAGCATTGAAGTCCACCTTAGGCTTCTTGTTCCCATTATACCAATGTGATTCTCCAATCTCCATTTCGACCTTGAGGTCACATCAGACAATTTCCTCATAGCTGTCGAAGTCACGGATTGCTAATGCTTTCTGCATGCTAGGCTTCATCCCACCAAAAAAACGGTCAACCTTGCATTTGGGGGTAACAACAAAGCCAGAAGCGTATCATTCAATCCTTGTGAATTTTTCCTCGTACGCTCCAACATATTATTTGTCTTTTTTCTTGAGTGAAAGGAAGTCCCTTTCCATCTTAAGCCGGAGGGTGCGTGGAAAATATTTATCGAAAAACATCTTTCTGAAATCCTTCCATTCCAACACCTCGATCTCCACCTCAGGATTCATATTTTTGATCAACATCCACCACTGATCAGATTCACCCTCCATATGATAAGCCGCTAGGAGAACCTTCTCTTTTTCAGAACATTGAAGGATGGATAATATCTTTTCAATGGAGTTGATCCATTTTTCAGTGATCGTGGGATTGGATGATCCACTAAAATTAGGAGTCCTTTGTCTCATGAAGCTCTCGATAGCGACTTGTTATTTCTTAGGGGGGGTTGAACGATCCTCTTGACCCAAGTTTCTATTCAAATCTTGAGTTATCTAAGAGAGAAGCGTGACAAAGTTTGTGATTCCCACTCCCATTGGATTGGGAATCTCATTAGTATAGTCATCACACTGATCTTCACATCGGTTGTTAGCCTGAGTCCTCCTATTTCTGGCCATTGGCTAGAATAAAATGAAATTTAGGGGGTAACACATAAAGGTTAATCAAAAGAAAAAATTTGATGACTTATAAATAAACTTTTATTTCCTTAACTCATGAGTCTATAGGCTTCAATATAGGCTTTTCATGATCTACTTTCCAACATATATTCTTAGGGGCATTTTTTTAATTCCCTTAATAAGTGTTCATAATAATCTTTTGAATTTATCAAAACATATCCCCTGGGAGTGTCGTAACCAAGAGTTTAGCAAAGCCCATTGTCGTTCACCTGTACCCATTCGAGTCTATCTCAAAACGGTGTTTTCGGGTTTTACCCCTAGGATACATCTGTTCCAGAGCCGCCTCTACCTGCTCATATCCACACAAGAATGTATTTGCTTGATAAACCACTTACTTAGTACTTACCAAAACTTAGGGATGTTTTTATTGTACTTAGTCTTTTCTATAAGTCTATACTAGGGTTTTATAATCCTAATCCCAAAAATAAGTAACCTATCCTCTGATACCAACTACGACAACCCTACTTTTATTACAAGCTTAAACATGATTTATTACATAAACTATTCAGTTGATACAACAAGGATGATCGAGAGTTCTAGTGTCTTTGGGGCTTAGTATCATTACATAACAACTTAAAACATGAAATACAACATATTTATTGAAAAATTCCTTTACATGACCACTACATTCCCTCATACTTAGCATTGCATGGGATAACCTGAGGACATCCATAAGAAAAGGGGTGAGCTATAAATCCCGGTAAGGGAATAAATATGGAATACATGAGGAGTACAATACATGTTAGATAATAGGAATATCAATAGAGAACAATAGAAACATGAACATAAAGGGATGATAAAACATGATAATCACATCATGGAAATGTGGCAACAACACTTAACATGGAATTAGCATGAGCCAAGGCTCATTGCACAAGGAGCATGAGTAAATCCTAATTGGACATAAAGCATGAGTAAACACTCATTGAACTTGAATTAGCATGAGTCAACACTAATTTCACATGACATATCATGATACTATACTTTACCCAATTCATTGGAGCGCTATAAGGGCGCACCCTTCTTAAACATTTCATTTCATGCATTAGTGTGCCACATGGATCATAAAACATGGATTCATAAAACATAATAGTTTATTCCATGATAAAGTAATGTGGAATTCATACATGAAACATTATAATAAATAATTAAATGTGTATAAAGGTGAATACCCTTGATGGAGAAATGGGCATGGTATTCACTACACAATGGCGTTGGCTTAGAAAATCGGTGCGATTTCGACAGCGTAACGGCGTGACATAAGAATTCATAAAAATAGTTGATGAGAGAGAAAGGGGTTCTTCATCATATTTACATGTAATGGATAGTAAGGAGGTCATATATACACATTTCCCAACAATTTTAATGGAATTTAGATTCATGATACAAAAGTATTGCTTGAATGTAAATGAGGAGAGAGAAGTTCCTTTCGGAATTTTGGCATAGTAACGGGTGTACATGGGAGGCATTTAATGAGGGATAAAGGGGACTCCCACAATTCAATCATAAATAGGGAAGTATGAGGGAGGTGAAAAACCATACCCCAACATTCATAATTGAAATTAAATGGGCAAAACAACTTAAATAAAATTGGACAAAAATGAGAAGGAAAAAAACCCTCACTTGGAAATGTGCTTCCAAAGGCTTGAGAGAGTCTTGAGAGAGGATTCTTGGGAGCTTGGGGAACCTTGGTAGGATTATAGAGAGTGTAGGGAATAGGTTGGACGAACTCCAAAGGCTTTGAGTGAGGAGGAAGTGGGATCTTGGGTGGGTTTATATAGGAAGGGTGAGTGGATTCTTTATTATTTAGGTTTGGGACCCCTTACATTAAACTAATCCAAACCACAAATCAGCTCATAGTTTTTTCCCATGGTTTTTAGAAAAGGGAATAGAAAAACAATATTTTATAATTCCAAAGTCCAAACTTCTTAAAATAATGGGGTTGCTTATGTGGAGGTGAGTCACACTCCCATGGAAAATAATTTAAAAAGACAAGATGTTTAATAAGTCTTAAGGGGTCCATTAATGCTTTGAAAAGTAAGTCAAACAAACCCAAAATCACATTATTTTAATGGTAAAAGCTATATATTGGCCAAAAATAAAGCTTATAGTATTTTATTACATCACTATTGGGTCATTATGATGTCATAAAACACATTATATATTTAAATGGTATTTAATTTTTACCCAAATATTTGACTGTCTCGGAAAATTATGAAAAATTCACCATTGGATAATTTTGACATCCTGATTCCAGAAATATCATTTATTTTATGTAAATAATTTTCTAAATATGTTAATTTTAACTTTTAATATAAAAACTGACATTTATCAAAAATTCACGGGTTTTGACAGAAATGGCTTTCAAAACATAATAAAAATTATAATTGCATTCAAAAAATTATATGATAATTTATATATAAAAAATTAATCTAATAATAATAATATTTTATTAAAATATTATTTAATTCAAAAATCGCTTAATTTAATAAAAAAGATTTATTAATTAACTAAAAACACTATTTGTACTTTAAAAACTATTTACAATGTATCAGTAATGACAAGATGGTATATTCAATATTATATACAAAAATAATAATATATATGAACATATTACTAGGTATTTGTTACATAACCCCTTAAAACAGCCACATAAGACCTAAGGGTAAGGTGTGCGATGGTGATAGACTCTTGGGGTGGCTCAGATAACATCGCTTGAGTGGTAATCTCTATAAACTTTCACTTTTCCCGTAGACGGTCCCGTTCGATCTTGACATAGCTCAGCTTGGGCTTGGTCAAGAGCGAAGCCCAAGGACGCCACCTCTTTTCCGAGCTTCGACAAATGGGCTTCGTATGGAGAAATTCTACTGGATGAGGCCATCCCTTCTTTTTTCTGAGTAAAATGGATTTGTTAAATCCCTATATTTATACTAATCAAGTGATCACTGCTCAACAGCTATAAAAGTAACGGTCACAATTCTTAACATAAAACCAAAGAAGTTGAAATTTTATATAAACGTTTTACATAAAGAGACATTTAACTAGATCAAGAGGGATTTCCATTAATAAAACTTTGGGTCGTTACAAATAAATAGTGATTATTACATATAAAATAATAGTAATAAGTTCATGTTAGTTCTAGATTATTGTGCTCACATCACTTAGGATGTCAGGAATAGTGTATTTAAATTATATTGTGTTTATACATTCAATTAATGTATTTCACTATTCACAAAAATTCAATTATTTTTTAAAATTCCCAAATATTCACCCTAACCATTTATCGACGTGTAGAATCAAAAAATGAACTCCATTTTAAAAAATATATAAATATGATTAATTTAATTTTTAATTAAAATCATAATTTACTTGAAAAATACGGATTTTAAAACTATAATTGATTTTATAATGCTTTCAAAAATTACGTAAGGTATTATAAAATTATCTTAAAGCCAGAAGATGTAAAATTCATAATTTGTGAACTCCTTTTAGTAAAAACATTTTCTTTTAAATTAATTAATTAATTTTAATTATTTATTTATGACTTATAAAAATACCAATACTTTTACTATGGTAATATTAGCACTTATAAGATGCCAAGATTTTCTTTATACATTCAAGGGTGTGGTTACCTTTTTTTGGAAGATTTACTATTCATAAGGGTAATATTACTATTCATAAGGGTAGGTAACTATTCACCAAAAAAATAAGTTTCTCTTATCGGACTCCAAACATCTTACTGATTACAATCGTGTGTGTCAGATTTTCAAAATTCAAATCACATAAGTATCAATATTATTTTTAAAGCTCATATAGTACTTAGTAGTTCATTGTGTTGTGATTTCAGGTGATTATATGACATAATTATAAGAAAGGAATTTCCATTGATAAAACATTGGGTCCTTACAGTAATCATACTAAACTTCGGTTTACCAGAACTTTGGAAGAAAGAATCACCTCCAATCATTATACTAATTTGAAATACTCAAGAACTCAAACATAAAACTCAAAAAAACATTCAAGGGAAAATGAAATAAAGTAAAGAAAACTCAAGTATTTATGTGATTTTGACATTGATTCCTATGATTCTGATAGAAAACTATTATCATTTTCATTTAATATAAATTAAAAGAGAAGTACAATCCTTATGACTAATCATCAATGTAGATCACTTATCTTGAGTAATTGCATTACATATGTGCATGTGGTCCAATCCACCCTTATAGTGGGTCCCAACTAGTCAATTAGTTCCATCACCATCTAGAATTCATGGGGTTCCCACTAATTTTATTTTTGATATCTGATCTCCTATAGCATTTTTCAACTTTATCTCTAACCTCTTATAGATGGTTATGAAACTATTATAAGAAAGAAATAAACCCTTATACATTGTCTGAAGGACCCTTACATTCCATAATTTACTCCAAAACCTACTAGGATGACTTCAAGATGACTTTAATGTATTCCCATAACACCTTATTGGCCTACTTATGGTGAACTAACCATCTGTGAACCAAAACCATCTAGAAGAATAAATTATGAACCTGCATGCCTCAATTGTACTTCTATTAACGTTATGTTAAAAAACATCAGACTGATGTACCTTCTTGATCTTACCATTTTGGTCTTCTGAAATAGAGTAATAAAACTTATTTCATCATTCCTAACAATATCCCACTTAAATACTATTTCCAAACAAATCCTTTTAAATTTAATACATTTATAAAAACACAAAATATTTATTTTTCATCTTACAGTGTCCTCCACCACCTTCTGATCACCCTAGTCCCATTGAGGCACAATGTTTCCTAAGGATTTCTTGTACTAGAACATTAGAGAGCATGTTTATTGGATCTTATATTCCATTTATCTTCTATAACTCCAATAATCCATCTTCCAAAAACTTTGGGTTAAAATGATCTTTTAGTTCAATGTGTATTGTCCTTATATGAAATAATGAATCCTAGAAAAAACTTATTTCACTCTGAATGTCATAGTAAATATATGGATTCTCCTAATACCTACCAAGCTCTTCCAAATAAACACTTGAGACACATCAATTATTTCCCCACTTATGTTACTTCCATGTACTCTTCTTCTATTATCGAGATTGATATCACCAATTATAGCCTTAACATTCAGTTGACTATTATTCCTCCAAGTGTGAACACGTACCCTATCGAATTCTTCTATGTGTTTAAAACCCAAATAATGTTAGCGTCAAAAAAACCTTGAAATGGATCATATTTGCTGATGAACAATACTGTATCTTCTAATCATTTCCAATACCATATAATTCAATTCATAACCTCCTAGTGTTCCTTCCCCAATTTTTCCACGTACCGGCTAATGACTTTCACTGTATATGAAATTTATGGGATATTACACACAATGGTATACAAAAAACTTCCTAAAACTAATTTAAATGAAACCATCATCATATAATTAACCTCATATTCCATTTTAGGTGCTTTATCCTTTAATAACTTAATGTTTTTGTCCATTAGAGTTGATACTAACTTACATCTGAACATTCCAAATATATCAGTTATCATTCTGATATAGTTTTTATGAGAAAACATCAAACTTCTAGCTTCCATATATCACTCAATCTACATCCCCAAGATTCTCTTGGCCTCATCGAGATATTTTATCTCAAATTTTATGGAAACATCACCATTTAACTCTTGAATCCACTTAATTTTCATACCTTCTAGGATAATATCATCCATATATTGGAGTCATATTATAAATCTCTCATCCATATACACATAATGGTAGTGAAAATGATTTTAGTTTCTCAATATAAAACAATTCTATATCATGAAATCATCGAATTTTTTATTCTACTACATTGGAACTTTTTTCAAACCATAGATACTCCTCCACAACTTACACTCTATGCCTTGATTCTTATTTTCCATGAAACCAAAATATTTATTCATGTAAATTTATTCCTAAAAATCTTCATAGAGAAATTTCATCTTCATATCTATTTTCTTTAATTAAAAATTTTCAAAATTAACCATTCTTGACACTATCAAAATGGTGATGTGCTTAACTATCAATAAAAATATTTCATAAAAATAAACCCCTTAGTTATACTAAAACCCATTCATCGTCATAATTTCTTTGTACATATTTTAACCTTTAGCCTCTTCTTTTAAACAAAATATCCATTTTTTCTCATGTTCTTTCTTTATTAGTGTAATTTATATTATCTCACAAGTGACATTCTCATGAAAAAATCAAACCCTTCGTTCATCAATAAATCCCACTATCTATAATCACTATTATTGTCCAATTATTTAAATATGTAAAGTTCTCCTATGCCCACTAAAAGTAGGAAATTTAAGTCATTTATATACCTCTACACTGGTCTTATAACTTTAAAAATCCTATGTAATTATTCCTAAGGATCTTCTCTTCCCAAAAAACAATTTTTGGAATATCACCTTATCATACTTGGATTCAAGCCTCCTGGCTCATGAGATATCTTGTACATCTTCCATTGGTTCAATTTTTGAACATCCAATTCCCTCTAAGCTCTCCAGAACTTGTTTTATTCTAATACTATCATTAATATCAACTTATAATTTTTTTAAGTTGATTCTTTGTTCTCAAATTCTTTATCAATCATGTTTTGGTTTTCCACAAGACCTACTCATTGAAGAAAATATTTCATCCTTTGATGACTATTTACTGGTCATTATCCTAAAGTTAGAACCAAAATGTTTCATTAGAATATCACACAAAAAATCATGTGTGTGATTTATCTTTGATTTTCTCTCATATTTTTCATCCACATGAACATAATAAAGAGTCTAAAAAACATTCAGGTGGTTATGTTCTGATGAATATTTAGACTAAAGAGATTATGAAATTTCTTTCCCCATCAGTTCTGAATGACTTCTATAAACTAGGTATGCTTCATAGTTACCACTTCCACAAAAATTTTCTTATATATTCTGGAATGAAACCACATGCCACATTACTTATCTATTAATGATATTTTCTCATCCACACTATCATATCTAGAATCCTAGACAATGTATTATCAAATCTAATCCCAATATTCTAACAGAATTTACATAATTTGTTTCCAATATACTCACTGCTATTTTTGGATCTTAATCATTTTATCATACATATGGTCTCCCTTTCCACCCTGGAGTTTCATTGAGAATATACTCCAAACAATTTAGAATTTAGTTTCTAAAATTAAACTCAAACTTTACTCATTGATTCATAAATTAATAACACAAAGTATTATGACCCTCCATGAGATCAGAATAGGGATATCCCCAAAACGTTATTGTGAATAAGTTCTAACTCATGGATCTTTAGTGTCATTCCATTCAAGTTTTACAAAAACTTTAAATGTTTTAATAGCATGAAAATCTCACAACTTTTAAATTCTATGTGATCTGACCTCCAAATAAATTTTTACACTAGAAAATTCATGTTCTTATCACTAAGGTTCCAAAGTATGCAGTGGCACAACTCAGATGTTTCAAAAGTTGATTATCTGAAGAAAAAAATCCCCTTAAACCTTTCTGATCAGATACAATGTGAAGTCCTTTACAAATCTTGAAATAACAATTAAACATCAATTATTCTTCCACAATTCATTTGTGAATATGATTTTAATCCTACCTTATATATCCAAAAAATAAAAATTAGATTCTTCTGTAAAACTGGTATGTTCCATGTTGAATTTCACTCCATGAAACTTATGTTATTTATTTGGAATCTAACATGCCCCTTCCCCATAATCTCGAGTGCCTCATCATCACCTAGGTGATACTTGCCTAAAATTACACATACATAATTCACCAAGTATCCCTTATATCCCATGTAATGGAATGATGTACTATAATCAATGATACAAGATTCCCCTAAAACATTGACACTTAATAGTAAACTAGAATTATGTAATGGTTTGATCCTTTATGAACTTTCCTTTATTGTTTTCTAAGGTTTGGTGGTTCTAGAAAGGAGTTTTGTGGTGTTGTGGAGGATATAATAGGGTTTGGGCCATTTAGGGGTCACCACACTATGGTAGTGGGTGTGTAATATACCATGTTAGATATGGTGGAGTGGTTAAGCCGTCTTAGGATGTATTTGGTTAAGCCTTGGGAAAGTTTATCTAGTTGTGTAGTGCTCAGTACACCACATCCAATAAGATGACTTGTCTATATGTGTTAAAGGTCATGTTGGTCAGGAGCCTGCAATATGTAAAATAATGAGATGATTCTCAACATTTCATATCCATGTGTGTGGTGAGGGGGAAACAATGACATATTTGGTTCCATACTATAATGACCAGTTTTGGTGGATGTCAGAGGAACCAACAAGGCTTGGAAAACTGTAACACCCCACCCCTCCTCATTGGTCTGAGAAAAGGTGAAGTGATACTAGACTTAGGTGACATCCCCAGGAAACCAAAGTCCAAAAGGAAATGACGAGGGAATTAGAGGATATTGGGTCTTATTTTCCCAGTATAGAGAAACAATATCCAAGATAGACTAAATGATTCAAAAGAATAAACCAAATAACTCAATAAAATACTAATACAAAACAACATCAGAGTATATAGGAAAAATAAATAAAAGTGAAAGGCTTAGAATCCAAGTATAAAGACATCATCACCAAAGTGGCACCATCCCAAACCAAGATACAAACACTCCCAAGATCCAACTTAAAGAAACAAACCATGAAGTCAAGGAACAACACTAGAGAAGTACAAAAAATGACTCTTACCTTTATCTCAATATATGACATATAAAAATGAACAAAAGTTCAAAAGTGGGGGTGATTATAACACTAGGTATGATTTCTCCAAATACTTCCCATCACACACCACAAAGACAAGAATAGGTTAGAACATTTTAATAAAATATGAGACAATTTTACTTGAAAATCATGTCAATCTATAAAAAGATTTCATAAAATATAAAATCAAGAAAAATAATTTAAAACCATTTATTTTCAATTTATATAACCATCACACTTAATACCCACACACAAAAACAATTCATGAAACAATGGACCTCCCTATACTCTCAAGTGGTGAGTCATCCTATCACCAAGCCGTCACCTGGTGACCAACTTGACAGTGTTACTTCTGACCATGATCTATCCCAAATTATCATTATTTGATGCTGGTACTTTTGACCATTACCCATCCCAAACTATTATAATTTTATGATGATACTTTTGATCATTACCCATCCCACATGAACATGAACATGCACCACACCTTTATTTCAAAATTTCAAAGAATACATTGATTTAACAAAATCTCATCTTTCAAAACCCACCCTATTGAAATCACTTCACCAGGGGTTTTCCAATCATTTCCACAAATACTTATAACACAACACAAATATGATTTAGAAAATTTCAATCCAATAAGTTATATAATGGTAGAGTGGGAGAGAAGAAACCTACCTCGATATGGTTAGTGAAAAGGGTCCAAGATGATTCCATGAATTAAATCTTTGTCTCCTATTTTTTAAAAAAATAAAATAATATCTTAGTAACACAAATATGAAACCATAGTTCTAGTTAAAAAACATCGATCTATGGTTCCAATAAATCCAATACAAGGAGATACAACATGAGAAGGGAGAACGAAAACCTAAATGTTGATTCAAAAACCAACCACTCAAAAATTCAATGTCAATGGAGTTTGGATGTTGAAAATTACTAGAATTCAATTATGGGAACCCTGGGAGTCCAGAGGGAGAAGAATAAGGCTTTTTAGAATGAATTACATGTTGGTCATATATAAACACCTTTGGTATGAGATTTACACGATTGGTAAACCACTTTCACATCGTGTATCTATCACAACACCACTAACACCAAAAATCATGTCGCCTCAGTTTTTATTTTCCATAAATATAAATTACAAAAAGTGCATTGATTTCACAATGTAAATATATTACAAAATGTGAATTTTTTCATTATATGGAATTTATTCATGATATTTTTCACCAACAATTTCATATCATGTAAATGTTACGTGATGTGAATTTGTCCTTTGGTATTTTCTAATAGATAGACTTGTTCTTAACACTTTTAATTAATTTAAATAAAGACTCCAAGAAGAAAATAAAATGCATCCCATGATGGTGTAGCTCAAACTGGGGGTTATACATTATCCCCACTACTCGGATTTCTATCCTCGAGAAGCTATAATAAATCATGTTATTTCTCCATTACAAACCTTTATTATTCCCATGTTTCCTCTTGAACTCAAACATGTTGTCCTGGCATTCATACTAAGGAAAAAAATCACCCTTGAAGAGTCTTTTACTACCTTTCTAGAACCTATAACATTTCTTGGATAAATCATGTCACTGACATCAAAAGATAAAGGTCAGTTATGATTATCTGCATATGAATTTTGTTTTTTTTTTGTTTCATTTCCATCTATTTTCAAATCATCGAGATTTTCTCCATAGTCTCATGCACAACACTCAGTCCAATAAAATATGAATCTCCTATTTCCAACCAATATAAAGTAGATCGAAAATGATGGACATACAAAGACTCAAATGGTGGTATCTGTATTATTTCGAGATATCTACTATTATAGGAGAATTTAACCAAAGGCATATTATCCTCCAATGAACCATCGAAGTCCATAACATAAGATCTAGACATATCTTCCAATTTTTTAACAGTGCATTCAGACAATCCATCCATCTATGGAAGATATGTTGTGCTCAAAATAATTTGACTTTCAAGAGCCTGTTGCAATGATTTCCAAAATCGAGAAGTGAATTAGGGGTATCTACCAAATACAATAAAATCTGGAACTCTATATAACCATAACACCACTCAAATATATATTTTTTTAAATTCCTCTATCGTGTTAGATTCTCTAATATGGATAAAGTGTGATGACTTAGTAATTTGATCCTCTCCTACCCATATAAGATCATGTTTGTGTAACATTCTTGGTAGGCCTGTGAAAAAATCCATCATAATTTCCCCCCACTTACAAACAAGTATAGGCATAGAGTGATCATAGAAGTTGTCCTTTTATGCTCTTCCTTTACATTTTGGAAATTTACTCATTTCATTGCATACTATGTGATACTGAATTTCATTCCTTCTCACCAGAAATGTGCCTTCATTTCCTAGTACATTTTATGAACACCTAGATTAATAAGCCATTTCAAATGGTGATACAATTATAGAAGTTTTTCCTTGTAATACTGGGGAACTATGATCCTTTTTTGAAAATGTAGCAAGGAGTTATCATCCACTATTCAATTATCTATATTCTCCACACCATATAGGTTTGACCTAATGTTGATGCAGCCAAAATCTGATGTTTGAGCTTCCTTTACAAAATTTTCCAAGTATAGAACAAGACATGTTGGAAATAAAACTACATATTCACCATGTGAAACACAATCTAAATGCATACCATCAATAATGATCATTAACTACCATTGGCCCTGAGCTTCTTGGACCACTTCTCTATATGATTTATGACTCAATGCGTCTTACAAAAAATTACCTTTACTGGGTGTATATATCAAGTCAAAATAAAACATCTGAAATTACCCCATCCGTATTCATTGCCTCAAGTTCAAGTATCACTGATAAAATATGTATATCAAACTCTCATTGTCATAGAAAATAGTTAAATTTTCCCAAAATATGTAATGCCTCCATGTTTTTAAGGCACAGACCAATACAGCTAATTATAGGTCATGAATTGGATAATTCTTATAATGAAATAGATATTATTTTAAACCATAGGCCACAACATGGTCTCCCTTCATGATAACACCACCAAGACTAAATCTATATGCATCACAATACACTAAATAGTTGTTTCCCTTTTTGGGAAAGATTAGGATGTGGGCAGGGGTGAGACGAGTATTAAGATCCAAAAATAATTTCTAAAATTCATTATGCGAAATAATTTGAACACATTTCCTTATTAGAATATCCATGGAATAATGAATCATATAAAATCACAAAAAAAGTTGTGATAGTAACCTATTAATCCTAGGATACTATATACCTAAAAAATTATTTGGTGTCTTAAGAGAGACTAATGTTTCTATCTTTCCAATGTCAATGGATCTTCATGCTTCATAAATTAAATTCTTGGGGAAATGAACATATTATATCTAGATGTCGCACTTAAAAATATTAGCATACAAAAAATGTTCTAAAAATGTAGTTAGTACAATTTCCAATTGATCATCATCATCATTCCAACTTTTAGAATAAACCAGAATGTTATCAAAAAACACTAAAAATAATCAATGTACCTATGTAATATATGATTCACTAAATAAATTAAAAATATTAGTTTTTTTTATACCAAAAGTCTTTATGGCATATTAATAATGGTCACAGTGACTCTGAATAAGTTTTTCAGAATATCATGTCTTCTAACTCTAAGTTGATTATCTATTGAGCATGGATTAATTTTATAGAACCATTTGGTTCCTTAAATTGGTCAAATAGGTATTAAATATAAGGAATTAGATGTCAATTTTTAATAATATATTTATTCAATTTATGACAATCAACACATAGACATATAGTATCATCTTCCTTATTTTTGAACAAATCGGGTGCAGCCTAATGTGATGTACTAGGTATGATAGAGCCTTAACTTTATAACTCTTCAAGTTGGAACTTTAACTCTCAAAAATCTTTCATATCTATTTAGTAAGTTGGTAAAGAAATAATACTTGTTCTAGGGAGTATTTCAATAGTAAATTTTATTTCCCACTCAGGTAGTGGTCCAAAAAATCATTCAAAAAACATTTGGGTATCAATCCACCATAATAAGAAGAGTCCAATTCTATATTTCATCAGCATATATGTCATTACTAATAACTAGCCTAATATTGGTTCGTCTACTATCACTAGAGGTACCACTCTCCCTGCATTTATATCTCAATATCATTTGAATACATGAAGAGATCTATCTTGAGATATAAACATAATGTGTTTAGAATAGTAGTCTATATGGGATTTAAACCCTACTAACCTATCCATAAAAAAGATCAAATTAAATATATCTATCTCTAGAAGTTCTAACTTCTATATAAACTACAATTTTTCAATGGTAATGGAACATTATGATAATTTAAATCATTTTTATTCCTGTTATCCAAGGGGTGTCTTGATATTCATGACAAGAGGTGTCATTTCCAGGTTCAATCCAAATTGTTTAACCATAGAAGAATCAAGGAAGGAACGGGATGTTATAGTATCAAAAAATAATTTCATGAGAGTAGATTTTATAATAATTGCACCTCACACCATATAGGGTCATTTTTTCTCACTCATAATAGATTTTTCTGGTCCATAAATCCACCACTCATATGTCACTGTATATATTTTTCTTCCTTGTTGAGGTTTCAACTGAACTACCAAAGTGTTCTTATAAACATCATGGTTTACCTATATTTGCGGATGCAAAGTAGTCTCATGGGTTTTTTCCATATAATTATATAAAGTTTGAGGCTATTTCAAGCTTCTTCCACCATCTAATCTCATAATTTTATGACAATACTTCTTGATATGGTATTTTTTGCGAAAGTGGTGGAAATTCCTTGGTGGTTCAATACATTCTTTCTTCTTGTAAATAGCCTAGTTTGATATCATATATTGGATGAAAATTAAATAATTTTATAGTCTAAGTCTAGGGTGTGATACCTCCATGAGAATAGACATCCATTCTTTATTTTTCAACATAAAAGTTAAAACCTATCCCCATGGAAATAAATAGACTACCTCCCATAGAATTCCCAACAAGATATATTTCATCCATTATTTCCCTTTTAACCATATTTTGAGAATCTATAATATAGGGAATGGATTTTTTGGATTGAATATCTAGTTATAATACATAATCAAAGATGTTTTCTTTTAAGGACGCACTAGAAACTACTTTTAGGGAATAACAAATCAAGTTCATAAACTTTACAACATATTCTGTCATAGAGAAGTTTCCTTGATTTAATCTTAAGAAATTAGTGCTTCTTGATATTTAGAATGTGTGGGGATAGAATTTTTTATTTAAAATTTCCTCAAAATCATCCCACATAAGTCCCCAGTCGACTGTAGGTCAGATAGCTAAATCCCACCATTGGCATGCAAGATCTTCCAAAATATAAGTTTCCAAATTAATCTTCAGCTTTGATGGAGTACCATGAAAATTAAAGATTATTTTTATTATATTTATCAATACTTATGCTTCTTCAGGTTTAGGATCCCCTTAAAACCCTGGTGGATTCTATTTCTAAAAATGTCCTGAATGTTCCACATGCCTTGGTTTATCATTTTTACTTCCTCTATATACAGATTGAAATGCTTGCACAATACTCTACACAAGTTGTTGGTTCACCTGTGGTTATAGTGAAACCACATTTTCATTATCTTTTTCATACTAGTTTCTATGGTTTCTTCTTGGTTCCATTTTTTATAATATGAACAATAAAATATCTATACTATTTCTCTATAGAAATTGAAGGCTTGAATAAATTCAAAAACATAATAAATAATCATCACTACCATAAGAAATAATAAGTGCAATCATTGTTTCAAATATAAATATTTTTATTCATTTTAAAATATCATTTTAACAATAGATGAACAATGAAATCCTAGTGGAAATTCTTACCCTAATTCATGTTATGAAACACTCATCATCAAAACCCACAACAATTAGATGAAAAGAATCATAGAAGTTTGTTATAACACATTTTTACCCAAACCAACCTGGTAAATTGAAGTTCAGTATAAAATGTTTAGATACATATTTTTATAAAACACATTTCATGTTCTAACAGTCTTATTACTTTGCTGCCAACCCAACTCAATGACCAAACAAAAGTAATATCAAATGTATCCTAATGAGTAAAAAAACTGATACCATTTGTAACACCCCACTCCTCCTCATTGTCATGAGAATAGGTTGAGTTATACTAGACTTAGGTGGAATCCCTAGGACACTAAAGGATGAAAATAAATGCCAAGGGAATTAGAGGACATTGGGGGATGATTTCCTTATAGAACGCACAACCTTACAAGAGATAAATAGTACCCAAGATAGATGGAATTATTCATGAGAATAAACCACATAACTCAATAAAATACCAATACAAAACAACATCAGCGTATATTATAAAAATAACTAAAATCAGAAGGCTAATACTCCAAGTAGAAATACATCAGCACCAAAGTGGCACCATCCCAGACCACGATGAAGACACTCCCAAGCTCCAACTTTAATAACCAAACCATGAAGTCAAGGACCACTACTATAGAATTTTGAAACATGAACCTTCCCTGTTTCTTGGTAGATGATATCTACAAACACACAAAAGTTCCCAAGTAGGGGAGAGTATAAAAATTTGTAGGATTTCTATAAATACATCTCATCCCATTCCACTAGTATAATAACATGTTATCACGTTTTAATAAAATAGGAGAGAAGAATGCTAGTAAATAATTTCAAGGAATAAAAAATTTCATGTAATAAAACATCAATAAAAATACCTTAAAACCATATCTTTTACATTAGCATAACTATAAAAATTTAAACCCACGCACACACACAATTCATGAAACCATAGACCTCTCTATACTCATTATGGTGAATCATCCTATAACCAAGCCATCACTTGGTGACCAACATGATTATGGCACTTCTGTCCATGATTCATCCCAAATTATCAATATTTTATGGTGGTACTTCTTACCACTACCCATACCAAATTATTATTATTTTAAGGTGATACTTTTTACCATTACCCACCCCATATGAACATGAACACACCAAAACTTTATACCAAAATTTCCAAGAAAATGTCGATTTAAAAGAATCCCATATTTCAAAACCCAACCTATTGAAATCACATTTCCATGGGTTTTCTAATCGATTCCACAAATATTTTTAACATAAAAAAAATATAATTTATAAAATATCAAGACAAAAAAATTCTAGAATGATAGAGTGAGAGAGAATCCACCTACCTCTATATGATAAAAGGGACCAAGATGATTCTATTAATTAAATATTTTCCTCCCATTCCTTTACCAAAATCCACAAATATCTCTTCAACATGAATCTGAACCCATTGATCTTGGTATAACAACATCAAAATATTCTTCCAATTGATCCAATATATGGAGATCGAATGTCAGAAGGGGGAACAAAACCCTAACCTTGTATTCCATAACCAAGCACACAAAGATTTGATGTCACCAGAGTTCGAACATTGAAAATCACTAGAATTCACGTATGGGAACCCTGGAAGTCAATAGGTATAAGAATAAGTATTTTTATAATGAATTGTGCATTGGAGACACCATGAGAATTTTGGTTTTTCACCATGTCTTGGTGGATTCTATCATGATTTACTTATAAAAGGGGATTCAACTCTTCACTAGTTCAATTTCTTTATTATCCCTTCAAGATCTAGGTTACCTCTATAACTCTAAATCCATATTCATTCATTCCTTTAAGAGTACTTACCCCTTAGATCATTGGATCATGTTTTATAGATCGAGGCCTGATCCCCCCTCTTCTATCTTATTTTTTCTTAACTTATTATTTTCTTGGGTGGTCAAAATAATGGGAGTCTTTTTAAAGTGTTATTTTAATTTGGGTTAGTAATGGATTTTTTGTTATATTTTTGAGACTTATCCTTCAAGATTTTTGGGGTTGATCTATTGTACCTTTCATTCTGAGAAGTGGTCCACTTTGAAGCATCGATCAAGGTTGGGGACCTCATTATCTCCCTATTTAGATGTACATGTTATAATATAATAATTTTTTATTTATTTAGGTATATGGTATGTATTGGAATAATAAATATAATTAATTATATTAATTGAAATTTAGGGGGAGTTCACATGAGTTTTACTTTTTCTTGGGATTTTTTCCAATATGGTTTTACATGCTTTAATTTTTCCAAATTTTACTTATGTTGAGATTAGTGTGTAATTTTTGTTGTTAAATTTTTTGAACCTATTTATGATTGATTTATTAAACTCACCACACATTAAAAATGGCAATGAATGTATATCTAACTAATAAATTGGTTGCCCATGGAATCTTGAATTTGTGTGAGATTTTCCTTGAAAATAATAAATTAACTGTGATGAAATCATTTGTAAAAACTAAATAAGATGTCTGGTAGTTATGATGTGGGTGGTTTTGAAGTGGGTTTCGTTAGTGTGACATGTTGGGATGTTATATTTTGTGTTTTGTTAGTTTCCTGGTAGTGATGGGATGGAAAGTGAAAGAAAAACTGAAATGGAATGGGTTGGAATGATTAATGAACTCAAATAATTAAAGTGGAAAGCATAGTTAAAGTGGTTGTCATTAAATATTAAATTAATTTGATTTATAAATAAATATTTTTGGTAATTATAACATCTAGAAATGGGTTTACTTTGAATGTGTCTTGTGTGTGTATTGGTTTTTTCTTTTGATTCATTTAGTGGTGGTCATGATAGTGGTAGAGGTTGTGAGACCTTGTGTTGATGTTGTGAGTTGTGATGGTGCTCATGTTATGAACCCATAGGTTGGTCTTGTGTGTAGATATTATAAATTTAATTTACTACTTGTAATTTAAATTTTCATACCACATGATTTTTGGGTTTACACTAACACGCAAAGGTTTTAGGTTCAAGGTGTTTTTTCCAAATATCCATGTTGGTGAGGTTGGATGGACAGATACCCCATCTTCTATACTTTTTATTTCTTTTGATGTTTTTATAAATGGGATGATGTGTCTTGCAGATATAGTGAACAAAATATTATGGTTGTAGAGAGGATAAGTTGATTCATTGTTGGGGTGTGCATAGTAGGAGGAGGTCATGATGTTGATGACCTTCTTGTACATGATACCCTACTAATCTGGTTATATGGCAGTGGTTATGGGAGGATTTGGATGTGATTACATGTTCCATGGGGTGACTAGTATTATGTGGATTATTAGGTTTCATTAGGTGGGATGTGATATAGTTTACCAGGTTTCTTTGGGTATGATTATTATAAAATTTTTGGGATCACCAGGATAAAAGACATTGGGAGGTGAGAGTAGAAAATCAGTGGGAAAGAGGTGTGGGGTACTTTTTTACTAATATGTTTCTTATTACATTATTATGCTTGGATGTGTTATTTGATGAGTGTGTCATGGTGAGGATGTGATTGGTTAGTTGACCAGTTTAGGTGAATATTGGTCATGATATTTCTCCACAAGTGCATTAGCATGTCTTTTCACATGTGCATGAGAGGCCTTGGATATGATCCAACTAACTATACATGTTATGTTCATGATACATATATAAAAACTATTTTTATAGTTTCCACAAGGAATTTGGGGACTAATATGTATATTACTAGCTTAAAAATAAGAGTTTTTGTTGATTTTTTTCCCTAGCGTTTCTTTTGGTATTTATTTGGTGACTTTATTTGAATTTGTTTACATTTTTCTTGTGTTATGGGGTGGTTTGGTTTTCCTTTTTATTTTATGAGATGGAGTTTATTGGATGTTTTCATTATATATCCTAATACTAATTATATTATTGAGGTTAATTCCTTCCATGCCTACTATTTTTATATATTCTCAATGCTAGTTTCAAACCCAGGGCCTACTGAAGGAGAGACTCATAGGTCAAAATATCTATCCCATCATTTCTAGACGAGGAGGGGACCTCTGTGGGGGAGGGAGTCATGAAAGAATAACATCAAATGGATTTTGAGATATAAGATAGAGTTTGGAGTTAGGAATTTTTTATATTGAATAGATTGTTAGGTAAATAGTGTCAGTTCATCTTTGTTTATGACATAGGGTAGGGAGACCCGCATGAAATGGGATTTTAGGGGCCCTTGTGATCAGAAGAAAGGACCTTGAGTCTACAAAAGGACCAAGTGAGGTGATTTTTTGTAGGGTAGAGATCTGGGAGAGGAGTGTGCATCATGATTGATTATGGTCATGTTTTAATTGGGGGACCTATGATAAATTAAAGTGAATTAATTGAATGAACCATTTTAAAATTATAAGACATTAGGCTTAGGGTTTCCCCTTATTTTTTTTAATAATGGATCTTCACATTTTTTCTCTTGTAACTCAGTCACTAAAGGTTTAATAAGATGATCTATTTAATCATCAAAGAATCAACCAGATAGAGGATTATGAGGCATGGCAGTGAATGTTACGTTATTCTGAATGGTAGGGATTATTGAAGTATGAGGGGAGTTTATTCTATCAATATAAAGGAACATGTTAAAGGATCCAGAGACCTTTTTCTCTCTCATTTGTTCTTGGGATGATTTTTGGGTGTAGTTTGTAATTATTCAAATGAGAGGTGATGTGATTCGGTGATGGATGTTGTATATTGGTGATCAGTAGGAGACATATGTCTCTTGGGAATATTTTTAGGATGAGTTCTAAGTAGAGCTTATATCATCTACCATGAATGTAGTAAATATTCAATACTAATTTCTTTTCATTAAGGGATTATGAATGTGATAGATTGTGGGATCTAGTTTAAGGATCTTTTAAAACTCACCCCTTATCTTTTTCCTGATTAGAAGTCCCATGTGTGGAGTCTTGAGGAGGCACTCTCCCAACTTATCTATTATGTGGTTACTCTATTTATGTTTACAATGTATTAGGAGGTGTAGAAAAAGGTGTAAGTAATTGATAATATACACTCATGGGGAGGGATAATGTGAGAGGGGATCTAGTAGGGATCCTTAAGAAGTGGAGTTATTAGTAGTAGGTCTCAGATGACAAGGCCTTCAAGGTTTTTACAAGTGTAGAGTCATCCCCAGCAACTTATCTTCCTACCTTCAAGTGATAGTAGATTTTTAACTTAATATATGGTATTTGGACCAATGTTCTATGTCTGTGGGGGTTGTTTTCATCACCATAATCAGTGCTTAGTGGCTCTTGGGGATCAGTATGGTGGCAGTGATCTAATTCAAAATCATTCTCAGCAGTAGCTGCTAGTAAGTCTGTATCAATAGTAGTGGAATCAGCCTTATACTCTACCAAGAGGGTATGGGGTGGTTAGGGTTCGGCCTTAGGATGTTCCCTATCTTTAAGGACCCCAACATGATCATGGTCATGGATTTGGATTTGGACATCAGCAGTGAGTTAGAGGATTCAGATGTGGACAGTTTCATGTTATGAAGGTGTTGTTACCATAGGGGATAGAAATTTTTAGAGGAATATTCTTATTATCTGCACTTATTTCTACCATGTTTGATTCAGGAGACTCACACCTTCATTATTCTACCCTTAGTCTATGAATTGGTACTGGTTTTGAAGAGGATTATCATTCCCCTGGTGTTGACTATGCTAGTTAGAGTCTATAACTTCTTGTTTGATGTGTGTTGGGGGTGTATGTAAGGCCCTTATTTTTTTTTAAAAAACACTTTTTCAATAACATAAAAGATACACAACACCAAGACTAAACGAACCATGAAATATTATCATTTAAATAGGACTATTATAACCAAGATATTAAATTGGTGAGAATTAACATGATTAACATATTTAATATATATATATATATATATTTTACTCAATAAAAAATTATTGATATCTTTTTAGTAAATAATCACTCAATTTTTAATAAATTCATTTTATTCTTTAAAAATATGTCATCTTCAAAAAATATTTTTGTATTGGATTTTGTAAGGAAATATAATAATTAATTTCTATAAATTTTAGAAATTATATTTGAAAAAAAAAGATATAATTTTTGAATTTATCATGATAAAATTTTCTTGGGATGAATTTTTTATAATTTTATATAATGTATGATTTTTCAATGAATAAGTAAAAAATTCTTCTTTTTTAAACTATAGTTTCATTACAAACATGTACAAAGTTTCGTTTGGTTATAAAATGGTTTCAAAGTAAAATTATTTATATTATGTTCTAAATAATCTAATTATGTTCATTAAAATCAATTTTATGTTTTAATTTGGTATGAAAATATTTTTATATTTAAAAAATTCATTTTTCTAAAAAAACTATTTGTATGCACGCAATGTATTTTTATCTTAAGAAAGTAAATTAATCAATATTGGTGAATTGTTTTAATTAAATTTATATATTATATTTTCAATTAAATGTTTTAAAATTCATAAAATACTATTACTATTAATGATATAAAAATAAATCAATTTTTCTGCTTAAAAACTATATTTTCTAAAGGCGGTTTTATTTGTGTTTTGCACACCTATTTTAAAATTAATTTTAGACAATTAGAGTTATTAAATTTTATAAAATTGATTACATATTTGGAATAAATTAGTTAAAATTTGTTAAATAGTCTCCTTTTATTTTTGTCAATATGAATAGTAATCATGGGGAAATTTATCACTGCAGTAAAGGGTAAATCGAGATAATCTAGGTTAAAACTAAGTGATAAGACCATAATTTTTCCTCATAATTCTTATTGGATAAATTTAATTTTACCCTTATCACCTTATGATCGAAATTTATCTGTTTAAGGGATATGTTTCCATGAAAATGACCTATATTATATTTAAAGCAAAGAAAGTTAAAAAAATATCACTCTCTTAGTTTTAAATATCTCTTATGTGTCCACATAGGGACAAAAGAAGGTTTTGAATGAATATAAATGTATATTTTAAGATTAAAAAAATTATTTTCATTATGTAAATTTATTTTTAATTTTTATAACTTATAAAACAACATTAAATTATTATGAAATGTCGATGTAGTATTTATTCAATTATTTGAAAAATAAAATGAATTATTTTAAAATATTAAAATTAATATAATTTGAGTGAGTCATAGTGTTCCATAAATTTTATATGTGAATATGACATACTATTATTGTGTTAAATTATTATATTTTAATTCCAATTTTTTCTTTATATCTTTTAATTCTAATTAAATGAATAGTGTCAAAATTGACATTAATGATATTTTATATTAAATAATATTTTATTAAATGATTTAAAATTAATAAAAACTTATCATAATCAATTTTAATGAAATATAATTTAAAAAACCACCCATGGTCTATTTATGATTCACTTATCCATTTATGGTAACATTCTTAGCCCTTTATGGTTAAAATAGTTGTGACCGTGGTTATGGTAAAAAATAATTAACAAAGGGTTTAATCGAAAATATAAGGTTTAAAAACCATTTAAACCTATCCAAATTTTATTGTTTGATGTTATTATAACAATATCAAATCTTATATTATAATATATTTCTATTTTAAATCATTTTTCTTGATAATGAATTTATTATAATTTAATCTTTTACAAAATTCCAAAAATGCCCCTAACCTTGATTATAAAAGGGCATTTCTCCTTCCTCTTATTCACATAACTTTAATCCTTTTATATAAACCATAATCTAACAAAATACATTATAAAATTACTTATACACGTTATATTGGTCTTGGTATCCCCAAAATACCAACCCTCGCATCCTTCAAAAATATCTAAAAGAGTTGTTTCAAAGAAGAGGTAATCACTTTAACTAATCACTTTCTTTTTAATTATTATTTTACCTCCTGTAAATATATTATATTATTCATGAAATAATAAATTAGGTATACTCAATATAATAAAATGTCATTGTGATTATGATACATCCATTACTCACCCTCTTTCCATCAAATGGGATGTGAAAGTATCACTCATACGTACATAAAGCTTACCGTCTCCATGTAACGATACAAACCATTTTCCATAACTTTATTTCATGGATGGTTATGATGATTGGTTTAAGTTTTATATATTATATTTATAAAATATTTATTCTTCTGTAAACATAATATCACATCTACCCTCTTTCCTTCCAAACTGTTGGAAAATGATAATGTTGATCGTGCATACGTGTGGACTACCACCACCATGAAATAATGTGATTTGTTTTTCTTTTTTGTACTCTAATGGTAATAAGTATAGATTTAAAGAATATATATGATATATATGATATAATAACTATTATATAAAGTTAATTTATTATTTACCATTATTTTTCTCTATCTTTTAAAAACTGGAAAAAACATTATTTCATACGTACGTCTTACCATATTTATCAATGGTGTAATTGATTTTTCTATCACTAGATTTTATGGATAAATATAAATTTATATATAATGAATATATATGAAATTATTATCGTGATTAAAATTATGAATATGATGGAACCATGATTAATGTACAACAAATTGAATTATAAAACCAAAACTTACATGAAAAACAAAGTAGTTATCACTCAGAAAAGTGATTTTAATAAAGAATTATTAATTAATAGGAAATAAAAGGTTATAATTAAATCATATATTCTATGATATATATGAGTATAGTTATATAATATATTTATAATAAACCTATAATTATTATACATGAGTTTATAATATGTACAAAGGAAGCCAGACCTGAGGTAAGTGATTTTTGTCTCACTTTTATTTTTGTGTGACACATGTCATGTTCATCAGTTATTTATTTTATATAGTGTAAATAATTCCAATGAATGTATTTTATAATGATTCTTATGAAAGTTACATATGATTAAATATCCTTATAATTTTCTTTCTTTCATGGGTCATTTGATTCAAATGTTACCAAAGTGGTAAAGGTTTTATGTCACAATCTCATTATTCATCGGGTTTGTTTATATTTAAGTTTCTAATGATGCAACTATCAAGAAGATCAGGAATTTTATTACACTCTGGTTATTTATTTAAAATAATTTTTTTCCATTCATTTTACTCACCTTAAGTACTCAATAGACCAAAAATATTTTTTTAAGGAAAATCGGCTTTATATATCTCTTTGGTCAAAAAAACTTTTTCTTCTATATCCATGTTTTCAAAAAATGTTTTAAAGAATATTTTTACTATTATCCAAGATTTTTTAATGTCTTTTTTACCCATGGTTTACTTTTTCAAAATGTTTTAAAAGGAATCATATTTTTATTTTCCAAATAAGGTACTTCTTGACTATTCTTATAAAAATGTGAAAGGAATGTTTTATTTTAACTTATAAGGCATGTATGAAATTTCACTTCATCATGACCACTCGATTTTATAAATATTCCTTTAAATTTTTTCAAGTTTATTTTTAAATAAAAAAATTTCCTTAATATTTTGTAAATTTTTATATTTTAAATAATTTATTTCAAAGAGAAAAGGTTGTTTTTGTCATCAAATGTTCCAACTGATCTTTTAAACACATTTTTTCATATAATAAGACATTATTTGATGTTACTTAAGTTTTACTAGGGATATGATCCAATTGTAACATCCTTATTCTTTCTTTGTGTGGTTTATCATTATAATGAAAATATTTTTATGAAACTCATTCCTTTTCCATGACTTATTCCATGATAAAAGTTTTATGAAACTCATTGCTTTTCCCAGGGTTATACTATGATGAAATGTTTATAAAACCCATTTCTTTTCATGGGTTATGATATAATGAATTTTATGATATTTTGGAACACATCTATATGATTTTCATTATTTGATAGATAGGATTGGAATTATATATCCCTCAAATGAATTGATAAAATATTGATATATCATTATATAAGTAGGACTAGAATGGGAAGTGAACATAGTTCAGTAAGGGACTCTACCCACGATGACAGTTTTGAGGATGAACCTTGACTAATGTGATGGTATGGGGAGTGAACCGAATCCATTAATATAGTATTGGAAGTGAAATTTGACAATTAATATGGTTTGGTGAGGGAACCCAATCAACTATGATTGTCTTGGGAGTAAACCTTGACTAATATAATGGATTGAGGAGTGAACCCAATCCATTATGATTGTTATCACATTTTATCATTGGATACTAAGGAAATAACTTTCTATGCTAATGTGTATGCCACAATTCCATATTTTATGACCATGTTATGCTCTCATGGATCATATTTTTATATTTCTTTATGATTTATTTCTTATGAACTACCAAAATTGATAAAATGATTCATGATTTTGATTTATGACATGCAGGGTATTGATTTCAAATTTTTATCTCTTGTTCTCATACCCTTATTCTCATGTTATGCTTATGTGATCACTGATATTTTCATTATTTACCCTTACTAAGAATCTGAACTTGATATATCTATTTTGAATCTATATTTTCATATATGGTATATGTTAATTAATTGGATAATGATTAATTTAATATGATATGGATGCCTAATTTCATTGTTTTATGTATTCTTATGTTCAAACCAACATTTGGAACACGGTAAAGGAAACCGTGACATCGCGCCACAACGTGAAGCGACATGGCTCGACACCAAAATTTTAAACTCAGAAGACAATTTCATATAAAGAAGAATTGGGATGTAAAACCTAGATGGATCCAGTTACCCACTATTTTAATGTTATATTGTTATATGACAAGAGGGTTTCAAGAGGTAATTTTTTGGATATTTCATTGTCACCACACATTACACAACATGTAAACATTACACAGAGTGATCCCCAATGAAATTTTCACTTTAATATGATAATTGAAAATGTATTTATGGAATGAAACTCTATTTATTGAACCATTTGGCCTCACCATGAGGGGATTCATTCCCAACATGAAGACAGACCACCGGGAGGCTACTACAAGGTTCTAACCCGCTGTAATTAGGTTTTTCTTCTACTTTAATTTTTTCTTAATTGATTTTATATTGTAGTCTCATTAGATTAATTAAAATTTATTGGATTTTATTTCATTATCAATCCTTATGTTCTATTATCTCCCACCGATGGTCTTGGATTTATTCATCATTGGCGATCACCTAATGATGATCGGCTAAATCTTTAAGGGAGAGCAAAATCAGTCAAAACATGTGTGTACCAAATTGTTCTATTTTTTATTCACTAGAATAAGGATTATATTAAATTGGTATTGGGTTGTGACTTATTGTACTCATATATTTTATTAAATCAGGAACCATGTTCATTTGGTTTCAAACAAAACCCAATATAATAAAGGTAATTAATTCACAGCCACTGAATTGGATTATTCTTCTGGTTTTTTAATATGGTCCTAATGGGTCCTAGTATTTTAATTCATCTGGAGATGAAAAATTATGTTTATGGTGTATGTTTATAAGTATTAACCATTTTATCTATTCATAAAATTTATTTATTTCAAATCAAATGATTATTATTATTTCTTAAGTGTTGTTTGGATTTATTTTTACAAAAATCACCCTTGGAATTTGGTTCTCTTATATTATGCATTTCCTATCATTTTTGCTTCATTTTAATTATTTAATTTTTACCATTTAATTAGTTTAAATAAAATAAAGTAAAATTGGTATGACCAGACCTTTGGTCCAGATTTTTCATCATTGCATTCCTCACTCTTTATGGGATTAGCCCCGTACTTCCACTTTACTACATATTTGTAGTTAGTACAGTTTAGGTTTCATATAAATATATAATTTGATCATGACCTTAGGATTTAATGACATCCTTTAGATACATTAGAGCTCACCCTTTATTTTGTTTCCTTTCCCTGGGTTATGAAAAAAATTAGGAATAATATGTCTAATAAGGGTTCTAGTTATGAAGAGCTTAATGGGATACTCTTATGAACCGGTTATTTATTTGTCCAATTTCCCAAAGGCGCTAGACCTATAAAATTATGGAATGGATCATTATTATATATAATAAATATTCATCTAATAAGATGTAATAACTATGTATGAAAAATATGCATTTATATAGTTGGTATCAGATCAGGGTTTAGTTAACCTTTGGAAATTAGGATGAAAAAAATTCACTAAGGCCCCTATGGATAAGTCTAAGTATGGGATAATATCCTGAAGTTTTGTTAATGATCATAGAAGTACTAGGTAAAATCTAAGGTTTCATATATCTAAAAGGAGGTTTCATGATTTAGAAACCGTATAAATGATTTTTTATGATTCCTCTGTATGAATATTATTCTTTTTGGTTTTAGTTAATGAATGGAACCATGAGGATTCATGTTACCATTGATGGACAATTGAATTATTGTCTTAGTGAGAATCCAAATAAAATGGGATCTGGAATACAAAACCATGTTATTTTTCCTAATCATCTGACCCATTATATGATTAAAAACCTATAAGTGGCTGAGTTCCTTAACACACATAATAATATAAATAAGGAGTTTCATGAAGATCATAAAAGAAAGAGGATTCAGCTTCCTATATTTCAAGAATATGGTAATAATCACTTAATGAAATTTCTAAAATGAATAGAAAGATGTTTTCTATGTGGAAAAGAAGGTCACAGAGCAAGAAATTATTGAGGAAACATAAAGATTTTAAGGGATTAAAATTAATTCCATCATAATTTTCCAATTATAGTTTAATGTTTATGTGTGGGGAATATGGTACTTATCCAATATAATTCTCTAATATAATAGCTAACTCATATACTAGGGAAAGGCCTATGTTATATCTATCGTTTAAGTGGGATGTTTGAATTATTTATGTATTGGAATTTTAGAATTATGTTGAAGAAGTATTTTTATAATAACATTCTTATTATACATTCCACGAAACATTTATTGATTTTTTTCATGGGTTTTTCCTAAAGTATTTTCAAGAATGTGTTGAATGGTACAGATGATTGAGAAAAATGATTTTGTGGTAAGAATATATTTTTATAGAATATATGATTAAGGTAAATATAAAACTTAATATGTGAATGATGTTGAGATAATAATGATATAAATATATTTTTTGTGATAAATTAAATGGGTTAGTGTTGATAACTTTGTAACTAATTAGTGATTTGATGACAAATCGGTTTAGGTTATCTTTGATAGATAATACAGTACTTTTGGATTTATGTAATATATTTAGTAATCTATTATTTTATTTAAGGAATGAGGAGAGAGTTGATTTTTTAAATCATGTATGTTTTCATTAAGGTTTTATAGTAATTCATTTTATTACCCTATTTCATGAGAATATATGATCAAGGTATTCATATATCAAGTATGTGATGCTAAAAGATGATTTATGTTGTTTGGGGGATAAATATTAAGTTGATTTTAGAAATTTAGCAACCTTGTTTATAATTTTTTGTATTTTGATTTTATCCAGACATATTTTAGAAGAGATTATGGTTAACTATTTATGGAATGGTTTAAGTTGAACTTTGGATGATGTTTTAGAGATTAAAGTGTGATTTTTTCATATTTGATAACTTGCGTTACTAATTTTGGTTTTTTTTAATATTTAGAGATAGTAGGAATGGATTTTCATTATCTTATGGATATTATGATTCATTAAAAGTTAATTTTAGTGCTTTAGTAATAAAAAATACATCTTGAATATCTATATCTTGGGGTAAAAGTTGAGATAGAAGTGGAATCGATCGAAGCGCAAAAAAAGGATAGAATTATTATTATAAAATAGAAATAGACCAAGTGATTATATTTTATTTATTACTTTATATTGATAGTAAAATAATCCTTTAAATTTAGTAAAAATACTTTTAAATAAAAAAATTATCTATTTACTTTCATTTTTGATGAATCAAAGGTATTTTAACCCATCAAAGATTTATGGTTTTTTTGTGGTTAAATTTATCATGACCATATTATCTATCACTATATTTTAATCCTTGGTCATTAATATTCTATTACATATACATATTTTTACTTGTAACTAGTTTTATTATATTTAGGAACCTAGTTATGTGTTGTTAAAGATAACATTTTCATTTTCTCATCCCTCTTCTCAAGAGAAATTTTTATTAACCCTTTTTATGATGCGGGTTTTCAAAAAAGGAATTTCCAAATATCAAACCCTTGATTACCGAGGACAAGTATAGATTAAGAGGATTCAATTTATGATTGGGGGAGAGTGTAACACCATATGATTTTAAAAGAACACTTTTTTCTATAGCATATAAGATGTGTAACATCGAGCCTAAAAAACCATGAAATATTATTATGTAAATATATTTTTCATAACATAGCCATTAAATTGGTAGGTATGAATAGGATTAACTTATTTGTGAAATATAAATATTTTTCCAACTCAAAAACTTTTATTGATAAATTTTTATTAAATAATCATTCAATTATTATTAATGTAGTTTTATTCTTCAAAAATACATTTTCTTTAAAATATTCTTTTTATCGCTTTTTGTGAGAAAATATTATAATTAATTTTTAGAGATTTTAGAAATTATATTTGATAAAAATGAAATCATATTTTAATTCATCATTTTAAAATTATCTAAAGATTAATTTTTGATTATTTTCTAAAAATTATAATTTTTCAGTGAATAATAAAAAAAATACTGATTTTTATTGAAAACTGTTTTTTCATTTCAAGCATGTACAAAGTTCCATTTTATTATAAAATGGTTTTTAATAAAAAATGGTTCTATTATGTTTTAAAAATAAAAATAATTACATTGTAATAAATTTAAAGTTTACATTTCATATAAAAACATTTTTATATGTAAATAATCATTTTTGTGAAAATTTGTTTTTATGTGCACTATATATTTTTATCTTAATAAATTATATTAATAATTATTGGTGAATTATTTTAATGAAATTTATATATTATGAATTCAATAATTTTTTTTACAATCTTCTAATATTTTTACTATTCATGGGATAATAATAAATGAAATTTTATGCTTAAAACTGTATTTTTCTAGAATCAGTTTTCATCACATTTTGTGAAGTTATTTTAAAATTAATTTATTCAACTTAGAGGTATTGAATTTGAAAAAATTAATTCCATATTTTGAATCAAAATCTTAAAATTTGTTAAATATTCCCCTTCTATTTTTTTCAATATGAATATTAACCTTTAGAAAAAAATTCACTCTGGTAAAAGTTTAATCAGGTCAATCTTGATTAAAACTAATTGATAATTCCCTAATTTTTCTTATTTGATAAATTTAATTTGACCCTTATCACATTATATTTAAAATTTATTTGGTTAATTGAAATGACTTGGCCTCAGAAGCCCAGAGTCGGTGCATTGATTTATTACATTATCAAGATTACGAGGAATCAAATCTCAAAGGACCAAAAAGTTTAGCAGTTTTGGAAAACCAAATTACATAAATGATACCCATTTTACATTGGGTAATATAAAATGAAACTTAATAAATAATAATAATCTAATAAACTACATCCTTGAAACTCATTCAAGGATCTCTTCTTTGTAAGATGGGTAAAGGAAAAAAATAAGGGTTAGGTCAAATGATAAATAATGGTAAAATACAGTGTAAGAAATAATGAATCAATAAGAATAATCAATATGGAAAGTTACATAACTGATAACACATTCCATTTAAATAACTGGATATGGAATAATCTATATGGAAAGGTAAATAACTGAAACACGTGTCATTTAATCAATAAATTGAGAATGAAATGCATCCATATATTTTATCACATGAAAACATCATGGATAATAAAAATAATAAATAAAAAATTTATGAAGGAAATTCTTAATTATTTTAAATAATGTATGAGGAAAATAAAAACCTATACCTTCAAGATATTTCATAAGACAGTTTAAAAATACAGGTAGAAACACATTTAATTAGGCAACCTAATTTGTCTCATGAGAACCTGTCGATGCATCGAGGGTCTATATATAGTTTAGGATGAAACTGCCACTACCAGTCAAAATGATTCCATATATATAGTAATAAATTTAATTAATAAACAATATGCCTTATCAAATATCCATATTGAATAAAAAATATGAATTTATCAATATTTCCCGAGATAGTGAAATAACCGTCAAAGTAAACACTGTATGTAATAATCTTATTCATATTATGAAATGATAATATCCATTGAATGATAATATGGATATTTTAGAGAAATGTAATTTACAACAAAAATTATCATAATGAAGTGATTCTATCAATATAAATTTAACAGTCACAAAAGAAATTGAGATTACAATGATAACTTTTACCACTTTGTAAATTTTAATTCAAACCCCTTGGATGAGATAATTGAAATTAAAACATAAAATACCATTAATAATGAGTGAATCCTGATATTAAATTACAAGGGTGAAGTATATACACCACATTAAATAAGTGGTGAATATGAAATTTATCGCGCAGATGTTAAAAGTGAGATGAAAATCCCTTACCTTGAATTTCTTTTTTGGTGAGCATACATTAACCACCTATATAATGGTTATAATAAAGTTATTAACTTAAAATAGAAGCATAATAATATTTATAATATCATATATTATCTTTTTATAATATCTTATTACCCGTTTTTTAACAATCTTGTAATATTTTTGCAATTTTAGATGTTAATTCCTAAGTTTTTCAAGTACATTTTGACTTATTACTAGTTATTTTTATTAATTAGATCATGATTTAATCATCTCAAAAATGTAAACCATGATTTAAATATAATATATTTCTAGTATATATGTATTTATAATAATCCATAATATTTAGAGATAGGAAATGCAATGCACCGTTCATGGAGATGGTAGGTCGTACTTATGCATGAACACTGCTTCCATTTCTTTGTCATATTTAATAAATTTAAAATTAAATGATATATATGTATATTATAATTTTATTATAAAATTTATTTCATATATTTCAAATATTTTTATTAAAATCATCCTTAATACATTCCTTGTATAGAGTGAACAAATCACATCGCTTTGAGGAAGCGGTAGTCCACACGTCCACAAACAAGGTTATCATATTCCCACAAAATGGAAATCATAAAGGATGTGTTATATAAAAATTATATAAGAATAAATAAATCATATATATCATATATATCATATATAAACTATAAATACATCCTTATTACAATCTTGAAAGGTGGTAATGGAAGAATGAACGATATCGGTCTGTGAGGTGGTAGTTCGCCATACACACGAACTATGATTGTATATCCCATTTGATGGATGTGTGTGAAAGTGTAGGTAAAAATATTAGAGTAAAAGAATATTATTATAATTTTTATAATTATTTTATTATATAATCATGGAATAAGAATAATTAAATGGTTTGATAAAAAAATAAAACAAAATTGGTCATTGAAGAACCTTACCTCTTTTTTGGGTAACTCCTTTTTGTTTTCACCAAAGGACTTTCTTGGATTTATTTATTCCAAAATTTAGGATTATAGGTTTTGGGAGTTCTTTTTAGAGGTTATTTTTCCAGTTTTTTGATGATTCAAAGGGTATTTAGAGGTGTGAGTAAGTGGGAGAGTGAATGCCTTTTATAGTGGAGGAGGAGTGGAATTCTCGTAAATACAAAAAGGTAAACACAATTAAGAGGTCTTACTTAACTTATTTTATTCCAAAAATAGAAAAATAATTTAATAAAGTAAAATTATTTCCAATAAAATGTATTTTTGACAAGTTTAAAGGTAAATTTTTCTCTTAAGTTTAAGGTTTAGTTCCTTGTTAAGCTAATTTTTCTCTTAATCGCTGTAATTAATTTTAATTACTTTCACTAATATTTTTTGCAAAAAAATAATTTGAGATTATTAGATATTATAAATTATTATGATTACAAATATTTAATCCATTATGAAAAATTCCAATCACAAAATTTATAGAAATTAATTTAAGATTAATCTCGCAAACAGTACAACAAAGCTGGTTTTAAAAGTGAATATGTTCAAAATATTGCCAAGTTTTATATAAAATTTCAATTTGAAATTGATTAAAATGACCTAAATTAGATTAAATTATATAAAATTTATCTAATTATACATTAAAACAAAATAAAAACCTAATTTAACTTTAAAAAAACTAGATGAAAATGCAGTTTTTGATTAAAATCCAGTATTTTCACTATTCATCAAAAAATTAAAACTTCTCAGAAAAATACTAAAAACTAACCATAAAATAATTTTAAAATTAAAATTTCAAAAATTAAGTTTCTTTTACATATAAAATTTATTAAGTTTCAAAATTTAGATTTAAAATATGTTCACTTTTAAAAGGCAGCAAAATTGCCTTAATAAAAATATAGCGTTTTATGCGTAAAATTAGACTTATTCTTATCTTAAATATGTTCAATAAATTTCAAAAATATTATAATTAATATATAATATATATATTTAATTAATATCAATAAATAATAGTATTTAATTTAATTTATTATCATAAAATACCTTTGTGAGCATAAAAATAGATTTTATGAAAACATTCCATTTATATTCAATTGGCTCTTATATTCATTTATATTTAATTTGTAACCAATTAATTTAACCATATATGTTTATAATTTAGTTTATCCTATCCATAAAAATCAACTTAATGTTATGTTATATATTATTATATTAAATAATAATATATTAATAAAATATTGTTGTGAGGTAAAACTATGTCTTTCATGTAACACAAGTCATTTAAGAAATTTAGTGTTGTGTGTAACGTAATGTAAACTCGGTGTTCCATGTTGAGAAAACTAAAAAATGTGTGGCTCATAAATTCTCAATGATTTTTGTAGCATAATATTAACTTGGTGTTGCATATAAACCATACTAGCGACAAAATTAAATTTATTCCAAAAGGAAAATATTATAATGCATTGGGGTGTTAAATTCTACCTAACTTGATTAAAATATGTCCTATCAACTTAAACTTCATCTCAATAATAAATATTTTTATATTTTAAAATACTATTTTTGAAAAAGACACATCATAAATAGGGTTCACAACACATATTCTTAATTATAAGGAAAGAGAATTGTGAAGGTCGCCAATAAATTAGGCTTTTGAATAGGATAAAATTAGTGAAAACATGGAAATATATGAAAAATATAACTATCAAGTTTTGATGGAGAGTGATAGAGAAAATGTTCATGAGAAAATTATTGACCAAAAAACCATAAATCATATGTTTAAATAAAGTTCATTAATATCATAAAAAATAATGATAATATGACTACATTTTTTTTCAAGACCATTTTTCCTAAACATGAGGAATTGTTTCATCCTATAATAATATAATTAAATAAAGTTACTTTATTCCTTTCTATAAGAATAATATTATCCTTTGTTCTTTCTTTAAACTATCTCTACTTATTTTCTTAGTATAGGTTTCATCATATGGTGAAATAATATAATAATCTATAAAACCTCATCCAATGTTCAACTTAAACCATTTTGTATACGGTTAATTTTTCTAAAATATTATGATCCAACACTTTCAAAATAAGGTCACTAAATCTTAAAAATTAAATTATCAAACAATATGAAGTGGATCTTAATCGTCACATACAAAACATGTAAATATGGTAATACCTTTAATTACCATACAACCTTATTCAAAAATTCCATTCTTCCTTATTCCTTAAATAGAACATTGATTTTTAGATATACTCCTTAAATTTAAAAATATTATAAACTATATCAATGATAGCATAAGCCATGTTTTCAACAAATAATTAATTATATCCAAGGTATTATGTAATATATAATCTAATTTATTTATATAAACCATCCATATATCTAAAAATAATTATCTCAATATCAGGAACATTTTAAGGGTTATTTTTCCCTCAACCATTAATTTTCAACAAAGTCCAACTTGTCACTGAATCATTTTTCTTCATCATCGGTACCATTAAACACATACTTTCAAATACTTAACAAAAAAAAGTATTGTAGTACAATACTTATATATTTTATAATTCATATAACCAAGAAATAATTGATAAAATATTCAAATAACATAATTCTTTAATTCAAACACAAGAACATTAATCATTCCTCTTCATAAATGGTGATAGAATAAGTTTGACCATCATCCATTAGCTTCTTTTGAGGTGCATTCCTTTGGCTCTTGGGGAATTTATTTTCATATTCCCCCATATCCATACAGTTGAAGGATTCACCATTAGAATTTTATTTCTTTCCCATATAATAATGAAATTGGTGTCCTTTTTCTCCACACTTATAGAAAACTCTCATTCCCTTCAAGAAAGTATCGTGGTGTTTATTTCCACAATTATCTTGTAGGAAAATCCTTCATTCTCTTCTTTCTCATGTCCATATTTTTTCAACTATCCTCTTGTTGTCATTATTCCCTATGAATCCATAATACTTTGAAAATTATTTCTTGTCCTCATTAGTACATGACATTATGTCCCCATATTATTATAATGTTTGGGAGATAGGTTCCCTTTGAAATAATGGCTTAAGACCATAAAAGATATGATCCTTCTTACTCTAGAGATCATGTGCATTAGTGAGGGTTTCATTCCTTCTATTAAGCGCCATTTTTAAATGATGAAAAAAACTAGATTAGGTCATATTATTATGGAACATAATGTAAAATATCAAAACTAGTGAAATACTTAACATAAATTGAAAAATTAATGTGTATCTAATCCCATAATCATAAACATGGTTTCTTTGGGGACATCTTTACTTTTAAATCCTTCATAATGGTTTTTAAGTAAATTTAATTTATCTTATGTATATAACCTAGGATTGTCAAATAAATTACATTTTGAGGACTATTTTCATTTACCAGGTTACGCTCGAGTCAATCCCGACACATATTTTTGGTGTTTTTACCCCTTGGTACATCTGTGCCAGAACTACGTCCCCTTGTTGTATCCAGATAAGGATGTATTTCTAGGAAGACCCAAATAATCTATACCTTACCAAAATTATACGATTTTATTCTACACTTATCCTCAAATTCTATCTTAGGGTTATGTTTCCTAATCTATGTTTTCCTAAATCTAGTTTTTAAGGTTTTTACTAAACTTCCTACGATACCAACTATAATGCCCAGACCCTAGAAGCCTAAAGTCGGTGTATTAATTTATTACATTTGAATGATTATAAGGAATCAAATTCTGAAGGAATAGATAGTTTAGAAGTTTAGGAAACCCATATTACATACATGATACCAATTTTACACTGGAAAATATAAAATGAAACATAATACATATCAAAATGCTAGTAAACTACATCCTTGAAACTCATTCAAATATCACTTCTTCGTAACCTAGGGAAAGGAAGAAAAATAAGGTCAAGTTAAAATGATCAGTAAGGGTAAAATAAAACATTAGTAATAATGAATAAATGATAATAATAAATATATCAAGGTAAGTAACTAAGAACATAATCCATTTAAATAATTGGATAAGGCACAATCAATATAGCAGGGTAAATAACTGAAACACATGCCATTTAATCAATTAATTGAGAATGAAATTATTCCATAGATTCTATCATATCAAAATCTCATGGATAGTAATAATAATAACTAAAATATCTATGAATTAAATGCTTAATTATTTGATGATAGGTCTGAGGCACATGAAATCCTATACCATCAATACCTTTCACAAGACGGTTTAAAACCATATGTAAAAACCCTTTTAATTTGGATAAATGATTTGTATCATGAGAACATTTTGATGCATCGAGGTAAAATATAAAGTCAAGGACACACCCATCACTACTATTCCAAATCATTCCTCATACCTATTAATCTATTTAATTAATAAACATTATTTCTTAACAAATATCCATATTTAATAAAGAATATGGATTTATCAATATTTCCCCAAATAATCAAATAACAATCAAAGTGAACACCATATGTAAAAAATGGTATATGATTTAGGAAATAATAATATCCATTATATGATAATATATATATATATATATATAAGATAAATGTAATACAAATTAAAAATGACCATAAGGAAGTGATTGTTTCAAGAGAAAGTTAACAATCACAAAAGAAAGTGAGATTGCAAATATAACTGTTACCACTTGGTAATTTTCAATTCAACACCGTCGATGAAATAAGGCAAATTGAAACTTAAAATACCATGAATAATGAGTGAATCATGAAATTAAATTATAAAGGGGCAGTATATACACCAAACAAAATAATTAAGTGGTGAATATGACATTTATCTCAAAGATATAGAAATTGAGATGAAAATCCCTTACCTTGCATTTCCTTTTGGGAGAAGGTCATTCAACCTTATGTATAATGGTTTTAATCATATTATTAACTTATAATATAAATGTAATAATTTTTATAATATCATATATTATCTTCTTATAATATCTTATTACCTATTAATTAATAATCTTTCATTGTTTTCGCTATATTGGGTGTTAATTGCCTAGTTTTTCAAGTATGTTTTGACTTGTTACTTGTTGTTACTATTAATTAGATCATGATATCATCATATTCAGAATGTAAACCATGATTTAAATATCATATATTTCAAGTATATATGTATTTATAATAATACATACAATTTTTGAGATAAGAAATGAAATGTACCATTCCTCGAGACGGTAGGTCGTACATACGCATGAACGCTACAATAATGGTTTTTTCCAGCTCTACTGGGAGATTATTAATATAGATGTTTGAACACTCATCAAAAATTTATTTTCCAATGTTGTTCTCCCTTATGGTTTAAATACACAATTTCTTACTTTAATTCCTAAAGTGGACAATTCCTGTGAGATTCATCTTATCCGTCCTATTGCTCTGATTAACACACTTTAAAAATTATTTCAAAACTTCTTTCAAATATACTTAATAACATATTCAATAGAATTGTATCTTGGAATCAATTTGGTTTTATCAAGGGTAGTTATATTCAAGACTGTATCTTTCTTGCCTCTTAATGTACTAATATCCTTAACAAATCCACAAGAGGAGGTAATGTTTCCATTAAACTCAACATGAGGAAAGCTTTTGATGCCATTAATTGAAGTTTAATATTCAAAGTTCTCGAAAGTTTTGGTTTTAATGACTCTTTCACAAGTATGATAAACTCTTTATTCAACTCATCTTTCATCTTTGTCTATGTTAATGGTTCCCTTAAGGGCTTCTTTAAATGCACTAAGGGGGTTAGACAAGGGGATCCTCTTTTTGCCACTCTTTTTGTGATTGTAGAAGATTACTTAAGCACACTGCTCACTCACCTTGTGAATAAAAACAAGATTAAACCTATTCATAATTTCAGGAATTTAAATATACCCACACATGTTTTATATGTTGGTGAAATAATCCTGTTCTTACAAGGGTATAATTGGAACATCCAAAGTCTTAAAAATACCCTATCTCATTATGAAGAAATTTTTTGTTAATCTATATTCTGGAACTAATCCATTTTGTTCTTTGGAAAAAAAATATTCTATCAAAAAAGGTAATATCATCATTTATTTAGGCATCAAGGAAGGTTCCTTTTTTTCACCTATCTTGGTGTTCCTATCTTTTGGGGAAGACCTAAATCCAGTTATTTCTCCACCATTGTTGACCAAATTATAAATCATCTTTCCTCTGGGAGGGGTAAATCCCTCTCTATTGCTGGAATAATCTGTCTTGTCAAATATACTATTGTCTCCAAAATGGTCTACTCGATGATGGTTTAAATATGGCATGCGAGTCTACTTATAAAATAAATGTTTTCAATAAAAAAAAATTTTTGGCCGAAAGCACACTTGAAAGGAAGATTTTGACCATCCTTAGGTCCAGCTGTTGTAAACCTTTAGAAAAGGGTGGGAATGGCATAAAAATATGAATCAATTTAATGATTCTCTTCAAGATAGGCTCACTTGGAGGTTGCTTAACAACAATTCTAGCTCTATTGATTTCCTCAAAAAAAAGATTCATTACTAAGTTAAATAATGGAAATTTTAATTATATCGCATCTACCATCTGGTTGTCCATTAGACAATATTACACCTACATTATGAAAAAATATAGATGGATGGTCAGTTCTGATTCATCCATGAAATTTTGGTTTGACAGCTCGACGGGTGATCCTTTAATTTCCATGTTACCTCCCAATTCCTTTCCTAATAACAACAGTTCCACTATAAGGTATGTTCTAAATTTCCATAACATATCCCTTCCTGAAAACATCATAAATGTCATTGATAACTATCCTTATTCCAATTTTTAAGATTTTCTCATCTAGGAACCCGGTTATAATGGTATCCTTGATTATAATAGTTTTTATAATCACAATTTCAAAGATTATGATTCTAGCTTATGTCGGTTGAAATCCTTTAGAAAATCTTGGATTAATCCATTAAGACATACTCTTGTTTGGAATATTGCGCATAACAGAGCCTCCACTAAAATTTGTCTGCAATCTTTTGGGATCCAAGTTTTCTCTAAGTGTCACCTGTGCAACCAACATAGAGAAGATACTAACTATCTGCTTCTGTCTTTTTCTACAGATTCAGCTCTTTGGAACTATATTTTTGACATATTTGGTTGCATATGGTTACTCCTTAATTCCATAAACTCCCAGCTGCAGCGTTGAGTTGTTTTTGAATCTTCTAAACAAATTAAGAATCTCTTCTTGACTATTGTTTCCGAGCTCTTCCATGTGATCTAGTATGATACAAATAATATTCTTCATAATAATTTCTCATTTAGGCTTAATGCTGGTTGGGCTCGGATTCTCATTTCCATTCGTGATGCTGCCTTGATTCAGAAATCTTATTGTGACAACACCATTGGAGACTTTTAGATCACGCATTGACATCGGATTTCTGGTCTTTATAGATATCCAAGACACACTTTTGAGGTATTCTGGAAAGCCCTTCTTCCAGGATGGATCAAAGTGATTGTCCAAAGTGCCTCTAAAGGCAACCTGGGCCATGTATGATGTGGTGATATTTTCAGAGATTATCTTGACCATTATCACAGATGCTTTATTAGTGGATGTGGTATGACCTCATCCCTGGAAGCAGAAATGATGTGGGTCATACATGTTGTTTACTTTTCTAATAAAAAAGGTTGGAACAATATTTGGATTGAAAGTGATTCAACCACTATTTTCCAGGCTATCTAGAAGGATGTGGTGCATCTTTCCTGGATTCTTACTTCCCATTGGATGAATTGTCTCACTTTTCTTTTGGAAACAAACTACATTATCACACATGATTTTCGTGAAGCGGATATGGTAGCAGACGGTCTTGCCAATAAGGGAGTCAACCAGGGAATTACTTGGAAGGATGATTTTTTTGGTGATTTGATGCCTTTTTATGAGAAAGTTTGCAATAATATTTAATCATTCAGAATCATATAATCCTCCTTTTTTTCTCTATTCAATAAATTATGCCTTGGTCTATGACTAAGGCACCACCTTCTTAAAAAAAGGAACATTATGAGGCATGCCAGGTACGTCGTGTATCGTATTGAGCTGTGGCTAATTCTTACACATCTAAAAAGATTTATGGGTTATTTTACTAAAGTATCAAAATAATCCAAATGTGTTTTATTAGTTTTGAGTATGTTAGTTGTCTTTTTTACTAAAATCAATGTTAATTTTAAATAAAAGATACACTTTGAGTCATACCAATCACACCATGCATCTTATTAATGTGAGGATGATTCCTACATGTACCAAATAACTAATGGATCATTTTCCTAACATTTCAAAACAATACCAATGTGTTTCATCAGTTTCAAGTATACCACTTGTCTTTTTTACTATTTCATTTTAAAATGGAAACACACACTTTGAGTCATATCGGTCACATCATGCATCAGTTTGACATGATACTAATTCCAATACATAAAAAATGACTTAAGAATCATTTTCCTAAATTATCAATACAAACCAAGAACATTTTCTTAGTTTTTAATTAGTGACACTTTTTTAACTAAAACTTTGGTTTTAAATTGATAATGAAAACTTTGAGTCATACTGGGCACATCATGTGTCTTATTGAGGTGTTCGTGACTCCTACACATCAAAAATGACTTGTGGGTATTTTTCTAAAGTATAAAAACTATATGAATATGTTTTCTTAGTTTCGAGTATGTCAATTTTATTTCTTACTTAAATCAATGTTAATTTTAAGTAAAAAGACACACTTGGAGTCATAACGGTCACACCATGCATTGGATTGAGGTGAGACTGATTCATACACTTCCCAAAATTACTTATGGGTCATTTTACTAAAGTATTAAAATAATATGTACTCATTTTATCAGTTCTGAGTATGTCACTTGTCTTTTTACAAAAATGTCATTTTAAATTGGAAACACGCCATTTGAGTCATACCGGTCACATAATGTATCAGTTTTATGTGAGAAAATTTCCTAAACATCAAAAATTACTTCTAAATATTTTTTCTCAATTAAAAAGAAAATTCAATTACATTTTCTCAATTTTTACTGAGTGACACTTTTTTAAATAAAATGTTTATTTTAAACTGATAATGGAAACTTTGAGTAATATCGAGAACATTGTGTATCAGATTGAGGTGTGGATGATTCCATCATGTCACAAATTAATTATAGAACATTTTCCAAAAATATAAAAATAAAAAAAAATCTTCCGTTTTGAGTAGGTTGGTTGTATTTTTAATAAAAATCAATGTCAATTTTAAATAAAAATATGTACTTAGAGTCATACCAGTCACACCATTCATCAGATTAAGATGTGGATGATTTCTTCAAATCCCAAATAACTTAGGGTTTTTTTACTAAAGTATCAAAACAATCTGAATGTTTTTTCTCAGTTTTGAATACATCACTTTTCTGTTTTACTAAAATGACATTTTAAACTTGAAACACACACTTTGAGTCATACCAGTCACATCGTGTATCAGTTTGATGTGAGAAAAATTCCCAAAATTACATAATGAATTATGAATTTTATTCCTAAATTATCAAGACAATATGAGTTTGTTTTCTCAGTTTTTAGTGAGTGTTACTTTTTGACTAAAATGCTAATTTTAAACTGATAACAGACACTTTGATTCATATAGGGAACAACATGTATCATATTGAGGTGAAGCTAATTATTACATGTAAAAATGAATTATATATCAATTTGATAAAGTATAAAAATAATAAAAATGCATTTTATTTGTTTTGACTATCAGTTTTCGTTTTTACTAAAATCAATGTAAATTTTAAATAAAAAAGACGCACTTGGAGTCATAATGGTCACAACATGCATCGTATTAGGGTGGAAATGATACCTACACATCCCAAATGACATATGGATCATTTTATTAATGTATCAAAACAATATAAATGCATTTTATTAGTTTTTAGTTCATCACTTGTCTTTTTACTAAAATGTCATTTTAAACTAGAAACATGCACTATAAGTCATATCGATCACATAATGTATTATTTTGATGTGAGACAGATTCATAAATGTTAAAAATGACTTATGAATAGTTTTTATAAATTATCAAGACAATTTGAGCACATTTTCTCAATTTTAAGTGAGTGACACTTTTTGTACTAAAATGTCAATTTTAAACTGATAACAGACACTTTGAGTCATACCGGGCACATAGTGTATCTAATTGAGGTGAGTAAAATCAATACACATAAAAAATGGATTATAGATCATTTTACAAAAGTATCAAAATAATCTAAATGCATTTTATTGGTTTTGAGTATGTCATTTGTCATTTTTACTAAAATCAATGTAAATTTTAAATAAAAAGACACACTTTAAGTCATACCAGTCACACCATGTGTCATATTGAGTTTAAAATCATTACTATATGTCTTAAATGACCTATGGAAATTTTTCATTAAGTATAAAAATAATATGAATTTATTTGATCAGTTTTGAGTATGTCACTTATTTTTTTACTAAAATGACATTTTAAACTGGAAACAAGCACTTTGAGTCATACCGATCACATCGTGTATTGGTTTGTTATGATAAAAATTCTTACATGTCACAACCTACTTATAAGTAGTTTTCCAAGATTATCAAGACAATCTGAGTTTGTTTTTTTATTTTTTAGTGAGTGGCACTTTTTGAACTAAAATATCGATTTTAAATTGATAACTAGAACTTTGTGTCATACCAGAAACATCATGTGTCGTATTGAGGTGAATCTAATTCATAAACGTCGAAAATAACTTATGGACTATTTTCCTAAAGTATAAAAACAATATGAATTTGTTTTGTGGGTTTTGAGTATGTAAGTTGTCTTTTTTTAAAATTAATATCAATTTTTAATAAAAATAAGCACTTGGAGTCATACTAGTCACGTTGTGTGTTAGATTTAGGTGTGGTTGATTCCTAAACATCCCAAAATCTCAAAAGAATCCCAAATTTAAATGTTACCATTCTTTCTATTTCCTGTATTTTCTAATCAGCCAACACTACATATTGACTCAATATGTAGTGTTGGAAATTCAACAAATAACAACAATAGAAAGCATGGTAATAGTGATAGAAAGGAACATGTTATCTATTTTATGTATTATTAGATATAGTTGAAAGAAAAATATGCCTTCCCAAAATTTCTAAGAAAAAAATAAGTATTAGTTAAAAATGATAAGGAAATTAACTTACAAATAGTAGATAAAATGATGAAAAAATTAATTAAATAAGTAGTAGGAATTAAACTTTCCATGATGGTTGTATGAATTATTGAATCATTTCCTTGTCTTAATTATCTCAGTTACAGGATCAAAGTCCAAACTCTCGTGATCATGATCATATTTGAACAAACCATCCCAACTTGAACAAAATAATCCATCTATATAAGAAAATAATTATTATAAGAGTAATGCTAAAAACAGATAAGTTAAATATAAATATGAAAAAATACATTAATTTTATGGATAATTATTTTATAGTGAAAACATCAAGATTACCTCTATGATTGAGAATAGGTTGTGTCTTTTCTCTTCTGGTAATGGTAGTGGTGGGAACTTGAGGGAAAGTGATAAATGTCGTAAGAGAAACACCACTGTTTTACATCGTATTTTATTCATCATGTTCTTTTGTATACAACATATAACCATTGATTTAAAAACTATTATAAGATATATGTTGAGAATAAATACCCCAAATTGTCCTCTAGGTATGTTTTGGGTGTGTATGTGTTTGTTGAAAAAGCATAATGACCGCAAATGAGTATGGTTGGTGTTTTCCAAAGACAGGCTTTTGAGGTGGCGTAGTTTCCCAATGTTTTTAAAATTTTGGGGCCTCAAAATCAGAAGTTTGATGTTGGAAAAAGAAGGATATCTTTATAGGAGTGAATTTTATGAAGAACGTTGAAGAAAATCGGCAAAGGGTGAGAACCGTGTACCATAATTCATCGGTCACGTGCCATGTTCTGGGAATGGTATGCAGAGCAATGGAAATGGTACGTAGGTGTGGTTGGAAAACTGAAAAAGGTTTGTGATGAAAGGAGGTGCAATATGCGTATGGATTGTTTTCATTAGAGGGGATTGACTGCATAAGATCAAAGATAGTATGTGGACCGCATAAGAAAAATGGTTCGCGAGTGACTTGCAGTTCGCAAAGACAGAAGAATTGGTTATTGGTAGAGGCTGGGTTAAAGATTTTTTAAATCTTGGATTAATTTATTTTTTGGATGTATTTGCCTATATAAGTATTGCTAATCCCATTAATCACTGAGGAGATTGAACATCATTAAAGAACATATTTTGCTCTGGGAATTCAGAAAAGTCCGAAAAGTGGTTTGCGCTAAAGGTGTTTGTGGGGGTTCTTAACCTGCAAAGGAAGTCCAGTACGTGGAAAAGGAAGTAAGGTATGCCGAAGGAGTTGTCTCGATATGCGGAGGAGGAATATCTGGTACACGAGAGGGAGAATTCCGCAAGTAGTACAAAGAGGGAGATATCTGGTATGTGGAAGCGAAGACAATCTGAGAACAGGTAACAGTTCACGGACATAAGGGGTTTCGTAGAGGAGGTTTGCAGAATCAGTACATGATAGTGGTACGTGATCATAAAGGTAGAGGCAGTCTACAGACGAAGGGTGGTTCGCAGCAACAGTGGCAGTATGTAGATGAGGTGTTACACATACCAAACATGTTACTCAGTGCGCGAGAGAGGAAGGTAGTTTGCGATTTTCACAAGGAATCTTGTGAAAGATTCCATTCAGTTCGTAAAAGTATTTTTCGATACCTAACAGCACTTGAGAAGGTGGAATTTATCTGTGGGTGAAAAAGGAACATCAACAGAGAATCTAACTGCAGTTGAGGATGAATGAATTAATGCAAATGAAGGGACCTACATGTCTATAAACTATTATTGACTTACAAATCTATAAATTGTGAGTGGATTCCTTTCCAAGAGTAGTGAGAGAAGGAAGAGAAAGACAGTGAACCTTTCCACCGGCAGTGAACCAGAGAAAGAGGCTTATGGAGTGACCCTTGGGAATGTAGTGATTAGACCCTAAACCGTGTAAATGCAGTGATTCTGGGCATAGAAAATCTAGACCAAACATTTTACTCATTATTGGAAGTGATCCTTAGTGAATTTTGTATATCAGAACATTGTCATTATATGCTCCTTGGATGTAGCCCAGTGATGGTAAACCAAGTAAAAATTGTTGTTTCATGTGCTTGATTTCATATCTATTCATATATTTCTATGGTAGGAAGAGAGAATTGAGTTTTTTCTAACAAAGAAACAATATCCAAAAGGGAGAAATATTTAATCTACCATACCCTGATTCACCCCCCCCCCCTTAGGGTATTCTACATAGTGGACCTAATAATATAACATCTCTATTTAGTCCCCGAGCTAGCCATCAAATTCATTCGAAATTTGAATTTGAATTTTCATATAACTCCTTATACATTTGATCTTGGAACCATCCTATAAACTATTGATTATGTGAATTTGAAATCCATCCTTCAACCCTTGATGGATTCAATTAACTAAGAATTTATTTTTGGGATTCAACGTACGTATCAACATCTTCAGTAATATGTAAAATGTAAAGGTGAACTTTCTCCCACTCTATCAAGGTAACTGTAACAACATATCTTTTGGAAATCCATTCACCCATAAGGTGTCAAATATGATGAGACTTTGGGAGACCTATTCTATCAATATCTAATAGGTAAACGGTACAGAATTCAACAGATTCTTCAAAAATATATCATTCTACAATACAACCTCATAGATTTGGTGTCTTATTGCACACATATTTATTCAAACATTTAAGTAGGATTATATACCTTTATAATGATTGGATTGGTTTTGTATGACTTTCAAGTAGATATTAGCTCCACTACTAAGACCCTTTATTTGCAGTGTAGAGAATTCATGGGCAAGAAACTGCATCTATTTTTTTATTTTTGTGCAGTTTTTTCTTAGTGACGTTTTACTTTCTCACATCAGTAATATTCTATAGTAATTGGAATGTGCTCATATAAATTATATACAATGATAATCAGTTTGAAAAAATATGTGGTGTCGGTTTTGTTTCTGAAAAAAATTCCACTTCTTAAATTCTTGTATAAAATCTCTTAAATAAGTGGTGAAAAACATTTTTTCTGTAATCCACTAGAAACACTTTCACAATGGATATTATCTAAAGTGAAAGGTTTTGTGCACAATTTTTAGAAAAAAAATTATCAAACACAATCTTGGTATGATCCTCATTCTACTCTATTTCCCAATAATTTTATTATTTGCAAGCCAGTGTTGTGTATCATCCTCCTCCACAATCACTACCTCATTCTCCACCTATAACTTCTCCCCCACCTTGGTCTCTTACTTCAACTCTACCTCTACCTCCTCCTAACCCTCTACCATTTCCCAATAATTTTATTTTTTACAAGTCAGTGCTTCTAAACAAATTGTTTTCCTCTATTATACTTCTCCTTGAGAAACAGATTAAAAATAATATATAAGTATTCTTACACTAATACTTCACACCCCAAATATATTTATAAGGTCATAACTCATACTAGATCACAAACATAGTATGTAATTACCTAAATTTGTTGTTAGAAAACATTCTGAAAACATGTATATTTCCCACTCATCTCTAAACAAATTTACTTCTTGTGAGTACAAAGGTTTTCGAAAATATTGATAATACTGAGAGAATATAGATAAAAATAATAATTATGAAATATATTTAATGAAATTTTAATTACCTTAAGAAATTACCTATTTGGGGATGATGGTATTTTCATGCTTTATGATCTCTCTCATAAATTTACAAACATAATATCCATAATCAATGTCATTATCTTTCTTAGGACATTGCATAAACATTGACTAAAATAAGTAAGTTTTTTAAAATGTTTTGGTGCTTAAATATTTCTATATATATCTTAATTTGTTTCCATTTATAGTAATCCATCAGCTTTATCTATTCATACTCTAACTTCATGCCATGATTTGACCTATATATAGTGACTGCTTTATCATAACAAAATTCTTGATAAAACATAAACATATAATTCAATGTATATTTATAAAATTTTTATTTTAGTGTATTATAAATTCTAAATACACATCATGTGTGGTTGGTTGTTTGGATATCCATACATTGGATCAAAAAAATAAATATTTCGGGTATCCATATTTACTACAATCAGCAACTAGTGCTACCTAAAAAACAAATAAGTAATGAAAAAAATAAAAATATATTTTATGTGATTATATTATAAAGTTTTACTTCTGCATGGTAGATATCAAAAGGATTATATCGTCTAATTTTTTTGATCAAATGCTTCAAGTAACTCATCTCTTATCTTCTCAATTTCTTTCTTATCCAAATTAATATTTCCATTGAAATGATACAGGGATTATTGAATCCAAATCGTGTTTCACATGGTTTTCCCTTTATATAGTATTAACATGAATTCCTATAGAAAATATGAATTGTTATTAAATTTAATAAACATATTATCTCACAATATAGATATACTTATTATGAAAATATACCTTATGTATGTATTCATAACTGGGATTTCCATCCATTCATGCTTGAGAATCTCATTTATATTCTTGAAAATAATTACGCCTGTCATGAAAGTTTAATATATTTTTTTCATATGGAATGTAAGAAATATTTAAATATTTAAATGTGGTATTTTCATGAAGTTTTGATGATAATAACTTTTTATCTAGAAGTGGTAGGGACAAGGTACTCTCAAAAATTCATTTTGATTTCTTGGTCTAGTCACTGTATTTTCTTGATCGGACCTTCCATTTCCCCACTTCTTTATTCATATGTAATATCATATCTCAATTTAGACTTTTATCATCAAACATTACACGTTTTTCATATGAAAAATTTTGTTAAATATATACCTCATGTATCTTTATAACATTAGAATATCATGATATAAAAGCTCCAATTGCATCATTGAACATTGTAATATCTGACTCATCAAGTCAAATAGGAAACCCAAAAGTCAGATCATGAGCTACCTCAATATTCACTATCATGTGATATTTTGGGAGGTCTATATAGTTTAGCTTGTCCCCCTAGATATTATACATTGTTCCCATCGCAACAAGGTGGTGCATGGGTGTTGATAGATACAAATTACGTAAATTTTTACCCTATAGAAGTTTATTAATATAAAGTTATTAGAAGTTGTCTGATTCAAAATTATGAGGAAGAGTAATGAAAAAAAAAATATTACCTCCGGTAAGGTATGAGGTTGTTGGGAATGAATAGCCTCAAAGATCATGGGATCATTTAGTTCATGTGTGGATCTTTGTTCCACTGCTAGTTCGCTTTGATCCTTTCTCAAACATTGGTATACCAAACTAGATTGAATAATAATATCTTGAAATGAACTAATTTTTGTCTGCAATAACCTCGCCATATTATATGTATCTTCATGTTGTTTTATATTCTCGAAATATGTTCAAGGAGAGACTCCAAAACCTAATCCTCTAATGTGGTAATATTATTCTAGCCACTTCAAAGCTACTGAAAGAAGGTTTTCTATTAGTACAGTAACTATCGATTATTCTGTCTAAACCTTATAAAAAATATGAATATAAAAAGATATTTTTTTAATACTGTTATAAATAATATATAATTAAAATTATTTCATACTTACACATGTTTCCTATACTGATTTTATGTTTTAATCAACTAGTTTACCCACATTATTTACACGTGCCACCTTCTATAGCACATGATGTGGGATGGAAGTGGCTTCGGATTTTGATTCATCAATCTTCATATAAACAAAGGAACATATGTTGTTTCATATTATATAATTAAATTTTTATTATTGATTTGAAATACATACCAATTTTATATCTAATTAATCATACCTCATCCTTGCTTTGTGATAGGGGTACTTTGGTTTTGATGCACATTCTTTATTTTCATCACTCTTTTTTTCATAAATTAACAATTTTGAATAAAGTTAGATAAAATAAATAATTTCAAATAAAATATTATTGACTACAATGCACCTAAAATGATTTATCATTGTGATAATTGATTAAAGTGGTCCATGTTTTCTGATTTATAATTTGTGCAACTAACTGGTGGGCGGGAATTTACTTTCCCCTCAGCATCACTAAGATATAACTTCATAAGAATAGTCCGGAATCCTCTATGGGATTTTCCAATGGTCATTAAGATAAGTTTCTTACAGAAATATTCTAAAATATATGAACTCTTCAAGGAATAATGAAAATTAAATCAATGTTTCATTATTTAATTTTTCGGTAAAATATAGAAAGTATATCCTAACATTACTATTGTATCTTTCTAAATAATTCCCTTCACTATAGGTTAGATGTGGTGTAATTAATCAATATCAATCAGCAAATTCATCCTATTTTTGACCCCAAAATAACTAATGAACATTGACTTGTTGGGGTTAATAGGTTGGCCATGTTGATTCCAACCAACCAAAAATTCTATAACCTGACTTATTGCCTTGATAATTTTATTCAACATTATGATGTTGCATCATTGTTTTTTTTCATCGATAAGTTTTTGATCCCCTGATAATTATGAAGTTTCATCATCAATCAATTCTTCATCAAGATTCGTAACATCATAATGTGTAGAATACATTCACTACATGAGAAGTAAAACATTTACTTTGTATTGAATAAAAACAACATAAACATAGATAAAGGATTTGAGAAGGGTTGCATGCATGATCTATTACAAAACTTGATAAAATCATTAACTCTATCTTCATATTATTTTGTCAAATGATTATCATGCATCCATTTTGAAGGAAATGGGTAATTTATTTTAACTCTATCTTCATACTCTTTATCCCCATCTACACCTATGTTTCTTGAACTTCTATGAGCAGTATTCACCCCATACCGGGTACTAGTGATCATTTTGGATGACTACTATTTATAGAAGTTCAAGCAATATAAAAGAGATGGGGGTGAGTCTCAAGAAACAAAATGAAATAATAATTATTCAAAAGTTGATGCCGGAAATGATGATAGTTGTCTCCTTAAAATTTTTAAATTACCACATCCAAATTTAAAATTTCAAATATCATCTCAAAATGCTAAAAGGTCCCTAACAATACCATGAGAACATCACCTCATCCCCGTTGAGTTGCACCGAATATAATATATGTCACTTGTCCTTTTCCCTTACCTGTATCTCAAATATAAGATCTTTATATCCACAAAGGTTCATAGGTAGGGACTGAGAATAAAAAAACAAGTAAATACTAACAGGGTCCCTAAAAAATTCCACAACTCATATATTTGAGTGTATGTTCAAAGTAGTAACACTCAGAATACACATTTAAGTCAATTAATTTTGTACTAACCAGGACACTATGATAATAAAATGTACTGACTTAATTTCAAACAAGTGATTTATACAAATCCTAACATAGTTTTGTACTATGGTTGTTCCCTGACATTCAAATCATTTCACTAATAAGAGCTTAACATTTGAATCATAGGAGGAGAAAAAATTATTTATCTCCCTCTAGAAATTACCACATCATGGGTACCATGAGTTTAAACCTCAAAACCCATAGAATCCATAACTATACCTTACGGACAACTATGTCATGTAATTATAGCATCCAAATCCGGAAATGGGTATAAAATAGCCATTTTTTCTTAGTAAGTGAATTTGAAATATGGGGACGTCTTAAAATAATCAGTTCCCTTATGAAAGAACCACATAATGGGTGCCACAATACATTAGTTAAAACTAACTTCTGAAAACCATAAAGAATAAAAAACATCAACAAAAATGTCACATCACCCTTACCCTATCCCTCGATGAATCACTAACATTTCTATAGTAACTCACATTTTAACATACCATACCTAGCCCTTGCATAATACCCATCATATTCTAATATATGACAAAACTTATTTTAGTCACATGCACACATGTATTTGTTGTAGAAAAATATTATAATCATACATTGAGAGGTATATCAAAAATAACTTCACATAATATAAAGTTATTATTCAAAAAAAATATTATAAGGTAATATTTATCAAAATTTAACAAAATAATTAGTTACACATTACGTTTAATGCAAAAATTTTAAAAAAATTACTATATTGAACAAATTATTAGACAAGTAAACCAAAAATTTTAGTTAAAAAATCAGTAAAAAATGTATAAAAATATAAAAATGAAGAGTTACTAAATAAAAGTCACAGAATTTTTCTATTTCATAAAATTTTAATGTCTAGAAAAAAATTATTTATAAATCTGTGTTGGTTCATTTTACAATATAAATATTATTAAAACCATATTTACGTATGATTATAGTAAAATAATTTGAAGAATATATTTCTACTATCAACATATATATTATGAACCATTTCATCTAAAAAATAAAATAAAAAATACATTTACAAAAACTATAACTAATATGGTATCATAAACATCAAATTCCTTAATCAAAAAATCAAACGTGATAGTCACTTAAATATTTCTATTATGGAATGTTTAATACATAATAATTGATCAAGATTATATATAACCCATGTTTTCTCAAATCTAACATAATTAAAACCTAACACTTATAATTTTTAAAAAATATGTTTATCCCATGTACACTCTAAACCCACTCATATTAAAAAAACCTAAATTACATTTTAATTATGGATTATAAAATATTACATTTCAAAAATATAATTCAATTTCCATCAAAACATACAACCAACCACAATGTAATACCAAAAAAACACTTTTCCATTTAATCAGATTGAATTTATCAATTCATTTATGGTAAAAATTTCCTCAATCATAAATATAATATAATAGTGCTAAGAAGTAGTAAATTTTATAATATTTTTCAAAAGTTTAACTTAACACCTTTAATAATTATTACACACGATATATCATTATCTAATTATTCAATAATATATTTAGTATGTGAAATTATATTCAGATTTATATTAAAATTGTGTATGAACAACAAAAAATAATGAAATGAAAGAAAATATATAGGAACCACCATAAAATTATATCATTTTATGAAATAGGAACAAATTTCATTTATTCTTTTAACTACATCACATATGCATCTCTAATCATACAATATTAATTAAGTGAAAATCTTCCACTATCATTCTATGAAAATTTATGAAGATGATTTTCTCACTAGATATATATATATTCATAATTTCTCTTATTTTCATATACTTTTTTTTCATATTCTATGCATTTCATACTGTGGAAACAAGATTCAAACAATGATAATCCACACTATTTAAAAGGTAATAAGAAATTATAACAGAAACATCAAGAAAATCACTATCAGTTGCAACAACTAATGGAGATGCAGTTCACAGTGGTCTCATATGAAGCGGGAATGAGTTTATAGAGTAGGGGTGGAATTGTGTATGTATAGGTAAGTTAGAGAGAGAGAGAGACGATATTTAGGGTTCATCGTGGTTAAGAACAATGAAAAAACACAAACCACAGAACCCAAACAAGAAATCAATGAGAGAGGAAAAGGAGAAAATAACATACATTGGATTATAACCTAGATTTATCCAAGAGAACATAGACGAGTAGCGCCGACAGCAGGGGAGTTCCGTGAGATCTTGAGATTCTAGACTGAATGAGCCACAGTTATGGTTCTTTTAAATAGATCAAGGACACTTTTATCAACGCTTTTAAAAAACACTGATAAATATCTCTTTTATCAGCGCTAAATTGATAAGCGCTGATAAAATGCATCTTTATCAGTTATTTTTTAGGACTAATAAAGATCAAGCTTTATTAGTGCTAATGTTTTAGCACTGATAAAGATGTCTTTAATCAATGCTAAAACTTTAACACTGATAAAGGATTTATAATTATAAATATAAATAATAAATTGTAAATATATTTATATAATTATATATTTGTTTATTAAAATTTTATGATTATTTAAATATATAAGAATTTATTTATAATTACATTAATACATTTTAAAAATAATAATTTTTTATTTATAATTATAAATATATAATTTTATAATTATAGTAAATATAAATTTATAAATATATTTATAATTATTTATATATAATTATAAATATATTTATATAATTATATATATTTATATAATTATATATATATATAATTAAAATATAATTATAAATATAATTATAGTAAATATATTCATAATTTAAATATATTTATTATAATTTTATAAGTATAAATATATTTATATCATTATATATATTTATATAATTATATATATATAATAAATATATTTGTTATTTAAACATATTTATTATAATTTTCTAATTATTTAAATATATATTTATTTATTTATAAATATATGAATAATACTTTAAAAAATATTTATATATTTATATAATTATAGAGAGAGGGGGCCTAAGGTGTAGCTTAGTGGTAGTTTCCCTTGTGGGTCTTGGTGAGGTCTTGAGTTCAAGTCTCACTAAGTATATCTCTTCTTTGCACGTTGTCTGCTTTTCTTTGTAGTATAGCCCCTTTCCCCAAATAAACTATGGCTTCAGCCTCAACTTATATATATATATATATATATATATATATATATATATATATAAACACCCAAACATATAGTAGATTCATTATTTAAATAAATGTATTATAATTTTATAATTATTTGAATGTATATAATTATTTATTTATAATTATATAAATATATTTAAAAATAGTATTTATTTATTTATAATAACTATAAATATATAAATTTATAAATATAGTAAACATACATTTATAAATATATTTATTTGTAAATATTTATTTAAAAATATATTTTTAACATTATTAATGCGTATGTAATCTTAAATACATGCATTTTAAAAATGAGTGAAATTGAATAATTGATAATGAGTACTCTTTAAAAATATTAAAAAATAGATAGATTTATTAATTAAATATAAATTATCAAAAAAATATGGATATATATATTTAAGTAAATATGATTACATATTAAAAATACTAAAACATAGTATATAAATATATATAAATAAATAATTGAAAATGATTAAATTCAATAATAAAAAAATGAATAAATAGTATCTAACTACAATAATATTACAAATATATAAATAAAATTGATCGATTAAAAACATAATATATTAAATATATCATGTAATAATGAAATTCTAAAATATACTAAAATTTTGAATAAATTGCATAAATATTAGATGTATGTGTTTCTATATAATATTTCATTAATTGTGTAAATATTTGTATGTCTGTGTTGTATTAAAAAATGAATTAATTGCTTATATGTATAGGAAATCAATGTAACAAATGATGTTTGATATATGTTAAATTGAAAAAATTAAACAACATTAAAAATGAATAAGTCATTAATATGTTTTTAATTATTAACATTTTATTCATTTTCTATATATTTATTTTTAATATATAGTATTTATTACTATTTATACTTAATATGTAAATATATATATTATACTTATTCGTTTTTATTAATAATTTCTTCTTTGATATTTTTTAAATAATTTTTAAATTTATTCCTTTTTAATTTTTTTGTTTAATTATTTTGATTTATTCATTTTAATTTTTTTGTTTAATTATGAAATTTATTCACTTCATATATCTATATTTAATATATACTATTTATTAATATTTATAATCTATATATATATATATTAAATTTATTAATTTTTATCAATAATTATTTAACTAATAAAATGTTTAACATTTTTCTTAATTTATTATTTTTTAATTTTATTTGTTTAATTATTTCATTTTATTCATTTTTACATATCAATATATTTAATATATACTATTTATTAAATTTTATAATTTATAAATATGTATATTCAATTTATTCATTTTTATGAATAATTATTTAACTAATAAAATTGTTAAAATATTTTAAATTTTTATTTATTTAATTATTTCATTTTATTTTGGACCTTTATCGACGCTAAAAGAGCACTGATTAAGCCTACCCTTTATCCGCATTAAAAATAAATCCCTCATAAAGGGTATCCTTCATTAGGGCTAAAAATAAAGCGCTAATAAATGTACCTTTTATGAGTGCTAAAAAAAGAACTGATAAATGGTTCCTTTAATCAGTGCTTTTTTAGCGATGATTAAAGATACCCCTTATCAACATTTTTTAGCACTGATAAAGGTCGCTTTTTTAGTGCTTTTTTCTAGTGCTAATAATGTTCATAGTTGTTAAAGGCCTCCTTTGTAGTAGTCATCGCTTTGAGGGGGCGGTTGTCCACATGTCCACAAACAATGTAATCGTATTCCCACAAAATAGAAAGTATAAAGGTATGTGTTATATAAAAAGTCCATAATAATAATGATATCATAAATTACATATCTATCATATTTAAACAATAAATCCATCATTATTACAACCTTGAATGGTGGTGATGGAAGAACGAATGACATCGGTTTGCGAGGCAGTAGTCCGTTGTACACACGAACAATGATTGTGTGTCCCATTTGATGGATGTGCCTAAAATTATAGGTAGAACTCTTAGCATAATAAAAAATCAGTATGTTGAGGATACTTATGTTATTATATAAGCATGGAATAATAATAATTGAATGGTTTGAGAAATAAATAAAATAAAAGTGATCGTTGAAGAATGTTATCTCTTTTTTAGGTAACTCCTTTTGGTTTTTCACCAAAGGACTTACTTGGATTTATTTTTTACCAAAGTGAGTTCTCTATGTGAGGTTAGGTATGCAGGGATCTTATTTTGGCTGGGGTTGGATGAGCCAAAGTTAATTGATTTGTGTGAGGAAGTGGGAGAGTGAATACCTTTTTATATTAGAGGCGTGACATTCTTGTAAACACCAAAAGGTAAAAATTATTGGGATGTCTCCCTTACCTCATGTGATTAAAAATGGAAAAATAATGAATTAAATAGAGAGTATGGTCAATTAAATAGATTTTGGACAAGTTTCTAGGTTATTTTGTCCCTTAAGTTTAAGGTTTAGTCCCTTGTTAAACTAATTTTTCTTTAAATTACTCTAATTAATTTTAATAACTTTCACTAATATTTTTTGTCAAAAAATAACTTGAACTTATTAAAAATTATAAATTATTCTTATTCCAAACATTCAATCCATTTTTCAAAAATTTCAATCAGAGAATTGGTGGAAATTAACTTAAAATTAATCCTGCATATGGGACGACAAAGCATGTATTTAAAGTGAATACGTTCAAAGGTTTGTCAAGTTTTTATATACTTTTTTGATGTTAAATTGATTCAAATGAAATAAATTGGTTAAAATAATATAAATTATATCTAATTATACTTTAAAACCAAGTAAAAACATAATTTAACTATATAAATAAACTATACAAAAATGTAGTTTTTAATTAAAATCTAGTATTTTTCACAATTCATCAAAAAATGAAACTTCTCAGAAAAATACCAAAAATTAACCCTAAACTAATTTTTAGGTTTTAATTTAAAAAATTAATTTTATTTTGAAATATAAAAATTATTAAAATTCCAAAATTTAGATTTAAAATAGGTGCGCCATTATGAGGTGGAAAAAATACCTTTACAAAAATATAGATTTTTATGGATAAAATTGGACTTGGTCTTATCCTATACTTACCAAACATATTCTATGAATATAAAAAATATTTTGTTGAATATAATATATATATATATATATTTCATTAATATCATTCACAAATAGTGGTTAATTTAATTTAGTAGGATTAAACATCTTTGTGAGAATAGAAATAGTTTTTATGAAAACATTCCATTTATATTCAATTGGTTCTTATATTTATTTATAATTAATTTGTAACCAATTATTTCAACCATATATTTTCATAACTTAGATAATAATATTAATAACCACAAACTTAATGTCTGGGTTATATCTTATTATATTAAATAATAATGTTTTAATAATATATTGTTGTTTGGTAAAACGATGCCCTGCACGTAATGCTAGTCATTGAATAAAGTCATTGTAATGTGTAACATAATCTAACCTCGGTGTTCCATGTAGAGAAAACTAAAAATAATGTTTTTCATGAATTCTCAATGTTCTATATAGCATAATATTAAATTGGTGTCTCATATAAATCATACTATTATCAAACCTAAATTTATTCTAAAAGAAAAATATTATAAAGTCTTGGGGTGTTACACTAATGGACACTAATCCATGAAAATGACCGATATAATATTTAAAGCAAAGACCATTGCAAAATTTCACTCTCTTAGTTTTAAATATATCTTATGTGTCCACATAGGGATAAAGGTAAGTTACGAATGAATATAAATCTCTATTTTTAGATTAATGAAATTAATTTCATGATAGAAATTTATTTTTAATTTTATAAATTATTTAATTACCTTAAATGCTTATGCAACACTAATGCATTATTTATTCACTTATTAGAAAAATAAAGTTAATTATTTAAAAATATTAAAATTAATATAATTTGTGTAAATTATAGTGTTCCATGAATTTTATAGATGAATATGAAATTTTAGTTATGTGTTAAAGTGTAATATTTTAATTCTAACTTTTTATTTATGTCTTTTAAGTCAAATTAAATTAATAGTGTCAAAATTGATATTAATGATATTTTATAATAAATAATAATTTATTAAATGATTTAAAAATCATAAAAATATCATATTTGGAAATTTGAATTTAATATGGTTGAACACGTCATATGTGGTCCATTTCTGGGTCACTTTTATATTTGTTGTAACATTCTTAGCCCTTTCTGGTTAAAAAAGTTGTTACTGTAGTTAAAGTCAAAAATAATTGACCAATGGATTAATCAAAAATATAAGGTTTAAAAAACTACTTAAACCGATCCAAATTCTATTATTTTATGGGATTACAAACATATCCCACCTTACCTGTAAATATATGTCCATTGGAAGTATATTTCTTCGGTATTCCATTATTATAATTTAATCTTTTAAGAAATTATAAAAATGTACCTCACCTAAATTATAAAAGGGGACCACTCTATTATATTCTTCACACCACTTTGATCCTTATAGATCAACTATACCATGCCATAATCCCTTGTAAACTTTCTTAAAAGAATTTAAGAGATACTTTATTTCCAAAAATACCAACCCTCAGCTCTTAAAGAGAAAATTTAAAAGTGTTGTTTCAAAGAAGCGGTAATTTCCTTAACCAATCACATTCATTTTAATTATTCTTTTACATCATATAAATCTATTATATTATTTATAAAATAATAACTACAGTATCATAAATCTAATGAAATATTATTATTCTTATTAAACCACCTTTATTCACCCTCTTTCCATCAAATTGTAAATGAAAGTATCACCCGTGTGGACGTACGACTTACCTCTCCACATAGCTATAAAATTCATTTTCCACAACTATATTGTGTGGATAGTTATTATAATGATTTTAACGTTAATATATTATATTTATGAAATAATAATACTTCATTAATCATAATATATCATCTACATTTTTACCTTCCAAACCATTGGAAAACAATAAGGTTGATCATATGTACGTGTGGATTGCCACCTCCATGAAGCGATGTGATTCAATTTTCATTTTTATTTTACTTAGATGTTAATAATGATGAATTTAATGAATATATATGATTTATGTCACATAATAATTATTCTATAAAGATATTTTATTATTGACCTTTATTTCTCTCCATCTGTCAAAAAGTGGAAACAACGTTCATGCATACGTATGACTTACCATCTCCATGAACGGTGTAATTCATTTTTATATCACTAGATTTTATTGATGAATCTAAATATAAATAATTAATATATATTAATTTTATATCATTATTAACATTATAAATATTATAGAATCGTGATCAATGTATGAGGACCATAACTACCAAACAAAAACTTACATTAAAAACAAACCAGTTATCAACCAGAACAATGATTTTAATAGTGAATTTTTAATAAATGGGTGATAAAAGGTTATGATTAAATAATATATGGAATGATATATATTATTTCTACAGGGCAATTCTAGCCGATCAGTAATGAAGGAGGGGAGCTAAAGGCAATCAATGATGCAGAAGCTGGGGAGGGGTAGTTCTAGTGGGCTGGGCCTACGGGTCATGTATTGGGCATGGTATGCCTCTAGGCCTTCGGGTCATGTATTACGGGTCATGTCGGGCCTTGTGCCTTGGGCCTACGGATCATGTTCGGGTTCCCCTTCAACCCTTAAAATAAATATTATCTATAATAAAATAAAAAATAAGGCCTTCGGGCCATTCGGGTAACTACTCAATTGACCAAAAATATATTTTTAAGGAAAATCAACCTTATTTCTCTCTTTGGTAAAAAAAACTTTTTATTCCATATCCATATTTTCTAAAAATATTTTAACCAAGAATTTTAATATTATACTATAATTTTTTAAGATATTTTTACCCATGTTTGAATTTTTACAAAATTATTTGAAAGTAATTTTCTTTCCATCTTCTAAATGAGGTACTTTTTTACTTTTTTAACAAAAAAAATGAAAGGAATATTTTCTTTTAACTGATTTAGAATGAACATAATTTCCCACCATTATTAAAAAAAAAATCTTTTAATGTTACTTTAAAAAATATATAGTTTATTTTCAAATAAAATTTTTTCCTTAATATTTGGGAAATATTTATATTTTAAATATGTTGTTTCAAATAGAAAATGGTATTTTTCTCATGAAATGTTTCAATAGATATTTTAAAGACATTTTTCATCTAAGATGACATTATTTTATGTTACTTAAGTTGTATTGGGGATATGATCCAATGATACCATAATTATTATTTCTTTGGATGGTTTTTTATTATGATTACAATATGTTTTTGAAACTCATTCATTTTCCAGGGTTTCTTCCATGATGAAATGTTTGGGAAATATGTTTCTTTTCCATGGGTTATACTATGATGAAATGTTTAAGAAACTCATTTATTTTATGTGTTTTAATATGATGAATTTTTTATGATCTTGTGACAAAAATATGTATTATTTTCATTATGTGATAAGTTTCCTTGGGATTATATATCCCACCAATTCATTGGTTAAATATTGATATATCATGAGATATATAAGACTGGAATGGGGAGTGAACCTATTTTAGTAAGTAACTTTATCCCTTGTGATAGTTTTGGGAGTGAACCTTGACTACTACGATAGTGTAGAGAGTGAACCCAATCCACTATTAAAGTCTTGGGAGTGAACCTTGACTACTAAGAATGTTTGGGGAGTTAAAAAATACACTATGATCACCTTTGGAGTTAACTTTGACTACTACGATGGTTTGGGGAGTGAACCCAATCCACTATGATAGTTGTTGGATTATAAAAACACCTACATATTTTAATGATCCAAAATCATGTTTATAGTTTTATTAATTAATTTTATGTTCTCTGTATTGTATTTTTTTTCCTAGGCCCAATTTTTTTACCTTTATTACATTTATGTTTTATGTATTGGATATTAATAAAACAACTTATTATATATTGTTCATTTTCCTACATGTATCTGATGTAATAATTTCCTAGAGTATTCATCACATTGATAAGGTCATATAAGTTCCCTGCTACGATGAGAACCATGAAGTGTTATGATTATATTATTAAATATAGTTCTATTTTCAAATGTAATTTTATAAAGGGACACTTAGAATGTGACTATAAGGTGTGAGTACCCATAATTGGATTAATGAATTTCACACTTAGACATATCCAAGATAGGAAATTATGAGAATAGACTCACTATTAGTTATTCTTCATGTTTTGGTGTCATCAGATATTCTTATCTATGAACGTGTATAATGGCCCTTATACTATAAGATTATCATTAATGTATGTCATGAATCATGCATTTAGATTTCTGGATGAAAAATATGATGCCATATGTTCACAGTGAGGTAGGGTGTGTTGGGTGTGTGGCGATTGACATGTCATTAATTGATAAGTTAAGGAAGGATTTTTCCCTTCCATATTTATGGAATTTGATATCTAATCCCTTTGATTGTAATAGAACCATCACATTAAATTACATGAACATGGTGTAATGGTGTATTTATTTCAGATAGTCAAATAAAGGCATGTCGATAATATAGATTGGTGACACAGATGTGCAATCTACTTGATGAGATATTGTAACAAATGGACTATATTACATAGTGATCATTTATAAGTGGTTATCATTATTGTGACATTAAGCTCTTTATCTTGGGTGACTTGACCCATTGATAGTTAATAATCTTGGACTTTAGTTAATATCACTAAAATCTAATGAGAAATAATCCTATAGGAATACACACTAAGTTTTTTATTTGATCTCAATTAAATAATTTTAAAATTTAATTAATGGAATATATATTAATTTCAATTTTGAGGAATAATTTTATTCATGTTTATAGATCACAAATATTTATTAATGAATGAAATATTTTATTAAATATTTATTCAGGTATTCAATAAATATTGATGAGTTTTAATGGACCAAGATGGAATTTGGTGACAAATATTAATTTATATGAGAGTTAAATACTATTTTTTATTTTGTAAGTTATCTCATGCAATAAAATATTATTATTATTATTATTATTACTATTGTTGTTTTTTTTTGTTTTTTTTGTTTTCATGGGGTCTAATAAATATTGTAATACTATTTAAGGGTTTACATGCAATTAAATAATATTTTAACCTAAACCATTACTCTATAAATATATGGTTATGTTTATTGTGTAAAAAATAGTCATAAATTGAGAATATAATATCATTGTTCACAACATACTTCTCTCTCTCTCTCTCTCAAACTTCTCTCTTTCTCTAAATAATGATAAGAACTCCTTCAATAGAAAAGAATATTGATGTGATCAAGAAAAATAATACAAGATGATTGATTCACCATGCTAGCATCTAGAAATAAATCAACATTTCTCAGAGATCCAAGGAGCATGTGTGAATCATCGCTAGATGGATTCTACACATGATTCCTCCTAATACAATGAAGGAAATCAAAAAATTGATTACATACAATCAATGGAATCTTTTAAAAAAGATCCTTGATGATGTAATTTATTATTTCGATCTAAATAAATTAATTGTAAATTTAACATATAATATCATATATTGGGGTTTCTAGAAACTCTAAATTAAAATAAATTTTAATTTAATGCCCAACAAGGTGCTTATACTACACCTGGAACCTAAAATTGGCATCATAACAGTTTTGTTTCAAATTTATTTTTATTTATTTTATTTTTTATCAATATGCGCAATCTTGGATGAAATTTTCATTTCATATTATTTTTTCTTTAATCTAATTCGAATTAACATTTTTTTGAAATTTTAATTTCTTCGTTAAAGTTTCATTTTCTTAAATTTTTACGAATATATAAATAAAGAGTAAAGATTCCATTAATAAGTGCCAAGAATTTTGGCCGATAAGACCTGGTTACATGGCGTGTAGTCGGAGTACATGTTTTGTACCCATGTTCAATGCACATGGACTTACCATGGGATACATGACAGGCAAATAAGTAACATCAAATTGTGTATTTATTGCACACCGCGTGTAGACTAGGTCATTTCAACATATGGGTTGTCAGATTACATAGTGTGTAGTTGGCATACATGACATGAATTCTTCATGGGTTAGTGGTGAAATTCACACAATCCATGAGGTCATTATACACAGTCAAACCACATATACTGATATCATTGAGCATTAACGATATACACGACATGTAAACGGTGTACACGATGTGTAGTTAATCATTTATCATGTCTAAAATACACTATGATCTATTTGGTGAGTTATGTGGACACACAACATGAGTGATATATGGTGTGTAGCTGGTCTATAAATGTTGTGTAGTCACTACCGATGAACACACTGAGTTCTTCAGCAGGTTGTGCGGACACTTGGAAAGTGTGATACACAGCATGTAGTTGGATTATATACACTGTGTAGTCCAACCAAGGTACATGAATGAATCCAACCCAGGTACACAAAAATTGAGGTACATGTCGTGTATCAGGTAAGTACATGTCGTATAGTCTCTATGACGACCCTTTTTTTATTATATATTAATTCATGGTTAATTACAAAAATCTACACATAATACAACCCATAAGATCATTAATTATAGTGTATTTGGGAATTAAGTATATGGAATAACATCTTGAACATGGGATACAAAAAAATATTTTAAAAACTCCTTAACATTCTCTTAGAAATCATTGATCTTCTAAAACTGTATAGGATAACTTGGCGATGTACATAAGAAAGGGGTGAGATATAAATCCCAGTAAGGGAATAAACAAATAATAAAATGAATAATTAATTACATGTTTTAAAATAGGTATTTAAATGGGACATAAAAGGGGTGAGAATAATAAACTTGTAAATGAGGCATGATATAGCATGAAACATAAATTTGACATGGAAATGTGGAAACAACTTTAAACACGGTGTCATAAACATAAGTCAAGGTTAACTACCAAGACATAATAACATAATGTTCTTAAGATAACTTCTCGTGCACCATGAATGGTGTCTCATGAGACTAAAACATTACCCAATTCATTGGATTGTTATCTAGGAACACCCATCATAATCATATCATGTACATACATAAGTGTACCACATAGATCATATAACATAAGAACATATTTCATCACATTTAATTTCATGATCAAGGAGTGAGGAATAAATACATTGAATTCCCCATTAAAATAATTATAGCTATGTCAATGTGAATACCCTTGAGTGGATTTAGTGATGGTTTTTACAACAAAAAGGTTTGGCATGGAAAAATCATAGTGAAATTTCATCCACATAACGACAGTTCATATAGGTTTGTAAAATGGTTTAATGTGAGGAAAATGGGTATCTCATCATTTTCAAATTAAATTTTAAGTAAGATGGATGTTCCAAAACATATCCCAACATTAGTAATTAGTAATAAAAAGGGCATAAAATGATGAATATGCCTAAATAAGGAGGAGAAGGAGAGGATCCCTTACCCATAGAGGGTGATTTCAAAAGCATGGGAGGAGATTTTTGGAGCCTGGGGGCACCTTGGGAGGACTATAAAGAGGGTATTGAAGATTAATGAGATTATAAAAGGTTTTTTAGTGAATATTAATTGTATATTGGGTGTTTTTTTATAGTAAAATAGAGGGGAGTTCTTTATTATTTCTCAAACTTATGTTTTGGACAGTATACAATAAAGTAAACAAAACGAAAAACCTTCACATGGTTTTTTCGATAGTTTCTACAAAGTGGAGTGTTTTTAATTATTTTATAAGGAAAATGGATAATCTCATTAAAATTTTACCCTTGGTGATGTGTAAGTGAGTCATGTTCTTAAATAAATAATTTTAAAAACTTAAAATATAATATAGATTTTGGAGGATTCATAAAGGCTTTATAATTTAATAAAATAACCTCAAAAATAAATTATTTTAGAGGGTAAACATAGATTTGGTCATGGATTCCATTTATATCATTTATTACATCACATTTTATTTATTATGATGTCGTAGTACACACTGTATATTTATATCGTATTTAGGTTTTATCCAAAAATTTGATTGCCTTAGAAAATTATGGAAGAAAATAACTATTAGATTATTTCAATGTACTCATTCCAGATATAATATTTGTTTTTTCAAAATAATTTTCTAAATATCTGAATTTTCACTTTTAAAACAAGAATTGACATTTATTGATTAATGTTAGTTTTTTAACAATAACTATTTTCGAACCTTTATAAAAATTAAATTTGACTTTATAAAAATTATATTATCATTTTTATTTAATAAAAATTATTTAATAATATTTTATTAAAATATAATTTATTTTAAAAATACATTAATTCATCAAAAGAAATATCTTAACTAAAATTGTATATTACACAAATATAAATTTTTTTATTTTATTGTATCAAAATCAAAATCATTTAATATAACAAAAATAAGAAGAAAATATATTCATTATTTAACATAATATATATATTATTATTTATTAGGGTCTCGATACATATACCTTTATTACACAAGTAAATTCCTTGAGGGTAAGGTGTGTGATAGTGACATTTTCATGGGGTGGTTCATTGTACATGGTTTAGGTCATGATCTAAATGATATTGAACTTCTCTTGTAAAAAATTTCACTCATGATTTAGTTGTTGGATATCATCTAGGACTTGGTTAAGGGAAAATCCAAATGATTATATCTCTCTCATAATCTCTGATAAATGGGATTTATAGGCTATGATCCTACTATTCATGGTTATCAATTAATTTTTCTATGTCAATTGGATTTATCATAACCCTATATTTATACTAATCACATTATCACTATTCAATGGTTATATTATCAATGGTTATGATGATTAATAGTCTCTTAAATATGATAGGATATAATAAAATCAAATAAGTTCATGTGATTTCTATAATTATAATAGGAATTTAATTCAAGCATAAAGTTTTTTATTTATAAATGTTTTCATCATTACAACATTCCCCCCTTTAGAAATTTTACCCTTGAAATTTTAATTTCACACACTAAAATAGATGGGGGTGATTTTGTTTTATCACCTCCTCTGGTTCCCACATTTCTTCTTCAAACTTGTTGTTTCTCCATAGAACTTTGACTAGGTGCATTGTCTTATTTCACATAATTTTGTCTCCATGATCTACGATTGTCACCGGATACTCCTAATATAATAGATCATTATCCAACAGTACCACCTCTGGATTCAAAATGTGATGGGTCTGGTATATACATACTTGAGAGGGATACATGTGACACGTCGTGTACTTGATCTAGGTTGGGTGGCATTGTTAGTCGATAGGACACCTCTCTGATGCGATCAAGGATCTCAAAGTAACCAATGTATCTTGGACTAACCTTTCCCTTCTTCCCAAATATCATGAATTTATTATATGGACATATGTGGAGGAATACAATCTCTCTAACCTCAAACTCTAGGTTTCATTTAAAATTGTCAACATAGCTCTTTTGTTGACTCTAAGCATCCCTGATGTTCTTTTGAATAGTATTTAGCTTTTCTACCATTTCCTCGACCATTTCAGAACCCATCATTTTGCCTTCATCAACTTCATCCTAGCATGCAGGTGTTCTACACCTCTTCCCATAATGGGCTTCAAAGGGAGCCACTTGGATTCTTGAGTGGAAATTATTATTGTATAAGAACTCTAATAGAGGAATATGTTGATCTCATCCTCCTTTGAAGTCCATTGTGGATGCTCTCAATATGTCCTCAAGTTTCTGGATAGTTCACTCAGATTAGTTATCAGTTTGAAGGTGAAAAGTCGTACTAAAGTTCAACTCAATATCTCAATCATGTTAGAGACTCTTGCATAACTTAGAGGTAAATCATGGATCTCGATTAGATACAATCGATAGTGGTGTTCCATGAAACCTCACCACTTATCTAATGTATATTCATGCCAGTTAATCAAGTGATAAGTCATATTGAATTGTAATGATGTGATCGTTATTTGTAAGTAGATCCACCACAATCCATATATAATTATTTCATCTTGATGTATTTAAAAGACTATTGAAAAACACCATGGATATGTTTACCCATTTTCATGTAGGTATGGGTAATGGATACAACATCCCCTTGTATTTTTTTCTTTCTGACCTTCACTTTTTGACATACAAGACACATTTATGTATATTCCATGATCTCCTTCTTCATATTATCCCACCAATATCACTCTTGGATATCTTGATACATATTTGTAATCCCTGGGTGTATGAAGAAGGTCAAACTATGTGCATCATCCAATAACTCCTTCTTTAACTTTGGATTTGATAGTATGCATATTCATGACCTGAATCTTACAACTCTTTCTTTATTAATTTGGAACTCTGAGGATTTCCCTTTTCTTATAGCTCCCACCTTCTTTTTTGAATTTCCACATAGTCTCTCTAAGCATACTTTATCTTCTCCATAGGGGGTGGTTGAGAAATAATTTGTAAAAGGATTGATTATTTTCCTTCTTTTATGATTCTCATATCCATCCTTTTTAAGTCTAAGAAGATCAGATCTTTCTAAATTCTTATCAATAATAATTTTTCTAGATCCTTTCTACTTAGATAATCTTCCACTTTATTTTCTTTCCTAGGATGGTAGTGGATTGAGCAGTCATAGTCCTTAATCAACTATAACCATCTTCATTGGTGCATATTCAGATCTTTCTATGTGAATATATACTTGAGGATCTTATGATCCATATATATATTTCAAACTTATTCCTAAATAGATAATGATTCCATATTTTCTACATGAAGATTATTTTAGCCAACTCCAAGTCATGTGTTGGGTAGTTTTTCATGAACATTCAATTTCCTTGAGGCATAGACTATCACTTTTTCATTCTGCATTAGTATATATCCCAACCCCTTCTTTGAAGCATCACTGTATACCATGAGAAGTTCCCATCTTTTGGGTATCATAAATACAGGTGAAGTGATAAGCCTCTTTTTCAACTCTTTTAATCTCTCTTCACATTCATTATTCTAAACAAACTTGACTCCCTTCTGAGTTATGTTGGTTAGAGGGTTTTACAGTCATGAGAAATTTCTCACAAATCAACAATAATACCCATCTAATATAGTGACCCTCACTTTTCACCCATTAACATTACATTAATTTTTCAGAATAGTTAATACATTACACAATAAAATTCCTAAAGACTATATTAGTCGAGTGCCTTTGGAAACCTGGAAACATAAACACCGGTACAAAAGTGAGATAAATTATCTCCCCCTAGGTTATTCTTGAATGGAACCCTTCTTATACATATCCAATATAACATATATCTTCATAACATAGGGGAAAGGAAACATAAAAAGGGGTGATATCATATGCTCAAGAAGGGTAAAAAAGGGATATATGTAAACATAATCATGAGAATAAGGGTATGAGAACAAGATCATAAAAATAGAATATCATGACATGCATATCAAAGATCAAAAATAGAAATCATGGCATAATCATTGGCATTTTATAAGACATAAATCATAAGGAAATAAAGAACATAAGCCCTGAAAGAGTAACAAAGAAATAATACATGGAATTGTAGTAGACGCATAAGAATATTAAATGATTTCCATAATAGTCAAGTTATCACTGTCAAGGTCATATTAATAGTATGGGTTCACTCCCCGTACCATCTTGGTAGTCATGGTTCACTCCCATGGCCATATTAGTCGTATTAGTTCACTCCCCATACCATCTTAGTAGTTATGGTTCACTCCCATGGCCATATTAGTAGTCAAGGTTTACTCCCAAGACCATATTAGTTTATATCATGAGATATAAATCTTTACCCAATGCATTTTAGGTAGATATAGGTCCCACCCATCTCATAAATAAATCATACATACGTGTTCTACAAAATTATAAAAAATCATATCATAACCCATGAAATGAAATGGGTATCATAAACATGTAATAATGTTATAAATTGAGGTAAAATATAAATGTTTCATAATCATTTCATTAGAAACATAACCTGTGAAAATAAATGGGTTTCAAAACATATAACCTATGAAATATAAATGAGTTTTATACACATCATGCCATCAAAACATAAACCATTTAGAGAAATAATATGAATGGAAACATTGAATTATTTCCCCAAAAAATCATGAGTAAAACCAATAGATGTCATCTTATATGGGAAATAATTTTGAAATATATTTTAAAAACATTTTATGAGGAAAATATCCTTTATGCATTAAAAAACTCTTTTTAAAACATAAAACCTTTTTAAAAACATTTTTCTTTGAAAATAGATTTGAAAGCCTATAAAGGAAGTTCTGAAAAACTATAAAAAAAATTAAACCCATTTTTTCAGGAAAACTATCTTCAAATATTACTTTAAAACTTTTTTTAAATTTTTTTTGAAAACATGGTTTTTGAAATAAAATATATTTCTAACATAAGAGATAAATACAGTTAGATTTTCTTAAAACATTTTATTAATTATCTAAAGTGACAAAGAGAGGGAAAATGGTATTATAACATGGATATATCTTGAATAAATATAGGATAAGAAAATTCATGAGTGTTCTTGATATATGGATCATATAATTTCATCAATGGAAGCATAATCACAAACAATCCCAAAAAACAATGATAGGTCGTACGTATGTATAAACGTTATTTCTGTTTTATCACCATGTTGAAAGAAATTAAATTAATTAAATATATGTATATATGTATATAATATCATTAAATTATAATTATTATGTTATATATATCATATATGTTCACTAAAACCATCCTTAATACATTACATGTAAAGTGTGAATTGATCACATTGCTTTAAGGAGGCGGTAGTCCACACGTCCACAAACAATGTTATCTTGTTTACACAAGATGGAAAGTATAAAGGTATTTGTTATAAAATAATTGAATAAGAATAAATACATAATAAATATCATATATAAATAGTGTGTCTATCATAATTACCAACCAAGAAAGGTGGTAAAGGAAAAATGAACAACATGGTTTTGTGAGGCGGTAGTTCGTCGTATACAAGAACGGTAATTCTGTTACCCATTGTATGGAATTGTGTGTAAGTGTAGGTAAAAAACATGATCTAAAAGAATATCAGAATACTTATAATACTATTTTTATTAAATAATAATGGAATAATAATATTTTATGGGGTGGATAAAGGAAATAAAACTAAAGAGCTTGTGGAAATATGTCACCTCTTCTTTGGGTAAGTCCATTTGGTTTGTACCAAAGGGATTACTTGGATAGATTTATGCACAGGGTGAGGATTATATGTTTAGATAAGGGATATTTATTATCTATTTGGCCAGATCTTAATAGATTAAAAGTGTCTCGATATTTTTGAGTAATTGGGTGGAGAGGAGGCATTTTTATAGTGGAAGTGGAGTGACACTCTTGTAAATTTTTGGAAAGGGAATTCCACCCACATTTTTTTCCATTGAAAGTGGAACCAATAATGATATAAATTATATAAAAGGGAGGATTGGGTAAAAATATAGTCATAAAATGGATTTTTTGATAAGTTTATATGCCATTTTTCCTTTAATTTTAAGGTCTAGTTGCTTGTTAATCTTAATTTCACCTTAACTTTGTAATTAATTTAATTACCTTCACTGATATTTTGGATCAGAAAAATAAGTTAACCTTATTATAAATTATAAATTATGATGATTCCAAATATTTAATACATTTTTCCAAATTCTAATCACATAATTGGTAGAAATTAATTTAAAATTAATCTCATATATTGGATGGCAAAGTGGGTTTTTAAAGTAAAAACGTTCAAAATTTTGCTTTGTTTTTATAGTCAAATTCAAAGTGAAATTGATTAAAATGAACTAAATTGGATTAATTGAAAGAAAATTGATCCAATTAAAATTAAAACCCAATTTAAAATATAATTTAACCTTATAAATAAATTATAGGGAAAAGGAAGTTTGGAATTAAAATTCATTATTTTTTACTATTCATCAAAAATGAAACCTCACTAAAAAATAATAAAAAATTACCCTAAACTAATTTTTATATTTCAATTTAAAATATGAAGTTTATTTTAACATATTAAATTTATAAAAGTTTCAAAAAAATATATTTAATATAGGTTCATCATTGAAAGTTGGTAAAACTACCTTTATAAAAATATTAATTTTTCTGCGAAATATTGGGTTTGTTCTTATCTTATCCTTATCAAATATATTTGATGAATATAAAAAATATTTGATTAAATAAAATATATATATATTAATATCCCTCACTAATTTTAATTACTTTAATTTATTAGGATAAAACATCTTTGTGAGCATAAAAATAAAAATATTTCCTTTCTATTAAATTGGTTTACATTTTCATTTATAATTAATTGGAAACCAATGAATTAATATTATATTTTTATAAACTATATATTTTCATAAGTTAGTAAATACTATTCATAACCACTAACTTAATATCTAGGTTGTATATTATTATATTAAATAATAATGTTTTAATAATATTTTTTTGTTCGGTTAAACTCGGTAGTTCATATAACGTAAGTCATCAAAGAAATTTGTTTTTTCATACGATGTCCACTAACTCAGTATCATGTTCATTAAAAGCTATATAGAATATATTTAATCTCCTTAAAATAGTAAATATCTTATAATGTCTCAGGATATTATATTCCCTTACATGCTTGGTGTTGCATGTAGCGCAAGCTTAACTTGGTATTGTGTATAACGAAATCCAAACTTATCACACTCATATAAAAAAAGATAGATTCAGAGTTACATGAAATGAAAAATATATAAAAAATATTAAATTAATTTTTAAAAAAAATATATTTCACATAAATCTTTGAGTGTTACATTCTACCCCCATTAAAATGAATTTTTCCCTTGAAATTCATCTGGGTTATTAAAGGTTCAATACTTGAAAGTTACTTTCATAGAAATCTACATTGTAAAAAATTAATACTAAAACTTCCTTTAAAAAAGAAATATTAAAACATAATGTTTACCCAAAGTAACTCATAAAAATATTCCCACATAGAATAACATAGGTGGGAAGAGAAAACATGGACTTATAGGAAAAGTATAAATATTTTTATGGAGTGATTGAGGTGATCAATCAAAAACAATAGAATGATCAATGAAATGTTGAGAGCCTCAAATTAATAAATTTGTGATGATTTAAAAATCCATCGGTTCAAAAAAATAAGGTATTAGGACAACATTTTTTGTTCATTTTCTAAACCTTGAGTAATTCTTTTATTGAACAAGAATATAAGAAAATATACTAAATTGATAAATTTATAAAAAAAATCATTCTTTGGTTGTTCTTCAATAAATTTCTAATTCATCCATTATTTCAAAAAATGGATATCCATAAATTTACTTTTATGCTTGAAGCACTAAAATACACTTTTAATAGATCTTAAGTCCCATAAAGGAATGAAAAGTCTAACTATTTCTCTCTAACAATTCTTTAAAATCAATATGGTTAATACATTAATCTCTAAACACAAAAATTATCACTACCAGTTCATCATTAATATTTAATCATTGAATTTTTTAACTAAAAAAATTAAACATTAACCTGGACATCGTGTAGCCCATTGGTAGGTATGAAACACTTATCGTCCTTCGATCATGGGTTCTATACTTGAGACCTTGTTGGACTTGATGAGTTTTCACCCAATATACATTTTTTCCTTTTCTAAAACCACATCGATATAACTTTGAAAATAAATGTGATGGATATCCTTGAAATAAGGTTGATCACTAAATAGCCTTTTAACTAAGGTTTTCAATATAACCTCAATACATAAATACTTCCTCTGAAGTTTAACTTAAACTTTTCATAAATGGTAAAACTTATAAAACTTATGAAATATGAAAATACAAAACATTATAAATAATTCCATGAAATTATCTTAACATTGATCCCCCATATATCACAAATTTTATCTTGGTTTTCACATTCCAAACATCTGAATACCCTCATCATATATTCTCTTGAAACATGGTTATATCCATAATTACCATGAAAACTTTTTGAAAACATGCATGATTACTTATTCCAAATATTATTGGATATATTCCTTATATCCAATAACTTTTAAATGTTATATACTACTTTGTCAAAAAAATCACTTATCGGTTATGAGGAAATAAATACCATCCAATTTACTTATTCATATTCAACATATCTTTATCCAAATGTAATTATCTCATCATAATGAATAAATATGGGTTACGTTACCTTGATAAAAATATCACCTTTCAGGAAATCACATTTCTAGTCCATCCGAACCTTTTAACATATTCTTATAAATCCTTAAAAAAATATAAATTGAACAATCCTTATATAGTTCACCATTCATAATTCTAGAATCCAAATACATAAATACTTAAATACTTTCACTTTAATGATTGAAATGAAATAGGTCCTTCTTTGTTTTAGAATTAAATTCTTAGGTCAGGACATTGAGTTGGGTAATTCATGTGTCCTCCATAGATAAGAAATTGAACTCCATGATAGTTTTTCACTCTATGACAGTTTTTCCAGCATAGATAACATTTTTCCCTCCATTTAGGTATTCCTAAAGGTTCTTCATCCCTTATTCTTGACATGAAGGAATCCAAATATTGTTTCCTCTATGTTCCTTACCATGTGATAATTTATAAAAGTCCATATTTCTCTTATCCTAGGTGTTATTAATATCACAAAAGATAACATTGTTAATCTTATAACATGATAGATGATTAAAAATATTCACAATATCTTTCTCTCCAGTGATCGTCCCATTTGACTGCTCATTAGAAAATTTTTTGTCACATACAATGTTAACCCAATTACTTTTGGTTCCCTACATTGACTAAAACCATAAATCATAATGTGAGAAACACTTATCATAGAGGGAAAACTTATTGGATGTCAAAATCATGACACCTACTTTTTTAGTCTATGACACCATAGGTTTATCCTAGGTTATTCAAAGACATATTCTATTTAAATACATCATGATGTTCTGAAAAAAAATTGAATTCCCAAAGAATATCCCCTGGGAGTGTAAAACCAGGTGTGCATCAAGGCCTGTTGTCATTTAACAGGTTACGCTGAGTCAGGCCTGACACATAATGTCATAGTTGTTACCCCTAGGTACATTTATGTCAGAGCCACATCCACTTGTAGTACCCAGACATGGATGTATTTCTAGGAAACCACTCACTTTATCCTTTACCAAAATTCATAGACATTTTCAAATTCTTTTCATTATCTTTAGACTTATCTTTAGACATGTCCTTAAGGTTCTCACTAAGTTTTCCTCATCCTAGTTCTTAAAGGTTAACTAAACTTTTTCTATGATTACAACTATAGTGACCCTCCTTTTTCATACATTAACATTAAATTACTTTTCCATAATACTTAATACATTACACAAAAAAATGCCCATATATCATATTAGTCTAGTGATTTTGGAAACATGGAAACATAAACACTGGTACAAAAATGAATTACATTATCTCCCACTAGGTTCTTCTTGACTAGCACCCTTCTTAGACACGTCAAGAATTATAAATATCTTAATAACTTGAGGGAATATAGACATAAAAAGGGGTGAGATTAGATGATCAGTAAGGTTAAGTAAGGGATATATGTAAACATATTCCTGATCATAAAGGTATAATAATAAAAGATCATAAATAATAATTATGGTATAAATATTGGTAGTTCATAAGACATGAATTATAGGGAAATAAATAACATAATCCATGAAAGCATAACATAGTAATAATACATGGAATTTTGGAATATACATAAGAATATGAAATGATTTCTATAGTAGTCAAGGCATCACTTACAGGGACATCTTAGAAGTATGGATTCACTTCCCATACCATCTTAGTAGTCATGGTTCACTCACATGGTCATCTTAGTAGTATGAGTTCACTACCCATACCATCTTGGTTACCATAGTTCACTCCCATGGATATCTTAGTAGTAAAGGTTCACTCCCAAGACTATATTAATCTATATCATGAGATATAAATCTTTATCCAATGCATTCTAGGGTGATATAGGTCACACCCATCTCAAAAAAAATCATATATACATGTTCCACAAGATCATAAACAATCATATCATAACCCATGAAATTAAATGGGTATCATACGCATATAATCATATCATAACCTGTGGAAAAATATACATTTTTATAATCATTTCATCAAAATCCAAACCAATGAAAAGAAGCGGGTTTCAAAAGCATATAACCCATGAAAGAGAAACAGGTTTCAAAAACATCATAGAATAAAAACATAAACCATTCAGAGAAATAATATGAATAGAAACATTGAATAATTTCCCTATAATGGCATGAGTAACACCAACAGATGTAATCTAATATGGGAAGTAATTTTGAATTATATTTTAAAAACATTTCTTAAGGAAAATATCTTTTCTCCATTGAAAAACTCTTTTTAAAACATAAAACATTTTAGAAAAAAAATCATTGAAAATAGTTTTTAAAACACATAAATGAAATTTTGAAAAACCATAAAACATTTTTAAAATATTTTTTAAAAGAAAATAATCTTAAAATATCATTTTAAGATATTTTTTAAAAATTTTTTGAAAACATGATTTTTGAAATAAAACAGATTTCTAACTGAGGAGAGAAATACAGTAATATTTTTCTTAAAAACATTTTACTAATTATATTAAGCACAAAAGAGTGTAAAAATAGTAATATAACATGGAGATATCTTGAATAAATAAAGGATAAGAAAATGCATGGGTGTTCTTGAGACATGGATCATAATATTTCATCAATGGAAGAATAATCATAAACAATCTCGATAAACGATGAGATTATTTCAATAAACACTTACCCCATGGTAACTTGGGATCATACTCTCCATGTAAGAAAATGAAATTACATGGAGCCCAAAATATCCTGAAAATAATAGTATTTATGACATAACATTTCAAATGGAATTATATACACCTTGAAAAATAATGTAGGTTTATAATAAAACATGTGTCTCAAAGAAGTCAAATTGAGACAAAATTATCTTACCGATTTGGTATCTTTTGAAACATAAACCTAATGAAACAAATATCATAGAATGGGTATGTAAATACCCATAAATATATTAATAATAATCATATAATAAATTCATGAGAGTTTTATACACCATGGAAAATAAAATAGTGGTGAACATGGCATGTATCTCATGGATATAGAAAGTGAGATGAAATTCCCTTACCTTATGTCTTTACCCTCACTGACCTTGTAAAAACCTCCAATGTAATACATATAAGTTTATTATTCATAATTTAAAAAACCATATTCTTATATCTAATATCATATATTATTTTATTATAACTTTATATTACCCACTTATTAATAATTTTATGTTAATGTTTCGCTTCGGGTAATATCTGTTTTTTTCTTCGTACCGGTTTTTACTTATTATTCTTGATCATATTCCTTAGACCATGATTTAATTACTTAAAAAATTTAAAAAATTATATAAATATCATATATATTCATTATATATGTATTTATAATAATCTATAAAATATAGAAAGATGAAATTGAATACACCGTTCATGGAGATAGTAGGTTGTATGTACGCATGAGCGTTGTTTCCATTTTGTCTTCGTATTGAAAGAAAGTAAGTAAATGAAATATATGTATATATGTATATAATATCATTAAAGTATAATTATTATGTTATATATATAATATATTTTCATTAAAACCATTCTGAATGCATTCCATGTAAAATGTGAATGAATCACATCTCTTGGAGGAGGCGGTAGTCCACATGTCCACAAACAATGTTATCGTATTTACACAAGATAGAAAGTATAAATGTATATGTTATAAAAGAATTAAATAAGATTAAATACATAATATATATATTATATATTATATATAAATATCATTTCCATCATAATTACCTACCATAAAAGGTGGTAGAGGAAAAATGAACAACATCGTTTCGTGGGGCGGTAGTTCATTGTACACAAGAATGGTAAGCCCGTTACTCGTTAGATGGAAGTGTGTGTAAGTGTAGGTCAAACCCTTAATTTAAAAACATATCAGTATATGTAAGATGATTTTTTTGTTATATAATCATGTAATAAAGATATTTGATGGGGTGGATAATGGAAATAAAATTAAATAAATTGAGGAAAGATGTTACCTCTTCTTGGGGAAACTCCTTTTGGTTTGCACCAAAGGGATTCTTTAGATAGATTTATTCCAAATGTGAGTATTCTAGGTTTATGAAAGGGATTTTGAGAATATATTTGTTCATATATTATTTGAGCCAAATTTTATTGATATGTGTGATTAAGTGGGGGGGGAGGAGGCCTTTTTATAGTGTAGGAGTGACACTCTAGTAAATTTTTGGAAAGGGAGTTTCACCCATGTTTTTTCCATTGAAAGTGTCACCAATAATGGTATAAATTAGATCCAAGGGAGTATAGGGTCTAAATATGACCATAAAATGTATTTGGAAAATTTTATAGGTTATTTTAGCCCTTGATTTTAAGGTTTAGTCCCTTTTTATGCTTAATTTCACGTTAATCGTTGTAATTAATTTTTGTTACTTTCACTAATATTTTTTATAAAAAAACTAAGTTGACATTATTATAGATTATAAATTATTATGATTAAAAATATGGAATCAATTTTTTGAAATTAAAATCACATAAGTGACATAAATTAATTTAAATTTAATCCCATGGATAGGATGCCAATGCGGGTTTTTAAAGTAAAAACATTCAAAAGTATTCTCTATTTTTATAGTCAATTTCAAAGTGAAATTGATTAAAATGAACTAAATAGGATTAATTAATAAAAAATATCTAATTAAATATTAAAAAAAATTAAAATATAATTTTACCTTATAAATAAATTATATGAAAAAGCGGTCTTGAATTAAAATTCAATATTTTTCATTATTCATCAAAAAATGAAAATTTGTAGAAAAATACCAAAAATTCAACTTAACCTAAATTTTATATTTTTATTTCAGATATTAAGGTTATTTTGACACATTAAATTTATAAAAATTTTCAAAATTGAATTTAAAATAAGTTCACCATTAAAAGGCAATAAAACTGTCTTTATAAAAATATCGATTTTGATGTGAAATATTAGGTTTGTTATTATATTATGATTATAAAATATATTGGATGAATATAAAAATCATTCTAATGAATAAAATATATATATATATTACATTAATATCACTCACTATTTTTATTTACTTTAATTTATTATTATAAAACAGCTTTTTGAGCCAAAAAAAAATCATTTATATTCAATTGGTTTACACTTTCATTTCTAATTAATCAGTTACCAATTAATTCATATTATATTTTTATAAAACAAATATTTTATTAATTTAGTTAATAATATTCATAACCACTGATTTAACATCTAGTTCATATCTTATTATATTAAATAATAATGTTTTAATAACATTTTGTTGTTCAGTTAATCTCAGTAATGCGTGTAACACAAGTCATCAAAGAAACTCATTATTAAATTTTACATATGCTAACTTGGTATCATGTGAGTTTTAGGCTATATAGAATATATAGAATCTATTTGAACGAAAATTAAATTTTTATTATCAAAACACTTTTGAGGAAAAGTGAGAAACCACAAAATCCAAACATTACACCAAATAAAATCATGAAATATGATAACCAAGATAAGGACTGCATGATCTGCTCCTCCCTAGAGACTGGTATGCTTCATGCTCTGTTCCTCATCTGAAGTAGATCCATGTAGCATACTGATGACAAACATATCCAAAATTCAACAATCAATCAAGAACCTTAATGCACCCTCAATTTTAAGACTCCTAAAGTTCATTCCCAGCTTCTCTAATTTCTAGATTCCCAATGTTCATTCACTTATTCTCTAATTGACCTCTTGGAGACAATAAATCCTTTATCATTTTCAAGTTCATTGCATATCGCAAATTCTTTCCGGTAGAGAACTCAGCGGGTACGCAGATGCACAACAACCGCTTCAACAAGAATGAAATCATGAACAGAGAAGGTTCAAGACCAGCAGATTCAAAACATAAGAATCACACAACACACCGCAAGAGTCACAACAATTCGCATCCAAAAACCTAACTTGATTCAAGATCACAAGGATTGAAATCCATCACCTTATCTAGCCACCCAAATGAAATCTGCCACAATCCGAACAGAAACATCAACAACCTTAAGAAACCTGATGAGAAGAAAATAGTCGAAGAATCCAACTAACATAAAACCTCATCTAAATCACGAATCATCAAAACAGACGTCGGATTAGGAACAAAACGGCACACCACACTGGGATCAACTGCAGAAAACAAAAACAAGAAAACATCACCAGTGCACCGGCAGGTAGACCCACTGCATGTCAGATCCCATCGCCGCCATTCCTGACACATGCAAAGACCACGACGAACCACCCTGTGAACAAATGGAAGATGCGACAGCACACGCAGGCTGCTGAAGCTAGATCTTGGCCGCCGACCGGCAACATGATACCTTGAAAGACCCTAACTGATGCTGAGGGATTAGGGTGAGGAGAGGACAGAAGCATTGCAAATGAAGATGGTTGACTCAGTCGTCGATACCACTGTAACCGAGGATCTGCTGTCGCAAAATCACTAAGCATGATAGAGGCAGCGTCGTGCCAACCCTAGACGGAGGAGGTGACAACGAGAGGAAAAGTTTTCATGAGATCACCCCTTATGGGCTCATCCTGATTTAAAATAGTAAATATATTTTAAATTCCTAGTATATTATATTCCCTTACACGTTTGGTGTTGTGTGTAGCATAATTATAAATTGGTGTTTCGTATAAAACAATCCAAACATAACACTTTCATATAACAAAAGCTAGATTTAGTATTGCATGAAATGAAAAATATCAACAAAATATTAAATTAATTCAAAATAAATATTTTAGAAAATCTCAGGGTGTTACAACTAACCCAAGGAAACTATGAATTTGTGTCACAGATGTCGGCCTCATCCATCCATCAATTTCTTCTATCTTTGAAAGTTCCACAAATTTCTCATTACCTGTGATAATATTCCCCAATAATGAGAGTTTATTCAACTAAAAATGATATTTTTTTACTTTTCATAAAACTTCTCCTTTTGTAGTTTCTTTAGCAGAGTTCTTAGATTCTCTTCACGATCCTCCTTACTTTTGGATTATATTAAAATATCATCTATAAGAATACCAAAAAAATAAAGGTAATCTATAAATACTCAATTCATAAAGTCCATTAATATTTATATAAAATTAGTGAGTCCGTGTGGAATTGCTATAAACTCATAGTGCATGTAACTTGTACAGAAAGCAGTCTTGGGGATATCCACTTTCTTCACCCTTAATTGATAATACCCTAAGAAAATATCCACCTTGGAGAATTATTATACTCCACATAGATGATCATATAACTAATAAATCCATGTTTGAGGATATTTTTTATCATGATTTCGTTTATATCATGATAATCAATGAAATGTCACATTGAACCATCCTTCTTCTTGATAAAGAGGACTAGTTCACCCCAATGTAAAGAACTTGGTAACATGAATACCTTATCTAGATTATATTGTAGTTTTTTCACCTCCTCATATTCCACAACAAAAATTTTATAAGGAGTCTTGGATATTAGAAAATCCCCAAGTATAAGCTCGATTTAAAATTGAACCTCTCGGATATGATGAAGACTAAAAAATTATTCGGGAAGCACATCAGTGTATTCCCTCACAATGTTCATGTCTTTAAGGATGTTCTTTTCCTTAGACTTAATCATATTATCTTGATATGATTTCTCATAGGGAAATAATTTCCATGCTTGAGATTTTTGTGCTAAAAAATATTCATCCTCCTACTTGCACTTGTACAAAATCATAGGATGATTTGAAATGTGTAGAGTGATTTTATTCTAATATAAATTTATGTTGGATCTATATAAGGAAATGCAATCCATACCTAGAATTTCATAAAATTATACTAAAGGGAGTATCACAAGGTTCACTAGTAAATTCTGCCCACAAATTTTTATAGGGGAGGAGTTATATACTTGGGATTCAATAATTTCTCCATTTATCATTTTCACTGATAGATCTACTTTCATTCTTTGTGATGGTGTTTGAATAGTTCTACTAAACCTGCATGATATGAAGGAATTGATAGAACTAGAATAAAAAAGTAAATTCTCTATTCTTGAATAAATAACTAGCATACCTATCACCACTTATTTTTTGGGATCCACCTCAGTGGTTGTGATGGAATATGCTCAACCTTACTACCTTGGAGGTTTTTGGCATTGATTTTCACTGACAGCCCCTGTATTAGGGAAGTGGTTCACATAGTTTCATTTCTACTTTTATTTGAAACATTTGACAATAGGTTTAGGGTAGGATAGATAATTCATCTCTTCCATTGCATTGGTGGATTTCTCCAATTAGAAATCCCTAGCTAGGTGCCCTTCCTTTCTACACCTACAAAATTTCCTCATCCCCTTAGGAAATTTTTGGGGTGCTTCTTTCCACACTTTTGATAAGTGGGATACTTAAATTTCATACCACCATTATATTTCTCCATCACACTACTAGAATTAAAATTCACTTTCCACTTCTTATCCCCATGATACCCTTGAGATTCACCAATCACTATTTCAAATTTGAGGGAAAACCAAACAATTTCCTCCTTACTATCAAAGTCTGGGATCACTAGGGATTTTGGTAGACTCGGTTTTATCCCATAAAAGAAGCTATCAACTTTACATTCATGGGTAATGAAAAATCTCAAGGTATTTCATGCAAGTATTCTGAATTTTTTCTCATATGACTTGATGGATTCATTGTCTTTTTACTTATGGTAATGTAAATACCTTCCCATTTTAAGTTGAAGAGTGAAAGGAATATATTAGTTTTCTTGATCAATTCCCACCACTAATTATCTTCTACCTCCATAAAATAAACAACCAATATAACCTTCTCTTTCTTGAAACATTGAAGGATGTATAATATCTTTTCAATGGATTTGATCCATTATTTTTCTATTAAGGGGTTTGATGATTCATTGAAATTCAAAGGCCTTTTTTCATAAAGGTCTCAATTGTAGCTTGTTCTTTCTTAGGGGAATTTGGTTGTTCCTACTAATTTAGGAATCTAATCAAAACCTGAGTCAACTAAGAGAGTATTTTCACAAATTTTTTTATTCCTTCTCTCATTGGGTTGGAAATATCTTTGGGGAAGTCATTACATTTCCCTTTACATTGGTTGCTTACTTTATTCCTATTATTTCTATCCATTTTCAATAATAAATGGAAAATTAAGGATGAATATTTTTAAACTATTAAACACTTAAATGGGAATTAATTAACATTAAAGGGGTTATTTATAAATGACATGTATTTACTTAAATTATGAATTTTTTGGATTCATTCTAAGTTATCCTTGATCTATTTCCTAATATAGACTCTTATGGTAATTTTTATTCCCTTAATAATAGTTCATAATGATATTGTGAATTTACCAAAACATATCACCCAAGAGTTTCAAACTAGGTATGAAATAAGTCTCATCATCATGCACTAGTTTCTGATCGAGTCTAGCTCAATATGATGTTTTTAGGTGTTACACCTGGGTACATCTGTACCAGATCAACATCTGCATGTACTATCCGAAAATGAATATATTTTCTTATAATCCACTTAAACTATACTTTAAAAATATTTAGGGATATCTTATTATGTTTATTTTTATCCCTAAATCTTTTTCTAGAGTTTCCTAATCAAGATCCCAAAAATAACGAAACTTTCATCTGATACCAACTATGATGACCCTTATTTTTATTACACATTAATTCATGATTTGTTACATAAATGTACACATAATACAACCCATAAGATCATTAAGTATTTTTTTATTTGGTAATTAGGTACATATCATAACATTTTGAACAAGGGATACAACAACATTATTTTAAAACTTCCTTAACTTGCTCTTAGAAATCATTGATCTTTTAAAAATGTATGGGATAACCTGGGGACATACATAAGAAAGGGGAGATCTATGAAGTCCAATAAGGGAATAAAAAAACAATAACATGAATAAGGTATTACATGTTAAACAATAATAATTTCAATGGGACATAAAAGGGGTGATAATCATAAACATGAACAATGAGGCGTGATATAGCATGATAACATAAAGGCCACACGGAAATGTGGAAACAACTTTAAACACAACATCATAAAAAAATTAAAGGTTAAACACCAAGAAATCATAACATAATGTGATTATTATAATATAAATCACACCATACATGGTATAACATGCGACTAAAACATTACCCAATGCATTGGAATACTATTTTGGAGAAACTATCATAATCATATCATGTACATGCATAAGTGTGCCACATAGATCATATAACATAAAAAAATATTTCATCACATTTAATTACAGAATAAAGGAGTTTGGAAAAAATACATGGATTTAATTAATAAAATAAGTATAGGTATGTCCAATTGAATACTCTTGAGTGGATATAGTGATGTTATTCATAGAAAAAAGGTTTGGCGTGGAAAAATCATAGTGAGATTTCGACAGCATAACAGTAGTTCATAAAGGTTTATAAAATGGTTTAATAAGAGTTAAAGGGGTATATAATCATTTATAAATCAAATGGGAAGTAATAGGGATGTGTAAAAACATATCTAAGTGATAGGAATTGGAAATAAAATGGTATAAAATGAAAAAGATGCTTGAATAAAGAGGAGAAGGAGAGGATCCCTTACCTTGAGAGGGTGATTCTAAAAGCTTGGGAGGAGCTTCTTTAGATTTTGGGTGAACCATGGGAGTAATATATATATATATATATATATATATATATTAGGGAATATTAAGTACATGATCCAAAGTTTTTGAGTGAAGAGGAATGGGAAATTGGGTGAGTTTATATAGGAAAAGAGAGGAGAGTTATTTATTATTTCCCAAACTGAGGTTTTAGACTCTATACAGTAAAGTAATCAAAACCACAAACATTATCATGGTCTTTTCCCATGTTTTTTTCCAAATAGTAGTGGTTTTAATCATTTTATAAGTAAAAGGATCAAACTCGTTAAAATATTACCATTGATGATGTGTAATTGACTCATGTTTTTAAAGAAATAATTTTAAAACCATAAAATATAATATAGGTTTTTGAGGATTCATAAAGAATTTATAAAATTAATAAAATAACCTATAAAATAAATTATTTTATAGTTTAAACATATATTTGGTCTTTTATACCATTTAAATAATTTATTAGATCACTTTTGGTTTATTGTGATGTCATAATACACACTGTATATTTATACCATATTTAATTTTTACCAAAAAATTAAAATGTCTCAGAAAATTATGAAAAAATCACCATTGGATAATTTTGATGTGATGATTACAAAAATTATATTTATTTTTTCAAAATAATTTTCTAAATATTTGAATTTTCACTTTTAAAACAAGAATCGGTGTTTATTGAGAAATGTGGGTTTCTTCAACAATAACAGTTTTTTAACACTTATAAAAATTACATTTGACTTTATTAAAGTTATATTATAGTTTATATTAAATAAAAAAATATTTAATAATCATATTTTATTAAAATATTATTTATTTTAAAAATCTATTAATTCATTTAAAGAAATATCTTAATTAAAATTGTTTATTACCCAAAAATATAATATGTGTTTTATCATATCAAAATCAAAATCATTTATAAGGTTACAATAATAAGAATACAATATATTCATTATTATTTATAATATAAAAATTAATATTTATTAGTTTCTTGATACATATCCTTTTATTACACTAGAAAATTCCTTGAGTGAAAGGTGTCTAATGGTGAGATTTTCATGGGGTGATTTGGCGTGCATGGTTTCGGTCGTGATCTCGATGAGCGTGAAATTATCCCATAAGTAGTTTCACTCATGATTTAGTTATTAGATCTTGGTTTTGGATTATTCAAGGGAAAATATTAGTGATTCTATCTCTCTTATAATCTCTAACAAATAGGATTCAAAGGGAATGATACTACTGGTCGCAGGAATCACTTCCTTTTCCCCTGTCAATTGGATTTATCATAACACTATTTTTCTAATAATCATATGATAATTTTTCAAAGGCTATATTATCAATAGTTATGATTCTTAATAATATTTTAAATATAATATGATATAATAAAATCAAATAAGTGCTTTGTTTTATATAACTATAATAGTATATTTAATTCAATCACCAATGAAATTTTATTTATAAAAGTTTGGGTCGTTACAGTCTCCCAATTAATGGAACAATGAAATTAAATTAAATTTAAAACTGCAGTATTAAAACCTTATTTTATTTATTGGAACCTTTTATGTTCAAAAATTTAATAATGGTTTTAAAGAATTTTAAATTCTAAATTAAATTTTTATAATAAATATATAATTATTAGTTCTATCATTTATTTTCCATGAATTCCATTAATAATGGGTATCTCTAAATGAATTCTAATGGTTTTTAAAATGAAATAGAATTAATTAATTTGTTGATTAATTAATTAATCTAAGTGGTTTTATCTTAATAATAATTAATGAATAATAAATGATTGTTAGTTAGTTACTTGTGTGTATCTATTACATGTTTGACCGAACATGAGCTTGACCCAGACCTATGTATGTGTTTAAATTTATTTAATTTAATTTATTGCATGAGTTTGAAATAATTAATTATTAAAGTTTATATCCTTCGATTTATCCCTCTCTTCATTATTATGTAGGTCCTACAAGTCCAATGTTATTAATGTAACCCCCTTTAAATAATACTTTGGTTCCCCTCACCTGTGTGCGAGTTATAAATACTTGTAATTAATTGTGTATGTGTATAGAGGTGGTTCAAGATAGAACCATAATGATTTTAACTTTGGTGATACATAGGTGGAGAGGTGGAATGTTGAAAATCTTTCCAAGACTAGAAAAGAGATTTATTCTCCTTTTTCATAGGTTGAATTATTATCAGTACAATAAAAAAATATTTAGATAAGATCATGATCGGGTCATTTATTTATTTGTTTATTTATTTATTTATATCTATCTATACATTATTTATTTAATGGATTAAAATCCAATATCACATAAATAAATAAATAAATGTGAAAAGATAGATTTTAAATAAATGTATTGTGTGTAAATGTTTTTTCCATCATGGTTAATCAATTAATTAAAATCCACATAATATTAAAAATTTATGAAATGGATAAAATAAGATAAGATTTAGGAATAATAAATTAAAATTTCTCAACAAAATATTAAGTTATACTAAGCCTTCCATTACTTGATTGGGAATGTAACCATAGAACTAAGTGTTTACATAGCCAATGATTAGACACTTACTTTTATCAATGAGTTCTCATGAGGGTTTTTGGTTGAATTAACCAAACTTGTATTTAATTTAATGGACAAATTCAATTCAATACAAATTTTTAGGCAAGTGTTGAGGAAATCAAAGTTAGTATTTTAGGATTGGGGAGTTCACTCAATGGATCAAGGAGCTACAAGCCCGTAGTTAGAAAGACCGCCTACCTAAATAATTCTTATTCTTTTCATGGCCAAAGTCTGGATCATTAAGAAAGGTAAAATGGAGAATTTATAATAAAATGTCTTGGAAACTAGACATTTAGATTTAAACAGTGTGGGATATTGGGACTTGATAAAATAGTGGGAGATTTAATAAAATTAATTATTATTATTTATTGCATAATTTTTAATCCAGAAGAGTTCTAATAATATTCTCTTTTATAATTTTATAAAATGGAATGTTTTTCAAACAAACTATCCATATGATCTTTGTTATAGAAAGAATATCTCCTTATTAGCAGTAACTTTTAATAATGGTTCAGATGCCTTTGGGTTGTGTTGTGCCATGAACAAAAATATTACATGCTTAGACCCTCTATTCTTGATCCACCTGGTAAGGAGTAAAGTGATTAAGAGTTCATTTTATATGAAAAACTTATGAATGATGTGGTTAATGTTCAGTGTTTTATGTTATAATCTATAACTAGAGAACTTATGAAGTCTTATAAAAACATGGATGCTTATAGGGTGCCTGAGCATCTTCATGGTCTATAATAGGAGAGAGATAGATGAGAATGGTTTGATATCTCTAAGGATATTTTTTAGAGAAATAATAGATATGGTTCCCTATATGGGACTCATATAGTCATGATCATTAGATACATTGAACGTTTAGAGGTTCTAGAGTTTAAAATCCAAGAACAACTGAGCACTAATCTCATTCTTGCATCACTCCCTCACAAATTATCTAGTTTTTTTATTTATTTTAATATGAACAACATTGAGATGTCTCTCCAATATATTATCACTCTTGCTCACCAAGTGGATAAGGAGATTAAGTGTGAAAATCCTTCCATCCATGTAGTGAATAGATATAAGGGGAAAGCGAAGAGTTCTAAGCCCAAAGCTTCCTCATGCACTTCTAAGAAGAGAAATTTCAATGGGTAAGCAAAGGAATAAGATGTTTTTTGTTTCACATGTGGAAAAAAGAGCCACTGAAAGAAAAATTGCACCCATCCAAAGAAGCAAGGGGAAGCTTCAGGTGTGTTTGTTATTGAGATAAATTTATTTGTTTCTACAAATTGGGTATTAGATATATCTTTTGGTGATCACATGTGTATTAAAATATAGGAACCAAGTAGATTCAGAATGATTGACTGATAGTAGATAGATCTATGAGTATCCAACAGATCTAAACTTGATGTTGTATCTATCAGGGGCTATAGCCTCATGTTTCCGACTTGAAGATAATGATTTTTAAATGTTTTTATTATGTTTTATTTATTACAAAAAAACATTATTTCGATATCTATACTTGATATGGATGGATTTATTTTCAAGTTTGGAAATAAATGTTTCTTATTTTATAAATTTAAAAAAAAATATGGTAAGGCACATTTAAATAATAGAAAATATGTATTGGATTACATGAACCAAGTAATAGAAATTTATAATGAAACTACTTCACAAGACCTATACCACACCCAAATATGGGATCACGAGCTAGGTAATTTAAATTAAAATCATTTGACTAAATTACATAATATTGATATTTAGATTTTTTTGAACTAAAACTACATGGTGTATGTCGCAAATGTTTACAAGGAAAAATAACCAAAACCCCATTTAGTGGAAAAAGTGAAAGTTCCAAAGATATTCATGAGTTATTTTATACCAATGTGTATGCAACATTTCCTTTTGAATAAAGGGATGGGTACTCAAACTTTATAACTTTTAATAGTCATTTTAGTAGAAATGGATATGTCTATTGATGCAGTATAAGTCAGATTAAATTGAGAGATTCAAGGAATACAATAATTAATTTGAGAACTATCTTGGTAAAAATATTAAGAAACTACACTCATACTATAATGGAGAATATATTAATAAAGACTTCACTGATTATTTATGGGTGTATGGGATTCTATCTCAACTCACTCCTCCCTCAGTGGAATGATGCAAGTGAAAGAATAAATTGTTCCTTGTTAGAAAAATTGAGACAAATGATGAGTTATGTGAGTCTTACATTATCTTTTTAGGGATACACATTACAAGTAGCATCATGCATACTAAACATAGTTCCACCTAAAGTGGTAGATGGAATAACATTCCAATTAATGAATGGAAAGAAACTCGTGTTTTCATACTTATAATTGTGGGGATGTGAAGCATTTATTAAGTCCTATTTAGGTAACAAGATTTAACCCCGATGCACAAAGTGCATTTTTATAAAATATACCAAAGAAATAAAGGGATGATACCTATAAAATCCTTTAGATAAAAAGGTTGTGGTTAACAAAAATCCCACATTTCTGGAGAAAGATCTTATCTCTTATAGAGATAGTGGGAGTGAGATAGAATTCAATGAATTCCAAGATCAAGATGCATAATATTTGGCACAAGAATAGATTCAATAAATATATATTTAATAATAAGTTGTTACATAGACACAAGTACTACATAGGAGTACAAGAAATTTTAGAGAACCAAAATAGTATGGTTTTCTAGTCACCAAGGATACTGACTCATTATTAGTTGATAATAATGACCCTATAACCTATAAGTAGTAAGTGGCATATATTTTTCCAAGTTTCAATAATCAATGAATTTTGAAATGGATTCAATGCACCAAAACCAAATCTAGATTTTGATAGATCCTCCAGTCAATGTAAATGTAAAGACTCGACCCCAGTTTCCTAGAGCTAGGGCCTTATTTTATTACATTGGCATATAAACAAGGAATATGCATCCTGAAGGACTGAGTAGTTTAGTATATTTGGAAACAAGATACATACATAAGTTAAATATTAAAACTTGAAATGAAAAACAAAAAATATGTTTCATTGGGAACATCTATCACTCTAATATTATCCCAGCAGGTCAATCATAATATACCTCTTCATGTCCTGGAAAAAATGAAACATAAGAAGGGGTGATCTCAGATGGTCAGTAAGGGTAAGCAATAAAGCAGAAGATATCATAAAAATAAACATTTCACATGGTAAATAATTGAAAACATGTGCCTTTAAAAAATAATAAACTTTAACACATTATGGCAGTAATATGGGATGAGTAATTATTTCCATAATAAAACATAATCATGGGTATTCTACTAGTCTAATAACCTCATTAACTTTGAATTTATAGCTTCATAATGAGGTAAATTAATATTTCATAAATTCATAAATATATCGTTAAGGCCTCGACCAAGACATCTAAAAATGATTAAGGCCTTGGCCAAAACCATATCTAAAAATGGGAAAGGCCTAGGCCAAGTCCATATCTATTTGTCTCATGAGACATGCTAATGCATCGAGGGACTATGGAGGGCCCCACCCATCATATAATAATTCCAATTCATTCCTCATATGAATGGAGATAAAATTAAAAAAATATATACATTCATATTGAAACTAACATATGAAATGTAAATAACTTTCCCTGAATATTAAGCTTAAACACTAACCATTCAGAGTAAATTGGTGAATGGTTTTAAGATAGAACATCCACAGTCAAACTAATAATAAACAATTAAATTAAATATGTTAGATTATATAATAAATATTAATCCCAATAATACATAATAATCAATAGGAGTGTTGAAATATATGAAGATACTCTTATAAAATCATCGAGTAATTCTTTAGATAAATACTCTTCTCCTTTGAAAAGAAGAGTTTTTTGGAAAAGTGTTTGTATAAAACCATAAATTAAGTAAGATTTTATTTTCATGATAAAATGATTTATTTTAGAAAGATAATGGATTCTAAAAATATATTATAGAGTAACCTTGAAAATAGGAAATAATTTGAAAAATTCCCTTGAGTTGGGCTTGTATTTTATGAAGAATTTTTGAAATATCCTTTTAAAACATATAATTCCCCGTAATGAAGGTAGGATTCTGGTTGGTACACATATATATAACATTAACACATAATTTATGAGTATTAAATATCAATTAATAAGAATTTAATTTTGGTAAGTAGATAATAAAAGTAACTCAAATGAAAATGAAGGTTCAAGTGGAAAACCCTTACCTTAAGTCTGAAGGTGTTCCTCACTTGATCTTAATGACCTGAATAATCAAATTTAGGTTCTTAAATTAATGAGTACAGAATATAATCTACATTTAATTTATTTATTATAACCTTATTAGATTCATTCATGGCCTTTTATGGGTTAAGAAATTCAATTTCATTGTTTGGGAGCGTTTTCTTCCATGGTTTTCATGATCTGTTTACTTATATTCATGTAAGGATAAACACGTAGAACGAGAATGGTTGTATAGAATAGATGTTGTATTTTATTAGTGAAAAACCAAAATATTTCATGGTTATAAAATATTTTTGGTTATTGGGAGTGAATATGGATCATTATATAAAACATTATTGACAATTGTTTGGGTTAATTGGCGATTTTTGTTCACAACGAACTCATTTTGATTTATAAATTATTATCATGTGTAAAAAAGGAATCCATAACCTAAAATAATTTATAATACATATATTGTAGTCTGGTTCAACCATAAAAATGGTTTCATGACCAGAATTGAATACGGTAATATAAATAGAAAACTCGTCATCCTTGAATGTGATAAATTAACACATCTCAGATGGTGTTTTCATTTCTAGTATAAAATAAGGGGAATGTAGAGATGTTGAATAATTGTTCCTTTACTATAACAATTTTTCAGTAAATGTAAGGTAATGAATTCATCACAACATTTGGATTAAAGGAGGTGAGTAAATAAAAATAAAATAAAGTAACTTGAAATAAAATAAATGAGAAGAAGAATTTACCTCTTGAAGTAATCTTCCTTGATAGACTCTTTAGTGGAGAGGTTTTGGTATTTTTAGTGAGACCAAGGGCTACTGGACATGGGAGTAGATCTTGGAAGGATATTTTAGTAGAATTTAGATAAGTCACAATTCTTTAGAGGAGTGAATAGAATAGGGAGTGAGTGGGATTTTATAGTGGAGGAGAGGAGGGTTTTCTCATTATTTTACTCATTATTTTATTATTTTTCCAAATAAAACCAATAGTATTGATTATTGTGACCTAGAACATTAATATTTGAATTTTAGTTCAAACCAAGTGTTCTTACATCAACCATTATACTAGTAATAGTGAATTTAATTGATAATGTATATATACGGAAAATTGTCGTATTTTACTATTCATCAAAAATCCAAGTATTTCAGAAAAATCCCAAAAATTCACCCTAACCATTTTTTGATGGGTAGAATTAAAAAATTAACACCATTTTTTGAAAATAATTTTTTAAATATTATTAATTTATTTTTTAAATAAAATCATAATTTATTCGAAAAATAACAATTTTAAAACTATAATTCGTTTTATATCACCTTAGGAAATTAATTAAGATCTCATTATCCTATAACATTAAGACAATAAAATAATAATATGATTCACTATTCATAAGGTTCATACTACTATTTATATTACTATTCATTATATTATTTTACTATTCACCAAAAATCAGGTTTGCCTTATCAAACTCTAAATATATTTCTGAATGCAACTGTGTATGTAAGTTTTTCGAAATTCAAATAACATAGGTAGAAAAACTATGTTTATGGGATAGGTTATAAAAAAGTTGTGTTTTATAGCAACTTAATGTTTCATGCATTCAATATTAAATTTATTTTCAAAATCTTGGGGTGTTATATTATCCCCTCCTTACAAAAAAATCATCCTTGAAATTACCAGAATACTACCTCACGAAAAGATTCAGGTAGTTATTCATCATAAGATCCTCAGGATCCCATGTTGCCTCGTAGATTTTATGATTTTTACAAAGCATCTTTACCAGTTGATTAATTCAATTACTCAACACAAATTCTTTAGTTTCCAGAATCCAGATAGGTTCTTCACAGTAAGATAGGTCAGGTTCTAATTCTGTACTTTCAGAAGTGAGGACATGTGTTGGGTCTGATATGTACTTTCTCATCAATGATACATGGAATATATTTTTTACTTTATAAAGGAAAGGTGGCATAGCCAAATGATATGTAATAGCTCCAATTCTCTCTAGAATTTCAAAAGGGCCTATGTACCTAGGGCTTAGTTTCCCTTTCTTCCCAAATCTTATAACACCCTTCTATAGAGATACTTTTAAGAAAACCTGATCTCCCACTTGAAACTCCAAATCCTTCCTTTGATTATTAGAATATATTTTTTGTCTTCTTTGAGCTTTTTTGTTATATCCTTGAATATTCTTTACCTCCATTGTTGTTTCCTCCACAATCTCTGGTCCCACAAGTTTCCTTTCTCTAACTTCATTCCAACAAGTTGGTGTACGACATATCTTTCCATAAAATACTTCATATGGCTCCATTTTAATTCTTTAATGGAAACTATTATTGTAGGAAAACTCCTCTAAAGGTAAATATTGATACCACATACCTTGAAATTCAAGTGAACATGATCTCAACATGTCCTCTAAGGTTTGGATCGTCCTTTTTGATTGCCCGTCAGTTTTTGGGTGATAAGTCGTACTCAATTGAAGCTCAGAATCCAAATATTTATAAAGACTTTTCTATAATTTTGATGTAAATAATGGATCGAGATCATAAACAATTGAGATAGGTGCTCCCTGAAGTCTCAAAATTTCATTGATATAGAGTCGTTCTAGGTGCTCCATTGGAAAATTCTCCCTTATAGCAAAAAAATGTGAATATTTCATAAGTTGAACAATAATTACCAATATTGCATCATTTTTCCTTGGATTTTTGGATAATCTAGTAAAAAAATCCACGGTGATGTCATCCCATTTCCATGTAGAAATAGGTATAGGTTTCATGACTCCTCTTGGATGTTGTCTTTGGGCCTTCACTTATTGAAAAACTAAACATCTTGAAACATAATCATCAATTTCCCACTTCATTTTGTCCCACTAGAAATGTTCCTTCAAATATCTATACATGTTAGTTCTACCAGTGTGTATTGAGAAATTCAATTTATGAGACTCATCCAATAACTCCCTTTTCAGCTCGGGTATAGAGGGAACACATAGTCTCTTCCCAAATTTCATAATTCCATCTTCACACATGAATTCACCCAACTTCCCATCTTTCACAGCATTAATTTTCTTTTGAATATTCTCGTCATCAGACTATGAAGCTTTAATTATTTCCAATAAAAAATTTTGGGAAACCATTTGAAAAAGTAGTGATGTTTCACCTTCTTTGATAATTCCCATGTCCATCCTCACTAGATCCGTGTACAAAGGTTCCTTATCAATCCTTATTTTTTTGAGAACTCCATGATCCTTCCTGCTCAATGAATCAGCTACCTTATTTTCCTTTCCTGGGTGGTAGTGTATGGAACAATCATAATCCTTGAGTATTTCTATCCATTGTATGTGCCTCATGTTGAGTTCTTTCTATAAGAAGATATATTTTAGACTCTTACGATCCATATATATCTCACATTTTTTCCATAGAGATAATGTCTCCATATATTCAGAGCAAAGATTACCACTGCTAACTCAAGATCATGAGTAGGATATTTTTGTTCATGAATTTTTAATTGCCTTTATGCATATACAATAACTCTATCATTCTAAAAAAGGAAACTATCAAATCCTTTATTTAATGCATCACTATAGATAAAAAACCCATCATTCCCTGGTGGTAGAGTCGGGATTGAATAATTCACTAATATCCTCTTTAATTCCTCAAAAAATTCCTCACATTCTTTTGTACATACTAACATAACCCCTTTACGTGTAAGCTTGGTCATTGGGTTGGAAAAATGTGCAAAGTTCTAAATGAAATGCTGATAATAACCTGATAAATCAATAAAACAACATACCTCAGTTATGTTCATTGGAGTAGGCCATTCTTGCACAACCTTTGTCTTCACACGATCAATAGATATTCCATCCTTTGAGACAATGTGGTCAAAAAATGAAACTAATTGAATCCAAAATTCACACTTGATAAACTTCCCGTACAATTCATTTCTTCTAAGAGTCTTCAGAATAATGCACAAGTGATTTTCATGATCTTCGTAGATTTTGGACTATACCAAGATATCATCAATAAATACCACCACAAATTCATCAAGATATTCCTCAAAAACTCTATTCATTAGATCCATGAAAATAAAGGGGGCATTAGTCAGTCCAAAAGGCATTACTGTAAACTCGTAATGCCCCTACCTGGTTCGAAATGCTGTCTTTGGAATATCTGTCTTCCTCACACGCAACTGATGATATCCAGATCGAAGATCAATCTTCGAAAAATATTGGGCTCTATGAAGTTGATCAAATAAATTATCAATGTGAGGTAGGGGATACTTGTTCTTTATTGTTATAGCATTGATCTCCTTGTAGTCAATGCACAACCTCATAGATCAATCTTTTTTCTTAACGAAAAGAAAAAGGGATCCCTATAGAGAAACACTAGGGTGAATAAATCCTTTATCACTCAATTCCTCTAGTTGTTTCTTTAGTTCCACTAATTCCATAGTGTCCATTCTATAAGGGGTATTTGATATGGACCTTGAATTAGGAATTAAGTCAATGGAAAACTCAATTTCATGCTTAAGAGGATGTCTAGGTAAATCATCTGGAAACACATCAACATGTTCTTTCACAATAGGTACGTCCTCTATTTGAACATTCCTTTCCACACCCATAGTTATTTCATTCCATTCCTCCCCAATAATTGAATTCAGTAGATCCACTGGGGGTGGATCTAGATAAGAATGAGATGGTGATGTTTCTACTCTAAAGATAAGGGATTCCACATCGTCCTAAAAATTGTAAACTCCTTATTATAATAAATTTTTGAGTCGTGGTTTGAAATCCAATCTATATCAAGGATTATATCAAAGTAAATCATTTGTATGATAATAAAATTACCAATAAATTACATTTATATGCCATATTGGGGACTACCTGACACAAATTTTTTGCAATGATACTTCCCTTAGGAATATTGACTGACAACACCCTTATTAAATAAAATTGGAAATATCTAATTTTCTTTGAAAACCGAGAATATATGAAAAAATACAATAATCCAGAATCAAATAAAGCATTGGATAAGTTTGAGTAAACAATTAAAGTACCTACCACCACATCATTAAGAACTTCAATATCAGCAGTTTTGATCACATAATATTGTCCCTACACCATTTGTGTTCTAGAACCAACTGGTTGTACTTTGATTACATAGATATTTAATTTATTTAAATATTAAACATCTTATTACATATTATTCATTGTTCTGCATGACTATGATGTAATAATGTCCTATAGTATTTGTCGCATTGATAAGGTCATGGTGGTTCCCTGTTATGATGAGATCCTTTAAATGCAATAAAAATATTCTTGAATATAGTTCTACGGTTGGATGACATACTATGAAGGGAAACATAGCATGTAGATCATCATATGTGAGTACTCGTGAGCAGATGAGACTTCCTCTCATGAAGTTATCACTTGGTAATCTCTAAGACAGGAGATTATGAGAATAGACCTGCCAGTAGGAATTCCGCATGTTTTGGTGCCATCAGATATTTCTATCTAAGAGCGTGTTTAATGATACTTAGACTTTAAGATTATCATTAACATGTGTCACGACTCACACACTTTAATTTACTGATGAAAACCATCACATAGACAGTTGGTGGGAAGTAGGGTACATTGGGTGCGTCATGAGTGACATGATAATAATGGATAATTCAAGGAAGGATTTGTCCCTTCCATTTATGGAAGTTGATATCACAGCCCTTTTATTGAAATAGAACTGTCACGCAAAATTACATGGCCATGGTTTAATGATGAATTTATTTTAGGTAGTAAAAGAAAAATGTAAAAAGTATAAAGTTTTATGACACTATCATGAAACCTGCTTGAGGAGATTTTGAGACAAAGGGATTATATTACACAGTGAGTGTTTGTATATGGATGTCATTTTTGTGACTTTATGTTCTTTCTCTTGGGTTCCTTGACCCGTTTCTAGACAGTACCCTTGGACTTTAGGAAAACTGGCCTAATGACAATGAGAAATAATCCTATAAGGTCACACACTAAGTGTTTTTGGTGGTCTGAGTTAAATTATATTTGAATTTAATTAATGAAATAAATATTATTCTCAGGACCTTGGAATAATTTTATTCAATTTAAGATGATCTCATAAATAAAATAAAATTTATTTATTTATTTTAATGAACTTTTAATAAATATTTATTTACTAGTTTATAAATAAAATATTTATTTAATATAATATATTATTTATTTATTTATTCGGGTGTTCAATAAATGGATGTAGAGTTTGAGTGGACCAAGGCTGGTCTGGTAGTAAAATAATTATTTTTGCGATAGTAAATAATTATTAGTTGGCACAAGTTAAAATAATAATGATGCTATCATTATTTTTTGACGTGGAATCTAATTCATAATTCCTTCGCGCAAGTTGGTGCACCATAAATAATGACATGGTATTATTATTATGGGCATGGTTTTTCTCTAAGTTCATGAAAATATTTAATTGATGTTATGAAATTAAATATTTTAACTGAAATTCCATGCATATAAATAGATAAGTATGTCTATTGTGTCATAGAGAACACATTGCACGCTTGGTGAATTGAGAATTGTTGAGCTAAACAATTTCGCTCTCAAATCCTCTTCATGCCCCTCTCAAGAACGAGAGACATTCTTCAAGGACAAAGAACAAGAAATCAAGAATGACCGAAAAAATACACTCTCTTATCTGCGCTAGCACCTGGAGAACGAGTGGTGTCAATCAGAGGCCATTGGAGCATGTGTGGATCACTGCTAGTGGGATTCTAGTTTATATCCTCACAAGCACAATGAGATAATATGGAAGGATCATTCTGAATGATCAACATCATCAATGAAGAAAATACCAAAGATCCAGGTATTATTTTCTTTATTAAATTAATCAAATTAATTATAAACATGATGTGAAAGATCCTCTATAAAGGTTTCAGGCCTCTTCCTTCTTTATCTAAATCTTTGATTCTATTCCATGGAGATTGTCATTCATCATTGTATTGATTCCAGAATAATCATTGATCATGGTAAAAATTAAATTTGGGTGTCATCCCAACCACTCTTACAATGTTCAAGGAACCTTGAAGTGGTATCAAAGGGGTTACATCATAGTTTAAAATTATTTAAATATTTCACTTATGATTTACTCATTTAATAATTTAGTTGTTTCAATTCAAGTTAACCGTTCTGCAAATCTGAATCTCAAGATCTGTTCCTCCTATTTTATTTCTTGTTCACCATATAGAAATGATATTTTCTTTTAATTTTGATTAAAATAAAACTGAGGATCTCATCTAGAGGTTCCAAAGGTTCCTAGACGTACAACACAAGAACACACAAAATTTATTCGGTAGTACACGTCGTATAGCCAAGGTTCAATGCACCTAGTCTAGTCCACCAAACCAAGTCGTGTCACTGGAGATTGTCTAATTCTTAATGATTATGTGTGTTGACCAGAAACAGGTGGAAAGAAGTTTCCAGATTACACGCTATGTGGCCCACAAGACACAACGTGTAGTCCCTTCAGGTTAGGGTTGGACCATGTACACCAGACATGGCTTTCCTGGCTAGAGACCGTGTAATGAGGAACTACACAGTGTGTGGCCTACTGAACATGTCGTGTACTCTGAAAATTTCTGAAGTACACTCACATGTTGTTTCCTCAGGCGTGTACTTCGGATGGATGGTGAAAAATAGTACACACCATGTATTTGAAACTACACGTCATGTGCTCATCCAAATTATGTAGATTTAATAAAATTTATTATTATATTATACAAACCCTTGAGATATGTACCATCTTGTAGGTGTAAAGCTGAGGCACAACACGTGATAGGTGTTTTATATTTATGTGTTTAATTTAACATCTGTGTAATGTTCATTTCTACTCATTGGGTATTTATGAATAGAAATTCACTAGGTTGCCTCCAAGGTACAAGTTACATGCAAAGATAATTTTAAATGAATTTATTTGTTTAAAATTATAATGGATGAGAATATCAAGGAAATTCAGAAAAGGGTTTAAGATAAAGGGATTGACTAATTAAATATGATAATTATTTGATTCAAGCATGATTTATCATAAACAAGAATGATTAAATAATTGAATGTTAGTTTTATTTATGTGTAAATATCATTTCATGTATGGATGATCATAAGCTATACCAAGACCTTTGTATGTGGATGGTTTCTTTTAATTTATTTATTTAAATTAAATTTGTTTTCCTATGAGCCTTCTCATCATTAATATGTAGGACCTTTGTGCCCAAGGTTTATTTTGTGTAAAACCATTTTTTACCCCTCACCTGCATGTGAGTTAAAAAAAAGGGTATATGTAATGGATGGAACTCCCAAGCTAGTGGAGACAGTTCAAGCTGGAACTGAGACGAAACCAATCCCATGAGATATAGAGGTGGATATGTGGAAAGCTATAAACATGAACCCAAAAGGTTGAAGATCATTATCCCCTAGTTTAGGGTTAGTTTATCAACCACTAGATAAACTAACCATTAGAAAATATCATGATCATTATCTTTATTTTATTTCTGTTAGTTTCGTGGTTTATCATTATGGATGTGTTTTCATGATCACATGATTAATGAATTAAACAATCATGCAATATAGAACTAAAATAAGCCATACTTATGCATAAATGTTATCAAGACATGGTTAAACACTTAAGTAAGTTCCACTTAATATTAAAAAACATGTGATAATGATAATAAGGAATTCATGCATAAGAGATAAAAAATCCTCAAATAAAATATAAAGTCAGTCCAATCCTTCCATTACTTGATTAAGGGAAAAACTCAATAAAACTATGTGTTTGACCAACCATTGTTGGGACACTAACTTTTATATAGGAAACACTTATGAAAGGTTTCAGGTTGACTTAACCATATTAAATCAAGAGGAGTATCCCTTGCTAGACTTGGTGTAATATTGGAGGTAAGAGTTAAGGAAATCCAAAAGTCGTGATTTTAGGATTGGGGAGTCGACTCAATAAATCAAGGAGCTGTAAGCCCACAGTTGGAAAAGACCTGCCTAACTAAATACCTTATAATATCTTTACCAACCCTTGTTTGGGTTATGTGAATGGGAATATAGATCCTTGACACTAGAATTTCGTGGCAACTGGACATTCTGATTTCAATGGTGAGGGCCATTGGGACTTGATAAAATAGAGGGGGAATTAATAGAAATTTATTATTTCTCAAAAAATTAATCAAGAAAGTACTAATGACCTTATATTTTAATTTTAGAATAAAAATGACAAGCTCTTCAACCACACTATCCCTGCGATCATTTCTTAATAGAGACAACATCCTCACAGGCAGTAACTTCCAAGAATGGTTTAGATGCCTTTGGGTTATCCTACACCATTAACGGAAGTCTTATGTACTGGAGTCAGCATTACCTAATCTTCATGCCAAAGAGGTGAGTGATGAGGATTTCCTAGTCTATGAGAAACATATGAACGACATGGTCTATGTTCAATGTTTGATGCTATCATCAATGTATAGTGAGCTCATGAAGTCTCATTAAAACATGGATGCTTATAGTATGCTTGAGCACCTCCGTGGTCTTTACTAAGAGAGAGAAAGATAGGAAAGTTTTGAGATCTCTAAGGAACTCTTTCAGAGTAAGCTTGGAGAAGGTTCCCCAGTTGGGCCTCATGTATTCAAGATCATTGGCTACATTGAGGTCCTGGAGGTTCTAGGGTTTAAACTCCCCAAAGAACTGGGAACCTATCTCATTCTTGCATCACTCCCTCAAAGCTTCTCTAAAAAAATTTCGATTTTAATATGAACAACATTGAGAAGTCTCTGTCTGATCTTCTTATCCTCATTCACCAAGTGGAAAAATATATGAATCGTGAAAAGCCTTATGTCCTTATTATGAATAAGAGTAAATGGAAGGTGAAGATCTTTAAGCCTAAATATTCTTCACGACCTTCCAAGAAAAGGAAGATCAAAGGGGAGGTAAGGGAACAAGAGGTTGTTTGTTTTTCATGTGGCTAGAAGGGCCAATGGAAGAAGAATAGAACCCAGCCTAAGAAGCAAGGGGAAAATTCAGGTGTATTTGTTATCTAATGAAATCAATTTTTTCTGCAAATTGGGTATTAGATACAACTTATTTTGCTCACATATGTATCAAAATAAAATAAACTACTAGATTAACGAATATTGACTGATGGGAGGTAGATCTACGAGCATCCAATGAAGCCAAACTTATTGTTGTACCTATCGGGGACTACCACCTCACGTTTCCAACTGGGATGATCTTAGTGTTAAAGGGTTGTTATTGTGTGTCTTCTGTTACTAAAAACATTATTTCTATATCCAGATTAGATACATATGGATTTTTTTTCAAGTTTGGAAATGAATGTTTCTTATTTTACAAATATAGAATTTGTTTTGGTAGGAAACATTTATACAATGGTCTTTACATGTTGGATTACACAAACCAAGTAATGGAAATCGATAACAAAGATACTTCACATGAATCATACCACACCCAACTTTGGCATCACTGACTAGGTCATGTAAATGAGAAACGCTTGACAAAGTTACATCAAGATGGATATTTAAATTCTTTCAAACTAAAACCACTTGGCGTATGTCATGCATGTTTATAAGGAAAAATGACATAATCTTCAATTAGTGGGAAAGGTAAAAGGGCTAAAGAACTTATTTAATTGGTTCATACCGATGTGTGTGGACCATTTCTAGTTAAAGAAAGGGGAGGGTACTCATACTTCATAACTTTTACTGATGATTTTAGTAGATATGGACATATCTACTTAATTAGGTATAAGTCTGATTCTTTTGATAAGTTCAAAGAATACAAGAATGAAGTTGAGAACTAGATTAGTAATAATATTAAGAAACTCCACTCAAATAGAGGTATAGAATATCTTAATAAAGACTTCATTGATTACTTACAGGAGTTCGGGATCCTATCCCAACTCACTCCTCCAAACATGCCCTAGTGGAATGGTTTGAGTGAAAGGAGGAACCGTACCCTATTGGACATTGTGTGATCAACGATGAGTCATGTGAGTCTTCCATTATCCTTTTGGGGATATGTGTTACAAACGGCAGCACATATACTAAACCAAGTACAAACTAAATCAATAAATAGTATTCCATATGAGTTCTAGAGTGGAAGAAAATCCATGTTATCAAATTTACATGTGTGGGATAGAAAAGTGTTTGTTAAGTCCTCTTTAGGTAACAAACTCACACTATGAGGCATAACATGTACCTTTATAGGATACCCCTAAGGAAACAAGGTGATATTACCTATACAACCCCTCAAAAAAAGGTTATAGTGGCAAGACATGTCATATTATTTGAGAGGGAGCACATCTCCAAAAGAGATAGTGGGAGCAAGATAGACTTCGATGAAGTCGAGGATTAAGGTATACAAGAGTTGGTAAAGGAACAGATTCCATAAAGCCCCATGGAAGAAGAATATGTTCCAGAGACACAAGTACTGCGTAGGAGTATAAGAGAGGTTAGAGAACTATAATGGTACCATTTTCTAGTTACCGAGGATGGTGACTCGTTATTAGTTGATAATAATGATTCTCTAACCTACAAGGAAGTAGTAAGTGTCACAGACGTTTCCAAGTGGCAAGAAGCCATGAATTATGAAATGGATTCCATGTATCAAAACCAAGTCTATATTTTGGTAGATCCTCTAGTTGATGTAAATCCAGTTGGTTGTAAATGGGTATTCAAGAAGAAACTAGATGTGGAAGGAAAATTCAGTACCTATAAGGCACAACTGGTTGTAAAAGGGTTTAAACAATGTCAAGGAATTGACTACAATGAAACCTTTTCACCAGTTACAATGCTGAAATCCACCATAATTATAATTTACATTGTGGATTACCATGATTATGAGATTTAGAAAACAGATGTCAAAATAGCCTTCCTTAATGGGAACCTTCAGGAATATGTCTACATGACACAACCTGAAGGGTTTGTGACTCCAAAGGATTCCAATAAGTTATGCAAGTTGCAGAGATCCATTTATGGATTAAAGAAAGCATCCAAATCTAGGAACATTCATTTTGATGAATCCATAATAGAATTTGGTTTTATCAAGAATGAATGAGAGCCTTGTGTCTACAAAAGGTTTACTGGGAATGCAGTCATTTTTCAAATTGTATATATTGATGATATATTACTTATTGGAAATGAGATACCAGTCTTATAGTCTGTTAAGGCGTGGTTTAATCAATGCTTCTCCATAAAGGAATTGGGAAAGGCAGCATATATTCTTGGGATCAAGATTCATCATGATAGATCCAATATATTTTTAGGCCTAAGTCGAAGTACATGCACTGATAAGATACTGAATAGATTCAGTATAGAACAATCCAATAGGAGATTGTTGCCAGCGTCACACGGCATTCATATTTCCAAGAAATTGTGTCCTCAGACACGTGAGGAAAGAATGATTATGGAAAGTACTCCATACGCATCAGCGATGGGGTGAGTCATGTATTCCATGCTATGTAATAGGCTGGATGTCGCCTATGCATTAAGTGTGGTAGGAAGATATCAAGCTGACCCAAGTAACCACCATTGGATGGATGTCAAGACTATCCTAAAGTATCTGAGGCTTAATAAGGATATATTCCTAGTTTATGAAGGAGAAGAGGAACTAGTTATCAGAGGATATGAAGATGCTAGTTTCCATACTAATCAAGATGACATGAAGTCGCAAACAGGATACATCTTCACTTTGAATGGAGGTGCAGTGAGCTTGAAGATCTCAAAACAGAGTGTAGTTACAGATTCTACAGTAGAGTCTGAGTATATCACAGCTTTTGAGGCAGCTAAAGAAGTAGTTTGGAAGTGAAGCTTCGTTTAGGAGCTGGATGTGATACCTAGCAGTAAAGATCCCATCACATTGTACTGTGATAATACTGCAGTGGTGTCTCTTGCAAAATATCCAAGGTCACATTAGCAGACAAGCACATACTTTAGAATTATCATCTCTTGAAAGATTTTTCTCAGAGTGGTGAAGTTGCAGTGAGCAGTATTTCCATAGAAGACAATGTAGCAGACCCCTTGACTAAATCCTTAACTCTCTAGAAACATGATCACCATGTGAGTTCTAACATACTGAAAGTCATAGGCAGTTGTCTCTAGTCCAAGTGGTAGTTTGTAAGAGTCGGTGTCCTAGAATATATTTATTTATTTTATTGAACATTTTATTAATATTTATTTACTAATTTGAAATAAAATATTTATTTAATAGAATAAATTATTTATTTATTTATTCGGGTGTTCAATAAATGTAAGTGGAGTTCGAGCAGACCAAGGCCGGTCCTGTAGTAAATTAATTATTTGCAAAATGGTAAATAATTATTATTTGGCATAAGTTAAAATAATAATGTCACTGATATTATTTTGTGATGGGGAATTTTATTCATAATTCCATTTTGTAAAAGTTGGTGCACCATAAATAATGACGCAGTATTATTATTATGAGCATGAGTTTTCTCTATGTTCATTAATGTATTTAATTGTAGTTATGAAATTAAATATTGTAACTGAAGTTCCATGCATATAAATAGACAAGTATGTCTATTGTGTCATAAAGAACACACCGCACTCTTGTCGAATTGAGAATTGTTAAGCTGAAAAGTTTCTCTCTCGAATCATCTTCCTTCACCTCTCAAGAACTAGAGACATTCTTCTAGGCCGAAGAATAAGCGATCAAGAACAACCGACACAAGACACTCACTTCACTGCACTAACACTCGAAGAATGAGTGGTGTTTATCAGATGCCATTAGAGCACATGTGGATCACCCCTAGAGGGATTTTAGTTTGGATCCTCGCAAGCGCAATGATATAATCTGGAAGGGTCGTTCCGAACGATCAACATCATCAACGACGAAAATACCAAAGATCCAGGTATTATTTTCTTTATGAAATTAATTAAATTAATTATAAACATGATCTAAAAGATCCTCTATAAAGGTTTTGGGCCTCTTCTTTATTTATCTAAATCTATGATTCTATTCCGTAGAGACGGGTGTTCATCTTCGTATTGATCCCGGAATAATCATTGATCATGGTAAAAATTAACATCGGGTGTCATACCGACCATGCTTCTGATGCACCCAAAACCTTCATAGTGTCCCATATCCCTACAATTATATCATTGAACATTAATATATTCTTTATTAAACTTGAAAACACCAACATGATGGCCTTTTTTCCACACTTGTAGCACACCCCATTTCCTTTTAAGCAGGCACCAGGGTGTTTCCTTCCACAATTATCACAGGGTGGAAAGTAAACTCTTCCCTTCTTCCCCATTTCCTTATTTTATTTTCCAGAGTTTTCAGCAACCCATTTCTTATCTTTTTTTATTTTAAAGTCATAAGACTTAGTGAAATCATTTTCATTCTTGATAGCACATGATATTATATCTTTTAATGATGAGAAATATTGGAATACCATCACCCATTGGAGGAATGGATTTAGGCCATAAAAGAATATATCAATCTTTCTCCTTGGATTATGTATATAGTCCATAGAATTCCTTGCTAACCTTGTGAATTTATCTTCACACTATGAAACATTATCATCTTCCTTTTTCCAAAAATTCAGAAACTGTCTTCTCATATCCCCTGGTTGTTCATGAGGAAAGTATTTCTCTAAGAAAAGTTCTTTAAATTCACTCCATTACATGTTTTATATATCTTAATACTCCTTTGTGTTTTTAATTAGTGACCACCATTTATCAACATCTTTCGGCATACGATAAACTGCCATGACAACCTTCTCCCTTTTGTTACTTCCCAAGGCAAGAAATATCTTCTCTAAGGAACCTATCCATTTCTCTGCTACGAATGGGTTTGTAGTCCCATTAAATTATGGATCATGTTGTTGCATAAAGCGATATAACATAGATCCTCCATGTTGTGGATCCAGATGCTCCATACAGGTAAGTTTATTATTCATAACATGAGTAAGTTGTCTCAGTATAGTTATAAGTTGATATGCACCAGTCGCATCTCGAGAGCCAATATCATTATCTTACACAGGAGGGAAATCCTAACATGGGATACATATGTTCATGCGGTTTTCATTCCTTCAACTATGATCCATTTATAAATAATAGCATACCCTAGATTAAGTTATGAATCATAATGTATTATCTCAATATTAAAAAAATACTTAACACAAATTGAAATCATATGCATGGATAATCCCATAATCACAAACATGGTTTCTTTGATAAAAAATTTAAATTTAAATACTTCATAATAGATTGTAAATAAAATGAGAATTATCCTTAGAATATCCCCTGGGAATGTCAAAATAGGTGCGCAATAAGGCTCGTTGTCGTGTACCAGGATACCCCAGGTCAAGCCCAAAACTCCTTATCAGATTTTTCTATCCTAGGTACATCTGTGACAGAACCACGTCCACTTGTAGTATCCAGATAGGGATTTATTTTCTAGAAATATCCACAGAATATATTCCTTATTTAGATTCCAGAATGTTCTAGTATGCTTATCCTCAAAGAATATATTAGGTTTTTTTTCTAATCTATGTTTTCTAAATATAGTTTCCAAGTTTTGTATTAAACTTCTTCTGATACCAACTATATAGACCTGACCCTAGTTTCCTGGAGCTGGTGCCATATTTTATTACATTTGAATATAAACAAGGAATATACATCCTGAAGGACCGAGTAGTTTAGTATCTTTGGAAATAAGATACATAAATAAGTTTAATATTACAACTTGAAATGAAAAACAACAAATAAATTCCATTGGGAACATCCACCACTCTAGAATTATCCTTGTAAGTCAATCATAATATACCTCTTCATTTCTAGGGAAAAATGAAACATAAGAAGGGGTGAGCTCAAATTCTTAGTAAGGGTAAGAAATACAATGGAAGATATCATAAACATAAACATTAGGCATGGTGAATAATTGAAAACACATGCCTTTAAAAAATAATAAACTCAAACATATTATGGTAGTAATATGAGTTGAGTAATTATTATTATAATAAAACATAATCTTGGGTATTATACTAGTGGAATAACCTCATGAACATTGAATTTATAGCTTCATAATAAGGGAAATGTATATGTTGGACATTTTGAATCATACCATTAAGGCCTCTACTAATACATTTAAAAATGATTAAGGCCTCATCCAAAACCATATCTAGAAATGGGAAAGGTCTTATCCAAGTCCATATGTATTTGTCTCATGAGACCTACCGATGCATCAAGGGGATATAGAGGGCCCCACCCATCACTTAATAAGTCCAATGAATTCCTCATATGAATAGGGATAAACATAAAAAATATATACATTCATATTAAAACTAACATATGAAATGTAAATAACTTTTCCCAAACATTACACTTAAACAGTAACCATTCGGAGTAAATTGTTGAATGGTTTTAAGATAGCACATCCATAGACAAACTAATCATGAACTATTCAATGAAATATGTTAGATGACATCATAAAGATTAATCCTAATAATAGATAATAATCAACAGGAGTGTTTAAATAGATGAACATACTCTTATAAAATCATCGAGTAATTCTTGAGATAAATACTCTTTTACTTTGAAAAGAAGAGTTATTTTGGAAAAGTGTTTGTATAAAACCAGAAATAAAGTAAGATTGATTTTCATGATAAAATTAGTGATTTTAGGAAGAAATTTTTTTCTAAAAACAGAAAAATGGATTAGGAATACATATATAGATCATTCAAATATAATTTATTAGGAATACATATTAATGAATAATAATTTAATTTATGTAAGTAATAATAAAAGTAACCCAAATGAAAATGGAGGTTCGGGTGGAAAACTCTTACCTTAAGTCTGAATGTGTTCCTAACTTGATCTTAATGACCTAAATAATAAAACTTAGGTTCATAAATTAATGATTAAATAAAATCCTCTACATTTAATTGATTTATTATAACCTTATCTGGTTCATTCATGGCCTTTTGATGGGTTAAGAGATTCAATTTCATTGTTTAGGATCATTTTCTTCCATGGTTTTCATGATCGGTTTACTTATATTCATGTAAGGATAAAACTGTAGAATTAGAATGGTTGTATAGAATAGAAGATTTATTTTATCAGTGAACAACCATAATATTACATGTTTATAAAAAAATTGATATTTGGAGTGAAGATGAATCATTATATAAAACTTTAATGACAATTGTTTGGGTTAATTGGCAGTTTTTGTTCACAACGAACTTGTTTTGATTTATAAATTATTATCATGTGTAAAAAAGGATTAAAGAACATTAAAAAAGTTATAATACATATATTATATTCTGTTTCAACCATAAAAATGGTTTTATGACCATAATTGAAGATGGTAATAGAAATTTAAAACCTATCATCCTTGAATGTGATAAATTAACACATCTCGGATGGTGTTTTCATTTCTAGTATAAAAGAAAGGAAATGAGAGATGATGAATAATTAATCATTTATCCTAAAAATATTATAGTACATGTAATTTATTGGATTAATCACTAAATTTGGATAAAATAAGGTGAGGAAATAAAAGGAAAATAATGGAACTTGAAATAAAAGAAATGAAAAGAGGAATTTACCTCTTGAAGCAATCTTCCTTAAGAGCCTCTTTAGGGGAGAGCTTTTGGAATTTTTATGAGACTAAGGGTTAATGTAAGTGGAGGAGGATCTTGGGAGGATATTTTATCAGAATTTAGATAAGGCGCAAGGCTTGAGAGAAGTGAGGAGAATAGGGAGTGAGGGGGGTTTTATAGTGGAGGAGAGGAGGTTTCCCCATTATTTTACTCGTTTTTTTATTATTTTTCCAAAGACAATAAATAGTATTTATTCTTGTGACCATGAATAGTAATATGTGTGTGTGAGTTTTAACCAAGTGTGCTTACATCATCCATGATTCTAGGAATAGTTAATTTAACTGATAATGTATATATATGGTAAATTACCGTATTTTACTATTCATCAAAAATTTGAGTATTTCAGAAAAATCCCAAAAATTAACCCTAACCATTTTTCAATTTTTAGAATTAAAAAATGAACTCCATTTTTTGAAAATAATTTTATAAATATTATTAATTTAATTTTTATATAAAATCATAATTTATTCAAAAAATAACAATTTTAAATATATAATTCATTTTATATCACCTTATAAAATTAATAAAGATCTCATTATCTAATAAAATTAAGAAAATAAAATAATAATATGATTCACTATTCATAAGTGTCATATTACTATTCATAAGGGTATGTAACTATTCACCCAAAATCAAGTTTGTCTTATCAAACCCTAAATATCTTACTGAACGCAATCATGTATGTCAGTTATTTGAAATTCAAATCAGAGAGGTGGAAAATTTATGTTTACTGGCTAGGTTATAACAAAGTGGTGTTTTGTAGTGACTCAATGTTTCATGCATTAAATATTAAATTTATTTTCAAAATATTGAGGCGTTACAGTAAATCCCATTGGTTATAAATAGGTATTCAAGAATAAACTGGATATAGAAGGACAAGCCAGTAACTATAAGGCACAACTGGTTCTAAAGGGGTTTAAATAGCATCAAGGAATTAACTACGGTGAAACATTTTTACCAATTGCAATACTGAAATATTTCATAATTCTACTTGTCATTACGACCTTACATGACTATGAGATTTGGGAAAATGATGTAAAGATATCCTTCCTTATTGGGAATCTTTAGGAATATATATATATATGACACAACTCAATGGGTTTGTGACTCCAAAGGATTCTAAAAAATATGTAAATTGAAAAAATACATTTATGGATTAAAGAAAGCATCATGGTCATGGAATATTTGATTTTATGAATCCATAAAGGAATTTTTTCATAAATAATGAATGTGATCCTTATATCTATAAGTAGTTTTGTGGGATAATTTTCATTTTCTTAATATTATATGTTGATAACATATTACATATCATAAATGAGATACCATTATTACATTCTATGAAGGCCTAGTCGAATAAATGTTTCTCCATGAAGGGATTAGGTGAGAAAACATATATTATTGGGATCAAGACCCATAATGATAGATCCAAGAGTATTCTCAACCAAATTTAAAGTAAATATATTGATAAGATACTAAATATATTTAGTATGGAACAATACAAGAGTGTATTGTTTCTATTGTCACATAGAATTCGTCTTTCCAAGAAAATATGTCCTCATAAACATAAGAAAATACAAAAAAAAATGGAAAGGATTACATGTGCATTAATGATTAGGTCAGTCATGTATGTTATTCTATATACAAGTCTAGATGTATCTAATTCATTGAGTGTAGCATGAAGATATAAATCTGACCTAGGTGATCCCCATTGGATGGTAGTCAAGTCTATCCTTAAGTACCTGAGGTGTAATATGGATATATTCCTATTATATGGAGGAGATGAGGAACTATTCATCAAAGGATATGAAAATGGTAGTTTACAAACATATCAAGATGATATTAAATTACAAATGGGATACATATTCACTTTTAATGGAGGTGTTGTGAGCTAGAAGAGCTTAAATAAAGATGTGTTCACATATTCTATAGTAGAGTCCGGGTATATTTCAACTTTTGTGGTATCTAAATAAGTATTATGTATTCTAAACTCCATCCAAGATCTTGATTTGATACCTAGCATTAAAGGTCATATCACACTCTATTATGATAATACTATAGCGGTGACCCTTTTTAAGGATCCAAGGTCACATCAGTGGATAAATCATATAATATAGAAGTATCATCTCTTAATATATTTTATTAGAGATCTATGGTTACAGTGAACAATATTACCATGGAAGAAAACATGGAGGAACTCTTGAATAAATCCTTGAATCTATAGAAACATTTTTATCATGTGAGGTCTAGTGGACTAAAGGTCATAGGTAGTTGGCTTTAGTCCAAGTGGGAGTTTTTTTGAGTTTTTGTCCTAGGAAAACCTATTTTTACTTTGATTACATGTATATTCTATGTATTTTATATTAATAAATTATAAAATACATATTTTTCATTGTTCTTCATGGATTGGATGTAATAATTTCCAAGAGTATTTGTTTCATTGATAAGATTATAGTAGTTCCCTGCTATGATGAGAACCTTGAAGTGCTATAACAATATTCTTAAATATAGTTCTATGGTCAGATAGCATTCTATGAAGGGACATGTAGAATGTGATTGTCAGGTGTGATTACTTATAATCAGATGAGGTTTCTTCTCATGAAGTTCACACTTAGTAATATCCAAGATAGGAGATTATGAGAACAAACCCATGAGTAGGTATTCCACATGTTTTGGTGTCATCGGATATTCCTATCAGTGAATGTGTGCAATGTTCCTTAGACTTTAAGATTATAATTAATACATGTCATGACTCATGCAATTAGATTTTCGAACAAAAATAATGATGCAATATGTTCACGGTGATGTGGGTTATGTTGGGTGCATCATGATTAACATGTCATTAATGGATAAGCCGATGAAGTATTTGTCCCTCACATCTTTATGGAAGTTGATATATTGGACCTTTGATTAGAATACAACCACCACATTAACTTTCATGTATATGGTGTAATGACATGTTTATTTCAAATTTTCAAAGAAAGACTTATAGAGAATATAGGTTGGTGATACATATGTGAAACCTTCTTGATGATATATTGGAAAAAGGGATTATATTACATAGTGATAATTCATATATGGTTGTCGTCATTGTGACATTAAGTTATTTCTCTTGGGTTCCTTGACCTATTGTCATACATTAATCTTGTACATTAGGTGATACTTCCTAATTCCAAAAATAAAGAATCCTAGAGGGTCACACACTAAGTGTTTTTGTTGATATCAATTAGATTCTATTTGAATTTAATTAAAAGAATAAATATTATTCTCAAGATCGAGGACTGATTTTATTCACATTTTATTGATTTCAAATATTTATTTATTGATGAAATATTTTATTAAATATTTATTCAGTTGTTCAATAAATTTCAAAGAGTTATAATGAACCATGACCGCGTTCGGTGAAAACTATTAATTTGTAATCTAGTTAAATAATATATTTTTTTGTGAATGTTTGTGTGCATTCCATAAAATATTATTATTATTACTACTTTGGCATGCAGTTTAATAGATATTATTATATTATATAAGGTCTGACATGAAATTAAATAATATTTTAACCTAAATCCTAACTCTATAAATAGATGCTTATGTGTATTGTATAAAAATAGTCATAAATTGATAATAGAGAATCATTGAACACAATGGGCTTATATATATATATCTTAAAATTCTCCTCTCTTCCTATCAAGAATGATAGGAACTCTTTCATGCCTGAAGGATCTTGATGCGATCAATATGAACAATACAATAGGATGGATTCGTCGTATTAGCACCCAAAAATCAATCGGCATTGCTCAGAGATCAAAGGAACATGTGTGAATCATCACTAGAGGGATTCAATACTTGAATCCTCCTAACAAGACAAAGGAAATTTTAGAAGGCTTTACCTATGATCAACATCATCTTTCAATAAATATTCTTTATGAGGTAATTTATTCTTTTGATCTAAATAAATTAATTATAAAATTAATGTGAAATATCTTCTATTGGGGTTTTGGGAAACTATAAATTAAAATAATAATAATAATTGAACACCCACCAAGGTGATTCTAATACGCCTAAAACCTACACTCTGGTTGTAAATGGTTTTATGGGCAAACATACAAAATTGGATATGCCGGGAACTTACTAGGAAAACCTACCACATTTTTAATGTACTTACCATGTGAATAATTTGTACTAACTATGAAGATTAAGTGACCATGTGGAATCAACCACACATTATAATTCAACTGGACACGTGAACAAACTATCTATCATGTGTCAGATGAGAAAAAAATTTCTAAGTCATGAACTATTCATGAATTGAAGTGTAACCTACCTCATTTTAAGAATTAACTGGACCCATGAATAATCAATCTACGGTACAACAGATAAGTCAAATTTCTACAAGTCATGTACTGACTGTGTGTATATGTTTCATAGTTTACATAAGAAAAAATACCAACTGTATGAAGATATGTACCTACCGTGTGACTCAGTGAAGTGACCTTATGAAGTAATGAAGCTATTGTGCGATATAACCAGGTGGCCTCATGAAGTCATGAACCTACTACATGATCAAATAGTCTAACCGCATTAAGGAATGAACTAATCATGACAAGTTTCCATGTCAAATGACCATGCCAACTGACTGTGAGCTCAATTGTTTGTGTATTAAGAGAAGAAGCTAACTGTTTCAAACTAATCATTGAAGCATTTTCAAATCTCCGATGGCTATTTTTAGAATCATTGATTGAATATTCAGTGTAATTAAGGATATATTTATTATTATTCAATAGATAATTTTGAATGAAGTTATTTTTAAAATGAGGAGGTTCTTGTGGATAAAAAAATTTCATATAATAATATAGAGAATAATATAGTAATATTCATGTGAACCTATGTTATATAGAGGAATTTTTCAGAACTCTTCACGACACTCTATTTTCCTAAACCTATTGTGAATTTTTTTTATTTCCTTTCAAAGAAAAGTTCTAGTAACCTTGGAAAACTAAATCTATTCATATTGAGCTCCACCACATTTTCATAACTCTTATCTATTTCTCTTTCTATTTATGATTTACATTTGAGTTGTGTTTTATATTTCTCTATTTATCAATAAATGTAGCCTCAAGTACTAAACTAGGGAGTTCTTGACACTCTCTCAATTATATTCATTTTTACTCCCATTTATAACTATGGAAGATATAATGTGTGACCTGGGATATTTTTCTCCCATGTATAACTATAGAAGAGGCTCTGTTCCTAAATAGCCTTGTAAGTTATTTTTTATAAAACCCAATCCAAGATATGGATCAATTTATTTTATAACAAAATTTGTTGGTAGAAAATGATTCTCTAGTGGAGGGAATTAAGTCTTATCTTAAGACTGAACCCCTTGTTTAAATTTCTCTATTGCTTATTTCATGTTCTTTCTCAGTTTTTTTTATTTTTTTTAAATAAAACCAGTTTCTATTTTCTAAATTATCAAACAAAACTTTAATCTGATAGTTTTATTTAACTTGTGTTTTATATGTAGTGTTTGTTTCAAGTAAAATTGTTTCAAAAGTTAAGAGAGTGTTAAAAACTTTTATTAACTAATTTTTATCAAACTTATAATAAATTTTTTGAAATATCAAATTATATAATTCTAATTTTTTAGTAAACTGGGAGTTTTTATCAAAATAAAGGATTTTATTTTTAAATATTTTTAACATAAATTTTTATTGGAAACTCAATTCACCCCCCCCCCCCCCACCGAGTTGTCCATTGGGACCAATAAAATCCCTAGAATTTAATCCTTGACTACTAAGGAAATGATTTTCTATGCTTATTTGTAAGTCATAATTTCATGTTTAATGCCAATTTTATGCTCTTATGGATCATGTTCTTTGATTTATTTATAATTCATATCTTATAAACTGCCAATATCTATACCATGAATCAATATTATTATCTATGATATATAGGGTATAAATTTCAAATTTTAAGACCATGTTCTCATACCCTTATTTTCATTTCATGCTTGTGTGATCATTGATATCTCCCTTTTTTACCCTGACTGAGCATCTGATCTCACCCTTTCTTATTTTTCCTTTCCCTAGGTTATAAAGAAGGGTTTTAGGAATGATATTTCTAAGATGGGTTCTAGTTATGAAAAACTTATTAGGTGACTCGTATTAACTATTTGTTTATGTGTCCATGTTTAAAAAAGAACTAGACCTATATGACTCTTGAATGGATCATTCTAATATGCAATGAATATTCATCTAATAAGATTTAATATCTATATATGAAAAGTATGATCCCCTGTAGTGTAGTCTGATGATAGGGAAGCATCAGTCATGTGGATATTTATTATTTCTATAGATACAAATGTAAAATGTCATCCTCGATATTGATTGGTTATATTCTATACATGTAGTTATAAATTTATTCTAGAGGAAGGTTTCATTCTCAGATATGGATGTTCAAAATGAAGTTTTCATCAGAAAACAGGGTTGTTGAATGAGTAGTATGCATGTGGAGCCTATTATTTCCTAGATTGTGGAATTGTCAGTAAATTAAATGGGAACTGCTAAGCACATATCCAATTTCAATGGCTCCTAATCAGATGAAGCACTCTGAGTTGTATAAGCTAAGGGTTTAAATAGATGACCTGATATAGAAGGTTTTCATCTAGACCAGTGTGTCATTATGGGGTGCTCTAATGTTATTCTTGTAGAGGGAATATGGTATTCTGAGGTTGTTTGTAGAATACTGAAAGCTAAATCAATTGATGATAAAAAAATTATTACCCTCTTCCAAGGATCGATGATCTTTTCAACCAGTTGATAGGATATAGTTGGTTTTCTAATATCAATTTTTGGTCAGTATATCATCAACTGAGGGTGAAAGAGGAAGACATCATGAATACTTCCTTAATGTGTAGGTATTTAAACTTTGAGTTTATAGTCTTGTCATTTGGTTTCATGAATGAACTAGCTCTGTTCATCAGTCTCATAAACTCTATGTTTCATGAGTTCCTATTCCAGTTTGTAGTCATGTTAATTGATGAAATATTGATCAACTTGAAGTAAGAGGAGGATCATGTTAATCATCTTAGATCTATGTTATAGACCCTTTGACACCACCAGCTCTATGAAAATTTGTCCAAATGAATTTTTTGGATACATGTGGTGCATTTCCTTGGGAATGTGCTTTATTAATAGGGTGTGTTTGGGGACTTTTCAAAGATCAAGGTAGTTGTTTATTGGGAAGCACCTAAGAATGTGGAAGAGTTTCACAGTTTCCTCAGACTCATGTGATATTACCAAAGGTTTGTGTCTGATTTCTCATAGATCATGAAACCATTGACATATTGGCCATAAAATACTAGGATTTCATTTGGACTGATCAGTATTAGGTAGCATTTGACTACCTGAAGGGGAGATTTATCAATGCCATAATTCTTCAATTTCTAAAAGAATGGGTGATTTTTGAGTTTTTCTATGACGCTTCAAATCTAGGATTGGAATGAATCTTGATTTAGTAGAAGTCGGGGATCTCTTATGAGTCTAGATAGTATTTTCCTCATAAGAATAACTATTTCACCCATGATCTGGTGCTAGTTGTGGTTGTGTTTGTACTGAATTTTTAGTGAAACTACCTCATAGGATAACTCTTTGTGGTCTTTATCGATCATAAGATCTTGATGTGTATTTTATCTTGGCTTGACCTGAATCTTCGACAATGGAGTTGGATGTAGTTTCTTTAGGACTATGAATTTGATATCTCTTAAACATTTTAAAAAAAGTAGTGTCGTGGTTGATGTGCTAAGCAGGAAGTCATGAAGGTACATTGTTCAAAAGTATGGGGATTCTTGGAGGGCGATGGAGGAGTTATAAGACTATGCACCTACATGCAGGAGTGGTTGATGGTATAGGTTTTTTATTCCAGATGAAATTATATTATTCTCTAATGTAATCGGTATAGGATTCATAGTTTGGAGAATTATAGGTAGAGTTTATGTGTTATCGTGTTGTCCATGGTGATTCCCTAGAGGGATGGATGGAGGATGGTAAGAACTGAATATTATTTCAGGGGAGGTTGTTCATCTCGATGGTGATGCATGAGCAATTCCTTTGTGATTTTAATATCTCACCTTTATTGGTTCTTCTAGGAGTATTTGTAATTCCATGAGATTTTAAAATAACACTATATTCAATAGCATATTAAACATGCAACATTGGATTTAAATGAATCACAATATAATATTAAAATATTATTATTTAAACATGATCGATATAACCTAGAATTTAACTTAAAAGGTATTAAAAGTATTAACTACTTTATTAAATATATATATTGGTCCTAATTAATAAAAATTTATTTACAAATTCTAAATAAAAAATCTCTCAACTTTAATAAGTATATTTTATTCTATAAAATATATATTTCCTTCAAAACTGATTTTAATTTCTTTTTTTCAGAAAATATTTTAATTAATTTTTGGAAATTTCAGAAATGTTATTTTATAAAATGAACATAATTTTTTAAATCAACATATCAATATTAACTTAGGGTGAAATTTTGGGATTTTTTGGAAAATATTGACTTTTTAGTGAATAGTGAAAATACCTTTCACGACCCCCTCCCTCCAAATACACCCCTCCTGGGTTGGAAATGAAGAAAGGGAGATAATGACCCCTGAGTCCTTCCTCTATGAGGCCTTTGGTTAGTGACTAGCACCAATGGTGTACAAATATCACAATATGGGAGTCATTACCCTTTATATGAAACAAGATCGGGAGATAGAATGAATCGTCCACAAAAAATATAAGGCATAATATAAAAGAGAAATCCAAAAACCATCCCACATGCATGAAAAAAGTAGAACTGATACAAATATAATAAAGTCTCCAAAGTAATAGTCAAAAGTAAAGCTAAAACAGTGACACGACAACTGTCCAAGGTCTGAGCTAGTAACATTCAGCACGGTCCACATAATCCTCTTGGAAACATGAAAACATTTTTATACACATAGGGTGAGAATACATGTATACTCAGTAGGAAAAACTCAAGTCTCTTGTGTATATGTGAAAGAAGCATTCTAATGCACTTGTGAGAAAATAGCATAACCAAACAACACCTATCAAGGTATACTAATAACACCAACCTCACCAAGGCATGTTCACCAAGTAATGCACATCAAGTAATATAATATAAAGTAAAGACATCGATTATAGGGTACCTCGCACCACTTTCCCACTGGTATTCCACTCTCTCCCAACGTCATACGTCCCAGCGCTCCCATCCCTTCTGTATACAACATCACATCCTATGCGCACACACCTGGGCCTCACAACACATCCCGCTCATGAACACCTGAGCCTCACAACAAATCCCAGCTACACACGCCTGGGCCTCACAACACATCACACCCATAGACACCTAGGACTCACAGCACGTATCATCCTAAAAACACTTGGGAAATCACATCACATCTCATTCTGAAGACACATGGGAAGCGTGTCTCATCACAACTCATCCTAAAGACACTTGGGATACCGTATCATAGCCACTATCTAATTCACTATCGGAACTACGACCATCACATCTTATGTAATACCTACCTCACCTAGAAGAGAGAGTGAAAAAGAGTGGGCACCTAGCCATCCATACTCCTCATCATATGTTTGGGAAAGACACCCTCCCCCATGATGATGGGGGTGTTTGACACATAGTGCTCAAGTAGGGTGGGGTGCGTATAAAAATCACAATGTAAAATACAAGTATATATATATATATAGTATCAAACACTCAAGACCAACCTATGAGTTTAAAACAGATCATTAACCAACTCACCACATTCTCAAAAACTATTGCCAACACTAAATGTACAATTCCACATAAAAGAACACAACCACTGTTTGTTTTAAAGTCTTTAATTTATACCTAAAAATTCTCCAAATTTTTACATTTTGACCCACCCCATTAATATTTATTCATTTAACCATTCATATTAGTCTGGAAGCTATCAGTAACAACACCTATCAATCAGAATAGTAACAGTTATTTCAGAAGATGAAGAGCCCTGATAAACTAAAGTTGCTTCAAATTACCTATAAGTTCAACACCCATTCATGATTTATCACAAACCAACCCCTAGATACCAGGTGAATATTTTTGCATTTTATTAATGGAGAAAACTCCGGGTGAATTACCCAAACAATTTCAAACATTATTTATCATTTATTTATTCCATCACTAAGTAGACATATAGCATAAAGTAACCACATTCCACAAATAGCTCAACATATCACCACCTCATCACCCCAAAATCAAGGGCAAATATACTAACAACACCACATAATCTGACCACACACCACTATCCCACGGCCACACAACCACATATTACTTCACACCCCCCAAAATAATAGCCACTCATCACATCGCATCAAGATAATTTTTCATCGATTTAAAAAGGGGGGTTTTATTGAATTACACTTTAATTCAATGGTGTTATCGCACAAACCAAATCCTCATGAATCCAATTCATTATCCAAGTATACCTAGTTTTCAGATATCCATTTTATGATGTTACCAAAAAAAATTAACCAAAAAAACAAACACATCAGGCATATCCTAGGCAAATAAATCCACAAATGACCATAATTTTAAGCATGGTATCAAGCCCGAACAATCACAGTATCACAATAAAAATAAAGCTGTAAAAACATGTGGATAAAACCCATTTTACCCCTTTCAATTTCAATTAGCCAATTCTTTATCTTGAATTAAGATGAAAAAACCATTATCCATAGATAAACAGAAGTGACCCCCCCACACACACACACATGATGCACAATAAATATAATCAAAGAGAATCCTACCTCAAGGAAGCTTTCTAACTTGCTGCGCATTGCAAGGTGAAGAAGAACTCTTGTGAACCACAACTGCACCATGACAACTGTAGATCAACCTATAATGCACCAAGGATCTATCAAAAAAACCAAACACACCCCAACCCAAATAAACCCCACCATAGTGTATCCTTGGGAGAAGAGTGGAAGAAAACAATCAAAAAAGGGGAATAACTTACCACGGATCGCCGTCGAACAACCACCGGGGTCAACGGATAGAAGAGGGATGAAGTATGCCTTGAAGGACACCTCGGAGCACCTAGGGTTCACCCAAATTATAGGAAGAATATATCACATCCAAATGAATAAAATTTAGTCCAAAAATATTTTTTAAAACTACACACGATTGGGGTATTACACAACGTGTAATCTCCTTTCATGTCGTGTAATATCGGGTGTTCGATTTATGCTGAAAAACATGTCACCTCTTCATTTTATTATTTAATTAACTCCAAAAACCCTAACATCATGAACCATCCTAGGAAAATTCATGAAATGGCCATTCATTTCATGTAATCCATTTACACTATGTGTAATTCCAGCAGCACCTCTACTGCATCTCCAACTTCCACCAAAAACTCTTGGAACTTCCACCAAGAACCTCTAACAACAAAACCAACAAAGTAATAGACTAGGAGGGAATGTACTATTACATCATATACCTATCAAATGATTCTCTCACTCAAGAATCCAAAACCAAAACCAAAATAAAAAGCTCATGAACAACCACCCTGTGAGATACCTCTCAAGTCTCTCATCATACCTCAAACACTACCACCGGCTAAACACGCAAATCCAAACAGGCACAAAACACATCATACAATCACAACATTCCTCCTCTCACACAACCATACTGCCACATAGCCACTGCACAAATATCACAACCCCCAAGTATCCCAAACCAACAACCACTACCACCAACGAACCGCACTATCTCGAAGCCACAAATCAAGGAATTTTGTCCTCCATGTCAAGATATTATCCACTCTGGGAAGTACTGACTCACCCGTATTGGTTTAATCACATCGTAGTTAATGCATCTCAATTAGAAAACCGGTCCTCCCCTTTTCATACATCAGGACATTATCACCCATCACACTAGATAACTCATAAATTAATAAAAACAATGCATCTGACAAAACAAAGCGATCCAAATTGTAGATTTCATTATAAGAAAAAATATAACAATGAAAAACATAAAACAACTCTGGGTACTAGGTACACATCTACGTTTATCACTCCCAAGTACTCTACTCTTATTTGCCATGTCTCCACAACACACAAACCAAAGGAATGATTCATCCATGAAATGTTTTCCCTTAACGGTCTTGGATTCCTACTAGTCATTCCACAAATGTCGTATCATGATTGATATCCAACTCTCCTTAGTCAATGACATGGGGGTCATCATGAAGATAACAACAAATCTTAGATATTTGAAAAAAATCATGGATTATTTCAAACAGTGGTGGAAACTCCAACCGATATGACACCTCTCTAACTCACCTCAACACCTACGAGGGTCCAATGAACCTGGGATAAATATTACTCCCTCTACCAAACCTCTACTACCCACATCAAGGGGAAACCTTCAAGAACATGTGGTGCCAAACCTTGAACTTATAGGTCCTACTTCTATGATCGGTATAAGACTTCTACCAGTCATGTGCTACTTTCATCCTATCACAGACAAGTTGAACCTTTTCTATCATGATTTTTACGACATCGGGACCAAGAATGGTTGTCTCCCTAACCTCTGTCCAATACAATGGTAAATGAAACTGTCTTCTCTAAAAAGTATCAAATGGATCCATGCCAATTTGAGATTGATATATATTATTATAAGTAAACTCTACCAAATGTAAGTGTCTTAGCCAAGATCCAACAAAGTCCAAGATGCATTCCCACAACATATCCTCTAATGTCTGGATGGTCCGTTCTGTCTTCCCAAATATATGAGGGTGGAAATTAGTGTTTAGGAATAACTGAGTGCCAAAAGCATACTAAAATCCCATCTAGACTCATGAGGTAAACCATGCATCCCAATCTAAGATAATCTATCTCGGAACTCCATGAAATCTCACCACCTCTTCTATGTACCTCTTATCCAAATAATCCACTACGCCTGACTCCTTGATTGCTAAGAACTGATTTCATCAACCAATCCACTATCACCTAGATAGCATTCCAACCTCCTTGAGCTTTGGGTAACCCTATGATGAAATCCATAGAGATGTCATCCCATTTCCACTCAGTAATATCCAAGGTTTGCAATAGACCACCAAGAACACCATGCTCGACCTTTAACTTCTAGAAAATCAAGATCTTCTCCACAAACACTGTCACTTCTTGCTTCATCCTTGGCCACCAAAACTGAAGCCTCAAGACACACTACATTTTATAAATACCTGGGTGTATTGCCAAAGGTGGGCTATGAAACTCATGAATAACTCCATCACACATCACTACTATAATGAAAAACCTTTCATGAAAAAACATCTAGTTCTGACGATCCTCTAACCATCCCTCTAGAACATCACCATGGCCAACACAATCACACGTCACCTCTTCCTCTGGGTCTCCCACTGAGACTCATCCACCTACTTCATTAGACAATACTACACTGTCATATAAAACAAATAGTCTTTACCACCATCCACCCTTGCATCTAAGTGCAAGGATTTCATATCCTCTATCTCTCTCCAAGAATCTATAGATTCTCAAACAATATCTTTTTGTGGATTTCTTCTCAAATCATTGCCACAACATTCCCCTTTCCTGAGGTGTAGGAGATCACAAAATCATAGTTCAGAAGGAACTCCATCCACCTCTACTATTGGAAGTTAAAATCATTCTATGAAAAGATATACCTCAAAATATTATTATCTGTGAAGACTAAAAAGTGTTACCCAATTAGGTAATGTCGTCGCAACTTTAGCGCAAACACAACTGTCGCTAGCTCTAGATCATGGGAGGAATAGTTATGATCATGGTGACATAACTACCTAGACCCATAAGAGATTATTTTTTTCTGCTATATCAGCATGCATCACAATCCTAGATGGAAAGTGTCACAGGAGACCTCAAACAACACGCCCACATCTAGAAGCTGAAGCACTAGAGCACTGACCAACTTCCCTTTCAGGTAACCAAATGTTGTATGGAACTAATCATGTGATGTCCTAAAATTTCCATATAATTTTTTTTATATGGAATTATTTTGAGACCAGACCCTAATACGACGTCTGATTCTAAGGCACGGAGTGCCCGTAATGACCCGTCGAAAAATGTTAAACTTTAAAAAGCAAGTGTGAGTGGTTTTCCTAGAAAAATGAAATAACTCTTAAACAGGTGTTAGGATTATAAATATGAGGGCACTGTTGTGTTTAGGGTGGTGGGTTTACCCTAGGCATGACTTTATTTTAGTATGCGTAGGCCTCTTGTGAGAAAACCCGAAAATGGAATAACCGTAAATAAAATAATTAAATAAATATATTTTATTTTTTAAATTCTTGTAACTCATGAATGGTGACTCGGATTAAAAATATGAGACCACCGCTGAGCCCATAAGGATATTTTTTCCTTAGGAAGATCCTAATATTGGCTAGCGCGGGCCAACAGTGGAAGTTAGTTTTTAGTCGTAAATAAAATAATTAAGTAATAATTATTTTATTGTTAAATCCTTATAACTTCTAAACGGTAACTGAGGTTGAAAATAAGAGAGTATTGTTGATTTTGTGGGGGTGTGTTCCCCTTAGGTAAAGCCTAAGATCGACCAGTAAAGGTCAAGGGTGAAAGTTGATTTTTGAACTTTTTTTAAGGTACATTCATTAAATGTGTGAGTGGGTTTCTCTATATTTTAAAACAATGCTCAGATTTGAAATCTAAGGGCACTGTTGAACTCGCGGTGCCGGTATTCCCTTAGGCGAATCTTAAGTTCAAATAGAAAGGGTTGGATGAAATAGTTAATTTTATGAATTTTTAAAGAAAATAATAAAATAACTTTTCCAATGTTATTTTATTTTTCAACCTGTAGAGTGGTGACACTACAGTGCAATGAGATTCTTTAATGAAGGTCTTTAAATGATTATCTTAATGCGATCCATTAACGAGTGCCATTAATGACACAATGTCGCAGCATAATTAAAAAGTTACAACATGTTTATTTTATTAATAATATAATATATTGGAGAGAGGAGGGGGAATCACTAGGAAACCTCTGAAAAACCACCGGCAGTTTCCCTCTCCAATGAAGAACAAAGAATAAAGCAATGGACCTTGGAGGATCAGATCCGGAGGTTGAAAAATGACGACGTGAATCACATTCTTCATCATCAGCGGATCCAACTATAAGAACCCGGTTTTTTTTGTGAAAGAATTTGGAATATTCTTGATGATATTCCAGAGTAGCGCCTTCACACGGCGTGCGATTCCGAGCCCCGGAGTGGCCGGAATTAAATTTTCAGTGCGTTCACACTGGAAACGCTAAATAAATGGGATAACTCCTAAATAGTGATCCGGATCAGAGATCCTATGGATGGGTCCGGAATGGGTTGTTTACCCTAGGAACAACATAAAACATGTGGGCGCGGGATGTTTGGACCCCTCGCTCGCTTTCGGAAGGTTAAACGGATAAATTAATTAATTAATTAATTCGTTTAATGGCAAAATGCTAGTATCTCTTAAACAGTGGTTAGGATTGGAAAAATGAGGGTACCGTTGAGTTCGGAGTATGCTCTTTACTTTAGGAGGGGTATAAGTTTCGCGGGCGCGGGCCGTTTTTGAAAAATGGCCCCAGGGGCGTTTTCGTAATTTAGCGACTTCGGACGTTAAATTTTATAAATTTTGAACGGGGTCTCGGATTAAAATTATGAGACCTCCATTGTGATCGGGAGGTGGTGTTTGGCCTAGGGGAGGCGTAACCCCGACCCCGTCGGGAGTTTCGGATGCGGGTCTTTTCGGGGGTTTTAAATTAATTAAATCGTTAATTAATTTATTTAAACCCTCCCCCTTCCATTCTCTCTTTAACCCCCTGTTTAAACCCTCTCCCTCCTCTCCTCCTCCACTCCAGTGAGGCGTCTCTAGCGAGGCAGCTCCGGAAAGGCGGCGGATCGCGGCGAAGCTCCGGGCAACACCCACGAGGTAGGGTCTTGTTGAGTTTTTCTTTCCCGCACCTCTTTTGAACCTAAATAATATGCTCGAATTGTGGTTGTATTTTCAAAAGAACCACATGAATACGTAGTCGAGTCTTTCCTCTTTCCATCGCTTGTTTCGGTTTGTAAATCCGAGTTGCGAGGAGGCTGCAGCAGCTCGGTGAAGATTGCGGGAATTTTGGGTTGTCCCGGTGGTTCCCGGTGGTCCGGCGAGTTCCCAGCGGCGGCGGTGGCTTCCCAGTGGCAGTCCGGTGGCTTTCCAGGCGGCGGAAGTGGGGTACTGGGCGTCGGAGGCGCGACTCGTAGGTGGAGGGCAGCGGCGATCGGTCGGGGCGCGCGGACGGCAAGCAGGGCGCCAGCGGGGTCGTCGACCACTGGCGGCGACTCGAGGGAGGAAGGACCCGCATGTTGCGGGTCCTGTTGGCGCAACACGAAGACTGGATTTGGCCGGTCTTTTGGGAATAAAACTGGACCCGAGGCGGGTCCGGTTCGGTTGGAGTGGGCCGCGGCCAGCCGGCCGCGGCAGTTCGGGCCGGGCCGGCCGGGGTGAACCGGCCCGGTTGGCCCCCTTATATTCGGGGGGGTCGTATTTTACAAACAGCGTGTCCGTTTGATGCGTCGTCTGTGGCAGTAGATCCGTATCGACGAGACGGTCTTTTGGAGATGGTTCCGGGAATTTTTAATTCCCGAAACGAGGGGCTTCGGTAGCACGACTCATGCGTTAAGTAAGTTTGGCGTTTTCCGGGGGTCTTGTTTTGAGCGGCGCGGACGCGTCCGACGTCCGATTTAAGCGCCGTCAGTGGCATTGGAACCCTGGCGTCGAGGCGGAGGTTTCCAAAATGGTTCCGGGTGTTGAAGCTTGAGTTGAGGCGTGGGCACTACGGGCCGCCATTCGAGATGTGTGCAACGTTTTAGCAACTTTTTCCCCGGACGTCCGTTCGGGGCGTGCGATCAGTCGATGTTGGGTGTTTTTTCGAGCGCATCGCATTGGCGCAGTCTTCCCGCTCTAATTTTGCATGATGGTGCAGGGCCCACGAGGGTCGTTTGGGCGTCGATGGTGTTTTTCCATCTTTATCATCGGGCGACCGTTTTGGACAAGTGAATAGTCCATCTTTTGTGCTTTTTCGAGAGGATCGCAACGGTGCGATCCGTTCATTGAGTTTCGGGACCGGGATGTAGGTCCCACGTGACACTGCTCGTGGGCAGTGCGCCAGAATGCATCTTTTACTCCGGATATCTGCTGCACTCAAGTGAGTAGTGCTTTTGACGTGTTTTCCCGAGGGGATCACAATGGTGCGATGCGCCCGACTGTTTTCGGGGTTGAGGCTCGGGATCACGGGACGTCGTACGGGCGTTAGGCAGTGTTGGTGACTTTTCTATCGGATATCCGTTGGAGGTGAGTAAGTATTTGATCTCACATGTTTTTTCGCGAGGATTACAACGGTGTGATCCATTTGGTTGTGCGGATCCTCTTGCGCGATCCTGTTAAAAGTGGAAGCATGAAAGGTGCTCCGGTGGTGGTTCGTCCTACCTTGTTTGTAGCGGACCCTTGGCGTTTGATCGTGCACTCTTGGGGGGTGATGTAAATGGTTCACAAGTTTTGGTGGGTCGTGGCTGGGCCTTTGAGGTGGAGTTGTTATGTCACGCCTTCGCGTTGACGCTGGGCGCCATGTGCACGATAGCCTTTGGGCTAGAACGAGGTATACTCTGGGAGTATATGGGAGTGCTTGGAGGTACGTGTGGTTTGTACCTGATAACGTTTGTGCGCTCAGTTGGGGTTGACTTGGGGCCACAGGTCGTGTGGGCCCCACATGCGTGTCGTGATCTGCTTTGCGTACTTGACCTATCACGACGTAGAGGGTCCCCCTGCGCTCATTTGTTTGACCAGCAGGGTGGAGTTTCCCCTGGCCTGGTGCTCTTTTGTCTGGCCAGTAGGGTTGAGTGGTCTCCCCCTGGTCTTGTTCTCGATGGTTTGGCCGGCAGAGATGGTTTGGTTCCTCTGCTTCTTCGGCTGTGAGGGGTTTTAGTACTGTGGCCTTTCATCGGTCTGCGGCACCGTTTGCGGCTATGGGTGTCCGTGCAGCGTGGGTGTTTTCCCCACTCTCTGGGATGAGATGTCTCGGTCCGTTTCGATAGTGACTCAGCGGATTGGAGCGGGATTGCCTTGTGAGTCCTGGGGAGTTTCTCCCATCACCCCATGTTCCCTGGTAGATTTCTCGTGGATTCGGTGTGACCAACACTTTACGCGGGCACGGATCCTCTACCTAGGAGTTTGTTTCAGTAGGGCTGAAGTTGTTTACAGCAAGGCTGAGGTTGTTTCCAGCAGGGCTGAGGTTGTTCCAGCAGGGCTGAGGTTGTTTCAGCAGGGCTGAGGTTGTTCCAGCAGGGCTGAGGTTGTTTCAGCAGGGATGAGGTTGTTCCAGCAGGGCTGAGGTTGTTTCCAGCAGGGCTGAGGTTGTTTCCAGCAGGGCTGAGGTTGTTCCAGCAGGGCGGAGGTTGTTCCAGCAGGGCTGAGGTTGTTTCCAATAGGGCTGAGGTTGTATCGAGCAGGGCTCGTCAGTGGGTTACCATCCAGCAGGGATGGCCAGAGCAGTTCTGGGCTTACCTCCAGCTGGGCTGGGTAGTGGTCCCCGATACCGGGCTTACCTCCAACTAGGCTGGGCAGTGGTCCCCGATGTGGATCTTACCTCCAACTGGGCTGGGCAGTGGTCCCCGATGTCGGGTTACCTCTAGCTGGGTTGGGCAGTGTTCCCGTCGCCAACTTTAGCCGGGTCGCCCTCCAGTGGATTACCCTATTACGGGACTGGGCAGTGTGGCACCTGTCGACTTTCCAGGTCACCCTGTAGTGGGAACCCATTAACTTCCAGGGATCCTCTAGCGGGGCTGGGCAGGGGGTCGCATGTCGACTTTGAGCAGACCTTTCGACTGCGGGGCAGTGACGTGGTGTGGTTTGATGTTCCCCCAGAACTCTCAAGTACGAGGAGCTTTTCCCCCACCGAGATGCGTCCTTGTGACGCAACCTAAAACTGTGCGGGCAAGTCAGTGTCGCCCAAATCGGATAGTGTCGAGGTGTGGTGATTGATCCCTTGGCTTGTAGTTCGGGGAAGACGTGCGGGATGCTGGACATCGATGGAGTTTACTTCTGGGACTATTGGCTACTCTTTTCTTGGGCTGAGCTACGGGACAGAGATCCCCTTACGACATTGTTCGGGCTTCTTGTTTGAGCATAAGGATATGTATATACCTTGTTCTAGTACCCACTTCTTGGGTTTGGTTACTCTCCCTCCAGGAGAGGTAAAGACGCGTGGGGTATGCCACGTGCTTTCCGTGTCTAGCTTCTCATGGTTGGACGAGTCTACTCTCCTGCTATAGGTAGCGAAGACTCGACGGGAAGTTCATCTTCTCACCGTTTCCATCTCCTTGTGCCTGAACTAGTATACATTATTTCCTCTTGTTTGGTTGATCTGGACTCTCTACTGTTACTCTTACTACCCTCTCTGTTTTGCTCCTTTACTTTTCCATGTTCGCTCTACTGATCACCCTTCGGTACCTCCTTTGTTGCTCCCTCGAGCCTTCGGGGTATCCTACTGAGTATTTTTATACTCACCCCTACTTTGGCTTTGCCTGCACTTGGTGTGCCCTTGCAGATGACGGACAGGTTGGTCGTGACTTCAGTGGAGCATAGGAGTTTGGGAGCTTGGACCGCGTGCAGTGGTCGGATTCAGGTTCCAGGTGGGAGACCCGTCAGCTGTTTCTTTTGTTTACCTATTGCCGGGTTGTGGCACCTTTTTGGTTGGGCGCGTGTTTTGCCCCTTTTCTTTTCAGTGTACCTTCATCTTTCATTATACTTGTAGAGGTCGATGCACTTTGTGGTATATATATAGCAGTTGTTCTTTTTACTCTGCTTGTTCTTTCTTTTACTCTTCACTTTTTCATTGAGTGTGCTACGTGTGTGTGTATAGGTTCTTAGGCAAAGGCCTCCCCGAGTTGTTGTGCCTTCGGCGCTAGTCTCCAGCCCCTGGCCTATGGAGGCGGGCTTGGGGTAGTTGTGGCTCGATCCCGGGTAGGGTCGGGTCATGACAATGTGGTATCAGAGGTGGTCCGTTCATTGGGACGCTGTTCAGACGTCCCTAAATGGGGAATTGGTTGGGATTTAGGGCAACAGTGTTAACATGTCTCGAGAGCGGCTCTCAGGCTAGGGAGTCCAGTGATGGTGCGGCGGTCGACGTATCCATTCACCAGGACCTTGATAACCCGATTGTCGACTCGGAATGCTAAGAGACTTGTTGGAGGGAAAATTTGGTTTGTGCATCACATAGGATTGAGTCTTTGATTGTCCTTCTTGAGTCAGCTCCCCATCGTTGCTATTGGTATATACATATATGCTCATATGACTGCGGCACTGCTTGATAATTTTCAGGATGTCTCCGCGAGGACAGCCAGCCAGGATACCAACTTTGGTTCGTGACGACAACCATGTGAGCTACGAGGCCTCAGTCGAGGACCCATCATGCAAGCCCCTTTCTCCAGGTGGGCCTGTAGCAGCACCCCCACCTGTTGAGAAGCAGACAGTTTCAGCAGAACAGGCTGAGTTTGAGCGCATGTTGAGCACACTCCGTGAGTTCCAGCGGCAGAGACCGCTGAGGTTTAGAGGTGATCCAAACCCTGAGGCAGCAGTGGTTTGGCTCGAGACAGCAGGTTCTCCTTTTCAGGCTTGTGCAGACTCTAGCAGATCTTATGGTGGCTTTGGTAGCCGACCTTTTTCGTGGAGCAGCTCGGCGTCGGTGGAGTCCGGTGACTCAGTTTCTTGATGAGTCGTCGCTTTCGTGGGACGACTTTCAGTTGTTGTTTCATGAGGAGTTTTTCCCCTCCTGCTTACGCTCCGTTCGGATTCAGGAGCTCATGCAATTTCAGCAGGGAGAGATGACGGTGGCCGAGTACGCGGCTAGTTTTGCAGACCGTGCACGCTTTTACCCGGACTTGGTTCTTGATGACAACATCTGAGCGCGTAAGTTTGAGCAGGGTCTCCGCCGAGAGATTCATGCTATCATAGTACCCTTGGTAATTTTCACATATGTCGGGGTGCGAGAGCAGGCGCTGGTGACAGAGGGATTCCTGTCACGTTCTGGTGTTGGTGGTGGTAGCAGGCACGTCGGAGCCGAGACGTCTGCTGCAGCTAGTGGGCTTCAGCAAGAAGGACCTCAACGCAGGTGGCCTTCTGAAAACCGGACTCAGGGGCATGGTCGTACACCACAGTGGCACCGGAGGGCACCATTGCAGCCAAGAGAGAGTCAGTGCTATGCTCGTGATGGGCGAGGTCACCTGGCACGAGACTGCTCGACCCGAGTTTCTGAGAGCTTCGGAAAGTCAGCAGGCGCACCACCACGGCAGAGGCAGCGCCGTGATCGGAGTAGTTCCTAGAGAGGTGGTGCTAGCAGAGGAGCAGGAGGATCTAGAAGTGGAGTACGACCTTACGAGGTCTTCCCATCACCACTAGGTGGTCCACGACAGGCTCCGAGAGCTGACAGTTGGGACCGAGTACAGCCGCGAGATTTGGATGTCTACGATCCTACAGAGCATGAGGTGATAAGAGGTATGCTCTACAGCTCTTCTACTTCTTGCAGTAGAATTTTTAGGCTCTGCATGTGAAAGGCTTTTCTCCCTGCTCCTTGTTTGAGGTGTTACTATGGTGACGCAGGGCGTTGGGTGTAACCCTGTGTTGGTAAGGAATAAGGTGTGAGACCTTTTACTTTAGTCGATGGTGTCGACTCCTTCACCTTTTGAGCATGTAAGGGAGAATTGACTATGAAATCTTGCATGACCAGATATCCTTGGGTGCTTCACCATATGGATATTCTGAAGGAGGGAATCACCAGGCCTTGTTTCAGGTGTGGGCGGTGATTCCAGTCGCGGCGTGCGACGTAGAGGTTCGTTCGGGGAGGTGAGCTACCCCCGAGAGCCTTCGGGTCGTTTGAGACCGTGCAAAGGGACGGCGAGGTTGTCTACCACCTTGCCCTAACCCCAAAGTCTTGAGTGGGTGCACGACGTCTCCCACATGACTCACCCGAGAAGTAGTGTGCGAGCTCCTATGCACGACATCGGCAAGGGCCGACCTCGCATGAACGGATCAATCCTTTAGTCAGTGTGCGGTGAAACAGAGTTGTGCGTGGGTTCTTCTAGGTATGGAAAAGCCAGGAGTGGGATTAGTACCTTGTGTTGCTCCCTATTTTTGCTTTTTGGGGATGAAAATCTTTAAGTAGAGAATGATGTAAGAACCCGGTTTTTGCTGTGAAAGACTTTGTAATATTCTTGATGATATTCCAGAGCAGCGCCTTCAGACGGCGTGCGATTCCGAGCCCAGGAGTGGCTGGATTAAATTTTCAGTGCGTTCATAATGGAAATGCCAAATAAATGGGATAATTCCTAAACAGTGATCCGGATCAGAGATCCGAGTGTACGGATGGGTCCGTAATGGGGTGTTTACCCTAGGAACGACATAAAACATGTCGGCGCGGGATGTTTGGGCCCCTCGCTCGCTTTCGGAAGGTTAAACGGATAAATTAATTAATTAATTTCTTCGTTTAATGGCGAAACGCTAGTATCTCTTAAACAGTTGATCAGATTGGAAAAACGAGGGCATCGTTGAGTTCGGAGTGTGTCGTTTACCTTAGGAGGGGTATAAGTTTTGTGGGCGCGGGCCGTTTGGGAAAAATGGCCCCAGGGGCGTTTTTTTAATTTAGCGGCTTCGGACATTAAATTTTATAACATTAGAACGGGGTATCAGATTAAAATTCTGAGACCTCCATTGTGCTCGGGAGGTGTTGTTTGGCCTAGGATAGGCGTAACCCCGACCCCATCGGGAGTTTTGGATGCGGGTCTTTTCAGGGGTTTTAAATTAATTAAATTGTTAATTGATTTATTTAAACCCTCCCCCTTCCCTTATCCCTTGAACCCCCTAGTGAAACCCTCTCCCTCCTCTCCTCCTCCACTCTGGCGATTTGTCTCTGGCGAGGTAGCTTCGGCAAGGCGGCGGATCGTGGCGAAGCTCCGGGCAACGCCCACGAGGTAGGGTCTTGTTGCGTTTTTCCTTCGCGCACCTCCTTTGAACCTAGATCATATGCTCGAATTGTTGTTGGATTTTCGAACGAACCAGATGAATACGTAGTCGAGTTTTTCATCTTTCCATCTCTTTTTTCGGTTCATAAATCCGAGTTGCGAGGAGGCTGCAGCGGCCCGGTGAAGATTGCGGGAATTTTGGGTTGTCCCGGCGGTTCCCGGCGGTCCGACGAGTTCCCAGCAGCGGCGGTGGCTTCCCAGCGGCGGCGGCGGCTTCCCAGTGGCAGTCCGGCAGCTTTCTAGGCGGCGGCAGTGGGGTACCGAGTTTCGGGGGCGTGGCTCATAGGCCGAGGGCAGCGGCGGTCGGCCGGGGCGCGCGGACGGCGAGCGGGGCACCAGCGGGGTCGTTGGCCACTGGCGGGGACTCGAGGGAGAAAGGACCCGCATGTTGCGGGTCCTGTTGGCGTAACACAAAGACCAGCTTCGGCCGGTCTTCTGGGAATAAAACCGAACCCGAGGCGGGTCCGGTTCGGTTGGAGTAGGCCACGGCCAACCGGCCGCGGCGGTTCGAAACGGGCCGACCGGGGTGAACCGGCCCGGTTGGCCCCCTTATATTCGGGGGGGGCGTATCTTACAAACGGCGCGTCCGTTTGACGCGCCGTCTGTAGTATTAGATCCGTATCGATGAGACGGTCTTTTGGAGATGGTTTCAAGAATTTTTAATTCCCGAAACGAGGGGCTTCGGTAGAACGACTCGTGCGTTAAGTGAGTTTGGCGTTTTCCGGGGGTCTTGTTTTGAGCGGCGCGGACGCGTCCGATGTCCGATTTAAGTGTCGTCAGTGGCGTTGGAACCCTAGAGTCGAGGCGGAGGTTTCTAGGATGGTTCTGGGTTTTGAAACCGGAGTTGAGGCCTGGGCCCCACGGGCCGCCATTCAAGCTGTGTGCAACGTTTTAGAAACTTTTTCCCCGGACGTTCGTTCGGGGCATGCGAGTAGTCGATGTTGGGTGTTTTCCTGAGGGCATCACATTGGTGCAGTCTTCCTGCTCTAATTCTGCATGATGGTGCGGGGCCCACGAGGGTCGTTTGGGCGTCGGCGGTGTTTTTCCATCTTTATCACCGGGCGACCGTTTTGGACAAGTGAATAGTCCATCTTGTGTGCTTTTTCGAGAGGATCGCAACTGTGCGATCTGTTTGTTGAGTTTTGGGACCGGGATGTAGGTCCCACGTGACACCGCTCATGGGCGGTGCGCCGGAATGCATCTTTTACTCCGGATATCCGCTGCACTCAAGTGAGTAGTGCTTTTGACGTGTTTTCCTGAGGGGATCACAATGGTGAGATGCGCCCGACTGTTTTTGGGGCCGAGGCTCGGGATCACGGGATGTCGTATGGGCGTGAGGCGGTGTTGGTGACTTTTCCGTCAGATATCTGTTGGAGTCGAGTAAGTAGTCGATCTCACATGTTTTTTCGCGAGGATTACAACGGTGCGATCTATTTTGTTGTGTGGAGCCTCTTGCATGATCCTGTTAAAAGTGGAAGCATGAAAGGTGCTCTAGTGGTGGTTCGTCCTACCATGTTTGTAGTGGACCCTTGGCGTGTGATCGCGCACTCTTGGGGGGTGATGTAAATGGTTCAAAAGTTTTGTTGGGTTGTTCCAGGGCCTTTGAGGTGGAGTTGTTACGTCACGCCTTCGCGTTGACACTGGGCGCCATATGCACGATAGCCTTTGGGCTACAACGAGGTATACTCTGGGAGTATACAAGAGCGCTTGGAGGTATGTATGGTTTGTACTTGAGAACATTTGTGCGCTCAGTTCGGGTTGACTTGGGGCCACATGTTGTGTGGGCCCCACGTGTGTGTTGTGATATGATTTGCGTACTTGACCTCTCGCAACGTAGAGGGTCCCCTTGCGCTCGTTTGTTTGACCAGCAGGGTGGAGTTTCCCATAGCCTAGTGCTCTTTTGTATGACTATCAGGGTTGAGTGGTCTCCCCCTGGTCTTGTTCTCGATGGTTTGGCCAGCAGAGATGGCTTGGTTCCTCTGCTTCTTCGGCTGTGAGGGGTTTCAGTACTGTGCCCTTTCACCGGTCTGCGACACCATTTGCGGCTACGGGTGTCCGTGCAGCATGGGTGTTTTCCCCACTCTTTGGGATGAGATGTCTCGGTCCGCTTCGACAGTGACTCGAAGGATTGGAGCGGGATCTCCTTGTGAGGCCTGGGGAGTTTCTCCCATCACCCGGTGTTCCCTAGTAGAGTTCTCGTGGATTAGGTGTGACCAACACTTTACGTGGGCACCGATCCTCTACCCATGAGGTTGTTCCAGCAGGGATGAGGTTGTTTCCAGCAGGGCTGAGGTTGTTTCCAGCAGGGATGAGGTTGTTCCAGAAGGGCTGAGGTTGTTCCAATAGGGTTGAGGTTTTTTCCAGCAGGGCTGAGGTTGTTCCAGCAGGGCTGAGGTTGTTTCCACCAGGGCTGAGGTTGTTTCCAGCAGGGCTGAGGTTGTTCCAACAGGGCTAGGGTTGTTTCAGCAGGGTTGAGGTTGTTTCCAGTAGGGCTGAGGTTGTTCTAGCAGGGCTGAGGTTGTTCCAGCAGGGCTGAGTTTGTTTCCAGTAGGGTTGAGGTTGTATCGAGCAGGGCTCATCAGTGGGTTACCATCCAGCAGGGATGGCCAGAGCAGTTTCGGGCTTACCTCCAGCTGGGCTGGGTAGTGGTCCCCGATGCCGGGCTTACCTCCAGCTGGGCTGGGCAGTGGTCCCCGATGCCGGGTTACCTCCAGCTGGGATGGGCAATGGTGTCGTCGCCGACTTTAGCTGAGTCGCCCTACAGTGGATTACCCTATTATGGGACTAGGCAGTGTGGCACCCGTCGACTTTTCAGGTCTCCCTATAGTGGGATCCCATTGACTTCCAGGGATCCTCCAGCGGGGCTGGGAAGGGGGTTTCTTGTCAACTTTGAGCAGACCTTTCGACTGCGGGGCAGTGACGTGGTGTGGTTTGATGTTCCCCCAGAACTCTCAAGTACGAGGAGCTTTTCCCCCACCGATATGCGTCCTTGTGACATGACCTAAAACCGTGTGGGTGAGTCAGTGCCGCCCAAAGTGAATAGTGTCTAGGTGTGGTGTTTGAGCCCTTGGCTTGTAGTTCGGGGCAAACGTGCGGGATGCTGGCCATCGATGGAGTTTACTTCTGGGACTGTTGGCTACTCTTTTCTTGGGCTGAGCTACGGGACGGAGATCCCCTTATGACGTTGTTCAGGCATCTTGTTTGAGCATAAGGATATGTATATACCTTGTTCTAGTACCCACTTCTTGGGTTTGGTTACTCTCCCTCCAGGAGAGGCGAAGACGCGCAGGGTATGCCACGTGCTTTCCGTGTCTAGCTTATCATGGTTGGATGAGTCTACTCTCCTGCTATAGGTAGCGAAGACTCGATGGGAAGTTCATCTTCTCACCATTTCCAGCTCCTTGTGTCTGGACGAGTCTACATTCTTTCCTCTTGTTGGGTTGAGCTGGACTCTCTACTGTTACTCTTACTTCCCTCTCTGTTGTGCTCCTTTACTTTTCCCTGTTCGCTCTACTGCTCACCCTTCGGTACCTCCTTTTTTGCTCCCTCGAGCGTTCGGGGTATCCTACTGAGTATTCTTATACTCACCTCTGCTTGGGCTTTGCCCGCACTTGGTGTGACCTTGCAGACGACGGACAGTTTGGTCGTGACTTCAGTGGAGCATAAGAGTTCGGGAGCTTGGACCACGTGTGGTGGTTAGAGTCGGGTTCCAGGTGGGAGACCCGTCAGCTATTTCTTTTGTTTACCTGTTGCCGGGTTGTGGCACCTTTTTGGTTGGGCACGTGTTTTTTCCCTTTTATTTTTAGTGTACCTTCAGCTTTATTTATACTTGTAGAGGTCGATGCACTTTGTGGTATATATATAGCAGTTGTTCTTTTTACTCTGCTTGTTCTTTCTTTTACTCTGCACTTTTGCATTGAGTGTGCTGCATGTGTGTGTACAGGTTCTTAGGCAAAGGCCTCCCCGAGTTGTTGTGCCTTCTGCGCTAGTCGCCAGGCCCTGGCCTATGGAGGCGGGCTTGGGGTAGTTGCGGCTCGAGCCCAGGTAGGGTCGGGTCGTGACACCAACGAATCCAGGTAGGGGGTTTATGAATTCTATGTGATTTATGCTCTTTCCCCATTCTTTATCCTAAAATAAAGAACGTGGATCAACTAATGAATGAGTTGATCCACAGGTCGGATGTTCTTGTGGGAGGGTGTTTCACTTGGGGTTTTTCTTGGGATTTATTAATAACATGTTGGAACTAAAATCCTTGAACTCTCGCTATTTTAAAACTTCTAACATGGAAGGTGCGGGTCAAACGAGCAAGGCCTGAATCCCTCTGCAGTGTGCGTTCTTCTTGGATAAATTTCAAAGTGACGGCAGGGAAAGTTTGAGGTCATCACAGTGATAGTGGCGCCCTATGAAACTCATAGGCGCAGTCGGTTTAATAAAAGGACCACTCGAGCAACTCCGGTGGCCCGTTCAAGGTCTCATCAGCACACCGCGGTAGCGGGGAGCTGTGGTGCCTGTCAGTGTCGTGTGGAGGAGTGGCCCACCCAGGCCACTCGGGTGCACTAGCAGCACATGGTCCATCGACTGCGTGCAGCAAGAAAAGGTCGGTCATCTTGGAAAAACGGGCAGCACCAAATGGCACCGCTGTCTGGAGAACTGGACGCGGGTGATCCATGTTTGGGCTAGACAACTGGCCTGCTCCATGGGCGGGAGAACCAGCCCGCTCCGCGGGCTGAGTTTCTGCAGGTGGGCCATGCCCCACCTGGCGGGTCGAGCCAACCGTAAGCTAGACTCACGTTGTCAAGCCGGACCTGTGGGCCCAACGGGATGGCTGGTCTAGACCCATGATGGACCCACACTGAACCATTGGACCAGATTAGGTCAGTTTGTTCTAACTAGGTCGGTTCGGTCTGATTGGGTCAGATCGGACTCGGACCTGACTAACCCCATTTCACTGAAACACCAATAACTATCATATCGGGCATCTGATTGACACGTCGTCTATGGAACAAGTACCCTTGTGATGAGGTGTTCCTTCTGTGCTACTCTACAAGAGTTTTGGAAGAAGTTTTCATATGGCTGGGTTAGATGGGACTCGAATCCAACCAGGCACTTTTTACTAAATTTCCCATAACTTACAGACTGGGTGTCCAATCGACGTCATGTGTGTTGTGTTGGTCCCCTTTCAACGAGACGGTCCTTTGGGGTTACTATATGTGGGACTTTATGGAAACTGAGGTACGATCGATGTCTTGAGAAGTGGTTTCTCCCAGAATCAATCGTGTTAAGTGCAGGAATCTAGTGGATAGTTGTGACGTGAAGAAAGAATAGAAATCCTCTGAGTGGGTCAGCACCTAGCGATCCTTTGAGTGGTTCAGTACCTAGCAATCCTCTTTGGTTGAGTACCTAGCGATCCTCTTTGGGCCAGCACCTAGTGATCCTCTGAGTGGGTTAGCACCTAGCGATCCTTTGTGGGTCATCACCTAGAGATCCTCTCTGGGTCATCACCTAGTGATCCTCTATTAGCCAGCACCTTGAGATCCTCTATGGGTCATCACCTAGTGACCTTGTGCAGATTAGTAGTAGAGCCTCTCGATAGAATGAAATGATCTAGTTTTATGACTAATCATCTTTACTTCTGTGCCTAAGTTATACCTGGTGTGAGTTGCGTCTTTTACTTTGTGCTACGTGGTTGAGGTCTTTCTTGGTGGTTTTACCTCTATGGTATTTTCCTTTGTGGTTTTTTCCTCCGTGGATTATAGAGATACCTTCAAGGGTCTCAGGGTCCCTACTGAGTATTATTATACTAACCGCTACACAAGATTCGCCCACACGTGTTGTTTCTGGTGAAGACAATTGACATTTCGACAGAGGTGATCAGGGGGATGGGATTGACAGATGCTATGATAGTGGACTTGGTGGCCTAGGACCAGGTGGGACCTAGAATGATCAGGCGGTTAGGACATACCACTTCGGAATCTAGTAGCTTCAGTACTCTCACAATTAGGTGGGGTCTTCTGGGGATGGCCATCAGAGTTCCCTTTTGTACTTTACTATTTCCAGTTCGTTGTTGGGTTTGTATTCTGTCCCACTTACTTTCACTTGTACTTTTACTTAGCCTTGTTTTTAGTGGTATAATTTTTTCCCCTTTCAGTGTGTTGGGGTGTAGTTGGAAGTGTGTGTATACAGTTTTAAAGGCAATTCCTTCCCTTTTTAGGATATGCCTTTTTGTTGCTAGTCACCAGCTCCTGGCCTATGGAAGGCCATCTTGGGGTAGTAACGACACGGGCCCCGGGGAATGGGTTATGAAAACATGGTATCAGAGTGTGGTCGGTTCTACCAGAAGAACTAACTATCTGTATTTTTCAACGAGTTCAATAGTGTTAAGTGTCTTGAGTTTGGATTTTAGTCCAAAGAGTCCAGTGTTGGTGTGACAGCCGACTTATCCATACACCAGGACCTTGAATTTTGTTTTTTTACTCAGTACACGAAAACACTAGTTGCATGAGTTTGATTTTTTTTTCTATTGATCTCTTTTGAGTCAGCTCACTGGGTATGGCCTTTTGACCAGGTTCATCTTGATTCTCTTTCAAGATTCCTCCATGCAGATAGCCAACCAGAATTCTAGTGTGTGACCATGAGTATGGTTCACAAAGTGATGAGGCTTAAGTACAGAGATTGTTGCATGATATGGTACCTTTGGGCGGTGTCCCAATAATACCACTACTTGTTGGTCACCAGTTACTACCAGCGCTACCAGTAAAGGACACATCTAGGCTGAGTGCCTTACTCGAGTTTCAGTGATAGATACCCCTCAGGTTTCAAGGTGAGCTCGAATCACAGATGGATAAGGACTGGCTTGAGGTGGTGACTGAGTTTCCATCTAGCCAGGGCACGATTATATCAGATGGTGGTCCTGGCAGTTACCCTTCTATGTGGCTCAGCGGGGCAATGATAGGGTTTAAATTACCCTGATCTTACGATGAGGTGACTTTTCTGTGGGCAGATATTGAGAACCCTCCTTGGATAAGGGGTCTCTTTCCATTAAAAGATAAGGGGTATGTGTTCCCAAGATCTTCTACATATTTGGTAGGACAACATGTCGGTAGATGAGTATTCGTAAAGGAATACTGACCCTTCCAAGTACTCGATGAATATGATACAACTAGTGTTTTATGGATCAGACCTCCAAGAGAGATGTGTTTAGGGACATCCGAGCCATCAAAATTCCTCTAAGAATTCCTACTTATGTTAGGGTGATATAGAGAACCTTTGTGGTTAAAAATTATTTGGCTGAGCATATACAGACAGTGAATGTCATTAGTGGGAAAGCAGGAAAATGACGTTAGTCACAGAGACTTGGATGTGTAATATGTTTCGAGAAGAGGAAGTGATAGGGATAGAAGAATCTGTAGGGCAGTAGACATGGAAGAGGATCTAGGAGAGTATCAGGAGGTGGTATACATTTAGACATGTTACAACCACCACCCCAATGTGGTCACCACTAGGCTCAGGGAGCTGGAGGAAAGAGGAAGGGAGTAACTGTATGCAATTAAAGAGTATGACCCAAGGGCTCCAAGAATTATTCGATGTATGGTTTATGTCTACTACTTGATTTCTTGTTAATACATAGGTACTAATCATTCCTTCTTGTAATGAATCTTGTTCAAGACCTAGAGTTTCCGGTTAAACCATTAACTTGATCCTTATGTCTGGAGATAACTATGGGAAGAGACTCGATAATCACACTTATGTCGACTTTTTGATCTAACCCTTAAGGTGAGAGTTTCGGTTGGAACCTCCTGGTGGCAGCATCGAGGACTTACGATGTTAGTCTGGTTATATACCGGTCATCCATAGTTCATGCCTAGATTGAATATTTTAGGAAAAAGGATGTGGTATATTTTTAGCATTGGAATTGGGTTATCCTTGATCGTCAAAAATAAAAAAAAGAAACCCATACAACATTGGATAAACTCATGCATAGGAGGGTGCAGCCAATCACTCTTGATTCATCTAGCCTTACCCTTATGGCAGCAGGTGTTTTGAATTTTCAGTTCTCAATAATAGTGGCGAAGTGTGGGAACATACTTTCAAAAGATGTTTCTAGTATTACCTCCCTGTAGAGGTAGGGACTTCTGTATCATTCTACACCCTCGAGATGGCCTTGATATCAGCATCAGTATATCGGAGGGCTTTTTTAGAGCTTCGCAAGTAGGAGGCATTGGTGGGGTACTTTCAGAGGAAGGTCTTAGTAAGACCCAGTGTTCAAGGTTATGTGTGGATTATTGTCACCTTAACCAAGTGGTCAGGGAGATTGATTACCTAAAGGGTCAATGGGAACATCAATCAATTAAAGGGGGTATCCTTTCATGTGTATGGAAAGGTGTCTGTAGGCTTTTCATTAGTTGACATAGTGGTGATGGTTAGAGTTCCTCCAATAATATGACTTTGAGATAGTCTATACTCATGGGAAAGGGGAAATGGTGGCAGACGCACTTGGTGGGAGGTTTAGTTTACAACTGATGAGTGAGGCGATGGAGTAGCTAGTCGTGATGCCAATATCCTTCATGGATGATGATGGAGCAGCTTAACTTCAGTCTATGATTGTCACTCCCTCACTCCTTCAGTGAGTTAGAGAGGCACAACTTATATATGTTAACTGTGAGGCCCGGAATTCTCAAATATCCTCAGGACATACTTCTGATGAATTTTAAATAGGTGGGGTTCACATCACCCATTTCAGAGGACGCACCATGGTACCAATGATGTTACGTGAGGAGTTGTTGAGGGAATTCCATACATCCCCTTTAACAGTACATCCTAGTGTGGAGAATATGTATTATGACCTCTGACATCAGTAGTGGTTTCTGGGGATGAAGAAATTGGTGGTAGAGTTCGTTTTAAGAAGCCTCACTTGTCAGTAAGTGAAAGTTGAGCATCAGGTTCCAGCATGCTTGAGCATAGCTTTTACCTCCCAAAAAGATGGTCAGACGGAACAGACCATACAGAACTTGGAGGATATGCTTCGTGCTTGTGTCCTGGATTTTGGTCACAGTTGGGAGGACCACCCACCACTAGTGGAGTTTGAGCACAACAATAGTTATCACTCCATTGTTGGCATGACACCATTTGTGGCCTTGTACATGTGGCCATGCAAAACACCTTTATGCTGGACAGACCAAGGGGAGTTAGCACTCATGGGTCCAAAGTTGGTACGGGATACCACTAAGAAGGCTCGGATCATCCAGAAGCAGATGAGGACTGCACAGAGTAGATAAAAGTCTTATTCCGATAGGAGATAGAGACCCTTGGGGTTTGAGGAGGGAGACCATGTTTTCCTTCGGGTCTTACCATGATGGGGATTGTGGAGATTTGGTCGAGGTGGCAAGCTATCTCCAAGGTTAATTGGACTTTTTTAGATCCTCAACAGAGTTGGCGAGGTGGCGTACCTCCTAGATCTTACCCCATATATGCACCGAGTGCATGATTTTTTTCACATGTTGAAGTTAAGGAGGTACATGCATGATCCATCACACGTCATCAACTGAGGCGATCTGGACTTTGATGATGGGGTGACATTTGTGGAGTTCCTAGTGGATATAGAGGATCGATAGGAGTAGGTCCTTTATGGATGGTTGATTCTTCTGGTGTGTGTTCAGTGGCAGCACAGGAATCTCTAGGAGGTCACATAGGAGCAGAAGGCTCATATTCATGCTCAGTAGCCCAACTTGTCTGATTAGCCTTTGTTTTGGATTTCTGAGACATAAAGCCCTAAGTTGGGGATAATTTAATGTCAAAGAATTTCCATATAATTTTTTTTATATGGAATTATTTTGAGACTAGCCACTGAGACGGCGTGCGATCCTGAGGCCCGGAGTGCCTGGAATGACCCATCGAAAAATGTTAAGCTTTAAATTGCACACGTGAGTGGTTTTCCTAGAAAAGTTGAATAACTGTTAAAATGGTTTCTAGATCTAAAATCTTAGGGCACCATTGCATTTAGGATGGTGGTTTTACCCTAGGCATGACTTAAGTTTATTCGGCACAGGCCTCTGGTGAGAAAACCTAAAAATGGCATAATTGTAAATAAAATAATTAAACAAAATTATTTTTTTAAATGCTTATAAATCATGAAAAGTGACTCTGATTAAACATATGAGACCACCTATGAGCTCATGAGGGTATTATTTCCTTAGGCATATCCTAACTGTAACACCCCGAGCTTCCACGATACGCCTCTCTTTCAATAATGCAATAGCTTGCATTGTACGCAACTTCGAGTTCTAAAACACCGCGACTAATCAAAGTAGTCGTTCTGAATAGTAATAACCACTTTTTAAAATTATAGAAATTTTATATTTCAAAATGGACTTCATTTTTGTATTCGTAATATTGAAATTAGCCTATGTTGAATTTTTGGTATTTTTCTGAGAACTTCTAATTTTTTATGAATTGTGAAAAATACTTAAAAACAACTTTTTTAATCAAAATAATTTATAGTGATAAATTATACTATTTAGTGGTTTTAAAGTATAATTAGAATATATTTTTACTATTTTATCCAATGGTGGTCATTAGAATTAATTTAACATTAAAATTGGACATAAACAATTGTCAATCTTTTGATATAAATTGTTTCTTAAAAACACGCTATTTGTTGTGACAGTGGGAATTAATTATAAAATTAATTAATGCAACTTATATGATTGGAATTTTGTAAAATAGACGTCATTTTTGAATTCGGAATATCAATTATAGCTTAGGGTGAAATTTTGGCATTGTTCTGAAAAACTTCAATTTTTGATGAATAGTGAAACCACTAAGTGGTAGTTAAATAACTAATTTTTCGTTTAAATGAAATATTACCACTTCTGTGATTTGATTTTCAAAAATCCGACATACATGGTTGTCATTAATAAGTAAAATGTGGTTCAATGAGATTAAAATAATTTTTTGGTGAATAGTAACTTTTAAGTTCTTAATCGCGATTAGAGGTAATTAGTGTAGTTTAAGGTACAAATAATGTTATAATAATATGAGATGAGCATGAAACTTGTCCTACTCCTATTGGATGAGTCATGGCCGACCAAGACAACCCATGGGTCAACTTGGGGACCCCATTAAGCCACTTTAGTTGGAAAATGACATTAATATATATTTATTTAATGTTAAAATTAAATTGACACAAACATGAGTTGTTTTACTAAAACAGTTTTTAAGTGGGGTTACACAACTCCAAATTTTGATTATAAATATTCATTAGAAATCTAAAAATATTTCCTACATCATAATAATTTTTTTATAATTTTTAGACATTAAATAAATTAAATTATTTATGACATCATGATGATGCAGCGATGACCTCATTATTTAACGATTTAAATAAAATGGGAAGATAATGCAAAATCCAAGGCTTACACTTGTCCACATCCAATTGGATGAGGAGATTTAGAACCCTTATCACCTTAGCCTCGAATTATATAAGTGTGGGACCTTTAGAATCCTAAAAGCATTGTGTAATAATGTAACATTTCAATCTTTCCAAAAGAGCCCCTCCTCTCCACTTATAAAAGGCCCCCACCTATCCCACCTTATTCACACCTTCAAGCCATTTGGCTCGGCCAAACTCTGCCCAAATACTCTCCCAACATCCCTCTCTTACTCCTAGAATCCTCACTTTGGGCATAACTCTTCCCAAGGAAGCTTTTGGCTCAAATCAAAAAGAGTTACCCGATTTTGAGATAATGTCTTCTCTAATGTTGTTTTGGTTTATTTTTCTTCTCCAACCTCCTAAACTCTTTTTATTCATTTCTTTTGTAACAACACCAGTATCCTCAATATACTATTATGTTGTTATAAGAAGGATTCGAGCTACACTTACACACACCTACATCTAATGGTTAATGAACATACGGTTTCTGTGGATGGCGAATTTCTGCCTCACGAAACGATGATTGTTCAACACTCATATAACACCTTCAAAGGTGGCCATTAAGATGTCACTATTTTTATATATGATATATAATATGTTTATGTTTTACTTATGATTCTTTATTTCTCATTTATGGCATACTTTATGATTTCCATTATGGGTAAAACGCGATAATTTCATTTTAGGAAGTGCGGACTACCGCCCCCTCAAAGTGATGTGAATAGTTAATGCCATATGTGGGATGTATAAAGGATGAAGTAAATGATATTATATATGATATTATACTGGAACTATATTATACCTTTATATAATTATGATTTTATTCCATTAAATATGAAATAGAAATGAAAGTAGTGTTCATGCGTACGTACGGCTTACCGTCTCCATGAACGGTGCATTTCATTTCTTACCCCTAAATGTTATGTAATATTATAAATGAATGTATATACTATATATATATGATATATATGATATCTACATCATGAATATAATTCTGGATATAATGGATATTTCATCACATGAACAACTTTTAATTATAAGAAGTTGATTTTTGACTCAAGTACCAAAGATCGACAAAACAACCGTTATTAACTTAAATAATTAAATAATGTTCATAACATGGTAATAAGTGATATAAATGGAATAATGAACATGAAAAAGGTTCTTAAGTAAATATAAATTAACTCTAGTTTATTATTCAGGAGGTTAAAGAACGGTCGAGTCAGGACAAGACGCAAGGTAAGGGAACTTCTTAACCCAATTTCTATTCTTTGGGTTAATCTCCTACTTTCAAATTATGTCATGATATTATTATGTCAAATATTGTATTTTTACATTATTTATGTGTACTTATAGTGAATACACATTATAGATGTACTTTATTTAAAAAAATGATCTTTTTAAGGACTTCGTCTCAATCCCCTTTCATTGAGGCATATTTGGTTTTATACACAATTTTCTTTTATACGGTGTATAAACCCCTTTGACTTTTACGGTTATTCAAAAGGAATCTTTTTATACAATGTGTTTTGCTAAACGACAAAAGGGAATGTTTTTCTTTTCGTACTTATGCGGCGACAACGACTTCTCCGCCGCCGTGACCATTATTTGAGTTTCGGCTTCCTCTATAAGCCATCTTTTTTTTAATGAAAAATAAATACAAAGTTTTAACTTTCTTTTATTTTGGTATTGAAAATGGTTTTGAAAGCGTTTTTATTATATCAATGTGCTGTATTGATATCTTGTGATTGAAATGTGGAAATGTTATGTTTCCTTTATGCATGTTTTATGTGATACAATTATGTTATGGTTTATGATATGTTTAAACCTATTCATATGAGGAATGCATTGGACTTAATAAGTGACGGGTGGAGCCCGCTATAGCTCCTCGATGCATCGGCAGGTCTCATGAGACAAACTAGTGTCTTGGAACGAGGCCTTGACAAAATCTTATTTGTGGTCTTGGCACGAGGCCTTGGCTACGTGGTTATGATAGTCTGGCATTATGCATTCCAACATTATGAAAGTGGTTATTGATATTGCATGTGATTATTCGACCAGTATAATATTCATGTGAAGAAGTAAATGGCATTATCTCATTTTACTTTTGCCATATTATGTTGAAGTTCAAGTTTAAAAGGCTTTTGTTTTAGTTATACATTGCCTTAAATGTTAATGTTTATTTATGAAAGCTTCCGCTATATTGTTAACCTTACTGAGCATCTGAGCTCACCCCTTTCAATGTTTTAATATTTTTCCAGGATGTGAAGAAGTATTTTATGAATGACCTACAGGGGTAGTCAGAAAGGGATATGATTGTGGACTATGAAGACCAAGTTATTGTAGTTTGTTTACTTTTTGATGTAATGAAAGACTTATGAATGTATCTAGTGTTTCCAAGGATACTAAACTAATCGGTCTTTCGAGACTTGATCTTTTGTGATCATGCCAATGTTACGAACTAATGCACCGACTCTGGGTAGCTGGGGTCAGGGCGTTATAGTTGGTATCAGAGGCAGTTTAGTATTAACCTTGGAAGCTAGATTTAGATAAACTCTTATTAGAGCACATAGCCCGAAGATAGACTTTGAGGATTAGTATATAAGAACTTCCTAGAATTTTGGTATTGTAGAGATGTTGTGAGTTTTCCGAGAAATACATCCCTGTCTGGATACGGGCAGGTAGAGGCGGCTCTGGTACAGATGTACCTAGGGGTAAAACCCGAAAACACCTCTTTGAGCTAGACTTGAATGGGAACTGGTGCACGACAACGGGCCTTGCTGCACTCTTGGTTACGACACTCCCGGGGGATATGCTTAGGATAATTCTCGTTTTCTTTACAAACCACTATGAACTGTTATGAGTATATAATTCCTCAAAGAAAACATTTTTATGATTATGGGTTATATCCATAAATAGTTCAATTTATGTTAAGTATTTTATAAGTATGGAATTATGTATTTTGATTCATAAACTAATCTAGTTTATTCCATTGTATAGAAATGGCGCCCAGTAGAAGGAATGTGAACTCCAGCAGTACGTATGATCCAAAGAGTAAGAAGGATCATATCTTTCACGGTATTAAGCCAACATTTCGAAGGGAAATAGTCTCCCATGTGTTCTCAACATATGAAGAAATAGTATCATGTGTTTATAAGATAAGTAAAGAATTCTCTGAGTCCTATGGCTTTGAAGCGAAGCAAGAGACGAAAGGGATGGAAGAAAGAATGATGGATAAAGGGATGAGGGGAAAGAAGAATTTTCCAATATGCGGTAATTGTGGGAAGAAACATCATGGAACTTGCCTAAAGGGAATGGGAGTTTGTTATAAGTGTAGAGAAAAAGGACACAAAGTGCGTGACTGCAAGGGTAAGAAAATGGTTTCAAATGTACAATGCTTCTTCTGCAAGGATTGAGGACACTACGCAAACCAATGTCCAAATCATTAGAGTATGCCCCAAATGATATTATTGGATAATAATCAAGTTATGATACTACCACAGATGAGGAGTAATGATTAGAGTTCTTATGTTGTTATTAAATAATTTTGTAATTTGAGTGTTGTATCAATGATGTACTGGTTATAATAATTATGGAGTATATAAGGATTGTACTGCAGTACTATTTCATCAAGGACTTGAGATTGTGTGGAACCAAGAAAAGTGACTCCACAGTAGGTTAATTTTTTGGAAAATATATGGTTGAGAGAAAGATAGACCATAATATGGTTTTGATACTGAGATTGTGATTTTGGAATAAGACGTGATTGATTTGGATAAATTATATTGGATATAATTAACTTCCTTGAAACTGATTGATGTTTTGTATACATTTTCGGATAGAAGGAGTATATCTAGTATTCTATAAGGAATAAGGGATCTTGGTAATTTAGTATGTTTAAAAAGAATACATGATGAAGGTGTTCACATGTTATTACATGGGAAAAAGGATCTTCATTATGTTTACCTTCCTTGTAAAATTTGGATTGTGAGTTGGACAGAAGTATTTTGGATAACTATAAAGGTTGGAGTGGATTAAGTTGATCTTTGGATAGTATTGTTTAAGGTTAAAGAATTTCTAAAGATTATTTTTGGAATATTATAATACTATAGTTTTAGGAAAAGGACAACCTGTAGGGTGGGGCATAACCCATCACGTCGGACAAAGCTGCAAGAATCGAACCCACAACCATAGTGCGACAGGCCTTTATTTCCTACCACTAGCCTACAGGAAGTCCCTGGTTATTACAAAATAATTTTACTAATCTAAATGGTATGTGTTAACATTTGTAACCTTATACAATTACGATAAGTATAATATTTTTGAGTTCTATTATCTTTTTGAGTGAAAGATGAGTTGAAGGTTGAAACTCTAATTGTCAAGCATAAATATATATATACCTATCTCTTATTCAATGAATAAATTAATTCTTAAACTTTAGTAAAGGGATATTAAAACAAAAAAATGTGTTATCCTAATACCTTATGTCTTGTTGAACTGATGATATTTTAAATCAACATAGATTGAAGGCTTTGAGGCCCTCAATTTGACAGTTGATTGTGATTGATGACCTCAATCACTCCCTACACATATTTACGTTTTTCCTCCAATTATATGTCTCTAATTGCCACCAATGTTCTCCTTATCGAGATCATAATTTGGTGGTGACTTTCTTATTTCCATTTCCCTCTTATTAAGACTAAATTTTATTAACCTTATTTCCGATGTGGGTTTTCCACAAAGGTATTTTCTATTTTCAACCTTTTATTTTCAAAGAAAAATTTCAAATTGCGAGGACGCAATTTATTGAAGGAGGGGAGAATGTAACACCCCGAGCTTCCACGATACGCCTCTCTTTCAATAATGCAATAGCTTGCATTGTACGCAACTTCGAGTTCTAAAACACCACGACTAATCAAAGTAGCCATTATGAATAGTAATAACCACTTTTTAAAATTATAGAAATTTTATATTTCAAAATGGACTTCATTTTTGTATTCGTAATATCGAAATTAGCCTATGTTGAATTTTTGGTATTTTTCTGAGAACTTCTAATTTTTTATGAATTGTGAAAAATACTTAAAAACAACTTTTTTAATCAAAATAATTTATAGTGATAAATTATACTATTTAGTGGTTTTAAAGTATAATTATAATATATTTTTACTATTTTATCCAATGGTGGTCATTAGAATTAATTTAACATTAAAATTGGACATAAACAATTGTCAATCTTTTGATATAAATTGTTTCTTAAAAACACGCTATTTGTTGTGACAGCGGGAATTAATTATAAAATTAATTAATGCAACTTATATGATTGGAATTTTGTAAAATAGACATCATTTTTTAATTCGGAATATCAATTATAGCTTAGGGTGAAATTTTGGCATTGTTCTGAAAAACTTCAATTTTTGATGAATAGTGAAACCACTAAGTGGTAGTTAAATAACTGATTTTTCGTTTAAATGAAATATTACCACTTCTGTGATTTTATTTTCAAAAATTCGATATACATGGTTGTCATTAATAAGTAAAATGTGGTTCAATGAGATTAAAATAATTTTTTGGTGAATAGTAACTTTTAAGTTCTTAATCGCGATTAGAGGTAATTAGTGTAGTTTAAGGTACAAATAATGTTATAATAATATGAGATGAGCATGAAACTTGTCCTAATCCTATTGGATGAGTCATGGCCGACCAATACAACCCATGGGTCAACTTGGGGACCCCATAGAGCCACTTTAGTTGGAAAATGACATTAATATATATTTATTTAATGTTAAAATTAAATTGACACAAACATGAGTTGTTTTACTAAAACAGTTTTTAAGTGGGGTTACACAACTCCAAATTTTGATTATAAATATTCATTAGAAATCTAAAAAGATTTCCTACATCATAAAATTTTTTTTATAATTTTTAGACATTAAATAAATTAAATTATTTATGACATCATGATGATGCAGCGATGACCTCATTATTTAACGATTTAAATATAATGGGAAGATAATGCAAAATCCAAGGCTTACACTTGTCCAAAGCCAATTGGATGAGGAGATTTCGAACCATTATCACCTTATCCTAGAATTATATAAGTGTGGGACCTTTATAATCCGAAAATCATTGTGTAATAATGTAACATTTCAATCTTTCCAAAAGAGCCCCTCCTCTCCACTTATAAAAGGCCCCCACATCTCCCACCTTATTCACACCTTCAAGCCATTTGGCTCGGCCAAACTCTGCCCAAATACTCTCCCAACATCCCTCTCTTACTCCTAGAAGCCTCACTTTGGGCAGAACTCTTCCCAAGGAAGCCTTTGGCTCAAATCAAAAAGAGTTACCCGATTTTGAGGTAATGTCTTCTCTAATGTTGTTTTGGTTTATTTTTCTTCTCCAACCCCCTAAAATCTTTTTATTCATTTCTTTTGTAACAAAAACAGTATCCTCAATATACTAGTATGTTGTTATAATAAGGATTCGAGCTACACTTACACACACCTACATCTAATGGTTAATGAACATACGGTTTCTGTGGATGGCGAATTTCTGCCTCACGAAACGATGATTGTTCAACACTCATATAACACCTTAAAAGGTGGCCATTAAGATGTCACTATTTTTATATATGATATATAATATGTTTATGTTTTACTTATGATTTTGTATTTCTCATTTATGGCATACTTTATGATTTCCATTATGGGTAAAATGCGATAATTTCATTTTAGGAAGTGCGGACTACCGCCCCCTCAAAGTGATGTGAATCGTTAATGCCATATGTGGGATGTATAAAGGATGAAGTAAATGATATTATATATGATATTATACTGGAACTATATTATACCTTTATATAATTATGATTTCATTCCATTAAATATGAAATAGAAATGAAAGTAGTGTTCATGCGTACGTACGACTTACCGTCTCCATGAACGGTGCATTTCATTTCTTACCCCTAAATGTTATGTAATATTATAAATGAATGTATATACTATATATATATGATATATATGATATCTACATCATTAATATAATTCTGGATATAATGGATATTTCATCACATGAACAACTTGTAATTATAAGAAGTTGATATTTGACTCAAGTACCAAAGATCGACAAAACAACCGTTATTAACTTAAATAATTAAATAATGTTCATAACATGGTAATAAGTGATATAAATGGAATAATGAACATGAAAAAGGTTCTTAAGTAAATATAAATTAACTCTAGTTTATTATTCAGGAGGTTAAAGAACGGTCGAGTCAGGACAAGACGCAAGGTAAGGGAACTTCTTAACCCAATTTCTATTCTTTGGGTTAATCTCCTACTTTCAAATTATGTCATGATATTATTATGTCATATATTGTATTTTAACATTATTTATGTGTACTTATAGTGAATACACATTATAGATGTACTTTATTTAAAAAAATGATATTTTTAAGGACTTCGTCTCAATCCCCTTTCATTGAGGCATATTTGGTTTTATACACAATTTTCTTTTATACGGTGTATAAACCCCTTTGACTTTTACGGTTATTCAAAAGGAATCTTTTTATACAATGCGTTTTGCTAAACGACAAAAGGGAATGTTTTTCTTTCCGTACTTATGCGGCGACAACGACTTCTCCACCGCCGTGACCATTATTTTAGTTTCGGCTTCCTCTATAAGCCATCTTTTTTTTAATGAAAAATAAATATAAAGTTTTAACTTTCTTTTATTTTGGTATTGAAAATGGTTTTGAAAGCGTTTTTATTATATCAATGTGCTGTATTGATATCTTTTGATTGAAATGTGGAAATGTTATGTTTCCTTTATGCATGTTTTATGTGATACAATTATGTTATGGTTTATGATATGTTTAAACCTATTCATATGAGGAATGCATTGGACTTAATAAGTGACGGGTGGAGCCCGCTATAGCTCCTCGATGCATCGGCAGGTCTCATGAGACAAACTAGTGTCTTGGCACGAGGCCTTGACAAAATCTTATTTGTGGTCTTGGCACGAGGCCTTGGCTACGTGGTTATGATAGTCTGGCATTATGCATTCCAACATTATGAAAGTGGTTATTGATATTGCATGTGATTATTCGACCAGTAGAATATTCATGTGAAGAAGTAAATGGCATTATCTCATTTTACTTTTTCCATATTATGTTGAAGTTCAAGTTTAAAAGGCTTTTGTTTTAGTTATACATTGCCTTAAATGTTAATGTTTATTTATGAAAGCTTCCGCTATATTGTTAACCTTACTGAGCATCTGAGCTCACCCCTTTCAATGTTTTAATATTTTTCCAGGATGTGAAGAAGTATTTTATGAATGACCTACAGGGGTAGTCAGAAAGGGATATGATTGTGGACTATGAAGACCATGTTATTGTAGTTTGTTTACTTTTTGATGTAATGAAAGACTTATGAATGTATCTAGTGTTTCCAAGGCTACTAAACTAATCGGTCTTTCGAGACTTGATCTTTTGTGATCATGCCAATGTTACGAACTAATGCATCGACTCTGGGTAGCTGGGGTCGGGGCGTTACACTAACATTGGTCAGAGTGGGCGAACAGTGGAAGTTAGTTTTTTTCCATAAATAAAATAATTAAGTAAAAATTATTTCATTGTTAAATCCTTATAACTTCTAAATGGTAACTATGATTGAAAATCTGAGAGTACTATTGAGATCATGGAAGAGTGTTCCCCTTAGGAAAATCCTAAACTCGACTGGCATGGGTCGAGGGTAAAAGTTAATTTTTTGAAATTTTTTTAAGTTACGTTCAATAAAGGTGAGAGCAGGTTTTTCTATCTTTTGAAATAGTTCTCAGATTTGAAATCAAAGGGCACTGTTGAACTCGTGGCTCCGGTACTCACTTAAGTGAAGCTTAAGTTCGACAGGAAAGGGTCGGATTGAATATTTAATTTTCTAGCTTTTTAAAGAAAATAATAAAATAACTTTTCCAATGTTATTTTATTTTTCAATCTATTGAGCAGCAACACTGCAGTGCAACAAGATGCTTTAATGAAGGTCCTTAAATGGTTCACTTAATGAGGGTTATTAACGAGCGTCATTATTGACACAATGTCATAGTGTAATTAAAATGTGGTGACATGTTTATTTTATTAATAATCTAATCCATTGGAGAGCGAAGGGGGAATCGTTGGGAAACCTCTGACGAACCGCCGGCAGTTTCCCTCTCCAATAAAGAAAAAAGAATGAAGAAATGGAATTCGGAGGATTGGATCTGGAGGTTGACAAATAACGAGGTGAATCTCATCCTTCTTCATCAGTGGATCCAATGAATCCAGGTATGGGGTTTATTCATTATGTTTGATTTATCTCTTTCCCCATTCTTCATCCTAAAACAATGAACAGGGATCAACCGATGAACGGGTTGATCCTCAGGTTAGATATTCTTGTGAGAGGGTGTTTCACTTGGGGTTTTGCATGGGATTTATTAATAACATGTTGGAACTAAAATCCCCAAACTCTCCCTGTTTTAAAACTTCTAACGCGGAGGGCATGGGCTGAACGAACAAGGCATGAATCCCTCCGCAGTGTGCATTCTTTGTGGATAAATTTTAAAGTGTCAGCAATGCAAGTTTGAGGTCGTCGTAGTGATGGTGGCACCCTACAAAACCCGTAGGCACAAGCGGTTCAAGAAATGGACCACGGGAGCAACTCTGGTGGCCCATCGAAGGTATTATCGGGGTGTCGGCACTGGCAGTGGCCAGTGGTGGCCCGTGGTAGCAGTCGCGGGTGGAGGGAGGTGGTGGGGAGGTTTTGTTCCTATTGGCACCATGTGGAGGAGTGGCCCGCCCAGGTCTCTTGGGTACACTGGCGGCACGCGGTCTGTCGACCCCATGCGGGAGGAAATAGAGGACGCCCGGCCCGTCATGTTGGACAAATGGGTGGTTCCAGCTGGTACCACTAACTGGAGAACCGGACGTGGCTGAGCTGCATCCCGGCTGGAGAGGTGGCCCGCTCTGTGGGATGGCTTTCTGCAGGTGGGTCACGCCCCACCGGGTTAGTCGGGCCAACCACAGGCCGGACCTGATGTCCAGTGGGTCATACCCGCACCGTCGGGCCGGAACTATGGGCCCAATGGACTGGCTGGGCTGGACCCATGCTGGACCCACGTCGGACTGAAGAACCAGATCGGGTTGGTTCAGTCCGACCGGGTCGGATCGGACCCAGACCCGACTAGCTCCGTTTCTCGGAAACGCCAATAACTATCAGATCGGGCATCTGATTGATGCATCATCTATGGAACAAGGACCCTTGTGACAAGGTGGCCCTTTTGAGTTACTCTACGATAGTTTTATCAGAAGTTGGTGTATGGATGGGTTGGATCGAACTCGAATCCAACCGGACCCTTTTTACTAAATTGCCCATAATTTACAAACTGAGCGTCCGATCGACGAGTTGTCTATTGCATTGATACTATTTTGATGAGAAGGTAATTTGGGGTTACTCTATATAGGACTTAGTGGAAGATGAGGTATGACTGATGGCTAAATGAGAGGTTTCTCCCAGAATCAATCATGCTAAGTGTGGGAATCCAGTGGTTGGTTGTGACGTGAAGAAAGAATAGTGATCCTCTGAGTGGGTCAGCACCTAGCGATCCTCTATGGGTCAGCACCTAGAAATCCTCTGTGGGTATGCACCTAGAGATCCTCAAAGTGGGTCAGCACCTAGAAATCCTCTGAGTGGGTCATCACCTAGTGATCCTCTGTGGTTCAGCACCTAGCGATCCTATGTGGGTCAACACCTAGTGATCCTCTGAGTGGGTTAGCACCTAGAAATCCTCTGTGGGTTAGCACCTAGTATTCCTCTGTGGGTCAGCACCTAGCAATCCTTTGTGGGTCAGCATCTAGCGATCCTCTGTGGGTCAGCACCTAGTAACCTTGTGCAGATCAACAACATAGCCTCTCGACATAATAAGATGATCTTGCTTTATGACTAATCATCTTTACTTTTTTGCTTAAGTTATACATGGTGTGAGCTGCGTCTTTTACTTAATTCTATGTGGTTTACGTCCTGCTTGGTGGTTTTACCTCTGGGTTATTTTTCTTTATATTGTTTTCCTTCGTGGATTACCAAGAGACCTTCGGGGGTCTCAGGTTCCCTACTGAGTATTGTTATATTCACCCCTGTATGGGCTTCTCCCACACGTGTTATGTCTGGTGTAGACGATTGATGTTTTGATAGAGGTGCTCAGGGGGATGGGACTGACGGATGATATGATGGTGGACCTGGTGGCATAGGACCAGGTGGGGCCTAGTAGACCGGGTGGGCGAGACATACTACTTCAGCTTCCAGTAGCTTCAATACTCTCATGATCAGGTGGGGTCTTCCACGGATGGCCATTAGAGTTCCCTTTTGTACTTTACTGTTTTCAGTTCCTTGTTGGGTTTGTATTTTGGCCCACTTACATTCACTTGTACTTGCACTAAGCCTTGTTTTAGTGGTATACGTTTCCCCCTTTCAGTGTGTTAGGATGTAGTTGGACGTGTGTGTGTGTGTATACAGGTTTAAAGGAAATGCATTCCCTTTTTGGGATATGCCTTTCTGGTGCTAGTCACCATCCCCTGGCCTATGGATGGCAGGATTGGGGTAGTCACAGCACGGTCCCCAGGGGATGGGTTCTGATAGATCAATCAACAAAAAATCTTGGTATTTCCTTGTCAAAACTATCAACGGGGTTGTAACTCAAGATAAATCATATACAAACCTCCAATAATATCCTATGAGACCAAGAAAACTATGAACCTCTACCACGTCCTTGGGTGTTTCCTAAGAAACAAATGGTTCAACCTTCGATGGTTCTACTGCCACACCCTGATGAGACACCACATGCCTGAGGAAATTCACCTATTTTTTCCATAACTTACACTTGGATAACTTTCCATAGATATGATGGCATCGAAGAACGTATAAGATAGCTCGGAGATGCTCGACATGCTCCTCTTCTAACTTCGAGTAGATCAAGATATCGTTGATGAATATGATGATGAAACGATCCAGGAACCCATGGAACACATAGTTCATAAACCCCATGAACATGGTTGGTGTATTCATAACACTAAATATAATGACTACAAACTCAAAGTTCCCATACCTACATCTAAAGGTAGAATTTGGGATATCACCCTTCTTCACCCTCAACTGGTGATATCCAGACCATAGATTGATCTTAGAATATCAACTCGACCCTATCAACTTGTCGAATAGATATTATATCATTGGAAGAGGGTAATGGTTCTTGATCTTCACCAGATTTAACCTCTGATTGTCTATACACAACCTTAGACCACCATCCACCTTCTTTGCAAACAACATTGGAGTCCCACACAAAGACACAGTAGTATGGAAAAAACCCTTCTAAATCAGTTCATCTATCTGAATCATCAACTCCTGCAACTCAGAAGGTTCCATATGATAATGATCCATCAAAATTGGAGAAGCACCAGGCTGTAAGTCTATCCCAAACTCGACATCATGTCGAGAGGGTAGCATCACAACCTCCTCAGGTAAAAAATCCAGAAAATCCCCAATGACCCTGTGAATATCTACCATCTTAGGGAGTACTGATTTCATTTAAAACTCATCCAAAAAGGAAATAAGGTTCACCACATTCTGACTACCCACCTAAAAAATCCTCCCAACAATGAAAACTACACACTAGCCATCCATGTCTGAAAACGCGACTCTCCTTCAGAAGTAGTTGATAATAGAACGTAAAAAATACATCAGTTAATGTCAAGAATAATATCATATCGCTACATATTTAATAAGAAAATATCCTTATAGGACTAATGCAGCCTCATCATCAGTATACACCCCTGACACACATCAAACAAGATGGTATGGCCTCTGACTGTTGTAGTCAACACTAGGGGTATGGGAAGCCTCTCTACATCTAGTCCTAGAGCTTGGTCTAGAGCAGTGAAACAAAGGATTGAAAATATCCTAAATCAAATAAGGCACAAGAAATAGTACTAAATAAAATGATTGTACCTCTGACAATATCTGGTCACTTTGGAAATACTGCCTCCACTACGTGCAACTGAACACTCCCATCTCCTATACATCTCTGGTCATAAACACCTCCATGTCCATGCTCAAGTTATGGTCTCTGAACATGAGGAACATACTAAGGTCAGCCTATAACTACACCATCCCCCCTTAGTAGAGAAAAAACCTGCATCTTCTATTGCTGAAATGATCTCACTAGCAACTACTACTGAGGATGGAAATGAACCTTTCTACCTCCACCACACAGATCTTGGGGAACCACTTGGAAATGGATCTGGTGATGGACATGAACCCCAAAACAAAAACACACTGGCACAAATCTCCTAGTAAAATAATAGAAACCACTGGTTCTATAAGGCTGAAAGGGAAGATGCTAAAGTTGACTCTCTACCGGTTAAAACCTTAAATGTCTTGGTGCCTGAGACCTTCCACTAAAAACTCTACCCCTCAAAGAACCCTGCTGGTTCCTTTACCATATAAAACCACCTCGTGAGTGAATCTTCTTGATCACCTCTTCCGTCTTATGAACCTCCATATATGTTAGCAACATAAAATGGGTAATTTCATACTTGATAGAAGGATGGAGTGCCACCTCAAAATTTCTGATATGAGAATCCTCATCTTGAAAAATATCTATGGAAAATGCAGAAGGTCCTTGAACTTGATTCCCAACTCTGGAACTAACATTCTCTCCTGTTAAATAGAAAGAAACTCTTTCCTCTTTACTACATTCATGGTTAATGAAAGGAACTCTACCCAAAAAACCTTCATAAGTCACCCAACAAAAGATTTTCCTTTTTTTTTTCTCCAAGATACAGCATCCTCTACTGATGTTCAACTCCCAACATCTGACTAACTGCCAAAGGGAACCAGAACTCTATCAGGGCCCAGATCAAACTAAAAGTGATATCCAGCTCCTCTAGCCAACTCTTTGTCTCCATGTTTAAAACACTGCCCTCATACTTCCCTAAATCCTACCATTGGAAAGCACATAATGTCCTATACCACTGGTTATCCTCCTCAACTGGATCAACCCTATAGTAATCAACCAAATCATCATACCAAATCTCCACTACCTGAGCCACATGTGGATAATGAACGGGAGCCATAACTAAAAGGAAAACATGGATTTTCTAAGCCTGGGTAGTATGTATTTTCATTATAATATTCATTTTATATTATTTATTTTATTTTTTATTCACCTCAACTTTCCCAAAACCATCCAATTCAAATAATAACACAAGTCATTATGACGCATTTACCTTTCCTAGGTTTCTACCCTATAGAAGGTCCATCTCACTTGGACATTAAATAAGCTCGGCATCCATGCACTAGATCATGGGGGGACTAAATTCCCATGTCCTAGCTGGTCTCCCTAGCTTATGTCATGCACCAAGGTCAACAGGAACTATTTCCATACTACCACATGAAATCCTCACAGTGCCTAATTCCAAACTCAATCCTATCTATCAACCATCACCTCTGATACCACTCTATCACAACCCCCTCCCACTAAAGATTTCCATTCTGGGGTGGAAATGAAGAAAGGGAGATAATGACCCCTGAGTCCTGCCTCCAATAGTCCTCGGGTTGGATATTAGCACCAAGGGTGTACAAATATCACAATATGGGAGGAATCGCCCTTTATAAAAAAATATTGGGATATAGAATGAATAATTCACAACAACTCCAAGGAATAATATAAAAGATAAGTCCAAAAAGTATCCCACATGAATTCAAAATGTAGAAATTATACAAATACAATAAAGTCTCTAAATTAATACCCAAAATTAAATCTAAAGTAGTGACATAAAAACTATCCAAGGTCTAAGCTAGTAACATCTAGAATGGTCCACATAATCCTCCTGGAAACCTGAAAATAGTTTTATATACATAGGGCGAGCATACAAGTATACTCAATAGAAAAATATAGTGACCCTAGACTTTTACATAATACATTACATTATTTTAATCATAATTATACATCAGAGTACAATCCAAGGATCATGAAGACTAGTGTCTTTGAAGACTAGGTATATAAAACTAAAAACATGAGACTAAAAAAACACTTATTTATTTAATCCTCAAATTGATCTTCTAACTTCCATTGTTCTCAAACATCTTCATAGGGTACCATAGGGAACACATGAACAAAGGGATGAGCTAAATAGACCAGTAAGTGAATAACCATAAGAACAAAGCATTGGAACAAGGAATGGAAGGCCTGGCATGATGATATAAAAATTAATTTAACATATGGAACCTTAACATATAAACATCGAATCATATAAACATGGAGTTGTATAAATGTGTCAGCAACATAAAACATGACTTTAGTAAGAGTCAAGGCTAACTGCCAAGATTGTTTCACATAGTAGCACAAGCCTAGGCTAACCGCCAAGACCGTCACACATAATATCTCATGAGACTTAACTGTACCCAATGCATTGGAATACTATCTGGGCACACCCATACTAACAATTCATGAATATGTTTTCCATATAAATAATCATACATAATAAATCTTACATAAACATTATGATTTCCCATGGAAAGAATTGGGTACCATAATCATGACATAAAGCATAATAGATGGGTGTAACACAAAAGTGTCCATGAAAGAAGAGAACTAAATTATACATGTAAATTCATAAGGGAAGGTATATATTTATCATGGTGAGTGATGTTAAGTATTAGTGACAACAAGAAAGAAAAGTATTCAATAAATTTTGGCATAAAAACATTTTTGAGCGGTTTTAAGAAAAATACTATAGAGTCTTTAAAATAGAAAAGGGAACAAAACTTTATAAAAAATCATAATTGAACTAAAATGGTTTTCACAAAAAAAAGACTTATTTTATAAAGAAAATGGTGGATTAAAACAAAATATAGTTTTCCCTTGAAATATGGTAATAATTCAGGAAGCTCCCTCAAAACAGGTTTGCCTATCAGGAAGTATTGAGGAGGGAATCAATTAAAAACATGTATATCCCCGAAAGAGAATGATGAATGGAACTTGTTAAATGTGTTTGGAAAATTAACATATAATTTATAAGATGAACATAAGAAGAATATATAACATCATTTAGGTAAAAATAAAGATAAATAAACCTTAAGGAATAAAGGAGGATCGGGTCGAATCCATCATGGAATATCATCATGATATCGTGTGTAATTAAGAGGGATTAATGAGAGAAAAAGGGGTTTCTAATAATTTAAACATAATGAGGATGGTATGGGGGGTGTTTAATAATACCCCCATCACTAGTAATTACACATAAAATGGCATAACATATAGGAAAATCTTGAATAAAAGTGAAATAGAGAGGGTCTCGTACCTTAAGTCTGATGGTGTTCTCTACGTGATATTAATAACCTCAATAATAAAATTAAGTTCATTAATTAATAATTCCTGAACCTATTATATAATTAAAGATTTATTATAACATTTTTAATTTCATTCATGATTTTTTATGGGTTAAGTGGTTCAATTTCATTGTTTGGGTTCGTTTGTTTTCTTGGTTTTTATTATCGGTTTACTTATTTTCATGAATGAATAAACATGTAAGATAAAAGTGGTTCTCCAGAATTGAATTTATATGAAATTAGTAAAAATAAAGGAGATTAAATGGTTGTAAATTTAATTTGGTTACTTGGATTGAATTCGAATCATTATATAAAACTTTAGTGATAACCTTTTGGGTTAATTAGCGGTTTTTTTCCACAATGAACATCTTTTGTTTTATAAATCAAAACCATGTGTAAAAAAGGATTCCAGAACCATAGATGAGAAATAATACATATATTATGGTTTTTTTCAACCATTAAAATAGTTTCATGACTAGAATTTAAGATGGTAACAGAAATTGAAAACCCATCATCCTTGAATGTGTTAAATTTACACATCTCTGATGGTGTCTTTACTACTAAAATAAAAGAAGGGTAAAGGAGAGATGATAATAACTTATTCTATTATCATAACAAATTTTCATTACATTTAAGGTACTAGATTTTTCATAACATTTGGATGAGGATATTTAAGAATAGAATAGTAAACAAAAGAACTTGAAAAGAAATTAAAATAATTGAAAAGAGGAATTTACCTCTTGAATCAATCTTCATTGAGAGCCTCTTAAGGGGAGAGGATTTGGTCTTTTATGAGACCAATGGGATGTTGGACGTGGGGAGGGAGCTTGGGGAGATATTTGGGTAGAATTTAGGGAAGGTAGAAGGATTGAGAGGAGTGAAGAGAAGATGTAAGGAGGGGTGGTATTTATAGTGGAGGAGAGGAGGGTTTTCCTAATATTATAATCATTAGTTTATTACTTTTTCATGAGACAAGAAATAATGATAATTACATGACCAATAATAGTAATAAATTCATGTTAGTTATATATTTGGGTGCTTACATCACTTATGATGTCAGTAATAGTGGATTTAAATTATAATGTATTTATACAGAAACATAATGTATTTTACTATTCACTAAAAAATCAAGTATTTCAAAAAAGTCCCAAAAATAGCCCTAACCATTTTTCAAGGTGTAGAATAAAAAAATGAAATCCATTTTTCAAAAATAATTTTTGAAATATGATTAATTAAATATTTAATCCAAATCAGAATTTATTCTAAAAAACCCAATTTTAAAACATTTATTTACTTATTATGAAATATAGGTACAACATACTTTCACTTGAATCTTATTTATATACTATCATAGGTAAGTTTACTATTCATTATGGTATATCACTATTCATAAGGGTAACCTTAATTTTCATAAGGGTGTGTTACTATTCATTAAAAATTAAGTTTGTCTTATCAGACTCCACACAACTTACTGATCACAACTGTGAATGTTATATTTTTGAAATTCCAAACACAGAAGTGTTAAAATTATGTTTAAAGGTAACATATTACTTAGTAGTTATTGTGTTGAGATTTCATGTGATTATATGACATAATCATAATAAGGAAATTTCGATTTAAAAACATTGGGGCATTACATTCTTCCCCCCTTAATAAATTTCACCCATAAAATTTCGTTTTACATTCTAGGACATAAATAAGTGTGAGTACTTTTCCTTCATTGCCACCTCTAGTTCCTAGGTTTTCTCTTCGTACTTATGGTTTCACCAAAGTACTTTGACTAGGTGAGTAGTCTTGTTATGTTGAACTTTATCTCTATGATCCAAGATCTTGATTGTTTGTTCCTCGTAAGAAAGATCATCCTCTAACTATACCACCTCTGAATATAGTACATGTGAAGGATCTAGTATGTACTTTCTTAAGAGGGGTACATGGAAGACATCATGTACTTTGTCCATGGTAGGTGGAAGTGCTAGTCGATAGGCCACAACCCCGAAAGGATCAGGAATCTCATAGGGGCTGATGTACCTAGGACTTAACTTCTCTTTCTTTCCAAACCTTATGACCTTCTTCCACGGAGATATGCATAGAAATACCATGTCTTAAAATTTGAACTCAAGGTCTCATCGATGATTGTCTTCATAAATCTTCTATCAAATTTGGGCTTCCATGATATGTTGCTGAATGGTTTTCACATTATCCACCATTTCTTTGACCATATCAGGTTCTAGAAGCTTACGCTCATCGAATTCATCCCAACACACTGGTGTTCTGCACCTTTCCCATAAAAGGCTTCATATGGTTCCATTCGAATGCTTGAGTGGAAACTGTTGTTGTGGGAGAATTCAAATAGTGGAAGATGTTGGTCTCTTCCTCTTTTGAATTCCATAGAACATGCTCTCAACATATCTTTCAGTGTATGAATATTTCACTCATATTGGCCATCATTTTGAGGATGATAGGTCGTACTGAAGTTCAGTTCAATGCTTAGAGCATGTTGGAGACTTTTCCAGAACTTCAAGGTGAATCTATAATCATTATTAGATACAATAGATAGTGGCACTCCATACATACTTACCAATTCTTTGATTTAAATCTATGTAAGTTGATCTAATGAGAATTCCTATCGAATTGTGATAAAGTGAGATGTCTTCATAAGACAGTCCACAATGACCCAAATATCATTGTTTACTCTAGATTTCCTTCAAAGTCCAATGAAAATGTCCATAGTAATTTTCTATCGCTTTCATGTTGGTATGGGTAGTGGTTTCATCATCTCCTTAGACTTTTGTCTTTCAGCTTTCACTTTTTGACAAACCAGGCACTTTGATGTATACTCAGCAATCCCCTTCTTCATATTGTCCCACCAAAATTTCTCTTGGAGATCTCGATACATCTTTGTGATCCCTATGTGAACATAGAAGGTCAAGCTATGTGCATCATTAAAAATCTCCTTCTTTATCTCTACACTGGATGGTACACATAATTATGACCCAAATCTTAGAACTTCATCCTTGTCAATTTTAAAATCAGAGGATTTCCCATTTATGATAGCTTCAACCCTTTTCTGAATTTCCACATATTTTCTTTAAGCATCCTTTATTTTATCCATGAGTGATGGTTGAGAAATAATTTGAGAAAGTATTGATGATTTTCCTCCCTTAATGATTATCATTTCCATACTCTGTAAATAAAATAAGATCAGATCCTTTTCAATTCTCACCATTGATAAAGATGTAGGATCCTTTATACTTAGATCATCTGCCACCTTATTTTCCTTACCAAGATGGTAGTGGATTGAGCAGTCATAATCCTTGATGATCTCTATCCATCTTTGATGGCACATATTAAACTCTTTTTGTGTAAATATATATTTGAGACTCTTGTGTTCAGTGTATATCTCACACTTCTCCCCATAGAGATAATGCCACCAGATTTTTAACACAAAGATCACTACTGCCAACTCCAGAACTTGCGTAAGATAGTTTTGCTTGTGGATTCTCAATTTCATTGAGGCATAGGCTATCACTTTATCATTTTTCGTTAGCACACAACTTAAGACCTTCTTTGAATCATCATTTTACTCCAAAAATAGTTCTCCATGGGTTGGGAGTGTGGAAATTTGTTTAGTGATAAGCCTCTTTTTCAACTCCTTGAAACAGTCTTCAAATTCATGAGTCCAAACAAATTTTACTCCCTTATGTTTCATCTTGGTCATTGGATTTTACAATCATGAAAAGTTCTTCACAAATCTTTGATAATACCCAGCAATACCCAAAAATCTGTGGATCTCCGTTACAGATGTTGACCTAGGCTACTCTTCAATCGCCTTTTTCTTGGAAGGGTCCATAGATATCCCTTTGGTGGTGATAACATGCCCCAATAATGATACTTCCTCCATCCAAAACCCAAATTTAGTATAATTTTCAAACATATTCTCCCTTCATAAAGTCTTTAGTATAGTATTCAAATGCTCCCCATGTTCCTCCTTACTCTTAGAGTATATCATAATATCATCAATAAAGACTACCACAAATTTGTCAAGGTAGTCTCTAAAGACTCTATTCATTAAATCTATGAAAATTTCTAGATAATTAGTGAGTCTAAAGGGAATTACTATGAACTCATAGTGTCTATACCTCGTTCTAAAGTCAGTATTGAGAATATCTTCTTTCCACACCTTTAATAGGTGATATCCCTATCGAAGGTCCACCTTAGAGAAATAACTATCCCCATGAATCTGATTGAACAAGTCATTTATCTGTGGTATGGGATACTTGTTCTTTATCGTGATTTTATTTATCTCATGATAATCAATGTAGATGTGCATTGATCCATGCTTCTTTTTGAGGATGAGGACTGGCACACCCTTTGGTGAAGCACTCGATCATATAAAACCATTGTCCATATTCTTCTTTAATTGCTTATTCATCTCTTACAACTCAACAATGGCCATTCTATAAGGTGAATTTGATATTGGAAATGATCCAAGAATAAGTTTAATTGAGAACTCAACCTCTCTATTAGAAGGGAGGACAAGAAACTCTTTAAGGAATACATTAGTGTAATCCCTCACGAGAGGCATATCTTCGAGCGAGACTCTCTCCTTTGTCTCAATCATTTGAGCTAGATATGCTTGCTCATAATGAATTAATATCCACACTTGAGATAATTATTCTAAAGGAAATTCATCTTCCTCCTTACACTTTTATATAATTGTAGGATGCTTTAGGATGTGAAGAGTGATCTCCCTTTCCCAACAGTTGATGTTGTCCATGTATAAAGATAGCTAATCCATGCCCAAGATAGCATCAAACTCTACTAAAGGAAGTACGACGAGATTTTTTGGGAGGTTCAGTCCACAAATGTTAACTAGGTAGGAGTTATAAACCATGGACGTAATAATTTCCCCATTAGTTGTTCTTACAGCTAACTTATCCTCCAAATTTTGAGTTGGTGTTTGAATAGTTCAACCTAACTTGAAATATATGAAAGAATGTTTAGAACCAGAATCAAATAGTACATTCACTATCCATGAATAAATAACTAGTGTATCTATCACCGCATTATTTTCCAAATCCACCTCAGTAGTAGTGATAGCATAAGCCCTTCCATGTTTCCTTGGAGGTTGTTGTTGATTACCTCTGACAACCCTTGTCTTAGGGAAATTGTTCTCATAATTCCCATGCTCCATGAAGTTGTAACACTACACTACAGGATGAGTGTTGATCTGAACCTTCCTTTCTTCTTCCACGTTAATAGGATTATTCATGTCATGTCAGTAGTTTTTAGCCAGATGTATCAAATCTCCACATTTGAAGCAATTCTTGGTTCCCTCTAGACAGCTCCCAAGATGATTCTTCCCACAAATTTTACAAGTGGGATAGTAAGTCTTCTTTCTATCATGGGATTTTTTTGTTCAACCACCCATGTTTTTCTCTATTTTATGATTCTTGTCACTGGTCCCAAGATACCACTGAAATTCTCTAATCTCCATTTCAACCTTGAGAGCACAACGGACAATCTTCTCATAACTTTCGAAGTCTCAAACCATCAACTCTTTTTGTAGACTCAGCTTTAGTCCACCAAACAAGAAATCCACCTTACTTTTAGTGTTCATGACAAAGCCAGAGGTGTACCTTGAAAGCCTTGTAATTTTTTCTTCATATGCCCCGATGGACTCATCTTCCTTCTACTTGAGTCCAAGGAACTCTCTTTCCATATTGAGATGGAGAGTTAGAGGAAAATATTTATTAAAAAACATCCTCTTGAATTCCTCCCAATCCATGGAATAAATTTCCCCTTGGGAAGAAACAGGACTCTGAGCGGCGTCGGTTTCCTCCCCTCCTCGTGCTAGGTTTTCTCCTCGTTAGGGTTTCCCCCCATCACTGCCACTTCTTCCTCCGCCCCAGTTTTTGGCCACGCCTCTCCTCCTTGGCACTTTCTCGGTGAGTTCGTGACATGGTGGCCTCTCCCTCGGTGTGGAGACAAGGATCACCCGGATTTCCTCCTCGGCTATGCGGTGAAATCCAGTCACCCGTTTCGTGGGGTGGTCGGGATCTGTCTCTGGCGATGAAGGGTGGTGGTTGTCTTCCTCAACGGTGAATCGAAGGGCTTGGCACAGCCACGACGTGGTTCCTTACGGCGTTGCTGTTTGATCGGCTATCATCCTTGGCAGCACGGTGTTTTCCAGATTCTCCGCAGTGAGGGGTGGTTGCGATCCATATCCTGTGGAAAAGGGTGTTCAGGTGATTCTCCTTGGCGTCACATCGACAGGTGATCATGATCTGGTCCCCCATAGAGAGGTTTGGTCAGATCTGTTTCTGCTGTGAAGGGTTAGGTCATTTCCTGGTCTTCTGCGGTGGGGTTGGACTCGATCCGGAATTATTTCATGTTGTTGAGGTCATTTCTTGGTCTTCTATGGTGGGGTTGGACTTGATCCAGGTCCTTCGTGTTGTGCTCTGTTGGGTGTGTGCTTCGGGTGGTCGGTGGTGGTCTCCATAGGCATAATTGTTGGTAGTGATGGGTTTTCAGTTATGGTTTATGTCTTTGATCTCTTAACTTGTGATTTGTTTTTGGATGTGTGGAGGCTTTGAAGTTAGAAGGCTGGTCTACGTGATGTCCTGCGAATGGTGTAATTTTTCATATGGTGCAATGGTTGAATTTTTTTTTTGGTTGGTTTGTTTTTTGAAGGTGGGAAGGCTGTTCAACCAGATTTGACTACATGGAATGAGCTTTAGAGAAGGATCCAAAGCTAGAGGTTCATCTGTGCAGTGCGTTTTGGATTTGGTTGTTGAGAGGGTATGGCATCAGCCATCGGATCGGGCCTGTGCTTTGATACAGGATACTTTCTTGTCGAAATTTCTTACATAGTGGAGAGCTTCATCATGATAAAATGATGGGGAGGGGCGGATTTGTGTTGTCATTCTGGTTTTACTCTTTTTTCCTTCGGTTTGATTTTTCCTATGTCTATGAAGTGTGTTTGGGCTTCCCCCTTCTTCCCTCAAAAGGGGGATTTATCATATAATAAAAAAATTTAAGGCCTTCGGGCCATTGGATGGATGGAATTTCCTTTTGGGACTTTGTATTCTTGATCAGTTCCCACCACTGATCAGCTTCTCCATCAAAACGATAGACCTCTGGTACAACTTTCTATTCTTCTGAGCACTGGAGGAGAGAGAATATCTTTTCAATGGAGTTAGTCCACTGTTATGTGAGGATGGGTTCAAAAGATCTGCTAAACATGGGAGGCCTTTGCCGCATGAAGGATTCAATGGAAAGTTTATCTTTCCTTAGAGGAGGAGGGTGTTCCACATGATTCAAGTAATTATTCATAACTTGATCTAGCTGATCAAGTACTATCATGAAGTTTTGAGCACACATTCCCATAATATTAGGCATATCATTAGGGTAACCATCAAATTCCCTATAACATTGATTTTTGGCACATGTTATTCTATTTCCCTCCATTAACTAAGAAAAATAATGTACAATTAGATGGCTTGAATACTTAGATATTGAGCATAAAAAAGAAACTTTTAACATGAAAGGATAAACTTGTAAAGGAGAAGTATATCCTAACATATGATTTCTTAGGTTTAAATCTAGGTTATCCTTAATTTATTTCTTAACTTATATTATTATGGCCATTTTTTTATTCCCTTAATAATCGTTTGTACTAATCTCATGAATTTACCAAATCATATCCCATGGGAGTGTCAAACCAAGAGTGCAGCAAGGTCCATTGTTGTGTATTAGGATACCCCAGGTAAGACCACAAACTCCTTGTCAGAGTTTTCACTTCTAGGTATATCTCTTCTAAAGCCACCTTTACCTATTTGTATCCATATAGGTATGTATTTTCTTGATAAACCACTTACTCTATACTTACCAAAATTTAGGGTTGTTTTCTTATACTTTGTCTCATCCTTAAGGTTCTTACTAAAGTGCTCTATTCCCAATCTCCAAAAATAAATAGATCATGACTCTGATACCAACTATAGAGACCCTATCCTTTTAAATAATACATTTCGTGATTTTAAGCACAATTATACATCAGATTACATTCCATGGATCGTAAATTCTAGTGTTTTTTAAGACTAAGTACATAAAACTAAAAACATTAGACTAAAAACACTTTTTTATTTAATCTTAAAATTGAGCACCTAAATTCCATTGTGCTCAAACATCTACATAAGGTCCCCTGGGGAACACATGAACAAAGGGATGAGCTAAATATCCCAATAAAGGAATAACTATAAGAATAAACCATTATCACAAGGAATGGAAGGAATGACATGATGCTATAAAAAGGAATTTAACATATAGAAACTTAATATATAAAGATGGAATAATATAAGCATGGAGTCATAGAAATTTTTAAGAAACATAAAACATGACTTCAGTACAAGTCAAGGCTAACCACCACGACTGTTTTACATAGTAGAACAAGCCTAGGCTAACCGCCAAGACTGTCACACATAACATCTCATGAGACTTAACTTTACCCAATGCATTGGAGTGCTATATAGTCACACCCATACTAACTTTTCATGAATATGTTTTCCACATAAATAATCATACATAATAAATCTTACATAAATTTAAGGATTACCCGTGGAAATAATTGGGTACCATAATCATGACACACAGCATAACAGATGGGCATAATATAAAAGTGTCCATGAAAGAAGGGAACTAAAGTATACATAGAGATTAATAATGGAAAATATATATTTATCACGGTTATTGATTTCAAGTAGAAGTGAAAACATTTAAGAAAATTATTCAAGAAATTTTGTCATAAAAACAATTTTGAGCGGTTTTAAGAAAAATACTATAGAGCATTTAAAATAGAAAAGGGAACATTACTTTATACAAAACCAGAAGTGAACCAGGAAGGATTTCATAATAAAAATATTTATTTTATAAAGGAAATTGTGGCTTAAAATATAATATAGGGTGCCCTTGAAATCATGAAAGAATTTGGGAAGTTCCCTCAAAACAGATTTGCCTATCAGGAAGTATTGAGGAGGGAATCACTTAAAAACATGTATATCCCCAAAAGAGAATGATGAATGTAACTTTTTACATGAGTTTTTAAAATTAAAAAAGAATTTATAATATGAAAATAATAATAATAGATAACCTCATTTAGGTAAAAATAAATATAAAGAAACCTAAAGGAATAAAGGAGGTTTGAGTTGAATCCCCCACAGAATATCAGCACAGTATCGTGTGTACTTAAGAGGGATTAATGAGAGAGAAAGGGTTTTTCATCATTTAAAAATCATTAGGAAAGTATGGGGAGGTTCTTAATAATACACCATCACTAGTAATTACACATAAAAGGGAATGACATAGAGGACAATCATGAATAAAAGTGAAATAGAGAGGATCTCTTACCTTAAGTCTGATGGTGCTCTCCAATTGATATTAATGGCCTGAATAATAAAATTAGGTTCATTAATTAATAATTACATAACATATTATATAATTAAAAGATTTATAATAACCTTTTTAATTTCATTAATGACCTTTTTTGATGGGTTAAGTGGTTCAATTTCATTGGTCAGATCCGTTGGTTTTCTTGGTTTTTATGATCGGTTTACTTATTTTCATGAACAGATAAACATGTAAGATGAAAGTGGTTGTCCAGAATTGAAGTTATATGAAATTAGTGAACATAAAGTATATTACATGGTTGTAAATTTAATTTGGTTACTTGTAGTGAATTCGAATCATTATATAAAACTTTAGTGATAACATTTTGGGTTAATTGGCGGTTTTTTGCCACAATGAAAATATTTTGTTTTATAAATCAAAACCATGTGTAAAAAAGGATTCCAAAACCATAGATGAGAAATAATAAATATATTATGGTCTGGTTCAACCATGAAAATGGTTTCATGACTATAATTTAATATGGTAATGGAAATTGAAAACCCATCATCCTTGAATGTGGTAAATTTACACATATTAGATGGTGTCTTTACTAATAAAATAAAAGAAGGGTAAAGAATAGATGATAATAAATTATTCCATTATCATAACAAAATTTAATTAAATTTAAGGTAATTTATTTTTCATAACATTTGGATGAGGATAGTTAAGGATAGAAAAGTAAACAAAATAACTTGAAAAGAAAGTAAAAGAATTGAAAAGAGGAATTTGCCTCTAGAATCAATCTTCCTTGAGAGCCTCTTAAGGGGAGAGGATTTGGTCTTTTTAGGAGACCAAGGGCTGTTGGACAAGGGGAGGGATCTTGGTAAGATATTTGGGTAGAATTTAGGGAAGTAACAAGGCTTGAGAGGAGTGAAAAGAATAGGTAAGGAGGGGTGGTATTTATAGTGGAGGAGAGGAGGGTTTTCATAATATTATAATCATTAGTTTATTATTTTTCATAAGACAAGAAATAATGATAATTCCATGACCAATAATATTAATAAATTCATGTGAGTTCGATATTTTTGTGCTTACATAAATTATGATGTCAAGAATAGTGGATTTAAATTATAATGTATTTAAACTGTAAATTAATGTATTTTACTATTCACCAAAAATTCAAGTATTTCTGAAAAATCCCAAAAATTCACCATAACCATTTTTCGACATGTAGAATCCAAAAATGAAATACATTTTTCAAAAATAATTTTCTAAATATTATTAATTAAATATTTAATTAGAATCATAATTTATTCTAAAAAACCAGTTTTAAAACATTTATTTACTTATTCCAAAATATAGGTACATCAATTGTAGATTCTTGAAGGATTGCTACTTGCTCAGAAATCGGTCTCTTTCATGCTTTCTGTCATACCTTGGTTGATTCCTGCTCAGGATTTGTTGTTTGTTGTGCCTATTTGGAAGACCTTTCTGCCTCATAAATTGCAGATTCTTGAAGGATTGTATGGATGATTGGTTTTGTGCTTCAGGCCCTGTGTGTGGCCTTTGTGGCGGTGTGGCCTGAGGTGGTTGTGGGCGTTATCTTGGAAGCTTTGTAATGTTGATGCACTGATGTTTCTATTTTTATTTTCCATTTCTGCTTTTTCTGGATCCGATTGACACTAAGAAGCAGATGTTTTGGTGGGAGATTGATGCTTGTCTCTTTGCATTTGGTTGGCATGTTCTATCTTGCAGATTGCGTCGGGTGGGAGACCTCGAAGGAGGGATGGGTGTCTTGGAACCCATCATTCAGTTGTCAGTTCTTTTGTATGGATGGGTACCCTAATTGATTTTTTCACGGTGTTCTCTGGCGAATTTTGTGGTGCATCAGGTTGATGGTGCAGTGAGTCTCTCATTTGCACCGTCAGGGGGGTGGCTCGAAAGAGAGATAGGTGTGCTGGCACTTATCATCCAGTCCTCCTCTCATATTTTAGTGTGAGTTGGATGAGTGCTCTTCCTTGGTTGTGTTTCCATCATGACACATTTCATCACAGAGGGGGTGACTCAACATCTTGCCTGACTTCACTGTTGCATTTTCGATTAGGGGGGGAGATGAGACTTTTTGGCTTGATCCTGCTATGATTTTTGTTTCCTTTTGACTTTTGGATCTCTATTTGGCCGTGTGCCCTGTTTTGTTAGATGTTCTACATCTGTCTCTGTAATGGGTTCCTCCTCCTTCCCTTCAAAAGGAGTTTCTTTCTTTCAATAAACGGGGGCTTGCCCCACTTTCCTTTAAAAAAGGTACATCATACTTTCACTTGAATGTTATTTATATACTATCATAGGTAAGGTTACTATTCATAAGGGTATATCACTATTCATAAGGGTAACATTAGTATTCATAAGGGTATGTTAATATTCACCAAAAATTAAGTTTGTCTTATCAGACTCCAAACATCTTACTAATCACAACCCTGAATGTCAGATTTTTGAAATTCTAAACACAGAAGTGTAAAAATTATGTTTAAAGGTAACATAGTAATTAGTAGTTCATTTTTTTGTGATTTCATGTGATTATATGACATAATCATAAGAAATAAATTTCTATGGAAAAACATTGGGTCAATAAAGAAAAAACTCAAGTCTCTCGTATACATGTGAAAGAAGCATACTAATGCACATATAAGAAAACAGCAAAACCAAGTAACACCTATCAAGGTATACTAACCATCCCAACCTCAACAAGGCATGATCATCAAGTAACGCACATCAAGTAATATAATATAAATTAAAGCACATCAATTATAGGGTACCCCGTATCAATTTCCTTATGGTATGATGCTCTCACCCAACGTCGTACATCCTGGAACTCCCATACCTTCCATATACCACATCACATCCTGCCTGCACACACTTGTTCCTCACAACACATCTCACCCACGCACATTTGGTCCTCACAACACATCCTACCTACACACACCTAGGACTCACAACGCATCTTGCCTGCATGCACCCAAGCCTCACAGCACATCCCACCCACATACACCTAGGCCTCACAACACATCTCATCCCAAAAACACCCAGGAAAGCACATCACATATCATCATGAAGACACCTGAGAAGTGCGTCTCATCACAACTCATTTTGAATATACTTGGGATACCACATCTCAACCTCCATATAATTCACTATCAGACCTCCAACCATCACATCCTATGCAATACCTACCTCCCTTGGAATAGAGAGTAGAAAAGAGTGGGTACCCATCCATTCATACTCCTCACCAGATGTTTGGGAAAGACACCCTCCCCCATGATGATGGGGGTATTCAGCACATAGTTCTCAACTAGGGTGGGGTGCCTATAAAAATTACAAGGAAAAATATAGGTATATATATAGTATCAAACACTCAGGCCAAACCTATGGGTTTACAACATATCATTAACTAACTCACCACATTCACCAAAACCACTTCCATCACTAAATTCCTAACTCCACACAAAATAACACAACCATTGTTTGTTTTTCAGTCTTTAATTTCCATCGAACCATTCTCTAGATTTTACCATTTCGAACCACCCCCCCCCCCCCATTAATATTTATTTATTTAACCATCCATATTAGTAAGGAAGCTATTAGGCACAACACATATTAAGAATCATAATAATAGTTATTTCGGAAGATAAAGAGCCCTAATAAACTAAAGAAGATTCATATTACCTCTACGTTAAACACCCATTCATGATTTACCGCACACAAACCCCTAGATATGGGGTGAATCTTTTTGTATGTTATTAATGGAGAAATGTAACACCCTGACCCCTCTAGATTGGATCTGTTTCATTACTTGTGATATTTCCATGGTTAGAAGGAATGAAACTCCCAAAGGAATGATCAGTTTAGTAGTCTTGAAGAAACTAGATACATAGATGTTACTCAAATTACATTAGAAAAGTTTACAAAATACAATACATAATGAAAACTAAAAACTGCATCCACAAGAACTCAATAAATGATCTCCTCTTTGTCACCTGTTGAAAGTAAACAATGAAAGGGGTGAGCTCAAAAGCTTATTAAGGGATACAAATAGCAGAATCATGAGTACAATAACAAGTGAATCACAATCAATCTGACATAATCAATATGGCGTAGTGAATAAATGAATAAATAATTCCATTAATAAACTGAGAATGAAACTACATCCATAGATTTGTTTCATAGTGAAAACCTCATGGATAATAATAATAACTGATAATGAATAAATAGAATTATTATTAATTGGAATTCATGTACCTGGAACATGAAACCATAATACCATAAAAACGGTTTAGTTCTATGGGTAGAAACTCATCTGATTTTTTGGAAACAAACTCGAAGGGTTTGTCGCCAAACTGATTTGTCTCATGAGACCTACTGATGCATCAAGGGGATATAGTGGGCCACACCCGCCACTACATGTCCAAAGAATTCTTTATACATTGATTAAATACAATATCAATATGCCTTTTCAATATCTATATAGAGTAGAGTATACAGATTCATCAATATTTCCATAATTAAAATAACTTTCCAAATAAACACCATATGTAAAATGGTATACAGTTTAGACAAAAAACATATCCATGATATGAGATTATGGATATTTAATATAAATATAATTTTAAATGAAAATTTATCTCAATTGGGTATTAGGTACACCACATAAGGATTATTATGTGCACCATACAAAGTTAGTCACAACCAAATAGAAGTTGAGACAAAGTCTCTTATCACAATGTAATCAGTCGAATCATATGACCAGAACGTAATGAACATCAAATGAATCATTGAATAAGATGAATATAAAGATAATAATGTTATTTTTATATCAAATTGAAGTAAAATTATACCACATATATGAAACAAGTTGCGAACAATGAAAATATCACAGAAATGAAAGTGAGATGAGAAACCCCTTACAAACATTTCGGCATGGTAACGAGTGTTCTTGTGAGGGATTAATGAGAGGTAAAATGTTATCCCATTATTTATATATCATAAGGGAGTTATGAGTAAGGTTAGAAAACATACACTATCATTAGGTATTAAAAATAAAAGAGCACAACATAGGATATATTCTTGAACAAAAGTGAGAGAGAGGATCCCTTACGAAGATTGTGTCATTAGAGTGACGATAAATCAATGAAATATTTATGTGTGACAAATAAAAATCCAAAAAATATAATTGGATATAAAGTATAAAACAATAATAGGTCATTCACACATATTATTGGAACAATGTGACCAATGAAATAGATGTTTAACTCAAAGAATGAAAATTGAGTTAAGCAATCCCTTACCTTATGCTCGAAGGTGTTCTTGATTGTTCTTAAAAACCTGAATAATAAAATTTATATTAGTTAATTAATAATTACAGAACCTAATAAAAATTTAATTTATATGGTATAACCTTATTAAGTTCATTAATTGCCTTATTTATGGGTTTAAGAGGTTTAATTTTATTGTTTTGGAAGCATTTTCTTCCTTGGTTTTCATGATTCGTTTACTTGCTCTCATGAATGGAAGTTCATTTGAAATGTGGATAAATATCCAGAGTTGTTAATATATATTATTAGTGAAATTAAAGAGATATAAATGATATTATAATGATTATAGTTTATATACTTGAGGATAAATCATTAGTTAAAAGTTTTTGATAAACACTTGGATTTAGCTTGGAAATTTTGTATGAAATGAACTCGTTTTGTATTATTATTCCGTATTATGAGTGTGTAAAGATTAAATAACATTAATAAAGATAAAATAAATATACTATGACCTGGTTCAACCATAAATATGGTTTCATGACCAGTAATGAAGGAATGATTGAAGAACGAAACTTCATTGTCCATGAAGGTTAAAAATTGGAACCTCATGGACGTTGATTTCATTTATAAAAATAAAAGGGAGGGAATAAGAATATTGATGATGGTTCTTCAATTCACATGATATAAATAAAGTATATAAATGATACTGGAGTTATAATGATCATTTGGATAGAGGAGGTGTGTAGAGGATAATAAATGAAAATAAATTCAAATGAAACTAAAAGAAAAAGAAAGGTGCTTTACCTCTTGAAATGACTTCCTCGAGAACCTCCTTAAGGGAAGGGATTTTGGTCTTTTGGAAATACAAAGAGCTTCCTGGTCGTGGGGAGTGACTAGGTAAGGGTATTTGGTCAGAACTTTGAGGAGCTTCAAGGATTAGATGAGTGAAGAGAAGAGGGAGTGGTGAGGGGTTTTTATAGTGGAGGAGAGGGGTAAATTTTGAATATTTAATTCATTATTTTATTATTTCCCTCAAGACAACCAGTAGTATTGTTTCATGTGACCCCTAACAGTAATAACTACATGTGAGTTCTAACCAAGTGGCCTTGAATCACTTATGATGTCATAAATAGTGTATTTAACTGATAATTTTTATATACGGTATTTTATCGTATTTCATTATTCATCAAAAATTCTAGAATTTCAGAAAAATCCCAAAAATTTACCCTAACCATTTTTCGACGTGTAGAATTAAAAAATGAACTCCATTTTTCAATATTAATTTTCTAAATATTATTAATTTAATTTATAAATAAATTCATAGTTAATTCGAAAAATAACAATCTTAAAGGTGCAATTAGTTTTATTTCTCATTGAAAAACTAATTAAGATCTCATTATCTTATTTCCTTAAGAAAATAAAATAATTTCATTATTTACTATTCATAAGGTTTATATTACTATTCATATTACTATTCATAAGGTTATGTTACTATTCACCAAAAATCAAGTTTGTTCTATAAAACTCCAAATGACTTACTGATCACAACTCTAGATGACCATTTTTTGAAATTCAAAACATAGAAGTGGAAAATTTATACTTAATGGCAAGGTTTTGACTATCTCATAAATAACCTAGTGTTGTTTCAAAGGAACAAATTTATGAATTGAATGTATTTAATTGAAACATACCATAAAATTTTTTGGGTGTTAAATTATTCCCTCCTTCGAAAAATTGTGTCCTCACAATTCATTTTATAACCACAAAAGAAAGATCTCTAATATTCTTACCACATCTCCCATCATAGAGGATCCTTAGGTAAGTTCAGAAGAAAACCCAAATTGATGCTAAAATCCTCTTGTTCTCTGACCCAGACACACCTTGGACAGAAAGGATTGAACTCTTGCATCGAACACTCAGGCTTCTAGAGGGAGGTTCAAATGGTAGAAAGTTTGGAAATGTCTGAATGGACCAACACACGAAGAACTCACCGAACTATGTCTTGACTGAGGACATTTAAGTCATAGAAATTGTTGTACATGCTAAAACTGATGATTTGGTACATGTAGGCCACACAAAGGTTTCCCTCCAAAGTAGCCTTTTGAAAACATAACCTGGCCTTGTAGTTCCGGCCTAGGGTGAAATATAGGAAAAGCCCTTCATGGTATTTTCCTCTTTTCCTATACTCGGCCAATTCTATCATGGCTATGCGGTAGTAAATGGAAGCATTCCCTTGACTGGTGCAGAGAATGTTCAGACTATTTGTCACTTCATATAGTTGTTTACACGTTTTTTGCAAGTTTGTGAGAGGTAGGAACTCCTATTCACAGGTTTTGATTGCAATAATCTCCGGTACCTCCACAGGAATAGATAACATATGGGATTGTCCTTCCATCTAAAAATTTATTATGAAAGTTCACTTAGTGATACTCATTCAAAAGTATAACCGATGAAAGGATAACAAAAATAAGAGACAATAATTAATATTCTTATATAACCACTAGTTCAAAAAGTAAAACAGGGCTAATGGTTTCCCTAGTCCCCCTATACAAAAATTCCCAAAACTAGTTCAAAGATTTCAATCTCCCAGAACCATATGCAACCCTAGACACACGTCACTCCCAAAGTCCCTTTACCAAAAATACTACTGATACTAGGGTGCTGAAAACCTCATGTGTATTCCTAAGGTAGTATTCAGCTACTCGATTTCCTTAGCCCAGATACACTGCGGACAGTTAGGGTTGAATCTGTTCCTAAAGCACTTAGCTTCCATAGCGAGGCACGAGAAGTGTGGAGGTCAGAAATTTCAGTGTGGACTAAATCCCTATAATTCCCATGCACTATGTCATTCTTGAAGATATTGATGTTGTAAAGTTATTCTTACATACTAAAACTCAGGATCTGGAATAGGTAGGCCGCTCGATGGTCACCATCCAAAGCAACTTCTAGAAATTTACCCACAGCACGATAGTTATCATCCAAAGTGAAACATAGAAAAATATCTTCATGATACTTCCCTCTTTTCTTATATGCAGTAAATTGTGCATATTCAATATGTTAATATACCATATTTCTTCCTTGGTAAACATGGAGAGTGTTTGGACGATTCGATACCTGATGGAGTAATTTACAAGTCAGACATAAGTTGTCATAGGGATGGTCCTCTTCGGAGCATGTCTTGACAATTATTGTCTCTAACATCTCGGTAGGTAGTGATAAAATATTGGTTGGTTAAATCATATCTTCTATTTGAAAAGTTTTATTAAATCAACTTTCAGTATGGAAAATCCATTTTAAAAAAAAGTTATTATTTTATATAAAAACATATCAAAACAGAGAATACAACATCATTCATTTAGACATGATTTATAAAACTCAAGAAATTACGCAATCTCTTGATCCCTTTCACAAAACACTAGTATGGACTTACTGATGTCCTCTAAGATTACTCCTCATATATTCCACTGATTTTGGGGATTTCCCTAGCTTTCATACAAATGGATCCCTGGAGAGATTCTAAATTCTTCTATCTCCTTGGTCTAGATGCAATGTGTGTAACTAGGGTCAACCGCGTGTGGACATCTAGAATTCAGATTGAGAGAAGAATGTTGGGTATCAAGTTAAGCGATATCAGTATGAACTTGATGCCAATAATTCAAACGGTTAGTCTCATTCTCAAGGGATTTAAAGTCCACAACTCGACCACGAAGTCCGTAGGTCAAAATTTGACATAGATATGATGCCCGGAGGTCGCCCCCTTGTGCAGCCTCCTCAAAGTCCTCAAGAGAAAAGAAATTATTGGATAGGGTAAAACATTTAAAGATACCCTTGAATTATTTCCCTTATCATACATAGAATGGGAATTGTGCGCTCATCATGGGGTAATAGATGAAACCTACTCCATGGTGAAGTTGGAGTACAAGAGGAGAGTTGGATACTCAGTAGAGGGTTTTGCATGATAAAAGAATATTTTCAAAAGTCTCGTAGTTTTCTACACATGATTTTCCCACTATGGTATCTAATACTTCTTTTTGAAGAGACAAAAGGCAAGTACCTTCCTTTTCCATCTGAAAATTAAGAAAAAATCGTTCTTAGTATTGTTTAAGTAAGTTTTTCATTGTTTAGTTCTGGTTTTCCAGAGTTATCCAAACCAAATCCTCTGAGGAAAATTAACATTAAACTCCTTCATAATGGATTATAAAGAAAATTTGAATTATCCTAAACATATCCCCCGGGAGTGTCGTAACCAAGAGTGCAGTAAGGACTATTTTCATATACTAGGATACCCTGGGTCAAGCCTGAAATTCATTGTCGAAGCTTTCACACCAAGGTACCTTTGTGCCAGAGCCACCTCTACCTACTCGTATCCAGATAGGGATTCATTACTTGAAATATCCACATAATCTATTCCTTACCAAAATACAAGGACATTCTTGTATGTTTATCCTCAAAGTCTTATCTTAGGTATTCTTCCCTAATCTACATTTTCTAAATCTAGTTTCCATGTTTCCTACTAAACTTCCTCTGATACCAACTGTAACACCTCGACCCCTCTAGACTGGAGCCGGTGTATTACTTGTGATATTGGAATGGTTAGAAGGAATAAAAATCCCAAAGGAATGATCAGTTTAGTAGTCCTGAAGAAACTAGATACATAGATGTTACTCAAATTACATTGGAAAAGTTTACAAAATACAATACATGACGAAAACTAAAAATTGGATCCACAAGAACTCAATAAACGATCTCCTCTTTGTCACCTGTTGAAAGTAAAAAATAAAAGGGGTGAGCTCAAATGCTCAGTAAGGGTTACAAATAGTGGAATCATGAGTAAAATAAATAGTTAATCACAATCAATCTGACATAATCAATATCGCATAGTGAATAAATGAATAACTAATTCCATTAATAAACTGAGAATGAAACTGCATCCATAGATTTTGTCATAGTGAAAACCTCATGGATAATAATAATAATTGATAATGAATAAAGATAATGCTTATTAATTGGAATTCATGTATCTGGCACATGAAACCATAATACCGTAAAAACGGTTTAGTTCTATGGGTAGAAACCCTTCTGATTTTTTGGGAATAAACTCGAAGGGTTTGTCGCCAAACTAATTTGTCTCATGAGACCTAACGACGTATCGAGGAGCTATAGAGGGACCCACCCACCACTTAATTTAAAAAGAATTATTTATAAATTGATTCAATACAAGATCAATATTCCTTTTCAATATCCGTATAGAGTAGAGTATACAGATTCATCAATAATTCCATAATTAAAATAACTTTCCAAATAAACACCGTATGTAAAATGGTATACGGTTTAGACAACAAATATATCCATGATATGAGATTATGGATATTTAATATAAATATAATTTCAAATGAAAATTTATCTCAAGTGGTCAGTAGGTACACCACATAAGGATTATTAGGTGCACCATACAAAGTTAGTCACAACCAAATAGAAGTTGAGACAAAGTCTCTTATCACAATGTAATCAGTCGAATCATATGACCAGAATGTAATGAACATCAAATGAATCATTTAATAACATGAATATAAATAGAATCATGTTATTTTTATATCAAATGTAAGTACACTTATAGCACATATATAAAATAAGTGGTGAAAAATGAAAATCTCACAGAAATGAAAGTGAGTTGAGAAACCCCTTACAAACATTTCGGCATGGTAACGAGTTGTTCTTGCGAGGGATTAATGAGAGGTAAAAGGTTATAACATTATTTATATGTCTTAAGGTCAGTATGTGTCAGGTGAGAAAACATACCCCATCATTAGGTATTAAAAATAAAAGAGCACAACGTAGGAGAGATTCTTGAACAAAAGTGAGAGAGAGGATCCCTTACGAAGATTGTGTCATTAGAGTGACGATAAATCAATTAAATATTTATGTGTGACAAATAAAAATCCACAAAATATAAGTGGATATATATTATAAAACAATAATAGGTCATTCACACATATTATTGGAACAATGTGACCAATTAAATAGATGTTTAACTCAAAGAATGAAAATTGAGTTAAGAAATCCCTTGCCTTATGCTCAAAGGTGTTCTTGATTATTCTTAACGACCTGAAAAATCAAATTTAGATTCATTAATTAATAATTCCAGAACCTAATAAACATATAATTGATATGTTATAACCTTATTAAGTTCATTAATGGCCTTATTGATGGGTTTAATAGGTCCAATTTTATTGTTTTGGAAGCATTTTCTTCCTTGGTTTTCATGATTCGTTTACTTGCTCTCATGAATGGAAGTTCATTTGAAATGTGGATAAATATCCAGAGTTGTTAATATATATTATTAGTAACATTAAAGAGATATAAATTATCTTATAATTATTATAGGTTATATACTTGAGGATCAATCATTAGTTAAAAGTTTTTTATAAATGCTTGGATTTAGCTTGGCAGTTTTGTAAACAATGAACTCGTTTTGTATTATTATTCCGTATTATGAGTGTGTAATGATTAAATATCATTAATAAAGATAAAATACATATATTATTGCCTGGTTCAACCATAAATATGGTTTCATGACCAGTAATGAAGGAAATATTGAAGAATGAAACTTCATCGTCCACGAAGGTTATAAATTGGAACCTCATGGACGTTGATTTTGTTTATAAAAATAAAAGGGAGGGAGTAAGAATATTGATGATGGTTCTTCCATTCACATGATATAAATCTAGTATATATATGATACTAGATTTATCATGATCATTTGGACAGAGGAGGTGAGGAGAGGATAACAAATGAAAATAAAAGAAAAAGAAGGGTGTTTTACCTCTTGAAATGACTTCCTTGAGAACCTCCTTAAGGGAAGGGATTTTGGTCTTTTGGAAAGACCAAGAGCTTCCTGGTCGTGGGGAGTGACTAGGGAAGGGTATTTGGGAAGAAATTTTAGGATCTTCAATGATTTGAGGAGTGAAGAGAAGAGGGAGTGTTGAGGTGGTTTTATAGTGGAGGAGAGGGGTAAATTTTGAATATTTAATTCATTATTTTATTATTTCTCTCAAGACAACCAATAGTATTGTTTCATGTGACCCCTAATAGTAATAATTGCATGTGATTTTGAACCAAGTGGCCTTTCATCACTTATTATGTCATAAATAGTGTATTTAACTGATAATTTGTATATATGGTTTTTTATCGTATTTCACTATTCATAAAAAATTCTAGAATTTCAGAAAAATCCCAAAAAATTACCCAAGCCATTTTTCGATGTGTAGAATTAAAAAATGAAATCCATTTTTTAAAATTAATTTTCTAAATATTATTAATTTAATTTTTAAATAAAGTCATAGTTAATTCGAAAAATAACAATCTTAATGGTGAAATTAGTTTTATTTCTCATTGAAAAACTAATTAAGATCTCATTATATTATTTCCTTAAGAAAATAAAATAATTTTATTATTTACTATTCATAAGGGTCATATTTCTATTCATATTACTATTCATTAGGGTATGTTACTATTCACCAAAAATCAATTTTGTTCTATCAGACTCCAAATGACTTACTGATCACAACTCTAGATGACCATTTTTCAAAATTCAAAACATAGATGTGGAAAATTTATACTTAATGGATAGGTTTTGACTATCTCCTAAATAACCTAGTGTTGTTTCAAAGGAAAATAGTGATGAATAGAATGTATTTAATAGAAACATACCATAAAATTTTTGGGGTGTTACAAGAAAACTCTAGGTGAATTTCCTGAATAATTCCAAACATTATTTATCATTTATTTATTTCATCACTACTTGGTCATCTTGCACAAAGCAGCTGAATTCCAAAAATAGCTCAACATGTCATCACCTTTCCACCCCACAAGCATGGCCAAACGGACTAACAAACCCACATGCCCCAAACACGCACCACCATCCCATGTCCACACAACCACATATCATCTCACACCCCCAAAATCATAGCCACACATCACACACACATATCCTCTCTTTCTAGGGTTTATTCCCCTCACATCTCTTTTATTTTTAAGGTCATTTCCCTGTTTCTTTCTAGGTTTTCATCACCAATCTTTCGTCCTCTCCCTCAATGTTATTCTATTGGGGGTTTTAGATCTTCGGTTAATGGTTTGACTTTGGAGTGTTGGAGTTGTGGTGTCAGCTTAGAATGAATTTTGGTGTAACAAGGATGGTTGTGATGAAAGTGAGCAGTGTCAGGATGGCATCTGGATAGGTTCTTCCTCATTTTGTATTCTTTGATGGCTCTAGTTTTTTTGGACACATTCGGTTTTGAAAGTTTCGTCTCATGGTGTTGGTGGGTTTCGGTGGATTCCATATGTAGTTTGCTGGTGTTTTTGTGGCTCGAGGATGGTGGCGATGGTCGCATTAGTGTGATGCTCGTGGAGGTCGATTCCAAGGTCGGTTTTGTTTAGGTCCTTATTCTGGTTATCATGTTCCCTGGTTTAAGGCCTTTCGGCTGGAGATGGTCTTGCCATTGCTTCATCCTGAAAAAGCCCATTTTTCCTCTACTATAGATCTAGGTGTCCACCATTCTCTCTGAGGTGGAGCTGTTTGGTGGCCTCTAAGGTTCTTTGGGAAGTGAGTTTGAGCGGGCAGCTTTGGAAGATTGACGGTGATGAAAATCGATTAGATACGGTGAGGTATGGTTCATTTCCGGTGATAATTATGATGGTTTTTAGCTACCACATGACTAACGGTGTATGCATGATGCGGATGGGCTCACTTTTTGAGATATCTTTTAGAATTTTTTATTTTGTTAATGTTTTGTGTTATTTGAATTTTGGATTTTGGAGTGGGCGGGACTTTTTCAGTGGATGGGTTTACTTGGTTGGTTGAAATTGTACTGGTTGGTTTTGTTTTTATTTCACACTTACCCTTTAAAAGTATCTTTAGAAAATAAAAAATATGATTGTGTCTTGATATCCTAGGGAAACTAATTCATTATCCAAGTATATGTGGTTATCAAATTTCCACTTTAGGGTGATACCAAACAATTTCAACCAAAATAAAAAACACATAAGGAATATCTAGCACAAACAAAGCCACCAATGGCTACAATCCACATAAAGGAATCAATCCTAAACAATCACAATATCATGATAACAATAAAGCTATAAAAACAAGCTGATCAAACCCCTTTTACCCATTTTAATTTCAATTATAAAATTATTTATCTTGAATTTATCCAACACAACCATGATCTAAAGATAAAAATAAGTGAACCCCCTCCCACATGATGAAAAATAAATATAAATGAAGGGAATCATACCTTAAGGAATCTTTCCAACTTATTTTTCACTGTATGGTGAAGAAGAATGCTTGCAAACCACAACCGAACCATGAAAACTATGGATCAACCTATACCGCACCAAGGATCTATCAAAACAAAACCCAAAAGAACCCTTAAACCAAATAAACACCACTACATCATATCCCCTAGAGAATAACGGAAGAAAAATAAACAAGAAGTGGGAATAACTTACCACGGATCAACCACGGATCACCTATGAATAACCATCGAGGTCAATGGATCGAATTGTGATGTCCCAAACCTAGATTCCACTTAACAGGTTCCCCGAGGCTGGTGGGATACATGGCCTCAAACGTATCTTCCCGAATGCTAGAGGCTGCCGACTAGCAGCGAGGGCCTAGGGTGTGTCCGTGGGAATACTATTCCCTCATTAGTAGAGTATAACACAGTGTAAGGAATATAAAGGAATAGTAAATAGCAGAAGCAATATAATTAAACAGAGGATGCAATAATGATGCAATAGATAAATGAGAATAACCATAACTGTATTAACTGAAACAATGATGATGTAATGTCATGTCACTAGAAAACAAGAAAACATGGATACAAGACAATAGGGATAACATGTTCCACAAAGTAAAAGAAAACAAAGGCTACTCCAAGCATCCTGAGATCCTACTCAGTTATCTTCTATCAAGCTCCATCCTATCAATATGCAAATCAAGTGTTGGAAGTTGTATGCTTCCCTTTATCAATACCTGCAATCATGTAATCTACTTCGGGTACCAAATAGTTCCCATAGAGGGTGTGAGATAAATCTTAGTGGGCCACCACCAACAGTGTCTATAACATTCATCTCGAGTAATGGAATATATCAGTGTGTAGGCATGAATATATAAAGTAAATCAAGTAATGAAATAACAAAATAACTAAGTACCCACTTCATCCCTCAACTAGGGTCTGAATTTGTAACCAATTCATTAATTATGTAATTACCATTAAATGTTAATAGGTCATGTGAGGCATAGACACCATTGACATCACCATGTGATAGTATAAGTAGTCAAGGTCCCAAGACATAAAAAGGAAACCTAAAAATGATATCTAGTGAGGGAGTTCTAGGGTAATAACCAAGGTAACATAAATCTCACAGAATGATAACTCAGTAGTATCTGAGTCTAGCTAAGGGGTAATAGTTTAATCCATGGAGCATAATCCAAGGCATTGCACAATAAGGCACATACCGAGTCCAAGGTGATTGACTAAGGTAAAACGGGGATAAGAAAAGACAGGGGCATATGGGCTTTCACCATGGAACCTACTATCCAATGTTGGATCCAAATAGTTTATCTAAGGTATCATGTAATAATGAAAAGGACCCTATGGTAGTATACTAGGCATCCTAGGAATAGACAAGAACTCGGGATTAGGTGGGTATCAACCTAAGAAAATTGCATCCTTGAATCAGAATGGGGTTCTCGAGACGCAAGGTATTCTCCTCTCATAATCCAAGGTGAACTCGAGTCATTCCTTTCCTTTTTGATATTTTAATCATGTAATAATTCATTTGTTTCAAGTCTTTCCTTCCATTAGTGTGGATAGGTCAAGTAGAGTTTCAACAATTTATCCATAGGTCCAAGCCATGTAAACTATTAGAGTGGATGGGCCAAATAGCATTTCAACCATCTAATCAAGTCTTTATTAACCATTAAGGCACGTTCAATTATTGAGGTTTACTCCACTTCCTTCCATCAACATGAAAAGGGGTGCAACGTACATGTAACCTTCATTCAATATTTTTTGATAAGGCCAAGTTATATAGTTAGTATGCTTGTCATTTCACATTTAATAATCAATTTGAAATCACTTACATTAGGTATGTCAAGTGCTGATCATACATGGTACATTCCATTATGAAATTATCATTAAACAATAAACCATTTATTATAGGAAGGATCACCTTTAGTAAGGTCAAGCAAGGGCACACCCAAACGGTGGCTCAAATGTTTCAAAACGCTAAAACCCGATTATGGAATAACCTTCAACATGAGGCGGATTGAGTTGTGGGTGTAACCACTAACAAATAATTACATATTTAGAAATATCATAACCATATGATTCTAACAAGTATAATCATGGCATGTAAATTTAATAAATGGTCCCTAATGGAATCGGCAGGCCCCACACGAACATTCCAAATTCAACGAACTTTAGGGATAAGTTATAGACCACCCACCTTATGGTTTTACAGTCCTTCTCCTCTGGTATTGGCCCTTGATTTTCCTCGGATTGAAGTAGATCTAAGAAAAGGTGAAAATGATCACATGAATATATCTTGGTTGAGAGAAAATGAGAAGAATAATGGATGAAGAGGACAGGAGTACTTATCGTTGCACATCCAATGTGATGAACGGAAGCTCGATCAGACATCTGACGAAGGATATCTCTTAATCCCTAGTTTAGATCTTCATAGTCAATCCTACATAAACTCAGATTAGGGAGGAAGGAGTGGCTTAATAGAACATTAAGGGAAAGACTGGAAAATTACCTAGAAATTAGCTTGCACATGGTTTGTCCGCATGATTTGTCAAATTGTGTGCAAACCGTGTGGGATGGCTCTGCCTAAATGGTTTGGTCCACATGGTTTGTCAAACCGTTCGCAACCCATGCATGGGTACCTAGGGAAAAGGGGTTATTCACATAGTTAGTCTGCATGGTCATTCACCAAACGTGCGAGACGGCTCTGTCCGAAAAAACACCATCCTCACGGTTTACTCTAAACTATGTGCAAAGTATATTTTCTCCAAAAAGATGGGTTCCGAGCTCCGAACAAGCCCCGGACACCCATGGAACTTTTACTAACTCATTATTCATTAATATTAGGTAAAAAGTAAAGATTTAGACTGAAAATTAAAGGATCCATACCTAAGTGAAAAAATGGGTTCTTACAGTCTCCCCCATTAAAAGAACTCACCCCTGAGTTCTCCTTCCAAGGGTAAAGAAACATTGTCTGAGAAAAAATCTGGCCATTGGGAACATACATCAGCTTCCCTTTCCCAAGTCTTGTCATGTACTCATCCATGTTTCTATAGCACCCATATGATAGGGGTAGACTTTCCGCGGAGAGCCTTCATGCTTTGGTCAACAATGTGTATTGGATATTTCTCAAAGTTAGCATTGGCATATAAATCAACTTCCTTAGGATAAAAGGTATAAGATAGGTCAGCATGATATTGGTGAAGCTGTGAGACATGAATGACGTCTTGCATGGCACGATACCTCTGAGGTAGTAGAAACTGATAGACTATCGGTCGGACTCTCTCTATAATTTCAAACAACCCAACGTAACGAGGCGACAAATTTCTTTGATTTTGTAACCATCTATGCCCTATCCTGGGTGATACCTGAAGAAAAACATGATCCCCAACCTCAAACTCAAGACGTCGTTGATGGAAATCGGCATAAGATTTCTTTCTATATTGAGTAGTATTCATACGTTTCCTGATCATATGGACCTATTCTGGAGTCTCTTGAATGAGACAAGGACCTAGTGGGGTTGCCTCACCTACCTCTAGCCAGCACAAGGGTGAACAATATAGTATACCATATAAGGCCTCCAAATCATCCATCTGTATCATCACATAAAAATTGTTATTATAAGTGAAATCGATGAGAGGGATATGCTTCTCCCAAGAACCTCCAAAATCAAGGACACATGCTCAGAGTATATCCTTTAGAACCTGTATTGTCTATTCTGATTTTCTATTGGTCTGAGGGTGAAAGGATGTTCTTAGAATCACCTCAGTCCCCAAAACTTTCTGTAAGACTTACCAGAACTGTGAAGTGAAACAAGAATACATATCTGAAATGATAGTGTGTGGTACCCTGTATAGTCGTATGATATCACGGACATACAATCTTCCCAACTCGTCAACTGAGAAAGTCTCTCCTATAGGAATGAAGTGGGATGATTTCGTTAATCAGTCAATGGCTACCTAGATAGAATCGCTACCCCTTAGTGAACTAGGTAAGTTGACTCCAAATTCCATAGAAACATCCTCCCATTTCTATTCCAGGACTGAAAGCATTTGTAACAAGTCTGCAGGTCTCTGGTGCTCCGTATTCACCTGCTGACAGGTGGAACACCTAGTGATGAAGCCTACAATATGACATTTCATTCCAGGGCACCAATACTAGCGTCACATATCTCGATAAATATTCAATATGCCTAGATGAACTTCCCATTGATAAGTGTGGGACTCTTTCATCAACTCCTCTCTCATATCTGTAGGAACCCAGATACGTCCATGTAGATTCAAGATGCCATCTCTGTCCACAGACCAATCCGAAGGTGGGATATCTCTTGATATACTCTCACGGAGAACCAAACCTTCAGGATTTGAAAACTACCTACTCTTTACCTTCTCAAGGAGGGAATAGGTAACTGTTCAGGTTGAGTGGTAAGACTACTTATGACTATCATAAAACTCCAGATGAATTTCAAAAAGAGGTCCATTAACTTCTATTCATCACTGGATTCATGTACGACCTGCATTTTAGTTTTCTGAATCAATGCATCAGCGACCACATTTCCCTTTCTAGGCATATAGGCAAGCTCAAAATAAAAGTATTGTAGATATTATACCCATATTCATTGTATGAGGTTCAATTCACACTGAGAAAATATATACTTGAGGATCTTGTGATCTGTATACACTAAAAATCACTCACCCAAAAGATAATGTCTCCAGCAACATAAGGTATGGACAACATCTGCAAGCTCAAGGTAATGCGTTGGGTAATTTCTCTCATGAGGCCTTAACTTCCAAGATCCGTAAAAATGACTTTGTCTTCCTAAATCAACACTGCTCCTAGTCCAATGCCTGATGCATCATATAAGATGATATAACCTTTACCAAGTTCTGGAAGAATCATAATAGGTGCTGATACAAGCCTCCCTTTCAGGTCTTGAAAGGATTTCCCACATGCTTCTAACCATGTGATATTGACACCATTATTTTTAAGACCTATAAGAGGTGAAGAAAGATGAGAAAAGTCTTATATTAAATTACTGTAATACCCAGAAATCCCTAAGAAACTCATGATATCAAAAACGTTTTTGGGATGCTCCCAGGAAACTACAGCACTAACCTTTTCAAGGTCAAAAGATACTCCTGATTCTGAAAATATCCCAAGAAGTGGAACTTTTTTATCCATAAGTCGCACTTAACAAGCTTGGCATAAAGATGATTCTCTCTTAGTGTAATCAAAATGATCTCAAGATGTTTGGCTTTGTCGTTACGAGTGAGAAAATACACCAAGATTTCATCCTCAAAGTCCACGACAAAAGAGTCCAAATAGGGGTGGAAAACCCTATTCATCAAAGCCATGAAAATGGCTAGAGTGTTCGTAAGACTGAATGGCATAACAAGATAATCATATAGACCATACCTACTATGGAAAGTTGTACAAGGTATGTCTGATGGTATGAATTGCATCTAATGATAACCCAATTTCAATTCAATCTTATAGAATACCTTTTCTCCTCTGAGATGGTCAAAGAGATCATTTATTCGAGGAAGTGGATACCAATTCTTGACTCTAAGCTGGTTAAATCTTATGTAATCCATGCATATACCAAGATTTACATCCGCCTTCTTAGAAAAAAGCATTGGTGAACCCCAAGAGGATGTATTAGGATGTATAAAGTCTTTTTCCTCTATGTTCTCTATCCGCTTCTTGAGCTCATGAATCTCATTTGGTTCCATCCTATATGGAGTAATATACACTAGAGCTACTCCCATAACAAGATCTATTGTAAACTCTACCTCTATATTAGGAGGTAATCTAGAAAATTTTTCGGGAAAGACTTCCCTAAAATTATCAACTACTGGAGGTAAATTAGTTTGAATCAAACCTTGATCTTCCATAAAAATATTTTCAATCTGGGTGGTCACTTCACCTAGCCCATGATGCTTTAGTCTAGCTATCCCAGCTTGGACATCCCACTCACCTTTGAAAAGATAGCTGCTACCTTCTGGTGGTGTAAGAGAAACCCTGCAATGATAGCAGTCTACAAATGCATGATAGTGGACTAACTAGTCCATCCCAAGAATGAAATTGAAGCCCATCATCTTGAGAACAAAGAGATTTCACAAGAAATGGTAACTGCCTACCTCAAGGGGACAGTCCTTGCACTATCGTATTCCCTCTGTCCATATTCCCAATGGTGTATCAAGGGTCATTACACCATAGTGATACTATATCTCTAGTTCGAGACTTTCCACAATAGATACCAAAATAAAAGAGTTTGAAGCACCTCTATCAAAAAAAGAAGAGACAATAGTAGAGGCTACTAGAATAGTACCTCGTACTATAGATGGTCCCATAGCTTGATCCTTGGGTATCAGTTGTAAGGCATGCAACTAACCTAATCCATGACCTTGTGTAATAGATAGACTACCACGATCATGATAGCTATGTTGGCACTGCTGGTGATCAGAGTTCGGACTACCACAGCCATGACCTCCTCCTCGTCCAGACCTACCGGTGCTATTCCAACTCCCCACCTGACGCGGCGTAAAATAACTCACTCCTAAAGGTGGATCTGAAGTCGATCCTTTTCCACTCAAAGATGGTGGAAAGGTCTTGAAAATCACTAAATATGACCCATATGGCTGCAAGCTTGGTACTCTATAGGATCTCTACCACATTGGGCCTTTTTATTCCTCGGTATTCCATAAAAATGACACACCATAGAGCTATCAAACTAGACACTCTGGCTGCCACTGCCTTGACAAAAAACCTCAAGTGAACGTTTCCTGCCACCAGAAAAACTATTGTCTTGAAGTGACACTGATCCTTTAAACCTGGTACTTGTGTCGTCCCTCAGGTTATGTTCAGTGATAAGGGCCTGATCAACTATTTCAAAAAAGGTAGGAAGGATAAAGACATTAACCTAAGTTCGAATGGCGTACTGGATCCCATCCTCAAAACATCTTGTAGGAGAAATCTCATCACTATCTAGAAGCGGTGAAAAGTGATGTAAATTAGTGAAAAGTGATGAATATTCCATAACTGACATAGAACCCTGCTCAAGATGCATGAACTCTTTGGCTCTGTAATCTCTCAGTTCCTAAGGAAAGAACTGATCATATAAGGCAGTCTAGAAATCAACCCATAACATGCCTTGATGACGACCATCCTAGGTAACGACATCCCACCAATTCTTGCCTGAATACCGAAGCATGTATTTATAAATCTTGACTATCCACTATGTATCCATTTCCAGATTCTCAAAGATAGAAATCATGGCCTCTAGCCAAGACTCGGAAGCCTGAGAACCGCCATCCTCTGAAAAAGTAGGAGGATACTGTTATTGGAACTCGTGGGTCATATCATCCATCATAGGTGCAACCCATATAGCACCTTTCATGGACTACATCAGATGTAAGAAACTATCACAGACTTGGGCATCAGTTCTTGGATCAAGTACAATAGGAGATGCCTTAATTTTAACTCTTGGAAGTAAGACTAGAGGCTTAGAGCCCACCATGTCAGGAGCATGGTCGTCACCAACCTCCTGGTGAATGAAATGAGGACTTCGTGGTGGCATTGTTCTATAAAGGAAAATAAAACACCTCAGAACAAGCTTAGAAGAAAAATATAGCATCACTAATGGAAGATGAACTTAAGAAAACTCACCACCCAAAGGTATACTACCCAAACTACCCTCTTATATGGCCAATTATCGATAAGTGCTCAAGTATATGTTTCGTGTCATTTTTTAGTTAATTTCTAGGATAACACCTTTACCTTTTATAAACATGACAAGTAGGGATAAGAATGTGAAACCAATTCCTTTTAGATTTCAGGATTCACTTTATAATGGATAGCCATTTCTGATGAATCAGTGCCCATTCACCAATCACAAGAAATGGCACTCACTTACTTATAGCATAATGGCTCTACTCAGTGAATTACTCATCCCAACCCATGAGGTCCCATACACCTCATGAATTGAGATAGGTAATCACTCAATCTTAAACAATAGTAATACATGTACAAGAAACTATCACAACATCACTCAGCAATTACAGGCATATCAAGCAATGAAAATCAATGAAATGCACTAATATGGCATGGAAATATGCATAACATGTGAACTCTTGGTGCCTATAATGATGCATGTAACAATGATCCTTACCCTCATATCATCAGGCCAAGGATGAAATAAATTATCAAACAGAGTAATAATCAGCAACACCACACAACATGTATGTCACCCAATGGTGAAATAATATCAACTGTAATAGGAAAAATAGAATAACAATTGCATTATGGGTAACTGGGTTTTACCTTGAACATGGGTTCGTGACGCCAAATCACAGTTTATGACTAAGTCCCAACTTTTCCTATTCTCCAATATATTATCTCCAAACAGTAAAGCAAGAAAAAAATGATCTCTAATACCACTTTGTGATGTCTCAGACCCGGATGCCACTTAATGGGTGCCCTGAGCCTGGTGGTCCACATGGCCTCAAGCACATCTTCTCGAATGCCAGAGGCTTCCAACTAGAAACAAGGGCTAAGGGTGTGTCTGTGGGTAGATTATGCCCTCATTAGTAGAGTATAACACAACCAAAGGAATAGTAAACAGTGGAAGCAATATAAACAAAAATTGGAAGCAATACTCATGCAACAGATAAATGATAATAACCATAACTGTATCAACTGAAACAATGATTATGTAATTTCATGTCACTAGAAAACTGGAATACAAAGATACAAGAAAATAGGGATAACATGTTCCATAAATTAAAAGAAAACAAAGGCTACTCCAAGCATCTTGATATCCTACTCAGTCATCTAATATCAAGATCTATCCTATTAGCATGGAAATTAAGTGTTGGAAGTTGTATGCTTCCCTTTATCAATACAAGAAACCATGTAATCTACTCTGGGTACCAAACGGTGCCCAGAGAGGGTGTGATATAAATCTCATTGGGCCACCACCAATAGTGTCTATAACATCCGGCCCGTATAATGGAATATATTAGTGATCATGCATTCATATATAAAGTAAATCAAGCAGTACAATAACAAAATACCCAAGTACTTGCTTCAACCCCCAGCTGGTCTATTAACTTGAAACTAAATCATTAATTAGTTAATTACCATTAAATGTTAATAGGTCACGTGAGGTATCTCCATCACTAACATCACCTCGTGATGGTATAAGTATGGAAGGTCCCAAGACGTAACAAGGAAACCTGAAAATGATATCCAGTGAGGGAGTTAGAGAGTAATAACCAAGGTAACATAAATCTCACGGAATGCTAACTCAGTAGTATATAAGTCTATCTTAAGGGTAAGAGTGTAATCCAAGGATATTAATCCAATTCATTCCCTAATAAGGTTCCTATTGATTCCATGGTGATCGACCAATGTAAAATGGGGCTAAGAAAAGATAGGGCCATGTGGGCTTTCACCATAGCCCATGATAGCCAATACTGGATCCAAGGAGTGTATCTGAGGTACCAGGTAATAATAAAAAAGACCGTACAGTAGTATAATGGGAATCTGAGGAATAGAAAAAACCGGATTCTTGGTGGGTATCAACATAAGCAAACTGCATCCTTAAATCGGAATGGGGTTCCCAAAACCCATGGTATTATCCTATTAGAATCCTAGGTGAGCTCGAGTCAGTCCATTCCAATTTGATATTGTAATAATGTAAAAATTCATTTTGTTCAATTATTTCCTTCCATTTGTGTGGATAGGTCAATATAGTTGCAACCATTTATCCATAGGTCCAAGCCATGTCTTCTATTAGAGTGGATAGGCCAAATAGAATTTCAACCATCTAATCAAGTCTTTATTAACCATTAAGGAACATTCAATTATTTAGGTTCACTCTGATACCTTCCATCAACATGAAATGGGTTGATACAGATATGTAACCTTAATTCAATCTCTTTTGATAAGGCCAAGTTATATACTTAGTATGCTTTCTATTCCACATTTCACATTTAATAACCAATTTGAAAGCACTTACTATAACAACCATGATCATTATTACACACTCAAACATGATTTATCACATAAAATTGCACTTAATACAGCTCTGATGATCAAGAGGTCTAGTGTCTTGGAAAATTAGGGACATTACATGACAACTTAAGACATAAAAATACAACATATTTATTGAAAACTTCTTTTACATGACCACACACATTCCTTAATACTTAGCATTGCATGGGATAACCTGAGGACATGCATAAGAAAAGGGTGAGTTATAAATCCCAGTAAGGGAGTAAACTAATAATAACATGAATAATACAATACATTTTTGGAAATAGGCATATCAATGGAGCATAAGAGAAATATGAACATAAAGGCATGATATAGCATGATTATCATAACATAGAAATGTGGAAACAACATTTAACATGATATTAGCATGAGCCAAGTATCATTGCACATGGAGCATGAGTAAACTCTAATTGAACTTGAATTACCATGATTAAACCCTCATTTCACTTGATGTATCATGATACTAATCTTTACCCAATGCATTGGAGCGCTCTCAGGGTGCACCCTTCTTAATCATTTCATTTCATGTATAAGTGTGCCACATAGATCATACATTATGGATTCATTAAACATCATCATTTATTCCATGATAATAGAATGTTGAATTCATACATGAAACTAATTAATCAATAATTAAATGTGCATAATGGTGAATACCCTTGATAGAGAAATGTGTATGGTATTTACTACACATTGACTTTGGCTTAGAGAATCGCGGTGTAATTTCAAACGCATAACGGCGTGACATAAGAATTCATAAATATGGTTGATGATAGAGGAAGGGGTATCTCATCATATGTACATGAAATAGACAGTAATGGGTTCATATACATACATGTACCAACATATGTAATGGAATTTAGATGCATAATTTAAAATAATTTCTTGAATGTAAATGGGAATAGACAAATTCCTTACAAAATTTTGGCATGGTAACGGGTGTGCATGGGAGGAATTGGTGAGAGATAAATAGGTATCTCATCATTAAAACATAAGTAGGGAATTATGGGGGAGGTGAGAAATCATACCCCAAGATTTTTAATTAAAACAAAAGGGTATAACAACATAATGAAATTTGGACAAAAAAGAGAAAGGAAGAAATCCCTTAATTGGAAGTGTGATCCCAAAGGCTCGGGAGAGACATGAGAGAGGATTATTAGGATCTTGGGGTGCCTTGGGAGGATTTTAGAGAGATTAGGGAAGAGTAGGGACGTTCTCCAAGGGTTTTTAGTGAATATAAGTGGGATCTTGGGTGGGTTTATATAGGAAAAGATAGGTAATTCTTTATTATTTAGGGTTTGGACATCACACATTAAACTAATCAAAATTTTTTGAATAAGGAGAGTGGGAAAAAATATTTTTTAAGTTTAATGACCTAAATTTTTAAATATTAGGCTTTCTTATGTGGAGGTGAGTCACACTCTCATGGAAATCATTTTAAAATGTTAAAATGTTTTATAAGTCTTAGAGGGTCCACTAAGGCTTTTTAAAATAAATAGAACAAATATAAAATCACATTATTTTAATGTAAAAACAAATATTTTCTGAAAATATCATTTATACTATTTTATTACATTACTATTAGGTTATTGTGATGTCATAAAAGACATTATATATTTAAACGGTATTTAATTTTTACCCAAAAATTCAACTGTCTCAAAAAATTATGAAAAATTAACCATTGGATAATTTAGACATCCTAATTCCAAAAATAATGTTCATTTTATCTAAATAATTTTATAAATATGTGAATTTTTACTTTTAAAATAAAAACCTATATTTATCGAAAATCCATGGGTTTTGACAAAACAGCTTTCAAACCTTAATAAAAATTACAATTGTATTCATAAAAAATTATATGATCATTTTTATTTAATAAAAATTAATTTAGTAATAATATTTTATTAAAATATTATTTAATTCAAAAATACATAAATTCATAAAAATAGATTTCTTAATTGAATATTAACTAAAAATACTATTTGTGCTTTAAAAACTATTTACAAAGTAACAATAATGAAATGAATGTATATTATTTATATAAAAAATAAAGTACATAATCATAGTGATAGGGTATTGTTACATAACCACTTATAAAACCCACATAAGACTGAAGGGTAAGGTGTGCAATGGTGATAGACTCTTTGAGAGGCTTAGATAATATCGCTCTGGTGGTAATCTATATTAACTTCCACTTCTCTCGTAGGCGATTCCGCTCAAGCTTAACGTGTTGAACCATGTATTGGGCTTGGTAAAGAGTGAAGCACAGTGATGCCACCTCCTTTCTGAGCCCCAATAAATGGGCTTCATATGGAGCAATTCTACTGGATGAGGCCATCGCTTCCTTTTTCTGAGTAAATTGGATTTGTTAAAGCACTATATTTATACTAATCATGTGATCAATTTTCAAAAATATATTAGCAATGGTAAAAATTATTAATGGTATTTTAAAATCCAAAAAACATAAAACTAAAAAAAATCATATGTTAGATAACCATTTTATATAATAAAAAATTTAATTATATCAAGAGTAATTTTCATTAATAAAATTTTGGGTCGTTACAATCTTCCCCCTTAAGAAATTTTACCCTTGAAATTTCCTTTTCCCACACTAAAAAAGATGTGGGTAACTCTGCTTCATCTCTTCCTCTGATTCCCATGTTGCCTCTTCAAACTTGTGGTTTCACCACAACACCTTGACGAGGGGAATTTTCTTATTTATTAGAACTTTTTCCCTAAGATCTAAGATCTTCACCGACTTCTCTTCATATGAGAGGTTATTCTCCAATGGTACCACCTCTATATTGAGTACATGAGATAAGTCAGTTATATACTTTCTCAAGAGTGATACATAGAATAAATCATGTACATTATATAGGTTCGGTGGGATTTCTAGTCAATAGGACACTGCTCCAATGTGATCAAGGATCTCAAAAGTGCTGATGTACCTTGAACTAAGCTTTACCTTGTTCCCAAATATCATAACTCTCTTCTATGGTGATATGTGGAGGAATAACATGTCTCCAACATCAAACTTTAGGTCTCATCGAAGATTGTCAGTGTAGCTATTTTGTCTACTCTTAGAAGCTTTAATGTGATGCTATATGGTCTTAACCTTCTCCACTATTTCTTCGACCTTTTCTAGAACTAGGAGTTTTCACTCCCCAACTTCATCCCAACATGCTAGTGTTATGCACCTCTTCACATAAAGGGCTTCATAAGGATCCATTTGGATGATTGAGTGGAAATTGTTATTGTAAGAAAACTCAACCATAGGAATATGTTGATCCCATACTCCTTTTAAGTCCATTGATCATGATCTCAACATGTCCTCAAGTGTTTGGATAGTCCGCTCATATTAGCCATCAGTTTGAGGATGATAAGTTGTACTGAAGTTCAGCTTAGTAATCAAAGCATGTTGAATACTCTTCCAGAACTTAGAGGTGACTCATGGATCTCGATCAGATACAATAAATAGTTGTACTCCATATAGCCTTACCAATTCTCTAATATATATATGTGCCAGTTGATCCAATGATAAATCCTCTTGAATTGCAATGAAGTGTACAGTCTTTGTAAGACGATCCACAACAACCTAGATAGCATTGTTTTCTTTGGATGTCTTCAAGAGTCTAGTGACAAAGTACATGGTGATGTTCTCCTATTTCCATGATGGTATGGTTAATGGTTGTATCATCCCCTTAGACTTATTCCTCTCATCTTTCACTTGCTGACATACCAGGCACTATGGTGTATACTCAGTAATCTCCTTCTTCATGTTATCCCACCAATAATTCTCTCAGAGATCTCGATACATATTTTCATTTCTTGGGTGAATGGAGAAATTAGAACTATTTTAATTATCCAAAATTTTATTCTTTAACTCCAGATTTGATGGAACATATAGTCTTGTACCAAATCTCACAATTCCTTCTTCATTAACATTTAACTTTGAGGATTTCCCTTTTCTAATAGTTTACACTTTCTTCTGAATTCCCACTTCATCCTTTTGAGCACCCTTTAACCTTTCCAAAAGAGTTGTTTGATCAATAATTTGTGAAAGGATTGATGGTGTTCCCTTCTTTATGATTCTCATGTCCATCTTCATCAAATCTAAGAAGACTGGTCTTTTTCGATTCTCATCAATTATAGAATTGTTAGGTCCTTTCTACTTAGAGAATCTGCCAACTTGTTTGATTTCCTAGGGTGTTAATAGATTGATAAATCATAGTCTTTGGTCAGATCTAACCATCTTCATTGGCACATATTAAACTATTTCTATGTGAATATATACATGAGTCTTTTTTGGTCCATGTATATTTCACACTTCTCTCCAAAGAGGTAATGTAGCCAAATTTTTAAAGCGAAATTCACAGCAGCCAACTCCAGATCATATTTTGGATAGTTTTTCACACAAACTTTCAATTTCCTTGAAGCATAGGCAACTACTTTGTCATTTTTCATCAACACATAGCCCATACCCTTCTTCTAAGCATCACTAAATACCACAAAAAGTTCTCCACTTATGGGTAGTGTGAGCACGGGCGTAGTGATAAGCATTCTTTTCAACTCCTTGAGGCTCTTTTCACATTCATCACTATAATAAAACTTTAATCCCTTCCAAGTTAACTTGGTAAGAGTGTTGTAAAATTGTGAGAAATTTCTCAAAAATCAGCAATAATATCCAGCTAACCCCAGGAAGCTATGGATATTCGTTATTGATGTTGACCTCATCCATCCCTAAATTGTAGCTATCTTGGAGGGATCCACAGATATTCCATTTCTTGTGATGATATAACCCAAGAATGATACTTCCTTCGACCATAACTCACACTTTTTGTACTTTTCATAGAGCTTCTCCTTTCGCAAGGTCTCCAGTACAGTGCATAGATGATCTCCATGATCCTCCTTGGTTTTGGAAAATATTATAATATCTTCTATAAAGACTACCAAAAATTTGTCGAGTTAATATAAAAATACTCTATTCATTAATTCCATGAATATTTATAGATAATTAGTAAGTCATAAAGTAATTACTGTGAATTCGTAGTGCCCGTATCTTGTACGAAAAGAAATCTTGGGGATATTCTCATTCTTCACCCTTACTTGATAATATCCCGACTGCAGATCCACCTTGGATAAGTATTGTGCTCCACATAGTTGATCGAACAAGTCATTAATTCATGGTAGAGGATACTTGTTCTTTATTGTGATTTTTTTCAGCTTATGATAATCGAGGCAAAGGTGCATTGACCCATCCTTCTTCTTGACGAAGAGAACTGGTGCACCGCATGGGGAAGCACTTGGGCATATAAAACCTTTATCCAAATTCTCCTGTAGTTGTTTATTCATATCCTCAATCTCTAAAACATCTATTCTATATAGAGTCTTGGATATTGGAAATTCCCTAGGTATAAGATCAATCAAGAATTCAACATCTCTTCTAGGATAAAGACTAAGAAATTCCTCAGGAAACACTTTAGCAAATTCTCCCACTTTAGGCATGTCTTCAAGGATGTTTGCTTCCTTAGACTCAATCATCTGAGCAAGATACATGTGCTCATATGGTAGTAATATACATTCTTGAGATGGTGGTTCTAAGGAATATTCATAATCCTCCTTTCACTTGTACAGAATTGGGGGTCGATTCCCCAGATGGAGAGTGATTTCCCTCTCATGGCAATTTATGTTGTCTCTATATAGGGAAATCCAATCCATGCCAAGAATTGCATAAAATTACACCAAAAGAAGTATGAAGAGGTTTTTTGGGAAGTTCAATCCACAAATTATAACAGGGGACGAGTTATATTCATGGGATTCAATGATTTTCCCATTTTTCATTCTCACCGACATCTTTACTTCCATGATTTGTGGTGGTGTTAGGATTGTTATACTAAACTTTTGGGATATAAAAGAATGCATAGAACTATAATCAAAAAGTACATTAACTATTATTTAATGAATAACTAGCATACCTATCACCACTTCATTTTTAGGGTTCACTTCAGTGGTGGTGATGGAAAAAGCTCGCCCTTGCTACCTTGGAGGTTTTTGGTTGCCTCCGAAAACCCTTGGCTTAGGGAACTGGTTAGAAAAGTGCCCTTGTTATTTGAAGTTGAAGCAATGAACAACGCGTTGAGGTTCAAACGGAGTGTTCCTCTCCTATTTTGTAGCCGTAGGTTTTTATTGTTGGTAGTTAATGTCTAGGTTCCCTTCTCTTCCACACCTAAAGCATTTCCACATCCCCTTCAGGAAATTTCCAGGGTGCTTCTTTACACACCTTTGGAAAGTGGGGTTCTAGATTTACTTAGCACCATTGGATTAATCCATCAGACTTCCAGAATTAAATTCCACCTTATGCTTATTATCTCCATGATACACCTGAGATTATCCGATATCTATTTCGACCTTGAGGGCACAACGGACAATTTCCTCATAGATCTCAAAGTTACAGATCGTTAGGGATTTCTATAGGCTAGGTTTTATCTCACCAAAGAAGTGTTCAACCTTGCATTCAGAGGTAATGACAAATTCGAATGCATATCGTGCAAGCCTTGTGAAGTTTTCCCCGTACACTCCGAAGGATTATTCATCTTTCTATTTGAGGGAAATGAAGTCCCTTTTCATATTAAGTCATAGGGTGGGTGGAAAATATTTATCGAAAAACATTTTTGGAAAATTCTTCCATTCCAATGCCTCGATATCTTCCTCAAGTTTTTTATTTTTGATCAATGTCCACCATTGATCAGTTTCTCCCTCCATATGATGAGTATCCAGAAGAACCTTCTCTTGTTCGGAACATTGAAGTATGGAGAAGATATTTTCAATAGAGTTGATCCATTGTTCAGAAATTGAGGGATTATATGGTCCATTAAAATTAGGAGGCCTTTGTCTTATGAAGCTCTCGATTTTGAATTGTTCTTTCTTGGGGGGTGAGAATTCCTCTTGAACCATGTTTCTATTAAAAACTTGAGTTAATTGAGAGACTATCATGACAAAGTTTTCTATTCCTACTCCCATCAGATTGGGAATTTTATTAGAACAGTCATCACAGTGATCTTCACATCGGTTGTTAGCCCGAGTCCTCTTATTACTGGCTATTGGTTGGAATAAAAGGAAATTTATGGGTAACACATAAAGGGTAATCCAAAGATAAAAATATACGACTTATAAATTACTTTTATTTCCTTAACTTATGAATTTCTAGGCTTCAATCTATGTTATCCATGATCTATGTCCCAACATATATTCTTAGGGGAATTTTTTTATTCCCTTAATAATCGTTCATACTAAGATTATGAATTTACCAAAGCATATCCCCCGGGAGTGTCATAACCAAGAGTGCAGCAAGGCCCATTGTCGTGCACCAATTCCCAATCGAGTCTAGCTCAAAGTGGTGTTTTCGGGTTTTACCCCTAGATACATCTATACCAGAGCCACCTCTACATGCTCATATCTAGACAGGGATGTATTTTCTTGATAAACCACCTACTCAATAGTCACAAAAATTTAGGGATGTTTCTATTATACTTAGTCTTATCCCCAAGGTTTTCACTAGGGTTTTATAATCCTAATCCCAAAAATAACTAAACCTATCCTCTGATACCAACTATAACAACCCTGGTCTTTATTACACACTTAACATAATTTATTACATAAAATTGCACTTAAGACAACTCTGATGATCAATAGGTCTAGTTTCTTGGGAAATTAGGGACATTACATGACAACTTAAGACATAAAAATACAACATCTTTATTGAAAACTTATTTTACATGAACACACACATTCCTTAATACTTTGCATTGCATGGGATAACCTGACGACATGCATAAGAAAAGGGTGAGATATAAAGACCAGTAATGGATTAAACAAGGATTAACATGAAGAATACAATACATGTTAGGAAATAGTCATATCAATATAGTATAATAGAAACGTGAACTTAAAGGCATGATATAGCATGATTACCATAACATTGAAATGTGGCAACAACATTTAACATGATATTAGTATGAGCCAAGGCTCATTGAACATTGATCAAGAGTAAACCCTCATTGAACTTGATTTATCATGATACTAATCTTTACCCAATTCATTGGAGTGCTATCAGGGTGCACCCTACTTAATCATTTCATTTCATGCATAAGTTTTCCACATAGATCATAAAAAATGGATTCATTAAACATCATAATTTATTCCATGATAATGGAATGTAGAATTCATAAATGAAACTCTTTAATCAATAATAAAATTTTCATAAATGTGAATACCCTTGATATAGAAATGGGCATGGTATTCACTACACAATGACTTTGTCTTGGAGAATCGCGGTGCAATTTCGGCAGCATAATGGTGTGACATAAGAATTCATAAAAATGGTTGATGAGAGAAAAAAGGGTATCTCATAATATTTACATGAAATGGAAAGTAATGGGGTAATATAGATACATTTCCCAACATATGTAATGTAATTTAGATGCATAATTTAAAATAATTGCTTGAATGTAAATGAGAAGAGATAAATTCCTTACGGAATTTCGACATGGTAACGAGTGTACATGGGAGGAATTAATGAGAGATAAAGAAGTATATAATCATTAAAATATAATGAGGGAATTATGGGGGACATTAAAAATCATACCCTAACATTTTTAATTGAAAAAAAGGGTATAACAACATAATGAAATTTGGACAAAAAAGAGACAGGAAGAAATACCTTACTTGAAAGTGTGATCCCAAAGGCTTGGGAAAGGCTTGAGAGAGGATTATTGGGAGATTGAAGCACCTTGGGAGGATTTTAGATAGATTAGGGTAGGGTAGGAACGTTATACAAGGGTTTTGAGTGAAAATAAGTGGGATATTTGGTGGATTTGTATAGAAAAAAAGAGGGAATTATTTATTATTTAGGTTTTGGACACCACACATTAAACTAATCAAAACCACAAAAAAACCATGGTTTTTGCCCATGGTTTTTTCCAAAGGGGAGTGGAAAAAATTACTTTATAATTCCAATGTCCAAACTTCTTAAAATATTAGGCTTTCTTATGTGGAGGTGAGTCGCACTCTAAAGGAAATCATTTTAAAATGTTAAAATGTTTTATAAGTCTTGGAGGGTCCACTAAGGCTTTGTAAAATAAATAAATAAAACCTAAAATCACATTATTTTAATGTTAAAACATATATTGGTGAAAAAAACCCATTTATATTATTTTATTAAATTACTATAGGGTCATTATGATGTCATAAAACACATTATATATTTAAACGGTACTTAATTTTTACCCAAAAAATTTGACTATCTCAAAAAATTATGAAAAATTCACCATTGGATAATTTCAATGTCCTGATTCCAAAAATAATATTCATTTTATCTAAATAATTTTCTAAATATTTTAATTTCTACTTTTAAAATAAAAACTGACATTTATCAAAAATTCATGGGTTTTGATAAAAACAGTTTTCAAACCTTAATAAAAATTACAATTGTATTCATAAAAAACTATATGATATTTTATATTTAATAAAAATTAATTTAGTAATAAAATTTTATTAAAATATTATTTAATTAAAAAATCCATAAATTCATCAAAATAGATTTCTTAATTGAATATTAACTAAAGATACTATTTGTGATTTAAAAACTATTTACAAAGTAACAATAATGAAATGAATGTGTATTATTTATATAAAAAATAAATAACATAATAATAGTGCTAGGGTATTGTTACATAACCCCTTATAACACCCTCATAAGACATAAGGGTAAGGTGTGCGATGGTGACAGACTCTTAGGGAGGCTCAGATAACATCGCTTGGGTGATAATCTCTATTAACATCCACTTCTCCCGTAGTTGGTTCTGCTCAAGCTTAATGTGTTAAAGCTCATCTTTGTCTCGGAAAAGATTTAAGACCAGTGATTACACCTCCTTTCTAAGATCAGAAAAATGTGCTTCATATGGAGAAATTCAACTAGATGAGGTCATCGCTTCCTTTGTCTGAGTAAATTGGATTTGTTAAAGCCTTATATTTATACTAATCATGTGATCACTATTCAAAGGCTATATTAGCAATGGTAAAAATTATTAATGATATTTTAAAATCAAAAAAACATAAAACTTAGGAATTGAATATGTTATATAACCATTTTACATAATAATACTTTTAATTTGATCAAAAGGAATTTTCATTAATAAAATTTTGGGTCGTTACACTTACCTTAGGCGGGTTAAGTGGTGAGCATACATGGTACATTCCATTATGAATTTCTCATTAAACAAAAAACATTTATTATAGGAAGTCTCTACTTTAGTAAGTTCAAGCAAGGGAACACTCAAACGGTGGTTCAAAAGTGTCAAAAACACTAAAACCCAATTATGGAATAACCTTCAACATGAGGTGGATTGAGTTGTGGGTGTAACCACTAACAACAAATCACATATTTGGAAAGAGCATAACCATATGATTCTAACAAGTATAATCATGGCATTTAAATTTAATAAATGGTCTCTGATGTAATTGGTGGGCCCCACACATACATTCCAAATTCAACGAACTTTAGGGATAAGTTATATACCACCCACCTTAGGGTTGTACGATCCTTCTCCTCCGGTATCAGTCCTTGATTTGACTCAGATCATATTAGATCTAAGAAAAAGTGAAAAATTATCATTTGAAGATATCTAGGTCGAGATAAAAAGAGAAGAATAATGGTTAAAGAGGACTCGAGTACTTATCGTTGCGCATCCAATGTGACGAACGAAAGCTTGATTGGATGTCGAACGTAGGAGATCTCTTGATCCCTAGTTTAGATCTTCAAAAGGACCCAAATTGAGAGAGAAAATGGCCAATAACTCATAAAATCATATTAGGGAGGAAGGGGTGGATTAATAGATCATTAAGGGAAAAACGGTAAAATTACCCAGAAATTAGCCTACGCACAGTTTTTCAAACCGTGCGTAAACCATGCGGGACATCTCTGCCTGAACAGTTTGGTCCTCAAGGTTTTTTAAACCATATGCAACCCATGCACAGGTACCTAGGGAAAAGGGGAATTCTCACAGTTAGGTTACATGACCATGCGCCAACTGTGTGAGATGGCTCTGTCCGAAAAACACCATCCTCACGGTTTACTCTAAACCATGTGCAAAGTTTGTTTTCTCTAAAAATATGGATTCTGGGCTCCGAACAATCCCCAGACACCCTTGAAACCTTTAATAAATCATTAGGCATCCATATTAGATCCAAATTAAAGATTTATATTGAAAATTAAAGGATCCATACATGAGTGAAAAACTAGGTTCTTACACGAAGAGGGATGAAGAAGGGCTTGAAGGACACCTCAGGACACCTAGGGTTCGCCCAAATGAGGGGAAAAAGAGATCACAGCCGGATGAATAAAAGTTAGGATGAAAATAATTTTTAAAAATGCACATGATTGGTGTATTACATGACAGGTAATCTATTTTCACATCATGTAATCCCTAGTGTTCGATTTCCACTGAAAAATGCCTTGCCTCTTAATTTTATTATTTAATTAACCCTGAAAACTCTCATGTCGTGAACCAACCCCAGGAAAGTCGTGAAACAGACTTTCACATGGTGTAATCTAGTTACATGATATGTAATTCCTATATCACCTCTTTTTCACCTACAAATTCCACCAAAAACATCCCGAACTTCCCCTGAGCACCTCCAACAAAAAAACCGACAAAGTAACAGACCAATAGAGTACTGACCATTACAATACCAATTTTTTGTAAAATTGTTATTTCTTTTTAATAAATTAGGTAATTGAAAATTATCATTATTATTTCAATATGATTTAAAATTAAAATAAGTATTATTTAGTTATATTTCATCAAATTAGTTACATTTAAATCATATTTATACAATATTTTAATATAAGTTTATTTTCAGGCTTTAAAACACTTTTTTCATAAAACTATATTAAAGTGTTTAATGTTTCTCCATTTTAACTAATTAAAATTACCCCTAATCAAGAATTATTTAAATTAATTTTATATATTTTATATCTATAATTATTAATTTAAATTTATTTTATTTTATTTCTTTTTCCCTCTCTGAAATGGAATCCTCAGGTGTGTCCTTTTCGAACCCTCCATACAAGGGAACCCCCCCCCCCCTTCCTGCAAAGAGATCACTCTAGAGAGATCCCCATCCAGGAAGGATTCGTTTCCAGCCGATATGGTATAGCATCCTAGAGGGTTAAAACTCAATCGGTAATGGTTCAACACTAAAATTTGTCAGTGCAGGTGGATAATGAATAGTAAAAACAGTAAAAATTTGTTTCCACGGTCAATATTAAAACTGGTTTACTGGGGGTTAAACTAAATAGGTAAATTGAATAACATGTTTAAAATATGTTTATTTTTAATTTTATAGGTGTTTATAAGACTTATCTCTCATACACTCTTTTATTTTTCAAGTTTTAAGGCATTTGTTTTAGATTTACTTCCCATTATTGAATAGTTTTGGATATTTTCAAGAATGTCGCTCCTCCTCCCTTATAAAAGCGAACCCACTCTCCTCTCATTTCCAAAGTTCCAAAACACATTGGTTTATAAAATAACTACCCAAATACCTTATTTCATTCCCTCCCTACATCTTATATCCCTTAGTTTGATCATAAATCCAATCTAGTAAGGCTTTAGGTATAATCCTAAAGAGGTGGTACAAAGAAGAGTTAATCTTCTTAACCGAGCATATTTGTTTAATTTATTATTCCACAACCTTAAAACCTTAATAAATTATTATCATATATTAACATAATTATATTCCATATAATAATATAATATTATATTAATTTCATACCCTAAATCCATCTCCACTTCCATCAAATGAGAAATGAGACCATCGATCGTGTGTACGGCGAACTACCACCTTGTGAACTGATGTAATTTGTTTTCCATCATCACCTCTCAAGACTGTTTATGATGATAGATTTAATTTTTATATATTATATTCATTAAATATTAATTATTTTTTAAAATTAATATATCATATACTTTCTTACCTTACTATCCATTGAAAATGATAATGATGTTTGTGTGTACGGCGAACTACCGCCTCACGAAGCGATTTGATTCATTTTTTTCTACCGCATAACATAGATGGTATATGTAAGTGTATTTAAAGAAATAATATGATATTAATGATATTATTATCATTATATAAATATAAAATAACACTTATCTTCTTTCCATCATGATTGTTCAAAAATGGAAATGTGTACGTACGACCTATCGTCTCCATGATTGTAACGTAGTTTATTTTTCAAAACCATAATTCATGATTATTTTTAAAAGTATAATTTATGTATAAAAAATATAATTATTTCATGATTATTATTATGGATATTATGGAACTATTACCACTTTGATCATGGTTGACACACTGATTCTATTTTGAAATTATGAACCGAGCATCCTCAAAACACCCGACATAGAAATAACTGATTATATAATCAAACATGTCGTCAAAATAAATAAAGTAAATGGTTTATGTATAAATTATTAAACCTATAAAATTTTATTAATAAAAAATAATTTATATAAGTTTATTATACATGAGATAAAATACATACACGACAAATTCTGGACTCAAGGTAGGGGTTTCGTCTCAAAACTTCCATCCTTGAGACACATGTTATTTTACACACCTAATTTCTTTTTAAATGGTGTATATAATTAACCTTTACATATTATATCATGAATCCTTAATACTTCATGATATTTTAAGTTATTATTCATATAATTCATTCATGTTATTTGTGATTAAAAAGTTACCAAAGTAGTAAGGTTTTATGTTTCAGTCTCATTTTAATCAGGATCGGTTATGCTTAAAATTATGTTATTGGAAATTATTTTATTATTGTCTAATAAATCACTTTTATTTTATTCTCATATGGTTATTCATGAAATTTTCAATTAATACTACCATTTTCATCTCTTTTTTACTGAAAATTATTAATAAAATGTTATAAATAAAAGGTGACTTCATTTATATCTTCGGTCAAAAATCATTTTTCTTCCAAATCCATGTTTTCTAAAAATATTTTTCTAGAATATTTTTTACATTAAGAAAAATATATATTGAAGAAATTTTTACCTATGTTTTAATTTTTAGAAAATGGTTTGAAATGAATCTTATTTTCATTCCTCAAATGAGGAACTTTTTAACCTTTTTACAACACTTTAAAATAAATGTTCCTTTTAGATTATATAACATGTATAGAATTACCAACCATTATGACCACTAAACTCTTAGAAGATTCCCCATAAGTTTCCATGGTTATTTAAAAAAAACTTTTATAATATTTTGTAAATTTTTAGGTTTTGAATAATTGATTTCAAAGTGAAAAGGGTATTTTTCTTAAGAAGTATTCCATGTGATCTTTTAAAGATATTTTCATCAATGGAGACAACATTTGATGTTAAGTATTGATACTAAATTATGTATATATGTCTCTCAAATATATAAATATCTTATTCTCCCTTACTTTCATGTGTTAATACATGCCTTATGTTCATATCTCAAATGAATTAATTATGAAATTTCTTTTGATTATGATATAAGACAAGATGTTATGATGGGTGTGCCTAGATAGCGTCAGGTGATCTAGATATAGTTTGTACAATGGGTATGCCTAGATATCACTCCAATGTATTGGTTAATGTTTTTAGTCTCATAATATTTCATTTATGGGATTAGGGAGTAAACCTGATCCATTATAGGAATTTTTACACCATATTATATTGTCTAGTTTGTTAGCTTTGACTCATTTTTATGACATGTTATATGTTTTTTACACATTTCTTAAGATTTTATGATCTTATGAAACCATTATCTTTATGTTATTCTTCCCTGTGATTGCTCATGAGCCTTTTATTTTATAAAATCATGTTATACCTTTAACTCACATGTTATTTTTCCTTATCATGTTTATTCCATTATTGGGATTTTTTATCTCACCCCTTTTGTCTATGTATTCCCCAGGTTATCTCATGTGTTTTAGGAGATCGAAATGATTTAGGGGATCATTATGGAAAATAAAATAAAATTTTTATTTTATCTTCACTTTGATGTATTATGAACCTAGTATTCCAAATACATTAGGCCTCATGGTCATTGGGTTCTAATTAATAAATATTTTTGCTAAATAACATGTAATAATATGTGTAAAAGGATTCGGTAACTATAGTTTGTATCAAAGTAAATGTTTAGTTAAACTTTGGAAACTATGATGAGAAAACTTTAGAGATAACCCTAGGGATAATTATAAGGATAATTATATGCATAGGAAAATATCTTGGAATATTAGTGAAGGATGTAGATGGTGGTTTATAAGAAATTACATCCCAATATGGATATTATGAGTGGATGTGGATCTAGAATAGTTGTACCTAGGGGTAATAACTCTGAAAAGGGTGCATTGAGTTAGACTTTATCATTACCTGGTCCATAACAATGAGCCTTTTTGCACACCTAGTTTGACGCTCTCAGGGGATATTCTTTTCAAATTCACAAACTCTTTATGAACCATCATGAAGGATTTGAATAGATGATGACCATGGATGAACTGGGATAAACCTAAGGTTTCACATATTGAAAAGAAGGAGTCATGATTTAGAAATACTATAAATGATTTTTTATGACTCTGTGATTTCCTGCTATTATTATTATTTCTTATACTATTCTTTGTGGTTTTAGTCAATGGTTGGAACCAGGAGGAATCATGTTAACACTGAATGTGATAGAAAATTTGGTGATTATGAGTAACCAAATTAAATGATGACTGGAGATAAATATATTGTGATTAGGTCTAATATTCTTTTGTGATATATTATTAATAATGTGAACTTAAATGAGATTCTTAATGCTTCAAATAAGAGGAAGATGGATTTTTATGAAAGATCATATGGTAATGACCATAGTTGAAAGAAGATTCAGCTTCATGTATTTAAATAGGGTGGGAATAAGAACCAAGAAGAATATATCAAATGGAGGGTAAGATGCTTTATATATGAAAATGGTGGTCATAGAGTAATGAATTAATAAGGAATTTGATGTCTTTTATGTGGGGAACTTGGGAATTATCCGATTCAATGCCCTAAACTAAGGGTTATCCCCTAGACTAAGGAAGGACCTATGTAATACCAAATCATTTAAGTAAAAGGGTTAAAATATTTATGTATTGGGATTTAGGATTCACATTGTAAAAGTAGTTTTTCCAATGGTATTTTGGTTATAATAATCATGAAATATCTTAGGATTGTGTAAATTTTGGAAGCATATATGTCTTTATGTTAGATTAAATTAAGAGTTATAGATACCATCATGGGTTTATGATTTTAAGGTTAATCATAAGTTTAAATTATTAGACACCCATTTTTAGGTTCTAAGTGATGATATTTTAATGTGATTAATGATATGTTGGGAAACATTTTATTAGGTTAATATATATATATATAACCTTTAGGTTTAACGTAAATAATTATTTGGGAAGAATGATATTATGTTTTTAGAGATGTAAGTTGAAGTGTCTGAGATAACCTTTGAGGTTATAACCTTTTTCCATGTTGAGGTTGTTAAGGTTATTTGGGATATGTGGTTATTTATTTAAGGAATGGTCTATGTTAAACCTTTGGTTTTATTATTGAATTTTTGAGATTAATATATTCATATTAATTTGGGGTATTATATTAATTTTTGCTAACCATTTTGATTTTAATAAATATAGAAGGAATATATTGTTACTCTTTTATGGATCTTATGATCCATTAGAAGTTAATTTTGGTGATTTGTGAATAAAAAATCATCTAGAATACTCATTATTTCTAGCAACATATGAGATTGTGGTGAAAAATGATTACAGTATTAAATTATAATTTTCAATTAAGTATATTTATTTATATCCTTAGTCTAGATGGTAAAAGTATCCCTCAACTATAGGAAAATGATCTTGAAACAAAAAATTTATCCTATTACCTTCATATTCAATAAATCAATGGTCTTTTAACTCATTATAGATTTATGTTTTTGTAGTTTTTAACTTTCTCTTGATCATTCAATTTATTTTGATTAATGATATCTATCACTCTCTATAATTATTTAAGATTTTATTTTATGTCCATATTTTTACTTCCCATTAATGTTAACAAACTTATAAACCAATTTATATGTTATTCCATAAGACCATTTTATTTCATTTCACTCTTTTTAAGAGGAAGTTTTATTAACCCTTTTTATGATTTGGGTTTTCCACAGAGGAATTTTTTAATGTCAAAACCTTGATTACTAAGAACAATTTTAAATTGTGAGGAAACAATTTATTTAAGTGGTGTAGAATGTAACACCATGATATTAAAAAAGAACACTATTTTTGATAGCTTATTAAACACACAACATTGACTTTAAATGAACCGTGATATAATATTAAAATATTATTATTTAAACATGACTGATATAACATAGTCGTTAAATTGATAGGTATGAATGGTATTAATTGATTTATGAAATATATATATATATAGTTCCTACTCAATATAAATTTATTTATAAATTATTAATAAATAAACACTCAATATTTATAAATATATTTTATTTGACAAAAAATATGTTTCCTTCAAAAATGATTTTTATTGATATTTATGAGAAAATATTATAATTAATTCTTGAAACTTTTAGAAAATTTATTTTATAAAATGAAAAAAAAATCATAATAACTATATAAACTTAGGGTGAAATTTTTGGATTTTACGGAAAATATTGATTTTTCAGTGTATAGTGAAAAATACCGATTTTTTGTAAAACTGTCATTTATTTTTAATAAATTAAGTAAATTAAAATTATAATAATTATTTTAATATTATTTAAAAGTAAAATAATTATTATTTAGTTTAATTTCATCTAATTAATTACATTTAATCATATTTAAATTGTATTTTATTATATGTTTATTTTTAGGCCTTACAACACTTTTTTCTGAAAATTGTTTTAAAATGCATAATGTTTATCCATTTTAACTAATTAAAATGAATAATAATGAGGAATTATTTAAATTAAATATATATATTATATATCTATAAATATTAATTCAAATTAATTTAATTATTTTTACTTTTCATTTAATTATTATAAGATCATCTTATGCTTAAAAATACATTTCTTGAAAAACCTTTTTTTTTTACACATCTGCGGGTTTAATTTTAAATTAAATTATTCCACTTATATGAGTTGGATTTGATAAAATATTTTTAATATTTTTAATCATCATGATTAATATTATATAATAACATTAAATTAATTTTTTTCATAATGAATAGTAAAAATAGTAAAAATTGGTTACCATAGTTAATGTTAAAACCGATTTACTAGGGGTTAAAATAAAGAGGTAAATGGAATAAAATTTTTAAAACATTTTTATTTTTGAATGATATAGGTGTTTAAAAAAATTATATCTCCAAAACTCCATTATTTTTTAATTTTTTGAGGTTCTTTTATTGATAGTGACTTTCCCTTATTGAATAGTTTTGGGTATTTACAATAATGTCACTCCTCCTACCTTATAAAGGGGCACCCCTATCCTCTTCTTTCCACACTTCCAAAACCCATTGGTTTAGAAAATACCTACCAAAATACCTTCCTTAATTCCCTCCCCATGTACTGGAGTCCTTGGTTTGATCAAAAATCCAATCTAGGAAGGCTTTAGGTATAATCCTAAAGAGGTGGTCCGAAGAAAAGGTAACATTCTTAACCAAGCATATTTGTTTTATTTATCTTTCCACATCCTTAAAATAATAATAAATCATGATAATATAATTATATAATTATATATCATTTAATAATATGTTATCATGTTAATTTAATACCTTAAATCTATATCCACTTCCACTAAATGGGAAGTGAAACCATTGATCGTGTGTAAGGCGGATTACCGCCTTACGAACCGATGTATTTTGTTTTCCATAATCACCTATCACATATATTTATGATGATGGATTTAATGTCTATATATTATATTCATGAAATATTAATAATTATCTAAAATTAATATATCGTATATTTTCTTACCATACTATCCATTGAAAATGATAACATCGTTCATGTGTACGGTGGACTACCATCTCATAAAGCGATGTGATTCATTTTTTAATACTACATCACATAGATGGTATATGTAAGTGTATTTACAGAAATAATATAATATTTATGATATTATTATCATTATGGAAATATAAAATATCATTTAACTTCTTTCCATCATGATTGTTAACAAATGGAAACATTACACAAGCGTACATACAGCCTGCCTTCTCTATGATTGTAACGTAGTTCATTTTTCATTACCATAAATCATGGTTATTTTTTAAAGTATAATTTATATATAAAAATGATAAATATTTCATTATTATTATTATAGATATTATGGAATAATTACCCCCTTGACCACAGTCAACACACCAATGTTGTTTTGAAATTATGAACTGAGCGTCCTCAAAACACCCAACGTGGACATAACTTATTATATAATTAAAAATATCATTAAAATAAATAAAGTAAATGGTTTGATTATAATTTATTTAACCCATAAAATTTTCTTAATAAAACAAATAATTTATATAAGTTTATTATATATGATATATAAAAAATACATGACAAATTCTGGACTCGATGTAAGGGTTTCGTATCAAAACATACTTCCTTGAGACACATGTTATTTTATATACCTAATTACTTTTAAATGGAATATATAATACCAATTTACATATTATATCATGAATTACTCTTAATTAATGATATTTTAAGTTAAAATTCATCTACTTTATTCATGGGATTTATGATTCAACAATTACTAAAGTGGTGAGGGTTTATGTTTCAATCTCAATTTAATCGAGATTATTTATGCTTTAATTTTTATTGTAGAAAATTATTTGATAATTTTCTAATAAAATGCTTTAACTTTGTTATCTTGTGGTTATTAATGAAATTTTTAAGTAATAGTACCACTTTTCTCTCTTTGGAACTAAAAATTATTGAGAAAATGTTTTTAAGAAAATCTGACTTCATTTCTCTCTTTGATTGAAAATCCTTTTTCTTCCAAATCAATGTTTTATAAAAATATTTTCAAGAATATTTTTAAAATTCCACAAAAATAATTATTAAATTATTTTTTAACCATGTTTTAATATATAAAAAATAGTTTGAAATGATTCTTCTTATCATTTTCTGAATGAGGCACTTTTTAACCTTTTCACAACAGTGTGAAAGGAATGTTTCTTTTAACTTATACATCATGTATAGAACTACTCACCATCATGAACACTAAAATATTTTAATATTCCTTATAAGTTTAAATGGTTCTTTTTAAATAATTTTTTTTATATAATATTTTATAAATTTTTATATTTTTAAAAAGTGATTTCAAAGTGAAAAGGGTATTTTTCTAAAGAATTATTCCATGTAATATTTTAAATGCATTTTCATCAATGAAAATAATGTTTGATGTTATTAATTTCTATTAAATCATGTATATATGTCTCTCGCATATATACATATCTTATTCTCCCTAAATTTGCTGGGTAATACATGCCTTATGTTCATCTCTAAAATTCCTTCATTATGAAATTTATTTTGATTATTAGATGAGGCAAGATTATGAAACCCATTTTATTTATATGGGTAATTATTATTTTATGAATTATGATTGATTTCCTTTTTTTTATAACACATAAATCATAAATATTTTATTATGGGTGTGTTCAGATAGTTCTAAGTGATCCCAATATGGATTATATGATGGATGTGCCCATATAGCACTCTAATGCATTGGGTAATGTTTTTAGTCTTGTGAGACATTATGTATGGGATTAGGGAGTAAACCTAATCCATTATGGGAATTTGTACACCATGTGATATATTCTAGGCTATTATCCTTGACTTGTGTTTATTTTATGTTATATATTGCTTCCACATTTCCTATATTGTCATGATCTTATGATTCCATGTTATTTATATTATGTTTACATGTGATTACTCATAAGCCTTATATTTTATGATATCATGTTATACCTTTGAATCACACATTATGATTCCTTATCATGTTTATTCCCTTACAGGTATTTTTAGCTTGCCCCATTTGTCTATGATTTAACTAGGTTATCCCATGCGGTTTAGGAGTTCGAAAGGATTTAGGATATCATTATGGAAAATAAAATAAAAGGTTTTATTTTAGTCTCACTTTAATGTATTATCAACCTATTCTTCTAAATAAATTAGGCCTCATAATATTTGGGTTGTAATTAGTTGAATTTTTTTGTTAAAAATCATGTAATAATATTTGTAAAAGTTTTGGGTCACTATATTATCTAAGATATACCATGGTTTAAGGATGTAGTTTTGGTGGTCCTTTATGAAATGGATAGTGGTAGAGATCATATATCATTGTCTATTTTTCCATTAGTTAAAGGTAGAACATCATGCTTATGATGGTTTGTTGCAGCCCCTAGATGTCCCTGAGTGGAAGTGGTAAGACATCTTGACAGATTTCATTACAAGAATACCCTAGGATCAGGGAGGATATGATGATATTTAGGTAATCATGAATTGGATGATGAATTTGGCTCACTTCTTACCAATTAAGAAGTAAAACAGCATGGATGTTTTGGCAATGAGTTATATGGATGAGGTTATGTGACTACATAGAGTTTCAAGGTCCATTTTTTTGATTAGGATGATTGTTTTACTTAGAGATTTTGGAGAGGATTGTAGCATTATTTTGGAACTCAGTTACACCTTATCAATACTTCACACCCTCAAATAGACAAATAAACTGAGAAGATTATCTAGAAACTTGAGGGTATGTAGCAAGCAAGCATCTTGGATTTTGGAGGAACTTAGTAAAAGTACTTTCCTTTAGTTGAGTTGGCCTATAAAAAATATACCACTCATAAATCAACATGGATTAATTTTAGGTTAGGTCACGTAGATCTTATCCATGTTAGATTAAGGTTGTAGAGTCATATATTATTTGTCCCAATGTGGTTTAGGGTACAATGGGGAAGGTTCAGGTAGTTTTTTAGAGGATAAAGGAAGTAATGGACTGAAATAAATCTTATGCCAATCACAAAAGAAGACCCATGAAGTTTGAGGTTGGAGACCATGTTGTAACATCCTTTTTTTAATAATAATAAATCCCTCTTTTGATAAATTATTAATACCTTAATTGGAAAAAAATGATTTATCAGCCAAAAATGTTGAAATATGTTAAACGCATCATAGAAGGGTAAAAAAAATCCCATTTAACACTCTAGAATATTCAATAAAATATTTTTAGAGTTATACACCGAGTTATTGTGAAATTATAATGCCCTAAAAGCTTTGGAAAAGATAGAATAAAAATATTAAATACATTATTTTAATCATGGGAAATTTATTTAAAATAATTGAATAACTCAAAAATAGTGCATCGTGTGAAAAAATTGAAACTACCATTGGGTCCAGAATGGGTGTTTTACCCTAGGTAGGGTATATTTTTTTATCTGCAATAGGCATTAGGATATGCCAATAATTTAAAATTAAGTTTCCTTGATAATAAAATTAAATAGTTAATTAAATTAAGTAAAAACATGGCTTTCATCTTCCCCTCTCCCAAAACACCTTCTCCCTCACACGAACCACCATTAATGAAAATAAGAGTTTTATAAGCCTCTTTTTTCACATGGTTTGACCCGAAATCGATAGCAATTATTCCCTACTGAGAAACTAATGACTGTGTGAATTTATTTGTTGAAAAATGGATTAAAAATCAGGTAATAAATTCCCAAAATGAGGAACGCGTTTTTTGAAACCCTATAAATACGGGGTGTTCTATACTTTGTAAAATCACACCAATTAACACCCAAAACAATATTTGGTGATGAGTAAAAGGATTTACAGAAGTTTTTTGAGAATTTGTGAAGTTTTTCTTCCCCTAGGCAGCGCTCTCCCTTCGGTTTGCTCTACATTTTTTTATTTTTTTATTTTTTTTATTTCTTCATTATATGCGTTATGTGTAAAAAGGGGGGGGGAATGTTGTGTAAACAAAATTATAATCCAAAATCTAAATTTTGTATTATCAAAATAAATAAAATTATATATATGAATATGTATATGTATATATATACATACATAATATTTTTGCGATGAATTTATATCGAATATCAAAAGATTTATACATATATATGTATATACGTATAATCTCTTGTGAGTTAACATGGAAAAAATTATTAATTTATAAGAAATGTATATGTGTGTATATATGTATATATACATATAGTTTGATTACCACATTATAAATTAATGTAAAACTTATTTGAAATTTATCAAATTGTTATTCATTTCAAATATCAAAAGATAATTGTAATGTTTTATAGAAGAATAATTTATCAAAATTATTAAGGGGATAGAACATTGAATTATTTAAAGTAATGTATAAATAATTGTCCAGCGATAAATTTTACGAAATTATGACATGATAATTATTAAAGATAATTTTGTGAAATTATTAATGATAATTAAAAAGAAATAATCTTGAGATAATTAAATCAATTTATCAAGGATAATTTAAATGATTTAATGGGAATTAAATTTATCAATGTAAGCGATACATTTAAATTTTGGAAATCATTATTATCATCACATTTTAATTATCCAATGAAGATAATTATCATCACATATGTTTTAAAATGATAAAATGATAATTTAAATTATCAACACATATGAAAAATGTTTACCATTTTATGTGATTTTTTAAAAGGGTAAAGTGATAATTAAAATTAATCAGCATGTGCGATAAATTTAATGATAATTTGAGAATTTTTCAAGAGAGAGAAATAATTATCGCATGTGATGTTTTATTTATTTGAAATAAAAATAAATTTTATGATTTAGGAAAACCTTTGACATAACTTGAGCACTAACGTGCCAATAGTTTGAGACCTTGACGTATCGCCCTAACATCAGAAAAACTACAGGAGGTTTTCCAATTGTTAAGGTAGGAAGTTCCTTAACCTTTTTGTATTGTTTACAAATGATTTATATTAATATGATTATGTGAATACATGTTTAATTACCATTTTAGATAGTGAATTCATGTGGGTATGTGTGTAGCCCTAGATACTCTATATTACACTTGTGCTACTTTACTCATGATGATGTGTTATTATTACATATATATATCTGTCATACTATTTATATCTTGTGGTTTTGTTCTTGGAGCCAAGAGAGGTGGACCCTCAACTTACGTTATCCTTTGGAGGAGGGATGCGCATGATTGACGACAAGGGTCTAAAGCATGATATAGGCACATGATGATGCCTAGGGGATGCCATGTAGTGGACCACCATGAATTGTGTTATCCTTTGGATGAGGGATGTTCATGAATGACAGTGAGGGTATAATACATGAGGAAGGCACATGATGATTCCTTGGGATGCACTCAATGAAGAGGGGATGTTGATTAGCTCTCGGTCCCTGGTATGTTACTCGATGGTGTACTTCGATGAATAAGGGATTCCAATTAGCTCTCGGTCCTCGGTATGTAAACTTGGTGATTAATAGAAGCTGGTTAACTCTAATTTCCCTTGAACACATAGAGTACATATATTCTTGCATAGCATTGATACCATGTTTCATGATGACACTGATAAACATGATTCATTATCCTAGTGGATAATCATTTATTCATCTGACACCTTAGTTATCCATCCATCATAGAGCTGAAATAGGTACGGCTAGGGGTTTTGGTAGCTTGGTTAGCACACAATCACTCCATTTTAGATATTTTGTTTACTTTGAATTATTTTTTTATAGAATACACTTGTATTTTGAGCACATCAGGTTTAAGATGCATTGGCAATGTCTTACTGAGTCTTGTACTCACACCCTACTTGGGAATTTCAGTGCTGTTGTAGATTTTGTGATCGAAGATCTAATAAAGGGAAAGGTACCTATGGAAGATGGTTGATCAGTGGATCATGGAGTGGGAGAGGATTGGTATAGGCATCAGAGAACTCTGTGGATGATTGTTTATTTACTTTCTAGTTTTCCTTCTACTACTTAATTGGTTTACTTTCCACTTTGGGAGCTATTACATTACATATATTCCATCTTTACTTTCCACATTTTATTCTGATTTATTATATTATTATTGTTTGATTATCTAATCCTATTACATGGTAAAAGGGGTATAGTCTCCCCAAGGTTTCACTTGAGACCCTCACTGCTAGTTGGAAACCTCTTGCATACGGGGAGGCGCGCATGAGGCCATGTAACATTCTGACTTGAACCTAGTGAATCGGGTCAGGATGTTACAAAATGGTATCAGAGGGTTAGATTTTTACTAACTTGTTTCTTATCTTTTCTTGGGGTTGGGACAGTTTATATAAGATCTATGATGGTTGGGACTCAGTCATGGGAAACTATGTCAGTGTTTGGCCAACACTACATAGTGGACCTCCGAGTTACCATTAAATGGAAAAATTTTGTTTTCTTTATAGTTGATTAAATTTACCTTGGGTGATGCACATGATGTTATATATTATTTATAATATTTCAAGTATGATCATGCATCGTGAATAGGCACATGGATTCACATGCCATATTATACCTGTTGTTGTGTTGCATAGTAGTTTGTTAATTAAATGCCTTGATTGTGTTATCTATTTGGGATAGTTGTTATGTATATATTTTTGGAATTTATTTATTTAATAGATCATGTTGATGTGTTAGTATATATATGTGACTATGAATAACGTTTAGGGATAGATACAAGGGTTAGTGTTAGAGGGGTATACCTTGGGTTAATGGGTTTAATCTTATATACTATTTAAAAGAACCTTGTTTGATCCCATAGACTGGTTAGGATCTGTTCATATCCCTGATGTTCCTTATTTTATAGAGATTCCACCTCAAAGATGTGTGATGGGACTGCCAGTTGTGGTAGCCCAGGATTCTCTCATACCACCACCAGTGGTACAAGGGGATGTACCCCATCATACACATGTACTGGAATATGGGATTCAGGCTATAAGGATTGTTTAGTCAGGAATTTTCTGGATAGTTCCTGTCCATGGTGGACCTACACAAAGGACCATGACTGACCATGCTCTAGATTTTTATCTTCAACACCCTCCACTATTCTAGGGTACTGGTGGTCCATAAGATACAAAGGATTGGATGGACTTTATTGAGAGCATCTTTGCGCTGGTCCAAACTCTTGAGGAAGGGCATGTGATCTTGGAAACCTTAATGTTACAGGGACTATCTAGAAGCTGTTGGACTACAATGAGCCAGTTTTAGAGATGATAGAGTCTTACTTGGATGACATTCAAGGAGTTTTTTCTCAAGTAGTATTTTCCAGGCACAATGAAGCTAGACTGTGCATAAGAATTCATGGAGTTACGACATGGTTCCATGACTATCTCTACTTATTCTACCTATTTTATGGATTTACTTCACTTTTCTCATTTGTTAGCAAGAAATGAGGCACATAAGGCTCAGAATTTTTATATAGGCCTTGAAAATGAGCTCAGATGTCAGGTTAGGGGTTTTGACCTGATGATGTATACATAGATCTTACAAAAGTCCCTGAACTTTGAAAATGGACTAGAGGAGGATAGAGTATTAGGCTTACACTCAACTCATGATGGGGCATTGATTGAGTTTCCTATCACCTCTACAATATTTTCTTTTGGTAATAAGAAGAAGAATAATAGAGACATGAAGTGGAGTACCAGCATGTAGGTGGAGTAGAGTGTGGTTCAATCAGCACCTTCAGTGGAAATTTAATGGTGTTTCAACTATGGAAAGGCTGGACACTTTCATAGGTTCTTTAGAGAACCTAAATGTACATGTCATAATTACAAGAAGAAGGGACATCTCCAATTTTTCTACAGAAATGTGAATTCAATTTTCTACAAGGGAAAAGGTTAGAAAGGGGGAACTGGTCAGGGTTTCTGGTAGTTGAATCAGACTAGTCATGCACCTCAAGGACAGAGAAGAAGAGCTGAGGCAGGTCGCATGTATGTTGTGGACCAGACTCCAGCAAATGGTGCAGAGGGACCATACACTATTAGAGGTACCATTTTGTTCACCTCTACTTTGTATACTACCTTTTTAACACCGGTACTTCCCATTCTTTTATATCTAAAAAAGTAGTTGTGGGACTTGAATTACTAGTCAAGTTATCATCTAATTTAGTCTCCCTTTATACACATTTGGGTACAAAAGTTGAACATCTTCATCGATGCCTAGAGTATCCACTAGTTGTTGTTAGCTATGTACATTTATGGGAATTCATGATTTTAGAAATGAAGACCTTTGATGTGATTCTCAGCATGGACTGGATAACTAATTTTTGAGCTCACATTGATTCTTATCGAAGACATGTATCTTTTTCTTCACTAAAGGGATAAAAATTCCTTATGAATTAGGAGTGGGAGCTGGGATCAGGCAGAGTTGGACCATACTTGAGACAACTTGGTTCAATCACAGCACAAATGGTAGGCTTGGCTCTTTCAGAAGCATTAGTGGAAACCTCCTCATCTTTTTCTCCAATTGTAGATCTCTATCAGGATTTCTTTCCTGATGAATTCACCATAATCCCTCCTAATAGAGAAGTTGAATTTGAGATAAAGCTTATACCTAGTACATAGCCAATTCTGATACATTTATATTGTATGGCTCCAACTGAACTGAAGTAGCTCAAAGTTCAACAAGAATACTTGGGGATAAAATTATTTATCAGACCTAGTACTTCACCATGGGGTGTGCCTATTTTTTTTTCAAAAATGTGGATGGTGTTCTTCGACTATGTGTTGATTATAAAAGCTAAACCAGGTGAAGGTGAAGAACCAATATCCATTACTAAGTATCAATGGTATTTTTGATAAGTTATGAGGAGCTCGGTATTTCTCAAAGATTGATCTTTGAATGGGTTACCACCAGTTGCAAGTTAGGGAGGAGGATATTCTGAAGATATATTTTCAGAGTAGATATGGTTTTTATGAGTATTTGGTAATGTCATTCATACTGACGAATGCACTAGTTGTGTTCATGGAACTCATGAACAAAATCTTTCATCCATACTTGGACTCTTTCATCATAGTGTTTTTTGACAATATCCTCATCTACTCACCAACATCAGAACAGTATGCTAGGCACCTGGAGATAGTCTTAAGTATGCTTTGAGCTCACAGACTTTACGCTAAGATGTCAAAATGTGACTTATAGATTAAATAGGGGAAGTTACTTGGACATGTGTTGTCTGAAACTGGTATATTAGTAAACCCATATAAGGTTGAAATAGTTATGTTAGGGACACGTCCCCGAAACATGTTTGAGATCAGGAGCTTCCAAGGTTTAGTTGGATATTAGCAATGGTTTATCTAGGACTTATCCTAACTATCAGCACCCATTATAGCTTTGAAGAAGAATGGAGTAAAGTTCCAGTGGTCAAACCAGTGTGAAGAGGCATTCCTTGATCTAAAGAAAAGGCTGACTACATCTCTGATACTAACACTTCTAGAGTTGGTTTGGGAGTAGTATTATTTCAAGTAGAAAAGGTAGTAGCCTATGGGTCTTTTCAACTATGACCATGTGAGAAGAACAACCCTACACATGACTTGGAGCTAGAATTAGTTTTCCATGCACTGAAATGTTGGATTCATTATCTCTTTGGTGAGAGATTGATTGTTTACATGGATCAGAAGTGCCTTCAATATATCTTCACTCAGAGGGATTTGAATATGAGGCAGAGGCATTGGGTTAACTATCTATAGACATTTTACTTCAAGATGAAATATTCCCTTGGAAAGGGAAATGTCGTAGTATATGCCCTTATCTACAGGACCCAGGATGATCAGAAACTTGGCGAGAAATACTCAGAGGAGTGGTGGCATTTCATGTGATTATTGAATTACTGGAGGGTTGATGCTTCATAGGGTCAAGGATATATGATTTTCTCTCCCTTTATAATTAAATATTCCCTTATGGAAAGGATAATAAGTGGTCAGGATTTAGACTTGGAGTGTACTATGATGAGACAATGGCTCACTGAAGGTGACCCAATACCTGGATGGTCGATGGACAATAATGACATGATCTTGGTCCATGGAAGAGTAGTAGATCCTAATTCCTCTAGAGAGGAACTGATGAGGGATTACCATACATCTAGGTGGATGGAAAATCCTAGTGAAACAAAGATATATAATGGCTTTATATGATAGTTCTGGTGGCTAGGGATGAAGAGGGACATTACAAGTTTTGTCTCTAGATGTCTCACATGTCAGAGGGTGAAGGCTGGGCACCAGCATCCTGGAGGGTTGTTGTATCCACTCCTGATACATATGTGGAAGTTAGGGGATATCAATATAGAATTTTTGAAAGGATTACCCTAGACCCCATGGATTCATGATGCAATTTGGGTGATTGTCGATCGGTTAACGAAGCATTAACACTTCATGTAGGACCCCGGGACACCCTGAGAGGGGAGGGGTGAATCAGGGTGTCAACTTTTTCTTCTTAAAGTTGTGGATCTTGTTCCCACATTGGTAGGAACTACTTGAATCTGTATGATGGATATGATCAGCAATGAAACATTCACATGCAGAGAGTTGACACAGCAAACTTTACTTGGTTCACCACTAAGGGCTACGTCCAAGGAGCATACGCCGACAGGTTGTCGGTCGTATATAAATCCACTATGCTTCACTAGCTGTAGATTAAAAAGGTTTGGGTACAGTCACTATGTCCCAGGCTCACTGCCTTTACAAAGGTTCAGGGAAAGCTCACTGCTTCCCTCAGGTCACTCCCGTTGACTCCCCCTGGATCACTGCCGTTGGTGAAGTCTCACTCAGTTTATAGACGTGAAGGTCTCTTCAATAGATTTGCATTGAAGTCTTTGCCTCTGCTCAGCATGAGACTCTGCTTGCATCGAAGTCCGAAATAGATTCACTAGGACGCACATAACCACAGAACCGGATAACCAGAACGTGCAGACAAACCTTACTGACAATTGCGCGCAACACCAACCCTTTGCGCGCAAAACCTTTCTATTGTGTGAAAAATTTACTTTTCGCACGGAATAATATTTCGCACAAAAATCCCCTTTTTCGCGCAACTTCAAATATTTCGCGCAAGCCCCTTTACGCTATCCTTTTTCACGCATCAGATCTCGGATCTTCTCTAAGTCTTCCACACACCCGAATGAAGGGGGTCACCTCATATTTATAGGTGACAGAGACCCCCGCGCGCAAAATCCCCATCGGCGTAGAAAACCTCTCATCTGGTGCGCAATATTTTGCGCAGGTATCGTTTTCCGCGCACCTCTCCAGATATTTCGTGTAACCCATGCCTTTTCCATTTTTCGACGGTGTGATTCCGAAACACTATTTGCGCGAAAAACTTCGCTCCGCTATTTTGCGCACCACGCTGTTTTTCGCACCCAGCTGAAGTATTTCGCGCACAGCCCTTATTTTCCACGCAGCCCATGCCTTTGCCATTTTTCACCAATCTGATTTCGAAACACTATTTGCGCGAAAAACCTTGATCCCCTATTTCACGCATCCCGCTATTTTCCGCGCCCAACTTAAGTATTTCACGCAAGCCTCTTATATTTCGCGCACCACTTCCTTTTTGTGCGAACCTCCTTTTGCAGACAATCCATGTCTTCATTTTCCAATTTTGAGGCCCAAAAAATTGGCAAACACTGGGAAACAGCGCCACCTTCAATACTGTTGTCTGCTTGAACTGTATGATTGCTTTACTGGCACTCATTCAGAACTTCCACTGAGGATTGACAACAAACACAAACCAAACTCCAATTCCTGCATAGAACAGCCATGGTTCCAACACTTCACGCCAATCAAAGATACTCACTCTGTGGAGGAGTTGGGAAAATTTATGTCCAAGAGATTGTGAACTTACATGGAGTTACTTTGAGAATTATTTCTAACATAGATGAATATTTCACATCATTCTTTTGGTAGGGATTGTAGAAATCCCTAGGGACTCAGCTACAATTGAGCACAGTGTACCACCCTCAGAACGATGGACAGTATGAGAGGACTATACACATACTAGAGGATATGCTATGAGCTTGCATAATAGACCTTGGCAGAGCATGGGATAATCACCTATCCTTGATTGAGTTTTTATATAACAACAGTTATCAATATTTTATTTAGATGACACCTTACGAGGCTCTTTATGGGAGGTTGTGTCGCTCACCGCTATGTTGGAATAAAGTGGAAGAGGTAGTATTTGTTGTCCCCAATAGGGTTTAAGAGATCTTTGAGAGAGTGAAACTGATATGAAATAGATTGATCACTTCTCATAGTAGACAGATATCTTATGCCAACCGTAGGAGGAGAACCTTGGAGTTTGTTGTGGGATATTGGGTTTTCTTGAGAGTGACTCAACAGTTAGGGCACAAACATCTAAGGAAGCAGGGGATGCTAGCACCATGTTTTGTTATACCCTTTGATGTCACTAAGTGGATAAGGGTAGTGGTGTATTTTCTAGACCTCCCTTTATGTTATCGTGGTATGCACGATGTTTTCCATGTGTCATAACTTTTGAGGTATATACCTGATCCTACGCATGTTATTGATTGTGAGGACATTGAGATGGAGATTGTCACATATTATAAGGATCATTTGATATGGATCATGGACTGAAGTGAGAATGAATTATGAGGAAAGATGGTACCACTACTCCAGGTTTAGTGGCAGCATGGATGGATCTTGGAAGAGACAAAGGAACATGAGTATGATGTTTGAGCTTAGTGGCCTAAGTTATTCGAGCAAGACCACAAGAGATGCTTCTTGAGGATGAGAATTCAATAGAGGGGGAGAATTGTAACATCCTATTTTTTATAATAACAATAAATTTTTATTTTGATAAATTATTAATACCTTAAGTAGAAAAAAATTATTTATTAGCAAAAAATATTGAAATATGTTAAACACATCATGGAAGGGAAAAAATCCCAGTTAACACTCTGTAATATTTAAACAAATATTTTCAGAGTTAGACACTAAGTTATTGTGAGTTTATGAGGCCCTCAAAGCCTCGGTGAAGACATGATAAAAATATTAAATATATTATTTAAATTGTGGGAAATTTATTCAAAATAATTAAATAACTCCAAAATAGTGCGTCTTATGATAAAACTAAGACCATTTTTGGGTCCAAAATGGGGGGTTTATCCTAGGTAGGGTATTTTTTTTTATCCGAAAAAGGCATTAGGATATTCCAATAATTTAAAATCAAGTTTCCTTGATAATAAAATTAAATAAATAATTTAATTAATTAATTAAATTAAGTAAAAATGTGGCTTTCATCTTCACCATGCCCAAAACACCTTCTCCATCATGCGTACAACCATTAATGCAAATGGGGGTTTTCTAAACATTTGTTTTTTACACTATTTAACCTGAAATCAAAAGTAATGATTTCCTACAGAGAAACTAATGAATCCACATGAATTTATTTGTTGAAAAATAGATTGAAAATTGGGTAATAAATTCCTAAAATGAGGAACACGTTTTTTGAAACCCTATAAATACTGGGTGTTATAAACTTCTTAAAATTACACCAATCAACACCCAAAATAGTATTTGGTGATGGGTGAATGGATTTCTAGAAGTCGTTTAAAGATATGAAAAGTTTTTCTTCCCCTATGCAGTGCCCTCCATTCAGTTTGTTGTGTGTTTCTTTTTATTTTGTTTTTATTTATTTTATTTCTTCATTATATGCATTATGTGTAAAAAATGGGGAATTTTATTTAAACAAAATGATAATCCAAAATCTAAATTTTGGATTATCAAAATAAATCAAATTCTAGATATGAATATGTGTATATATATATACATACACATGTAATCATTTTGGAATGAATTTATATCAACTATAAAAAGATTTATACATTTATATATGTATGTATAATCACTTTTCGATCAACGTGGAAAATTTTATTAATTTATAAGAAAGATGTGTGTGTGTGTGTGTGTGTGTGTCTATATATATAGTCTGATTATCACATTATAAATTAATGGAAAACTTATTTGAAATTTATCAAATTTTTATTCATTTCAAATATCAAGAGATAATTGTTATGAATTTATCTAGTAGAAATAATAATAATGATTATTATTATAAGATTTATAATTTGATAATAAATAAATTATCAAATGATAATTTGTGAATAAAAAAATATCAAAGGTTAATGATAAAATCATTAAATGATAATTGCAATGTTTTATAGAAGAATAATTTATCAAAATTATTAAGGGGATAAAAATCGAATTCTTTTGAGAAATGTATAAAGAATTTTCCAATGTAAATTTTATGAAATTATGAAATGATAATTATTGAAGATAATTGCATGAAATTATCAATGATAATTAAAAATAATTCATCTAGCGATAATAACATTGATTTATCAAGGATAATTTAAAATATTTAATGTGAATTAAATTTATCAACGTAAATGATGAATTTAAATTATGGAAATAATTATTATCATTACATTTTAATTATACAATAAAGATAATTATCATCGTATATTTTTTTAGAATGATAATTTAAATTATCAATGCCTATGAAAATTTTTTATCATTTTATGTGATGTTTTAAAAGGGTAAAGTGGTAATTAAAATTTATCAGTACGTATGATAAATTTAATGGTAATTTTACAATTTTTCAAGAGATAGAGAGAATTATCACATGCAATGTTCTATTTCTTTGAAATAAAAATAAATGTTATGATTTTAGTAAAACCTTTAACATAGATCGGGAACCAATGTACCAATAGCTCAAGACCTTGACATATCACCCTGACGTTAGAAAAACTATGAGAGGTTTTCCAACTATTAAGGTAGGAAGTCCCTTAACCTTTTGGGATTGTTTAAAAATTATTTCAATTAATATTATTATGTGAAGACATGTTTAATGACCATGCTAGATATTAAATTCATGTGAGTATGTGTGTAGCCTCAGAAACTCTATATTATACTTGATTCCATAAGTACTTGTAATTGTTTCACATTATTGTGTGACTACGTGTACATGGTGTTCTACTTTACTCGTGATGATGTGTTATTATTTCAAATATATATATATATATATTCCATACCATGTATACCTTGTGGTTTTGTTCTTGGAGACAAGATAGGTGGACCATCAACTTGCATTATCCTTTGGAGGAGGGATGCGCATGACTGACAACGATGGTCCAATGCATGGGGTAGGCACATGACGATGCCTAGGGGATGCCATGTAGTGGACCACTGCAACTTGTGTTATCCTTTGGATGAGGGATGTGCATGACTGACGATGAGGGTCCAATACATGAGTTAGGTACACGATGATGCGTTGGGATGCACTCAATGAAAAGGGGATGCTGATTAGCTCTCAGTTCCTAGTATGTTACTCGACGGTGTACTTTGATTACTAAAGGAAGTTGATTAGCTCTCAGTCCTCAGTATATTAACTCAATGATTAAGGGAATCTAATTAGATCTCATTTCCCTTGCACACCCAGCCTACATATCTTATTTCAGAGTTTGATACTGTGTTGCACGATGATATAGAGAAACATGATTCATTAGCCTAGTGGTTAATCATTGATTCATCTAACACCTTGGTTGTCCATCTAGCATAGAGATGATCGGGGGTTGTGGAAGCTTTGTAAGTGCACAACTGCTTGATTTTGGATTGTGTGTTTACTTTTAATTGTTTTTTATGTAATACACTTGTATTTTGAGAACATCAGGTTTAGGATGCATTGGTTGTGTCCTACTAAGTCTTATACTCACACCCTAATTGGGCATTTCGGTATGATTGTAGATTTCGTGATTAGAGATCTGATGAAGGGAAAGTTCCCAATGGAGGATGGTTGAGCGATGGATCATGGAGTGGGAGTAGATTGGGATAGGCACCAGATCACTCTATGGATGATTTTTTATTTACTTTATATTTTCCTTCTACTACTTACTTTGTTTTCTTGCCACTTTGGGAGCCGTTACATTACATATATTCCATCTTTACTTTCCACATTTTTATTCTGATTTATTATATTATTTTTGTTTTATTATCTGATCCTATAACATGTTATAGAGGGTATAGTCTTCCAAAGGTTCCACTTGAGACCCTCGTTGATATTCAGCAACCTCTTTCATACGGGGAGGTGCGCATGAGGCCATGTATCATTCTGACTCAAACCTAGTGATTTGGTTTGGGATTTTACACATGTGTTATTAAAGGTATTCCCTTATTAAGGGAATCATAGGATTGGAAGGGGAGTAAGCTTTCACCTTGGTTCATTAGGACCTTCGAGGTGTTAGATTGTGTTTGCATGGTAGAATATCTATTGGTGCTTCCACAGTTGCTGGATAGAATCTATGACATCTTCCATGTGTCATATATTTTTTGGTATCTTCACAATGAATATCATGTCATTAATTGGGAAGAGTTGGATATTAAGGATGACATGATGTTCATGGAGTGACTAGTAGAGATCCTGGATCATCGAGAGAATGTGTTATATAGATGAACCATTCCATTGGTTCATGTTTTTTGGAGGCATGGTGGCTTGGAGGAGAGTACTTAGGAGAATGAGACACATATGTGTACCCAATACCCTAAGTCATTTTGAGTTTTCCCTTGTTTTTTTCTTTGATGATGTCATGCCTAAATCTTAATAATTTATGAGATGTGCCTTTTTTTCCCTTATTCACAGTGCGTGTTATGGATTCCTACACATAAAGAGGTGAAAACCCATTCCCAATCATGACGCGTTATGTTTATGACATGTTTTAAAGTTGTGTGGGTGAGTTAGTTCCACCAAAAGTGGATAATATCTTGATATATAGGATGTTTTTCCTTGATTTTTGTTGTTGGGGAACAGTTTTGTGATAGTTATAGTATTCATTGGCTTGTTCTATGTAGAGGTTAAAATAGTGGTGCATATGTTTGTGTAGAAGAGAGGTGTATTGAGGCTGGTGTGAGATGGTGGTAGTGTTTTAGTTGTAATGAGATCCCTGAGAGGTATCTCATGGAATGGTTGTTAGAACCTCCTTCCTTTTAAGTTTTATGGGTTGGTTTTTATTCTTATGGAATAAATTTTATTCAAAGGTGTTTGATTTAAGTCTTGGTGGTGTTGGAGAAGAGTTATTAGGTATTATGGAGGCTAGAAGAGGGTTTTAGTCCATTTAGGGGGTCACCACATCATGGTGGTGGGTGTGGTGAATACTATGTTGCAGCTAAGTGCATGGTTAATCTATTTTAGTTTGATCGTGTTCAAGCCCTAGGTGTGTTGGGCTGGTCTTGTGGTGCTTGGTGCACCACATCCAGCGACATAGCTTGTATGGTTGTATTGAAGTTAATATTGTCTAGAAGCCTACTCTATGTAAAATAGAGAGTTGAATCTCACCACACCGTAGCCTTGTGCATGGTGAGGGGAAAACATCCAAGCTCTTAATGCAAACCATAGTGTATACATGAGGAAGATGTCGAAGGGACCAATACAACTTTGACCATGTCACGGTCTAGGCCATAGTGGTGGTTAAAATTGGATTTAAAAATGTGTGAAAAATGAGGAAATAACCATGGTAGATTCATATCTCCCTTTGACTAGAGCTATTACAGGTGTTTTGTTTGTTCACCATGTTGTGGTGGAGTCTAGTGGGATTCACATATAAAAGGGGGTTTGGCACTTCCCTGGTTTGATTTATTTTTTCTCCCTTTGAGATCCAAGAGACTTCTAGACCTCACTAACTTACTTCAACCATTACTTTTAAAATAAAAACCCCTTGTATTGTTGTATTTATTTTTGTGGATTAAGGTATAATATCCCCTCTTCACTCTTCCTATTTTTTTAACTTATTCCTTTGGGGGGGTTATAATAATGGAAGTCTCTGTTTCGGGTGTTATTTGAATGTGGGTTGGTAATGTCTTTTTCTTGTTATATTTTATAGAGTTCCCCTTCTATCTTAGTGGGGGTTGATCTCTTATTCCTTTCATTATGAGTACCGGTCCTCTTTGAAGCTTCAATCGAGGTAGGGGCCCTCATTCTCTCCCTATTTATATGTACATGTGGGAATATCATGTTTTTTTATTCCTTTGGGTAGATGGTATGTATCTACTTAATAAATATAATAAAATAGATTAATTGAAATTGAGGGGGATCACATGAATTTAAATTGTTCTTGTGAGTTTTACCTATATGCTTTTGCATGCTTATTATTTTTAAAATTTGACTTATATTTAGATTGGTGTGTTGTTGTGGTTGTTGAATTTTTTTAACCATATTTTGATTATTTGATTAAAATCACCATTCATGAAATAGTCTAAGAACATATATCCAAAAGATAAATTGGTTTCTCATGGAATCTCAGATTTGTGTGAGAATAACCTTGAAAATAATGGATTAATTATGATTAAATCTCTTATTAAAACTAAATGAGATGTGTGGTGGTTGTGATGTGGTATGGTTGTTAAGCGAGGTTAATTAGCATGAGATGGATGAGCTATTATGTGTTTTATTGTGTTAGTTTATCAGTAGTAATATAATAGAATGTTAATGATGAAACTTAAATGGAATGGGATTGAATGATTAATAAACTCATATAATTAAATCGGGAAGCATGGTTAAAGCCTTTATCATTAAATATAAAATTAATGGGATTGATAAATGAAGATGATTGGTAATTATAAAATATATAAATTGGTTGATTTGGAATGTAGATTGTGTTTGGTTTTCTTGTGTGGTGTGATTCATTCAAAGGTGGTAGTGATGGTGATGGAGGTTTTGAGACATTATAATGATGTTGTGAGTTAAAATAGTGATCTTTTTATGAATCTATAGGTTGGGATTATGTGTATCTATTATACATCATATTTTTTCCTTATTATTTCTATTTACACCCCACCCGAGTCATGTGTTTACAATGAACCCCAAAGGTTTTTGGTTCTGGGTGTTTTTTTAAACATCCATGATGGTGGAGAAAGATGGTTGAATACCACCTCTTCCTCATTTTCTCTTCTATGTGAGGTTGTTATGCACAAGTTATGATGGATTTAAGATATAGTGCACTATAGGTGAAGATTGATGAGAGGATGTGGTAGCTCATAGTGGGGGTCATGCATGGTAAGAGGAGGGAATGAGTTTTATGTCCTTCATATCTATTATACCCTACTAACATGGTTATATAGAAGTGGTTATTGTAGGATGTGGATGTGATTAAAAGTCAAACTGGGTTCATGTTAGGATAAGTGTCTTCAGGTAGGATATGATGCAGTTTCTGAGGTTTCTTCGAGCATGATTATTATGGAATGGATGGTAGCACCAAGATGTGCAATTTTTGGGTATGATAGTAGAAAAATAGTTGTAAAGTGGTGTGGGGTACCCTTTTACCAAAATGTTTCTTTTTACATTATTACACTTTGATGTGTTATTTAGTGAGTATTCCATAGTGAGGGTTAGATTGGTTAATTGGCCTTTTTAGGTGTATGTTGGTCCTATTGTTTGTCCACTAGTGAATTAGTATACTCTTTTCACATGTTCAGAGAGGCCTTAGGTATAATCCTACTGATTATACATGTTATGCTTACTCTACATATATAAAAACTATTTTTCAGTTTTCCAGGAGTACTTTAGGGATTGATTTGGACATTACAAGCTCTGATTTTGGAGTTGTTGTTGAGTCATTCCCCTAGGGTTTCTTTTGGTATTTATATGAATACTCTATTTTTATTTTTTTATATTATGCATTCATTATGGGATGGATTGGTTTTCCTTTTTCTTTTATAAGATGGAATCACTTAGTTATTTTTATTCTATCTCTCGATCCTAATTCTATTATTAAGGGTAATGACTTCCATGTTTAAGATTTTTATATACCCTCATTCTAGTCATCAAACCAGGGACTAATTGAGGTAGGACTCGGGGGTCATTATCTTTCTCCCTTCATTACCGGTCTAGTAGGGGTACCTTTGGGGGGAGGGTATTGTGACATACTACTATCAATTGTAGTATTCACATAACTTGAACTTACAAAATCTTTCCTTCCAGAGTTCACCCTGTAATACCTATAATTTTTCTTAAGAAACCCTATTTTCTAACAATTTCAACATGCATGATTGAGTCTAATTGATTTAATTTGAATCTTATCTCTAGAATTATCTTCTGATCATCTTCTATTTCTCCATTGAGGGGATGGTCGTTTATCTTCTACATTTAGAATATTTCTGGTAGGTGCTTGGACTTCTCTTCATTTTAGTTCCCCATTCAGTATAAGCGATATAAAATCCTCAAACACTAATTTTTTCTCAAATAGGAGTTTATCATGCTAGTTACCATTGCATACCAACTTTTCAGAAGTAAAGATAACAACATTAGTGCACACGCTTCTTCTAAAAACTTATCAATAACTATTCAAGTTACCCTCAAATCATGTTAAATTAACCCACATAATATACCACAGGTTCTGCTTCTAACATTCACATGTCGAATAACCTCTATATTAAGAAAAAAATATTCATCGTCGTCATCTTTTTATATATGTTTTTAGTTCATTTATTAGAACCAGTGTAGTCTTTACTTTCCAAATATTATAGGTGACATTCCACACTAGTGAAATTTAAATCAATCCTAATGTTATTTTTTCCATCATTTCCCATTACTCTTCCTCCTTTTCCTCTATATTGACTTCTTTAAATAGAAATTCCAGGTCTCTCTAAATGATATGATCTTCCATCTACATTATCCAGAAGCCAAAATATGTTCCATTGAACTTGTTTTTCTAGACCTTTCGTTCTTTAGGAACCATCACTTCTGAAACAATAACTCCCACTAAATCGAAATAACATCATGACAAGTGATGATGTTACCTAAGTGACTGGAATACATAGTGACATCTATTCCACATGAACATGGGTTAGATTATAAAATTATAAGTGTAAGGACCTGACCACTCTAAGATTATCCATACAATTCAATCATAATATACCTCTTTATGTCCTGGGAAAAATGAAACATAAGAAGGGGTGAGCTCAGATTCTCAGTAAGGGTAAACATTATAGTGGAAGATAACATAAACATTAGACATGGTGAATAATTTAAAACACATGACTTTAAAAAAACTTGAACATAATATGGTAGGAATATGAGCTGAGTAAATATTTCTATAATAAAACATAATCATGGTTATTATACAAGTTGAATAACCACATGAACTATCAATTCATAGCTTCATAATGAGGGAAATTCATATTCCATATATTCTAAAACTTATCATCAATAACTCATCCAAGACGTCTAAAATGATTAAGGCCTCATCCAAAACCATATCTCAAAATGGGCAAGGCATCGGCCAAGTCCATGTCTATTTGTCTAATGAGAGCTACTGATGCATCGAGGGGATATAGAGGACCCCACCCATCACATAATAAGTCCAATGAATTCCTCATATAAACAGGGATAAAAATAAACAACATATGCATTTATATTGAAACTAACATATGAAACGTAAATAACTTTCCCTGAACATTAAGCTTAAACACTGACCATTTGGAGTAAATTGGTGAATGGTTTTAGGATAGCACATCCATAGTCAAACTAATCATAATCCATTAAATTAAATATGTAGTATGATATCATAAGATATTATTCCCAAAAATATATAAGAATCAACAAGAGTTTAAAATAGATGAAAACACTTTTATAAAACAATCGGGTAATTCTTAAGATAAATACTCCTTTAGTTTGAAAAGAAGAGTTCTTCTGGAAAAAAATTTGTATAAATCCAGAAGTGAAGTAAGATAGTATTTTCATAATAAAATGAGTGATTTTAGAAAAATAATGGTTGATAAAAACATATTATAGAGTGTCCTTGAAAATATGTAAGAATTTGGGAAATTCCCTTGGATTGGGCTTGTATTTCGGAAAGAATTTTGAAATTTAATTTTAAAAAATATAACTCCCCCATAAATGAAGGTAGGATTATGGTTGGTACACATATATAGAACTTTCAAACATAATTTATGAGGAATAAAAATGAATTAATAATAATTTAATTGAGGTAAGTAGATAATAAAAGTAACCTGAATTAAAATAGAGGTTCAGGTAGGAAACTCTTACCTTAAGTCAAAATGTGTTCATCTCTTTAACTTAAGGTCCTAGAATATGAAATTATACTTATTAATAACTTAATTAAGAACATTTTAGACATGTATTTACTTTATCATAATTTTATTAAGTTCATTTATGTCCTTATTGATAAGTTATAAGATTTAATTTCATCATTATGGAGTGTTAATTTCCTTGGTTTTCATGATTGGTATATTTTTATATGAGTATGGATGTTCATTGGATGAAATGACAATCACTTAGATTATTTGGCGGTATTTATATTATTCTAAACTATTTTTTTCATATGAATTAATACTATGTACATATATTGGTTCATGAATATTAATTAGGTTATAATACATATATTATAGTCTTGTTCAACCATTAAAATGGTTTCATGACCATTAATGAAGAATAAATTGAAGAAAAAAACTTCGTCATCTACGAAGGTTGTAAATTGGAACCTCGTGGACGATGATTTCATTTATAAAAGAGAGAGAGAGAGAGAGAGTAAGAAGATTGATAATGGTTATTACATTAACATAGTATATTCTAGTATATATATGATACTGGAGTTATAAGGATCGGTTGGACAAAGGAGTTTAGGAGAGAATTAGAAAAGAAGATAAATTGAAATGAAACTAAATGAAAAAGAAAGATATTTTACCTATTGAAATAACCTCCTTGAGAACATCCTTAATGGAAGAGGTTTTGGTCTTTTGGAAGTACCAAGTGCTCCTGGACATGGGGAGTGACTAGGAAAGGGTATTTGGGCATAACTTTGAGGAGTTTTAAGGCTTAGAGGAGTGAAGAGAAGAGGGAGTGAGGAGGGGTTATAGTGGAGGAGAGGGGTGATTTGTGAATATCTTATTCATTATTTTATTATTTCCCTCAAGACAACTAATAGTAGTTATTAATGTGATCCCTAATAGTAATAAGTGCATGTGAGTTCAAAATAAGTGTTCTTACATCAGCCATGATGCAAGGAATAGTGAATTTCACAGATAATATATATATACAGTAAATTACCATATTTTACTATTCATAAAAAAATTCAAGTATTTCAGAAAAATCTTAAAAATTCACCCTAACCATTTTTTGACGTGTATAATTCAAAAATGAACTCCATTTTTTGAAAACAGTTTTCTAAACATTAATAATTTAATTTTTAAATAAAATCATAGTTATTTGAAAGATAACAATTTTAAAACTATAATTCATTTTATATCACATTCAAAAATTAATCAAGATCTCATTATCTTATAACCTTAAGAAAATAAAATATTATTATTATTTACTATTCATAAGGTTCATATTACTATTCTTATTACTATTCATAAGGGTATGTTACTATTCACCAAAAATTAAGTTTGTCTTATCAGACTCTAAATATCTTACTAAACGTAACTGCGTATGTCATTTTTTCGAATTTCAAATCACAGAGGTGGAAAAAATTGTATTTACTAGCTAGGTCATAACAAAGTGTTGTTTTTTAGAGACTCATTGTTTCATGCATTAAATATTTATTTTCAAAACCCTGGGGTGTTACATTCTCTCCTCCTTACAAGAAATTTTGTCCTAGAAATTTACAAAATGTTACCTCACAAAAAGATTTGGGTAGGTCTTCATCATAAGCTCCTCGGGCTCCCATGTTGCCTCTTCAATTTTATGATTTCTCTAAAGTATCTTTACAAGTTGATTCATCTGATCCCTCAACAGTTTTTCTTTAGTGTCTAGAATCCTAATTGGATCTTCATAGTACAATAAGTCAAGTTCCAATTATATACCTTCAAAAGTAAGGATATGTGTTGGGTTTGGAATGTACTTTCTCAATAGTGAGACACGGAACACATTGTGTACTTTAGACGGGCTAGGTGGTATATCCAAACGATATGCAACAGCTCCAATTCTCTCCATAATTTTAAAATGGCCTATGTACCTAGGGCTCAATTTCCATTTCTTCTCAAATCTTATAATACCCTTACATGGATATACTTTTAAGAAAACATGATCTCCCACTTGAAATTATAAATCCTTCCTTCGATTATCAGCATATATTTTTTGTCTACTTTGAGCTTCTTTGATATGGCCATGAATAGTCTTTACCTTCTCTGTTGTTTCCTCCAAAATCTCTTCATCCACAAGCTTCCTTTCTCCAACTTCATCCCAACAAGTTGGTGTACGTCATCTCTTTCCATACAATGCTTCATATGGTTCCATTTGAATACTTTAATAGAAACTATTATTATAGGAAAACTCCACTAAAGTTAAATATTGATCTCACGTATCTTGAAAGTGAAGTGAACATGATCTCAACATTTCCTATAAGGTTTGGATTGTCCTATCTAATTGTCTATCAGTTTGAGGGTAATAAGTAGTACTCAATCAAAGTTCGGTAACCAAAGATTTCTAAAGACTTGTCCAAAATTATTATGTAAATCGTGGGTCATGATCAGACACAATTGAGATAGGTTCCCTATAAAGTCTAACAACTTCGTTGATATAGTGTCTTGTTAGGTGCTCCAGTGGAAAATCCTCCCTTATAGTGAGGAAATGTGCAGATTTTGTAAGTCGATCAACAATTACCCATATTGCATCATTATTTCTCGAAGTCTTAGGTAATCCAGTTAAAAAATCTAGGGTGATGTCATCCCATTTCCGTGTAGGAATAGGTACAGGTTTCATGACTCCTTTTGTATGTTGCCTTTCGGCCTTCACTTGTTTACAGACTAAACATCTTGATACATAATCTGCAATTTCCATCTTCATGTTATCCCACCAGAAATATTCCTTCAAATATCTATACATCTTAGTGCTACCAGGATGTATGGAGAAATTCAAACTATGAGCATCATCCAATAACTCCCTTTTTAGTTCCGGTATAGTTGGATCACAAAGCCTCTTCCCAAATTTCAGAACACAAACTTCACACACAAAGTCAGTCATCTTCCCATCTTTCACAGCATTAATTTTCTTTTAAAGGTTCTCATCATTAGGCTGAGAAATTTTAATCCTTTCTAATAAAGATGGTTGGGAAACCAAATGAAAAGGTAGTGATGTTTCACCTTCTTTGATAATTTACATATCCATCCTCACTAGATCCATGTACAAATGATCCTTGTCAATCCTCATTTTGTTGAGAACTCCATGATCCTTCCTGCTCAATGCATCAGCGACCTTGTTTTCCTTTCCTAGGTGGTAGTGTATAGTACAATAATAATACTTGAGTAGTTCGAGTCACCTTATTTACCTCATGTTGAGTTCTTGCTGTGAGAATATATATTTTATACTCTTATGGTATGTATATATCTCACATTTTTTACCATAGAGATAATGTCTCCATATCTTCAGAGTAAATATTACCGATGCTAACTCAAGATCATGATTAGGATAGTTTTGTTCATAAATTTTTAACTACCTTTATATATAAGCAATAACTCTATCATTATTCATAAGGACACAACCAAGTCCTTCCTTTGATGCATCGCTATAGATCACAAACCCATCATTCCCCGATGGTAGATTTTGGATTAGATAATTCTTTAATCTCCTCTTCAATTCTTCAAAATAGTCCTCAAATTCTTTTTCCCATACGAACTTAACCCCTTTACATGTAATATTGGTCATTGGGCTGGCTTAATGGGCGAAGTTCTGAATGAAACACCGATAATAACCTTCTAAACCAATAAAATTACATACCTCAGTTATGTTAATTGGAGTAGGCCATTCTTGAATAGACACTATCATCACAGGATCAACAGATATTCCATCCTTAGAGACAATGTGTCCAAGAAAGGAAACTGATTAAATCCAAAATTCACACTTGATAAATTTCCCATATAATTCATTTCTTATAAGAGTCTTCATAATAGTGGGAAAGTGATTTTCATGATCCTCATAGAATTTAGAGTATACCAAGATATCATCAATAAATACCACCACAAATTCATCATGATATTCCTTAAAAAGTTTATTCATTAGATCCATAAAGACATAGGGTGCATTAGTCAGTCTAAAAGGAATTACTGTAAACTTGTAATGCCCATACCTAGTTCGAAATGTTGTCTTTGGAATATTTTTCTTCCTCACACGCAATTGATGATATCTAGATCAAAGATCAATCTTCAAAAAATATTGGGTTATATGAAGTTGATCAAATAAATCATTAATGTGAGGTAGGGGATACTTTTTCTTTATTGTTATAGCATTGATCTCCTTGTAGTCAATGTACAACCTCCTAGATCCATATTTCTTCTTAACGAAAAGAACAGGGGCTCCCCATGGAGAAACACTAGGGAGAATAAATCATTTATCCCTCAATTACTCTAGTTGTTTCTTTAGTTACACTAACTCCACAGTGGCAGTTCTATAAGGTTTCTTTGATATGGGCCTTGAATCAGGAATTAAGTCAATTGAAAACTAAAGTTCCTTCTCTGGAGTATGTTCAGGTAAATCCTCTAGAAACACATCAACATATTATTGCCCAATAGGTATGTCCCCTATATGAACATTCCCTTCCTCACCCATAGTAATTTCATTCCCTTCCTCATTAATAATTGAATTTGGTAGAGCTACTAGGGGTGGATCTAGATGAGAATCAGATAGTGATGTTTCTTCCCTAAAGATAAGGGATTCCACACCATCCTCAAAAAATTGTAACCTACTTCTTCTTATAATAAATTTTCACATCATGGTTCGAAATCCAATCCATACCAAGGATTATATCAAATTAAATCATGGTTATGATAATAAAATCAGTAGATAAAGCTCGTTTATATGTCATAATGGGGACTTCCTAACACAACTTTGTTGTGATGATACTTCCCTTAGGAGTTTTGACTGAAAAATCCCTTATTAAATCAAATTATAAATATCTAATTTTCTTGGTAAACTGGGAAGATATGAAAGAATGTGATGATCCAAAATCTAATAAATCATTGGCTAAGTTTTAGGAAATGATTAATGTACCTGGAACTATATCATTAGGAACTTCAATATCAACAGTTTTGATTGCATAATCTTGTCCCTACTCCCTTGGCCTTTTTATAGCATGTTTCCTTGACGCTTTGGACAATCATTATCATAGTGTCTCGTCTCCCTACAATTATATCATTGAACATTAATAGATTCTTTCTTCCCCTTTCAATCACCAGCAAGATGTCATTTATGTCCACATTTGTAGCATACTCCTTTTCCTTTTAAGAAGGCACCAGGGTGTTTCCTTCCAAAATTATTAAAGGGTGGAAATTCAACTATTTCCTTCTTCCCTATTTCCTTTATTCCTTTTTTAGATTTTTTAGAAACCCTCTTCTTCTCTTCATTTCCTTTAAAGTCATAAGACTTAGAGAATTCGTTTTCTATCTTAATAGCACATGAAACTATATCTTCATATGATGAGAAACTTTGGGAGACCAGTGCCTGTTAGAGGAATGTCTTTAAGCCATAAAATAATCGATCAATATTTCTCATTAGATTTCATGTGTAGTCCATATCATTATTTTCATACCTTGTGAATTTAACTTCATACTTTACAGCATTCTCATCTTCCTTTTGCCTCAAATTCAGAAAATGCCTTTCCATATCCTCTTGTTTTTCATGAGGAAAGTATTTCTCTAGGAAGATTTCCTTAAAGTACCTCCATTCCATCTCTTATATCTCTTCCTACTCCTTTTTATTTTGTATTAATGACCACCACTGATCTTCATCTCCCAATAGATGATAAACTGCCATGATAACCTTCTCTCTTTCGTTACATCCCAAATTGAGAAATATCTTCTCTAGGGAACTTATCCACTACTCAGATACAAATGGGTTTGTAGTCCCATTGAATTATGGAGGTTGTTGTCACATAAAGATATATAACATAGCTCCTCCATGTTGTGGATCAGGATTCTCTATACGGGTAAGGTTATTGTTCATAACCTGAGTCAGTTGTCCCAGTATAGTTATAAGTTGCTCAGCATCAGTCGTAGCTCCAGAGCCAACATCATTATCTTACATCGAAGGGAAATCCCTACATGGGATATGTGTGTTCATGAGGTTTCCATTTCTTCCACTAGGATCTATTTCTAGATAATGGCATACACTAGATTAGGTTATGAATCATAAGGTATAATATTAACTTAGCAAAATACTTAGCATAAATTGAAATCTTATGCATGGTTAATCCCATAATTACAAACCTGGTTTCTTTGAGGAAAAATTTACATTTAAATCCTTCATTATGGATTGTAAAGAAAATGTGAATTATCCTAATCATATCCCCCGGGAGTGTCAAACCAGGTTCATAATAAGGCCTATTTCCATGTACCAGGATACCCCAGGTCAAGCCCGAAACTTCTTGTCAGAGTTTTTACACCTAGGTACATCTGTTCCAGAACCACATCCAATTGTAGTATTTAGACGAGGATGTATTTTCTAGAAATATCCACATAATCTATTCCTTAACAAAATACTAGTATGTTCTTGTATGTTTATCCTCAAAGACTCTCTTAGGGGTTTGTTCTTTAATCTATGTTTTCTGAATCTAGTTTCCAAGTTTTCTACTAAACTTCCTCTTATACCAACTGTAAGGAACCGACCCCAGTTTCCCAGAGCCAGTTCCTTTTTTTATTACATTATCATATAAATAGGGAATATGAATCTCAAAGGACCAAGTAGTTTAGTAGCTTTTGGAAACAAGATACATACATAAGTTCAACATTACAACTTGAAAATAAAAACAACATAAAAGTTCCACTGTGAACAACCACCACTCTAAGATTATCCCTTAAAGTCAATCATAATATACCTCTTCATGTCCTGGGAAAAATGAAACATAAGAAGGGGTGAGATCAGATGCTCAGTAAGGTTAAACATTATAGTGGAAAATAATATAAACATTATACATGGTGAATAATTGAAAATACATACCTTTAAAAAAAATTGAACATAATATGGCAGGAATATGAGCTGAGTAAATATTTCCATAATAAAACATAATCATGGGTATTATACTAGTTGAATAACCACGTGAAATATCAATTTATAGCTTCATAATGAGTGAAATTCATATACCGGACATTCTGAAACTTATCATCATGGCCTCGGCCAAAACCATATCTCAAAATGGGTAAGGCCTTAGCCAAGTCCATATCTATTTGTCTCATGAGACCTACCGATGCATCGAGGGGATATAGAAGGTCTCACCTATCAAATAATAATCCCAATTCATTCTTAATATGAACAGGGATAAACATAAACAACATCTACATTCATATTGAAACTAATATGAAACGTAAATAACTTTCCCTGAACATTAAGCTTAAACGCTAACCATTCAGAGTAAATTGGTGAATGGTTTTAGGATAGAACATCCATAGTCAAACTAATAATAATACATTAAATTAAATATTAAGTATTATATAATAATATATTAGTTCCAATAATACATAATAATCAACAATTGTGTTGAAATATATGAAAACACTCTTATAAAACAATCAAGTAATTCTTGAGATAAATATTCCTTTAGTTTGAAAAGAAGCGTTCTTCTGGAAAATATTTTTATAAATATATAAGTGAAGTAAGATATTATTTTCATAATAAAATGATTGATTTTAGAAAAATAATTTTTTCTAAAAATAGATTATATAGTTTCACTGAAAATAGGTAATAATTTGGGAAATTCCCTTGGATTGGGCTTATATTTCGGAAAGAATTTGAAATTTCCTTTTAAAACGTATAACTCCCCCATAAATGAAGGTAGGATTATAGTGGGTACACATATATAGAACATTAAAACATAATTTATGAGGATTACACATGAATTAATAATAATTTTATTGAGGTAAGTAGATAATAAACGTAACCTGAATGAAAAATGGAAGTTTAGGTAGGAAACCATTACCTTAAGTCTGAATGTGTTCCGATCTTGAACTTAAGGTCATGGAATATGAAATTAGACTTATTAATAACTTAATTAAGAACCTTTTAGACATGTATTTATTTTATCATAATTTTATTAAGTTCATTTATGTCCTTATTGATAAGTTATAAGATTGAATTCTGTCATTCTAGAGTGTTCGTTTCCTTGGTTTTCATGATCGGTATATTTGTATATGAGTATGGATGTTCATGTGGAAAGGATATAATTCTATAGAATTGAAAATATATATTATTTATGAACATAAATAAATTTTAATGGTTATATATAGAATTTTTTTACATGGTATGAGACTGAATCATTGGATGAAATGACAATCACTTAGATTATTTGGCGGTATTTTGATTATTATGAACTAGTTTTGTCATATGAATTAATACTATGTACATATACTAGTTCATGAATATTAAGTAGGTTATAATACATATATTATAGTCTGTTTCAACCATAAAAATGGTTTCATGACCAGTAATGAAGTAGAAATTGAAGAATGAAACTTCAACATCCACGAAGGTTGTAAATTGGAACCTCACAAATGATGATTTCATTTATAAAAGAGAGAGAGAGAGAGTAAGAATATTGATAATGGTTATTAAATTAACATGATATAATTATAGTATATAGATGATACTGGGGTTATAAGTATAAATTGGATAGATTAGTTTAGGAGATAATAATAAAAGAAGATAAATTGAAATGAAACTAAATGAAAAAGAAAGATGCTTTACCTCTTGAAATAACCTCCTTAATGGAAGGGGTTTTGGTCTTTTGGAAAGAACAAGAGCTCCTAGATTTGGGTAGTGACTAGGGAAGGGTATATGAGTAGAACATTTAGGAGATTCAAGGCTTAGAGGAGTGAAGAGAAGAGGGAGTGAGGGGGGTTATAGTGGAGGAGAGGAGTGATTTGTGAATATCTTATTCATTATTTTATTATTTCCCTCAAGACAACCAATAGTGTTGATTCATGTAACCCCTAATAGTAATGATTGCATGTGAGTTCTAAATAAGTGTTCTTGAATCACCCATGATGCTTGGAATAGTGAATATAACTGATAATGTATATATACAGTAAATTACCGTATTTTACTATTCATAAAAAAATTCAAATATTTCAGAAAAATCCCAAAAAATAACCCTAACCATTTTTTGACATGTAGAATTCAAAAATTAACTCCATTTTTTGAAAATAATTTTATAAATATTATTAATTTAATTTTTAAATAAAATCATAGTTTATTCTAAAAATAACAATTTTAAAACTATAATTTATTTTATATCACTTTGAAAAAATCATCAAGATCTCATTATCTTATAACCTTAAGAAAATAAAATAATATTATTATTTAATATTCATAAGGTTAATATTACTATTAATAAGGGTATGTTACTATTCACCAAAAATTAAGTTTGTCTTATTAGACTCTAAATATCTTACTGAACGCAACTCTGTATATCAGTTTTTTAAATTTCAAATCACAGAGGTGGAAAAAAATTGTGTTTACTGGATAGGTTATAATAAAATGGTGTTTTGTAAAGACTCGTTGTTTCATGCATTCAATATTTATTTTCAAAACATTGGGGTGTTATAATAAGTCCCAACCTACTCTAGCTGCAAAGGTGTAGCGTGGCAGTAGTGTAGGGTTGTACTCACAGGGATCAATTGGAAAATATGGTAACCTAGCGAAAAGAACCTGGTAGATGTATTCCCTATGTGACTCTCTTGGGTTTGGTTTTCTAAAGATTACATAGTTTGGTTTTAATTAAGGAGAAAGAGAGGGATCGGGGTTAGTTTTGAGGATTATAAAAAATGTATTCCTAGATCTATCTTAGGATGGTCCTGTGGATTAGGATGAGAAGTAGTGCATAAGTCACCAATTGGTTTTGGTCCAACCAATTGGATCTACCAAAGCTAGAAACTTATCTTTTATCTATAGGTAATTAGAAACCCAGATGCATAAGGTTTGGTTTCAAGGCAGGAAGCATCATAGAATATTGGTCCTAGCCTACTCAACTCTAACTAGGTCAAAGTCCTTTGATTGAAATTCCCCATATCAGGGTTGTGCAAAAAAAATGTGATTGAAAATTTTTCTTTAATCTAGTTACCATCCAAATGGTTACACAAGTTTTTGATTTGGAGATTCATTAGGTTTAATAAACCCCTGCTCTCAACCCCTAACCCCTGCAGATTAGTCATGCATGATTACAATGATATTAGATAGAAATAAAATTTGAAACATAATTGACATGATAATTAAATAGTTTAGACAAGATAAATCCATGATTAAGTCAATTTAAATTCAATCAAACACTTACTTGAATAGAGGAATAAGAAATAATCTAGCAATTGTAATTGAAATTGTAGTAAGAATTGAAACAGCAATCAGATCATGAACAAGTGATCCAAAATTCTTAGAATCGAAGTGCTAGAGTAAAGGACTAGTAAATCAAGAAATAAAATGGAGGAAAATAGAGTTTGGAATAAAGAAGAGAATATAATGTAAAATAAAGAAGAGAAAAGCCGCTTCGGCGGTGGCGTAGTGGTGCAGGGTCGAGGACCATGGCAACGGTGTTCGGTGAGGTCTGGGGTTCGATTCTTGGGAGCCCGCTCTTGGGGGAATTCCTGCTCCCTTGCCCCACTCGTCTTGTCGGGTCACCCAGTGTCTCACTGGGTGGGAAGAATGGGCGCATTTCACCTGGCTGATGGATTGTTGTGTCGAACCATCGCTGATCGAGGTGTTACCCCGCGGGACGCAATGTCATCTCGGCTGACAGCGGCTCCTCTCCGGCTGGGGCTTCTCCAGACGACCTCTTCGTGGAGAGGGGGGTTCTCGAGTGTGGAGGGTTTGAAAAGGCCACTCTCAATAATTCCCATCTCAACGAACTCAAAAGAAGAGAAAATATGGTTGCCTTGTGCTCTATGCCTCTACTGAAATATTTATAGACCAATGAGACTCATGATGTTTAAAATTTTCACTTTGTGAAACTCATTTAAGTGAATTATCCTTCAATACATACACGACATATAATATAATTCACATCATGAACTCAGATCAACAAAATCCTCCAAAAAATCTTGAATCTCCTAGATTTCTTTCGGATTTTACGGCTTGAATCTTTGACAGGTTTGAACTACAAATCTTTCGCATCGTCTAATTCTTTCACATCATGTATCTAATTGTCCTAGAGGATTCATGGATTTTAACACTTTCATGGTTTGTCCCTTGGATTTCATGGGTTCTATGCTCAAGGATTTCACATCATTAATAGCTTTCATGACCAATAATATATAGATTTTCTAAATTTCCAATTGCTTCTCTTTTGATAATTAAGCTCCTATTTCTTGAAAAAATCAACTAAAACCCAATTAATTATCTAATAAAACATGAATATATTAAAAATAAATACATAAAATATATATATATATATATATTCATCTTATCAAATTTCCCCACACTTGAAAAAATTCTTGTCCTTAATAAAAAAAGCATATCCACAAGTAATCCAATTTAAACAATTTTTAAATAAGAAATATGCATTACAATAAAACAAATAAAACTAAGTGCTTGTGGAAAAAAATTCCTCCATAATCACTCCTACAGAGAAAATTAGTCATGACTCAATGTTAGGTTCTTTATTCATATCCTTTCTTCAATTAATTATAATTTCTCAACTGTTCCTTAGAAGTTGTACCAATTTTCAATTTAAATCACCATAGATTTTCTCTCATCACTAAAGGTAAAATGAAATTGGAGTTATAATCAAACCTCGAATAAATGTACCTAACCATAGGCTTGAATTGGTTCTAAAATATCCACTCCTTAAAGATAAACACACAATTAATCATGAGGCCTTTAGAAATAATGTTCAAATGACTATGTGGTTGTGGGTAGGTGGGTAGATGATAAAAATAAATCTCAAAAAGGAGGTTAAACTCTCAAGTATAATACATGGTCATTATGAAAAATTAAATAAAAAATATCCTCCAGAAATTAGTATCTCCACACTCCCAAAAGTTTAGGGCAAGTCCATGGATGTGTCATAAAAGTTCAATGTAAGTATCATATTTCTTCTTTTCTAATTTTTTGAAAGTTATGTCTAGGAAAGATATCATATCCATCACTTAACCATTATGATTCATCATAAGATTCATAGGTCTAGTCATGGTGATTTTTACCTTCTTAATACACAACCCATATATATATTAATAGGATAATAATTAGTGGTATATCAGAAGAACCATGGACCACTTTCTGTATATCATGCAAAAAATTCACTGCACATCTCCTCAGTAGTAATCATACCACTTCCATCAGTAATGATCATCTCCCCCACACTTATTCAACTTAAAATCATGAAATTATATCAAGAGAAGGGTGGGAAGGGATAAAATGGGCTTGTAACATGGCTCAATCCTAACAAGGTTATTCATGGATTCTATGGGTTTAAGAATAAAAATTGTACAGGTGAGTTTCAGGAAAAATGGGTCAACAAAGATTGCCTCAATCATTTTAACAGTGTATTTATTCAGTCATAACCTTGATATGATTTTAATTCAAGTATTGTTAGTTTTACATGCCCCAAGTATCCCATAAGAAATATACTTAGAAAAGAATATGACAATGTAGGTTCAGAATTCTCTCAGGAATGGAAATACAAAAAATAGGGCAATCACTCTAGGCATAAAACCCAATAATAAGTCAATAAAAGTTAATTAAAAGATTCAAGAATCAAGAGTAAATTACTCAATTCATTAATCATGCCAAAATTATAAGTAGGAATAAAAATAGATCTCAACATTCTATGAGCAAGATTTTTCTTTTATTTAAATGAGTGTAATGAGATTTCAAGTTAAATGATGCTTTCAATGGAAAATGTCTCCTAGACTAATGAAAAACAATAAACAATCCATGTGTATAGACAATAAAGATCAATAATGACTCCCCCCAAATTAAAATGAAACATTTTACACACTATTTTAGAAAATTATATGGGAGAGATATCCATAAAAGAAAAGATAAATGGATATGTAAATTATGTATTGAAAGTAGGGGATTGAGAGCTCACTTTAATAAAGGTCAATTCATGGGGGAAGATTCTAGATATTGAAGGAACACTTGGATTCCTACAAATATTGTTAAAAAGAAACACATCTATACTATATTATCAATTAGAATATAGGATATGACCAAAATGGAATAATTAAGATATAGTAGTTAGAAATGAAGAGTAGTTAAAATCACGATGAGATTAGAAGAGTACAACGGAGAAATAAATTAACTGTGAACAACAATATGTAAAAAAGAAATGATAAATTCCAATGAATCATCAAAAACAAAATTATGGGTTTCCTCCCATAAAGTAAAAATAGGTCGCCATCATCCATATGAATAGACAAGGATCAAGCGGAGGGGACCATCTGCCCAGTTGTCTTATTCCTCTTACAGGAACTGGTAGTTGTATCCTCTAACTCATGTGGGAACCTGGTGGGGTTCACCACCTCAGGAATGGGTCATCCAAAGATCTTATCTGGTAGTCGTATCATCTGTGAAGACCAAGGAGGGGACTCGTGTACAGTATAGTGTTGAAGCTCCTATATTCGTCCCTGTATGTCATCCACTCAAGGAAATACCTCATGTGGGTGACCATATAGTAGTCTACAAGACTCATCGATAACCATGGAAGATATAGTGGAGAAAGAAATAGTTAATTGAATACATAAGTAAGAATGTGAATATAAGTAATCTATCTAGTCAAAAATAATGTCCCTTCCATTAGATAATATGGAAAATACAACCTAGAGAGGGAATATAGTAATTAAAAAAATAAGACACTGAAAACAGAGTACAATGGGGGAGGGGTATACATAGAAAAGGATAAATAGTGTGGGTTGAATTGACACTATCAGTATCATATACCCCCCCCCCCAATAGTGGGTTATTGAATTGTCCCTTCCATGTCTATGGCATCTATGGATGTGAGGATAGGTGAATCTACCACTATAGAATGTGTCACGGTGCTGGAAGCTAGCTTGGTCATCACATGTGGAGGGGGGGTACTGATCCAAACTAGGGCTGAACATCTAGAAAATGTATTAATGAATGGAACCTCATATGTGGAAGGTAAGGTAGGGCCCTTACCTCATCAGTTCTACTCCACTAAAAAGTTCCACTAGATAGTAGGGCTTGTGAGATTAGGGGAAAGGTCAATAAGGGTGTAAAATGGGGTGGGAATAGTAATAGTTGGGTCTGCAATAGGAGGTAGTGGGTGGGTATATGTAGTCACTTGTGGTGGGGCGGTGGTGGTAAACTGGAATGGATCGGTGAAGGGGATGTTGAAATGAATGAAAAGTTACCTATGGTTCTCTATAAAACACTGGAGAACAACCTAGGTTTCTGAAGGCAATGGTGGGGTTGGTGCAGTGGTAGAAGGTGTAGTGGTGGGTGGTGGAGTGGTGGAAGAAGTTGAGGCAGGGGCTGGGTCAGCAGAGGCAGGGGCCTTTGAGCTGGAGTAAGTGGGGATAGAGCACAATGATTTGGGGCCTCATCAACATCCTCGAGGTACTCAAGGACCCACGCATAGTTCCTTCTAATCTTATTCAAGATCCTCACCTTGTGGAGCATGATGAGGTCATTCGACTCTATCTTCCCAAAATAGGAAAGAGGCAGAGAGTCATCTAAAACACCAAGATGAGGTGTGATACGGGTGATGAAGATACCTCACATTAAGGTACCACAAGCCCTCCATGCTTGGTCCTCATAGTAGAGTGTGAATTGGCGATCCATGTTGACATCAAGGCCACCCATGGAAGAGGCTAAGATGAGCACCACTCTCTAACTTATGCTCTTGTGAGCATCTCCTCTAGATATACAAGAATGGGTGATATCCCAATGAACTATCCGTAAGGAAGATCCCCACATCTAGGTTATCTTTTCTGTCTACAAATCATGAAAGCTCTGAGGGTCCTGGGTGATCAATGACCAGCTTTGTGGAGTGTTTTCCTTATTCAGATCAATCTGAAAGGAAGAAAATGTAGGAGAAGCGATAAAAATCTTCAGTGTAGATACCCAACCTAACACTAAAGTCTTCTAAATGGGATAACATCTCTAGCATAACTCTTCCTAAAATTACCTCGGACCATAATCCTATCCTGGTCAACTTCTCTCTCAATACCAAAAATCCTTCTTTACCTTTTATATTTAACATTGCTTGGTCTTCAGATCCTAATTCTGCGAACATTATTAAAAACTCTTGGTCTTCTATGAACAATTATAATGACTCTTTTTCATATCCCTTTAAATTAATGAATCTAAATCAGGTTCTTAAGGAGTAGTGTAGATCAAAATATAAACAAATGGACAATGACATCCTTCTTTTGGAAGAGGAGCTCTCCCAAATTCAAAATAACAATACTAGATCCAACTTTGCTTCTGATCCTCAACATGAAATTAATATTTATACTAAATGGGTGTCTATGACTAAATTTAAGGACAATATTATAAAACAAATTTGAAAATATAAATGTCTTAATGATGGTGACAGAATTACTAAATTTTATAACTCCCTTCAAAGAGCCAGAGAGGCTTGCAAGCCTCTTGCATTTCTAAGAGACGGAGACAATCTCATTGATTCTAAGGAAGATATTGCTAATCATTTCATCTCTTATTTTGAAAATATTTTCAATATCCCCATATATTATAAAGATATACTACCTGATATCATCCTGACTGTGGTTACTAAAGAGGACAACTCTTTTCTTAATAGCATCCCTCTTGATCGTGAGATTAGAGACACAGTCTTTAGCTTAAATCTTGATAGTGCTCTGAGACCTAATGAATTCAATAATAGTTTCTATTAGACTTATTGGTATGTGATCGAGGATGATGTTTTCAGATTTATCAGGACTTTCTTTTCCAAAGGCATTCTCCCTCATGGGATAAACTCCCAATTCCTCACTCTAATCCCTAAAGTAGATAATTTTGATGAGATACGCCTTTTCAAACCCATTGACCTTAATAATTATCTCTACAAAATCATTACTAAACTACTTTAAAATAGGATCTCTTCCATTATTAATAAAAAAATCTTGGAATCAGTTTGGTTTTGTTAAAGGAAGGTCCTTACAAGATTGTATATTCCTTGCCTCAGAATGCACCAACCTTTTGAATAAATCTAATAGAGGTGGGAATTTTTCCATCAAACCTGACATTCGAAAAGATTTTAATACCATTGATTGGAACTTTATTTTCAAAGTTCTAAGGAAATTTGGATTTAATTTAACTCTCATCAATAGAATTAAAAATCTTTTCAATTAGGCTTTCATCTCCATCCTTGTTAATGGATCTCCTAGGGGATATTTTAAATACTCCAAAGGAGTCAGACAGGGTGACCCTCTCTCCTCTATTCTTTTCTCGATTACTGAGGATTAACTAAGAAAATTTCTTACTCAGCTTGTGTATCAAAACAATATTAAACCGATTATTGCCTCTAGGAATTTGAATTCCCCCACACACCTCTTATATTCAGATGACATCATTCTTTTCTTACAGGGGGACAAGATAAATATCAATAACCTCAAAGGTGCTCTTTTTCATTATGAAGATGTTTCTAGAAAAACTATCATTTGCAAAAAATGTTACATATTTTATAGAAAAAACTTCTCTTTCAATAGAAAAACAAACATCATAAATGCTTTAGGAATTATAGAGGGAAATCTCCCCTTCACTTATCTTGGTGTTACCATTTTTTGGGGTAGACCCAAATCTATTTATTTTTCCACCATAGTTGACCAAATTCTTCAACATATCTTCTCGTGGAAAGGAAAATCACTCTCTATGGCAGATATAATCTATCTTTTCCAGTCTATGATTGTCTCCAAAATGGTCTATTCCATGATGGTCTATAAATGGCATGTTGGTCTCTTGAATCACATAAAATTTTTCCATAAAAAACTTTGTATGGAGTGGTATCACTATAGATAGGAAAATGGTAACCATTCCCTAGTTGACCTGCTGCAAGACTTTGGATAAAGGTGGCCTTGGAATAAAAAATCTCAATTTTTTCAACACTTCTTTACAAGTCGGGCTTACTTGGAATCTTCTCTATAATAAGTCTTTCTCCATTTACTTTCTAAAAAATCGTTTCCTTGATAAATTAAAGAATGGAAATATTAATTACATGAGCTCGTCCATCTGGTCATCCATTGGGAATGTTTTTACTAACATAATGTCTAACTCTGCATGGATGGTAAGAAAAGACTCTACCTTGAATTTTTGGCTTGATAATTGGGTGGGTGCTCCTCTCACTTCCATGGTTCTTATTACTCAAACTCTGGAACACTCTAATAATACCATCAAATATATGTTAAGATCGCAAAACTCTAATTTACCTGACAAGGTTGTTGAAAATTACCCCTTTACCACCACTAATTATTTTTTTAATTTGGGAACCTGATTATAATGGCATGCTTGACTCTAAGAACTTTTATGATCATTTTTTTAATAACTCAGACAATAACTTGAGTTGGTTAAAAAATTTCAATAAAGTTTGGTTAAAACCCTCAAGATTTACTCTTGTTTGGCGCATGGCTTACAAAAGGATCCCTACAGACACTTGTCTTCAATCTTTTGGAATTAATATTTGTTATAAATTTCATTTTTGTAAAAAAAACTGGGAAGACATTAATCACCTATTTCTTTCTTGTGAAATGAAAACTTCCCTTTGGAATTGTGTTTTTGATCTTTTTGAGTGCAGATGGTTACTTGATGACTCTATCAACCCTTAATTGAAACATTGTGTGGATATGTATGACTCCCATAAAATCAAGAATCTCTTCATAACAGCGATATATGGGCTTATCCATGTTATCTGGTATGATAGAAATTCTTATATTCATAACAATCACTATTTTAGTCTAAATGCAGGTAAAATAAGAATCCTTACTGCCATTCGGGAAGCTGCTTCAATTCAAAAGGATCCTTGTCACAAAACTGTTAAAGACCTTGGGATTCTCTAGAGACTTGAAGTAAAAGGCATTTACCCCCAACATAGATGTACCTTTGAAGTTTTCTGGAAAGATCCACCCCCATAATGGATCAAAGTCAATGTTGATGGTGGTTCTAAAGGAAATCTTGGACCCTTGGGATGTTATGCTATTTTCATAAACCACCTTGAGCAGATTCTTGGCTGTTTTTATGGCAGTTGTGGTAACATCTCTTCTCTAGAAGCTAGAATGATGAGTGTGATTCATGCCATCTCTTTTTCTAAACATCATGGCTAGAACAATATCTTGATTGAGAGCGACTCGACGACCATTGTGAAATCCATTTGGAATGGAGTTGTTCACCTGGCATGGGCTCTTACTTCACGTTGGATGGACTATCTTCACTCGCTCATGGACATTATCTTTATTGTCACTCACACTTATCGAGAAGCGGACAAGATTGTATATGGACTCTCCAATATTGGAGTCAACCATGACATTGCCTGGAATAATTATCTCTCTTCTAATTTACTTTCCTTTTATGATAGGGATTGCAAAAAAATCATCATTCAGAGCCATGTAATAATCTTTCCCTGTCTTCTTTTCAATAATACAATTTAGTGTTTTTGTTCTTTGACCAGATCACCACCTTTTTTTAAAAAAGGGAATGAGTAAGGAAGGGATGGGAGTGGGGTGGTTAGTCGATTGGGAGAGGAAGAAGGGGGAGAAAGGGGAAGGGAAAGGTGGGTGACGGTGGAGGAGGTGGAGGAGTCTGATGGTTAGAGGGGGGGTAGAGAGTGGGAAAAAAGTGGAGTAGACCATGATCCCTAAAATCATGACTTATAAAGTCATCCTGAGGTTTTCACGTCATGTAAGTCATTCACAATGTGTAAAATACTGAAATTTAATTTTTTTTTTACCCTGAAATTTTTACATCGTATAATGTTTACACAATGTGAATTGTTTCTTTTGTGTATCTCTTTTTCTAAAAACATATAACCCATATCCAGTGTTATTGAACCTTCATAATATTCAGAAAATATACTCTAACTTATTAAACCTATTTTGTGTTTCCTCCCAATCAGTTATTTTTTATCATTTATAGATAAATAGGATTCAGGTTGGATGAATTTTAAATAAAGTAAAAACCCTTCGGGAAATGGTTCTTGATAAATTTTTAATCTTTGAATATTAAACTTAAAGGGTGTTCCTTCACCTCTTTTGATTTAAATCATCCCATGGGGGTAAACTTTGAAAACTTCAAAATTACCCAACCATAGAGATTTTAGTTTCCCAAGGAATAACTTAAAATGATAATTAAAGAGAAAAACCTTGTCCCCTAGTGTGAAGATATGTCATGAAATGCATCTATCATTCCATTTATTTGTTTTATCTTTATAAACTTAGGAATTTTTATAAGCATCCCTTCTAATCTCTTCCAGATCATCCATTTGTAATAATATTTGTTTTTTTTTATCTTTTTTAGCATCCAAGTTTAATTGTTTTTATTTACTAATAAGAGTGATGCTAAAATTCCACCAGAAGGTGAGAGGGATTACCATAAACAAGTCAGAATGGAGTAGTATCTATGGGTCTTTTATACATAGTGTGATATTCCCAAAGTGCATCATCCAATTTAAGACTCCAAATTCTCCTACTTGTACTCACTGTCTTTTCTAGAAATTGTTTGATCCCCCGATTAGACAATTCAACTTTTTTCTTGTCTATGGGTGGTAGGGATTTCTATTACTGTATTGAATTCCATATTTTTTAAAAAGAATTTTAAAGCATACATTTTTAAAGTGTGTTCCCCAATCATTAATGAGTTATCTGGGAAATTCAAATTTAGAGAAGTTTTTTTCTGTAAAAAGTTCACGACCACCATGGCTATGTCATGGGTGGTGGCTTAGGCCTCTAACCACTTTGAGATGTAGTCAAAACTGACTAAGATGTAATATTTTCCATAAGAATTAGGGAACAGGTCCATGAAATTAATTCCCCATACATAGAAGATCTTAACTTCAGGGATAGGGATCTGGGGAATTTCATTTCATTTTCCAATGGTTCTCATTTGTTGGAATCGATCACAACTCTATACAAATCTCCTTGCACCTTATGGAGGGTGGTCCATAATAGTCTATTCTATAGGATCTTAGCCATGGTGTGTTCAGGACCATGATGTCCTCCAGTTGGTAATGTGTGACACATTGTGATCACTCTTTGGATTCCATCCTCTAGGATGAAATGTCACATCAATCCATCAACATAGTGCTTAAATAATAGCGACTCATCCTTGTAATAGCGTGAAGCATTGACCAAGAAATTATTCTTCTGTTAATAGAGGAAGTATGGGTATAGAGATCCCATGGAAAGATAATTCACAATATCAGAAAACCATGGTCATTCTTGTGTATATATATTGAATGGTGTTTCATCAGGAAAATCATCCTCAATGCCCAAATTTTTATTATCCTCAATACTCGATAGTGGAAGTCTAGATAAGTGATTAGTAATGACATTTTAAGTCCATTTTGTGTCTTTAATGACTATATTAAATTCTTTTAACAACATTATCCACCATATTATCCATGGTTTGGAATCTTTTTTTTCAATATGTATTTCAGTGTTTCATGATCTGTATACACTGACACTTTAGAAAGCATGAGGTATGATCAAAATTTTTCAAAGGAAAAGATCGCTACCATCATCTCCTTCTTTGTGGTCATATAATTTACATGGGCTTCATTTAGGTCATGGATGGAATAATAGATGGGGAAGAATGTGTGTCCAGCCCCTATGTCCTAAAACATCACCCAAAGTGAAATTTCTTGTGTCACACATCAATTAAATGTCCTCATCCCAATCAGGTGAAACTATAATAGGATAAGACACTTGGCTATGTTTCATAGTGGTGAATGCCCACTAACACTCTTCAGTGAAATAAAATGGGGTGTTATTAGACAATAGGGGTGTCGGTGGGTGGGATATTCTTGAAAAATATTTAATGAAGTGGTGATAAAATCCCACTTGGCATAGAAAACTCCTTATACCCTTCACTGTCGCGGGTTAAGATAAATCTTTAATCACATTGATCTTTGTTGGATAATCTTCCATTCCATACTTTGATATTTTATGTTCAAGGATTATTCCTCCTTGGATCATAAAATGATATTTTTTCTAGCTTAACACTATGTAATTTTATTCACAGCACTGCAGAACTAGGTTTAGATTACTTAGACAAACTACAAAATAGCATCCATGTATGGAAAAATCATCCATAAAAATCTATAGAAACTTCTCGGTTGTATCATAGAAAATGTGTTTCATGCACTGTTGAAGTGTCTCCAGTGCATTGCATATTTCAAATGGCATCCTTCGATGGGAGAAGGTTTTGAAAGGACATGTGAATGTGTTTTTTGAAAAATCTATTGTGTAAAATGTAATTTGATTTTTTCCTGAATATCAATCCATAAAATAATATAATTCATGACTATCTAGTCTATCGAGCATCTAATCCATGAATTTTAGCATAAAATTTTCTTTTGTGTTGTTGTGTAAATATTTCCATAGTCAACACATACTCTCCATCCCATAATTCTTCAAGTTGAGATTAAATAATTTTAATTGTTTTTAATAATAGTTAAGCTACCATTCTTCGGGAAGACTTACAGTGAACTCACCCACTCACTATTATATGTGGAAAATATCATACCAGCATCGAGAAGCTTCAGTACTTCTCTTTTTACTACTTCTTTTATCGGTGGAGTGAGTCACCTATGGGGTTGACATTTTTGTTTAGCACCTTCCTCTAACAAAATTTTATGGGTTAAAATTGTGGGACTAATTCCCTTTATCTCATCCACACCCTAGGAAATTTATTTTTTATGCCTTTTCAATACTTCAATCAATTTGTCTTCTTTCACTTGATTCGACTCTGAACTGATGATAACTGGAAGTGTTTCTACAGTTTCTAAGAATGAGTACTTCAATGTGTTTGTTAGAGGCTTCAATTCTAACATCAAGGGCTTGATGACTGAGGGTATGAATGGTGGAATGGTATCACTCATCAGAGATTCAGTGTAATCTACATCTTTATAATCAATTCACTAATCTTCATCGAGAGACAAGATCTTTCTATCATCCTCAATAGTCATGTAATAATCTTCCTCATTGATTAAAAATATGGTCTGAGAATAAAATGAATCTCCATCTTGTATGATTAATTTCACTAAATCAAATGTTAGAGTTGGTGTCCTGAGAACCAACTGTTTGTAATTTGATTACATGAATGTACACTTATTATATATTGTTCATTATTCTGCATGACTATAATATAATGATATCCTAGAATATTTGTTGCATTAATAAGTTCATGGAAGATCCCCACTATGATAGGAGCCTTGAAATTCTATAAAAATATTCTTAAATAAAGTTCTATGGTTGGATGACATACTATGATAGGACACATAGTATACAGACTGTCATGTGCAAGTACTCATAAGAAGACGAGACTCTCTTTCATGGAGTTCGCACTTGGTAATCTCTAAGATGGGAGATTATGAGAACAGACCCGCCAGTAGTAATTCTTCATGTCTTGGTGTCATCGGACATTACTATCTTTGATCATGTGTAATGGTCCTTAGACTGGAAGATTATCATTAACTCATGTCCTGACTCGCGCACTTAGATTTGCTGACGAAAACTATCACGAAGACAATTGGTGGGAAGTAGGGTACGTTGGGTGTGTCACGAATGACATGTTGTTAATGGATAAGTTGAGGAAGGATTTGTCCCTTCCATATTTATAGAAGTAGATATCTCAGGACCTTTGATTGAAATGGAACTGTTGCCCAAATTTCATGGCCATGGTGTAACAACGAGTTTATTTCTGGAAGTCAAAGAATGACAGATCAAGCATATAGGTTTATGACACTTCCATGAAATCGTCTTAATGAGATATCGAGACAAAGGGATTAAATTACACTGTAAGTGTTCGTATGAGGTGACACATCAATGCGGTATCAGCTTCTTTCTCTTAGGTGCCTTGACCTGTTTCTAGATAGTAATCTTGGACTTTAGGCAAGCCCGCCTAATGCCAACGAGAAAGAGGCCTAGAGGGTCGCACACTAAGTGTATCCAAGTATCTCAAGTAGAATAAATATTATTCTCGTACATGGTTTAATAATTATTCGAGGAAGCCTAAATCATTTTAATAATGGAGGAAGAATAAAATGAAAACAAGATATACACATCGTGTATTAATGATTACACACCGTGTAGTTTTCATTTAGGAAAGGAAATGAAAAACAAGTACATGTTGTGTATTAATGATTACACATCGTGTAGTTTTTTATGAAAAAAAAGTACACGCCGTGTATTAATGATTACATGCCGTGTAGTTTTTCCAGTCACGATTTTTGGTATATAATATTGTTTTATTAAATGATATTTATTATAATCAGTGTGGGAACATGTCAAGGAATTAATTATTCAACATGGGGTTTTCAATAAGATTTAATGAAATAAATAAAACACGTAACGCGTTTATTTATTATCATAACTCTATAACCTCAAACCCGATTATAAATATCCTCACAACCCCAACACTTTTTTCCAATGGTTGTGCACAACAATTCTGGAGAATTCTCTCAAGACTGAAAGAACTCCTTCCTCCAAAAATGCTCCTAAGACCGAGAGAGATCCTCCTCCATCAGATCTAGACGATCTAAGGTGGAAAACGCAAGAAAATATTTCTCTATGATAGCACCTAGAGAATCCTTTAGCGACATCCAGAGATACGTGGTGCACGTGTGGATCACCGCTAGAGGAAGTCTATCCTTGGCTTCTGTGACGCAATGATGAATCACATCAGAACATGATCATAAATATCAATGAATAAAGAACACCAAAAAGGTACTTCTTTTCAATTAATTAAATTAATTATAATCAACCTATGATGATCCTCGTTTGTGGTTTCTGGGTTATTCTTCTTCTTTGTCTATTTCTATGATTCAATCCGTGGAGTCTGACGTTTATCGTCGTATTGACCCTGAATTGATCATTATTAATGACAAAAATCCAAGTGGGCACATCCACTCACGAGCTTCCACTATGCCTGGAACCTTCAAATGCTATCAGAGCAAGGTTACAAAATTGATTATAATTATTTAATTTTCGTTAATAATTTACGCATTTATATTTCATTCAATTCAAGATAAATCGTTCTATAAATTTGAATGAACAAGATTTGTTCTTCCTCTTACGTTTCTCAATTCACATCATAGAAACGACCTTTTAATTTTAATTTTGATTAAAATAAAAACAAGGAACTCATCCGAAGGAGATGCTCTTTTTGTTTGTACAACACAAGAATATATGGCGTGTAGTGAAAACTACACGCCGTGTACTTAGGTTCAACGAACCGGTACTAATCCGTCAAACCATGCCATGTGAATTGAGCATGCCTAAGTATTTATTACACCGTGTTGACCAGAACTGAATGGCGCATGGAAACTGGAATACACGGAATGTATGTTGAATCAACATGTCGTGTAGTCCGATCTGGCCCAGGTGAAACCGTGTACAAGGAGAAGTCGCGTATCACGTACACGGGATTGTCAGGCCAGTAACCGCATAACAAGGAAGTACACGTCGTGTTAGATTAATCTACACATCGTGTACTCCAAAATTTTCAAAACTACAGAAAACACGCCAAAGCCCCTAACATGTACTTTGGATAAAGGGTGAAAACAAATACACACCGTGTAAACATAACCTACACGCTGTGTACTTTACAAAATGGAATTTCACTAAGTTTCCTCAAAAGTACAAAGACCTATACAAGGAACATAGATGAGAAGAATCTCAAGGAAATTCAGAAAGGAATTTAAGTTAAAGAATTGATTAATTATAAGATCATAATTAATTGAATTCAAGCGCGACTTATCTTAAATTAAATAACAATTAAAAGAATTTGAATTCTAAATATGCGTAAATGTCATTGAATGCTATGGATGATCATGAGCTAGACCAAATACCCTTTGTGTGTGTATAGTTTCATTTAAATTTATTTAATTTAAATTCGTTGGCCTGTGAGCATTCTTCCAATAATATGTAGGGCATGCGTGCCCATGGTTTCTTTAATGTAAACCCCATGTAATGGAGGATCTTCCAAGCCAGAGGAGACAGTTCAAAATCCAAAGCTGAGGCGAAACCAAACCAAGAAGATACAAAGGTGGACATGTGGGAGCTGTAAAACAAGAACCATCGGGTTCAAGATGTTTTTCCCTAGGTCAGGGTTAGATTATCAAACCCGCTAGATAAGCTAACCAATAGAAGCTCATGATCATGCCATCTTATTTTATTTCTGTCTAATTGCATGGTTTATTTATTATGTATATGTTGTCACGGTCACATAATTAATGAAATAAACAAGCATGAAAAGATAGAATAAAATAAAAACCAAACTATGCGTAAACATTATCAGAACATGGTTAATCACTTAAGAAAGTATCACTTAATATTAACAAGCTTGTGATAATTAAAAACTATGCATAAAGAATAAAATCCCTCAAATTCCATATTAAGTCAGACCAAGATTTACGTTACTTGATTAAGGGAAAGACTCAATAAAACTATGTGTTTGACCAACCCTTGTTGGGACACTTACTTTTATAAAGGAATCTCTTATGAAAGTTTCAGGTTGACTTAAACATTTTACATCAAGAGGAGTAGCCCTTGCTAGACTTGTTGTAAAATGGAGGAAAGTGTTGAGGAAATCCAAGTCAGGATTTTAGGATTGGGGGTCCACTCAATAGATCAAGGAACTATAATCTCGTAGTTGGCAAAGATCTACCTACCTAAATACCTTATAGTAGATTGACCAACCCTTGTTGGGGTTATGCGAAGGGGAATATGGATCCTTGCCACTAGAATGTCAAAGCAAATAGACATTTTGAGTTCAATGGTGAGGGACATTGATGCTTGATAAAATAGTGGGAGACTTAATAAAATTTATTATTTCTCATAAAATGTAATCAAGAAAGTACTGATAAATCTGCTCTTTTAATTTGTAGAATCGATATGAAAAACTCATCAACCACATTTTCTATGCGATCAATTCTGGATAAAGACAATATCCTCACCGGCAGTAACTTTCAGGAATGTTTTAGGCACCTTCGGGTTATCCTATGCCATGAATGAAAGTTTTACGTGCTGGAGTCCTCACTTCCGGATTCTCCTGCCCAAGGGGTGAGTGATGAAGATTTCTTGGTCTATGATCAACATTTGAGCGATGCACTCGACGTTCAATGTTTGATGCTACCATCAATGTCCAGTGAGCTCATGAAGTCTCATGAAGACATGGATGCCTATAGCATGCTCGAGCACCTCTGTGGTCTATACTAAGAGAGAGAAAGACAGGAAAGGTTTGAGATCTCTAAGTATCTATTTCAGATCAAGCTTGGAGAGGGTGCCCCAGCTGGGCCTCATGTATTCAAGATCATTGGATACATCGAGCGCTTGGAGGTTCTAGGGTTTAAACTCCCTGAAGAACTGGGTACTAATCTCATTCTTACATCACTCCCCCAGAGCTTCTATGACAACCCTGCTTTTATTACAAACTTAAACATGATTTATTACATTAAACTTCACTTGATACAACAAAGGAGATCGAGAGGTTTAGTGTCTTTGGGGCTTAGGATCATTACATAAAAACTTAAAACATGAAATACAACATCTTTATTGAAAACTTCCTTTACATGACCACTACATTCCCTCGTACTTAGCATTGCATGGGGTAACCTGAGGACATGCATAAGAAAAGGGTGAGCTATAAAGCCCAGTAAGGGAGTACACATGGAATAACATGAGGAGTACAATACATGTTATACAATAGTAATATAAATAGATCATAAAAGAAACATGAACACAAAGTCATGATAAAGCATGATAATCATAACATGGAAATGTGCCAACAACACTTAACATAGAATTAGCATGAGCCAAGGCTCATTGCACATAGAGCATGAGTAAATCCTCATTGCACATGAAACACGAGTAAACCCTCATTGCACTTTAATTAGCATTAGTCAACACTCATTGAACATGACGTATCATGATACTATACTTTACCCAATGCATTGGAGCGCTATAAGGGCACACCGTTCTTAAACATTTCATTTCATGTATAAGTGTGCCACATAGATCATAAAACATGGATTCATAAAACATGATCATTTATTCCACGACAAAGGAAAGTGGAATTAATACATGAAACTTTATAATCAATAAGTAAATGTGCATAAAGGTGAATACCCTTGATGGATAAATGGGCATGGTATTCACAACACAATGACAGTGGCTTAGAAAATCTGTGTGATTTCGGCAGCGTAACGGCGTGACATAAGAATTCATAAAAATGGTTGATGAGAGAGAAAGGGGTTCCTCGTCATATTTACATGTAATGGAAAGTAATTAGGTCATATAGATACATGTCCCAACAATTTTAATGGAATTTATATTCATGATACAAAAGTATTGCTTGAATGTAAAAGAAGAGAGAGAAGTTCCTTTCGGAATTTCGGCATAGTAACGGGTGTACATGGGAGGCATTTAATGAGAGAGAAAGGGGTATCCCATCATTAAAACAATAAGAGGGAAGTATGGGGGAGGTGATAAACCATACCCCAACATTCATAATTGAAATTAAAAGGCAAAACAACTTAAATAAATTTGGACAAAAATGAGAAAGGAAGAAAAAACCCTTACTTGGATGTGTGCTTCCAAAGGATAGAGAGAGACTTGTGAGAGGCTTCTTGGGAGCTTGGGACTCCTTGGGAGGATTCTATAGAGATTATAGAAGAGGTTGGACGAAATCCAAAGGTTTTGAGTGAGGAGGAAGTGGGAGATTGGGTGGGTTTATATAGGAAAGGTGAGGGAATTCTTTATTATTTAGGTTTGGGTCCGCTTACATTAAATTAACCCAAACCACAAACCATCCCATGGTTTTTGACCATGGTTTTTGGAAAAGGGAAGAGGAAAAAAATATTTTATAAGGCCAAAGTCCTAACTTCTTAAAATATTAGGGTTGATTATGTGGAGGTGAGTCACACTCCCATGGAAATTAATTTAAAAAGGCAAGGTGTTGAATATGTCTTGAGGGATCCATTAATGCTTTGAAAAGTAAGTCAAACAAACCCAAAATCACTTTATTTTAATGGTAAAACATATATTTTCCTAACATAAAGATTATAGTATTTTATTACATCACTATTGGCTCATTATGATGTCATAAAACACATTATATATTTAAACGGTATTTAATTTTTACCCAAAAATTTGACTGTCTCAGAAAATTAAGAAAAATTCACCGTTGGATAATTTCGACGTCCTGATTCCAGAAATAACATTTATTTTATCTAAATAATTTTCTAAATATTTTAATTTTCACTTTTAAAATAAAAACCGACATTTATTGAAAATTCACGGGTTTTGACAGAAATGGATTTCAAACCTTAATAAAAAAATTTAATTGCATTCATAAAATTATAAGATCATTTATATTTAATAAAAATTAATTTAATAATATTATTATTATTTTATTAAAATATTATTTAATTCAAAAATCCCTTAATTTAATAAAATATATTTCTTAATTAAATAATAACTAAAAACACCATTTGTACTTTAAAAACTATTTACAATGTATCAAAAATGACTATAAATTATATTCATTATTATATACAATTATAGTGTACATGAACATAGTACTACTTATTTGTTACATAACCCCTTAAAATAGCCGCATAAGACCTAAGGGTAAGGTGTGCGATGGTGACAGACTCTTGGGGTGGCTTGGATAACATCGCTTGAGTGGTAATTTCAATCAACTTCCACTTTTCCCGTAGACGGTCACGTTTGAGCTTGACATGATGAAGCTCAGCTTGGGCTTGGTCAAGGGCGAAGCCCAAAGACGCCACCTCTTTTCCGAGCTCCGACAAATGGGCTTCGTATAGGGCAATTCTACTGGATGAGGCCATCACTTCCTTTGTCTGAGTAAATTGGATTTTTTAAAGTCCTATATTTATATTATTCATGTGATTACTGTTCGACGGCTATATTAGCAACGGTCAAAATTCTTAACATAAAACCAAAATAAGTTGACATCTTATAAAAATATTTTTCATAAAGAGACATTTAACTGGATCAAGAGGGTTTTTCCATTAAGGAAACTTTGGGTCATTACAGCTTCTCTAACTTTGTTGTAAATTTCAACATGAACAACATTGAGAAGTCTCTATCTGATATTCTTTTCCTCATTCGCCAAGTGGACAATGATATGAAGCGTGAAAAGCCTTCTGTCCTTATGGTGAATAAAAGGAAAGGAAAGGTGAAGAGCTTTAAGCCCAAATCTTTTTCAAGTCCTTCCAAGAAAACGAAGATCAAAGGGGGGGAAAGGCAACAGGAGGTTGTTTGTTTCGCATGTAGAAAGAAGGGCCACTGGAAGAAAAACTGCACCCAGCCAAGGAAGCAAGGGGAAGCTTCAGGTGCATTTGTTATTTAATGAAATCTATCTGTTTCTACTAATTGGGTATTAGATACTACTTTTGGTGCTCACATCTGTATCCAAATATAGGAACCAAGTAGATTCAAAAAGATTGATCGAGGTGAGGTGGATCTACGAGCAGCCAACGGAGCCAGACTCGCTGTTGTAGTTGTCGGAGACTACCACCTCACATTGCCTACCGGGGTGGTCTTAGTATTAAAAGGATGTTATTATGTACCCTCTATAACCAAAAACATTATTTCAGTATCCAGATTAGACACTGATGGATTCATCTTCAAGTTTGGAAATGAATGTTGCTACTTTCATAAAGATAGCATTTGTTTTGGTATGGAACATTTATATAACGGCCTTTATGTGTTAGACTACACAAACCAAGTAATGGAAATTGATGACAAAGTTAATTCACATGACTCATACTACACCCAACTTTGGCATCACCGGCTAGGTCATGTCAATGAGAAATGTTTGACAAAATTACATCAATATGGGTATTTAGATTCTTTCGAACTAAAACCACTTGGTGTATGCCATGCGTGTCTACAAGGCAAAATGACCAAAGCCCCATTTAGTGGGAAAGGTGAAAGGGCTAAAGATCTTCTATAAGTAGTTCATACAGATGTGTGTGGACCATTTCCAGTTGAAGCAAGGGGTGGGTTCTTGTACTTCATAACTTTTACTGATGATTTTAGTATATATGGATATATTTAATTGATGATGTATAAGTTAGATTATTTTGATTGGTTCAAAGAATACAAGAATGAAGTTGAGAACTAGCTTGGTAATAAGATTAAGAAACTCCACTTGGATAGAGGAGGATAATATCTTAATCAGGACTTCATTGATTTCTTATGGGAGTTTGGGATTCTCTCTCAACTCACACCTCCTTACACGCCTCAGTGGAATGGTGTAAGTGAAAGGAGGAACCACACCCTTTTGGACATGGTGAGATCAATGATTAGTCATGTGATTCTTCCATTATACTTTTGGGGATATGTATTACAAACAGCAGCACGCATACTAAACCAAGTACCAACTAAACCAATAAATGGTATTCCATATGAGTTATGGAGTGGATGCAAATCCATGTTATCAAATTTACATGTGTGGGGTAGCGAAGCATTTGTTAAGGCCTCTTCAGGTAACAAACTTGCACCCCAAGGCACAAAGTGTATCTTTATAGGATATCCCAAGGAAACAATGGGATATTACCTATACAACCCCTCAAATAAAAAGGTTACAGTGGAAAGACACTCCATATTCCTTGAGAGGGAGCACATCTCCAAAAGAGATAGTGGGAGTGAGATAGACTTTGATGAAGTCAAGGCTCAAGATACATAGGAGTTGGTACAAGAACAGATTCCACAAAGCCCCATGGAAGAACAATCTGTTCCAGAGACACAAGAACTGCGTAGGAGCATGAGAGAGGTGAGAGAACCAGAATGATATGGTTTTCTTGTCACCAAGGATGGTGACTCATTATTGGTTGATAATGATGATCCTCTTACCTACATGGAAGCAGTTGAAGGCACAGACGTTGCCAAGTGGCAAGAAGCCATGAATTCTGAAATAGATTCCATGTACCAAAACCAAGTTTGGATTTTGGTAGATCCTCCAGTTGATGTAAAGCCTATTGGTAATAAATGGGTATTCAACAAGAAACTGGACATGGAGGGACAAGTCAGCTCCTATAAGGCACGACTGGTTGCAAAAAAATTTAGACAGCATCAAGTAATTGACTATGATGAAACCTTTTCACCGGTTGCGATGTTGAAATCCATCAAAATCCTATTGGTCATTGTCTCTTACCATGACTATGAAATTTGGAAAATGGATGTCAAAACAGCATTCCTTAACAGGAACCTCTAGGAAGATGTCTACATGACACAACCTGAAGGGTTTGTGACTCCAAAGGATTCCAACAAGGTATGCAAGTTGTAGAAATCCATTTATGGATTAAAGCAATCATCAAGGTCATGGAACATTCATTTTGATGAAGTCGTAATGCAATTTGGATTTATTAAGAAAGAATGTGATCCTTGTGTATACAAAAGGTTTAGTGGAAGTGTAGTCATTTTCCTAATAGTATATGTTGATGACATATTACTAATTGGAAACGAAGTACCTATCTTATAGTTAGTTAATTCATGGTTGGATAAATGCTTCTCTATGAAAGACTTGGGTGAGTCAACATATATTCTTAGGATCAAGATCCATCTTGATATATCCAAGAGAAAGTTGGGCCTAAGTCAAAGTACATACATTGACAAGATACTGAAGAGATTCAGTATGGAACAGTCCAAGAGGGGATTGTTGCTAGTGTCACATGGCATTCATCTTTCCAAGAAAATGTGTCCTCAGACACATGAGGAAAGAAAGAAAATGTCAAGGATCCCTTATGCATCCGTGATTGGGTCATTCATGTATGTTATGCTATGTATGAGGCTAGATGTTGCTTACGCATTAAGTGTGGAAGCCAGATATCAAGCTGATCCAGGAGACCGCCATTGGATGGTAGTCAAGACTATCCTTAAGTATCTGAGGCATACTAAGGATATATTCTTGGTTTATAGAGGAGATGAAGAACTAGTCATCATAGGACATGTAGATGCTATTTTCTAGACTGATCAAGATGACATGAAGTCACAGACTGGATGCATCTTCAGTTTGAATGGAGGTGCAGTGAGCTGGAAGAGCTCAAAGCAAAGTGTGGTGGAAGATTTTATAGCGAAGTCCGAGTATATCGTAGCTTCTAAGTCAGCTAAAGAAGTAGTATGGATGCGAAGCTTCATCCAAGAGTTATATGTAGTACCTAGAATTAAAGATCCTATCACATTCTATTGTGATAATACTGCAGCGGTGGCACTTGCAAAAGAGACAAGGTCACATCAGTGGACAAAGCAGATACTTCGGAAGTATCATCTCTTGAGGAATTTTTCTCAAAGAGGTGAAGTTGTAGTGATTATTATTTCCACGGAAGACAACATAGTGGACCCCTTGACTAAATCCTTGACTCACCAGAAACATAATCATCATATGAGGTCTAGGGGACTAAAAGTCGTAGGCAGTTGGCTCTAGTCCAAGTGGGAGTTTGTTAGAGTTGGTGTCCTGAGAACCAACTGTTTGTACTTTGATTACATGAATGTGCACTTATTATATATTGTTCATTGTTCTTCATGCCTATAATATAATGATGTATTGGAATATTTTTTGCATTAATAAGGTCATGGCAGATCCCCACTATGATGAGAGCCTTGAAATGCAATAACAATATTCTTAAATAAAGTTCTATGGTTAGATGACATACTATGATAGGACACATAGTATACAAACTGTCATGTGCGAGTACTCATAAGAAGATGAGACTCTCTCTCATGGAGTTCACACTTGGTAATCTCCAAGATGGGAGATTATGATAACAGACCCTCCATTAGTAATTCTGCATATCTTGGGGTCATCGGACACTACTATCTACGAGCATGTGTAATGGTCCTTATATTGGAAGATTATCATTAACTCATGTCATGACTTGCGCACTTAGATTTGCTAACGAAAACCGTCATGAAGAAAGTTGGCGGGAAGTAGGGTACGTTAGGTGCGTCACGAATGACATATTGTTAATGGATAAGTTAAGGAAGGATTTGTCCCTTCCATATTTATGGAAGTAGATATCGCAGGCCCTTTGATTGAAATAGAACTATCACCCAAATTCCATGGTCATGGTGTAACGCCGAGTTTATTTCTGGAAGTCAAAGAATGACAGATCAAGCATATAGGTTTATAACACTGCAATGAAACCTTCTTGATGAGATATCGAGACAAAGGGATTAAATTACATGGTAATCATTCATATGAGGTGACATTTCAATGCAGCGTCAACTTCTTTCTCTTGGGTTCCTTGACCCATTGCTAGACAGTAATCTTGGACTTTAGGAAAGCCCGCCTAATGCCAATGAGAAAGAGGCCTAGAGGGTCACGCACTAACTGTATCCAAGTATCTCAAGTAGAATAAACATTATTCCCGTACATGGTTTAATAATTATTCGAGGAAGCCTAAATCATTTTAATGATGGAGGAAGAATAAAATAAAAACAAGATATACATGTCGTGTATTAATGATTACACGCCGTGTAGTTTTCATTTAGGAAAGAAAATGAAAAAAAAGTACATGCTATGTATTAATGATTACACGTCGTGTAGTTTTTTATGAAAAACAAGTACAAGCCATGTATTAATGATTACACTCCGTGTAGTTTTTCCAGTCAGGATTTTGAGGATATAATATTGTTTTATTAAATGATATTTATTATAATCAGTGTGGGCGCATGTCAAGGAATTAATTATTCGACATGGGGTTTTTAATAAGAGTTAATGAAATAAATAAAATGTGTAACGCGTTTATTTATTGTCATAACTCTATAACCTCAAACCCAATTATAAATATCCTCAAAACCCCAAAACTTTTTTCTAATGGTTGTGCACAACAATTCAGGATAATTCTCTCAAAACCGAAAGAACTCCTTCCTCTAAGAATTCTCTCAAGACCAAGAGAGATCCTCCTCCATCAGATCTAGACGGTCTAAGGCGGACAATGCAAGCAAAGGTTTCTCCACGCTAGCACCCAAAGAGTCCTTTGGTGACGTCCAGAGATACGTGGTGCACATGTGGATCACCGCTAGAGGAATTCTATCCTTGGCTTCTGCAACGCAACGATGAATCACATCAGAACGTGATCAGAAATATCAACGAAGAAAGAACACCAAAAAGGTACTTCTTGTCAATTAATTAAATTAATTGTAATCAACCTGTGACGATACTCGTTTGTGGTTTCGGGACTATTATTCTTCTTTGTCTATTTCTATGATTCAATCCGTGGAGTCTGGAGTTTATCATCGTATTGATCTCGAATTGATCATTGATAATGAAAAAAGGCCAAGTGGGAACATCCACCCATGAGCTTCTGTTGCGCCCGGAACCTTCATCAAACACTACTTGGTCATCACAAACTCTAAAAAACATATTTCATTGGTTCACATCAATCAATGTCATTTCAATGTCAATAAATGGTCTCCTTAGAATATGGGTACATCTCCTTGTTCCTATATATCTAAGATAAGAAAACCAGCAGGAAAAAATGAATTTATCAACCTTCACTAAAACATCCTTGAGAAGTCCTCGAGGGTACTTGACTGATCGATCATCTAGTTGAAGTGCAGCACTTATTGGTTTCAAATATTCAATCTATAACTTTTAGAATACACTCATAGTCATGATATTGATACTTCCACCAAGGTCACAAAAGTCTTTTCAAAATTAGCATGTTCTGATAGTGTAGGGAATCAAGAAGCTATTGGGGTCTTTCATATTTGGTGGGAGCTTCCGATGAATGAATTTGGAGCATTATTAATTCAAGGAAATGACTCCTAGGTCTTAAATTTTCCTTTTATTAGAGATAAACTCCTTTAAGAATTTTTCATATGTAGAAATCTGAGTGATGGACTCTACAAAGGGGATATTAATGTGTAACTACTTAAACATATCTAAAAACTTGTTGTATTCCCCTATATATTTCCCTATCTCATTCTCTCTATAAAGTGGAGAGGGGATTTGTATGGTGGTAGTTCCACATAAACATCTTTATTTTTAGGTTGCTCTTGTATAGGATCTTTTTAAGTTGGTTTTGATTCCAGATTTCATTCTTGACCAGCAGCCTGTGTGCTATCATCACTATCTTTATTGATGATTATGGAACATATTTTAGGTTCTTCTATCTACTTTTCCTCACCTAAGCATGGCTGCAAAAAATTCAGCATTTTTTCACTCCTAAGGACCACAAATTTAGACTCGTCCCTCAGAGATGTCTCGTTATTACCAGGCAACGTACCCAGTACTCGATGCTCAATATTTCGAAGGGAATCCCTTTTTTTCATCTCCATATCTTGGGTAGTCGTCCTCTAATCCTCTTTTTGAAAAAAAAAATAAGTGATAATGTTCTCAAGATTTGATTGTTGAGGCGGGGCTTTTTGTGGCTACCTAGGTGGAGCTTGCTGAAACTATTATTGGGGAGGAAATTACTAGGCTCTAAGGGGAAAAGATTATTGAGGGAATTGTTGTTTAGGTTTAGAAAATTTATTCTGAGGTGGGTACCTAGGTGGTACTTGATTTCGTGGTGGCGCTTGACCACTCCTCTATTAGTAGTACCCTTGGTTTGTTTTTTGTAGCTGTTGAGCTGGTCTCTATTGACAATAAGGCTTCTAGTATTGTTGGGGTTGAAATTTCTGGGTTTTTTATTGAAATTTAAATAATTATAATCCTGATTTTTGGGATCTTTTATTCCTTCTATACAGTCCTGGTATGGGTGTGGGCCTCCGCACATTTCACAGGCTTGGATTTCCATAACAGGGGCATGAGGCGGCAGCGAGGGAGAAGGTAGCTGAAAAGTTTTGAGCTTCTTTGTGAGGGATTCAAACTAGACTAAAAGGTGGGTATTATATTCCACTTTATGAATTTCGTATCAACACGTTCCTTGGTTGCTCTTCCATATAGTGGAATTGTGGAAAATTTCATATAAAAGTGCTCTACCAACTTCTAGAATCTTAAGCATGATTCTTCCATCAGCGGCGACATCCAATACAATGCGTTCGGCTATTAGGAGTCCTTGATAGAATGTTTAAAGTTGTAGCAACACATCAAGTCCATGATGTGGGAACTTATGAGTGAGTTCCTTAAATAGATCCCAAGCTTCCCAAGCTGACCCATCATCCACCTGGGTGAAGTTTTGGATCTTGTTTCTAAGCTTCTAGGTTTGTATAGGTGGGAAATATTTACCAAAGAACATTTTAGCTAAATCATTCCAAGTCATAATAGAATCAGGAGCTTGGTTTTTGAGTCAATCCTTGGCTCTATCACATAAGGAGAAGGTAACACTCTTAGTCTGATCATGTCAAAAGATAGACCTTGACTTCGGAAGGTGTCACAAACTTCATGGAAACTTGAAATATGCTCATGTGTATCTTTTCTCTAAAGCCCACTAAATATTCCCTAATTATGGATCATGTGAATGAGTCCATGTTTTATTTTGAAAGTTTGTTCTTGGATTGGAGGATATGCAATGCTGGTCACAACACCACTAATGGATGGAAAGTCATAATCCGTGATGGTGCGCTCCTACAGCAACAGTATCTCTCCCTACTAATCTGGTGGAACATATTGAACATTTGGAGGGTTGAATGGTTCAAGATTGTTGTTTTTATCCATATTAGAATTATGGTGTCTAGAGGGGTACCTTTTAATCTCGGGATCTAAAGCATGCAATTCTTGAGCTTCCAGACTTTGAGAATGAGTCAAAGGACCCTAATGTATACACTAGAAGAATGACATGGATGTAGGTGCCAGTCTGAGTGTGAAATTTTTAAAAATAAGGGAGAAAGAGAAAAGTGGGTGTGATATAATCTCAAGGTCGCACTAGAGATCATTGTACCTAATAAATAGATGATCCTTGATAGTGGTTCCAAAATTTGATCAGCCTGCGCAACGTTGTTGATTCCGTATAGGCATGGATCAAATTTGAAATGTATAAATATGAAACTTCAATAAATATAAAGGCGTAGTATAGCAGTAGTGTGGGGTCAAACCCATAGGGAACGATTGGAAAATCTAGCAACCTAGTGATAAGGACCTAGTAGATTGATTCCTCACATGATTGTCTTGGGTTTGGTTTTCTAAAGTTTGCATAGTTTTGTTTTAATTCGGGATAAAGAGAGGGATCAGGGTAAATTTTGGGGCTTATGAAAAAGTTATTCCTAGATCTAGCTTGGGATAGTCATATGGATTAGGCTACGAAGCAGTGCAGAAGTCACCAATTGGTTTTGGTCTAACCAATTGGATATACCCAAGCTGGTAACTACTCTTTGATCTAGAGGTAGTAAACTACCCAGATGCGTAAAGTATGGCTTCAAGGCAGAAAGTGTCACAGGCTATTGGTCCTAACTTTCTCAACTCAAACTAGGTCGGGGTCATTCTATTGCAATTCCCCGAATCAACGTTGTGCAATAGAAGGTTGTTGAAAAATGTTATTTAACTAATTACTAGCCAAAGGGTAACCCAAGTTTTAATTTAGAGATTCATTAGGTTTAAATCACCTCTACTCTCAACCTCTAAACCTAGAGGATTAGTCGCGCATGATAACAATGATATTAGATGGAAAGAAAACTAACAACATGCTTGACATGAGAATTAAACAATTCAGACTAGAGAAATCCATGATTAAGTCAATTTAAAATCAATCAAACACTTACTTGAATAGAGGAATAAGAAAAAAATTATTAATTGGAATTGAAATGGAATTCGGAATTGAAATAGTAATCGGATCACAAATACATGATCCACAAGTATTGGAATCAAAGTGCGGCAGCAAAGGAATAGGAAATCAAGGAAGAAAATGGAGGAAAACATAGTTTGGAACAAAGCAGAGAAGAGAACCTAAAATAAAGAAGATAAAATATGGTTGCCTCATGCTCAGCGCCTCAGTTGAAATATTTATAGGCCCAAGAGACATACAACGTGAAAAATTTTCACATCATGAAACTACTTTAAGTAACTTTTTCAAGACTTACATGACATGTAATATAATTCATGTCGTGAACTCAGGCCCACAAAAGCCTCTGAAAATCATGAGTCTCCTGAATTTATTTTGGATTTTACAGCTTGAATCTTCAGCGGGTTCAGACTTCAGATCTTTCACATCGTGTAATTTTTTCACATCGTGTATTGAATTGGCCTAGATAATTCATGACTTGTACCATTTTCACAGGATGTACTTCAGCTTGTAGGGGCTCTATGCTTGAGGATTTCATATCGTGAACAACTTTCACAACGTGTAATGTATAAATTTGTTGAATTTCCAACCGCACCTCTTTTGAGAATTAAGCTCCTATTTCTGGGAAAAAATCAACCAAAATCTGATGCATTATCTAATAAAACATGAATATATCAAAAAGAAATACATCCAATAAATTTATATAAATTCAGATTATCACTAAGCTACTGCTGAATGAATTGTCAAGCTTTGTTGAACCCACAAGATCTTATACCAATTGTTAAGAATCCTGCACAACTTCTAATTCCTAAAATTTCGAACACTGGAACTTACAATGGTGGAAACAAAGCACCATATGGAATCCTCCTGAACTTCAGTGTACCAGAAATTATGAACAAAGACTTACCCAAAATCATCACACTGAGTCGAACTACTATGACACTGACACTCATAACTCACAAACAAACATTCAAGCGAAAGATAAAATCAAGTAAAGTACACTTAAGGATTTGCATGGTTTTGACATTGGGTCCTACGCCCATGGGAGAACACTACAACCATTTTCATTTATTGGAATTTATAAGAGAATAACAATCATTATGACTAATCATCCACATAGATCGCTAATCTCGAATAATTTCATTACATGTGTGCATGTAGTCTCACCCAGTTTTATAATGGGTCCCAGTCAGTTAATCGGTTCCACCGCCATCCATAATTCATGAGGGTCCCACCATTTTCCTTGGTGACCTCCAATCTCTTGTAGCATTCTTCGGCTTGATTTCTAACCTTTGGTAGAATGATAAGAAACTTTTGTGCTCGAGCAAGAAACCTTTACGCATAATCTAAAGGACCCTTACGTTCCATCCTTATTGACAGATCCTGCTAATATGACTCCAGGATGACTTTCACGTATTCCTGTAACTTATTCTCGACCTCCTTCTAGTGAACTGACTATCTGCACACCTAGATCTTTCGAAAGCATAACTTCCAAACCCACCTGACTATGTTGGTCTTTTGTTTCCGCTACGTCAAAAAACATTAAATTGATGTAACTTTTGAATCTACTCCATCCAGTTGTTTGAAACAACACATGAAAACTGACTTCGCCATTCCCAAAAAAACTTCCTTAGGGGCGGAATTAAAGTCCTTGTCAAAGATTCACCAATGACGGGACCTTAACTTAACAAGTGATAACTTCACATGTATAAGTTCAATGGAGGAAATTCTATCATATGTGTGAAGGAAACACCATAGGTATATTACATCCCAAGAAAATGGTGTTTGTTACCCATGAGAAAAGGAGGGTGAGTTAAAATTCTTTATGAACCAAGGAAATCGACAAGTGTTGAAACATAAGAACACTTTTTGGTTCACCAATGTGATTGTAGGAGTAGGGCCACTCCAAAGAGCTTATGACTTTGGATCTCAAACATTAATGAAAGAATAAATGACACATGACCATAATGGTGTCTAGGAGTGGATAAAGAATTTGAGAATTTGAATGGACTTGTGTGGGATGATTTTGGATGACATTAAGCGTTATATGTTCAAGGCAATATCCACATGTTCTTCTATTCAACTTTGATTTGTCTTTACTATATAAATGGTTATATTGAGATATATCTTTATTTATGAAAGTTCTTTCAAAGAGAGTATGATGCTTGATTTTCCAAAGGTGTTAAATTTTTTTAAATGGTTGGTGATCGTTGAATTTTAAATGTTTTAAATAATATTTAAAATTGTTTTTATTTTGGTTCTTAAAGGGAAAGACTTTTGGAATTCCACGTTGGAAAGTGGGTTGGAGTGGGGTCTCCTTTATTGAATGGAACTCTTTTATCTTTATTTCAAATGATATAGTGGGGGGAAATCTCATAGGGGGTGTGCATTGCATCGTCCACGCACACATGTAATCACGCAATCCAACACTTCGATGATGCACTTTTGCACTTTGCATGTTGTGTCATTGCTTAAAGGTGCTTTTATTTTTCCTTGGTGGGTTGTGCCATTTTGGGCCCAGGCCCGAAAGGTATGTCCGGTGGTTGACCCAATTCACGAAACAGGTATGGTTTGGATTGTTGATCAAATCAGACATGATCTAACACACACATTTGTTTGTTAGCGGGTGTGATTTGACGAACGTGATCATTTTGAAAATGATATGCCCTTCCAGAATGGGTGTTTGCCCAATTCCAAGGGATAAAATATCTTCTCTAAAGGGGTACTTCAATGCTTATTAAAGGAGGATTCTTGGTATGAAAAATTGAATTCAAAGCAATTTCTACAATTCTCTAGCACTCGAATTCTCTCAAAGATTGAGATTTCACTAAATCTTTTAAAAGTCTGAAAAACTATTTTCGTACACAACGACGACTTTCCATTGCTCTCTTGATTCCAATTTTTTTTTCAAGGGCTACTCTCCTTAAGCACAGTGTAGATGGATGAGATACTATTGTTTCTTAAAAGGATTCACCATAAACCCATTATACTGCTTATTTAATTAGGTGAATCTACTTTTAAGGAGAGTGACACCGTAACATGCCACACCGAGCTCAACTTTCTATCATCTGAGTAAAGTCCTGCAATTATCCACCATTATCTCCAATCAGGAGTGTTCACACTTTCTAACATCTATGCATAAATTATAAAATAGATGTTAAATAAGTGTGTAGTTGATACATGATTTTATTTGCTATATATATTACACATATATAATATTTAAATGTATTACACGTATATAATATTTTTGTTATAACAAAAATTAAGAAACATAATATTGAATATTTTAAAATATAGACAGAAAAAGGGAACTTATGAATACTAGCTAATGATATAGGTCAGAGTCAAAATCCACGTGGCATTCTTTTGTTGGCAAAGGAAAAAAATGACGTCCAGCTGGGGGGAGAGCCGGCGAAGAATAATCAAACTCTACAGATGAGACGGTCCGTCACGGCGGCAATCCGCCCTCGTCCTTATAAACACCGACACCATCCCTCCCCATCTCACTCCCCGCTTCACCTTCCGCTTTGGTCCGCCGACTTTCGAAAGGGACCGATGGGCGGTAGCGACGGCCGCCGCCGCGTCCCGCGGAACCGTCTTTGGCCTCACCTCCTCCTGGCTTTGGCCGCAACCCTCCTTTCCGGTGAAGTTGCGTCGGTCCATGCCGACCCTTACGGCGCGTCTCCGCCCCCGCCTCCCGTTCTGAAGCACGCGCCACCGTATTTGTACACATCGCCGCCACCGCCACCGCCACAGCACCCATCCTACCACAACGTGTACCACCACCAGTTTCCCCCGCCTCCGTCGCCCCCAAAAATCTACCACTACACGTCCCCTCCGCCGCCGAAATACTACTACAAGTCTCCGCCCCCGCCATCGCCGCCGTATATCCACAAAACCCCACCGCCGCCGCCGACGAATTACCACCACAATCCTCACCCATACCCCTACAAATCCCCACCACCGCCCTATTACAAGTCACCACCTCCCCCATCACCGCCACCGCCTTCAGCCCATCCTCCGCCGTATTTCTACACCTCGCCGCCGCCGCACCCGCATCCACAGCACCATAATTTCGTCGTCAAGGTTGTGGGAAAAGTCTACTGCTACAGATGTCCCGACCTGCATAACCTAAAGAACTCCCACGGCAAGAAGCATCTGGAAGGTAATTTTTACGTTAAAAATATAGAAAATAATAAAATGAGCTGACTGGTTTGACCGGTTTGACCGTTCCACCGTCACGTGGCATTGGACACGTCAATGCATTCATTTTGAAAATTCGTTGTACCAGGTGCCGTGGTGGAGGTGACCTGCTGGGCCGGTAAGAAGAAAATCAAGGGTACCGGAATCACCAAATCCAACGGTAAATACAGCATCGCCCTCGACGGCTTCCCCTACAAACCTCACGGATGGGATGCGTGCCGCGCCAGACTCCACGCGCCGCCCAAAGACTCGCCGTGCCGCGTCCCCACCAACCTCCACGGCGGCGTAGAAGGGGCCCCGCTCCGGGAGAAGTCTAAGACTGCCGACGAGCTCGTGCTCGCCGTCAAGCCCTTCGCTTACGCTTCCGAGAAACCCGACGACGAGTGCCGGAAGCCCAAGCCCAAGCCCAAGCCGCCGGCGCCGTATTACTACAAATCTCCGCCTCCGCCGCCGCCGCCGCACCCGCTCTATCCGCCGTATTACTACAAGTCCCCCCCGCCGCCGCCGCCTCTACATCATCCCCCCTACCATCACAAATATCCGCCGCCGCCTGCGCACCCGGTTCTTCCGCCATATGACTACAAGTCTCCGCCGCCGCCGCCGCCGCCTCAACCCCACTACCTGTACAAATCTCCGCCGCCGCCTGCGCACCCGGTTCTTCCGCCGTATTACTACAAGTCCCGGCCGCCGCCGTCGCCTTCACTTCACCCCCCGTACCATTACCAGTCTCCGCCGCCGCCGGCGAACCCTGCCCATCCGCCATACAACTTCAAGTCCCCGCCGCCGCCTCCACCGCTTCGACCCCACTACAACCTGTACAAATCTCCACCGCCGCCGGCGCCACAGCCCCTTCAACCCCCCTACTGGTACAGATCTCCGCCGCCACCGGCGCACCCTGTCCATCCGCCAATATATCACTCCAAATCCCCGCCGCCGCCGCCTTCTCCTCCACCTTCGCCGCGGTACTATTACAAGTCTCCGCCGCCCCCGCAGTAACACTGACATCCGAAATCTCCCTCACCGGCGGCCCTAAATCACGTAAGAATATTTCCCTTTTTTTTTTTTTCGATGCGTGTTTTGTGATCCTGTGGTCTAAGTGACGGCGGCCCAAGATTGGATACCTCATTCTGCTGCGTGTGTTTGGTGGCCCAACTCAGGTTCCGAAGTCTTCATCGGAGAAATAAAGAGGGTTCGTCGGCGGGTGGCGGGAGGGGCTCCTGGGCTGGCACGCTGTTGGATTTTTTAATGCCATTGTTTTTCGAATATAATTAATTTCACATATCTGTGTGTATGTTATAAGCTCTTCATGATTTTGAACGTTTTCCTTCTGCACCATCTGATTTCTCGTGGTATCCAAATTTTGGAATATTTGTAGTCCACAATATTAATAAATAAAAAACCAACGATACAACGAAAACAAAGAATAAAATAAAATAGATTTAACATAGGTAATCTTTGACACATCCCAAACTCTAGATACCAGTACAAGAATCAAATCTATCAACCCAACAATCATTTCTAAAATAAAATAGCATTCATTTAATAATATAATTAAATGCATTAATTGAGATTGAAATAACGACCCAAATTTAAATTATAGTAATGAAAGAAATTATGGTATAATGCACATTTTAATATTTCGTAACTCAACATAAATGTTTTATTTAAAAATATTAAATATGTTTTAAAAATATGTGAAACCTTTGGTTTGTCCAAAGATATGGGCAAAGTTTGCATATGTTTTTTTTAATTTAAAGGGTTTACTGGTTTCATATTTAGGTAAAAGGGGTGTAGGTTCAAATGAAGCTTTTCGAATAAAACCTAAAATCACCAATTGAATTGGCGTTTTGGTGTTTCGGCACAAAACGCCACTTCCAAGTGACACTTTGTGGAAAGATTCTCAAAACACCACTTGAAGGGGTGCTAATGGGTATAAAGTTTCAATTAAAAGCGCCACTTCATGTGATGCTCTTAATTGAAATGAAAAAGACTGAACCACTTCAGAAGTGGCACATTTGGTTTCCCACCCTATAAAAGGGTGACACCCCCTCCCATTTCTTCATTCCAACACACTTTACCACCCACTTTGCGAAAGCCTCCACTCAGAAGCTTTGCGACAACGATCCTGTACCCTGAAACCCCTATCTGCCCTCGTTTAGACACCATCTGATATTGTGGTAATTTTATTTATATTTCTCTTTGTTTCATTTGTTTAATATTTTAATTTATTTATTTAATTGTTTAGTAATTAGAAATTAATTTATTATTAATAAGTTTTAATTAGGCATTCGTTAATTGTAATTAGTAAATAAATTATTGTAATTAGAAATTATTTAATTGTAATCAGGTATTAGTTAATTATAATTAGTGATTAATTAATTAATTAATTGTAATTAATAACAAATTAAATGTAATTAGTAATTACATAATTGTAATTAGTAATTAATTTATTATTAATTAAATATAATTAGGCATTAGTTAATTGTAATTAGTAAATAAATTGATGTAATTAGCAATTATTTAATTGTAATTGGTACTTAATTAATTGTAATTAGTGTTTAATTATTTAAGTAATTAATTTTAATTAGTAATTAATTAATTGTAATTAGTAATTACATAATTGTAATTAGTAATTAATTTATTATTAATTAATGTAATTAGGAATTAGTTAATTGTAATTAGTAAATAAGTTAATACAATTAGCAATTAATTAATTGTAATTAGTACTTAGCTAATTGTAATTAGTGATTAATTAATTAAGTAATTAATTATAATTAGTAATTAATTAACTGTAATTAGTAATTACATAATTGTAATTAGTAATTAATTTATTATTAATTAATTGTAATTAAGCATTAGTTAATTGTGATTAGTAAATAAATTAATGTAATTAGCAATTATTTAATTATAATTAGTACTTAATTAATTGTAATTAATGATTAATCAATTAAGTAATTAATTAGTACTTAGTTAACTGTAACTAATAATTAATAATAAATCAATTAATTACAATTAATAACTAATTAAATGTAATTAGTAATTACATAATTGTAATCAGTAATTACATAATTGTAATTAGTAATTACTTTTTATTAATTACTTTTTTATTCATTCAAGTGGCGCTTTTATACAGTTTCCTTAAGTGAAGCGCACCACATGAAGTGGTGATCTTTGATTTTATTCATAGAAAAACACCACTTGAAGTGGCGTTTTTGAATCGGTGTAAAAAAGCCACATGAAGTGGTGCTTTGATCTTTATTTCAAAAATCGCCATTTCATTTGGTGCTTAGTATTGCTTAATTTTAATTAGTAATTAAGTTTATTAACTAGAATTAGTAATTAATTTAGCATTACTTAATTGTAATTAGTAATTAGTTAAGTGTAATTAGTAATTAATTCATTCAAATTACTCAAATAACTAATTAATAATGAAATATTATTTAATTTGAATTAAGAATTAATTAACAATTAATAAAAAATCAATTAACAATAACTTGTAATTACTAAACTAATTAATTAATAATTTTTATTCATATCTATAAATTGTTTATATTATGAATGACCCTATGCCACAGAACATTTGATAAATTGCTTCTAGAAATAGAGCATTGCTTTACATTCTAGGTATGATAATGAATTTAGTTTTTCATTTATCTTGACCTCGATTTGTAATTGAAGTTATGAACATGAATTTGGTTGCTGAATATATTTTGTGCATATTAAGTGTTAGAGTTGTCATGAATTGAATTCTGTCTTAAGTAAAATATCCTCGGGTAGAGGGGCTTTGGGTTAAACCACCTACTTTCCCAGAGGCTTGCCTTGGCTAAGAAAGTGAATGAGGTTGACTATCTGTCGTTTCGGGCTTACTCATATGGAGTTTTCCAATCTCATATAACTTTATGCTTTTACATGACTCGTTCGTTTACCTCATGCGTATGATGCATGTGGAAATGTATGAATATGTTTGACTTCTATTTCTGGGTAAGTAACACAAACTCGTGGGTTGTGTAAAGTGTTACACATCAATATGGTTTGAACATATTGATTTGGTGGAGGAATATGATTCCAACCTAAATTACTAGAACCATGAATACCTAAAAAGGAATAACGTGAGATAAGATGATGAGCTTAAATCCCCCTCAAATACTAAGTGTGAGATTTCATCGAAATGTTGAAATATTTGAAATGCATATATTGTGTCTCTTGTCAGATTTAATTAATAACAATGGTTTATTTTAGATAAAAATATGGCTATCTATATTTATTGTAACAGTCAAATAATTGAGACTGAATAAGGATGTAGTTATAGTATACAGTGAGAACGAGTTGTGATGCTTGGAGGCTGTACAACTTTTGAATCTATTCAAAGAAAAATTCATCGAAAGTTAAAACCGACGACGAATCAAGTGATAGAGTCCATCATATACAGACATCTTAAATTTAAAGATAGGTTGTGGCCTGTGGCATATCCAGTAACTGATGATGAAGAATGAGAACATATACTATCATTAGTTAAGTATTAACATGAGAACCAAATGATAGATTTATATGTCACTATAGCTACAATGGAGGTTCCATCGACATTAGAAGTTGTCTCATCACAACTTCATGATACAATGTCACATCCTCATGTTATAACACCTCAAGAAGGTCCATTAGCAACGGTAGTTGTTCCGTTATATCCTCCAACCACAATTTCATATCCTTAAGTTGTGATGTCTCATAAAGGAAGTGATGTTTCTATGGATAGTCCTTACGTACTTTAGATGTGGTGGTCGATAATTTTGAGGATGATGACAATTTAAAACAAGAAGATGATGAGGAAGTAGAAGAAGAAAAGCATGTTGAAGAACAGTCTGTGCCCACTCCTGTGAGGCTCAATCAACCTTTGAACTATCCTCCACTATTGGCATCATGATCGATCAAAGGCATGAATTGCTTGCCACAATTTGATTGGTCAGTTATTACTCATAGTACAAAATTTCTAGGAATTATTGGTGGCACAAATCGAGTGTCGGATGAAAGCGTTCTGTATATTAAAAGAGATTTTGAGAGCAAAGAAGCAATGAAAAATGTGATAAGAAATATCACATTGAAATAAATTACAATTATGTTGTAAAAGAGTCAAATAGATCTTATTATGTGATCTGGTGTGACAAATATAATTCAAATTGTTAGATGTGTTTGTAAGCTATAATTGATAACACTTTTCCTTATTGGCGCATCACTAGATTTACTCCACACACATGTGTAAACCCAATCTTGTCATAAGAGCACTTGTCATCAGATACTGAGTTTTTTTCAACTATTATTGTTGAAATGATAAGAGCATGTCAAGACGTTCCCTTCGTTCTGGTGGTGGAGAGAATCAAACAAATTTTTGGGTATCAAATCTCTTACTAGAAGGCATAAACGACATGAAAGAAGGCTATTGTGAAAGTTCACGGTGACTATGATGACTCTTATTGAGTTTTACCACAACAATCAAGTGATCTATCGGTTACATACTACTGAATATGTTAACCAACACAACAAAGTTGATCAGTCGATCACTGTGTTTGATAGATTGTTTTGGATATTTTTACCATGTGTGGTTTCTTTTAGACATTACAAGCAGTTTATATAGACTGATGGAACATTTCTATAAGGAAAGTACACTATAAATTTATTGATTTCTTCCATATAAGATGGAAATCGAGCCCCTTTACCTTTGGTATTTTCTATTATCAAGAAAGAGAATTTCTCATCATGGAGCTAGTTTCTGTCCTGCCTTAGAGAGTTTGTTATGGGCAAAAAATGGATTTGTATTATTTTAGATTGTCATCGAGCAATCAAAGAGGCAGTGTAGTCTAAGGGTCTGTCCTGGAGACCACCCTATTCCTGTCATCGATACTATATTCAACACATTGCCTATAATGTGTGAAAGAAGTTTAAGGATGAGTCCATGAATAAAGCAATCATAAAAATTGGTATGAATATCCTTTTTTGTTTTAAAAATCATTTTCATAGTTGTTGTTATATGTCTTCATATTAGTTTTTGCTTGTTACCATACATGCCTCAACAATAAAGGACAGAGGAGTGTCTTGAAGATATTCACAGAGCTAATCAAGAAGTCTATGATTACATGATGAAAATTCCAAAGCATAAATGGATGTTGGTATATGATGATGGGAGAAGATATAGAAATTTGACAACCAATATCGTAGAATGTATAAATGGAGTTTTCAAGGGAGTTTAGAAACTACCCATCATGAGTAATTAAGAATATTTGACTATATGTTAATTATAAGAGATACAATTATAATATAATATTAGTATAATGTTTTAAATGTAAATTATAGGTTTGGTCCAAGAGACTTTCTATCAAAGTGTAAAGTATTTTATGGAAAAAGAAAAGCAGGCTAAAGAGGGTCTGAACAGAGGGATGCACTATGGTCACCATTTCCAGTGCAAGATAGAGTTCTTTAGGAGGCTATAGCATTTCGAGTCACTTTATTTGATCGTGCATAGCAACGATTTGAGTTCGCTGGGCCTCGTGATGCTATGGCTTGTAGCTGTGGGAGTGTGCGGGTCGTTTTACTGGAGAAGTCACACTTTGAATGTGGAAACTTTCAAGCATTACGATATCCTTGTGGCCATGTGATTGCAACATGCGCTTACGTACACTTATCTTGGGAGTAGTTCATTGATCAAATTTATCAACTAGAGTATTAACGACTGCTACAGTTCTTCGTGGAATCCTATTAGGGAATATCAGAATTTTAAGATGTCTGATGGCACACCCATGCTTATATTAAACTTGTCTAGGCTGCGACCAAAAGGGAGGCCAAAGTTGACTTGTATTCAGAATGAGATGGATTGACCCAGTGAACAGTTACTTGGATAGATGTGCAACATATGCAGCTAGGATGGTCACACGAGGACACATTGACCCAAACACATAGGGAAATCATCCAATAGTTAAAATAATTCATGCACTCTATCAGTTAATGTAAAATTTTGTACATGTAATCATTTTTTTCATCATCACCATTTTTTGGTTGGAGTAGAGCAGTAAAGAAAGGGTTGAATTCAGTTTCCAAATAAAAATGTATGCTAAAATAATTTAAAACTAAAACTTTCAATTTATGTTAAATTAACTAAAACTATAGATTGATATAGTTTGATCTTTTAAAAATGTTCTCTAATAGTTTGATCAAAACTCAATTATACAGAAATGTGAGCACCCTTTCTATCTTTTGAAACCATTTTACAGTCACATGCCTATGCTTATTTATTGTTCTCTGTAAGAGTATATCTCATTTTTTCCACAAGAGCGAATTTCACTTAAAAATAATTTTATCTCAAAGTATATATTCAGTCACTTGAAAAAACATACTTTGACTAAATCCTCTTTTTTTTTTCAAAATAAACCACTTTTTGGGTTAGTGGGAACTGCACAAACACAACACACAAAATTCAAACTAATAAAATCTTCCCCAAACCAAAATTCAAACTTCAACACAGAAACCAAGACATTTTTTAAACCGGAAATCAAGTGGGATTCGAAAATTGGAATTCAAACCATCGAATCCAAACTAAAACCCGAGGAGATCTTGATCAGAACGTAAGAGAAATTCATGTCATAGCCTTGTTGATTACCACCTATCGTCATCGTCACCCTAACACCACCGGAGATGAATACCGAAAAGGGTTTTTTGAGAAGCAGAACCACACCATCGAATTCTCAATACAAGACCCCCACCATACAAGATGAACACCTTCACAAAAAACTGAAACAAACCTGAAACAAACCTGAAACAAACCATGGGCGCTGGTGAAGATCACTTGCCTTGAAACCACATCTTCATCACACTAAATCCTCCACAAAGAGTCAAATCCAGACAGAAAACCGAAACAGGGACCATCCGAACAAAACAACCAAAGAAGGAACCAAACAGATGATGAGATCGCCACACCAGAATAAGAGGGACTAACCAACAAAGCCCCACCACGCCGACGAAAGTAGAAAGAAACCCACAAACCATCACTGAACGCATTGTGAAAGAGAAAATCAGACTCACCACCAACGAAGGACACGCGCCTAGAACTCTGACAGCCTCTAAACCCAAATCCCAAAACCTCGGAATCACCCTACACCTGATCCGCCTTGGAGAGGCGTGGATAGAAATGAGGCCAGAGCAGGGAATGAAGAGGACGAGGAACCAAAATGATGTCGTGACGGTAGGAGATAAAACCAGAAACAAAGAAAGGTCGACACCAGAGTGCCCTGAGAACCGAAAACCACCAAACCACAAGATCCCAAAACCTCTTAGAAACCCTGCTTCATATCTGATTTGGAAAGCCGCAAGGGAACTAGAGGTCAGAGTAGGAGAGCGGCCAAGGGCTCCAACACAGAAACCAATGACCGGCCTACAAACAAGGAAGGAAGAAGGAGAAAGTGGCAAAAAGAAGGTAAGAGAGGAAGGGGAGGAAGGAGAAGCACTCAAATGCACCGCCAAGCCCACATCATAGGATTTCAGGAGGAAACCCTAGGTGGGGTGGAGAGGGAGAGGGGAGAGCCAAGAGAGCCGAGAGAGCCAAGTAATTCACATTCTCTTTAGAAACTTGAAAGAACATAATTTATCTTTATAAAAAAGCAAAAATAAACTTAAAAAATCTTTTATACTAAATCAAAAAAATGGATATGAGTTAAATAACTATCGAAATTAATGTTATACTATTCATACATTCAAATGGAGAAACCTCTTTTATCTGCCCAGCGGTCGCACGCGTTATGTGACGTGTTAGTGAAAGGACCTATTAGACATCTTTCTATTCATAGAGCACACCATTTTCATCATGATGCTCCTCCAACAGCCATTTTTCCATACCTCAGACATGCTAGATTTTATGGAGTCACCATTTGCGAATTCAAGACCATTGATCACCACTTGATTGTTGCATTGGTTGAGAGATAGAGACCAAAGACACTCACATTTCTTATATCTAAGGGGGAGACAATCATTAATTTAGAGGACATCACCTACAAGCTCGGTCTACCCATCCACAGATAGACAGTTACGGGTTACACTAGTGGAGACTGGTGTGTGGCCATTCACCATCTACTAGGAATTGACGTCATCGACATACCATGTTTCCTTTAGGGTTCCCTCTTGTGCATGAGGTGACATGATGAACATTTCATTGTCATTCATAATGATGCAGATGAGGAGATGATTATTCGACACACACATGCATATATTTTGTGACTGGTCAGAGGCATGTTGTGTGTAGACCACTCCATCACCTTGGTATACATGATGTTCCTACCATTACTTGAGAATATTGACCAAACAAGTATATACAATTGGGGGTTCACTGTATTATCAAAACTGTACAGATATCTTTGTACCAGTTATTGAGTTGATGCAAAAAAGATTGTAGGCCATATGGATTTGGTACAGATGTGGGCCTGGGATCATTTTACACGTATCTCTCTTAGAGTTTCTGCACCACTTCCACAACACCTATTTTGAGACTATCCTCAGGGGTGCTGCTATGTTTACGTCATTATTTTTAGTTATTTAGTAAATTTATTAATGTATTTTATAAACTTACTATATATTACTTATTTTTAACCAGGTAGAGTCAGACTCAATATTATGAACATACTTTGATACATAGTGTGCATAGCTTTCAACAAGTATTTGATGTTATACAACCAGCTGATGTAAGTTAAACATTATATTTTATAGATTAATTAATTTTGTTATTACTTTTTAAGTTATTTCAATGTTCTATTAGTAACTTATCATACTAATTTATGAATTCTTCTTTTGAAGTTACATTTCAGGTTTCATGGACCCTGTATATAGGTTTTTTCTACACATCGTTTCCACCATACTTCACAACTATGATTGGAGATCATGGTGCAGTGGTGCCACTCATCCACTTCCACATCATTGAGTGGCACCAGCCATACCAATACATGAACCATTTTTGTAATATCCCAAGGTTTTATAAAAATAAATTGAAAATGCTTGAAATTTTGTTTAAGGTATATATTTATAAGTATCCTTTAAACATAATTTTATGATTTGAATTTCAAGAAACTGTCATCTACAATTGGGTTCAGTATGTTATTTAGAGTCTGATGAAACAAACTTGTTTTTTTGGTGAATAGTAACATGCCCTTATGAATAGTAATATGAATAGTAATATGACCTCATGAATAGTAAATAATAATATTATTTTATTTTCCCATGGAAATAGGATAATGGGATCTTAATTAATTTTCCAATGTCACATGAAACTAGTTGCACTTAAATATTGTTATTTTTCGAATTAACTGTGACCTTATTTAAAAATTAAATTAATAATATTTAGAAATTTATTTTTGAAAAATGGAGTTCATTTTTGAATTCTACACATTGAAAAATGGTTGGGGTAAATTTTTGGTATTTTTCTGAAACTCTTGAATTTTCGGTGAATAGTGAAATACGGTAAAATACCGTATAATCAATTTATCAGTAAAAATGCACTATTTATGACATCATAAGTGATGAAAGGACACTTTCCTAGAACTCACTTGGTATTTTCACTAATTAAGGCCACTTGATTTGAGATTATTCATAGTCTTGATAAAATATTATAAGAATAATTAAAATAATCTAAAATACCTCCCCTCCCCCACTATAAATACCACCCTCACTCCCCTCTTCCTCTCACACCTCTCAAGCCTTGAGCATTGTCTAATTTCTGCCAAATTACCTCCCCAATCTTCTTCCCCATGTCCTAGAGCTGCTGGTCTCACCAAAAGACCAAAATCAAAGCCCTTAAGAAGGATCTCAAGGAGAAGAGATCAAGAGGTAAACATCCTCTTTCATTTTCATTCTTTCCTTCCATTTTATGTTATTCTCTTCCTTTCCCTTTGTCTTTTGTTGGGATATTTCATTTAATATTTCCCCTTACTGTCCAAATTTTGTATGAATGATGAGATATTCCATTCCTCTCATCAATCTTATTTTTATGAAATTTTAAGAGACGCCGTTAGGCTGCCGAATTTTTGTAAGAAATTTCTCATGTTTTCTTCATTTCAAGATTCCCTTCTCTTCGTTCTTCACCCCCTCTTATCCAAGAGGCATGAAATCTCCAGAATCATGTATATTCTGGATGTTGTCATGTTTATGGAAAATTACAAATCATTATTCCTCTCCTCTCTCACTTATTTAAAGAATCAAAAAACATTGTCCATTTGTGTCGAATTACCGATATCGTGGACGATGTATTTTCAATCTCCATTAATTCTTTCAAGTCTGGTCATGAAACCATTTATATGGTTGAAACAGGTTATAATATATGTTTTATGAATCATATAATGTTCTGGAATTCTTTTGTACTCATGATTCAAATTTACAAGACTAAATGAAGTTGTAATTATCAAAGAACCACTTAAATTATCTAAACGAACATAATTAATGTTTAACTTATAAATCATCATCATATAAAGCACCAAAGTGATAAATGGTATAATTTATGGTACTGGAATTATGTAAATACTACTCCATTCCAATTCTGGAGTTTCACTTCCAATCAACAAGAACGATTCATCATGAACCGATTGTGAAAATCACAAAAGAACTCACCCAAAATAATGCAAGGAACAAAATACTAACAATTAAGGGGTGAAATGAGGTTATGAAATGACCATATAAGATGTTATAAACATGAAAATGTTTCTGTAAAGTACTAATAACACTCTTTTAACCATTATACAGGAGGTTTAAACAATTTTTAAGTAATACAAGCCCAAGGTAAGGGAATTCTTAACCCGATTTCCATTCTTTGGGTTAACCTTCTACTTTATAATTTATGTGCTATTTAAATTGTTTGTGTGATGGGTTATGTTTATATTATGTTTAATTATGTGTATTTACAGAGTATATACATATTCCATCCACTCAATTAAGTCTCACTTCAAGTATATGATGTTTATAAGGGACTTTTCTTCTAAAATCCTCTTTTAAAATTCTATTTTATAAGATTCAAAGGAAATGTTTTTATGCTATTGTTTATGTTGTATGATTATGTTTTTGTTATTGGGCATTGTTTATGATGAAGGGTGGGACCTATATTTCCCTCCAATGCATTGGGTATGAGTAAGTTGGAGGTCGGCCGTATGGTTACTCCAAGTGTAACTGTGATGGTTACACAAAGTAAGGTAGCCGTGAGGGTTACAAATTTTAAGGTAGCCAAGATGGTTACGAGATTATGTAAGTAATGCCCCAATATACCTCTATGATTATAATTATGTTTGTGTGGATCTTGTGTAAATATCATGTTACACAAAGTAATATTTTATGGGTGGAAAGCATGTATTTTGAAAATGTTTTCATACGTCATGCGTATTCATGGACTAATGTGATTTTTCCTTCTTTTTCATACCTTACTGAGCTTTTGTGCTCATCCCAAGTTTTTAAATGATTTTTCACAGGTTAATGGATGAGTAATACAAGGAAGGAAGACATGTTAAATGTTGAAGAATTGTCAAGGAGTCTTGTTTTGTGTTTTAATGTTTTATATTCTGAGGAAAATGGAAACTGATTTTATGGTATCCACTATGTAACAATGTGTAATGTTATGAATGTTTTGTCTTAATTCTCTAAAGCTCTAAACTTGAAAAGATCCTCAATGTATAATGAAGTGTTTTCTTAAATAAATTCAAGATTATGTATGAAATAAGTGCGGGTCCTTATAGTTGGTATCAGAGGATGGTTTAGATAACTTTAGTGGTTAAGGTGATTCTAATAGAATACCATAAATAATTCTCACCCTATGTTTAATTTGTTATAGCATTTAAAGATTACCATGTTGCTTCATCTAAGAAATGTTTGATTAGAATGGTTTTCCGCAGAAGGAACATGGATGCTGAAGAGGATAGGCACTGACAGAATGACATCCTTCCTGATCAACAGCCTGGAATGGTAGGGATTGGAACCGAGCAGTTTGTGACAGTAATGGCTCAGCTAACGCAGGCAATAAATGGTGGTGGCATCCATGCAAGAGGACAAATAGAGGTACCCCAACGGAACATGACAGTGGTAGAACATTTTCTTCTGACCCAGTGGCAACAGAAGGATGGATTAAAGCCCTTGAAAAGATATTTGATGTTATGGGATGTTCGGACAATCAAAAGGTAAGTCTTGCCATTTATCGTTTTGAAGGGGAAGCTGATCAGTGGTGGTCAATGGTAAGGAATATCAGGGGTAGAGAGGATTTTGATGCCTTAGTGTGGGATGAATTTAAAAGTCTTTTTCTTGAAAAATATTTTCCTAAGGTGGTGCGACTTAGAATGGAGAAACAATTCCTTGAACTGAAACAAAAGGAGGAAGATTCAGTGGCTATGTATGAGGCGAACTTCACCCGACTGGCGAGGTATGCTCCAAATCTTATTCTGGATCTCGATAGAAAAATCAACCGCTTTTACTCAGGATTGAAGCCAAGGTATCGAAGGGCGTTGGCCTCCCGTGAATTCAAAAGTTACGAGAAACTTGTCCGATGTGCTGAGAGGGTAGAGATGGAGTTTGCTGATGATCACATGCAATTTGGAAACAAAGAGAAGAAGAGGTCAAATTGGAAAGCAATGGGTAAGAATCAACCAATGAAATCTGATGGTAAGAAAATACAGTTTCCAGTTTGTGAAAAGTGTGGCAAGAAGCACCCTGGGGAATGTCTTATCAAAACTGGGAAGTGTTTTAAATGTGGTAAGTTTGGACACATGGCCCGAGATTGCAATGAAAATGATCCAAAGACTAATCCTGATAAGAAAACTGTAAAGTGTTTTAAATGTGGTGAGATGGGTCACTATGAAAATGCCTGTCCAAAGAGGGATCCAAATGATGCAAAGAAGCCAGACTACAAGCAGAAAGGTGTAGTGAGATCCTTTGCGACTACGTCAGCAGATGTTGGGCCATCCAATGAAGTTGTATCAGGTACTTTGTTTGTTCACTCAGATTTTTCTAAAGTTTTGTTTGATACGGGGTCTACAAATTCCTTCATCTCTGAGGAATTTTCTAGTAAATTGGAAATATCACCTCAACAAATGATACCCGAACTTGTTGTTAAAACACCAGGGGGAAATGTTATAGCAAAGAGGATTTATAAGAATATTTTTATTGTGGTATGTGGAAAGACTTTACCTGCAAACCTTGTTGTTTTACCCTTAGTCGAGTTTGAAGTTATTCTGGGGATGGACTGGCTTTCTGATTATCATGCTAAGATTGACTGTAGAGCTAAAGAAGTTGTTTTTCAGAAATAGTTTCAGTTTGTATACAAGAATGAACCCATACAATTGATAACATATCAAGAAGCTGAGAAACTACTGAAAGATGGAAATGAAAGTTATCTGGCTCATATTGTTGAAAACAAGGGAACTATTCAAATTAATGATGTGCCAGTGGTAAATGAATACCTTGATGTTTTTCCTGAGGAGTTACCCAGTGTCATACCTAAACGAGAAGTCGAATTCACAATTGACTTAGTTCCTGATGCTAAGCCAATTTCAAAACCCCCATATCATATGGCTCCAATAGAACTTCTTGAATTGAAAAATCAGTTGCAGGATTTGCTTGTCAAAGGCTTCATTCGTCCCAGTACTTCACCATGGGGAGCCCCTGTTTTGTTTGTTAAAAAGAAAGATGGTTCCATGAGACTTTGCATTGATTATAGAGCTTTGAATAACATCACTGTTAAAAACAAGTATCCTTTTCCTCATATTGATGACTTGTTTGATCATCTCCAGGGAGCTCAGTACTTTTCCAAGATTGACTTGAGATCCAGATACCATCAGCTGAAGGTGAAGGAGGATGACATCCCGAAAATAGCCTTTCTTACTAGATATGGGCATTATGAATTTGTTGTTATGCCATTTGGGTTAACTAATGCACCTGCTGTATTCATGAATCTTATGAATAGAGTATTTCATGAGTTCTTGGATAAGTTTGTGGTTGTATTTATTGATGACATTCTGGTTTTTTCTAAAAATAAAGAGGAGCATGAAAAACATCTAAGGGTTGTTTTACAAACTTTAAAAGAAAAGAAACTATATGGAAAATTCAGCAAGTGTGTTTTTTGGTTGCAACAGATTTCTTTTCTTGGGCACATTGTAAATAAGGATGGAATAACAGTTGATCCTGCCAAAACAAAAGTAGTTGATGAATGACCAAGACCCACAAATGTTACAGAGATTCGTAGTTTTCTGGGCTTAGCAAGTTATTACCGACACTTTGTTAAGAACTTTGCACGGTTATCTAGCCCAATAACTAAGTTAACACGGAAAGGGGTTAAATTTGTTTGGATAGAGGAATGTGATGTTTGTTTTCAGGAACTAAAGAAGAGATTGGTGAATGCTTCAGTTTTGGCCTTACCTTCCCGGAATGGTGAGTTTGTCATCTACAGTGATGCTTCTTTGAAGGGACTTGGTTGTGTTTTGATGCAGAATGATCAGGTAATTGCCTATGCTTCGATACAACTTAAACTTCATGAGCTGAATTATCCCACACATGATTTAGAATTGGCAGCTGTGGTTTTTGCTTTGAAAATATGGAGGCATCATCTATACGGAACCAAATGCCAAATATATACTGACCATAAAAGTCTTAAGTATATATTCACTCAGAAGGAATTAAACACGAGGCAGATAATATGGCTAGAACTGATAAAGGATTATGACTACACGATTAATTACCATCCTGGAAAAGCAAACAAAGTAGCGGATGCCTTAAGTCGGAAAAATCATGCATCATTAACCATGCTACGTTTGGAACATGATCCCTTGATTAATGATTTGATAAATTTTGTCTTAGAAGTTGTTGGTGCAGGGAATATATCTGTTTTGTTTCAGGTTTCAGTGCAGTCTTCGTTGTCAGACAGAATTATGAAAGCACAGAGGGAAGACCGTGAGCTACAGAAAAAGGTAGAATTGGTTAAAATGGGTAAGTTTCCAGAATTTAATCTTGATAAAGATTGTGTTTTAAGGTTTGGAAAAAGGTTGTGTGTGCCTTGTGATTCCCAGCTGAAGAAAGAATTGTTGTGTGAAGCTCATAGTTCTCCATTTTCTGTTCATCCTGGAAGTACTAAGATGTACAGAGACCTTCGGGAGTATTACTGGTGGAATGGGATGAAAAGAGATATTGCTGATTTTACAATGAAATGTTTGACATGTCAGCAGGTTAAAGTAGAGCGACAGTTACCGAAGGGGATGCTTCAGCCTTTACCAGTGCCAGAATGGAAATGGGAAAATATATCCATGGATTTTGTGGTGGGACTACCAAAGACTTCTCGAGGTAACAATGCGATATGAGTTATTGTTGATCGGCTAACAAAGTCTGCTCATTTTCTTTCTATTCGAGATACAATGACATTAGATCAGCTTTCTCTATTGTACCTCAAAGAGATTTTCAGGTTACATGGAGTTCCTCTTTCCATTGTGTCTGACCGAGATCCCAGGTTCACTTCTAAATTTTGGAAGGGACTTCAGAAGTCTTTGGGCACAGAGTTGAATTTCAGTACAGCTTTTCATCTTCAATCAGATGGGTAGTCAGAACGCACAATTCAAACTTTGGAGGATATGCTTCGAGCTTGTTCAATGGACTATCAAGGAAGTTGGGATCAACATCTTTCATTAGTTGAGTTTTCTTATAATAACAGTTTCCATTCCAGTATTCAGATGGCACCTTTTGAGGCCTTGTATGGAAAGCGGTGTCGGACTCCTGCGTTTTGGGATGAAGTCGGTGAAAGGAAGTTGATGGGGCCAGAATTAGTAGAAGAAGTGGCTGAGAAAGTGAGGATGATCCAGCAACACATGAGGAAAGCTCAGAGTAGGCAGAAAAGTTATGCAGATAACAGAAGGAAAGACTTCTCTTTCAAGGAAGGTGACCATGTTTTCCATAAAATATCTCCTTGGAAAAGTGTGATGCGTTTCGGTAAGAAAGGGAAACTAAGTCCACGGTTCATCGGTCCTTTTGAAATCTTGGATAAAGTTGGAACAGTTGCGTACCGCGTAGCTTTGCCTCCGAGCTTGTTTCAGGTACACAATGTTTTTCATGTTTCGATGTTGAGAAAGTATGTTCCGGATTCATCACATGTCTTGAGGCCGGAAGAAGTTCAGCTAGCATAGAACCTTTCTTATGAAGAAAAACCGGTTCAGATTCTTGATCGAAGAGAATAGGTATTGCGGAATAAGGTAATCCACCAGGTAAAGGTTTTGTGGAGAAACCACATGGTTGAAGAAGCAACATGGGAGAAGGTGGGGATAATGTAATATCCCAAGGTTTTCTAAAAATAAATTGAAAATTCTTGAAATTTTGTTTAAGGTATATATTTATAAGTATCCTTTAAACATAATTTTATGATTTGAATTTCAAGAAACTGTCATCTACAATTAGGTTCAGTATGTTATTTAGAGTCTGATGAAACAACTTGTTTTTTTGGTGAATAGTAACATGCCCTTATGAATAGTAATATGAATAGTAATATGACCTCATGAATAGTAAATAATAATATTATTTTATTTTCCCATGGAAATAGGATAATGGGATCTTAATTAATTTTCCAATGTCACATGAAACTAGTTGCACTTAAATATTGTTATTTTTCGAATTAACTGTGACCTTATTTAAAAATTAAATTAATAATATTTAGAAAATTATTTTTGAAAAATGGAGTTCATTTTTGAATTCTACACATCGAAAAATGGTTGGGGTAAATTTTTGGTATTTTTCTGAAACTCTTGAATTTTCGGTGAATAGTGAAATACGGTAAAATACCGTATAATCAATTTATCAGCAAAAATGCACTATTTATGACATCATAAGTGATGAAAGGCCACTTGCCTCGAACTCACTTGATATTTTCACTAATTAAGGCCACTTGATTTGAGATTATTCATAGTCTTGATAAAATATTATAAGAATAATTAAAATAATCTAAAATACCTCCCCTCCCCCACTATAAATACCACCCTCACTCCCCTCTTCCTCTCACACCTCTCAAGCCTTGAGAATTGTCTAATTTCTGCCAAATTCCCTCCCCAATCTTCTTCCCCACGTCCTAGAGCTGCTGGTCTCACCAAAAGACCAAAATCAAAGCCCTTAAGAAGGATCTCAAGGAGAAGAGATCAAGAGGTAAACATCCTCTTTCATTTTCATTCTTTCCTTCCATTTTATGTTATTCTATTCCTTTCCCTTTGTCTTTTGTTGGGATATTTCATTTAATATTTCCCCTTACTGTCCAAATTTTGTATGAATTATGAGATATTCCATTCCTCTCATCAATCTTATTTTTATGAAATTTTAAGAGACGCCGTTAGGCTGCCGAATTTTTGTAAGAAATTTCTCATGTTTTCTTCATTTCAAGATTCCCTTCTCTTCGTTCTTCACCCCCTCTTATCCAAGAGGCATGAAATCTCCAGAATCATGTATATTATGGATTTTGTCATGTTTATGGAAAATTACAAATCATTATTCCTCTCCTCTCTCACTTATTTAAAGAATCAAAAAACATTGTCCATTTGTGTCGAATTACCGATATCGTGGATGATGTATTTTCAATCTCCATTAATTATTTCAAGTCTGGTCATGAAACCATTTATATGGTTGAACTAGGTTATAATATATGTTTTATGAATCATATAAGGTTCTGGAATTCTTTTGTACTCATGATTCAAATTTACAAGACTAAATGAAGTTGTAATTATCAAAGAACCACTTAAATTATCTAAACGAACATAATTAATGTTTAACTTATAAATCATCATCATATAAAGCACCAAAGTGATAAATGGTATAATTTATGGTACTGGAATTATGTAAATACTACTCCATTCCAATTCTGGAGTTTCACTTCCAATCAACAAGAACGATTCATCATGAACCGATTGTGAAAATCACAAAAGAACTCACCCAAAATAATGCAAGGAACAAAATACTAACAATTAAGGGGTGAAATGAGGTTATGAAATGACCATATAAGATGTTATAAACATGAACATGTTTCTTTAAAGTACTAATAACACTCTTTTAACCATTATACAGGAGGTTTAAACAATTTTGAAGTAATACAAGCCCAAGGTAAGGGAATTCTTAACCTGATTTCCATTCTTTGGGTTAACCTTCTACTTTATAATTTATGTGCTATTTAAATTGTTTGTGTGATGGGTTATGTTTATATTATGTTTAATTATGTGTATTTACAGAGTATATACATATTACATCCACTCAATTAAGTCTCACTTCAAGTATATGATGTTTATAAGGGACTTTTCTTCTAAAATCCTCTTTTAAAATTCTGTTTTATAAGATTCAAAGGTAATGTTTTTATGCTATTGTTTATGTTGTATGATTATGTTTTTGTTATTGGGCATTGTTTATGATGAATGGTGGGACCTATATTTCCCTCCAATGCATTGGGTATGAGTAAGTTGGAGGTCGGCCGTATGGTTACTCCAAGTGTAACTGTGATGGTTACACAAAGTAAGGTAGCCGTGAGGGTTACAAATTTTAAGGTAGCCAAGATGGTTACGAGATTATGTAAGTAATGCCCCAATATACCTCTATGATTATAATTATGTTTGTTTGGATCTTGTGTAAATATCATGTTACACAAAGTAAGATTTTATGGTTGGAAAGCATGTATTTTGAAAATGTTTTCATACGTCATGCGTATTCATGGACTAATGTGATTTTTCCTTCTTTTTCATACCTTACTGAGCTTTTGTGCTCATCCCAAGTTTTTAAATGATTTTTCACAGGTTAATGGATGAGTAATACAAGGAAGGAAGACATGTTAAATGTTGAAGAATTGTCAAGGAGTCTTGTTTTGTGTTTTAATGTTTTATATTCTGAGGAAAATGGAAACTGATTTTATGGTATCCACTATGTAACAATGTGTAATGTTATGAATGTTTTGTCTTAATTCTCTAAAGCTCTAAACTTGAAAATATCCTCAATGTATAATGAAGTGTTTTCTTAAATAAATTCAAGATTATGTATGAAATAAGTGCGGGTCCTTATAATTTTGGCTATGTATAGAATATACCCATGGCATCATGAAAGGTTGATGTTTTACATTCTGTTATGCTTATAGGTAGACAGACGATAGTCTGGCCATGGTTTCATGCACGTTATATCGAGTATTGGGACACACGTGTCCAATAATATATCTTTCAGCATAGATATCTCACAATATGCTTTCAGTTAGATGATCAGGGGGATTATGCTGATTGGTTCCGACATCATATGATCATGTACCTTACACGTTAGAGGATAAGTATGGTATCCCGCATTTTTATTACATAAACTTTTCATTACATTGTACACAACAAATGATCTTTTAAAGTTTAGTTTCTTGGAAAAAAAGGTACATAATACATAAAATATAAAACATTATTTTAATCCACATGAATGAATTCTTAAAAGGTTCATTCTAAGTACACTTACTACATCTCATAACCTGGGGACATACATCAAAGGAAAGGGTGAGCATAAGGCCCAGTAAGGGAAAGTAAGAGAAATCGTTTACAAGTGATTGTGAGAATTATTGAAAGGAACATGAAGAATATCATAAAGGAAAGAGAAAAGGGAAAATAGAAATATCATTTTAAAAAGAACATGAATCATAGCATGTAAATATGGCTACAATATTTAATTGAGTCATTCATAAGCAAATCACCAAGGTTTATCACCGAGGTTTCATAAAAATTACCAATGTTATTCACCAAGGTATTGTAAAACATGTCATCTCTAGAGATTAAATTATTTATCCAATGCATTGGAGCGCTATTAGGGAGAATCCTTAATATGTCCTAATTAATGTGAGTCACATAGATCATAATAAAACATTTCAAAAATAACTTGTGGAGAATAAAAGAAACGGGTTTCATATCAAAATCACGACATTTTAAAAAGGCTCTTAAATACAATATCTTTATGTCATTATTAACCCCAAAAAAATTAAGGAGTGTTTCACGTATGTTAATCCTATAATAAAATAGATCATTTTGACATCTAGGTGAATACCCATGGAAAAGAAAGAGTTTTGGGTATTCATAAAAGAAAATAGAACAATTTCCTACGAAAAAGAGAGAAATTTTGAGAAGAAAATCCGGCAGCATAACGGGTGTGAAATATGGTTTTAGAAAACATTAAAAAGAGAGAGTAAAAGGGTCTCCCATTCATAAAATATTATTAATAAAGGGATATAATAAAATGGACATAAGAACATAGTATGAAAATTTTAAAGACCTACCACATAAAAAGGAAACTTAAAAGGAAAAGAGAAGTTGATATTTCCCTTACCTTAAAGAGTAACTCCTAAAACTTGAAGATTGGGACCTTAGGGGAGGATTTGTTTATTAATTTCCTTGGACACCTAGGTAGTGGTAAATTCAAAACCTTCCTATGGTATTTTCCCATAGTATCGACCACTTGGGAAACCTATTATGTTATTATAATACACAATATTCCACCAGATTTTTATATTACATATTACATCATTATGATGTCATTAAACATACCAAAAAACTCAAATAGTATTTTTACTATTCATAAAAATAACGTATTTTAGAAAATTCCCGTAAATTAACACTAACCTAATTTCAATGTGATGATTTAAAAAATGATGTTTATTTTATCATAATAATTCTCTAAGTATGATAAATTTAACTTTTAAATATAAAAATATTTATTTATTAAAAATAATAACAGATATAAAATGTATAGTAAAATGCATAGTAAAATTTATGACACTTGAAAAAAATAAAATTATTTTGTCATTTAAATTTAAATAAGAGTGTTTTAATCATACTATTTTATTAAAATAAACATTATTAATAATATATTATTTTATTATAATAATTACATCTTTTCTGAAACGCACAATTTTTGTCTGAAAAATCAATTTATCAAATTCGTCATATTTTTAAGGAAAGATAAACTCAAAATGGAATTGATGGAATAAAATTTTTATTTTATTTTAAGGGATTATACATTAAGTAACTAAGGCCTTGACACATAACCCCTTATAAAACCTACATACAACCCAAGGATAAGGTGTGCGATGATGATGAATTCTTGGGGTGACTCAGATAACATCGCTCGAGTGGTAATTTCCACTAACTTGAACTTCTCTCATAGGTGATTTCATTCATGCTTAACATATTGAAGCTTAGCTTGGGTTTGGTCAAGAGAGAAGCCTAGGGATGCTACCTCCTTCCCAAGCTTTGACAAATGGGCTTCGTATGACATGACTCTACTGGATGAGGCCATCGACTCTCCTTTCTGTATTAATTTTCCTCTATCATTTCTACTTATAAACAATAATTATAATGTTAAAATAATTATTAAGAGTATAGTTTCCAATGGTCATAATTGACCAACAATCATATAATAGTCGAACCCGATGGACACATTTCAAATTATACTCACTTCATTATTAAAGATATATATTTATGTTGAGTACAAAATAACATAAGACACATTTTCAAGAAACAAATATTATTCAAAAAGTTCAGGTCGTTACATTCTTCCCCCCTTAAGAAATTTCATCCCTGAAATATCAACTCGTTCCCTCAGTTGAAAAAAGGTTTGGGTACTTTTTCCTCATTGTCTCACCTGGTTCCTATGTGGCTTCTTCATATTTGTGGTTCCTCCATAACACTTTAATGAGGTGGGTAGTCTTACTGTATAGAACCTCGTCTCTATGGTCCAAATCTCCACTGACTTCTCCTCATAAGAGAGGTCATGTTCCAATTGTACCACTTCAGGATTCAATACATGTGAAGGGTGAGGTATGTACTTCATCAAGAGAGATAAATGGAATACATCATGAAATTGATCTAGATTTGGAGGAAGTGCAAGCCGATATTCCACTGCTTCTATACGATCAAGGATTTCATAGGGGACAATGTACATGGGGATAAGCTTCCCTTTCTTCCCAAACCACATGACTCTCTTCCAAGGTGAAATTCTAAGGAAGAATTCATCTCCAACATCAAACTCCAAGTCCCTTCGATAGTTGTCAGCATAGATCTTCTACCAACATTGAGCTGCATTTATGTGTTGTTGGATGGCACGAAACTTTTCTATCATCTCTTGCACAAGATCAGACCCAAGAAGATTTCTCTCACCAGCTTCGTCTCAATAAGTATGAGTTCTACATCACTTCCCATATAGATCTTCATAGGGTTCTATTTTAATACTCTAATGGAAGCTGTTGTTGTATTAGAACTCAACTAATGGTAGATGTTGATCCCATACACATTTAAATTCTATTGAGCATGTTCTCAACATGTCCTCAAGTGTCTGAATATTCCTTTCAGATTGACCATCAATTTGGGGGTGATAGGCCGTACTGAAATTTAATTTGGTACTTAGAGCATGTTGAATATTTCTACAGAATTTTAATGTGAACTTTGGATCACAATCAGATATGATGGAGAGTGCTACCCCATGCAGCCTTACCACTTCCTTTACATAAATCTTGGTAAGTTGGTCGAGATAGAAATATTTCCGAATAGAGATAAAATGGACATTCTTGGTGAGATAATCCACTATAACCCATATCACATTATTGCCTTTAGATGTTCTTAGGAGACCAGTGATAAAGTCCATAGTGATATTATCTCACTTCCATGCTAGTATGGGTAGTGGTTATAATACCTATTTAGGATGTTGTCTTTCTGCCTTCACTTGTTGACACGCCAGAAAACTTGTAGTGTAGTCAAAAATATCACTTTTCATGTTATCCCACCAATAATGATTATGAAGGTCCCTATACATTTTAGTGATTCCAGTATGTATAGAGAATGTGGAGCTATGAATTTCATCCATCAGCTCTTTTAATTCTGGAATAGATGGAACATATAGCCTGAAATTTCAGTATACCTTCTTGATAAATATTGATCTTAGGAAACTTCCCATTCTTTACAGCCTCTGACTTCTTCTGCAAAAAAGGATCTTCTACTTGAGATTTCTTAATCTTATCCAGTAATGATGGTTGAGAAATCATTTGGGATAGGGTTGATTATGTCCCTTACCTTACGATTCCCATGTCGGGTTTTACTAGGTCTTTGATCAAAGGATATCTTTAAATTCTAATCATTTCAATCAAAACAAGGTCTTTCCTACTTAATGCATCAGTGAATTTTTCTGCTCTTCCAAGATGATAATGAATTGAAAAATTATAGTCTTTAAGAATTTCCAACCATATCCTCTATCTCATGTTCAATTCCTTTTGTGTGAAAATATAATTCAAACTTTGATGGTTTGTGTATATATCACATTTCTCCCAATAAATATAGCACCTTCATATCTTCAGAGAAAAAACAACCAAATCCAACTCCAGGTCATGCGTAGGATAGTTATTCTCATGAGGCTTCAACTGTCGATATGCATAAGAAATCACCTTGTCATTTTTCTTGAGGGAGAATCCAATCCCTTTCATAGATGCATCGCTAAAAATAAAAAATCCTTCTCTGATAAAGGGTAGAGTTAACACAGGTGCATTAACCAATCTCTTATTCAGATCTTGGAAAGCTTCTTCACACTCCTTTTTCCATGTGAACTTTAACCCTTTTCAAGTTAACTTGGTTAGTAGATTAGAAATTCATGAAAAGTTTTTCACAAACCTCCTATAATATCTAGATAATACAAGGAAACTATGAATCTCAGTTACTGTTGCAGGATGAGGGAACTCCTCCACAACCTTTGTCTTGGAAGGATCAACTGAGATTCCTTCATTGGTTACAATGTGCCCCAAGAAAGAAACTTGTTGTAACCAAAATTCATATTTGATGAACTTTCCAAATAAACTATCCTTCCTCAGAGTTTTCAATACAACCCTTATATGACCCTCAATATCCTCATGACTTTTGAAATATATCATAATATCATCAATGAAAACTACCACAAAGTTATCAAGTTAGTATTTGAAGACTCTATTAATCAATTACATAAAAATAGTAGGATCATTAGTCAAGCCAAAGGGCATAAAAAAACTTATAATTCCCATATCTTGATCAGAAGGAAATATTTGGAAAATCTTCTTTCTTCACCCTCAATTGATGATAAGTGGATTGAAGATCAATCTTGGAGAAGAATTGAGTCCCATGAAACTGGTCAAATAAATCATCAATTCTTGGAATATGGTACTTGTTTTTCACTGTGATCCCATTAAGTTATCTATAATCAATGCATAACTACATTAATCCATCATTATTATTCACAAAGATAACAGGTTCTCCCCAAGGAGACACACTTGTTCGGATAAACCCCTTCTTCAAACGATTTTAGAGTTTTTTCTTTAATTACTCTAGCTCCACATTTTCCATTCTATATGGTGTCTTTGATATCAGATTGGATCCAGACATGAGTTCAATGAAGAACTCTACCTCTCTTTCTGGGGGAGGTCCAAGTAACTCCTTAGAAAATACATCAATGTATTCCTTAATAATGGGGTCATTCTCTATTTGTATACCTTCATTTCCTTCTTCATATTCACTGATCATCTTTATAAAGAAGGATATGGGTCGTGCTTCTAGAAAAAGATCAGGTTGAGATATATCTCCTTTGAAAACAAATATAGGTTATAAATTTAAGACTAATGAGATTTCCTTTCTTCTGTAGTTGATATTATCATTATACTTTTAGAGCCAGTCTATCCCTAGTATAATTCTAAATTTGAACATGGGAATGACTACTAGATTTTCGATGAGATTGTGCTCACCAAAGTGAATACTAGAGTTTCTATACATTATTGATGCTTAGATAATCCCTCCAGAATTCTTGACTAATAACTATACTTCTAGAAGTTCAGGGATTGATTCTATATTATTTGAAAACTTGGAGGAAATAAAGGAATGCATAGAATCAAAATCCAACAAAGTACTTTCTAGATTTGAGAGAATAATGAGAGTACCTTCCACCACATCATTTGGAGCTTCAAATTCAGCAGTCATGATAGAAAAATCACGACCTTTCTCCCTTGGACTATGATGAGGTTGATGGTGATTACCCTCCATTAAATTCAGATTTGGACAATGATTGGAAATGTTCCCAAGCTATCCACACTTGAAGCATTGAACTCCAGGTAGGGCCTGAACCATCTTCCCTTTGTCGTTAGTGTTGAGAAGTTGAGGCTTCAACTTAGAAATATGGGCTTCTATTCTACACTTGTAACATTTCTCGTTCCCAAGAAATTAGTTCCCCAAATTATTCTTCCCACATTTGTTGCATATGGAAAGTTTCACTTGCTTTCCTTCTCTTCCGTGATCAAAGCTCCTCCCCAAGTTTGGATCCAAATATCACTTCTTTTCATTCAATCTATGGGAACACTATGTCTATCTAAACTCCAGTTTAACTTTCATAGAACTCCTCACAATCTCCTCATAGTTTTCATAGTCATGGTTGGTTAGATTCTCCCATAGAAGGGATCTTAGTCCACTAAAGAATCTATCAACCTTCCCACTAGGACCCATGAAAAAGCTAGAGGTGTAATGGGAAATGTAACACCCCGAGATTTTATGAAAAATATTCTTTTAATTTCATTAATGTCTTGTGTTGTATGCTACACCAAGATTACCTTGCGCTATACGCAACACCGTATTATCTTGCAGTATACACAACACTATTCTTGGATTGTGTTACACACAATTTTGATAATAGTTATTCTACGCAACATTGAGTATATATATATATATATATTCAATGTATAAATGAAATATGGTTGGATTCTATTATACGAAACAATGAAGGATTCTTGCACAACACGCAACCCTGACTTGGCTTGCATTACACGCAATCGCGACCTTCCTCGATAGCATGTGTTGTACGCAATACCGGGTTTTACTAAACAAATGATATATTATTATAATATTATTATGAACTAGCCGTTATGAATAGTATTAACTAAATTTTGAATTTTATAACATTATTATTCATCTTACACATTTTCTAGAACATGGTATAAGAACAAAATAATTTTTTCGGGTAAAATAAGTATTTTTCAAAAAATGCAGTTTTGCCGCCTTTTGATGGCGCACCCACTTTAAATCTAGTTTTTGACATGTTTATAAGTTCAATTTGACAAAATAAAATTCTTCTTTGGAATCAAGAAATAAAAATTTACTTTGGATAAAATTTTCATATTATTCTGGTAACTTTCATATTTTGATGAATAGTAAAAACACGCAATATTTTAATTAAAAACAACTTTTTTCATCGTAATAATTTATATGGTTAAATTATAATATTGAATGGTTTTAAAGTATAAATAGAATATATTTTTACTATTTAATATAATGTATGTCATTAGCATTGATTTTACATTAAATTCGTAGGTTAAATCAATTCAATCTTTTGCAATGTTTTAAAGAAAAAACCCGTTTTCTTTCGACAACGGGATTAATTTTAATTTAATTTCTGCAACTTTTGTGTATTGAATTTAAAAAAATGGATTCCATATTTGGAATCATTGGGTCCAAATTATGTTAATAAGCTACTTTTTATTTTTGGGAATTATGAATAGTAACTACGGTAAATTTTATTTACCACAGTTAAAGGTAAATCGGGTAATTAAGGGTAAATATAATATTATAAAATTACCCTAACACATGCCAAAATTCTATTGGATGGCTAAAAGTAGACCCATATAACCTAAGAGTCGGATTAGATTAATTTTATGGACTTTTGACCATGAAAATAATTTAATTATTATTAAAACCAAAGAAAGTGACAACATGTCACTCTATTAAATATTATAAGTATAATAATTTTAATTTAGTGATAAACATCATAAAACTTCGAACATGAATAGTCTCCAGAAATATAATAAAATTATCTACATCATGATAATTTATTTAGAATTTTTAGGGATTAAATAATGGTCATTAATGGTGATACATTAATGATACATAAATTATTTATTAAGTGGAAAATAAGTAATATAGTTTTTATTGAAATAATAATACCCATTAAAAGGTTTAAAAACCTGACCAAAACTTATTGGTAGTGTATATCTACACCTTAATCATCCAATGACCTAATATATAACCGTTTGGAGCCTTATAAAAGTGATTATGACACTTATATTATTTTATTTTAAATGATGCCAAAGCTGTCACCTTCATAATTTAATAAATATAATAATTTAAATATTGTTATTTTAAGATGATAAATTTGAGTAAAAGTATTATTATGAAAGTTAATAGATTTATCTTAATCATAGGATTTTATTTTTAATTTTTATGCAAGAAATCAGTATATTAAATAATTATACAAAAATGTTGTAGTATTTATTTTATTAAGAGATAAACCAAATAAATGGTTTTAAAAATAATAAAATAAATATTATATGAACTATTTAATGTGATCCAATAATTTTATAGATACATATGACCTTTTATAAATCTATTAAAGCTTTTAGTTTGAACATATCTTCTGTATATATTTTATTTAAATTCAAATAAATGAATAGTGTCAAAATTGACACTATTGTTATTTTATAAAAATAATATATTATAAAATTGTTTAAAAATCACAAAAATATTTAAAAATTATAAATTTAAATTTATATGGTCTATAATGTTATAATGTAACCAATTATGGAAAATTCACAACAAATAAGTAATTATTTGTTATAATTTAAAATTTATAATTTTATTACCACAAATAAACTTAAATAGATTAAATAAGGATAAATCAAAATGATAAGGTTTAAAGTAAGATCCAAACATGTCTAAATTTGATTGGTTGATGAGATTACAACCCTATCTCATCTAATCTTCGAATATGAGTCATTTTTGGAGGTTTTTAAGTGGGGTTATATTTATTATAAATTAATATTTTTAAGAATTCCAAAGGTGCCCCTCTCCTCCCTTATAAAAGGGCACCTCATCCCTCTCTTCCTCACACCACTTTGAGACTTCAATCTCGAACAAACCCTGCCAAATTCTCTCCTCCACTTCCCTAGAAACATCCTATAGGTCCTGGTCTTCTTCAAAGACTAATTTTAGTGCCATAAGAGGAGGTCTCAAAGAGGCGCTTCAAAGAAGAGGTAATGTCCATTACCGATTCTTTCACCTTTATTTCTTCTTCCACTTCTTCTTCTTAGGTTGTTTCATTATGAAGTAATAAAATCAGTATCACTCATATAATGATATTTTATTATAAGTATGAAACAACCCTATTTCACCATCTATCCATCCTACGGAAAACGAAATCACCACGCGTGCGTACGTACGAAATACCGTCTCCACGCCGTGGTGTAATCTATTTTCCACCACCACCTTACTTGGATGGGTATAATGGTGTAAATAATAACTATATATGATTATTTTAAATTGATATTGATTCTGTAATAGTATACATACACTCCAATAAAATTCCACGATCATGGGAACAATATCATCACTCGTGCGTACGTACGGAATACCGTCTCCACGACGCGATGTGATTCATTCTCAATGATTAACCATTCATAAATGATTATAAAGTATATATAATAAGTAATCATGAAATATATGACATAATAATGATACTGTATTTATGTATATATATATGTATGTCATCCAATTAATTCCATTCAATTCAATGAGGAAACAAAAACAACGTTCATGCGTACGTACGGCCTACCGTCTCCATGAACGATGTATTTCTTTCCATTTATCGATCTATTATATATATATATATATATTCTGAATATATATTATATATAAATCATGTTTTATATTCTGGAATTAAGTAATCATGATCTAAGTAATCATATGAATAATTACAAGTCAAAACACGGACGACAAATGAAACGATTTTACCCAAAACGCTCTTTAACATGGAATTTACAAAAGAACGGGTAATATAAAGTCATAAGTGAACCATATATGATATCAAAAAAATGAATATGATTCTTTAATAAGTCAATGACATTATTTAAATCATTATACAGGAGGTTCGGATAGGTACGTAGCATATCGGACCTAAGGTAAGGGATAATTTTGAAAATCTCATTTTTATCCGAGATGGATTATTCGTAAGTATTTACTGGGGTTATTTCTATCATCTATGTACATGTTTTATAAAAGTGTTTTCATGTATGTTTAAAGTCTTTTTTACCCATTTTTTACTTTTACTACATGGTATGTAAGGAATCTTTCTTTTGTTTACGTTACGAGGTACTTTTTGACTTTTCTGGCAAAAGTATGAGAAGAATGTTTTTTTAACTTATACGGAACGAACGGATTTTTACAGTTTTATAAAGCCTTGTTTTCATGAAGCTTCCTTCAAAATATTTCATGACTATTTTCAACAAAATATCCTTCTTTTAAAATTGCATGACTTTTTGTGAAAAGAAATTGATTTTGAAGAAGAAAGGATATTTTCCTCAAGAATTTATTTCAAATGTTTTATCAAAACCATTTTCCATCTAAGATGAAATTATTTAATATGTGTATGTTTTAAGTTTAATGTCTCTATGATTTAAATGGTTTCACTTTTCTTATAATGAAATGTCCATTTGTTTTATATCGATTATGAGATGATGGGATGATGTTTATGAAACCCATTTTATTCTTTGGGTTATGGTGAATGTTTTAAGTTTATTTTGTGGCACAAGTAAGAATGATTTCATTATGAGATTGGTGGGAACTATATCTACCTCCAATGAATTGGGTAAAGATTTTATATCTCATGAGATAGACATGGCTGGAATGGTAAGTTAATCCGGTTCAGTGTTACAGGACTGAAACGAGGAGTGAACTCGATTCAGAATGGGACTTTGTCCACTAAGATGGTCTTGGCAGCAATGCCTTGGCTACTATAGAAATCATTACATGTGCTTAATGGATTCCACAGTTACATGTTTTATTCCCATGCTATTTTATCACGGTTTATGTTCCATTATGATCTATGCCTTATGTAATTCCATGTTTTATGTCGTTGCTCAAGATTTTGATGTTTAAACATTATGTTCATGTTTTTAAGTTCAAATGTATATGGTATGATTTATTTTATCCATGCTTACCCTTACTGAGCATTTGAGCTCACCCTTTTTACGTTTTCTTTTCCCCAGGATATAAAGAAAGGTTTTAGGTAAGAAAAAAAGGGAAGATCTTTATGGGAGATGTTGAAGATCTTTCACCACGTTTAGAAGATTACGTTTCAAGTTTCCAAAGACACTAAACTATTACGGTCCTTGTGTGTCTGTTTTTGTTATGTATTAAATATTCCGCTAAAGTAATGTAATGTCCATGTACGTCAAGCTTTGGGTCTTTACAGTTGGTATTAGAGGAAAGGTTTAGTCAACCTTTGGAAACTAGTATTCGAAAACGTTAGTGAGATCCCTAGAGATATTTCTAAGGTATGTCTAGGGATATCCCTAAGGATAAGTATACGTATAGGATATAGTCCTAGAACTACGGTAACGATCTTAGAATTTAACCTAAGATGTTAGATATTGAGGGAACTCCCCCTTTACTATGTTGTTTTACCTAACATGATTTTTGCCTCTCACACTATTCTTTTTGGGTTTTAGAAAATGGCTGGAAACATGAAGATTCACGATAATGGAGGATATGACAGGCAATGGAATGATATTCTTCATGAGAAACCAAATGAAACGGGATCTGGAATTCCAAACATCGTTATTATGCCTAATCAGAAATCTCATAATATGATCAATAATCTCAACTTTGGTAAGTTTCCCGACTCAGATAATAAGAGAAAGATGGAGTTTCATGATGATCATAGAGGAAAGAAAGTTCAATTTCCCTCATGTAAATCATGTGGGAAGAGGCATCAGGGAGATTGTTTCAAAGGAACTGGAAGATGATTTGGGTGTGGAAAAGAAGGACACAAAGCCAGTAAGTGCAAAGGAAAAGGTTCAGTTAACACCATGGACAAGGATAATGGTATTGCTACGACATCAACAATGATTAGATGTTTTAAATGTGGAATGTACGGGCATTATGCAAACCAATTCCCTAATGGAAAATCTCATGAAGAGAATCAACATGGTCATATGGGTAGTATTTATGTGGATGATGATGAGGAGACTACAAATGATATATGAGCTGAAAGAAGTGTTGAAGCTCAGTCAGTTGTTTTGGAAGGTAGTGGAATGATTGTATGTTTATCGAGAGTTATGTTGTATTGTTAATGGTACTATGGAATAAAGAATCATCTAAGGATTGTTACGCTATTGTTTTTCCTAAATGTATTTGAAAGTATATGTTGAATGGTACCAGAAACCATGGAAGGTTATTTAGATATTTTTGTAAAGTAGATGATATGTGCATAATGAAGGAATAAGAAGATAATGAGATGTTTGATTGTATTCATGAGCTCATGATTGATATAAGGACTAAGTGATATCATGGTTTGAGTATATAGAATTTTGAGGATTTTGGTATGTGGAAAGTGTTAACTTTTAACTGAATTCATGTTTTCACTAAGGTTCAATGGGTATTCATTTTTCAAGAGAATACATGATTAAGGCCTTCGAATGTTTGGAATGTGACCAACAATATATATCTTATGATATATGGGGATCAATGATGGTATTAAATCTCTGGTAATCGTTTTCACTATATTATGAGAGTGGACTGCAGTATTATGGATAAGCCTAAAGATTGGAATGGATTATGTTGGACAGAAGTTAGTATTGTTTAAGGATAGAAGTTTTTTCGATATTATTGATGGGATGTTATAGTAATATAGTTTTAGAAAAAGGACAACCTACAGGACGGGCGACAACCCATCGCGTCGGACAAGGCTGTGGGAATCGAACCCACAACCGAAGTGCGACTAGCCTTTATCGCCTACCACTGGCCTACAGGAAGTCCCTGTTTAGTAAAAACTAGTTTTATTATATTAAGCAGTATGATATATGAAGTATAAGTCCATTTTAGGAACCATATATGATTAATCTCACTATAGATCGACTTATGTATATTTAATAACTTTTCCTAACCTTTTGTTTGAGACAGATGGTATGACCCGTCATTCTATCACATGATCTGCTAACACATCATGAATAACAAATTCAACTTCATTTTTTAAGGGATGAAGTGGAAATTGTTCAATTCACAAACAATAGTGATATTGTACCAAAATCATGTAAGTATTTCTTTTAATTCATCAACTTTAGGGAAATGATCTTGAAAACCAAAAATGTTGTCTTAGTTCCCTTATATCCGATGAATCAGATGGTACCTTAGATCATCACAAATCTATAGCTTTGTGATTGTTGTCTTTTTCATAGCCATGTTCTCTACCACTCTCCATCAGAACTTGATGGTTAGATTTTTCTTCCATATCCATATTTTAACCAATGTTCTCCTACGTGGAAACCCACTGATGAGTTAATTTGGGTAACCGTTACATTTCATACTTTAGTTTTTAAAGACAAGTTTTGGTATTCCTTTTTACGATGTGAGTTTCTATTAAACAAACTTTCGAGTAGTAAACCATTTATAACCCTGACGAATTTCGAGGGCGAAATTCATTTTAAGGGGGGTAGAATGTAACACCCCGAGATTTTATGAAAAATATTCTTTTAATTTTATTAATGTCTTGTGTTTTATGCTACACCAAGATTACCTTGCGCTATACACAACACCGTATTAGCTTGCAGTATACGCAACACTATTCTTGGATTGTGTTACACACAATTTTGATAATAGTTATTCTACGCAACATTGAGTATATATATATATATATATATTAAATGTATAAATTAAATATGGTTGGATTCTATTATATGAAACAACGAAGGATTCTTGCACAACACGCAACCCTAACTTGGCTTGCATTACACGCAATCGCGACCTTCCTCGATAGCGTGTGTTGTACGCAATACCGGGTTTTACTAAACAAATGATATATTATTATAATATTATTATGAACTAGCCGTTATGAATAGTATTAACTAAAATTTCAATTTTATAACATTATTATTCATCTTACACATTTTCTAGAACATGGTATAAGAACAAAATAAATTTTTCAGGTAAAATAAGTATTTTTCAAAAAATGCAGTTTTGCTGCCTTTTGATGGCGCACCCACTTTAAATATAGTTTTTGACATGTTTATAAGTTCAATTTGAAAAAATAAAATTCTTCTTTGGAATCAAGAAATAAAAATTTACTTTGGATAAAATTTTCATATTATTCTGGTAACTTTCATATTTTGATGAATAGTAAAAACACGCTCTATTTTAATTAAAAACAACTTTTTTCATCACAATAATTTATATGGTTAAATTATAATATTGAATCGTTTTAAAGTATAAATAGAATATATTTTTACCATTTAATATAATGTATGTCACTAGCATTGATTTTACATTAAATTCGTAGGTTAAATCAATTCAATCTTTTGCAATGTTTTAAAGAAAAAACCCGTTTTCTTTCGACAATAATATTAATTTTAATTTAATTTCTGCAAATTTTGTGTATTGAATTTGAAAAAATGGATTCCATATTTGGAATCAGTGTTTCCAAATTATGTTAATAAGCTACTTTTTATTTTTGGGAATTATGAATAGTAACTACGGTAAATTTTATTTACCATAGTTAAAGGTAAATCGGGTTATTAAGGGTAAATATAATATTATAAAATTACCCTAACACATACCAAAATTATATTGGATGGATAAAAGTAGACCCATATAACCTAATGGTCAGATTAGATTCATTTTATGGACTTTTAACCATGAAAATAATTTAATTATTATTAAAACCAAAGAAAGTGACAACATGTCACTCTCTTAAATCTTATAAGTATAATAATTTTAATTTAGTGATAAACATCATAAAACTTCGAACATGAATAGTCTCCAGAAATATAATAAAATTATCTACATCATGATAATTTATTTATAATTTTTAGGGATTAAATAATGGTCATTAATGGTGATACATTAATGATACAAAAATTATTTATTAAGTGGAAAATAAGTAATATAGTTTTTATTGAAATAATAATACCCATTAAAAGGCTTACAAACCTGACCAAAACTTATTTTTAGTGTATATCTACACCTTAATCATCCAATGACCTAATATATAACCGTTTTGAGCCTTATAAAAGTTATTATGACACTTATATTATTTTATTTTAAATGATGCCAAAGTTGTCACCTTCATAATTTAATAAATATAACAATTTAAATATTGTTATTTTAAGATGATAAATTAGATTAAAAGTATTATTGTGAAAGGTAATAGATTTATCTTTATCATAGGATTTTATTTTTAATTTTTATGCAACAAATCAGTATATATTAAATAATTATACAAAAATTTTGTAGTAATTATTTTATTAAGAGATAAACCAAATAAATGGTTTTAAAAATAATAAAATAAATATTATATGAAATATTTAATGTGATCCACTAATTTTATAGATACATATGACCTTTTATAAATCTATTAAAGATTTTAGTTTGAACATATCTTCTGTATATATTTTATTTAAATTCAAATAAATGAATAGTGTCAAAATTGACACTATTGTTATTTTATAAAAATAACATATTATAAAATTGTTTAAAAATCACAAAAATATTTAAAAATTAAAATTAAAATTTATATGGTCTATAATGTTATAATGTAACCAATTATGGAAAATTCACAACAAATAAGTAATTATTTGTTATAATTTAAAATTTATAATTTTATTACCACAAATAAACTTAAATAGATTAAATAAGGATAAATCAAAATGATAAGGTTTAAAGTAAGATCCAAACATGTCTAAATTTTATTGGTTGATGATATTACAACCCTATCTCATCTAATATTTGAATATGAGTCATTTTTGGAGGTTTTTAAGTGGGGTTAGATTTATTATAAATTAATATTTTTAAGAATTCCAAAGGTGCCCCTCTCCTCCCTTATAAAAGGGAACCTCCTCCCTCTCTTCCTCACACCACTTTGAGCCTTCAAGATCGGAAAACCCCTTCCAAATTCTCTTCTCCACTTCCCTAGAAACATCCTAGAGGTCCTGGTCTTCTTCAAAGACCAATTTTAGTGCCCTAAGAGGAGGTCTCAAAGAGGCGCTTCAAAGAAGAGGTAATGTCCATTACTGATTCTTTCATCTTTATTTCTTCTTACACTTCTTCTTCTTAGGTTGTTTCATTATTAAGTAATAACATCAGTATCACTCATATACTGATATGTTATTATAAGTATGAAACAACCCTATTTCACCATCTATCCATCCTACGGAAAACGAAATCACCGCACATGAGTACGTACGGAATACCGTCTCCACGCCGTGGTGTAATCTATTTTCCACCACCACCTTACTTGGATGGGTATAATGGTGTAAATAATAACTATATATGATTATTGTAAAGTGATATTGATTCTGTAATAGTATACATACACTCCAATAAAATTCCACGATCATGGGAACGATATCATCGCTCGTGCGTACTTACGGAATACCATCTCCACGACGCGATCAGATTCATTCTCAATGATTAACCATTCATAAATGATTATAAATTATATATAATAAGTAATCATGAAATATATGACATAATAATGATACTGTATTTATGTATATATATATGTATTTCATCCAATTAATTCCATTCAATTCAACGAGGAAACGAAAACAACGTTCATGCGTACGTACGGCCTACCGTCTCCATGAACGGTGTATTTCTTTCCATTTATCGATCTATTATATATATATATATATTCTGAATATATATTATATATAAATCATATTTTATATTCTGGAATTAAGTAATCATGATCTAAGTAATCATATGAATAATTACAAGTCAAAACACGGACGACAAATGAAACGATTTTACCCAAAACGCTCTTTAACATGGAATTTACAAAAGAACGGGTAATATAAAGTCATAAGTGAACCATATATGATATCATAACAATTAATATGATTATTTAATAAGTCAATGACATTATTTAAATCATTATACAGGAGGTTCGGATACGTACGAAGCATATCGGACCTAAGGTAAGGGATAATTTTGAAAATCTCATTTTTATCCGAGATGGCTTATTCGTAAGTATTTACTGGGGTTATTTCTATCATCTATGTCCATGTTTTATTAAAGTGTTTTCATGTATGTTTAAAGTCCTTTTTACCCATTTTTGACTTTTACTACATGGTATGTAAGGAATCTTTCTTTTGTTTATGTTACGAGGTACTTTTTGACTTTTCCGGCAAAAGTACGAGAATAATGTTTTTTTAACTTATATGGAACGAACGGATTTTTAAATTTTTATAAAGCCTTGTTTTCATGAATCTTCCTCCAAAATATTTCATGACTATTTTCAACAAAATATCCTTCTTTTAAAATTGCATGACGTTTTGTAAAAAGAAATTGATTTTGAATAAGAAAGGATATTTTCCTCAAGAATTTATTTCAAATGTTTTATCAAAACCATTTTCCATCTAAGATGAAATTATTTAATATGTGTATTTTTTAAGTTTAATGTCTCTATGATTTAAATGGTTTCACTTTTCTTATGATGAAATGTCCATTTGTTTTATATGGATTATGAGATGATGGGATGATGTTTATGAAACCCATTTTATTCTTTGGGTTATGGTGAATGTTTTAAGTTTATTTTGTGGCACAAGTAAGAATGATTTCATTATGAGATGGGTGGGACCTATATCTCTCTCCAATGCATTGGGTAAAGATTTTATATCTCATGAGATAGACATGGATGGAATGGTAAGTTAATCCGGTTCAGTGTTATAGGACTGAAACGAGGAGTGAACTCGATTCAGAATGGGACTTTGTCCACTAAGATGGTCTTGGCAGCAATGCCTTGGCTACTATGGAAATCATTACATGTGCTTAATGGATTCCACAGTTACATGTTTTATTCCCATGCTATTTTATCATGGTTTATGTTCCATTATGATCTATGCCTTATGTACTTCCATGTTTTATGTCGTTGCTCAAGATTTTGATGTTTAAACATTATGTTCATGTTGTTAAGTTTAAATGTATTTGGTATGATTTATTTTATCCATGGTTACCCTTACTGAGCATTTGAGCTCACCCTTTTTATGTTTTCTTTTCCCCAGGATATAATGAAAGGTTTTAGGTAAGAAAAAAAGGGAAGATCTTTATGGGAGATGTTGAAGATCTTTCACCGCGATTAGAAGATTACGTTCCAAGTTAGACACTAAACTATTACGGTCCTTGTGTGTCTGTTTTTGTTATGTATTAAGTATTCCTATAAAGTAATGTAATGTCCATGTACGTCAAGCTTTGGGTCTCTACAGGAAAGTCTTGTGAAGTTTGTCTCATAGCTTCCCACAAATTCATTTTCCTTCTACTTCAACTCTAGGAATTCCTTCTCCATTTTCATCTCATTGAACGGGGGAAATATTTTTTTGAAAAAGGTTCCCCTAAACTCTTCCCACTCCCTTGCATCAATCTCCCCTCTTGGATTCGTGTTTTTAACTAGTGTCCACCACTAATCAGCTTCTCCCTCTACGAGATATACATCCAAGGTGACTTTCTCTTGTTCCAAACAATAGAGTACAAAAAATATCTTTTTTATATAGATTATCCACTATTTAGTAATCAATGGGTCGGTAGATCCACTGAAATAAGGTGATTGTTGACACATAAAGGACTCAACAGAAAGTTTTTCCTTTTGAGGTGAATCCGGTCTCTCGACTTGATTCAAGTTATTGCTCAAAACTCGAGTTAGTTGATTCATCATTCTCATGAAGTTTTCCATTATATCTTCCATTAGAAGGTTGTCAGTGCCTGGTCTGTTGCGCTCACCATTTACATGGTTTCTCTTATTTTCCGCCATTTTCTGAAAGAAGAAAACCTTAGTGAGAAACATGTTTCATTTAATAATCCTATAATTATAAAGGAATTTATTTCTTAAAACATCATACTTAAATATGTTATTCTTTAACAACAATTAAATTTTCTATAAATCCTTTATAATGGTTCATAAAAATCTTGTGATTAACCAAACATATCCCCTAGGAGTGTCAAACTAGGTGCGCAGTAAGACCCATTGTTGTGTACCGGGTTACAATGAGTCAAGCCTGATAGACCTTGTTAGAGTTGTTACCCTTAGGTACATCTGTGCTAGATCCACATCCCCTTTTCCGCATCCAAACATGGATTTCTTTTCTCAGAAACTAATTACTTAATATTTCATGAAAATACCCAGATAGTTTTCAAATATTTAAATGTTTCTGTAGGGTTCTTCCTAAAGTTTTCAAATCCTAATTTCCAAAAATAAGTAAACCATAATTTGATTCCAACTATGTAATCCCACCTTTTTATTACATAAACTTTTCATTACATTGTACAAAACAAAGGATCTTTTAAAGTTTTTATTCTTGGAAAAAAGTTACATAATAAATGAAAAAAATAAAACATTATTTTAATCAACTTGAATGGATTATTAAAGGGTTAATCATATCATGAACCATCCCATAGGGGCCCGTACTGTGACTATCCCAAGCCTACCTCCGATAGGACAGGGGTTGGTGACCAACGCCGAGTAGGCATATCCCACAAATGAGAGGCATTTTCCTTAAGTACCTGTACACACACACACATCTTCATGCCCAAAATGTTGAAATGTAAAAACACTAAGTAGAAAAAGTATGGATACACTAATATACAAACCATAGAGTATAATATTAGGAAAACTGGAAAGTAAATAGGGACAGAATGCAAACCCACCAAAAGAAAGAGTCTAAAAAAGTGAATAAACAAGTTCCTGAAACTCATCCGTAGAAAACCCTACCAGAAGGGCAAGTGAAGGACAACTGTCTGAAGCCGTAAGAGCACACCACATCCGTCTGATCTCTCTAAGCACCACCTGGTCCCAGTCCACCTAGGACTCGATCAAATCGTCAATCGTTTTCACAAGACATGACACGTGTAGGTAAATCCCGTGCAGGGGTGAGTAAAACAATACTCAGTAGGACACCTCGAAACTACAAAGGAATACCACTAAGAAATACATGAAGTAAACCACAGAGAAATACACAAAGTATAGTCATATATACAAAAGTATATGTCTATAACACAGATACCAAATATATACAGGTATACTCATAGCTAGCCACAAAGTAAAGAGGTAAGTCACAACCAATCATCAGCCAGAAGATTCCGCTCAAGGCAGTCTCATTCTGAGAGAAATCACTGCTTGAGCCATGATGTCATCAGAGACGACCCACTGGATGGAGGACTAACGCCCTGCGCTCAAAGGTCACGTCAATTCCCAAAAAACTCCACCAGGGGTGATAGAGGATCCCTCCAGTCCTAAGAAGAGATACTACAACTCTATTCGGGACTCAGCCACTAGAGGGGACTACTATTCAGTGATGTGGACATAATGTTGTACTAAACCCTTAAAGAAATAACCAAGGGAAATTATCTACCAATTCTGGTCCATACTAAAAATTCACCCAGCCATCTCAAAAGGACCGCCTCATTGCGAGGGTCCCAACGCCATAGATGGATTGTCAATCAGACCTTCCATTTGAAAGTTATGACCATTTTAGTGAAAAATTCCAACCCCGACCCCGACCCTAGGTCCGGTTCGAGACTGACCTGAACCGAATCGACCCGGTCGAACAATATAGCCCGGTCAACTGACCTGGCTCAGCCCACTAGGGTAGTTCCGACCCACTGGGGCCGACCCCCTTCTCCCGCATGCGGCTGACCTAGCCGCATGAACTTGATCAATGTGGCTCCACCATGGTCAATACCGATATCCACCACGTCCTCGGCCTCTCCTGTGGCCTCTTCCTCCATGGGCTCCATGCGGACCCAGCCGCATATGCGGCCATTTTCCACTGCGTCCCTGGTCGCTGCCTGCGGCCTCCGCCGCTGGCCGCCTCGTGCTCCGCCTGGCTTGGACCCCCACCCTGTTAGGCCACTACTGGCTTGACCACTAGCCGCCCTACTGATGGCCTGATGTTTGCCGTGCGCTCTGACTGAACCGGCCGGAGCCGCTTCTCCATTCGCTATCGTGCACCACTGCCTTGCATCGCCTCAAGTCGTTTCCTCGTCTGATTTTCACCGTGCCTCTATTGTTTCACCTATGTGGTGTTGTTGCGGTGTTGGATCCTCAATCTCATATCATTGCACCATAGATCAAATGCACAACAATTCCATGATCATATTTCACAAAGAACAAGGAACGCAGAAGGATTGAGGGAAATAGATAAATGCATAAGAACGCCCAAAGAATGGATCTTGGCCTTGTTCGTGTCATCCTCGACCCGTTCATGTTAGAATGAATAACAGATAAGGAATAAATCAAATTTCTTTAACAAAATAAATCCTGATAATTAACCCACATAAATTATCCATCCTGTAAGAATGATCGAATCATGGATCAACCTGTTCACAGGTTGGTCCATGTTCGTCACTAAAAATTTAGAATGAGGAAATAATCACAAAGAAATAACACCCTACTTGGATTTTGGATCAGTCTTTGATGAAGGTAGAATCTACATTGTCATTGTTCATCGATCCGTCAATATTCGATCCAAGATCTGATCTCCAATCCATTGTCACTGATTCTCGATCTGCCAACGTTCATTGGAGAGAGATCCTTCTCCAATTGTCATATGAATTCTAGGGTTAGGACAAAGACTAAATTTTTCTTCTAGCCTGTGCTGGATGATGTTAGGCCATGGATAAGGTACCGTTTATATTTTGAATGCAACAGTGCCTTTATATTTCTGATCCATAAACCCATTTAATATTTATTCAGTTTTAAAGAAAAATAGCTCGTGCGCTTTATTAAAAACTTAAAATTTTTCATTAATTTGTACCAGGCACACTAGGCCTTGGAATCACACATTGTATTAGCTTCTAGTCTTTTAATTTTCCCAATTAATTTATAAAAATAAAACCGGATAATATCTGAGTCATTACATTCTCCCCACCTTAGGTATTTACATCCCAAAAAGCCAAAATATGGGCTACTCAACCAAAAGATGAGGGTACTGAGCATGAATTTGATCCTACTGCTCCCAAATGGTCTCCCAGAGATTCCTGTGCTACCAGGGAATGTTCACCAGAGGAATCGACCACCTATGAAGGATCCTATCATGTTGATCCTCAATCTCCACTGGGTATTCCAAAAAAGTCACCCCATCGTCAATGTCCAGTTTTCCTATGTCGATGATGTGTGATCAATCATACACATACCTCCTTAGCTACAATAAATGGAAGACGTCGTGCAACTGGTGCAATTATGTGGGTAGATCTAGGCGGTATGCCACCTCAAAAACTCTATGTAGAATCTAAAAAGGTCCAATGTTTATCGGCGATAACTTTCCACCCCGACCAAATATCTGCAATCCCCATTGAGGTGATACTTGAAGGAACACATGGTCTCCCTCATCAAACTTCAGAGGCCACTATCTCCAGTTAGCATATGACTTCTTTCGGCTCTGTGCAATCCTCATCTGCTCCTGGATGATCTGCACCTTCTCAGTGGTAGCCTGCACCAATTATGGACCCATGAGTGCTGACTCTTCTGGGTCAATCCAGTAGAGTATTGACCTGCATGGTCACCTGTAAAAGGCATTAAATGGTTCCATACCAATGGTGGAGTGGTAGCCTTCACCAATTATGGACTCATGAGTGCTGACTCTCTTGGGTCAATCCAGTAGAGTGTTGACCTGCATGGTCACCCATACAAGGCATTAAATGGTTCCATACCAATCGTGGAGTGGTAGATGTTGTTGTACACAAACTACACTAGTGGTAAATGGTCCTCCCAACTATGACCAAAATCTAGGATGCTAGCACGTAGCATGTCCTCCATAACTTGAATGGTCCTATCCTTCCAGCCATCCATCTAGGGATGAAACACCGTGCTCAAGCGTAACTGAGTCCCAAATACCTCATGCAATCCTTTCCACAACTGGGGTGTGAAACGAGCATCATGATCTGAAACAATCATCGATGACACTCCATGAAGCTGAATTATCTTCTGCATGTATAGGTGTCCCAAGCTCTCTACTAAACCCTGCTCTTGAATTGGTAAGAAGTGGTCCAACTTGGTGATTTGGTCAACGATCACCTAGATGCCATCATGTCCCCTGGACGTGTATGGTAAAACTATTACGACGTCCATTGATATCCCATCCCACTTCCACTCTGGCACCTCAAGGGGTTGGGTCAAGCCCGTTGGAACCTGGTGCTCATCCTTCACTTGCTGACAAGTGTGGTATTAAAAAATGAACTCTGCCACCACCTTCTTCATCCCCGACCACTAGAACTGATGTCATAGGTCCTGATACATCTTTTCCACACCTGGATATACCGCCAAAAAGGATATGTGGAACTCCCTTAGAACCTCCTCCTGCAATGCCTCTGGTACAACTGTTCAACCCCTAAAAAGAACAACATGCTCCCCACCTATTAAATATCTATTAGGGGAATGCCCTATGGACAACTGAGCATGTCGGGTCTCGCAGTCGATATCCCTAATCTACGCCTCCCCGACTCACTGTAAGAGTGGAGGGGTGATGACCATCTACTGTAGGTAAGCTACTTCATCTCCATTTACAAAGGATATCTTTAACATGACCAACTAATCTAACACCTCGCTCAACAACTAAAAGATGGATCTCTTACTGAGAGAATCTACCACCAAGTTACCCTTCCTAGGAGTATTGACTATCTCAAAGTCATAGCCCTAGAGGAACTCTAGCCATCACATCTGTCTCAAGTTCAGATCCTTCTAAGAGAAAATATACTTGAGACTCTTGTGGTCAAAAGAGAAAAGAAACCACTTTCCCATCAGGAAGAATCACCACATCTTCAATAAAAACACTACTGCTGCTAGCTCAAGCTCATGGGTCATGTAGTTATGCTCATGTTGTCTCAACTAGTTTAAACCATATAAAATCACTACTTTCCCCTGCATTAGGACACAACCAAGCCCGGTCCCTGATGCATCGCAGAACACTACATAACTGATTCCCTCCTCTGGTAATCTCAATATGGGAGCGCTCTTCAACCTCTTCATTAGCTCCTAAAAGAACTATTGAAACTTCTCTTTCCACAAAAAAGTCTGCCCCTTCCATGTCAAAGTCATTAAGGGTGATTCTAATTTGGAGAAATTGGGTACAAATCTCTAATAGTACCTAGACAAACCCAAGAAACTCTGCACCTTGGTAACACTCTTGGGTGGATCCTAAGAAATCACTACCTCAATCTTCACTGGATCCACTACAACTCTAGCCTCTAAAATGACATGTCCTAAAAAGTGGACCTCTCAAATACAAAACTGACACTTTGAGAACTTCCCATAAAGCTAGTGATCTCATATTGTGTCCAGTACCATCCTTAAGTGTATTGTGTGCTCATTCTCGGAAGCCAAGTACACTAGGATGTCATCAATGAAGACCACCACGAACTAGTCTAAGTAAGGTTGGAAGATCATGTTCACGAGTCCCATGAAAACTACTGGGGAGTTCTTCATGCCAAACAACATCACCAAGTACTCATAGTGGTCATACCGACATCTGAAGGTTTTCTTCGGTACATCCTCATCCCATACATGAAGCTGGTGATAACAAGATCTGAGGTCAATCTTTGAGAACCACCTTGATCCCTTCAGCTGATCTAATAGGTCATCGATCCTTGGTAGTGGGTACTTGTTCTTCACGGTCACCTGATTCAGGCGCTGAAAGTCCACACATAAACTCAAGATCCCATATTCCTTCTTGGAAAACAAAACTGGGGCCACCCAAGGTGAAACAATGGGTATCACAAAGCCCTTCCTCTGCAGGTCCTCTAAATGCACCCTTAGCTCACAAAGTTCTATGGGAGCCATCCGATATGCAGAGGTAGATATTTATGTCTTCCTAGGGTATAGATCAATGAAGAATTCTACCTACCTATGGAGAGGTAATACAGGGACATCTTTAGGAAATATTTCCTCATAGTTCACCACCACTGTAGGGAATCGAGGATTCAAATCATCCACTACACCGAGGGTGAGACTATCTAACAGATGAGTAATTGGATACACCCTCCTATGATTAAGTTAATCCTACACTGCATGCATTTTCTTTTCTCCAACAAAGGAAACCATGGTCCCATCACTACGGACACACCACACTCTATGCCTAAAACAGTTAATTTGAGCAGGGATTGTAGATAACTAGTCCATATCAAGAATAAAGTCATAAGGCCTAGATGCTGCTAGAAAGAGATCCCAACTGAAACTCTTGCCTCTAAGAGTAATCTCACATTATTGGCACCAGTGTGTGATCATCGAATCCCCTCCTGTAGAAGTCTCTAAATGTAAGGGTCAAGTCAACATTTGAACTGGAATCTCAAAGACCCAAACAAGGTTTGTGGAAAGAAAGGAATAACTAGAACCTATGTCTATCAAAACAGAATCTAGGGTGGAAAAGATACATATCATATCTCTAATCATCTTTGGAGCACTGGGGTTATAATACTCTATCGCCTGCAGCTGTCCACATCCCTGTCCACCATCTCCCTAAGCATGGTGCAGACCACCTGGGGGTGGTGGTGATAGTACATCGAACCTCCACCAACCTCCTACTGTTCTACCTACTCCTCTACCACATTTTCCTCCCTGCGGACCACCATACTCATGCCTCTTCCTCGGAGGTCCCTCAATCGTATCCCGATCTCCCGTACATCGATTCGGTCAATCTCGAGCCATATGTCCCTAACCTCCACACGTGCAACACTGCTTGTCCTCAGCTAAACCGAGCCACCCTGGGAGACCTACACCGCTAGGCCGATATATTTATAGCATCCCGTCTTTTTATAACATAACTTTCATTCCATTACACGGAACTGAGGATCTTTAAGGTTTAGTGTCTTGGAAACAAGGAACATAAAACATGAAACAAAAAAAACATTCTTCTTAAACACTTGAAAGGATTCTCCTCATGTTCACCCTAGGCTCATTACTGCATCTCATAACCTGGGGACATACATCAAAAGAAAGGGTGAGCAGAAGGCCCAGCAAGGGAAACAAGTGAAACATTTTACATATGAACTTGAGATACATCAATAAAGTCATGAAAAGAACTTTAAGGCATGAAAATGAAATCATGAGGCATATCATAATAAAAATAAAACTTTTTCATAACTTGAATATGTGGCTACAAAATTTAATATTGACAATCATGAAAATATCACCAAGTTCCATCCCCAAGGTGTCATTTGAAAATTACCAAGGTTATTCACCAAGGTATCGTGAAAATTGTAATCTCTAGTGGTTACATCATTACCCAATGCATTGGAGCGCTATCAGGGTGCACCCTTAAATTTGCCTTTATTATCATGTGATCCACATATATCATCATAAATAATTTCATAAACAACCCATATAGAATAAAAGAAATGGGTTTCATTTCATAATCATAACGTTTTAAAAACTTCTTTAAAGACATGATCATTACATCACTTAAAACCCACGGAAAGGGAAAGCGGGTATCATGTATGTAAATCCCAGAATTTAAAATAGAACATTTTTGTATATATGTGAGTAAACCTGTAGAAATAAGAGCTTTGAGTATTCACTTAATAACATGAAGTAATTTTGAGAAAAAGAGAGAGGCATTTTGAGATGAAAATTCTGCAGCATAACGGCTATGTTACGAGGTTTTAGAAGACATTAAAAAGAGAGGGAAAATGGGTCAAACATTCATAAATGACCCATAAAATAGTAGATGGACAGAATAAGAAGGATACATGATCATGGTAATGAAATTTCAAGGACATACCATTTGAAATGAAAAACATGGAAGGAAGACAAAAATAAGATTTCTCTTATGAAAGTTCGGCAGCCTAACGGTGTTACTTAAACTTCAAACAAAATGATTTGAAAAGATCAAATAGGGTCTCTCATCATGTGAAAATAAGAGTTCAGTATGATAGATATAGAGATAATGCCCCGACATAATTAAAAAGGAACTTGAAAGACTTGACATGAAATTAGAACTTTGAAAAGAATGAGAAGGGTGAAAGAATCCCCTAAAAAAATTCGGCAGCCTAACGACGCCACTTAAAACTTCAAAATACTGAATTGAAGAGATCAAATGGGGTCTCTCATCATATGAAAATAAGAGTTCAGTATGATAGATATAGATATAATTCCCTAACATAATTAAAAAGGAACTTGAAAGACTTGACATGAAAGTAGAACTTTGAAAAGAATGAGAAGGGTGAAAGAATCTCCTAAAAAAATTCGGCAGCCTAACGGCGCCACTTAAAACTTCAAAATACTGAATTGAAGAGATCAAATGGGGTCTCTCATAATATGAACATAAGAGTCCAGTATGATAGATATAGAGATCATACCCCAAAATAAAAAAAAGGAACTTGAAAGAATTGACATGAAAGTAGAACTTCAAAACGAGAAGGGTGAAGAACCACTTAAAAATTCGGCAGCCTAACGACGCCACTTAAAACTTCAAAATATTGAATTGAAGAGATCAAATGGGGTCTCTAATCATATGAACATAAGAGTCCAGTATGATAGATATAGAGATCATACCCCAACATAACAAAAAGGAACTTGAAATAATTGACATGAAAGTATAACTTCAAAACGAGAAGGGTGAAGAACCACTTAAAACTTCGGCAGCCTAACAGCACCACTTAAAACTTCAAAATACTGAATTGAAGAGATCAAATGGGGTCTCTCATCATATGATCATAAAAGATCAGTATGATAAATTTAGAGATCATACCCCAACATAATAAAAAGGAACTTGAAATACTTTACATGATAATAGATCTTGAAAAAAATGAGAAGGGAGAAAGAATCCGTTACAAAAATTTCGGCAGCCTAACGGCGCCACTTAAAACTTCATAAAATGAAATAATGAGAGCAAGAGGGGATCTCTCATTATATGAACATGAAAAGGGAAGTAAGAGGAGTATAAAAGAACATCCTTTAACATAAGAACATGGAGCATAAAATAAATTACATAAAAGAGATTTCTTGAAAAGAAAGAGAGAGGTCAGATCCCTTACCTTAAAACGTAACTCTTAAAACTCAAAGGTTGGGACCTTGAGGGCTTGGGGGCACCTTGGGAGGACTCCTTGGGAGGTAATGAGACCAGAAATTCGTTGGGGGGGGGGGGAGTGGGGAGTCGAAATGGATGAGAGAATGGCTTCATATTTATAGGGAAAGTGAGGGGACAAGGCATTAATGGCCAAGGGATACCTCAAAAGTGGTTTTCTCAAAACCATGTGCTCTCCCATGATATTTCCAATGAAGTTAGGCCACATGGGCCCCCCATACAATAATTCATCACCTTTGGTCGTCCAACCCATAAAATATCTCATGACATCATCCTGACATAGTTATGATGTCATTAAACATACCGAAACCCTAAAACTGTATTTTTACTATTCATTGAAAATTTAACTTTCTCAGAAAAATCCCAAAATTTCACCTTAACCAAATATCAATGCTCTGATTTCAGAAATGAACTCCATTTTATAAAAATAATTTTCTAAATATTTTTAATTTATTTTTTAAATAAATACACTATTCACCGAAAATTCATTTTTTTTCAGAAAAATCCCCAAAAATTACCTTAACATAATATCGATGCTCTGAGTTCAAAAATGAAATCCATTTTATAAAAATAATTTTATAAATATTTTTAATTTAATTTTTAATTAAAAAACACTATTCACCCGAAAAAACTAATACTTGAATAATAATTTATGAAACCGTTATTTAACCATTTTATTGAATCACATTACTTAATAAAGGTTCCTAGATTATATTAATACTTTCTTTAAGTGAGATTACTAATCCATTTGGTCACATTACTAATCCTAAGCATAAAATCACTATTCATAATTTACTATTCATCAAAAATCAAGTTGATCTTATTAGACTCTAAATTTCGTACTGGACATAATTGTAGAAGAATGTTTTTTGAATATCATTACACATTTTTAATTATTTATGGATTACTTAAACATTTTTAAAATATCCTGTTTCTAAAATTCATCAAAAATATGCATACTATATTTATCCGGTCATTTGAAAATTCATAAACTTCATCATAAGAAGAAATCCCAATTTTTTTATTTAAAACAAGGGATTACACAAGGCAGTTACGGTCTCCTTACATATCCCCTTATCACACCAGCATAGGACCTAAGTGTAAGGTGCTCTAAGGTGAGAGAATCCGAGGGAGGCTCGACCAACATCACACGAGTAGTAATTTCTATCAGTTTGAACTTCTCGCAAAGGCGATTCCGTTCTAGCTTCACACGATGAAGTTTATCTTGGGTTTGGTCCAGAGCAAAGCCTAGTGGTGCTACCTCCTTCCCAAGTTCTGTTAGATGGGCTTTGATCGGTCCAAGACTACTGGGTGAGGCCATCGAATCTTCTTTCTATAATAATTAACCAAGATTACTTGTATTTAGAGACAATAATCGAAACGTTTAGTTTATAGCGGTCATATTGACCAATGGTCATATAAAAGTCACAACCCAACGGTCTCATTTTAATTATACTCATGTTATCAAATGAAACATTTTTGTTGAGTATAAAAATAAAATAACATAACACATAAAATTAGGAAACAAGATTTATTTAAAATTTCGGGTCGTTACAATCTTGGGGTCATATCCTAAAGTGCTTGCTCACTTGGTCCCCTGTGACTGTCATCGACTACCTACCTATAAGAGTTGGTGTCCTAAAACCAACTGGTTTTACTTTTATTACATGGATATTTAATGTATTATTACATATTCTTCATTATTCTGCATGACTATGATGTAATAATTTCCTAGAGTATTTGTTGCATTGATAAGGTCATGGCAGTTCCCTGCTATGATGAGAACCTTGAAATGATATAACAATATTCTTAAATATAGTTCTGCAGTTGGATGACATACTATGATGGGACACATAGCATGCATACTGTCAGGTGTGAGTACTCGTTAGCAGATGAGACTTCCTTTCTTGAAGTTCGCACTTGGTAATCTCCAAGATAGAAGATTATGAGAACAGAACCGCTAATAGGAATTCTGCATATTTTTGTGTCATCAAATATTTATATCTATGATCATGTGTAATGATCTTTGATACTTTAAGATTATCACTAATATATGTCCCGACTTGTACACTTTGATTTACTGACGAAAACTGTCATGAAAACAGTTGGTGGGAAGTAGGGTACGTTGGGTGTGTCACGAGTGGCATGTTATTAATGGATAAGTCAAGGAAGGATTTGTCCCTTCCATTTATGGAAGTTGATATCTTGACCCTTTGATTGAAATAGAACTATCACATGAAATTCCCTAGCTATGGTGTAATGATGAGTTTATTTCAGGTAGTCAAAGAATGACGTATCAAGCATAAAATTTGATGACACTACCATGAAACCTGCTTGATGAGATATTGAGACAAAGGGATTATATTACACAGTAAGCATTCGTATGTATATTTCATTGTTTTGACTTTAAGTTCTTTCTCTTGGGTTCCTTGACCCGTTGTTAGACAGTACTCTTGGACTTTAGGCAAACTCGCCTAATGCCAATGAGAAATAATCCTAGAGGGTCACACACTAAGTATTTTTGGTGGTCTCGGTTAAATTCTATTTGAATATAATTAATGAAATAAATATTATTCTCAAGACCGTGGAATAATTTTATTCAAGTTAAAATGATCGTATAAATTAAATTAAATATATTTATTTATTTTATTGAACATTTAATAAATACTTATTTACTAGTTTGTAAATAAAATATTTATTTAAGAGAATAATTTATTTATTTATTTATTCAGGTGTTCAATAAATGGAAGTGGAGTTTGAGCGATCCAAAGATGGTCCGATAGTAAAATAATTATTTGAAAGACGATAAATAATTATTTAACTAATTGGCACAAATTAAAATAATAATGACGCTGCTATTATTTTGTGATGCGGAATTTTATTTATAATTCCTTTTTGCGCAAGTTAGCACACCATAAATAATGATGCGATATTATTATTATGAGCATGGGTTTTATCTAAGTTCATGAATGTATTTAATTGATGTTATGTAATTAAATATTGTAACTGAAGTTCCATGCATATAAATAGACAAGTACGCCTATTTTTCCAGACACCGCACGACACCGCAAGCTTGGTGAATTGAGAATTGTTGATCCAAAGAATTTCTCTATTGAATCCTATTTTTACCCCTCTCAAGAATGAGAGACATTATTTAAGTCCGAAGAACAAGCGACCAAGAACGACCAACAAAAGACACTCACTTCACCGCGCTAGCACCTGGAGAATGAGCGGGTTCGATCAGAGGCCATTAGAGGATGTGTGGATCACCGCTATAGGGATTCTAGTTTGGATCCTTACAAGTGCAATGAGATAATCTGAAAGGGTCATTCCTAATGATCAACATCATCAATAAAGAAAATACCAAAGATCCAGATATTATTTTCTTTATGAAATTAATTAAATTAATTATAAACATGATGTGAAAGATCCTCTATAAAGGTTTAGGGACTCTTCCTTCTTTATCTAAATCTTTGATTATATTTTGTGAAGGTCGGCGTTCTTCGTTGTATTGATCCTGGAATAATCATTGATCATGGTAAAAATTAAAGTTGGGTCCCATCCCAACCATGCTTCCGCTATGCTCGGAAGTTACAAGTGGTATCATAGGGAGGTTACATCATAGTTTATAATTATTTAAATATTTCGTTGACGATTTATGCATTTAATAATTTAGTTGTTTCAATTCAAGTAAATCATTCTGAAAATATGAATCTCGAGATCTGTTCCTCCTCTTTCATTTCTCATTCACCTTACAAAAACGATATTTTCTTTTAATTTTGATTAAAATAAAATAGAGGATCTCATCCGAAGGTGCCAAAGGTTCTTGGATGTACAAAACTAGAACACACGATGTGTATTCGGCAGTACACGTCGTGTAGTCAAGGTTCAATGCACCGAGTCTAGTCCGCCAAACTAAGCCGTGTCATTGGAGTCTGTCTAAGTCTTAATGACTCCATGTGTTGACCGGAAACAGGTGGCACTCGGTTTCTGGATTACACGCCATGTGGCCCAATAGACATAGCATGTAGTCCCTTCGGGTTAGGGTTGGATTGTGTACCCCATACATGACTTTCCCAGCTGGAGACCCTGTAACGAGGAACCACATGACATGTGTCCCACTGGACATGCTATGTACTCCGAAGATTTTCGAAGTACACTCACACACCATTTACCCGGGCATGTACTTCGGTTGGACGGTGAACAATAGTAAACACCATGTAGTTGGAACTACACGTCGTGCACTCATCCAAATTAAGCATATTTATTAAAATTTATTATTATATAATACAAACCCTTGAGACATGTACCATCATGTGGGCATAAAGCTGAGGCGCAACACATGATAGGTGTTTTATATATATGTGTTTAATTTAACATCTGTGTAATGTTCATTTCTACTCAATGGGTAGTTATGAATAGGAATTCACCGGGTTTCCTCCAAGGTACAAGTTATGTACAAAGATAATTTTAAATGAATTTATTTGTTTAAAATTATGATGGATGAGAATCTAAAGGAAATTCAGAAAAGGGTTTAAGATAAAAGGATTGATTAATTAAACATGATAATTAATTGATTCGAGCGTTATTTATCTTAAACAAGAACAATTAAATAATTGAATTCTAGTTTTATTTATGCGTAAATATCATCGCATGTATTAATGATCATGAGCTAGACCAAGACCTTTTTATGTGGATGGTTTCTTTTAATTAATTTATTTTAATTAAATTTGTTGGCCTACGAGCCTTCTCCTCATTAATATGTAGGGCCTGTGTGCCCAAGGTTTCTTTTATGTAAAACCCATTTTTACCCCTACATGTGAGTTAAAAAAATGCATATGTAATGGATGGAACTCCCAAGCTAGTGAAGGCGGTTCAAGTTGGAGTCAAGACGAAACCAATCCTAGGAGATACAGAGGTGGACAAGTGGAAGCTGTAAACACGAACCCAAAAGGTTCAAGGTGTTTCTCCCCTAGGTCAGGGTTAGTTTATCAACTACTAGATAAACTAACCATTAGAAAATCTCATGATCATGACATTTACTTTATTTTATTTCTGTCATTTTCATGGTTTATCATTATAGATGTGTTGTCACAATCACATAATTAAGATTTAAACAAGCATGCAAGATGGGACTAAAATAAACCAGACTTATACTTAAATATTATCAAGACATGGTTAATCACTTAAGTAAGTTCCACTTAATATTAAAAAGCATGTGATAATAAGAAATTTATGCATAAGAGATAAAAATCCATCAAATAAAATATTAAGTCAGACCAAGCCTTCCGTTACTTGATTAAGGAAAAAACTCAATAAAACTATGTGTTTGACCAACCCTTGTTAGGACAATTACTTTTATAAAGGAAGCCATTATGAATGGTTTCAGGTTGAATTAACCATATTACATCAAGAGGATTTTCCCTTGCTAGACTTGGTGTAATATTGGAGGCAAGATTTTAAGAAATCCAAATACATAATTTTAGGATTGGGGAGTCCACTCAATAGATCATGGAGCTGCAAGCCCACAATTAACAAAGACCTGCCTACCTAAATACCTTCTATTAGCTTGACCAACCCTTGTTGGGGTTATTCAAAGGGGAATATGGATCCTTGCTACTAGAATGTCATGGAAAATGGACATTCTGAGTTCAATGGTGAGGGACATTGGGTCTTGATAAAATAACGGGAGACTTAATAAAATTTATTATTTATCATAAAATGTAATCAAGAAAGTACTAATGATTTTCTATTTTAAATTGTATAAGAAAAATGATAAGATCATCAACCACACTATCCCTATGATCAATTCTTGATAAAGACAACATCCTCACCGGTAGTAACTTTCAGGAATGGTTTAGACGCCTTCGAGTTATCCTATGTCATTAACAAAAGTCTTATATGTTGGAGTCAACATTACCTGATCTTCTTTTCAAAGAGGTAAGTGATGATGATTTCCTGGTCTATGAGAAACATATGAATGATGCGGTCGACATTCAATGTTTGATGTTATCATCAATATCTAGTGAGCTCATAAAGTCTCATGAAAACATGGATGCCTATAGCATGCTTGAGCACCAACCTAGTCTTTACCAGCAGAGAGAAAGTTAGGAAAGGTTTGAGATCTCTAAGGCACTCTTTTAGAGTAAGCTTGGAGAAGGTGCCCTAGCTGGGCCTCATGTAGTCAAGCTCATTGGCTGCATTGAGCACCTAGAGGTTCTAGGGTTTAAACTCCCCGAAGAACTAGGAACCGATCTCATTCTCGCATCACTACCTCAGAGATTCTTTAACTTTGTTGTCAATTTCAATATGAAAAACATTGAGAAGTCTCTATCTTATCTTCTTATCCTCATTCACCAAGTGAACAAAGATATGAAGCACAAAAATCCTTCTGTCCTTATGGTGAATAAGAGGAAAGGGAAGGTGAAGAGCTTTAAGCCCAAAGCTTCTTCACATCCTTCCAAGAAAAGGAAGATCAAAGAGGAGGCAAGGGAACGGAAGGCTGTTTGTTTCACATGTGGCAAGAAGGGTCACTGGAAAAAGAACTGCACCCAACCTAAGAAGCAAGGAGAAGCGTCATGTGCATTTTTTATCGAATTCAATATATCTATTTCTACAAATTGGGTAGTAGATATAGCTTGTGGTGATCACATATGTATCCAAATACAGGAACCAAGTAAATTCAGGAAGATTGATCGAGGGGAGGTAGATCTACGAGCAACCAATGGAGACAAACTTGCTGTTGTAGCTGTCAGGAACTACCACCTCACGTTTCCAACTGGGATGATCTTGGTGTTAAAGGGTTGTTTTTATGTGCCTTCTGTAACCAAAAACATAATTTCTATATCCAGACTATATATATATATGTATTTTTTTTTCAAGTTTGGAAATGAATGTTGCTTATTTTATAAAGATATCATTTTTTTGGTAGGGAAAATTTATACAACGATCTCTATGTGTTGGATTACACAAACCAAGTAATGGAAATCGATGATAAGATACTTCACATGACTCATACCACACCCAACTTTGGCATCACCAGTTAGGTCATGTAAATGAGAAATGCTTTACAAAGCTACATCAAGATGGATATTTAGATTCTTTTGAACTAAAACCACTTGGTGTATGTCATGCATGTTTACAAGAAAAAATGAACAAATCCTCATTTTGTGGGAAAGTTGAAAGGGATAAAGAGCTTCTTGAATTGGTTCATACCGATGTGTGTGGACCATTTCTAGTTAAAGCAAGGGGTGGGTACTCATACTTCATAACTTTTACTGATGATTTTAGTAGATATGGATATATTTACTTAATGAGGTATAAGTTAGATTCCTTTGATAAATTCAAGGAATACAAGAATGAAGTTAAGAACCAACTTGGTAAGAAGATTAAGAAACTCTACTCAGACCGAGGTGAGAAATATCTTAATCAGGACTTCATTGATTACTTACAAAAGTTTGGGATCCTATCCCAACTCACTCCTCCTTACACACCTCAATGGAATGATGTAAGCGAAAGGAGGAACCACACCTTGTTAGAGATGGTGAGATCAATGATGAGTCATGAAAGTCTTCCATTAACCTTTTGGGGGTATGCATTACAAACAACGACACACATAATAAACCAAGTACCAACTAAATCGATAAATGGTATTCTATACGAGTTTTGGAGTGGAAGAAAATCCATATTATCGAATTTACATGTGTGGGGTAGCGAAGCGTTTGTTAAGAACTCTTTAGGTAACAAAATCGCACCCTGAGGCACAAAGTGTACCTTTATAGGATAACCCAAGGAAACAAGGGGATATTACATATACAACCCCTCAGAAAAAAAGGTTATAGTGGAAAGACATGCCATATTTCTTGATAGGGAGCACATCTCCAAAATAGATAGTGGGAGCGAGATAGACTTCGATGAAGTCTAGGCTCAAGGTATACAAGAGTTGGTATAGGAACAGATTCCACAAATCCCCATGGAAGAAGAATCTATTCCATAGACACAAGTACTACGTAGGAATACAAGAGAGGTTAGAGAACTATAACGGTACGGTTTTCTGGTTACTGAGGATGGCGACTCACTATTAGTTGATAATAATGATCCTCTAACCTACAAGGAATCAGTAAGTGGCATAAACATTTCCAAGTGGCAAGAAGCCATGAATTCTGAAATGGATTCCATGTTCCAAAACCAAGTCTGGATTTTGGTTGAACCTCCAATTGATGTAAAGCCTATTGGTTGCAAATGGGTATTCAAGAAGAAAATGGATATGGAAGGACAAGTCAGTACCTATAAGGCATGACTGGTTGCAAAAGGGTTTAAGAAGCTTCAAGAAATTGACTACGATGAAACCTTTTCACCAGTTGCAATGATGAAATCCATAAAAATTCTACTTTCCATTATGGCTTACCATGACTATGAGATTTAGAAAATGGATGTTAAAATAGAATTACATAACGGGAACCTTCAGGAAGATGACTACATGGCACAACCTGAAGGGTTTGTGACTCCAAAGGATGCCAATAAGGTATGCAAGTTGTAGAAATCCATTTATGGATTAAATCAAACATCCAGGTCATGGAACATTAGTTTTGATGAATCCATAACAGAATTTGGTTTTATCAAGAATGAATGTGAGCCTTGTGTCTACAAACAGTTTAGTGGGAGTGCACTCATTTTCCTAATAGTATATGTTGATGAAATGTTACTTATTGGAAACGAGATACCAGTCTTACAGTCTGTTAAGGCATGGTTGAATCAATTTTTCTCTATGAAGGACTTGGGTGAGGCAGTATATATTCTTGGGATCAAGATACATCATGATAGATCTAAGATATTTCTAGGCCTAAGTCAAAGTACATACATTGATAAGATACTAAAGTTATTCATTATGGAACAATCCAATAGGGTATTGTTTCCAGTGTCACATAGAATTCATCTTTCCAAGAAAATATGTCCTCATACACATGAGGAAAGAAAGATAATGACAAGGACTCCATATGTATCAGTGATTGGGTCAATCATGTATGCCATGCTATGTACTAGGTTGGATGTCACCTATGCATTGTGTGCGGTAGGCAGATATCAAGCTGATCCAGGTGACTACCATTGGATGACAGTCAAGACTATCCTAAAGTATCCGAGGCATACTAAGGACATGTTACTGGTTTATAGAGGAGATGAGGAACTAGTCATTAGAGGATATGCAGATTCTAGTTTCTAGACTGAAAAATATGACATGAAGTCGCAAATGGGATACATCTTCACTTTGAATAGAGGTGTAGTGATATGGAAGAGATCAAAGCAGAGTGTGGTCGGAGATTCTACAGCAGAGTCCGAGTATATCGCATCTTCTGAGGCAGCTAAAGAAGTAGTTTGGATGAAAAGCTTCATCTAGGAGCTAGATGTGATGCCTAGCAGTAAATATCTCATCACACTGTACTGTGATAATACTACAGCGGTGGATCTCGCAAAATATCCAAGTTCACATCAATGGACGAAGCACATACTTCAGAAGTATCATCTCTTGAGGGATTTTTCTCAGAGAGGTGAATTTAAAGTGAGTAGTATTTCCATGGGAGAAAACATGGAAGGCCCCTTGACTAAAGCCTTGACTCAGCAGAAACATGATCACCATGTGAGGTCTAGTGGACTGAATATCGTAGGCAGTTGGCTCTAGTCCAAGTGGGAGTTTGTAAGAGTTGGTGTCCTAGAACCAAATGTTTTTACTTTTATTACATGGATATTTAATGTATTATTACATATTGTTCATTATTCTGCATGACTATGATGTAAGCAGATGATACTTCATCTCATGAAGTTCACACTTAGTAATCTCCAATATAGGAGATTATGAGAACAAAACCGCTAGTAGGAATTCCACATGTTTTTGTTTCATCGGATATTTCTATCTGTGACCATGTGTAATGATCCTTAGACTTTAATATTATCATTAATACGTGTCATGGCTCGCGCACTTTGATTTATTGATGAAAACCGTCATGCAGACAGTTGGTGGGAAGTAGGGTACATTGGGTGCGTCATGAGTGGCATGTTATTAATGTATAAATCGAAGAAGGATTTGTCCCTTCCATTTATGGAAGTTGATATCTCGACCCTTTGATTGAAATAGAACTGTCGCGCAAAATTTTATGTCCATGGTGTAATGATGAGTTTATTTCAGGTAGTCAAAATGACATATCAAACATAAAAGTTGATGACATTATCATAAAACCTACTTGATGAGATATTGTGAAAAAGGGATTATATTACACAGTGAGCGTTCATATGCAGATGTCGTTGTTGAGACTTTACGTTCTTTCTATTGGGTGCCTTGACCTGTTGCTAGACATTACTCTTGGACTTTAGGAAAGCCCGCCTAACGCCAACAAGAAAGAATCCTAGAGGGTCACACACTAAGTGTTTTTGGTGGTCTTAGTTAAATTCTATTTGAATATAATTAATGAAATTAATATTATTCTCTAGACCATGGAATAATTTTATTCAAGTTAAAATGATCACATAAATTAAATTAAATATATTTATTTATTTTATTAAAAATTTAATAAATATTTATTTACTAGTTTGTAAATAAAATATTTATTTAAGAGAATAAATTATTTATGTATTTATTTGGGTGTTCAATAAATAGAAGTGGAGTTTGAGCAGACCAAGGCCGATCTGGTAGTAAAATAATTATTTGTAAGATGGTTAAAAATTATTTAACTAGTTAACACAAGTTAAAATAATAATGACGTTGCTATTATTTTGTGACGTAGAATTTTATTTATAATTCCATTTGGCGCATGTTGGCGCATCATAAATAATGAAACAGTATTATTATTATGATCATGGGTTTTCTCTAAGTTCATGAATGTATTTAATTGCTGTTATGCAATTAAATATTGTAACTGAAGTTCCATGAATATAAATAGACAAGTACGCCTATTGTGCCAGACACCACACGACACCACAAGCTTGGTGAATTGAGAATTATCGAGCCAAAAAATTTCTCTCTTGAATCCTCTTCTTCCACATATTAAGAATGAGATACGTTCTTGAATGCTGAAGAACAAGTGATCAAGAATGACCGACACAAGACACTCGCTTCATCGTGCTAGCACCTGGAGAACGAGCGGTGTCGATCGGAGGCCATCAGAGCACATGTGGATCACTGCTAAAGGGATTCTAGTTTGGATCCTTACAAGCGCAACGAGACAATATAGAAGGGTCATTCCAGATGATCAACATCATCAATGAAAAAAACAACTAAGATCCATGTATTATTTTCTTTATGGAATTAATTAAATTAATTATAAACATGATGCACAAGATCCTCTCTAAAGGTTTTGGGCCTCTTCCTTCTTTATCTAAATATTTGATTATATTCCATGGAGACTGGAATTCATCATCGTATTGATCCCAAAATAATCATTTATCATGGTAAAAATCAAAGTTGGGTCCCATCCCAACCACGCTTCTGTTGTAATCGGAACATACACTACCACCGAAGACTCAGCTACCTGATGCCTGCTGGTAGCTCCCACTACTGGCATCTGCTCCACCAGAAATCTATCCATTAGCAGAGCCCGCTTTAATACCCCAACATATATAGGAATTCTAAGTGATATCATGGATTACCTGATCTCCCATCATAGTCCCTTCTCAAAGGTATTAGCCCTAAAGAACGGGTCTCACACCATATCTGTGGAGTAGCAAGAAAGATCAATAAACCTCACCAAGTACTCCACCACAGTCTGACTGCCCTAATGCAGATTCAGGAGCTTCTGGATGCACACTGATCACAATGTAGCTGGAAAGAACTCCTCCCTAAAGAGATGATAGAAGTATACATAAGAGAGATTCACCTCATCATGTGTATGGGTTACTAAACTCCACCATCGCCCCACTGAGCTCTGAATAAGACTCACGACTAGTACCTCCATCTGGTCAGAAGGAATCCCCACAAGATGAAAGAAATGTGTAACTACCACTAACCAATCCTCAACTACCTAGGGGTCTGTATCACCTTGAAACCTGGGAGGTCACTGCCTTTGGAACTCATGCAACACACTCTGCCTGCATGTATCCTCAACCAAGTGCTGGGAGTAATTGTTGCTCTATGGGTGGTGGTATCGCTGGTAAACCACCTGGAGGTACAATCTATAGTATAGGGAGCATATATGGTATAGGTCCATGTATCGACACCTCATCTCTAGGTGGATTATCCTCGTGATCACATAACGAAACCCTGACTGGTTGTCTGTGTGGAGGCATCTTGAAATGAAACAAGATGTACCATAGTCAATAGAGTATAAATGGTGAGATGAATCAAGAAGGACATGAGAAAAAACTCAAAATACTATATGATGCATGTACCATTTATTTCCATGAAACCATTATTTTCATGTACCGAGTCGAGAAATAGGTGTCAAGAGTCCTGGTGTATGGATATGTTGGCTGGCACACCAACACTAGATTCCCTAGTCTGAAATCGGAACTCGAAAAACTCATCACCATTTCCACAAACTAACCTGACAGACTCCCATTCATTAAGTAGAACCGACCTCCACTCTGATACCACTCAGTCACGACCCATCCCATAGGGGCCCATGCCGTGACAATTCCAGGCCCACCTACGATAAGCTAGGGGCTGGCGACCAGCGCCGAGTAGGCATATCCCACAAATGGGAGGCATTTTTTTAAGTACCCACACACACACACACACATCTCCAAGCCCAAAATAATGAAATGTAAAAACACTAAGTATAAAAATTATGCATACACTAAGATACCAAACATAGAGTATGATTGTAGGAAAACTAGAAAGTAACCAGGGACATAATACAAGCCCAACAAAAGAGTCTACAAAAGTGAATGCACATGTTCTTGAAACTCATCCGCAGAAAACCCTACCTGAAAGGTAGGTGTAGGAAAACTATCTAAAGCCGTAAGATCACACCATTTCCATCTGATATCTCTAAGCACCACATGTTCTGAGTCAACCTAGGAATCCATTAAAGCATCAATAATCTACACAATACATGACACGTGCAGGAAAATCCTGTGCAAGTGTGAGTAAAAAAATACTTAGTAGGACACCACAAAACCACAAAGGAATACCACTAAGAAATAAACTAAGTAAACCACAAAGAAATACATAAAGAATAGTCATCTCTACATAGGTATCTATCTATAACACATATACCAATGATATCCAGGTATACTCATAGACAACCACAAAGTAAAGAGGTAAGTCACAAAAAATCATCAACCACATGATTTCTATCAAGGTACACTCATTCTGGGAGGACTCATTCCTTGAGCCATGATGTCATAGAAGACTCCTAAAAAGAGGTTCTTCTAATTTGGGCCTTCCCCAAAGAGAATATAATGGTCAAAGATCATGTTATACAGAAAGGGGATACTTCCCATAGAATACCGACTGCCCAGTCTGTATTAGACCGCAACGTAGGGGATCTTTCTCAAAGAATACTGACAACCCTACTGATGAGGCTTGTAATGTAGAGGATCATTCTCAGAGAATACAAAAAACCCTAAAAATATAACCCACTAGATAGAGGACTAATTACCTATGCTTTGAGGTCACATCAATTCCCAAAAAAATCCACCAGGGGTGATAGAGGATCTCTCCAGTACTAAGGAGGGGTACTACAACTCTATCCATGAATCAGACTCTAGAGGGGACTACTATCCACTGATGTGGATGTAATGCCATAATAAACCCTTGAGGAAATAAATAATGAAAAATATCTACCTATTTTGGTTCATACTAAAAACCCACCAATACATCTCAAAAGTACCACCTCATTACTAGGGTACCAATGCTGCAGACGGCTCATCAAATAGATCTGCTGTTTGAAAGTTGTGACCATTTTAGTGAAAAAGTCTAACTCAGGTCTGGTCTTGGTCTGACCCAGTCCGGCCCGACCCTTTAGGACGTAGTCCTATGGACCCAGCTCGTTGGGCCACTAGAGCGGCTTGGTTTGTTTGGCTCGGCCCACTGCGTGGGCCAACCCCCTTCTCCCTTACGCGGTCGACCCAATTGCGTGCGCTCGGTCAACGCGACGCCACCGCAGTCAACACGGATGACCACCACATCCTCAGCCTCCCCCATGGCCTCCACCACCATGGGCTCCATGCAGACCCAGATGTGTATGTGGCCCCTCGCTGCCGCTTCCCTAGTCGCTGCCCGCAGCCTCCGCTGCCTCGGGCTCCCACACTGCCCTGCCTGGATCGCGTTCCACCTCCACCACCAGCCGCCCCTCTGGTATCCTGTCCACCTCAGGATCCACCTAGTCCGACCCCCTACCAGGTCGCTGCTGGCTCCACCACTGGCCGCCCTATTAGAAGCCCATTGTTCGCCGCACACTCTGCCTAATCCTGCCAGAGTCGCTGCTCCAGTCGCCACCATGCGCCACCACCTTTCACCACCACAACCTGCTACTTTGGTAGATTTGTGCCTCACATTTGCCTTTTCACCTCTGTGGTGTCATTTCAGTATCAGATCCCCAGTCTCAGATTATTGTGATACGGATCGAATGTGCAACGATACTCCGATCATATTTCATGAAGAATAAAGAACATAAAAGGATTGGGGAAATAGATAAATGCACAAGAACACCCAAATAACAGATCTTGTCCATGTTCATGTCAGCCTCAATCCGTTCATGTTAGAATGAAGAACAGAGAGGGAATAAATCAAATTTCTTTAACAAAATCAATCCTGATAATTAACCCACATTAATTATCCATCTAGTAAGAATGATCAAACTGCGGTTCAAACTGTTCGTGGGTTGGTCCGCATTCATCAATGAAAATTTATAATGGGGAAATAATCACAAAGAAACAACACCCTAATTGGAGTTTGGATCATTTGTTGACGAAGGGAGAAGCCGTGTCGTCGTCGTTTGTCGATCCATCGATCTTCGATCCAAGATTCGATCTTCGATTCGTCATCACTGATTCTAGATCCACCAATATTCATTGAAGAGAGATCCTTCTCCGCTTGTAAGAGGAATTCCAAGGTTAGGAAGATAACTTTGAATTCTATGACAAGTTTCATTTAAAAATAAAGAAACCCTTGCTGCATTGCCAAAAAATATTTTATTACTGATACGTCTGAAAACTAAATTTTTCATCTGGCCCGTGCTGAACAATGTTAGGCCTCTTCTAATGTAAAGATGCTATTGTGAATGCAACAATGCCCTCATATTTCTGATTCAGGCACCCATTTAATATTTATTCAGTTTTAAAGAAAAATTTCTCATGTTTTTTATTAAAAGCTTAATATTTTTCATCAATTTGTCCCAGGCACACCAGGTCTCAGAATCACTCATCTTCTTAGTGCCTGGTATCAGAATTTTCCCAATTAAATTATAAAAATAAAACCATAGAAAATCAGAGTCATTACACATCCTAATTACACTTATTTCATCTCATAACTTGGGAACATATATAAAAGGAAAGGGTGATCACAAGGCCCAGTAAGAGAAAATAATGGAAATATTTTACAAGTGATCTTGAGAATTATTGATAATAACTTGAAGAATATCATAAATAAAAGAGAAAAGAAAAAATAGACATATCATAGTAAAAACAACATGAATCATAACATATAAATGTGGCTAAAATATTTAATTGATTCATTCATAAGCGTATTAACAAGGTTTATCATAGATTTTTCATAAAAATTACTAAGGTTATTCACCAAGGTATCGTAAAACATGTCATCTCTAGAGAATAAATTCTTTACCCAATTCATTGGAGAACTATTAGGGTGAAATATTCATATGTACTAATTAATTTGAGACACATATATCATAATAAAACATTTCAGAAATAACCCATAGAGAATAAAAAAAATGGGTTTCATATCAAAATCATGACGTTTTAAAAAGGTACTTAAAGATAATATCTTTATGTCATTATTAACCCACAAAAAAGGAAAGCGGGTTTCATGTATGTTAATACGAGAATAAAATAGATCATTTTTAAATCTAGGTGAATACCCTAAGAATAGAAAGAGTTTTGGGTATTCACAAAAGAAAATATAATAATTTCCTGGGAAAAAGAGAGAAATTTTGAGAAGAAAATATGATAGCATAACGGGTATAAAACATGGTTTTAGAAAACATTAAAAATAGAGGGGATAAGGGTCTCCCATTAATAAAAGAATCTAAATATAGTAAAAGGGTAGAATAAAATTGTAACATCCTAAGATTTTGAAAATAAATTTAATATTGAATGCATAAAACACTGAGTCTCTACAAAACACCAATTTGTTATAACCTAGCAAGTAAATATAATTTTACCACCCCTATGATTTGAATTTTGAAAATATGACATACATGGCTGCGATCAGTAAGTTATTTAGAGTTTGATATGACAAAATTATTTTTTGGATAATAGTAACTTACCTTTATGAATAGTAACTTGACCCTTATGAATAGTAATGTACCCTTATGAATAGTAAATTGTCCCTTATGAATAGTAATGCACCCTTATGAATAGTAACTGGACCCTTATGAACAGTAATGCACCCTTATGAATAGTAAATCAAATAATAATATACCCTTATGAATAGTAACCTCACACATGTAAGTAAAAACCTAATTTAGGCACCTTATGAATGAGAGTGAATATTTTAAAAAATGATAATTAAGTGTTAGTATTTTTATGAGTAATAAATAATGAATTAAAATTTAACAATTAGTAGATTAATTTAAAAGATAATTCATTTTCATAAAATGTATTCATGAATGAATATTTTTTTCCTATGATTATAAGACGAGACCGTAGATAATTTTTTGAAGTGTCATAAAATCAGTTATTGTAACGCCCCGACCCCAGTTACCCAGAGTCGGTGCATTATTTTAATACATTGGAATGATTACAAGGAATCAAAACCTGAAGGACCGATCGGTTTAGCAGTATAGGAAAATAAATTACATAAATGGATGTTACATTACACTTTAATACATAAAAAAACAACATAAATAATCCTTTATGAATGCCATTATTCCCTTGGCTTAACCCTGCATATCAATCACAATACACTTCTTGGAATCCTGGGAAAAATAAAACATAGAAAGGGGTGAGGTCAAATGCTCAGTAAGGGTAAGCAGTACATCGGAAACTTTCATAAATAAGAATAAACATTTTAGGCAATGCATAACTAAAACAAAAGCCTTTTAAACTTGAACTTCAGCATAATAAGGAAAAAATAAAATGAAATAATTCAATTTAATTATTCACAAAGATATTCTACTAGTCGAATAATCACATGCAATATCACTAAACACTTTCATAATGAGGGAATGCATAATGCTGAACTTTAATTTATGTGTTAAGGCCTCGTGTCAAGACCTAAGGGATAACTGTAACCGGAACCCAACCCGGAGAGCCTCTGTAATAGGACTCCATCCCGGAGAGCCTCTGTAACAGGACTCCAACCCGGAGTGCCTCTAATATCCGGACACACACCCAAAGTGCCTCTAATAACCGGACACCAACCCAGAGGGTCTGCTGTAACCGGACCCCAACTCGGAGGGCTTACTTTTACCGGTCCCCAACCCGGAACATACTAGTCCAACACGTTCATCTTAATAAGAGGATGAAATATAACATAAACATTCGTATTAAAACTAGCATACGAAATGCCAAAACATTAATCATAAACCATTAATGGCATAAAAATAACTCATCCATAGTCAAAAATATAACAAAACCTTAAATATAATATGTAAGATTTGTATCATAATAAATCAACTTCAAACAAGTGTAAAATTTATCAAAGGATGTTGACATAGATGAAAACAAAACTATTTAAGAGAAATATCTCTTTTTTTTAAATCATTTAAAAGTCACATAATTATAAAAGAAAACATTTACTTTGAAAATATTATTATAAGATTGTAAGGGAAGCTTCAAAGATTTTATAATTGTGGAAAATAGCCTCACCCACCGTATAAGTTTAAAAAAAACATTCTTACCTTAATTCTGTCAAAAATGTTAAAAAGGACATTGTTTGGAAAACGATGGAAAGATTCCTTTATAAAATTCTTATAAAAATTCAAACAAGGGTATAAATGACTTTAACCCATATTCTGTAAAATAGTAAGAATGTTTTGAAATACATTTTTAAGAAACATGGATGTGGATGATAAAGAGGTCCCAGTAGATAATTACGTATAAACAACCTCGGATAATGAAGAGATTGTGAAATAAACCCTTACCAATTTGGTAACTTACGAAACATACACTCCATGAAAGAGGTATCATAAAATGAATATGTAAATACAAATAAATTAAAGTTTATTTCACAAAGAATACAATTATGGGCAGTCCATACACTACACAAAAGGTAATAGTGGCAATATGGCATGAATCTCACGGAAATAAGGAGTGAGATGAAAACCCCTTACCTCGCACTTTCCTTTAGTTGAGGATACGTTTAACCTCCTGTATGAAGACTATAGTATGTTATTAAATTATAAAAGAACTATATTAATATATATGATATCATACATTATTCATTTATGACTTTATACTACCCAATTATCAATAATTTCCATGTTATATTAATATTTCGGGTAATAATCGCTTTCTTTATCGTACATGTTTTAACTTGTTACTCTTGATTGTATCACATAGATCATGATTTAAATACTTTCAGAATATAAAACATGATTTATATATCATATATATTTAGAATATAAATATGTATAATAGACATATATATGAAATGGAAAACACCGTTTATGGAGATGGTAGTCCGTACGTACGCATAAACGCTGTTTCTGTTTTCATATAGTATTGAACAGATGTAAGTGAATAATATATATGTAAGTACATAAATAATCATATATATAAATATATATATCTCCAGTAGCATTATTATGTCATACATTACATACTTATTAGTAATATATATATATATATATATATATATTTATAATCGTTGATGAATGGTGAACTTGGAAATGAATCTCATCGCGTCTTGGAGACGGTAATCCGTATGTACACACGAGCGAAAATATCATTCTTTTGATATTATAATAATATATAATAGGATTTAATATTATATATACAGAATCCTTATCAGGTTATATTTATTATTTACATCAAATACACATCATTATTATACCCATCCAAATAATAATGTATTGAATAATAATTACACCACGATGTGGAGACGGTAAGCCGTACGTACGCACGTACGGTGGCATGTCATTAAAAGGGTGGATAGAATAATGAATTTGGTTGTACCATAATTATAATAAAATCACATTATATATAAGGTACTGGATTTATTATTTTATAATGGAAACAACAAAGAAAAAGGAAGTGGAAGAAGAAAGGAACTTGAAAGAGGGTGGTGAAATCATTACCTCTTCTTCAGGTTCTTCCTTTTGATTTGATCAAAAGGGATACTTAGGTTGGCTTTATGATCAAAATAATGCCTCTAGGTTGAATTGAGGGAAGTTGGGAGGATATTTTGGCAGATTTTGGACGAACCAAAAGGCATAGAAGGTGTGAATTAGAGTGAAGGGGGAGTGCCCTTTTATAAGAGGGGTGAGAGGCACCTTAGAAAAAATTTAAAATATTATTTGATAATAAATTAATATTCGGTTTATAATGTCTCAAAATTAATTTATTTAGAGGATAAGGTGGGTATGGGTCTAAATCCACTCAACCAATAGGTTTTAGACAGGTTTGGGTCATTTTATTAACCTTATCTTTTAGTTTTAACTCTTAGTTAATTAGTTTGACATTTACCACGTCTCTTTGTATTTTTATATTATATGGCTAATAAACTTACTATAAACTTCCAATATACCCACAAATGGTACATTAATGATACAAATATCATGATATAAGTCCTTTTTCTAAACTTTAGATTTTTAGGAATAGAATATCAATTAATAATATAATATTTGTTTTAAAAACTCTTTTATGTCAATTTTGAAACTATTTGGAATTTGATTTTTGTAAAAATCATAACAGCATGATTACTTAGAAAAAACTTAATTAAATCAATACTAACATGTCATATTAACCTATAAAATTAGTTTAATTCATAAAAAGTCTCAAATTACATTTATTTGGTTATTTATATTATCAATTATCTTAATATTTCATTAATTAATAAATTACTGCATCACCATTGTGTCACAAATAAATTAAATTATTTAATGTATAAAAATTATAAATAAAATACCATTATGTAGGAAATATTTTTAGCTTTATAATTAATATTTATAATCGAATTTATCTTATGTATAACCCTATATTAAAAATGTTTTAGTTATTAAACTTTGATTTTAGCTCTTTTAACTCTTCTTTGAATTAAATAATAATAAATATCCTAATCTAATCCAAGTGGACCTAAATGATAATATTTTATTCCTAATATTGTTTTTGGTCGATATACACTTGTCCAATAGAATTAGGGCATGTTTTAGGGTAATATTAATATCATTTTTACCCTTAATTACCCTATTTACTTTTAACCGTGGTAAATAAAAGTAAAAAGTTACTATTCACCAAAATTTTTTTATCTTATTGAACCACATTTTACTCCTTGATATTAACTGTGTCTCTTGTATTTTCGAAATTCCACTCACAGAAGTGGTAAAATTAAGTTTTATGTGAATTTGCAAATTCTCCTAGGAGGTGGGTAAAAGACGGTGAAAAGTTCAATAACATTTTTATATATCTAAAATTATTCTAAACTAACTCCAATGAATTAAATTGAACTTATATAGGTATTATGTATCTATTATGACCTAAAATAAATTTAAATAAAATAAATAATTATTTAAATAAAAATTCGGTTTTAAACTATAACTCAGTGTTTTTTCACTATTCATCAAAAATTGAAAGTTTTCAGAAAAATACCAAAAATTCGGCCTAAGATTTATTTGATATTATGAATTCAAAAATGATGTATATTTTACCAAATTAAAAACATATAATTTGCATTAATTAATTTAAAAATTAATTCCCGTTGTCAAAACAAATAGCGTGTTTTTAAGAAATAATAACTATCAAAAGATTGACACCTGCTTATGTCCAGTTTAAATGTGAAATTATGTCTAATGAACAACATTGGATTAAATGGTAAAAATATAATCTAATTATACTTTAAAATCACTCAAATTCATAAATTATCACTATTAATTATTTCGATTAAAAAAGTTGTTTTTAATTAAAATTTAGTAATTTCCACTATTCATCAAAATATGAAAGTTATCAGAAAAATACCAAAAATTCACCTTAAGATAATTTTGATATTCCGAATCCAAAAATGAAGTTCATTTTGAAAGGAAAAATGTATAAAATTTCAAAAAGTGGGTATTACTATTCTTAGCGGCTAGTTTGATTGGTTGTGGTGTGTGAGAACTTGAAGTTGCGTATAACACACGCTATTGTATTATTCAAAGAGAAGAGTACCATGAAAGATTGGGGTGTTACATTATCCCCACCTTTAATAAATTGCGTCCTCTCAATTTATGCTTGGTATTGGAAACTTGGGGTTGACATTTCAAAATATCATAGTTGAAATCCCACATCGAAAAATGGATTAATGGGGCCTCTATTTAAAATAAAGAGTGGTAAGTATGAAGGTTACCAAAAATAACACATATTAGAGTTCCATGTAGGAAAACATGGATATATAAGAGAAATATAACCATAAATATCTGATGGAGAGTGGTAGAGAACCTGGCTATGAAAAGGCCAACAATCACAAAGCCATAAATTTGTGATGATCTAAGGTACCATATAGGACAACATTTTTGTTCTAAGTTCCTTTTCTTAATGTTGAGGAATTTATTTATGATATTGTCTAAAATCATAAGGAGATATACTTACTTTATAATTAGAGTTTTATCCACTAATAATTTGAAACATAATACAACTCTAAAATACTCTATTTATCCTAATCTTATAGGGTTCCAAATATAATGAATTTATAATTCACATATCAGACCCTTTAAAAAAAGATACATTATACAATCCAGGGAGTTCACGTAGTCCAGTGGTAGGTGATAAATCCCAATCGCACTATGGTTGTGGGTTTGATTCCCGCAACTTTGTCCGACGCAACAGGTTGTCACACGGTCTGCGTGTTGTCCTTTTTATAAATATCCAAAAATAACTTTAACAATTGCATTTGATGTAAAATATAATCAATTCCAACCTTTATACTTATCCAAAATAATTATGTAAACTCTCAGTCCAAAATTTATATGAAAGGTAAACATAATGTAGATCAGTTTTACCCCGTAATAGCATGTGAATACCTTCATCATGTATTCTTTTAAAACACTGAAACATCCTGATTTACCATAAAACCTTATTGATTACATTCATGATCCCTTATTCCTTATAGAATACTGGATATAATTCATCCATCCAAAAATGTTTTAAACTTCAACAATGATGGAATATACAAATCTTTAATCAGTTTCAAGACATTCAAGAATATCCAATATAATTTACCCAAATCAACCATATCTTATTCCAAAATTAGTACCTCAATATTAGGACCGTTTTAAGGTTTATCTTTCCTTCAACCATGTAATTTACAAAAATTTTAACTCACTGTAGAGTCACTTTTCTTTGTAACATAAAATATCAAATCCTCAATGAAATAGTATTACAGTACAATCCTTATTTATTTCCAGTATATCATTGATACAACACTTCAATGAAATAATTCCAAAATAACAACATCAGAACACTAGTCATTCCTCTTCATCTGTGGTAGTATCATAACTTGATTATTATCCAATAGCATCATTTGCGGCATAGTCTGATGACTGGGACATTGGTTGGCGTAGTGTCCAAACTCCTTGCAGATGCAGCATTGTATATTTGAAACTTTTTTCTTACCCTTGCAGTCACGTACTTGGTGTCCATTTTCACCACTCTTATAACATACTCCCATTCCCTTCAATCATTTTCCAAGGTGATTCATTCCACAGTTATCACATATGGGAAAATACTTCTTTACCTTCTTCCCTTTATCTGTCCTTGTCTCTACCATCCTTTCCTTCTTTGGTTTCCCTTCAATTCCATAAGACTCCAAGAATTATTTACTTATCTTATCAACACATGATACTATTTCTTCATATGATGATAATACGTGGGAGACTATTTCCCTTCTAAATTTTGTCTTAAGACTATGAAAGATATGAACTTTCTTACTCTTTGGATCATGCGTATTGCTGGAGTTCTCATTCCTTCTACTGGGCACCATTTCTAAACAATGGAATACACTAGATTAGCTTATGAATAACAATACCTAATCCCAAACTTGTAAAAAAATTAACATAAACAGTTTATGGATATAATCCATAATCATAAAAATGGTTTCTTTGAAGAAGTATATACTCATAAACCCTTATAATGGTTTGTAAATAAAATGAGAATTATCCTAAGCATATCCCCTGGGAGTGTCGTAACCAAGAGTGATGCAAGGCCCGTTGTCGTGAACCAGTTCCCGTTTGAGTCTAGCTCAAAGCGGTGTTTTCGGGTTTTACCCCTAGGCACATCTGTGCCAGATCCGCCTCTACCTGCTCGTATCCAGACAGGGATGTATTGCTCAGAAAACACACAAAATCTCTACAATACCAAAATTCTAGGATGTTATTCTATACTAATCCTCAAAGTCCATCTTAGGTCTACGTGCTCTAATCAAAGTTTATCTAAATATAGATTCCAAGGTTATTGCTAAACTTCCTCTGATACCAACTGTAACACCCCGACCCCAGTTACCCAGAGTTGGTGCATTATTTTAATACATTGGCATGATTACAAGGAATCAAGTCCCGAAGGACCGATCGGTTTAGCAGTCTTGGAAAATATATTACATACATGAATCTTACATTACACTTTAAGACATAAAAACAACAACATAAATAATCCTTTATGAACATCATTATTCCCTTGGCTTAACCCTGCATATCAATCACAATACACTTCTTGGAATCCTGGGAAAAATAAAACATAGAAAGGGGTGAGCTCAAACGCTCAGTAAGGGTAAGCAATACAGTGGAAAATTTCATAAATAAGTATAAACATTTAAGACAATGTATAACTAAAACAAAAGCCTTTTAAACTTGAACTTCAGCATAATATGGAAAAAATAAAATGAAATAATTCCATTTACTTATTCACATGGATATTCTACTAGTCGAATAATCACATGCAATATCACTAACCAATTTCATAATGAGGGAATGAATAATGCCGAACTTTAACTTCTGTGTCAAGGCCTCGTGTCAAGACCTAAGAGATAACTGTAACCAGAACCCAACCCGGAGATCCTCTATAACCGGACTCCATCTTGGAGAGCCTCTATAACCGAACTCCAACCCAGAGTGCCTCTAATTACCGGACACCAACCCGGAGTGCCTCTAATAACAGGACACCAACCCTGAGGGTCTTCTGTAACCGGACCCCAACTCGGAGGGCTTACTTTTACAGGCCCCCAACCCGGAACATACTAGTCCAACACGTTCATCTTAAGAAGATGATGAAATATAACATAAACATTCGTATTAAAACAAGCATACGAAATGCCAAAAAATTAATCATAAGCCATTAATGGCATAAAAATAACTCATCCACAGTCAAACATATCACAAAACCTTAAATAAAATATGGAAGATTTGTATCATAATAAATCAACTTCAAACAAGTGTAAAATTTATCAAAGGATGTTGACATAGATGAAAACAAAAATATTTGAGAGAAATATCTATTTTGTTGAAATCATTTAAAAGTCACATAATTATAAAAGAAAACATTTACTTTGAAAATATTCTTATAAGCTTGTAAGGGAAGCATCAAAGATTTTATAACGACGGAAAATATCCGTACCCGCCTTATAAGTTAAAAAAAACATTTTTACCTTAATTCTGTCGAAAATGTTAAAAAGGACCTTGTTTGGAAAACGACGGAAAGATTCCTTTATAAAATTTTTATAAAACTCAAACAAGGGTATAAATGACTTTAAACCATATTCTATAAAATAGTAAGAATGTTTTGAAATACATTTTTAAGAAACATGGATTTGGATGATAAAGAGGTCCCAGTAGATATTTACGTATAAACAACCTCAGATAATGAAGAGATTGTGAAATAACCCCTTACCAATTTGGTAACTTACGAAACATACACTCCATGAAAGAGGTATCATAAAATTCATATGTAAATAAACATAAATTAAAGTGTATTACACAAAGAATACAATTATGGGTAGTACATACACCACAAAAAAGGTAATAGTGGCAATATGGCATGAATCTCACGGAAATAAGGAGTGAGATGAAAACCCCTTACCTTGCACTTTCCTTTAGTCGAGGGTACGTTTAACCTCCTGTATGAAGACTATAGTATGTTATTAAATTATAACATAACCATATTAATATTTATGATATCATAAATTATTCATTTATGACTTTATCTACCCAATTATCAATAATTTCCATGTTATATATATTTCGGGTAATAATCGCTTTCTTTATTGTACGTGTTTTAACTTGTTACTCTTGATTGTATCACATAGATCATGATTTAAATAATTCCAGAATATAAAACATGATTTATATATCATATATATTTAGAATTTAAATATGTATAATATATATATATATGAAATGGAAAACACCGTTTATGGAGACGGTAGTCCGTACGTACGCATAAACACTGTTTCTGTTTTCATATAGTATTGAACGGATGTAAGTGAATAATATATATGTAAGTACATAAATAATAATATATAAAAATATATATATCTCCAGTATAATTATTATGTCATATATTACATACTTATTTGTAATATATATATATTTATAATTGTTGATGAATGGTGAACTTGGAAATGAATCTCATCGTGTCGTGGAGACGGTAATCCGTACGTACACACGAGTGAAAATATCATTCTTTTGATATTATAATAATATATAATTGGATGTTATATTATATATACAGAATCCTTATAATGTTATATTTATTATTTACATCAAATACACATCATTATTATACCCATCTAAATAATAATGTATTGAATAACAATTACACCACGACGTGGAGACGGTAAGCCGTACGTACGCACGTAAGGTGACATGTCATTCAAAGGGTGGATAGAATAATGAATTTGGTTGTACCATAATTATAATAACATCACAGTATATAGAAGGTACTGGATTTATTATTTTATAATGGAAACAACAAAGAAAAAGGAAGTGGAAGAAGAAAGGAATTTGAAAGAGGGCGGTGAAATCATTACCTCTTCTTCAGGTTCTTACTTTTGATTTGATCAAAAGGGCTCCTTAGGTTGGCTTTATGATCAAAATAATGCCTATATATTGAAGTGAGGGAAGTTGGAAGGATATTTGGGTAGAGTTTGTCCGAACCAAAAGGCATAGAAGGTGTGAATTAGAGTGAAGGGGGAGTGCCCTTTTATAAGAGGGGTGAGGGGAACCTTTGGAAAAACCTAAAATATTATTTGAAAATAAATTAATATTAAGTTTATAATGGCTCTAAATTGATTTATTTAGAGGATAAGGTGGGTATGGGTCTAAATCCACTCAACCAATAGGTTTTAGACATGTTTGGGTCATTTTATTAACCTTATTGTTTAGTTTTAACTCTTAGTTAATTAGTTTGACATTTACCAGGTCTCTTTGTATTTTTATATTATAAGGTTAATAAACTTACTATAAACTTCCAATATACCCCCAAGTGGTCCATTAATGATAAAAATATCATGATATAAGTCCTTTGGCTGAAATTTATATTTTTAGGAATAGAATATCAATTAATAATATAATATTTGTTTTAAAAACTCTTTTATGTCAATTTTGAGACTATTTGGAATTTGATTTTTTTGAAAATCATAAAAGAATGATTAATTCGAAAAAACTTAATTAAATCAATAATAACATGTAATATTAACCTATAAAATTAGTTTAATTCATAAAAAGTCTCAAATTACATTTATTTGGTTATTTATATTATCAATTATCTTAATATTTCATTAATTAAGAAATTACTACATCACCATTGTGTCACAAATAAATTAAATTATTTAATGTATAAAAATTATAAATAAAATACCATTATGTAGGAAATATTTTTATATTTATAATTAATATTTATAATCGAATTTATCTTATGTATAACCCTATATTAAAAATGTTTTAGTTATTAAACTTTGATTTTAACTCTTTTAACTCTTCTTTGAATTAAATAATAATAAATATCATAATCTAATCCAAGTGGACCTAAATGATAATATTTTATTCATAATATTGTTTTTGGTCGAGATAAAATTTTCCAATAGAATTAGGACATGTTTTAGGGTAATATTAATATCATTTTTACTCTTAATTACCCTATTTACTTTTAACCGTGGTAAATAAAAGTAAAAAGTTACTGTTAACCAATTTTTTTTTATCTTATTGAACCACATTTTACTCCTTGATATTAACCGTGTCTCTCAGATTTTTGAAATTCCACTCACAGAAGTGGTAAAATTAAGTTTTATGTGAATTTTCAAATTCTCCTAGGAGGTGGGTAAAAGACGGTGAAAAGTTCAATAACATTTTTATATATCTAAAATTATTCTAAACTAACTCCAATTAATTACATTGAAATTATATAGGTATTATGTATCTATTATGACCTAAAATAAATTTAAATAAAATAAATAATTATTTAAATAAAAATTCGGTTTTAAACTATAACTCAGTGTTTTTTCATTATTCATCAAAAATTGAAGGTTTTCAGAAAAATACCAAAAATTCGGCCTAAGATTTATTTGATATTATGAATTCAAAAATGATGTCTATTTTAACAAATTCAAAACATATAAGTTTCATTAATTAATTTAAAAATTAATTCCTGTTGTCAAAACAAATAGCGTGTTTTTAAGAAATAATAACTATCAAAAGATTGACACTTGCTTATGTCCAGTTTAAATGTGAAATTATGTCCAATGAACAACATTGGATTAAATGGTAAATATATAATCTAATTATAATTTAAAATCACTCAAATTCATAATTTATCACTATTAATTATTTCTATTAAAAAAGTTGTTTTTAATTAAAATTTAGCAATTTTCACTATTCATCAAAATATGAAAGTTATCATAAAATTACCAAAAATTCACCTTAAGATAATCTCGATATTCTGAATCCAAAAATGAAGTTTATTTTGAAAGATAAAATGTATAAAATTTCAAAAATTGGGTATTACTATTCTTAATGGCTAGTTTGATTGGTTGTGGTGTGTTAGAACTCGATGTTGCGTATAACACACGATATTGTATTATTCAAAGAGAAGCATACCGTGAAAGCTTGGGGTGTTACAGTTATAATATTAAAATTGGTATTTTTCAAGTAAATGAATATTTTAATTAAAAATTAAATTTATCATATTTAGAATATTATTTCCATAAAATGGAGTTTTTTTGAATTATACACATCGAAAAATAGTTCTGATGATTTTTTGGTATTTTTATGAAGTAGTTTAATTTTTTTTGAATAGTAAAAAAATACACTTTTTTATAAAATATGGCATTTTTTGTGACATCATCATGAAATTATTATGATATAAAAATTTATTTAAACTACGTAATAACTAAATAATTATATTACAAGTGAAATATTGCACATAATTAATTTGGAACCTGAAAAGTATTTTTTTCATGATAAGTATAAAAATCATTGTCAATGTCAATGTAGTGCCTACATAGAGCCGACAAAGTCAAAATTGGTAATTTATATAAAATAATTGAGTGCTAAAAATTACATTCATGAATTATTTATTAATTATTATGTATTATTTATCACTTTTTATTTTTAATTTCGAATTATAGTGTTATATAACATGAGTATTATCCAAATTTCTGTGCAATGCTTGTAGAGGGCAAGAAAAGAGAAAATAACTAAGTTAAGAAGATGTCTTTTTATGTATAAGAGTGAATATATATAATGAATAAATTCATAATTTTATTTTTAAAATAATTAATTTATCATTATGATATCATTTTTTTAATTTTTATATATGAATTAACATTAATGCTTATGCAACGTCGATGCAACGGTCGTGCAGGCATAAGAAAAATAAATAAAATGTTTTTAATTAAAATTATAAGAATTATTAAATGACCCATATTTTAGATAAAACATTTTATATAATAAATTTTATACTATTATCAAGTTTTTATTCGAATTTTGGACATTTTTGACCCACATGAATCACTTTAAAGCCTTTATAATATTTTACTTCAAAAGGAAATCAAGTTGTCACATTATAGTTTTTAATTTAATAATATTTTTATATGATATTTTATAGAGATTTTATTCAAAAAATAATATTATTTGTAAATATAATAAAATTATATTTCTCATGTAATTTTATTTTAAAATTTTATAAAACAAATAAATACCATAACGACTTCCACAAAGATGATGCAATATAATTTAATTAATGAATAAATCAAATAAATGATATTAAAAATAATAAAATAAATATAATTATATATTTTTAAGATAATTTAAGGATTCCATATATGAATATGAAATTTATATGATATAATATAAAATTTGATTCAATTTTTAAACTTTGTTTTTATGTGTTTAAAGTCATAGATATGAATAGTTTTTGTTTTGAAAAAATTGTTTTTCCTGAATAAAATATTTTATTAAATTGTTAAAAAATCCCAAAATTATTGAACAAGTAAAAAATGATAATATTACTTTGAAAATGTAATCCCCATTTAGTTTTATTACTTTTTGGAGTCTTAAACCCTATAATATATTTATTATATTTTAATAATTTTGGTGATTCCTAAGTTACCCCTCACCTCACTTATAAAAGGAGGTTCCTTATTTCACAAATTTCATAACCATAAGCCTTCTTGTTTGGACAACCTCTACCAAATTCCATCCTCTTCATCCCTTGACACATTCTTGTGCTTCTTGTCTCACAAAAAGACCACTTCCAAGAGCCTTAAGGTGGTTACAAAAAAGAAATATTCAAGTGGTAAGATTTCTTTTTATTCTCTTTTAAATTATTTCTCACTTATACCTTATCCTTGACTATTATCCAATTATTCATGAAAAATACAGTACCTTATATGTACTGGGATTTTTTATGATAATTTAATATTCCACCATCATCTCTTATTTTCCCTCCTTTTATACTATAAATGAGAACACCGTCCGAGATGTGTTAATTATCTCGTTCAAGGGAGATGGGTTTTCAATTTTCATTACTATATTCAAGACTGGTCATGAAACCTTTCTAATGGTTGAAATAGATCATAATATATATATTTTATCTTATATAATGTTATGGAATCCATACACACTCATAATATAAAATAATAATACAAAACAAGTTCATCATGCACAAAACCGCCAAGTTAATACAAGCGTTTATCATTAACCTTTATCTAATGCGTCATCCTTAGGGTATATAAAAAAATCATTATAAGATAATTTATATATATTTAATGTCACTAATAATATATATTAAAAAATTTCTAAGTTTAACCACATTTCAAATGAAATTTCATTCATAAATACAAGTAAACCGATCATAAAAACCAATGAAGAAAATGCTTCCAAAACAATAAAATTGAACCTCTTAAACCCATCAAAAATTCCATGAATGAACCTAATATGGTTAAAATAAATAAATTACATGTATAGGAGGTTCTTTAATTATTATTTAATGAATCTAACTTCGATTATTCGGGTCATTAGGATCAATCAAAGAACAGATTCGGGCAGAAGGTAAGGGTTTCTTCATCTCACTTCCATTTTTGTGAGATATTCCGTATTCACTACTACTAATTGTGTATGTTGCATGTATACTTCCCATTTATGTTTCATATAAATAATCTCATTATTTTAATGATATTAAATGATTAATTTTATTATTATTATTTATTTTTGGTTATGAGATTCAATTGGTTACAAAGTTTTAAGTATTTTCTACCCAAACCTCCATTTTCTTTCGGGTTGCATTTATTATCTACTTACCTAAATTAAATTATTATTCATTCATATGTAATCCTAATAATTTCTATTTTAAAGTTATATATATGTGTTCTAACCAGAATCATACCTTCATTTGTGGGGATTTATATGTTTTAAAAGTATCTTTCAAAAATCCTTCCCGATAAACAATCTTGTTTCAAGGTAATTTCTCAAATTCTTACCTATTTTCAAGGGAAATATATAATATATTTTTGGAAACCATTATCTTTATAAAATCACTAATTTTATTATGAAAATAATATCTTACTTCACTTATGGTTTTATACAAATATGTTTCTAAAAGAACTCTTCTTTTCAAAGTGAAAGAGTATTTATCTCAAAAATTACTTGAAGATTTTACAAGAGTATCTTCATCTATTTCAAAACTCCTATTAATTATTATGTATTATTGGGTTTAATATTTTATGGTATCATCAACCATATTTAATTTAAAGTTTTATTATTAGTTTGGTTGTGTATGTGCTATCTTAAAACCATTCACCAATTTACTCTGAATGGTCAGTTCTTATGCTTAATGTTTGAGGAAAGTTATTTACATTTCATATATTAGTTTCAATATGAATGTATATTTAATTTATGTTAATCCTTGTTCATATGAGGAATGAATTTCGTTCCCACTATATCCCCTTATTTTATCAGTAGGTCTCATGAGACAAACTATGGTCTTGGCACAAGGCCTTGACAAAATGATTATTTAGGATCTTGGCATTAGGCCTTGACGGTATGGTTATGATGTCCCACATTATGCATTCCATAATTATGAAAATAGTATTGATGGTTCATGTGGTTATTTTACTAGTAGAATACCCATGATTATGTTTTACTATGGAATTATTTATTCAGATCTTATTCCTACCACAATGTGTTCATGTTTTTTTGTTAAAGGGATGCCTTTTTACTTATTCAACATGACTAATGTTTATGTTTATGATATATTCTACTATATTTCTTACCATTAATGAGCGTTTGAGATCAACATTTTCTTATGTTTCATTTTATTAGGACATGGAGATTTTTTTTATGAATTACATTCAGAAATAACCTAGGATTTATGGATGTTGTCGAAGGAATTTCCATGTTGTATTTTGTTTCAAGTTGTAATGATGAACTTATGTATGTATCTTGTTTCCAATTATACTAAACTACTAATTCATTTAGGATGCATATTCCTTGTTTATATTACAATGTAATTAAATAAGGCACTGTCTCTAGGAAACCAGGGTCGGGTCCTTACAGTTGGTATCAAAGGAAGTTTAGTAGAAAACTTGGAAACTAGATATAGAAAAGGTAGATTAGTCAACAAAAACCTAATATAAAATTTGGTGATAAGAATACAAGGACATACTAGAATTTTGGTATGAAATAGATTATGTGGTTTATTAAGAAAATAAATCCCTGTCTAGATACAAACAAGTAAAGTTGAATATGGCATAGATGTATCGAGGGGTAAAACCCAAAAACAACACTTTGAGCTAGACTTGAATGGGAACTGGTACATGACAATAGGCCTTGCGGCACTCTTGGTTAGACACTACTGGGGGATATACTTTGTTAAATTCATAATCTTATTACAAACCATTATTAAGGATTTATTTCCCTAAAGTAACCAAAGTATATGGTTCTAAGATTTATGATGCATAAATTTATGTTATGTGTTATAACCTGTTTAGATATATAGAGAGTTCATAATTTTATGAGATAATATATTATATGGAATTGATTAGAAATGGTGCCTAATAGAAGGAATGAGAAATTAACCAATGCACATGATGAAAAGAGTAATAAGGATCATATCTCTTATGATCTTAAGACATGTTTTCAAAGGAATATGGTCTCCCATGTGTCCTCATTATATGAGAAAATAGTATCATGGGTTAAAAAGGTATGTAAAGAATTATCTGATTCTTATGGCTTTGAAGGGAATCAAAAGAAGAAGAAGATGGTAGAGAAAAATATAGATAAAGGGAATAAGGGAAAGAAGGGTTTTCTTACATTTGATAATTGTGGAAAGAATCAAAATGGTAAATGCTTGAATGGAATGAGAGTTTGTTATAAGTGTGGAGAAAAGGACACCAAGTTTGTGATTACAAGGGTAATAAAAAGGTTTCCAATGTACAATTATACAACTTCAAGGATATGGGAAACTGTGTGAATAAATATCCCAATCGTCAAGAGAATATACCCCAAATGATGTTACTGGATAAAGATCAAGTTATGATACTACCACAGATGAAGTGGAATGATTAACATGCCTAGTCAAGTAAAATTTCTTTTGAATATTTTATCAGCAATGCACTGGTTATAAGAATTATGGAATGTATTAGGATTGTACTTCAGTACTTTTTCTTTAAGGATTTGAGGTTCTATGATTAATTAAACTAAGGAAAATTGACTCAGTAGTAGGTCAAAATTTTGGAAAATATATGGTCGGGGGATAGACAACCCTTATTATGTTCATAATACTGGGATTTCAATTTCAGAATAGAGAGATGATATATATGGATAAAGTAAATTTTATAGTACTAACTACCATGGAAAATATTCTGAAGTATTGGATCTTGATCTTTTGGAATGATAAACCATTTATTAAATGGTTTAAATTGATCATTGTGTGAGGTTTTAGTGGTTAATGACACCACATGATGCAACTTATACTAGGAGATGAAGTATATGTATTTCAAGGAACAATCAAAGTATAAGATCAGGTTTAAAAAATATAAACGTATATTTATACACTTATAGAGGGGAATAATCCCTCAAATCTATGAAAAGAGTCTTAAATGTTGTTCTGTTATCATAATCTTTGATAATGTTAATAATTTTTTTATAACTATAGTTTATGGTTTTGTGGTAATCTACTTTCACCCAAACTTGTTTTCTATCACTAGAAATTCATAGTTTGGTTTTTCTTATATGCCCCGAGTTTTCAATTCCAATAAATTTCACTCCATTTAAAAGGATAATTTATTTATTATTATTATCAATATTATTTTTTTGACCACCTCTTTTCCCTTCACCTTTTTAAAGAGGATATTCTATTAAAACTATTTCTGATATGGGTTTTCACAAGGAAATTTTCAAGTAACAACCAATAATTTTCAAAGTGAAATATCAAATTTTGAGGATGAAATTATTGTAAGGAGGGGATAATGTAACACCCCAAGATTTTGAAAATAAATTATTCTTATTCAATGCTGATGTAGTGCTCATGCAATCATAAGAAAAATATATAAAATGTTTTTAATTAAAATTATAGGAATTATTAAATGACCCATATTTTAGATAAAACATTTTATATAATCAATTTTATACTATTATCAAGTTTTTATTCAAATTTGGGACATTTTGGACTCACATGAATCGATTTAAATCCTTTATAATATTTTACTTCAAAAGAAAACAAAGTTGTCACATTATAGTTTTTAATTTAATAATATTGTTATATGATATCTTATAGAGATTTTATTCAAAAAATAATATTATTTGGAAATCTAATAAAATTATATTTCTTAGGGAATTTTATTTTTAATTTTTAGACAAAAAATAAATACCATAATGGCTTTCACAAAGATGATGTACTATTAATTTAATTAATTAATAAATCAAATAAATGATAATAAAAATAATAAAATAAATATAATTTTATATTTTTAAGATAATTCATGGATTCCCTAGATGAATATGAAATTTATATGATATAATATAAAATTTTATTCGATTTTTAAACTTTGTTTTGATGTGTTTAAAGTCATAGATATGAATAGTTTTTTATCTTGTAATTTTTTTCATGAATAAAATATTTTATTAAATTATTTAAAAATACCAAAATTATTGAAAAAGTCCAAAAATGATAATATTACTTCTAAAATTTAATCTTCCTTTAGTTTTAGGCATTTTTGGAGTCTTAAAATCCTATAATATATTTATTATATTTTAGTTATTCCTAAGTTACCAATCACCTCACTTATAAAAGGAGGTTTCTTCCTTCAACAATTTCATAAAAATAAGACTTTTTGTTCAGAAAAACTATGCCAAATTCCATCATCCTCATCCATTGACACATTCTTGTGCTTCTGGTATCACAAAAATACAACTTCCAAAAGCCTTAAGGTGGTTACAAAAGAGAAATATTCAAGAGGTAAGATTTCTTCTTCTTGTCTTTTAATTTTTTTCTCACTTATACCTTATCCCTACCTATTATCCAATTATTCATGAAAAATACAGTACCTTATATGTACTGTAATTTTGTTATTATAATGTAATATTCCATCATCATCTCTTCTTTTCCCTCCTTTTATACTATAAATGAGAACGTCATCCGAGATGTGTTAATTATCACTTTCAAGGAAGATGAGTTTTCAATTAGCATTACTATCTTCAAGACTGGTCACGAAACCTTTATAATGGTTTAACTAGATCATAATATATGTATTTTATCTTATTTAATGTTCTGGAATCCTTACACACTCATAATATAAAATAATAATGCAAAATAAGTTCATCATGCACAAAACCGCCAAGTTAATCTAAGCGTTTATCATTAACCTTTACCTAATGAGTCATCATCATGGTATATAACTAAAATCATTATAAGATCATTTATATATATTTAATGTAACTAATAATATATATTAACAATTATATATGTTTAACCACATTTCAAATGACCATCCATTTATAAATACAAATAAACTAATCATGAAAACCAAGGAAGAAAATGCTTCGAAAACAATAAAATTGAACCTCTTAAACCCATCAAAAAGGACATGAATGAACCTAATAAGGTTAAAATAAATAAATTAAATGTATATGAGGTTCTGGAATTATTAATTAATTAATCTAAATTTGATTATTCAGATCATTAAGGTCAATCAAAGAACACATTGTGGCATAAGGTAAGAGTTTCTTCATCTCACTTCAATTTTTGTGAGATATTCCGTATTCACTACTACTACTTGTGTATGTTGCCTGTATACTTACCATTTATGTTTTAGATCATGAATATAATTATTTTAATTATATTAAATTTATAATTTTAAGATTATTTATTTTAGGGCATATGATTCAATTGATTACAAAGTTTTAAGTATTTTCTACCCGAACCTCTATTTTCATTCGGATTACTTTTATTATCTACTTACCTCAATTAAATTCTTATTAATTAATATGTACTAATCATAATTTATATGTGAATTATCTATATATGTGTTCCAACCAGAATCATACCTTCATTTATTGGGAGTTTTTAAAATGATGTTTTAAAAATCCTTCCTGATAAACAATCCCGTTTCCAGGGAATTCCTCAAATTATTACCTATTTTAAAGGGAACTCTACAATATATTTTTGGAAACCATTATCTTTATAAAATTAATCATTTTATTATGAATATACTCTCTAACTCCACTTATGGTTTTATACAAAGTTTTTTCTAAAATAACTCTTTTTTCAAAGTAAAAGAGTATTTATCTCAATAATTACTCAAAGATTTTAGAAGAGTATCTTCATATATTTCAACAATCTTGTTGATTATTATGTATTATTTGGATTAATATTTTATGGTATCATGTAACATATTTAATTTAATTTTTTATGATTAGTTTATATGTGGATGTGCTATCTTAAAACTATTCACCAATTTACTCTGAATGGTTAGTGTTTATGCTTAATGTTCGAGGAAAGTTTTTTTACATTTCATATATTAGTTTAAATATGAATGAATATGTTGTTTATATTTATCCCAATTCATATGAGGAATTAATTGAACATATTAAGTGTTGTTTGGGGCCCATTATGGCCCCTAAGTGCATCGGTAGGTCTCATGAGACAAACTATGGTCTTGACACAAGGCCTTGACAAAATGATTATTTATGGTCTTGGCACGGGGCCTTAACGGTATGGTTATGATGTATCACATTATGAATTCCCTCATTATGAAAATATTATTGATGGTTCATGAGTTTATTATACTAGTATGATAACTATGATTATGTTTTACTAAGGTATTATTTATTGAGCTCTTACTGCTTCCATAATGTGTTCAAGTTTTTTTTGAAGGCATGTGTTTTTAGTTATTCAACAAGACTAATGTTTATGTTTATGATATATTACATTGTATCACTTACCCTTATTGAGAATTTGAACACACCCATTTATTATGTTTCATTTTCTCAGGACATGGAGATTTTTATTATGAATGACATGCAGAAATAACCTAGGATTTATGGATGCTGTTGAAGGAATTTTTATGTTGTATTTCGTTTCAAGTTGTAATGTTAAACTTATGTATGTATCTTGTTTCTAATGATACTAAACTAATTTGTCCTTCAGGATGGATATTTCTTGTTTATATTCCAATGTAATTAAATAAGGCATTGTATTTGGGAAACCAAGGTCGGGTCCTTACAAAAATGGACAAAAGAAGATAGTATGGAAATTTTAAAGACATACCACATAAAAAGGGAACTTGAAAGGAAAAGAGAAGTTGATATTTCCCTTACCTTGAAGAGTAACTCCTAAAAATCTAATATTGGGAACTTGGAGGATTGAGGAAACCTTTTGAGGACTCCTTTGGAGGTAAAAATATTATATCTTTGTGGAGGATGAATTGGAAATGAAAGATAATGGATAAATGGGTGGGTATTTATAGAAAAAGGAGAGGATTCATTTATTAATTTCCTTAAACACAAAGGTAGTGGTAAATTCAGAACCATGGGCTTGTCCATGATATTTTATCATGTTATTGGCCACTTTGGACACCAATTATTTTATTATAATCCACAAGAGTAAAGCATCATTTTATATTACTTATTATATCATTATAATGTCATTAAAGATACCGGAAAACTCAAACTATATTTTTACCATTCATGAAAAAATAAAGTATTTTAGAAAATTATCATAAATTCACCCCTACCTAATTTCAACATGCTGATTTAAAAAATGATGTTTATTTTATCATAATAATTCTCTAAGTATGATAAATTTAACTTTTAAATATAAAAATCCTTATTTATTAAAAATAACAGCGGATATATAATGAACAGTAAAATTTATAACACTTGAAAAAAATATTTTTTTTGTCATTTAAATTTAAATAAGAGTGTTTTAATCATACTATTTCATTAAAATAAACATTATTAAAAATACCTTAGTTTATTATAATAATTATATCTTTTCTGAAAAGTATAACTTCTGTTCGAAAAATTAATTTATCAAAATTTTCATATTTTTAAGAAAAACTAAACACCAAATGAAATTGATGGGAAAAAAATTTATTTATACAAATGAATTATATATTTAGTAACTAAGGAATTGAAAAATAACCCCTCATAACACCTGCATACAACTTAAGGGTAAGGTGTGCGTTGATGATATATTCTTGGGGAGGCTCAGATAATATCTCCCAAGTGGTAAATTTCATTAACTTGAACTTCTCTCGTAAATGATTTCATTCAGGCCTAACATGTTGAAGCTCAGCTTGGACTTGGTCAAGAGAAAAGCCCAATGACACTTTCTCCTTCACAATATCCAATAAATGGGCTTCGTACAACATGAATCTACTGGATGAGGTCATCAACTCTCCTTTCTGCATTAATTTTCCTTTATCATTTATACTTATAAACAATAATTATAACATTAAAATCATTATTAAGAGTATAGTTTCCAATGGTCATATTGACCAACTATCATAATTGACCAACGATCATATAATAATTGAAACTTTATGGCCACATTTAAAATTATACTCACCTTATTATTAAAGAGATATATTTATATTGAGTACAAAATAATATAACACACATTTTCAGGAAACAAATATTATTCAAAAAGTTCGGGTCGTTACAATAGGAATTCAACAATTATCATGTTTACTAAGATTTATTATATTTCTTTAGCTCATGTTTCATATTAATTTGAATGTTATTTCATTTATAGTAAGTCAGCCTTGATCATATTGTACATATAAAAAATACTCAGGAGTATAAATTTATTAGACGGGATATTGTTCACCCAAATCTAGTGGCTCTTAGAGATCCTCTATATTTCATACACAAGAGTGTCTATAATGAGGATCCAAAATTATATCCCAATATATATGCTCTTGTTGAGGCTCCTGGAGATGATGATGTCCCTGCTGTGCTTGAAGAGGACGATGTACTTCCACTGACACCACCCGTTGGAGGGCAGAGTTGAGGACATTAGTGAGGGCAGAGGCGATGACATATACATCTGAGATAGGCTCCTGCAGATTCTATTGCACCGCAGAGAGATGATCCAACACAACTGACTAAGGATATTGAAAATTCTAGATATGTTTATATGAAACATATTCCATCTCCATTTATTGTGATGGACTACAATCTGGGTGTGGTAACACAACTTGTATTGCCCCCCACTCTCACCAACGATGAATTCTTTGATATAACACTTCCGCCATTTTTAGGAGCTCTGGGGCCATATGGCTCCACATATGATGTCAGGTCATCCTCTACAAAACATCATGATAAGGAACTCATAGATCCACAAGAGAAGGAACCTGCACCTATAGCTAGGACACCAGAGTGATAGAGACGTCAGACACAGAGTGGGCATGAGGTTCATCTGTTAGTTTGTGGTATTGAGGGGAATCGACATTGATGTATTTTGATGTCACATTGTATGTATTAAAAAGCCTATTTATTGACATAATTAATTTTTTTATACAAATAGAAAGAAATTTCAAAATATAATAAAGGAAAACTAATTTACATGAACTATTAATAAATAACAACCAACTCCAAACAGTTTAAAGTTTCACTTAGATTATACTTATAGTTTATATCTTATAAGCTCTCTTATAACACAAAATTTGTACTTAAAAATTATTGTGACATTCCTTTCACTACTAGAAATAGGATCTATACCTTCAATGTTGATTTATTATGTTGCTATAGATCTCTTTTTGAGTAGTCATGGAAATTTCAAAAAAATTATGTACAAGTGTTATGTTTTGAAACAATGATATTTTCTGCCATTAAAGTTATTTTTCATTAACTTTTTTTGAAAACCTATTTTTATTTTTTAATAATTTATCACATATTTACTCAGTATGAAAAATTTCATTTAAATTTTATTTGTACTTTATAATTTATATATTTTCAAAGTCACATAATTGTAACATTATTATGTTTCATGAATGTGACTCTAAAAGCGTATAAATTATAAGGTATAAATACAATCTAAATGATTTTTTACACTGAATAAACATATAATAAATTATTGAAAAATGAAAAGAAACTCAAAAAAATAGTAATTTTTTTTTATTTTACATGACATAAAATTTATTGTTTAAAAACATTACAGTTGCAGTTTACATACTTTATGGTCATATTTCTTATAAAGTATTATATTATTAATTCAATTATTATGATAATTATTAATTATGTTATTATTATTAATAGTTATTGTTTTTGATATATATATATATATATATAATTATATATTTATAATTATAAATAAATATACATAATTTAAAAAAAATATTTATATGATTATAAATATAAAATTATATATTTTCATAATTATAAAATTATAATAAATATATTCAATTAATAAATATATCTATTATATTTATAATTATATATATATATATATTTATAATTAAGGTCTAATGGGTGAGCTATCCCTTGGGGGGTGCTATGACCTGCCTTTCCAGCCTGTGTGTGTGGTATGTGTGTGTTTAATGTAATTGTATCCCCAAGCACCCGATATATATATAATTTTAAATATATTTATAATCTTATAATCATAAATCTATTTTTATAAATAAATATACATTTATATAAATAAAAATATATTTATAATTATATAATTATTAAAATTTATTTATATATACATTTAAAATATATTTATAATTATATAATTTAATATACATTTAAACACTTAATAATTTAAAATTTAATTCTGATATATATTTATATATTGGTATAAATGTATATTTAAAATATGAAATTATTTATAATTATATTTATAAATATATTAATAATTACATGGTTATAAATATATATTTATATAGTTATAAATATATATTTACAATTATAAATATTGCTTTATAAATATATATATACTTATAAATAGGAAATGGTGGTGGGAATGGGAGAAAAATGCCACATTAAGTGGAATTTTCCGAATCACCTCAAAAGCACCAAATGAATTGGTGATTTTGGGGTAAAATTCAAAATCACAAGTTTATATGGCGCTTCCATGCCCCATTTTCCTAATTATGAAAAACCCACACCCTTTAAATTAAATAAAAAATGAAAAAACCCCATATAATAATTTTTCCAAAGATATGTTTAAAGAGTAAAACAAAACATTTAAAAACATTGGCTTGAATTTCGAAACTCATGATTGACTTTTGGGATCCTAAGTTATATTTTTAATCTAATAAAAAAACTATTTTTGATTTTTTTTGCATTTAATTGAGTGGTTGGAATGTGATTCAGTTTTGGGTTGATCTCAAATGTCAAATAATATTACTTTGTTTACTAATAAACCAAAATAATTCATGGGAATTAAATTTATACTTTATTTTTATGTAAAATCATTTTTATGTTTTAAAAATATATTTTTCTAAAAATAATGTTTTTGTTGCGATTTTCAAATTTATTTTAAAAGTAAATTCTACCAGTTTTATGGATTTACTTTGATAAAATGGTTTTCATATTTAGAATCAACATGTACAAATTTGATCGTATGACCAATTTCATTTTTTGTCAAAGTGAATTATAACCATTGTATAAATTTATAACCACATTTAATGGTAAAATGGGTTAAAATGGTTAAAATGAAGGGGGTAGTCTTCAAGATAACAAAAAACACTTTATTAAATCTTATTGGTTGATTGTATTTCAATTTTATACTTCTTATCTTTGAAACTGTGGTTATTTGAAGTAACTTGACTTGAGTAAGACATATATTATATATTAAAGTTTCAATTATTTATAATTTTTTCACTCACCTAACATATAAAACACTACCCGAGATCGCACATTTCCCAACACCGACTTTTATCAGCTCTAAACATAAAGTGCTACTAAAAGGTTAACCTTTATCAGTGCTAGCTAAAAGCGCTGATAATGTTAGATATTTATCAACTCTATTCTTAGCAATGATAAAAACTTTTAATAAATAATATTATTAATACATATAAACTTATCATTTTTATATTCAAAAAATAATGTTTATTTATATACATTAATTAAATATGAATGTATATAATTAATATAAATATGTTATATTAATATTTTTTTAATAATTCAAGTATATATACAATTTTTTAAAAAATATTTATAAAATTATAAATAAATAAATATTTAAATAATTATGAAATTATAATAAATATATTTATTATATATATATATATTAATATATATATATATATATTTACAAATATATACAAATATTTATAAATGTAGTTATTTATAATTATAATTATATATAAATAAATAAATATTATTTAATAATTATACAATTATAATAAATATATTAAAATAATAAACGTATTTATTATATTTATAATTATATATATATTTTTTGAATGGGTGAGGCTCAATGACCACATTATTAAATAAAAAAACCAATTATAGAGGGGGGACATGAAAAATATAAAGAGTTCAAGTACAAACAATTAAGTAACTCAAGATCAGGTATTCATGAAGTGGTGGGAGGAGCACCCACCTCGACCACAAGGATACTGTCCTCTTCTCTATGTTTTGACCGGTAGCCATGACCCACCTCCATCATTTGGAAGTCCAACATCAACAATGTATGATGTTTCTTCTTCTCTATATACCCGATCATTATTTAGGTCCTCCTCCTCATAACTTACTGATGCAAGCAACTCAAAATAATTATGAGTACTAGCCTTTAGATTTGGTTTATCCTTTAAATGTTGAACATGGTCTAAGCCCAGAGTATAAGAGGCAGTCTTTGTTTTATCCATCATGGGAGTCTCCATATTTGAAGCCCCACGACCATCTCTGTCAAAAGCATATTCAACACCAACATGTTGCTTTTTAATAGAGGTCACATCTTTCCCACCACCTTTTTCACTGTCTAGAGCAAAGGGTAAGACAATAAAATCCTTTTTCTACCTACCTTGGTTAGAAAGTGACTCCAAACCTGGTCCTAGACCTACCGTGTATAATTATATATATGTATATTTAAATAATTATAAAACTTATAATGCTGTCAAAATGGGATAACCAAGGCAATGACCTCAAGTGTGATATGTCATATAGCGATGTATCTAGTGCATTGATGGAGATGTACAGGCAGGTTCTATTGGGTGTGAGGATTGGGGGTGACAATTGAGTCCCTCAACGTGGGTGGAAGGGACCAACAATGACTCTTGGTGGCAGTTGCAGTGGGTTGGGGGAGGTGACAACCATGATCGATGACAACTCTCGGCGGGGAGGGAGGGGTTGTCTTGATGACTATGAACCCACATAGGGATTAGGACCAAGGATGACCCACAACAGGGGGCAATGGGTATGCTTTTGGTTAAGCAACGGTGCTGAGTATGGTGATGGTGATGGTTAGCACTCGCGAGATGGGGTGCTGGTTAGGGGACAATTGGGATCAGGCATGTCAGATAATGACTGATAACTTCGACTATTGTCCTCGGTATAGATGATTACCTCCTCTTATTGATAGGGTTCTAGTCTGTAGTACAAGAGATTGGATGGTTAAAGGGTGTTGATGTCTATTGTGACCAATGATGGGATTGGCGAACCCCAACTTGGCAATAGGGGTGGTGGTCCGATGGGCATATGTGGTAGTGTGGAATTTTGTTCCGACGAGCTGATGGAAGGTGTTGGTTTTCCAGTGTTGGCATAAGCATCATGCAACGTAGGTATGGTGAGGGTATGACCATCATAGGTTTACAGGGGAGGCACAATCGATGATGAAAACTCTTACAACAATGCTTGGTGATGACATCGTATGGACAAGGCATGAAACAATAGTGATCAAGGTGTGCAGGCGATCTGTGATGAGATCGGGGCTTGCATGCCCTGGTGTTTTGGGCCATATGGGTTGTTATAATAGGCCTTTCAGGGAAAAACTGTAAGGGTTATTTAGGCCAATATGAGTAAGATTCTATGGGCCTCTATTATGTGTGTGCGTGTGTTTGTATATATATATAAATAATAAGGTTATTGAGATGGAGGAATGCGAGAAGTGGATCTTGTTGCTTCCCAGGGATTCAACTCCCCTATTTCATCCAATAAGCATGAATATTCACTCCTTTTTTTCGAATCATCATGCTAATTGGTTGGTATTATTCTCCTCAGAGTGGATTAAGGATTGTGATAAGGAAGTTTTGAAGGGTCTCTCCTCTTTCTATGTTTTTTTGGGGTGATCTTTTGTATCACCTGTGAATCACGCTCCATAATAAATTATCAGGAAATGATCTACTGTGCATGTATCCTCCTCAGATGATGCTATTTTATCTAGGATTGATTTTTGTAAACACTCAATAATCACTCATATTTCTTTGATGAAAGGTATGAAACCTTATAAATTTATTTATATTGTTTCCTGATTAGCAGCTATTTGGGGATTTGTAGACTTCAAGTGTGTCTCCCTAGGTAGTGAATTCTTCCTCAATTTATGCTCTTTTGTGGAGCTCAAAGGATGTTCATAGAGTATAGGATTTGTAAATCTTAGGCCGAGAACACTTCAGATTCATGATTGGAAATTAAACTTCAATCTGAATGACTTCAAGGATACTTATGCACAAGTATGGATTAAAATACATGGTCTTAATTGGTGGGTCTTATGGCATTATAAAATTTTGTATGACATCACCTCCATGATTGAAATTCCAATTAGGATGGATAATTTTATTGAAATAGTTTGTTATTGTCATTATGCATGTATTTTGGCGGAGGTTTATTTAAGTTCTACCTTAGTTGATAGGGTGGTTCTATCCACATTTCATGATGAGATTAATCTTAGAATTGATTTTGAGATAACAACACCATTTTGCAATTATTTTCCAATTATTGGACATTCAAAAACTACATGTAGAATATAACTCACTTATTCTGACTATCAGACTAAAGGTCATGATCTAAATCACCATCGAATAAAGAAAAATTAGGATACTTTTAAGTTCCCTGATGATCAGTGCAAGAACCTTTCTAAAAATAATGATGGTGTTTCCCATGCTTATAAAATTGTAAATTCATGATTAGGAAAGACTCTGGTTATTGATGTTGGGTCTGACAAGGATACTCGAAGTCTTCATCCTGAAGGTCCTTCCCAAAAGGATGAATTCATAGGTTGAGATGCCTGTGGGCTTGTTTCTCCTACTAAAATGAATGGTAAGTCCCCTTTATCTTGGGATAATATTTTAGAATATAGTGAATTGGATGTCGATGGAACTACTTATAAATACGTCTTTAATAAGGTATCCTTTTAAAGATGTGTTGTCTAGGCATATAGAAGTTGAAGATGATGATGATGATTTAGATGATAGTCAAGCCATCAATGAATATTATGCACAGAAGGATGTAGATTTTAGCTTGTAGCAGGAGCAGATAATGGTTAGTGACAAAATCCAAAAAGGTAAGGATAATATGGATGATTCCATATCTAGGAAGACTAAATGAAAAAGGGTTGTAAAAGATTTTTTAAAATCAACACCCGTGAAAGGAAATGAGAATGTTGTTCTTCCTACTCACTCATTTTCTTTATAGCATACTTGGTACTATTTGGGGTTTGTGGGAAGGACCTTAGTTTTTGAATTTGAAGCTTCTTCATCCCCTTATATAGATCCCACTTCCCTGAAATGTATCCATGATACATTCATTGATTCTACCTATGGTGTAATTAAAAGACGTCTGGATCCTGGACTTCCATCTAAGTCTGCTCATGAAAAGAAAATTCCCCATACCACATCAGCATTACCCTTATCTTTAGGGCCAGTGGATTCTAAAGAGGCCAGGATAGGAGCTGTTACTCCCAACAATATTTAGTTGGGTTCTGGCCATGTTTTGAGTGGGATGGGGACCCCTATGAGCTCTACTGCTTTACCTGCCACATCCACAATTCCCTTACATCTGGGGATGGTAGATATAAGAGAGGCTATGACAACACCTAGAAGTTTTAATTTGGGTTCTAGACATGTTTCTAGTGGGATGGAGATCTCTATGAGCTATACTGCAATGCCTGGGTAGGATAAGAAGGTCTCTAATTTAGATACCGGTGATACTAAAGCTCATGCTAGACTAGGTTTGGTTTTTGACCATGCTCAAGGAATGGTAGCACATCATGTTTCTGCTCCTTTGGCATCATGGTTGGGTGAATCCAAAGTGTCAAGGCCATCTGTTGTTTCAATAAGCACTTTCCCTACTCAGTATCTTAATGATAAGGTATATAGGAATGTGAGTACTCATAACTCTTTTAAACTACTTTATTCTGCCATCAACGATGATGATGGTAAAAAATTGATGGTGTGTCTGGAGTTGAATTCATGAAGGTAGATTCTATTACTGATCTCTCAGATGATAGTGATGGGCCATGGATGCAGGTCAAGACTTGGAGGAGGTGACAACATCCTCATGGAACGGCTGGACGCCTCTCTCAACACAGTATGAGTACCCGCTCCTGAGTGGTTTGATGAATTTTTTGTTTTTTTTCTATTGACTTTATCAGCCTTGTATGTTCCTCCACTTTATCTCTTTTATCTCTAATAAAAAGGCATATGAGTCTCAACCTTTTCAAAAAAATAAATAAGGTATGATGAGTGAGTTATCCCTTGGGGGGCTATGACCTGCCTATCAACCAATGAGCATGAAGTGTGTGTGTGCATTTCGTAGTAAATTATACCCCCAAACACTTAATATATATAATTATATAAATATATTTATAATTATATAAAAATATTTATAAAGATATTTATTTATAATCCAAATTATAAATAAATAAAAATATATTTAAATAATTATAAAATCATAATAAATATATTAAAATAATAAATATATTTATTATATTTATAATTATATATAATTATATATTAGTAAATATATATAATTATATAAATATATTTATAATTATATAAAAATATTTATAAAAAATTTATTTATAATTATAATTATAAGTATATATATATTTAAATAATTATAAAATTATAATAAATATATTTATTAAACAGCTCTTTTCTTCCATAATAAAAAAGGGCTTCAGCCCCAAATTTTAAGAATTATATAAATATATATAATTATGTAAATATATTTATAATTATATACAAATATCTATAAATATATTTATTTATAATTAAAATTATATATATATATATATAAATAATTATAAAAATATAATAAATATATTTATACAATAAATATATTTATTATATTTATAATTATATATACTTATATATTAATAAATATGTACAATTATATATATATATATAATTATACAAGTATATATATATATTTAAAGTAATATATAAATATGATTTATATAACTTTTAATAAAAAATGAATATTATTTTAATAATTTTATATATAAAAAATCATCAAATTTATATTAGTCGAAATGTTTAATAGTTTATTTATATACATTAATTAAAAAAGTGTATATAATTAAAATAAATATATTATATTAATACTTTATTTCAATAATTATATAATATATAAATGAATATATTTATTTATATATATATATTTATATTGATATTAAATAATATAAAATATATGTATATGTATAAGTGTATATATGTACGTGTATGTGTTTATATACATGTGTATATGTGTGTGTGTGTGTGTGTTTATAGATGTGTATGTGTACATATGTATGTCTGTAATCCATGTCAATGTTATGAATTTACTTTTTAATATATTTTGTAATTTTTGAAATTTTATTTATTTATTTATGATTATATATTCATTAATAACGTTAAAAATATATTTAATCATTTTGTATTATTTATTTATACATATATTTATTTACTATACATGTAATATTTTCAATATGTTTGTAATTTATATGAATAATATTCATTCATTTTTATTTATTATGTTTTAACATTTAAAATATGTTTTAAATTATAAAATTAATATATTTAAATGATTTTTTAATAATTTAGTAATTGAAATATTTAATTGGAAAATTATAAATATGTATAATTTAAAAAAAATATTTTTGGAATTATAAATAAATAAATATATATTTAAATAATTATAAAATTATAATAGATATATTTAAATAATAAATATATTTATCATATTTATAATTATATCTTAATATATATATATATATATATACTCAAATATATTTATAATTATATGTAAATACTTTTTAAATATATTTATTTATAATTATAATTATAAAATTATTATAAATATATTTAAAAAATAAATATTTTTATTAAATTAATTATTATATATTTATAATTATATATAAATGCTTTTAAAATATATATTTTTAATTATAATAAATATATTTAAATAATAAAATATTTGTATTATATTTATAATTATATATATTTATATATTGATATATATATATAATTATATAAATATATTTATAATTATATAGAAATATTTTTAAAAATATATATTTATAATTATAATTAGAATATATATATATACACACACACATATATATATATATTGGAATTTCACTGGCCAAAGAAGATGTGGAGACTGCATAGAGTTTGTGGTTATGGGTGGGGATCCAAGCTTGCAGGCGTCTCCTTTGGGGAAGGCACCATAAGGGGATGATTTTCCTCAATGTCATGAACCTATTACTTGTGCGGAAGGCCTTGAAGAGAATGTTGGTGAAGCTGCTAGTTCTGGTTTGGTAGTTGGTATGACAATTGACATGCAGGTTGCCTGTTCTGATAAGGAAAGAAAGGGTGTTGAAATGGAATGGAGTAGTAGTTAACAGAATGCAAAGAATACTCCAAATTTCTTCACTATGCTTGACTCTATTAGCACCCCTAATTTCGGTATTTTCTATGGGGAATGTGGTAAGAAGAGTTGGGGTGTCCCTTTTAATGTGAAGGTAGTTGAGGGTGCTAATAAGACACCCTCTCAGGATCTCTCCAAGAAAGGGCTTGTTGTGGGGATTGTCCAATTGGATATAGAGGTAATCCACATGTTGGTTGATGATGGCACCAATGTGAAGTAGGATAAGGAGGTTGTTTGCACGATTGTGGAGGTACCTGCAGATTTTGTATAGTTGGTTGCTGATTTGTCAAACACTTTACCCAAGGTCATTGATGTTGAAGCTCATCCCTCTAACACTGTTTCGTCTAAGGCAGTGGACATTAAGGGAGACAACGTCAATGATGATCGAGGTGGCCCATGGGTCACCCCAAAATGGTGGAGAGGGTGTCATCCTCGAGGTCGTGGTAATGCATGACATGTGGGCAATAGACGTTAAGAAGAATTTTCCATGTTGTTTTGCTCTCTTTGTGGGATTGGACTCTTTTGTCATTTCTTTTGGCTTTTTTGTGGTGTGGGACACATCATTTATGTTGTAACCCCATCTTTTTGTATCTTTATCCTTTTGTTTTATAAATTTTTAGGTCCATGAGATTTTAAGCCTATGGTTCGCACCATTTGGAGTATGTTTATAATTATATACAAATATTTATAAATATATTTATTTATAATTATAATTATAAAAAAATAAATATATGTATATATATTTAAATAATTATAAAATTGTAAAAAATATATTTATTATATTTATAATTTTATAAATATATATACTAATGAGTAGTTTTATCAGTGATTACTATTTTAATGCTAATAAAACTGCTCTTTATCAGCGTTTTTTGGAAAGCGCTGATAAAAGCCTTACCCAATCTTATAAAAGGAACCCTAACAAAGTATCCTCTCTTACACCTTTAAGTTCTCATGGAATGCTATTGCTGCCATTGCTCTCACTAAACCTTTCTATTGCCACCACTCTTTCTCTTCATCAAATTTCTCAATGAATCGATCCTCTCTAAATTTAAGGTATGTGCCAATTTATTTTGCTGCTTCTCTATATATGTTCCCTACATGAAAATGGAGTTTTATAAAGTTTTTATATGTCTTGTATCCACTTATTGCACCCCTATACCACATTCAACCTTCACGGCTTCCACAACACCCCCATTAAAAGATTATACTCTGCTTGCCCTGAAAGTCTAACAACCACCTAACTAATCGATTACCACCACAAAATTTATTGTTCTGGATATCTCTTCAATTTTGGTACATATTTTAATCCATTAATGATAGTAAAAAGGTTTTATGGTGGTCATTGTAACACCCTGAGTATTTATGAATTATTATTATTTTGAATAAATTAAAATGCTTTGATGGATTGCATTGCACACTACAATAAGTTAAGCTTTATATATATGCAACACCAAGTTAAGCTTGTGCTACATGCAACACTGAGTTTAGATTTTGGTACATGAAACACTAAGTTTGGCTTGTGTTACACACAATATCGAGTTCCTTCAAAATCTTTCATTATATGCAAGACTGAGTTTTACTAAACTACAATATACTATTAATATTATTATTTAATACAATAGTAGTCACATAGCCGTTGGAATTATGAGAATGAATAATATTAAATAAATTCTAAATATATATATATATTTCACATTTTTATTAGTTATATATTGATTATAAATAAAATAATAATCAATTAAAAGAAAAAGAAATGTTTTCTGAAAATATTATCTTTTTTAAAAGATAGGTTAACCATGCTTAGCACACATAAATTAAAATTAAAATTTACCACTTTTAGAAAATTTATTTGAAAAAAATAAAATTAATTTTAGAAATAATAATATTAAAATTATATTATGGTGAATTTTTGGTATTTTTATGAGAAGTTTCATTTTTTATGAATAGTGAAAAATACTCAGTTTTAATTGAAAACTGTATTTTCATTTAATTAATTTATAATGTAAAATTATATTTTAAATTAGTTTTAAAGTATGATTAGTTAAATTATATATCTATTATTAAAATTTTGGTAATTTGAATCAATTTCATATTTAAATTGAATATAAACACTTTGTAAGATTTTGATCATTTTTTTCACTTTAAAACCCGTGTTCTCGTCACATATGTGAAATTAATTTTAAATTAAATTATGCTATTTATGTGAGTTATATTTGGGAAAATAAATTGAATATTTGGAATAATAATAATTTATAATTTCTAATAAGTACAACTTAATTTATGACCAAAGTGATTAGTGAAAACAATTAAAATTAATTACAGAGATTAAGGTAAAAATGAGTGTACTTAGTGGTTAAACATAGAATATAAGGTGTAAAATTACCTAAACAATTGGCCAAAACCCATTGTATGGAAATATTTTTATCCTTAACACCTTAGGTTTTACTTTTTTTGAGTTATTGGAATACTATTCCATGAAAGTGACCTACATAATAAGTTAAGTAAGAAAAAAGACAAAAAAAGAACTTTCCTTTCCTTTGATATTTATAAAGCTTTGAGATAGGAAAAAACATCATATTTTTTGTTAAAAATATTATTTTGAAAGGTAAATGATTTTATTTATCATGATAATTTATTTTAATTTTTTTGAGATTAAATAATTACTTCAAATTCTTAAGAAAGACCAACATAATAATTATTTAGTTAATATTTAACTAAAATAAATGATACTAAAAATATTAAAAGTGAGGTAAATTGAATAAAATATTGACTTAAATTAATTTTTTATAAGAATATATCATGTTAAACATGTTTTAATTAATATATTAAAATTCCATAATTGTATTGATATTTTTAAATTCAAATTAAATAAAGAATATCAAAATTGACATTAATGTTATTTTATAATAAATGATATTTTATTTAATGATTTTAAATTTCCAAAAATCATATATTATTCAAATTTATTTAAAAATGTTAATAAATATAATATATGGTCCATTAATGGACCAATTTATCATTTACAATGAACATATTAACCCCTATATATTAAAAACTTTGTTAGTACGGTTGGGGTTAAAGTAGTGTTTTTGCGCATTTCATGCGCTTCTCTTAAAAATAAATTCCAAAAATTATTAGATTTTTATTTTATAAATTAGATATCATATTTATAATCATTGTTTACAAATTATATAATAATTATTTCTCTAATTTAGTCTTAAATAATGTATTCCCAAGGTTAGAAAACTAGTTACCTTAGTGAAAAAGAAAAACTGTAAAAATAGGGATACTTAGAAGTTAAGGAATTAAATGTTTAAAATACGTGTATAAAAGTTTTTTGTAGGTTTGTATCGACTATATTATCACTCAAAACCTTTAATTAACATTTTTGGATCCAATTTAGGTAATTTCGACCTCCCAATAGTGAACACTTTTGAGTATTTAAAAGAATGACACTTCTCCTCAATTAAAAAAGGGCACTCACTCTTTCTACTCATTAACACCTATGAATCCATTTGGATGGAACAATATATATACAAATTACTTCCCAAATTCTGTACTATTATCCTATAAGTCATAATTTTTTCAAAACTCCAACCAGGTCCTTTGGTGTAAACCAAAAGGATATACCCGAAGAAGAGGTAACATTCATCAATGAACATTTTTGTTTAATTTCTTCCTCAAACCCCTTAACTTAGTTATTTATCATAATTATATAATAAAATTAGTATATTACATAAAATAATATGTTATTGTGTTAATGGTATGACCTAAAATCACACACACTTCCATCAAATGGGTTATGAAATCATTATTTGCGTGTACGACGGAGTACCATCTTGGAACCGACGTTGTTTGTTTTTCCATTAACACTCATAAAGGTTGATAATAATGATGTAAATGCTATTTATATATGACATATATTATATTTATGATTTATTTATGATTATTTAATTATTATATAACACATAACTTCATTATTTTTATTTTGTGGGAATACGATAACGTCATTCGTGTGTACGATGAATTATCGCCTCACGAAGCGATGTGATTCATTAACACTTTGCATGGATTGTATTAAGGATGGTTTTAATAGAAATATGAAATATATACAAAATAAAAAATGATACTATAATTACATATATATATATATATCATTTTTTTCAATACGATAAGAAAATGGAAACAACGTTCATGCGTACGTATGACCTACCATCTCCATGAGCGATGTATTTAATTTCCTATCAATAAATTTCGTGAATTACTATAAATACATATATACTGAAAATATATGATATTTATATCATGTTTTAAATTATTTATATTATTAAAACATGATCTAATTAAGAGGACAAATAATAACAATTCAAAACATGTATGAAAAGCAAAGCGGTTATTACCCGAAACATAACTGTAACATGGAATTATTAATAAATGGGTAATATAAAGTCATAAGAAAATAATATATAGTATTATATATATGAATATGGTTCTGTGATATAATTACAATAAACTTATATTTTTTATACAGGAGGTTTGAATGATTACGAAGAGATTCAGGACTTACAATAAGGGGATTTCTAGTCTCACTTTTATTTCTAAGAAACTTATTCCATGTTCCCCACTCGTTTATTTTTTGTGGTGTATATACTAACCTATTAAATATTAAATCATGAATATAACTAATTTATTTATAATTAATGTTTCTATTTATGCTATAATTTTACGTGGATTATGATTCAAAAGTTACTCAAGCAGTAAGGGATATTTGTCTCACTTTTACCTTCCGTGAGACAAATTTCATATTCACCACCTGTTTCTTTTATGTTTTGCATATACTTATCATGAATGTATTTTATAATTATTATAATTAAAATTATTGGTATTTACATATCCATTTTAGGATCCATATTTTATGTGGTTTACGGTTTAAAAGTTAGCAAATCAGAAAGAGAGATTTGTCTCAATTTTCCTTCTTTGAGACATATGTTATGATATGCACCTATATTATTTAACAAGGTGTATATAAAGACACTTTGACATATAATATTATGAATTTATTAATCCTAATGATATTTTATGTTTCTTTATATGTTATTCCTTCATGGGGATTATGAACCAATATTACCAAAATTGGTAAATTTTTATGTTAAAATCTCATCATTTATCGTGATTGTTTATAATTAAGTCTCCAATGTCGAAATATCATGATATAACTCTAAATAATTCTCATAATATTTATTATTCTCTAGTTATTAATGATATCCTCAAGTAATGGTACCATTTTTCATCTCTTTGTTACTTAAGATAACTAATAAAATGTTTTTAAGAAAATATGACCTTATTTCTCTCTTTGATCGGAAGCATATTTTATTCAAAAAACCTATTTTATAAAAATATTTTCAATTTTTTTAAAATTAAATTTTAATTTAATTTTCAAGGAAAAGGATTTTTATGTTTTAAAAAGTGATTTAAATGATTTTCAAAGCCTCTTTTATAAGTTTTGATGGTTAATTTCAAAGAAAAAGGTTTTCAGAATGTTTTATGTTTTAAAAAGTGTTTTAAAAAGTGGAAAAAATATTTTACTTAATAAATGTTTTATATGATTTTTTAATTCTTAATTTATATGTTTTAAAAGTGGGTTTGAATGAAAAGGAATTTAAAAATTCATTATTTTTTTAAATGTGATTTTAAGGAAAGGTTATCTTTCATAAGAAATGTTCCGAGTGATCTTTAAAAATCCTTCTCTATATAAGTTGAAATCCTTTGATATAGTTTATGATTTATTGGAGACATTATCCAAGTACACCATTCTTATTTTTTCATTGAATGGATTAATTTTAATATTATAAGTTTTTTATGAAACCTGTTTCTCTTCCCTGGGTTATACTATGATAAAATTCTTATGAAACCTACTACTTTTAATGGGTTATTCTATGATGAAATGATTATGAAACCTGTCTATTTTCAACAAGTTATGATATAATGAAATATTTATGAAACACACTTCATTTCATGGGTTATAATATGATGAATGTTTATGATCTCGTAGAACACATATGTATGATTTCATTATGTGATGGGTGGGACCTATATCTCCCTCTAATGCAATCGGTAAAGATTCATATCTCATGAGATAGATATAACTGGAACAGGAAGTGAACCCAGTTCAGTAATACATGGCTAAAATGGGGAGTGAACCTCATTTAATAATATAGGGATGGAATGAGGAGTGAACCTAGTGTAGGTCTTGGGCGCAGTAGAAGCTCATGGGTGGATGTTCCCACTTGGCTTTTTGTCATTAGAAATGATCAATCCAGGATCAATATGACGATAAATGCCAGAATCCACAGATCGGATCACAGAAATGGAAAAAGAAGAATAATAGTCCCAGAATCATAAAGGAGGATCATCATAGGTTTATTATAATTAATTTAATTAATTGAAAAGAAGTACCTTTTATGGCGTTCTTTCTTCTTTGATATTTCTGATCACATTCCGATGTGATTCGTAATTGCGTCGTAGAAGCCAAGTGTAGACTTCCTCTAGCGGTGATCTACACATGAACCACGTATCTCTTGATGTCTCCAAAGGAATCTCTAGGTGCTAGCGTGGAGAAGCCTTTTCTTGCGTTGTCCACCTTAGATCGCCTTGATCCGATGGAGGAGGATCTCTCTTGGTCTTAAGAGTGTTCTTAGATGAAGGAATTCTTTCTGCCTTGAGAGAATTCTCCAGAATTGTTGTGAAAAACGATTAGGGAAAAGTGTTGGGGTTGTGAGGATATTTATAATTGGGTTTGAGGTTATAGAGTTATGACAATAAATAAACGTGTTATGCGTTTTATTTATTTCATTAACTCTTATTGAAAACCCCCATGTCGAATCATTAATTCTTTGACATGATCCCACACTGATTATAATAAATATCATTTAGTAAAATGATATTATTTTCTCAAAATCCCGAATCGAAAAACTACATGGCGTGTAATCATTAATACACAATGTGTACTCTTTTTTTCATTAAAACTAAATGGCGTGTACATTAAATTTACATGGCGTGTATATCTTGTTTTCATTTTATTCTTCCCAAAAATAAAACTACACGCCGTGTATATTCAATGTACACGGCGTGTATATCTTGTTTTCATTTTTTTCTTCCTCCAACATTAAAACTATTTAGGCTTCATTGAATAATTATTAAACCACATATATGAATAATATTTATTCTATTTGAGATACTTGGATACACTTAGTGTGTGACCCTCGAGGCCATTTTCTCATTGGCATTAGGCGGGCTTGCCTAAAGTCCAAGATTACTGTCTAGAAATGGGTCAAGGCACCCAAGAGAAAGAAGTTGATGCTGCATTGACGTGTCACCTAATAAAAATGCTTACCATGTAATTTAATCCCTTTGTCTTAATATCTCATCAATCAGGTTTCATGGAAGTTTCATAAACCTATATGCTTGATCCGTCATTCTTTGAATTCCAGAAATAAACTCATCGTGAGACCATGGCCATGGAATTTGGGGGACAGTTCTATTTCAATCAAAGGGGCCGAGATATCTATTTCCATAAATATAGAAGGAACAAATCCTTCCTCGACTTATCCATTAACAACATGTCATTAGTGATGCACCCAATGTACCCTACTTCCCACCAACTGTCTTCATGATGGTTTTCGTTAGCAAACCTAAGTGCACGAGTCATGACATGAGTTAATGATAATCTTCCAGTATAAGGACCATTACACACACTCGTAGATAGCAATGTCCGATGACACCAAGACATGTAGAATTACTACTGGCGGGTCTGTTCTCATTATCTCCCATCTTGGAGACTACCAAGTGCGAACTCCATGAGAGAGAGTTGCGTCTTCTTACGAGTACTCACACATGACGGTCTATATACTATGTGTCCTATCATAGTATGCCATCCAACCGTAGAAATTTATTTAAGAATATTGTTATATCATTTCAAGGTTCTCATCATAGCGGGGATCTTCCATGAACTTATTAATGCAACAAATATTCTAGGACATTATTATATTATAGTCATGCAGAATAATGAACAATATATAATAAGTGTACATTCATGTAATCAAAGTATAAACAATTGGTTATTAGTACACCAAATCTAAAAAACTCCCACTTATAACAGAGCCAACTGCCTATGACTTTTAGTCCACTAGACTTCAAATGATGATCATATTTCAGCTGAGTCAAGGCTTTAGTCAAGGAGTCCACCACGTTGTCTTATTTGGAAATACTGCTCACTGCAACTTAACCTCTCTGAGAAAAATCCCTCAAGAGATGATACTTCCAAAGTATGTGCTTTGTCTGCTGATGTGACCTTAGCTCTTTTTCAAGTGCCACCACTGCAGTATTATCACAATAGAGTGTGATAGGATCTTTACTACTAGGTACAATATACAGATCTTGGGAGAAGCTTCACATCCATATTGCTTCTTTAGCTACCTCAGAAGCTGCGATATACTTGGACTCTACTGTAGAATCTGTAACCACACCTTGCTTTGAGCTCTTCCAGCTCACTGCACCTCCATTCAAACTGAAGATGTATCCAGTCTGTGACTTCATGTCATCTTGATCAGTTTGGAAACTAGCATCTACATGTCCTCTGATGGCTAGTTCTGTAAGGGTTAGTGTCCTGAGAACCAACTGTTTTGTACTTTGATTACATGAATGTTCACTTATTGTTCATTGTTCTGCATGACTATAATATAATAATGTCCTGGAATATTTGTTGTATTGATAAGTTCATGGAATATCCCTGCTATGATAAGAACCTTCAAATGCTATAACAATATTCTTAAATAAAGTTCTACGGTTGGATTACATACTATGATAGGACACATAGTATACAGACCGTCATGTGCGAGTACTCGTAAGAAGACGAGACTCTCTCTCATGGAGTTCGCACTTGGTAATCTCCAAGATGATAGATTATGAGAACAGACCCACCAGTAGCAATTCTGCATGTCTTGGTGTCATCGGACATTGCTATCTGCGAGCGTGTGTAATGGTCCTTAGACTGGAAGATTATCATTAACTCATGTCATGACTTGCGCACTTAGATTTACTGATGAAAACCATCATGCAGACAGTTGGTGGGAAGTAGGGTAAGTTGGGTGCGTCATGAGTGACATGTTGTTAATGGATAAGTCGAGGAATGATTTGTCCCTTCCATTTATGGAAGTTTATATCTTGGACCTTTGATTGAAATAGAACTGTCGCATTAAATTCCATGTCCATGGTGTAAACGATGAGTTTATTTCAGGTAGTCAAAGAATGACAGATCAAACATATAGGTTTATGACACTACCATGAAACCTACTTGATGAGATATCGAGACAAAGGGATTAAATTACATAGTAAGAGTTCATATGAGGTGATACGTCAATGCGGCGTCAACTTCTTTCTCTTGGGTGCCTTGACCCGTTGCTAGACAATAATCTTGGACTTTAGGCAAGCTCGCCTAATGCCAACGAGAAAGAGGCCTAGAGGGTCACACACTAAGTGTATTCAAGTATCTCAAGTAGAATAAATATTATTACCGTACATGGTTTAATAATTATTCAAGGAATCCTAAATCGTTTTAATGATGGAGGAAGAAGGAAATGAAAAACAAGATATACACGCCGTGTATTAAATATTACACGTCGTGTAGTTTTTCATGGAAAACAAGTACACGTCGTGTATTAATAATTAAACGCAGTGTAGTTTTCTTTATGGAAAGGAAATGAATAAATGAAAACAAGATATACACGCCGTGTAGTTTTCAATGAAAAACAAGTACATGCCGTGTATTTATTAATACACACCGTGTAATTTTTCCAGTCGGGATTTTGAGGACATAATATTGTTTTAAATGATGTTTATTATAATCAGCGTGGGCGCATGTCAAGGAATTAATTATTCGACATGGGGGTTTTAAATAAGAGTCAATGGAATAAATAAAACACGTAACGCGTTTATTTATTGTCATAACTCTACAACCTCAAACCCGATTATAAATATCCTCACAACCCTAACTCTTTTCCAGTGTGTAACACACAAGAGAATTCTTTCAAGGCCGAAAGAACTTCTTCCACCAAGAACAATCTCAAGACCGAGAGAGATCCTATTCCATTGGATCAAGATGATATTAGGCGGAAAATGCAAGCAAAGGTTTCTCCACGCTAGCACCCGGATACTCCTTTGGTGACGTCCCGAGATACGAGGTACACATGTGGATCACTGCTAGAGGAAGTCTACACTTGGATTTTGCGACGCAACGACGAATCACATCGGAATGTGATCAAGAACATTAATGAAGAAAGAACAACCAAAAAGTATTTCTTTTCAATTGATTAAATTAATTATAATCAACCTGTAACGATCCTACTTTGTGGTTCTGGGACTTTCTATTTCTTTTGTCTATTTCTGTGATTCAATCCGTAGAGACTGACATTTATCATCGTATTGATCCCGGATTGATCATTGTTAATGACAAAAAGCCAAGTGGGCACATCCACCCACGCGCTTCCACTGCGTCCGGAACCTTCAAGTTCCTCATCTTCTCCATAATCCAGGATCATATCCTTAGTACGCCTCAGATACTTAAGGATAGTCTTGACTGACATCCAATGGTGGTCTCCTAGATCAGATTGATATCTTCCTACCAAACTTAATGTGTAATAAAAATATAGCCTTGTACATAGCATATCATACATGACTGAACCAATCACGGATGCATAAGGGATACTTGTTATTTTCTTTCTTTCCTCATGTGTCTGAGGACACATTTTCTTAGAAATATGAATGCCATGTGACACTGGCAACAATCCCCTCTTGGACTATTCCATACTGAATCTATTCAGTATCTTGTCAATGTATGTACTTCCACTCAGGCCCAAAATTCTCTTGGATATATCATGATGGATCTTGATCCCAAGAATATATGCTTCCTCGCCCAAGTCTTTCATAGAGAAGAATTTATCCCACCATGCCTTAACTGATTGTAGGATAGGTACTTTGTTTCCAATTAGTAATATGTCATCAACATATACTATTAGGAAAATGACTGCACTTCCTCTAAACCTTTTGTAGACATAAGGCTCACATTCATTCTTAACAAATCCAAATTCCGTTACGGCTTCATAAAAATGAATATTCCATGACCTTGATTCTTTCTTTAATCCATAAATGGATTTCTGAAAGTTTCATACCTTATTGGAATTCTTTAGAGTCAAAAACCCTTCAGATTGTGTCATGTAGACATATTCCTGGAGGTTCCCATTAAGGAATGATGTTTTGATATCCATTTGCCAAATTTCATATTCATGGTAAGCGGAAATGGCCAATAGGATTCTGATGGATTTCAGCATAACAACCAGTGAAAAGGTTTCATCATAGTCAATTCCTTGACGCTGTCTAAAACCTTTTACAGCAATTCGTGCCTTATAGGTGGTGACTTGACCCTCCATGTCCATTTTCTTCTTGAATACCAATTTATTACCAACAGGATTTACATAAACTGGAGGATCTACCAAAATCCATACTTGGTTTTGGTACATGGAATCCATTTCATAATTCATGGCTTCTTGCCACTTGGCAACGTCTGTGCCTTCAACTACTTCATTTTAGGGAAGAGGATCATCATTGTCAACCAATAATGATTCACTATCCTCGATGATAAGAAAACCATATCGTTCTAGTTATCTCACCTATCTCATGCTCCTTCACAGTTCTTATGTCTCTGGAATAGATTGTTCTTCCACGGGGATTTGTGGAATCTATTCTTGTACCAAATCCTGTGTATCTTGAGCCACGAATTCATCGAAGTCTATCTCGCTCCCATTATCACTTTTGGAGATGTGATCCCTCTCAAAGAATTTGGCGTGTCTTTCCACTGTAACCATTTTATTTGGGGGGGTTGTATAGGTAATATCCCCTTATTTCCTTAGGATATCCTATAAAGGTACAAGTTGTGCCTCGGGGTGCAAGTTTGTTACCTGAATAGGCCTTACCAAATGCTTTGCTACCCCACACATGTAAATTTGATAACATGGCTTTGCGTCCACTCCATAACTTGTATGGAATACCATTTATCAATTTATTTGGTACTTGGTTTAGTATGTGTACTGTTGTTTGTAATGAATATCCCTAAAAGGATAATGGAAGACTCTCATGACTCATCATTGATCTTACCATGTCCAACAGGGTGCGGTTCCTCCTTTCACTTACACCATTCCACTGAGGCGTGTAAGGAGGATTGAGTTGAGATAGAATCCCAAAATCCCGTAAGAAATCAATGGAATTCCTGATTAAGATAGTCTCCTCCTCTGTCTGAGTGGGGTTTCTTAATCTTCTTACCAAGCTGGTTCTCAACTTCATTCTTGTATTCTTTGAACCGATCAAAATAATCTGACTTATACCTCATTAAGTAAATATATCCATATCTATTAAAATCATCAGTAAAAGTTATGAAGTACAAAAACCCACCCCTTGCTTGGAAATGGTCCACACACATCTGTGTGAACTAATTCTAGAATCTCTTTAGCCCTTTCACCTTTCCCATTAAATGGGGATTTGGTCATTTTTCCTTGTAGACACGCATGACATACACCAAGTGGTTTTAGTTCGAAAGAATCTAAATTCCCATCTTGATGTAATTTTGTCAAAAATTTCTCATTAACATGACCTATTCGGTGATGCCAAAGTTGGGTGTGGTATGATTGATGTGAATTAAATTTGTCATCGATTTCCATTACTTGTTTTGTGTAGTATAACACATAAAGGCCGTTATATAAATGTGCCCTACCAAAACAAATGCTATCTTTATAAAAGTAGCAACATTCATTTCCAAACTTGAAGATGAATCCATTAGTATCTAATATGGATACTGAAATAATGTTTTTGGTTACATAGTATACATAATAACATCCTTTTAATCTTAAGACCATCCCAGTAGGCAATGTGAGGTGGTAGTCTCCAACAGCTACAATAGTGAGTCTGGATCCGTTGGCTGCTCGCAAATCCACCTCACCTCAGTCAATATTTCTGAATCTACTTGGTTCTTGTATTTGGATACAAATTTGAGAACCACAAGTAGTATCTAATACCAATTGGTAGAAATAAATAGATTGCATTCGATAACAAATGCACCTGAAGCTTCCCCTTTCTTCTTTGGTTGGGTGCAGTTTTTTCTTCCAGTGACCCTTCTTGCCACATGTGAAACAAACAACCTCCTATTCTCTTGCCTCCTCTTTGATCTTCCTTTTCTTGGAAGGCTTTAAATAAGCTTTGGGCTTAAATATCTTTGCCTTCCCTTTACTTTTATTCACCATAAGTATAAAAGTCTTTTCACGATTCATATCATTGTCCACTTGGAGAATGAGGATAAGAAGATCAGATAGAGACTTCTCAATGTTGTTCAGGTTGAAATTTACAACAAAGTTAGAGAATCTCTAGGGGAGTGATTCAAGAATGAGATCGATACCCAGTTATTCGGGGAGTTTAAACCCTAGAACCTACAAGTGTTCAATGTAGCCAATGAGCTTGACTACATGAGGCCTAGTTGGGGCACCCTCTCGAAGCTTGCTCTGAAATGGAGCCTTGGAGATCTCAAAACTTTCCTGTCTTTCTCTCTCCTCATATAGACCACAGAGGTGCTCAAGCATGCTATAGACATCCATGTCTTCATGAGACTTCATGAGCTCACTAGACATTGATGACAACATCAAACATTGAATGTTGAGTGCATCGATCAAATGTTGATCATAGACCAGGAAATTTTCATCACTCTCCCCTTGGGCAGGCGAATCAAGAAGTGAGGACTCGAGCACGTAAAAATTTTGTTCATGTCATAGGATAACCTGAAGGTGCCTAAACCATTTATGAAAGTTACTACCGGTGAGGATATTGTCTTTATCTATAATTGATCGCAGATAAAATGTGGTTAAGTTTATCATATTGATTCTACAAATTAAAAGAGAATATTTATCAGTACCTTTTGATTACATTTTATGAAAAATAATAAATTAATTTATTAATTCTCCCACTATTTAATAAAGTCCCAATGGCCCTCCCCATTGAACTCGGAATGTCCAGTTTCCATGACATTCTAGTGGCAAGGATCCATATTCCCCTTCACATAACCCCAATAAGGGTTGGTCAAGTTATTAGAAGTTATTTAGGTAGGCAAGTCTTTTCCAAATGTGAGCTTACATTTCCTTGATCTGTTGAGTGGACTCTCCAATCCTAAAATCCTGACTTGGATTTCTCAACACTTGCCTCTATTTTACAACAAGTCTAGCAAGGTCTACTCCTCTTGATGTAAAATGTTGAAGTCAACCTAAAACTTTCATAAGAGCTTCCTTTATAAAAGCAAGTGTCTCAAAAAGGGTTAATCAAACACATAGTTTTATTGCGTCTTTCCCTTAATCAAGTAACGGAAGGCTTGGTCTGACTTAATATGGTATTTGAGGGATTTTAATCCCTTATGTGTAGTTTCGCATTATCACATGCTTGTTAATATTAAGTGATGCTTTCTTAAGTGATTAACCATGTTCTGATAATGTTTACGCATAGTCCGTTTTTTATTTTATTCCATCTTTGAATCCTTTTTTATTTCATTAATTATGTGATCATGACAACACATACATAATAAATAAATCATACAATCAGACAGAAATAAAATAAGATGGCATGATCATGAGCTTCTATTAGTTATCTTATCTAGCAGTTTTGATAAGCTAACCCTGACCTAGGAAAAACACCTTGAACCCGACAGCTCATGTTTTGCATCTCCCACATGTCCACCTTTGTATCTTCTTGGGTTGTTTTTACCTTAGATTCAGATTTTGAACCTTCTCCTCTGGCTTGGGATATCCTCCATTACATGGGGTTTACATTAAAGAAACCATGGGCACGCAGGCCCTATATTTTATTGGAATAAGGGACGCAAACCAACAAATTTAAATTAAATAAATTTAAATGAAACCACACACACACAAAGGGTATTTGGTCTAGATCATTATCATCCATAGCATGCAATGAAATTTATGCATATTTAGTATTCAAATTATTTTAATCGTTCTTTTATTCAAGATAAGTCTCACTTGAATTCAATTAATTATGATCTTATAATTAATCAACTCTTTATCTTAAATTCCTTTCTGAATTTCCTTGAGATTATTATAATCCATATTCCTTGTACGAGTCTTTGTACTTTTGAGGAAACTAGGTGAAATTTTATTTCTGGAATGTACATGGTGTGTAGGCTATATAAGATGGCGTGTATTGGTTTTCACCCTTTATCTAAAGTACACACCGTGGAATTTTTCATGTTTTCCGTACTTTGGAAATTTTAGAGTACACGACATGTAGATTAATCTAACATGGTGTGTACTTCCTAGTTACGTGGTTACCGGCCTGGAAATCCTATGTACGCGGTACACGACTTCTCCTTGTACACAATTTCAACTGGTCCAGATCGGACTACACAATGTGTTGATTCAAAATACATTCTGTGTATTCCGGTTTCTACGTGCCGTTCAGTTCTGGTCAACACAGTGTATTAAAAACTTAGGTATTCTCAATTCACATGGCCTGGTTTGGTGGACCAGTATCGGTTCGTTGAACCTAAGTACATGGCGTGTAGTTTTCACTACACGCCGTGTATTCTTGTGTTGTACAGATATAATGAGCGGCTCCTCCAGATGAGTTCCTCATTTTTATTTTAATGAAAATTAAAATTAAAAGGTCATTTCTTTGATGTGAATTGAGAAATGAAGGAGGAAGAACAGATCTCATTCATTCAGTTTTATAGAACAATTTTTCTTGAATTGAATCAAATATAAATGCGTAAATTATCAACGAAAATTAAATAACTATAATAAACGTTGTGACCCCTTTGATACCACTTGTAGGTCTCGGGCATAGTGGAAGCTCATGGGTGGATGTTCCCACTTGTATTTTTGTCATTAGCATAGATCAATATGGGATCAATATGACGACAAATGCCAGACTCCATGGATCGGATCACAGAAATGGACAAAGAAGAAGAATAGTCCCAGAATCATAAAGGAGGGTCATCATAGGTTGATTATAATTAATTTAATTAATTGAAAAGAAGTACCTTTTATGACATTCTTTCTTATTTTATATTTCTGATCATGTTCCGATGTGATTCGTCATTGCGTCGTGGAAGACAAGTGTAGACTTCCTCTAGCGGTGATCCACACGCGCACCACGTATCTCTGGACGTCGCCAAAGGAATCTCCGAGTGATATCATGGAGAATCCTTTGCTTGTATTTTCTTCCTTAGATCATTTTGATCTGATGGAGGAGGATCTCTCTCGGTCTTGAGAGCATTCTTGGATGAAGGAATTCTTTTGGCCTTGAGAGAATTCTCCAGAATTTTTGTGCACAACAATTAGGGAAAAGTGTTGGGGTTGTGAGGATATTTATAATCGGGTTTGAGGTATATATTTATGACAATAAATAAACACATTACGCATTTTATTTATTTCATTAACTCTTATTGAAAACCCCCATGTTGAATTGTTAATTCTTTGAAATGCACCCACGCTGATTATAATAAATATCATTTAATAAAATGATATTATTTCCTCAAAATACCAACTGAAAAAAATACACGGTGTGTAATCATTAATACATGGAGTGTACTTGTTTTTTCATGAAAACTACACGGTGTGTACATTCAATTTACATGGTGTGTATATCTTTTTTTCATTTTATTCTTCCCAAAAAGAGAACTACACAGCATGTACATTCAATGTACATGACGTGTATATCTTGTTTTCATTTTATTCTTCCTCTAACATTAAAACGATTTAGGATTCCTTGAATAATTATTAAACCACATACGAGAATAATTTTTATTCTATTTGAGATACTTGGATACGCTTAGTGTGTGAACCTCTAGGCCTCTTTCGTGTTGGCATTAGGTGGGCTTTCCTAAATTCCAAGATTACTATCTAGAAATGGGTCAAGGCACCCAAGAGAAAGAAGTTGATGCCGCATTGATGTGTCACCTCATATGAATGCTTACCGTATAATTTAATCCATTTGTCTCAATATCTCATCAAACAAGTTTCATGGTAGTGTCATAAACCTATATAATTGATCCATTATTCTTTGACTTCCAGAAATAAACTCACCGCGACACCATGGCCATGGAATTTGGGAGAAAGTTCTATTTAAATCAAAGGGACCGAGATATCTACTTCCATAAATATGGAAGGGACAAATCCTTCCTCAACTTATCAATTAACAAAATGTCATTTGTGACGCACCCAATGTACCATACTTCCCACCAACTGTCTTCTTGACAGTTTTTGTCAGCAAATCTAAGTGTGCGAGTCATGACATGAGGTAATGATAATCTTCCAGTCTAAGAACCATTACACACGCTCATAGATAGCAATGTACGATGACACCAAGACATGTAGAATTACTACTAGCGGGTCTGTTCTGATAATCTCCCATCTTGGAGATTACCAAGTGCAAACTCCATGAGAGAGAGTCTCGTCTTCTTACAAGAACCCGCACATGACAGTCTGTATACTATGTGTCCTATCATATTATGTCATCCAACTGTAGAACTTTATTTAAGAATATTGTTATAGCATTTCAAGGTTCTTATCATAGTAGGGATCTGCCAAGAACTTATTAATGAAACAAATATTCCAAGACATTATTATATTATAGTCATGCAGAACAATGAACAATATATAATAAGTGTACATTCATGCTGTAAAAGTAGAAACAGTTGGTTCTCAGGACACCAACTCTTACCCCCGGTTCAGTAATACAGGCCTAGAATAGAGAGTAAACCCAGTTCAATTAAGGACATTGTCTTCTATGATGGTATTGGAAGTGATGCTTGACTAAAATGGAAGTTATTTTATATGCTTATGTGTATGACACAAATTACATATCTTATGATAATGTTATTATCTCATGACTCATTTTATTTTATTATATTATAATTCATGACTTATGAACCACTAATATTTATTACACAAATCATGATTATGAACTTTGATATGTAGGGTATGGTTTTCAAATGTTATGCTCATGTTATTATACCCCTATGTTCATGTTATGATTATGTATCTCTTATGTTTACCCTTAATGATCATCTGATCTCACCCTTTCTTAGGTTTCATTTCCCTAGGTTATGAAGAAATTTTTTATATAGGGTATGTTCTTGAATAGTACTAAATGGGAAGATCTTTGTGGGAAACATTGAATATCTTTCACTAGATTAGAATATTTTGTTCCAAGTTCCCAAAGGCACTAAACTATTATGTTCCTCAGTCGTATACCTTTTTAATATATTGAATATTCATCTAAAAGATGAAATATCCATGTATGAAAAGACCGAGTTGTTATAGTTGGTATCAAAGGAAAGGTTTATTCAATATTTAGAAAATAGGATGAGAAAAATTTAGTGAGATCCCAAGGGATATTTCTAAAGATATATCTAGGTATGTCTCTAAGGACAAGTCTAAGGACAAGTAAAAGTTTAGGAAAATGTCCTATAATTTTTGTAAAGGATTTAGAGAGTTCTTTCCAAGAAATTACATCCCTATTTGGATACTAAAAGTGGACGTGGCTCTATCATAGATGTACATAAGTGTAATAACACTGAAAACACTATATTGATATAGAATTGATCAGGAACTAGTGCACAAAAATGGGCCTTACTACACACCTAGTTTAACACTCTTGGGGTATATGATTTAGAAATTTACAAAATCTTTACAAAACATCACAAGAGATTTAAATAGAATACGACTTTGAATAACCTAGAATAAACATAAGGTTTCATAGATTAAATAATAAGGTGTCATGATTTAGACATCTTATAAGTGATTTTTTTTATGATTATGTAGTTCCCCTCTATGATTAGTGTTGCTCACACTATTATTTTGGTTTTAGTCAATGGATGGAACCAGAATGAATCATGTTAACATTGAATCTAATGGAAAATTCAGTGATTATGAGAAACAAGTTGGATGATGATTGGAGTAAAGGATGTTATCATTATGCCTAATCAGTTTTCATGAAACATGATTAACAACATGCAACCTAACCTAATCTCAAACTCACCAATGAATATAAAGAAAGAGTTTGATGAGATTTCGGGGAGTGGAGACCATGGAGGAAAGAATATTTAGTTCCCTATATATCAAGAATGTGGAAATAAGAACTCATGAGAATGTATCAAAGGAATGATAGAATGTTTTATTTGTAGGCAAGATGAACAAAAAGGAAGCGATTGCTGAGAAAAAATGAAAAGTTCAGTTGACAAAATGGATGAGAATATTGGTCTCCCTAAGGTATTATCAATAGATGAATGTTTTAAATGAGTAAAGTATAGGAATAATGAAATTCCTTGTCCAAAGGGGAATGATCATGAAGAGATCCAACAAGTTTGTGTGAATAATGGTTTTTCAGTTGACAATGAAGAGTCTAGAAATTGCATATGAAAGGAAAGTGGTATTAAGGAAAAGGATGAGGAAGCCTAGTTAATGGATTAAGGATGAGGTGGAATAATCGATGTGTTTATGTATTGGAATTCAAGGATTATTAATCATGAAATATATAAGGATTGTTTAGTATAATTTTTTTGTTAAGGATTTGAAAGAATATGTTTAATGGTACCGGTGAACTAGAAAAGTAATTTAATGACAAGGGTATATTTCATGGAAAAAACATGATTAAGGGAAGTTAATACTTAATATATTATAAAATTCTAAGAAAATATTGTTTAGTTTGGATAAATATATGATTGATTTAGATAAAGTAAATTGGATAGTATCAATGATTTTATAACTGATAAAGTATTTATTGAAAAATTAGTTTATAGTATCATTGATGGATTTTAAAAAATTACTGGATCTATGGAATATATTCAATAATTTTTGGTTTTATTCAAGGAATGAGGAAGAATGCTTGTTTTAATTAAGGTTTTATGGTGATTCAAGTTATTACCATGTTTGAAGAGAATACACGATGAGGGTATTCACATGCTGGGTATGTGATAATCAAGAGATACTTTATGATATATTGCGGATTAATGTTAAATTGATTATTGATAAATTTAGTCGCCATATTTCTTATGTTTTGGAATTTAATATTTTGAAATAGTCATAAGGCTAACCATTTATGAAATGGTTTATTTGTGGTTTTAGAGATTAATTTATTATTTATTCATATAAGGATTTATTCATATTGGATAACTTATGCTAACCATTTTAATTTGATGGAAAAGAAAGATAGATGAAATGAATTATCGTTATATTTATGGATCATATGATTTATTTATGCTTCAGGCATAACAAACCCACCTTAATTTCTTGGAGAAAGTGATAAAGTGTAAATTGATCAGGGAACAACCACTACTACAAATATGGCTTATAATAGCGCTAAAAACGGCCTTTAACAGCGCTGTTAATCTCGGAGAAGATAAAGGGGGGTCCCCTTTATCAGCGCTAAAAAAAGCGCTGATAAAATTGCCCCTTTATCAGCGCTAAGCAAGCGCTGATAAAAGTAGTATTTATCAGCGCTATTTTCAGCGCTGATAAATGTATAATATATCAGAGCTATTTTTAGCGCTGATAAATGTATAATATATCAGTGCTATTTTGAGCTCTGATAAAAACTACCTTTATCATAGCTCAAAATAGCGCTGATATATTATCCATTTATCAGCGCTTAACTAGCGCTGATAAAGGCCAAAGATCCTATCCAAAACCAGAACCTACACAGAACCTGCCCAGCACCTGCACACATTACAACACCTGCACAGAGTCCAAAAAAAACCTGCACACAGCACACACAACACCCACACATAATGCACAGAAGAACAAAAATGATACATAAATTTACTTGAAATCATGAATACAAAACAACACACTTCTATATACATTTCAAACAATGTTTAATTTGGTTACAATTATATTTATCCAACAAACAGTTAAAAAAAATGATGTTCCATCCTTTTTGCATCCATCCGCTCTAAAAAATTGTCATCCATGGCGGCGGTTTCCGAACAAAGCATTCGAACTGAGGAAAAATATTTCACCTACATAATAAAAAAATATTATGTTAGTAATAAAATAATGAAATAAATAATGGGGTTTCTAAAAGGAATTATACTAGTGAGGCACAAAACATAAAATAACCAATTAACAAAATTGGTGCATGGTTAGGGCTAATCATCAATAATAATCAAATGTCCCAATGTTTAGTAGAACATGGTCTATTTAATGATTCGAGGGGGAATAGATAAACCTACAGTTTGGTTCTAAGGTTATGATGGTCTCACATTGATAGTTAATGGTTTGTCAAATAATGTGATGAACTTGTGTAAGGTATGAGTTTTTGGGGAATTATCTCTATAAGGTTGAATAATGGATTGTAAGCCACTCAATGAAACTATACAGATTAGAAGTGTGTGTATATTGATTCCCATATTGTTGGAAAATGATTTATTTTACCCTTAGGCTTAATAATTCCCCTAATTAATGAGTGGAATTAACAAATTTTCACTATCAACCATTAAAGCGGGTTACCCTCATATATCCCTCATTCCACTCAACAAAATCCTTTACACGCACTCTCCTCTTTCTCCCTTCCCCCATGGGATATCTCCCTTACTTTTGAGATAAATCAAATATTATCAATTACATTAAAAGAGTAGTGAAATATCTTCAACCCTATTATCCTCCTCTATTGGATACCAATGATGGCACTTTTGCAACGACATTAAACCTTGGATATATACCTATAGCCACGGTTTAATACCATGGCTATATGTCCCCCCATTCCATTAAAAAGAAGCACCCCTGCCCCCTTCCCCAGCACACCCCCTACACACTGCCCACCCCCGAGCACACCCCCTACCCCTGCACACTCCCTGCCCCCCGAACACCCCATGCCCCCTTCCCCAGCACACCCCTGCCCACTGCACTTTCCCCCTGCCCATTGCACACCCCCTGCCCACCCCTTACATATTTCAAAAGAACCCATCACACCCCATACCCCTTCCCCCTACCACTTTGCCCCCTTCCCCTCCCCCAAAAAACCACCCATGCCCTCTCACCCGGTCCCCTGCACATCATAAAGAAAATACCTTGTATGGAAATTGTGCTCAATTTACATTATACACATCATATATATCAACACATTCTCATATACTTTCATTCAATGTAAATACACATATATAGACTCTCTACATCTCATAAGAAAACCCTATTTAAAATTCACAAACACATTAAATCCATTTGAAAACACCCATCACACAACTTTCTCATTTCTTCAAACACATTTAAAGGACTTAAGAATGAAAATCCACAAGAAATACAACTGCATTCATTTTAAAAATAACTTTCAAGTCTATAGACAACCCAAGTTCCTTTGATAACACATTTTTAACCACACAAACATTTCATACAGTACACTTAGCAAGCAAATACAACATAATAAAATCATCATATAATGTAAAAGCATGGAATCATCTACATAAAGCGTGGAATCTTCCGAAATATGCTGGAAAACATAAAACCACACCTCCACAATACGTTAATAAGGATTTATTAAACATTAATATTGAATATATTAAAGGAAACCCATGTTTAACTTGTGGTATTCCATGATTTTAACATCCCACAAGGATAGAGGGTCATGATTTAATGTCTTACAGAGATGTAAGACCTGGGTGGATCAAAACACTTATAAAGGTGGATCAGGTAGGTACATCTCTAGGAGGGATCACCTGGAATGTTTACCTGATAGATGGATCAAAACGCCCAATGAGGTCTGACCCAAGTGTGGTGCATCCCATAAAGGTAAGGTTTCTCATTTTGAAGACTTATTCAGATGCCACTAAGGGAAATACAAGAGGGAAAATAAGTGAAGGTGTACCCTAGTGAGGGGGTCACCATGGTTTACCATTGGTTGGGATTTAACCTCATGGAGGCTTCCTACGTACCCTATTTAGAATACAAGGATCAAAACCCATATATTTAAAAGAGGTACGTTGTGGGTATTACCCATGGTTATCTTACCTTCACACTAGGAATACTCTTGGTTGGATGAGTATGGGTTTTGTGGGGCTTATGCATTGTCAGATTCTTAGGTTCTTCTAAGAGTATCAATGGGATGAATGAGACATACGTGCTAAGATGGACCATGTGAATGGCGTGATCCTTGTAAAGAGGAACGAGGCACAAAAAACATGTGGAGATGTCTATAAACATTATTTATGGTGGCCATGGGGATTATCAGACTCCCCATACCTTCCATAAACACCTCAAAACATCACGAGGACTAGATTCTACATGATGGTGCATCACAGGGTTGATTCTTTTGATGATGTACTGGTCGTTTGAGCTTGGATTTGATCCCAACCAGCCTTTCCCTTACTTGAATTATCCTGGGACACATATTTTTGTTCCAAAAAATCCCTCAACGATACCGATTATCACATGCATCTACTTAGAAATAATTGTGCTAGTCAAACAACAACATATGTGCTCAAATACAAGTTCAAACAAACGAGATACAGAAAATGGATTTTTTTGATCCTCAGTGGTTTCGTCGTTCACCCCATACGCACTTCACACCATCATTCCTTACTTCAATATTGATTTGTTCAAAGATCAATAATATGAATCCAGGGATAGAAAAAATTGAGTAATAAATTAAGATTTCAATACATCGGAGCATTCTCAATTCACCAAAGAAGGTTGGAGGATAATCAATGATCATATATAGATAACATAAGTGGTAGGAATTCACCTTCATCCTATTTGTGTACAATATTCCATTAGGTATGTTGCCCATTCGTTTCTAAACACATGTATATCATCTTCTGAATATGAGTTTTTGCGACAGTCATGGTAGTGCTGAAAAAATATAAATACACAAAGGATTAATAAATATTTTAAATGAACTCTTAATTATTTTCAAAAATACCTCATCAAGGATGCTAGTTTGTTGATGAAATATGATCTCTTTCATAAATTTACAAACATAATAACCACAGTCCTTTCCGTTTGTTTGTTTTGGACACTAAAGAAACATTGACAACAATAAGTAATTTGTTTTGATATGTGTTTGTATAGTGAAATGTTATTATATAAACCCCGATACTTTTCCAGTTGTAGATCTTGTAGGCGTGCTCATCCTTATGCCCTGGATTCATTCTATGCATTAGACGATATTGATGCACCGCCCTATCATAACAGAATCCTCATTAAAAGATAACATAAATTATATAACTAGATGTTTAGTTTTAAAATGTTGGATCTAGTGTATTACAAATTAAAAAACACTATCATTCATGGTCGGTTTTTTGGATATCCATGCATTGAATCTAGAAAATAAATCTTTGGAGTATCCAAATTGATTGCAATCAGCATCCAATGCTCTCTAAAAATACAAAAAGGAATAAGTAAAGAAAGAAATGAAAATATAGTTGATATGATTAAATTGTAGAGTTTTACCCCTGAATCATTGGTATTAAAAAGAGTCTGTCATCCGTAATTTTGTTTTCAAACGATTTGACCAGGGATGACATTATTACAGCCTCTTTAACAGAATCTATTTCGTCTTTTGAAGATGTGGTGTGAGGACTAACGAGTCCAAATTTTTGTTCATGGGGAAATCCCTTCAATTGTTTTTCATATATACGTCTGAGACAAATATAAAATGTATTTAGTCAAAATTATCTGAGTATATCATCTTTTGTAAAATCAAATCATGAAATCTTACCTCATGTATACATTTACAACTGAGGTTCCTAGCCATTCTTACTTGAAGAGTTAATTTAAATTTTAGGCACTAATGAAATCTTATATCTCCTCTCCATACATATCTTTTTCGAAAACAACTATGTGAGTACTGCCATCTTTCAACTTTTCATCCACATGAGCCTACAATGATATTAACTGTGGATATAGAACGGGCGGGGTGAAGGTGCTATCAGTAGATCGTTTCAATCAGTTGGTTGATCCTTGAGATAGTTTTGAGCTGATATTTCATTTCACCCCACAGTCTTTGTCATTCTGTAAAAACAGTCATCGGTTCAGACCTTTTTTCATTAAATGTTAAAGGTCTAGCTTGAAAAATAAATTAGAAATGAATACCTTTTTGTCGAAATGTTTTTTTACAAGAACTTTTGGCCATGCGATGAATGTTCCAACAACTTGTTCAACCGTATGAATGTCGTCATCATCATTTGGAACAGGTATCTCAGCACTCAGCTCATTATCTACGTTAATTGACACTCTAAGATGATCTTTTGGAAGCTGTCTGTTGTGTAGCATGTCGTTTTGTGTATTGAACATCGTAGCCCTCGCTACAAGGTGATAGGTGGGAGTTGATAAATATAAATCATAGTCATTTTCACCCTATGTAATATTAGTACAGGAAAGGTATCAGTGTCTATGTAAATCACATTTCACAGAAACAATTATTAAAACATTGATTACCTCATCTAAGTCAGGTTTTTAGGGGAATGGCTCGCCTCAAAGCTGGTGGGGGGTGGGGAAAGATCGTCACGCATAGGTTTTTGTTGAGTTGTTTCTTCTCTTTGACTCTCCACCATCAATTTTTCTATCATCTCTCTCTGGTATTGTAATTCTTCTTGAAAAATAAATAACTGTTCTTGCAGCTTTTCCATTTTTTCAGTTTGATCCCCTCCTTGTTTTTGTTTTTGATAATATGTTCGGGGTGTCACCCCAAAACCCACACCTCTGACACGGCCATACTTTTCTGGCTGCTTCAAGGCTTCTGAAAGTATGTCTGCATATGGTGTGGTTGTTGTTGATTCTTGTGACTATTTCAGATAGGAAATATAGAAAAATAAGTATTTATTGTAATGTAATAGCGATTTAAAGCAACTAAAATTTATATTATGTCATACTAACACATGTTTCCCACACTTTGTGTTTTCATCTATCAATATACCCTATTTATTTACACGAGCCTCCTTCCATAGCACATGGCGTGGGATGGATATGGATTTCGATTTCAAGTAATCAATCTGCATATAAACAGAGAAACATGGTTATGGGGTTGTTTTATGTCACATACTAGTAGTAGGGTAGATTTAAAAGACGTACCAATTTTTTCTCAAGTTCAGCGTACCCCATCCTTGCTTTACGGTAAGGGTACGCTGGTTCTGTTGCGCGTTTTTTATTTTCAACACTTAGTAGCTGCTTCATAAATAAAAAACTGTCAATCAGAGTGATGAATACAAGCAAATGTCAAACAACATATTACCCCACACAATATACCAGAAATGTATGCTCCCCATGACTGTTGCTAAATGCATCCCACGCTCCTTGGGATATCAAGTGTGCGTAAAGAGGAGGTGGGTGCGGGTTGATTTTCCCTTCTACATCTTTAAGATGATATTTCGTTAAAATTTTGCAGAAACCTCTATGAATCCTTCCTGCAACTCTTAATATATATTCCTTGTGTGAGACATCTACTATAAATTCACTCTGCAATGGATGATGAAGAGTAAGTCAATGTTTTGGTATTTTATTTTAATAAATTAAAAAATGATATCTTAATGTTACCGTAATCTCTTCCCACATTATTGTCTTCATCCCGGTGACAACATGGTGCCATGACTGTACATCAATCGGCACGCGTTGCCGAGTGATGATTCCAATGTTGCTACTACAGATAGCTCTGTTGGGGTTAACATGTTGTCCTCGGTTATTCCATCCCACCTCAAATTTGATGCCTTTTTCTTTTGTCTTAAGGATTTTGGCCAACACTGTCAAACTACAATGCTCTTGTTTTTTTTGCACTTTCAGGGTTTCATTTCCTACCATTTCCTTAGAAGTAGCATCAATATCTTCCCCCGGAGCACTAGCATCGGCAATGGGACCAGCAGCAACAGGTTGAGAAACCTGCTGTACCTCAGCATTGGGACCAGTAATAATAGGTTGAGAAACCTATTGTTGCTCTGCACTGGGACCACCAGCATCTGGTTGAGAAACTTGTTGTTTCTCTGCAGTGGGACCACTAGCTGCTGGTTGAGATACCTTTTGTGCCTCGGGATTGGGAGCATCAGCAGGTGCAGAAGTCATTATCTGCAGAAGTGGTTTAATATTTAATTTAGATTACATAAAAATAGTAGCGAACAGATAATAACACAATGTAACATAATGTATGTTACAATAAACAAATAACCTGATTATTGTACTATCTTTTTTTTTCTTTAAATGCTGAAGTGATTTGACTCCTCTATCGACTATTTAAATTCCTTCATTGTGGTCTCCTCTGACATAAAAAACACCGTCTACATTTGGACCGCTGCGAAATGATTGTGAAGTCCCTATAAAAGGGTCAACCTCTGTTGGACTTTCATTTGACCCTTCAATTGTTTTGGTCGATAACAGAACAATTGACCAATTTCAGTTTGTGGGGTCTGGAACATAAAATACTTGTACTGCCTGTGATGCCATTATAAATGGTTCGTCTTTCTCCCCTTCCTTATTGAAATCAACTTTCACGAATCCTAATTCATCTATTTTAACATCACTCCTATTATCAAACCACTTGCATTGAAAAATCGGCATTTTGAATTTCGTATAATCCAACTCCCATATTCGTTTGATGATGCCAAAGTATGACATATTCACATAAGTTGGATTTTTTTCCTTAGCACCGGAAACATGCATCTCCTCATCCACAAGTGTAACCCCACTATTTTTCATGGTACTATCTTCATCATGTTCATTAATATAGAATGTGTAACCGTTAACTGCATAAGCATTGTAAGATAATACATACACACTTGCTCCTCCAGCAAGCCATCGAAGTCATTCTGAAATTGAGTCTGGATTTTCATCTAACTGCTTAAAAATATGGTCTCGAAACCATCCTATAAACTGTCTATTATGTGTATCTGATATCCATTTTTCAGTGCTAGAAGGATTCAAACGCCTAAGAATTTTTTTGTGGGTTTGAACATATGGGTCAACGTCGAAACTGTTATGAAAAATGTAAAGGTGGGCCTGATCATGATCTGTAAAATTGATTGTGACAACCTCTCTTCCAGAAATTCCTTCACCCTCAAGCCACTCAGTGTGACGAGATTTTGGTAGGCCAATGATTTCCACACCAGACAGGTATTCGGTACAAAATTCAACAGCTTCCTCAATAATATATTGCTCCGTAATACAACCCTCTGGCCAAATTCGGTTTTTTACATACCCTTTCAAAATCTTCATATACCGTTCAATGGGGTACATCCATCTATAATGTATAGGACCACATAGTCAAATCTCTCTCACCAAATGAACCATCAAATGAACCATCATATTGAAAAATGTCAGCGGGAAGAACATTTCCAATTCACATAATATGACTGCAATTTCTCTTTCCATAGTTGGAAATTTTTCCTGGTCTATAACTTTGCTGCATATAGATTTGAAGAATAAATAGAGCTTTGTTAATGTATGGCGGACATTCTTGGTAAAAATTAAACGTAAAGCTATAGGAATTAGATCTTGCATCAAAACATGGCAGTCATGTGATTTCAGACCCTTTAATTTTAAATCTCCCATTGACACGATGTTCTTGACTTTTAATGAATACCCCTCTGGAACCTTTACTCCATTCAAGAAGTTGCAAAACTGATATCTCTTCTGCCTGGAAAGAGTGTAAGTAGAAGGAGGAAGAAATGTTCGTTTTTCACCCTTCACTGGTGCCAACTCTTCTCATATTCCCATCTCAACCATGTCCAATCTAGCCTTAATTCCATCCTTTGTTTTTCCGGGTGCATTTAGTAATGTGCCAATGACAATATCACATACATTTTTTTCAACATGCATAACATCAAGAAAATGTCTGACATACAGAAAATTCCAGTATGGTAATTCAAAAAAAATTGATCTCTTTTTCCAACCAGTTTTCGTAAGGTTTTTCGAAAATGGTTTACCAAAAGTAGTGTCCAAATATTTCACTTTCTCAAACAATTGATCACCTGTTAGTGGAGACGGTGTTGTACGTTCCTCTGAAATTCCATTGAATGATGTCGTCCAAGATCGGTACTTATGTCGTTTGGGTAGAAATCTGTGATGTCCTAGAAACACGGTTTTCGATGAATGTTTCAACCTAATTGACTGTGTACCTTGTTCGCAAATGGGATACCGTTGAGTTCCTTTAATGCTATATACTGACAAATTTCCATAAGAAGGAAAGTTATTTATCGTTATGTACAACATGGCTTTCAAAGTGAACTATTAATTTTTGTAAGCATCATACATCGTAACACCTGAATCCCACAATATTTTCAAATCCTCAATCAATGTGGCCAAATAAACATCAATATCATTACCCGGTTGTTTTGGTCCTGATATAAGCATAGATAACATGATGTATTTTCATTTCATGCATAACCACGGTGGTAAATTATAATTTACCAACATAACTGGCCATGTACTGTGACTGCTGCTTTGAAAACCAAAAGGATTCACCCCATCTGTAGATAACACCAGAAGAAGGTTTCTCAGCTCATTCCCAAATTCAGGATACTCGTGATCAATTCTCTTCCACTGAGGAGAGTCTGTAGGGTGACGTAGTTTCCCATCTTTAATTCTTGTATCTGCATGCCATGTCAATTGTCCTGCAGTCTCCTCACTTCCATATAGGCATCTAAACCTAGGAATGATTGGAAAGTACCATGCAACTTTCGTAGTACTAGAATCATCTTTCTTATATCGGGAAGCACCACAATTTGGGCATTATTTAAGTGATTTGTGGTCCTTGCGAAACAATATATATTCATTCGGGCAAGCATGTATTCTTTCAGAGATCATACCCATCGATCGTAGAATTCGTTTGGCATCATATGTTCGGCTTGGGAGTTCATTATCTTCTGGGAGCATGTCATTCAGGAGAGCAAGTAGTTCCGTAAAACAGGCGTCACTCCACCCGTTGCCTTCTTTCAAATTATACATCATCAATACGGCTGACAATTCTGTATATTTAGTGCAACCAGCATACAATAGCGTTTTTTCACAACTCTTTAACTTTTCAAACAATTTTGGGCAATCATGAAGTTCATCTTCAACCGTCCTTGTCATTTCCTCAATACGATCTTCATCATCATTCACATCTGTAATCACACCCTCCATACAATCTTCTTCACTGTTCACGCTTCTAATCATATCAGATGATCTATAAAATGTCGTGTTCTCTGAGTCACTACCTACATTGGTTTTTTCCCCGTGTTTATTCCAACATGTATAACTTCGATCTATTCCATGACAGATCAGGTGTTCTTCTAACTCCTCTGGACAAATTTGTCTTGAATAACAACAGCATAAACACGGACAAAGGATTTGAGAAGGGTCACATGCATGATCTTCTGCAAACTTGATAAACTCTTTCACGCCATCTTCATACTCTTTTTTCAACCAATTGGCATTCATCCATTCTTTATTCATATTCATCGTCTTTATGGGTTCGATCTTGAGAACTTTCCTAATATTATGTTTTAATTAATCAGGTATCATTGTTTGGGTTTTATAAAAAATCATGGTAAAAATGCCTTTAAACACATGTGAAATCCATATACATGGTGTGTCCAGTAGGGCGAACATCGTGTATATATAAGATACCTGATTTAATCTGACATATATCAAATTTATTCCAAGTTAGTCTTACAAAGACTGAATGATGACTTAGAAAATACATGACATGTGAACAAGAGGAAACCAATGAGTAATATGAGAAAACAGTAATAAATATGATGCTATCTCAATGTACTCAAGGTGATGATAAGATGTTGGTCAAGATCAACTATGGGTTGGGAGTACACTAATATTTAATTGAAAAAAACTACTAAAAACTGATCTAGAAAAGGATGAAATATCCCATTCATCAAGTCCCTTAATACAACCAATGCATTAGTTAAACCAAAACTCATCGTTAAAAAATCATACAGGCCATAACTACTCCTAAAAGCAGTCCATGGTAGGTCCATCGATGTCCAACTCATCTAATGGTATCCTAATGTCAAATCTATCTTGGAGAAGATCATAGAACCTCATAGATGATCAAAGTGACTATCAATGCATGGATGAGGATACATATTCATGACTCTCATCAGGTTCAATCTCCAATAGTCCAACAAAAGAATAAATACCAATCAACAGTCTATTTTAGAGAACTATAAAACCCCATGGTAAAGTAATATGCCATATGAAACCATTATATTCTATACCATCAAATTGTAATTCAAACAACTGATGCTCTTTTGGTGTTATTTTATACATTGTGATAGAAACTGAATTTTCTCCCAAAACTAACTAGATTATAAAGTTTATCTCTTTATTAAGAAGTAAATTTTATACCTCATCAGTGAAACATCCTAAAAATGTACTACCATTGGGGAAAAAGAATCCTACAACATTCTAGAAACATCTACAATATGCCTGACTATTTTAGCCATTAGGGTACAATAAATATATAATTATAACATGCTATTTAAAATGAAATGTGGAAATAGGAAATCATACAGACTCCTGATAAACCCATAATACAAAACATATCACCTAGTATGTCTGTCACATATAAAAATAAATAAATTAGAAAAAAACATGCTATAAATCATAAAGGTACCATTAAATACTTACATTGGTCAACTTGTTTTTGAAATTGTTTATCTTCATCCGTTCCTTGAACTTACACCCATGAATTTGAAGGTGAGTATGCATACACAATAGTTGACCTTCTTAGAGAAGAGTTTCTGGAAGAGTTAAAGAGACATGAAGCAATGAAGATCATTAGAGTGTTGGTGCAAATGTGGTTGTAAAAATAATGTGGAAATTGGATTATGCAACGCGGCCTAAGTTACAACTTGCAGGTATTGTACTTAGGTCGCGTTGCACAAGCCAATTGCCACATTGTAACTTAGGCTGCATTGCACAAGCTGATTTCCACATTGTTTGTAGAAACCACATTTGCTCCAACACTCTAATGATCTTCATTGCTTCATGTCTCTTATACTCTTCCAGAAACTCTTCTCTAAGAAGGTCAACTATTGTGTACGCATACTCACCTTCAAATTCATGGGTGCAAGTACAAGGTACAGATGAAGATAAACAATTTCTAAAACAAGTTGACCAACATGCATCATCCTCGACACTCATCACTAATTATGAATCACATCCCTAGAAATAATCATAATCACATTAAGACCACACTATCTATTATGGAAATCCTTAGTGGAATTAGGCTCAAGATATGGTATCATTCCTATCTCACATCTATATTCACTATTTGGTCCTCACACACACAATATATAAATAATATACCAAGGGAATACTATCCATGGAACTCACATCCCACCTTGAGAGCACGAGGAGGAGGAGGACGAGGCGACGACGATCGTGGAAGCAAGGGTGGAGGCGGCGACGACGGCAGAGGCAGCGGCGGTCGCGACAACGAGGGCGGAGGCGGAAGAGGAAGTGGCGGTCGCGGTAGCAGGAGCGGGGGCAGAGGCGACAGCGACAGAGAAGGAGGAGGACGAGGAGGACGAGGAGGAGGAAGGAGGAGGAAGGAGAAGGACGAGGAGGTGGAGGGTGAGGTCGTGCGGCGAGGGGCCTGGTTCAGCTTCTGCGAGAGCATGACCGCGTGCACGCGAGGATGGCCTGTTAGGGTTATTAAATAAAAACCGACAGAACCTACTCAAATGGAAAATATTAAACACATATTGGATATCTATCAAACCATATGGTAACTAAAACCAATAATAAATACTCCCTAGTGACCAAAAGTCACTATGTTTATCCCATTACTCGGTGAAAACAGACATTGATAACCTAGCCGCTGATGTACCAAGTGATGTGAAACTACGATAAACACCTAATCACTAACCTAAAACACCAGAAGTTGATTCCAATGGTTTGTATTGAATTTATTATAAATCCGTGTAATGATTAAATTCTTTCAGATCAACCACACCACCCCTTTCATCTCTTGAACAACACTCGAACCAACAATGGACCACTCTCCCAACTCTTCCCAGTACTAGGGATATCTATATGGATTCTAATGTAAAGAAATGTAGGGATCCTTCTTTATCACATCCTGATAAAAATTTTTATAGGGGAAATCAACAAAAGGAAAATTTATTTCCCAATATCCAATGAAATCTTGTGCATGATTCTGGAGAGTAACCTCTAGAACATTGACTTCCCTCTCTGTATATATATCCATCTATAGATGATAATGTGTTAATAATTTACCATGGAAAACTAGTGAAACCTATAATGATTTCCAAAACATAGATTTCAACCTCAGATCGCTTTCTGAGACAATTATAGAGGGAACCTCATGAAGTCTCAAAAAATCTAAAACATATAAGTCCATGAGTTGTTCCACTTTCATCACCTCATTAATATGAAGGAAGTGCACATATTTTTGGAGTTGATCAACAACCACCCAAATAACAACCTTCTTTCAAGGAGTTTTTGGAAAACAAATAAAAAATTACTGAAAATATAATCCCACTTCTATACTGGAATGTTTAATGGCTAAAACAACAACAGAGGTCTCTAGTAATCCTCCATAATTCTATAATATGTAATGAACCCTGAATCCAAAACCGTTATCAACTATATCATCCATTGAATCTTAGAATAACACCTCATGTCAGGATTTCACACATTCAATTCAAGCGATAGAAAAAAAACTTACCTGAAATTGAATATCAATAATGGTAGCGGCGTCGGCGGAGGCAGCACCAGAGGCGGAGGTGGCGGCGGCGGCGGCGGCAGCAGAGGCGGCGGCCGTCGCATCAGCGGCGGCGAAGGCAGCGGTGGTGGCGGCAGAGGCCGCGGCGGTTGTGGCAGCGGGGGCGGGGGCGGAGATGGGGGCAGTGGCGGAGGAGGAGGAGGACGAGGAGGAGGAAAGAAGAGGAGGAGGAGGACGAGGTCGCGGCAGACGAGGGGCCTGGTTCGGCTTCCACAAAAGCTTGACTGCATGAGAGCGAGGATGGCCAGTTAGGGTTATTAAATAAAAACTGATGGAACCTTTATCAGCGCTTTTAGATAGCGCGGATAAAGGCATACCCCTTTATCCGTGCTTTCTGTTTAGCACTGATAAAGGGAAGCACTTCCCTTACCCTGTTTTGTGGTAGTGAACCCAAGGGTGAGATTATGTGTAACGACCTGTGTTTTGGATCCAAAGTAAAATTCCAAGGGAATTTGAATTTTGGTGTTTTATGGATGGTCTATTATTTGAACTGATCTTTGGAATTTAATTTTGAGAGTTAAAACACTTAAATGTGTTATTTTTAGACTTTGGTGAAGGCCCAAGAGGTTCCTCGTGTGTCTCGTAGAGTTTATTGAGCACTAGGTCCTAGAAAACATAGGTTTTGGTGGTCTGTTAAGGGCACACAGATTGTATGAAACCATGCCGACCCTAATAGAAAACCACACGATCTACGCACGGTTTACCCAAACCATGTACCTAGTCCGCATGGGTACCGCCACTTAGGTAGTACCTATACACAATTTAATACATGGTGGGTTAATGGTTAGGAAAACTATGTGGCACAATCATGCGAGCTGGGTTCCTTAGTCAGTGGGTTCCACAAGTTTGGTGCACAGTTTTCCCAAACCATGAGTCCAAACCGTGTGACCAAGTTTTTAGGGTAAAATGACCATTTTCCCTTAATAAGTTTTAAAACTCATTTATTATTTATTTCCTCCTGTAGCACCCATTTGAGGATCCTCCTAGGCTCAATGTGACCCTTCTATATGATCTATGCATGGCTAGATCTCCTCTTCTTGTTGTCTGAATCGAACATTTTTGGTATTTATAAATCCGCATTGGGAAAATGTCTGTTACATCAATTTATTTCAAACTGGAAGAAATTAGAGATTAATATTGGATGAGTGGATCTTAGTAGGTATGAGGTAGGTGGTATATTTATTTTTCATCAAGTTTCTATTGTTTTATAAATAGTGCCATTATGCCGCGCACCGGACTTTGTCGAGCATCACCTTTTAATTGGTTTCTTCATATCAAATTGATCAACACACCTATATAAACCCCCCATGATCCTTGTTTAGTTTTTAGAGGATGAAAACCTAGATCACAGAAACCTCTTGGGTGTTCTATCTCATTTTCCCCTTTATAATTAATTGAATTAAATGCCTAAAATGCTATCTAAGCATTCAAATTGGATTTATAATGGGATTCCCCCTTATAAGAAATAGAAACACTGAGAATGGAACCTACTGAGTGAAATGTCGAGACTTATAATTATTTTAAAGGTGTGGTGGCTTTATAAAATTTTCCTTTTGATTAATTGAAGTATAAATCTTGAATTTTACGGTCAATAGATTAAATTAATTGTTTTGTAAACAAAGTCAGGATTTTATAATAAAACCCCTCGGAAGAGGTGCGATGTATTCTAAACTAAAAAGTATTGATTTGTTATTTAAATCATGCTTGGTTTGTAGTTTGGGTAATTTCCTATTTCTTTAGTTCTTTATAAGTGGAATAATAGTACATGGCTTCCTTTTTGTTCTTGAATGGTGTTTCCCTTCTTATATATATATATGTTAAATGAACCAAGGCACTTCCTAAGTGCTTGGATCGATTCATAAATTGAATGGATTGACCCACACCTATCTAAATGACTAATGGACCAAGATCCTTCTAAGGTCTTGGATTCCTTTATAAATGGGATTTCCCATGTAGGAAATTTCCCAATTAGACCATGGTACCTTCTAAGTACTTCCTTGAACCTTGATAAATAAATTTCCATATTTTTTCTAATTAAATGGAATTAATTAAATGGAATGGATTGGCATGATGGAATAACTTCCTTAAATGATTCTAAATATTCAAATGATATGAATTGATTGTATTAAGTGTTTTAAATGAATTCCCATGTTTATAATGGGATTATTAAATGTAAATCATGAGAGGTACTACCTCATGACTATTTATTATAAATATGATTATGCCTTTATATGGATTGTGGAACAATGGTAAGGGTTATGTTGAGCATGGATGAATCACGCTCCCTTAAATTGGGCATTGAGTCATGGCGTCTCAGATCATTGATATTGTTGGGATGGTGGGAATGACACACCACACTCCTAGGTGAGTGTTGGCATGAAAGAACACTCACCACTTTCCTAAGTGTTGATATGACTGCACACTCACCATCTCAAGTGAAAAACATGGAATATCTCACTCATTACAAAATGTAGGGCTTGTACCCTTTGGATAGAGCTTATACAATTGTTCATACTGGTTATAGATTATTGAGTTATGCCTCGGTTCATTCAGCACCTAGTATTCTAGGTATATGTCCACTTACGTCCTAACGTATTTGGTTCATATGGGAAGATTCAATATAAAACTATACTATGTATATATTTTTACTGTATACATATGGTCACTATTCAGACACTTATTTCGGAAATGAGCCAAAATAGTTAGATTCTAATAGGTTTCCTATTGGAACCTGATCCAACCAACGTTTATTTACTCATTTAGTCTATTTATTATTTATTCTACCTAAACACTAATTTAATTATTTATCATGGGATGGATTCAGTCATAGACACTGTGTTTGGTAACCTACTGGGATTTATATCTTACACCCTTCTTGGGATGACATTGCATTGGGGAACCCTATTAGACCTTATATTTGTAGGACCATGATTGATTTCTTGTGTCGTTTTTCTTGTACCTGGGAGTTAGGAGCACATGACCGAGTTAGAGCTCAGGATAATCATAGAGATTGCCCTTGGGGATTTTTATTTATTTATTTATTTATTATGTACTATATCTTATAGCTATTGTATGTCCTCTATTTTAAATTATGTATCATCATCATGACATGCATGAATTATAGTACATTGGAATTGGATATATTTTATATTCAGTAGTTATTATTATTATTCTGCTACTATGTCATTCATTTATTACTACTTCCACTATTTTACATTATTTATTATCTGATATACCACTGTGATACTCTGGTCATGTGGATATAGTCTCTCCTCTATCACCTCCTTACACCCTTGTTGCTAGTCTGTAGCCTTTGACATACATGGAGGCATGCTTGAGGCCATGTGACCCACTGGTCTGGCTACTATCTTAGTGTTCAGTTGGATTAGGACATTACAAATTGGTATTAGAGGTTTTTTATTTTCCTTTTTCTTAATGTTTTGGGTTGGTAGACAGGAGACTAGTAATGTGTTAGTGTTTGGTAAATAGAAATGTTTGGGACTAATCACCTCACCCATGAGGAAACGTCCAAGTGGATAGGGATGGGATTGATGTTCATGCTATTTTCTGTTACACTTGATTATGATTTCACCTTGAGTGATTGGTTTAATTTACACCGCTTAATGATTTATAAGATTCATGGTATTTTTACCTTGGTCAAGTATGGTAAGGAAGTACCATTACATGCATCATTATAGGCACTTAGATATTCACATGTCATGCATATTCCATTCTATGTAGTTTCATTTGTATAACAACTTGCTGATTTTTATTATGTGCCTTAAGTAATATGAAATGATTTTTTTTCTTTAGCACACATGCTTGTATAATGTGATTAGGTGATTATATGTCATGTTTCTTATTTATTTAATATTTCTCACCTATGTAACATTATTCTATGATTTTTAGCATGTTTATCTATGTTTATTACTTGTAATATCATGATAAATTATGGTTTTGATATATATAAATGGTTGAATGGGATAAATATAATTGGTTGAGATTTAAATGGGACGTAGTTTTCAATTGTAAGGTGTCACTACCACAAAACAGGGCAAGGGAAGCGCTGCCCTTTATCAGTGCTAAACAGAAAGTGCTGATAAAGGGGTATGCCTTTATCAGCGCTTTTAATGAGCGCTGATAAAGGTTCCATCGGTTTTTATTTAATAACCCTAACTAGCCATCCTCGCTCTCATGCGGTCAAGCTTTTGCGGAAGCCGAACCAGGCCCCTCGTCTACCATGACCTCGTCCTCCTCCTCCTCGTCCTTCCTCCTCGTCCTCCTCCTCCTCCTCCTACGCCACCGCCACTACCTCCTTCCCCGCCCCCGCTGCCACAACCGCCGCGGCCTCTGCCACCACCTCCGCTGCCACTGCTGCGACCGCCGTCGCAACCTCCGCAGCCGCCGCCACCTCTGCCTCTGGTGCTGCCTCCGCCGACACCACTACCATTATTGATATTCAATTTCAGGTAATTTTTTTTTCTACAGCTTGAATTGAATGTGTGAAATCCTGACATGAGGTGTTATTGCAAGAGTCAATGGATGATATAGTTGATAACTATTTTGGATTCATGGTTCATTACATATTATAGAATTATGGAGGATTACTAGAGACCTGTGTTGTTGTTTTATCCATTAAACATTACAGTATAGAAGTGGGATTATATTTTCATTAATTTTTTATTGGTTTTCTAAAAAATCCTTGCAATAAGGTTGTTATTTGGGTGGTTGTTGATCAACTCTAAAAATATGTGCACTTCCTTCATATTAATGAGGCAATGAAAGTGGAACAACTCATGGACTTATATGTTTTAGATTTTTTGAGACTTCATGAGGTTCCCTCTATAATTGTTTCAGAAAGCGATCTAAGGTTGAAATCTATGTTTTGGAAATCATTATAGGTTTCACTACTTTTACATGGTAAATTATTAACACATTATCATCTATAGATAGATATATATACAGAGAGGGAAGTCAATGTTCTAGAGGTTACTCTCCAGAATCATGCACAAGATTTCATTGGATATTGGGAAATAAATTTTCCTTTTGTTGATTTCCCCTATAACAATTGTTATCAGGATGTGATAAAGAAGTATCCCTACATTTCTTTATATTGGAATCCATATAGATATCCCTAGTACTGGGAAGAGTTGGGAGAGTGGTCCATTGTTGGTTCGAGTGTTGTTCAAGAGATGAAAGGGATGGTGTGGTTGATCTGGAAGAATTTAATCACTACACAGAGTTATGAAAAATTTAATACGAACCATTGGAATCAACTTTTGGTGTTTTAGGTTAGTGATTAGGTGTTTATCGTAGTTTCACATCACTTGGGACATCAGCGTCTAGGTTATCAATGCCTGTTTTCACCGAGTAATCGGATAAACATAGTGATTTTTGGTCACTAGAGAGTATTTATTATTGGTTTTAGTTACCATCTGGTTTGATAGATATCCAATATGTGTTTAATATTGTCCATTTGAGTAGGTTCTGTTGGTTTTTATTTAATAACCCTAACAGACCATCCTTGCTTGCACGCGATCAAGCTCTCACGGAAGCTGAACTAGGCCCCTCGCCGCACGTCCTCCTCCTCCTCCTCCTTGTCCTCCTCATCCTCCTCCTTCCTCCTCTTTCATCCTCCTCGTCCTCCTCATCCTCCTCCTTCTCCGCCGCCGCTGCCTCCGCCCCCGCTCCTGCTACCGCGACCGCCACTGCCTCTGCCGCCTCCACCCTCGCTGCCGCGACCGCCACTGCCTCTGCTGCCGCCGACGCCTCTGCCGTCGCCGCCGCCTCCACCCTCGCTACCACGACCGCCGCTGCCTCATCCTCCTCCTCCTGATGCTCTCAAGGTGGGATGTGAGTTCCATGGATGGTATTCCCTTGGTATATTATTTATATATTGTGTGTGTGAGGACCAAATAGTGAATATAGATGTGAGATAGGAATGATACCATATCTTGAGCCTAATTCCAGTAAGGATTTCCATAATAGATAGTGTGGTCTTAATGTGATTATGATTATGTCTAGGGATGTGATTCATAATTAGTGATGAGTGTCGAGGATGATGCATGTTGGTCAACTTATTTTAGAAATTTTTTATCTTCATCCGTGCCTTGTACTTGCACCCATGAATTTTAAGGTGAGTATGCGTACACGATAGTTGACCTTTTTAGAGAAGAGTTTCTCTAAGAGTATAAGAGACATGAAGCAATGAAGATCATTAGAGTGTTGGAGCAAATGTGGTTGCTACAAACAATGTGGCAATCGGCTTGTGCGACGCAGCCTAAGTTAAAATGTGGCAATTGGCTTGTGCAACGCGACCTAAGTACAATACCTGCAAGTTGTAACTTAGGCTACGTTGCACAAGCCGATTGCCACATTATTTGTACAACCACATTTTCTCCAACACTCTAATGATCTTCATTGCTTCATGTCTCTTTAACTCTTCCCGAAAATCTTCTCTAAGAAGGTCAACTATTGTGTACGCATACTCACCTTCAAATTCATGGGTGCAAGTACAAGGCACAGATGAAGATAAAGAATTTCCAAAACAAGCTGACCAATGTAAGTATTTAATGGTATCTTTATGTTTTGTAGCATGTTTTTTTCTAATTTATTTATTTGTATATGTGACAGACATAATAGGTGATATGTTTTGTATTATGGGTTTATCAGGAGTCTGTATGATTTCCTGTTTCCACATTTCATTTTAAATAGCATGTTATAATTATATATTTACTGTACCCTAATGGATCAAATAGTCAGGCATATTGTAGATGTTGCTAGAATTATGTATGATTCTTTTTCCCCAATGGTAGTACATTTTTAGGATGTTTTCACTGATGAGGTATAAAATTTACTTCTTAATAAAGAGATAAACTTTATAATCTAGTTAGTTTTGGGAGAAAATTCAGTTTCTATCACAATTTCTAAAATAACACCAAAAGAGCATCAGTTGTTTGAATTACAATTTGATGATATAGAATATAATGGTTTCATATGGCATAGTACTTTACCATGGGGTTTTATAGTTCTCTAAAATAGATTGTTGATTGGTATTTATTCTTTTATTGGACTATTGGAGATTGAACCTGATGAGAGTCATTAATATGTATCCTCATCCATGCATTGATAGTCACATTGATCATCTATGAGGTTCTATGATCTTATCCAAGATATATTTGACATTAGGATACCATTAGATGATTTGGACATCGATGAACCTAACATGGACTGCTTTTAGGAGTAGTTATGGCCTGTATGATTTTTTAGCGATGATTTTTGGTTTAACTAATGAATAGGTTGTATTAAGGGACTTGATGAATAAGATATTTCATCCTTTTCTGGATCAGTCTTTAGTAGTTTTTTTCAATTAAATATTAGTGTACTCCCAACCCATAGTTGATCTTGACCAATATCTTATCATCACCTTGATTACATTGAGATAGCATCATATTTATTACTGTTTTATCCTGTTACTCATTGGTTTCCTCTTGTTCGCATGTCATGTATTTTCTAAGGCATCATTCAGTCTTTGTAAGACTAACTTGGAATAAATTTGATATATGTCAGATTAAATCGGGTATCTTATAAATACACGATCTTCACCCTACTGGACACACCGTGTATATAGATTTCACATGTGTTTAAAGGAATTTGTACCATGATTTGTTTTTATAAAACCCAAACAATTCTACCTGATTAATTAAAACATAATATTAGGCAAGTTCTCGAGATCGAACCCATAAAGATGATGAATATGAATAAATAATAGATGAATGCCAATCGGTTGACAAAAGAGTATGAAGATGGCGTGAAAGAGTTTATCAAGTTTGCAGAAGATCATGCATGTGACCCTTCTCAAATCCTTTGTCCATGTTTACGCTGTTGTTATTCAAGACAAATTAGTCCAGAGGAGTTGGAAGAACACCTGATCTATCATGTAATAGATCGAAGTTATACATGTTGGAATAAACATGGGGAAAAAACCAATGTAGGTTGTGACTCAGAGAACATGACATTTTATAGATCATCTGATATGATTAAAAGCATGAACAGTGAAGACAATCATATAGAGGGTGTGATTATAGATGTGAACGATGATGAAGATTGTATTGAGGAAATGACAAGGACAGTTGAAGATGAACTTCATGATTTCCCAAAATTGTTTGAGACATAAAAGAGTTGTGCAAAAATGCCATTGTATGCTGGTTGCACTAAATATACAGCATTGTCAGCCGTATTGAAGCTGTATAATTTGAAAGCAGGCAACGAGTGGAGTGATGCCAGTTTTACAGAACTACTTGCTCTCTTGAATGACATGCTCCCAGAAGATAATGAACTCCCAAGCCGAACATATGATGCCAAATGAATGCTACGATCGATGGGTATGATCTCTGAAAGAATACATGCTTTCCTGAATGACTGTATATTGTTTTTCAAGGACCACAAATCACTTAAAGAATGCCCAAAGTGTGGTGCTTCCCGATACAAGAAAGATGATTCTAGTCCTACGAAAGTTTTATGGTACTTTCCAATCATTTCTAGGTTTATACGCCTATATGGAAGTGAGGATACTGCAGAACAATTGACATAGCATGCAGATACAAGAATTAAAGATGGGAAACTATTTAACCCTATAGACTCTCCTCAGTGGAAGAGAATTGATCACGATTATCCTGAATTTGGGAACGAGCCGAGAAACCTTCGCCTGACGTTATCTACAGATGGGGTGAATCCTTTTGGTTTTCAAAGCATCAGTCACAGTACATGGCCGGTTATGTTGGTAAATTATAATTTACCACCGTGGTTATGCATGAAATGAAAATACATCATGTTATCTATGCTTATATCAGGACCAAAACAACCGGGTAATGATATTGATGTTTATTTGGCCCCATTTATCGAGGATTTGAAAATATTGTGGGATTCAGGTGTTACGATGTATGATGCTTACAAAAATGAACAGTTCACTTTGAAATTCATGTTATACAGGAAGATAAATGACTTTCCTGGTTATGGAAATTTGTCAGGATATAGCATTAAAGGAACTCAAGGGTGTCCCATTTTGCGAACAAGGTACATAGTCAATTAGGTTGAAACATTCATCTAAAACTGTGTTTCTAGGACATCACAGATTTCTACCCCGACGACATAAGTACCGATCTTGGAAGACATCATTCGACGAAAGTTCAGAGGAACGTACAACACTGTCTCCACTAACAGGTGATCAATTTTTTGAGAAAGTGAATGATTTGGACACTACTTTTGGTAAACCGTTTTCGAAAAACCTTATGAAAACTAGTTGGAAAAAGAGATCATTTTTTTTTGAATTACCATACTGGAATTGTCTGTATGTCAGACATTTTCTTGATGTTATGCATTTTGAAAAATATTTATGTGATAGTGTCATCAACATGTTTATAAATGCACCTGAAAAAACAAAGGATGTAATTAAGGCTAGATTGGACATGGTTGAGATGGGAAATACGAGAAGAGTTGGCACCAGTGAAGGGTGAAAAACGAACATTTCTTCCTCCTGCTGCTTACACTCTTTCCAGGCAAGAGAGATATCAGTTCTGCAACTTTTTGAATGACGTAAAGTTTCCAGAGGGGTATTCATCAAATATCAAGAACATCATGTCAATAGGAGATTTAAAATTAAAGGGTGTGAAATAACATGACTGCCATGTTTTGATGCAAGATCTAATTCCTATAGCTTTACGTTGCATTTTGCACAAGAATGTCCACCATACATTAACGAAGCTCTGTTTCTTATTCAAAGCTATATGCAGCAAAGTTATAGACCCATCGAAATTGCCAACTATGGAATGAGAAATTTCCGTCATATTATGTGAATTGGAAATGTTCTTCCCACCGACATTTTTCGATATGATGGTTCATTTGATGGTTCATTTGGTGAGAAAGATTTGACTATGTGGTCCTGTACATTATAGATGGATGTACCCCATTGAACGGTATATGAAGATTTTGAAAGGGTATGTCAAAAACCGAAGTCGTCCCGAGGGTTGTATTGCAGAGCAATATATTGCTAAGGAAGCTATTGAATTTTGTACCAAATACCTGTCTGGTGTGGAAATCGTTGGCCTACCGAAATCTCATCACACTAAGTGGCTTGAGGGTGAAGGAATTTCTGGAAGAGAGGTTGTCACAATCAATATTACAGATCGTGAGCAGGACCACCTTTACGTTTTGCATAACAGTTTCGACGTTGACCCATATGTTCAAACCCAAAAAGAAATTCTTAGGCGTTTGAATCCTTCTAGGTATGAAAAATGTATATCAGATACACATAATCGATAGTTTATCGGATGGTTTCAAGACCATATTTTTAAGAAGTTAGATGAAAATCCAGAATCAATTTCAGAACAACTTCGATGGCTGGCTGGAGGAGCAAGTGTGTATGTATTATCTTATAATTCTTATACAGTTAACGGTTATACATTCTATACTAATGAACATGATGAAGACAGTACCATGCAGAATAGTGGGGTTACACTTGTGGATGAGGCGATGCATGTTTCCGGTGCTAAGGAAAAAAATCCAATTTATGCGAATATGTCATACTTTGGCATCATCAAACGAATATGGGAGTTGGATTATATGAAATTCAAAGTGCCGATTTTTCAATTCAAGTGGTTTGATAATAGGAGTGTTGTTAAAATAGATGAATTAGGATTCGTGAAAGTTTATTTCAATAAGGAAGGGGAGAAAGACGAACCATTTATAATGGCATCACAGGAAGTAAAAGTATTTTATGTTCCAGACCCTGCAAACCGAAATTGGTCAATTGTTCTGTTATCGACCAAAACAACTGAAGGGTCAGATGAAAGTTCAGCAGTGGTTGACCCTTTTATAGGGACTTCAGAATCATTTCGCAGCAGTCCAAATGTAGACTGCGTTTTGTATGTCAGAGGAGACCACAATGAAGGATTTTACATAGTCGACAGAGGAGTCAAATCACTTCAGCCTTTAAAGAAAAAAAGAGAGTACAATAATCAGGTTATTTGTTTATTGTAACATACATTGTGTTATGTTATGTTATTATCTATTCGCTGCTGTTTTTATGTAATCTAAATTAAAAATTAAATAACTTCTGTAGATAATGACTTCTGTACCTGCTGATGCGCCCAATCCCAAGGCACAAAAGGTCTCTCAACCAGCAGCTGGTGGTCCCACTGCAGAGAAACAACAGGTTTCTCAACCAGATGCTGGTGGTCCTAGTGCAGAGCAACAACAGGTTTCTCAACCTGTTGTTGCTTGTCCCAGTGATGAGGTACAACAGGTTTCTCAACCTGTTTCTGCTCGTCCCATTGCCGATGCTAGCGCTCTGGGGGAAGATATTGACGCTACTTCTGAGGAAATGGTAGGAAATGAAACCCTGAATGCGCAAAAAAAACAAGAGCATCATAGTTTGACAGTGTTGACCAAAATCCTTAAGGCAAAAGGAAAAGGCATCAAATTTGAGGTGGGATGGAATAACCGAGGCCAACATGTTAACCCCAACATAGCCATCTTTAGTAGCTACATTGTAATCATCACTCGGCAACGCGTGCCGATTGATGTACAGTTGTAGAACCATGTTGTCACCGGGCTGAAGACACTAATGTGGGAAGAGATTACGGTAACATTTTGATATCAATTTTTAATTTATTAAAATAAAATAAAATACCAAAACATTGACTTACTCTTCATCATCCATTGCGGAGTGCATTTATAGTAGATGTCTCGCACAAGGAATATGTATTAAGAGTTGCAGGAAGGATTAATAGAGGTTTCTGCACAATTTTAACGAAATATCATCTTAAAGATGTAGAAGGGAAAATCAAGCCACACCCACATCCTCTTTACGCACACTTGATATCCCAAGGAGCGTGGGATGCGTTTAGCAACCGTCTTGGGGAGCATACAGTTCAGGTACATTGTGTGGGGTAATACGTTGTTTGACGTTTGCTTGTATTCATCACTCTGATTGACAGTTTTTTATTTATGAAGCAGTTACTGAGTGATGAAAATAAAAAACGTGCAACAGAACCAGCGTACCCTTACCGTAAAGCAAGGATGGGGTACGCTGAACTTGAGAAAAAATTAGTACATCTTTTAAATCTACCCTACTACTAGTATGTGACATAAAACAACACCATAACCATGTTTCTCTCTTTATATGCAGATTGATGAATCGAAATTGAAAACCATATCCATCCCACGCCATGTGCTATGGAAGGAGGATCGTGTAAATAAAAAGGGGATATTGATTGATGAAAACACACAAAAAGTGCGGGAAACATGTGTAAGTATGACATAATATAAATTCGAGTTGCTTTAAATCTCTATTACATTACAATAACTACTTATTTTTATATATTTTCTAGCTGAAATAGTCACAAGAATCAACAAAAACCGCACCAGATGTAGACATAATTTCAGCAGCCTTAAAGCATCCAGAAAAGTATGGCCGCATCAGAGGTGCGGGTTTTGGGGTGACACCCCGAACATATTATCAAAAACAAAAACAAGTAGGGGATCGAACTGAAAAAATAGAAAAGTTGTAAGAAAAATTATCTATTTTTCAAGAATAATTACAATACCAGAGAGAGATGATAGAAAAATTGATGGGGGAGAGGAAAAGAGAAGAAACAAATCAATAAAAACCCATGCGTGATGATCTCGCCCCACCCCCACCAGCTTTGAGGCGATCCATTCCCCTAAAAAACCTGACTTAGATGAGGTAATCAATGTTTTAATAATTGTTTCTGTGAAATGTGATTTACATAGACACTGATATCTTTCCTGTACTAATATTCCATAGGGTGAAAATGACTGTGATTTATATTTATCAACTCCCACCTATCACCTTGTAGCGAGGGCTACGGTGTTCAATACGCAAAACGACATGCTACACAACAGACAGCTTCCAAAAGATCATCTTAGAGTGTCAATTAACGTAGCTAATGAGCCGAGTGCCGAGCAACCTGTTCCAAATGACGATGAAGACATTCATAAGGTTGAACAAGCTGTTAAAACATTCATCGCATGGCCGACCGTTTTTGTAAAAAAACATGTCGACAAAAGGTATTCATTTCTAATTTATTTTTCAAGCTGGACCTTTAACATTTAATGAAAAAAGGTTTGAAACGATGACTGTTATTACAGAATGACAAAGACTGTGGGGCGAAACAAAATATCAGCTCAATACTATCTCAAGGATCGACCAACTGATTGAAACAGTCTACTGAGAGCACCTTCACCCCGTCCATTCTATATCCACAGTTAATATCATTGCAGGCTCATGTGGATACAAAGTTGAAAGGCGGCAGTACTCACATAGTATTTTTTGAAAAAGATATGTATGGAGAGGAGATATCAGATTTCATTAGTGCTGAAAATGTAAATGAACTCCTCAAGTATGAATGACTAGGCTCCTCAGTTGTAAATTTATACATGAGGTAAGTTTTCATGATTTGATTTTACAAAAGCTGATATACTCTGATAATTTTTACCAAATAAATTTTATATTTGTCTTTGAAGTATATATGAAAAACAATTGAATGGATTTCCCCATGAACAAAAATTTGGACTCGTTAGTCCTCACACCACATCTTCAAAAGACGAAATAGATTCTGTTAAAGAGGCTACAATAATGTCATCCCTGCTCAAATCATTTGAAAAAAAAATTACGGATGACAGACTCTTTTTAATACCAACGATGCAGGGGTAAAACTCTACAATTTAATCATATCAACTATATTTTCATTTCTTTCTTTACTTATTCCTTTTTGTATTTTTAGGGAACATTGGATGCTAATTGCAGTCAATTTGGATACTGCAAAGATTTATTTTCTAGATTAAACGCATGGATATCCAACAAACCGACCACGCATGATGACATTTGTTAATTTGTAATACACTAGATCCAACATTTTAAAACAAAACATCTAGTTATATAATTTATGTTATCTTTTAATGAGGATTCTGTTATGATAGGGTGGTGCATCAATATCGTCTAATGCATGGAATGAATCCAGGGCATAAAGATGAGCACGCCTACAAGATCTACAACTGTAAAAGTATCCGGGTATATATAATAACATTTCATTATCCAAACACATATCAAAACAAATTACTTATTGTTGTCGATATTTCTGTAGTGTCCAAAACAAACAAACGGAAAGGACTGTGGTTATTATGTTTGTAAATTTATGAAATAGATCGTATTTCATCAACAAACTAGAATCCCTGATGAGGTATTTTCGAAAATAATTATGAGTTCATTTAAAATATTTATTAATCCTTTGTGTATTTATTTTTTTTCCGTACTACCATGACTGTCGCAAAAACTCATATTCAGAAGATGATATACATGTGTTTAGAAACGAATGGGCAACATAACTGATGGAAGATTGTACACAAATAGGATGAAGGTGAATTTTTACCACTTATGTTATCTATATATGATCATTGATTATCCTCCAACCTTCTTTGGTGAATTGAGAATGCTCCGATGTATTGAAATTTTAATTTATTACTCAATGTTTTCTATCCCCGGATTCATATTATTGATCTTTGAACAAATCAATATTGAAGTAAGGAATGATGGTGTGTAGTGCGTATGGGGTGAACGACGAAACCACCGAGGATCAACAAAATCCATTTTCTGTATCTCATTTTTTTGAACTTGTATTTGAGCACATGTGTTGTTGTTTGACTTGCACAATTATTTCTAGGTAGATGCATGAGATAATCGGTATCATTGAGGGATTTTTTGGAACCAAAATATGTGCCCTAGGATAATTCAAGTAAGGGAAAGGCTGGTGGAGATGAAATCCAAGCTCAAACGACCAGTACATCATCAAAAGAATCAACCCTGTGATGCACCATCATGTAGAATCTGGTCCTCGTGATGTTTTGAGGTGTTTATGGAAGGTATGCGGAGTCTGATAAGCTCCATGGCCACCATAAATAATGTTTACAGACAGCTCCACTTGTTTTTTGTGCCTCGTGCCTCTTTACAAGGATCACTCCATTCACATGGTCCATCTTAGCATGTATGTCCCATTCATCCCATTGATACTCTTGGAATAACCTGAGAATCTGACAATGCATAAGCCCCACAAAACCCATACTCATCCAACCAAGAGTATTCCTAGTGTGAAGGGAAGCTAACCATGGGTAATACCCACAACATACCTCTTTTAAATATATGGGTTTTGATCCTTGTATTCTAAATAGGGTACGTAGAAAGCCTTCATGAGGTTAAATCCCAACCAATGGTAAACCATGGTGACCCCCTCACTGGGGTCCACCTTCGATTATTTTCCCTCTTGTATTTCCCTTAGTGGCATCCAAATAAGTCTTAAAAATGAGAAACCTTACCTTTATGGGATGCACCACACTTTGGTCACACCTCATTGGGCGTTTTGATCCATCTATCAGGTAAACATTTCAAGTGCTCCCTCCTAGAGATGTACCTACCTGATCCACCTTTATAAGTGTTTTGATCCACCCAGGTCTTACATCTATCTAAGACATTAAATCATGACCCTCTATCCTTGTGGGATGTTAAACTCATGGAATACTACAATTTAAACATGGGTTTCCATTAATATATTCAATATTAATGTTTAATCAGTCCTTATTAAGGTATTGTGGAGGTGTGGTTTGATGTTTTCTAGCAGATTTTGGAAGATTCCATGCTTTATGTAGGTGATTCCATGCTTTTACATTATATGATGATTTTATTATGCTGTATTTGCTTGCCAAGTGTACTATATGAAATGTTTGTGTGGTTAAAAATGTGTTATCAAAGGAATTTGGGGTGTGTATAGACTTGAAAGTTATTTTTTAAAATGAATGCAGTTGTATTTCTTGTGGATTTTCATGCTTAAGTCCTTTAAATGTGATTGAATAAATGAGAAAGTTGTGTGATGTGTGTTTTCAAATGGATTTAATGTGTTTGTGAATTTTAAAGAGGGTTTTCTTATGAGATGTAGAGAGTCTATATATGTGTATTTACATTGAATGAAATTACATGAGAATGTGTTGATATATATGATGCGTATAATGTAAATTGAGCACAATTTCCAAACAAGGTATTTTCTTTATGATGTGCAGGGGACAGGGTGAGAGGGCAAGGGTGGTTTTCTGGGGGAGGGGAAAGGGGGAAAAGTGGTAGGGGGAAGGGGTAGGGGGTGTGCTGGGTTCTTTTGAAATATTTAGGGGGTGGGCAGGGGGGTGTGTGCAATGGGCAGGGGGGAAGTGCAGTGGGCAGGGGTGTGCTGGGGAAGGGGGCAGGGGGTGTTCAGGGGGCAGGGAGTGTGTAGGGGTAGGGGGTGTGCTCGGGGGTGGGCAGTGTGTAGGGGGTGTGTTGGGGAAGGGGTCATGGGTGCTTCTTTTTTATGGAATGGGGGGACATATATCCATGGTATTAAACCGTGGCTATAGGTATATAGCCAAGGTTTAATGTCGTTGCAAAATTCCCATCATTGGTATCCAATAGAGGAGGATAATAGGGTTGAAGATATTTCACCACTCTTTTAATGTAATTGATAATATTTGATTTATCTCAAAAGTAAGGGAGATATTCTATGGGGGAAGGGAGAAGGAGGAGAGTGCATGTAAAGGATTTTGTTGAGTGGAATGAGGGATATATGAGGGTAACCCGCTTTAATGGTTGATAGTGAAAATTTATTAATTACACTCATTAATTAGGGGAATTATTAGGCCTAAGGGTAAAATAAATCATTTTCCAACAATGTGGGAATCAATATACAGACACTTCTAATTCGTATAGTTTCATTGAGTGGCTTGCAATCCATTATTCAACCTTATAGAGATACTTCCCCAAAAACTCATACCTTACACAAGTTCATCACATTATTTGACAAACCATTAACTATCAATGTGAGACCATCATAACCTTAGAACCAAACTGTAGGTTTATCTATTACCCCTCGAATCATTAAATAGCCCATGTTCTACTAAACATTAGGCCATTTGATTATTATAGATGATTAGCCCTAACCGTGAACCAATTTCCTTAATTGGTTATTTTATGTTTTGTGACTCACTAGTATAATTCCTTTTAGGAACCCCATTCTTTATTTCATTATTGTATTACTAACATAATATTTGTTTTATTATATAGGTGAAATCTTTTTCCTCAGTTCGAATGCTTTGTTCAGAAACTGCCGCCATGGACGACAATGTTTTAGAGCAGATAGATGCAAAAAGGATGGAACATCATTGTTTTTTAACTGTTTATTGGATAAATGTAATTGTAACCAAATTAAACATTGTTTGAAATGTATATATAAGTGTGTTGTTTTGTATTCATGATTTCAAGTAAATGTATGTATCATTTTTTTTCTTCTATGCATTGTGTGTGGGTGTTGTGTGTGGTGTGTGTAGGTTTTGTTTGGACTCTGTGCAGGTGCTGTAATGTGTGCTGGTGCTGGGCAGGTTCTATGCAGGTTATGGTTTTGGATAGGATCTTTGGCCTTTATCAACGCTAGTTAAGCTCTTATAAATGGATAATATATCAGCGCTAGTTAAGCGCTTATAAATGGATAATATATCAGCGCTATTTTGAGTGCTGATAAAGGTAGTTTTTATCAGCGCTCAAAATAGCGCTGATATATTATACATTTATTAGTGCTGAAAATAGCGCTGATAAATACTACCTTTATCAGCACTTGCTTAGTGCTGATAAAGGGGACCCCCCCTTTATCTTCGCTGAGATTAACAGTGCTTTTTTAGCACTGTTAAAGGCCGTTTTTAAAGCTATTATAATCCATATTTGTAGTAGTGTGTATGGGTGCCTTATAATTGGTAAAAAGTAACCCATGCATTTGAACCATCTTTTAAGCTGGTATATATATATATATATATATATATATATATCTAAAGGCTATTGTTAAAATTAAAAATATGCTAAAGTTAAAATTCTAAAGTGAATTGGTTTTAATTAATGGGATCCTAATGCCAAACTATAAAGTATATGAGCAATTTATGGATTATTATATGGCCACCCATATAGTTGTACCGTCATATATGACCATGATATATTTGGAAATGGTTAAAATATAACAACAGTTTAATTTTTATTTGAAATGAATTGATTACCTACCTAAATGCACAACTGGACCCAAGTAGGTTATTTGGGGAATGTTTCTAATGAGATAACCAATTTCAGGTGTTTTGAAATTTTAATAATTAATAAAATTCTATTGGGTCTCATTCTGATGAACCTAGGCTGGCTTAATAGGACCCTCACAGGTCACCTTATCTTTTATCAAGTGCTTTGTTTATAATTTGTAATTGATGTTCTATTTAAAATCCTTTAAATTTTTAAAAGGTAAATGTGAATCAATGTAATGACCTTAAAGTGTAACCTAAAGTGGTGTACTTATTTTAAAACCTCTTGTAAGGGTAGTTTAAAGATCTCTTTGAGTTTCATTATAATGGAAACATGAGAATTTTCCTTAGTCCTTCTCCTGTTTAACAATGGATTAATGATAGGCTTATGTCCTAGTGAAATATGTTTGGCATGGACTAGTGAAAGGGTTGATTCTTATGCTTTGTAAGGGGATATTCCAAGGTAGTTAGAATCCTTAGAGATTAAATACCTTGACAGATTCTGTGAGTTTATAACATTGGTTCCATTTGGGTTTCGTTGTCCATAGTATAACTTTTAGCTTCTAAATTACACCCTTGTTTGGATGGGTGATCAAGGTATCCTTGACTTTTGTTATAGGCATGAGCATTGAGTAACGATCTATTTTAGTAGTTTATACATTCCTAGGGAATGGTCGGCCACTTTGTAGGTCTTGTGGCCCCTTTCTTATTTCTTAGCGAGGAGCATCTTGGTATGTCGTCATCCAAGTTAATGGTCGTATGGGGAAATATGAATCTGGGTTAAATATATTATATGTAAGACTAGATAATTTGATTCATAGGGTGGAAAACCTATGGATAATGTAGAGGATGTGTTTTATTGCTTTTTAATCCTCAAGGTAGTCTATGTTCATGTACGTGGTGCCTTAAAGTTTATAAATGATATAACAAAATAGTTTATTTTAGTGGAATTGTTGAGCCTTGGGATATTGAGTACATTCTTAGGTTATCTTTGTAGTAGACTGACCTATGCATTAAAGGAATAAAGTTTGTCCCAATGCTCAATATGACTTCCAAGAGGATTGGGTGTTTTGACATGCTGGTCAATTTGGTTTTGGTTTTCTTTCCATATGCTCTGATGTCATGAAGTTTAATCATGGATCGAAGGAGTGACACACATATAGTTAAGGTGAATCTGATCTAGTACACTTATGAGTGGCTAGTCTGTCTATTTTCTTTCGATAACTAATACACTTCTAAGGTGTGGAGCATCATTCCAGTTCTAGTGAATATGTTCCCTTACAAGTAGAAGGAACACAACCAAGGATAACCTTAGGTATTGGTTGATTTTTCTAAAATTCCTTTTAGTCTTTCAAGTTTTGAATCCTATCAGTGCTTTCTATATAAAAAAAGTTGATATGGTTGGTTTTGTATGAAACCCTTGATAAATGTCGATGGTTTTGGATGGACCTTGGTAGTTAAATTTTGATAAATCACAGAATTCCTTATGCAGTGAAGGAATTGTGGTTTAGTTTGAGGTGGTGTGTCAGTAGGTGAAGCCAAGCTTCTTTTAAGTGAATTCAACCAGTAGTGGTTTGATTGATCTTATTGATAATATTATGTATCCTCTTAGTGTACACTGGATTAACGATGATAATTCCCCCTATCTTAACATTATCCTTGATACACTAAGAGAGTGTCGGTCTTATGCTGCACCAAAGTTTTAAAAGTTTTTGGGCTTGTTTGGGTGATTTTATCAGTGTTTTATGCTAGAAATGTGGTTTCTATTGAGTCATGGTTAGTCTTGAGGGATACCCTGGTTCCCAAGTAGTAATTCCTTGGATAAATTTTGGACATCGAATGTTTTTCTCTGACTTGACCACTAGGAGGATGCTGCTATAGGATTAGTTAATGTTCTAATGTAGATGTCTTGGCTTTGTGCCAACATATCTCTTATAAACATGGAGTATGGACTACCTTGGGTTAGTTTCTTAGAAACCATTTTGTTGAATCTGAGGTTATCTCAAACTTCTTGTTGGGATTGGAAGTGATGTTTAAAGGTGAAGATTCCAGTGGGAAGGATCTGGGTTACACCCTTTTTCATGCCGAGGCATGACATTTCAAATGACCAGGTGATATTTGATTAGGGAATGTCATCATAAGTTAGGTATGAGCTTCGATGAATGTGTTTGTGGTGAAAATAGATGTCTTGTAGGAGGGTATTGTGGTTCATTTTGAAATGCACCAACTGTATAAGTCGATCATTTCCAAGATAATTTGGTAGGAGTGGCTCAAATTTTTGTCCTTGTTTAATGTTTCTGGTCAAATGGAACTGTTTTAAAACACATTTCCTGGTTAAGGTGGGTGTGGTTTAAAGGACAATTGTTTATTTCAAGGAAATATTGCACAACTAGTTTCAGTTGGGTCGATTAGGATTCAACTGTTTCCTTGAAATGATGCCCCTGATATGACCTCGAATGTGATCAAATTTACCAAGTTAAATAAATCATTCATGGAGCATCACTATAATTCTTAGAGACATGCTTTGTAAATAAATTCCAACAGTAGAGGTACTATGATTCAGAATTGTCCCTTTATGATATAAAAACCCTTGGTGGGGAGCACCATCGGCCAAATGTTTAGCAAGATGATGATGTGATCATGTCTCTAGCTAAAAGGGATCAAGTAAGTGCTGTTTAAGTGTTTCGATTGGAATAAGAGCATTGGATTGGGTTTTTATTGCTTAATTACCATTTATTTAATGAATTCTTAGAGGTGTGTTGGGTGTTTGGAAATTAAATTCAACCGTTTGAATGAGACTTCACAACCCTTGTAGGTTAGGTGATGTTTTCTTTGTTCCCAAATGCTTCTCGAGGATGAGAAGTTCTAAGGTATGGAGGTTTTAATGACTTGTGTTTTTGAGACAAGGTAAAATTCCAAGGGAATTTAAATTTTGTCATTTACCATATGGGTTGTTATTTTAAACAAGCTTCAGAATGTAATTCTGAGAGTTGGAACAGTTCAACGTGTTTTTTTAGACTTGGGTGAAGTCTTAAGAGGCTCCTCATGTGTCTTGTCAAGTTTCTAGAGCACTGGGTCCCAAAAAACATAGGTTTGGGAGGTCTGGTAAGGGTGCATGGTTTTTCTAAACCCATGTGGTCCCCAACAACAAACCATGCGGCTATAGCAGGTGAGCAAAAATGTCCCGCACGAGCTATACACAGTTTACCCAAACCGTGTGCCTAGCCTGCACAGGTAGTGCCACTTAGGAAGTACCGATACACTATTCACTATACATTTGGAGTATGGTTAGAAGAACCATGAATCACAAACGTTCATGGTGGGTTCCTTAATTAGTGGGTTCCACATGGTTGTCACACAGTTTGGGAAAACTATGTGACCTAGTTTTTAGGGTAAAATGACTATTTTTCCCTTAATGAGTTTTAAAACTCATTTATTATTTATTTCCACATCCATCACCCATATGAGGATCCTCCCAAGAACCATGATATTCTATTTATATCTAATATAGGCATGGATATATCTCCTCCTCTAGTTTTCCAAATCGAACGTCGTCAGTCTCTATGGATCCACATTGGTAAAATGTCAGTTTCATCGATTTCTTCCAAAACAGACCAAATCAGAGATTAATATTGGATGAGTGGATTATCCTAGGTATGATGTAGGTGGTATATGGATTTTTAATCAAGTTTTCATAATTTTATAAATAGATCCATTATGTCGTGCACTGGCCTTTGTCGAGCATCATCTTTTAATTGAGTTCTTCATATCAAATTGATCAACACACCTAAATACACTCCATATGATGCTTGTTTAGTGCGTAGAGGATGTCAACCTCAATAATGGACAACCCTTGGGTGTACCAGATTATTTATACCCTTTATGATTAATTTAATTAAGTGATAAAAACATCTTTTAACCATTCTTCTTGGATTTATAATTGGGTTTCCCCTTCTAGGAAATGGACCAACTGAGAATTGAACCTCATAAGTGAAATGTTGAGCCTTATAATTATTTTCCATGTGTGGTGGATTTATAAAATGTTCTTTCTAATTAATTGAATTAAAAATATTGAATTTTATTTTTAATTTATTAAATTATTTTTTATAAACAAATTCATGTTTTTATAATAAAACCCCTTAGATGAGGTGTGTTGTATTCTTAACTAAAAAGTGTTGATTTGTTATTTAAATCATGCTTGGTTAGTTTCTTAGGTAATTTCCTATGCCTTTTGTGCTTGATAAGTGGCATGCTAGTACATGGATTCCTTGTTATTCTGGAATAGATTTTTAGTCCTTATATATATATATATGTTAAATGAACCAAGACACCTCATAAGTTCTTGGCCCAATTCATAAACTGAATGGATTGACCCCACCCATCTAAATGATTAATGGACTAATATCCTTCTAAGGGATTGAATTGATTTATAAATGGGATTAACTATGTAATAAATTTCCCAATTGGAATACGGTACCTTCTAAGTACTTACTTGAACCTTGATAAATGAATTTCCATGTTTTGTTTAATTAAATGGATTGTATTAAATGGAATGGATTGAATTGATAGAATTCCTTTCTTAAATTATTATAAATGTTTAAATGATATGGGATGATTTTATTAAGTGTTTTAAATGAAATTAAATGTGAATTGGGGAAAGGAAACATTGATTATCACATTCTTAAGTATATTATTTATTGAAATATAGTAAATGAATTCCCATGTTTATATGGGATTATTAAATGTAAAGCATGAGAGGTACTGCCTTATGGATATTTATTATAAATATGATTATTCCTTCATATGGGTTATGGAATGAGGGTAAGGGTTATGTTGAGCATGGAAGAATCATGCTCCCTTACATCGGGTGTTGAGTCATGGAATATCACACCATTGATATTATTGGGATGATGGGAATAATGCACCACATTCCCGGGTAAGTGTTGGCATGATGACTCACTCACCACTTTCCCGAGTGTTGACATGATGGAACACTCACCATCTCGAATGATAAGAATAAAATCTCCAACTCATTAGGATATGTTGGGTATGTAACCTTTTTCTATACCTTATATACTCATTCAGACTGGTTATGAATGATTGAGCTATGCCTCGGTCCAGCCAGCACCGAGTATTCCACATATATGGACACTTAATTCTGCACATACTTGGTTCATAAGGGTGGATGAAATATAGAACTATACTACGAATATATTTTTCTATATACATATGGTTACTATTCAGACACCTATTCCAACAATGATTCAAAGTAGGTAGAGTCAAATAGGTTTCCTATTAGAACCTGATCCGACCAATGTTTATTTATTCATTCAGTTTGTTTATTTTTTATTCGACCTGAACACTACTTTACTTATTTCTCACAGAATAGATTCAGTAATAGAAATCGTGGGTGGTAACCCACTGGTATTTATATCTCACACCCTACTCAGGATATCATTGCATTGGGGTACCCATGTAGACTTTATGTTTGCAGGACCATGGTTGATTGCTTGTGCCATTTTTAATGTACATGGGAGTTAGGAGCATCAGACCGAGCTGGAGATCGGGATGCTCATGGAGATCTCCCTTGGGTATTTTATTTTATTTTCTTTCTTTATTTTGTACTGTATCTTGTAGCTATTATATGTATTCAATTTTAGATTATGTATCATTATCTCGACATGCATGCATTGTTGTACATTGGCACTGACCATATTTTATATTCAGTTATTATTATTATTCTTCTGCTACTCTGACATTAATTTATTATTGATTCCTTCATTGTTTGTTATTTATTATCTAATATACCATTGTGCTACTCTGATCTTGAGGGTATAGTCTCCCTGCTATCACCTCCTTACACACTCGCTTCTAGTCGGTAGACTCTAACATATGGGGAGGTGCGCTAAAGGCCATGTGACCCATCGGTTCGACTACCGTCTTAGTGTTTTGTTAGATCAGGACATTACATTATGATTATGAAATATAATGAAATAAAGTAATTATATATTCTCATGAAAATTATTCAATTGTAGGAAAATGGATCTTGAAATAAAAATGTTCTCCTAGTACCTTCATTTCCAATGAATCAAATGACCCCTCATATCATCACATATTTAGGGTTTTGTGATCATTAAATTTCTTTAGATCAACTAATTTCTTATATTGAATGATGTTTATCCCTATCTATAATTATTTATGATTTTCTTCCATGTATAAATCTTTAATTCCCACATATGTTCTCCTATGTGGAAACTTGTTTATAAGTTACTTTGGGGTAACCGTTATGTTTCCAACTTTATTTTTTTAAAGGAAGTTTTAGTATTTTATTTTTATGATGTGGGTTTATATGGAAGGAACATTCAAGTATTAAAAATTTTATGACCCAGAAGAATTTTGAGGGTGAAATTCATTTTAAAGGGTGTATAATGTAACACCCTTAGTTTTTATGAATTATTTTTTTGAATAAATTATAATTCATTAATGGATTAAATTACACAGTATGCCAAGTTAATATTTATTCATATACACCACCAAGTTAAGATTATTCTATAAACAAAACTAAGTTAAGATTATAGTACACACAACACTAAGTTTAGATTTTGTTACACACAATACTGTGTTCCTTTAATATCTTACGTTACACACAAGACCGAGTTTTACCGAACTAAAATATACTATTAATATTATTATTTAATATGATAGTCATCACATAGATGTTGGAATGAAGAGAATTAATATGATTAAATAACTTATGAAAATATTTTTTTTCACAATTTTATTAGTTATATATTGATTATAAAGAAAATAAAATTCATTTAAAATAAAAATAAAAATTTTCTGAAAAACAATATCTTTTATAAAAGACAGGTTAGTTATGCTTGGTGCACATAATTTAAAATTAAATTTTACCAATTTTAGAAAATTTATTTGAAAAAATAAACTTCATTTTTGAAATAGGAATATAAATATTATCTTATGGTAAATTTATGGTAAATTTATGAGAAGTTTTATTTTTTGATGAATAGTGAAAAATACATAGTTTTAATTGAAAATTGTCCATCATTTAATTTATTTATAATGTTAAATTATATTTTAAATTATATTTAATTTATAATTAGTTAAATTATATATATATTAATAAAATTCAGGTCATTATAAGAAATTTTATATTGAAATTGAATATAAAAACTTTGTAAACTTTGAATCATTTTTTCTGTTTTAAAAACCCACTTTCTCGTCACGTCTATGCAATTAATTTTAAATTAAATTATGCTATTTATGTGTGTTTAATTTAGAAAAATGTATTTAAAATTTAGAATCAGAATAAATTTTAATATCTAACAAGTCCAAATTAATTTTTTACAAAAGTGATTAGTGAAAACAGTAAAAATTAATTATAGAGATTAAGGTAAAAATGAGATTACTTAGTGGTTAAACTTAGAATATAAGGTTTAGAATGACGTAACAACTTTTTCAAAAACCATAATATGGAAATATTTCGACCCTTAACACCTTAGTATTTATTTTTGTGAGTTAGTGGGATATTATTCCATGAAGGTGACATATATAATAAGTTAAGTATGGAAAAAAGAAAAAAAGAAAAATTATTTGCATTCAATATTTATAAAGCTTTGAGATGGGGAAAAAACATAATATTTCAAGTTATAATTTTTTTTGAAAGTTAAATTAGTTTTTTTATCATGATAATTTATTTTAATTTATTTTAGATTAAATAATTACTTTAAATTCTTAAGAAATGATGACGCATGAATCGTTTAGTTAATATTTAACTAAAATAATTGATACTGAAAATGTTAAAAGTGAGGTAAATTGAATGAATTATTATCTTACATCAATTTTATAGATGAATATATCATTTTATATAGGTGTTAAATTAATAGATTAAAATTCCATTATTTTCTTGATATTTTTTAATTCAAATTAATTAAATAATGTCAAAATTGACATTAATGCTATTTTATAATAAATGTTATTTTATTAAATGATTTAAATTAAAAAAGAACATATATTATTACAAGTGATTTGAAAATGTTAAAAAATATAATATATGGTCCATTCATGTACCAATTGATGTTTTATAATGAGCATATTGACCCCTAGATAGTAAAAACTATGTTAGTGAGGTTAGGTTTAAAGTAGTGTTTTTGCGCATTGTGTGTACTTATATTAAAAATTAATTTCCAACACATATGATATTTTTATTTTATAAATTAGATATAATATTTATAATTATAGGTTCCAAATTCTCTAATAATTATCTCTCTTATCACGACCAGTCCCAGAGGGGCCTATGCCGTGACTACCCCAAGTCCACCAAGATGCAAATGATGAAATATAAAAACACTAAGTAAAGAATGCATGAAAACTACTATATCCCACAACAAGAGTACAATAGTGAAAGTATTGGAAATTAAACAGGGCAAAAATAAGCCCACCAAAAGAAAAGATTCTTCAGCCATAAGTCCAACATGTAAAGTAAGAGTTATTGGGACTTTCGTCAGAAAAGATATTGGAACACACCTCGGCCTGTCCGGTCTCCCAAGGCACTGCCTGGTCCTGGTCTTCCTGGAACTCCATCAAATATTCGATCATCTGCACAAGACATAACACGTGTAGGGGTGAGGAAAACAATACTCTGTAGGACACCCCAAAACCATTAAGGAATACCACAAATTAAATACCTTAAAGGAAATACCAATAAGGAATACCAAAAATAAATACCACTAAGGAAATATCAAGAAGGAATACCACCGAGGAATATGACCAAAGAATACCACAAAAGAATTCATAGTCAGCTCCACATAGTTATATGACTAGAAAAATTATATCAACAACATCTAGATATACTCAATCAAATAAGATACACAGTCTCAATAAGACACATAGTATTCATAAGACACATAGTCTCTATAAGACACATGGTCTCTATAAGACACATAGTATCTATAAGAAACACAGTATCTATAAGACACATAATCTCTATAAGACACACAGTCTCTAGGTCACAACCAACCACAAAAATGTTTGCTCGAAGCACGCTCATTCTGAGAGAACTCACTCCTCAAGACATCAGGCCATATGTAAAATCCCATAAACCCACTTATGATATCTCAAAAGTACCGCCTCATCGTAAGGGTCCCAACTCCATAGAAATCTCATAAAAAAATCATCCAGTTTGAAAGTTATGGCCGCTTGAAAATTTCAGAAGGGGGTTCACTAGGCCATGGACCGACCGAGTGGTCGGTCTACCGACCATGGTAGTCGACCGTCCGATCCATCCACTCCTACGATCGACCACGCTACAATAGCTTAATCTACTATGATGATTGACTGCACCAACAACTACTATAACCACATGAAAACTCTGTCGACAACAGCTCACGGTCGACCGTGGCCCGGTCCTACCGCCCCGGGTCTGACCTGACCAACCGAGTCCAACTTCTTCCACCGGGTCAGCACGACCTGCTCCGGCTTGGCCTGACCCACCTCACTAACCCGACCAGCAATGCCATACTAACCTGCTCACCTAACCCAGTCCACTTGTTGGGTCGGTCCAGATCACGTGGTCACTCATGGAAACCACCCCTAGCCGCATCCCATGTGGCGATGGACACATCATTCCACTAAAACCATTCCTTCCACGATCTTTTGTTCTTCATCTGGTGCTCCAATATCTGAAATTAAAACCCCTCTATGATCCTTAGGTCCCAAGATACACTGATCGAGCCTCTGTTTCATCTTGCCTCCAATCTAGGGGTCCGATCACATTTGGAACCTCCCAGCATGTCGAGCCGCAATCATGAGGATCCAATGAAGAAGAAATATAAGAACGAAGGAATAAAATCACAAGAACTCCCAAATAATGAACCTTCAACTTTGTTCATGTTGGCCTCAATTCGTTTTTTAGAAGGATAAACAAAGAGGATAAACTAATCTTCCAATAATCCCGCATCAAAAACCAATCCCTCAACAATGACCGAACCATGGATAAATATTTTTGTGGGTTGACCTATGTTCATTGTGGAAATTAATAATGGGAAAGGAAATAATGAAATAACCACCCTACCTAGGATATGGATCATTCACTGTTGAGGATTGATTACCGTTGGTGATCTTCTAAGAATTATATTCGATCCCGGTGTTTTTCATCACTACTGAGAGAATTATCTACGGATTCTCTCCAGAGCCTCTAGGGAATTTCTAGGGTTACGAGTCTAACCCTGGGTCCCTTCCTAGCTCTTCATTTAAAAAAAATTGTCACTATGTCAATGTAACATTAAAATAAAATAAACACACAGTTTATTTTATTCACTAAAAATTCCAAAAACTATTCTTCACAGCCAACCCGTGCAAGATGATGTTAGGTCTTACCTATAAAAAACAAAATATTATGAACTCAACGATGGTATCATATTTCCAATCCAGGTCACCATTCATTAGTTATTAGGATTTTAAAATAAAATAATTTTATTTAATTATTTTATTTACAGTTATATCCTTGGTGACTTTTTCTTAAAATGATCCACACCGACCAAAGATAGGTCATGCCTAGGGTAAAGCTGCCATTCTGAGATCAACGGTGCCCTCATATTTCTGATATGGAAATTTGTTTAATTGATATTCTACTTTTTTGGAAAGTCACGTATGCATGATATTAAAAACACAGAATTTTTAAATGAATTGTTCTAGGTACACCGGGCCTCAAAGTCACACGCCGTCTTAGCACATAGTCTCTAAATTCTCCCAAGTAATTTCTAAAAATAATACATGGAAAGTTTGAGATTTTATATACTCCAAACCTTTGGGATTTACATCCCAAAAATCCAAAAAAATGGCTATTAAAATAAATGAGGAATTGAGTACGAATCTGAGCCTCCCGCTCCCATGTGATCTGTAGAGACTCGAAGCTTGACGTACATGGACATTACATTACTTTAGCAGAATACTTAATACATAACAAAAACAGACACACAAGGACCGTAATAGTTTAGTGTCTTTGGAAACTTGGAATGTAATCTTCTAATCGTGGTGAAAGATCTTCAACATCTCCCATAAAGATCTTCCCCCCCCCCCTTTTTTCATACCTAAAACCTTTCTTTATATCCTGGGGAAAATAAAACATAAAAAGGGTGATCTCAAATGCTCAGTAAGGGTAAGCATGGATAAAATAAAACATACCATATACATTTGAATCTTAAAAACATGAACATAATGTTTAAACATCAAAATCTTGAGCAAAGACATAAATCTTGGAAGGGCGTAAGGCATGTATCATAAAGAAACCTTAATAATGATAAAATAGCATGGGAGTAAAACATGTAATTGTGGCATCCATTAAGCACATGTAATGATTTCCATAGTATCAAAGACATTACTGCCAAGACCATCTTAGTGGACAAAGTCCCTTTCTGAATCGAGTTCACTCCTCGTTTCAGTCCTATAACACTGAACCGGTTTAACCTGCCATTCCAGCTATGTCTATCTCATGAGATATAAAATCTTTACCCAATGCATTGGAGGGAGATATAGGTCCCACCCATCTCATAATGATACCATTCATATGTGTGCCACAAAATCATAAATCATACATCATTGCATAACCCATGTAATAAAAATGGGATTCTTAAACAACATGACATCATAAAACAATTAATATAAGATAAAGGAATTCATAAAAATAATTCCATCACAACATAATCAAATCAATGTAATAATAGGGATAGAAACATAACCCTTTATTATCTTATATGGAAAATAATTTTGATAAAACAGTTGAACTCCATTCTTGAGGAAAATATCCTTTCTACTTCAAAAACAGTTTTCCTTTCTTAACATGTTATACAATTCTAAACTAAGAGAAGTTGATTAAAAATAAACTTGAAAACTTGTAAGGGAAGCTTCTTGGAAATAATGTTTTAAAAATCCATTCATGCCGTATAAGTTAAAAGAAAACATTCTTCTCGTACTTTTGTCGGAAAAGTCAAAAAGTACCTCGTACGAAAAATGACAAAAGATTCCTTTCATATCTTTTACAAAAAACTCACGGAAGGGGAAAATTGGATTTAAATAATTTTAGGTGTATGGAAATAATATTAAATATTGAGGAAACATGGATGTGGATGATAAAATACACCCCAGTAAATTTCAAATTATAAACAATCTCGGATAAAAATGTGATTGTGATATTTCCCTTACCTTAGGTCCGATATGATTCGTACGTATCCAAACCTCCTGTATAATGATTTAAATAATGTCATTGACTTATTAAAGAATCATATTCATATATATATGGTTCACTTATGACTTTATATTACCCGTTCTTTTGTAAATTCATGTTAAAGTTGCGTTTTGGGTAAAATCGTCTCATTTGTCGTTCGTGTTTTAACTTGTAATTATTCATATGATTACTTATATCATGATTACTTAAATCCAGAATGTAAAACATGATTTATATATAATATATATTCAGAATATACATATACATAATGGATCGATAAATGGAAAGAAATACACCGTTCATGGAGACAGTAGGCCGTACGTACGCATGAACGCTGTTTTTGTTTCCTTATTGAATTTAATGGAATTAAGTATATGACATACATATATATATATATACATAAATCCAGTAGATTTATAATTTCATATATTTAATTATTATTACTTATATATACTTTATAATCATTCTTTAATGGTTAACATGGAGAATGAATCTCATCGCGTCGTGGAGACGGTAGTCCGTACGTACGCACGAGCGATGATATCATTCCCATGATCGTGGAATTGTATTTAAGTGTATGTATAATATTTCAGAATCAATATCACTTTAAAATAATCATATATAGTCATTATTTACACCATTATAACCATCCAAGTAAGGTGGTGGTGGAAAAACAGATTACACCACGGCGTGGAGGCGGTATTCCTTACGTACGCACGCGCGGTGATTTCGTTTTCCGTAGGATGGATAGATGGTGAAATAGGGTTGTTTATTAATTATAATAACATGTCAGTATATTAGTGATACTAATTTTATTACTTCATAATGAAACAACTAAATAAGAATAAGTGTAAGAAGAAATAAAGTTGAAAGAATCGGTAACAGACATTACCTCTTCTTTGAAACGCCTCTTTGAGACCTCCACTTAGGGCACTTAAATTGGTCTTTGAAGAAGACCAGGACCTCTAGGATGTTTCTAGGGAAGTGGAGAATAGAATTTGTCAGGGGTTGTCCGAGCTTAAAGGCTGAAAGTGGTGTGAGGAAGATAGGGAGGAGGTTCCCTTTTATAAGGGAGGAGAGGGGAACCTTTGGAATAACTAAAAATATTATTTTATTATAAAGACAAATTCGGTTTTAAATAGCTCCAAATTGATTTATTTATAAGATAAGGTGGGTATGGGTCTAAATACTCTCATACAATAGAATTTAGACAAGTTTAGGTTCCTATTGTAACCTTATCAGTTAGATTTAACATTAAGTTAGATAATTTTACTTTTACCGTGTATTTTTGTGTTCTTACACTATAAGGTTAATAAACTTACTATAAGAAGCCAAACGAACCCCAAGTTGTTTATTATTAATATATATAACCTTATATAAGTCATTTGTCTGAACCTTAGATTTTTAGGAATAAAATAACATTTAATAATATAATATTTGTTTTAAAAACTATTTTATGTCAATTTTGACACTATTTGGTAATTGATTTTTGTGAAAATCATAACAGAATGATTAGTTATAAAAAAGTTAATTAAATCAATACTAACATGTCATATTAACCTATAAAATTAGTGTAATTCATAAAAATACTCAAATTATATTTATTTGGGTATTTATAATAACAATTATTCTAATTTTTAACTATTATGGTAATTACTGCATTATCATTGTGTCATAAATAAATTAAATTATTTAATGTCTAAAAATTATAAATAAAATATCATTATGTAGGAAATCTTATTATATTTCTAATGAATATTTACAGTCGAATTTATCTTATGTATAATCCTATATTAAAAATGTTTTCGTAAATAAACTTTGATTTTAACTCTTTTAACTCTTCTTTGAATTAAATAATAATAAATGTCCTAATCTAATCCAAGTGGGTCTAAATGGTCATATTTTATTCCTAAGTTTGTTTATGGTAGAATTACACTTATCCAATAAAATTTGGACATGTTTTAGGGTAATAATAATATCATTTTTACCCTTAATTACCCAATTTACTTTTAACCGTGGTAAAAAAAAGTAAAAAGTTACTATTCACCAAATATTATTTTCATCTCATTGAACCACATTTTATATACTTACATCAACTGTGTTTCTAGGATTTTTTAAATTCCACTCACAGAAGCGGTAAAATTAAGTTTTATGGAAAATTCAGTTTTTTTAACTACCACTTAGTGGTTTCACTATTCATCAAAAAATGAAAGTTTCCAGAAAAATACAAAAAATTAGGCCTAAGCTATATTTGATATTATGAACTCAAAAATGATGTCTATTTTACCAAATTCAAAACACATCAGTTTCATTAATTAATTTAAAAATTAATTCCCGTCGTCCAAACAAATAGCATTTTCTTAAGAGATAATAACTATCAAAAGATTGACACTTGTTTATGTCTGGTTTAAATGTGAAATTATATCCAATGACCAACATTGTATTAAATTGTAAAAATATATTCTAAATATACTTTAAAACCACTAAAATTAATAATTTATCACTGTTAATTATTTTGATTAAAAAGGTTGTTTTTAATTAAAATTTAGTAATTTTCACTATTCATCAGAAAATGAAAGTTATCCGAAAAGTACCAAAATTTCACCCTAAGATAATTTCAATATTCCAAATCCAAAAATGAAGTCCATTTTGAAAAATAAAATTTACTAAATTTCAAAAAGTGGTTATTACTATTCATAACGACTAGTTTTTAATAATATTTTAATAGCATATCATTGTTTGGTGAAACTCGGTATTGCGTACTACACACGCTATCGAGGAAGGTCGCGATTGCGTGTAATGCAAGGCAAGTCAAGGATGCGTGTTTTGCAAGCCCCTTTTGGTGTAGCGTACAACACAAGACATGAAATTAAAAAGAATATTTTTCATAAAATCTTGGGGTGTTACATTCTACCCCCCTTAAAATGAATTTCACCCTTGAAATTCGTCGGGGTTATAAATGGTTTACTACTCAAAAGTTTCTTTAATAGAAACCCACATCGTAAAAAGGAATACCAAAACCAATCTTTAAAAACAAAAGTATGAAATGTAACGGTTACCCAAATAAACTATTCACTGGGTTTCCACATAGAAGAACATAGGTGAAAATATGGATATGGAAGAGAAATCTAACCATCATGTTCTGATGGATAGTGGTAGAGAACATGGCTATGAAAAATCCAACAATCACAAAGCCATAAATTTGTGATGATCTAGGGTACCATCTGATTTATCGGATATAAGGGCACTAGGACAACATTTTTGGTTTTCAAGATCATTTCCCTAAAGTTGATGAATTAAAAGAAATACTTACATGATTTTGGTACAATCTCACTATTGTTCATGAATTGAACAATTTCCACTTCATCCCTTAAAGAAATGTAGTTGAATTTGTTATTGTGTTAGCAGATCATGTGATAGAATGATGGGTCATTCCATCTGTTTCAAACAAAAGGTTAGCAAAAGTTATAAGTCCATCTTATGGTTAGATTAATCGTATATGGTTCCAAAAATGAACTTATACATCATATATCATACAACTTAATAAAATAAAACTAGTTTCTACTAACCAAGGACTTCCTGTAGGCCAGTGGTAGGAGATAAAGGCCAGTCACACTTCGGTTGTGGGTTCGATTCCCACAGCCTTGTCCGACGCGATGGGTTGTCGCCCGTCCTGCAGGTTGTCCTTTTTCTAAAACTACATTACTATAACATCTCATCAATAATATCAAAAAAGAGTTCTATACTTAAACAATACTAACTTATGTCCAACATAATCCATTCCAATCTTTAGGATTATCCAAAATACTGTTGTCCAATATTATAGTGAAAACGATTACCAAAGAGTTCATATAACAAGCATGTTAATACCATTGTTGATCCCCATATATCATGAGATATGTCTTGTTGGTCACATTCCAAAAATTCGAAGGCCTTAATAATGTATTCTCTTGAAAAATGAATACCCATTGAATCTTAGTGAAAACATGAGTTCTGTCAGAAGTTAACTCTTTTCACATACCAAAACCTCAAACCATGATTTAACTATTTCCTTATATCAGTCAGGAGCTTATGAATACTGTCAAACATTTCATTTTTCCTTATCCCTTCATTATGCGCATATCATATTTCTTCCAAAAATATCTCAATCACTTTCCCTGGTTACCGATACCATAAAATTATTGAAAACCACAATAGACCAATACATAAATATTCCAATATTCCCCGATACTATATACAACATTATTTTGGAATCCCATTACATAAACACTTAATCATTCCACCACACCATTGTCATATTCAACATCGCCAATGGTGATCGCATGTGACTTCCCTTTGTCCTTTGCCTTAAGTGGTTTCTCATGTCGATCATCACTAACCCTTGGATTAGGGCATTTATTAGCATAATTCCCCATTTCCTTGCACTTGAAGCATTGAAGTGTAGTAGGTTCATTCTATGTATCCCTTCCTTTTTTTGCATAATTAGACATCTTCTTCCCATCATTATGGCATTCAAATGCCCGATGACCTTTCTTTCCACATTTGAAACATTTACTTGTCCCTTTAAGACAATCTCCACCATGCTTCTTTCCACACTTTGAGCATAAGGAAACATTCATCTTCTTTTCACCATTATTATGAGATTTCTCCTTGAACTCCATCTTTCGTTTCTTTTCAAAACTAAGAGATGGATAAGTAACACCAACTTCCATTTCTACCTTGATAGCACAACACAAAATTTCTTCATAGCTACTGAAGTCTCTTATAGCTAATGCCCTTCGAAGATTTGGTTTTAAGCCACTGAAGAATCGATCAACTTTACTTTCAGGTTGGATGATAAATCCAGATGCATACCTTGCAAGCCTTGTAAAATTCGCTTCGTATATACCAAAAGATTCATCATCCTTTTGCTTTAGTTCAAGAAATTCCTTCTCCATATTTGTTCGAAGAATACGAGGGAAGTACTTATTGAAAAATAAGTTCTTGAACTCGTCCCATTCCATGGACTCAATTTCATCTCTTTGCCTCGTATTCTTGATAAGATTCCACCATTGATCAGCTTCACCTTCCAAAAGATATACTGATAAGATGACTTTATCATGTTCAGAACATTGAAGAACTGAAAATATCTTTTCAGTGGTACTGATCTATTGTTCAGCAACAAGTGGATCAGAAGACCCACTGAAAGAAGGTGGACGTTGCCTCATGAAGGACTCAATAGAATATTGTTCCCTTCTCTGCTAATTTGGAAGTTCAGAATGATTCATAGGTTGTGTAAGTATAACAATAATATTTTGCACTCCATCTCCCATAACATTTGTTTGTTCAGGAGGACAATAATTGCATTGTCCATTGCATTGATCAACACGGTTCCTTCGGGTTCCAGCCATCGTCTAAAACCGAAAAAGAATAGTGTGAGAGGAAAAAATCATGCTAAGGAAAACAACATAATAAAGGGGGAGTACCTTCAATATCTAACATCTTAGGTTTAATTCTAAGATCATTAGCGCAATTATAGGACTATAACCTATACTTATACTTAACCTTAGGGACATCCCTAGACATACCTTAGAAATATCTCTAGGGATCTCACTAAATTTCTCACATCCTAGTTTCCAAAGGTTGACTAAAACTTTCCTCTGATACCAACTTTAGAGACCCGAAGCTTGACGTACATGGAAATTACATCACTTTAGTGGAATACTTAATACATAACAAAAACAGACACACAAGGACCATAATAGTTTAGTGTCTTTGGAAACTTGGAACGTAATCTTCTAATCGTGGTGAAAGATCTTCAACATCTCCCATAAAGATCTTCCCCCCTTTTTTTTCATACCTAAAACCTTTCTTTATATCCTGGGGAAAAGAAAACATAAAAAGGGTGATCTCAAATGCTCAGTAAGGGTAAGCATGGATAAAATAAAACATACCATATACATTTGAATCTTAAAAACATGAACATAATGTTTAAACATCAAAATCTTGAGCAAAGACATAAATCTTGGAAGGGCGTAAGGAATGTATCATAAAGAAACCTTAATCATGATAAAATAGCATGGGAGTAAAACATGTAATTGTGGCATCCATTAATCACATGTAATGATTTCCATAGTAGCCAAGGAATTACTGCCAAGACCATCTTAGTGGACAAAGTCTCTTTCTGAATCGAGTTCACTCCTCGTTTCAGTCCTGTAACACTGAACAGGTTTAACCTGTCGTTCCAGCCATGTCTATCTCATGAGATATAAAATCTTTACCCAATGAATTGGAGGGAGATATAGGTCCCACCCATCTCATAATGATACCATTCATATGTGTACCACAAAATCATAAATCATACATCATTGCATAACCCATGTAATAAAAATGGGATTCTTAAACAACATGACATCATAAAACAATTAATATAAGATAAAGGAATTCATAAAAATAATTCCATAACAACATAATAAAATCAATGTAATAATAGGGATAGAAACAGAACCCTTTATTATCTTAGATGGAAAATAATTTTGATAAAACACTTGAACTCCATTCTTGAGGAAAATATCCTTTCTACTTCAAAAACAGTTTTCCTTTCTTAACATGTTATACAATTATAAACTAAAAGAAATTGATTAAAAATAAACTTGAAAACTTGCAAGGTAAGCTTCTTGGAAATAATGTTTTAAAAATCCATTCATGCCGTATTAGTTAAAAGAAAACATTCTTCTCGTACTTTTGTTGGAAAAGTCAAAAAGTACCTCGTATGAAAAACGAAAAAAGATTCCTTTCATATCTTTTACAAAAAACTCACCAAAGGATAAAATTGGATTTAAAAAATTGTAGGTGGATGGAAATAATATTACATATTGATGAAACATGGATGTGGATGATAAAATACACCCCAGTAAATTTCAAATTATAAACAATCTCGGATAAAAATGAGATTGTGATATTTACCTTACCTTAGGTCCGATATGCTTTGTACGTATCCAAACCTCCTGTATAATGATTTAAATAATGTCATTGACTTATTACAGAATCATATTCATATATATATGGTTCACTTATGATTTTATATTACCCATTCTTTTGTAAATTCATGTTAAAGTTGTGTTTTGGGTAAAATCGTCTCATTTGTCGTTTGTGTTTTAACTTGTAATTATTCATATGATTACTTATATCATGATTACATAAATCCAGAATGTAAAACATGATTTATATATAATATATATTCAGAATATACATATACATAATGGATCGATAAATGGAAAGAAATACACCGTTCATGGAGACGGTAGGCCGTACGTACGCATGAATGCTGTTTTCGTTTCCTTATTGAATTTAATGGAATTAAGTATATGACATACATATATATATATATACATAAATCCAGTAGCTTTATAATTTCATATATTTCATTATTATTACTTATATATACTTTATAATCATTCTTTAATGGTTAACATGGAGAATGAATCTCATCGCGTCGTGGAGACGGTAGTCCGTATGTACGCACGAGCGATGATATCATTCCCATGATCGTGGAATTGTATTGAAGTGTATATATAATATTTCATAATCAATATCACTTTAAAATAATCATATATAGTCATTATTTACACCATTATACCCATCCAAGTAAGGTGGTGGTGGAAAAACAGATTACACCACGGTGTGGAGACGGTATTCCGTACGTACGCACGCGTGGTGATTTCGTTTTCCGTAGGATGGATAGATGGTGAAATAGGGTTGTTTCTTAATTATAATAACATGTCAGTATATTAGTGATACTTATTTTATTACTTCATAATGAAACAACTAAATAAGAAGAAGTGGAAGAAGAAATAAAGTTGAAAGAATCGGTAACGGACATTACCTCTTCTTTGAAATGCCTCTTTGAGACCTCCACTTAGGGAACTTAAATTGGTATTTTAAGAAGACCAGGAACTATAGGATGTTTCTAGGGAAGTGGAGAAGATAATTTGGCATGGGTTTTCCGATCTTGAAGTCTCAAAGTGGTGTGAGTAAGAGAGGGATGAAGTTCTCTTTTATAAGGGAGGAGAGTGGCACCTTTGGAATAACTAAAAATATTATTTTATTATAAAGCCAAATTCGGTTTTAAATAGCTCAAAATTGATTTATTTAGAATCTAAGGTGGGGATGGGTTGAAATAATCTCATACAATAGAATTTAGACAAGTTTAGGTTCCTATTTTAACCTTATCAGTTAGATTTAACATTAAGTTAGATAATTTTACTTTTACCATGTCTTTTTGTGTTCTTACACTATAAGGTTAATAAACTTACTATAAGAAGAAAAAATAACCCCAAGTTGTTTATTATTAATATATATAACATTATCTAAGTAATTTTGCCGAACCGTAGATTCTTAGGAATAAAATAACATTTAATAATATAATATTTGTTTTAAAAACTATTTTATGTCAATTTTGACACTATTTGGTAATTGATTTTTGTGAAAATCATAACAGAATGATTAGTTCGAAAAAAGTTAATTAAATCAATAATAACATGTCATATTAACCTATAAAATTAGTGTAATTTATAAAAAGTCTCAAATTATATTTATTTGGGTATTTATAATAACAATTATTCTAATTTTTCACTATTATGGTAATTACTGCATTATCATTGTGTCACAAATAAATTAAATTATTTAATGTCTAAAAATTATAAATAAAATATAATTATGTAGGAAATATTATTAGTTTTCTAATGAATACTTACAATCGAATTTATCTTATGTATAATCCTATATTAAAAATGTTTTAGTAAATAAACTTTGATTTTAACTCTTTTAACTCTTCTTTGAATTAAATAATAATAAATGTCCTAATCTAATCCAAGTGGGTCTAAATGGTCATATTTTATTCCTAAGGTTGTTTCTGGTCGAATTACACTTATACAATAAAATTAGGACATGTGTTAGGGTAATAATAATATCATTTTTACCCTTAATTACCCAATTTACTTTTAACCGTGGTAAAAAAAAAGTAAAAAGTTACTATTCACCAAAAATTATTTTCATCTCATTGAACCACATTTTACTTACTGACATCAACCGTGTCTCTATGATTTTTGAAATTCCACTCACAGAAGCGGTAAAATTATGTTTTATGAAAAATTCAGTTTTTTTAACTACCACTTAGTGGTTTCACTATTCATCAAAAAATGAAAGTTTCCAGAAAAATACAAAAAATTTGGCCTAAGATATATTTGATATTATGAACTCAAAAATGATGTCTATTTTACCAAATTCAAAACACATCAGTTTCATTAATTAATTTAAAAATTAATTCCCGTCGTCCAAACAAATAGCGTTTTCTTAAGAGATAATAACTATCAAAAGATTGACACTTGTTTATGTCTGGTTTAAATGTGAAATTACATCCAATGACCAACATTGTATTAAATTGTAAAAATATATTCTAAATATACTTTAAAACCACTAAAATTAATAATTTATCACTATTAATTATTTTTATTAAAAAGGTTGTTTTTAATTAAAATTTAGTAATTTTCACTATTCATCAGAAAATGAAAGTTATCCGAAAAGTACCAAAATTTCACCCTAAGCTAATTTCGATATTCCGAATCCAAAAATGAAGTCCATTTTGAAATTAAAATTTACTAAATTTCAAAAAGTGGTTATTACTATTCATAACAGCTAGTTTTTAATAATATTTTAATAGCATATCGTTGTTTGGTGAAACTCGGTATTGCGTACTACACATGCTATTGAGGAAAGTCGTGATTGTGTGTAATGAAAGGAAAGTCAAGGATGCGTGTTGTGCAAGCCCCTTTTGGTTTAGTGTACAACACAAGACATGAAATTAAGAAAATATTTTTCATAAAATCTTGGGGTGTTACATGATCTCCCGAAGATTCTTGTGTTTCCATTGAATCCACACTAGAGGAATCAAGTATCCATGAAGGATCCTCTCTAATCAATCCTCAATGTCCACCGTGTACTCAGGAAAATTTTCCCCATCGTCAATGTCCATCTTTCCCCAGTCAATGACGTGCGCTGGGTCATTCATGTACCTCCTTAGATACGAGATATGGAAGATGTCGTGTACCTTCTCTAACTGCAGAGGTAGAGACAACCAATATGCTACCTGGCCAACTCTATGTAATATCAAGAAAGGTTTGATGAACCTTGAAAATATATTTCCACCCCATCCAAATCTTCCTAATCCGCATCGAGGTGAGACCTGAAGCAACATGTGGTCTCCTTCCTCAAACTCCAATGGCCTCCACCACATATCAACATAATACTTATGTTGGATTTGTGTAGTCTTCATCCACTCCTGGATGATCTGTACCTTCTCTGTTGCTTCCTGCACCAACTTTGAGCCCATGAGTGCTGACTCTTCTAGGTCCATCCTGCAAAGTGGTGACCTACAAGGTTTCCCATACAAGGCCTTAAATGATTCCATACCAATGGTGGAGTGATAATTGTTGTTGTATGAAAACTCCACCATAGGTAGGTTATCCTCCAAACTACAACCAAAATCTAACATGCAAGCCCGAAACATGTCCTCCTAAACTTGAATGGTCTGCTTAGTCTGGTCATCTGTTTGTGGGTGAAATGTTGTGCTCAAGCGTAACTGAGTGCCAAACACCTTCTGCAATATATCCCACAATCAGGATGTAAAGAGAAAATCATGAGATAAGACTATTATCGATGTAACTCCATAGAGTCGAACTATCTCAAGCATGTAGAGGTGTCCCAAGATCTCTATTAAACTCTTCTCCTGAATTTCTAGGAAGTGGGCCTAATTGGTGAGTTGGTCAACGATCACCTAGATGGAATCATGTCCCATTGACATACATGGTAAAACCATCATGAGGTCCATCGACCCCCATCCCACTTCCATTATGGAAACTCAAAGGGTTGGGCTAAACCTGATGGAACCTGGGGCTCATCCATCACTTACTAACAAGTGAGGCATTGAGAGATGAATTCTAAAACTCCCTTCTTCATCCCTGGCAACCAGAACTGATGTCGGAGGTCTTGTTACATATTCACTACACTTAGATATACTACCAAAGGGGATGTATGGAACTCCCTCAAAACCTAATCTTACAATGCCACTAGTACAACTATGTTCCCTATGAAATGAATGAAGTTCTCCCCACCTTTAGAATATCCATCAGGGGCATGGCCTGTGTAAAAATGAGCACGTAGGGTCTTTTAGTCGGTATCCCCAAGATTTTCCTACCTGATTCACTTTAAGTGTGTAGGGGTGGAAACCATCGACTGGAGGTAAGATGCTCCATCCTCATTCATAAAGGATATCGGTAATGTGAACAACTACTCTGATGCCTCATTCAACAACTATGAATAGGATCTCTTGCTGTGAGTATCTCCCATGACGTTCCCCTTCATAGGAGTATAGATAATCTCAAAGTCATAGTCTTGGAGGAACTCTATTAGTCACCTCTGTCTGAAGTTCAAATCCTTATGGGAGAAGTTATACTTGAGACTCTTGTGGTTGGAGTAGATGATAAAATGCTCACCAATTAGGCAGTGTCACAAATCTTCGAAGTGAAGACTACCACTACTAACTCAAGATCATGGTTCACATAGTTATGCTCATATCTTCTCAACTGGAGTGAGCTATAGGAAATCACCACTTTCCCCTACATCAAGACACAATCAATCCTGGTTTCTAATGCATCAAAGAACACTACATAATCGATATCCTCCTCTGGTAATATTATTACGGGAGAACTCATCAATATCTACCTCAACTGCTAAAAACTCTTTGGGAACTTCTATGTCCATGTGAAAGGATTTCCCTTTTGTTTTAAAGCTATCAAGAATGCTTCCACTTTGGAAAATCCAGGTACCGAACTCTGATAGTACCTAGCCAAACCAAGAAAACTCCACACTTAGGTAACACTCTTGGGTGGATCCCAAGAAAGAACCACCTTAATATTTGCTGGATCCACTACAACTCTATCCTTTGAAATGATGTGTCCTAGAAAATGGACCTCTCGAATCCATAACTGACACTTTAAGAGATTCTCATAAATCTGTTTCTCTCAGAGTGTGTCTAGGACCATCCTCAAGTGTCTCGTGGGATCCCCTTAGGATTCCGAGTACACTAGGATTTCATCAATGAAGACCACCATGAACCAGTCTATGTAAGGATGAAAGATCCAGTTCATGAGTCCTATGAACACTAATGAGGCATTCGTTATTCCAAACGGAATCACCAAGTACTCAGAGTGGTTGTAACGACATATGAAAGCCGTATTCGATATATCATCATCCTGTACTCATACTGTTGATATCCATATTTGAGTTCAATATTCGAGAACCACCATGACCCTTTCTACTGATTAAAGAGGTCATTGATCCTTGTTAGTGAATATTAATTCTTCATGATCAGCTGGTTTAGGTTTGGGAAGTCAACAAATTACCTAAAACTCCCATCTTACTTCTTGGAAAACAAAACTAGTGCTGCTCAGGGTGAAACATTGGGTCTCACGACGCCCTTCCTCTGTAATTCCTCCAACTGCACCCTCAGCTCACAGGCCATCCGATATATAGGTTTAGCTATCAGCGCTGTCTTGGGGTATAGATCAATAAATAAGTCTACCAACCTGTAGGGAGATAATCCTAGAACATCCTTAGGAAATATTTTCTCATACTCTACCACCACTATAGGAAACTGTGGACTCTAATCATCCACTACACTGAGGGTTAGGCTAGCCAACTAAGGAGTGATCAGTTACAACCTCCTATGTGTGAGTCCATCCTGCACTTCCTGTGTTTCCTTTTCACCAAAAAAGGAAAACCTGGTCCCATAAATGTGAACACACCACACTATGCATCTAAAACAGTCAATTGGAGCATTAATTGTGGATAACCAGTTCATATAGAGAATGATGTCGTAAGGCCTTGACGCTACTACCAAGAGATCCTAACTAAAACCCTCATATCTAAGATTATGGTCACCCTGTTGGAACCAGTGTTTGATCATTGAATCTCCTCTAGTAGGAGTCTCTAAGCGTAAGGGTCGAGTCAGCAGTTCAACCGGAATCTCTAAGTCTCGAACAAGGTTCATGGAAAGAAAATAATGAACGCAACCTGTGTATATCAAAAATTTAGATAGGTTGGAAAAGAAAAATATCATATCTATAATCATCCTTGTATCCTCGGGGTCATAATCCTCCATCAATTATAGTTGGCCTCATCCCTATCCACTGGTTCCCAAAGCCTGACGTGGACCACTTGGGGGTGGTGGTGGTAATAGCTCAAACCTTTGACCATCTCCTACCACCCTGCCTGATCCCCTACCACATACACCACCCTATGGACCACCCTACTCCTTACTCTACCTCTTCCTTGGTGTCCCCTTGACCGCCTCCTGATTGGACATACGATGGGTCAGGCAATCTAACACCAGATATCCCCGACCACCACACGAGTAACACAGACTGTCCCTTAGCTAACTTGAGCTTCCCTGGGAGCCCCATACCACTGATCCTATGTCCTAGGATCGCATCTTGAAGTGCTTGACCCAATTGGGTCCCTGTGACTATCATTGGCTACCTGCTTTCGAGGTATCGGCTACCTGGTTCCTGCTGGCAGCTCTCACTCCTGGTGCCTACTCCACTAAAAATCTCTCCACTAGTAAGGCTCTCTCAAGTACCCTATAATAAGTAGGAATGCTAAGGGATATCATGGATGCCCTGATCTCCCAGCATAATCCTTCTCGAAGGTCAAATCCCTAAATAATGGGTGTCATACCAAATCTATAGAGTAGTGCGAAAGATCGGTAAATCTCACAGAATACTCCACCACATTCTGACTACCCTGATGCAGATGTAAAAGCTCCTGTATGCACACCGACCACAATGTGTCTAGAAATAACTCCTCTCTGAAGATACACTCAAATTATAACCATGAGAGAGTCACATCATCATGATTCTAATTCACTAAACACCACCACCATCCCACAAATCCCTAAAAAAGACTCATAGTAAGGACCACCATCTGGTCAGAAGGCATCCTCACAAGGGAGAAGACATGAGTAACTGCATCCAGCCAATACTCAACTTCCTAGGGGTCTGGATCACCCTAAAACCAAGGAGTTCCCTACCTATATAACTCATGAAATGCACTCAATATGCGTGCATCCTTAGCTGGTAGTACTGGTAGTAGCTGATTCTCTTTGGGCGTTGTTATAGCTGGTAAACCACCCAGAGGTTCTATCTCCGGTACAAGCCCCTGTACTGATGCCTCACCGCTAGGCATATCATCCTTGTAATAATGCAACAGAATCCTCGATTTCTGTCAGCGTGGAGGAATCCTATAATAAAACAAGATATACCGCAGTTGATAGAGTATATCTGGATATTTGACTCAAGAAGGACCTAGAAGACATAACCCATTCCTATATGATGCATGTACCATTATTTTCCCTGCAACTAGTGTTTTCCTGTACCGAGTCAAAAATCAGGTACTCAAAGTCCTAGTGTGTGGATACGTCAGTCGTCACACCAACAATGGATTCCTTAGCTTGAAATCCGAACTCAAAACACTTAACACTGTTTCCCCAAACCAACCTCACAAACTCTCGGTCCTAAAGTAGAACCGACCTCCTCTAATACCACTCTGTCATGACCCATCCCAGAGGGTCCCGTGCCATGACTACCCTAATACCTCATATGATAGAGCTAATATTTTCATAATTTTATATATGATTTACAATGATTTAATCTCATACACTTTGTCAATTTGAGCTTATTTTCATGATTTTAATATTTTTTGGTGTGTGTTGGGCTAAAAATGGAATGTTTTTTAAATCTAGATTCTTAACAGATTTTCACATCAAGGGTATTTTGGTTATTTAATTAAAAATATAATTCCAAATTGAATGATTTTTTTAAGAATCCTTGATTTATTTCTTTCATATTTCACTTCTGTTCCAGGAGCTTATTCGAGAATATAGAGGCCTTAAAAAATCAATGAAGTTTAAGATTTTTTCAGGTGTAAAGCGTAGAACCCACCACAGTAACATAAGAACATATCAACCTACATGCCAAAAATTGAAGTCAGTCCACTTAGAGATGAAATAGGACTCCAAGGAGCATTCAAACATTAAATTTTATGGTGTTTGGAATCAATTAAGGTGGCTTTTAACAAAATCAATTGAAGGAAGCTTCCTGGAAATTTCATCCAGAAAAAGAAACCTCCAATAAAAAATTCCTAAATCGTATATGAGGTGTCAAATTACACTGAAATTTGGAGTATGTCCTCCCAAGACAAAGATAAAAAACTTTAATGAAGGAGCCAATGCGTGAAGAGGCTGTTTTCATGGACATTAATGTGCGATATTTTAAATGTGGAGAGTCTACCTGGACATAATAATTTCTTGGAGTAAAAAGGTCATAACTCTCTCACTAGGCGTCCAAATACTCTGAAATTTTGAGGGTGGATGGATAAGAAAATGTTGAATAACTTTCATGAAGGGATACACGAGTTATGTGATAATTAATTGGGTATTAAATGTTAAAACTTTTTAAAGAAAAATTCTACCGATAAAAGGAGAGGAGCTCCCACCTCTCAAGTCATTCCATTCCATATACACTTCCTCCAATCGACTGGTGAGGGAAGCATTGGATGATAGACTTGTTTAGATTTTTTTCAGTTTTTTATTTTATTGTAATGTATCCCCTATCCCACATCATCTCGACCTCCCCATCCATAGAGGGGTAGTTTCATTTAGTGATCAAGAAAGGGGGAGGCTGGACCGACGTGCTTTCTTGAGTTCTTGTGCTTCAATTTAATATGATCCCTTCTTCTTTCATAATCTGGTGTCAATTATAAATTTAGTATTAAATTATGAATAAGGTTGTGTTAGGTTTTAATTATTTTAATTTGTATTGCTTTGGTCTATGATCACATCTCCCTCCACCCAATTCTAATCTGTATATGGTGGAATAGATTAGGGTCGGGTGGTGAGTTCTTGATGGTAGTCAATACATGTGTATGCTTGCATGTGGAATATTGGTATTTTTGGGAACAAAAGTTCATGGTTAGGTATTTATCTAATTAATCAAGAAAACCATCTACAATCCTACACACATTGGAAGAAGGATAGAACAATCTATGGTTTTGGTTAAGGAATATTCTAATCACATCCATTTGGACAAGGGAGAGAAAGGACTCAGTAGACGAATATCTCTCTAACTAGATTAAGGAAAAAGGGAGACAAATTTAGAAACCATGATAGCACAAAACTGGTTCTAGCCAAACCCACTCCGATCACCATCTTTATCATTTGTTTAAAACTGATCAAATCAAGAATATTATTTCTCACACATCATTCAAAATTTATTAAAACCAATTGTTTTCATAAAACCATTAAAAAGTGACAACCTTGTTTTGTGTGAACTCCTCTTCAGGATACTACCTAGGATCAACTATTAGACTATACTTAGGTAATTAAAATATTGTTTTGTCATGCCCCATGATTGGAATGTGTCAAACTTATCATCGTTGCTGGGGAGGAAGTTCCTCAAAACCCTTTAAAAACATTTTTTTTTCTTTTGAATGACCCGTAGTGCAAAAAACAATTTAATAAAATTTTATCCAGAAATTGAATGCACAATAACCAAAATTAGAAAGAAAAATTTTCAAATAGAGTTCAAAGAAATCAGTCTCACAGATTCAAGTGACACATCTAGTGATCAGTATAAACCTCCAATGGCTATAAATCTCAAGAAAACTTTGTGCGGTCCTTGCGCACCATAATTTGCTAACCAATGAAATCAACTATCTATGCCTGACTTAGAAAATGAGTTTGAATTGCATATTAACATGATTCAAATTATTCCTAAATTCCATGGTCTTGCAGGTGAAGACCCCAACAGGCATATCCAAGAATTTAAAAATTTGTGCTCTAGCTACAAACCCCAAGCTGTTGTAGAAGAACATGCAAAGTAAAGGGCATTCCCCTTCTCACTTGAGGGAACAACAAAGGAATGGTTGTAAAGTATAAAAATAGGATAAGTACAAGTCTAGGAAGATATTAAAAGATGATTCTTACAAAGGTTTTTTCCCACATATAGGAGCATAACTATCTGAAAATAGATCTATCCCATTCTCCAATCGATCGGTGAAACACTTTATGAGTACTGGGATCGATTTACGAAGCTCTACGCCAGCTATCCACATCAGACTATGAAAGAACACTATTTCATTGTTTTCTTATATCAAGGATAGATCGATAATGATTTAAAATTTCTAGAAACATCATCTAGAGGATCATTTATTAACAAGTCACCAGCAGATGCTAGAGGACTGATTAAAAAGATTGCACAAAACTCACACCAGTTCGACACCAGAGGTACAAGAAACTGAGGCATCCATGAGGTAAGGACTTCAAAATCTTCCTCCCCCTTACTTGAAGCAACACTGAAGGAAATTACTAGTGTTATGAGACAAATTTTTGTGAGCCAAGTGAAGGAACAACATGACCCGAGTCAAGTATGTAGTTTTTTCTCTTCTATTTATCATTACACTGATCAATGTCCAGAAGTGTAGGAGAAATAATGTTGTTTTATAGCCTATCAGCAAAGGTAATTCTAACCTAAGACCCAACCAGTGTATGGTTTTCAACAAAATCAAGTTAGGAAACCTTTTCAGCAACAATATCAGAACCAACACCATTCCAACAACCATACAAGTAGTCCTACTAGCAAAAACAAACATTCGAATCGCCACCTTTCCAGTGAAATAATTATGAGAAACCATCCACAAGTGCACTGACAAATTAATATTAACAATTGAAGATGAAATTTTTAGGAATGGAAGATAAAATTGACAAGATAACTAATCAATTTGCAAGCCTGATGGACGTTCTAACCAAGAACCAAGGTAAACTCCCAACACAGATAGTTTTAAATCCAAATGATAATGCCAGTGAAATCACAACCCAAAGTGGGAATAAGCTCACACCACCTGAAAAATGTGAGGATAACAATTCCAAGAAAACTATTAAAGCACAACCCACCCATCTAGAATAAGGAAACCATAACAAAAAGGGAGAAAGAAGAAGGTTCAGGAAGGAAAGACTAGAAATGACATTTCAAAAACAACTAAGGGAGAAAACAGATATCCCAAAAACATTCCCAACAACATTAGTTGAATAAAAGAAGGGTGAAGAAGAATGACTTCAACAGGAAATATAGGAAACATTCTAAAAAGTGGATATTAACATCCCACTACTTGAGGAAATACAAAAAATCCCTAAGTATGAAAAATTTCTGAAGGAGCTGTGCACTAAAAGAAGGATGCTGGATAGGAATGAAAGGATCAACTTGGGAAGAAGTGTTTTAGCTCTAATCACACCCCCGATATGACAAAAAATTCAAGATCCATAGAAATTCTCTATTCCCTGCACCATTTCTTGTTTATTTTTTTTCTGATGCACTATGTGATCTAAGAGCTTTAATAAATGTTATGCCTAACTTAGTATTTACATCTTTGCAGATTGGAAAATTGAATCCTTCGAGAGTGGTGGCCCTACTCGAAGAAAGATCCACAGTTTTCCCAGTAGGTGTTCTAGAAGATGTTCTTGTAAAGGTAAAAGATCTACTATTCTTAGCTAACTTTTATGTGCTGACAATAGAAGAAGATATAAGTTCATCACACTCACCCGTCATCTTGGGGAAACCATTCTTAAAGACTGCAAAGACCATCATCAATGTGCATGAGGGAACACTCTCAATGGATCTCAGAGATAGTCGAGTACATTTCAATATACTCGAATTCATGATGAATCTGTGAGACATTCATTCAATAAATGAAATATACCACAAACAAGTAAAATAACCAACTAAAAATTTTGAAGAGACAACATCAGAATTCTTGGACAGTTTGTTAGAAGAGGCTGGAGAATCAAAATCATAAGAAGATGTTGATATCAATAAGTATAAACTCAAGGAGGTTGAACATGAAAATATTATCAAAGACCTCCAGAAGGAACTTGCTGACAAGGAAGAGGAACTAGCCGATTAGTATTCCATATGCCTTACTATGGAACATGAGCTAAACAAGGTTAGGGAAAACTCCATTAACACCGAAGAGGTATGTAAATGATATTCTCAAACCAATGGGAAGAGTGGATCATAAGAAAAAGGTAAATATGTACTCAATCAATTTCAAAAGAGACCTGTTTTATATAAATGTGTAGAGGAAAAAACTAAAACCATGTTTTTGTGGTTAAAGAAAATTGAGGGTCAATCTCCCACATCAAGAGAAGAGAGGAATTTTCAAAGGACACCACAACCCCTTAAAAAGAGTTATGTTCATATTGAAACAAGGAAGCAACAAATATCAGGAAAGATTGAAAACCATTCTAGAAGAATAACATTTCAAGGGTTTTACTGGTGTTGTGGTATCAATGGAAAAAAATCATAATATTTTTGGTACAACACGTCTTTATGAGGAAATAGAAAAGAGAAAGTGTAGGAGATCAGACTCCTACAACCTATTTATCAATAAAATCCACAAGTTCATGCCTATCCTTTACATTTGTTGCTTGATGTGATTCATTTTTAAACATTATTACATGTTAAAATCAATTTAAATGCATCAAGGACACTACATCAATTAAGTGTGGGGGAGAAAATCTTTTATTCTAGAATTTTTCAATTTCTTTAAAATTTTGAGTCAAGCCAACAACATTAAACAAAAGCACTTCCGGGTGGCAACCTGTGTTTTTTTCTTAATCTAATCTTTACCTTGAGCATATTCTAGCATGATTGAACATGCCTATGCTATCATTTGTTTTCATTCTTATATTTTAGGTCCATGATGCAAGGCTGAAAATGGAGATACTTAACAGAACACACATTATGAAGGTGCTTCAAAACTGAACTGAAGCAATATGACAAACACCACCCAACTGAATAATTATTGCTAAAGGGAGTTTTCTTTTACATTCAATATCATTTTAATTCCCTATATTTTTTCCCTCTAATCATGATTTTTGGATTAAAATAAGATTTCATGCCCACACTTGAATTCATATTTTACTTGAATTATCTAAGAGACATGAGTTTTTTAGGAATCCAATGATGCCATGTTTTATAATTAAATTTTAATGAAATTGAATGAGTAAAATGGAGAATTTGATTATTAAAATGATGTATGGATATTGAAATAAAGACTTAATATTTGAATTAATTAATTGATTCATGTAAATAAAATTTACCGTCTATATTTCATGATTTTAATTTATGATATTCATGTGAATGGATTTGTTATTATTAATCATGCCATGTGTGATTTTCCCAAATAATAATTTCTATTCCCGAGAGGATTTCTAGACAAAATATTTCTTATTTTATCTTGAGCATATTTCTTGAGTAATATTGGGACATGTCACCTACCAGAACTTGTATTGAAACTTGTAAAACTTATGACTATGCAAAAACACATTTAAAATTATTGATGCACTACTTTTTCTAGCCACATATTTTCTTAATACCCACCCTTACATTTATCCTTCATTAGATTATAGAATCCATGAATTTCCTTATAGGTTTAAGCCACATTAAAAGCCGATTTTTCCTTACCTAGCCGTAATTTTAGTATTTTTGCATGGATATTTCAAGTTTTAGTGTGGGGGAAGGGAATTTTGTGTGCATTAATTGGGATGTGTATCATTTATGGGTGGTGTGAGGTGTGTATCAATATTTTGGGCAGTGGATAATAAGATAATTGGGCATGTGTAATCATTTCATTATTCTTTATTTGTTTCATCCATTTCTCCTTTAAAAAAATGAAGAAAAATGGAGATGATCTTGAATTAATCATTGTATGCTCTTTGATGAATCATGCCCATCTAAAAAATTAAGGTATTTAATTTTCATTCATTCATTGTATTCAATTTTTATCTCATCCTCCATGAAAAAAAATAATAAAAAAATGAAAATAAATTTGTGCCTTTCTTGATATTTGAAAAAAGGGGAGAACATGGATGATATCATTAATTATAATAATTATTTGGATCATGTAACATGTCATAAAAGGGGGTGGTGTTGTTTTTTCACATTTTTAAAGGGGTTTGAGAGAGTAATTTCCTGTGTTTTCACTTGAATTAATCATGAATTGTACTTAAGAGTCCAACCTCCTCTTTCTGGCCTGAAACTTTTTTTAATCATTTTCTCACTAACCTTAAGCCATAGAGTCATTTGAACCTTTATTAAAAGTTTTCATGATTTTATGTACCTTTTGTCTTTACAAAGTGGAGAAAGTAGTTCATTTACAATCTTATAGATAAGGAGCATGTTCTAAAGATATGATAATAACACCACTTGAATTGTATAATGAGAGATGAGAGAAAATATTCACATGATGTAAATCATGATATGGAAAGTTTAATAATAATGAATTTAGGATCATTAGTTAATGAAAGGAGAGGTACCATAATTTTTCAAAAGGGAAAATTAAAATGAATGAGTTGATTGTTTCTTTGAAAATTGGGAAATTAAATTTATATTTTATGTGAAATTTGAAAATTTGATTTGAAATTGAAAATAATTTGATTATATTACTTTGGAATTTAAATATTAGTAACATTGGTGCCCTCAGATTTTCAATGTTGAGATTTCATGCCTAAGGAAAAGCATGGTTTAAGTGTAGGGTAATTGATAGAGCTAATATTTTCATCATTTTTTATATGATTTATAACGATTTAATCGCGTACACTTTGTCAATTTGATCTGATTTGCATGATTTTAATTTTTTTGGTGTGTGTTGGGATAAAAATGGAATGTTTCTTAAATCTGGATTTTTTACAGATTTTCAAATCAAAGTTATTTTAGTCATTTCATTGAAAATATAATTCCAAATTGAATGATTTTATTGGAATACTTGATTTATTTCATTCATCATTATCTTCTGTACTAGGAGCTTATTTGAGCATATAGAGGCCTTGAAAAATCAATGAAGTTGAAGATTTTTCCAGGCGAACAGCATGGACCCCCCCCCCCCCCCCCACAGTAACAGAAGAACATCTCAGCCTACACACCCCCAATTAAAGTGCGCCCACTTGGAGATAAAACAGGACTCAGATTCTCTTTCACAAATTAAATTTTATGGAGTTTGGAATCCATTAATGTGGCTTATGAACAAAGTAAATTGAAGGAATATTCTTGTAAATTTCATCCATAAAAAGAAACCTCCAATAAAAAAAATCCTAACTCATACATGATGTGTAAAATTACACTAAAATTTATAGGATTTTCTCCGAATATAATGATAAACAACTTTCATGAAGGATGAAACACGTGAAGATGTTGTTTTCACGATCATTAATGCGTGATATTTTATATGTGGAGAGTCTTCCTGGACAGAATAAATGATTGAATTAAAAAGTCCATAACTCCCTCACTAAGAATCCAAATACTTTGAAATTTTGAGGGTGGATGGACAAGTAAATTGTGAATAACCTTCATGAAGGGATAGAAACATTATCTGATTATTATTTGTGGATTAAAGGTGCTGAATTGTGGAGGAAAAATTATTCCTATAAAAAGAGAGGAGCTCCCACCTCTCAAGTCATTCTATTCCATCCACACTTCCTCCAATCGACCGATGAGGGAAGCATTGGATGACAGACTTCTTTAGATTTTTTTTTTGATTTTTTACTTTTATTATAATTTCTCCTCTCTACTAAATCATATCGACTTCCTCATCCATGGAGGAGTAGTTTCATTGAGTGACTGAGAAAGGGTGAGGATGGACTGACGTGCTTGCTTGAGTTCTTGTGCTTCGATTTAATACGATCCCTTATTCTTTCATAATATGGTTTCAATTGTAAATTCAGTTTTAAATTATTAATGCAGTTGTGTTAGGTTTTAATTATGTTAATTTATATTTCTTTAGTCGATGATCATGTCTCTCTCTACCCAATTCTAATCTGTTTACGGTGGAACAGATTTGGTTCGGGTGGTGAGTGCTCGACGGTAGTCAGCACATGTGTATGCTTACATGTGGAATATTGGTATTTTAGGGAACAACAATTTCTGGTTAGGTATTTCTCTAATTAATAATTAAAACCATATACAATCCTACATAAATTAAAAGTGTGATAGACCAATCTGAGGTTTTGGGTAAGGAGTATTCTCATCGAAACAATTTGGACAAGGGAGATAAAGGACTCGGTAGATGAATATCTCTCTAACTAGATAAAGGGAAAATGGGGAAACATTTGGATACCATGATAACACACCACTGGGTATAGACAAACCCACTCCGATCACCATCTTTCTCATTTGTTTAAAACTGATAAAATCAAGTATATTATTTCTCACACATCATTCAAAATTAAATAAAACCAATTGTTTTCATAAAACCATTAAAAAGTGACAACCTTGTTTAGTGTGTACCCATATTCAAGAGAATACCTAGTATCAACTACTATACTATAATTAGGTAATTAAAATATTGTTTTGGCATACCCCATGACTGGCATGCATCAAAATCCAATAGTCCAGGGCCTGGTGACTCGCACTAAGTAGGCATATCCCACAAATGGGAGGCATTAGCCTAAAGTACATGTATGCATACACACATCTCCAAGCCGCAAATTCTGAAATATAAAAACACTAAGTAAATAATTCATGAAACCATTATATCCCACAACCAGAGTGCAATAGTGAAAGTAATGGAAAGTAAACATAGAAAAAACAATCTCACTAAAAGAAAAGAGTCTATAGCCACAAGTCTAACCTGTAAAGTAAGAGGTACTAAGACTGTTGTTGGAAAAGCTTCCGGAACACACCTCGGCCTATTCAGTCTCAAAAGGCACCGCCTGGTCTTGGTCTTTTTATAACTCCATCGAAGAGTCAATCATTTTCACAAGAAACAACTTATGCAGGAAAATACCATGTAGAGGTGAGTAAAACAATATTCAGTAGGAAACCCCAGAACCACAAAGGAATACCACAAAAGATATACCATAAAGGAAATACCACGAAGGAATACTACAAAGGAATACCACAAAGGAAATACCATGAAGGAATACCACAAAGAAAATACCAAAAAGGAAGACCAAGATGGAATAACATAAAGGAATGCCACAAAGGAATGCCTATTCATCTCTACATAGATATATGTCTAAAATAAATATATCAAGAACATCCATATATACTCAATCCAAAAAAAGATGCAGTCTCAACAAGAAACATAGTCTATATAAGACACAAAATATCCATAAGACACACAGTCTCCATAAGACATACAATATCTATAAGACACAAAATATCTATGAAACACATAGTCACCATAAGACACACAGTCTCTATAAGACACACAATCTCTAGGTCGCTTCAAGCCACATAAATGTTTTCTTGAAGTGCACTCATTATGGGATAACTCAGTAATCAATCCATTAGGTCATATGGACACTCCCCAAAACCCACTTAGGATATTTCTAAATGATAATATCATCGTAAGGGTACCAACACTATAGACAGCTCATCAAACGGATGTCTAGTTTGAAAGTTTTGGCCATTTGAAAATTTCAGAAGGGGGTTCATTGGGCTGTCAACCGACCATGGCAGTTGACCACTCGGTCCTACGGCTCCCGCGGTCAACCGTGCTGTAGAAACTCAAGATTCCATGGTGCTTGACCACCCCACCAGCTACCACATTCGTGTGGTAGATCAATCAATCACGGCCCGTGGTCGACTGTAGCCCGGTCTGGCCACCCCGACCCACCGGGTCCGACCTAACCCTCTATGTCCAACCTTGTCTTCTGGGTCGACCCAACCCACTGGTCTCGGCCCGCCATGTCGGCCCAGCCCACTTTCCCAACCTGATCTTCTTGCTGTGTTTTTTTGGCTCACATGGTCATCTGCAGTGACTTCCACCGGTCCATGTGACCACCCCGCCTCATCATGTAACACTCTAAGATTTTATAGTATGTTATCTCTTTAAAGTAATTCATTTGCTTGCGCTACACGCAACACTGAGTTCAAACGCACCACTATTTAACAAACTATCCATTCAAAAATTAGTTATGAATAGTATTAACTGCATTTTGAATACTCCATATAATTTTAACATTCATATTATATGTTTCTTAGACATAATATAAGAACAAATTCAATTTTTCAGATAAAAGAAGTATTTTTCAAAAAATAAAATTTTACTGCCTGTTAATGGATAACCCTTTTTAAATCCAATATTTGAAACTTTTATATTTTAAATTTAACAAAATAAACTTCTTCTTTAGAAGCGGGACATATAAATTTAGTTCGGATAATTTTTTTGTTTTTATGATAACTTTCACATTTTGATGAATAGTGAAAGATACTAAATTTTAATTGAAAACAACTTTTTTGTTCAAAATAATTTATAGTGTTAAATTATACATTTGAATGGTTTTTAAGTATAATTATATTATATTTTTATCATTTAATATAGTGTTGGTTGTTGGAAGTAATTTCACATTTAAATTGAACATAAACACATATCAATCTTTTGATAGTTTTTACTTATCAAAAACTCACTTTCTGGTTTTAACAATGAGAATTAATTTTAAATTAATTAATGAGACTTCTATGTTTTAAATTTGGTAAAATAGACCTCATTTTTAAATTTGGAATATCAAAATTATCTTTGGGTGAATTTTTGATATTTTTCTGAAAACATTCAATTTTCGATGAATAGTGAAAAACATTACGTTGTACATAAAAACCGACCTTTTCATTTAAATAATTATTTTTAATTAAATTTTTTTTCTTAACATAAATATATATATAAAATATATATATTAATCCAATTTAAGTCATTTGACCCACTTTATAATAAGATTAGATGCATAAAATTTTATGGAACTTTTTAACGTCTTTTACCCACCTTCTAGGCACATTTGCAAATTTGTATAAAATGTAATTTTACCGCTTCTATGAATTGAATTTAAAAAATCTGAGAGACATGGTTGAAATCAGTAAATAAAATTTGGTTAAATATGATGAAAATAATTTTTGGTGAATAGTAACTTTTTGAATTTTATTTACCACGGTTAAACATAAATAGGGTAATTAAAGGTAAAAATGATATTATAATTACCCTAACACTTGTCCTAATTCTATTAGATAAGTGTTTTTAGACCAAAATATACTTTAGAAATAAAATATGATCCTCTTTGATCCACTTAGATTATATTAGGACATTTATTATTATTTTATTTAAAGAAGAGTTAAAAGTGTAAAATTCAAAGTTTAATAACTAAAACATTTTTAATATAGAGTTATACATAAGATAAATTTGACTATAAATATTAATTAGAAAGATAAAACTATTTCCTACATCATGGTATATTATTTATAATTTTTAGACATTAAATAATTAAATTTATTTATGACACAATGATGATGCAGTAATTACCTTATTAATAAAAGATTAAAATAATTGATATTATAAATATAAAAATAAATGGAAATTGATACTTTTTATGCATTATACTAATTTTATAGGTTAATATGACATGTTAGGCTTTATTTAATGTATTTTTTTTGACGTAATCAAGTTTTTTTGACTTTCGCAAATACCAAATACTAAATTGTGTCAAAATTGACAGAAATGAGTTTTTAAAAAATATTCTATATTATTAAATGATATAATATTCTTAAAAATATAATGTTAAGACAAAGGACTTATATAATTATATATATATCATTAATGAACCACTTTAGGTTCTCTTGGCATTTTATAGTAAGTTTATTAACCATGTAATATAAATATACAAGAAGACACGGTAAAAGTTAATCAATTTAACTAAGAGTTAAATATAAAATACAAGGTTAATATGGTGACCTAAACTTGTCTAAAACCTATTGGTTGAGAGTATTTAGACCCATAACCACCTTATCTTAGAAATAAATCCTTTTTGATCCATTATAAACCAAAAATTATTTTATAATAAAATAATATTTCAATCTTTTCCTAAAGTGACCCTCACCTCTCTTATAAAAGGTTACTTCCCCTTATCTTAATTTCACACCTCCAAACCCATTTGTATCATCCAAAACATGCTAAAATATCCTACAAAATACCCTTAATTAAACCTATAGGCCTTACTTTTATCAGAAATCCAACCTAAGTATCCCTTTTGATCAAATCAAAAGGAAGCACCTGAAGAAGAGGTAATTATTTCATAACCTCTTTCAAGTTCTTTTCTTATTCCACTCCCTCTTGATTTTTTGTTTACATAATAAAATAATAACTCCAATAAATTTTAAATACTGAGATGTTATTATAAATATTTTACAACCATATTCATTATTCTATCCATCCTATGAATGGAAAAGTCATCATACATGCGTACGTACAGATTATTATCTCCATGTCGTGGTGTAGTTTGTTATTCAACACTTCATTATTTATATGCATATAATAATTAGTATAATTTATGTAAATAATAAATAAAATTTTTTAATTATTATTTATATATAATATACCATCCAATTACATATGATTTTACCATCAATAGAATGATATTGTCGCTCGTGCGTACGTACGACTTACTGTCTCCACGATGCGATGAGATTTTGTTCCCCATCTTAACCATTAAAGAATAATTTCTATTTGATGATTAAAAATAATTTTTAAGAACTTAATATAATTCTGTATATGAATCAAATACATCCTATCCATAACAAACATTACTTACGTAACAAAACATATAAAGGAAAATAAATCAATTAACACCCAAAACAATGATACTACTAAAATATTATTAACAAAGAAATATTAAAAGATCATATATGATGTAATATTTATATATGTGGTTCTTTTATAATTTGATAACAATGATTTAACTATTATACAAGAGGTTAACATACCCTAAACTTAGGAAAAGTACAAGGTAAGGGTTAATTCCATAATCTCATTATTATCCAAGATTGTTTATATGTATATATTTACTGGGACATATTTATCATCCATGGCCATGTTTCATAAAAATGTTTTCAAAAGGAATCTTTTAAGTTTTTATGTAAGGGAATATTTAACTAGATCATCAGTTTAAATGTTTTAAATATTTATTTTTCTAAATCTATTTAATAAATTTCCATGTTTTCAAAAATGATTTTAAGGATTTATTCATATGGGAATAATTGTTTTAAAATGTTAAATCATTTAAAAAGTTTCAAAGTGGTATGGGACACTTTGATTAAAAAATCTCTTTTAAATGAATTCCTTTAAAAATTGCGAGACTTTTAAATTATTTCATGGAAAAAAAGATATTTCTCTCAAAGGGTTTTATTGATTATTTTCAACTATGTCAACATCCTTTTGGATATTATTCTTGATTGAGGTTGATTTATTATAAATACAATCTTCAATATTGTATTGAATGAGTTATGATATGTTTGACTATGAATGTGCTATTTTTATACCATTCATGGTTTATGGTTAAAGTATTAACATTTCATATGCTATTTTTAATAGGAATGTTTATGTTATATTTCAACCTTTTCATAAAAGGAATTCATTTGACTTAGTAAGTGATGGGTGGAGCCTGCTATAGCTCCTCTATGCATCAGTAGGTATCATTAGACAAACTAGTGTCTTGGTATAAGGCCTTGAAAAAAATTTATTTGTAGTATGGGAACAAGGCCTTGACTATGTGGTTATGATATCCAGAATTATGCATTCCATCATTATGAAATTATCTATTAATATTACATGTGATTATTTGACTAGAAGAATATTCATGTCAATAAGTAAATGGAATTATTTGATTTATATCTTTTATATTATGATGAAGTTTAAGTTTAAAAGGCTTGTGTTTTAGTCTTATACATTGACTTAAATTTTTATTCTTATTTATAAAAGTTTCCACTATATTGTTACCCTTACTGAGAATATAAGATCACCCCTTTCTTATGTTTTATTTTCCTAGGATTTCAATAAGTGTATTATGATTGATATGCAGGGTTAAGCTAATAAAATAATGGAGTTCTCAAGGGATTTATTTATGCTGTGTTGTATGTTAGAAAGTGTAATGTAACTTTCATGCATGTAATCTATTTTCTAAGACTGCTAAACTAATCAATCCTTCAGGGCTTGATTCCATTTAATCATTCCGATGTATTAAAATAATAAACCGGCTCTGGGATTCTGGGGTCAGGGTGTTACACTTCATGCAGCCATCGGTCGCGTCTCACGACACTCCACCATGCCACCGACTGTGTTGACCATCTACTCCCTTCATTACATGGTCCACCCTTCTTCCTATAGTGCTCCAATTTCTAAAACAAAAAGACCCCTATGATTCTCAGGTCCTGAGCTACATTGATCTGGCCTCTATTTTCTCTTGCCTGCAATATGGGGGTCCGATCATGTTTGGAGCCTCCTAAAAAGTCGATCCATGATCACAAGGATCCAACGGTGAAGAACACAAATAATGGGGGAGATAAAGCACAAGAAAACCAAAATAATGAACCTTAGTCTTTTTTTTCAGGTCTGTATTGATTCGTTCTGGTTAGAAGAAAAAATGAAGAGGATAAACGAATCTCATGATAACCCCGTATCAATAACCCATCTCACAACAACGATTGAACCACAGATCAATATGTTTGTGTATTAACTCACCTTCATCATGGAAATTAAGAATGGGGAAAATAAACAATGAAACAACCACCATACCTGGGATATGGATCATTCACTATAGAGTATTGATTATCATTGGTGATCTGTCGAGAACGATTTCTGATCCCGGTGTTTTTCATTGCTGCTGGGAGAATTCACTAAGGATTCTGTCTAGATCCTCTATGTAAGTTCAATGTTTATGAGCCTAAACTGTGGTCCCTACCTATATCTTCATTTAAAATAAATGGCATTTATATGTCAACATAACATTAAAATAAAATAAACTCAGAGTTTATTTTATTCATTAAAATGTCTAAAAACTATTATTCACACCCGACCCGTGCCGACTGATGTTAGGCCTTAGATAGGGAAAGAATCACATTATGAACCCAATGGTGGTCTTGGATTTTCAATTCGTGTCACCATTCATGAGTTATTATTATTATAAAATAAAATATTTTTTTTAATTATTTTTTTATAGTTACGTCCTTGGTGACTTTTTCTTCAGATGACCCATCCAACCAAAGTTAGATCACAGCTAGGGTAAAGCCACCATTCTAAGCTCAACGGTGCCCTCATATTTCTGATCTAAGTACCCATTTAAAAGATATTATACTTTTTTAGGAAATCTGTGTGCACATGCTATTAAAAACTTAACATTTCAATGAATTGTTCTGGGAAAACCGGGCCATGTAATCCCACACCATCTCAGTTTCTGGTCTCATAATTTTCCCAAATAATTTCTAAAAATTATACATAGAAAATACAAGATTTTAAATCTATAATTTATTCTTAAAGGATAAATAACGAAGGTTATAAAACTAGTTACCTTAGTGAAAAGACAAAAATTTAAAAATAATTAAACTAATAAGTTAATGAATGAAATATTAAAAACATGTATATAAATGGGTGTTGGAGGTGTGGATTGACCTCATAATCCATAAAAATATTTAATTATCAGTTTTTTATCCACTTTAGGAAATGTCAACCTCCCAATATTGAATACTTTAGAGTATTTATAATAATTTCACTCCTTCTTAGCTATAAAAGGAACTCACTCTCTTCACCTCTTCACACCTCTCAATCTATTTGGATCAACCAATATCTACAAAAAATAAATTAAAAAATTCCCTCATATTATATTATATTACTTATTTTGGGCATAAATCCAACCAAGTAAGGAATTTGGTTCAAACCAATAAGAGATACCCAAAGAATAGGTGATGTTCATCAATGAATGTTTTTGTTTTATTTCTTTCTCAAACCCCTTAAATTATTTTTATATCATGATTATATAAAAACATATTTATCTTAAATATAATGATATGTTGTTATTTTAAAGTTATGATCAAAAAACACACAAACTTCCATCAAATGGGTTATTAAATCATTATTCGTGTGTATGGCGGACTAACACCTCACGAACAGATGTCATTCAGTTTTCCATTACCACCTCTCAAAGTTGGAAATAATGATGAAAATAATATTTATATGTGATATTTATGATATTTATGATGAATTTACACTTCTATAATTATTATATAACACATAAGTTCATGATTTCCATTTTTTGGGAATATGATAACATCATTCATGTGTACGATAGACTACCGCCTCATGAAGCGATGTGATTCATTGACGCTTTATATGTAAGTGTTAAGGATGAGTTTAACATACATATGGAATATATATGACATAAAAATGACAATTTAATGATAATATATATATATATATATATCATTTACTTTTCTTTCTTCAATATGACAAGAAAATGGAAACAACCTTCACTCGCAGACAGAGCCTGCCATCTCCATGAATGGTGTATTTAATTTTATATCACTAAATTTTATGGATTAATATAAATAAATATATAATAAATATATATGACATTTATGTCATAGTTTAAATTTTGTATATTATTAAGTTATGATCTAAGTAAGATAACAAATAATAACAAGTTAAAACATGTATGAAATACAAAGCGGTTATTACCCAAAACCTAGCTTGAACATGGAATTGTTAATAAATGGGTAATATGAAGTAATAAAAAATAATATATGGTATGATATATATGATTAAAGTTCTATAATATATGTATAATAAACTTAAATTTATTATAATTTAGGTTTGAATGAGTATAAAGAGAGTCATGACTTAAGGTTAGAGTATTTCTAGTCTCACTTTTATTTATGAGAGACTTATGCCATATTCACCACTCAATTATTTTATGTGGTGTATATAATACCCCATGAAATGATATATCATGAATATAACACATTTAATGATTATTTATGTTTATATTGATCTTATTATTTCACAGTAATTGTGATTCAAAAGTTACTCAAGTAGTAAGAGACTTCTGTCTCACTTTTACTTTCTATGAGACAAATGTCATATTCACCACATGTCTATTTTATGTGGTGTATATAATACCCATGAATTTATTTTATTATAATTATACTTAAAATTATTGGTATTATAATTTAAATTTTATTATCTTTCTTTCATGGGATTTATGGTTTAAAATTTAGCAAATCGGAATGGGATTTTTGTCTGAATTTTCCTTTTTTGAGATGTATGTTATGATATGCACCTGTATACTTTAACAAGGTGTATATAAATCCAATTTAACACATAATATCATAAATTTATCCATACTCATGATATTTTAAGTTTATTTATATTTTATTACTTCATGGGGCGTATGAACCAATGTTACCAAAGTGGTAAAGAATTTATGTTAAAATCTCATCATTTATCAGGACTGTTTATGATTAAGTCTCAAATGCTGAAATATCATGATCTACCTAATAATAAATCTCATGAGATTTATTATCATATGGTAATTTTTGATATCCTAAAGTAATGGTACCATTTTTCTTTTCTTTAGAACTTAATATAATTAATAATTTTTTTAATAAAATTCAACCTTATTTCTCTCTTCGACCGAAAATCTATTTTATTCAAAAACTATGTTTTCTAAATAAAATTCAAAAATGTTTTTTAGATAATATTTTAATATAATTTTTAAGGAAAATTATTTTAATATTTTTATGTTTTAAAATGTGATTTAAATGATTTTTAGAACTTCGTTTAGAAGTTTTCAAGGCTATTTTCAAAGGAAAATATTTTCAAAATGTTTTATGTTTTAATAAGAGTTTTTCAAATAGGAAAAGTTATTTTCCTCAAGAAATGTTTTAAATGATTTTTAATGTTTAATTTATAAGTTTTAAAAGTTTTTTTCAAAGAAAAGGATTTTGAACATTATTTATGTTTTAAAAAGTGATTTTTAAAGAAAGGTTATTTTCCATAAGAAATGTTCCAAGTGATCTTTCAAAATTTTTCTCTATCTAAGATGACATCGTTTGATATAGTATATTATTTACCAGAGACATTGTATAAGGACACCATTATTATTATTTCTTCAAATGGTTTATATTTAAGATTATTTTCTTATGAAACCCATTTCTCTTCCAAGATTCATACCCTGATAAAACACTTATGAAAACCACTTCTTTTCATGGTTTATTCTTTGATGAAATGATTATGAAACCTATCTATTTTCCATAGGTTATGATATGGTGAAATATTTATGAAACCCATCTCATTTCATGGGTTATGATATGATAAATTTTTATGATCTTGTGGTATATATATGTATGATTTCATTATGTGATGGGTCGAACCTATATACCCCTCTAATGTATTGGGTAAAGATATATATATATATATATATAACATGAGATAGATAGGAGTGGAACAAGAAGTGAACTTGGTTCAATAATACAAGGTTGAAATGAGGAGTGAACTTGATTCAGTAATATAGGGTTGGAATAGGGAGTGAACCCAATTTAGTACTATAGGGATAAAATGGAGAGTGAACCCAGTTCTATAAAGGAATTTTTACACTATGATGGTCTTGGTAGTGATACTTGACTGATTAGGAAATGATTTTCTATTCTTATGGGTATTCCATAAATTCTTTATCTTATAAAATTATTATACTCTCATGGATCATGTTCTTTGATTATATTATGATTCATTTCTTATAAAATACAAATATTTATTCCATAAATCATAATTATGATATTTGATATGTAGGGTACAGTTTTTAAGTGTTATGATGATGTCCTCATACCCCTATGTTAATGTTATGCTTATTTATCTCTTATGTTTACCCTTAATGAGAATCTCATCTCACCCTTTCTTATGTTTCCTTTCCCTAGGTTATGATGAAAGGTTTTAAGTAGGGTATGTACATGAATAGTTTTAAATTGAAATATCTATGTGGGAAACATTAAATATCATTCACCATATTTAAATATTGTGTTCCAAGCTTCCAAAGGCACTAAAATATTGTAATCCCCGGGCATGTACTTTTATAATTTATTAAATATTAATCTAAAATATGTAACATCCATGTATGAAAATCATGGGTCATTATAGTCAAGGTTTATGTTTCTTCCATGAGACATTAAAAGGAGAGTAGAAATTAAGAGAGAAAGGTCAAGTGTAGGGAGAAACCTATTTATGTGTGTTTTCTATTTATGTGATTATTCTATGTTTCAATATATAATTTTTTATAGTATAAACCAGTTATGATACTTCCCTTTATACATAGATAATTTTTTTATTAAACCCACAAAATAATTATTTTATTTATTTTTTTCTTTATATGTTTATCAACCTCATGTGTTCGATGATCACTTTTTTTATTCCTAATGTATATCATGGAATTCAGTTTTTTCAAATACTATGAATAAACATTTGTTTGTTCATTTTGGTATGTTTGAAAAAAAATGTTTTTTTATTTATTAATACATACTATTTTGGTACTCGATATATTTTAAACTGATTTATAGTATTGAATAACCTATATCCAAATTCAGTTCGAATGATTATATCAAATAAAACACAAAAATTGATTATATTTTAATTTATAATTCAATTTTTTTGAAGAATCATTTTCATTAATATGTTTTCTATTTTTAAATAATCATCAATCATTTTTCTTGGATACATTACCACTTCCTTTTGTGATTCATTTATGGTGATGATTTTATTGTTCGTGTTTATTGGAATCATTAATAATATTTTATTCATTATATTTGTTTTCATTATTGAATATTTTTTTTAAAATATAATAATTACATTTTTATTTTTCGAAACCATTATTATATTCAATAGCAGTATTTTCTATTATGAAAATGGTTTTAAAAAATGTAGCTTTTATTTTTTATATTTCCAGGTAAATATATATATTTAAATTGTTATACATATTATACTATATAATAGGTGAGCTAAGCTTCTCAAAGGGGGTTGGCTGCTGTTAAAAGTTTTAAATCTTGGATCAAAATGAAAAGGGATTGGTTTTAAAAAATGTGAGTGGGTTTTCTAAGGAAGTTTTAAAATTAATTCAGTGTTTTATTTTCCAATAAATTCTTTTTTAGTGGGTAATTTTTTTTGTTAAAAATTATTTTAAATAAAGGGTAACATGGTTTTTAGTGGTAAAATCATTTTTAAAAGCTAATAAAAAGTGTCCCAGGGATTTATTAGGACAAGATTAATCAGTTTCTTATAATTTAAATTTGATTTTAATGGTAAATAATTGGTTTTAATGTTAATAAAATCGATTTATATAATGTTTCAGAATGAGGATGATATTTTGGATTTCAATGATGATATCAATAAAGGATATTTTAAATTTCACATTAAAATTAAAATGGATTTTTTTTATTTGAAATTAGAGTGAATAGTTTCATTGGTTTTTTTATATTGCAATATGCTCTATTAGTAGTGTTCAATCCATATCAACTAAAATTTTATTTTTCTATTAAAAAAACATTTTATTATGCGGTATATGGTACACTAAGTTCATGGTGAATAATATGATTCTCAAAAATAATCATCAATTGTTCCCCTTATAAATTTCATACCATTATCTATCCAGATCATATATAAAGATAAATTACAACCCTTCTCTACTTTTCTTAGAAAACATTTAAACATATTGTGATCCTATTATTTATATCTCATAAATAAAATAGATTTAATTAAGTTAAATTTATCAATAATGGAAGTAATATAATTCTCTCTATTTTTGGAATACTTCCTCACAGTCCGACAGTTATATAAATAAACAATCTTCTATTATTGGGTAGATTGTATTTATAAATTATTCTCTGAAGATTTAATAGTTTTTTACTTCAGTGAAGTTTAGAACATCATATTTATTTCTCTTTTTAGTACTCATAGGTCACAAAAATTTTCTCCTTAAGTGATCATACTCATGGTTTTTTGGATAATATGATCAAGTTGTCCATTCTATAGTTAGATTCCAATGTTAAGACAAAAGTTGAATGAATTTATCGCATCACCCACTTGAATTATATTTTCACATTGCTCATTGAACTCTAATCAAAATACATCCATAAAATTTGGTATTTGTTTGTTTTTTATTTTTATTATGAAACTAAATAAGGGAAATAATGTATTATCTTGATATAATTTTTCTTTTACAATTACTCTTTTCAAATTATCCTCTGTTATTGATTAAAGTCTTGATGCAATCACTAATTTACTTTTCCTTTTCAAACACTCCTTAAAACATGTGTCAAAAAGTTGAGTGAAATCTATATTGGGATGAGTGGTATCTATTTTTATAAATGTATAAATGCTTAAGGAAAAATAGTGGTATCAATATTTATATGATCATATTAGCTTTTAAAGACCTCCTAGATACACAAAATATAACCTTCAACATTATATATATTGATAATAACTTCATGGAAAGGGAATGTCACTAACTCCATCCAACCCAAAGGATATACATCCTAACCCCACTCTTGAAACCTTGGCCTTATAGGAAGTTAATCACTGCTAAAATTAAATCTTTAGACTAAAAGTATTTTCCTTTTCATGGAGTAATTAAAGGATTTCATTGAATGTTTAAACTACAATGACATTATAAACATGAGTTCTTGTAAGACCATCTAGTTGAGACTTATCATGTTCAAACCAATCAAGGAGCACCTTGTAGGGATTATACTACTACCACCACTTTTTTCAACTTTGGATTGGAAAATAATAAGTGATTCCTAGTGCTTCACCAACTACCCAACCTGAGAACATTTAGATTTAAGGAGAAAAATATCATCCTCATTATATTCTTGTACTGAATAACCATTATTGCATTTTGTTTCCTGAGACTCATAATCCATATCTTCTGTACATGTACTTATGTTACATGAACTACCCTGAGTATTAGTCATCCCATACTAGGTACTAGTGATCGTTGTAGATTAATTCAGGGTATAACACCCACCACTAGTGGATTAATTATTTTCTTAAATTTAATTTCCCATTTTATTCAAATCATGCTGAAATTATTTGAAATATTAAAATGTTGGGTTCCCCTTATTTAAAAGGCCCTTTTGTATGTTTATTTTTTTAAAATAATAATATTACTGAATTAAATAGTGTGGATATGTGAAGTTCCTTTGTGATAAATTTTTTTAACAACATTTTTGTATTTGTTGAAAACTAAACTTTTTATATCAGAATTTTTTTTATTCAGGAATTAGATCCAGTCCATCATAATGAGGTTTTCTAAAAGTTTTCGAAAGTCTGAAACAATATATAAAGGGGGAGAAATTTTTTGTTTTAAATAAAGTCATTTTTTTGGACTAATCAGAATTAGAACCATCCAAATGACATTGAAGATCATCAAATCCAAAATAATTGGAGGCAGAAGTTTTTGATTGATGGAAGTTTTCCTTTTCTATAATCATAGAAAGAAAAAATTTGTTGAGTTATAAAGTCATAAGTTGATGTATTAAGAAGTCTTAATAATGTTGAAGTAGTTTTTTGAAGAAATTGAAGTCATGAATTAGAAAGACTTCAAAATTTCTAATCAAAATTAGATGATGCTTTGCTAATCACAGAGTTCTCAAAAATCATGAAAATTATAATGATAATATATTTTGAAGAAACAGAGGAATTTTAATGGTGTATCAGTTCCAAAAATCAAGATAAAGTTTTCCAATGAGTAATAGATGGGGAGGTTTGAAGCTTGACAACATTGCTGAGTAGATTTATCATCAGATACACTTGATCATAATGAGGAATCCATAATAATGGGAATTCCATCATTATGAAATATTCATCAAAGGTAGAATCTTTAATAAAGAAGAATAACAGTGAAGTATGAATAATTTTAAAGTTGCATATTGGATAATTCCATCGTTATGTGAAAATCATCGTAATGGGATCTCCATCATAATGTAAAAATCCATTATAAGGGGAATTCTATCAAATTGAGAATTCCACCATAATGAAGATTCCATCTGACTGACTCCGAGAATGAAATCCAATTAGAATAACTCTGAAGAATAAATTCATATTGTAATGAGATGAAAAGAAATAGAAATCGTAATGAGTTGAGAAGGAAACAAAATTTTTAATGGGCTGAGAAGAAAATAAAATTCAAAATGAGTTGCAAAGGAAAAAAAATTGTAATGCTCTAAGAAGGAAATAAAATTCTTAATGATCTAAGAAGGAAATAGATTTATATTAATTTGAGAAGGAAATATATTCATAATGAGCTAAGAAAGAAATATATTCATAATGATATGATTATGAAGAAGTATCAAAAAGAAAATTCTAGAAGTTTTATGAAGAGTTTAAGTGGTGAAATTTGAAATTAAATTTTTCATAAATATCAAATAAATTCAATGAGGATTAAAGAAGTCAAAGTCAAAGTTTAAATATAACAACCCAAAGTTTCATTAATGGAAATCCCTCTTGATCTAATTAAATGTAAAATGTTTATATAAAATTCCGACTTCTTTGGTTTTATGTTAAGAATTGTGACCGTTTCTTTTATGGCCATTGAACAGTGATCACATGATTAGTATAAATATAGGGCTTTAACAAACCCAATTTACTCAGAAAAAGGAAGCGATGGCCTCATCTAGTAGAATTACTCCATAAGAAGCCCATTTGTTGGAGCTCGATAAAGAGGTGGAATATTTGGGCTTATCTCTTGACCAAGCCCAAGCTGAGCTTCATCATGTCAAGCTCGAATGGGACCATCTATAGGAAAAGTGGAAGTTGATAGAGATTACCACTCAAGTGATGTTATCCGAGCCACCACAAGAGTCTATCACCATCGCACACCTTACCCTTAGGTCTTATGTAGCTATTTTAAGGGGTTATGTAACAAATCGATAGTACTATGTTCATGTACATTATTTTTTTATATAATAATTAATATACTTTCTTGTCATTATTGATACATTGTAAATAGTTTTTAAAGTACAAATAGTGTTTTTAGTTATTATTTAATTAAGAATTATATTTTATTAAATAAATGGATTTTTGAATTAAAAAATATTTTAATAAAATATTATTATTATTATTAAATTAATTTTTTATTAAATATAAATGATCTTATAATTTTATGAATGTAGTCATAATTTTTATTAAGGTTTGAAAGCCATTTCTGTCAAAACCCGTGAATTTTCGATAAATGTCAGTTTTCATTTTAAAAGTGAAAATTAACATATTTAGAAAATTATTTAAATAAAATAAATGATATTTCTGGAATCAGGACATAAAAATTATCCAACGGTGAATTTTTCATAATTTTCTAAGACAATCAAATTTTTGGGTAAAAATTAAATACCGTTTAAATATATAATGTGTTTATGACATCATAATGACCCAATAGTGATGTAATAAAATACTATAAGCTTTATGTTCATCCAATATATGTTTTAAAATTAAAATAATGTGATTTTGGGTTTGTTTGACTTACTTTTCAAAGAATTAATGGACCCCTCAAGACTTATTAAACATCTTGTCTTTTTAAATTATTTTCCATGGGAGTGTGACTCACCTCCACATAAGCAACCCCATTATTTTAAGAAGTTAGGAATTTGGCCTTATAAAATATTGTTTTCCTCTTCTCTTTTCCAAAAACCATGGGAAAAAACCAAGAGTTGATTTGTGGTTTGGATTAGTTTAATGTAAGGGGTTCCAAACCTAAATAATAAAGAATTCACTCACCTTTCCTACATAAACCCACCCAATATCCCACTTTCTCCTCACTCAAAGCCTTATTAGTTCATCAAAACTATGGCCTACTCTCTCTAGAATCCTCCCAAGGTTCCCCAAGCTCCCAAGAAGCCTCTCTCAAGCCTCTCTCAAACCTTTGGAAGCACACTTCCAAGTAAGGGTTTTTCTTCCTTTCACTTTTTTGTCCAATTTTCTTAATATTGTTATGCCCTTTTAATTTAAATTATAAATGTTGGGGTATGGTTTCTCACCTCCCCCATACTTCCCTATTATTGTTTGAATGATGGGATACCCCTTTCTCTCTCATTAAATTCCTCCCTTGTACACCCGTTACTATGACGAAATTCTGAAAGGAACTTCTCTCTCCTCATTTACATTCAAGCAATACTTTTGTATCATGAATCTAAATTCCATTAAAATTATTAGGACTTGTATCTATATGACCCCCTTACGTTAAATTTCATGTAGATATGATGAGACAACCCTTTCTCTCTCATCATCCATTTTTTATGAATTATTATATCACGCCGTTACGTTGCCAAAATTGCACCGATTTTCTAAGCCAATGCCGTTGTGTAGTGAATACCATGCCCATTTCTCCATCAAGGGTATTCACCTTCATGCACATTTACTTATTGATTATAAAGTTTCATTCCACATTTTTTTGTCGTGGAATAAATGATTATGTTTTATGAATCCATGTTTTATGATCTATGTGGCACACTTATGCATGAAATGAAATGTTTTAGAAGGGTGTTCCCTTATAGCTCTCCAATGCATTGGGTAAAGTATAGTATCATGATACGTCATGTGCAATGAGTGTTGAGTCATTATAATTCAAGTGAAAGTAGGGTTTACTCATGCTTCATGTGCAATGATAATTTACTCATGCTCCATGTGCAATAAGCCTTGGCTCATGCTAATTCCATGATAAGTGTTGTTGCCACATTTCCATGTTATGATTATCATGCTTTATCATGCCTTTATGTTCATTTTTCTCTTGTGCTCTATTGATATGCCTATTGTCTAACATGTATTTAACACTTTATGTAATCCATGTTTATTCCCTTACTGGGCTTTATAGCTCACCCTTTTCTTATGCATGTCCTCAGGTTATCCCATGCAATGTTAAGTACGAGGGAATGTAGTGGTCATGTAAATGAATTTTTCAATAAAGATGTTGTATTTAATGTTTTAAGTTGTTATGTAATGATTCTAAGCCCCAAAGACACTAGACCTCTCGATCTTCCATGTTGTATCAAGTGAATAGTTTATGTAATAAATTATGTTTAATTTTGTAATAAAAGCAGGGTTGTCATAGTTGGTATCAGAGGGAGGTTTAGTTATTTTTGGGATTAGGATTAGAAAACCCCAGTAAATCCTTAGAGACAAGACTAAGTATAAGAAAAGTATCCCTAAGTTTTGGTAAGTACTGAGTGAGTGGTTTATCAAGCAAATATATCCCTTTCTGGATATGAGCAGGTAGAGGCGGCTCTGGCACATATGTATCCTAGGGGTAAAACCCGAAAACACTGCTTTGAGCTAGACTCAAACGGGAACTGGTGCACAACAACAGCCCTTGATGCACTCTTGGTTACAACACTCTCGGGGGATATGTTTTGATAAATTCACAAGCTTAGTATGAACCCTTATTAAGGGAATAAAAAAAATGCCCCTATGAATATATGAAAGTAGATCATGAAAAGCCAAGATTGAAGCCTATAGACTCATGAGTTAAGGACATAAAAGTTTATTTATAAGTTATCAAATTTTGTCTTTGGATTACCATTTATGTGTTACCCCCCTAACTTTCCTTTTATTCCAGCCAATGGCCGATAATAGGAGGACTCAGGCTAACAACTGATGTCAATATCAGTGTGATGACTGTACTAATGAGATGCCCAATCCAATGGGAGTGGGAATCATGAACTTTTTCACACTTCTCTCTCAGATAACTCAAGATTTGAATAGAAACACGGGTCAAGAGGAACGTCCAAAACCCCTAAGAAGGAACAAGTCGCTATCGAGATCTTCATGAGATAAATGCCTCCTACTTTTAGTGAATCATCCAATCCCACGATCTCTGAACAATGGATCAACTCCATTGAAAAGATCATCTCAATCCTTCAATGTTCTGAACAAGAGAAGGTTCTCCTGGACGCTTATTGTATGGAGAGTGAAGCTGATCAATGGTAGATGTTGATCAAAAATACGAATCCTGAGGAGGAGATCAAAGCGTTGGAATGGAAGGATTTCCATGATATGTTTTTCGATAAATATTTTCCACGCACCCTCCGGCTTAAGATGGAAAGGGACCTCCTTTCCCTCGAGAAAAAAGAAGAAGAATATGTTGGAGAATATGAGGAAAACTTCAAAAGGCTTGCACGATACGCTTCTGACTTTGTCATTACATCTGAATTCAAGTTTGACCGCTTCTTTGGTGGGCTGAAACCTAGCCTACAGAAAGCATTAGCGATCAGTGACTTCGATAGCTATGAGGAAATTGTCTGATGTGCCCTCAAGGTCGAAATGGAGATCAGGGAATCACAGGGGTATCATGGGAACAAGAAGCGTAAGGTGGACTTCATTGCTGGCAGTCCGATGGATAAATCCAACTGTGCTAAGAAGATCCATCACCCCACTTGACAAAAGTGCGGAAAGAAGAACCCTAGAAATTGCCTCAAGGGGATGAGGAAATGCTTTAGGTGTGGAAGAGGAGGGCACCTAGATCTTAACTGTCAACAAGAAAGACCCGTGGCTGCGACAGAGGATAGTAATGCTCCGTTCGAACCTCAACACGTTGTTCATTGCTACAACTGCAAAGAACCGGGGTATTTTTCAAATCAGTGCCCTAATCCAAGGGTTTTCGGAGGCAACCAACAACCTCCAAGGTAGCAAGGAAGAGATTTTTCCATCACTTCTTCCGAAGTGAACCTCAACAATGAAGTGGTGACAAGTACGGTAGTTATTCCTTCAATAATAGAGAATGTAATTTTTGATTCAGGTTCTACGCATTCTTTTATATCTCGAAAGTTTAGTAGAACAATCCCAGCACCACCACAAATCATGGAAGTGAAGATATCGGTGAGTACGACAAATGGGGCAATCATTGCATCCCATGAATATAACTCCTCCCCTGTCATAATCTGTGGATTGAATTTCCCAGAGAACCTATTCATACTCCCTCTAGTGGAATTTGATGCAATTCTTGGCATCGATTGGCTTTCCTTATATTGAGCCAACATAAATTGTCGGGAGAAGGAAATCACACTGCATATGGAGAATCGACCCCCGATTCTTTACAAGTGTAAGGAGGAAGATGAATCTCCTTTAGCTCCATCATCTCAAGCATGAATATTACTACCCTATGAGCACGTGTATCTTGCTCAGATGATTGAGTCCAAGGAAGAAACCAACCTTGAAGAAATGCCTATTGTGAGGGAATTCGCTGAAGTGTTTCCCAAGGAACTGCCTGGTCTTCCTCCTATAAGATACGTTGAATTCTCAATTGAACTTATACCTGGGGCACTACCAATATCCAAGAATCCATATAGAATGGCTGTCGTTGAGCTTGAAGAGATGAAGAAACAACTACAGGAGAATCTGGATAAAGGGTTTATACGCCCAAGTGCTTCACCATGGGGTGCACCAGTCCTCTTCGTCAAGAAGAAGGATGGGTCAATGCAGCTTTGTATCGATTATCGTGAACTTATAAAAATCATGATAAAGAACAAGTATCCTCTGCCACGGATTGATGAATTATTCGATCAGCTGCACGGAGCACAATACTTCTCCAAGGTAGATTTGTGGTCGGGATATTATCAAGTAAGGGTGAAGAAGGAAGATGTCTCCAGGACTGCTTTTCGTACAAGATACGAGCACTAGGAATTCATAGTAATGCCTTTTGGACTCACCAATTCTCCACCAACCTTAATGGACTTGATGAATAGAGTCTTTAGAGATTACCTTTACAAATTTTTGGTACTCTTTATAGATGATATTCTAATATACTCCAAAACCAAGGAGGATCATGAGGATCATTTAAGAACTGTACTAGAGACTTTGCGCAAGGGGAAGCTCTATGAAAAGTATAGAAAGTGTGAGTTCTAGTTGAAGGAGGTCTCATTCTTGGGCCATATCATCACAAGTAATGGGATATCTATGGATCCCTCCAAAACAGATGAAATTGAGGGATGGATGAGGCCAACATCGGTAATGGATATCAATAGCTTCTTGGGGTTATCTTGATATTATCGACGATTTGTGAGAAATTTCTCATGATTGTCCAAACCTCTTACCAAGATAACTAGAAAGGGGGTAAAGTTTCCTTGGAGTGATGAATGCGAAGAAATATTCAAGGAGTTGAAAAGAAGGCTTATCACTGCGCCCGTGCTCACTTTACCCACAAGTGGGGAAATTTTTGTGGTATTCAGTGATACTTAGAAGAAGGGATTAGGCTGTGTGCTGATGCAGAATGATAAAGTGATATCTTATTCCTCAAGGCAGTTGGAAATCCATGAGAGAAACTATCCAACGCATGATCTGGAGTTGGAGGTAGTGATATTTGCCTTGAAAATATGGAGACATTATCTCTATGAGGAGAAATGTGAGATATATACTGACTACAAGAGTCTTAAATATATATTCACACAGAAAGAGCTTAATATGTGCTAGATAAGATGGATAGAGCTCATTAAGGATTATGACTGTTCAATAAATTACCACCCTGGGAAAGCAAACAAGGTGTCAGATTCCCTAAGTAGAAAGGAACCAGTGATTCTATCAATAATGAGAATTGAGAAGGATCCAATCTTCTTAGACTTGATGAAGATGTACATGGGACTCATAAATAAGGGAACATCATCAATCCTTTCACAAATGATTGCTCAACCGTCTCTTTTGGAAAGGTTAAAAGATGCTCAAAAGGATGATGTGGGAATTCAAGAAAAAGTGAAAGCTATCGAAAAATGGAAATCCTCTGAGTTTAATGTTAATGAAGATGGAATTGTGAGATTTGGAAAAAGACTATGTGTTCCATCAAGTTTGGAGATGAAGAAGGAACTTTTGGATGATGCACATAGTTCAAATTTCTCTATTCACCCAGGGAGCACAAAGATGTATCGAGATATCTGAGAAAACTTTTGGTGGGATAATATGAAGAAGGAGATCGCTGAATATACATCAAATTGCCTGGTGTGCTAGAAAGTGAAGGCAGAGAGGCAGAAGTCTAAGGGGATGATGCAACCATTGCCTGTACCAGAATGGAAATGGGAGAACATCACCATGGAATTTGTCACCGGACTTCCGAGGACATCCAAAGGCAACAATGAAATCTGGGTTGTTGTGGATCGTCTTACAAAGATTGAACACTTCATTTCTATTCAGGAGGATTTCTCTTTGGATCAACTAGAACAGATATATATCAGGGAAGTGGTAAGGCTCCATAGAGTACCACTATCTATTGTGTCTGACCGAGATACAAGATTCACCTCTACGTTTTGGAAGAGTCTTCAACATGCTCTGAATACTGAACTGAACTTCAGTATGGCCTATCATCCTCAAACTGATGGCCAATCTGAGCGGACTATCCAAACACATGAGGACATGTTGAGAGCGTAGTCAATGGACTGAGTATGTGATCAACATCTTCCTCTGGTTGAGTTCTCTTATAATAATAGTTTACACTCGAGCATCCAAATGACACCATATGAAGCCCAGTATGGGAAAAGGTGCAGAACAATGGCATGTTGGGATGAGGTCGGTGAATGTAAGCTGCTTGGACCAGAAATGGTCAAAGAAATGGTGTAGAAGGTGAAAACCATTCAACAGAATATCAAGGCAGCCCAGAGTCGACGACAGAGTTATGCAGATAACTGTCGATGAGACCTTGAGTTTAAGGTTAGAGACATGGTTTTTCTACACATATCTCTTTGGAATAAGGTCATGAGGTTTGGAAAGAAAGGGAATTTAAGTCCAAGTTACATCAGCCCCTTCGAGATTCTTGATCGTGTCAGGGATGTGGCATATCGACTAGAAATTTCACCTACCATGGCCAAAGTACATGATGTCTTTCTTGTATCCCTCTTAAGGAAGTACATATCAGACCCTTCACATGTACTCTCTTCTGAGGTGGTACAGTTGGAGGATGATTTTTCTTATGAGGAGAAACCAGTGGATATCTTAGATCGTAGAGAAAAAGTTCTAAGAAATAAGACAATGCCCCTCATCAAGGTGTTGTGGCGAAACCACAAGTTTGAAGAAGCGACTTGGGAATCGGAGGAAATGATGAAGCTGAGTTAACCACATCTGTTTTAGTGTGGGAAAAGAAAATTTCGAGGGCAAAATTTCTTAAGGGGGGAATATTGTAACGACCCAAAGTTTCATTAATGGAAATCCCTCTTGATCTAATTAAATGTAAAATGTTTATATAAAATTTAAGCTTCTTTGGTTTTATGTTAAGAATTGTGACCGTTGCTTTTATAGCTGTTGAACAGTGATCACATGATTAGTATAAATATAGAGCTTTAACAAACCCAATTTACTCAGACAAAGGAAGCGATGACCTCATCTAGTAGAATTGCTCCATACGAAGCCCATTTGTCAGAGCTCGGAAAAAAGGTGGCATCTTTGGGCTTCGCTCTTGACCAATCCCAAGATGAGCTTCATCATTTCAAGCTCGAGCGGGACCATCTACAGGAAAAGTGGAAGTTGATAGAGATTACCACTCGAGCAATATTACCTAAGCCACCCCAAGAGTCTATCACCATCGCACTCCTTACCCTTAGGTCTTATGTGGATTTTTAAGGGGTTATGTAACAAATCACTATTACTATGTTCAAGTACATTATTTTTTATATAATAATGAATATACTTTCTTTTCATTATTGATACATTGTAAATAGTTTTAAAAGTACAAATAATGTTTTTAGTTATTATTTAATTAAGAATAATATTTTATTAAATTAATAGATTTTTAATTTAAATAATATTTTAATAAAATATTATTATTATTATTAAATTAATTTTTTATTAAATATAAATGATATTATAATTTTATGAATGCAGTTATAATTTTTATTAAGGTTTGAAATCCATTTCTGTCAAAACCCGTGAATTTTCGATAAATTTCAATTTTTATTTTAAAAGTGAAAATTAACATATTTAGAAAATTATTTAAATAAAATAAATGATATTTCTAGAATCAGGATGTCGGAATTATCCAATGGTGAATTTTTCATAATTTTCTGAGACAGTCAAATTTTTGAGAAAAAATTAAATACTGTTTAAATATATAATGTGTTTTATGACATCATAATGACCCAATAGTGATGTAATAAAATACTATAATATTTATGTTAAGCCAATATAAGTTTTAACATTAAAATAATGTTATTTTGGGTTTGTTTAACTTACTTTCCAGAGCATTAATAGACCCCTCAATACTTATTAAACATCTTGTCTTTTTAAATTATTTTCCATGGGAGTGTGACTCACCACCACATAATAAACCCCATTATTTTAATAAGTTCAGACATTGGCCTTATAAAATATTGTTTTTCTATTCCCTTTTCCAAAAACCATGGGAAAAAACCATGATCTGATTTGTGGTTTGGATTAGTTTAATGTAAGGGGTCCCAAACCTAAATAATAAAGAATTCACTCACATTTCCTATATAAACCCACCCAAGCTCCCACTTCCTCCTCACTCAAAGGCTTTTGAGTTCATCCAACCTTTGCTCTACTCTCTATAAAATCCTCCCAAGGTTCCCCAAGATCCCAAGAAGCCTCTCTCAAGCCTCTCTCAAGCCTTTGGAAGCACACTTCAAAGTATGGGTCTTTCTTCCTTTCACTTTTTTGTCCAATTTTCTTAATATTGTTATGCCCTTTTAATTTCAATTATAAATTCTGGGGTATGGTTTATCACCTCCCCCATAATTCCCTATTATTTTTTGAATGATGGGAGACCCCTTTCTCTCTCATTAAATGCCTCCCATGTACACCCGTTACTATGTCGAAATTCCGAAATGAACTTCTCTCTCCTCCTTTAAATTCAAGCAATACTTTTGTATCATGAATCTAAATTCCATTAAAATTGTTGGGACATGTATCTATATTACCCCCATTACATTCCATTTCATGTAGATATGATGAGACACCCCTTTATCTCTCATCAACTATTTTTTATGAATTCTTATATCACGCCGTTACGCTGCCGAAATTGCACCGATTTTCTAAGCCAATGCCATTGTGTAGTGAATACCATGCCCATTTCTCCATCAAGGGTATTCACCTTCATTCACATTTACTTATTGATTATAAAGTTTCATTCCAAATTACTTTTTTGTGGAATAAATGATTATGTTTTATGAATCCATGTTTTATGATCCATGTGGCACACTTATGCATGAAATGAAATGTTTGAGAAGGGTGCACCCTTATATCACTCCAATGCATTGAGTAAAGTATAGTATCATGATACGTCATGTGAAATGAGTGTTGACTCGTTCTAATTCAAGTGAAATGAGGGTTTAATCATACTTCATGTGCAATGAGAATTTACTCATGCTCCATGTGCAATGAGCCTTGGCTCATGCTAATTCCATGATAAGTGTTGTTTCCACATTTCCATGTTATGATTATCATGCTTTATCATGCCTTTATGTTCATGTTTCTCTTGTTCTCTATTGATATTCCTATTGTATAACATGTATTTAACTCCTCATGTATTCCATGTTTTTTCCCTTACTGGACTTTATAGCTCACCCTTTTCTTATGCATGTCCTCAGGTTATCCCATGCAATGCTAAGTATGAGGGAATGTAGTGGTAATGTAAAAGAAGTTTTCAATAAAGATGTTGTATTTCATGTTTTAAGTTTTTATGTAATGATCCTAAGCCCCAAAGAAACTAGACCTCTTGATCTTCCATGTTGTATCAATTGAATAGTTTATATAATAAATTATTTTTAAGTTTGTAATAAAATCAGGGTTGTCATATTAAATACGAGATATTTTCCTAGATTTTGGAATTTGGGGAAGTGGGGAAAGTTTTAAAGTTTCTCATTTTTGTGTTCTTAGTTGCCTATAAATACTTGCACAGTTCATTTGTTCATTGGTGACTCTTCATGCAAGCGGAAAAAGCATAGAACTCAAGAAATCAAGTTAAACTCATTTTAGACCAGAGATCTCATGAGGAGGATAAGACATTTGAATGTTTATTTACAAGACTGAGAAAGACCGTAGTGAGAATATCATATTGATTCAATCATATTGAGTCAATTAGACTGAAGAAGATCTTATTGGTAATTTTAGTAGAGTTTTATTAATATAGATTGATAATGAATTCATCAGACTGAGTTCATCAGATCCAACATCATCGTATTAAATGAATCAGATCCTGCATAATTGGATTGAGAAAATTAGATCCATCGAAATTAGACTGAGGATTCAAACTGATAAATTATGGAGCAATTTAAAAAAAATTATTTATTCTTTTATTCGAATAAATTATTTTATAAGAATTTTTTTTTAAAATGATGAGAGTTAGTATAATTATTCATATCAGAAGATAGAAGGTGTCTAATGGGAGTTGGTACAAGTTTTATTCACTTCTTCATAGTAGTGGATTTTCATAGATCCATGGGAGTGGCTATATAAAGGATGTAGGTTCTCACACCGAGGTTAAACCTTTTAAATATTATGTGATTTACTTTATTTCCATCATTTTCATGCATGAGTATTTACTAAAATTTGATAAGGAAATAAATCTCAGTAGGTTGTAGGGGTTAAGTTTCTAAACGTTTTGAAACTCATAAAAAGTGAACAACTGATTCAACCCCCCCTTCTCAATTGTTATTCAATTATTTGGTACTTTAGTTTTTATCAGTGGGAAGGTTCCCTTGTTGAATCCTTATCATGGATAATATAAAATTTGTCAATAATAGAGGAATTCCTAAATTTAATGAAAAAAATTATAATGGGTGGAAAATAGGATGATTCCTTATCTCCTATCTCTTGTCCTTAAAGTTGTTGATGATACTACTATTAATTTTACACCTGTTGAGATAGATTCTTCTATGATGTTTGATGATTAGAGAAATATAGAATCTGATGGAAAGGATAGAAATTCAATCCTTATATACTTATTAGAGAATTTTTATGAGAAGTTTAAGGGTATCAATACTTTAAAAAGTATATGGGACAAGCTTGAAAGTATTTTCATAGGGAATACTAAAGTAAAGGAAGAAAAGTTACGAATCTAGAATAGTAAGTATGAAGACATCAGAATGTGAGATGAAGAAACTATAGTTGAATACTTCACTAGAGTAAATGAATTTTTTTACAACATCCGAGGATTTGGAGATGTCTGGGAAGATTCTATAATTACGAAGAAACTTATTTGAAACTTCCTAGACAAGTTTGATTCTAAAACTTCCTCTTTAGAAGATAAAGATGATTTATCTCTTGATGAATTTTATAAATTTATTATTTCTTATGAAATAAGAAAAGATCCATTATTTAAAAAGAATATGAAAGATGAAATGGATTTTGAAGGTATGTGACGGTTGAAAATTCAAGATATTGAATATGTTGATCCTTGTGACTCTGATGGTAAAGAGGATGATGATTTGAATGATAAAATCATGTCTCTTATATCCATGAACTATAAAATATGTAGAATAAATTATAGAGTTAAACTTCCTATCAAATGTTTTGAGTGCAGTGGAATTAGAAACTTTTTTATGAATTTCCCCAAGAAGAAAGTTGGTGAATATCAAGATGATTCTGACAAAAAAACTCGATGGAAGAAGTGGAAAAATGATAAAGAAAAAATACATACAAAAAATACAAGAATAAGTTTATTAGAAATAGAAGAATTATGTTGAGAAAGAAAGTCATATCAGACTCAACTAAAAACAATTCTTCTGAAGATGAAAGTTCATAAAAATTCAAAACCTTTATTGTAAAAGTTGAGAAAAAAATATTCCTCATATGGTGAAGAAGGCGATGGAGAATATTTTAGAGAGTATCAGCTCAAAACATAACTTGTTTCATATCTTTAGAAAAAAAATCTCTCAAGAAAGAAATAAATTTGATAAATAAATATTGTGAATAAGTTGTTGAAGGAAGAAAAGATATCATCAAACAGGATGATGAATACATTCATCAGATCTTAAGTTACAAACTTAGAATTTCTGAATAGGGAAAGATGGTTGAAGATCTCAATAAGAAGCTGCTGGATAAGGAAGAAGAAGTTAACATGTTTCAATAAAAAATTCTTGTGTCCAAAAATACCTTGAGTAAGATTAATGATAATTTCTAAAAATCTTCTTAAGTAAAAGGTGATACTTCTAAAGTTGTTGAGAAAACTCAATACGAGAATCATGTTAAATATTCACTGAAAAAAAATTAACATTTCATATATTATTTTAACATTTCAGGTTCTAGAAAAGGTGTTGGGAAACCTCAAGAGGATAAAGGATATGATAAACCTATCAAATCTACAAAAGTAGACAACTATATCAAAATAAAATATGGTTCATGTCATGAGTATGTTAGGAATGAAATAAGTTACCTACCTCAACAAAGTATCAATAGAGAAAGATCTTATTTCAGCAGAAAATCAAGATTTTATGGTTATTGTTTGTGTTATGGAATCTATGGGAATAGGTCCTATAGTTGTTGGCATAACTTATCCTTACCTAGAAGAATGTGTGAGAAAAGTTGAAGAAATAATGAAAGTAGAATGAGCAACTTTCCTAACTTACATGAAGTTGAAAATGTGAATTATCAATATGTTAGAAACATGCCAATAAGAAATCAATTTGAATGTATGGAAGAAGTTTGTGGAATTTGTGATAAGTCTGGTCATCATGATGAAAAATGTATGACACTCTTAGAACAAGTTTCTTATAATAGAAAATAAAAATAATTTGAAAAGAAGAAAGTTTAGGAAAGAGATTTTGTTGTTTATATAGATTTGAAAGCAAGTAAAAGGAAAAAACCATGGATACTTGATAGTGGTTGTTCTTCACATATGATAGGTGATATACAAATATTGAAACATGTTGAAATTCATGATGGAGGAACATTTACCTTTAGAAATGATAGTTCCTTTAAAATTAAGGGAATCAGAATGGATGAGATTGAAGTAGAAAAGTTGAAATCTAAGGAAGTTTTATTTGTTGATGGTATAAAATTTAAATTTCTAAGTATAAGTAAAATATGTGATGATAGAAAATAAGTTTTGTTTATAAAATATTTTTGTGTCATCAAAAGTGTGAAATATGGAAAAGTTATTACAAAAGGAGAAAGAACCAGTGTGAATCTCTTCCAAATAGTAGAATTCAATAACTCCTGTTACTTGAGTGCTGAAGATGAAAAAAGATGTGGCATCGAAGACATGTAAACCTTGGATAGAAAAGTTTGAACAAACTATCTAAAGTTGATTCCATTCAAAACTTTCTATAATTAAAAATAAGTGAAGAATATGTTTGTATAAATTTTCAAAATGGGAAGATGACTAACAAAAGTCATAAAAGGGTTTAAATTCAATATACCATACCACTTGAGATTATTCATTCCAATTTATGTGGGCCAATGAGACCTCAGTAAAAAAAAATATATTTATACTTTATCAGTCTTATTGATTATTTTAATCAGATGAAAAATATCATGTTTATGAATCATAAGTTAGAGGCTATTGAAATGTTCAAATTCTTTAGAAAAGATAGTGAGAAAGAAATGGGTGTTTCTATAAAAAGGTTGAGAATAAAAAATGGTACTGAATTCACAAGAAATAATTTTGAAACTTATATGAGAAATCATGGTATCAAAAATTAGTATAGTGCTCCCTATACTGAACAAAAAAATGCAGTGTCAGAAATAAAGAATAGAAGTTTGGTGGAAATGGGAAGAATTATGTTAGCAGAATACAAACTTTCAAAATTATATTGAAGTGAAGTTTTTAGTACTATTGTACATGTTCAAAATAGATTCGTGTTGATTCCAAAAACCAAAATGAATCCTTATGAAATTTGGTATAACAAAAAACCTTCATTTAAATACTTTAAAGTTTTTTTAAGTCCGTGTTTACTCAAAATAAAAAATCTGGATCTAGGAAAGTTTGATTAGAAAGATGAGGAAGGAACTTTTTGGGTTATTCACCAAATGGAAGAATTTAAAAATATAGGAATAAACATTTAAAATTGTTATTAGACTCATATGATGTGAAAGTAATTGAAAATAAAAATTCCTTAAAAAAATTTGTTGAGAATGATGAGGAGGATAAACTTGATATTTCAAAAAATAGTGAATGTAAGTCAAAACATCCTTATCAAGATTCAGAAAATTCGTGTGATGAGGAAAGTTCAATTGGGAAAGAAAATTTGAAATTTCCTACCTTAAAAATACATATTGAATCCAAAAAAATTTTTGGAAATCAAAAGGCTCCATTTTAGAGAAGAAGAAAGTTGAGATTTAAAAATCAGACTTTACTTATCTCAAAAGTTGAACCAGAATCCATTTCAAAAGCTATTAAACCCAAAGAATGGGTGGATTTTATGAACAAAGAGTTTTATCAGATTGATAAGAATGAAACATGGGAACTTGTTTCACAGACATAAAATAAAAATATTTTCGGAACCAATTGGGTTTACAGAAACAAGTTGAATAAACATTGAGAAGTTTTAAGAAACAAATATAGGATTGTTTGTAAAGGATATTCATAGGTGGAAGGTGTGGATTTGAAAGAAAATTTCCCCCCAGTTTCAATATTAGAAACTCTTAGAATTTTTCTTTCAGTGGCCACACATCGTAATTAAAAAGTTCATTAGATGTATGTAAGGTAAACTTTCTTAAATGGTGAAATTAAGGAAAAAGTTTACATTGAATAACCTTGTGGGTTACTACTTGATGAGTATGAATAAAAAGTTTTTAAATTGAAGAAATATTTGTATGGGCTTAAACAAGCTCCACATTCTTGGTTTTCAAAACTTTACAATTGTTTGAGAATGTTATATTTTTCTAAAGGAGAATTTGATAGAAAATTATATGTGAAAGATGTTGACTCCGAATCTCTAATTGTAATTGTTTATATGGATGATATAATTTTTGATGGGGATAGAGAATTTGTTTGGAAAATAATTTCTAAATAAATGAATAATTATTTTGAAATGTCAATATTGGGATAATTAACTTTCTTCCATGTCTTACAAGTTTAACAAAAATAAAAATACATTTTTTTATCTCAATAAAAGTATTCCATGGAGTTGTTAAAAAATTTGGCATGGAAGAATCCAAAGAAGTTTCTACTCCTATTTCATTTAGCATAAAGTTGAGTAAAGATGAATCTATAAAAAGTGAAAATTATAATGATTTTTGGAATCTGATTGGATATCTACTTTATCTTACATCATCATGGCCTAATATTGTTTATGTTATGACTTTGTGTGCCAGGTAAAAAAGTAATCCGAAAAAATCACATATGTTGGGATTAAAAATATTTCTAAGATATGTCAATGGAACAGAATAACATGGGTTGTTATAAAAAATAAATAGTGAGATGAAGTTTCATGGGTTTACTGATGCCGATTAGGATGGACATTGTAATGATAGAAAATCAACATTAGGAGGAACATTTTTCTTGGGTGATTTTTGTGTGAGTTGTCATAGTAATAAAAAAGATTCAATAAATCTGAGCACATCTGAATCTGAATATGTTGTATCTACTTAGTCTTGTACTCAAATGATGAGAATGAATGTTCATTTGGAAGATTTTAAAGAATTTTTTTAAACCATTGAAGATACTTTGTGATAATTATATTATAATTGATCTTTTTAAGAAACCTATGAAAAACTGAAGATCAAAACACATTGATATAAAGTTTCACTTTATAAAAGATAAAGTTTCTAATGGATATTTTTTTTCCGAAATACATCTAACAAAAGTTTTATATTTCTGATATCTTTACAAAATCAATGCTGAAATAAAGGTTTGTGGAATTGTGGCTGAAACTTCATGTTCAGCCTCCTCCCATGTCTTCCTAAACCTCATAAGAAATCACCCCACCATGATTTGGATTATGTTGAAAAAGGGGGAGAGAAATTGATAACTTTATACTTTTTAATATGTTTTTAACTATTTTATTTTATGAATCTAAAGCTATGGTTATCAACAAATGGGGGATAAAAAAAATAAAAGTGAGGGAGAGTTTATCTTTACATGGTTGCAAAATTTTCTAGCCACTAAGGGTTGGAATTCTTTCAAATAAATTATTTATCCAGTAGTGTGGTGTTAGGACACTCTACTTTAAGAAAGTATGTGTTTTGATAAAATTCAAAAGTAGAGTTGTGAAAAAATTCTAAGAGTTGAAAAAGTTGTTAACATGGGTTTTCAACAAATCCAAAGGGTGAGATTGAAGAACCTTTGTGATAAATTGTTTTTATTTTTTTTATTTGTTTACAACTAACTTTTTGTATAAGAATGTTTTTGTTATATGGGAATCAGACCCAGTCCATAATAATGAGGTTTATTGAAGGTTGTAGAAAGTTTGAACCCAAATATAAAGGGGGAAGAAATTCTTGTTTCAAATAAAGTTGTTTTTAAAGACCTAGAGAATTAGAATTATAACCATTAGCATGACATTGAAGATCATAGGTTCCAAAAGAATTGGTGAAAAAATTGTTGATTGATGGAACTTTTTCTTTTATATAATTAGAGAAAGAACGAAGTTATAGAGTTAAGAATTCAAAAGTAGTTGTATGAAGAAGTCGTACTGATGATGAAGAGGTTTTTTTGAAGAAAGTGAAGTTAAGAATTAGAAAGGTTTCAAACTTTATAATCAAAATCATGTGATATTTTTATGATCATGGAGTTCTCAAAAATCATGAAAACAATCATGATAAAATATTTTGAATAAATAAAGGAATCAAAATGGTTGTATCGGTTCCATAAATTAGGACAAAGTTTTCCAATGAGTAATAGCTGAGGAGGTTTTTAGCTTGTAAATGTTGTTGAGTGGATTTATCACCAAATACAATTGATCATAATGAGGAATCCATAATAATTGTAATTACATCATTATGAAATATCAATCGGAGGTAGAATAATTAATAAAGAAGAAGAATGGTGAAGTTTGAATAATTTCAGTGTTGCAGAATGGATAATTCCATCATTATAGGAAAATTATCATAATGGGATCTCCATGGAAATGGGAAATCCATCATAATGAGAATTACATCATAATGATAATTCCATTTTAATGAGGATTCCATCATACTAAATCTAAGAAGGAAATTCAATCAAACTAACTCTGAATAATAAAGGCATATCGTAATGAGATGATAAAGAAATAGAAATCGTAATTAATTGAGAAGGAAAAAAAATTCATAATGAGATGAGAAGGAAACAAAATTTTTAACGATTACAGAAGAAAACAAATTCATAAAAAGATTAAAAGAAAATATATTCATAATGATCTGAGAAGGAAACATATTTATAATGAGCTGATTACAAAGAAGACTCAAAAAAAAATTACATAAGTTTTATGATGATTTGAAGAGGTCAAAATTGAAATTCAATTTTGTGTAAATCTTGGAGAAATACAAGGAGGATTTAATATGTTAAATTTAAAGTTTAAATGTGAGATATCTTTATAGATTTTTAAATTTGATGAAGCAGTTAATGTTTTTAGGTTTCCCGCTTTTGTTCTTCGAGTCGCGTATAAATACTTGCTCAGATCATTTATTTATTGGTGACTCTTCATGCCAGAGGAAAAGGCAGAGCAATGAAGAAATCAAGTGAAATTTATTTCTGGCCAGATATCTCGTGAGGAGGATTGGAGAGGTGAATGTTTGTTTACCGGATTAATCAATATCATATTAAAAAGATTGTATTGAGTCAAATAGATTGCGTCAATCGAACTGAAGAAGATCATATTGAAAATTTAAGTAGAGTTTGAGTAATTCAGATTGAGGATGAATTTATCAAACTAAGTTCATTGGATCCATCATCATCTTATTGAGTGAAACAGATTTAGAATCATCAAATTGAGAAAATCAGATCCAACCAAATCAGACTGAACAATTATGGAGTAGTTTCAACAGTGTTTATTCTTTTAATTGGATAAATATTTTTATAATAAAACATTATGAGTTTATGAGATTCAGTATAATAATTCGTATTGGTGGATAAAAGGCATCTAATGGGATTTGTCACAACTTTTATTCACTTATTCATAATTGTGGATCTTCATAGACCCATGGGAGTGACTATGGAAAGGATTTAGGTTATCACACTGAGGTTGAACCTTGTAAATCTTGTGTGATTTACTTTCTTTCCTACTTTTCATGCATAAGTATTTATTAAAATTTTATAAGGAAATAAATATTAATTGGTTATATGGGTTAAGTTTCTAAAAGTGTTGAAACTCATAAAAAATGAGCAACTGATTCAACCCCCCTATCAGTTGTTATTTGATAATTTGGAACTTCAATATGAATAGAAAATGTATGGATTCCAATTGTATGACAAAAGAGTATAAAGATGGGGTGAAAGATTTCATTACGTTTTCAAAATATTATTCATATGACCCTTCTAAAATCTTTTTCCTATGTTTACGCTATTATTATTCAAGACTAATTAGTCTATAGAAGTTAGAATAACACTTGTTCTTTCAATAAACATATAAAATTAATAAATGTTGGAATAAACATGTGGAAAAACTGAAGAAGACTGTATCAAGGATGTAAAATGAATAAGACATTATCGAGGATGTGATTACAGGTGTGAATGATGATAAATATCATATTGAGGAAATAATAATGATAGTTGAAGATGAACATTATGATGTGTAAATTTTTTTAGAAGTTAGAGTTGTGAAAAGATACCATTCTATGTTGGTTGTGCTAAATATATAGAATTTCTAGCCACATTGAACCTGTATAATTTAAAATATGGTAACAGATGGAGTGACACCAACTTTGTTGAACTACTTTCTCTTCTGAATGATATGATCCTAGAAGATAATGAGATTAATATCCAAACATATGATTCTAAATGAATGCTATGTACAATGGGTGTGATATCTAAAAGAATACATGTCTATCCAAATGACTATATAAAATTTCTAAAGGACCAAAAATTACTTAAAGTATTCCCAAAGTTTGGTGTTTCTCAATATAAGAAAGATGAATCGTGTCCTATAAAAGTTTTATGGTAATTTAAAATCATTACAAGGTTTAAGAACCTATATTTAAGTGAGAATACTACAATCCAAGTGATGTGGCATGGAGATACATGAAATAAAGATGGGAAAATTCATCACTCAGAAGACTCTCCTCAGTGGAAGCGAATTGATCATGAGTATCCTAAATTTGAAAAAAAGATGAGAAACCTTTGTCCTGTGCTATCTACAGATGAGGTGAATCATTTTGGTTTTAAAATCAACACTAATAGTAAATGTATGATTATGTTGGTAAATTATAAATTTCCACCATGGTTATCCATGAAACAAAAATAGATTACGTTATCTATGATTATATCAGGTCCAAAACAACTAGGTAATGATATTGATGTTTATTTGGATCTATTGATCGAAGATTTGAAATTATTGTGGTATTTAGGTGTTATGTTGTATTATGAAATATAAATAAAGATTTTACATTGAGAGACATTTTGTACAAGATGATAAATGACTTACCCTCTTATGAAAATTTTTCAGGATATATCATTAAAGAAATTAAAGGGTGTTCTAATTTCAAACAAGGTACATAGTAAATTAAGTTAAACATTCATCAAAGAGTCTATTTCTAGGACATTATATATTTCTACCCTGGTGACATAGGTATCGTTCTTATAAGGAATCATTTGATGGGATTTTAAAAGAACAAACAACATTGTCTTCACTAACAGGTGATAAACTTTTTGATAAATTAAAAGATATGGGCACTGCTTTTGGTAAACCTTTTTCAAAAATCCTTACAAAAACTTTTTATAAAAAGAGATGATCTTTTTTTTTAATTACTATACTAGAATTTTTTGTACATAAGAGATTTTATTGATGTTATGCATGTTGAAAAAAATGTATGTGATAGTTTGATTGGCATGTTACTAAATGCACCTGGAAGAAAATGGAATTAAGGCTAGGTTGGACATGATTGACATGATAATATGAGAATAGTTGCCACCAGTGAAGGGTGAAAAATAAAATTTATTTCTCCATATACTTAAACTCTTTCCAGGAAGTAGAGATATCAGTTTTGAATCTTCTTGAATAATGTAAAGCATCTATAGGGGTATTCATTGAATATCAAGAATATTGTTTCAATAAATGATTTAAAGTTGAAGGGTGTGAAATCACATGAATTTAATATTTTGATGAAATCTCTAAAGCCTATATCTTTACATTTAATCTTTACCAAGAACTTTCATCATAAATTAACCAATCTCTATTTCTTTTTCAAATATATATGTTGAAAAGTTATAGACCCATTGAAACTTACAACTATGAAAAAGGAAATTGACATTATATTATGTTAATTGGAAATGTTCTTCCCACCAACATTATTTTATATGATGATTCACTTGATAGATCGCTTGGTAATATATATTTGACTATGTGGTCTAGTACATTATAGATGGATACACCCCCATTGAATGGAATATAAGGATTTTGAAAGGGTATGACAAAAATAAAAGTTTTCTAGAAGGTTGTTTTTTGGAAAAATATATTGTTGAGGAATCTATTGAATTCTATACCAACTACTTGTATGATGTGGAAAGAATTATCCTACCAAGATCTCATCACACTAGGTGGATTGTGGGTGAATTAATTTATATAATATATGTTGTCGCAATCACTATTACAGATCGGGAGTAGGCCCACCTTTATATTTTTATAATAGTTTAGATTTTTCCCCATATGTTGAAAACCACAAAGAAATTGTTAGACATTTGAATCCATTATGGGATGAAATATGGATACCAAATACACATAATAAAAAAATTATAAAATGGTTTTGAGACCATATTTTAAAGGATTCACATGAAAATTTGGATTTAATTTTAGAAAGATTTTGAGGGCTAGCCAGTGGACCAAGCGTGCACATATTATCTTATAATGGTTATGTAATTAATGTTTATACATTCTATAAAAATGAACATGATAAATTCAGTACCATGAAAAATAGTGGAGTTATACTGGTGGCTAAATCAATGCATATATTTGGTACCAAGGATAGAAATCCAATTTATGAAAATATGTCATACTTTGGCATCATTAAAAACATATTGGATTTGGATGATAAAACATTCTGAGTATTGATTTTTCAATGGAAGTGGGTTGATAAAAGGAGTTATGTTAAAATAAATGAATTGGGATTCATGAAATTGTATTTTAGTAAGGAAGGGTAAAAAGATATACCATTTATAATTACATCAAAGGAAGTGAAAGTATTTTATATTACATATCCCTTAAAATAGAAGTGATCAATTATTCAGTTATCAACCAAAACCACTAAAGGGTTAGATGAAAATTCAGTTGAGGATGACCCTTTCATTAGGACTTCATAATCATTTAACAGTTGTCCCAATGTGGAAAGGGTCAAGTATGTTAGAAGAGACCACAATGAAGAGATTTTGATACTCGATAAAGGGGTCAAATCCCTTTAACCATTAAAAAAAGATAGTTCAATAATCATGTTATATATATATATATTTAATATACATTTCATTACATCATTTTATTATCTATTCACTACTCAATTCATGTAATCTAAATCAAATATTAAACCAATTTTGCAGATAATGACTTCTACACAAGTTGATTCTCCCAATATTGAGGAACAACAGGTTTCTCAACCTGTTGGTTCTCCCAATATAGAGGAACAATAACCTTATACACATGATGATGCTACCAATACATATGAGCAACATATTGATGATGTTGAACCTGAGGAAATGGTGGACGATGAACAAATAGTGTACCAAAAAAAACAATAGCATTATAGAATAATGGTGTTAGCAAAAATTATTATGGCGAGAAACAAAGGAATCAAATTCAATGTTGGATGAAATGCAAACTATAGGGATTTTAAACTCAATAAGGCCATGTTCAGTAGTTTCATTGGGCTCACCACTCAATAGCATGTACTTATTGATATAGATTTGTTGGAAAATGTTGTGCCCATGCATAAGGCACTGATTTTGGAAGTGATTAGGGTAACATTATGATATACTTTCTTTATTTTACTAAAAAGAAAAATATTGAAACATTGAATTAATATTCATTATCCCTTCAAGATTATATTTATAGTATATGACTCCCAAATAAAATTTGTATTAATTCTAGATGGAAAGGATCAATGTAATGACCCTAACATTCATGAATAAAATTCCCTTTATTTTATTTAATTAAATGTCTTATGGATATAGAAAACACATGCACTATTTTTATTATTATTATTGGGTTTAAATGACCATTTTGTATCACTACCATTGTGAATATATATTTGGAACAATGATCACACAACTAGTATAAATTTAAGTTTTTTAAAAATAATCCTTTTGACAGAGAAAAAGGATAGGATGGCCTCATCCAGTAGACTCGAGCTGTATGAATCTCATTTGTCGGAGTTCGGAAAGGACGTATTGTCACTGGTCTTTACTCTTGACCAAGCACAATCTGATCTTTAAAATGTTAATCTTGTACAAAATTTTCTATGGGAGAAGTTGAAGTTAATATAAATTACCACCCGAGAAATGTTATCTGAGCCGCCCCAAGAGTCTTTCACCATCGCACACCTTACCCTTAGGTCTTATACGAGAGTTATAAGGGGTTATGTAATAAATAAATAGTTACTTGTTTATAATACTTTTTATAAATAAAAGTCTTATTCCATCAATTCCTATATGATATTATTTTGTCTTAAAAATATAATGAATCAGATAAATTTATTTTTCAGGTAAAATGGTACTTTTTAGAAATATATAAATTATTATGTTGACCTGAGGTTTTATTAATATTGTTATAATAGTATTATAAAAATGCTCCTTTTAATTATAATTGATGATTATATTTATTCCTTATTTTTTTACTCTATAAATGATTAAGTATTCAGTTTGATAAGAATTATATTTTCATACGATAAAACTGAAATGTTATTTTTAATTAAAGAATTTATTTTGATGAATTAATGAATTTTTGGAATAAATAAAATTTTAATAAAATTTTATTATTATATAATTTTTTAAATATATATGATCATATAATTTTTATGAATTCAAATGTAACTTTTATCAAGGTTTGGAAACTATTTTTGTCAAAACCCGTCAATTTCCAATAAATATCATTTTTTATTTTAAAAATAAAAATTCACATATTTAGAAAATTATTTAAATAAAATAAATATTATTTTTGGAATCAGGATGTCAAAATTATCCAATGGTGAATTTTTCATAATTTTCTGAGACAACTGAATTTTTGGGTAAACATTAAATACTTTATAAATATATAATGTGTTTTATGACATAATAATGACCCAATAGTGATGTAATAAAATATTATAGAATATATATTTATCCAATATATATTTTACCTTTAAAATAATTTGATTTTATATATTTTTTATTAATTTTACAATGCCTTAGTGGACCCTCCAAGACTTCTAAAATATTTTAACATTTTAAAATGTTTTCCTTGAGAGTGTGACTCACCTCCACATAATCAAGCCTAATATTTTAATAATTTCGGCCATTGGAATTATAAAATACTTTTTTACACTCCCCTTTGGAAAAAACTATGGGAAAAAACCATGGTATGGTTTGTGTATTTGAATATTTAATTAGAAAGATTCCAAAATCTAAGTTTGTGAAATATTAAAGAATTCCCCTATAATTTCCTATATAAACCCACCAAATATCCAAATTATATTTAATAAATATCCTATTATAACATCCCTACTCTACCCTACTCTCTCTATAATCCTCTCAAGGTGACTCAAGCTCTCAACAATCCCCTCCTCAAGCTCTTTAAGTCACACACTCAAGTAATGGATTTCTTCCTTTCTCATTTTTTTCCAAGTTTCTTTATGTTGATATACCCTTTTATTTTTCAATTAAAAATGTTGAGGTATGATTTTTCACCTCCCATATACTTCCCTACTTATGTTTTAATGATGATATACCTCTTTCTCTCTCATTAATCTCTCCCATGTACACTGGTTACCATGCCGAAATTTCGTAAGAGTTATTCCATTTCTCCTCTTTATTCAAGTTTCTTTATTATGTTACACCCTCTATTTCCAAATTTTATATAATGGGAAATGTATCTATATGACCCCATTTATTTAAATTTAATTTACATAGGATGATATACCCCTTTATCTCTCATCAACCATTTTTTATGAATTTTTATGTCACGTCATTATGCTGCCAAAATTGCACCATGATTTTCCAAGCCAAAATCATTGTGTAGTGAATACCATACCCATTTCTCTATCTTGGGTATTTACCTTTATTAACATATACATATTTAATTTTATTTACATGTATGTATTCCACATTCCTTAATCCTATAATAACTAATTATGTTGAATTATTCCATGTTATATGATCTATGTGGCACACTTATGCATGAAATGAAATGTTTATAAAGGCTGTTCCATAATAGTGCTCCAATGCATTGGGTAATGTTTAGTGTCATGATACACCATGTACAATGAGGGTTTACTCATTCTAATCCAAGTTCAATGTGGTTTTACTCATGCTAATCCATGTGAAATGTGCCTTGGATCACGCTAATATCATATTGCATGTCATTGCCACATTTCCATGTTATGGTAATCATGCTATATCATGCCTTTATGTTCATGTTTCTATTATGATCCATTGATATATCTATTTCCTAACATTTATTGTATTATTCATGTTATGCCTTGTTTAATACCTTACTGGGCTTTATAACTCACCCTTTTCTTATGTGTGTCCTCAGGTTATCCCATACAATTCTAAGTACAAAGGAATATTGTGGTCATGTAAAAGATTTTTTCATTTAAGATGTTATATTTTCTTATTTCTTAAGTTGTCATGTAATGTTCCTAATTTCCAAAGACAATATACCTCTTGATCCTCAGATTTTTCTTAAGTTCAAGTGTTTGTAATAAAAAGTTTTAAGTGTGTAATAAAGAGAAGGGTTGTTATAGTTGGTATCAGAGGGAGGTTTAGTTATTTTTGGGATTAGGATTAGAAAACCATAATGAAAACCTTAGGGATAAGACAAAGTATAATAGAAAAATCCCTAAATTTGTTGAGTATATAGTAAGTGGTTTATCTAGAAAATACATCCCCATATTGATATGAACATGTGGAGGTGGGTCTAGAATAGGTGTATCTAGAGGTATAAATCAAAAACACCGCTTTGAGCTAGACTTGAATGGGAACTGGTGCATAACAATGGGTCTTGCTGCACTCTTGGTTCGACACTCCCAGGGGATATGCTTTGGAAAATTCATAATCTTATTATGAACCACTATTAAGGGAATACAAAAATTCCCCTAAGAATATATGTTGGGAAGTAGATCGCGGATAACATAGATTGAAGCCTATAAATTCATAAGTTAAGGAAATAAATGTAATTTATAAGTTATCTCTTTTTTTCATTGGATTTCACTTTATTTTTTACCCCTTACTTTCCTTTTATTCCAGCTAATGGCTAGTAATATAAGGACTTAGGCTACCAACCGATGTAAAGATCAATGTGATGACTGTTATAATGAGATGCCCAATCTGATGGGAGTAGGAATCACAAAATTTGTCATGATAATATATCAGTTAACTCAAGTTTTGAATAGAAACACAGTTCAAGAGGATCGTACACCCCCCCAAGAAATAACATTCCACAATTGATAGTGTTTGGAGACAGAGGGCTCCTAGATTCAATGGATCATCTAATCCCTCAATTGTCAAACAATGGATCAACTCCATTGAGAATATTTTCTCCATCCTTCAATGTTCCAAACAAGAGAAGGTTCTTATGGCTACTTATCATATGGAGGGTGAATCTTATCAATGGTGTACATTGATCAAAAATATGAATCCAAAGGAAGAGATCAATGTTTTGGAATAAAATGATTTCTAGAAAATATTTTTTGATAAATATTTTCCTTGAACCCTCTAACATAAGATGGAAATGAACTTCCTTGACCTATGAATTTATCAAAGCATACCAAGAAAAATTCACGAGGCCTGCAAGATACACCTCCGAGTTTGTCGTTACCCCCAAATGCATGGTTTACCACTTATTTGGTGGGGTAAAACCTATCCTACAGAAATCACAAGTGATCCGTGACTTTGATATCTATGAAGAAGCTGTCCGATGTGCCCTTAAAGTAGAAATGGAGATCGACAAATCTTAAGGGTATCATAGGGATAATAAGTGGAAATTGGACTTTAATTTTGGTGGTCTGATGGATAAATCCAATGGTGCAAAGAAATTCAATCACCCCACTTCCCAAATGTGTGGAAAGAAGAACCCCAAAAATTGCCTAAATAGGACAAGGAAATTATTTAGGTGTAGAAGAGAAGGGCACCTGGCCATTAATTATCGATAATAAAAACCTGCTGCTGGGACAAAGGGGAGGAACAATCCGTTCGACCCTCAACATATTATTCATTGCTTCAACTAAAAATAACCAAGGAAATTTTTAAACCAGTGCCCTAATCCAAGGGTTTTCAAAGGAAACTGAAAACCTACATGGTAGCAAGGGAGATATTTTTCCATCACATCCACCGAAGTGAACCCCAACAACAAAGTGGTGATAGGTACGCTAGTTATTCATTAAAGAATAACAAACCTACTTTTTGATTATGCTTCTATGAATTCTTTTATATCCCAAACTTTTAGTAGAGAAATCCCAACACCACCACAAATCATGGAAGTATAGATGTAGGCGAGAACGTAAAATGGGGAAATTATTGCATCCCATGAATATAAATCCTTCCTTGTCACAATTTCTGGATTGAACTTCCTAGTGAACCTCTTCATAATACCTCTGGTGGAATTTGATGTAATTCTTGGCATGGATTGGTTTTTCCTATATAGATCCAACATAAATTGTCGTGAGAGGAAAATCACTCTCCATGCGGTGAATTGACCCCCAATTCGATAAAATTGAAAGGAGGAGGATGAGTATTCTTTAGCACCATCATCTCAATAATGGATATTACTACACTATGAGCGCACATATCTTGCTCAAATGATTGAGTCTAAGGAAGAAACCATCCTTGAAGACATGCCTATTGTGAGGGAATTTGCTGAAGTGTTTCCTAAGGAATTTTCTGGTCTTCCTCCTAAAATATATGTTTAATTCCTTATTGATCTTATACCTGAGGTGTTTCCAATATCCCAGACTCCATATAGAATGACTATTGTCGAGCTTGAGGAGCTAAAGAAACAACTACATGAGAATCTAGATAAAGGTTTTATATACCCTAGTGCTTCACCATGGGGTGAAATGGTCCTCTTCATCTATAAGAAGGATGGGACAATGCGCCTTTGCATTGATTATCGTGAGATCAACAAAATCACAATAAATAAAAATTATCCACTTCCATTAATTGATGACTTTTTCTATTAGCTGTGTGGTGCAAAATACTTATCCAAGGTTGGTCTATGGTTGGGATATTACCAAGTAAGGGTGAAGAAGGAGGATATCCTCAAGAATACTTTTCATACAAGTTAAGGACACTTTGAATTCATAGTAATGACTTTCATACTCACTATTTCTCTAGAATTATTCATGGAATTGATGAATAGAGTCTTTAGATATTACCTCAAAAAAAATTGGTAGTATTTATAGAAAATATTTTAATATACTATAAAACCAAGAAGGATAATAAGGAGTATCTAATCACTATACTGGAGACCTTGATAAAGGATAATCTCTATGAAAAGTATAACTAGTGTAAGTTCTATTTGAAGGAAGTCTCATTCTTAGGTCATACCATCACAAGTAATGGGAAATCTATGGATCATTCCAAGATAAATGTAATTGAGGGATGGTTGAGGACAACATCCATGATGAATATCCATAGATTCCTTGGGTTATCTAGATATTATCTCCAAATTGTGAGAAATTTCTCATGATTTTCAAACACTCTTACCCATATAACTCTAAATAGAGTCAAGTTTTCCAGGAGTGATGAATGTGAAGAGAGATTTAAGGAGTTGAAAAGGAGGCTTATCATTGTGCCCATACTCACACTACCCCCAAGTGGAGAACTTTTCATGGTATTCAGTGATGCTTTAAATAAGGGTATGGGATATGTGTTGATGAAAAATGAAAAATTCATTGCCTTTGCTTAAAAGAAATTGAAAGTTCATGAGAAAAACTATCAAAAACAGGATTTGGAGTTGGCTGCAGTAATCTTAACTTTAAAAATTTGGAAACATTACATCTGTGGGGAGAAGTGTGAAATATATACAGATCAAAAAACCCTCAAGTATATATTCACACAGAAAAATCTGAATATGCACCAATGAATATGGTTAGATCTGATCAAAGACTATGACTTCTCAATTCACTACCATCTAGGGAAAGCGAATAAAGTGAAAGATGCTCTAAGTAGAAAGGACCCAACGATTCTATCATTGATGATAATTGAAAAAGATCTAATCTTCTTTGATTTGATGAATATAGACATGATAATCATAAAGAATGGAATATCATCAATCCTTTCACAAATGATTGCCCAATTGTCCCTTTTGGAAAGGTTAAAGGATGCTCAAAAGGATGATGTGGGAATTCAAAAAAAGTGGAAACAATAAAAAATGGAAATCCTCATATTTCAATGTTAATGAAAAAGGAATTATGATATTTGGGTCAAAAATATGTGTTCCCTCAAATATGGATTTAAAGAATGAACTTTTGGATGATGTACATAGTTTTAATTTCTCCATTCACCCAGGAAACACAACGATGTATCGAGATATCTGAGAGCATTATTGGTGGGATAACATGAAGAAGGAGATTTCTGATTATACATCAAATTTCCAGGTATGTCAGCAAGTGAAGGCTGAGAGGTAGAAGTCTAAGGGGATGATGCAACCATTACCCATACAAATATGGAAATGGGAGAACATCACCATGGAATTTGTCTCCGGAATTTTGAAGACATCCAAAGGAAAAAATGATATCTGGGCTTTTGTGGATCATCTTACAAAGACTGTACAATTCATTGAAATTTGAAAGGATTTATCATTGGATAAACTGACACAAATATACATCAGGGAAGTGGTAAGTCTACATGGAGTACCACTATTAATTTTATCCGATTGAGATCCAAGATTCACCTCTAAGTTTATTAAGAGTCTCCAACATGCTATAAATATTGAACTGAACTTTAGTACAACTTATCATCCTCAAACTGATGGTCAGTCTAAGCATACTATCCAAACACTTGAGTACATGTTGATATAATTCTCAATGGACTCCAAAGGAGTATGAGATCAACATGTTCCTCTGGTTGATTTATCTTACAATAACAGTTTCCACTCTAGCATCCAAATGGCTCCTTATGAAGCCCTTTATGGGAAGAGGTGCAGAACACCAAAATGTAGGGATGAAGTTAGGGGGTGAAAAATACTAGGTCCAAAAATGGTTGAAGAAATGGTGAAGAAGATTAAGATCATCCAACAACACATTAAAGATTCTCAAAGTCGATAAAAGATCTATGGTGATAATCATCGAGGAGACCTAGAGTTTGATGTTAGAGACATGGTATTCCTCTGGATATCACTATGGAAGAGAGTTATTAGATTTGGGAAGAAGGGAAAGCTTAGTCCAAGGTACCTCAGCCCTTTTGAGATCCTTGATCACATTGGAGCAGTGGCCCATCGACTAACACTCCCACTGAACCTACCTAAATACATGATTTATTCCTTGTATCACTCTTGAGTAAGTATATACTAGAACCATCATTTGTACTCAATCTAGAGGTGGTACCTATACTGTACTAACCCAAACAGGCACCCAAACAGTGCTAGATGGGCTCGATGATGCTAAATTAGGTTCACCTCTGTGAATGCCAAAGGCTTTTGACAAGCAGTGAGGGTGTAACAGGTATAGTGGGGAGTCTATACCCTCTCGAAGGAAAATAATGTTACTGGTCCAAGAATAATAAATAAATATGAAGTGGAAATAGATGACTTAGCAGACTTGAACCAGACCCACATAGTGGAATCACATTCAATATCACTAAATAGCGAAGGAAAAATAAATATAACTGCAGCATAAAATAAATAGACTAGCATGCTAAAAACCACTTTCAACTACTACTGATCAAACAGGGAATACATGTCAATATGAAAAGGGAAAAAATAGCTAACAAATAGTAGATACAAAACAAGTAAGCATGATGATGCAGTAAATGGAAACTAAACAAAGTAAAATCCTACAAGACATTGCCTTAGGGTTCATACCAAATCTCCATGCAACAACTAAAATGATCCATTTCCTAAAGCTGGTCTCTTTCCTTCACATACATCCATAAATTATACAAGCATCCTGAAGGTCCCATATAGGGTGTGAGATGAATCTTAATAGGATACCACCCGGATGGTGCATACCTTGTATAAGTGTTTAAGCAGGCATGAATCTCTATGTAAAGTAAGCAGTGCGATGCAATAAATAAACACAAGATCCACTGGTGCTCAGCAACCACCATAGAGAGTCACCTACTTCAGCTAGTTTCGGAATATCTGAAGTAAATAGAGTTCTTGTACCATGGACCAAGTACCCATGTCATCAAAAATCCCAGGTGAACCCTCTGGTTCCACACCAATCATACAACTCGACACCATGTGCCTCTTGAAACCTCGTGTATCAAGGTATTGACGTCCTGTAGGCACACCCAAAAAAAAGTAACTTGGAGGAACATCGATGCCTATCCTTAAATAAGTAATTGGAGGGACAATGATTTATGCCCTCAAATAAAGTAACCGGAGGGACAACGATGTCGGCCCTCAAATAATGTAACCGAAGGGACAACTATATCTGCCCTCAAATAAAGTGTTCTCATCCACGACCTCAATCATGGAGAGCATTATCCCCCAACCTGATAGACTCATCACAATCTCCCGAAGTCTTCTCTCCTTCCATGTGGATTACTACAACAAGAACCCACAAACCAATATTAACTAAACCATAACTATAGGGGGCCTCTGCCCACACGAGTGGTCAAAACCACCTGATCAAAGAGTCTCTTTATGTCTACACTAATCAAATCATGGGTGAGCAGTAATCACCAAAATATTACCCAAGCCACAAAATCTCTGTCACCTTATTCCCCTACGACCATGTCGCTCAGTATCCTATTGCCTTTCCATCCAAGTAACCCAGGCCATGCCTAACCTGACAGTCGCACTACCTCAATCCTGATGTAAATGATGCCCAATACCATGGTCAAAACCGCACAAAGTAATCTGGTCCAAGCCCAACCTGTGATCAACATCACTCAAGAAATATCTGGTCCATGCCCAAAACAACCCAAAGGTTACAACATATGAAATTCGACAATTACATATATAATCAAAGAATCACTTTAAAATAGGCAAAAAAACTAAAAAGTTCAATTGAACTGGCTATTTGATGTCTCATACCATCACTGAGGTCTTTAAATACTCTAACAATTCATATCATACTTTAACAAATTAAAATCATCAGTTTAATTAAAACAATTCATTTTAACACATTTTGGAATACCCGACCAAAATTACCTAAATGAGAAATGACCCCTCTCCTGGACCCACTCAAGAAAAACCGGTAAAGGGCATTCCCAAAGGCATCCCACAGGTCTAACAATCAATTTAACGTGAAGCTTCAAATAAAATAGGGTCCCGCTCAAAATACCCAAATATGCGCCAATGGCCACACCACCCAAAAATCTACAAAAACATGAAACGAAGTATGCATGACCTACCTCATACACGTATGATGATCGTCCTTTGGTAACAACCTCTAATTAGGTCTAAATCAAGGTAGATATACAAAAGAATCAAAAATGCTCAAACCCACATAACTTAGTTGAGAAAAAAATTATAATAGATCAAACTGTGTTTGAATCTGACTTCGGACAAACGAATGAGATCAATTTGAATTATTGACCGTTTGGTTTGAAGTGGTTATGTACAAAACTTCAAAATGAGGTTACTGCCTATTTTAAGCAAATAAAAGAAAATACATGGTGGGTACTTAGGACTAAACACCATGTGGATTATTTTACTGTTCATTTGGTGGCCAATTTCCACTGACTTACTTTCCAAGCCTTGCCGACATTACTACACGATGTTTAAGAGGAAGTACATGGTGTGTACTTAGTTTTTATTCTATTCCTTGCTGACTTACCGACACTCCATGTATATCCATCATACATGGCTAGACTAAACAGTGTGTACTAGGAGTACATGGTGTGTACTTGGTTAAACTCTTCCACCCTCACTGACACCTCTACATGCCATGTATAGACACTACACGGTCAATCCATACACGACGTGCACTAGGAAGACACGATGTGTATATGGTTAAATTTATCCCTCACTGTCTGCCCCTATATGCCATTTATGTTCATCCACACATGGCCAAGGGTACACAACATGTACTTAGGAGTACATGGTGTGTAACCCTAAAATTTCCAAAACTGCACATTTTTCCTAGTTTTCTCAAAACAACTCAAAAATTAAAATAAAAAGAAACCCATATCTCAAATGAAGGATTGAGTTCTTAAAAACTTCCCCCCTTAAAAAAATTTGTCCCCAAATATCCCTTCCAATGGTGGAAAAGAAAAAATTTTAGGACAATAGTAGTCCAAAACTCAATTCAAGCAAAGGTTCACTAACCTATTTCTGAACTCATGGTACTCTCGTGATGTATCGTCACCCCTACACCACATTAGGTGCTCCCGTGTTACTTTCAACACCCAAACATATCCACACCAAATCGATTTCTACCTCAATGAGGCCCTTCATCCCATGGATCTTCGAAACAAAAATTGGTGCCTTGCACCTCAAGTAACCCACAACCTCAATGCCCTGATGCCCACAGAACCTCAAGAAACCTGCATACCATTGATGCCCTGATGCCCATGGCACCTCAAGTAACCCACATACCATGATGGTCTTAATGCCAACAACCTCGTACATATATATATAAATATCACGCACTCAATATGGTTACAATCCCACTGACCATCATCTGGTCAATCCACATATATCTTGTACACCTCATGCACTCAAAATAGAAATACCCCAACAGGCCATGCCAAAATAATTGAAAACAAAATTGATCACTGTCACGACCATGGTGTACCTCTAAATGTCATCGGCTCACTAGCCTGCTCAGCCCCTGGCAGCTCCACGGCATGCACCTGGCATGACACAGGGCTTCTTGAAGCATGTACTCCCTGCGGTACTACACCAGTCACCATCCACTGACCCAGCTAGGTCCCACTGTCTCTGTCGTTTCCTCCACGTATAGCTGAAACTCAGCTACCCTCTCCTGGTACCGAACCTGAACAAACTCTAGATACCACGGTCTATCCTGGTCCCTGGTTCCCGATCATCTGAGAAGGTTTCCTGCAGAACCTCTCAAGATTCCCAACCTATAAACATGACCAACACTCCTTTGGAGGTCTATCACACTGATTCCAGACATGCCATTGCTTCCAAAATTTAAATAAATCCACTAAAGAACTGCCACAAGGTGGTCTAGATGAGCCTTTGTCTAGACTGCCCGTTGTAACTCATCCCGACCTCACTTTCTGCTATCTGAACCATCACCTGAATCCACCGACCCGCCCACGTGAGACCTATCCACCAAGTTTCCCTCGACTATGAGCACCTGATTCACCACCTCTAAGAATGAGGCAAGCCTAAATATGTTTACTTACACCTGTATGGTGTTTCGTAAGACATCTTCGAAGTGACTCACCCTTGAGGTTTCATTTCTTACCTTACCAAGTACGAAGCAAGACATCTTAGTGAAGGTAGTTGTATAGTCCATGACAGACATGTCACCCTTCTAAAGGCTCAAGGACTCTCGAGATCTCTTTTCCCTTAGCGTATCTAGAAAAAACTGCTCAAGGAATCTATCCTCGAAGTCCTTCCAAGATAGTCCCTCATGTCTACGAGACTGTACATATATATCCCACAAGCACTTTGTCAGTCCTCGCAGAATGTACGTCGCCAGCATGAACCTCCTCCCTAGAGGTGTCTCGACCTACTCGAAGATCATCTGCATGCTCTCTATCTAGTTATCAGCTACCTGTGGACCACCCTCACCATGAAAAAAGCAACGGGTTTTGTGACTGGAACCCACATGTCAGATATTCCATAGAGGGCTATGTACCCCATGCACCTCTGTCAATCCCCTGTAAAACACGCACTAGGCTAGATCAAAGTTGCTCGTCGAGCCAGGGCCCGAGCGCTGTCAAACCAGGCAGCTACCCTATCTACATTGGATCCTGAAACTAATCTTATACATGAGCCTGTACCTGCAGCTCAACCTATACCTGCCCCTCAGGGTTGTGAACCTGATCATGCTCATGTGGCATTGTACCATCACCCGCCTGATGCTCCATCGATCCATCTAGGAGGAACTCACTGAATACCATAAATGGTCAAAAAACTCACATATATAACAATATATATATAACATAGATAAGGAAATTAGTAAATCACAGTGCATAACTACCACCCTTACTCTCCCCCACCGTAACTGTGCCCATGACATCCTGACCTCATGGCCTCCTTACCTGCCCTCAACAGATCCATGTATCAGAAGTACCTCAGGCTTTGCCTATCCTGAAAACCAACGTTGCCTCAAACCGACGACTCAGTCACCCAATCCTAGTGACCAAAATCACCTCAACCATAGTACTTTCCTTCTCATACAAGATCCAGGTCCAAATCTCCTACCACATGAAATTCACAATATATAAAGCATGGAATAATACATTACAATAAGCTAGAAATTCTATTAATAATTTCACCTATCACATTTCAAAATCACCCATAGCATGGTATTTGATATTATTCACATGGTATCATCACTTCACAAAGAATGTGTGCAGTTATGAAATTTAAATACCCTAAAAACGATACTATTAAAATTCAAGAAAACAAACCTTGCCATACCGAGACAAGTTCCAATTTCTCCCTTACCTCACTGGGTTAAGGGTCACATATCACAACTAATAATCATCACAAACCAAGTGATCCACCAAGGTGGAAATCATATAAATAGTAATCTGAGAAAAATAAAAATTGAAATTCCCACCCAAGGTAACATGGTTCATCCCTCATACCTGGGGCTGCAGGCACCCAAGAACAAGATAGAATCCCAGTTCCGATAATAACCTATCTCCAGTCTACCATATCCCAAATAGTAAACTAGTAGAAATAAAAAAGAGAAGTCTCAATATCATTAGTATCCAGTAAAACACTGCTACTAAATCTTTTTCAAGAACCTCCCTCTGATACCACTTTGTAACATCCCAATCTGAACATCCACTTGAACTGTGCTAAATGGTCCCAGTTTTACTACCTTAGGCACACCTCCCCGAATTCCAAAGGTTTGCAACTATAATAGAGGGAATAATAATTATAGTGGAGAGTATATACCCTCTTGAAGGAAAATAATGGCATTGTTCTGAGCATAATAAATAAACATGCATCAAAAATAGATGACTCGGGGGACTCGAACTAGACCCACAGAGTGGAAGCACATTCAATATCACTAAACTGCAGAAGAAAAATAAATATAACTGCAACAAAAAATAAACTGACCATCATACTAAAAACCACTTGCAACTACTAATGAACAAACAGGGAATACATTTCAATATAAAAAGGTAACCAATTGATAATCAACAGTTGCTACAAAACATGTAAGCATGCTGAAAGAGGAAATGAAATCTAAACAAAGTAAACTCTTTCTAGGAATGATCTCAAGGTCAATATGAAATCTCCATGAAATAGCTAAAACAATCCATCTTCTGAAGATGATCTCTTTCCTGGACATAAATCTATAAAGTCTACACACGTCCTGAAGGGCCTGTATAGGGTGTGAGATAAATCCTAGTAGGATACCACCCCGATGGTGTGTACCTAGTATAAGTGTTTAATCAGGCATGCATATCTATGTAAATTAAGTTATGCAATGCAATAAATAAACACAACATCCACTGGTGATCAGCAGCCACCATGGGGAGTCACCTGCTTTGGTTAGTTCCAAAATATCTGAGGTAAATAGAGTGTTTAGACCATGGTTCAAGTACCCCTATCATCACAAATCCCAGGAGAACCCTCTATTTCCACATCAATTATGTAACCCGACACCACGTGCCTCCTAACACCTCATGTATTAAGGTACCGATGTCTCGAAGGAAGGACCAAACAAAATTAACTCGTAAGAACAATGATTCATGTCCTTAAATAAGTAACCATAGGGACAATGATATTGACCCCGAAATAAAGTAACTGGAGGGAAAGTAATGTCTGCCCTCAAATAAAGTAACCATAGGGACAACTATATCTTCCCTCAAATAAAGTTTCCTCGCCCACGACCTCAATCACGACGAGCCTTATCCACCAACCTGATAACCTCATTTCTATCTCGAGAAGGCTCCTTACCTTCCATGTGGCTTCCTACGGCAAGCACCCCCAAACCAATAGTACCTAAACCATAACTATCAAGGGCCTCTACCCACATGAGTGGTCAAAACCACCTCATCACTAAGTCTCTTTGTGTGCACACTACTCAAATCACGAGTGAGCGGTAATCACCAAAATAGTACCCAAGCCATAACATCTCTGGAACCTTGTGCTCCTGTGACTATGTCGCTCAGTATTCGATGGCCTTTCCATCCAAGTAACCCGGGCCATGTCCAACCTAACAGTCGCACTACCTCAATCCCGACGTCCATGAAACCCATCCTGTGGTCAAAACCACTCAAAGTAATTTGGGCAAGCCCAACCTCTGATCAACATCACTCAAGAAATATATGGGCCATTCCCAACACAACCCAAAGGTTTCAGCATATGAAATTCAACAATTATATATATAATCAAAGAATCACTTTAAAATAGACAGACAAACTAAACTGTTGAATTTCAATATCAATTTTCTTTCTCATACCAGCACTGAGCTCTTTAAAGACTCTAACAATTCATATCATAATTTAAAAAATTAAACTCAACATTTTAATCAAAAAAATTAATTTTAACACATTTCGGCATACCCAACCAAAATGAACCAATTGAGCAATGATCCCTCGCCCGACCCCACTCAAGCAAAGTAGGTAACGAGCATACCCAAAGGCATCCCACAGGTCTAATAATCAATTTGACATGAAATTGCAGATAAAATATGGTCCCAATCAAAATACCCAAATACACACCAATGGTGGTGCCACCCAAAAATCCACAAAAACATGAAATGAAGTATGCACCACCTACCTCATACATGTACGATGATCCTCCTTTAGTAACAACTTCTAATTCGGTCTAAATCGAGGTAGAGCTACAAAAGAATCAAAAATTATCAAACCCACATAACTTCGTTGAGAACAAATCAAGATGAACGACTCAAGGGGAATCAAGGCTTTACTGATGGGGTTCTAATGGATCAAACAGTATTTGAATCTGACTTTGGATGAAGGAATGTGATCAATTTGAAGTACTAGACATTTGGTTCAAAGAGGTTCTTTCTATAACCCCCAAATGAGGCTACATCTTGTTTTAAGCAAATAAACATGGCTTTTACTTAGGATTTCACATTGTGTGGATACTTGAACTGTTCATTTGGAGGCCAATTTTTGCCGACTTACTTTCCAAGACTTGCCGACATGACTACACGACGTGTACTAGGCAGTACACAGTGTGTACTTGTTTTTTCTTCTATTCCTCATTGACTTCCCCACACACCATTTATATCCATCACACATGGTTATACTATACGATGTGTACTAGGAGTACACGATGTGTACTTGGTTACACTCTTCTACCCTCACTGAAACCTCTACATGCCATGTATAGCCACTACACGGTCCAACCCTATACAATGTGTACTAGTAAGACACAGCGTGTACATGGTGAAATCTCTCCCTCACCGTCTTACCCTACACTCTATGTATGGCCATCAACACATAGCCAAGGGCATACAGAGTGTACTTAGGAGTACAAAGCGTGTAACCTTAAAATTTCCAGAACTGCCCATTTTTTCCAGTTTTCTTAAAATAGATAAAAAATTAAAAGGAAAAGTAACCCACACCTCAAAGGAAGAACTGGGTTCTTATAGTACCATTGGAGAATGACATATCCTATAAAGAGAATCCAGTGAAGATCTTATATCGTAGGGAATAATTTCTACAAAATAAGACAATTCCCCTCTTCAAAGTTTTGTAGAGAAACCACAATTTTGAAGAAGAAATGTGTGATCTAGAGGAAGTGATGAGGCATAGTTACCCACATCTATTTTAGTGTGGGAAAAGGATATTTTGAAGGAGAAATTTATGAATGGGGGAATATTGTAATGACCTGAACATTCATGAATAAAATTACCTTTATTTTATTTAATTAAATGTGTTATGGATATATAAAACACGTGCAATATTTTATTATTGTTATTATTGGGTCTAAATGACCGTTAAGTATCATTACCAATGTTAATATAGATGTTTAATAGAGATCACACAACTAGTGTAAATTTATTGTTTCTAAAAATATTCCTTTTGATACAGACAAAGAAGAGGATGGCCTCATCCAGTAGACTCAAGCTGTACGAAGCTTGTTTTTCAGATCTCAGAAGGAGGTAGAATCACTGGTCTTTTCTCTTGACCAAGACCAAGCTAAGATTCAACTTGTTAAGCTTGAATGTAATCACTTATGAGAGAAGTGTAAGTTAATATAGATTACCTTAAGAGCGATGTTATCCAAGCCGCCCCAAGAGTCTGTCACCATCGTAAACCTTACCCTTAGGTCTTGTTTGGGAGTTATAAGGGGTTATGTAATAAGGAATTGGTTACTTTTTGTGTAATAACTTTTATAAATAAAAGTCTTATGCCATCCATTCCTGTATGAGATTAGTTTTTCTTAAAAATATAATGAATTAGATAAATTTATTTTTCAGGTAAAATGGAACTTTTTAGAAATATATAAATTATTATGTTAAAATGAGATTTTATTAATATTGTTATAATAACATTATAAGAACACTCATTTTAATTATAATTGATGATTATATTTATTACTTATTTTTTTACTCTATAATTTATTAAGTATTCAGTTTGATAAGAATTATAATTCCATACGATAAAACTGAAATTGTATTTTTGATTAAAGAATTTATTTTGATGAATTAATAAATTTTTGTAATAAATATTATTTTAATAAAATATTATTATTATTATATAATTTTTATTAAATATAGATGATCATATAATTTTTATGAAGTCAAACATAGCTTTTATCAAGGTTTGGAAACTATTTTTGTCAAAACCCATCAATTTTCAATAAATAAAATTTTTTATTTTCAAAAATAAAAATTAAAATATTTAGAAAATTATTTATATAAAATGAATATTATTTTTGGAATCATAACATTGTAATTATCCAATAGTGATTTTTTTTTAATTTTCTAAGACAATCGAATTTCTGGGTAAAAATTAAATACCTTATAAATATATAATGTGTTTAATGACATAATAATGACCCAATAACAATGTAATAAAATATTATAAAAAGGATATTCGTCCAATATATGTTTTACCTTTAAAATAATGTGATTTTGCATTTGTTTGATTAATTTTAAAATTCCCTAGTGGACCCTCTAAGACTTATAAAATATTTTAACATTTTAAAATGATTTCCTTGAGAGTGTGACTCACCTCCACATAAGCAAGCCTGATATTTTAATAAGTATATACATTGGACCTATAAAATATTTTTTTACACTCTCATTTGGAAAAAACCATGGGAAAAAACCATGGGATTATTTTTGGTTTTGAATCTTTAATTATATAGACTCCAAAACCTAAGTTTGTGAAAAATTAAAGAATTCCGCTCTCATTTCCTATATAAACCCACCAAAGATCTAACTTATCTTCAATAAAAATCCTTGTATCATGTACCTACTCCGACCTCCTCCCTCTAGAAACCTACCAAGTTTCCCCAAGCTCTCAATAATCTCTTTTTCAAGCTCTTGAAGTCACACACTCAAGTTAGGGATTTCTTCCTTTCTCATTTTTATCTAATTTTCTTTAAGTTGTTATACCCTTTAATTTTTCAATTACAAATTTTTTGGTATGATTTATAACCTCCCACATAATTACATCCTTATATTTTAATGATTATAGACCTATTTATCTCTCATTAATCCCTCCCATATACACCCATTACCATGCCAAAATTTCATAAGAGTTATTCAATTTATCTTCTTTCTTCAAGTTTCTTTATTATGTTACACCCTCTATTTCCAAATTCCATGTGTTGGGACATGTATCTATATGAACAATTAATTTATATTTCATTTAAATATTATGAGACACCTTTTTCTCTCTCATAAACCTTTTTTTATAAATTTCTATGTCACATCGTTATGCTGCCGAAATTGCACCGCGATTTTCCAAGCCAAAATCATTGTGTAGTGAATACCATACCAATTTATCTGTCAGGGGTATTCAACTTTATGCACATATACATATTTAATGGTACTTAAATATATGTATTCCACATTAATTAATCATAGAATAACTAATTATGTTTAATGATTCCTTTTTAAATGATCCACGTCGCACACGTATGCGTGAAATTAAACGTTTATAAAGAGTGAGCCCAAATATCGCTCCAATGCATTGGGTAATGTTTAGTATCCTGATATGCCATGTGAAATGAGGGTTTACTCAATATAATTTAAGTTTAATGAGGTTTTAATCATGTTAATCCAAGTGCAATGATGGTTTACTCATGCTAATCCATGTGCAATGATCCTTGGCTTATACTAATATCATGTTGTATGTCGTTGCCACATTTCTATATTATGATAATCATGTTATATCATGCCTTTATTTTCACATTTCTCTTATGATCAATTGATGTTCATATTGACTAAAATGTATTGTATTCTTCATGTTATTCCTTGATTACTCTCTTACTGGGCTTCATAGCTCACCCTTTTATAATGTGTGTCCTCAGGTTATCTCATGCAATACTAAGTATGAAGGAATGTTGTGGTCATGTAAAAGAAGTTTTCAATAAAGATGTTGTATTTTTTTGTCTTAAGTTTTCATGAAATTTTCCTAATTTCCCAAGAAACTAGACCTCTCGATCCTTAAATTTGTATTAAGTGCAAGTTTATGTAATAAAACATGTTTAAGTGTGTAATAAAGAGCAGAGTTGATATAATCAAAGAGGATTTCACACAATTTTTTACAAATTTTCATCTCGTATATGCTGAAGGGAAAATAAACCCTCACCCAACACATATGTATGAACACTTCATAAGACAATAATCATGGGACACATTTACAATCCATCATGATGAGTCATCTTTTCAGTTACATTGTGGATGGTAATATATTGTTTGATAATACATGTATTAATCACTTTGATTAAGAATTTTTAATTTATGAAACAACAATTGTGTGATGAAAATAAGAAACGAGTAGTAAAACCAATATACCCCTACCGTAAAGCAATGATGGGGTACACTTCAATTGAAAAAAAAATTGGAATATGTTTTAAATATTTCAGAATACTTTTAAATGACATGAAACAATAACATAAATATGTTTCTCTATTTATATGCAGATTAATGAATCCAAATCCAAATCCAATTCCATCCCACATCATGAGCTATGGAAGGAGGCATGTGTAAATAAATATGGGATACTAAAAGACGAAAACACACAAAAAGTGTGGGAATCATGTGTAAGTATGACATCACAAAAATTTGTTTTTATTTAAATCAGTATTACATAACAATGATTACATATTTTCCTATATTTTTTATCTAACTTATACATAGGAATCATCATCAGCTATTCCAGATAATCAGCTTCTATTAGTAGCCTTAAAGCAACCAGAACAATATGGTCATGTTAGAGGTGTGGGTTTTGGAGTGACACCCCAAACATATTTTGAGAAAAGAAATGAACAAGGGGATAAAGATGAAAAGGTGGAAGAGTTTCAGACATGATTATATTCTCTTGAAGAAAAATTTAATTGCTCGTTAAAGTTTCTTGAAAATGTTTTGGGAAGGAAGCAAAGAAAATAAATAACTAAAGAACAACCACTACATGAATTCTCCCACCCCACTATCTTTGAGGCGAGACATTCTCCTCAAAGATCTATCTTCGATGAGGTAATCAACATTATCATAATTTTTTATGTTAAATTTGAATAAGGAATAAATTTATACCATTCTTATATGGATATTATACAGGGTGAAAATGATTGTGATTTATATCTATCAACACTCACCCATTACCTTGTTGTCAGGGATACAATTTTCAATATCCATGAAGATAATCTACAAACCAAACAACTTCCAATAGGTCAAGTGAGAGTGGTGATTAACGTAGCTCATGACCTGACCACCAATCTATCTATTCCACTGGATGACATAGATATTCATACAGTTGAGAAATTTATTGTAACAATCATAGCATGACCATTATATATTTTAAAAAAAAAATTCAAAATGGTTGTATTCATTTCCAAGTTATTTTTCATGAAACATATTTAACAATTAATGGAAAAAGTTCTAAACTGAAGAATGTTATTAAAGACAGACAATGTGAAGGGGTGAAATAAAAAGTCAAATAAAAATGATCTAAAGGATCAAATGACCAATCAAAAATATTTTCACAAAGAACATTTACACCACCCATTCAATATCTGCATTTACTAACATTGAAGGTTCATGAAAATTCAAGGTTAAAAGGTGGTAGTAATGTCATAGTTGATTTTGAAGAATAAATTATCACCACATGTCCCTTGGGGCTCGTTCTGTGACTAACCCAATCCCGCATTCCATAAGCTAAGGGATGGTGACTAGAACCAAAAAGGCATATCCTGAAAAGGGAAGACATTAAATTTAAACCTGTACACACACACACAACCCATACTGTAGAAATTAAAGCTGAAAATGGGAATCCAACAACAAGTATGTAACATAAGGAAGCGACTACACAAGTAATGGTGCAACTGAAAAGAAAAAAGGGGCCAAAATACAAGTCCAACTAAAAAGGAAAGTAAAGTAAAAGGAAGTAAAACCTCTAGAGGTCATCTTCCAAGGATTATACCCTAAGTGTAAGTGTAGATCACTATAAAATTTCATTGAAGCGTACTACGTCTATAAATCCACCTTCGAGCACCACCAGGCCTTGGATCTCTAAGATCCTATTCAAAGCTGTCTATTGTCTACACAAGACACAACAGGTGCGGGCGAAGCCCGTGCAGGGGTGACCATGATAATACTCAGTAGGGACACCGAAACCAACTTGGGTTTCATAGAAATCCACAAAGGAAGTCACAAAATAATTCACAAATATTAGAGTCACTGGAGTCATCTCGACACAGGTATAACTTAAAGTGTTGATAGAAAAACCAATGGTTGCAGACACTGAACATCAATCATTGTGAAGGAACTCACCCTCAATGAGTCCTTTAGGATAGCTAGGTCACCTATACCTATTTAGTAGTTGAGTCAAGAAGCCTCACTGGGTAGATAAGTCACAAAGCCTCGTTGATAGTTGAGTCATGAAGCCTCGCTCGTTAGCTGAGTCATGAAACCTTGTTGGGTAGGAGAGTCACAAAGCCTTGCTAGGTAGCTGAGTCATGAAGCCACGTTGTGTAGATGAGTCATAAAGCCTTACTGTTAGCTGAGTCATGAAGCCTCTCTCAGTAACTAAGTCACGGAACCTCACTGAGTAACTGAGTCATGAAGCCTCTCTATGTAACTAAGTCATGAAGCCTCATTGGGTGGATGAGTCATGAAGCCTCGCTGATAGCTGAGTCTCGGAGCCACGTTGCATAGCTGAGTCACGGAGCCACTTTGGGTAATTGAGTCACAAAACCTCACTGGGTCAACTTCCATGAAATCTTACTTAGAGGATTTTATAAGGACTGCCCCTTCACGTGGGTCCCAACGCCGCATACTACGTGTCTATCAGACGCATGGTCTGAGAGATAGTTCCCTTTTTGTAAATAGGGGTCGTTTGCATCTGGGCCCGGTCCGACTGGTTCAGATCAATGCGACCAACACAGATCAAGGTTCTGCATGACTCGATCCTATCCATCAGACCAATTTTCCTAGCCCATTGGGCCTCACTAGACCTGTCCAAGGTTGGTCGTGGGTCTAGTCCACCAGGTCACCCAATGACCCAATTTTATTCGGTCGGGCCCACACTGGTGGGTCATTCTATTTTCCCCAGCCCTGGCTGCCCTACATCACGACTTTATCCCATCTTCCTGGTCCGCTAAAGCAGATCAGCAAGAAAAATTAGTTGGGCCGCTTGGGAGGCCTGGTCCGCGAGACCAATTTGTTTGGGGTGCACGTGGTCAGTCAGTCGGCCGCCACCCTTAGTCAACATGTGACTCGCTCCACCTATGTGGTGCCATGGTGGTGCTGCATTTAGAAAGCTGCCTCGGCCAACGGGCCGCGACCCTCCTCTACCACGACGCACACTGGGTGCACTACCTCCACCAATGTGGCCACTGAGGGCCAGCCACCATTTCCCGCACACGGTTCTCAGGTGGCTCTGTCTCCTACCTATGGATGCCGCCGCAAGCCACTGCCTCCAGTCGCCGGTGCCGCTGTGTCGGTGGTGTCGCGCAAACAACACCTTCCGCGGGACATCGGGTCCGCTCCGGTGGTCCAATCTCAGATCCGTCTACACCCTCAGGCATCTTGGGTCATTGCCATCACTTCCATGGCCTTGGGGCCACTAGTTTGTTGATTCTTTTGTTCAGTTACAAAGAACACAAACACCCACTGTAGAGGGATCCAGATCTTGTTCGTGTTGGCCCAATCCCTCGCGTTAAAATTTAAAAACATATATCAATGGGGTTTTCAGAAATATAACATGAATTTCAAATCCTGCAACTCCCCGAAATATCATTTCACAGCCTACAAAAATGACCGAACCGTAGGTCAACCTGTTCATGGTTTGATCCTTGTTCATTGTTTGAAAAGAATAATGGGAAGAAGTAATCATAGAGAAATCACAAAATGCCTACCTGGATTAGATATCCATCACTGATGAGGGAAAAAGTTCCGAGTCATCACTGATCCTCTATCTGTTAGTGTTAATCATTGTTTTTCATCTCTCGAATCCATCCCACTGGAATTCATTGATCCTTGATTTGACGACATTCGTTATCGGAGTGAGAGAAAGAGAGAGAGATTCCTCATTAATCCTAGGATTTTACATTGGTTGTTTTTCAACTCTGGATCCCTATTTAATTATAGGGAGATGCGTTGTGCATCGCCACACTGTTTCATTAATGAAGTTCATTAATGATTCATTGTTTCCTCATCACTACACCATAGTGCTGACTAGTCACTGTGTCACAGTAGAAACAATTTGAATAGAATAAACATTAAATTTCTATAAAGTTTATTTTATTTTTCACTAAAAGTCTGAAATTTATCTTTTTCGGTCGACCCACACCGTTCAAGGTTAGACCCTTCTTAGGTGATTTCAGAAGTTGTGAATTCAACGGTGCCCTCAGATTTTCGATCTGGTAACCGATTCAAAAGTTAGAAAAACCCACTCACACGTTTATTTAACATACTTTAAAAAAAATTATAAAATACATTTCAGCCTCCTTGGGACTTAGAATGATGTACCATCTCATAGCCTGGTCTCAAAATAATTCCATTAAAATGCGAAAACTTTACATGGAATTTTATGGGGAATTACATTCTCCTCACCTTAGGGATTTTCGTCCCCAAAATCCAAACAAGGTATAAATAAAAAGGAAGGGGTACAGAGAACACATATAAGTCTCTCACCCCTATGTGCGCTTATGGATATTCCCATGATACCAACGAGCATGAAACATAGGAACCAACCATCCACAAAGGATCCTCTTCTATAGATCCTCTATCTCCACCAGATACTCCACGAAAGTCTCCATGTCATCAATATCCAGCTCTCTGTGGTCGATGACGTGAGAAGGGTCATGCACACATCTCATCAGATGGGATATGTAGAAGACATCATGCACTTTCTCCAGCTGTGGTGGTAGATCTAAGAGGTACGCCAGCTCACCTACTCTATGAAAAATCAGGAAAGGTCTGATGAATCTCGAGGATAACTTGTCACCTAGGACAAATGTTTGTATCCATAATTGAGGAGAGACCCATAGAAACACATGATCCCACTCCTCAAACACTAAGGGTATATGTCACTTATTATCATAGAAATTCGGTCAACTTTATGCAGTCTTCATCCATTCTCAAATGATATGAACCATCTCAGTGGTAGCCTGTACCATCTCTTGTCCCATGAGTGCTGACAACCTTGGGTCTGTCCAGTATAAAAGTGATTGGAATGGTCGTCTGTATAGTGCATAGAATGGTGTCATACCGATGGTGGAGTGGTATCTGTTGTTATATGCAAACTCCACCAATGGTAGGTGGTCTTTCCAACTACGAACAAAATCTAGGACACAAACATGAGGCATGTCCTCCAAGGTCTGAATAGTCCACTCTATCTGACCATCCGTCTGGGGTGTAAAGGTTGTTCTCAAGTGTAGATGAATCCTAAAATACTCTTGTAATCCCTTCAACAACCAGGTTGTAAAGTGTGCATCACGATCTGAGACTATCGTAGATGGGACTCCATGGAGTCGAACTATCTCTTTCATGTAGAGGCATCCAAATCTCTCTACTGAACCCTTCTCTCGAATGGGTAGGAAGTGGGCTGACTTGGTGAGTAAGTCGATAATCACCCAAATGGTACCATGCCTCCTGGACGTATGTGGTAAGCCTCTTATGAAGTCCATCGATATCCCATCCCACTTCCACTCAGGTACCTCAAGGGGTTGTTCCAAACTTTTTGTAACCTGGTGCTCAACCTTCACTTGCTGACAAGTGAGGCATCTTGAGACAAACTTTTTCACCACCTTCTTCATTCCTGGCTACCAGTACTGACATCAGAGGTCCTCGTACATCTTTTCCACACCAAAATGCACTTACAAAGGGGATATATGGAACTCCCTCAACACATCCTCATGTAATGTCACAAATACTACTGTGTATCATCTAAAAAGGATGATTTTCTCCCCAACATTTGAATATCCATCAAGAGCATGCGCAGTGAATATATTGGAACATGTAGTCTCATTACTAGTATCTCCGAGTTGTGCCTCCCTAAATCATTGTAAGAGTGGAGGGGTAACTACCATCGACTGAAGAAAATATGCCTCCTCCCTATCCATGAAGGATATCTGAAGTGAGGCAAACTATTCTGAGGCCTTGTTCTATAACTATGAACTATATATTCTACTGATATAATCTTTTACCACGTTCCCCTTCCTAGGATTATAGACTAGCTCGAATTCATAGTCCTGGAGGAACTCCATCCATTTCCGTTGTCTCAGATTCAAATCCTTCTGAGAAAAGATATACTTAATACTTTTGAGGTCTAAGTAGATGATGAAATTCTCACCCATAAGGTAGTGTCGCCACATATTCAGTGAAAATACTACCACTTCCAACTCAAGTCCATGAGTCACATATTTCTGTTCATGTTGTATCAACTGTCATGAGCCATAAGCAATCAATGCTTGTCCCTACATCCATAAACACCATGGTTTGGTTCCTGATGTGTCATTGTATACAACATAGTTGATGGCCTCCTCTAGAAACCTTAGGATACGAGCACTCTTCAATCTCTATCTCAGCTTATGAAAACTCTACTGGAATCGTTCTATCCAAAAAAAGTGTTTTCTCATATTCAAAAGTGTTTTCATGGGTGATTCTACTCAGGAGAAGTCAGGTAAAAACTTTTGATAGTACCCAACCAACCCAAGGAAGCTTCACACCTTAATAAAACTCTTGGGTGGATCCCAATCAAGCACTGCCTGGATCTTTTCTGGATCTATTGCAACTCCAACCTCCAAGATGACATGTCCAAGTAAATGGACCTTCCATATCTAGAACTCACAATTAGAGAGATTTCTGTAAATATGGTTATCTCATAGTGTGTCCAAAAATATCCTTAGGTGTATCACGTTCTCCTCCGCGGATGCTAAATACACCAAGATTTCATCGATGAAAACCACTACAAACCAAACTAAGTACAGCTGGAAGATCCTATTCATGGGTCCCATGAAGACTACCAGGGATTTCATCATTCCAAATGACATCACTAAGTACTTAGAGTGGCCATAGGAACATCTAAAAGTTTTATTCAAGATGTCCTAATTTCATACTCGAAGCTTGTGATAGCTTGATCTAAGGACTATCTTTCAGAACCAATTCTCTCCCTTCAGCTTATCAAAGAGGTCTTCAATCCTCAGTAGATGATACTTGTTCTTCATGGTCACCTGTTTTAGGCATCGAAATTCCATGAAAAATATCAAGCTTCCATCTTCATTCTTGGAAAATAACATTGGGTCTACCCAGGGAGAAATATCGGGCCTCAAAAACCCCTTACTCTGCAAGTCCTCTAATTGTATCCTCGACCCCCAAAGCTCTACGGGACCCATCTGATATGCATGATTAAATATCAGTGTTGTCCCGGGGTATAGATCAATACGAAAGTCTACCTCCCTATGAGAAAGTAGTCCTGGAACATTTTTTGGGAAGATGTCCTTGTACTCATCCACCATTGTAGGATAGAGTGGACTCACCTAATCCACTGCACCTAGGGTCACACTATCCAACTACTAAGTAATCGGATGCAACCTCCTATATGTGAGTCCATATCATACTTCCTAATTTTCCTTATCAATGACAAAGGAAAACGGGATCCCATATCTTCAGATACACTGCATTGTGCGTCTAAAATATTCAATCTGAGCATGGACTGCTGATAGCCAGTCCATACCCAAAATGACGTCGTAGGGCCTCAATGTCGCTACCAGGAGGTCCCAGTCGAATATATCACCTCCAAGAGTGATATCACACTATTATAACAAGTGTGTGTTTGCCAAAATCCCCCCAATAGAAGTCCCTAGTTGCAAGGGTGAATCCAACAACTCAGTCGGAATCTCTGAGCTTCGAACAAGATCCATAGACAAGGAGTGATTGGAACCTGTGTCTATGAGAACAAAATCTAAAGTCGAGTAGACAAATATCATACCTATAATAATCTTTGTAGAACCATGTTCATAGGCCTCCATCACTTGATTTTGGCCCTGCCCCTATCCACCTGCTCCCAGAGCTCGTGGTGGACCGCCTGGGGGTGGTGGTGGTAGTACCTCACATCTCCTCCCACCACCTGCCACTCTTCCTACTTTACTTCCATATCCACCTCTCTTTGGACTGCCCTGTTAGACTCTATTCCTATGCCTCAGTGGTTACACAACTATTTTCTGGTTGTCTATACAATGGGTTGTTCAGTCTCGAGCTATGTTCCCTTTCCCGCCGCATGTGAAGCACAACATGTCCCTCTGTTGATGTCCACTGCATGTGGGGCCTCACAATTCCAATCTAGTATCATGGGGTCATCCCCTAGAGGGTCTGGATCTCCTAGACCCCTGTGTTAGCTATCTGTTTCCCACTGTTGAGGACTCTGCTACCTACCGCCCGGTGGTAGCTCTCATAGTCGGTGCAGGTTCTACCAGGAAGTTATCCACTAGAAGATCTTGCTCCATCACTACATCCTATATAGGGATGCTGAGAGAGATCATTGATGCTCTGATCTTACGTATGAGCCCCTGATCAAAGGTTCAGGCCCTAAATAAAGGGTCCCACACCATATTAGAAGAGTATCAGGAGAGGTCTATGAATCTTGTAGAGTACTCATCCACAGTCAGGCTACCCTGCCACAAGTGGAGTAGCTCTTTTATGCATACTGAGTGCAAGGTCATTGGGAAGAACTCTCCCTTTAAAAGGTGCTCAAAGTCTACCCAGGTGAGGGTCATCTACTTGTCCAAATGTAGTGTAATGCTCCAATATCTCCCCGTCGTTCCCTGTAGAAGGATAGCGGCTAGAACCTCCATATGGTCTGAAGGTGTCCACACTAGGAAGAACACTCATGTCACCACCTCCAGCCAATCCTTAGCTACCTGAGGATCTATCTCACCTCGAAACCTCATAGGCATCTAACTCTGGAACTCATTCAATGCACTCATTCGATGTGCATACTCTTCAGGTAAGGCTGGTAGCAACTACTACTCGATGGGTGGTGGTGCCTCTGGTACACCACCCGGAGGTTCTATCTTTAGAAATGCTCCCTGCACTGATGCCTCATTGCTCGGTGGACTATCATCATATTCTTGTACTGGGATCCTCGTTTGATGTCTACATGGAGGCATCTTGAGAGAAATCAAGATAAACCACAGTAAGTTAATTATACCTGGTGAGCTTAATCTGACTCAAAGAGATCATGAAAAAAAATTAAAGACATAAGCAACCAGTGTTTTCTTTCACCAAGTAAAAAAGTAGAATTCAGGGTCTTGGTGTATGGATACATCAGCTACCATACCTAAACTGGATTCCCTATCCTGAAATACGAACTCAAAACACTTAACATCATCACCCCATCAAATATTTTATAGATTATCAGTTCCTCTAGTAGAACAAAAACTCTCTTTGATACCACTATATCACGACCCGTCCCCCAGGGCACGTGTTGTGACTACCCCAAGCCTACATTCCATAGGCCAAAGGCTAGAGACTAGAAACAAAAAGGAATATCCCAAAAAGGGAAGGAATTACCTTTAAACTTATACACACACACACACACACACACATCCCATACTATATAAAGTAAAGAAACCGGGATACCAACAACTAGTATGTCACATAAGGAAGCAACCACACAAGTAAAGGTGCAACTGAAAAAAGGGGGCCAGAATACAAACCCAACTGAAAAGGAAAGTACAGTAAAAGGAAGTACAAGATCTGGAGGTCGTCCTCCAAGGATCCTACCTGAAGGGTAAGTGTATCTCATATTCGATTGTAGCTGATGCGTACTGCATCTGTAGATCCACCTCCGAGCACCACCTGGCCCTATATCTCCACGATCCTAGTCAAAGCTGTCTATCATATAAAAAATACGCAACAAGTGTGGGAGAAACCTATGCAGGGGTGAGCATAAAAATAAATATTAGGGACCCTGAAAGGTCTCACATAAATCCACAAAGGAAATTAAAAAATAATGCACAATGATTAGAGTGACTAGAGTCAACTCTATGCATGTATAACTTAAAGTGTTGATAGAAAAACCAATGGTTTCAAACACTCAACATCAATCACTGAAAAGTAACTCATCCCTAATGAGTCATATAGGCTACCTAGGTCTCCTAGACCTATTCAATAACTAATTCATGAAGCCTCATTGGGTAACTGAATCACGAAGCCATGGAAATAGATGAGTCACGAAGCCTCGCTTAGTAAATGAGTCATGAATCCTTGTTGGGTAGCTGAGTCATAAAGCCTTGCTGGGTAGCTGAGTCACAAAGCCCCACTAAAAACTGATTCACAAAACCTCGCTCGGTAGCTGAGTCACGATGCCTTGCTGGGTAGCTGAGTTACAAAGCCTCACTTATAGCTGAGTCATAGAGCCTCGTTGGATAGCTTAGTCACGAAGCCTCGCTGGGTAACTAAGTCACGAAGCCTCGCTGGGTCAATTTACATGAAATATTAATTAGAGGGTTTCATAAGGACCACACTGTCACATTGGTCCAAACGCCGTAGATGGTGTGCCAATCATAGGTACAGGCTGATAGATACGTCTCTTTTTGTAAAAAGGATCTAGTTGACTCCGAGACCGGTCCAACTGGTTTGGACCGACCCGACCAACCCAGCCCGGGGTCCTGCATGTCCCAATCCTATCCTTCTGGCCCATTGGCCTGGAACATTATGCCTCACAGGACCCGAACGAGTTTGGTCATGGGTCCAGTCTGCCCAATCACCCACTGACATGAATTTATCTAGCCTGGCTTGCACTGGTGATCTGGTCTCTTTTTCATAGATCGAGCTACCTCACGGCGTAGATTTATCCCATAATATCTATCCTCTAAAGTGGACCAGCTCAAAAAATCAGTTGGGCTGCTCGGGTGGCCCGATATACTAGCCCGGCTCAGCTAGTCCGATTCAGCCCGGACTGGGACGACCGGTCCAGTTGGGGCACACGCAGGCAATCAGCTGACCGCCCCCTTGTTCAACATGCATCCCACATGGAGCGGGTCGCTCCACCTATGTGGCACCACACTGGAACCATGTCTGGAAAACCATTGCAGCTGATGGGTCACATACCACCTCCACTGTGGCACGCACCGCCTTCGCCATTGCGGCCAGTGAGGGCTGAATGTCGTGTCCCACACGCGGGCACTGGGTGGCACCACTTCCTTTATGTGGCTTCTTCCGTAGGCCGCCATTTCTGGTCACCTGTTTCACTATGCTAGTGGTTCCCCGCAGGTTGTTTCATGCTGGCGGAAGCTTCCACAGGCCACCGGGTCTACTCCGGTGGTCCAATTTTAGATCCTCCAGCACCCACAAGCCTCTTGGGTTGCCGCCATCACTGCCACGGCCTCGAGGCCATTGGTTTTTTGATTCCACCATTCAGTTATGAAGAACAAAAATGCCCATTATGGAGGGATCCAAGCCTTTTTCATGTTGACCCAATCCCTCCACGTTAGAATTTAAAAACAGATATCAATGGGGTTTTTATAATTCAAACATGGATTTCAAATCCCATAACTCCCCATAATATCATTTCCCAACCCGCAAGAACGACTGAACCATGGGTGAACCTATTCGTGGGTTAATCCACATTCATCATTTAAAAAGAAGAACATGAAGAATAAATCACAAATAATGCACATAACCCCAACTTGGATTGGGGATCGATCACTGACGAGGGACGAAGCTCCGAGCCATCGTCGATCCTCGATCTGTTAGAGTTTTTCATCAATCATTGTCTCTCGAATCCATCCCACTGAAGTTCATTGATCCTTGATTTGATTGCGTTCGTCGATGGCATTCATCGTCAGAGAGGGAGAGAGAGGGAGAGGGAGGGAGATATTCCTCGTTCATTAGAGGATTTCCCTGGGGTTGTTTTTTAACTTTGGGTCCCTATTTAATTAAAGGAGGGAGATGCATTGTGCGTCACCACACTATTAAATTAATGAGGTTCATTAATGCTTCAAAATAACCTCATAATTGCACCGTAGCACTGATTGTTCGCTACGTCACTGTGGAAACAACTTGAATAAAATAAACTTTAAATTTATTTTATTTTTCACTAAAAGTCCAAAATTTATCTTTTTCAGTTGACCTGTGTCGGTTGAGGTTAGGCCCTTATTAGGCGAATCCTGGTAAATTCAATGGTTCCCTCATATTTTCAATCCAGGGACCAATTTAAATGTTATAAAAACCCAACCACATGATTCTTTAATGTACTTTTAGAAAAGTTCTAAAATACGGTTCAGCCCCTCTGGGCCTCAGAATCACATATCGTCTCAGATCCTTGTCTCAAAATAGTTCCATTTAATGAAAATATTTTACATGGAATTTTTGAGGGTATTACATAAATGTTCAGAGAGGCTATTACAGACTACTTTTCTCTTGAGAATGTAAATGAAATCCTCAAGTATGACTAGATAGGAGTCTCATTTTTAAATTTATACATGAAGTTTATTTTTATGATTTTTTTCTCATAGTTAATTTACTATGTTAATTATGATGAAATACAATTCATATTTTTTATAGGAATATATGTCAATAATATTTTAAGTGAAAACCCTATGAACATAAATATAGACTCAATATTCCTCACATCAATTATAAACAACTATCCTAATTAGATTAAGATCAAATTGGTGCAATAATGGAACAAATGGTCACAACATTTGAAATAAAACTTTTAAACGATAGGCTCTTCTCATTACCAATGATGTAGGGGTAAAATTATATAATTTAATCATATAAAATATATTTTCATTCCTTTCATTAATTATTCCTTTTTTATGCATCATTGGGTACTCATTATAGTCAATTTTGATACTCCAAAGATTTATTTTTTGGATTCACTACATGGATACCCAGTAAATTGACAACACGTGATGATGTATGTCAATTTTTAATGCACTACATACAAAATTTTAGTGCTAAAATTTAAACTATATATATTATATTATATTTTAATGAGAATTCTGTTATGATATGGTAGTGTTCAAATATCATCAAAATCTTGGCATGAGGATAGTCCATACCTTTAAGGAGCCAATTGACCTCTACAAGTGAAAAAGTATTATGGTATATATAATAATATTTCACTATAAAAACACATATAAAAAAACTAATTATTATTTTTAAATGTTTTAAGAATGTGTAAAACAAATCAATTGAAAATATTATGGTTATTATGTTTGAAAATTTATGATAGATATCATATACCATGAACAAACTAGCATCCCTGAAGAAGTATTTTCAAAGATAATGACTATTTCATTTAAAATATTAATTAATCATTTGTGTATTTATATTTTTCCATTACTTCCATGACTATTTAAATTCCTCATATTCACAAGACAAAATATATTTTATTTATAAATGACTGAGAAACTTACATGATGTCATAATATACACATATATCAATAATATGAGATTTTATACTTATTATTTAGTTGATTTTATCACCATTTTATCTTCATTTTTAGTTAATTTATTAAATATTTTTATCTATTACTTATTTTGTTAATTTTTATAGATATAATGAAGAAATGACTTCATCAAGAAGGATGATTCACTCATGTAATGAGATCATGCACTCAACAAGGATAATGCACTCATGATAATGTAATTTTATTTTTTATTCTCTAATGAATTCAATATTCTGGGTTATCAAACAAAAATATTGTTAGATAATCCATAGTGTTGAATGCATTACAGGATAAAAAGACACAGTGGAATCAACCATACCTCAAATTGATACACAATGCACCCAGTATGAATCAAATTGTGTGGATTCAATTTAAAATTGACATTTTATTAATTTTTTTTTTCATATTTATGTTTAATTTATTTATTTATATTATTACTAAAATAATAATTTTTTTCTTATATTAGTGGATTATTTTTTTTCAATTTGGGGTGGTTTTTTCAAAGATTCCCATTCTCATGAGAGATCGGACTTTGAGGATGAAACTGAGATAATGACAATAGGAAATGGTTCAATTAGGTTTACCTTAATCTGATACACAGTGTTCTCAGTATGAATTGAACTATATGGTTTTAATTTATAATTTAATTTTCAGTTCAAAACACACATCACATAATTAAAATTATGAAAACACATGCAGATTGTTTGGATAATTTAGGAAAATGATCCATAAGTCATTTGTGACATTTAGGAATCAATCATACTTCAATATGATTGATGTGGTGACCAGAATAACTCCAAGTGTGTCTTTTTATTTAAAATTTACATTTTAGTAAAAAAGATAAGTGACATACTCAAATAATATAAAAAACATTCAGATTATTTTGACACTTTAAACCAATGATCCATAAGTCATTTTTACCTTGTATCAATCTTCCGAACCTCAATCAGATACATATTGTGCCCGATATCACTCAAAGAGGCCATTATCAATGTCACGACCCGACCTCGGGGCCCGTGCCGTGACTACCCCAAGCCCGCCTTCCATAGGCAAGGGGATGGCGACTAGCACCAAGGCGTAAAATCCCGGTAAACAGGGAAGGCATTGCCTTTATAAGTAACAACCACCACAGAGTCAGCAAGCGGAAAGTAACTACAAAGTGCAGAAAAGTAAAGGGGGCCGGAATACAAGCCCAACTGAAAGTACAACTGAAAAGGAAAAGAACAGCAACTGAAGAAAAGACGGCGGCCTCGTGTCGTCCACTGGCAATCCCACCTGAAGGGTGGGTACAGATAGCCTCCAGGCTCCTCGGGTCCCACGTCCGCTCCGAGCACGTCCCGCCCAGTGGTCCGCCTCCAGGTACCGTCCTGCTCCACGCCCCAACCGAGATCAGCGCTGTCCGTCGTCTACATCCAACACAACAAGGTGCGGGCATAGCCCGTGCAGGGGTGAGTATAAACTACTCAGTAAGGACCCCGAGACCCCCGAAGGTCTCCCGAAATCCACAAAGGATATAACACAAAAGAAAGGGGCAACCACGAAGAAACAACTGACTCGACTTAGGTATATGCCCATACATATACCTAAGTCCCCATTTCTAGCTCTGCTCTCGAGCTCAAGGTCAACTCGATCCACACAGGAAAGCAAGACTCAAATCCACCAGGGAGAGTAAATAGTAAATAGTAAATCCACATAGGATAGTTCAACACAATCCACAAAGGAGAGTAACATAAGATTCAGCTCAACCAGGTATAATTTTTCAGATGACGTCAAAGATGATCACTGATCCATCTAAGTCGTCGGACCCACGAAGGATCGATAGGTACTAACCTCGGCAATGACCCACACAGGATCGGGCCCACACAGGACCTGTAGCAATGGCTCACACAGAACCGTAAGAGATGACCCACACAGGATCGGTAGCACTGATCCACGTAGGATCGCTGAGTGCAGTAGTCGACGCAGTCCACTGAGGATCTCTGCACAGTCTTCGCCGCAGTCCACGAAGGATCTCTGCTCTGTCGTCGTCGCAGTCCACGGAGGATCTCTGCTCTGTCGTCGAAGTCACAGCCAGCGCTAGGGTTCCCGCACACAGCGAGCTCGTTTAGGAGGGTCCGCTCCACGAGCCGAGAGGCTGATACATCAACTGTCACGTAGTCCGAAGTTGATGTATCCAAAAGTTCCGTATCGACAACAGGATCTCAACGCAACAGACGGCGCGTCAATCAGACGCCCGGTCTGAGAGTTATTGGCATTTTCGTCCCAGGGGCCCGGTTGGTTTTTAGGGCAAAACCAACCCGACCGTACTCCGCCTGTGTCCGATCCTCGGGCGGAGTATGCCAAAAGTTCCGTCTCACTTAGAGGAAACTACCACAGCTGACGGTACGTCGATCGGACGTCCGTAGCTCAAGTTATGAGCGTTTCCGCTCCGAGGGCCCTGTTGGTTTCGTGTACGAACCAACCCGGCCGAACCCAAAGTCTTCCGAAACCTTGAGTGTAATATACCGAAACGACCGTATCGATCCAAGGATCGCGTAGCCACTGACGGTTCGTCAATCGGAGGTCCTAGGCCCAAGATATGGGCAAAAGACCGAAGAGGGCCCGGAAACGGGGGTTCTGGGCCCGGGGCGACCCGACCCGAACCCCCCCTGGGGGTCGGCCGAACCGGGTCGACCCGACCCGGCCCGGCCTGGTTGGGCCGGGTCTGGTCCGGCCTGGGCGCGGTCCGGCCGACCGGACCGGCTGGCTCGACCTCGGCCGAGCGGCCAAGGGGCGCCGCGGGTTTGACCCGCGGCTTAGGTGGAACGCGGCCCGCACGGGCTGCGTGTTCGGTGGCCGGACCGCGGACGCGGTCCGGCGGTTCACCGCCGCCGCGGCCGAGCCGCGGCGGATCCTCCGGCGGCGCGCCGGGCGCCGCCGCCCCCGGTCGCCGGCGCCGCCGCGCCGGCGACCCGCGCCGCCGCCGCCTTCCGCGGGCCGCCGGAGTTGCTCCGGTGGCCCGATTCCTCTCCCGTCTACGCCGTTGCTCCTCCCGGGGGCCGATCTTCACTGCGGGATCAACGGATCGCCCTTGCCGCATGGTTCGTCATCGCTTTCCAAAACCGCACATGAAAAGGATCGGCGGAGGGTTGTCGGGTCTTGTTCGTTAGACCCGCACCCTCCGCGTTAGTCATAAACAACGGGAGAAAGGGGCTACAACAATTTTTAATCAAGATAAAAATTGTTCACTTCTTTTTCTTTTAAACGGCAATTCAATTTTAATTAATTGAAAATATTCATGCCGGTTCTTTATTCAAAAAGAAATAAAAACATGGGAATGAATCATCAAGAATTTAATCCCTACTTGTCGTCGTCGTCGGACGAGAGGTCGTCGCGGAAGAGACGCTCGTCGCACCGCGGGAAGGAGTCGCGCCGACGATCTCTGGATCAAGATCAAACGAATTTAATTAATTTAAATCCGTTGATATCGAATTATAAAAAGGGAGAATTTAGAAGATTCGATTCTCACCTTTAACCGCCAATCGTAGGTTTGCCGCGGAAGAAGAAGCGCCGAAGAAGAAGAAGAAGGTCGCGGAAAAAGTTTGTCGACGTCGCGGATCACGGTGTGCGTCGTCGAATTTTGGTTCCGGCGTTCTTCGCGTTCTTCGCGTTCTTCGCGTTCTTCGCGTTCTTCGCGTTCTTCGCGGGGAGGGTGGAGGCCCAGAGAACAAAGAGTAATCCTCCAAAATAGACACGTTGGTCTATTTTATTAAATCGCCAACGAACGCAAACACGTAAGTAACGACCCATTAAATTCGTTGAATTAATTCAACGAATGAAACAGCCCATTTAATTCACGAAATAAACCGCCCAATTAAATGGTCTGTTAAGAAATTAAAGAAAACGCACCGGTTGACTTTTCAGTTACTTTGACGGGTTTTCGCGGGTGCGTTACCTAGCGAAAGAAACGGCGGGGCTCGTGTGGGCCCCACCTCACAAATATCCTACCAAGGGGTAGGGTATTTCCGGATAGCACCCTATCTGCTTTAACTCAGTTCAAGTGGCTTCCAAGTGACCTCCAAGCGGCTTAAGTGAAATAAAATAAAGTTGTCGCACAACCTTTATTTTATTTCCGACTTAAAGCCCAAAATTTTAAAAACCACGGTTGAGCAAACGCAACTCCGGAAGAGGCGTTTCTAAGCAAATACCGGCGCTGCGATTTCATCAGTGCCCTCAGAATTCGATTCCGGGCACCGGTTCAAAAGATAGAAAAACCCGCTCGTCCGTTCACTGAACGTACCCGAGCCAAACTTCGGAAATTGATTCCGGGCACACCGGGCCTCGGAATCATGTGCCGTCTGAAGATGCGCTCTTGAAAAATTCCAAAGAAAATTAAGAAAAAAATTTCCTTGAAATTTGCGGGTCTTTACATTACTCTCACCTCAGGGCTTTACGTCCCCGTAAAGATACATCAAAAACTAGGGGAACAAATGGGGGTACTGAGCACGCATCTGAGCCTCCCGCTCCCAAGTGCTCTCCTGGAGGTTCCCGTGCTGCCATCTGACGCGCACAAGAGGAATCGACCGCCCACGTAGGACCCGCTCCTGTCGATCCTCGATCTCCACTGGGACCTCCGCAAAAGTCGCCCCATCGTCCACGTCCAGCTTCCCAAAGTCGATGATGTGAGTCGGGTCGTGCACGTATCTCCTCAGCTGAGACACGTGGAAGACGTCGTGCACCCGGTGCAACTGAGGTGGTAGAGCCAGGCGATAAGCCACCTCTCCTATCCTGCTGAGGACCTGGAAAGGCCCGATGAAGCATGGAGACAACTTGCCGCCTCGGCGAAATCTCCGTAAACCACGTCGAGGTGAGACACGCAAAAAGACGTGGTCGCCATCCTCGAACTCTAGTGGCCTCCGCCTCCTGTCAGCATATGACTTCTGTCGGATCTGAGCTGTCCTCATCCTCTCCTGAATGATCTGGACCTTCTCTGTCGCGGCTCGGACCATCTCTGGTCCCACGAGTGCTGACTCCCCAAGGTCTGTCCAGCACAACGGTGATCTGCAGGGTCTGCCGTACAACGCCTCGTATGGTGCCATCCCGATGGTGGAGTGGTAGCTGTTGTTGTACGCGAACTCCACCAAGGGTAGGTGGTCCTCCCAGCTGCGACCAAAGTCGAGAACACATGCACGGAGCATGTCCTCGAGTGTCTGTATGGTCCTCTCAGTCTGACCATCCGTCTGAGGGTGGAAGGCTGTGCTCAGATGGAGCCGCGCCCCGAACGCCTCCTGCAACCCTTTCCAAAGCCGGGAAGTGAAACGAGCATCTCGATCAGAGACGATAGACGATGGCACACCGTGAAGCCGTACGATCTCCTGGACGTAAAGACGTCCCAAGCTCTCCACTGAGCCCTGCTCTCTGATGGGTAAGAAGTGTGCCGACTTGGTGAGTCGGTCGACAATCACCCAAATGGAGTCGTGACCTCTGGAAGTGCGTGGAAGTCCAGTCACGAAGTCCATAGATATGCCGTCCCACTTCCACTCCGGGACCTCCAAGGGTTGTACCAAGCCTGCTGGTACCTGATGCTCTGCCTTCACCTGCTGGCAGGTGAGGCATCGTGAAACGAACTCTGCCACAACTTTCTTCATGCCCGGCCACCAGTGCTGTCGTCTGAGATCCTGGTACATCTTCGCCACTCCGGGATGCACCGCCAAGGGAGAAGTGTGAAACCCTCTCAGCACCTCCTCTCGTAAAGCGACTGGTACGAAGGTACGTCCTATGAAAAGGATGTCGTGCTCTGCTCCAAGGGAGAAGCCATCAGGCACCTGACCTGAGGATATCAGTGCACGCCGGGTCTCACAGTCAGCGTCCCCACGCTGAGCCTCTCTGACCCACTGTAGAAGTGGAGGAGAGACTGTGAGAGACTGAAGAAAGGCTGGTCCGTCTCTATCCACGAAGGATATCTGTAAGGAGGCTAGCTGCTCCGTCGCCTCCTCAAGTAGCTGAATGCCCGTCCTCCTGCTGAGGGCATCGGCTACCACGTTCCCCTTCCCAGGAGTATAGACTATCTCAAAGTCATAGTCCTGGAGGAACTCAAGCCATCTCCGCTGTCTCAGGTTCAGGTCCTTCTGAGAGAAGATATACCTGAGACTCTGGTGGTCAGAAAATACTGTGAAGCGCTCGCCCATCAGATAGTGCCGCCAAGTCTTCAGAGCGAAGACCACTGCTGCTAACTCCAGGTCATGAGTGGCGTAGTTCTGCTCATGCGGCCTCAACTGACGTGATCCGTAGGCGATCACGGCCCGCTCTTGCATCAGGACGCACCCGATTCCAGTCCCTGATGCATCGCAGTAAACTACATATCCAACTCCCTCCTCAGGCAACCTCAAGATAGGTGCGCTGGTCAATCTCAGTCTCAGCTCCTGGAAGCTCTGCTGACATCTGTCTGACCACACAAAGGGTTTCCCCTTCTTTGTCAAGGCTGAGAGTGGTGCCGCAACTCTGGAGAAGTCTGGCACAAATCTCCGATAGTATCCGGATAGGCCCAAGAAGCCCCGCACCTCCGTCACGCTCCTGGGTGGCTCCCAAGCTAGCACTGCCTCGATCTTCGCGGGATCCACTGCAACTCCCGCCTCAGAGATGACGTGCCCCAAGAAATGGACCTCACGTAACCAGAACTGGCACTTTTAGAGCTTTCCATAAAGCTGGTGCTCTCGGAGTGTGTCTAGCACAACTCGCAGGTGGTAGGCATGCTCCTCCTCAGTCGTCGAGTATACCAAAATGTCGTCAATGAAGACCACGACAAATCGGTCGAGGTATGGCTAGAAGATCCTGTTCATGAGGCTCATGAACACTGCTGGAGCATTGGTTACGCCGAACGGCATAACCAAGAACTCATAATGGCCATAACGACACCTGAAGGCCGTCTTCTGCACGTCCTCGTCTCGAACTCTGAGCTGATGATAGCCTGACCGGAGGTCTATCTTCGAGAACCACCGCGCTCCCTTGAGCTGATCGAAGAGGTCATCAATCCGTGGCAGCGGATACTTGTTCCTCACTGTCACCTAGTTCAGGCGACGATAGTCGACACACAGTCGCAAGCTCCCGTCCGCCTTCTTGGCGAACAATATCAGGGAAGCCCAGGGTGAAACACTGGTTCGGATAAACCCCTTGCTCTGCAAGTCCTCCAACTGTACCCGCAGCTCTCGAAGCTCGGCGGGGGCCATCCGATATGCTGGAGTAGATATCGGGGCTGTCCCGGGGTACAAGTCGATGTAAAAGTCTACCTCTCTACGAGGAGGTAGCCCTAGAACGTCGTCGGGAAAGACGTCCACGTACTGGTCCACCACTGCAGGAAAAACTGGACTCCGCACGTCCACTGCTCCTAGGATGAGGCTAGCCAACTGATGAGAGATGGGCTGCACTATCCTCTGCGGAAGTCCATCCTGTGCTGCAAAGGTTCCCTTCTCGCCGGTGAAGGTAAACCTGCTCCCGTCGGTGCGAACACATCGCACCTTGCGCCTAAAACAGTCGATCTGGGCATGAACCATGGATAGCCAATCCATGCCCAAGATGACGTCGTAAGGCCTCGACGCCGCTACAAGGAGATCCCAGCCGAAGCTATCGCCTCCTAGAGTAAGCTCACACCGCCGGCACCAGTGCGTAATCGTCGAGTCTGCTCCCGTAGGAGTCTCTAGCCGTAAGGATCGAGCCAACAGCTCAGTCAGAATCTCCGAGCTCCGAACAAGGGCAGAGGCTATGAAAGAGTGACTCGCTCCTGTGTCTATAAGTACTGCAGCAAGGGTGGAATAGACACAAATCGTAACTCGAATCATCTCTGGCATGTCGGGGTCGTAGGCCTCCACTGCCTGGAGCTGGGCCTGTCCCTACCCGCCAGCTCCCTGTGGTCGAGGTGGCCCTTCTGGTGGTGGTGGGGGTAGAGCCTGGAAGCGTCGCCCACCACCCGCTGCTCGGCCAGCTCCTCTGCCTCGTCCGCCTCCTCCCTGCGGACTGCCACGGTCGACCCTCTGCCTCTGCCTGGGTGGCCCCTCCACCGTCTGCTGCTCCTCTGGTCGGCGAGTCGGGCAGTCACGAGCCATGTGACCCTGCCCGCCGCAGGAGTAGCACAACCTGCCTCTCGGAAGGCTGGCACTCCGCTGTGTGCCCCGCACTGCTGAGCCGGTGTCCTGAGGCCGTCTGCGTGGGGGTCTGGTCTGCCTGGACCCGAGAGTCATCCGTCGGCTACCTGCTGCCGAAGACTCAGCTACCTGCCGCCCTGCGCTAGGTCTCGCCGCTGAAGAAGGCTCTGCCAGGAAGCTCTCGATCAAGAGGGCTCGCTCCAGCACTCCCGCCTGGGTCGGAATGCTGAGGGAGATCAGCGACGCCCGAATCTCCTGCCGCAAGCCCTGCTCGAAGGTCCGGGCCCGGAAGAAGGGGTCCCGTACCATGTCGGTCGAGTAGCGAGATAGGTCAGTGAACCTCGCCGCGTACTGAGCGACCGTCATGCTGCCCTGGCACAGCTGGAGAATCTCCTGGATGCGCACCGCTCGGAGGGTGGCCGAGACGAACTCAGAGCGGAAGAGGCTCTCGAAGTCCGTCCAGAGCAAGGATGCCTCATCGTGAACCTGGAGCATCAAGCTCCACCATCGTCCTGCCGCCGCCTGCAGGAGGCTCGCCGCGAGAATCACCATGAGATCCGCTGGTGTCCTCACTAGCCTAAAGATCTGTACCACCGCCTCTAGCCAGTCCTCGACGGCCTGGGGGTCCGCCTCACCGCGAAACCTGGGCGGTCGCTGGCTTCTGAAACTCATGCAGTGCCCTGAGGCGACGTCCATCGTCAGCGTCTGGTACTGGTAGCATCGGTGGCTCAGCGGGTAAAGCTACCGCCGGTGCCACTGCTGGAAAAGGGCCCTGCACCGAGGCCTCGTCGCTCGGTGGGCTACCGTCGCGCCCTACACTCGGAACCCTAGCTGGCTGTCGTCGCGGGGCCATCCTGAAAAGGAGAACAAGAGCACCACAGTCAGAACAGTGTACCTGGTGAGCTGGCACAAGTAATCACAAGGAAAACTTGAGACTTTCATGAAGCAGATTAGTATACCCGGTGAGCTAACACAAGTAATCACAAGGAAAACATGAAACACACACGCAATCAATGTTTTCATGCATTAAGTCGGAAATCAGGAGTCAGGGTCCTGGTGTACGGATACGTCGGCCACCGCACCATCACTGGGCTCCCTGAACTGATAACCACACTCAATACACTAAACACTATTGCTTCATATAGGAAGAAAAGACGATCAGAGTCTGCGGTAGAACCAGCCGCCTTTGATACCAATTTGTCACGACCCGACCTCGGGGCCCGTGCTGTGACTACCCCAAGCCCGCCTTCCATAGGCCAGGGGCTGGCGACTAGCACCAAGGCGTAAAATCCCGGTAAACAGGGAAGGCATTGCCTTTATAAGTAACAACCACCACAGAGTCAGCAAGCGGAAAGTAACTACAAAGTGCAGAAAAGTAAAGGGGGCCGGAATACAAGCCCAACTGAAAGTACAACTGAAAAGGAAAAGAACAGCAACTGAAGAAAAGACGGCGGCCTCGTGTCGTCCACTGGCAATCCCACCTGAAGGGTGGGTACAGATAGCCTCCAGGCTCCTCGGGTCCCACGTCCGCTCCGAGCACGTCCCGCCCAGTGGTCCGCCTCCAGGTACCGTCCTGCTCCACGCCCCAACCGAGATCAGCGCTGTCCGTCGTCTGCATCCAACACAACAAGGTGCGGGCATAGCCCGTGCAGGGGTGAGTATAAACTACTCAGTAAGGACCCCGAGACCCCCAAAGGTCTCCCGAAATCCACAAAGGATATAGCACAAAAGAAAGGGGAAACCACGAAGAAACAACTGACTCGACTTAGGTATATGCCCATACATATACCTAAGTCCCCATTTCTAGCTCTGCTCTCGATCTCAAGGTCAACTCGATCCACACAGGAAAGCAAGACTCAAATCCACCAGGGAGAGTAAATAGTAAATAGTAAATCCACATAGGATAGTTCAACACAATCCACAAAGGAGAGTAACATAAGATTCAGCTCAACCAGGTATACTTTTTCAGATGACGTCAAAGATGATCACTGATCCATCTAAGTCGTCGGACCCACGAAGGATCGATAGGTACTAACCTCGGCAATGACCCACACAGGATCGGGCCCACACAGGACCTGTAGCAATGGCTCACACAGAACCGTAAGAGATGACCCACACATGATCGGTAGCACTGATCCACGTAGGATCGCTGAGTGCAGTAGTCGACGCAGTCCACTGAGGATCTCTGCACAGTCGTCGCCGCAGTCCACGAAGGATCTCTGCTCTGTCGTCGTCGCAGTCCACGGAGGATCTCTGCTCTGTCGTCGAAGTCACTGCCAGCGCTAGGGTTCCCGCACACAGCGAGCTCGTTTAGGAGGGTCCGCTCCACGAGCCGAGAGGCTGATACATCAACTTTCACGTAGTCCGAAGTTGATGTATCCAAAAGTTCCGTATCGACAACAGGATCTCAATGCAACAGACGGCGCGTCAATCGGACGCCCGGTCTGAGAGTTATTGGCATTTTCGTCCCAGGGGCCCGGTTGGTTTTTAGGGAAAAACCAACCCGACCGTACTCCGCCTGTGTCCGATCCTCGGGCGGAGTATGCCAAAAGTTCCGTCTCACTTAGAGGAAACTACCACAGCTGACGGTACGTCGATCGGACGTCCGTAGCTCAAGTTATTAGCGTTTCCGCTCCGAGGGCCCGGTTGGTTTCGTGTACGAACCAACCCGGACGAACCCAAAGTCTTCCGAAACCTTGAGTGTAATATACCGAAACGACCGTATCGATCCAAGGATCGCGTAGCCGCTGACGGTTCGTCAATCGGAGGTCCTGGGCCCAAGATATGGGCAAAAGACCGGAGAGGGCCCGGAAACGGGGGTTCTGGGCCCGGGGCGACCCGGCCCGAACCCCCCCTGGGGGTCGGCCGAACCGGGTCGACCCGACCCGGCCTGGGTGCGGACCGGCCGACCGGACCGGCCGGCTCGACCTCGGCCGAGCGGCCAAGGGGCGCCGCGGGTTTGACCCGGGGCTTAGGTGGAACGCGGCCCGCGCGGGCCGCGTGTTGGGTGGCCGGACCGCGGACGCGGTCCGGCGGTTCGCCGCCGCCGCGGCCGAGCCGCGGCGGATCCTCCGGCGGCGCGCCGGGCACCGCCGCCCCCGGTCACCGGCGCCGCCGCGCCGGCGACCCGCGCCGCCGCCGCCTTCCGCGGGCCGCCGGAGTTGCTCCGGTGGCCCGATTCCTCTCCCGTCTGCGCCGTTGCTCCTCCCGGGGGCCGATCTTCACTGCGGGATCAACGGATCACCCTTGCCGCACGGTTCGTCGTCGCTTGCCAAAACCGCACACGAAAAGGATCGGCGGAGGGTTGTCGGGTCTTGTTCGTTAGACCCGCACCCTCCGCGTTAGTCATAAACAACGGGAGAAATGGGCTACAACAATTTTTAATCAAGATAAAAATTGTTCACTTCTTTTTCTTTTAAACGACAATTCAATTTTAATTAATTGAAAATATTCATGCCGGTTCTTTATTCAAAAAGAAATAAAAACACGGGAATGAATCATCAAGAATTTAATCCCTACTTGTCGTCGTCGACGGACGAGAGGTCGTCGCGGATTTGGTGATCGTCGCGGAAGAGACGCTCGTCGCACCGCGGGAAGGAGTCGCGCCGACGATCTCCGGATCAAGATCAAACAGATTTAATTAATTTAAATCCGTTGATATCGAATTATAAAAAGGTAGAATTTAGAAGATTCGATTCTCACCTTTAACCGCCGATCGTAGGTTTGCCGCGGAAGAAGAAGCGCCGAAGAAGAAGAAGAAGGTCGCGGAAAAAGTTTGTCGACGTCGCGGATCACGGTGTGCGTCGTCAAATTTTGGTTCCGGCGTTCTTCGCGTTCTTCGCGTTCTTCGCGTTCTTCGCGGGGACGGTGGAGGCCCAGAGAACAAAGAGTAATCCTCCAAAATAGACACGTTGGTCTATTTTATTAAATCGCCAACGAACGCAAACGCGTAAGTAACGACCCATTAAATTCGTTGAATTAATTCAACGAATGAAACAGCCCATTTAATTCACGAAATAAACCGCCCAATTAAATGGTCTATTAAGAAATTAAAGAAAACGCGCCGGTTGACTTTTCAGTTACTTTGACGGGTTTTCGCGGGTGCGTTACTTAGCGAAAGAAACGGCGGGGCTCGTGCGGGCCCCACCTCACAAATATCCTACCAAAGGGTAGGGTATTTTCGGATAGCACCCTATCCGCTTTAACTCAGTTCAAGTGGCTTCCAAGTGACCTCCAAGCGGCTTAAGTGAAATAAAATAAAGTTGTCGCACAACCTTTATTTTATTTCCGACTTAAAGCCCAAAATTTTAAAAACCACGGTTGAGCAAACGCAACTCCGGAAGAGGCGTTTCTAAGCAAATACCGGCACTGCGATTTCATCGGTGCCCTCAGAATTCGATTCCGGGCACCGGTTCAAAAGATAGAAAAACCCGCTCGTCCGTTCACTGAACGTACCCGAGCCAAACTTCGGAAATTGATTCCGGGCACACCGGGCCTCGGAATCAGGTGCCTTCTGAAGCTGCGCTCTTGCAAAATTCCAAAGAAAATTAAGAAAAAAATTTCCTTGAAATTTGCGGGTCTTTACAATCAATCAAAAATTGAAATTTCAGTTCAAAAAGTGAGTCACTCCCTATAAAACAAGAAAACATGATAATATTGTCTTGATAATATAATAAAAATATTTATAAGTTCTTTATGATGTGTAGGAACCATTCTCACATTAAACTGATACATGATGTGACTGATATTACTTGAAGTGCATGTTTTCAGTTTAAAATGACATTTTAGTAAAAAACACAAGTGACATAATCAAAACTAAGTAAAATAATTTATATTGTTTTTATACTTTAGGATAATGATCCATAAGTCATTTGTGATTTGTAGGAATTAGTCTCACCTCAATCTGATACATGGTGTGACTGGTATGATACCAAGTATGTCTTTTTATTTAAAATTGAAATTAATTTGATTAAAAATGATAAGTGACATACTCAAAACTGAGAAAAATCAATAGTATTATTTTGATACTTTAGTAAAGTGATCCATAATTTATTTTTAATGTGTATAAATTATCTAAACTTCAATATTATACACTGTGTTCCCTGTATGACTCAAAGTGTCAATTATCAGTTTAAAATTGACATTTTAGTTCAAAATGTGTGTCGCTCACTGAAAACTAGTAAAACAAACTCATATTGTCTTTATAATTTATTAAAAATATTAATAATTCATTTTTTATGTATTGGAATTAGTCTTACATCAAACCAACACACGATGTGACTGGTATAGCTCAAAGTGTATGATTCTAGTTGAAAATGACATTTTAGTAAAAAATAAAAGTGACATACTCAAAACTGAGAAAACACATTCATATTGTTTTGATACTTTAGGAAAATGATACTTAAGTAATCTGAAACTTTTTGGAATCAGTCACACCTCAATTTGATGCATGGTGTGATTGGTATGAATTAAAATGTGTCTTTTTATTTAAAATTGATATTTTAGTAAAAAATGCAAGTGAGATACTCAAAATTGAGAAAACACGTTAGGATTGTTTTGATATTTTATAGAAATGATCCATATGTCATTATTTATGTGTAGGAATCAGTTTAACCTCAATATAATACATGGCATGACCAGTATGACTCAAAGTGTCTGTTATCAGTTTAAAACTGACATTTTAATTCAAAACATGTGTTACTGCTGAAAACCAAGTAAACACACTATGATTATATTCATAATTTAATAAAACAAATTATAATTCATTTTTTATGTGTAAGAATTAGTTTCAAATCAAACAGACACACGATGTGATAGGTATGACTCAAAGTTCATTTTTCCAGTTTAAAATGACATTTTTTGTAAAAACGAAAAATGACATACTCAAAATTGAGTAAATACATTTGTCTTATTATGATATTTTAGGAAAAGGATCCATAGGTCATTTTTGATATGTATAAATAATCTTCATCTCAATTTGATGAAAAATGTGACTGGAATGACTCCAAGTGTGTATTCTTATTTAAAATCGACATTTTAGTAAAAAAAATAAGTGTTATACTCAAACCCCAGAAAACACATTCAAGTTGAATTAAAACTTTATAAAAATAATACATATGTCCTTTTTTATGTGTAGGAATTAGCTTCATCTCAATATGATACACATTACACCCAGTATTATTCAAATTATTCATCATGAGTTGAAAATTGACATTTTAGTTCAAAATGTGTGTCACTCGTGGAAAATTGAGAAAAAAATATTTTATTCTCTTGATAATTTAAGAAAATGATTCATAAGTCATTTTTTATATATAAAAATATCTCTTTTGTAAAACTGGCACATGATGTGACTGATATGAATTGAAGTGCATGTTTTTAATTTAAAATGAAATTTTAGTAAACAACACAAATCACATACTCCAAAATCAAGAAAACACATTTATATTATTTTTATACTTTAGTAAATTGATACATAAGTCATTTTGGACATGTAGGAATTAGTCACACCTCAATCTGATGCACGGTGTGACTGGTATGACTCCAAGTGTGGCTTTTTATTTAAAATTATCATTTTAGTAAAAAGAAAAGTGATATACTCAAAACTGATAAAACTCATTCATATTCATTTTTATACTTTAGTAAAAATATCCATAAGTCATTTTTGATGTGTAGGAATTAGCCTCATCTCAATATGATACACATTGTTTCCATTATGACTCAAAGTGTCTATTATTAGTCTAAAATTGACATTTTAGTTAAAAATGTGCATCACTCACTAAAAACCTATAAAAAACATTCAAATTGTCTTGATAATTTAGGAAAATGATTTATAAGTCATTTTTTATGTGTAATAATTAATATCACATCAATCTGACACATGATGTGACTAATATAACTCAAAGTGTGTATTTTTAGTTTAAAATGACATTTTAATAAAAAAGAAAAGTGACATACTAAAAACTGATAAAATGTATTCAGATTGTTTTAATACTTTAGGAAAACAATACATAAGTCATTTTTTACATGTAGGAATCATGCCCACCTCAACCTAACATACAGTATGACTAGTATGACTATAAGTGTGTGATTTTTATTTAAAATTAAAATTTTATTCATGTATTGTTTCATATTATGGTTAATTTATTTATTTATATTATTACTAACATAAGAATTGTTTTCTTATATAGGTGTATTATTTTTCTCGATATGGGGTGGGTTTTTTAAAAACTAATACCATGATAATTTTTCAGAGGGGGTCGGGTTCAAAGGATAATGAAACATTGATATTTTTGAATTTTTGTGATACCACTTACTAATGTAATTGTACAAAACATTGTTATAAATTTCTATAATATAGTGTTTTTATGTATTTGTGACATAATTTTTTTTTTCAATTAAATAATTATGAAATTTCCATATATAGGTTGCAGGTTTCTGCTACAGTGTGTTGTAATTCAAATAGCACAATGCAGCAGTAGGGCCTTTATTAGTGCTAGATATAGCACTTATAAAGGGGGTCTTTTACCAGTGCTAAAAAATACTGATAAAATACCACCATTATCAGCACATTTTTTAGTGTCGATAAAGGTAACCATTTATTAGTGTTTTTTCAGCACCGATAAAGGAACCCCCTTTAACAATACTTAGAACAACACATTTTTATCACTGTTAAAGCCCATTTTGAGTGTCGTTAAAGGGATAATTTATGATAGTGAAAAGGGGATTTTTTCCCCCTCAATATTCCACAAGTATTAATCCACTTATCTCAAAAAATCCATATCCAAATATTATATTTTTAACAGGTAGTTGGCAACACCCATTTTTTATTAAGAAAAGATAGCCCTCTTTTTAACAAGGTTTAGAGGTAACCCTTACATGACCCGAAGGCCCAGTGGATCGAAGGCCCATTAAAATTTTTTATGGACCAAAGGACCTATGACTTGAAGGCCCAATAATGAGCATCCAATCTTCTCATCATGATCCCAGTCTTCTCGCTATGACACCCCCTTACCATCAGTTGTTTCATTGCACTGCCCCATCGTGAGGACCTTCGCATAACAACCCTCTTTAAACCCATTTCTGGGTAGAGGGAGAGATGATGGGTTCCAGTGCATCCATCCCTATTTTTAGATACCCACCTATAACCGCATTCATGTCTCCATGCAACGTTTCATATAAGAGGCATCAATTCACCTATTTTCTCATCACTATTCACACGATGTGCCGCCCCCTCTACCAGGAACCATCATGTTGGGTATCCATTTTCAATTCCATGGAAGATCACCCCTATGTACCATGAGTTCAAAGGGATATATGATATGTGTAATGCACCTATCACTCTTTTGAGCTGCCCACCCAACAATGCTTCCTGAAGCCGAGATGCACTATTAACCTGATGTGCTGCACCAATCTACCGTTGCATCACTTGTTGCTCTGGGTGGCCCATAGGCCTTGTGGCCTGAAGGAATTTGGTGGATCAAATGCCCAATTATGTTCCCCATATGCCCAAATCAGGTTAATAATTCCATTTCTAGAGTAACTTCTACAATTTCCACTATAGTAACTGCTACAGTAGTCAGAAATTTCACCCTTACCCGAATTTCATATTTTGTATTTCGGATGCCAAGAAGAAGCCTTTACCACTTGGTTACAAGATTACTAAAAACCTGTCCAAATATCTTCTCAAAATAATTTTCCATATCCTAAAAGTTTTGTTCTTCCCAAAATATCACATCAATAAGGCATAAGGTGTTTGTCAAATGTGGTTTCCCAAAGAAGATGCAATCATCTTAACCGACTCCTTTCAGTTTATTTCTTCTTCTACCACCTTAAAATTTGTACCAATACTAATAAAATGATATTCGTGTCATAAATATACTAAAATTTTATTATATTGATGAAACAATGATTATATACCTCTCTCATCCATTGAAAAATGATAAAATTGCTTGTGTATATATGCAGATTACCACCACCACCAAGAAATGTGATTCGTTTTTCATTTTTGATTTACATAGTTGATCATAAGGATATATTTGATGAATATATATAATATTTATGATATAAATATTATTATTTAAATATTAATAATTATATACTTTCTTTCCTTTCCAACCATTAGGAGAATGAAAATGTCATCATGCGTTCGTGTAGACCACTACCTCCATGAACAACGTATTTCATTTTTTTATTACCACATTTCATGAATGGTTATAAAATTGTATACAATGAATGAAAATGATATTCATGAAATTATTAACATTCTTTATATGATGAAACCATTTCATAATACCTTTCAATATAGTCAATATACCAAAATAGTTTTGGATAAAATTGTCGAACCTTATGTGGTTGACATAAACAAGAACTATACAATTAATGATTGTTAAATGGTTATAAAAAAGAATTAAAAATGTAATATATATGAAAAAGGTTATTAATAATGTATTTAATAAATTTAAATTCATTATTTAAGAGGATATAATTCATCCGACCAAGTCATAATCCAAGGCAAGAGTCTTTTATCTCAATTCCATTTCATTGCAACATATTTTATATTATGAACCTAATTCCATTTATATGGTGTATATGCTTCCCCTTTGACATATTATATCATAAATTACTATTTATTCATGAAATTTAAAGTCTAAATTATTGTTTTCTCTTTTAATGGGGTTTTATTCAAAATTTCTTAAATCCATAAGAGTTTATTTTACAATCTCACTCTTATTTGGATTTTTCATGTTTAAATTTATATTGAAAAAATTATATGATCTTTATTTATTAAACCCCATCTATTTTCCTCTAATCTGGTTATTTTGGGGGTTTCTATGTTTTTTTTCATCTTTTCTCCTCTTTGACACTCAAAACATTTGAAAGATTGTTTATAAGAATAATTGGACTTATTTTCCTTTTTTGACCAAGAATATTTCTCTTCTATATCCATATTATTTAAATTTTTCAATTTAAGTTTTTACCTATAATTTAATGTTTTTAAAATTTTATTCTCAATACCTTTTACTTTGTCTGTAAATATTTAAATGGAATATTTTAAAGTTTTATGAACAAATTGTTTTTTGTCGTTTTACAGAAGTGTGAAAGGAATGTTCTTTTTAAGCATGTACAGCCTGAAATGATTTTCATACCTCCATGAATATTATTATTTATTTAGGTTCCTCTATATATTACATTTTTTTCAAATAAAATCCCTTTTTCATTGTTCCGTGATTTTTTGTTTTATATTAAAATAAAGGGGTATTTTTTCTTAAAGGATTGAAAATAGATTTTTTATTTCTTAATTTTTATCTTTAACTCCAAATTTTCTTTAATAATAATAGTATCTTTTCAAGATTATATTGTTTTTCAAATAATATTCTAAAACTATCATAAACACCTAGAAAAAAGAGTTTAGAAATGATTTATAACTTTGTTCTTAAAACAAAGTCATAAAAGATTTAAGAAAAGTTCTTTTTTAAATTTTCACTTTCATTTTTTCCTTTAATTATCTAAAGCCTTTCCTATACTTAAAAACATTCATTTCTGTTAGATTTATGGCCTCATTTCATCCCACTATTGATTTATGGTTGATAACTCATTTTGTTCACAAGGAATTATATTAGTTCCTTGAAATTATATAATATATTATTCTCCATTATTATTTTGACATTATATCCATATTCTGTTGTATCATGGATATATTTATCATTACAATATTTTGTTAATAGTATACTATTGCTACATATGGTGTTAGTTTAACTAAAATTTTTAAAAAAATTATTTTATTTAGTAGATAAATATCAATGTTTCAAATTATTGATAAAATACAGATATTGATTGATTGACAAGGAATATTGATTATTGATTATATTTTTGATTCAATATATGAAGAATTCATTGGAAATATATACATAACAGGTGTTTCCTAGTTATAACTAGTCCCTCATTAGATCAAAAGGTCTCATTAGACAAACAGTTGGACAAATTAGTTGGGTATTTGATGTATACTCTCACATTCATTGAAATGTATTAACACAAGGCCCTGACGATAAGGTTTATGATGTCTTGGAATGAAACCTTGATGGTAATATCATTAAGTATGACATTAAATATTTCCTTCATTAAAATTTAAAATTATTATTATTCATGTGATTGTTATGTTGATATTTTCCATGGATATATATTTTGTAACTCAAGTTATTGATTAAATGACATATGTATTTTTTGTTAAAGTGGGGTCCCTAGAACCAAATTAAACAGTACTTTTCAATTACCATATTATGTATATAGTGAGTTATAAATGATGTAATCTGACCAGGATAGTGGTGATATTTCTACATCCACTTTTTTCAGGATAATGTCCATAAATTATTTGTCATATTAAAAGGTCACAACAGTTCCCAGACTATAATGAGAACCTCAAGATACTATGAAATTAATCTTAAATATATGTCCTATGGTTAAGATACATCATACTAACTAAAAAAAATGTATCTCACTATCAATTTTGGGGTGTCATAAGCAATGATACTTATTCTATTGAAGTTTATACTTTTTGATTTTGAATAGATGAGATCATGAGGAATAACCCTTAAATAAGAACACCAAATGTTTCATGTTTCATTGGTTATTTCTATATATGAACATTTGTAATGGTCTCCTAACTTGAGATTATTATCATTTTATACTGTTTTATTTTGTACTTTGATGCAAGAAAAATACCATGGAATTAATGTCTTAGTGAGGTATCCTGCACTGGGTGTGACATTGGTAGTATGGAATTGATTGAATAGACAAGGTGTAATTTGTCACTTTCAAAAGGAAGTGATATGTCATGCCTAGTTGATCTGAATGGTAATACCTTCACTAAATAAATAGTCATGGTAGAAGATGGTAAGTCTGTCCAAGTTGGTCACTGAACAATAAATAAAATAAGGATGATGACACAAAGTGTTCATCATTCTTTATGAGATATTTCAAGGTAATATATTATATTACATGGTATGTGTTTGTAGGAAAGGTTATCATTACTATGACTTTTCCTTATCTACATAGAGGCTTTGATGGGTTGCTAGACTCTACTCCTAGTCTACGAATATTATTCACCGCTATCAAGATAACGGTCTATAGGTTCACACACTTAGAGTATTCAAAAGTATGTATATTCTAAGAGTATAGGACATGGTGGGATCTACCATGGGGTCTGAGAGATGTCCAAGTATAAATTACCACCAAGTAACAAATAAATTAATTATTATTATAGTATAGAATAATTGGATTTGAATTTATTTATTTAATGTATTTATATATATTAAAGTAAATACATGGAATAATATTATATGAATGAATATTATTTTAATATTCAAGGTTAATTAAATATTTATGGGAATGATGAGTTGAGCTAATGACTTGATTTTATCATGTAATATATTTATTATATTACAAATAATTGATAAAAATATAAATGATATTTATGACTTGGTAAATTAATCAAAGGATGTCGTTTTATCACTTATTTAGTGGGAAATAAATATCTAGGAGCCGATGAGCTATTTCCAAGTGTTTTGAACCTCACTATATAAGTGATAGAGGCTCTCTTGTGAGAGGCTAATCATCAAACGAATTTGGGAGCCTCTCTATCCTCTCTCCTACTTCTTAGAGAGATAATCCCTCAATACAATCATCTTATCTGAGTTTATCTTAAAGGATAAAAGGATTGATGTGGTGGTGATCATTGGGATGTCAAAGGATTCATCCGCTCTACACACTAGCAATTGTATTTTGATGATCGATACTACTGTAGACTTTCAAAGCATATGTGGATGATCTAGACGGATCTGACTTTGATTCCTTCAAGTAATGGCCTCTAACGATGAGTGGTTTTCATAAATGGATTTAGATCATATGAGGTACTTGTTCATTTTATTTTTGTTCTTATATATTTCATGTGAGATCCTCAGTTTTTGTACCGAGCTACGTATCATTGGAGACAATATTGTTATGCCAATCTGGTGATGAAAGATTTTAAATCCCTGGCCCATCTTCTTCTACTGCGTGCCCTGGTACCTTTGGTATGGATTATCCACTCTGTCACATTGTTTATGTCTTATATACTCATGATTACTTCCATTGTATATAACCCTTACAGACCATCTGATCTCAATCTACTTTTTTCCTTTCCCTAGGATATGAAGAAGAAATCTTTGAATGATTTTCAAAGATGCAAGAAAGTTCTTCATGATATGTATTATTTTTAAAATTTAATATAGAAATCATGTATGTATTTAGTTTTCCAACACTATTAAACTAACTAGTCCTTGGTGATGAGATACCTTATACCATGTACCAATATAATAAAGTAAACACTATCTCTAGGTTACTAGAATCAAGGTTGTTAATAGTTTTCCATGATAGTGAATGGATTTGAATAACAAGTTTCAAATTAAAAAAAAGAGTATGAAAATATAAATCCACATTGGAAGTTATAATTTATACAATCGATAAATAGGCATAAAAATACATAAATATCACTTAATTATAACTTTAGTTTATTACAATTTTGTTTCAATATCTGACTGTGTAGTAATAGTATAATTGTTGCCCTATTACTTGATTAAATAATATAATTCATTATGTAATTATGATTAATAAATTAAAATTAAATATATGTATAATATAAAGAAAGAAACAAATGATATAAAACTCATACTTATAATAAAAATGAAACAATAATGATAAGTATTTTCACTTTTAGGTATGATATTCCTCTATTTTTTTTATTATTCTCCTTTTGTTTCCAGGTCTTTCCATTTGAAACTTTGATATTTTTTTGGAAAATGGCGAGTATCGCATGGTCAACTCATTCTTGGGATTATCCATGTGACAATCATGAAGCAATATGTAGTTTTTTATAGTCCCATTTTTCATGGTTGGTACAAAATTTATCTAACCGTGTAGACTAACTGTGTAGGTGCCCATTTAGAAAACCATGTAAACAAACTATGTAGCCTACCAAAAAAAAAAAATTGAAATGAATAATATAACCTTACTCATTTTAAATTATCCTATCCTCTCCTCTCCCACCCACTCAATTTTATCATCCCTCAAACACTATTTCTCCTTATTTTCCTATCCTTTGGTGGATTTCAAGAGGAACATTATTTAATATTTCATTAAGTAAGACCCTCCTCTTTCTTATCTTGGATATTTCTTCCCTTATCTCATGTTTTTTTTCTCTTACTTAAGGTCTTGGAAACCTAGGGCTTGTGTAGGAAGAATTTTGTGGAATGTTTTTTATGTTTATAGTCAGTTCTTACCAATCTAGGGTCCCTCTTGACATATACTATGAATTTACATCATAAATTCACAATTACTAACAATTTCCAAGGGGTTTCCTTAGTTTATGGTAGGTGACATGACTACAAAATAGGCCTTAAACAACACTGACCTTTATCAGTGATAGAAAAAAAAGCAGTGTTAAAGGTTCCTTTTATCAGTGTTTTATTTTTAGCGCTAATAAAGGAATCCTAAATCAGTTCTTTTTTAGCACTAATAAAATTCCAAATAAAATGAAATAACTAATAATTAATAAAAAAAATTATTTTATTGAAAAAAATATTAAAAATTTTATTAATTAAATGATTATTAATAAATATGAATAAATTGATTATACTACATATAAATTATAAACACTAATAAGTAGGTTATGTGAAATATATATATATGTAAAATTAAAAGTAAACAAATAAAAAAAAATAAGTAAAATGAGAAAAATATTAAACATTTTATTAGTTAAATAATTATTGATAATGTTAATAAATAGTATATATTAAATATATAAATGTATATAAATGTATATAAATATTATTTATATAATGAAAAATATTTACACTTCACATTAAATAGAAATATATTTAGTGAATAATGGTTTATAATTAAAAATTAATATAGATTAAAAATAATAACTAATTGCATTGAGTAATGGACATAATTTAATGTTGTTTGATTTTTTAATTTAACAAAGATAAAACTTATTATATTGATTTCACATATATATAATTAATGCATTTTAATATACAACACACACACAAATATTTTTTTGGGAATTTAATCAACTTGTGTTATTTATTTTATATATATTTATTTACTATGTTTTAATATTTTCAGTATGTATTCATCTTTATTTCAATATATATACATTTTTAATGATTTGTATTTAATTAATCAAACTTATCCAATTATTCTATATTGGTGAAGTGTACTCATTTTTAATTATTCAATTTTATTCAATTTTAACATGCATGAACTTAAGATTAAATATTCATTAATATTGGTAAAAATATATCTGAAAAAGAATATTTATAAATAAAAATATTTATAAATGTATATTTACTATTTTAAAACATTTATAATTATAAATAAATAAATAAAAATTGTTTAAAAAGAATTTATATAATTATAAATAAATAATTATATAAATTTCAATAATTAAAAAATTATAATAAATTTATTTAAATAATGAATACATTTACTATGTATATAATTATATATATATATATAATTATATATATATATATATAATGATATAAATATTATTTTTTAAAAAAGTTTTTATATAATTATAAATAAATATTTATATATTCAAAGAATCATAAAATGATTATTTTATAAAAATTATTATTATAAGTATTATAATTAAACTTTTTTTAAGTATTATTTTTGTTAAAAAATTATTATAAGTATTTACCATCATTTTTTTAGCGCTAATAAATATAGAGATCTATGAGTACTAAAAAAGAACTGATGAGATCAATCGTTGTCAGTGCTAAAATTTAAGTGCTAATAAAGAGTCCTTTTATTAGTGCTTATTAACTTAGCACTGATAAAAGGTATCTCCATCAGTGATTTTTTAGAAGCACTGATAAAAACATCCCAATCTATTTTAAGCACCCAAACCATCGTGAGCCAGTTCACAATATCCAAATCTCTCCACCGAAGTGACCTACTACCAATGCTTCTCATTGTTAAATCCTAGCTCGAATCTAGGCTAGAATCATGGATCTATCTATTCCAAGGCTTGAATCCAAGAAATAGTGATTCAAGGGTCAAATGAAAGCAAGGATCAAATGAAATTCAAGTTTTTAGATATCTCTACTTCCCCTTAGTTATCCACTGAACCTTCTCATCCCACATCCTTGTATCCCAACAACTCCTATTGCACTATCCTATAATAAAACAACCAAAAATTTATTGTTTTTAGATATATTGAAGTATCATATTCCTTAATATAATGTGTCCCTCTTAGGTACTATGCGACTTGAAATATATCAAACCCAATATTGGGTCATGTTGTTGTGAGGTATAATAGTCTCACAATACCTATGTTCCATGACATCTACCTCTTTGCAATTGTAAACTTTTGAGAAATTAGTCCATATAGAGGTCGGTGTTGTCATTGGTTTGGAATATTCTACTGTAAATAACTTGGGAACCTCTTTTTCATATTTTGATTTAGAAATTAATGTGCTATGATTTCATTGATTTTCCTATAAACTAAGAAAAATGTTTCACCATTCATAAACATCTCGATATCTTGCCTCATATGATCAAAAAAATTTCATTGAGATTTATCCAATCCTAAAATATTATATCTTCAACATATATGAGTACCAACATCCTTTGATCATTCTTCTTCTTGATATAGTGGCTATGATCAACTCTTTCTCACTAAAAACCAAGATTTATTAGGTATTGATCCAACTGTAAATACTAGGTCCTCAATGATTTATTAAATTATAAAAATAATTCTTTAACTGGTACACATTTCTCTCATTTTCATCCATAATAAACCCATATGGTTTTTTAATTTATAATCCCCCTTAAGAAATCCATTGGGGAGCATATATTTGACATCCATTTGGAATATTTTTAACAACGTTTTCACTGAAATAGAAAAGAAAATTAAAATAGTTTCAATCTGGGATATGGGAGTAAATTTATCATAAATATATATTCCTTTGATCTATGATTTCCCCTTGCACAATCTCCATTCTTTATTTTGATCCACTTTTCCATAGTAAATGAGTTTATTACTGAACACCCACTTGGTTCTGATAACATTTATGTCTTCCAGCCTTGGAACAATTTCCCATGTCACATTGTTCTTATTCGAATCAACCTCCTCAAGCATAGATTTGATCCAATTATCATCCTTGTCAACCTATAAAAATAAATTGGGCTCTACTTGGAAAAAATGACATTTTTTGTAGAGTCTTACTCCATTGAGTTTTCACCAAAATTGTCTGATCACCAGTGAAATTTTATTCATTGAATTTAGACTTGCTTGTATCTATTATAGTTGATAATCCCTCTTCATTCTTCTCACTATCAATGTCTTATTTTTATTCTACATCATCCCAGTTTTCTCCCCCTATTCTACTCAATTCAACAATTACTTCTTCCAATGTTTCATCATTCTTTTAATTATCAATAATCTCCCCATTCTAATTAGTAAAAAATATCTATAAATTTTATCTTTTCATTTTAAAAACATCTCAACCCACCATTTTTAAGTTAGTATTTAATTGTATCATTATCTAATATGATAAAATTTTTACTACCAAAAATCAATTTCCTCTTTCAAACATAATTACTATACATTTTTACTGACCCCATATCAAAAAATGGTTCAGCTAGTTTTCTATACCTTTGTAAAAGTATATTTATCTTTGAAATGGTAACCCACTCATTAATACTTATTAAAAATCAGTTCATTTCTTTGATCATGCATATAATAAACACTATGTATGTTTTACTTTAACCCATCTAAGAATAGATCATTATTTAACATTACCTTTTGGTTCCACCCTTAGAAATCTATGATTACCATCCTTGTAATTCTCAAAAATTGGAGACATTACCCCTTTTTGAGAGCATAATAGAGTACAACTGTCATCCTCATCAATTTAATATACTGAAAAATTATTGTTCCAATTTATTTCTTGGGACTCATCCCCCATCTCTTTAATGTTTCTTGTACTACTCTTATCAGTATTAATCATATGGATGACTACTGCTTTGATTATTTCAAACAACATAGGTGCATGACCACAAGATATGTAGGATGAGTGACAAATATCAAAATGCAATGATAACTGTTCATAAGATGAGATTATGAGGATGAAAATTGTATATAACTTTCACCTTTGGATTAATTTAGAGTATAATACCTACCATAATGGAGTAATTATTTTATTAAATTCAATTACCCATTTTCTTTAAAGAATAATGAAATTCTTTGAAACAATCAAATGTTTAGTTTCCCTTATTAAAATTATCTTTAACTTTTACATTTGAAAATGAATATCTTTTGTGTATTTATTTATTTATTCTAAAAAAGTAATATTTTATGAACCCAATAGGATATATAAATTTTATCTCGGATGATTCAAAGCTTCAATCCAAGGCATCTTATTTTCTCCTCATCCCCCTAACTCATTGATTGATTGTTTGGTAAGATCAATTTGTGTTTTTTGATCATCATTATTTCTTTAAGGTTGGAATATCCCTGTGGTCAAAAATGTTCGCACAATAAAATCAGTATCCATAAAATTTATGTAGTGTTTCATATTTATTTTTAATTTATTTATTTTTAGTATTACTCATATAATAATTGTTTTCTTATACATGTTGATTTTTTTTTGATTTGGGGTGGTTTGTTTGAATATGCTCATGGTCATGAAGGATTGGAATTTGATCCTACAACTGAGATAATGACAATAAGGGAATGAATTTAGAATGCATACAACCATAAGGAAAAGGTGAATTCCTACTATTTATTTAATTTATTTTGACATCATTTTATATACTGTTTGAAAGTTAATATCCTTATAATTTTTATCTAATACTTATTTAGTTTTTTTCACAAATCTTTTGGGAAGTTGTATTTTCCTTTCAACCATCTGAAACAATCCACAAAAGAGATAAATTGATTCTTTCTGCCAATTTTATCAAGTTTTCCATTTTCATTGTCTTTCTTTTCCGATCTTCCAAGGCTTCATATTGAATAAATTTTGTTATTTGAAAAAAAATCATTGTTGAAATCCATAAAATTAGAGGAATATCATGTTCCCATTATGGTGACTTCTCATGATATAATGGGCACATGGTATTCCTGTCCTCTTCTAGATTTCAATAATGAAAAAGGTGTTTCAACTAAGAATATCAAGTCAATATATATGCAGTTTTGTAAGTTTGATATAGAAAGATAATGGAAACATGTTAACATTGATAGTTAGAATCTTTGATACTTTGGGATGTGTAGGAATTATCCACACCTTAATCCGACACACGGTGTGATTAGTATGACTCCAAGTGCTTCATTTTATTTAAAACTTAGATTAATTTTAGTAAAAAAGACAACTGACATACTCAAAACAAATCAAACATATTATGATTGTTTTGATACTTTATAGAAACAATCCATAATTCTTTTTTGACATGTAGGAATCTGTTTCACCTAAATTCAACACACAGTGTGACTTCTAGGAATCAATGTGTTCGTTGTTAGTTTAAAATCATTAGTTTAGTTCAAGAAATGACACTCACTAAAAATAGAGAAAATGTGCTTGAATTTTCTTTATAATTTTTTAAATCAATTCGTAAGTCATTTTTTATGTGTAGGAATCAATACCACATCAAACTGATACATGATGTGATCTTTATGAGTCAAAGTGTGTGTTTCCAGTTTAAAATGAAATTTTAGTAAAAAAAACAAGTGACATACTCAAAACCAAGGAAATGAATTTGGATTGTTTTGATAATTTAGTACAATAATACATATAAGTCATTGGATATGTGTAATAATCAGTCACACCTTAATCTGATGAACATTGTGACTGGTATGACTCCAATTTTTAATTGACAACAATTTTAGTAAAAAGGGAAACTGACCTACTCAAAACCCAGAAAACACATTCATATTATTTTTATACTCTAGGGAAACCGTCCATAATTCATTTTTGACATATAGGAGTCAACAAAACCTCAATCTGATACATGATGTGGTCAATATGACTCAATGTTTCTATTATCAGTTGAAAATCAATAGTTTAGTTCAAAAATGTCACTTACTGAAAACTAAGAAAATGAGTTTGGATTTTCTTGATAATTTAGTAAATTAATTAATAAATTAATTTTTATGTATAGGAATCAGTCTCATATCAAACCAATATACAATGTGATCGGTATGAGTCAAAGTATGTGTTTCCACTTTAAAATAAGATGTTATTAAAAAAGACAATTGATATACTAAAAACCAAGTAAATGTATTCTAATAGTTTCAATACTTTATGAAAATGATCTTTAAGACATTTTTGATGTGTAGGAATTATTCTCACCTCAATTTGATGCACGATGTGACCAGTATGACTTCAAGAATATCTTTTTATTTAAAATTGACATCAATTTTAGCAAAAAGGACAACTGGCCAAATAAAAACTGGGAAATGCATTTATATTGTTTGAACTTTATGAAAATGATATATAAGTCATTTTTGGTGTTTAGGAATCAAAATCACCTCAATCCGATGCATGGTGTGACCAGTATGATTTAAAGTGTGTTTTTATTCAAAATTAACATCAATTTTAGTAAAAAGGAAAACTGACCTACTCAAAACTAGAATAACTCATCATTATTGTTTTTATACTTTATTAAAATGACCCATAAGTCATTTTTGATGTTTATAAGTCATCCACACCTCAATTAGATACATTATGTGAATGTTATGACTCAATGTGTCCATTATCAATTTAAAATCAACATTTTAGTTCAAAAAGTGGCACTCACTAAAAACTGAGAGAACATGCTCAAATTGTCTTGATAATTTAGTAAAATGAATCATGAGTAATTTTTTATGTGTAGGAGTAAGTATCATGTCAAACTGACATAGTATGTGACCAATATGTGTTAAAGTGCATGTTTCCAGTTTAAAATGACATTTTAGTAAAAAATAGGCAACGTACTCAAAACCAAGAAATAACATTTGGTATGTTTTTATAATTTAGTAAAACAATCCATAAGTCATTTGAGATGTGTACGAATCATCCTTAACTTAATCTAATGCTTGGTGTGATCGGTATGACTCAAAGTTCATATTTTCAATATATAACTATCGTTTTAGTTTAAAATGTGATTCACATGTCCAAAACCGAGAAAACGCTCCTAGACTATTTTTTAATCATTGTATCTGCTATTAGTTATTAATTTCCTTATATTTTTTATCTTATACTTATTTATTTAATTTTTACAGAGATAATCATTGAAGATGAAAAATAAATGGTGTGACATGCAACAATTAACCGAAACTCAATCTGATACACAATGTTCCTAGTATGATTCAAAGTTTAGTTTAAAATTAACACTTTCTGTTATTTTTTTATATTATTACAAACATAAGAATTTTTTTCTTATACAAGTGTGTTTTTTTTCAATTCGGGGTTAAGATCAAAAAATATAGGAAGAATGCTATTTTTGAATGTATGTAATAATTTTTACTTATGTAATTGTATATACCAATGTTTCAAATTTCTATAGTATAATTGTTTTTCTTCTGTTTGTGTTGTAAATTTCATTTCATTTAGTTTCTATATTCTTACTTGATTTTTCTGATTTCATAGTGTTGTTGATGCTGTAGTTTTCTTTTACAACACACTGTATGGGTGATGCAGTGTGTTATTGCAACATACTGCAGTATGCTCCAATATCAATGATTTTACACACACTGATAAAGGATTCCTTATCAAAGCTTTTTTATCACTAATAAAAGACTAGGGATGGTAGTCATTGCTTCTCTAGTGTTGATAAAGTCTATTTCTAGTGTTTTTAAAGTCCTATTTTGTAGTAGTATGGTTTCATTATATTTCATTTTTTTATAATCAAAATATAATATCCTAAATTTCTAAATTGTGTTTTAATTTTTTTATGCATGAAAGGGTGTTTTGAGAACTATTTTGGTGTGTTTGGTTGATTTTAACATGAATTGTACTTGGAAAGTTAATTTATTGGAAAGGGGATAACACATGGGAACCCTGGGTATCTAGGTGGGATAACTAGGATAGGTACTGCTAAGAAAAGTTCTTCCCTCTTTATCCTTGGACTACAACATGATGCTAACTAAACAAATCATTCTACTGATATGGTTACCATTAAGACTTTGTCTTGTTCCTCCCTAGTGTCTTGTGTATGAGAATATTTGTGAATGGTTTAATCACCTAGAGTATGAGGATCCTAGGATGAGTCCCAAACTTAGTTACCCTAGGGTTATCCCATAGTGATTGGTTTTGTTAAATTATTATTATTCCTCTATTAATTTAAAAAGTCAAAAGAATATTTCCATTTAAATTGTTTTCAAACTAGTATGTTTTTATTTCTAATAATGGATAATCATAAAATGGTTGGTAGGTCCCTATAGGTTTATTATGATCACACCTTATATACAACCAATAGGTTTGTTTATAAATTTTTTCAGACATAGGTAAAACAAATTCATTATTTAGAGGAATTAAGTACTCATGTTTGTGGAGATTGGGTGATGGATATGACTGGGTGTGAGGTTGACCCTCATGTCACATAAAGATGAGTAGTACTTTCGTTTTTTAGCCCCAGTTGTGGTATCTATTTTCCATTTTGCATAATCTTATATCTCCCCATCATGTTTGTTTTATATTTGGATTTTAATGACTTTTTTATGCTTGTATGTTTACCTTTCACATGGGTTTTTATGGTTTCTTTGAGTTATCATTTATGTTGTGTTAATAAATTCATTTGAAAAATCATTCACAAGTTATATTCTTGATGCCTAGTCATTAGGTTTCAGGCCTTGGGGATCGATAATTCCCTTCAATCCTTTCCACAGGTCGACTCAGGTGCCTGGGTTAGGGGTAGCGTAGGTTGGTTAATGATAAAATGGTATCAAATCCAACCATTTTGGATCCATGTTATTTGTGAAATTGGGATAAATTAAACATAGGATTGTGGGGAATCAAGTAATAGGTGTGAAGGAGGGTTTGTAAAACACTCTCATTATCATCCCTTGAGTTTCCTAGAGATATTGGAAATCATGGACATGATTTTGTATTTGTTTTACCTTTCCTCGTTAGGTAGGGTGTATAGGGTGAAGACCATCAAAACATGTCATGTTTCATGTAAGGTTGTGGTTTGTTATGCTTGTTTTTTATGGTTTAATTATATATTTAAACAATTTTTTGTGGTGTGGATTGATTATTTATTATTTGTTTTTATGGTTTCTATCTTTTATTAATTTCATGTAGCACTATGCCCTCTTGAAAGCTACCAGCGAACCCTCTATTGGATACTACAGATAAATTCCCATGATAAAATCCACTGGTTCATTAGAATCCTATTGAGGTTGTGGCCTAGGCTATTCAATCTATAGAACAAGTGTAGGGTTCCAACTCCATTCTAGCTAATGAATCTGATTTGGGTCCTTAGAAGGAGTGATCTTTATAATTTCCTAAACATAATCCTATCACTTTTTGGGGAAACAACATTCCTCAATAGGTTGATGATTCATTATAGAAGACTAAGTAGATCTTATAATTCTTTGGGAATCCAGAATCTATTAAATTTAATTGTTATAATTTCATGGTTTATGTCCCAAGTCATAAATGGTGGGAGCCATTTATTTAGGTGAAGGTGCATGAGAATATGGAGTGGAAGGATTTCAAAGTGATTTTCACTCGCTATTTTTACCCTGAAACCTTGGTATTTGCTAAATCTTGAGAATTCATGTGTCTCCAATTAAGAAACATGGATGATCATGGAGTATGAAAATTTAATTACTAAATCTCTTCATATTTTTCTTTAAATCATTTTTAATTAACAGATAAAATCTCATTACTTCGATATGGGTCTGTGACCTAACCTTTGATCCTAGGTTTTCTTGTTATAACTCAAGAGCTATGCTAAATTTTTAAATCAAGACATAGTGGCATAGATCGATGAGGCAGGGGTTTCTAGGGTGATTAGAGTACCTTCAGTTCCCAGTGAATGTGAAACTAGATCCTAAGAGAAGAATAGTAATCATGAAGAGTAAGGGAAGGGTATTGGAAAATTTATAGGTATCCACCTCAACCCTTGTCATTATAATCTTTGGATGGCGGGAATATTATCTTCCACCAATGTGTTAAGTGGGTCATATGTAGTATGTATTCCTATTGGAACCTAGGTAATTTCATTTTTAAGAATGTATAAGCCATATCTAGATATTTTACCGAGCCACCCTTCCTTCCCTGGGTGGTGCAGACTCTTCAAACCCTAAGGGATCTATAGTGTAGCCTAATGTCTCTCGAGTAGTGGTACCCCATCCTCTTTGGAATGGGGGTAAACATGGTTCCTTATATGGGTATATTCAACTCAAGAATGAGCTTTAATAGAACTCTGACTCATTTAGAGGTGAATAAGTTTCATGTAGTGGATTCAACACCTAGGAAGTCTAAGGTGGGACTCGTGATAGTGATAATTACTATTCGTATTACCTCATCTAGGGTGACTACTTTATTTGATATAGGTTCATCTCACTATTTTATATCTTCTTGTACTTTGGAATTTTTAAAACTCTCTACCAATCTTATATCCTATGTTATGGATATAGTCATGCCTCTTGGAAGAATGAGAGAGAATGGTTTTTATTTATCTTTATATGTAATATCTATTTCAGAAGTCAATTGTTATGTAATCCTCAAAATAAACTAGACGGTGAACTATAAAGATCATACTGATTGTTACCATCAGAGAGTTAATTTCATCATCCCCAACAGGAGAACTCAAGTATTACAGGGACAGTGGGACCCGTGGTCCGATCAGGAATAACCTCCTCTTCGAAAACTAGATGATCTCATCTATCAGGTGTCTTCTCTTTTATTAGATTTTGATGAAGTAAATTCTGGGGGTGAGTTGCCTACTATGGTCATGGAATTTTCTGAGGTGTTATCAGATGATTTCTTAATCTTACCTCTAAAGATGGAAGTAGAGTTCTCTATTGATATGGTTCTAGGGACTTAGTTGATATTTCTTCCTTCATATTATATGGATCTTGTAGAGTTAAAGAAATTAAATATTCATCTATATGACTTGGAATGTAGAAGTATAATTCACTCTAGAGTGTCCCCATGGTCCACCCCAATGATTTTTTTCTAAAATACGGATGATAACCTTCTCTTGTACATTGAATACTAAAAGTTAAATAAGGCCACTATAATGAATAAATACACCTTACCCTAGATTGATGAATTCTTTGATCATCTAAAAGGATAAAGGTTATGTTTAAAGATTGACCTTTTATTAGGATATCACTAGATTAGGGTGGGAGAGTTTGACATTCCTAATATTTCTTTTAGAGGCAAGTATGGTCATTTTGAGTACATGGTGATTCCATTCGGGTTAACTAATGATCCTATGTTTTTCATGGTGCATATGAACTATATATTTCATCAGTGCCTTGATAACTCTGTCATGGTATTTTTGTATGACATTCTAGTTTACTCTAAGACAAAGAAGGAACATGCATGTCATTTTATAACTGTTCTTGGAACCTTTCAGGATCATAACCTCGATGTTAAGCTATCAAAGTGTAATTTTTGGATCTAAGAGATCAAGTTTCTCAAGCCTGATGTATCAAAACAAGGTATCTTAGTTGATCCTGATAAGGTTAGGTCCATGATTTAATGGAAGGATCCTAAGAAAATTTTTGAGATTATGATCTTCTTGGGGTTGGAGGGATATGACAAATGGTTTATGAGAGACTTCTCTCAGCTTGAATCTCCCTTGATAGCTCTCACCCAGAAAGGGGTAGAGTTCCTATTGAGTATGGAGGATCAGTTTTCTTTTGGTGAGTTAAAGTAATAGATATCTTTATCTTTAATTATGATTTTATCAAAGGTTATCTAAGGTTATGTGGTGTACTATGACGCATTGAGTACATACTTGGGGTGTGTTCTTATATAGGATGACCATGTGTTGGCATATATCTCTCACTAACTCTGGATACGCAAAAAGAACTATATCATCCCAAGAATTATTATATAAATTTATTTTAAATAAATGTTTATTAAATGGATTGTTTCATGATTTAAACAAAATGAGATATATTTTAATATGAAGATTCATTTAAAAAATGAAATTCTTTTCCATAAGTAACCTAAATTTTGGAATAATTTAATTTAAAATATTTGAGTTATAAAAATACTACTCTAACCATATTTTTATTATTTTATAATAAATAATATGGATAGATTTTTATTAAATATAAAGTGACATTTAATATATTAGAATCTCAAAATTTATTCTTAACCATAATTTTATTTGTTTTATAATCAAATTGATGACTACTAACATTTAGATAATATTTTAATTAATAACTTATAACTTATTTAATGATACTAAATTAATAAATTTAATTTTTAATGTAATATTTAATATAGAAAATATATTAATAATGAGTAAATGGAATATATTAATTTTAAAAATTAATTTAATGGTAAATAATAAATTAATGTAATATATGAATTATAATATTTTATAGAATTATAATTATCAAATTTAATACTTAAAATTTTATTCTGGATATAAATTGAATTCACGTAAGGGTAGGTGATGATTTCCTTGAGTTTTGTAATGGTAATCTATGGTTTTCAAACCTTGTATAAAGGTAAGATAAGTCCTTATGCATTGTGTAAAGGTAATGTTGATATCCTTTGAGTTGTGTACGGGTAAGATCACAGTTCCATCTGTTACATAAGGGAATGTTTGGATTGTCCTAACTTTTATACGGTTTATCCACTGATCATAAATGTTGTGTAAGGGTCATATTTTTATATATAAAGGTAAGAAAATATTTTCTATACCCATGTACGGGTAATCAGATAGTTGTGTATGGGCATCATGTGAGTTACAAAGCTTGCATAAACTTCATATGGTAATCATGTAAGGGTGGCATTATAGTTTTGAAGTTACATAAGGGTCACCATAAGCCTCATGTAAAGGTATCATGGACTCTCTAACACTTGTGTAAGGGTATGCCCTGAAAACTCAAGAACATGTAAGGGTGATATACTATTTATGTAAGGGTACCCTCACTTCATGTAATATTAGAAAACACCAATATAAAAGTAGTTTCTAGTTTCATAAATTGTGTAAAGGTAAAATTGAATCCATGTAAAAGTAAGTGTGTGATCTCAAATTTAAACCCTCAATATCATCATTTTCCTTATACATAAACTCTATAGTTTCCCATTGTTTTCAACTTTTTCCTAAAACTTCTTTTATATATAATTATGTAAGCATAAAAACTACATAATATGACTCTGGTTTTGATCAATTCTTGATCCAATAATGCTCTAAGAACCATAATCATGGTTTGATCAGTGTCACTTTCACCTTACCACACTCTGTGTGGTTTTTTCATTCGAGTTATATATATATATATTAAACACATGAAGCTATTGTTTTAATGGTGGATTCTCACACTATAGAAAATTTTATTTATGAATTTCATATATATATATATATCTGTGTGTGTGTGTGAATTGGTTATTATAATAATATCCTAGAGATTGAATGAATAAATTTTATAATATGTAAGTGGGGTATAATGGATAATAATAAATTAATATAATATTCTTAGATGAATGAAACTTCCTTTATCGGAAAGTTTATGTGTATAATTTAAAATGAAATGTATTATATTTTAATAAAATATCTTATAACCAAAAAAATCATCTTAATTGGTGAAGATATATCCAAATGTTCAACGTGTGAAAACAGACCCTAAATGAATAAGGTTAACCAAATATTAAAATATAAATATTTTGTTAGAACTGGCTATAAATAGGAAAGCACACCCTCTCTCTTGGTAATAACCTTTACTATGCCAAAATTCTTTTTATATGGAGAGAATGAAGCCATAGAAAATTATCATCTAAGAAGGTAAGATGTAGAATAATTATAAGGAGATCCTTAGGTAGAAATCAACCAATATATGATATTAAGGTAAGGGGGTATGATTTTAAACTTTTATTTTAATATTTCAATAAAAACCCTTTTTTAAGGGGAATATATTTTCAAAATTATTTATTTTTAAACTCTTATTTTTAAATAAATTTATTTTATGAATTCTATTTTTAAGGTTTTCTAATTTCAAGAAATTGTTTTATAGAGTATAGAAATTATTATTTCATGTGTGAAATGTTCATTAAAATTCATGGATGTCATTCAAAATTTTCACTTGACCATAATTGTATTTTTTTGAAACCAAAAGGATTTTTACTAACATACATGTAATATGTTAATTAATGACTTATAACTTATTTTATGAAATTTAATGATTAAATATAAATTTTAATGTAATGTTGAATATAGAAAATATATTAATAATGAGTAAATGGGATATATTAATTTTAAAATACAAGTGAATGGTAAATAATAAGTTAATATAATATCACAATTATAATATTTTATACAATTATAATTATATAATTTAATACTTAAGATTTTATTCTACATAAAAAATAATTTTCATAAGGGTAATTGATGTTTTCCATGAGTTGTGTAAGGGAATGATATGGTTTTCAAACCCTGTATAAAGGTATGATAAGTACTTATGCACCATATAAAGATAACACTAATATACTTTAAGTTTCATAATGGTCATATTGTGGTTCCCTATATTAAGTAAGGGTAAGTCTGGATTCTCCTAACTTTTTTAAGGGTTATCCGCTAATCTTAAATGTTTCATACTGTTTATTTATTCATACCTAAAGGTAATCCATGATTTCCTATACCCACATAAGGGTAATTTGATAGTTGTGTTAGGGTAACCTGTGAGTTCCAAATATGTAATAAATGTTAGTGGGTACTCTAATAAGGCTAGAACTACACTTTTGAATCTATGTAAGGGTCTTCACAAGCCTTAGATAAAGGTATCATGACCAATCAAGCAGTTGTGAAAGGGTACAAACTGCAAACTCAAGAACATGTTATAGTAACATAATATTTATGTAAGGGTAACCTCACTTCACATAATAGTAGAAAACCCCAACATAAGGGTAATTTATAGATTCAAAACTTAAATAATTTTAAAATTGAATCCATGTAAAGGTAATCATGCTCTCTCAAATTTAAACTTACTCTATCGTCATCTTACTCACACATAAATACTATAGTTTCCATCAGTTTTCACTATTTTCATGAAACTGCTTATATATATAAATATTTATATATAAAAATGACATAATAATACTATGGTTTTGATCAATACATGATCCAATAGTTCTCTAACAACCATTATAAGGGTTTGATCAGTGTTACTCGCACCTTTCCACACTTTTTATGGGTTTTTGTTTGAGTTCTATATATATAACTCATGTAGTTTTCATTTCAATAATGGATACTCACAATATATACAATGTTATTAATGAATTTTATATCTAAATATATATATATATATATATATATATGATTTTGTTCTCAAAATAATATCCTAGAGATTTAATGAAGAAATTTTATAATATGTCTGTGGGGTATAAGTGATAATAATAGAGTAAAATAATATTCTACATAGAAAAAAACTTACATCTTTGAAAATTTTATGTGTGTCATTGAAAATGAGATGTATTATATTTTAATAAAATAAATTATAACCAAAAATAATTTTTTTAATTGGTGAATATATAGATGAATCTTCAAAGTGTGAAAATAGACCATAAATTCATAATATTAACCTGATATTAAAATCCAAATATTTTATTATAATTGTATAAAAATAAGTAAGAGAATATTATACAGTGGTAGTAATTTTTCCAATTCCAAAATTATTCTTATAGGTATAAAATGAAATCATAGGAAATTATCATCAAAGAAGGGAAACTGCAAAATAATTCTAGGGAGATTATTAGAGAGAAATCAACTAAGCTACGATATTAAGGTAAGTAGATATGATTTTAAACTTCTATTTTATAATTTTAATAAAAAAAACCCTTATTGAAAGGGAAAATAATTTTTAATAAAATCCTATTTTAGGGTTTTTAAAACACTTTATTTAAGGTAAATCTATTTTTAAAATTATTTATTTATAAACTTATATTTATAAAGGATTTTTCTATATGAATTCTATTTTAAAGGTTTTCTAATTTCAAGAAATGGTTTTATAGAGTATATAAATAATTATTTATTATTTAAAATGTTATTTAAAATTCATGAATGTAATTCATGATTATATTTTTTGTATAGAGAGTAACTATATTTCTCATTAACATTCCATATTTGTATGAAAAAACATTTTTCTTAATTTTAATTTCCAATAATTATTTATAAGTGTTTCCCATAGATCTTTATATTATTTATAATCTTTATTAAATTAAATATTCTACTTTAAGGAAAAAATTATTTTTCTTAGATATGTAATTATTTTCCTCTTTGAAAGTAAATTACATATATGTGAATATTTTGAGAGGTTATTTTTAGTGGATTTATAATGAGAAAGGAAAGCTTTATTAAAATTGTTTTATTTAAAATTTTTCACTTTTTTATTTATTATGATAATGGGAAATGTGGAGTTAAGCCATAATCTCATAGAGACTTTGTCTTAAAAGTGATGTTTTGACTTTGGATATTCCAATTGTCCATAAGGTTTTCTTAATGTTTTTTGAGTAATATTATATTACATAAAGATATATTATTTTCAGAAGTAAATATTTGAAATTTAAAAGTATAAATATATATTTATTTAAAAGGATGTTATGTTTTGAAATAAAATGGGTTTTAAAAATAAGTATTCATTTTTATCAAAGTTTTTAAAAGAATATCTTATGTATATTGAAAACCCAAAATTATTATTTAGGGAAAAATTGTTTTTTATATAAAATATCTTATATTTGATATAAATGTAAATTTTTTTGAAATAATTTTTATATATTACTAAAATGGAAAGGATTTAATATCTTATTCTAAAACCCCTTACTGATAACTTTTTTGCTCAACCCATATCTTCAAATGATTTTTAAATGTATAATGATGAGTAGAATATCAATGTTGATTGGTCTCGATTAAAGAGTTTGTGCTAGTGAAGCTAGTTATGAGTTCATAGAATTTTTTATAAACTCTAATATGTATTGATATTTCCCAATAATATAAAACACTACACTTAAATGATCCATGGTCTATATTTTTTTCAATTTATGTTTATTATTTTATTATTTTTTTATAAAAATTGTTTTTAATACTAGACTTTGGAGTGTGGGTCTGGTGAATCACATGAGTTTACCTATCCATAAACTTGATACCAATGATATGATTCATGATATTAAGTGATGTTGGAATTATATCTTTGGGTAAAGGTTTATTTTCTATTTAGATCATAAAATCATGAGTTATATTTTCTATCAGAAGTACTTGAATCCTCAGCATCAACAATGGGTAGTGTATTTTTAGGGATTTGATTTCAACATCAACTATATGCTAGGAAATAGAAATGTGGTTTCTAATTCCCTCAATTATAAGTTTACCTCTTAGTACCTCAAGGTTTTCATTGATTAATGAAGTTTGAAGGGTCTCTTCGATTAAGTGAATTTGGAAGTGAGGGAAGAAAAGGAGAGCATGTTCATTGCTTGTATCCAGTTGACACTTTCTCTTATCGAGATTTTTCTTTGATAAAAAGAAGGTTATTAGTAGTTTTAATGCATCAAGATAATTTTAAATAATTTGGAAACCACTGGTGAGTGGTCTTAATCTCCCAAGGGTTATTTTGTTTTTGAATCTATTATTTTGTTCCTATATTGACGTGGAAGGTGGTCATGAAGGATTTACTTTTTTATTATTGGGAAGTTAACTTAGGAGAGACTAAAATGTATTATGATCTCAAGTGATTATACTAGAGACAAGGTATAATACATAAAATTATAGATTTCATGTAATGTTGTTACATTTATTAATAGATAAAGTATGAGCATTATAAGCCTTTATGATTTCTTTAGCCTCTTCCCAAACCTACTTGGATGTGGTACGAGGTGTCTATGGACTTATCCATTAGTATTTATTATATACATTAAAGAATAAATTCTATATGGGTCATGATTAATTGGCTAACCAAGTTTTCTCATTTCATTCCTATCTAGTAACCACAAAGGTGGAAGATCTTGGTAGGTTGTATTTGTAGGAGAATGTGTGGTTACATGAGTTACCTTATGCTATTATTTCTCATAGTGACACTCATATTAATTATTTATTCTATAAAGTTATTCATGAAACAATTTTTTCCAAGGTAAGGTTGAGTGCATCCTATCATCCTTATATAGAGATCTATAGGGAATGAGAAAACTAGATCTTGGAGGATATTCCTTGTTCATGCATCTTAAACTTTGGAGGGTTATGTGACACCCATCTTAGTCTAGTTGAATTTACCTATAATAAGAGATACTAGTCTTAAATATAAAAGGATTTTTAAAAGGCTATATATGGTCAACCCTCTTGATCACCTCTCTTTTGGACTATGGTGGCTGATACCTCTCTTGTGGCCCCAAGTGTTGTACATGAGATGACCAAATTTATTTAGACTATCTGGAAAATATTGGAAACTTTTTAGGATATTCATAAGTACTATACATATTATTAATGTTGTCCTTTGGAGTTTTAAATTGGAAACTAGGTGTTTCTATTTGTGTCACCTTAGTTTGGTCACTAAATACTTTAGAAGCAGGGTATACTACCTTGCGTTCAGATGAGTTATGAAATTTATTAGTAATTTGAATTTTCATTTTATTGGATGTTTGTTTTGAGAATAGAGAGTTAAAATGGGGGTATGAACATTTTAATATCTATAAATGATGTTTTTTGGACATTTTTTAAGGTTCATTGTACATCTTGAGGGTTCGGGTGAATATCAAAGGAGAGTTTGGGGATCATGCAGCTAAAAAGTGAAACAACAGGTCATTCATGATGTGAGTAGGTCATTCCCTCCACAAATAAGTCTCATAGGATGTGCCCAGGTGATTCATTGTATGAAATAGGGTAAATTGAGGTTTATAGAGGCATAGCCAAAAAATTCATGTTGTGACACTTATAATCACACTATGAATGTTTCTGTGGTGGTTTTTTTTTAATTTTGAAATGGGTCTTGATGACCCTTTCTTCTTCTAACAAACTAGGTGTGCAGGGAGGGTCATCACTAAATCTATCCTACCTCTTATTATCTCTATTTTGGGTAGTTTTGGGTTCATTTTAATAGAATCATAGGTAATATTACTCCTCCCCTTCCATTCATTTTGTTTTCCCCTCACAGTCTCAAATTTTGGAAATTTTTATTTTAGGACTTAGTACCAATTCCACTAAAACATGGTGGAATCAGTTGTTTCTGATTTTTATTTTACTTAACCTATATATAGGGGATCCAAGATGTTGTTTTAATGTCATTAAACATTTTTTTGTGAGGTTAAATAATTTTACAGTTTTCACTAAGGTATTTTTTGGCATTTTTAGGTAAAATTGGTCATTGGAACAACAATATTAATCAGGAATTTCATGTTTCTTAGCTCTGGGGATGCATCAAGATTGGACCACACCTCATTGTTTATATTTTTTGCATGATGGTATGAGCTAGTGATAATGAAGGTTTAATTCCTAATTATATTAAATTTTGAATTTATTTGTATATTGTTTAATTAATTATAAATTGATTGTAATTAATTAAAGTGGTTGGTTTGAATTAAGTTAATGACTTGCAGTGATAGGTGATGGTTGTATGATCTTGGATGAGGATTAGAAAGTATCTATTAAGTTTTATAATTAAAGAGTAAATTCCTCCATTTTTATGTAGGCTTTCCTTATGCATCAACCCTTTGGTATTTATTCCTTTCATTTATATTAATGTTATATGTGTAGTCTTTCCACTTTGGGAGACCAACCTCTTTAAAATATTTAAGTGGTTTAATTAAAATTTAAAACCTATGTTAAATTAAAAAAAGTTTAAAGGGTCCATGATGGACCCTTTTTTATTGGATCTATTTCCTTGTTTTTCGATGTATGAGGCCTTAATTATATTTGCGTGCCTTGATCCATGTGGAACCTGTGGAGGAGACTAATTAGATTTTGTAAGTGAAGTGGCCCTTAGTATAGGTTCTTTGTTGACCTTCGATGGAATAGATATGATTAGATGAGAGTGAGTAGCCCTAGTAGGCATTATTGAGCCTGTGTGATTATTATATCCATTGGATAGTGAGATTACCATGGGGTGAATATTCCTCCCAACTGAGATGTGATTACTTGGGCGGGTAGACCTAAGGAGACTGAAGGATGGGTTGAGTGTTCGGACTGACCTGAGTAACTTGAAGAGGGAAATAGGATTAAGACTATATCCCATGTGAGACATGACTATGAGACCTAGGGTGTAACATCCAAATATATATTTTTAAAATATAAATACTTTATTTGATATTGCACAAGATATGCAACACCGAGCTTAAACGAATAAAGAAATATTATTATTTAAAAGTGACTATTATAACCTAGCTGTTAAATTAACATGATTGAGTTATATTAACTCTGTTATTAAATATATAATTTTAATACTAAATGATAAATTATTAATTAATTATTTTTAAATAATCACTTGAATTTTTAATAAAGTCATTTTATTCTTAAAAAAATACATTTTCTTCAAAAATAGGATTTCTTTCTTTTTATGAGTGAATATTATAATTAATTTCTAGAAGTTTTAGAAAATATATTTGAAAACAAATTATTTATTTTTTTAATTCATAATTTCAAAATTATCTTATAATGAATATTTTTTAATTTTATGAAAATATTTAATTTTCAAAAAATAGTAAAAAATACTAATTGTTATTGAAAACTGTATTTTAGTTTAAAGTATTTACAAGGTTAAATTATTTTTTGGATTATTTTTAAATTTAAATTAGTTAAATTTGATTTAAAATAATCCAATTGTGGTTTTTAAAATTTATTTTATACTGTAATTTTATATAAAAACATTTTATATTTAAAAAGGGCATTTTTCTAAAAAACCTTTTTCGTTGTGTTTTTCTGGTTTAATTTAAAATTAAATTATACAACTTATATGTTTGTAATTTTGAAAAATGAATTCCATATTTGGAATAAGTGGGTCCAAATTTATTAAATCAGTCCCTTATCATTTTTTTGTCAATATGAATAGTAACCTTGATAATTTTTATAACCATGGTAAAAAGTAAATTACGTAATTATGGGTAAAAATAAAATGATAAGGACTATAAAATGACCCTAACACTTTTCCCAATTTAATTTTATGAGTTATTTTTGTCTATAATAATTAATATTTTTGGTTAATTATCATTTGGAGCCACTTGGATGAGATTATGGCCTTTATAGTATTTTATTTAAAGAAAAGTCAAGCATATCACACTCTTTTTTTTAATAAGTGTAATATTTGTAATATGATGTAATAAAGAATATTTGTTATAATATAAATATTATTTGTAAATATAAAATATGCATATACATCATGGTAATTTATTTTTTATTTTTAGTGAAGAAATAATCACCTTAAATGCTTGCACAATGCCGATGTAGTAAATATATAATTAATGGAAAAATAAAATAAATGATATTAAAAATATTAAAATAAATATAATTTGATATCATTAATGTGATAAAAAACTTTATATATTATATTAACATGTTTAGTATATAATAAAATAGTTATTTCAAATTTTACTTCTTGTCTTGATGTTTTTAAAGTCAAAGTAATAAATAGTATCAAATTTTACAATAATGATATTTTATGAAATTAATATTTTATTTAATTATTTAAAAACCATTAAAATATTAAATAAGAAAAATTAGGATAATATATGGTCTAAAATTTCATCCTATGTTCATTTATAGGTTATTTTTAAGCATTTGTCTCTAGAATAGTCTTATTATATTTTAATATTTTGAGAAATTTCCAAAGTGTCCCTCACCTTAATTATAAATGGTAACTCCTTCATTCACTTATTTACAAAACTTTGAGGCACATATCTTAACCATAATGTGATAATTTCTATTCTAAAAATCCTAATTTAAGTTCTTGCAGTTTTTTCACTTCCATAATTCCCACCCTAGTTCCCTTAAGAGAAGTTATAAAGGAGCTCCTTTAGAGAAGAGATAATCATCTTTACTGACCCTTTCAAATTTCATTCATCTTCTACATCCTACTAATATTTTATACCCATACTAAAACAATAACTCTAGTATAATATATATAATTATATGTTATTATGATCATGATATTACCATATTGAACCTTTTATCCATCCTATAAAAAATGAAAGCACCACACGTGCGTATGTACGACTTACCATCTCTACATAGCGGTGTAATTCATTTTTCATCACCAATTTATTTGTATGGTTATAATAACAAAAATAATGGATATATATGATACTTATGACATGATATTTATTCTTTAAAATTAATATACCATCCATTTATCTACCCATTCACCATTAAGGTAATGATATTGTCGCTCGTGCATATGTACGACCTACTGTCTCAATAGAAGCAATGCGACTCATTTTCCATATCCAAATTTCAATAATGGTTATAAAAATGTATTAAATAATTAAATATGATACTTATATCATTAATAAAATTACAAATATGATGAATCTATATCCCATGCACATGAACTGGAGCTTACATGACAAAATTACATGAAAAAATGAAGCAGTTAACACCCGAAATAATGATAATAATGAAATATTATTAATGATCGGGTGTTAAGATGTTATATAAGGATTTTATATGATATAAAAAATATTAATATGTTTATGGTATAAATTAATATAACTATTTAAACCATTATACATGTGGTTAAATCATGTTCAACTAAAGGAAAGCACAATTAAAGGGATCTTGCCGAACCTCCATATTTCCTCTGGGTTATGCTTTCTATATGTTTGCCTAAATTTATCTCATAATTATTATGATAAAATTATCCTATATTATATTTATATATACCAAACATATGTTTTTATATCAATTCATCTTTCTTTTATGGGTAATTACATGTTTTATAAGGTTTCCTTCTCAATTCCTCTCGATAAGAAAACTCGATTAAAGGTAACTTCTCTGTTTATTACCCATTTTTCAAGTAAATTTCTTAAATTATTTTGAGAATATAAATATTTTTATAAAATCATTAAATTTATCATGAAATAAAATTTCATTTACTTTATGGTTTTATGGAAATAATTATATCTTTATCCTCTTTAAATACTCTATTATTTTCCCTAAAACTGTGCTTAAATGGCTAAATTATAAAGTTACCTAGCCAATATTTTTCATGTTTTTAGTTAATTTGGACATAATTATTCATTATCCATTCTTATATTTACTTTATGAATACACAATAATAATTTAAATCCATTATTTCATGGATAACACTATGATACGCCCTTTGGTTTTTCCTTCCAACATGATTACAAAACCCATTTCTTTCTATGGGTAACCCATATTATTATTCCTTACATTTGATTTGTTTATGTGGAGAACTTATCAATGTGCATGTTATGATGGGTTAAACCAGATATAACTCCAATTAATTGAGTAATGTTTGAGTCTCATGATATATTATGTATGGTATTAGGAAGGAAACCTAATCCACTATAGGACTCTGTCCACCATGTGATATAGTCTAGTAGTTAGCCTTGACTCATGTTTATGTAATGATATATGTTGTTACCACATTATTATTTTTATATGATCATATGATTCCATGTTATACATGATATGCCTTCATGTTTTTATTTTAGATCCATTCCTTTTATGTTATCAGTTTACAGCTTCTGAAACATGTGTCAGGCTTCATTTCCATGTTTATTTCCTTATATAGATTTTTAGCTCACACCTTGTGTATATATATTCCCTATAATAACCTATGTGATTGTAGGAGATCAAATGGTGTTTGTAGATCATTATGTATATTAAAAAAATATGTTTTATTCTCGTTTCATGATTACTATTTTTGTACATAGTCTTCCAAAGACACTAGACTTTTGATCCTTGGTTTGTATTTAATGTATAATTATGCCAAAAGTCATGTAATGATATATATAAAAGGATTGGGTCACTCTAGTTGGTATCAAAGGATGGTTTAATTATTTTAGGGGATTAGGAATAGAAAACTTTAGTAAGAACCCTTGGGATAATTCTATCACTATTGATAACCTATATTAAAATATAGTGAAACATATGCTATGATGTACATTTCATTTATAATTTTATCCTTATGTGTTCACAGTTGCCTTTTTATATGCTCATTAACTAAGTATTCAAGACCCCTAATTTTATTTTTCATTTTTAGTTAATGGATGGAAATAGTAGAACTCGTACTAACAACCAATGTGATAGGAAATGTGATAAATTCACTGATTGGATGCCAAACCTGATGGGAATGGGAGCTTATAACATTATGATAATAGTGTCTCAATGGGACCAAGTTATGAAAAATAACATGAATCGTGTGGAACACCCTCCTCTTGAGAAAGATCAAGTTGTGGTTTAGTCCTTTATAAGACAAAGGCCTCCTATATTTAGGGGATATTTAGATCCTCTCAGCATGGAACAATGGATTAACTCCATTGAGAATATATTCTTTACCCTCTAATGATCATAAGAAAATAATGTTGTGTTGGTGGTCTATCATTTTTATGGGGAAGCTGATCAGTGGTGGACACTGATCAAAAACACTATTTATAAATAATAAATTGATTTTATGGAATAAAAAAGATTCAAAAAAAATATTTTTCAATATATATTTTCCCTGAACTCTCTATCTTATTATAGAGGTGGAGTTCCTCAGTTTGAAGAAAAAGGAAGATGAGTATATCGAATCATATTAGAAAAACTTTTCAAGGATTGTATGATACACTTATAGATTTTTCATGAATGCTAAATGTAATTTGGATCACTTATTTAGTGGATTAAATATATCTCTCTGAAAATACTTATCAATTTGAGAATTTGACAGCTATAATAATATTTTCCATTATTATAACAACCCTAGTCTTTATTTCACATTTAAACATGATTTATTACATAAAGTTTCACACAATAAAACCTATAATATCAATATGTCTAGTTTATTTGGGTCTTAGGAACATTAAATAATAGCATAAAACATTAAATATAATATCTTTGTTGAAAACTTCTTTTACATGACCACAACATTCCTTCGTACTTAACACTTCATTGGATAACCTGAGGACATATATAAGAAAAGGGTGATCTATAAACCTGAGTAAGGGAATAAAAATTGAATAACATGAGGAAGACAATACATGTTAGAAAATAGGCATATCAATGGATCATAAAATAAACATGAACATAAAGGCATGATATATAATGATATTCATAACATAGAAATTTGGCAACAACATACAACATGATATTAGCATGAGCCAAGGCTCATTGCACATGGATTAACATGATAAATCCCTAATTAGAAATTATTTAGCATGAGTAAACCCTCATTTAAAATGAATTATCATGAGTAATCCCTCATTTCACATGACTTATTATGATACTAAACATTACCTAATGCATTGGTGCGCTATCTGGGCACACCCTTCATAAAAATTTCATTTCATGTGTATGTGTGCCACAAAGATCATAAAACATGGATTCAATAAACATAATAATTTATTCCATGAACAAGGAATGTAGAATATATACATGTACATCCCCAATAAATAATAACCTAATAATAAAGGTGAATTCCATTGATAGAGAAATGGGTATGGTATTCACTACATGATGATTTTGGCATGAAAAAATCATGGTACAATTTCAGCAGCATAACGACATCAAATAGAAATTTGTAAAATAGGTTGATGAGAGATAAAGGGGTATCTAATCATTTGTACCTGAAATTAAAAGTAAGGGGGTCATGGAACATAATATACCAACTTATTAAATGTAATTTAGATTCATAATATAAAATAAATTTTTGAATGGAAATGAGAAGAGAGAAATCCCTTACAGAATTTCGACATGTTAACAGGTGTACAAGGGATGAATTAATGAGAGTTAAATGGGGTATCTCATCATTAAAACATAATAATGGAAGTATGGGGGAGTTTCTAAAACATTCCCCATCAGTTTTAATTTAAAATAAAATAATTTAACAATATAAAAAAACTTGGACAAAAAATGAGAAAGGAAGGAACCCTTATGAAATTTCGGCATAGTAATGGGTGTACATAAGGGTTCATAAGATGGATAAATGAGAGTTATGGGATATAATCATTTATATATAAATTGGATAGTATTGGGGAAAGGTAATAATGTATCCCAATATAAGAAAATGGAAATTAAAAAGCATATCATAAATAAAGTGCATGGTAAAAAGAGGAGAGAGAGAATCCCTTACTTGGATGTGTGATTCCAAAGGCATGGGAGAGGATTATTGGGGGATTTGGGTGCCTTGGGAGGATTATATGGAGTATATAGTAGATTTTAGATGGGATTAAATGAGTTTCGGTGAATTTGAATGGGTTATTGGGTGGGTTTATAGAGAAAATGTGGGGGGATTCTTTATTATTTTGGTTTTGGACACTACACGCTAAAATATTCAAAACAAAAAACCATCCCATGTGTTTTTCCCATGTTTTCTAGAAATGGGGAGTGGTATAAATTATTTTATAAGGATAAGGTCCTAATATATTAAAATATTTATCTTACTTATGTGGAGGTGATTCACACTTTCAAGGAAATTATTTTTAAATTTTAAAATATTTTATATGTCTTGGAGGATTCACTAAGGCTTTATAAAATAAATAAAATAAACCTAAAATTAGATTATTTTAAATTAAAAACATATAATTGGTCAAAAATAACTTTTATAGTATTTTATTACAACACTATTGGGTTATTATGATGTTATAAAACACATTATATATTTATATGGTATTTAATTTTACCCAAAAATTTGAATGTCTCAGAAAATTATGAAAAATTCACCGTTGGGTAATTTCAACATCCTGATCCCAAAAAATAATATTCATTTTATCTAAATAATTTTATAATTATTTGAATTTTCACTTTTAAAATTAAAACTGAGATTTATGGAAAATTGATGGGTTTTGGAAATTATAGTTTTCAAACCTTAACAAAAGTTAGTTTTGACTTCATAAAAATTATAATTATTTAATAAAATTAATTTAATAATAATATTTTATTTTAAAAAACCATTAAATTTTCAAAATATATTTCTTAATTGAATTTTAATATTAACCAAAAATATTATTTGTGCTTTAAAAATCATTTACAAAGTAACTGTAATAGAATAAAATTATATTAAGTATTCTATACCAAAATAATGTACATAATAATAATACTAGGGTCTTTTTATATATCTCTTTATTACACTATCATGTTCCTTAAGAGTAAGGTGTGTGATGGTGGGGATTTTATGGGGTCATTCGATAAACATGGTTTGGGTCGTGATCTCGATGAGCTTGAACTTCTCCCATAAATGGTTTCACTCATTCTTAAGTTGTTGGATCTCAGATTAGTCTTAGTCTAGGGAAAATCCCATAAATGATATCTCCCTTGGAAGCTTTGATAAATGGGATTTATAGGGTATGATCCTACTAGTTGAGTCCATCACTTCCTTTGTATGTTCCAAAAGGATTTGTTAAAACCCTGTATTTATACTAGTCATGTGATCACTATTCAACGACTATATTATCCTTGGTAAGAATACTTAACGGTCATTTAAATACAATTGTATATAATAAAACAAATGGAGTGCATGTGTTTTATATATCCATAATACATTTAATTAAAAGAAATGTAATTTTATTCATAAATGTTTGGGTCGTTATATTCTTCCCCCTTAACAAATTTAATCCCCAAAATTTCATTTTACATATTAATGTGAAAACATGTGAGGGTGATTCTCATTCAACTCTTCAATGAGTTATATAGTCTTTCCTATAAGCATTTCCTTTAAGTAGAAAGGGTTCATGTGTCACAACTGTACCATAGGATTTTTTTCAAAATCATATACTTCCTTTACCCAAAAACACCTCAAGTATCTTGGATTATATCTATGGAAGCAACGATAAGTCATTAAAAAGGTATTTCTTATATATAATTTTGAAATATCTTCTTGAACTTGTTTTTTATAAAAAAGTATTACTAATTCATCTTCAAATATTTAAAAATATGGTTTTGGTATATCAATTTTGGTATTTCCCCAAATATATAAATCTATAATTTGATATATATATATATATATGTATGTATGTATGTATGTATGTATATATATGTATATGTATATATATAGGCTTCTCAGAGGTCTCCCTCTTTTGCATCATCTAGAAAATCATTTAGTGCTTCGTCATTTTGAAATAAATAGAAGAATTTGAAAAGACCCTAATGGAACTTACCACACTTAGCATAGTAAGAAATTTTAGAGAACAAGATTATCCAATATATGGTATTGGATCCTTGAAATAATCATGAAATTAAAGAGGTATTGTATGAGTCATAAAGTTTTTTTCAAGTAACTTGGATATTTGAAAAAGTTTCAAAGTCATCTGAGCATGACTTCAGGATAATCTCTCTAAGTAGTATCTCAGGAAAAGAGAGAAGATTTGTTCGTGGTCTTCCTCCTTCCATGTTTTAACTAAGAAAAAGAAAATTCAATTAGGGGGTTTGAATATTTATTAATAAAAATTTAAAAAAGAAAACATTGGACATAGAAGGATAAATTTGTATAGTATATCACAACATGTGATACCGTAAGTTTCAATCTAGGTTATCCATGATCTATTTCATAATGTATATTCTTATGGGATTTTTTTATTCCCTTGATAATGTTTCGTACTATGATTATAAATTTACCAAAGCATATCACCCAAGAGTGTCAAACCAAGAGTGCAGCAAGGCCCATTGTTGTTCAGCAGTTCACGTTCGAGTTTAGCTCAAAGCGGTGTTTTTGGGTTTTACCCCTAGATACGTTTGTGCAGGAGCCACCTATACTTATTATTATCTAGAAAAGGATGTATTTTATTAATAAACCACTTAATATATACTAACAAAAATTTAGGGATTATTTTCTTATACTTAGTCTTATCCCTAAGGATTTCACTAGAGTTTTATAATCCTAATCCCATAAATAACTAAACCTATCCTCTAATACCAACTATAACAACCCTGCTCTTTATTTTATATTTAAACATGATTTATTAAATAAAGTTAAAATTAATACAACTCATAATATTGAGAGATTTAGTGTCTCTGGGGATTAAGAATATTACATAACAACTTAAAACATAAAATACAAAATATTTATTGAAAACTTCTTTTACATGACCACAAAATTCCTTCATACTTAACATTTCATGGGATAACCTGAGGACATACATGAGAAAATGGTAATCTATAAAGCCTAGTAAGGGAATAAACATGGAATAACATGAGAAAGAAAATACATGTTAGACCACAGGTATATCAATATAGAATAAAATAAACATGTACATAAAGGCATGATATAGCATGATATTCATAACATAGAAATGTGGCAACAACATACAAAATGATATTAGCATGAGCCAAGGGTCATTACACATGGATTAGCATGAGTAAACCCCCATTGCACGTGAATTAGCATGATTAAAACCTATTTGAACATGAATTAGCATTAGTAAACCCTTATTACACATGACATATCATGATACTAAACATTACTTAATGCATTGATGCACTATCAGGGCGCACCCTTCATAAACATTTGATTTCATGTATAAGTGTGTCACATAGATCGTACAATATGTATTCATTAAACATCATAATTTATTCCATGAACAAGGAATGTGGAATAAATAAATTCAAGTACCCAATCAAAAATTACATGAACATAAATTTGAATACCCTTGATAGAGAAATGGGAATGGTATTCACTATACGATGATTTTGGCATGGAAAAATGTGGTGAAATTTTGGTAGCATAACAACGTCAAATAGAAATTCATAAAATGGGTTGATGAGATAGAAAGGGGTATATCATAATTTATACATGAAATTGAAATTAATGGGATCATGGAACATAATATCCCAAAACATGAAATGGAATTTAGATTTATAATATAAAAGAAATTCTAGAATGGAAATGAGAAGTAAGAAATCCATTACCGAATTTTACCATGCTAACGGTCGTATACGGGTGGTATTAATGAGAGAGAAAATGGTTATATAATACCTAAAACATAATAAGGTAAGTATTTTGGAGGTGATAAAACATACCCCATCATTTTTAATTGAAAATAAAAGGGTGTAACAATATAAGGGAACTTGGACAAAAATTGATAAAGGAAGGAACCCTAACAGAATTTTGACATAGTAACGGGTGTAAATAAGGGTTCATAAGATGTATAAATTAAAATTAAAGGGAATATTATCATTTATAAATAAATTTAAAAGTATAGGTGATAGTTAAGAATTTATCCCAATATAATCAAATAGAAATTAAAAATCATATCATAAATTATGTGCTTGGAAAAAAAGTGAAGAGAGAGAATCCCTTACTTGGATGTGTGATCCAAAAGGCTTGTGAGAGGATTATTATGGGATTATAGAAACTTGGGAGAACTCTAAATAGTATATATCTGAGTTTGGATGATCTTAAAATATTTTTAGTGAAGATGAATGGGTGCTTGGGTGGGTTTATGTAGGAAAGGTGGGGGAATTCTTTATTATTTTGGTTTTGGACAATACACACTAAAATATTCAAAACCACAAACCATAAAATGGTTTTTGACCATTGTTTCTAGAAAATGGTAGTGGTATAAAATATTTTATAAGGATAAGGGCTGACTATATTAAAATATTTCCCCTACTTATGTGGAGGGGAGTCACACTTTCAAGGAAATGATTTTAAAATCTTAAAATATTTTATATATCTTTAAGGATTTAATAAGGCTTTATAAAATAAATCAAATAAACCTAAAATTACATTATTCTAAATTAAAAATATATATTTGGACGAATAAAATTTTTATAGTATTTTATTACATCACTATTGGGTTATTATGATGTTATAAAATACATTATATATTTATATGGTATTTAATTTTTACCCAAAAATCCAATTGACTCAAAAAAGTATGAAAATTTTACTATTGGGTAATTTCAATGTCAATATTCAAAAAATAGAATTCATTTTATCTAAATAATTTTATAAATATTTGAATGTTTTACTTTTAAAATAAAAACTGACATTTATTGGAAATTGACGGGTTTTGGAAAAAAATAGTTTTCAAACATTAATAAAAGTTACTTTTGACTGCATAAAAAATACACGATCCTTAATATTTAATAAAAGAAATTTAATAATAATACTTTATTTCAAAAATCCATTTAATCATCAAAATGGATTTCTTAATTGAATTTCAATATTAACCAAAAATACTATTTGTGATTTAAAAATCACTTACAAAGTAACAATAATAAAATTAAAGTAAATTCATTATTATATACTAAAATAATGTACATAATAATAATTCAAGGTTCTTGTTACATATTCCTTTATCAAACCAGAATATTCCCTAAGAGTGAGGTGTGTGATGGTGGGGATTTCATTAGGTCGTTCGGTGAACATGGTTTGGGTCGTGATCTCAATGAGCTTGAACTTCTCCTGTAAATGGTTTTGCTCATGCTTAAGTTGTTGGATTTTGGATTAGGATTGGTCTAAGAAAAATCCAAAAATTTATATCTCCCTCAGAAGATCCGATAAGTGGGATTAATATGGTACGATCCTACTGGTTGAGGCCATCACTTCCTTTTTCTGTGCCAAAAGAATTTTTTAAAACCCCGTATTTATACTAGTCATGTGATCACTGTTCAACGACTATATTATCAATAGTAAGGATACTTAATGGTCTTTTAAATCCAATTGGATATAATAAAACAAATGGAGTACTTTTGTTTTTTATGTGTATAATTAATTTAACTAAAATAAATGGAATTTTGTTCATAATTGTTCAGTTCATTACAATTATTACCTTAATGTTGAGATGAAAATTATAGACACTCAGTGGTATAGTTGGATCAATGGTAAAAATATGAAAATGGTGTTTAATATGGGAGGATCGAAAAATAAATCCCATGGATAAAATATTTTTTGGTAGAATTTTCATAACCAACATCCCTAATATATGTGTCTTCTTCACCTCAAGCTTCAGGTGATTCAATTAAAAGGAATATTGTGAGTGGATCCATATTCATAAAGAGAATGGTGTGTGGAAATTGAAGATTTTGTTCAAATGGATTCCTAGGAAGATGAATTTCCTTATTTATAGGATGAGAAATAGATAATTACAAATATATGAAAACATATATATGAAAGGTATCTCGATGTCCTATCACTAGTGGTCCTACACCTCTCTGTGTCAAGAATCCACATGAAACTTGTTTTTCATAAGTGAGTGGGTGATGGGGATCTATAACAACATTAGAAGTTGCATGGATCTATCAAGGAATGGGGAGAACATGACTGAGTTTTTGGAGTTGTGGTTCCAAGTGGGAAATCAAAGTGTGGAGTAGTCCAACGTGAGAGCCTTAGTGATGTCGGATAAATGATGGATCATTTGGGAATCTATGAACAAGAAAAGTTAGGTCAAGAGATATTCTTACTTTATCATGAAGGTTCGAGTGAAATCCATTATAGCCTAACTTGGTGCTCTACACCCCTAAAACTATTGTGTGACTTCTTTGAAGATGACCATTCCATGGGTGGTATCGAATAAAAGGAATTATGGAAGTATATCTATGGGGGTGTGGGTGCGTTGTATTTTTCCATCGAGTGTTTTAAATATTAATGACGATGAATCTTGTGTGGAGGGGACTATGAGGGGTGGTGGACTTGTCTGTGTAATAAGTTGTTTTTTTCTATTGGGTTTCGATGACTTCTTCTATAGTGGTAACTCATTATAGGATTAAGTGAGTGATTTGGTCATCGGGCTTATGCTATGAAGGTTATACAACCATAATATTAAGGAGGAAGAAACAGACTCTAAGGTCCTGGTGGATGTTCTGTAGGGAAAGAGAAACCCCCCCATGGGACTTCATTTATCTATTCAGGAAGTGAACGTTGTTTATTGATAAGGTTATGGTTTTTAGTCATACTTGGGGGGAATTCAACTTTTCAGATGATTCACTAGCCAGGAAATGAGTTTTGGAGGATTCACTTATTTTATATTCTGATACGGGCTCTCTTTTGGATGATTGTAAGCTCATAGTCAGTGGTTATTATCTTGGTCTTCATCTTTTTCGACTGCCATGATTTTTACATCCCTTTTTTTCTAAAATAAATAAAAAAATTATTTTTAGTTAGATCAACACTTAGCCTATAGTACAGAGTCTCAACTATAAGGAACATGGGAATTATGAAAGACATCGCCCTAAACCAAGGGTTTTCAGATACAATTAATAAAAATAACCTCCAAAGAAACAAGGAAGGGAATATTTTATCACTAATAATGAGGTGGATCCCGATAATGATGTGGTGATAGGTTTTCCAATTATTCATTCAAGAAAAGAAAACAAAATTTTCTATTATAGTTTTATACATTCTTTTATATCTTTCAATTTTAGTAGAACTATTCAAACACCAACCCAAAATATGGAAGTTGAGTTATCTATATGAACAACAAATGGGGAAATTATTACATCTAAAGTATATAACTCCTCCCTATTCAATTTTTGTGGAATGAACCTCCCAAAAAATCTCATCTTACTTCCTTTGGTGGAGTTTGATGCTATATTGGTCATATATTGTCTATATTTATAAAAATCCAACATTGAAAGTTGGGAGAGGGAGATCACCCTTCATATCTTGGGGCATCCTCCAATTCTATAAAAGTGTAAGGATAAGGATGAATCTTCTTCAAAATCATCAACTCAAGTTTGAATATTATTTCCTTATGATAAATCATATCTACATTGTAACACCCCGAGATTTTATGAAAAATATTTTTTTTAATTTCATTAATGTCTTGTGTTGTACGCTACACCAAAAGAAGCTTTCACAACAAGCATCCTTGACTTTCCTCCCATTACACACAATCGCGACCTTCCACGATAGCGTGTGTCGTACGCAACACCAAGTTTCGCTAAACAACGATATGCTATTAAAATATTATTAAAACTAGCCGTTATGAATAGTAATAACCACTTTTTAAAATTCTATAAATCTTATTTTTCAAAATGAACTTCATTTTTGGATTCGGAATATCGAAATTAGCTTAGGTTGAAATTTTGGTGATTTTCGGATAACTTTCATATTTTGATGAATAGTGAAAAATTACTAAATTATAATTAAAAACAACTTTTTTAATCGAAATAATTAATAGTGATAAATTATTAATTTGAGTGGTTTTAAAGTATATTTAGAATATATTTTTACAATTTAATACAATGTTGGTCATTGGATGTAATTTCACATTTAAACTAGACATAAACAAGTGTCAATATTTTGATAGATATTGTTTCTTAAAAACACGCTATTTGTTTTAACAGCGGGATTTAATTATAAAATTAATTAATGCAACTTTTATGTTATGAATTTGGTAAAATATACTTCATTTTTGAATTCGGAATATGAAATATAGCTTGGGATGAAATTTTGGCATTGTTCTGAAAAACATCAATTTTTGATGAATAGTGAAACCACTAAGTGGTAGGTTAAAAACTGAATTTTGCATAAAACTTAATTTTACCGCTTCTGTGAATGGAATTTCGAAAATCCGAGAGACACGGTTAATATCAAGGACTAAAATGTGGTTCAATGAGATGAAAATAATTTTTGGTGAATAGTAACTTTTTACTTTTTTTTACCGCGGTTAATAGTAAATAGGGTAACTAAGGGTAAATATGATATTAATATTACCCTAACACATGTCCTAATTCTATTGGACAAGTGTAATTCGACCAAAAACAAACTTAGGAATAAAATATGACCATTTAGGCCCACTTGGATTAGATTAGGACATTTATTATTAATTTATTTAAAGAAGGGTTAAAATAGTTAAAATCAAAGTTTAATAAGTAAATCATTTTTAATATGGGGTTATACATAAGATAAATTCTACTATAAATATTAATTAGAAAGATAAAAAGATTTCCTACATTATGGTATTTTATTTGTAATTTTTAGACATCAAATAATATAATTTATTTATGACACAAAGATGATGTAGTAATTATCTTATTAATGAAATATTGACATAATTGATAATATAAATACCAAAATAAATGTAATTTAAGACTTTTTATGAATTACACTAATTTTCTAGGTTACTATGATATATTAGTGTTGATTTAATCAACTTGGTTCGAACATATAATTCTGTTATGACTTTCACAAAAATCATATATCAAATAGTGTCAAAATTGACACAAAATAGTTTTTAAATCAAATATTATATTATTAATTGTTATTTTATTCCTAAAAATCTAAGGTTCGGCCAAATGACTTAGATAAGGATATATATATTAATAATAAACAATTTGGGGTTCGTTTGGCATGTTATAGTAAGTGTATTAACCATATAGTGAAAGAAAACAAAAAGACACGGTAAAAGTTAAATTATTTAACTTAGAGTTAAATCTAATTGATAAGGTTAAAATAAGAACCTAAACTTGTCTAAATCCTATTGGTTGATAGGATTTCGACCCATCCCCACTTTATCTTCGAAATAAGACCCTTTGGAACCATTATAAACCGATTTTTACTTTAATATAAAATAATATTTTGAGATATTCCTAAGGTGCCCCTCTCCTCCCCTATAAAAGGACACCTCCTCCCCCTCCTCCTCACACCAATTTGAGCACTCAAGCTCGGCCAACCCCTGCCAATTTCTCCTATCCACTTCCCTAGCAACATCCTAGAGGTTCTGGCTTCCTCAAAGATCAATTTTAGTGCCCTAAGAGGAGGTCTCAAAGAGGCACTTCAAAGAAGAGGTAAATACCGTTACCAATTCTTTCATCTTTATTTCTTCTTCCGCTTCTTCTTCTTAGGTTGTTTCATTATGAAGTAATAACATCAGTATCACTCATATACTGATATGTTATTATAAGTATGAAACAACCCTATTTCACCATCTATCCATCCTACGGAAAAAGAAATCACCGCGCGTGCGTACGTACGGAATACCGTCTCCACGCCGTGGTGTAATCTATTTTCCACCACCACCTTACATGGATGGGTATAATGGTGTAAAGAATAACTATAAATCGTTATTACAACATCATATTGATTCTGATATATTGTATAATCCACTCCAATTCAATTCAATATTTATATAAATGATATCATCGCTCGTGCGTACGTACGGAATACCGTCTCCACGACGCGATGAGATTCATTCTCCATGTTAACCATTTAAGAATGATTATAATGTATATATAAGAAATAATAATGAAATATATGACATTATAAAGCTACTGGATTTATGTATATATATACCTATGTATTTCATCTACTTACTTCCATTTCAAGACAATAAGGAAAGGAAAACAGCGTTCATGCGTACGTACGGACTACCGTCTCCATGAACGGTGTTTTTCATTTTATTTATCTACCTATTATATATATATATATATACTGAATATATATGATATATAAATCATATTTTATATTCTGGAAGTAAGTAAATCATGATATAAGTAATAATTATGTCAAGAACAACAAGTCAAAACACCTACGATAAATGAAACGATTTTACCAAAACGCTTCTTTAACATGGAATTTAAAAAAAGAACGGGTAATATAATGTCATAAGTGAACCATATATGATATCATAACAATTAATATGATTCTTTAATAAGTCAATAACATTATTTAAACCATTATACAGGAGCTTCGGACACGAACAAAGCAAGTCGGACCTAAGGTAAGGGAAATATCACAATCTCATTTTTATCCGAGATTGTTTTTACTTTGGTAATTACTGGGGTGTATTTTATCATCCACATCCATGTTTCCTCAATATGTAATGTTATTTACATCCACCTACAATTGTTTAAATCCAATTTTATCCTTCGGTGAGTTTTTAGTAAAAGATATGAAAGGAATCTTTTGTCGTTTTTCATACGAGGTAATTTTTGACTTTTCCGACAAAAGTACGAGAAGAATGTTTTTTTAACTTAAACGGCACGAACGGATTTTTACGGTTTTATAAAGCCTTATTTTTATGAAGATTCCTCCAAAAGATTTCATGACTATTTTCAATAAAATCTCTTTCTTTTAAAAATTTCATGATGTTTTGTGAAAAGAAATTGATTTTGAAGAAGAAAGGATATTTTCCTCAAGAATTCATTTCAAGTGTTTTATCAAAATTATTTTCCATCTAAGATAATAAAGGGTTATGTTTCTATCCATATTTTTACATTGATTTGACTATGTTGTGATGGAATTATGTTTATGAATTCCTTTATCTTATATGAATGGTTTTATGATGTCATGTTGTTTAAGAATCCCATTTTTATTACATGGGTTATGCAATGATGTATGATTTATGATTTTGTGGCACACATAAGAAAGGATTCATTAAGAGATGGGTGGGACCTATATCTCCCTCCAATGCATTGGGTAAAGATTTTATATCTCATGAGATAGACATGGCTGGAATGGTAGGTTATACCGGTTCAGTGAAACGGGACTGAAACGAGGATTACTCGATTCAGAAAGGGACTTTGTCCACTAAAATAGTCTTGGCAATGAGTCTTGACTAACAAGAAATGATTCTCTATGATTATGTGTGTATGCCACAATGAGTAATGTTTTAAGTAAGGGTTTCATTTTCACTACTATGATTTATCCCATGTTATGAAATTATGCTCTCTTTTGCAGGTTAAGATTTCCAAAAATGTTATGTTCTTATGAAAATTATGTGATTGATATTTCTTTTGTTTACCCTTACAGAGCATTTGAGATCACCCTTTTATGTTTTCTTTTCCCCAGGATATAAAGAAAGGTTTTAGGTAAAAAAAAAGGAAGATCTTTGTGGGAGATTTTGAAGATCTTTCACCAGGATTAGAAGATTACGTTCCGAGTTTCCAAAGACACTAAACTATTACGATCCTTGTGTGTGTGTTTTTGTTATGTACTAAGTATTCCGCAAAAGTAATGTAATGTCCATGTACGATAAGCTACGGGTCTCTACAGTTGGTATCAGAGGAAAGGTTTAGTCAACCTTTGGAAACTAGGATGCGAGGACTTTAGTGAGATCCCTAGAGATATTTCTACGGTAAGTCTAGGGATGTCCCTAAGGTTAAGTATACGTATAGGTTATAGTACTAGAATTACGCTAACGATCATAGAATTAAACCTAAGATGTTAGATATTGAAGGTACTTCCCCTTTATTATGTTGTTTTCCCTAGCATGTTTTTTGCCTCTCACACTATTCTTTTTGGGTTTTAGAAAATGGCTGGAAACAAGATGATTCACGATAATAGAGGATATGATGGACAATGGAATGATATTCTTCATAATGAAATGGGATTTGGAAGTCCAAACATAATTATTATGCCGAATCAGCAATCTCATAATATGATCAATAAAGTAAAATTTGGTAAGTTTCCTGACTCGGCTAATAAGAGAAAGATGGAGTTTCATGATGATCATAGAGGAAAGAAAGTTCAATTTCCCCTATGTAATTCATGTGGGAAGAGGCATCAAGGAGAATGTTTCAAAGGAACTGGAAGATGCTTTGAGTGTGGAAAAGAAGGACACAAAGCCAGTAAGTGCAAAGGAAAAGGTTCAGTTAACACCAGGGATGAGGATAACCAGGGATGAGGATAATGGTATTGCTAAGACATCAACACTGGTTAAATGTTTTAAATGTGGAATGTACGGGCATTATGCAAACCAATGCCCTAAGGGAAGGTCTCATGAAGAGAATCAGTATGGTCGTATGGGAAGTATTTATGTTGATGATGATGAAGAAACTACAAATGATATGTGAGATGAAAGAAATGTTGAAGCTCGGTCAATGGTCTAAGAATGTAGTGGAATGATTACATGTTTATCATGTGTAATGTTGTATAAGTAATCTCATGGAATAAGGAGACATCTAAGGATTGTTACACTGTTGTCTTTCCTTAAGTTTTTAAAGTGTATGATGAATGGTACCAGTAACCATGAAAGGTTATTCAGTTATATTTGGAAAGTAGATGATAAGTGCATAATGAAAGGATAAGAAGATAATGAGATGTTTGATTGTATTCATGAGCTCATGATTAATATAAGGACTAAGTGATATCATGGTTTGAGTATATAGAATTTTGAGGATTTTGGTATGTGGAAAGTGTTAAATTTTTTTCACTAAGGTATTCAAGAGAATACACGATTAAGGACTTTGAGTGTTTGGAATGTGACCAACAAGACATATCTTATGATATGTGGGGATCAACGACAGTATTAAATCTTTGGTAATCGTTGTCACTATATTATGAGAGTGGACTGCAGTATTATGTATAAGCCTAAAGATTGGAATGGATTATGTTGAACATAAGTTAGTATTGTTTAAGGATCGAAGTTTTCTCGATATTATTGATGGGATGTTATAGTAATATAGTTTTAGAAAAAGGACAACCTGCAGGACGGGCGACAGCCCATCGCGTCGGACAAGGCTGTGGGAATCGAACCCACAACCAAAGTGTGACTGGCCTTTATCGCCTACCACTGGCCTACAGGAAGTCCCTGTTTAGTAGAAACTAGTTTTATTATATTAAGCAGTATGATATATGAAGTATAAGTCCATATGTGATTAATCTCACTATAGATCGACTTATGTATATAATTTTGCTAACCTTTTGTTTGAAACAGATGGAATGACCCGTCATTCTATCACATGATCTGCTAACACTTCACGAATAACAAATTCAACTTCATTTATTTAAGAGATGAAGTGGAAATTGTTCAAGGCACGAACAATAGTGAGATTGTACAAAAATAAAGTAAGTATTTATTCTAATTCAAATTCTTCAACTTTAGGGAAAAGATCTTGAAAACCAAAAATGTTGTCCTAGTGCTCTTATATCTGATTAATCAGATGGTACCTTAGATCATCACAAATTTATGGATTTGTGATTGTTGGCTTTTCCATAGCCATGTTCTCTACCACTCTCCATCAGAACATGATTGTTAGATTTCTCTTCCATATCCATATTTTCACCTATGTGGAAACCCAGTGATTAGTTTATTTGGGTAACCGTTACGTTTCATACTTTTGTTTTTAAAGATTGGTTTTGGTATTCCTTTTTACGATGTGGGTTTCTATTAAATAAACTTTCGAGTAGTAAACCATTTATAACCCCGACGAATTTCGAGGGCGAAATTCATTTTAAGGGGGGTAGAATGTAACACCCCGAGATTTTATGAAAAATATTTTTTTTAATTTCATTAATGTCTTGTGTTGTACGCTACACCAAAAGAAGCTTTCACAACAAGCATCCTTGACTTTCCTTCCATTACACACAATCGCGACCTTCCACGATAGCGTGTGTCGTACGCAACACCAAGTTTCGCTAAACAACGATATGCTATTAAAATATTATTAAAACTAGCCGTTATGAATAGTAATAACCACTTTTTAAAATTCTATAAATCTTATTTTTCAAAATGAACTTCATTTTTGGATTCGGAATATCGAAATTAGCTTAGGTTGAAATTTTGGTGATTTTCGGATAACTTTCATATTTTGATGAATAGTGAAAAATTACTAAATTATAATTAAAAACAACTTTTTTAATCGAAATAATTAATAGTGATAAATTATTAATTTGAGTGGTTTTAAAGTATATTTAGAATATATTTTTACAATTTAATACAATGTTGGTCATTGGATGTAATTTCACATTTAAACTAGACATAAACAAGTGTCAATATTTTGATAGATATTGTTTCTTAAAAACACGCTATTTGTTTTAACAGCGGGATTTAATTATAAAATTAATTAATGCAACTTTTATGTTATGAATTTGGTAAAATAGACTTCATTTTTGAATTCGGAATATGAAATATAGCTTGGGATGAAATTTTGGCATTGTTCTGAAAAACATCAATTTTTGATGAATAGTGAAACCACTAAGTGGTAGGTTAAAAACTGAATTTTGCATAAAACTTAATTTTACCGCTTCTGTGAATGGAATTTCGAAAATCCGAGACACACGGTTAATATCAAGGACTAAAATGTGGTTCAATGAGATGAAAATAATTTTTGGTGAATAGTAACTTTTTACTTTTTTTTACCGCGGTTAATAGTAAATAGGGTAACTAAGGGTAAATATGATATTAATATTACCCTAACACATGTCCTAATTCTATTGGACAAGTGTAATTCGACCAAAAACAAACTTAGGAATAAAATATGACCATTTAGGCCCACTTGGATTAGATTAGGACATTTATTATTAATTTATTTAAAGAAGGGTTAAAATAGTTAAAATCAAAGTTTAATAAGTAAATCATTTTTAATATGGGGTTATACATAAGATAAATTCTACTATAAATATTAATTAGAAATACAAAAAGATTTCCTACATTATGGTATTTTATTTGTAATTTTTAGACATCAAATAATATAATTTATTTATGACACAAAGATGATGTAGTAATTATCTTATTAATGAAATATTGACATAATTGATAATATAAATACCAAAATAAATGTAATTTAAGACTTTTTATGAATTCCACTAATTTTCTAGGTTACTATGATATATTAGTGTTGATTTAATCAACTTGGTTCGAACATATAATTCTGTTATGACTTTCACAAAAATCATATATCAAATAGTGTCAAAATTGACACAAAATAGTTTTTAAATCAAATATTATATTATTAATTGTTATTTTATTCCTAAAAATCTAAGGTTCGGCCAAATGACTTAGATAAGGATATATATATTAATAATAAACAATTTGGGGTTCGTTTGGCATGTTATAGTAAGTGTATTAACCATATAGTGAAAGAAAACAAAAAGACACGGTAAAAGTTAAATTATTTAACTTAGAGTTAAATCTAATTGATAAGGTTAAAATAAGAACCTAAACTTGTCTAAATCCTATTGGTTGATAGGATTTCGACCCATCCCCACTTTATCTTCGAAATAAGACCCTTTGGAACCATTATAAACCGATTTTTACTTTAATATAAAATAATATTTTGAGATATTCCTAAGGTGCCCCTCTCCTCCCCTATAAAAGGACACCTCCTCCCCCTCCTCCTCACACCAATTTGAGCACTCAAGCTCGGCCAACCCCTGCCAATTTCTCCTATCCACTTCCCTAGCAACATCCTAGAGGTTCTGGCTTCCTCAAAGATCAATTTTAGTGCCCTAAGAGGAGGTCTCAAAGAGGCACTTCAAAGAAGAGGTAAATACCGTTACCAATTCTTTCATCTTTATTTCTTCTTCCGCTTCTTCTTCTTAGGTTGTTTCATTATGAAGTAATAACATCAGTATCACTCATATACTGATATGTTATTATAAGTATGAAACAACCCTATTTCACCATCTATCCATCCTACGGAAAAAGAAATCACCGCGCGTGCGTACGTACGGAATACCGTCTCCACGCCGTGGTGTAATCTATTTTCCACCACCACCTTACATGGATGGGTATAATGGTGTAAAGAATAACTATAAATAGTTATTACAACATCATATTGATTCTGATATATTGTATAATCCACTCCAATTCAATTCAATATTTATATAAATGATATCATCGCTCGTGCGTACGTACGGAATACCGTCTCCACGACGCGATGAGATTCATTCTCCATGTTAACCATTTAAGAATGATTATAATGTATATATAAGAAATAATAATGAAATATATGACATTATAAAGCTACTGGATTTATGTATATATATACCTATGTATTTCATCTACTTACTTCCATTTCAAGACAATAAGGAAAGGAAAACAGCGTTCATGCGTACGTACGGACTACCGTCTCCATGAACGGTGTTTTTCATTTTATTTATCTACCTATTATATATATATATATACTGAATATATATGATATATAAATCATATTTTATATTCTGGAAGTAAGTAAATCATGATATAAGTAATAATTATGTCAAGAACAACAAGTCAAAACACCTACGATAAATGAAACGATTTTACCAAAACGCTTCTTTAACATGGAATTTAAAAAAAGAACGGGTAATATAATGTCATAAGTGAACCATATATGATATCATAACAATTAATATGATTCTTTAATAAGTCAATAACATTATTTAAACCATTATACAGGAGCTTCGGACACGGACAAAGCAAGTCGGACCTAAGGTAAGGGAAATATCACAATCTCATTTTTATCCGAGATTGTTTTTACTTTGGTAATTACTGGGGTGTATTTTATCATCCACATCCATGTTTCCTCAATATGTAATGTTATTTACATCCACCTACAATTGTTTAAATCCAATTTTATCCTTCGGTGAGTTTTTAGTAAAAGATATGAAAGGAATCTTTTGTCGTTTTTCATACGAGGTAATTTTTGACTTTTCCGACAAAAGTACGAGAAGAATGTTTTTTTAACTTAAACGGCACGAACGGATTTTTACGGTTTTATAAAGCCTTATTTTTCTGAAGATTCCTCCAAAAGATTTCATGACTATTTTCAATAAAATCTCTTTCTTTTAAAAATTCATGATGTTTTGTGAAAAGAAATTGATTTTGAAGAAGAAAGGATATTTTCCTCAAGAATTCATTTCAAGTGTTTTATCAAAATTATTTTCCATCTAAGATAATAAAGGGTTATGTTTCTATCCATATTTTTACATTGATTTGACTATGTTGTGATGGAATTATGTTTTATATGAATGGTTTTATGATGTCATGTTGTTTAAGAATCCCATTTTTATTACATGGGTTATGCAATGATGTATGATTTATGATTTTGTGGCACACATAAGAAAGGATTCATTAAGAGATGGGTGGGACCTATATCTCCCTCCAATGCATTGGGTAAAGATTTTATATCTCATGAGATAGACATGGCTGGAATGGTAGGTTATACCGGTTCAGTGAAACAGGACTGAAACGAGGATTACTCGATTCAGAAAGGGACTTTGTCCACTAAGATAGTCTTGGCAATGAGTCTTGACTAACAAGAAATGATTCTCTATGATTATGTGTGTATGCCACAATGAGTAATGTTTTAAGTAAGGGTTTCATTTTCACTACTATGATTTATCCCATGTTATGAAATTATGCTCTCTTTTTCAGGTTAAGATTTCCAAAAATGTTATGTTCTTATGAAAATTATGTGATTGATATTTCTTTTGTTTACCCTTACAGAGCATTTGAGCTCACCCTTTTATGTTTTCTTTTCCCCAGGATATAAAGAAAGGTTTTAGGTAAAAAAAAAGGAAGATCTTTGTGGGAGATTTTGAAGATCTTTCACCAGGATTAGAAGATTACGTTCCGAGTTTCCAAAGACACTAAACTATTACGATCCTTGTGTGTGTGTTTTTGTTATGTACTAAGTATTCTGCAAAAGTAATGTAATGTCCATGTACGATAAGCTACGGGTCTCTACATACATCAAATTATTGAGACAAAGGAGATGATCATGCTTGAATAAATTCCCATTGTAAGGAACTACAATGATGTGTTCCCTAAATAATTACCTAGAATTCCTCCTAACCAATAGGTTCAGTTATTAATTAAAATTATACTCGGTTATCTTCTCATATCAAATACTCCTTACAAGATGGCCACTATTTAGTTACATGAATTAGAGAAGCATTTATAAGAGAATTTAGACAATGGTTTTATATGCCCGAGTACTTCAATGTGGGGTGCGCTGATCCTATTCATTAATAAGAAGGATGGATCAATGTTCCTATTCATTTATTATCATGATCTAAAAAAATCACGACAAAGAAAAGTATCCCCTAACATATATAGATGACTTATTCGATCAACTATGTGGGTAAAAGTATTTATCTAAGGTAGACCTTTGGTCGGGATATCACCAATTAAATGTGAAGAATGAATATATTTCATAGACTACCTTTTGAACAAGGTATCTAAACTATGAGTTCATAGTGATTCCCTTAGAAATCACTAATCCTCCAAAAAATTTCATGGACTTGATGAATAGATTATTTAGAGATTACTTCAACAAATTTGTGGTAGTATTTATAGATGATATTATGATATACTTCAAGAGAAAGAGGGGGCATGAGAAGCATTTGAATATTGTGATAAATAATTTGAAAAGGGATAAAATATTTTCAAAGTATACAGAATGTTAGTTATATATGGGATAAGTATCATTATTAGGGAATTTTATCACCAGTAAAGGGATATCTGTAGACCCTTCTAAGACAAAGGCAATTTAGGAGTGTCTCGTACCATAATCTATAACAGAGATCTATAGTTTCCTTGGTCTATCTTGGTATTACTGATTATTTTTTAGTAACTTTTCGCAATTATCAAACCCAATAACCAAGATGAATCTGAAGGGAGAAAAAAAAATTTGGACCAATGAATGTGAATACTTCTTCAAAGAGTTGAAAAAGAGGATTATCACTGCACCGGTACTTACACAATCCATAAGTCGAGAATTTTTTGTGGTATATAATGATACATAAAAGAAGTTCTTAGGATGTGTACTGATGAAAAATGATTAAGTAATAGCCTAAAACTCAATGTAGCTGAAATTTCATGAGAAAAACGATCCCACACATGATCTGGAGTTGGCAGCTGTAATCTTTACATTGAAAATTTGGCGGCATTATCTCTATGGGGAGAAGTGTGAGATATATAACAATCACAAGAGACATAAATATATATTCACACATAATGAGATTAATATTCAGTAATGAATATAGTTATATATCATAAAGGATTACAAATACTCAATCCAATATCATCCTGGTAAAGAACATAAAGTGAAAGGTTCTCTAAGTAGAAAGGATCCTACAACTTTATCAACGATGAGAATTAAGATGGATCAAATATTCTTAGACTTATAAAGGATGGACATGAGGATTATAAGGTAAGGAATATCATAATTACTTTCTCAAATGACTGCTTAACCATCCCTTGTGGAGGAGATAAATGATTCTCAAAGAAATGATGTGGAAATTCAGAAGAAGGTGGAATCTATCATAAATGATTAATCCTCAGAGTTAAAAATTGTTGATGAAGAAGTCATAATATTTGGGTCATGAATATGTGTACCATAAAATTTTTATATAAAGAGGGATATTTTGAGTGATGTGTATATCTTTACCATTTCCATCCACCTAAGGAGAATAAATATGTATTGAGATATATGATATCACTATTGGTGGGACAATATGAAGAAATAGATTTCTGAACATACATCAAAGTGCCTAGTATGTCAGCAAGTAAATTTTAAAAAAATATAAGGTAATAGTGAAACCATTACCTATACCTACATAGAAATGGGAAAACATCACCATGAAATTTTTCACTCGGGTTCCAAATATATCTAGAGGAAATAATGAACTATGGGTTATCATGGATCATCTTACAAATACAACTCACTTTATTGAAATTGAAGTGGAATTATCATTTGATAAACTTTCACATAAATACATTAGATAAGTGGTGAGGCTATATAGATTACCATTATCAATTTTATTAGATCAAGATATGTTGTTTAACTCCATGTTCTGGAAAAGTATTCAACATGCACTAAACATTGAGATGAACTTCAGTATAGATTATCACCCTCAAACTAATGGTTAGTATGAGTTGACCATTAAGATACTAGAAGACATGTTGAAAGAATAATCAATGGAATTCGAATGAGGATGGGATCAACATATTCAAATGGTCGAGTTATCCAACAATCATAGTTTCCACTCAAGAATTGAAGTAGATCCATATGAATCCATTTATGAGAAGAGATGTATAATGTTTTCATGATGGTATGAAGTTAGTGAACATAAGCTTCTGATACCTTAAATGGTTGAGGAAATGCTAGATAATTTTAAGACCATTCAACAGCACATCAAGACAACCCAAATTCAATAGAAGAGTTATGCAGATAATCAATGACAAGACTTAGAATTTGAGGTTGGAGATATGGTATTCCTTCACATATCTATATAGAAGGGAGTCACGAGATTTTAGAATAATGAAAAGATAAGTCCCAGGTGTATCATACCCTTTTATATTCTTGATCGCATCAGAGATGTTTCCTATCAACTAGAAATTCCACCAACCAGGTCTTGAGAACATAATGTATTCAATATATCTCCCTCAAGGAAGTACCCACCAGATCCCTCACATTTACTGAATTCAAAGGTGGTGCAGCTGGAAAATGAACTCTCTTATGAGGAGAATATGGGGATGATATTTTACCATAGAGATAAATTTCTACACAGGAACACCACTCACTTGGTTAAATAAATATGGAGAAACCACAAATATGAAGAGGTGACATGGGAACCGGAGAAAGCGATGAAGGAGAAGTACCCTCATCTATTTTCACCTTTGTTTGTAATATAAAATTTTGAGGATGAAATATCATAATGAGGGAATAGTATAAGGCCCTGGCCTTAAACCTTACTTAATATTGAATTAAATGAATAATTCACATTGACGATCTTTTCAGGTTTAGAGTTTTAGAGAATTAGATCATAAAACATGAATTACATTCCACATTTAAACAAAGTGGTTACATAAAAGGTTGTACTCATTTTTCCCATCAATGAAAACATATTTAAAATAAAACATGGATTCTTTCTTGACACTTCCTTGACACTATCATCACAACATGTACCTTTCCCTTGACCTGTGAAAAACATTTCAAAAACTTGGGATGAGCATAAAAAGTTCAGTAAGGGAGATAAAAATATGGAAAGGAAACATGAGTACATGTATACGTAAGAATCAATGAAATCATACTTTACTCATAAAACATAAGCACTTTAACATATCTCATCAAATCACGAATAAAACATAGAAATCATAATACATAAAGGTAACTTGAGGCATTCATAACATTCTTACGCAGGGAGTAACCCTCTTGGTTACGTTTGGAATACCCATCACAGTATATTCCCTAAATATCTTCGGAGAAACCTTAAAGTTTAACCCCTTAGTGTTACCCAATGCATTGGAGAGCTATATCGGGCTCACCCGCCCTTAGTTTATCATGGAACCACCCGTCTTCATAATAATGCCCAAGAACCATAACATAATCGTATCACATAAAACATGCATAAAGGAAGCATAGAATTTCCACATTTGAATCACAAGATATCAATACAACACATTGATATAATAAAAACATTATGAAAACTATTTTCAATACCAAAATAAAAGAAAAGTAAAACATGGTATTAATTTTTCTTTAAAAAAAAGGTGTGACTTGTACAGTAAGCCGAAACTCAAATAATGGTCACGGTGGCGGAGAAGTCGTTGTCGCCGCATACGTACGACAAAAAAACATTCCTTTTGTCGTTTAGTAACCGCTTAGTATAAAAAAAGTTTCCTTTTGAATAAGAGTAAAAGTAAAAGGGGTTTATAAACCATATAAAAGAAAGTTGTGTATAAAACAAAATATGCCTCAATGAAAGGGGATTGAGACAAAGTCTCATACCTCAGGTCCGACTTGACTCGATCATTCTTTAATGTCCTGAATAATAAACTTGAGTTAATTTCTACGTGATTAAGAACCTTTTTCAAGTTCATTATTCCTTTTATATCACTTATTACCATTTCATGAACACTATGTAATTATTTAAGTTAAAAACGGTCATTTTGTCGATATTTGGTACTTGAGTCAAAAGTGAACTTCTTATATTTACAAGTTGTTCACGTAGTCAAATATCCATTATCTCAAGAATTATATTCATGATTTAGATGCAATATATATCATATATATCCACTATACACATGAATTTATAATATTACATAATCATTTAGAGGTAAGAAATGAAATGCACCGTTCATGGAGACGGTAAGTCGTATGTACGCATGAACGCTACTTTCATTTCTATGTCATATTAATGGAATTAAAACTAAATGAGAGATATGTATATTTTAATTCCAGAATTATATTCATCATTTAGATGTAACATACATAATATATATCCATTATATATATGTACTTATAATAGTACATTACATTTGGGGATAGGAAATGAAATGCACCGTTCATGGAGACGATAAGCCGTATGTACGCATGAACGCTACTTTCATTTCTATCTCATAATTTAATGGAAAGAAATAATAATTATATAAAGGTATATTATAATTCCAGTATAATATCATATATAATATCATTAAATCTATCCTTTATACGTACCAAATATGGTATTAACGAATCAAATCACTTTGAGGGGGCGGTAGTCCGCACTTCCTAAAATGAAGATACCGCGTTTACCCATAATGGAAACCATAAAGGTATTCCATAAATGAAAAATACAGAAGCTTAATTAAAACATAAATATATTATATATCATATATAAATATAGTGACATCTTAATGGCCACCTTTGAAGGTGTTATATGAGTATTGAACAATCATCGTTTCGTGAGGCAGAAATTCACCATCCATAGAAACAGTATGTTCTTTAACCATTAGATGTAGGTGTGTGTAAGTGTAGTTCGAATAATTATTATAACAACATCCTAGTATATTTATGATACTGGTGTTGTTATAAAATAAATGATAAAAAGAGTTTAGGGTGGTTGGAGAAGCAAAATAAAACATAAGAACACAAGAGAAAACACTACCTTTAAAATGGGTAACTCTTTTTGATTTGAGCTCAAAGGCTTCATTGGGAAGACTTCTGCCCAAAGTGAGGCTTCTAGGAGTAATAGAGGGATTTGGAGAGAAAAAATGGGTAGGTTTTGGCCGAGCCAAAGGCTTGAGAGGTGTGGGTAAGGTGGTAGAGGTGGGGGCCTTTTATAAGAGGAGAGGAGGGGCACTCTTGGGAAGTTATAAAAGGTTACTTTATTATAAAATGTTTTTCGGATTTAAAAGGTCCCAAAATTATATATTTCAAGGATAAGGTGATAAGAGTTCTAAATCCACCCATCCAATAAGTTTTTGACATGTGAAGGTCTTATATTTTACATTATCTTTTCATTTTATTTAAATCGTTAAATAATGAGGTAATCACTGCATCATCATGGTGTCAAAAATAATTTAATTTATATAATGTCTAAAAATTATAAAAAAAAATATCATGATGTGAGAAATCTTTTTATTTTTCTAATGAATATTTATAGACAAAATTATGACTTGTATAACCCCATTTTAAAATTGATTTAGTAAAACAACACATGTTTGTGACATTTTAATTTTAACATTAAATAAAAAGTTATTAATATCATTTTCCTACCAAAGTGGCTCCATGGGGTCCCCAAGTTGAACCATGGATTTTCTTGGTCGGACATGACACATCCAATAAGGGTAGGACATGTGTCAAGGTCATTTCATATTATTAAAACATTATTTTTACCTTAAAATACACTAATTACCTCTAATCACGATTAAAACTTAAAAGTTACTATTCACAAAAAAATTATTTTAATCCCATTGAACCAAATTTTACTTCCTAATGACAAACATGTACGTCGGATTTTTGAAATTCAAAACACAGAGGTGGTAAAATTTCATTTAAATGAAAAATCAGTTTTTTTAAATACCACTTAGTGGTTTCACTATTCATCAAAAATTGAAGTTTTTCAGAAAAATACCAAAACATCACCCTAATATATATTTTATATTCCAGATTCAAAAATGATGTCTATTTTACAAAATTCAAAACATATAAGTTACATCAATTAATTTAATAATTAATTCCCGCTGTCAGAGCAAATAGCGTGTTTTTATGAAACAATAAGTATCAAATGATTGACACTAGTTTAAGTCCAATTTCAAAGTGAAATTAATTCCAACGACCACTATTGGATTAAATGGTAAAAATATATTCTAATTTCACTTTAAAACCAATTCAAAAGATAATCTAATCACATAAATAAATTATATTAAAAATAGGTTTTGAATTAAAATAAAACATTTTTCACTATTCATTAAAAAATGAACTTTATCGAAAAAATACCAAAAATTTACAGAAAGTAAATTTTGATGTCCCGATTATAAAGAAGAATTTTATTTGGTCAAATAGAATGTATAATAGTGACCAAAACTATATTTATAGATGGTTCTCCATCAAAAGGTGATAAGTCGACCTTTAGTGAATGTTAGAGTATATATGCCTAAAATTGAATTCTTTTCTTATTTTAAGCCTTTATCTTTTATTGGATATATGTAAAAACATTTAAAAAACATATATAATAATATTCTAGTTATTTCTATTCATTCCCGCCAATAAAACGGCTACGTGTTAACTACAATTTAAAATAATATTATTGTATTACTAGTGTGCAACTTAAGATTTCAAAGAAACTCTTTGTTGCGTATCGAGTACGCTATCGAACATAGAAACCCCTTTAATGTAAAATCAATATTTAATTCGTAAATATTAATAAATATGAAAATTATTTATTCTTTATTTACCTGGGATGTTACATTCTTCCCCCCTTTTGGGAATTGCGTCCTCGCAATTTTATTCACTTATCAAAATAAGTGGGGGTATTTATCCCTCATAGCATTTTCAGATTCCCATGTTTCCTCTTCAACCATATGGTTTTTCCACAAAACCTTTACCTGATGAATTACCTTATTCCGCAACACTTGCTCCCTATGGTCAAGAATCTGGACTGGTTGTTCTTCATAAGATAGATTCTCTTCCAACTGAACTACCTCTGGGCTCAAAACATGAGATGGATCTGGCATATACTTTCTCAACATTGAAACATGAAAAAAATTATGTACCTGAGATAAACTTGTAGGTAATGCCACTTTGTATGCCACTGATCCAACTTTATCCAGACTTTCATATGGCCCAATGAACCTTGGACTCATATTTCCTTTCTTACCAAATCGCATCACACTTTTCAACGGTGAAACTTTGAGAAAAACACGATCACTTAGCTCGAAAGATAGATCCTTCCTCCTGTTGTCTGCAAAACTTTTCTGTCTGCTCTGAGTTGTTCTCATGTGTTTCTGAATCAACTGAAATTTTTCTGCCATCTCTTCTACCAATTCTGGTCCCATCAACTTCCTTTCGCCCACTTCGTCCCAAAAAGCTGGAGTTCGACACCGCTTACCATATAATGCCTCAAACGGAGCCATCTGTATACTGGAATGAAAACTGTTATTATAAGAAAACTCAAACAAAGAAATATGTTGGTCCCAACTTCCCTGATAGTCCATTGAACAAGCACGTAGCATATCTTCCAAAGTCTGAATTGTTTGTTTTGACTGCCCATCTGATTGAGGATGAAAAGCTGTACTAAAATTTAATTCAGTAACCAATGACTTTTGAAGGCCTTTCCAAAAGTTAGAAGTAAACCTGGGATCATGATCAGATACATTGGAGAGGGGAACTCCATGCAACCTGACTATCTCTTTAAGGTACAATCGAGAAATTTGATCTAGAGAGAAATTATCTCGAATAGGAAGGAAATGAGAAGATTTAGTTAATCGATCAACAATAACCCAGATTGCATTATTACTTCGAGATGTCATTGGTAATCCCACAACGAAGTCCATGAATATATTCTCCCATTTCCACTCTGGCACTGGTAGAGGATGAAGCATCCCTTTCTGTAACTACCGCTCTGCTTTAACCTGCTGACAAGTCAAACACTTTACAGTAAAATCAGCAATATCTCTTTTCATTACCTCCCACCAGTAATACTCCCAAAGATCTCTATACATCTTAGTACTTCCAGGATGAACTGAAAACGGAGATCTATGAGCTTCACATAACAAATCTCTCTTCAACTTTGAATCACACGGCACACACAATCTCTTCCCAAATCTCAAAACACAATCATTATCAATGTTGAATTCAGGAAACTTACCCTTCTGAACTAGCTCTACCTTTTTCTGCAACTCACTGTCTTGCTTATGTTCTTGATTAATTCTATCTAATAGAGAAAATTTCACTGATACCTAAAACAAAACAGAAGGACATCCTGCACCAACAACTTCTATGCCAAAGTTCATCAAATCCTTAACCAAAGGATCACGTTCCAAACACAACATTGTTAATGAAGTATTACTTTTTCAACTCAAAGCTTCAGCCACTTTATTTGCTTTTCCCGGATGGTAATGAATTGTACAATCATAATCCTTGATTAATTCTAGTCATCTCCTATGTCTCATGTTTAGATCTTTATGAGTGAATATATACTTTAAACTTTTGTGATCGGTATATATTTCACACTTTACTCCATAAAAATGATGCCTCCAAATTTTTAAAGCGAAAACAACAACAGCTAATTCCAAATCATATGTAGGGTAATTTACCTCATGATTTTTCAACTGACGTGAAGCATAAGCAATTACCTGATCATTCTACATAAGGACATAACCAAGTCCTTTCAATGAAGCATCACTGTAGATAACAAACTCACCATTCCTCAAAGGAAGTTCCAAAACTGGAGCATTCACCAATTTTCTTTTCAACTCCTGAGTCAACTGAGCCATCACTACAACAAACTGTTTAGTTATGATTCTGACCATCTCAGGATACTGATTTGAAAGGTCATTTCCCTCTGTATTCCTTCCCATAAAAGTTGTTCTATTTCCTCTACGAAAAATCATTCTTAACACAGAAATATCTTAGGCAAAGCAACATGGTAATCTTTAAATTCTATATCATTTCAATTTGACCATAAAAAAATATTTTTGGATAATCATTTAATAGAATTCTAACCCCTAAAGTTATCTAAACCGACCTCTGATACCAACTATAAGGACCCATCCTTAAACCTTACTTAATATTGAATTAAATGAATAATTCACATCGAGGATCTTTTCAGGTTTAGAGTTTTAGAGAATTAGATCATAAAACATGCATTACATTCCACATTTAAACAAAGTGGTTACATAAAAAATAGTACTCATTTTTCCCATCAACGGAAAAATATTTAAAATAAAACATGGATTCTTTCTTGACACTTCCTTGACACTATCATCACATCATGTACCTTTCCCTTGACCTGTGAAAAACATTTCAAAAACTTGGGATGAGCATAAAAAGCTCAGTAAGGGATATAAAAATATGGAAAGGAAAGATGAGTACATGTATACGTAAGAATCAATGAAATCATAATTTACTCATAAAACATAAGCGCTTTAACATACCTCATCAAATCATGAATAAAACATAGAAATCATAAGACCTAAAGGTAACTTGAGGCATTCATAACATTCTTACGTAGGGAGTAACCCTCTTGGTTACGTTTGGAATACCCATCACAGTATATTCCCTAAATCTCTTCGGATAAACCTAAACGTTTAACCCCTTCGCGTTACCCAATGCATTGGAGACCTATATCGGGCTCACCCACCCTTATTTTATCATGGAACCACCCATCTTCATAACAATGCCCAAGAACCATAACATAATCGTATCACATAAAACATGCATAAAGGAAACATAGAATTTCCACATTTCAATCACAAGACATCAATACAACACAATGATATAATAAAAACATTATGAAAACCATTTTCAATACCAAAATAAAATAAAATTAAAACATGGTATTTATTTTTCTTTAAAAAAATGTATGGCTTGTAGAGGAAGTCGAAACTCAAATAATGGTCATGGCGGCGGAGAAGTCGTTGTCGCCGCATACGTACGACAAAAAAACATTCCTTTTGTCATTTAGTAACCGCTTCGTATAAAAAAATATTCCTTTTGAATAATCGTAAAAGTCAAAGGGGTTTATACACCGTATAAAAGAAAGTTGTGTATAAAACAAAATATTCCTCAATGAAAGGAGATTGAGACGAAGTCCCATAAATCAGGTCCGACTTGACTCGATTGTTCTTTAATATCCTGAATAATAAACTTGAGTTAATTTATACGTGCTTAAGAACCTTTTTCAAGTTCATTATTCCTTTTATATCACTTATTACCATTTCATGAACACTATGTAATTATTTAAGTTAATAACGGTCGTTTTGTCTATATTTGGTACTTGAGTCAAAAGTGAAATTCTTATATTTACAAGTTGTTCACGTAGTAAAATATCCATTATCTCAAGAATGATATTCATGATGTAGATGAAATATATATCATATATATCCAGTATACACATGAATTTATAATATTACATAATCATTTAGAGGTAATAAATGAAATGCACCGTTCATGGAGACGGTAAGCCGTACGTACGCATGAACGCTACTTTCATTTCTATGTCATATTAATGGAATTAAAACTAAACGAGAGATATGTATATTTTAATTCTAGAATTATATTCATCATTTAGATGTAACATACATCATATATATCCATTATATATATGTACTTATAATATTACATTACATTTGGGGATAAGAAATGAAACGCACCGTTCATGGAGACGGTAAGTCGTACGTACGCATGAACGCTACTTTCATTTCTATCTCATACTTTAATGGAAAGAAATAATAATTATATAAAGGTATATTATAATTCCATTATAATATCATATTTAATATCATTAAATATATCCTTTATACGTACCACATATGGTATTAACGAATCAAATCACTTTGAGGGGGCCGTAGTCCGCACTTCCTAAAATAAAGATACCGCGTTTACCCATAATGGAAACCATAAAGGTATGCCATAAATGAAAAATACAGAAGCTTAAGTAAAACATAAACATATTATATATCATATATAAATATAGTGACATCTTAATGGCCACCTTTGAAGGTGTTATATGAGTGTTGAACAATCATCGTTTCGTGAGGCAGAAATTCGCCATCCACAGAAACATTATGTTATTTAACCATTAGATGTTGGTGTGTGTAAGTGTAGCTCGAATAATTCTTATAAAAACATACTAGTATATTTATGATACTTTTGTTTTTACAAAAGAAATGATAAAAAGAGTTTATGGGGGTTGGAGAAACAAAATAAAACATAAGAACACAAGAGAAAACACTACCTTTAAAACGGGTAACTCTTTTTTATTTGAGCTCAAATGCTTCCTTGGGAAGACTTCTGCAAAAAGTGAGGATTCTGGGAGTAATAGAGGGATGTGGAGAGACAGAATGGGCAGGGGTTGGTTGAGCCAAAGGCTTGAGAGGTGTGGGTAAGGTGGTAGAGGTGGGGTCCTTTTATAAGAGGAGAGGAGGGGCACTCTTGGGAAGTTATAAAATGTTACTTTATTATAAAATGCTTTTCAGATTTAAAAGGTCCCAAAATTATATATTTCGAGGATAAGGTGATAATATTTCAAAATCCACCCATCCAATAGGTTTTTGACATGTGAAGGTCTTATATTTTACATTATCTTTTCATTTTATTTAAATCGTTAAATAATGAGGTAATCGCTACATCATCATTGTGTCATAAATAATTTAACTTATATAATGTCTAAAAATTATAAAAAAAATATCATGATGTAAGAAATATTTTTAGATTTCTTAATAATATTTATAGTCAATATTATTACTTTTATAACCCCATTTAAAAATTGGTTTATTAAAATAACACATGTTTGTGACATTTTAATTTTAACATTAAATAAAAAGTTATTAATGTCATTTTCCTAACAAAGTGGCTCCATGGGGTCCCCAAGTTGAACCATGGATTTTATTGGTCTGCCATGACACATCCAATAAGGTTAGTACATGTGTCAAGGTCATTTCATATTATTAAAACATTTTTTTACCTTAAACTACACTAATTACCTCTAATCGTGATTAAAACTTAAAAGTTACTATTCACTAAAAATTTATTTTAATCCCATTGAACCAAATTTTAATTCCTAATGACAACAATGTATGTTGGATTTTTTAAATTCGAAACACAGAGGTGGTAAAATTTCATTTAAACGAAAAATCAGTTTTTTTAAGTACCACTTAGTGGTTTCACTATTCATCAAAAATTGAAGTTTTTCAGAAAAATACCAAAACATCACCCTAAGCTATATTTGATATTATGGATTCAAAAATGATTTCTATTTTACAAAATTCAAACCATATAAGTTACATTAATTAATTTAATAATTAATTCCCGCTGTCAGAGTAAATAGCGTGTTTTTATGAAACAGTAAGCATCAAATGATTGACACTAGTTTAAGTCCAATTTCAAAGTGAAATTAATTCCAATGACCACTATTGGATTAAATGGTAAAAATATATTCTAATTTAACTTTAAAACCAATTCAAAAGATAATCTAATCATATAAATAAATTATATTGAAAAGATGTTTTGAATTAAAATACAACATTTTTCACTATTCATTAAAAAAATGAACTTTATCGGAAAAATACCAAAAATTTACACAAAGTAAATTTTGATGTCCCGATTCTAAAGAAGAATATTATTTGGTCCAATAGAATTTATAATAGTGACCAAAACTATATTTATACACGGTTCGCCATCAAAAGGCGATTAGTCGACCTTTAGTGAATGTTAGTGTATATATGCCTAAAATTGAATTCTTTTCTTATTTTAAGCCTTTATCTTTTATTGGATATATGTCAAAACATTTAAAAAACATATATAATCATATTCTAGTTATTTCTATTCATTCCTGCCAATACAATGGCTACGTGTTAACTACTATTTAAAATAATATTATTTTATTACTAGTGTGCAACGTAAGATTTCAAAGAAACTCTTTATTGCGTATCGGGTACGCTATTGAACATAGCAACCCCTTTAAAGTAAAATTAATATTTAATTCGTAAATATTAATAAATATGAAAATTATTTATTCTTTATTTACCTGGGATGTTACAAATAGTGTAACATCCTAAGGTTTTTTAACTATGTTTGATAGCATACAATATATACAATACTAAACTTAAACGAACAAAGAAATAATACTATTTAAAAGTGACCATTATAACCTAGACGTTAAATTCAAGGGATTGAATAGTGTTAACCACATTATTGAATATATAATGGTCATACTCATTTATAAATTATTGATTAATTCTTTGTAAATAATCATGAAATTTTTTAGAAAAGTCATTTTATTCTCCAAAAAAATACAATTTCTTCAAAAATGGGTTTTATTTATTTGTATGAGTGAATATTATAATTAATTTAAAGAAGTTTTAGAAATATTATTTTAAATAATTGAATTTCATTTTTTATTTCATCATTTTAAATTATCTTATGATGAATGTTTGAGAATTTTTTGAAAATATTGATTTTTAAGGAATGGTGAAAAATATTATTTTTTATTAAAAACTATATTTTATTTTAAAGTATTTATAAGGTAAAATTATGTTTTTGATTAGTTTTAAATTTTCATGAGTTCAATTTTATTTAAAATTATCCAATTTTTTTAATGTATTTTATACATTAATTTAGTATTAAAACGTTTTATATTTAAAAAGGCATTTTTATGAAAAACTATTTTTCGTTGCGTTTTTTCAGTTTAATTTTAAATTAAATTATGAAACCTAGATGATTTTAATTTAAAAATATAGATTCCATATCTGGAATCAATTGGTCCAAATTTAGTAAATATTTCACTTCTATTTTGTATGTCATTAAAAATAGTAACCTTATTAATTTTTATTACGATAGTAAAAGATAAATTGGGAAATTAAGGGTAAAAATAAAATTATAAAGACTATAAGTGACCCTAACACTTTCCCCAATTTAATTTTATGATTAATTTTCATCCATAATCATTAAATTTTCGTTTTTATGACCATTTGGATCCACTTTTATGATATTATGACCTTTATAGTATTTTTTTTAATGAAAAGTCAGACCTACCACACTCTTATTTTTAATAAGTGTAATATTTTTAATATGATTTTAACTATATTATTTATTTAAATATAAATATAAGTTGTAAATATAAAATATTTGTCTACATCATGGTAATTTATTTCTAATTTTTAGTGAAGAAATAATTTCCCCTAAATTCTTGCACAACGTTGATGTAGTAATTATATAGTTAATGGAAATATAAAATAAATGATATTAAGAATATTAATATAAATATATAATTTTATATAACTAATGTGATCTATGAATTTTTTATATGATACTTATATTTTTATGATATAATAAAATATTTGGTTCAAATATGACTTATTTTCTTGATGTTTTTAATGTGAAAGTTATCAATAGTATCAAATTTGACAACAATGATACTTTATGGAATTAATATTATATTAAATTATTTAAAAATCATAAACATATTAAATAACTATAAAGGAGATAATATATGGTCAAAAAAAATTTCCCATATGCATTTATAGTATATTTATAACCATTTCACTCTAGAATATTCTTATTATATTTTAATATTTTGATAAATTCAAAAGTACCCCTCACCTCAATTATAAATGGGAACTCATTCATTCACCTAATTACACTATTTTGAGCCATATATATAAAAATTAATCTTCCCATTTCTCTTATAAAAATTCTTATTTAAGTTCATGTGGTTCTAACCCTTCCAAAATACCTACCCTATATCCCTTAAGAGAACTTATAAAGGAGCTCCTTCATAGAAGTGGTAATCATCATTACCAACTCTTCCAAATTCGATCATTCTTCTACCTCCAATTAATATGTTATTCCCATACTAAAATATAAATCCAGTATCATATATATACGTAGATTTTATTATTATTATTATACAACCATATTCCACCTTCTATCCATCCAATGAAAAATGAAAGCACCACGCATGTGTACATATGACTTACAGTCTCCACGTAGCGGTGTAATTCATTTATCATCACCACTTTACTTGGATGGTTATAATGATTTAAATAATGGATATGTATTATTATTATTATATAATTTTTATTTTTTAAAATTAATATATCATCCATTTTTCTACCCATTCACTATTTCGGTAGTGATAATGTCGCTCATACGTACGTACGACCTACCGTCTCCACGAAGCGATGTGACACATTTTTCATATAAAACTTTCAATAATGGTTATAAAAATATATTAAATCACTTAATATTATACTTATATCATTAATAACATCATTTATATGATTAATCTATATCCCATTCACATAAATCGGAGCTTGCGTAAAAAAACATGCATGGAAAAATGAAACAGTTAACCCCCAAAACAATGGTAATAATTTAATATTATTAACGAGCAGGTGGTAAGAGGTTATATAAGAATTATATATGATATAATAAATATTAATATGGTTCTTTAATAAATTAATAACAATATTTAAACCATTATTTATGATGTTAAATCACATTCAACTAAAGGATCTCTCTGAAACTCTATATATCCTTTGGGATACACTTTCTCTCTCTTTTCCCCAATTTATATATTAATTATTATTATATAATCATCATATACTATTTTTATGTGTTCTAAACATATGTATATATCTCAATTAATTATTCTTTAATGGTAAATTACATTTTTTATATGTTTCCCTTCTCAATTACTCTCAATAAGAAAACTAGATTAAAGGGAACTTATCTCTTTCTTACCCATTTTCAAGTACACTCCATAATATATTTTAAGCAACCATATATTTTAATAAAATAAATCAATTTATCATGAAATATAATTTTAGTTCATTTATAGTTTTATGGAAATAATTATACTTTTATCCTCTTTAATGACTCTTTATTATTTTACCTAATACTATGCTTAAGTGGAACATTTATAAAGTTACATAGCCAATATTTTTCATGTTTTCACGTCAACTTGACTTCATTATACATGATTACGAAACCCATTTATTTCAATGAGTAAAACTTATAATCATTCCTTATGTTTTATTTATTTATGTGGAACAAATATAAATGTACATGGTTTGATGAGTTCACCTATATATCACTCTAATGCATTGGTTAATGTTTTTTTCTCATGAGATATTATGTATGTGATTAGTGAGTAAACCTAATCCATTATGGGACTATGTCCACCTGTGATATAGTATTGGAAGTTAGCCTTGACTCATGTTTATGTCATGATATATATTGTTTCCACATTCCTATTTTTTCATGATCATATGATTCCATGTTCTACATGATATTCCTCTACATGTTTATTTAAGATCAATGTCGTTTATGTTATCATGTTATGTCTTCTAACTCACGTGCCATGCTTCGTTTACATGTTTATTCCCTTACTTGGTTTTTTAGATCACCCCTTTTTCTATGCATTCCCTAGGATATCTTATATATCTATAGGATCTCAAAGGGTGTTAGGTTCACATTATCTATATTAAAAAAAAGATGTTTTATTCTAGTTTCATGACTTCTATTTATGTACTGAGTCTTCCAAATACACTAGAATTTTCAATCCTTGGTTTGTATTTAATGGATAATTATGCCTAAAATCATGTAATAATATATATAAAAGGATTGTGTCACTATATATGAGACACTATTTGGTACCACATTGACATGTTGACCATAATGATAGGATGTGAAATGATATGATATTTTAGAATCGTTAAATTAATACTATATTCAATAGATTGTGTCACACACAACACCAAACTAGTGAAACACTGGACTAAAAAAACTATGACATATTAAAATTACAAGAATAATATATTTTTTAGTAGATAAAAAGAAAATAATTAATTAAAAATTATATATTATTATCTTCTACGATTAATATTTAAAAAAAGACGTCTTTCGAAGAACTATTTAAAAGGGTGGTATTATATTTCACCTTAATAAATTAAATTGATCATAGTTAAAAGTTTATTATAAAAGAAAATAATTAGATTTATAAAATAATATATCAATATTCAATTATTTATAAATCTATGTTAAATAAGATTAAAAACACATGAAGTTTAAAAATGTTATTTTTTTAATAAAATTAGCTTTTATTTATATGTTGAATTTTCATTTAAAATATAATTTATAAATTTTAGAATTTTAATTTGAAGAAATTTTTTTTGGATTTATAATTTCAATATTAGTTTAAGATGAATTTTTTGAAATTTTTGAAGAATAATAATTTTTAGGTGAATAGTGAAAAATACTTTTTTTATAAATAACACAACTTTTATGACATTATTAGTACATAAGTATGAATTAGAAATTGTTAAACCTTTTTATAATAATAAATCTGTATTTTATAAGTGAATTTATAATATTATTTTTTAAATTTACATCCCATATTTGAAATTTTAGAACTTAAGTTATGTTATTTCAAAAAAAATATTTTAAAAAATTATACATTTAGTATTTTGAAATTAATTTTTTTTAATTTTATAAATTGAATCAAATAAAATGGATATATAATTTTGAATAAGTATCTTCTAATTATGTAATAAGGGACTTTTTATTTTTATGCTTAAATAATAAGTCACTTTCATGACCTATCCCAAAGGGGCTCATGTTGTAACTCCCCAAGCTTGCCTGTAATAGGTTAGGGGCTATTGACTAGCTCTGAGTAGGCATATAACTAACATGGGAGTCCTTATCCTAAAGTACCTAGAAACACACACACAAACACATATCCAAGCCAAAAAAATACTGAAAAATAAAACAACTAAAAGAAATCATGCATGCATACATCTAATCCCACAACCAAAGTACGACAGTAAGTAATGGAAATTAAATAGATCCAAATAAAAGTCCACCACAAAGAGTCTAAAAACAAGTCCAACCTAAAATTAAATATTGGGAATTCTATTAATATACTTCTAGAACACACCCCTGTCTATCCATATCACTAATAACCTTCTAGTTCTGGTTCCTATAGGACTCTTTCAAAATGTTGATCGTCTGCACAAGATAAGACATGGGTGGGAAAAGCCTATGAAGAGGTGAGTATAACAATACCCAGTAGGACACCTCAAAACCATAAAGTATTTAACAAATGAATAATAGTCTAATATTCACATGTATATGTCTACAAAACATATAACAATAATATCCATATCTACTCAAAATGGCACACAGTCTAAAGGTAAAGTCAAAACTGAAAATCCATCCTAGGATTCAAGATTGAAAGTTTCACATGGCACTCATCTAGGATAACACACTCCACGAGTTAGATGACACTGATGACATTTGTCCGAGAGGTAGTTCTCGTCTAGTCTCACCATTATAAGTATAAATTGGAAGTATGAAGATATGTTATATATAGATGAGGATCACTCCCAATGACATGGGGTATACCAACAACTTAATCTGGATTAAACTGCTAAGTAGAGGATCGACACTCGTGTAGTGTTGGTCATGATGATACCAAGAACTTCACCTAGGGAAAAAATATGATAGAGTATCTCACTTCGGGCCTCATTAAAGGATTCAAAAAACTCTATTATAAAATTATTGATGAAGGTATCACCATCCTATATGTAGAATGTGATTCCATACTAATCCTTAGGGAATGGATATAAGGAACAGACCCTAAAGAAACTTCTCAAAGATTTAGATGATAAGGGATTCAAGCCTTCTTTTAAGTGAGTACAAGGTGTGTACTAGGAGTACACAACATTCCCTTAGAAACTGGGTCCTTCCCATGTAAATAGTCATGTCCACTTCCATGTGTAAGTACACATTGTTCTCATACCTGTGTACTTATTCCAATGTCCAAATACATGACTATTACCATGTACATCTGGAATGGCTATGTCTATATGAGAGTACACAGTGTGCCTATGCTCGTGTATTCTTATTCATGTTCGTGTACACTCTAAGGTAAATTCCAAGCCAACTAGAAAGGGTAACATGTCGTGTGATAGGGTTTACACACCGTCTGATCCTTAACTTCATCTTGAAACCCTAGCCTCCACTAAGAGGTCGCCACACAACGTGTAACTCTGTGTATGCACTGTGTTGTTTGGGATTTTCTCAAAATCCAGATCTGGATTATACATTTCTTTTTTTCTTCTATGGCCATTGATCTGGTCATTCCCCATGCTGAAATCTAATGAATAATTTTTATCGGGCCTTTCCCTCATCAAACACAAAAATATGGCCATCAAATCCACTTGAAAACATCCTCAAGCATCATTTATCATTGTGTGTTGAAGAACACAAACTGGGTATCCCAAATTAATCTAATCCACTATTTCTTCCATCAACATATGATCCTCACATTTTACCAATCCCAGATCTATGATATCGAACCATTATGCTAAGAAACAGGTGCACACCATTCAATTTTCCAGTATATATCAAATCACAGGCCAAAGGAAATTTCCCACAATGAATGAAGAAATGGGGAAGGAAAGCACAATCATGAAAATGAGGAATGAACCCCAACCAATGTTTATGTTGGCCTCAATTTTTTGTCATTATAACAAAAAATGAAGTTATAAACAATTAATAAAAAAGTAATTCCCCAAATCTTGGATGATTCTAACCCACACTCAAAATACCCATGATCCGAGGATAAATTTGTTTTTTGATTGATTCGTGTCCATTATAGGAATCAAAAAATGGGAAGAAATTCAAACAAAAAACTCCCTACCTAAATTTATATTGTTCGATGAATAAAAATTAAGTTTAATCATTTTTGTTTATGAGATCCCCTGATTCGATCACACATTGGCCTTCTATCTTCGATCCAGCTATCATTCATCCAAGAGAGACCCTCCAACAATCTCTCTCTCTCCAATAGTTCTCTAATGGCTTCGGGGTTATGTGGATAACCTTGGGAATAATTCATTACCGTATAATTAGAGACAAAATTAGGTCATTGCATCAATGAATTAAATAAAATAATTTATTTTATTATTTTATTCATTTTACACCCATGATGACTTTTTCAAAAATTCCTTGCACCAAAAAAGGTTATGTCATTACTAGGGTAAAACCTAGCCTAAAAACTCAATAATGCCTCAAATTTCTAATCTAGGTCCCCATTTACAATTTATTCCACCTTTTTAGTAAAACTTTTCATGTGTTTTACTTAATATATTTAATATATTTCAAACATTTATTCCAAGAACACTGGGCCTTATTATAACATGTCATCTCAGTGCCTGATAAAAAAATAATCTATACAATATCCAAAAATAATACATGAAAATTATGTGTCATTATATTATCCCCACCTTGGGGCTTTACATTTTGAAAATCCAAAACAGTGGGATATACAAAATGATGTGGGTAATGAGCATGCATTTGAGCCACCTATTCCCTGGTACTCTCCTAATGATTCTCATAATACCACTAGAAACACACTAAAGGAATCACTCACCCATGAAGGATCTTATCTTGCTGATCCTTGATCTCTATCGAGTACTCAACAAAGTTAGATCCATCCTATATTTCTAGCTTTCCTCGGTAAATAACGTGTGATGAGTCATGCACATACCTACTCAACTGCGATACATAGAAGATGTTGTGTACCCAGACTAACTACAGTTGTAGAGCTAAGAGGTATGCCACCTCCCCAAATATATGAAGTATCTAGAAATGGATAATGAATCTCATATATATCTTTCCTCTTCATCCAAATATCCATAATCCATGTTGAGGTGATACTCGTAGGAAGACATGGTATCCCTCCTCGAACTTCGAAGGCCTCCTTTTCCAGTCATCATAAGACTTATGATGGATCTATGTAGTTCTCATCCACTTCTGGATGATCTTAACCTTCTCATTAATGGTTAACATCAACTTTAGGACCGTGAGTGCTGACTCTCCTGGGTTAGTTGAGAAAAGTGCTAACCTATAGGGTCACCCGTACAAGGCCTTTAATGGTTCCCTTCTGATAGAGGAATGGTAACTGTTTTTATATAAAAAATCCACCAGTGGTAGGTGATCCTCCCAAATACAAAACAAATCACAACTTGAAAGCTCACAGCATGTCCTCTAGAACCTAAAAGATCTACTCAGTCTCACCATTATTCTGGGGGTGAAAATCCATGATCAAAGGCAACTAATTCCCAAAAATATCCAACAATCCCTTTCATAATCAAGATGTTAAGAGATCATCACAGTCCGAGATGATTATTTATGGAACACCATGTAGCCAAACTATCTCATGAACATAGAGGCATCCCAATATCTCTATGAAACCATGTTATTAAATATCTAGTAAGTGGGATGACGTGGAGATTTGGTCTACGATCACCCAGATTGCATTGTGTCCCATGGACGTACAAAGTAAGACCATCATAAATTTCATGAATATCCCATCCCAATTCCTCTATGACACCTCAATGGGTTGAGCTAAACCCATTTGAACTTGGTCCTCATCCTTCAATTGTTGATAAGTAAGGCATCGAGAGACAAACACTGCCACTTCCTTCTTCATCCTTAGCCCCCAAAATAGGTGTCATAGGTCTTAGGGATTATTTTCCACACTAGGATGTATTGATAAAGGATACGTATGAAACTCTCTCAGAATCTCCTCCTGCAACATCATTGGTACCATCATGCATCCTCTAAAAATAACAACATGATCCCCACCTTCATAAAATGCATCAGGAGAATGTCAAGTGGATATCTGAGTATATAGGGTATCATAGTCGACATCCCTAAGTTGTTCCTCCTTGACCTACTATAAAATTAAAGGTGTAACAAACATTGACTGGAGGTAATATGCTCCATATCTATCCACAAAGGATAACTTTGATGAGGAAAACTGCTTTGTTGCCTCATTCAAAAACTACAAACAAGATCTCCTGCTGAGAGAATCTTCTACCATGTTCCCCTTCTCAAGAGTATAGAAAATCTTGAAGTAAAAATCCTAGAGAAACTCTAACCATTTCCTCTATATCAAGTTGATATACTTCTGAGATAAGATATACTTGATCCTTTTTTTGTTAGAATATTTGATAAATTTCTCACCCAATAGGTAGTGTCATCACATATTTAGTGGGAATACTACCGCAGCTAACTCGAGATCATGTGACACGTAGTTTTTATCATGTGATCTCAAATAACATGAATCATAGTCAAATGCCTCTTACCTCTACATCAAAACATAACCAATATTGGTTCCTGATGCATTGAAAAACACTACATATGTGACACCTTTCTATGGAAATTTCAAAATGGGAATGATCATCAATCTCTACCTAAACTCCTGAAAATCCTAGGGGCACCTCTCCATCCAAATGAAAGGTTTCCCCTTTCGGGTCAAATATTTCATGGGGGTGATATTCTGGAAAAGTGTTGTATAGATATCTGGTAATATCCTACCAACCCAATGAATCTATGCACCTATATAAAGCTCTTGGGCAGATCCCAACCTAACATTTCCTCAACCTTCATCAGGTCCATTGTTATGTCATCTACTGAGATAACATAACCTAGAAAATGGACCTCTTGAATCTAGAACTGGCACTTTAAGAGCTTGTTGTAAATATGGTGTTCCCAAATTACATCCAAAACCATCCTCAATCATCTCATCTACTCCTCCTCATATGTTGAATACATAAGGATAAATTTGATGAAGACTACCCTGAAATGGTTTAATAAGGGATGAAATATCTAGTTTATGAGTCCCATGAACATTACTAGTATTTTTTTCAAGAAAAAGTGAATCACCAAGTACTCATAGTGACAATAGAAACATTTTAATGTCAAATTTGATATATACTTGTCTTGTACTCACAATTGGTGATAGGTTGATATGAGGTCATCCTTTAAGAACTATCATTACCCTATCAATTGATCAAAGAGTTCATCAATCCTTAGTAGTGTATACTTTTTATTCATTGTCACCTGCTTCAAGCGCTAATAGTGAACACATAACCTCATGCTCTCGTTTACTTTTTTTTTTGCGAAGAAAATTGGGGTCGCCCTAATTGAAACACTGGGTATAACAAATCTATTCCTCTACAAGTCATCCAACCACACCCTCAACTCACAATGCTCTTTGGTATCCATCCAATATTATTTCACATATATTAGGGTCATCCAAGGGTGTAGATTAATGCAGAAGTCTATCTATTGGTGTGGAGGTAAGCCTAGAACATCCTCAGGAATAAAACCCTCATACTTTTCCACCACTACTGAGAACTGGAAACTCATAACATCCACTACATTAAGGTTCACACTAGATAACTTATGAGTAATTGCTTTCACCCTCCTATGAATGAGTCCATCCTATGCCACCTGGGTTTTCTTTTTACTAACAAAGGAAAACCTAGTCCTATCACTGTGTACACACTACATCCTCCTCATGAAATAGTCGATATGGGCATGAACTGTATATAACCAATCCATACATAAGATGATATTGTAAGTCCTCATCGCTTATATAAATATATCTCAATAGAAACTCTCAACTCCAAGGGTCGGGTCACATTATCGGCACAAGTGTGTGATCACTGAGTCATCTACTGTAGGAGTATCCAAGAACAATGGTTAATCTAAGGTCTCAACTAGAATATCTAAGTCTCAAATAAAATATGTGAAAAAAAAGGAATTAATGGAACCTATGTTTATTATTAATTTATATAAGGTAGAAAAGACACATATCATACTCCAAATGATCCCCAAATCCTCTAGGTTGTAATCCTTGACTTCCTGTAGCATCCACCTCCCCTATCCTCCAGATCCTTAAGCCTGAAGTGGTCCACCTAGAGGTGGTGGTGGTAACAAGTGAAAGAGTATACCACCTATATCTACTCTCTTATATCCTATTACACATATGATGTCCTAAGGACCAATATTCTTCTACCATTTCCTCTACCTCAGAGGCCTATCCATTGTCTCCTTATCAATTGTACGACGGGTCAGACAATCTCAAGCAAGATGTCCACTACCATCACTAGAGTAGAACCACCTATATTTGGGAGGATTGGACCCATATCATGATTCATGAACCATATACCCTCTATATAAAGACCTCTTCCTTAAAAATATTACACATCTAGGTCCTTGGGACAGATGTCAGCTTCCTGCTACCAAAGTCTCTGCTTCTATATGCCCACTACTAGTAACCACTTTTTGTGTCTGATGATCCAGAAAACTCTCAACCACCAAATCTCACTCTAAAACCCTAGAATAGTTAGGAATTAACAAAGTTATAAAGTTGGATTATATTTATATATGAATTCCACTCTAAAATTTCTAAGTATGAAAGAACTGATCTCATACCAAATCCATCGAGTGCCTAGAGAGGTTAGTGAACCTTGATGAATATTCAGACACTATTGTGCTACCATGCTAAAGTTGTAAATTCTCATGGATGAATACAACAATCAACATAGATAGATAAAAATAATATCTTAAAAGGAGATCAAACTCAAACCATGTTAGAGTCACCTTGTTGGAAGATTGGGTCACCAAACCCCACCATCTTCCTATTGATCCATGGAGAATGCTCACTTCTAGAACCATCATCTAATCTTTCAGTGTCTTGATAAGTCATAAAACTCACATCACTACCTCAAGAAAGTCCTCATACTCTTATGCAGGTTAGAATTGGAACCTAAGGGGTCACTATCACTGAAAATCATGAAGAACGCTCAGCCTACACACCTCATCTTCTGGTATTGTGTGTACCATCTACTGTTCAACAGGTAGTGGTATAGCTGGTTCACCACCAGGAGGTAACACATCTAGAATTGGTCCTTGTATCGATGTTGCATCATGGAGGGGATCATCCTCATGATCCTAATTATGAATCCTAGTTGGAATAAATCACAGAGGCATATTGAAAGTAAAAAATATGTACCATAATCAATGAGAATATTTGGAGATTTGTCTCAATAAGAACATGGAAACCACAACCCATTCCTATATGATGTATGTACCATTTTTCCCCACAAATAGTGTTCTTATGTACTGAGCTGAAAGGCAGGTGATTAGGGTCCTTTTGTAAGGATACAATGGTCGCCACACCAACACTGGAGTCCCTGTCCTGAAATACAAACTTGAAATGCTTAATATTGTTTCCCCAAACTAATGTCAAAGACCCCAGTCCTAAGGTATAACTGAATTCTCTAATAACACTCTGTCATGAATCATCCCAAAGGGGGACATGCCGCGACTCCCAAATCCCACTTTAAATAGGAAAGGGGCTATAAACTAGCACCGAGTAGGCATATCTCTAACGTGGAAGGCCTTAGCCTAAAGTACTTGTACACATTCACACATCTATAAGCCCAAAAAATGCTAATATTTAAAACAACTAAAATAAACCATGTATTCATACATATAATCCCCCAACAAGAGTACAAAAACAAGCAATTGAAAATAAAAAGGGCCAAATACAATCCCACCACAAAGAGTCTGAAAACAAGTCCAACCTGAAATTAAAGATGGGGAGAGTTGTCAATATACTATAGGGACACACCCCAGTTTGTCTGAATCACTAAGCATTGACCGGTCCTAGTTCCTCTAGGACTCTATCAAAAGGTTTATCATATGAAAAAGACATGACAAATGTGGGAAAATCTCTTATAGGTTTGAGTATAATAATACCCAGTAGTACACCTTGAAACCAAAAATAATGTAACAAAATAATAACAAACATCTCTACATGGGTATATGTCTACAATAAATATAACATGAATATCCAGATATACTCAAAAATACACACTGTCTCAAGGTAAAGTCACAACCATAATTATATCCTAGGATTATTTCTTGAAAGTTTCACATATCACTCATCTAAGATAATACACTTCACGAGTCGAATAACACAGAAGATGTCCCTTTGAGAGGTAGTACTCATCGGGTCTCGCCATTAGAAGTATACACTGGAAGTTTGAAGAGATATGATTCATGTATGAGGATCACTCCTAAGGCATGGGGTATACCAACAACTCAATCTGGATTAACCTTTTAAGTAGAGGATCGATGCTTGTGTAGTGTTGGTCACGACGATACCAATAACTTCACCTAGGGAAAGAAGATGATGTATAATCTCACTCCAATACTCATAGAAGGATTAAAATAACTCTATATTATAATTTCTACTAAATGAATCACCATACTATGTGTAGGACACAATTCTATACTAACCCTTAGTAATGGATATAGGGAAATCACCCTAATAAAACTTTTCTAAGATAAAGAGGATAGTGTCTCCGATCCTTCTTTTAAGGATTATTCAACGTGTAATAGGAGTACATGATGTGTCCCTTAAACACTGGGTCCTGCCCACGTAAATGGACCATTTCCGTGTTCATGTAGAAGTACAAGAAAATAACATGACCTTGTAATTCTTCCCATGTCTAAATATACAGATATGTCATGTACATCTGGCTTGACCATGTATGTGTGGGAGTACACAGTGTGCCAATGCCCATGTACTCCCGAATGGGTCTATGTACCCTACGAGTTACACATCGAGCCAACTGGGAAGGACCACACACCATGTGATCCTTACACTATTATAGAACATGCCTATAATAGCACTGTTATTTATCAGTGCCAGAAAAATTTGCTGATAAAGTCCATCTTTATCAGCACTAAAATAAGTGATGTTAAAGGGTTCCCTTTATCAATGATAAAAAAACATTGATAACGGGAACCCTTTATTAGTACTTTTTTTAGTATTGATAAAAGGGAACATTTATCAGTGTTTTATTTTAGCGCTGATAAAGGAAGCATTTATTCGCAATTTATTTTTAGTGCTGATAAAAGGTGCCTTTTATTAGCACGTTTTTAGCACTGATAAAAGTTTCCCTTTATTAGAACTTTTTTAGCACTGATAAAGATCTAGAGTAAAATTAAAAATTAAAAAAATTAAAAAATTTAAATTAAAAAAAATATGAAACATTTTATTAATTAAATAATTATTGATAAAAATGAATAAATTTACTATACATATAAATAGATTATAAATATTAATTAATAATATATATTAAATATAGATACATAAAATGAATAAGTATAATATATATATAAATTGTTAATTAAAAACATATTAATGTCTTATTCACTTTTAATGTTATTTGATTTTTCAATTTAACCTATATCAAACATCGTTTGTTGCATTTATTTCATGTACATATGTGTGTGTGCGTGTGTTTTAATGCATTTGTATACACAAATGCACACACTAATATCTTTACACAATATATAGAAACACATACGCCTAATATTTATGTAATTTACTCAAATTTCAGTATATTTTATAATTTCATTATAAAATGATACATTTAATATATATTATGTTTTTAATCAGTTAATTTTTTTTAATACTACAGTTAGGGTATTCATTTTTAATATTTTTTTTATTTTTTTTTAATTTGATCATTTTCTATTATTTATTTATATATATTTATTTACTATGTTTTAGTATTTTCAATATTTATTTATCCACTTCAATATATATATATATATATATATATATCCATAGTTTTTAATAACTTATACTTAATTAATAAAACTTATCCATTTTTTCTATATTTTTAAAGTGTACTCATTTTGAAATTTTCAATTTCACTCATTTTTAAAATGCATGTATTGAAGATTATATATAAATTAATAATGTTAAAAATATATTTATAAATAAATATTTATAAACAAATATATCTATAAATTTAAATTTACTATATTTATAAATATTATAAATAAATAATTATAATTTTATAATAAATTTTTATATAATTATAAATAAATAATTATAAATTTATTTAAATAATCCTAATTATAAAACTTTTTTCAGCACTTTTTTAGAGCTAATAAATCTAGAGCTTTATCAGCACTAAAAAAGTGATATTAAAAGAGATATTTATCAGTGCTAAAATGTTACCACTAATAAATATGTCTTTTATCAGCACTTTTTTTAGCAGTGATAAAGCTCAAAATTTATCAGTTCTAAAAAAGAACTGATAAATATGTATTTTATTAGTGCTTATATATTTATCACTGATAAAATGGATCGTTATCAGCACTTATCCGAAAGCATAGTTAAAAGTGTCCCCAGTATATTTAAAAATACCCTAACCATGACTCATTCGCTCACGATTCACAACCTCTCATGGAACTCTTCTGATGTCGGCATGACTCCTCTACATTCCCTCAGATTAATCAAGGCTAGAATCCAATGCATGTTATTTTCTACTTTTCTTATATTGTTGTTTGATTTTTTGGGTTCCTTGTTTTTCATTTTTGTACTATTATTAACCATGAAAAACCTTACATCTTTTCTCTTCGCTGCTGAAATACAACGAGTGGTTCTATTTCATCATTTTCCTCCATAGACAATGGTTTTGAAGAAAGAGAAGGATTTTTCCATATAATAAGGTTAGTCAATATATGTGTATGGGAATGTATGGATAAATAAAATAGATTTTTCACCACACGCTAATAAAATTGTAATGATGGCTTTATAGCATGATCAAATTGAATTTAGTTAAACATTGAAGAGGTTAACACATTTCTCAAACATATTATCTATATCCCTTAGCATTGAAACATGACTTTGGATAGTTTTTGAAAAATGGTATTCAAGCATAGGTGCTTCAGAGGTCCTAAGTTTCAAAGTGCACTTTTTTATTTTAATAATAAGGGTATTGTGGAGTTAGGTTGTCAGAACTTGAGAGGTACATGTGGGGGAGAGTGTCACAAACTCTCTTTAGTTTAGAGAAACGATTTTCCAAGGAACTTTGGGCTTGAGTCTGGGAATTTGATTGAGATTTTGATCGATTTGAGTTGTTTGATATGAGAATTTATATTTAAATTTACAATTATTTTTTAGTGATTTTTTTATTTGGTTGAGCTTGGGTGATGGTGGATGAAGATATGGAGCTACATGGCTGGTCCCCATGGACTATCCAACCATGTGGATCCCATGTGGATAGTTCTATGGACTCCATTAAACCTGCAAGAAGTTTTTTATTTAATTTTAGACTTATTTCAACCACTTTTAATTATTGAATTATTCTTAAAGTGAATTCTCACTTCTGGAAGGTAAATTAAAGAGGGTTTGGTGTGGTTTGATGTTATTGAAATGGATTTGATCTAGTGTTGTGTAGTGTTTTGAAATTTTTAAATGTTTTTTTGGGTTAAAATGGGTTTTTATTATTTTCTATAGAATTGTTAGGTTCTTAAATATTTTTAATGGTTTATTTTAGAATTTATTTATTATACCATAAAATATATTTAAAAAATTGGTTGATTTTATTATGGGTTTTGAGAAAAAAGTATTTGTAAAAAAATTATATTTTTATGTAAATGATTTAAAATGAACTAACTAAATTTAAAAATGTCTTTAACTGTTAATAAACTCTAAAAAAATTGTTTTATTTTTAATTGAGTGTAGTTTTTTAAAAATATTTATTTAAAGTTAGTGATTTTCAAGAAAAAGAAGTTTTTTAGTTTCTTGATGTTGTGTTTTTTTGAGTGTTTATGCATTTAGATTTGTCCTATGGTCTAGGAGGGAATGTTTAGTTTGATATGTTGGACATTAACTAGTTGAGTTCATGTCTTGTGTCATTTAAATTATTCCTCTTGAAATGTTCAAATAAAATAGTATAGTGTTTATCTCCTAGGATAACCCTCTTAGTTATTTGTCCCTTCATTTAGAGGAGAGTCGTTTTGTTTCAATCTCTACCCTTACTCTAAATCGAGTGGGGAACATGGAACCTTCTTTCTCTCAAACCCCATATTAGGATATTTATTTTGTGTCTGTAGAGTCATTTGAGACTAGGGAATCTAGTGGATGGTTATTTTATTGATTTTTATTGGTTTTGTTTTCCTTTACGAGCCTCATTATTTGGATATACACTTCTTCCATTGTGTGGTTTTGTTTAAGGTTTTGATGCAATTTTAGAATGGGACACATAATTTTTGGTATTTTTGATTTTTTCTTATGGACTGGTGGTTTATCCTTATCAAGGTTGGGTGTATTTTTTTATTTTTTATTAACCTATATTCTCAAGTCTCATGCCTCTATTTTGGATTTGATGGGTAGGAATCAATAATAATATATCAAATGTCATTTTCTTATGTTTATTTTTTTTTTCTGGAATCAATTAAAAATTTATATTAATAGAAACATGAATATTAAAGAAATAGTGCATTCTTATTTAATTATTAGTGGTGATTAAGTTTATATAGTTTATTAATTGATTGAGTTTATTTAGTAACACCCTTTATCGATACTATTAGTTAGTTGTTTCATACTTATATTTAAAATAATTATACTAACATCATTTTAATTATATATAAAGTATGAAAAGACTTATATATGGTGTAATTTTTAATTATGGAAAGTATATGTGGTTCCTCTAAGATTTTATGGTCATATATCATAATAATAACTTTAGGATTACATTGATTAGATTCATTTCATTTATAATAGTAAAAAAATTCTACATCAATACTAAGCATAAGTTGAAAATTTCATCCTTTAAAGGGATGTATATTATTGGAGGGATCTTATGGTGGATTAAAAAAATATCCAAAATTGGAAGGTGTGAAATCCTTGAGTAGACAAAATTTATGTCATATGTAGGTGGGGTTATATTCATTTCTTTAAAACCATTAGAGTGGAGGTATTCCAATTCCTCTTCAATTGAGGAGACTTTTTGAGTGATTCCATTAGTATAGGTTCCTAGGACACTTTAATCCTTATACGATTTATTGTATTCCATATCTTGATGATGGATTTAAATCTGTCTTTAAAACTATCCTTCCTTCCATCATTGTGGTTCCAAAGTTCATTGATGACATACCTCTCGAACAGTGATGGGAGAAAGGCTAGTTTAAAATAGGGAATGAGTAGACTCAAATCCATCATCAAGAGATGAAAGGAAATCAAGCATTTGAGGATGGATTAAATAAAGGTAGTAAAGGTTAGTTGTGATATAGTATTTAAGTATTATATCTATGTTTAAGAAAGTAACAATTTTCATTAAATATGCATGAAATTGTGGAATTTTATGCATGCAATGTATTGTATAGTGGTTATTAAAGAAAAATTAAATGTTTGACTACTCATACAGAAAATTTATTTTGAACATGATGATGTTACTGATCCCAAGTAAGAATAGACTATTGATGATGAAACTATGGAATTATTAGGGGATCAACAACATATTTATTAAAAAAACAATAATGATGCAGCATCATAGTTTTGAATAAAATTATCAAGGAAAGAAGTCAGGGTATAAAATTTTATGTTGGTTGGAATCAATGTGACCAACCTATTGAACCCAAAAAAGTCAAATTTAATTATTTATCTTGGGGTAACAATAAATATGAATGTGTTGATTGATATTGACTCATGGTGTCGTGTCCAACCTGTAACGAAGTAAATCATTTGGAAAGATATAACGATAATGTTACAATATACTTTCTCTATTTTAATGAAAAATTATATAATGAAATGTTGATTTAGTTTTAATTATTCCTTGAAGACATCATTTATTTTAGAATAATTTTATAATAAATTTGTCTTAATGGCCACTGGAAAATTCTATAGAGGCTTTTGGACTCTTCTGACAAAGTTACATCTTAGGGATGCTGAAGGTAAAATAAAACCCCACCCACCACTTATTTATGCATGCATTATAAAGCAAGAAACATGGACTGCTTTCTATAATCATTGTAATGAGAAATAATTTTAGGTGCATTGTAGTTGATGATATATTATTTTACATTATTTGTTTTATCCAACTTGATTCTAAAATTTTAATTTATGAAATAGAAAAAAGAGTGCTGAAAATAAATAATGTGCATCAAAACCAACTTACCCCTATCACAAAGGATGGATGGGGTGTGATTCATTAGAGAATAAATTGATATTTATTTTAAATCAACAATAAAATTTTAATTATGTGATATAAAAAAACACATGTTCCTTTGTTTATATATAGATTGATGAATCAAAATATGAAGCCACTTTCATCCCATGTCATGTGTTGTGGAAGGAGGCTCATGTAAATAAGGAGGGTATATTAGTTTATGATAACACAAAAGTAAAATGTTTTTTTAATGGTGGTATTTTGGTGAAAGACCAAAACACTAAATTTATTAAATAAAAGTATTAAATGAGTTTGAAAGATATTATTTTTGTTACAATCCCTATCATAAAGAGAAATTAAATAAAAAGGGAGTTCATTTAACCATAAAATGTCATGGTTAACTCCCATATTAGCAAGGTCATTTGTAACCTTGTTCTCTTCACAAAAGTGATGTGTCACAATATAGCTAGTATCCATATGTGAATACAGACAATCCATCCAATGTGAAGTAATCGGCCATGCAAGGTGCACTACACCATTCCAAATAGCTTGCAAAATGGTCGTTGAATAGCTTTCAATCCCGAGATTCTTCCAGCCAAGTTTCTTCGCAAAAGAGATAGCATGAATCACTCCCATCATTTCATCTTCTAGAGATGAGGTGACACCATAACTACCATAGAATTACCTTAGTGTCTGTTTAGAGTGGTTCTGTAGATATCACCACAACCCGAGGGTCTCAGGTTACCTTTATAATCACCATTAACATTAACTTTAATCCCGTTTTGGGGCAGAACTTTAAAAAAAAAGTGCATCTAGGATGAGAATAAATACCCTTCACCCCAAGCCACCATATAATACAAAAGTTGCTAACTGTGTTACTGAAAATACCCTTATGAATCTAGGTGGCTTCCAAAATGGAAATGAGAATTCCCATCTTTCCTGCATTAAGACTAAATGAGTAGTTTCTATTAATAAGATAATTTCTATCATACTAGATCTCATGGAGAAGCTCAGTTATGGAAGTTATGAAGAGATTATTGATTTTATGAGAGGCTTTAATACCCGAAAAACATTGTATATGAGTGTTGATAGAGTCATGAAGTAATCATATGCACTCAAAAAGATCAAATACATAATTTCAAAGAGTAGTGGTCATGGAAAATGAAGGAAAGGGGTGGTTAATGTCTTTCCGATTTTCATTACATAGATGAAATTTAGAGAAAATTTGAATACCAAAATATTAAAGATAGGTGTTTGTAGGGACCATTTTGTTCACAATATGACAAACAAGCATGAATTGTGAGGGTTTAAACCATAATTTATTAATTTTTTTTAGCCAACTCAAATTATTTTTATAATTACTAAGAATATGGTCATAAAAAATTTTAGAGTCAAGCATGCCATTATGAGAAGGTTCCAAAATTAACAAAAATCATTAGTGTTGGAAAAGGGTTTGTTGTCAATGAAATTTTTAATATTTTCATGTAAATTAAATCTTTGGGAGTGTAACATATCTTTAATGGTATTATTAGTGTGCTCGGGTGGCTGAGTGGGAGAAACCATTGAAATGATTGAAGAACCAGTCCAGTTTTCAAGCTAGAAGTTACAAGAAGAGTATTTTCTCACCATCCATATAGAGGTAGACATGATATTTGAAAAAGTATTTTTAATATAAGTCTATATGGAAGAGATCATATAATTTAAATTTCATTTCTTTAATTTATCAAGAAATCGGTTTTTGATGAAAACGAGTGAGTTATAGTTATTATGAATAAGGTTCCAAGTGAGTCTAGAATATAATAAATCATTTAAGAGCTCGATATTTTTGATATCGATACCACCATTATCCAAAGGCTTGCAACATGTAGAACAGGGAATAGTCACTGGTTTCCTTTCAAGCATGCTTCCACTCTAGAAAAAGTTTTTGATGACAACATTTTTTTAAAAACCTGAAGGGAATTTATAAACCATCATAGAATAGACCATTTTTGAAACAATCGTGGACTTTAAAAGACAGATCTGGTTGGCCAGGGAGAGGGATTTCCCTTTCCATGAGGGGAGTTAGTGGAGGATTTGGTCAAAATTTATAGAAAAGTAACTGGACTTGGGTCTACCCCAAAAAATGGGAACACCAAGATATTTTAAGGGGGGTATCCTTATTTAATGCCTAAAACATTCATAATATCAGATTTTCTATTAGAATGAAACCTATTCCCAAAAAATATATAGGATTTTCTCCAACTGATGGTTTTTCCAGAAACATATTCATAGTGAAATAGGGAACATTTGAGATTATTGGTATTTCATTTATCACCTTGTAAAACAAGGATGATTTCATCAACGTATAAAAGATGTGTGGGCTCATTCAAATTCATAGAGGTATGTATTGGTTTAAGCTTGTTATGATTCACAAGACGAGTGAATAATCTATTTAAGTAATCTTCAGCAATCGAGAAAAGAATATTGGGTTAGAGGATTATGTTTTGGAGTATCTCCTTGAAAATATTTCGAGAAGATAAAACCATGTAAAGATACATATAATATGATGAGACTATTGTAGACCCAAATAGACTCACTGTAAGATATTATTTTGCGGTCTGGTTTGGCATACCAATGTATAAGTAAGGATCATAGTGAACTGGCAGTGGAGAAAATATCCCCACATGAACCAAATTATCCCACTAGATTTTAGGCTAGTCATTCTCTCCAACCACATACCTTACCAATGGTAATAAATTTTTTCATTACTCTTTCTCCTAAATGTGAATCAAAAAACTTCTAATAACTTTATATTACTTAAATTCTATAGGGTAAAATTGTATGTGATTTGTATCTGTCAACACCCACATACCTCCGTGTTTTGATGGGTACAGTTTATAATATCCCAGTATAATAGCTAAAAATCACATGAGAGTGGGGATTGAGGTAGCTTATCAGTCAACTGCTAAGTTTCATATTCCACTTGATGGTCCAGATATTACAAAGGTTGAAGCTGCTATTAGAGATTTCATAGCATGGTCATTTAATCTTATAAAGATACATGAGGTACATATTTAACAAATTTTTTCATATGAAAAACATATAATAGTTTATTATAAAAGGTATAAAGTGATGTATGATATTACATGTGGATAAAACGATAGAGAAATTAAAGGTTAAATCAAGAAAATTTAGTGAATTGACTAAGAAAACAAAATGAACTTCCAAGAGTACCTTCTCCCCACCAGTTCCATAGAAATATTTATTATCATTACGACTTCATGAAGATACCACATTTAAAGATAAAACTATTTCTTACATTGATTATGAAGAAAACCTATATGGAGATTACTTCACAGGCATAATTGGACTCGAGACTAACTAAGATTCTCAAGCATGAATGGTTGGGCATCTCAGTTGTGAACACATACATAAGGTACATTTTAATAATACATTTGTCCAAATAGTGAGATAAATATGTTTATTAAAGTTAATAACTAATCATACTTTGTACAGGTGTTTATATTACAACTATATAAAGGGAAGATTGTGCGAAGCACAATTTGTATTAATTGATCCCTATATCATTTCTATGCAATAATTTACTTTGAATCAGGAACCAATTAAACATTAAAAAGTCAAGTTACTCAAAGCGTTTAATAAAAAAACATCAGATGACAGAATATTTTTGATTCCTACAATTCAAGGGTAAAACTCTACAATATAATCACATAAAATATATTTTTAATTTTTTTATTACTTAATTCTTTTTTTAGGTGGCACTGGATGGTGATAGCAGTCAATATAGACACCCCAAATATTTATTTTTTTGATTAAATTCATGGATATGAATCCAAAATACCACACATGATGTGTATTGTGAATATGTAATACACTACAATCAACATTTTATATATAAAATTCAAATTATATGTTCAGTCTGTGTTTGAACGACAATTTTTTTATAATCAGGCATTCATTCAATACAGGCTAGATCATGGCATGAAGTTGGTGTCTGAAAAGATAGAGCCTTTGGATTACTACAAATATAAAAAAATAAGGTATGTATAGAAATATTTAACTATAAAAACATTTCAAAACAATTTACTTATTTTGGTTAATGTTTTTTGCAGTGTCCTAAACAAGATAATGACATCGATTTTGGATATTATGTTTTCAAATTTATGAGAGAAATAATAAATCATAAAAATACCAAAATACCCAAACAGGTAATTTTTTAAGGTAATTACAATTTTATTAAATATATTTCATAATCATTTTTTATCTATATTTTCTTAGTATTATCAATATCGTCGACAATAGAGTTACTCAAAAGAAGAAATAAATTTGTTTAGAGACGAGTGGGCATCGTACTTTTTGTCAGATTGTATGCCGACAAAAAATTTAGGTGATTACCTAATATGTTTGTGATCTAGTATGATTTATGACCTTTGAAATATATTTGGGGTGTGAGCAATTAGTTTCAGAATGCTTATATAATATTTTTGATCTCTTTCTCAAGGAGAAGAATAATAGAGGAAATCAATTTGTTTAGAATCACTAACCTACAAACAATAAAATTGTTGGGTAATATTGGAGGCATATGTGGAGGGGGGAAGAGACGAAGTCATAGGCAGAGGCAGAGTCAAAGTTATAGGCAGAGTTGGAGTCATAGACTGATGTGGAGGGGGAGGCATAGTTGAAGACTGAGGTAGAGACCGAGCCAGAGGAGGATAAGAAGCGATGGATTCAAAACAATAAAATTATTGGGAAATAAAGTAGAGTAAGTATCATACCATGATTTTGTTTGGGAAAAGTTATTTAAAAGTGAACACAACACTTTTCACTTAAGATAAGACTCATTTTTCATGTTTCCAGTTTAAAATGACACTTTAGTAAAAAAACATGTGGCATACTCAAAACTAAGAAAATGCATTCATATTATTTTTTTAATTTATGAAAATGATGCATGAGTCATTTGGGATGTTTATGAATTATCCAAGCCTCAATCCAATGTACAGTGTGACTGGTATGACTCTAAGTGTGTCTTTTTATAAAGAAACGACATTAATTTTAGTGAAAAAACAACTAACATACTGAAAACTGAGAGAACACATTCATATAGTTTTTTTACTTTATGAAAATGATCCATACATAATTTTTGACATATATTTATTATCCTCACCTCAATCTGATGTATGGTGTGACTGGTATGACTCCAAGTGTCTGTTATCGGTTTAAAAAAACATTTTAATAAATAAAAAGTTTCACTCACTGAAAATTGATCAAATTCACTAAAATTATCTTGATAAATTAGTAAAATGATTCATAATTAATTTATGAAATGTATTAATAAGTCTCATTTCAAACCCATACATGATGCCGCCTGTATGACTCAATGTACGTGTTTCCAGTTTAAAATGACATTTTAATAAAAAACACACATGGCATACTCAAAATTGAGGAAATGCATTCCGATTGTTTTGATAATTTATAAAAACAATACATGAGACATTTGGTATGTGTAGGGATTAGCTTCACCATATTCCTATGTACAGAGTGACCATTATGACTCCATGTGTGTCTTTTTTTTAAAAATTGACATTAATTTTAGTGAAAAAAACTACTAACATACTTAAAACCAATCAAACATATTAGAATTGTTTTGTCACTTTATAAAAATGATGAATACATCACTTGGGATGTATAAGGATCATACTCACCTAAATATGATGCACGGTGTGACCGGTTTGACTCTAAGTGTATCTTTTTATTGAAAATTAACATTAATTTTAGTGAAAACAACAACTGACATACACAAAACTGATAAAATGCATTAATATTGTTTTGGTATTTTATAAAAATGATCCATAAATCATTTTTTATGTTTAGGGATCATCCAAACCTCATTCCGATGCACGGTGTGACTGGTATGACTCTAAGTGTCCGTTATCAGTTTAAATTTAACATTTTAATACAAAATATTTCCACTCCCTAAAAACCAAGAAAACGTGATCATATTGTCTTGATAATTTGGTAAAATGATTCACAATTCATTTTTTATGTGTATGAATCAGTATCATGTCAAAACCACACAAAATTCCACATTTATGTCTCAAAGTGCGTGTTATTATTTTAAAATGACATTTTTGTAAAAAACACACAAGGCATACTGAAAACTAAGAAAATGAATTCATATTTTTTTAATTTATTAAAATTATACATGAGTCATTTGGGACATGTAGGGATCAGCCTCACCTCAATATGATGTACAGTATGACCGGTATGACTCCAAGTGTTTCTTTTTAGTCAAAATTGACATTAATTTTAGTGAAAAAATAACAAACATACTCAAAACTGAGAAAAGGAATTCAGATTTTTTGGGTACTTTAAGAAAAAATTAATACATAATTTTTTGTTGTGTAAGGATTAGCTACACATCAATCTTATGTATGGTGTGACCGGTATGACTCCAAGTGTGCCTTTTTATTCAAAATTTACTTTAATTTTAGTAAAAAAGTAACATACTGTATAATAGTGTTTTATTTTTCTTGTATTTTTTTTATAAATTTTATTTAATTTAAATTATGTATTTTATCTAATTTTGGTAATTTCTGTTACTGTTTCTGGTGACGTAGTGTGTTGTTGCAGCACACTGCACCTATTTCTCGTGATGCAGGGTGTTGCAGCATCACACTGTAGTTTTAACCCGTATCAGTGCTACTAAATTCACTAATAAAAGTATGATTTATCAGTATTTTTAAAGGAACCTATATATATACCCTTTATCAGTCATTATATAGGTGTTGATAAAGTCTCTCTTTATTATCACTTTTAAATGTGCTGATAAATCATTATTTTATCAACACAAATAAAAACACTGATAAATCATACTTTTATCAGCGCTTTTATTTACGCTGATAAATCTAAGCTTTATCAGTTCTTTTTTAGAACTGATAAAAGTCAGGGATTATTCACTTAACTGAGGTAGTTAGAACTTTTTTATCACGGATAAAGTCTAATTATAGTGTTGATAAAGGCATGTTTCCTAGTAGTGTTAACTTCATCTGGAAACCCTAGCCGCTATTGAGAGGGCCCCATGTAGCATGTAGCTCCACAATACATGTCTTCTTGTTCATGATTTTCTATAAATATAGATTTGTATTCTGCGCATCTTCGCCACTCCTATGGGTATCAATCTTTCCATGACCTATACTAGAAACCAAGAAATACCATCGTATGGTCCTTTCCGTCATCTAACACTGAAATATGGCCATCAAATCCACTCGGAAATTTCCCTCATGCATCGTTCATCATTGCGCACCAAAGAACATGAATTGGGTACCAAAATTCCATATGATATGATTTCTCATCTATCATCACATGATATTCATGTCGTATCGACCCTTGATCTATGATATCGAACCATTTCTCAACGAAACGGGTGTGTAACATTCGATTTTTTGGAATATATTGAACTGCGGGCCAAAGGAAATTGCCCACAATGAACGAAGAAATGTGGAAGAAAATAACAATCATAAACATGAGTAATGAACATCATCCATTTTTTATATTGGCCTCAATTAATTTCCATTATAATTAATAATTAATGGATAAAAAAATAATCACAAATCAATTCCCCAAATCCCATATGATTCTAACTCGCACCCGCAATACGCACGATTTGCGAATCAATTCGTTAGTTTATTGATTCATGTTTTTCATAAGAATCCTGAAATGGGAATAAATTTAAATAAATGAATTATCTGCCTTGATTTGGATCGATCCCTGATGAAGAACAATGTTACATCATTATCATTGGCGAGATCCTATGATTCTGTCATACACTGGTCATCAATATTTGATTCGATTATCATTAGTCTGAGAGAGATCCTTCAATGCTATCTCTCTCTATCTATCAAATGGTTCTCCAACATCTCCAGGTTTATGTAGCTAACCCCGATAATTTTTCATAATTGTTTACTTGTATATGAAATTAGGTCATTGCATGAATGGATGACATAAAATAATTTATTTAATTGTTTTATTCATTTTACACCCATGATAACTTTTTCAAAAATGCCCCACACCAACAAAGTTATGTTGAACCTAGGATAAAACCCAAGATATGGACTCAATATTTCCCTCATATTTCTGATCTGGACCCCATTTAGAATTTATTCTATTTTTTCTAGAAAACTATGCATGTGTGCTACTTAATATATTTAATATATTTTAAACATTTATTTCAGGAAAACTAGGCCTCAGAATCACACAATATCTCAATAAATAGTAAAAAAAATAATCTATACAGTATCAAAAAATAATACATGGAAAATATGAGTCATTATAGTTACCTTGGAATAGAAACTAGTTACCATGTTAAAAACTAAAATGGAAAAACTAAAAAAATATAATGGAAATGAGTTGAAAACATGTTTAAAACATGTTTGATAATGGGTGGATGATCCCTTTTTTGACCTTATCTACCCCCTATATAATATTTATCAAGTTTGGAGATACATTACTTGAGATTTATTTCCCATTATTACAATTTTTTTGAGTATTTACGAAAACATCATCCATTTTCACTTATAAAAGGGGATCTCCTCTCTTTACTTCCCCTCACACCAAAGCCCCCTTATTTCAGCCCAAAATATACCCAAAACTCTTATAAAAATTACTATATATCTTAAAAGGTTCTTTTCTTCTCAAAGTACCTTCCTTCAAAGGATTAACACCCTTCACAAATGATATAATACAAGAAGTGAGGTATAAATTTCCAACAACACCTTTCTCGTTTCTATTTATTTATGTACACTTATTTTTCCTAAAATTTAATTAAACCATCTTAAAATGATGAAATAAGTATCATTATTATACTTTTATGTTATTATAATTATTCTACATTCATTAACAACCTTTCCCTTTTTTAGTAAGAAAAATGAAGGTGTTATTCATGCGCTATGCGAATCACCGCCTCCACAACGCAACATGTTTCATTTTCCTTAACCGCCTTACTAGAAAGATCCTAATAAGTAATTTAATATATAAGTATAATATTTATGGAATATTTTATATTATTAAATTATAAACCATATTATTCTTGTTACCCATTCTATGGAAAACAAAATCATCATCCATGCATATGTGTGGACTACCGCCTCCACAGAATGATTGATTTCTATTTTTATTTTCATCATCGCCTTACATGGATGGTCATGAAAATGAGTTTAAGTATTATTTTTATTAAATAATTTAGGTTTTTTATGGAAAATTTGAGATCCTATTAATTATATTATCAACAAATTATCATCATAAATTCAACCGTTCAAAATAATAAAATTAAAAGGAAAACGATCTCATCATTTGAAGTAATAGCTTTATATGAATTATATTCCACATAAAATTATTTCCAACTATGATATATCATACTAATAAATTATAAATAAGATAATTATGCTACAGGTATAATTATATTTCAACTATACCATCACATAATCATCTATTAATTATGGTGTGTTCATGTTTGTGTCAGTTTAACCACCTACTTGAACAATGTTGGGAATTAATATCATTGTTGAAAATGGGAACTTAATCACTAGTATAATATGATATATGTAATAATACAGGTAATTATAGAATAAATAATTTTAATATTTATTGTTTTTATTGAATTATGTAGTTATATTCATTAAAAATATACTAAGTAATTCTTAAAATAAAAAATATAAATGGTTTTATTAAACTCATTTCTTATAATATTTTATTTAAAAGATTAATTTTAAAATTATATAATTTTAAATTTAGAAAATTAATTTCATTTTTAAATTCATCATATCAAAATTATCTTATAATGATTTTTTTATAATTTTCTGAAAATAATTAATTTTTAAAGAAATAGCAAAAAATACTAATTTTTATTGAAAACTATATTTTATTTTAAAGTATTTACAATGTAAAATTATGTTTTGGATTAGTTTTAAATTATAATTTGTTTATTTTTATTTAAAATAATCCAATTATGGTTTTTAAAATCTATCTTATTCTTGAGTTTAGTATAAAAACATTTTATATTTAGAAAGGAAATTTTTCTGAAAAATCGTTTTCCATTGCATTTTTATGGTTTAATTTTAAATTAAATTATGAAAATTCTATATTTTGAAATTTTAAAAATGGATTTTATATTTGGAATCAGTGATTAAAAATTTATTAAATATTTTCCCTTTTATTTTTGGTCAATATGAATCGTAAACTTAGTAATTTTATTACTACGGTAAAGGGTAAATCATATAATTTAGGTTAAAAATAAAATGATAAGAACTATAAAATAACCAAAAAACTTAAATTAATATTATTTTATGATTATATCTCAACTATAATCATGATTTTCTAATTTATGACCTTTTGGGGCCACATGGATTAGATTATGACCTTTATAGTATTTTATTTAATAAAAAGTCAAACATGTCACACTCTTGTTTTTAATAGGTAAAATATTTTTAATATAGTGTTATTCAGAGGATATTTTCAAATATAAATAATATTTTTAGGGATAAAATATTCATCTTCATCATGGTAATTTATTTTTAATTTTTAGTGAATATATAACTAACTTAAATTCTTAAATAACGCTGATGTAATAATTATTTAATTAATAGAATAATAAAATAAATGATATTTAAAATATTAAAAGTACCATAAATTGATATATTTAAACTGATACATGAATTATCTAGATGTAAATGGAACATTTGGGATATAATAAAATAGTTTTTTTTTATTTTACAAGTTTTCTTGATATTTTTATAGTCAAAGTAATGAATAGTATCAAAATTGATAATAATGATATTTTATGGGATTAATATTTTAATAAATTATTTAAAAATAATAAAAATATTAAATAATTACAAATGGGATAATATATCACTTATAATTTCATACCCTATGCATTTATAGGCTATTTAGAAGCACTTAGTTCTAGAATAGTTTTATTATATTTTAATATTTTGGGAAATCCTAAAAGTTCCTCTCACCCCAATTATAAAAGGAAACCTCTTCCTTCACTTATTTACACCACTTTGATCCATATATATCAAAAAAACCATGAAAATTCCTATTATAAACATACTTATACAAGTTATATAGGTTCTGGTCTTTCTAAAAGACTAACCCTGGATCCCTTAAGAAGAGATCTAAATAAAGTCTCTTGAAGAAGAGGTAATCGTCTTCACCAACTCTTTTAATTTTATTTATTATTATACTTAATCTTCATGTGTTATTTGAATGATAAATTAATGAATATTATATTATATATATACTTAAATTTTATTATGATTATGATAAAACTATATTATACCTTTTAACCATTCTTTGAAAAACAAAAGCATCGCGTGAGCGTTCGTACAACTTATTGTCTCCACCTAGAGGTGTAATTTGTTTTTCATCACCAATTTAATTGTATTTTTATAATTATAGAAATAATAGATATATATGATACTTATAAAATAATATTTAGTATTTAAATTAATATATCATTCACTTCCTTACCCTTACAACCATTTAGAAATGATATCGTTATGCGTGCGTACGTATGATTTACTGTCTCCACAAAGCGATGTGACTCATTTTATATTTTCACATTTCAATAATGATTATAAAAAAAATAATATAATGAATAAATATTATATATATAACCTTAAAATATTTATGGATATGATGGAACTATATCCTATGCACAAGAAATGGAACTTACATGACAAAACATGCATGGGAAAAAAGCAATTAACACCTGAAACAAGGGTAATATGGAAATATTATTAAAAACCAGGTGATGATATGATATAATAGAATCATATATTACATTATAAATATGAATAAAATTATTTTATAAATTAATAACATTTTTAAAATCTTTATATAGGATTTTAAATCATGTTCAACTAAATGTAAGTGTGATGTAAGTGTTTCTCCTGTCACTTTTACTTTTGTGAGACATATTCTATATCCACCACTTATTTATTTTTATTGTGTACATAATTACAATTTGATATATTATATCATGAATTTATTTCTATTTATGGTATTTAAAGTTTCATTTAATGTTATTTATTTCATGGGTCTTATGATTTAAAAGTTACTAAATTTGTAAGGGTTTATTTTACAATCTCTTCATTATTTGGGATTATTTATGTTTAAGTCCCCACTATCAAGTATTTATCTTCCTTTTACTTTTTTTCTAAAAGTTATTTCAAAAAGTTTTTTACTATTCTCGTATAATTTTTAAAGTCATCTTTTACCCTGTTTTAATTTTTAATTTTTTTTTAAAGAAATACTTTTTTTATTTTCCAAACGAGTTAATTTGTGAATTTTACGACAAAAAAATAGAAGGAATGTGTTTTTAAATTATACATAACAATCATATTTTCTCACCATAATGAAAAATTAATGCATTAAACCTTACTTTACAAGTTTATAATGTTATTTTAAAATAAAATATCATCCTTTAAACATTTTTATTATTTCGTTAAAATTGAATTTTAAAATGAAAATGATATTTTCCTGAAATTTTTTTAATGATCTTTTTATGGTATTTCTATTAATCAATGAAAATATCCCATTATTTTACTTATTCACTCTTGGGTATAAGTTTTAATGATACCATCATTTGAATCATTCACTTAATTTTGATCATTGGATATTGTATTTATCTTGAATATCCATATTCTTGTATCGTGGATAAGTTTATTTCATAATCCATATACCATTTCCACATACAGTGTTACATTTTAAAAGTATTTGATTGACTGGGGAATTATTGATAAATCCATATTCTTTACTAATTATGGATATTTGTTAATAAGGAATATTTTTCAATGATGGGTGGGGCTTGGAATTATGTATCCCCTCGATGCATCAATAGGTCTCATGAGACAAATTAGTTGGCCAAATTAAATAGGGTTTTACCTATAGTTTTAAACTGTCTTGGAATAAGGTCTTGATGGTAGAGATATCATGATCTTGGAAATTATGACATCCAATAGTATGAATTCCCCTCATTAAGAATTTATTTATTATTATTCATGAGATTTTTACTATTATATTATCCATGGATTTAGATTCTGCACAAGATATTGATTAAATAGAATTTTTTTCCAATTATTTAAATTTCCATAATTATTATGCCTTATATTCTCAAGATAAAGTAGTTATTGATTAAATTACACATGTGTTCAGTTAATTAACTTTCCATATTGATTATGAATTGTTTTTTCAAGATAGCTTCCATTGTATGAAACCCTTACTAAGTATTTGAGATCAACCTTATTTTATTTCCTTTCCCTGGGATATGAAGTACAATCCTTTGAATGAGTTCAAGGATGAAGATTAATTTTCTTTTGTTATGTTCTATGTTTAATTACCAATGTAATAAGTTTACCATGTATGTATCTAGTTCTTCAAGAATACTAAGTTGATTGATTCTTGGAAATGTGATCTATTATATCTTATACCAATGTAATGAAATAACTGCTGATTCTGGGATTATGGATTCATGGTTATTATAGTTGTTATCATAGGAAGTTTAGTAGAAACTTCAAGAACTAGATTTAGGAAAATATAGAGTAGGGAATATAACCATATGACTAACTTTGAGGATAAGTCTAAGTATAAGGAAGCATCCTATAGATTTGGAAATTACCATGGATAACTTAGATTAATCATTAGTACTCATAGTTTGAGAAGAATATACTTTGAATAATATTTCACTATTATTTTATTTCTCACTTAGATTATTATTATAGTTAGAAGCTTACAAATTTATTTTTGGTTTTATTCAATAAATAGAACCAGAAGGAACCGTATTGACATTAAATATGATGGGGAATGTGGTGATCTTGAGAAACCAAATGAAATGTTAATAATATTGAAATATATTTTTATTATGACTATCGTTTATAAAGATATATGATTAAAAACCTACACCTTAACCAACTCTCATACTCATTAAATAAAATAAGGATATACTTTTCTGAGATCTTGGGTAGTGGAGGCCATGGGGGAAAGAAGTATCAATATCCTTCATGTTAGAAGTGTGTAAAGTGGTAACTTGGATAATGTCTCAAAGTAATGGGAAAATATTTTAGGTGTGGGAAATAAGGACATAAAACAACAAATTTATGAGGAAAAATGGAGAGTATGATGGAAGGAAATAAATTTCACCCTATAGATGCATTTATAGTTCATTGTCTTAAATGTGTGGAACTGGGACATTATCGAAGTAAATTCCCTATTCTAAAGGTCAACTAATAGAACAAGGATGGGTTTATATTTTTTTCAATAATTGAAGTTGAATTATTGAACTATTAAGTATTAGGATTCAAGAATTATGTTGTTGAATTATTTTACAAAGGGTATTTTGGTTATAAGAATCATGAAACATCTAAGGATTGTGTTGATTTTGGAAGTGTATATGTCTACATTAAATTAAGAGTTATAGAAACCATCATGGGTTTATGAGTTTAATTTTTATCATAAGTTTAGATTCTTAAACATCCCTTTGAGGTTTTATGTTATGGGAGTTATTCAAGATTAAGGATATTTGGGGAGACATTTTTTGAAATAAAACCCATTAGTTTAGTATATGTTTTAGTAAAATGTTTATTTAAGGAAAAATAAATTTACATTTTGTGGACATACTTTTAAAGTTAAGGAAAACCTTTAGGGTTTATATGATATTTTATTTTAAGGTAATTATGGATTTTTATATTTTTAGAATGCAAAATAAAAAGTTTGAGATGAACTTTGAGGTTAAAAAATTTCTTTAATATTGAATATATTAAGGTTATTTTTTATGATTTTTATCACATTTTTTGGGAATTTTGTAAGGATTATATTAATATAGTTTTAGAAAAATGACAACCCATAGGTTGGGTGATAGCCCTTCACATCCAGAAAGGCCACAGGGATTGAATGTACAACCAAAGGGTGATAAGAGTGCATCACCTACCGTTAACCTACATGATGTCCCAGTTAGTTTAAAATTTTTTTATTCATTTAAATGATATAACAGATAAAGGATAAGTTTCTTTTGGGAACATATAATTTATCATATAGATAACCATGGTATTGTAAATTGATTTGGTGTTAATTAATTTATGTTATTTCAAAAGATTCTCACTATTTTTGGGAACCCTATATGATTGAGGTAAACAGAATAATATAGAATTTTATTTAAGGAAAAAAGATTGAATTGTATTTTGGAAGAATATATGATTTTATTGTGGATTAATGGTGATTTAGGTTATTTATGGAAATGGTTATCATATCTTGGAGATTATAAGTTTATGGTGTACACATTTTATAGATAAATATTAAATATTTCTTGGAAGACTGCATGATCGAATCCTTCTGATTTTTGGGTTTCAATCTTAGGCTAGATTATTTTTGATGAATTTTAAGGATACTTATTTATTGAATTATCTAAATTAAACTTTGGGTGTTAATATTGAATTTTGGTAGATTAAAGTAGTTTTCCTCACATGAAGGTTTATTAGACTAAAATTTAATTTTTATTTGATTTTGAACCCTCTTTATAGATGAAGAGTAACCCACAACAAAACATCACAAATCAAAATTCAAACATAAATTTGAAGATGCTTCATCATTCCATATCGGTCCATATGTCATGTAACATCTCCTGATCACCTTAATTCACGCACCTCGTCGCATCACCACCCCATCGTCGCAAAAGACCAAATCACTAGTGAGCTCTTCCATCAGAGTCCATTGTTGCCATTATAAACTCTTTATCATCATTGCCATTATCCAATTCCTAATACGAGTCATTAGCATTAAAAATAAATATATTCATAGCTCCACCTTAATTTTCACGATCAACACCAGTGTCTAGTTCCATCTAGAACAAACATCAACGACACCAAAAAACCCAAAATGACCAAATCCAAACAGCCAAGACATCACTGATTTCTTTGAAGAAACATAAAAAAAATGATAAAAAAGATACCATATATACAAGAAAAACCAACTCATGATGAGTCTGCATCACCTAATGCCACCGAACCACACTTCCCAAAACCTCATAGCTTCCACCGCTCCAAATCCTATTGGGATAGGCACCGAGGAATTCAAGGTCAAAGTAGGGTTCAACAATTGGGGGGATAGAAATGATGCCACTGAGGAGAAAAAATCCAGAAGAAGGTAGAATGGAATAAATCCAACACTGGTAGAATATGATAACCCATCAACCGCTGAAACAGATGACCCAAAACCCCTTTGAAGTGAAGATCCAGCTTTGACCTAGAGAGGAACAGAGGAAAAAGGGGTCAGAGCGAGTTCTGAGCATTCGTTGACTTCTATAGAAAACCACTGATCATGGGAAGATCAAAGGAAAAATGGGGTATATTCTCTTACAGTGAGCCCAAGGGAAGAAAAAACCAGAGAGGAAGAAAAATCAATATAGCGAGAAAAAAGAGAGAAGCAGATTAAGAAGAGCCAGTAGAGAATAAATAGAATAAAGAGGAGTATATTGTTTTTATTTTTTGGATTTTATAATCCATGTAATTTTAATCTAGTGCTTCAGGAATGAAAAATAATTCATACTCATCATTTGGAGTAAAAATGAGTTTTTAGTGGAAATTGATTAAAGGATGAAACTCTACTTGTTAAGTTAGTATATTTCATTATTTTATTACTCTAGGAAGTAAAAGAATTCCTCAACTATAGGAAAAGGATTCTGGAACAAAAACATTATTCATTTAATTTTCTTACTGAGAAATCAATGAACTTTTAACACATCACATATTTACGGTTTTGTGATGGTTAACTTTATCATAACCATTTTCTCTATCACTCTCCATCGGTCCTTGGGAGTAAGTTTTCTCTTCCATATACATGTTTTAAATTATAACTTATGTTCTACTATATGGAAACTTATTATGTGTTATTTTAGATGACCTTCATACTTCCCTTTATCTCTTTTCAAGTATAATTTTATTGACTCTTTTTATGATGTTGGATTTCAACAAAGGTATTTTGAATAGTCGAACCCTTATTACTGAACATGAGTTCAAAATTACATGGAAGAAATTTACAAAGGGTGGGAGAATGTGACAACCTTGGTAATAATAATGTGACCATTGGGAATAGTAACCCAACTGTTGGAATAGTAATTTGACCTCAAAATAATAAAATATAATATAAATAATATGTATCACGATTAATATATGTAAATATAAATATTATAATTCCTAAAAATAAATACCATGATTTAAAAAAACTCAAATAAAATATAAGCACATTTTTAATAAATTTTATTTTAAAGTATTTTATAAAAATCATAATTTTTATACTAAAATTTTAAAATTAAATAAGTTAAAAATTTATTTTGATAAAATTAATATCATTTTTTAAATCATAATGATTAAATTTTCCAAGGGTGATTTTTTAGTAATTTTCTGAAATACATCAATTTTCAGGTGAATAGAAAAAATGCAGTTTTTTACATAACCAATGTATATTAAATTAAATAATTCATGGTGTAATAATGAAATAATATTTTATATAACTTGAGTTTCAGAAATGATATATTTTATTTTATAAATGAGTTATTAAAATACAATAATCTTAATTTCTAAACCTAAAAAGAACTTTCCAAAACCTAAAGTCAAAAGTGATTCTCTAAAATAACAATTTATCTTTTTTTTTCCAGTTTAATTTTTAGTAAAATAATTAATTTTAATTATAAAACCATATTTATATAATATTTATATTATCAAAAATTCACTATTACATGTTTTACCTTTGATGTAATATTTTAATCAATATTTTATTCTAAAAATATCTCTCTCCTCAAGTATAAATAACTCCTCTACATACCATTGGAAAACCACTCATTCCCTAATTTTTAAAGCCTAAACTCTACTAAAATAATCCCTATAAATACCCTTATAATCCTTAGGGACATTCTGGAGTAATTCAACTCCAAACATCAAAGGATTTTGTGTCATACAAGAGAAGCTACACTGAGGATTAAGTAAGTCTCGATCAACTCTTTTTATTTTTATTTATTGTTCTTCTTACCATATAAGATTAATTGGGCACTAAGTTAATATTATATTAATTATTTTAACCTAATTTAAGTATCATATTTACTATATATATAACTTTCAAACTTCCCTTTCCCACTCTCCCGACAATGTCCCATCAAAGGTCGATTAACCACCTACGGAGACATTTTCTTGTAAACACATATAACCATAATCATGGATAGATATTATGAAATATATATAATATATAAACATGAAATTTTATATATTTTAATATTCTATAATTAATTATTCCAATTTATAAATTACGTTGAACAAAGTATAAAAATTGAGGAAAAATGAGAAATTTTTAAGTAAAACATGATATCAAAATGACTACACAATAACCAAGGAAATTAAGAAATATAATAAAATTACTATAATTGATAAATAGTGGTAAAAATTATAATAATTAACTTCTATATCAATGTTTTAATTCCAATTTTTTTATTCAAGAGGTGTACAAGTGAAGAAATAAAGAGGAAATTTAGATAAGGGGATTCTCAAACCCAACTTCCTTTCATTAGGTCATCCATCTTTCACATCATCTTTGGTATGGATATTCCTCTAATTTCCTTAAATATTATTTCACTATACTTACCTTTTATTTCAAGGATATACATATTTCCACATTGATTTATAATCCAATAAAATGATTTTTCAAAAATACATTTCATTCCAAAACAAATCTTTGCCTCCTTGTGTTTTATTTCTTATTGAAATAAAAATGATATTTTGTTCCAAATTATGATCTGAATTTTTAATTTTAAAACCCCAAATATCATCCATGAATGTTTTATTTATGAAATACTTATGAAACTCATTCATTTCCATGGGTTATTTTATTATTACAATTTTTATATGTTCTATGTGGCATGCATGATTATGTAAATTTTATGATGTGATGGGTGTTCCCATAATTATATAGCCCTCGAATACATTGGGTGATATGATGTGTCTTATATGATAATGTGTAATATATGTGAAAATGATGCTATATTTATTCACAATGATGATTTTATGAATATGCACATATGTTATGCATGAACATGATGCTATCTATATTCACAAATCGGTGTGGTATTCGACCACTATGAAATGATGTTTCATTTTTACGCATTGCTACTTTCCAATACTTTATCACATGTTTCCTTCATGATATTGATGATGATCCCATTCTTATGATATGATGATGATGATTATGATCACAAATGTTATATTGAATCATGTCCACTATTCATCCTCTTACTGGGATTTTAGCTTAGACCTTTATTTGATGTATATCCTCAGGTGATTACATGTACTAAGTAGAATGTGATATTTTAAGGATAAATATGAAGGTTTTAAATAAATATTTATGTTTTATTATGTACAAGTTATGTATGATCCTAAATTTCCCAAAACACTAAACCTTTTGATCCTGGATTTATATCACTATTATATTGTCTATCTTAAAAATGATGAAATAGTTGTGTAATGAAAAGTAGGTTCACTATACCATTTTTTCCGTGTATTAATTTAAAATATATTAAAGTATATTTTCAGATATGGGTATTGAGACGACACAAGATTCCAAGACCTGATGAGTCTAGAATTTATATTATAAAAATATTATATATATTAATATCATATGCACACAGTTTTTAAAAAATAATGAGATATATACGGATTGGAGCCTCTAATAGTAAATCTGAGACCATGGTTGATTCCGGAATACATATTTTACCCTAGGAATGATTATGGTTTTTTGGTGTCATATGTTCAATTGAGGAGCCTTTGGCGGTGCGTTTAATTAAAATAAATAATTAAAGTTATTTATTTTATTTTAAATGAACTAATATAAATCCTTTATTAATACACTCTTATAAAAATTTCTAGGGTCATCCAATGAACCCTTAGATTATTTGAGAGTATTTTTAGAGTGTTCTTCATCGGTGGATCGAGATCAGATGATGAAAAATGATAGGATCGAGGTAGATCGATATGCAGTGAATGAAGTGGATCATCCTAATCCCTGGTGAATAAGTTCTTCACCAATGATCAATCCTAAATCAAGTTAGGTATCTTCAATTGTGGTTTCCACCCATTTTTATTAAAATGTTGAGCATGGAATTTACCTTCTTTGATATGTGATAATTTTTCTTCTAATGAGCTCCACAATTTATTGATTATATTGATCTAGTATAATTATTTCCTTGTTTCACATGTTATCACCCATGGTAATCCCCAATTTATGATCATTGACCAAGAATTATTATCCAGTGATAGATTCCCTTTGTTTATTCTACTCATCCTCCTCTGTTCTTCACATTTTTCACCATTGGCCTACAAGGTAACAGTTTAAATTTTATGGGGAAGGTTCAAGAATGATCGAACCCCTAGATTCACAACATTTTCATGTTTGACAATTGTGTTGGAAAATCAATGATGGAATAAGAAAGAACATAGGTTTTGTGTGATGATATGTGGATCTAGAAAATAGATCAGAAATGGGATCGAGTAGCTGATAATGGGAGGCGCGTCGGGTGTCACGCGGGCTTCATGAAAATTATTGGTTTCTGATTTCTATCCACTGAATGGTTGGAATCAACAGACGTAGGAAAATATGGCTGATTTCAGGTGGTCAAAAAGTGGGATTTTTATAGGCAGGTGTTGATCAGAATAACCACATGAATAAATAAGTTATTTGTGAAAAACACGACTATACAACACATAGTTTGATAAACACACGTCATGTATTACCCCATTGGTTGTGATTCTAGGGTTTCAAGGAAGATAAGGATTAGATGCCATGCATTCGGGCCCACATGCCATGTGAACCTTCATGAGTGATTTTGTTGTGTGCCAGTTGTACATGGCTAGGACCTCATACGGGAGGACACGTTGTGTACTTTGGGAGTACATAGGAACAGTCTAGTAACCAGGCATGGCCAGACACATTTCTAGGTACACGGGCATGGCTCGACAATCATGAACATAACCAAGAGCACATGGGTAGGCCCCGAGTGGTTGAGACATACTATGTGGTCCCCTTACACACTGTTTATGTTTACATGGCCTCCAATACATGTACATAGTATAACACTTCTAGGCATTAGAGTGGGACCACATACTGTGTAGGCCCCATACACATTGTATACCCCTATAAGAAACTTCCACCTCGCGTATCTTCTTTATATAGACTCATATTTTAGCCCACAATATCCTATCCTGAGAAATATTCCTTGTATAATGTAGTGTTTTCCTTCATATTTGCTTTAAAGATATGACATGGAATTTTATGAACATGATACTTCTTTAGGCAATGCTTGATGATGGCATTGTTCAAGCGGGATCCTCAGAGAGAGGTCAGGATTGTAAACCCCCTGTTGCATCTAAGAACGGGTGCCCCATGATTCTATTAGTTTTAGTAGAACCCCCTTGATTAACTAAGGCATGGTTCCTCTGCCTAATGAGTGGAACCCCCTAACACACTGACATGTGGGTCCTCTAACTACTGAGTAGACCCCCCTCCCCGATGGACTAGGGTGTGAATCCTTTATCTATTCAGTGGAACCAACCTAATGCAATAGGGAATGGGTCCTCTAAATAATGAGTGTAACCTATTGATAAAATAGGGTTTAGGTACTCTACCTATTGAGTGGAACCCCCTAACAAACTAAGGCATGAGTACTCTTCCTATTAAGTGACACCCCTTTGGCGTACAAAGGCATGGTCCTCTACCTACTAAGTGGCACCCCCTGACAAACTAAGTCATTGGTCCTCTACCTATTGAATTGAACCTCCATAGATGAACTAGGGTGTGGGTCCTATATTGAAGATTGTTACACCTCAACTTTGTAGCATAATGGTGATGTGTGGGTCATCCATATAGTTACTGCAATGGATATATGCGATATTGGGCATTAGAGATGGACCCCCTTGGAGATGTTGGCAGTCTCATTAACCTGGGATGGGCTATGAGATAGAGATCCACTTTTTCTCACTTATGGGGTTATTTTATGAGAATATATGTGTGTTTTTTGGTTTCATTTCACTCTTTATTTGGGTTTATAAAATTACTTCTATCATATCTTCTATTGACCCCCTTCAGTTTTTGGGGAATCCTACTTGGTATGCATATACTCGCCCCTACATGGGATTTTCCGACACGTGTCATGTATTATACCGAATAATGATAGATTAGTGGTGATTTCAATGGATCATAGGGTTAATTGGGTGTATAGACCATGTAAGGTGGTCGGACATGGATATTTGGAGTCAAGATCTCTCAACATTCCTTCATTCCAATTATTTTCAGGTTAGGAATTCATTTATGATTGGGAATGCATTTTTCACCTTTGTAATTTTTTTTATTCTTTCATACTCCAATATATTCCATATAGGTCATTTAATTAATGGTTTTACTCTATATATTACTACCCTTTTTATTATTCCTCTTAATGGTTTCATGGATACTGTTGGTTGTGTGCGTATAGGTACACTAGATAAAGGCCTATGATTTATATTATGAATTATTGGTGCTTGTCGCCAACCCCTATCCTATTAGAGGTAGGATTGGGGTTGTGTAGGCCTGAAATTTCGTCTTCCATGTGGCCTTAGTGGGTCGATTAATTACATTTCCTTTTTCAAATGTCCATTGATTCAATTATTACCCTAGTAGTAAGGATTTTTTTATAACTCAACTTTCATTCATTGAATTATGATCATTATCTTAAAGTTGTTTCATATAAATTGGATATATTATACCCTTTATTATATTATGTGGTATTATATCATTGTTTTTTATGTATTTAAATTATTACCATATAAATCCTCATCAAATATTTCTTACCTTGTGGAGTATGTTGCTTGCAAGAGATACTAATAGCTCAAATATTATTTCATTGAGTTATAAAGTTTTCTACTTAAATTTTTTCTTCCATTATTGGTTTATCCCACCTTAATATTTTATTATATGGTATTGTATAATCTTATTTGGGAAAATGAAATTTTAATTCAAATAAGGTTTTATTACTCTTTATAATGTGATTTTTCAATAAAGGTAATTTCAAATTATTAAAAAGGTTCCTTTAATAATAAAATGTTTTATATTTGGATCCAAATTTCCTATAGAAACCATTAGGTCATTTTTAAGGATCCATTATTTTATATTCCTTTTAAAATTAAAAGTTTTTAAAATCTTTCATTTCTCTATTTCAAAAGTTACTTTTGAAGGTGACATGTAAGTTTGTATTATATGTCAGTGTTAAAAGTGTTTAATTAAATCTCTTTTAAGTTTTCACCTCCATTTTACTTTTCATATTCAAAAGTATTTACATTCATGGTATTTATGCTAGATGATTTATTCTTTAATAAATATATATATTTATAATTTGGGTGATTGAACTCACTGTATCAAAAAAAAATTATTCTTGATACCTTTTATGTGTGATACCGTTCAAAGCATTCTATAATGAACCTAACTCCAAAAACCAAGATTTTCTATCTTCTTTATTACATTTGAATAAGATATAATGAATCACATATTGAAGAACCAAATAGTTTAGTATTCTTGGTAAACTAGATACATACATGACTCCCATATTACATACGAAAACACAAATTACAGAAAAAATCGAGAATATCATTATTACCTCTAGAATATCCTTTCATGTCATTATTGGTACACTTCTTGGATTCTTGGGGAAGGAAAAAAATAAGGGTGATCTCAAATGCTCATTAAGGGTTAATTACTATGAAATCAATCATGAATCAATAAACATAATCATGGAAATGTAAATAACTGAACACACATGCCATTTAAATAATTTGACTAGCATGGTCAATATGGAAAGGTAAATAACTAAAAACACATTCCATTTAATCAATAACATGACTATCATAACAAGATAAGGCATAATCAATATGGAAATAAAAATCACTAAAAATACATTCCATTTAATCAATAAATAGAGAATAAAATACTTCTAGTGGTAATATCATTGTGAAAATATCATGTATGATAATAACTTAATTATAAATGAAGGAAATGATTAATTACTGGACTTCATGATCTCAGGAATCATGATACCTCTATTGTTAATACCTTTCTCAATATAATTTAAAACTGATGGGTTAGTGTATACTAGAAACCCATTTAACTAAGGCTAGCCAACTGATTTGTCTCATGAGACCATTGATGCATCTAGGGGATATCTATGACTAGGCCCCACTAATATCTTCATGTACAGGTCATTCATCATTTATCAAATAATTTCTTTAATTCATGAATCAATATTCTTTATCATAAAATATCCGTATTGAGTAATGGATATAGATTTATCAATAATTCCCCAATTAATCAAATAAATTTCAACGTAAAAATCATATGTAAAAATGGTATTTAGTTTAGGAAATAATAATATCTATAATACAAGAATATGGATATTTAAGTGAAATGTAATTTATAAGGAAAAATAATCACAAAAATTGATTGTTTTAATAGAAAGTTAACATTCACAAAAGAAATTTATATTGTACAATAACGTTTACCACTTGGTAATTTTCAACTAAAATTACCTTGGATGAAATAATTAAAATTGAAACCTAAAATACCATGAATTATTATAGAATCTTGATATTACATGTCAAAGGGGTATTATATAAAACATATAAAATAAATTAGGTGTATAACATTACAATATGCCTCAATGAAGGGAAATTAAGATGAAGTCTATGACCTCACACTTCCTTTTGTTTGAACATGATTTAACCTTAGGTATAATGGATTTCAACATTTTATTAATTTATATCAAAGATATATTCATATTTATAATATCATATATGATCTTCTTATAATATCTTATCTGTCACGACCCATCCTACGGGGCCCGTGCCGTGACTACCCCAAACCCACCTTCCATAGGCCAAGAGTTGGCGACTAGCACCGAAAAGGCGTATCCCTAAAATGGGAAGTCATTTCCTTTAAAACTGTACAAACATGCAACCCAAGTGAACAACAAGAAGCAACTACAAAGTAAATGAGGTAGTAAAAAGTGTGCTGAAAGTAAAGGGGCCTGAATACAAGCCCAACTGAAAAAGTACAAGTACAACTGATAAGTACAAATACAACTGAAAAGTACAAAACAACTCTTGTATCATCCACTAAGGACCCTACCTGAAGGGTAGGTACAGCTCATCTCCACAGTACTCCAAGTCAGGCCGTCTCCTCCGCGTACCACCTGGTCTTGGCTCCCTCAAGTCTCAACACAGCTGCTCGTTTTCTGCACAAGACACAATAAGGTACGGGTGAAACTCATGCAGGGGTGAGTATAAGAATACTCAGTAGGGACCCCGAGACCCCCAAAGGTCTCCCAGAGTTCCACAAAGGAAAAACCACAAGCAAGACCTCAGTCACAAAGCATGAAGCAATAGTAAACTTTACTTAGGTATAGGCCCATACATATACCTAAGTTATCAGAATATACTTGTCTCATACATGAGGAAACTAAGGCTCCAACCTTTAAGACATTTACACAACTGATCCATGAAGAAAGAATACCACAAAGGTAACACCATGAGGGTACACCATGAAGGTAAGAGTACCACGAAGGTAACACCACGAAGGTAAAAGTAACACAAAGGTAATACCACGAAGGTAAAAGTACCACATAGGTAATACCATGAAAGTAAAAGACTCAGCTCACACCAGGTATAACTTAAGTACATAAGTACAGATGATTAGTCCTAATCTAGATCATATTATTATATTAAGAAGCACTACCTCTGACCCATACAGGATCGATAGGTACTAACCCCCACTGACCCACATAGGATCTAATCCACACAGATTCAGTATACGCTGACCCACACAGGATCTATGAGCGCTGAACCACACATGATCAATGTTCTTTCTTCACGTTACAGCCAGCCACAGGATTCCTCGCACTCAGTGCGCTCAAGCTCCGTAAAATCTACCCCTTGAGATAGTGATCGTACCTAGACTACCACTAATCTCCACAAAGGAGTAACCCAAAAGACCGTCATTTCGTAAGGGTTCCAATACAACAGACAGCGCGTCAACTGGACACCCGGTCTACAAGTTATAGGCATTTTAGTACCAAGGGCCTGGTTGGATTCATGTTCAATCCAACCTGGCCGTACTTCAAACGACACCAAATAACCAAATGGGTCACACCATTGCGATCCACATGGAAAAAAACATGATATGAACTACCCATTTGTCTAAAATGGATACCCGGTGAAAAGGTTTCATTTCACCGCAACACGTGCGAACCAAGCCTTATGGGGCCTACACCTCGACCTCTACTTAAATATCCAAAAGTGGTCTTGAAATGTTCATCGTAATTTCAATATCACAACACCTCTTACGGTTCGCCAATATAATGTCTTATGAATGAGTTACGACATAAGAAAGATTCCGCAACCATAATAATAACGTTATTATTTCATGTCTTTAATTTTTATCTCTCCAATCAACCTTATCTTCTTCCACGGTTTCTCACGCTCCAATTAAATCCTTCCCCAAATGGTAGGGTTCCTCCGCACATACAAAACTGACGCCACCACCTCTTGATAGCCACGTCGTCGTGCCTCCAGCCTTCCATTCCACTACGCCTCAAGCTAGCCACACCGCCTAGCCCCCTAGGTCCGCTCTCCCACATCATCGACTGAGCCGGCTTCACCGCTCTACCATGGGTCATCGTTCCGCCTTCCGCCGCTGTGAGCCACCTCGACTCTCCACACAGACCACCGTAGTACATCGCACATGCCTATTCTGCCCGGATCCGCACCCCAAAGACATGCTGGAATAGAGCCGCCACGAGGGTACCACAAAGGCAACACCACGAGGGTACACCGCGAAGGTAAGAGTACCATGAAGGTAACACCGTGAAGGTAACACTACGAAGTTAAAATTACCACATGGGTAATACCACAAAGGTGAAATTACCACACATGTAATACCGCAAAGGTAAAAGACTCAGCTCACACCAGGTATAACTTAAGTACATAAGTAAAGATGATTAGTCGTAATCTAGATCATCTTATTCTATTAAGAAGCACTACTTCTGGCCCACACAGTATTGATAGGTAATAACCCCCGCTAACCCACACAGGATCTGACCCACACAAGTTTGGTATGTGCTGACCCACACAGGATCGTGAAGGTAAGAGTACCACGAAGAATACCACAAAGGCAACACCACGAGGGTACACCGCGAAGGTAAGAGTACCACGAAGGTAACACTACGAAGGTAAAATCACCACATGGGTAATACCACAAAGGTAAAAGTACCACACATGTAATACCACAAAGTTAAAAGACGTGGCTCACACCAGGTATAACTTAAGTACATAAGTAAAGATGATTAGTCGTAATCTAGATCATCTTATTCTATTAAGAAGCACTACTTCTGACCCACACAGGATTGATAGGTACTAACCCCCGCTGACCCACAAAGGATCTGACCCACACAAGTTCAGTATGTGCTGACCCACACAGGATCGCTGAGCACTGAACCACACAGGATCTATGTTATTTCTTCACGTTACAACCAGTCACAGGATTCCTCTCACTCGATGCACTCGAGCTCCGTAGAATCTACCCCTCAAGATATCGGTCGTACCTCGACCGCCACTAATCTCCTCAAAGGAGTAACCCAAAAGACCTCCATGTCGTAAGGGTTCCAACGCAATATATGGCGCGTCAACCGGACGTCCAGTCTGTAAGTTATAGGCATTTTAGTACCGAGGGCCCGGTTGGATTCATGTTCAATCCAACCTGGTCATACTTCAAACGACACCGAATAACCAAACGGGTCACACCGTTGCGATCCACATAGAAAAACGCATGATATGAACTACCCATTTGTCCAAAACGGATACCCAGTGAAAAATTTGCATTTCACCGTAACACATGCGAACCAAGCCTCATGGGGCCCGCACCTCGACCTCTCCGTAAATATCCAAAAGTGGTCTTGAAATGTTCGTCTTAATTTTAATATCACAACACCGCTTACAGTTCGTCAATCTAATGTTGTGTGAATGAGTTACGACATAAGAAAGATTCCACAAAAATAATAATAACATTATTATTGGGCATTCCATGAACCCGAGTCACAATCTAGAATTTAATATTCAATCATTGGACTTGAATAGATCGTCTTAATGACATGATCATGTTTCCATTGATGGTAAGCCAATCAGACATCGCACGCAGGAGTTATGGCGGGTCGAAGATCTAATAATAATAATATATTATTATTATTTGAGCGTTCAAGGTACCCGATCCAAAAACCTAAAAAATTTATCCAATATTGGACTCATAATTTTTGTCTCAAATTCAGGGTTGTACTATCGCTGATGGTTTGTGAAACTGAGGTCGCAGAGATAAGTTTCAGACAAAACAGAGTTTTCCCAACGAAAATAATAATAAAATTATTATTTTATTATTATTTTTAATTTAATTTAATTCCTTAAATATTCATACCCACAACTTCCAAAACCCACCAAAATAGGCGCCTCCTTGCTCCATGCCCACCACGCCCCACTCTTCCATGTCTTTTATGATTTTTATTATTATTTCATGTCTTTAATTTTTCTCTCTCCAATCAACCCATTATTCTTCCACGGTGGGTTCCTCCGCACATCCAAAACTGAAACCACCACCTCTGGCTAGCTACGTCGTTGTGCCTCTAGCCTGCCACACCGTTGCGCCTCAAGCCTTCCACACTACCTATCCCCCCTGGTCCGCTCACCCACGTCATCGGGTGAGTCGGCTCCGCCACTCTACCACGGGCCACCATTCCGCCTTCTGCTGCCATGAGCCACCTCAAATCTCCACACAGACCGTCGTAGTATGTCGCACCACCTATTCTTCCCGGAGCCATTCCCCGAAGACATTCCAGAATAGGGCCGCCACATTTCCCCTTATGTGGGACACTGCATCTTTTTTGTAAGCCTGAAGAATGTGACAATCGCATATTTGCGATCCTCGGGCTAAGATCTCTGCATCTGTATGTCACGCTCAATGAAACATTGTATTTTTAGCGTGCTTAATTATTTGGTGATGAAGAACATGCGAAGAATTCATGAAGCAAAAAATAGAAAAGATCACAGTATTTGTGCGGATCGATGGTCGTGTTTTTTTGGCCATTGTCCTTGAGAATCAAGAACAAGAGGAATCAACAAATAGATATTTATCATACTTCAAAATAAACCCCCTACCTCGTAAATCTGTTGGATAAAATTTGTGATTGAAGTTGGGTCAGTGTTCATCATTCTCGTAACAAGATTCCAATGACTCCGCTCGAACGACGATCTTCGGTTCTTGATTGTGAGATTCGTTCTTCATCAAGAGGCTCAAGATCCTGCTCCTCCTTTCTCCAATGGAAACAAACACCCAACCCCAAGGAAGAGTTAATATAACTCTTAGTTTAAGAGGTGATTCATTTATTTAGAATTAATGAATCCTATTATTTAGAGGGATTGGTGGTTACACATTTTGTGTAATCAGTCATTTAATTTTGAGCATTTAAATGTTCTACCACCATCTTGTGGTCCCCACCACCAAAAATTAAAAGGAGAGGTGGGAGGATATTTAAAATAAAATATATTTATTTTATTTAATCCTCCATGAAAAATGCAAAAACCAACTTCTTCTCCCAACCCACTACGGTCGAGATTAATTCTCCCTTAAGCGAATCTAGACGTTGTAAGTTCGACGGCGCCTTCTTATTTTTAATCGGAGCACCGGTTCAAAAGTTAAAAAATGTCGCTAGTGCATTTACTGAACTTACCTTAAAAAAATTTCAATAAATTAATTACATTCACTCTCTACCCACACTGGTCAAGGTTTGACTTTTCCTAAAGAGAACACGCCCCAACGAACTCAACGGTACCCTCAGATTTTAAATCTGAGTTACCGTTTAGAAGTTATGAATTTTACAATAAAATAATTAACCCTTAATTATTTTATTTACGGCTAAAAACTAACTTTCACTGGTTGCCCACACCGGACAATGTTAGTATCAGCCTAAGGAAAGAATACACTCACGAGTTCAGCAGTGGTTTCGGATTTTCAATCTAAGTTACAGTTACTGAGTTATAAGCATTTGAAAAATGAAATAATTTATTTTATTATTTTATTTACGATTATGTCATTTTCGGGTTTCCTCATAGGAGGTCGGCGCTGACTAAACTTAAGTCGCGCCTAGGGTAAACCCGCTATCCTAAACGCAACAGAGCCCTAAGATTTCTGATTTGGGAAACCATTTAACAGTTATTCCACTTTTTCAGGAAAACTACATATGTGTGCTAATTAAAGCTTAACAAAACTTCGATGGATCATTCCGGGCACTCCGGGTCTTATAATCACCCACCGTCCGATTTTGTGGTCTCTAAATAATTTCATATAATTAAAAAAAATATATGGAAATTCGGGTACATTACATTATCACTCTTTCATTGTTAATTTTCATTATTTTCATTATTTCATGTGTTAATTGCCTTGTTTTCTCATGCATGTTTTGTCATGAAATTTCTGGTTCTTGGATATAAGATATAGATAAATCATCTCTATAATTATATTAATGTTATAAGTATATTTTTTTCACTAGATACATTTTTATAATCATTATTGAAATTTGAACATGGAGAATTGATCGCATTACTTCATGGAGATGATAGGTCGTACGTACGCACAAACAATGTTATCATTCGCTTAACGGGTAAAAGGGTAAGGAAGTGAATGATGTATTAATTTTATATAATATATATCATGTAATATAAATATATATAAAATTCATTAAATTTATCATTATTACATTCCATATAAATATTTTAATTGAAAAATGAATCACATCACTTCGTGAGACGGTAGTCTGTTGTACACACGATCCCCGTTATCATATTTTAAATAGAATAAAATTTAGGAAGTTATATGTGATATTAAAATTAAATAATTATAATAATATCATAAATATCATATAAATGTGTTAAATATATCATTATATTCATCCTTTAAATGTGGTGACAGAAAACAAATTACATCGGTTCGCGAGGTGGTACTATGTCGTACACAAGATCGATGGTTTTGTTTCTCATTTAGTGGAAGAAGAGTTATATATAGGTTATTAAATTAACATAATAACATAACAGTGAGGTGGAAGAATTAATAAAATGAAAACACTCATTTATGAATGTTACCTCATCTTCGGGGAACTTCTTTTAGTTTGCACCAAAATCCTTCCTATGATGGATTTATGATAAAAAAGGGATATATGATGTTGGGAGGGGATTGAGGAATTTATTTTATTAGGTATTGTATGAACCAAATATATTTGGAAGTGTGAACAGGTTTAAATAGGTGGTGGCCTTTTAAAAGTGGGGGAGAGGACGCACATGGAATTTTTTAAAAGATTCAATTACACTCAATTTTCATCATGACACCAGCCTTAGAAATGGGTAATTATATAACCTTAGAAGTTATAAGATCTAAATATAGACATAAAATTGGGTTTTACAAGTTTTTAGGATATTTAACTCTTATATTTTTAGTTTAATCCCCTAGTAAATCATATTTTACCTTAACTGCGGTAATTAATTTTTACTGCTTTTACTATTCATAATGGTAAAAAATTAAGTTAAACTTTTATATAATATAATTTTTTATGATTTTAAACATGGAATCCATTTTTCAAAATTAAATTCACTTAAGTTTCATAATCCTATTTAAAATTATACCCACAAATGCGACGAAAAAAGTGGGTTTTCAAAGAGAAAATTCTAATAAGTTCAGAAGGTTTTAATATAAAAATTCAATATGAAATTGATTAAAATGACCTAAACTGGTTAAATTATAATATAATTGAACTAATTTTTATTTTAAACCAATTTAAAATTAAATTTAACCTTTTTAATTATTTAAACAAAAATACAATTTTCAATAAAAATCAGTATTTTTCATTATTCATCGAAAAATGAAACATTTCAAAAAAATCCCAAAAATTCACCTTAAGATAACTTTTGTTTTTTGATTTAAAAAATGAATTAAATTTTATAAAATATATTTTCTAAAAGTGTTAAAAATTAATTTTAAATTATATGTGTAAAACATGACTAAATCGTCTTTTAGAAAAAATACAGTTTTCAAAAAACATTTCTTTTTTATTTTAAATGATTCTTATTTTATTTCTAATTAATAGATAAACATAATTTTCATTATTAAGTTAGTAATATTCATAAAAAAATTTAATTTCTAGTATATAATGGTATAATATATTACGATTCATTTAGACTCAGGGTTGCGTGCTCCGTAAGCTATTGAAGAGATTAAATTTAAAGAAATATATTTCATGGATTTTTTATGATATGTGTTTCATGTCACATATGTTATTGAATAAAATGTTATTATTTTATAATTTCAGGGTTTTACGCATTCTTTTGTAATAATTTTTTTCTTTTATGTCAATATTATTCTAATTTATTTTGTTACATTGAGGTTATGTTCTTTTGAAACCATCTACCTTCTTTCTCTAGATAGAATTTATAATATTTTTTTATTAATGATATGATCCATCACTGCCTTTGTCTTTCCCAACCATCCACCATGAATATACTTAAATTTTCTTATAATTTATTTTCTTTTTTAACACTCTATATTTACTTTCTTTAATTGAAGGGTATTCACTTAGATGCATTATTTTAATTGATTGAGAAAATAATTGACTTAACCATATACCCTTTTATATATACGGTGTAAATACCATATGATTTATCTTGATTGAAGGGTGTTTACCTAAAAATTTACTGAATAACTTTTGATACCCATTTATTTTCAATGGGTTTATCATGTTGATGATTTCCTTATGTGAATCCATTTAAAAAGGATATGAAACATATTTTCTTATGTGGGCTATTTTTGATGTGATGAATGAAACCCATTTTCTTTCCATGGATTCTTTATGATGTGTTAAATTAAAACCATTTCATTTTCATGGTTTCTCTTTAATATGATGAATAAATGATTTCTTATGGAACATATAAGTATGTATGAATGATGGGTGGGGTCGTATATCACCCTCCAATTCATTGGTTAAAATTTTATATCTCATGAGATAAATTATTCATAAGTACGTTTTAGTTTCTCATAAGAATGGGTTTGGATCATTAAAGTAATATTCTCTATACTAATGTGTATTCCATATTTGAAATATATTATGTATTTTTATGTTATTCTCTTATAACTCATTTTTATTGACTCATGTTTCCACACTCTTTTGATTCAAGTATTATGATATGCCATCAATTTTTCCATATTTTACTACGTTTTTTGGGTATGATTTTCTTAAGTATATTTATTATACCCATATGTTCATATTATTCCCACTTATGATCATTGATTTCTATCACTTATATTTACCCTTACTGAGAATCTGGGCTCACCGTTTCTTATGTCTTAATTTCCTTAGGTTATGAAGATGATTATAACCTATGATAAGTCTAGAAGAGATACTAGTATGGTTCAATTATGGATAAATGTTCACAAGTTTTTTAAAATAATTTGTATTTATAACTGGTCCTCAATGAAACTAAACCAACATATTCTCTAATTTGTGTGAGATTATTGTGACATGTAATACTTTTGTGAAATTTGAACAAGCTTATATTGGATAATCTCACTAATATAAAAATTAATTTTTAAAAGTATGTGTTTTTAGTATTAGGTTTGGGAGTGTTGGTCTAGGTAGCATGCATGGTAAATAGGTAGTGATGACTGTGGGTGTATCCTTAGAACCCAAATCAAAAAAAATTGTAACAATCCCAAACTCACACTCTCAGATCTGATGCTAAAAACATAATCTTTACATTTATGTATTTAATATCGATAAATGTGATGAAATTACAGAAATACAAAACTTACAACATCAAATAGAAATATTGGATAACTTAAATACCAAAGGAACTTTTAGGTTTAGAGATTTAGATAATTAGAACAAACTATTTCAAAGTGTACATTTCTATATAGTATCCATTTTTTTCACAAAACAAGTTCCTTATAAAGACACATTTGCTTTGTTCCAGGTAACTTCCATATATGGAAGTATGACTTTATTAATGTTTCTAATCATACTTAAGACCAATGAAAAATAATTTGAAAATGTGGGATAAGAAAAAATAATCTTAGTAAGGGACTTATAAAAAAAATAAACCCATAATCCATTACAAAACCAATAAATCACATAAAAGAGTTTGCCTTTAACAAAATAAAATTTTCTCTCAAATAATCGTTTAGTTACACATGAAATCATCTTTACTTCCCAAATTTTTTCATAAAACACTTTATAATAAAACATAAATCCAAAATAATAATCATGAGGGTTTCTTAAAAAAAACATGAAAACCCATGAAAACATTTTCTTAAAAACATACATGTTACCCTTAAAGGGGATAACCATTCCTTTAAACAAAGAATCATTAACTTACCATATGAAATAAAAATATTTTCATGAACGGTAATTTTAAATCATATAAAATTCATATAGTTTCCTTGATACATTATCTTCATATAACCCTTACAAGAACCTTTACAAATGGAATAACCTACTCAGTTAATTCCAACGTAATTATCCAGAGAACATAATCATTGAGTAATGCATTAGAGGGATGTATCGAGATCATCCATCATCATAAACAATTTACAAGGACCATAATATACATAAAACACATATAATCTTTCATTTCCATCATAAAATCTCATAAAATATTCCTTTTAACACATATATAGAATCATTTTCAGGCTTCACGTAAAAATAAGGATAAAAATACCTTTTTCAAAAAACTCTTTAAAAAATTCCCATAAGAATGGGAAATGAGATTATTTTTAAAAACCATTAAAACTTGAATAGGAATATTATTAAATAATAATGGTCTTAAAGGAAGTAAATTATGCTCATGTCGTATACATTAAAACATATTTCTTTCACTCTTTTGTAAAAATGTCAAAAATAAACCATTTGGAAAACTTTTAAAAGAATTATTTTAAAAAATTCATAAAGAAAGTAAAGCATGGTTCAAAATGAGTTTGAACATATATTTTATTATATTAATAACATACATGAAACATTTTAATGAACATGGATATGTAGGAAAAATATAATAAAAACTTTAAAACATTTAAAATAAGGTTTTAAAGAAAAATCCCTTACGACTTGATAAATTTTTCATCCAATGAGACATTGAAGAAAAGAAATTTGAATGTATTTTTAAACACATTAATTTTTATAGAATAATGATAAAATAAATCCAAAAGGTATTTTATACACCACAAAAAATAAAATATGCGATGAAAATGGCTTCAGTCTCAAATAAATGTAATTGAGACTAGAAATATCTTACTAAAGTCCAACTTGTCACATGCGTTATTTATCTTCCCAAATAATAAAGTTATGTTAATTATTTACTATCTTGAAAATAATTTTCATGTTCATTTTATTTTTATTATTTCTTTTTTATTCACTTATTACCATGTTATACTTAATCGCTTAATTGATTAAGTTTACTTCAATCGTTTCAGGGATGTTTGATTCATAAGTCCAAAATGAATTCGGTAGGTTAACTATGGTCAAATGGATATTTCTTATATCATTAAAAAAATATTAATTATGTTATAATTATCATTTTTATACATTAATTATAATTTTTAGAATCAACTATGCCAGGTGGTTATGAAAAATGAATCATATTACATCATGGAGATGATAGTCTGTACGCACACATGAGTAAGGTTTCCATTTTTCAAATAACATGAGGGAAAAAAAGTAAGTATTGTTTGATCTTTATATAATTATAATTATATCATGAATATCATATTATTTACTTTAATACACCTATATATACCAGTCATGTGAGGCAGTGATTAAAAATAAAATACATCGGTCCGTGAGGTGGTAGTCTGCACGTACACATGAGCGATGTATTTATTTTTAGTTGTATGATAAAGAAAAAAATAAAATATTTATTTACCTTTACATAATGAAATTTATATCATATATATAATATTATTTCATTTAGATCCATCATTATTACCAACCATAATAAGCGGTGGTGAAAAATGAAATACATCATCTTCTTGTGGCAGTTTTATGCACGTACACACAAAATATGTTTTCATTTTCCATTAGATGTATAAGTAGATGAAAAAGGATCATACCATAAACATAATAAAATTTTATTATATTGGATATACTGATGTTATTGTATCTCAATGGTTAAGAGAGGTTTTAATGAGGTAAATAAAGAAATAAAAAAGAAAATACTCATTTAAGAACTATAACTCTTCTTCAGAAAATCTCCTTAAGTTTACACCTAAATACATTATAGGATAGTTGATAAGATTAAATTCTATATACATTTTGAAGTAATTTAATTAATGATTATTCATGTTTTATTCAATAATTCACCAGTTATGTGTTTATTATTGTAGAGAATAAGTTCCCAAGACTCCAATGGAAAAACTGTGGAAAATAGCCAAAATGATCATTACAAATCGTGAAAATCACGTACACAATGTGTAGGAATCATTAAAAGCATTTCACAAGTCATGAATAATGTCATGAAGAAATTACAAGCCCTAAAAATATTACACAATGTGAATATCCAATACACTTATAATATTCAAATACCACTTCCCGCTTAAAGTTATGGTCATTAGAAGAATCATGTCGTGAAGAAAAATTACACATTGTGAGATGAGTCAAATCTAAAAATCAAGAAGAGACTGGCTGAGACCCATGCCAGATCCAAAATCCTCATAGAAAACCATGGATCGAGATTAAATGAGATGAGAAGTTTACACGTCCTGTAATATCTCGACTATTTACTTTACAGCACGCACACAGTAGAGTATAACTTTTCTTTCTCTCATTTTTCTCTCGTTCTCTCTTGTTTTCTCCCTTATCACCCCCCCTACTCAACTCTAAACAATTCCTTTTACTATTTTGATTGAATTGAAGTGTCGTTGACTATTATCCACACTTTTTTTATTCCATTCATCATTGTTCATCATTCGACGTTTGTTTACCACTATCGTTTCCATTCAAAAGAGGATTCGCCATACATTCTTTCTTTTTTACTATTTCAAGTAAGTGGTTGATTGAATTATTACTTAATATGATTGAAAATTTCTTGATTATTGAACCCTCACTTTCAAACTATAGTATTTAAACTATTTTCTTAATCTACCAAGCATGTTTATCATTGTTTCTTAGATCTTGATTACCATCATGAGTGGTTAAACTGCTTAGGGTAAGGGTAGGGAGTAGGGGTGTTCTGAACTTAATGAATCTATAAATCATAACTTAGTAACCCTAAGGCTAGTAATCAGGTCACATAAAAATTGTTTATTAAATTTTTTTAAGCAACCCTATCCACGGGGAGTTTAAATGAACAAACTTGACCTGATTGGAATCGAGTAGGCTATGTCCATTATCCAGTGACACTTTCTTCCATAGAAGATAGGCTTAATGCATCTAGGTTGTTATATATATCTGGATCAAGGAATAGTTTCATCTTAGATAGATCTAGTTAGTTTGACCATGATCAACTAGTGCTCTCTGCACCGCTTCACAACCTAAGCCCTGGGACTATTCCATGTTAGGACTGAGATTATCATTTTTAGCTAAACCTTGAAATTGATCTTAATCCCTACCTTCTTACTGAATCCTAAAAAAATCAATAGCTTTAATAAAATCCCAAAACCAAACCAATTCATGAGGACTCCTACACAAAGGGTTTTAATTCCTAGTTCCTTGCCTTCCAAAACATTCATCGTGGGATTTACCCTACACTATCACTATACTATGTCATTGTAGAAAGTGTAGTTTGGGATAAATATAAATTCTAATATGTACATAGTCTGTGTGAATTAAATGACATGTGTGGGCACATAAAATTTTGGAATCGTTTTTTAGGAATTGTTTTACTATACTTAAGTATAATAACCTTCAACACGAACCCTAGATTACCTCACTCACCCCCTTTATCTTTTCATTCTTTATTCTTTCATTCGGTCGCCACTACACCCTTCTTCTTACGGCCTAGTGCATGCGTCAGGGCCTCTTGACTCATTCAAGGAGTCTTTATTCCCAAGAATCGCTTACCTTTGTGCCCGAAATTAAAAGGTACCTTTCTACAGGTTGTTGTTTAAGTATAGAAGACCGCAAAAAATTTGCAAGTCCCAACCCACCCAACATGAAACATGTGCCGCAAACAATTCAAGGAGATCAACCCAACATGAAACTGGAGCACGCCATTATGGATTATGGATTATCACAAATCAATGGTGCCAGACCTAGTATTGTGTTCCATCCTATCCAGGAACATATTTTTTAAATCAACCCTAGAATTATCAATATGATCCAAAACATGGGTCAATTTATCTGACTTTAGAGCAAGGATCCTCATTAATACATCTCCAACTTCCTGGTTATCTGTGATACCTTTTGCAACCAGGGAGTTTCCTCTGATGCAATCTGATTGTGGGTATTATCATTCTCCTTCAGTAACAGATCCAAGAATTAGCTAAAAAGTCAATCTCACGATTCAATCATGACTTAGGAAAAATTAGCTAGGAAGTTTTTGGATAAATTTTTTCCACCTATACGGACCTAGAAACTTAAAAATCACATCCAAAATTTTGCTCAAATAGATAGAGAATCATCTTGGGATGCCTGGAATCAATTTAAGGAACTTACAAGGAAATTCCCATATCATGGACTAGATGTGTGTCTCCAGCTACAAACCTTCTATCAAGATATCCAACCCATAGCTCATACAGTAGTAGATGCAACCGCTGATGTATACTAATGTAGAAAAAACCTTAAGTAGGCTAAGAACTACTAGATGAGGTCTAAAAAAATTCCAGTTTGTGGCAGAGCGATTGTGGATTACCTCAACATGAAATACACCATGTTAAAGAAAATAATCATCTAGTTGCACAAGTAGAGTCCTTGACTAAGAAGCTGGAATCCTTTCAGCTGCCTACTACACCACCTCCCCCTCCTCCTGTAATGAAGATTAAATCCTGTGAAATGTGTGGTAGTCCACACTCATATCAAGACTGTAGGGCAGGAGTCGGCGAACAAAAAATCCTAGATTATAGTTATGTTTAATTATAATCAGCAAAACCAATAATACTAGAAACAAAAACAATATTATCAACATAGGAAAACTCAACATCTACAGAAAAACAATAAAGGGTAATTCCAGTAGAGAAGTGGTCAAGTACCATTCAGGAATCAAGGACCACCGGGATATCCACCTATGAATCTTGTTCTAAGTACACCTCAACAAGGGTCCCAATAGCCTTTCCCTCATAGGGGCCAACAACAATTTCAAATGACTCCACAAAGACCACCACAATCGGTCGCGCCTCTTCAAACACATTTGGAAAATCTTCTCAAAACCTTCGCTCAAAAGGAAGATCATAGGATAGCCACCCAAGAAACAGAAATGAAAAATCAAAGGATTTCCCTATGAAATCTCCAACATCAAATGGGTCAAATCTGAAAGACCATATCTGATCAATTTCTAGGTATGATACATGGTAATACTAAGACATACCCAAAAGAAGAGGTGATGGCAGTGGTACTGAGGAGTGTAAAAGTGCTGGATTTTCAACGACCATGTAGAGGAGAAGAGAAAAAGTTTGAGGAACCTAAGAAACATTCAATAGTCATTGAAGAGGATGACAACAAAGTATCCAATCAAACTGATCAAGAGAAACCTCTAGAATCACTGGATCCTGCAAAATCTCTCATACAAGAGCAACCCAAAGAGGATATCTATATTGCACCACCATCCTACACACCAACTCTACCCTTCTGGAAATAATGAGACAAGGATTGAAGAGAAATATAATAAATTTTTGGAGATGTTTAAGAAATTGAACATCAGCATCTCATTTGATGAAGCTACTTCCCAAATGTTTGCCTATGCAAAATTTATCAACTTATTTCCAACAAGAAAAAATGGAATACATTGGAGTCATTTCCCTGAATGAATAATGTGATGCTCTTGTTCAGTAGAAAATTCCACAAAAAATGAATGATCCTGGGAGCTTCTCAATTCCGTTCCCCATAGGATAATGAAACTTCAGAAGTGCCTTGTGTGACTTAGGAGCTAGAATTAACCTTATACCAATGAGTGTATTTTGCAATATGGGACTAAAGGAACTCAAGAAAATTAGAGTGGAACTTCAATAAGCTGACTGGTCAGTTGAGTATCCTTGAGGACTTCTCAAGGATGTCATAATCAAAATCGGGAAATTCATTTTTCCAGAAGACTTCTAAATTTTGGACATGGAAGAAGAAGGAGACATTAAGATTATCATAGGATGAACATTTCTAGCCACCAAGAAAGCACTAATTGATGTGAATCCAGGAAGACTGGTATTTAGAGAAGGTGATGAACAAGTAGTGTTCGGCCTAGTGAAAGCTAAAAAACAACCAAATGATTCTTCTGATTGCTGAGCTATTTTTATCACTGAAAAGAAGAATGACTACATGGGAATCAAGGTTGATAGTGATGAATTATCTCTTGCTGAAGGAGAGGAGTATGATCTTGAAGAAACAAACCAAACAGAACCTCTCACAAGGGGCATGATCCCTCATTTAATACCTCAATCATTGATCCACCAATACTAGAGTTGAAACCTCTCCCAAGCACACTCAAGTATTCTTTTCTAAAGACAACAGTTTCACTTCCTGTCATCATTAACTCAGATCTGACACCACCACGAGAGGACAAGTTGATCAAAGTCCTATAATGATTAAAAAATTCAACTGTCTGGGGGTGGCTAACATCAAAGGGATTAGCTCTGCATTATGAACTCATAAAATCTCATTATAAGAAAGTGTGAAAACCAAACTCCTTCCCCATAGGAGACTCACCCCACCAATGAAGGAGGTAGTTTAGAAATAAGTACTAAAACTTTTGGACACTAGAATAATTTTTTCAATCTCCGATAGTGAGTGGGTGGGTCTGCTACAAGTAGTTTCAAAGAAAGGAGGTCTCGTGGTTGTCAAGAATGATGAAAATCAATTGATTTCAACTTGAACCATCACTGGATGGTGAGTATGCGTGGAATATAGAAACATAAATACAACAAATCAAAAATATCATTTCTAATTTCCTTTTATGGATCAAATACTAAAGAGACTCACAGGATATGAATTTTACTATTTCCTGGATGGATATTCAAGATACAATCAGATTGCAGTTGACCCATATGATTACTCCAAAACAACATTCACATGTTCATTTGGTACTTTCTCCTATAGAAACATGTCATTCGGTATGTGTAATGCACCGAAGACCTTTCAAAGGTGTATGAAACATATGTTCCATGATATGGAAGAGTAATTATTGGAATTTTTTATGGATGATCCTTTGATGTTTGTCTCAACAATCTTGAACTACCCCTTCAACCCTGTGAAGAGAAGTGTTTAGTTTTAAATTGTGAAAAATGTCACTTTATGGTTTAAGGAGGCATATTCCTCAGACACAAAATCTCTAAGGATGGCATGGAAGTTGATCCTGTGAAAATAAAAGTGATCAAATATTTACTTGAGCCTTCAACTGTTAAAAGCATAAGGAGCTTTCTAGGCTATGCAGGATTCTACTGTCGATTTGAAAAAGATTTTGAAAAATGTTCCTGCCCTTTGAAACACATATTAGTAAAGGATACCCCTTTTGAATTCACTGAAGATTTTTGGCGGGCATTCAACTTTTTTAAAAAAAGAACCTGGTGGCCGCTCCTATTATAATTTCACCAGATTAGGACAAAGAGTTTGAGTTGATGTGTGACGCAAGCGACTTCGCTATGGGCGTTGTCTTAGGACAGTGGGTTGGCCACACTTTTTGTTCCATCTACTATTCCATTCATACCTTGAATGATGCTTAGGTGAAATATAGAACCACTGAAAAAGATCTCGGCATTGATCTTTTCATTCAAAAAGTTTCTTTCTTACTTAGTTTTTTCAAAGGTGATTATGTACACTGATCACACTACCCTTAAATATTTAAGGAGTAAAAATAATTCCAAACCAAGATTGATACAATGCATCCTATTACTACAAGAATTTGACATCATCATCAAAGAAACCAAAGGAATGAAGAATGGTGGTGTTGATCATCTATCCAGACTCCCATTTCCCCACATTAAGGAAGATGATAATCTGGACATCAAGGAAGACTTCCCTAATGAAACTCTTTTTTAGACTAAACACAAAGGCACGACCGTGGTTTACCGACATTGAAAACTATCTCGTCACTAGATTCCTTTACCCATACCTCTCCTACTAGTAAAGGAAAAGATTTTTAGTCAAGGAATCACATTACTACTGGGATGAGCTGCTACTTTTTAAGCAAAATGATGATGGCTTAATGTGACACTACATTCCAGAAGATGAGATCCAATGTTTTTTAGACATGTGTCACACAACACCAATTGGAGAGAATCATGGTATAGAATGCATAGTCACAAAAATCTTGAAAAATGGACCTTTTTGGGCCACACTTCACCAAGATGCAAGAAATTATTGTGAAAGTTATGATCGGTGCCAACGAACTGGCACCATTGGGAAAATAAATAAAATTCCCCAAAATCCAATCATGGAAGTCGAACTCTTTGATGTGTGGGGAATATTTTTCACGGGGCCATTCCCTATTTCACATGGAAAGTTTTACATCCTTTTTGAAATTGATTGCATCTTGAAATGGGTAGAAGATGAAACTACCACAAATGACACTACAAAAGTGGTCATGGATTTCTTAAAGAAAAATGTGTTTTCAAGATTCAAATTTCCCAGACTAATCATTAGTGATCGAGGAACACATTTTACCAATCATGTTGTTAAAGGACTACTGGAGAAGTACGGAATCTTATATAACACTAGAACTCCCTACCACCTACAAACAAGAAATCCATTTGAATTGTCAAATAAGGAAATCAAAAAAATCCTTGAAAAGACCATAAGCACAAATTGAAAGGAATGGGTTCTAAAGTCAGATGATGCACTCTGGTTGTACTGCATTGTATAAAAAGAAGGCATACCAGTAATGTTATGACCTTTAGCCACTCCCCAATACATCATTCCAAAGGCGTTTTCAGAAGATTGTGTGTATGAAATCTATCTCAATATATGGAACACTCTTTGTCACTTAAGAGAAAAAGTATTACCTAAAGAAAAATATCTAAGCCACATCAGGATAATAGAAGGGATACACCGCTAAATTGACTTGGCAACTCTCCTAGTTTCACGACATCCGAAATTGGGGAAATAGAAAGGGGACCATTAATACTCTTTTTTGAACAAACTAAAAGAATTGTTTCAACTGATCATAGATTCCCCATCAAGTGTTCATGTAAAAGGATGGGGAGAACATGGAGAATTTCATTTCACCACGCTCCCCAATTAGCACAACCCACCAAAGGTGACATCATGCAATGTTATAGCTTCAAGATGGCTTCAAAAAATGAACATGGTCCATGATAAGCGATGCGCTCAATAAAAACAATCCCTAAACAACTCTTTCAATCATCAAACTAGAAGAGAGAAATCCATCAAAATACTTTTGCATCAGGCGTATGAAAATATTGAGAAAATCTCTTGCTTAAGGAAAGTCGATCGTCAGATAGCGCAAATGTTGCAAATGTCTTTGGAAAGAGATAGCTCAGATGTAGGACGTACCATGCATCCAACCCATGTTCAGACACAACTCCATATAATCAAGAAATCATTTTTGGATGCAACATCCACAATAATCCAGGAGCAACCTCAGCCCATAGGGCTAGGGTATTTTTTACCACAACCTTCAAGATCAGAAAAACTGGCTTGAAAGGTTATGGAAAGGGAGTAGGAATAGGCCCAACCCACATGGTTGGGGGCTTGTTTACCTCGACAACCTCCTCCTCAATGGAAGTTAGTCTTCTCTAGATTAGGGTAAGCACTACAAAATGGTTCTTCCCAGTTTTTTCCATCTCGTGACCCAGTGTCCTCACTAGGAACACGCACAACAAAATCATTTGGTGATTCCCTTCAGATTACCATCCGCCAAATAGTTCCAAAGGGACCAGAGGTGGAGAGGACGAGGCCTTCTGGAGGTCACAAACAAAGGAAGTTTCTCAAAGAGACTAATGAAATGTTTGTCATGCGTTACACATCAGTGAATGTCATTAACACCACCCCTATAGACCCTATCGAACACGAGGCCGATACAGAGGAGCAGGAGGAGGAAGTTTTGGTTCATAATACGGCCCACATTGATACAATCGAAGGAGGTGTGCGTACCCAGAACCATAGGCGTTCCCTGAATTTAGGGATTCCCTTGACACTCCAGTACTACCTCCTCATAGAGCATCCACTAAAGAAAATGGTAAAGTTAAGGTTGTGCCTCACCCACCACTGAAGACGTTGAACCCCTCACACTCGAGGAAAGATTCGATCAACAAGAGGAAGATATAAAATATTTGAAAAGACTCGATACAGAATTGATATGAGGAAACATTCCTACCAGATATATTCTACAAGTAGAGCCTCAACTCGTACTCTCAATCGGTGTACCTCAACAAAGAGGGTTCACCCCAGAAACTAAAGTGGAACCATAACATCTGCTCAATGTGTGGGACTGAAGACTAATATATGTAGACCCACGATAGAAAAATATCAGGAATTACCTCCCTTAGGTACACAACCAGGGTCGGTTCAAACACATCCTCATAGACCAGTCCCTACAGGCTACCACCGTGGGTAAGAGTAAAGGCACCATATATGGATTTAACTATTGTTGCCCATGCACAAGCTCTTGTTTAACCAGGAATCCCTCAAGTGCTCAATACTATTGAGTTGTTGATAGCTCGATTAGAAGCTATAGAAGAACTGTGTGCACCAGTACAGCCAGAAAAGAGGCCTTACATTGAATGGGTGGATCCAACCCCTCCCCTACCAAATTTTGGGAACCCTATATTTTTTATTTTTAATGGATCGAGGGATCCAAATTATCATTTGATGCATTTCATGTCCCAATATGATCCCATTATGGGGACCCCTGCGAAAAAAGTAGTGAAACTCATATGCTTCGTACAAAAAATTGTAAGGGCCAACCTTTGTATGGTACACCAGTTTTTCAATGCAATCAATTGTGGGATGGGAAGATCTTCATCAGTAGTTTCTCGTTCAATTCAGATCAACACTGTAGAAGACAATAGTCCTCGTCCTCTCAAATTAAAAACAATGAGAGAATGAGAGGGTTTTAGATTTAATTACTCGATGGATAGGTTTGACCTACTCTTTGAACCTGAAACTTCCCCAAGAAGATTTGTTGTCTATTTGTATAGAGATTCTTCGCGACGAGTTACGCTCACTGTTCATCCATGTGAAATACACAGGAGGGTTTCAGGATCTTTCCACAGTAGCTCAGAAAATGGAAGATTCCATCTTACATACTAAGTAAAAGTCTCGAGTAATTTTATTAGCTCAAGGAAAGAGAACATAGAAATAATAGGTTGTGGAAGTCACACTTAGGCTAGCCCCCACACCATCTCTAAGTCCAAATCATACACCATATCATGTGGCACCCCCTTCTGAGCATCAACAGCAACGGCCGCCTCATCAGGACGTGCAAAGGGAATAGAGGTAAAGCCATTTTGAGAAGCTAAATAAAAAAAATTATTCATTCTAAGATGACCAAGTCCCTAACTACTTCATTGTGGCCTTGTAAAGAAACTTGCAAAAGTTTCAAAATCCCACGAGACCTAATCAGGATGGTCTCAATGATCGCCCAGACTATTTCCCCTTCCACCGAACATTGGGGCACACCATTCAGAAATGCGTTTTTTTTAAATACATCCTATAAAAAATTGTGGACTTTGGATAGGTAAGATGGGAAAGCCACCCACACAGGTAGGATGTGTTTCTACCACCAATCCAAAGGAAGATGTCAAATGTAAGGGATTTACTAACAAAGGTATGCAGAATTTTAGTGATTGGATGGTTATAAAGATGATCAATCGGATTCATGTTATCCTCTGAGAATAGTTAAAGAGACCAACTGTGCGCTTCCGCTGTGTTACAACTGACTTCATCAGTACCACAGTCTTCCAAAATCCGGTCTTCTAAAAATGACATGGCCGGAATGGTGAAAAACAAACACAGGAAGATAAAATTGTACCAAGGCCAAATTCATCTTTGAATCTTTTGGATTTCATGCCTTTAGCTCTAAAAGAATGGGTTCTGCCATGCTAAATGGTAAAACAAGAGTTCACCCACCAGATAGGGTATTCATCAAATGAGGAGTTAATCTTTGGTTTCATTAATGTTATTCACTTAATGGATCCCCTCTCTAATGATGAGTGTTTCTATGAACTTGAGTTATTTACATCTAATTGGGGAATAAGTAAAAGAGGCCACAGGGGCCGAGGATACAAGGGAAGACGTGGTCATATAAGAACTCAATACTTTGGTCACATCCTCGCTCGGACCATCTACATGGCCGAAACTCATGGGATAACCCTCCAGCGAGCCTAACAGGAGTAGGAAAGATACCCCACATATGTAAGGGCTTTCCCTGACCCGATCATCCTAGAAGATCGATTAGGGGAGATGTCGTCGCCAAATATGCATCGATGCACAGACAAACCTAGTCAATCTAACCCCCCATGGACAGGAGTGCCTTCAACTCATGTTCCAAGGGCCGATCTACCTACATCAAGTACTTTAGTTCCTAAAGTGCCTGCAAAAGAGCATCCTCATACTGGGAATCACAAACCTTTAGCCCAAAAGTATGACATTTTAAATCAATTTTCCCTAGTTCTAGCCAAGTTTTCAATCCTAGATGCTCTAATTCTATCAAAAGACCTTTAGGAAACACTCATAGAGGCTTTTCCAAGCCCACATGAATTTGAAGCTGAAGTCACCATTATTGAATTTTATCGTAAAAATATCGATCATGTAGAATTACATGTGATAATATCTTTATAAAATCATGATAGATATTCCATTACACAAGGACACATAAGACCTTCATATGTATCTGGCAGGATCAATGATTGATGCACCCGACAAAGGTAGTTTGATAGATTCTTGGGATTCCTCCAAATCCATGAGGATATAAAATTGTTGAGCCACCATCGAATGCTTCTCAAACCGAACATGCATGGGGGGAGACATTTGGTTATTGCAGACACTTGAAATGATGGGAAAATCGATATAAATCATAGGCCTCACATATAATCTCATTGTCAATATGGGCCACCAATACGCTATCTCTAAATACAATCATATAAAACATCAGATCATCATTATCTTGGCCATTGTCAATAAATGTTCCAGTAGGCAGATCACCATATGTGAAGAAATCGAACTCTCTCAGTGTTTTCAGGTTCTTCAGAGCTTCATCATGCTTCAACGATAAATGTTGGATACTAGAAACAACTTGAATGAATGGGAAAAACCAACCTTCAGGAAATTGAACTCCACTCAGCATGGCATAGGAGCTGAAGTGTGATGAAATCCACCCCCATAACACTTGAAACAGCCCTAAAATATGATATGGGTCATTCCCAGTGTACACATGCAGTAAACACTGATAGATTTTCACCAAAACAGGGGGCAGTCAACCCTATGTGGATCCCTTCTACTAATTTGGCTACTATCAAAAATGTTTGTAGCCACACACCACCGTTAGATTCGTGGACCGGTAACAGGTAGGTACTTAACCGCATCGCGAGAAATCCGAACAGATGGATCCTCATAGGGACCTCATAATTGACCTTATAGCCCCACTGGTTATATTGGTCTTGCTCCAAGGTGGGCCAGAATTTTCTAGGAATGCTCTGGTTCTCTAACAAAGTGCATCTCATTGGGTGCTAACAGGTAGGACCTTCTCCGTGTGGATCCAGGAATACATTTATTTAGGCCTCTCAATGGATATCTCCCCTCGAGAGGGGGTCCTTCTTCTGTACCTTCCGAGCCAACTTGAACAGCTTGTAGGGAGAAGTTGATGTATTGTCAACATTATCCCACACAATATTTGATGGAATGAACTCATCATACATATCCCTGAGGATAGAAGCTACTTAGATTTTGTAAACACCCCACAGGCCGATGTCAACTTCCTCGTGAATCATATGGAAGATGTTTCTCTAAGGGATCTAGCAGCTCAATTACTTAGGGATAAAATCCAGGTTCTTGTAGACATACGTCTGCGCCACTCAAACTGCCTCATAAATGCCAACATTCCACAGCTCAGTTTTAAATTCCACATAGGTCTGGCGTACCCAATATGCCCACATCCATTCTGTCCTAACTCCTCATCCAGAGAAGAAATATCAATCCTCCTTCCAGCCTTGTGGTTGGTCCATCTTAGACACATAGAAGATTGACAAATAATAGCAGGGTTTCGACTCTGGGGTGAGAGGCTTCAGATTTGGGGCACATGGGTTGTGGTGCATGACGCATGCGGTGGAAACCATTCCTTGCTTGATTAGTGTACCCTTGGAGGATATGTCGGTGGTGGAGCAGTTAGTATATTCCATGAACGAATAATTTGGCAAGTAACTCTAGATCTTCGGGATAAATGCGTCTCTCAGAAGCTCGTGGCTGTAAAGTGGAAAATAATCACTTCGCGGGTACTCATGATGATATTTACTCAAATGCTTCACCACGTACGAAAGGGGGGAGTCGCACATGTCATGGTAATTGGGTCTGATGACCTTGACCATTTTTGAAACACGTGTATCATCTTGTTCATGGGAATCCATTTGAGCAGCCATTACAAACTTGCAATAATACATTGAAATTCTTTTTATCAAAATCATGATTTCAGAAAGCTTAGAAATTTTGGAGAATAGCCTTGCGCAAGATCCTCGACCAAGTGCCTTGCACGGGCCACTCAATGAAGTTACCCCACGTAGACTGATTTCTCAACTGGTCATACCGTGTGCTTAAATGAGAAAATTCTTTGGAAGGTAGCGCAGATGATTGGTGTGACAGGAGTAGTAGAGCAACGTGATCAGATGAAATAATCATCGGTCGAACAACCCAATTTATAGACTTGACTGATATGCGTGGCCTACCTTCGTGTATGGCCTATGCAGAAGACTTGTGTAAATGACCTATGCAACCCTCCAGATCTTTTCATCCTTTTACCTTAGGATCATACCCTCTTATTATGATCAAATCCAATCCTAGGGGGGGATTTTACTGACACTCCTTTTTTGTTGCATGGGAATGTAAATATTTAAGGGAGAATACATCAAATAATAAATAAGTGAAGAGCATAAAGGCGAGTCAGGCCACCCTATGTGCACACAACCTACCCGCTAAGAAGCTCACACAAGCCTTGCCCGTGCGGCCTAAAAGGGGCAGTGACCCCTGCGCTCGATACCTGCACTCAGTACCTGCGCAGGGTACCAGCGCGAACAACTTGCTTCATCTAGGGTCCCATGTTTTCCTATAAATAGGAATTTGGGTATCCTCATTTTCACAATGAAAAATCCCAATGAATCTTCGAAGCACTACTCACCCTAGTCCTTCTCCCCGACATTCAAAACCACTCAGGTAGCTCTCCAAAACCCAAGAGAAGAGGGAATTAAGGGGGGTAGTGGGATCAAAGTCCCTCCAGGATTTGAAACACAAAACACCTAAGTGGGGATCCACACCCTCCCTAATCCAAAAATACCAGCGTGAAGGTCCCCTCCTAAATTCGGGACTTTAACGAGACAACTCCAGGGACACCTGAGGAGACCCTTGAAGCTAAGGCAAGACCTCACCCAAGTGTTGTTTCCCAGGTTTTTTCATCCAAAAGTCACATCCAACTCATGAAACCCTACCCTGCAAAAAGAAATTTTGATCCAAGTAGGCCTTACCCTATGCGAGACACCTTTGGATCGCCCGACCTTCACCTACTCAAGCCTCCTTTGATCCGTCTTTCATGCCACCAATGGAAGGTCACCTACTTCTTTGGGAATCCCATTTGAGGGAGACCAAATCAAAGCCTCCACCGAAGCCTCTAGACTTGCACAACCAAGGAGAAAGACACGCCAACGTGTCTCCCATTCGGTTATACACCCCTTTGGTCATAGGTGTCTCGCACTTGTCCCACCTGATGGGTAAGGTCCTCGGGGTGTGTGTAGTTATGCATCCCTTCAGTCATGAGGACCCCAACCCTAGGGGCAGTGCCAGAGACTTCCCAGTCTTAGACATGAGAGTTAGGGCCTTTCCCTTCCCTCATCATCTCTAAGACCAGGGACCTCCAGTTTCATATAGTAAGGTAAGGATCACGCTTGATTTTCCCTTTGAGGGTTAATGGCTTATCCTCATCTCTTCTCTGGAATCAGGAGACAGGGCATCCCTCCTAGAGTAATCCTCTATCCTTTCTTTTGGGTCGTAGCTAGGCCAGTAGTTAGATGTGACTTTCCTTATTACAAAGAGATAGAGTTCGGTCTCATCAAATCCCTTTCTTCTTCTCCCACAACCCCACCCTCGTCCACCGGCAAACGAAGGATATTGTGTGGTTTGTCAAATATTCTGCTTCCTCTTGTTTCTCACACCAAACATGACTCACATGGGCTTATAGGTTAGCTACGATCATGAACTATTCATGGTCAGATGCATGTCTCAGCAAAGAATCCTTTTTCGGATCTTCCTCTCGCCTTCCTTCAGAGGGCCTCCATAGGAAAGGTCCCCACAACCGAACTACATGAGCTTTGATTCCCGTCCAAATGAGATACGTATGAAACCTCTCTGAGGTTCAAACCCAATAACCCAAAATTAACCATATTCTCTTTGTGTCACATTCCCAGTAGGGTCATATCTAACCCAGGATCCCACATCCCTTCTAGGTCCCTTGGGCTACTTCGGCATAAGCCCAACACCAAACTTTGACTAGGCACATTTTGCCTAGATGTCCTTGCCTCATGACGTTAAACTACATAGTTTGGTCCTCGTCACATAAACTTAAAAGGTATGATGTGTCCCATTAAGAGGAACTGAACTATATGAGTTCTGATTCCTTTCACAATGATACATAGGAAACTCATCTCATGGGATCAATCCCGACATCAAAACAACTTCTGTCTCCCTGGATGACGATAAATTCTGAAGCGCCCCACTGTGTGGCTAGAATCTGGTATCATGATAATAAATGACAAAAGAATCTCTAATCCGTCCACAAAAGGGTTCCATCGATAAATAACATCAGATACATATAGATTCCTCTGTCGATAAAGAACCTCAGATACATATAGATGATTCTAAAATCCATACATGCTAATAATTGATTGTTAATTTAAGGGAGACTCATGTCATACTTGGAAATGAGTAAAAGATTCATGAATACGTCTTAAATATTTAAGAATCTCGAAGTATGAAATAATTCCTCACAAAAGGGTGTGATGAGTTCAACCTCCCATCCTCTCGACCAATGTGAGTCCCTAAGCGTTGTTGGACCATTTCCCATTAACTGCCAGCCTTTGGAAATTAGGTTCACAAAACATCTTGAATAAGGGAATCATTGGGTATTTACAGCTCCACGAACAAGACCCATTGAAAGCTGTTTAAAAATAGTGACCCCAACGTGAATGATTGTGCAACCCACAAAATCAACCATCAAGGGAAACAAAATGAACATTTTCATCAGAAACATACACCATCACACATCATTTCGGTGAAGGTACCTCATCATATGGGTTTTCCTAGGGTTTTTGGTGTTATATGTAAACATTAGCCATTAGAGCAACGATACTAATTGAGGATTTTGTGTTTCTTAGGCCTGAGGGTGCATCGAGAGTGAACCACACCTCGTTGGCAGCAGTTTCAATGCGATTGGATGACTCTGTGAGAATTTAAGATTTATTCCTAATTAGATTAAACTGGGTATTTATTTGTAAATCATTTAATTAATTATAAATTGATTATAATTGTTTAAAGTGGTTGGTTTAGATTGAGTTAGGGCTTCGTAGTGATAGGTGATGGCTATATGAGCTTGAGACAGGCTTGGGAAAGCTCTATCGGGATGTGGAATTAAAGAGGAAATGGATTTGTTTTGAGGTATGTGGTCCTTATGCATATACCATTTGGTATTAATGCATTTGGTTTATATGCTTGTGATATGTACGATATCACCACTTTGGATGATCAACCTCTTTGAAATATTTAAGTGGTTTAATTAAAATTTAAGATTGTTGAATTTCACAAAGCACTAAGGGCCACAACCAATCCTTGTACACTAGCTTGATTGTCTCGGTCGTCGATGACTAAGGCCTTGATTATATTTATGTGACTTGAGCCATGTAGACCCCCTGTAGGGGTGTAATTAGATTATGTAAGAAAAATTGACCTTAGTACATGTGCCTTATTAACCTCCGAGTGGAGGGATGTGATAGGATGAGAATGAGTGTCCCTAATAAGCCTCAGTGAACCCTTGAGATGCCTTTGAGCCATAAGTTGGTTAGATGACCATGGGGAGAATGTTCCTCCCTTACTGAGATGTGATTACTCAGGTGGGTAGACCCAAGGAGACTAATGTATGGGTTGGTGTATGAACCAACATGAGTGAATTGAAAAGGGAAAGGGTCTTAAGGCCATCACCCTTATAAGACATGACTATGAGACCTAGGAGATCCTAGTTTGTTGGACAATGAATTGTTGATCCTAGTGAGAGGGTGTCCTTAGGGAATAGGTAATGATGATTACGGATGCTAGCTTAGAAGTTGAATCTATTATTTGAGTCTTTCATGGTTGTGACAATTACAGGTTGTTCCCTTGAGAGGTCAACCCTGTTATGCAAGATGACACCGGGCATATGGCTAGCCCTAATGAAATGTTACAAAAGAAAGTACTACCCTATATGATGTATGAGATATATGGGATGCCATGGATGATCTCCTTGGATTCAGACATTATTCCCGATGACCAAGGAATGTTAAGGATTACCTATTGAGGTTCAACAATGATGCCCAATGAATATGAAATGCTCATGATTACATCTTGAGGTTCCATAGTTGTGCTTGATGATTATGGAACCCCTATCATGTCACCTAGAGTTTAGCTTGGACCCTGATGCAATTACTTGATTGCCCAGGGTCATCCCCCTAAGGATCGACAGTTGCGCCTGATAGTCCTGGATTCCTTGGACATGCTCCTTGGATCTAAAAATTATACCTGATGACTATTGATCACATAGGATCATCTCCTCGGGAACGTAGTACAGCACGCTACCATTTGGATATCGTGGGATGCTTCCCAAGATCATATGTTTACGCTTACTATGATATGGACATTGGGCCTAGTTTTGGTTGGCATAATCATGTGACATGGTTAGAGACACTTTGGCACTGTCCAGAGTAGGTTTGGGATGATTAGTGTTTCATGGTAGAACCTGAGGATCAATAGTAGTTATTTTATTTAACTTCCTCAGTTTATTTTTTTATTCCTATTGAGCATATCACATGTGTGCATTGTATTACTATTTATGTATGTGACCGCATTGATGGTGCCCTAATGAGTTGTAATTACATCCTGATCAGGAGACAATAGCACTTGAGTACTCGAGCATCCTTCACTAATTACAAGATTCGGGAGGGTAGAGGCCCGTGATAGCATAGTTGAGCAAGATAGCTTGGATCAGATTGGAGAATAGGATTAGGTGAATCTCAAGGATATAGTAGGGCCTCTTGTACTTTTATTTTATTCTTGTATTCATTTTGTATATGTGATTGTCCTAATGGTTGATCGATATTGATGTATAACTACATGCTTCCACATAATTTTATTATTAATGGTTGCATTTTATTTCTTCTTTATACTCTATTTATTTACAACTGTGGATGATGTTGGTTGTTTATTTTTTTCACTCTAATATGGGGTGTATAGTCTCCCCACAGTACTACCCTAGACCTCTGTTGCTAGTCATAAGCCTTTGATATACGGGGAGGCACACCTAAGGTCATGTAGTGTTCTGGGTTGGGAACCAGTCGAGTGGCATATGAATCAGGACATTACGTAGGGGAAGCTTTCTTCAAGGTACATGCGACCTTTCGAGGTTGCCATAAGAATTGGGAAAGTGGAATATCGATTAGAGTTGCCTCTTCATCTAACATCAATTCACAGTCTTCCATGTTTCTCAACTGAAAAAGTAAAATCCAAACCCCTCATGTTTTGAATTGGGAATAACTCAAATTGGAACCCGATACATAGGTGACTGAGAAACTGATTCATATTGTTGACTCCCAGAAGAAATTGTTACATGGAAAGTCTACTCTGTTGTTCCGGGTGTTATAGAAACATAGGAATGATTCTCACAAGACTTGGGAGCGAGAATCTTTTATGAAGAAGAAGTGATCTCATTTGTTCCCTAATCATGCCTCGGGTTGAATTTATGAGGACAAAAAGTGACATGGTAGGGATAATTGTCACACACACTATGTCACTTTCAGATATGATTTTCCTCTATTTATTTATTTTATTACTCTACTTTTGTTTTAAGGGTATTTCTGTTTAAAATTTTGATGTTTTTAGAAAATAGTGAGTGTCGCACAGTAAGCACATGATTACGAGAAATCGTGAGGCAACCATGCAACAACCTATATTTTTTTTGTAGTGTCATTTTCATGATTGAAGCATAGTTTACCGAACCATATGAACTAACCATGCAAGTGCTCAGGTGAGGCGGTGATGAACCATAAGGTTGGCGTACAGTTTGGAAAACCATGTGGTCAAACAGTACGAGTCTCCTAAAAAAATTTAAAAGTAAAATAACTCATTTTATCTTGATCATTTTAAACCCTAATTTCCTATCATCTCTCCCCCACTTGATTTTCCCAACCCTCGCGCACGATATCCCCTTATTCTCTTACCGTTGGGTGGATTTTAAGTGGAATCTGTAGGTTCTGGGTGCAGTAGAAACGCGTTGGTGGGTGTACCCAACTTTAATTTTTCTATTAACAACGATCAATCTGAGATCTGCCACGATAATAAAATGTCAGATCTTTAGAATAGAATGAAGAACGAAAGAAAAGGAAGGGATTCCAAGAACCATAGAGAGGATCATCATATGTTGGTTATAATTAATTTAATTAAAAGATAAGAATTACTTTGATGGAATTATCTCTCCTTTGATGTTTCTGATCACGATCTGATGTGATTCGTCGTTGAATCATAGAATCCAAGTGTAGGATTCCTCTAGCGGTGATCCACATGTGCTCCACATATCTCTGGAAATCACAGAATGGATCTCCGGGTGCTAGCACGAAAGAGCCTTCACTTGCAATGTCCGCATTCGGTCGCCTTAAGAGTTGCTTACAAAGCGCTCTCCTTGATCCGGTGGAGGAGGATCTCTTTCGTAACTTGAGAGCATTCTTGGAAGAAAATAATTCTCTCTTGGCTTGAGTGCTTTCTTTAGATCCATTGTGCACACCCTCCAAAAATGGTTAGGCTAATGAGAATTATATAATTGGGATTTTAAATACTTAGAATAATAAAATGAATTAATCACCTGAAAGAATTTATTCATTTCATTTAATTCTTAGTAAGACCTCATGCATAATAATAACAGTTGACTATTATTATTACTTGACATGTGTCTAGAAAATTACACCTAATATTATTTAATTAAATAAATAATATTATTTCTCACAAATCCCTAGAAAAATTATACGACGTGTATATATTAATATACATGGCGTGTACTTTTATTTTTCCATTTTCTTTATTTCCTCCACCACATTTATTAGACCTTGAATAATGACTATTTATTTCTCAAATAAATATCACTACATTACTCGCTAATAAATATATTATTATGCCCACAATATATTCTCTTAAATAACTAGTGCCAAAATAAATGCGATCAGGCATTCTTGAATAATTATTAAACCATAATTGGGAATAATCTTTATTCAACTTGTTAAATTAATATTTAACTGAAATACTTTGACACACTTAGTGTGTGACCCTCTAGGCCTCTTTCTCGGTGGCATTAGGCGGAGCCTGCCAAAAGTCCAAGGTTAGCGTCTAGAAACACGTCAAAGCACCCATAGAGAAAGAAGTTGACGCCACAATGATGTGTCACCTCCTACGAACGTTTACCGTGTAATGTAATCTCTTTGTCTCGATATCTCAAATCAAGTGGGTTGCATGCCAGTGTCATCAACCCATGTGCTCGATTATTCTTTCTTTGAATTTCTGGAATTGAACTCGCTCATTCCTTACCATGTCCATGGATTTATTTAGGCTATATCAATTCCATCAAAGGGTCTGAGATATCTACTTCCGTTATGGAACATAAGGAACAAAATTCTTTCTCGCATTATCTATTAATGCAGTATTACTCATGACATGCCCAACATATCCTACCTCATTGTGAACAGTGTGTCGACACAATTTTCGCCAATACATCTAAGTGCACGAGTTGTAATACCCATTAATAATAATTTTAAAGTCTAAGGACTAATACACACGTCCGCAGATAGGAACATCCAATGACACAATGAAATTTGGATTTCCTGCTGGCGGGTCTCATTCTCATGATACCCTCCTGGATATTACCAAGGGCGCACACCATGAGAAGATGCCTCAAAGTTTTATGAGTCTTCACCCTTAATGGCATGTATTATTTGTGTCCCTCAAATAACATCATCCGGCCATAGAACATATATTCAAGAACCGTGTTATGGCAATTCCGGGTTCTCATCATAGCAGGGATCTACTATGACCCTTTAATGCAACAGCTAACCTTAGGACATTATCACATGCATTGTCACGCAGAAGAACAATCAAGATGTGATATGATATTTATTAATGAATAAAGTACAAAGTAGTTGGTTCTAGGCCACCAACTCCAACAGACTCCCACTTGGACTAGAGACAACTGCTAACAACCTTTAACCCGCTAGCTCTCACATGATATTCATGCTTCTGTTAAGATAGGTCTTTAGTCATGGGGTCTGACACGTTCTCTTCCATGGACACTTTGCTCACTGCAACTTCACCCCTTTGATATAAATCCATCAAGAGGTGATACTTCCAGAGTATGTGCTTTGTCCATTGATGTGACCTTGGTTCTTTTTCAAGAGTCAATGTTGTAGTATTATCACAATACAATGTGATAGGATCTTTACTGCTAGGAACCACATCAAGCTCATGGACAAATTTCCGAATACAGATGGCTTCCTTGGCTATATCAGAAGCCGCTATATATTCAGACTCCACTGTAGAATCGGAGACAACTGGTTGCTTTGAACTCTTCTAGCTCACAGCTCCTCCATTGAGACAAAAAACATATCCAGATTTCAACTTCAGATCGTTGTGATATATCTAAAAACCAGCATCAGTATACCCTCTGATGACAAGCTCCTCGTCTCCTCCATATACCAAGAAAATATCCTTAGTTTTTCTTAGATACTTAAGGATTGTCTTAAGAGTAGTCCAATGTTGTTCTCCTGGATCTGCTTGATATCTACCTATCATGCTCAGTACATAGGAAACATCAAGTCTGGTACATAACATGGAATACATGATGGATCCTATAGCCGAAACATATGAGATCTTACTTATTCCATCTTTCTCCTATTGTGTCTGATGACACGTTTTCTTAGAAAGATGTAGGTCATGTGACACTGGAACCAATCCCCTCTTGGATTGTTCCATACTAAATCTCTTTAGTATCTGGTCAATGTATGTACCCTGACTTAGTCCAAGTAGCTTCTTGGATCTATCACAAATGATCTTGATCCCTAAAATGTAGGCTACTTCACCCAAGTCGTTCATGGAGAAACACTTGTTAAACCTGTCCTTAACTGACTGTAAGACTGGTACATCGTTTCTAATAAGAAATACGTCATCAACATATACTACTACTATAACGACTTCATTCCCATTAAACTTCTTATAAACACATGGTGCACATTCGTTCTTAATGAAACCAAATTCATTTATGGCTTCATCAAATCAAATGTTTCATGACCTGGATGCTTGCTTTAATTCATAAATGGATTTCTGCAACTTTTAAACCCATTTTGATTCACCTGGTGTCACAAACCCTTCCGGTTGTATCATATAAACATCTTCTTAAAGGTTCCCATTAAGGAACACTATTTTGACATCCATCTTCCAAATCTCATAGTCATGGTAAGCTGTTATGGCAAGTATGATTCTTATGGATTTAAACAAGGAAACTGGCGAGAAGGTTTCATCATAGTCAATTCATTGACGCTGTCTAAATCCTTTAGCCACTAGCCTTGCTTTATAGGTGCTAACTTGACCTTCCATGTCCAACTTTCTCTTGAATACTCATTTGCATCCAACAAGCTTTACATCAATTGGCTTATCGACCAAAAATCAGACTTGGTTCTGATACATGGAATCCATCTCAGAATTCATAGCTTCTAGCCATCTTGCAGCTTCTAAGCTTTATACTACTTCCTTGTAGGAAAGAGGTTCATCATTGTCCAACAATAATGATTCACCATCCTCAGTGATTAGGAAACCAAATCTCCCTGGTTCTCTTATCTCTCTTGAGCTCCTACGCAGTACTTGTGTTTCTGGAATCTCTTCCCTGGGGACCTGTGGAACTTGTTTCTGTACCAACTCATGTGTATCTTGAGCATCAACTTCATCGAAGTCAATCTTTCTCTCACTATCCTTTTTTAGGATATGCTCCCTCTCATGAAAGATGGTTTGTCTGGTGATAATCACATTCTTGTCTGAAGGGTTATATAGGTAATATCCTTTCATTTCCTTGGAATATCCTATAAAGATACAGCTCGTGCCCTGAGGTGTTAGTTTGTTGCCTGAGAAGGCCTTAACAAACATCTCGCATCCCCATATACGTGTGTGCGAAAAAATAGGTTTATTTCCATTTCATAATTCAGAGGGAATTCCATTTTCCACCTTACAGTCACTTTCTTGTCTGAAGGGTTATATAGGTAATATCCTTTCATTTCCTTGGAATAACCTATAAAGATACAGCTCGTGCCCCAAGGTGTTAGTTTGTTGCCTGAGAAGGCCTTAACAAACGTCTTGCATCCCCATATACATGTGTGCGACAAAATAGGTTTATTTTCATTTCATAACTCATAGGGAATTCCATTTTCCGCCTTAGTTGGTACTCAGTTTAATGTGTATGTTGCAATTTGTAATGCATATCCCCAAAAGGATAATGGAAGATCTCCATGACTCATCATCGACCTCACCATGTCCAACAAGGTGTGGTTCCTCATTTCACTAACATCATTCCACTATGGTGTATAAGGATGAGTGAGCTGAGATAGAATCTCAAACTCCCGTAGAAGATCAATGAACTCTTGGTTCAGATATTTTCCACCTCGATCTGATCAAAGTTTCTTTATCTTCTTATCAAGCTGATTATCTACTTCATTCTTAAATTCCTTAAATTTCTCTAAGGACTCTGACTTATACCTCATTAAGTAGACATACTCATATCTACCAAAATCATCAGTAAAAGTAATGAAGTAAGAATATCCACCTCTAGCTTTTACTGGAAATGGTCCACACACATCCGTGTGCACCAATCCTAGAAGCTTTGTGGCACTTTCACTATGTCCACCGAAAAGCGGTTTGGTCATTTTACCTTGTAAACAAGCATGAAATCTATCAAGTGGTTTTAGCTCAGTAGAGTCTAAATAACCATCTTGAAAGAGCTTTGTCAACTGTTTCTCATTTACATGACCGAGACGGTGATGTCACAACTGGGTGATGTATGAGTCATGTGAGTTTGTTTCGTTATTGATTGTTAATACTTGGTTTTGGTAATTTAATACATACAAACTGTTATTTAAATGTGTCATACCATAACATATGTTGTTCTTATAAAAGAAACAACTCTTATTTCCAAACTAAAAAATAAATTCATCCATATCCAAACATGATACAAAAATTATGTTCTTGGTAACACAAGGCACATAATAACAGTTATTTAAAACCAAAATCATCTCAGTTGGCAATGAGAGATGGTAATCGTCAATGGTCAATGCAGTCAGTCTCGCGTCATTGACAGCTCGAAGATCCACCTCTCCTCTCGCAATCTTTCTAAATATACTCGGTTCCTGTATTTGAATACAGATGTGAGCCCCACAAGCTATATCTAATACCCAATGTGTAGAAATGGAAAGATTACACTCAATAACGAACGCACCTTTAGCGTCTCCACGCTTCTAGGTGTAGTTCCTCTTCCAGTGGTCTGGTTTGACACATGCAAAACATACTGCCACCTGTTCCTTGTCTTGCCTCTAGATCTTCCCCTTCTTGGAGGGACGGTGCTCAGGGGCTTCAGACCGTTTATGAATCATTAGCCCCTTTGTCTTGTCCTTCTTTTTCTTATTCACTATAAGGATTGCGGGTTTGTCACGCCCCATGTCCTTATCTACCTAGCGAATTAAGGTCAGAAGTTCTGATAGGCTCTTCTCATTGTTGCTCATGTTTTAGTTTACAATAAAGCTAGAGAAGGTCTTGGGAAGTGATGATAAGATGAGATTTGTACGCAACTCATCCGAGAACTTAATCCCTAAGATGTACACGTTCAATATAGACAATAAGCTTGACTACATGAGTCCAGATGGCGCAGACTCTTCAAACTTAGTTGTAAACAAAGCGTTGGAGATCTCATATCTCTCATGTCTTGCCTTCTCTTGATAGAGATCATTAAGTTGAGACATCATGTTATACGCGTTCATGTTTTCATATTGCTTCAAGAGATCATTAGAAATGGCCGATAGTATGAAACAGTGGACATATGTGGCATCATCCATATGTTTCATATAGAGAGATAGTTCCACATCATTGACCTCTTTTTTTAGGCGCAACTAGAATACGCTCCTCCAACACGTACAATCTCCTCTTGTAGCAAAGGATGACACGTAAACACCTCTGTCATTCCTGAAAATTAGTGTCGGTGAGAAGGTTTTCCTTCTCAAGTATGGTTCACAATGATATGTTTGAAGTCATTTTTCTTGTCGTTTCTACAAATTAAAATGAGAAAAGGTTTAGTAATTTATCATGATAAAATTGAGACAAATAAATAATTTAATACTTATTAGTCTTCCACTATTTTATCGAAATCCAATAGCCCTCACTATTGACTTCGAAATATTCTGTTGCCTGAATATTCTAGTGGTAAGGATCCATATTTTCATTTGCATTACCCCAACTAGGGTTGGTCAAACAACTTGAAGGGTTTTAGATAAGCATTCCAAATGTCAACTGCATTAACTCACAGCTCCTTGATCCACTGAGTGGACTCCCCAATCTTGAAATCCTTTTATTTTGGATTTCCTCAACCTTTAGCTCTTGGTCACACCAAGTCCTGTTATGGCAGTCAACCTTTGATGTGAACCAAGTCAAGTCAACCCAAAACCTGGAATTAGAATTTCCCGATAATTGAAAGCACCCCAACTAGAGTTGGTCAAACAATTTGAACTATGGTTCGATTCTAACCAAGATTATGGAAGGCTATACCGACTTAATATTTTCTTTGAGGAATTTTATCCTTATACGTAAATTTTCATTTTATTATCTTTTATTACATGCTTGTTAATATTAAGTGGGGTATACTTAATTGATTAACCATGTCTAAGATAATATTTACACATAAGACGGTCTTATTTTAGTTACATCTTGCATGCTTGTTTAATTCATTAATTGTGTAATCATGACAACACATCTACAATAAATAAACCATGAAACTGACATAAATAAAATAAATGGTATGATCATGAGCTTGTTCTATTGATTAGTTTATCTAGCGGTTGATAAACCAACTCAAGACCTAGGGGAGAAACACCTTGAACCTTTTGGGTTCGTGTTTACAGCTTTCCACCTGTGCATCTTTGTATCTTCTTGGATTGGTTTCACCTTGACTCCTAACTTGAGACACCTCCACTAGCTTGGGAGCTCCATCCATTACATATGTTTTTATCTCACTCGCAGGTGAGGGGTAAAATGGGGTTTTACATAAAAGAAACTTTGGGTATGCAGGCCCTACATGTTAATGAGGAGAAGGCTCGCTGGCCAACAAATTTAATTTAAATAAATAAATTAAAAGAAATCATTCACATGCAAAGGTCTTAGTCTAGCTCATGATCATCCATACATGCAACGATATTTATGCATAAATAAAACTAACATTCAATTCTTTAATCGTTCTTGTTTAAGATAAATTGTGCTCGAATCAATTATCTTTAATTAATCAATCCTTTTATCTTAAACTATTTTTCTGAATTTTCTTGAGATTCTCATCCATCATAATTTTAAACAAATAAATTCATTTAAAATTATCTTTGTACGTAACTTGTACCATGGAGGCAACTCGGTGAATTCTCATTCATAACTACCCAATGAGTAGAAATGAGCATTATGCAGATGTTAAATTAAACACATATATATATAACACATATCACGTGTTGTGCCTCAACTTTACGCCCGCACTATGATACACGTCTCAAGAGTTTATATAATATAATAATAAATTTTAATAAATTTGTGTAATTTTGATGAGTACACAGCGTGTAGTTCCGACTACACGACGTGTACTTTTATTCATCGTCCATCTGAAGTATACGCCCGGGGACATGACATGTAGATGTACTTCAGAAATCATCGGAGTACATGGCGCGTTCAGTGGGACACACGCCATGTAGTATTCGCGTTACACGGTTTCCAGCCGGGCAAACCGTGTATGGGGTACACGGTCCAACCCTAACCCAAAGAGACTACACGTAGTGTTCAGTGGGTCACACAGTGTGTAATCTGGAAACCGTGTGTCATCTGTTCCTGGTCAACACACTGAATCTTAAAGACTTAGATAGAATCCAATGACACGACCTGGTTTGGCGAACTGTCCCGGTGCATGGAACCCATACTACACGGCGTGTACTGCCGAATACACACCGTGTGTTCTGGTGTTATACGACCAGGAAGTTTTGGATCCTTCAGATGAGATCCTCTGTTTTATTTTAATCAAAATTAAAAGAAAAAATTGCTTCTGTAAGGTGAACGAGAAACAAAAGAAGAGGAATAGATCTCAAGATTCAGATTTATAGAACGATTAACTTGAATTAAAACAACTAAATTATTAAATGCGTAAATCACCAACGAAAAACTAATTAATTATAATCAACAATATGACCACTCTGATACCACTTGTAGGTTCTGACCGCAGCAAAAGCGCGTTGGTGGGTGTACCCAACTTTAATTTTTCCATTAACAACGATCAATTCAAGATCTGTCACGATAATAAAACGTCGGATCTTCGGAATAGAACGAAGAATGAAAAAAAGGAAGGGATCCTCGAAACCATAGAGAGGATCATCATATGTATAATTAATTTAATTAAAAGACAAGAATTACCTTGATGGAATTATCTCTCCGTTGATGTTTCCGGTCACGATCTGATTTGATCCGTCGTTGTGTCGTAGAATCCAAGTGTAGGATTCCTCTAGCGGTGATCCACATGTGCTCCACATATCTCTAGACGTCGTCGAAGGGATCTCCGGGTGCTAGCGCGGAAGAGCCTTCGCTTATGATGTCCGCCTTCGATCGCTTTGAGAGTCGCTTGCAAAACGCTCTCCTTGATCTGATGAAGGAGGATCACTCTCGTAGCTTGAGAGCGTTCTTGAAAGAAAAGAATTCTCTCTTTCCTTAAAGAGCTTTCTTTAGATCCGTTGTGCACACCCTCCAAAAATGGTTAGGCTAATGAGAATTATATAATTGGGATTTTAATTACTTAGAATAATAAAATGAATTAATTACCCGAAAACATTTATTCATTTCATTTAATTCTTTGTAAGACCTCATGTCTAATAATAATAGTTGACTATTATTATTACTTGACATGCACCCAACGAATTACACCTAATATTATTTAATTAAATAAATAATATTATTTCTCACAAATCCCTAGAAAAATTACACGGCGTGTATATATTAATATACACAGCGTGTACTTTTGTTTTTCCATTTTCTTTATTTCATCCACCACATTTATTAGACCTTGAATAATGGCTATTTATTTCTCAAATAAATATCACTGCATTACTCGCTAATAAATATATTATTACGCCCACAATATATTGTCTCGAATAACTAGTGTCGAAATAAATGTGATCAGGAAACCTTGAATAATTATTAAACCACAATCGGGAATTATCTTTATTCAACTTGTTAAATTAATATTTAACTGAGATACTTGGACACACTTAATGTGAGACCCTCTAAGCCTCTTTCTCAGAGGCATTAGACAGAGTCTGCCTAAAGTCCAAGGTTAGCGTTTAACAACACGCCAAAGCACCCATAGAGAAAAAAGTTAACGCTACAATGACGTGTCACCTCATACGAACGTTTACCGTGTAATGTAATCTCTTTGTCTCGATATCTCGAATCAAGCGGGTTGCATGCTAGTGTCATCAACTCATGTGCTCAATTATTCTTCTTTGACTTTCTAGAATTGAACTCGCTCATTCTTTACCATGACTGGATTTTTTTAAGCTATATCAATTCAATCAAAGGGTCTGAGATATCTACTTTCGTTGTGGAACAGAAAAGACAAATCTTTTCTCGTGTTATCTATTAATGCAGTATTACTCATGACCCACCCAACATATCCTACCTCACTGTGAATAGTGTGTCGTCACAATTTTCTTCAATACATCTAAGTACGCGAATTGTAATACCCATTAATAATAATCTTAAAGTCTAAGGACCAATACACACATCCGCAAACAGGAACATCCAATGACACTATGAAATGTGGATTTCCTGTTGGAGGGTCTCATTCTCATAATACCATCCTAGATATTACAAAGGGCATACACCATGAGAAGATGCCTCAACGTTTTATGAGTCTTAACCCTTAATGGCATGTATTATTTGTGTCCAACAAATAACATCATCCGACCATAGAACATATATTCAAGAACAATGTTATGGCATTTCCGGGTTCTCATCATAGTAGGGATCCGCTATGACCCTTTAATGCAACATCTATTCTTAGGACATTATCACATGCATTGTCACGCAGAAGAACAATCAAGATGTGATAAGGTATTTATTAATGAATAAAGTACAAAATAGTTAGTTTTAGACCACAAACTCCAACCGACTCCCACTTCAAGTTATTCAATATTTCTTCAAGACCCTATCATTCATTCTCTTGACTCTTTCATTCTTTCTCTCTTTGTTTTCTTTCTTCCCTAAGGTCTTAACGACCTAGTGTTTGTGTTTAATGAATTTTATAGTGTGAGTTTTGGTGTTTATGGTTTATTCTTGCCCCTCTAGGGTCCCTCTCAACATCCTATGTGGATTTACATCATGGGAGCACGATTTCAAAGGGTTTTTCGTGGTTAAAGGTAGGTGGTTACATGGTGTGTCATTTTTTGATTAGCTAAATATGCTCGCCTAAATGAATAAAGTGTGTGGATAATTTTGAAGCATGAAAGGGTATTTTGAGAACTATTTGATTGTGTTTGGTTGATTGTAAATTGAATTGAATGTGGAAAATGAATTGATTAAAAATGGGATAGCACATGGGAACCCCAAGTACTTGGGTTGGATGACTAGGATAAGTACTACTAGGAAAAATTTTTCCCTCCCAAAATCCTGGACTATGACACAACAACAAAAAAACGAATTCTTCTATGGATGTGGTTAACACTAAGGCCTTGGCTTGGTCCTCCATAACGACTCATGCATGGGAACAATTGTGAATTGTTCGATTAACAAGAGAATGTTGGTGGGACCCTATTGGGATATTGTGCTCACACCCTAAATACACTCAATGGATGTGTGTAGACCTTATTTTGTCAAACATAGGTAAAGGCAAGACATTTCTAAGAGGCAGCTAGTAGCTATGTTAGAAGAGCTTAGATGATAGTTGTGACATAGTGGGATGTTGACCCTCATGTCTCATAGAAATGGGTAGCACTTCTGTTTTTTTATAGGCCCATTTATAATAACTATTTTCACTTTTGTATAACCTCCCCATCATGTTGCTTTTGTATATGGATTTAACTTACTTTTTTTATGCTTATGTTTACCATTCATGTGGGTTGTTACGGTTTCTTTGAGTCAATTATGTGGCGTTGATAATTTCATTGGGAAAATCATTCCCAAGGTAAGTTCTTGATGTCAGTTTATAGTCCGTGAGAATCAAGAACACTCTTTGAGCCTTCCCACGAATCGACTAGATTTCCGAATGAAGAATAACCTGAGTTGGTTTCTAACATGTCTAAGGATTTAGTAGTACGTGAAAATAGAGTCACCGCATTTTTTGATGCACATAGGTTGGCGAATACATGTTCCTCCCGATTAAAATGTTCAATTCGCAAAAGAACCTGTATAAAAACTAGTATATATAATGTTTACATTGTTTATTGAAAATAGTTGAATGAATAATTGGTAAGGTATAATAGTTAAATGAATAATTGGTAAGATATGAGAAATTGAAAAGCTAAGAACAAAATTTATGCAATAAATAAGAAAATATAGATTATTTAATAAATATGGTAATAAAAAGTGTGCCCGGTGCATTGATTGAATTGAATTTGTTAATAATACTTTGGGGCAATTTCTTCCTATATTTAAAGAAAATAATGATTATCGTATAATAATTTATACAAAAGATGAATTTTGGAATAAGTTTGAAACAAACCAGATAGAATATGAAGGTAATGATTGAATGTGCAGTGTAAAGTTCGAGAAGTTTAAAAATTGAACTGGTTATAATATTACATATTATTGTTCAACCTGAAATAAATGTAAAAAATAGATATAGTAAGAAAAATATATTTATTTATTTCATATTTATTATACCAAATATTAAGATACATACAATTGGAATATTGTCTTCCATGCTTGTAACCATCAACTCCGTTCTAGTAGCCGGATTGACAGTAACTCTCCCAATTGGGTCGTTTGAAATTTAATGATGTTCTAAATCAATAATACAACCCCTATATTTTTTTTGAACTTTAATACAACTCGTAGATAGTTAATAGTAATGTAATATAAAAAAAATTGGAATGAAAAAAGTGGAAAAAACTAATGAAAAAGTCAAAGAATCATGTAAAGGTAAAATTGATAATTATAACAAATATGAACTTTGTAACCTCGTGTCAGTATATGACCTTGTATCCAATTCAACAATGTTAAGTACTTTCTTATTTCTATATGAACTGGGGGCATTGCATTTCCCAAAAACATAATAATTTAAGTTAATGAATCTACATTGAAATTTTAAAGTAAAATGCAAGATGATGCTAAAAATAAAATTCAAAAATATTTACAAACATGTATAACCAGCATATTTGCTTTGCAACATTGTTAAAGTCCATTGTAATATAGATTCCTTATTTTTATTCTTTATAATTATCCAAATATAATAACTATATTGTAAAATAAGCCCATATAAATTATGTAGTATGAAAATAATTAAGAAATACTTTTGAACTAAAAAACAGGTATCACAAGGTAAATGTATTTTGGAATGCATAAAAAATTGCTAAATAAAAGAAAACAATATATTAAGAACACAATGTATTTTGAACTATATTAGAGAACGTATGAAGAGGAATACCAGAACGAAAGTATAATTGACAAATATTGTGTCGTAAATGATTAAGAAAACTAACTGCTAAATTAAAATAGTTTCAGAAAATAAACAGAATTACCTGTGTATTTTCATAGTATTTTAGGTATATAAAGCTATTCTTTTTATGTGAAATATATGAAATAAAACTAGATAACAGTGGTATTTATAAAGGATAATACATAAAAGGGATGTAAATATTAATTAATACATAAATCATATCAACATTGTATACAATCACTAAAGCCCGTACTGGTATGTTTATTGAATTGCTACTCGAAAGAAGAATAAATATTATTTCTTTATGTAATTTATAGATATAAGACAAATCTTGGGAAATAACATATTGAAATGAACCATAAAGTTCTACAAGCAATGCGATCAAGGATAAAAATGAAAATTTCTTGAATAGAAAATGCAAATGTATTTCTGTTATCCGCATTAGTGATTAAGAGAAGAAATACAATAAAGGAAATAGTTGTTAAAAATAAACTATATATAAATCAATACATAGTTATGTATTAGTGTAAAAAACAGATAAACATAATGACACGATCAACCTAAAGAACTGAAATTATAACTACTGCAGTTTCTTCAAAAGCATAACATTCAAGTGTATAAATGTACACAGATTTAGAAACAACAGATTGGAACGAACCATAAATTTTTTCCTTAAATTCAAAACTAAATAAAAATGTTCAAACCTGGGAAAATAAAAATTTCTCAGTGAACAAAGCAAGAATTAATTATAGATCATAATTCAAAAGAATTTTCCCAAAAGAAAATGATAAGTGCACAGACCCCATTAAGGAAGTTTAGGAAAAATTATCTTCTTGAAAAAGAACCAATATTCATAAGAAGATTTTAATCAACCAATTACAAATAAAAAGTGAGGTTGAGTGAAAAATGAAATTCCATGTTCATGGTGGATAAGGAGAGAAGAAGTGAAAAATCAAGATCAACCCTCAATCCGGCAACCAATGAGGTAAAATGGCTAGAAACCGATTATGATAAGAAACCTGTTATGGAACAATTGAAATGTAGAGTGAAGGAGAAAGACAAGTTACCAAAGAGGAGGTGAGAACCCGTACTGAGGCAGATAACCAGTGCAGAGGGAATAATAGCTTCAACCTATACACCTTTAGATGTTTTTAACATTTAAAATAAACCCTCTATCTAAAGATAACGGTTGTTAGTGCTTTTGTAAATAAATTAGCAATGTTGTCGCTGAAACAAACATATTGTATGTTGATATCTTCGTTCTTTATTAACTTTTGTGTAAAGGATAAAAACTTCGGTACTATGTGTTTTGTCTGATTATTCTTGATCAAGTCTTTCTTTAATTGTGGGATGCACATAGTATTATCTTCGAATAATATTTTTGGGCTACAATCCATAAACAATCCACTTGTCGCTCGAATGTGTTGAGTCATAGACTGCAACCAAACACATTCTCAGCATGCTTCGTGTAATGCTATTACTTCTTCATGATTTGAAGATGGTGCAACATGTGTTTTCTTTTGTGATCTCTAAGACATGACACTACCTCCAACTGTGAACACATAACCAGTTTGTGATCGTGCATTATGTGGATCAGATAAATAACATGCATCTGGAAAACTGATCAGCTTATTTTCTAATTTTTAGAATAGAATATACTGAAATCAATAGTGCCGCAATGATAACGAAAAACATGTTTAATTCCATTCTAGTGTCTCTGTGTAAGGGCTGAACTAAATCATGTCAATAAATTAGTAGAAACAGATATATCAGGACAAGTACAATTAGAAAGATACATTAGTGCTCTGATAACACTGAAGTATAGTACTTCTGGACCAACCAACTCCACATTTTCTTCACAAAGTTGAAATTGATCTTTCTCAATATTTAAAGACCGAACAACCCTTGGAGTACTTAAAGGATTCTCTTTAACCATATTAAATCATTTTAAGACCTTTTTAGTGTAATTTGATTGATTCAAAAATACACCACTTGACATATGTTCAGTTTGTAATCCAAGACAATACTTGGTTTCCCCCAGGTCTTTCATTTCAAATTCAACCTTTATGTTTTTCACTGCTTCATTGATCTCCTCTAGAGTTCCGATGATATTTAAACCATCAACATAAACATTAATGATTGCATATCCATATGTTGTTTTCTTAATAAAAACACATGGGCATATGACGTTATTTGCATACCCTTTATTTAACAAATATTCACTCAAACGATTATACCACATACGCCCAAATTGTTTTAATCCATACAGGGATTTATGCAATTTTATTGAATATAGGTCTTTGGGATTTTATTTCAATACTTCAAGTATTTTGAATCCTTCAGAAATTATCATATATATACTACTATCAAGTGACCCATATAAATAAGTTGTAACAACATCCATAAGACACATATTAACATTCTCAACCACTACACGACAGATTAGATATCAAAAAAGTAATAGCATTCATAATAGGAGAATATGTCTCCACATAATCAATTCTAGATCTCTGAGAAAAATCTTGTGCGACAAGTCGAGATTTGTATCTTACAATCTCATTTTTCTCATTACGCTTACACATACAAACCCATTTATATCCAATAGGCTTCAAAACTTATGGTGTAAGCATGATGTCTAAAATATCTTCTCCTATTAAGTGAATTCAACTCAACTTGCATTGCATCTTTCCATTTATTCTAATCGGGTTGTTTTTGACATTCCGTAACAGACCTTGGTTCACGGTCTTCATTTTCGATATCATGTGACATAGAATATGAAAATATTTCATCAATATTTTCCACATTACTTCAATTCCATATATTACCTGTAGTGGAATAATTAAGAGATATTTCCTTATTTTCAAAACCTTCATGGTTTTCTATATCCTATGAATTCTCTTTATGATTTTCATCATGCGTTTCTTTAAGAACACTTAAATATATGTTTTTTTCTGGAACAAACGCCTCTATAATGTGGTTTTCAATTATACTCATTCCTTTTTTTTGTGAGGATTTCTATCCTTAGATCAAATTGGTCTTCCACGCTTCAAGTGTTCTCTTGAGATTTCTGTTACATCGTTATGTAATTGGATCTTTGGGACATCAATTCTAGCTTGTACATTTACAACTAGTACATGTGATTTAGTCATGCCCTTTGAATCAGTAAATGCATTGAGAAATTGATTTTATAGTTCTTGAAAATGTAAAATCTTATTCACTTCCATCTCACACTATTGGGTGGGAGGATCAAGAAAAGATAATGTTTACTCAATCCAGGAAATCTCCTCCCTTTGTTTATTTTCTCCCCATAATACTGGAAATACTTTTTCATTGAAGTGACAATCAGTAAAATGTTCTGTAAATACATCACCGGTTTGTGGTTCAAAATATCTGATGATGGATGGGGTTTCATATCCTACATATATTCCTAACCTCCTTCGTGGTCTTATCTTTGTACGTTGTGGGGGAGCAATTGGTACACATATTGCACAACCAAATATTCTTAAGTGGGAGATGTCAGGCTCTTGGCCAAAATCCAATTAGAGTGGAGAGTTATTATGATATGTACTTGGTCTGATGTGAATTAATGATGAAGCACGTAATATTTCATGACCCCATACAGAGCTTGGAAGCTATATTCTCATTATTAATGGTCTAACAATAAGTTGGAGGAGTTTTATCAGTGATTCAACTAAACCATTTTGTGTATGCAAATGAGCGACTGGATGCTCCACAGTAATCCCCATTGCTTTACAATAATAATTGAAATTTTGAGAGGTAAATTCTCCCACATCATCGATCCTTACTTTCTTGATGACATAATCAGGTAATTGTGATCTCAATTTAATTATTTGAGCAAGAAATCGTGAAAATGTTACATTGCGTGTTGAGAGAAAACATAAATGTGACCATATGCTAGATGCATCAATTAATACCATAAAATATTTAAATGTCCCACATGATGGATGAATTGGTCCACATATATCCCATTGAATTAATTCAAGAAATATTGGCATTTTAGCCTTAATTTTAGCTGGATATGGTCTCGCAATCATCTTTCTAAGAGAACAAGTCTCGCATGAAATTTTTCTTAGTGGAGAGATCTTAAGGACCCTTATTGAATGTCCATGAGAACTTTCAATTATTTTTCACATAATTCCATGAACCAAGATGACCTAATCGGTCATGCCATAAATTAATGTTTTGTGGACCATTATTTACCATCATATGTGTTTTGATTTCACTTATATATGTACAATACAATACATATGATAATTTTGGTAGTTTTTCTAGTACATGATTCTTACCAGATTTATTAATGGTAATGCACATATGATTTTCATTTATCTTAGATATAGTTTGATTATCATACCCATGTTGGCTTATATCATTGAAACTTAATATGTTTCTTTTGGAATTTGGGGAAAACAACACATATCTGATAAAAAATTATTTCCCATTAGGTAAATAAAAACTCATTTTATCAGTTCCTTCTATTAGATATGTAGGAACTGATATAGTATTCACAATTGGTTTTGTTTGTTTAAGATAAGAAAAATATTTTTTATTCTTAATAATTTCATGCATTATTCCACTATCTGGTATGAAAATATCTATCCCATTTATGCAATCCATTTCAATGATTCAAAGTAAGGATACTAATATTATAAGAAACACCTTGTGAAATTCAAATAATACAATATCCAAAATATAAAGCATACAGAACAAAACAACATATCATATATCATAACTACTGTAATTTTTATGAATTATTTCTAGCTATAATCTCATAAAATTCATAACCAAAATTACCCTCTTCAAGGTAAGTGAAATCATCATTTGATGGCTCGTGATTGTCAGTAAAATTCACCTCCTTTTCTTTCCCTTTATAGGATGTCTCAACAAAGTGTGGTTCATTATTCTTTACTTCAAGAGATGATTTATCAAGATTACAAAGATGCTCTATGGTTCAAAAAACAAAAGACCAATGTCCCATAGAACCACATCTGTAGTAGGAATCTTCAGTATTCCTCGGGGGTACTAGAGATGATATTTATTTGATTTTGATATTCATTTCAAGTAGGCCCATGGTTATGACCACATCCTCGACTGTGCCCACCTCCAAAACCACATCCATCATGAAAGTCACTTCCTCAAATACTTTTGTGATTATTTTAATGAAATATAGTGTTTTCTTCAGGGAATTATACTGTTGAACCAGTAGGATGAGATGATGCACGCCTGTCATGGGGCGTGGCAAAACAATTTTTTATTTACCTAAGTATAGTATAGCAGTTGATCCTAGGTAGTCTCCCGAAGAGGAGTGCACACAAAACAAGGTTGCCACTTTTTGTTGGTTTTCTGAAAAAAATTGATTTTAATTAATTTTAATGACTATGAGAGGGACAAATAGCTGAAATTGATTGATTTTAACTGATGATAAAGATGATTATCAGATTGGGTTTGGCTAGACCTAGTGTTGTTCCATCATGGTTTCCAAATTTTATATCTTCTTCTTCCTTAAACTGGTAAGAGAGAGATTCATTTACCAAGTCCTCTCTCTCCCTTGGTCAGATAGATGAGATGAGAACTTTCCGTTCTAAAACCTTAGATTGTTCTATCCTCTTTCCAATGTGTTTAGGGTTGTAGAATGTCTCTTGATTAATTAGAGCAATCCCAGACCTGGAATTTTTGTTCCCTAATAAAACAAGATTTCGACATACAATCCTACACACGTTCTTGACAACCTCAGAGCAATCACCACCCAACCCTAATCTTGTTCTACCGTATACAGATTAGAATTGGGTGGAGGGAGATGTGATCATCGACCGAAGAAATTAATAATTTTGGAATCAAAACCTAACACTACTACATTGGGAATTTAATACTAAATTAAGAATTGAAACCAGAATAAGAAAGAAGAAGGGAATTGATTCATTTCAAGCACAAGAACTCAAACACAACACATAAGTCCAGCCTCTCCTCTTTCCGATCACTCAAATGAAACTACCCCTCCATGGATGTGGTAAGCGAGATGATGTGGAAGAGGAGAGACATTTTAAAGTAAAGAAAAATAAAAGAAAGAAACAAAATGATGCTGAAGAAGAATTTCCCTGAGTGTTCCTTGGCTTCCTCCCATCTTCTATTGTGGTGTCAAACCCCCTCCTCAGAATGGGTGAACACCTATTTATATAGACCAAGGGGGTGTCATCCTCCGGTCTTCAAATTTAAGATCTTCATAATTCCTCTTTAAGATTTCCAGAAGATTCCTTTTACCGAAAGTTTGACCATGTTTGTCCAAATTAATGGCCGAATTTTGAGATGGTTTCTTCTTCAAAGATCTTCCAAAAAATATTTTACGTTTCATCACAAAATTTCAGATTTATCCTCCGTGTGTGGTACGAGATATGGGAAATTTAATTGGAGAATTTATTCTGGATGAATGTTTCCTTTTTTCCTTTCCCACAATTTCAGCATCCATGGGTTGCTTTAATGGTTGAAACTCTTAAATCCCTTAAACATAAGAACTCCCCATTTAATATTAGTTCAACTCCAATTGGAATCACCAAAATAGGAGGTGTGTAGACCGATTTATGATTTATTCATTGAGGTGGGGTCCACGCGGTTGTCCAAAATATTTGTCAACATTGATTGAATTTTTCGGACCCTTTCATGGCTGAATTAAATCCTGGTCCAAAAACAAAAGATGAATATAATAAATATATGAACCGAATAAAAAATGAATCACATCAATTGGATTTATATTTTAAAAGATATGTCTGAATTAAAAAAGGGATTAAAATCTGTCAACATTTCCAAATTAAGCAGTTTCCCTGTTTTATCCCAAAACACATAATAAATCCAAAATTGATGTAATTAACTCAACTTGTTCAATTTTTAGGGATTAAATAATTGAATTAAATATAAAAAATAATGAAAATATTATCTATATCAATTCCCCCACACTTAAACTATGCTTGTCCTCAAGTATAAAATCTCAACAACGAATTCAAAGGGCACCAATGTTACCAATATTTAAATTTCAATGCAATAAAATCAAACAATTATAAATGAACAAAAAAAATTTCAAGTTCCACAAAAAAAATATCTATTTAATTTTCCATTTTTCAAAGAAATAATCAATTCATGCATTTTACTTTTTCCCTTGGAAAATGATAGAGCTTCTCCTCTCATTCATTCAAGCTTCTCAATTTATTATTATTAAACATGCCAAATCATTATCTACCTCACTTTTGAATATTTTCTCTCATCACTCATGATACAATTAATAGTGGAGTTATGCTCATATCATGAGAACATTCTTCTTATCTATAGGCTTGTAAAGGAACTACTTTCTCCACTCTGTAAAGATAAAACGCACATAAAATCATGAGGACTTGCAATAAAGGTTCAGATGACTCTGTGGCTTTGGGTTGGTGGGTAAATAATTGAAATAATTTAAGGCCATAAGTAGGAGGTTTGACTCTTAAGTACAATGCATGATTAATCAAGTGAAAACACAGGATAAACCTCACTCAAATCCCTTTTGATCATGTGAAATATAGCACCACCCCCTTTTAATGACATGGGTCATGAGTCAATAAATGATTACAAAGAATGATATCATCCAAATTCTCCTCCTCTTTTTTTTTATTTTTTGTAAATCTCCAGAAAGGAACAACTTTATTTTCCTCTTTTTTTTAAAGCTCCAGAAAGGCATAGCTTTATTTTCTCATTTTTTTTAAAGATAACTGGATGAAATGAAAGAAGCATAATGAAATGATGACTCATACCCAATTTTCTAATAATACATTGCCCAAAACGATGACGCGCACCTTACACCACCCAAAAATAATATTCATCCCAATGAACGCACACGAAAGGCCCTTCCCCCACACTCAAACTTGAAATATTCATGCAAAAATACTAAAAGTGGAGGTAGGTAAGGAAATATCAGCTTGTAATGTGGCTTAAACCTATAAGGAAATTCATGGATTCTATGGGCTAACAAAGGATAAATGTAAGGGTGGGTCTCAGGTAAATATGTGGCTAGCCAAAGTAGTGACTCAATCATTTTAAATGTGTTTTTGTACAATCATAGCTTTGACAAGTTTCAATACAAGTTCTAGCAGGTGGCACGTCCCAAGATCACTCAAGAAATATGCTCAAGAAAAAATAGGAAATATTTGGTCTAGAAATCCTCTCAGGAATGATAATATGATATTGGACAATCACTCATGACATGATTAATAATAACAAATTAATTCACCTTAATTTCAGAAATTCAAAGCATGAAAAATGTAGGGGAAATTTCATTTACAAGAATCAATTAATTCCCTCAAATCATGAGTCCTTATTTCAATATCCTTGCTTCACTTTAATAGTCCAATTATCCATTTTAATCATTCAATCTCATTAACATTGAAATTTAAAACATGGAATCACCGAATTCCTATGAAACTCATGTCTCCTAGATACGTCAAGTAAAACACGAATTCAAGCGTGGGCATGCATTTTTTAATTAACTCTTTAAAAGACTAAAAATGTGAGGAATAAAGTTAGATAACATAGAACTGAAACTCTTACCCCCCTTTCAAATGGATGCTTTTCTTCATGACATGTAATCCCACTACAGATTCTTCATTAATGGACCTAAAATATAAGAATGAAAACAATTGATAGTGTGGGCCTGTTCAATCATGCTGGTAAATGACTAAAAGAACCAGTGGACAATGGGGGAAAATGCGGGTTACCTCCCAGTAGTGCCTTTGTTTAATGTCGTTGGCTCGACTAAAATTTTTTTTTTTTTTGAAAAGTCCTAGACCACAAGATTCCCTCCCCCACACTTAATTGATGAAGTGTCCTCAATGCATGTAAATGGAATTTTTTTATGTAAGTTTCAAAAAAAAACGGAGTTACTGCATTTATCAAGTGTAAAGGAATGATGTAACCTGGTAGGTCTTCATTTGTATTCAGGGTGGAGGAGTGCGATCTCCTCCACTGGTTCATGAGGTATGGTCCCATGAAACTTCTTCAGCCTCTGCCCATTTATAGTGAATGGGTTCCCTCCTCCTTCCTTTTGAATCTTCACAGCACCAAATGGGTATACATTAATAACAGTAAAGGGGCCTTCCCATCTGGAGAGAAGTTTACCTGGCATAATCTTATGTCTGGATTTGAAGAGTAACACATGATCTCTAGGGTTGAATGTTCTTGGTTGAATTATCTTATCATGGGCCATCCTTGTTCTCTCTTTATATATCATTGAGTTTTCAAAAGATTCTCTTCTAATTTCCTCTAACTCTTGAAAATGCAATCTTCTTTCTTTCCCAGCTTTCTCAAGGTCCAGATTCATCTCTCTGACCGCCCAATAGGCTCTATTCTCTAACTCCATAGGAAGGTGGCAACTCTTTCCATAGATCAATCTATATGGACTCATCCCTATTGGTGTCTTTTAGGTCGTTCTGTATGCCCATAATGTATCATCTAACTTTTGGATCTAGTCCTTCCGGTTGGGTTTAATAGTCTTTTCCAAAATGGCTTTGATTTCTCTATTGGAGACTTCTTCTTGGCTATTTGTTTGGGGATGGTATGGGGTAAATGTTCTATGATGAACCCCATACTTCTTCAGAAATGTTTCCATTTTCCTGATATAGAAATGAGTTCCCTGATCACTGATGATTACTCGTGGAACGCCAAACCTACAGAAAATGTTAGCCCTGACAAAATCACAAACAACTTTAGCATCATCAGTTCCGGTTGCTTTTGCTTCCACCCATTTTGAAACATAGTCTACAGCCAAAAGAATATATGAATTTCCAAATGACATTGGGAATGGTCCCATGAAATATATTCCCCAAACTTAAAAAATTTCATAAAAGGTTATTGGTTTTTGTGGCATTTCATGTCGTTTGGATATGTTACCAGAAAATTGGCATTTTTCACATCTTTTACAAAATTCATATGCATCCTTGAATAAAGTGGGCCAGTGGAGTCCAGATTCTAAAACTTTTCGGGTGGTCCTCTAAGGTCCAAAGTGGCCTCTACAAGATAATTTATGACAAAATTCAAACACTGATTCAATTTCACTTCTTGGCAAGCATCTTCATATGATTTGATCATTACAAATTTTCCACAAAAACAGGTCTTCCCAAATGTAAAATCTTGATTCATATTTAAGCTTATGTCGTTGATGAGAGCTTAGATGAGAGGGTACCTGATATGTTACCAAATAGTTGACAATGTTGGCATACCATGGTACTTCACTGTTGATGATGTAGATTTATTCTCTAGGAAGCTCATCATTAAGTGGGTTCTGCTTTGGGATTTCCGTTTTAGCGGTGTGGGGTAGTCGACTCAGATGATCAGCCACTTGATTTTCAATCCCCTTCTTATCTTTGATTTCCAAATTGAACTCTTGTAAGAGTAGCATCCATCTCACCAACCGTGGTTTAGAATCCGCCTTTTTCATTAAGTACCTAAGAGCTGCATGATCAGAAAAAACAACTTTAGTGCCCAAAAGATATGATCGGAATTTATCTAGTGAAAAAACCATTGCAAGGAACTCCTTCTCTGTGGTTGTGTAATTTATTTGTGTTGCATCCAAGGTCCTTGATGCATAGGAGATGACTTGAGGATTTCTTTCAATTCTCTGTGATAGAGCGGCTCCCACTACTTGGTTGGATGCATCACAAAGTAGCTCGAAAGGGTAATCCCAATTGGGTGGTTGCATTATTGGTGGTGTTATCAGCCTTTCCTTTAATTCATAAAATGATTCCCTGCATGAATAATCAAAATTAAAGTCAGAATCCTTTAAAAGTAATGTTGAGAGAGGGAGATAAATCTTACTGAAATCCTTGATGAATCTTCTATAAAATCATGCATGCCCTAAAAAGGATCTAACATGTTTTACAAAAGTTGGATATGGCAAGGAATTTATTACATCAACTTTGGATTTATCAACCTCAATACCATTTTGTGAAATTATGTGGCCCAACACTATCCCTTTTTCAACCATGAAATGACATTTTTCAAAATTCAAGACAAGGTTCTTTTCAATGCATGTTTTCAAAACTTTTTCCAAATTTCCCAAGCAATGATCAAATGAATTTTTAAAAACTATGAAATCATTAAGAAACACCTCCAAGAAATCCTCAATGTGGTCCAAGAAAATACTCACCATACACCGTTGAAATGTAACTGGGGCATTGCATAGCCCGAAAGGCATCCTTTTGTAGGCAAATGTTCCAAAAGGGCATGTGAAGGTTATATTCTCCTGGTCTTCTGGTGAAATTGGTACCTAAAAATATCCTGATAATCCATCTAAAAAATAGTAACGAGTTTTTCTAGCTAACCTTTCAAGCATCTGATCAATGAATGGAATAGGAAAGTGGTCTTTTCTGATAACATGATTTAGCTTCCTATAATCTATACACACTCTCCAGCTGTTTTGTACTCTCATGGGGATCAGTTCATTTCTTTCATTTTTAACAGTGGTCAGGCCAGTTTTCTTGGGGACTACATGAATTGGGCTGACCCATTGAGAATCAGAGATTGGGTAAATGATATCAGCTGCTAACAATTTCTCTATCTCTTTCTTAACGACCTCCATGATTGTGGGATTGAGACTTCTTTGATGTTTTCTAACTGGTCGAGAATCACTTTATAAAAATATCCTGTGAGATCATACCTTAGGGTTGATTCCAGGAATATCACCTAAACTCCATCCCACAGCTTTGACATTCCTTTTGAGAAGCTCAATCAGTGTTTGTTCTTGTGAATGGGATAGGTTATTGGAAATGATCACTGGAAATTTCTCTCCTTCCATTAGATAAGAATACTTCAAGTCACATGGAAAAAGCTTCACCTCTAAAAATGGGGGTTGTTAAAGGGATGATATTGCATTTAGGTTTCTTACTTCTATGGTTGAATTCTCTGGAATAATCTCACTTCCTTTTAACAAATCATCAAAAAAATCAGATTTTACCTCATCCTCCCACATGATATCAGAATTTTCAGGTTCATGGGAATTATAAAATTCAAATTAAAAGTGTTATCCCACTGATAAAAATTCATGAATCATAATTGAGTCTTCAATTGGTTCCATACCTTCATCACGGGAGATCACATAAAGTGAGTGATTTCTGGACGGGTGTTTCATCATATCTAGAATGGTGAAGTGTACCGTACTATCTCCGAGCTCTATGGTGAGTGTTCCTTCATGCACGTTGATGATTGTACTTATTGTTTTCATGAATGGTCTCCCTAGGATGATGGGAGATTGGGCTGGTGCTCGGTCTTCCTCCATGGAAAGGACATAAAAGTCTGCTGGAAAGATCAATCCTCTCACTCCTACAAGTATATCTTCAACGATTCCAGCTGGGAAAATGGTGGATCTATTTTCTAATTGTACCACCACCCGAGTTGGTTTTAGTTCTCTGATATGGAAAGATTAAAACACTGAGTGATGCATCACATTTATCGAAGCTCCAAGATCACATAGTGCATCAGTAAAATTTAAAGAACCGATAGTGCAAGGAATAGAAAAAGTCCCTGGGTCTTGACATTTTTGTGGTATTGGTGGTGTGATCAATGCTGAGATGCTTCTTCCTAAGTTTATTCTTTCATTTCCGTCCAGCCTCCTTCTTTTAGTACACAGCTCCTTCAGAAATTTTGCATATTTAGGGATTTGTTTGATTGCATCCAGTAGTGGGATGTTAATCTCAACTTTTCAGAATGTTTCTTGAATTTCCCGTTGAATTTGTTCTTATTCACCCTTCTTTGATTCAATCAATGTTGATGGGAATGGTGACGGGATATCCTTTTTCTTCTTTTTTTGTTTCTGCAATGGTGTTTCTACTCTTTCTTTCCCAAACCTTGTTCTTTCTACTTTGTTGTTGACTCCATCTTTTGGTTGGACAGAACGAGCTTCAGCATTTTCCCTAGATTCATCCTCCTCACATTATTCTGGTGGTGTGAGCTCCTTCCCGCTTCGGGTTGTGATTGCACTAACATTTTCCTTTGGATTGGGAATTGTTTGTGCGAGAAGATTACCTTGGTTCTTGGTGAGATCATCCATAATTCTTGCAAATTGATCAGCTAGCTTGTCCATCTTATCTTCTATTCCCGCAACTCTAGTCTTCAGCTGTTGATCTTCATTTTTCGGTGCACTTGTGGATGGTTGCTCATAATTCTTCCGTTGGAAAGGTGGTGGTTGGAAAGTTTGTTGTTGTTAGAAGGGCTTCTGATAAGTTTGTTGGAATGCTATCGGGTTCTGATATTGCTACTGAAAAGGTGCTCTGGCTTGGTTCTATTGAAACACATACCCTGGTTGGGTTTGCAGTTGGTATCTCCTTTTTTGATAGGCCGCAACACAACTTTCTGTCCCCTGCACTTCTAGACATTGATCAGTGTAATGAGAATTAGAAGAGCATAAACCACATACCTGATTTGGTCCTTGTTGTTCCTTCACATGGTTCACAACTATTTGTCACACCAACCTGGTGAGTTCACCCATTTCATTCCTAATTAAATCTACTGAATCAGATGTTCTTACCTCATGGATTCCACTAGTTATCGTACCTCAAGTGCCAAACTGCTGGGAATTTTGTGCAATCTTTTCAATCAGAACTCGTATATCTGTATGTGATTTGTCAATGAGGTCTCCTCCCGACGAGGAATCTAGTAGATTCCTATCATTGTCAAGAAATCCTTGGTAGAAACACACAAGGAATTGGTCCTCTTCTATTTCTTGGTGTGGACAACTTGAACAAATATTATTGAAACATTCCCAGTATTTGTAGAGTGTTTCTCTAGTTGATTGATGGATGACATAAATCTCCTTCTTTATTGTAGTGCTCCTGGATGTTGGGAAGAATCTTTGTAGAAAGAATTTTTTCAGATCTTCCCAGTCACTGATCTCCCCTGGTTGTAGATTGTACAACCATTCCTTCACTGCTCCCTCTAGTGAGAAGGGGAATGCCCTTCACTTCACATGCTCTTCTGTGACTGCTTGAGGTTTGAAGCTGGAGCAGACATAGGTGAATTCTTGAATATGTCGATTCAGATCTTCACCTATAAGACCATGAAATTTAGGAAGCACTTGGATCATGTTAATTCGCAATTAAAAATCATTTTCTAAGGTAGGAATTTCAATTTGATAATTTTGATTGACAAATTGAGGTGCACAAATGTCACGTAGGGTTCGATTGGGATTTACAGCCATTATTAAAGGTTCAAAGTCTTCACTCAAGGTATCACTTGAATCAGTGATATTTATTTCTTCAAAGTCTTTGGGAATATTTTGATTTCTCAATTTGGTTATTGTGCGCTCAATTTCTGGGTCGAATTCTAATAAATTTCTATTTGAACTACGGGTCATTCAAAAGAGATTTTTTTTATAAAAAAAAGTTTTGAGACACTGCCTCCCCGACAACGATGCCAATTTTTACACACACCTATCGTGGGGCATGGAAAAATAATTTTTTATTTACCTAAGTATAATATAGCAGTTGATCTTAGGTAGTCTCCCGAAGAGGAGTGCACACAAAACAAGGTTGTCACTTTTTGTTGGTTTTCTGAAAAAAATTGGTTTTAATTAATTTGAACGACTATGAGAGGGAAAAACAGCTGAAATTGATTGATTTTAACAAATTATAAATATGGTTATCGGATTGGGTTTGGCTAGACCTAGTGTTGTGCTATCATGGTTTCCAAATTTTATATCTTCTTCTTCCTTAAAATGGTAAGAGATAGATTCATCCACCAAGTCCTCTCTCTCCCTTGGTCAGATAGATGAGATGAGAATTTTCCTTTCTAAAACCATAGATTGGTCTATCCTCCTTCCAATGTGTTTAGGGTTGTAGAAGGTCTTTTGATTAATTAGAGCAATCCCAGACCTGGAATTGTTGTTCCCTAATAAACCAAGATTTTGACATACAATCCTACACACATGCTTGAAAACCACCGAGCAATCACCACCCAACCTTAATATTGTTCCACCGTATATAGATAGAATTGGGTGGAGGGAGATGTGATCATCTACCAAAGCAATTAATAATTTTAGAATCAAAACCTAACACTACTGTATTGGGAATTTAATACTAAATTAAGAATTGAAACCAGAATAAGAAAGAAGAAGAGCATTGATTCATTTCAAGCACAAGAACTCAAACACAATACATATGTCTAGCCTCCCCAATTTCCTATCACTCAAATGAAACTACCCCTCCATGGATGGGGTAAGCGAGATGACGCGGAAGAGGAGAGACATTTTAAAGTAAAGAAAAATAAAAGAAAGAAACAAAATGAAGATGAAGAAGAATTTCCCCGAGTGTCCCTTGGATTCCTCCCATCTCCGATTGTGGTGTCCAACCCCCTCATCAGCATGGGTGAATTCCTCTTTATATAGGCCAAGTGGGTGTCATCCTCCGGTCTTCAAATTTAAGATCTTCATAATTCCTCTTTAAGATTTCCAGCAGATTCCTTTCACTGAAAGTTTGACCATGTTTGTCCAAATTAATGGCCGAATTTTGAGATGGTTTCTTCTTTAAAGATCTTCCAAAATATATTTTACGTTTCATCACAAAATTTCATATTTATCCTCCATGTGTGGTATGAGATATGAGAAATTTAATTGGAGCATTTATTCTGGATGAATGTTTCCTTTTCCCTTTCCCACAATTTCAGTATCCATGGGTCGCTTTAATGGTTGAAAATCTTCAAGACCTTAGAAATAAGTACGCTCCATTTAATATTAGTTCAACTCCAATTGGAATCACCCAAATAGGAGGTGTGTAGACCGAGTTATGATTTATTCATTGAGGTGGGGTCCACGCGGTCGTCCAAAATATTTGTCCACATTAATTGAATTTTTTGGACCCTTTCATGGCTGAATTAAATCCTAGTACAAAAACAAAATATGAATATAATAAATATATTAACTTAATAAAAAATGAATCACATCAATTGGATTTATATTTTAAAAGATATTCATGAATTACAAAAGGGATTAAAATCTGTCAACATTTCCAAATTAAGCAGTTTCCCTGTTTTAGCCTAAAACACATCATAAATCCAAAATTTATGTAATTAACTCAACTTGTTCAATTTTTAGGGATTAAATCCTTGAATTAAATATAAAAAATAATGAAAAAATTATCTCTATCATGATACTAATGATTTTTAATCAAAATATCATTGTTCTTCTCAGCTACAAAGTAATGATGATATGAGATTAGAATATTTGATATATCCTCATAAGAGATATTGCTTCTATAGGGTGATGTGAAATACATGAAATATCTTATATGTATTTTCAATCATATTGACATCCATAATCCCAATAATGCAATAATTTAGTTGTGATAAAATTCTATACATGAAATAAATGTAATCACTGACCCTTTTATAATCTTGGAAGCGTAAAGCATTCCATTCATTATGGGTCGCTTGAAGAAAAACCTCCTTTTAATGACCATACCTCTCTTTCAAACTCTTCCAGTGCTTAAATGGATCTATTTTTGTAATTTATTCACATTTCAAACCCTTATTGAGATGTCACTTGAGGAAGATCATCACCTTTTATTTATTTTGGAGGGATTGCGAATTATTCTCTTTAATTGTTTATGTGAGATATATCGATTCAATATGCATTTCAACATCCATCATCTATAGAATGTAATTAATTATAGTAATATTAAGAGTGGTGAATTAATGTATCACAAGATTTTACATGATGATAACTAGGAGAGAGAGGGGAAAATTTTATTATTATTCAAAATAAGAATACAATAATAATTTATATTTGGGTTAAAGAATATAAAACAGTATCAAAAAAATTAAATATGGTTAATATTATCATTTAATATTATATATATACCAACTTAATTGTTTAATAAATCCTTCACATGGAGTTTGAAATAAATAAATACATACATACATAACATTATTCATTTAAAACATTTTTGAGTGTACTGATTTATTAATTATACCATTCAACCAGGAGGTGCAAAATAAAGAAATTAAAACCATCTGAATAGGGGGAAACCCAAACTTTATGGAAGTAATTAAATAAACCACATAAACCTTCCAATATAGTGGTAAATAAATAAGGTTTAAGATAAAAAGAATAAATAATTATAATTGTCCAACCAGGTGGTCAAAAATAAGAATAAAAACATACCCTTCTCCCTTTTGAGCGTGCATGCTGATAACGTGTTGTGAAAACAAAAAATGAAAGGAGTAAAAGTTGAATAGAGGAGTGAGATGATAAGAAAGGAAGAACCATAATTTTATTGATACTTTTGGAACCAACTTATAGCAATAATACATCTCCAGGGGGCTACAATGCCCTTTTATAGGCAGTGCATCATGGTAGGTTGGGTCGCGTAGCCCACCCTCATTAAAGAGTTGCAACCTCTTTTTCCAGCGGTTGCCTAACAAATAATATGTTATTTATAAAAGTAATATAAATCAAGTCATCCAACTCAACTATGAATATTTCACTTTAAGTACACACTACCAAGGATGGGAATGAGGTATAATTACTAGGATTATTCATTTATTTATACCAAGTCGAGTTTCAACAAGTATAATTTTAATCAAATCACTCATGTGATAAGGTTGGGGTAGATTAATGTAAGCATTATTAACTTAAAAAACTAACATAATTTCTTAACTCATCCTAAGGTGCTATATTAGTATTTAGTTGGAAAGTATAATCATAATTATGTGCATTTATTTTAAATAATGAGTGTTTATTTTAAAAGATACTATATGTTGATATATTCAGTAATTTTTCTAAATAATATAATTTCATCAGATTATAAATTAAATATGATAAAATAAACTAAAAATTAAAATTAGGACTTTGAAATTAATAATTTATGATTCTATGATTTTGTTAAGTAATAGTAAAGTACAGTTTGAAATAGTGAAATATGGTATAATGTGATAACTACAAGGGAATTAAATATAGATGATCCTAGATCCTAGAAACATTTAAATCATTTCAAATACTATTTATTCACAAGTTTTTTACTATTGAATCGCATATGAATATTAATATTCCTAAAAATTGGTTTTTTACACAAATCCACTTATAAATACTCACATTTGTGCCTCATTATTCACACACCAAAACAAAAAATTCACTCATTTTATCCATTTTATCAACCCTATCTTTCAGTTTCTCTCCAATTTTGAGATAACTCAAACATAACAGACATATATTTTACATCATTTTATATTTCAAGATTAAATTACACACTTACAACTAAAAGGTTTAGCATCTTTAGATATTAGTTACACATCCATCTTATTACATAATATAGTGTAAATTTATTCTATAAGATTTTGCATACTTTATCAATTATTAGACTCATTATTGCATAAAAAAACCAAGGTAAAAACATATAAAAATTAAATGGTGGTAAGAGGATAAATAATATCGAGTCATAGATTATTTATCATCATATCATAAACATGGGAGAAGGTATTAACATGAGATAAATAATTTAATTAATAGAATAAGACAACAAAATCATAATAATTGATCATAAGGCATACTAATACAATCATAAATCATGGAATATAAACTTAGAACAATAAAATTATAATCATGGAAGCATAACATATACCATGAAATAATAATGTATAATTAATAATCATGAACCATGGTGACATAACATTAGAATTAGGTACATGCATAAACACATTAATGATGGATTTTGTAGGATCATCTAATGATCATGGCATCAGAAGAAACCTATATATATTCTCAATCTATCATCAATAGAAACAACATGTACAATTATAAACATAAATATAAGCAGGTGCACCCTAAACACATTGAAATATATTTTATTCTCTTTGATGGAGTAAGATTGATTTGGATCACCTAGTGATAACCATCACACTATCACATCCATAGGGATGATACTGAACATTAGAATAATCTTTTTAAAAAAAATTGATATGACTCGATCTAACATCCAAACATTATACAAAATTTTTATAATTTAAACATTACATCCCCCATATAATCTCATAATACAAGGACATAAAGGTTTAGTGTCTTTGGGGATTAGGTACATAAACAATTTATTTTTCATTATCTTCAATATTTCCTATAAGTAATCTTTTTACAAGATGACTCTTTTAGATATATCATACTTAATATCCTTCTTTATAACCTTTGGAATAAAAACATAAGAAAAGGATGAGCTCAAATTCCCAGTAAGAGTAAACATGAGGGATATCAATAAAAGATCATAAGTGGTCATAATATGATCATGTGGGTATGAGAACGTAATAAAATTGAAATGACATAACATATGAAAATCATACTCAATAATACATGAATCATAAATCATAAAATCATGGTATAAATCTTTTGACAAAAACATGAGTCATAGGTCAATAATATTAGGAAATGAGAACATAACATATGCATCGAAATGTGTTATAAGAGTGTGACATAAAAATAAGAATAAAAAATAATTCCCTTTCGAAATCATTATAAATATCATCATCACATCATGTGTAGAGTCCCTTAGTTGATTGGGTTCACTCTCAATCCCATTTAAGCCTTGGTGGATAGAGCCTATTAGTGAATTGGGTTCACTCCCCATTCCATTATATGTTATCTCATGAGATATAAATCTTTAACCAATCCATTTGTGGGATATAATATACCCAAACACCACATAATGATAAACCATACATATGTATGCCATAATAATATAAGAGTATCCATCATTCTTTCATATCCTAATTAACCTGTGAAAAATAAATTATTTTCATGATAATTTCCTTAAAAATCATCATAAGCCATCTATAGAAATAATGTGGATGGTATCATTAGATAATGTCCCTAGTGAAGCATAAAAATCATTAAATTATGTTGACATGTATGCAAAATACTTTTTATAAAATCATTATAAATATGATTTCAAAAACTAAAAGAGATATCCTTTTCCTTTGGTAACTTTAAAAAAATGAGAAATTATGAAAGCAATGAGAATAGGATTTTATATGAAAACCCATGGAAAGTTTTAAAGGAATATTAATAAAAAAATAACCAATATGATGGTGGTAAAAGGAAATCATGCAGTAAATGTTAAAAAACATTCTTTTCACTCCTTTAAAAAGTGTCAAAAACAACATGTATAGAAATCATGTAAATAATTTATTTAAAAAACTTGTAAATAAATTAAAAGGTAGTTGATAATGACCTTAAGAATTAATTTAAATATAGATAAGAATATTCCTAAAATAGTATAAATAATATGAATATGAAGGAAAAATATATGGGTAAAAGACTTTAAAACTTTTAAAGAAATGATTTAAAATAAAACCCCTATGGATTTCAAAAAATCCAAGCCCCCTTGAATGAAAGAACATAATAAGGAACTTAAAAACCATGAGAATAAATATATTCATTATATAATATGTCAAATAGGTATTATATACACCATATAAATGAAAATAGGGATATAATATGAAACATGTCTCAATAAATTGAAATTGAGATGAAAAACTCTTACCTGAGACTTCCTCTTAATTAGACATGATATAAATTCCATGAATAATACATTTATAGTTATTATCCATATGAATAAAAACCTTATACATAGTTATTTTAATTTATAATATCCTTTAAAATTTGTAGCACCCTGGCCCTAGAAGCTTAGAGCTAGTGCATTATTTTATTATATTGACAAGACTGTAAGGAATCAAATCCTGAAGGTTTGATTAGTTTAGCAGTTTTGGTAGTCCAGATTACATAAATTATACCAATAATACATTGAGAAATATAAAATAAAGCATAACATAATTAAAAACTTAGTATCCTTGAAAATCATTCAAAAGATTCATCTTTATAACCTGGGGGATGAAACATAATAAGGGTGAGCTCAAATGCTTAGTAAGGGTAAGTAAAGCATAAGAAAAAATGAATTGAAGAGAATAAATCAACATAGAAATGTAAATAACTAATAAAAAATTCCATTCAAATAACTAGATAAGTCATAATAAATATGGCAAGGTAAATAACTAAAAAACATGACATTTAATCAATAAACTAAAAATGAAATGCATACATAGATTTTATCATATGAAAACCTCATGGATAATAAAAATAATAACTGAAATATCTATAAAATAAATTAATAATTATTTAAATTCATGTCTAAGGAACATGAAAACTTATACCATCAAGACCTTTCATATGACGATTTAGGATTACATGTAGAAACCCGTTTAATTTGGCCAACTTCTTTGTCTCATGAGAACCTATCAATGAATCAAGGGGATATATAAAGTTTGAGACCCAATCATGATTTACAGTCTAAATAATTCCTTTTATTGAATAAAATTCCTTATCAAATATCCATATTCAATAAAGAATACAAATTTATCAATATTTTCCCAGATAATCAAATATTTTTCAAAGAAAACACCATATTTAAAAATGGTATATGATTTATGAAATAATAATATCCATCACCCAAGAATGAGGATATTTAATGGAATATCCAAGGAAAAATTATTATAATAACATAATTTTTTCAAGATAAAGTTAATAATCACAAAATAAAGTGAGATTGCAAAGATGGCTTTTACCACTTGGTAATTTCCAAGCTAAACCCCTTGGGTGAGTTAATTCATTGTGAAACTTAAAATAAAATGAATATAAAATAATTCATGATATAATATATCAAAATGTGTAGTAGATACACCACACAAAATAAGTAAGTTTTGAATATGACATTTATCTCATAGATGTAAAAAGTGAGATGAAAATCCCTTACCCTATCCTTACTTTTTGTTGTGAGGTATTTAACCTCATGAATAGTGGTTTAAAATATGTTAATAACTTATAAAATGAACATAATAATATTCATAATATCATATATTAACTTCTTATAATATCTTATTACTTTTCTTGTTAACAATATTTCATTATTTTCACTATTTCGAGCGTTAATTCAGTACTATAAATGGAGGCTATACCAACATAAATTTTCCAACGGTTTTCATAAACCATTGGAAGTAGGGACTTTGAGAGTAAATTACCCCAAAATTTTAGTAAACCATTGGAATAGATATTTTTAAGATGAGTTTTACCCAATAGTTTTATCAAACCATTAGGATATGTGAGTTTTAGATGAGTTTTACCCAATGGTTTTATCAAACCGTTGGAATATGTGAGTTTTAGGTAGGATTTCACAATGGTTTTTTAAACCATTGGAAAGTTTTACCATAAATTTTCAACAGACCCAATCCCCCATCTGCGCGATTGTAGGCCTAATGCAGAGACCTAAAGCGGAGATCTCTTGCTCCGAAAATTATTCCACCAGATCCATCTTCAATCAGGAAATTGTTTTGTTCTAAAATTAAAATATGTAAGTGGTACCTTAGGTTTAATGTTTTGCAACTATTTTTTTTGTTTTTTATTTTTATTTGGCCTAAACCTGAGGTCCGTGCGGTATGGTATACCCAATAATTTAAATTTGATTTGTTTTCTATTTTTGTTATACACTTCAATTGCCATGATTGTGTGAATAAACTTTATTTGAAGTATTTATAGACAATCCTATATAGAGTTAGTGAACCATATGAAGGGATTGGTGCCGATTAGGGTAGTGGTGTAGGTGGTCTTCCATTTTTTAGTGGGGTGATATGGTAATTTCTATAGACTTTAGTTTACTTTATCTTAACTATGTATAATTTTAAGTTTGTATCTATTTGATTTACTTTGATACTATAATACTTGTTTATCATATGTATGAGGTTAATAAGTTTGTTTTACATGTAAAACTATCATACTATAGACACTCATATAGAGATATTCTTAAGAATAATCCATGTAAATTCTTGTTGGATATGTTGTTAATCATATAAAAGGTTTTTTTTATAAAGAATTATAATATATGAAGAATTTAACATTTGGCCCCTTGATTACTGAGTTACATATTATACCTAAATTTATTTTGGATTTTTATATACCACATTTAGTTTATTTCTTCATCCGCTGTAATCCCTCATCATTTAGGGTTTTTGGTTGTTGTTGAATGTGAAATTGGCATGTTCCAAATACTCCAGCCTACACATAGATAATGAATTTCCCTTATTGAACCACTACCATCACTAATTTTCTAGGCGTGTTACACAATATTAGTGTTGTAGGGGTATTATATTTTCTCCCATCAGTCATGTTCACATTCATATTTTCAGGAATTTTACTTGAAAACTAATTTCTTTCTTCAAAAAGGGAGTTCCAACAATTAATTTTTGAATTTTTTTTGTAATGGTTTGGTGGGATGTGTAGGTGGGGGTGTGTAGGTCGGGGAGAGGGGGGGCCATACATGGGGAGTCCTTTGGGGTGAGGTGGGT